>CM039675.1:458351842-460988636 GCA_022496015.1 Hordeum marinum | reverse complement strand
ATCAATAACTGCATGAAAAATAAGAAATGAAGTCATAAGGGTTGTTGAAAATTGATGATTGTGGCTTTGACTGGTGCATTTTGAACACACAAAAATCATGGAGTTCCAAATAAGCTCAGAAAATGAAATGGCTTTTGTAACACTGAGTTTCCATCCGAAACCGTTGAAACTTCGAAGAGACTGCCCGTTTTTGTACACGAAGTGCATCCAGATTTTATCTTAACCCCTCTCAACTTTTTTAGCACATGCTATGTGGGTGAAATGATAATAGCATGCCATCTTTCACCTTTTCAGAGTTCATTTGTAGTGCTTTTCAATTTTCGGGTCAATTAGCTCAAAAAAATCAATAACTGCATGAAAAAATAAGAAATGAAGTCAGAAGGGTTGCAAATTGATGATGTGGCTTTGAATGGTCCATTTTGACACACAAAAATCCTGGAGTTCAAATAAGCTCAGAAAATGAAAAATGGCTTTTGTAATAGATGAGTTTCCGGTCCGAAACCGTGAAACTTCGAAATAGACTGCCCGTTTTGTACACGAAGTGGCATCCCAGATTTTATCGTAACCCTCTCAACTTTTTAGCACATGCTATGTGGGTGAAATGATAATACCATGCCAACTTTCAACCTTTTCGAGAGTCATTCAGTAGTGCTTTTCAATTATCAGGGTCAATTAGCTCAAACAAAATCAATAACTGCATGGAAAAATCAGAAATGAAGTCAGAAAGGGTTGAAAATTGATGATGTGGCTTTTAATGGTCCATTTTGAACACACAAAAATCCTGGAGTTCAAATAAGTTCAAGCAAATTAAATGAGTTTTTGTAACAGATGAGTTTCCGTTCGAAACCATGATACTTCGAAAGAGACTGCCCGTTTTGTACACGAAGTGCATCCAGATTTCATCGTAACCGTCTCAACCTTCTAGCACATGCTATGTCGGTGAAATGATAATACCATGCCAACTTTCAACCTTTTCATAGTTCATTGTACGTGCTTTTCAATTTCAGGGTCAATTAGCTCAAAAAAATTCAATAACTGCATGAAAAATAAGAAATGAAGTCAGAAAGGGTTTGAAAATTGATGATGTGGCTTTGATTGGTGCATTTTGAACATACAAAAATCTTGGAGTTCAAATAAGCTCAAGAAATGAAATGGCTTTTGTAACAGATGAGTTTCCATTCCGAAACCGTGAGAACTTCGAAAGAGACTGCCCGTTTTGTACACGAAGTGCATCCAGATTTTATCTTAACCCTCTCAACTTTTTTAGCACATGCTATGTGGGTGTGAATGAAATGCTAATAGCATGCCATCTTTCAACCTTTTCACAGTTTCATTTGTAGTGCTTTTCAATTTTAGGGTCAATTAGCTCAAAAAAATCAACAACTGCATGAAAAATAAGAAATGAAGTCAGAATGGGCTGCAAATTGATGATGTGGCTTTGAATGGTGCATTTTGAACACACAAAAATCCTGGAGTTCAAATAAGCTCAAGAAAATGAAATGGGTTTTTTAATAGATGAGTTTCCCTCCGAAACCGTGAAACTTCGAAATAGACTGCCCGTTTTGTACACGAAGTGCATCCAGATTTTATCGTAACCCTCTCAACTTTTTAGCACATGCTACGTGGGTGAAATGATAATACCATGCCAACTTTCAACCTTTTCAGAGTTCATTTGTAGTGCTTTTCAATCTTAAGGTCAATTAGCTCAAAAAAATCAATAACTGCATGAAAAATCAGAAATGAAGTCAGAAAGGGTTGAAAATTGATGATGTGGCTTTGATTGGTGCATTTTGAACATACAAAAATCTTGGAATTCAAATAAGCTCAAGAAAATGAAATGGCTTTTGTAACAGATGAGTTTCCGTCCGAAACCGTGAAACTTCGAAAGAGACTGCCCGTTTTGTACACGAAGTGCATCCAGATTTTATCGTAACCCTCTCAACTTTTAGGCACATGCTATGTGGGTGAAATGATAATAGCATGCCATTTTCAACCTTTTCAGAGTTCATTTGTAGTGCTTTTCAATTTTAGGGTCAATTAGCTCAAAAAAATCAATAACTGCATGAAAAATAAGAAATGAAGTCAGAATGGGTTGCAAATAGATGATGTGGCTTTGAATGGTGCATTTTGAACACACAAAAATCCTGGAGTTCAAATAAGCTCAAGAAAATGAAATGGCTTTTGTAATAGATGAGTTTCCGTCCGAAACCGTGAAACTTCGAAATAGACTGCCCGTTTTGTACACGAAGTGCATCCAGATTTTATCGTAACCCTCTCAACTTTTTAGCACATGCTATGTGGGTGAAATGATAATACCATGCCAACTTTCAACCTTTTCAGAGTTCATTTGTAGTGCTTTTCAATCTCAGGGTCAATTAGCTCAACAAAATCAATAACTGCATGAAAAATCAGAAATGAAGTCAGAAAGGGTTGAAAATTGATGATGTGGCTTTTAATGGTCCATTTTGAACACACAAAAATCCTGGAGTTCAAATAAGTTCAAGCAAATTAAATGAGTTTTTGTAACAGATGAGTTTCCGTTCGAAACCATGATACTTCGAAAGAGACTGCCCGTTTTGTACACGAAGTGCATCCAGATTTTATCGTAACCCTCTCAACCTTCTAGCACATGCTATGTCTGTGAAATGATAATACCATGCCAACTTTCAACCTTTTCATAGTTCATTTGTAGTGCTTTTCAATTTCAGGGTCAATTAGCTCAAAAAAATTCAATAACTGCATGAAAAATAAGAAATGAAGTCAGAAAGGGTTGAAAATTGATGATATGGCTTTGAATGGTGCATTTTGAACACACAAAAATCCTGGAGTTCAAATAAGCTCAAGAAAATGAAATGGCTTTTGTAACAGATGAGTTTCCGTCCGAAACCGTGAAACTTCGAAAGAGACTGCCCGTTTTGTACACGAAGTGCATCCAGATTTTATCGTAACCCTCTCAACTTTTTAGCACATTCTATGTGGGTCAAATGATAATACCATGCCAACAATCAACCTTTTCGGAGTTCATTTGTAGTGCTTTTCAATCTCAGGGTCAATTAGCTCAAAAAAATCAATAACTGCATGAAAAATAAGAAATGAAGTCAGAAAGGGTTGAAAATTGATGATGTGGCTTTGATTGGTGCATTTTGAACATACAAAAATCTTGGAGTTCAAATAAGCTCAAGAAAATGAAATGGCTTTTGTAACAAATGAGTTTCCGTTCGAAACCGTGAAACTTCGAAAGAGACTGCCCGTTTTGTACACGAAGTGCATCCAGATTTTATCGTAACCCTCTCAACTTTTTAGCACATGCTATGTGGGTGAAATGATAATAGCATGCCATCTTTCAACCTTTTCAGATTTCATTTGTAGTGCTTTTCAATTTTAGGGTCAATTAGCTCAAAAAATCAATAACTGCATGAAAAATAAGAAATGAAGTCAGAATGGGTTGCAAATTGATGATGTGGCTTTGAATGGTGCATTTTGAACACACAAAAATCCTGGAGTTCAAATAAGCTCAAGAAAATGAAATGGCTTTTGTAATAGATGAGTTTCCGTCCGAAACCGTGAAAACTTCGAAATAGACTGCCCGTTTTGTACACGAAGTGCATCTAGATTTTATCGTAACCCTCTCAACTTTTTAGCACATGCTATGTGGGTGAAATGATAATACCATGCCAACTTTCAACCTTTTCAGAGTTCATTTGTAGTGCTTTTCAATCTCAGGGTCAATTAGCTCAAAAAAATCAATAACTGCATGAAAAATAAGAAATGAAGTCAGAAAGGGTTGAAAATTGATGATGTGGCTTTGATTGGTGCATTTTGAACATACAAAAATCTTGGAATTCAAATAAGCTCAAGAAAATGAAATGGCTTTTGTAACAGATGAGTTTCCGTCCGAAACCGTGAAACTTCGAAAGAGACTGCCCGTTTTGTACACGAAGTGCATCCAGATTTTATCGTAACCCTCTCAACTTTTAGGCACATGCTATGTGGGTGAAATGATAATAGCATGCCATTTTCAACCTTTTCAGAGTTCATTTGTAGTGCTTTTCAATTTTAGGGTCAATTAGCTCAAAAAAATCAATAACTGCATGAAAAATAAGAAATGAAGTCAGAATGGGTTACAAATTGATGATGTGGCTTTGAATGGTGCATTTTGAACACACAAAAATCCTGGAGTTCAAATAAGCTCAAGAAAATGAAATGGCTTTTGTAATAGATGAGTTTCCGTCCGAAACCGTGAAACTTCGAAATAGACTGCCCGTTTTGTACACGAAGTGCATCCAGATTTTATCGTAACCCTCTCAACTTTTTAGCACATGCTATGTGGGTGAAATGATAATACCATGCCAACTTTCAACCTTTTCAGAGTTCATTTGTAGTGCTTTTCAATCTCAGGGTCAATTAGCTCAACAAAATCAATAACTGCATGAAAAATCAGAAATGAAGTCAGAAAGGGTTGAAAATTGATGATGTGGCTTTTAATGGTCCATTTTGAACACACAAAAATCCTGGAGTTCAAATAAGTTCAAGCAAATTAAATGAGTTTTTGTAACAGATGAGTTTCCGTTCGAAACCATGATACTTCGAAAGAGACTGCCCGTTTTGTACACGAAGTGCATCCAGATTTTATCGTAACCCTCTCAACCTTCTAGCACATGCTATGTCGGTGAAATGATAATACCATGCCAACTTTCAACCTTTTCATAGTTCATTTGCAGTGCTTTTCAATTTCAGGGTCAATTAGCTCAAAAAAATTCAATAACTGCATGAAAAATAAGAAATGAAGTCAGAAAGGGTTGAAAATTGATGATATGGCTTTGAATGGTGCATTTTGAACACACAAAAATCCCGGAGTTCAAATAAGCTCAAGAAAATGAAATGGCTTTTGTAACAGATGAGTTTCCGTCCGAAACCGTGAAACTTCGAAAGAGACTGCCCGTTTTGTACACGAAGTGCATCCAGATTTTATCGTAACCCTCTCAACTTTTTAGCACATTCTATGTGGGTCAAATGATAATACCATGCCAACAATCAACCTTTTCGGAGTTCATTTGTAGTGCTTTTCAATCTCAGGGTCAATTAGCTCAAAAAAATCAATAACTGCATGAAAAATAAGAAATGAAGTCGGAAAGGGTTGAAAATTGATGATGTGGCTTTGATTGGTGCATTTTGAACATACAAAAATCTTGGAGTTCAAATAAGCTCAAGAAAATGAAATGGCTTTTGTAACAAATGAGTTTCCGTTCGAAACCGTGAAACTTCGAAAGAGACTGCCCGTTTTGTACACGAAGTGCATCCAGATTTTATCGTAACCCTCTCAACTTTTTAGCACATGCTATGTGGGTGAAATGATAATAGCATGCCATCTTTCAAGCTTTTCAGATTTCATTTGTAGTGCTTTTCAATTTTAGGGTCAATTAGCTCAAAAAATCAATAACTGCATGAAAAATAAGAAATGAAGTCAGAATGGGTTGCAAATTGATGATGTGGCTTTGAATGGTGCATTTTGAACACACAAAAATCCTGGAGTTCAAATAAGATTAAGAAAATGAAATGGCTCTTGTAATAGATGAGTTTCCGTCCGAAACCGTGAAACTTCGAAATAGACTGCCCGTTTTGTACACGAAGTGCATCCAGATTTTATCGTAACCCTCTCAAGTTTTTAGCACATGCTATGTGGGTGAAATGATAATACCATGCCAACTTTCAACCTTTTCAGAGTTCATTTGTAGTGATTTTCAATCTCAGGGTCAATTAGCTCAAAAAAATCAATAACTGCATGAAAAATAAGAAATGAAGTCAGAAAGGGTTGAAAATTGATGATGTGGCTTTGATTGGTGCATTTTGAACGTACAAAAATCTTGGAGTTCAAATAAGCTCAAGAAAATGAAATGGCTTTTGTAACAGATGAGTTTCCGTCCGAAACCGTGAAACTTCGAAAGAGACTGCCCGTTTTGTACACGAAGTGCATCCAGATTTTATCGTAACCCTCTCAACTTTTTAGCACATGCTATGTGGGTGAAATGATAATAGCATGCCATCTTTCAACCTTTTCAGAGTTCATTTGTAGTGCTTTTCAATTTTAGGGTCAATTAGCTCAAAAAAATCAATAACTGCATGAAAAATAAGAAATCAAGTCAGAATGGGTTGCAAATTGATGATGTGGCTTTTAATGGTGCATGTTGAACACACAAAAATCCTGGAGTTCAAGTAAGCTCAAGAAAATGAAATGGCTTTTGTAATAGATGAGTTTCCGTCCGAAACCGTGAAACTTCGAAATAGACTGCCCGTTTTGTACACGAAGTGCATCCAGATTTTATCGTAACCCTCTCAACTTTTTAGCACATGCTATGTGGGTGAAATGATAATACCATGCCAACTTTCAACCTTTTTAGAGTTCATTTGTAGTGCTTTTCAATCTCAGGGTCAATTAGCTCAACAAAATCAATAACTGCATGAAAAATAAGAAATGAAGTCAGAAAGGGTTGAAAATTGATGATGTGGCTTTGATAGGTGCATTTTCAACATACAAAAATCTTGGAATTCAAATAAGCTCAAGAAAATGAAATGGCTTTTGTAACAGATGAGTTTCCGTCCGAAACCGTGAAACTTCGAAAGAGACTGCCCGTTTTGTACACGAAGTGCATCCAGATTTTATCGTAACCCTCTCAACTTTTTAGCACATGCTATGTGGGTGAAATGATAATAGCATGCCATGTTTCAACCTTTTCAGAGTTCATTTGTAGTGCTTTTCAATTTTAGGGTCAATTAGCTCAAAAAAATCAATAACTGCATTAAAATTAAGAAATGAAGTCAGAAAGGGTTGAAAATTGATGATGTGGCTTTCAATTGTCCGTTTTGAACACACAAAAATTCCTGGAGTTGAAATAAGTTCTAGAGAATGAAATGCCTTTTGTAACAGATGAGTTTCCGTCGGAAACCATGATACTTCGAAAGAGACTGTCCGTTTTGTACACGAAGTGCATCCAGGTTTTGCCGTAACCCTCTCCACTTTTTAGCACATGCTATGTGGGTTAAATGATGATACCATGCCAAGTTTCAACCTTTTCAGAGTTCATTTGTAGTGCTTTTCAATCTCAGGGTCAATTAGCTCAAAAAATCAATAACTCCTTGAAAAATACCAAATGAAGTCAGGAAGGGTTGAAAATTGATGATGTGGCTCTGATTGGTGCATTTTGAACACACAAAAAGCCTCTAGTTCAAATAAGTTCAAGAAAATAGAATGCCTTTTGGAACAGATGAGTTTTCGTCCAAAACCCTAATACTTCGAAAGAGACTGTTCGTTTTGTAGTTTTTGCTATAACCCTCTCAACTTTTTAGCACATGCTATGTGGGTGAAATGATGATACCATGCCAACTTTAACCTTTTCAGAGTTCATTTGTAGTGCTTTTCAATTTCAGGGTCATTTATCTCAAGAAAAATCAATAACTGCATGAAAAATAAGAAATGAAGTCAGAAAGGGTTGAAAATTGATGATGTGGCTTTCAATGGTGCATTTTGAACACACAAAAATCCAGTAGTTCAAATAACCTCAAGAAAATGAAATGGCTTTTCTAACAGATGAGTTTCCGTCCGAAACCGTGATACTTCGAAAGAGACTGTCTGTTTTGTACACGAAGTGCATCCAGGTTTTGCCGTAACCCTCTCAACATTTTAGCACATGCTATGTGGTTGAAATGCTGATACCATGCCAACTTTCAACCTTTTCAGAGTTCATTTGTAGTGCTTTTTAATTTTAGAGTCAATTAGCTAAAAAAATCAATAACTGCATGAAAAATAACAAATGAAGTCAGAAAGGGTTGAAAATTGATGATGTGGCTTTGAGTGGTGCATTTTGAACACACAAAAAGCCTGGAGTTCAAATAAGTTCAAGAAAATGAAATGGCTTTTGTAATAGATGAGTTTCCATCCGAAACCGTGATACTTGGAAAGAGACTGCCCGTTTTGTACACGAAGTGCATCCAGATTTTATCGTAACCCTCTCAACTTTTTAGCACATGCTATGTGGGTGAAACGATAATACCATGCCAACTTTCCACCTTTTCAGAGTTCATTCGTAGTGCTTTTCAATTTCAGGGTCAATTAGCTCAAACAAATCAATAACTGCATGAAAAATAAGAAATGAAGTCAGAAAGGGTTGAAAATTGATCAAGTGGCTTTGAATGGTCCATTTTGAACACACAAAAATCCTGGAGTTGAAATAAGTTCAAGAAAATGAAATGAGTTTTTGTAACACATGAGTTTCTGTCCGAAACCGTGATACTTCGAAAGAGACTGCCCGTTTTGTACACGAAGTGCATCCAGATTTTATCGTAACCCTCTCAACCTTCTAGCACATGCTATGTCGGTGAAATGATAATACCATGCCAACTTTCAACCTTTTCATAGTTCATTTGTAGTGCTTTTCAGTTTCAGGGTCAATTAGCTCAAAAAAATCAATAACTGCATGAAAAATAAGAAATGAAGTCAGAAAGGGTTTAAAATTGATGATGTGGCTTTGAATGGTGCATTTTGAACACACAAAAATCCTGGAGTTCAAATAAGCTCAAGAAAATGAAATGGCTTTTGTAACAGATGAGTTTCCGTCCGAAACCGTGAAACTTCGAAAGAGACGGCCCGTTTTGTACACGAAGTGCATCCAGATTTAATCGTAACCCTCTCAACTTTTTAGCACATGCTATGTGGGTGAAATGATAATAGCATGCCATCTTTCAACATTTTCAGAGTTCATTTGTAGTGCTTTTCAATTTTAGGGTCAATTGGCTCAAAAAAATCAATAACTGCATGAAAAATAAGAAATGAAGTCACAAAGGGTTGAAAATTGATCATGTGGCTTTCAATGGTCCATTTTGAACACACAAAAATCCTGGAGTGCATATAAGTTCAAGAAAACGAAATGACTTTTGTAACAGATGAGTTTCCGTCCGAAACCGTGATACTTCGACAGAGACTATCCGTTTTGTACACGAAGTGCATCCAGGTTTTGCCGTAACCCTCTCAACTTTTTAGCACGTGCTATGTCGGTTAAATGATGATACCATGCCAACTTTCAACCTTTTCAGAGTTCATTTGTAGTGCTTTTCAATCTCAGGGTCAATTAGCTCAAAAAAATAAGAAATGAAGTCACAAAGGGTTGAAAATTGATGATGTGGCTTTCAATGGTCTATTTTGAACACACAAAAATCCTAGAGTTCAAATAAGTTCAAGAAAATGAAATGAACTTTGTAACAGATGAGTTTCCGTCCGAAACCGTGATACTTCTAAAGAGACTGTCCGTTTTGTACATGAAGTGCATCTAGATTTTATCGTAACCCTCTCAACTTTTTAGCACATGCTATGTGGGTGAAATGATAATACCATGCCAACTTTCAACCTTTTCATAGTTCATTTGTAGTGCTTTTCAATTTCAGGGTCAATTAGCTCAAAAAAATCAATAACTGCATGAAAAATAAGAAATGAAGTCAGAAAGGGTTGAAAATTGATGATGTGGCTTTCAATGGTGCGTTTTCAACACACAAAAATCCCGGAGTTCAAATAATTTCAGGAAAATGAAAGGGCTTTTGTAACAGATGAGTTTACATGTAAAACCGTGAAACTTCGAAAGAGACTGCCCGCATCCAAATTTTATCGTAACCCTCTCAACTTTTTAGCACATGCTATGTGGGTGAAATGATGATACCATGCCAACTTTCAACCTTTTCAGAGTTCATTTGTAGTGCTTTTCAATTTCAGGGTCATTTAGCTCAACAAAAATCAATAACTGCATGAAAAATAAGAAATGAAGTCAGAAAGGGTTGAAAATTGATGATGTGGCTTTGAATGGTCCATTTTGAACACACAAAAATCCTGGAGTTCAAATAAGTTCAAGAAAATGAAATGGCTTTTGTAACAGATGAGTTTCCGTCCGAAACCGTGATACTTCGAAAGAGACTGCCCGTTTTGTACACGAAGTGCGTCCAGATTTTATCGTAACCCTCTCAAATTTTTAGAACATGCTATGTGGTTGAAGTGATAATACCATGCCAACTTTCAACCTTTTCAGAGATCATTCGTAGTGCTTTTCAATTTCTGGGTCAATTAGCTCAAAAAATCAATAACTGCATGAAAAATAAGAAATGAAGTCACAAAGGGTTGAAAATGGATGATGTGGCTTTTAATGGTCCATTTTGAACACACAAAAATCCTGGAGTTCAAATAAGTTCAAGAAAATGAAATAACTTTTGTAACAGATGAGTTTCCGTGCGAAACCGTGATACTTCGAAAGAGACTGCCCGTTTTGTACACGAAGTGCATCCAGATTTTATCGTAACCCTCTCAACTTTTTAGCACATGCTATGTGGGTGAAATGATAATACCATGCCAACTTTCAACCGTTTCATAGTTCATTTGTAGTGCTTTTCAATTTTAGGGTCAATTAGCTTAAAAAAATCAATAACTGCATGAAAAATAAGAAATGAAGTCAGAAAGGGTTGAAAATTGATGATGTGGCTTTGAATGGTGCATTTTGAACACACAAAAATCCTGGAGTTCAAATAAGTTCAAGAAAATGAAATGGCTTTTTGTAAGAGATGAGTTTCCGTCCGAAACCGTGAAACTTCGAAAGAGACTGCCCGTTATGTACACGAAGTGCATCCAGATTTTATCGTAACCCTCTCAACTTTTTAGCACATGCTATGTGGGTGAAATGATAATACATTGCCAACTTTCAACCTTTTCAGACTTCAGTTGTAG
Organism: Hordeum marinum; assembly: GCA_022496015.1. Lineage (NCBI taxonomy): Eukaryota > Viridiplantae > Streptophyta > Magnoliopsida > Poales > Poaceae > Hordeum > Hordeum marinum. The sequence goes on along the minus strand of CM039675.1, from coordinate 460,977,880 downwards.
TGCTTTTCAATTTCAGGGTCAATTAGCTAAAAAAAAATCAATAACTGCATGAAAAATAAGAAATAAAGTCAGAAAGGGTTGAAAATTGATGATGTGGCTTTGAATGGTGCATTTTGAACACACAAAAATCCTGGAGTTCAAATAAGCTCAAGAAAATGAAATGGCTTTTGTAATAGATGAGTTTCCGTCCGAAACCGTGAAACTTCGAAATAGACTGCCCGTTTTGTACACGAAGTGCATCCAGATTTTATCGTAACCCTCTCAACTTTTTAGCACATGCTATGTGGGTGAAATGATGATACCATGCCAACTTTAACCTTTTCAGAGTTCATTTGTAGTGCTTTTCAATTTCAGGGTCATTTAGCTCAAGAAAAATCAATAACTACATGAAAAATAAGAAATGAAGTCAGAAAGGGTTGAAAATTGATGATGTGGCTTTCAATGGTGCATTTTGAACACACAAAAATCCTGTAGTTCAAATAAGCTCAAGAAAATGAAATGGCTTTTCTAACAGATGAGTTTCCGTCCGAAACCGTGATACTTCGAAAGAGACTGTCTGTTTTGTACACGAAGTGCATCCAGGTTTTGCCGTAACCCTCTCAACATTTTAGCACATGCTATGTGGTTGAAATGCTGATACCATGCCAACTTTCAACCTTTTCAGAGTTCATTTGTAGTGCTTTTTAATTTTAGAGTCAATTAGCTAAAAAAATCAATAACTGCATGAAAAATAACAAATGAAGTCAGAAAGGGTTGAAAATTGGTGATGTGGCTTTGAGTGGTGCATTTTGAACACACAAAAAGCCTGGAGTTCAAATAAGTTCAAGAAAATGAAATGGCTTTTGTAATAGATGAGTTTCCATCCGAAACCGTGATACTTGGAAAGAGACTGCCCGTTTTGTACACGAAGTGCATCCAGATTTTATCGTAACCCTCTCAACTTTTTAGCACATGCTATGTGGGTGAAACGATAATACCATGCCAACTTTCCACCTTTTCAGAGTTCATTCGTAGTGCTTTTCAATTTCAGGGTCAATTAGCTCAAACAAATCAATAACTGCATGAAAAATAAGAAATGAAGTTAGAAAGGGTTGAAAATTGATCAAGTGGCTTTGAATGGTCCATTTTGAACACACAAAAATCCTGGAGTTCAAATAAGTTCAAGAAAATGAAATGAGTTTTTGTAACACATGAGTTTCTGTCCGAAACCGTGATACTTCGAAAGAGACTGCCCGTTTTGTACACGAAGTGCATCCAGATTTTATCGTAACCCTCTCAACCTTCTAGCACATGCTATGTCGGTGAAATGATAATACCATGCCAACTTTCAACCTTTTCATAGTTCATTTGTAGTGCTTTTCAGTTTCAGGGTCAATTAGCTCAAAAAAATCAATAACTGCATGAAAAATAAGAAATGAAGTCAGAAAGGGTTGAAAATTGATGATGTGGCTTTGAATGGTGCATTTTGAACACACAAAAATCCTGGAGTTCAAATAAGCTCAAGAAAATGAAATGGCTTTTGTAACAGATGAGTTTCCGTCCGAAACCGTGAAACTTCGAAAGAGACGGCCCGTTTTGTACACGAAGTGCATCCAGATTTAATCGTAACCCTCTCAACTTTTTAGCACATGCTATGTGGGTGAAATGATAATAGCATGCCATCTTTCAACATTTTCAGAGTTCATTTGTAGTGCTTTTCAATTTTAGGGTCAATTGGCTCAAAAAAATCAATAACTGCATGAAAAATAAGAAATGAAGTCACAAAGGGTTGAAAATTGATCATGTGGCTTTCAATGGTCCATTTTGAACACACAAAAATCCTGGAGTGCATATAAGTTCAAGAAAACGAAATGACTTTTGTAACAGATGAGTTTCCGTCCGAAACCGTGATACTTCGACAGAGACTATCCGTTTTGTACACGAAGTGCATCCAGGTTTTGCCGTAACCCTCTCAACTTTTTAGCACGTGCTATGTCGGTTAAATGATGATACCATGCCAACTTTCAACCTTTTCAGAGTTCATTTGTAGTGCTTTTCAATCTCAGGGTCAATTAGCTCAAAAAAATAAGAAATGAAGTCACAAAGGGTTGAAAATTGATGATGTGGCTTTCAATGGTCTATTTTGAACACACAAAAATCCTAGAGTTCAAATAAGTTCAAGAAAATGAAATGAACTTTGTAACAGATGAGTTTCCGTCCGAAACCGTGATACTTCTAAAGAGACTGTCCGTTGTGTACATGAAGTGCATCTAGATTTTATCGTAACCCTCTCAACTTTTTAGCACATGCTATGTGGGTGAAATGATAATACCATGCCAACTTTCAACCTTTTCATAGTTCATTTGTAGTGCTTTTCAATTTCAGGGTCAATTAGCTCAAAAAAATCAATAACTGCATGAAAAATAAGAAATGAAGTCAGAAAGGGTTGAAAATTGATGATGTGGCTTTCAATGGTGCGTTTTCAACACACAAAAATCCCGGAGTTCAAATAATTTCAGGAAAATGAAAGGGCTTTTGTAACAGATGAGTTTACATGTAAAACCGTGAAACTTCGAAAGAGACTGCCCGCATCCAAATTTTATCGTAACCCTCTCAACTTTTTAGCATATGCTATGTGGGTGAAATGATGATACCATGCCAACTTTCAACCTTTTCAGAGTTCATTTGTAGTGCTTTTCAATTTCAGGGTCATTTAGCTCAACAAAAATCAATAACTGCACGAAAAATAAGAAATGAAGTCAGAAAGGGTTGAAAATTGATGATGTGGCTTTGAATGGTCCATTTTGAACACACAAAAATCCTGGAGTTCAAATAAGTTCAAGAAAATGAAATGGCTTTTGTAACAGATGAGTTTCCGTCCGAAACCGTGATACTTCGAAAGAGACTGCCCGTTTTGTACACGAAGTGCGTCCAGATTTTATCGTAACCCTCTCAAATTTTTAGAACATGCTATGTGGTTGAAGTGATAATACCATGCCAACTTTCAACCTTTTCAGAGATCATTCGTAGTGCTTTTCAATTTCTGGGTCAATTAGCTCAAAAAATCAATAACTGCATGAAAAATAAGAAATGAAGTCACAAAGGGTTGAAAATGGATGATGTGGCTTTTAATGGTCCATTTTGAACACACAAAAATCCTGGAGTTCAAATAAGTTCAAGAAATGAAATAACTTTTGTAACAGATGAGTTTCCGTGCGAAACCATGATACTTCGAAAGAGACTGCCCGTTTTGTACACGAAGTGCATCCAGATTTTATCGTAACCCTCTCAACTTTGTAGCACATGCTATGTGGGTGAAATGATAATACCATGCCAACTTTCAACCGTTTCATAGTTCATTTTTAGTGCTTTTCAATTTTAGGGTCAATTAGCTTAAAAAAATCAATAACTGCATGAAAAATAAGAAATGAAGTCAGAAAGGGTTGAAAATTGATGATGTGGCTTTGAATGGTGCATTTTGAACACACAAAAATCCTGGAGTTCAAATAAGTTCAAGAAAATGAAATGGCTTTTTGTAAGAGATGAGTTTCCGTCCGAAACCGTGAAACTTCGAAAGAGACTGCCCGTTATGTACACGAAGTGCATCCAGATTTTATCGTAACCCTCTTAACTTTTTAGCACATGCTATGTGGGTGAAATGATAATACATTGCCAACTTTCAACCTTTTCAGACTTCAGTTGTAGTGCTTTTCAATTTCAGGGTCAATTAGCTCAAAAAAAATCAATAACTGCATGAAAAATAAGAAATAAAGTCAGAAAGGGTTGAAAATTGATGATGTGGCTTTGAATGGTCCATTTTGAACGCACAAAAATCTTGGAGTTCAAATAAGTTCAAGAAAATGAAATGACTTTTGTAACAAATGAGTTTCCGTGTGAAACCCTGATACTGCGAAAGAGACTGTCAGTTTTGTACACGAAGTGCATCCGTCTTTTGTCGTAACCCTCTCAAGTTTTTAGCACATGATATGTGGGTGAAATGATGATACCATGCGAACTTTCAACCTTTGAGAGTTCATTTGTAGTGCTTTTCAATTTCAGGGTCAATTAGCTCAAAAATATCAATAACAGCTTGAAAAATAACAAATGAAGTCAGAAAGGGTTGAAAATTGATGATGTGGCTTTGAATGGTGCATTTCGAACACACAAAAAGCCTAGAGTTCAAATAAGTTCAAGAAAAAGAAATGGCTTTTGTAACAGATGAGTTTCCGTCTGAAACCATGATACTTCGAAAGAGACTGCCCGTTTTGTACCTGAAGTGTATCCAGATTTTATCCTAACCCTCTCAAATTTTTAGCACATGCTATGTGGGTGAAATGATAATACCATGCCAACTTTCAACCTTTTCAGAGTTCATTTGTAGTGCTTTCAATTTCAGGGTCAATTAGCTCAAAAAAATCAATAACTGCATGAAAAGTAAGAAATGAAGTCAGAAAGGGTTGAAAATTGATGATGTGGCTTCGAATGGTCCATTTTGAACACAAAAAAATCCTGGAGTTCAAATAAGTTCAAGAAAATGAAATGGCTTTTGTAACACATGAGTTTCTGTCCGAAACCGTGATACTTCGAAAGAGACTGCCCGTTTTGTACACGAAGTGCATCTAGATTTTATCGTAACCCTCTCAATGTTTAAGCACAGGCTATGTGCGTGAAGTGATAATACCATGCCAACTTTCAACCTTTTCAGAGTTCATTCGTAGTGCTTTTCAAACACGGTCATTTAGCTCAAAAAAATCAATAAATGCATGAAAAATAAGAAATGAAGTTAGAAAGAGTTGAAAACTGATAATGTGGCTTTGAATGGTGCATTTTGAACATAAAAAAATCTTGGAGTTCAAATAAGCTCAAGAAAATGAAATGGCTTTTGTAATAGATGAGTTTCCTTCCGAAACTGTGAAACTTCGAAAGAGACTGCCCGTTTTGTACACGAAGTGCATCCAGATTTTATCGTAACCCTCTCAACTTTTTAGCACTTGCTATGTGGGTGAAATGATAATACCATGCCATCTTTCTACCTTTTCAGAGTTCATTTGTAGTAATGTTCAATTTTAGGGTCAATTAGCTCAAAAAATTGAATAACTGCATGAAAAATACGAAATGAAGTCAGAAAGGGTTGAAAATTGATGATGTGGCTTTGCATGGTCCATTTTGAACACACAACAATCCTGGAGTTCAAATAAGTTCAAGGAAATGAAATGAATTTCGTAAGAGATGACTTTCCGTCCGAAACCGTGATACTTCGAAAGAGACTGCCCGTTTTGTACGCGAAGTGCATCCAGATTTTATCGTAACCCTCTCAAATTTCTTAGCACATGCTATGTGGTTGAAGTGATAATACCATGCCAACTTTCAACCTTTTCAGAGTTAATTCGTAGTGCTTTTCAATTTTAGGGTCAATTAGCTCAAAAAAATCAATACCTGCATGAAAAATAAGAAATGAAGTCAGAAAGGGTTGAAAATTGATGATGTGGCTTTGATTGGTGCATTTTGAAAACACAAAAAGCCTCAAGTTCAAATAAGTTCAAGAAAATAGAATGCCTTTTGTCACAGATGAGTTTTCGTCAAAAACCCTGATACTTCGAAAGAGACTGTCCGTTTTGTAGTTTTTGCTATAACCCTCTCAACTTTTTAGCACATGCTATGTGGTGAAATTATGATACCATGCCAACTTTCAACCTTTTCAGAGTTCATTTGTAGTGCTTTTCAATTTCAGGGTCATTTAGCTCAAGAAAAATCAATAATTGCATGAAAAAAAAGAAATGAAGTCACAAAGGGTTGAAAATTGATCATGTGGCTTTGAATGGTGCATTTTGAACACACATAATGCCTGGAGTTGAAATAAGTTCAAGAAAATGAAATTCCTTTTGTAATAGATGAGTTTCCGTCCGAAACCGTGATACTTCGAAAGAGACTATCTGTTTTGTACACGAAGTGCATCCAGGTTTTGCCGTAACCCTCTCAACTTTTTAGCACATGCTATGTGGGTGAAATGATGATACCAGGCCAACTTTCAACATTTTCAGAGTTCATTCGTAGTGCTTTTCAATTTCAGGGTCAATTAGCTCAAAAAAATCAATAACTGCATGAAAAATAAGAAATGAAGTCAGAAAGGGTTGAAAATTGATGATGTGGCTTTGCATGGTCCATTTTGAACACACAACAATCCTGGAGTTCAAATAAGTTCAAGGAAATGAAATGACTTTCGTAAGAGATGACTTTCCGTCCGAAACCGTGATCCTCGAAAGAGACTGCCCGTTTTGTACGTGAAGTGCATCCAGATTTTATCGTAACCCTCTCAAATTGTTTAGCACATGCTATGTGGTTGAAGTGATAATGCCATGCCAACTTTCAACCTTTTCAGAGTTCATTCGTAGTGCTTTTCAATTTTAGGGTCAATTACCTCAAAAAAAACAATACCTGCATGAAAAATATGAAATGAAGTCAGAAAGGGATGAAAATTGATGATGTGGCTTTGAATGGTCCATTTTGAACACACAAAAATTCTGGAGTTCAAATAAGTTCAAGAAAATGAAATGACTTTTGTAACAAATGAGTTCCGTCCGAAACCGTGATACTTCGAAAGAGACTGCCCGTTTTGTACCGGAAGTGGATCCAGATTTTATCGTAACCCTCTCAACCTTCTAGCACATGCTATGTGGGTGAAATGATAATACCATGCCAACTTTCAACCTTTTCATAGTTCGTTTGTAGTGCTTTTCAATTTCAGGGTCAATTAGCTCAAAAAAATCAATAACTGCAGGAAAAATAAGAACTGAAGTCAGAAAGGGTTGAAAATTGATGATGTGGCTTTGAATGGTGCATTTTGACCACAGAAAAATCCTGGAGTTCAAATAAGCTCAAGAAAATGAAATGGCTTTTGTAACAGATGAGTTTACATCTGAAACCATGAAACTTCGAAAGAGACTACCCGTTTTGTACATGAAGTGCATCCAGATTTTATTGTAACCCTCTCAACATTTTAGCACATGCTATGTGGGTGAAATGATAATACCATACCATCTTTCAACCTTTTTAGAGTTCATTTGCAGTGCTTTTCAATTTCAGGGTCAATTAGCTCAAACAAATCAATAACTCCATGAAAAATACGAAATGAAGTCAGAATGGGTTGAAAATTGATGATGTGGCTTTGAATGGTTCATTTTGAACACACAAAAATCCTGGAGTTCAAATAAGTTCAAGAAAATGAAATGGCTTTTGTAACAGATGAGTTTACATCCGAAACCGTGAAACTTCGAAAGAGATTGTCCGTTTTGTACACGAAGTGCATCCATATTTTATTGTAACCCTCTCAACTTTTTAGCACATGCTATGTGGGTGAAATGATGATACCATGCCAGCTTTCAACCTTTTTAGAGTTCATTTGTAGTGCTTTTCAATTTCAAGGTTATTTAGCTCAAGAAAAATCAATAACTGTGTGAAAAATAAGAAATGAATTCAGAAAGGGTTGAAAATTTATGATGTGGCTTTGAATGGTGCATTTTGAACACACAATAAGCCCGGAGTTCAAATAAGTTCAAGAAAATGAAATGGCTTTTGTAACAAATGAGTTTTCGTCCGAAACCATGATACTTCGAAAGAGACTGTCCGTTTTGTAGTTTTTGCTATAACCCTCTCAACTTTTTAGCACATGCTATGTGCTCAAATTACGATACCATGCCAACTTTCAACCTTTTCAGAGTTCATTTGTAGTGCTTTTCAATTTCAGGGTCATTTAGCTCAAGAAAAATCAATAACTACATGAAAAAAAAGAAATGAAGTCACAAAGGGTTGAAAATTGATCATGTGGCTTTGAATGGTGCATTTTGAACACACATAATGCCTGGAGTTCAAATAAGTTCAAGAAAATGAATTGCCTTTTGTAATAGATGAGTTTCCGTCCGAAACCGTGATACTTCGAGAGAGACTATTTGTTTTGTACACGAAGTGCATCCAGGTTTGGCCGTAACCCTCTCATCTTTTTAGCACATGCTGTGTGGGTGAAATGATGATACCATGCCAACTTTCAACCTTTTCAGAGTTCATTCGTAGTGCTTTTTAATTTCAGGGTCAATTAGCTCAAAAAAATCAATAACTGCATGAAAAATAAGAAATGAAGTCAGAAAGGGTTGAAAATTGATGATGTTGCTTTGAATGGTCCATTTTGAACACACAACAATCCTGGAGTTCAAATAAGTTCAAGGAAATGAAATGACTTTTGTAACAGATGACTTTCCGTCCGAAACCGTGATTCTTCAAAAGAGACTGCCCGTTTTGTACACGAAGTGCATCCAGATTTTATCGTAACCCTCTCAAATTTTTTAGCACATGCTATGTGGTTGAAGTGATAATACCATGCCAACTTTCAACCTTTTCAGAGTTCATTCGTAGTGCTTTTCAATTTTAGGGTCAATTAGCTCAAAAAAATCAATACCTGCATGAAAAATACGAAATGAAGTCAGAAAGGGATGAAAATTGATGATGTGGCTTTGAATGGTCCATTTTGAACACACAAAAATCCTGGAGTTCAAATAAGTTCAAGAAAATGAAATGACTTTTGTAACAAATGAGTTCCGTCCGAAACCGTGATACTTGGAAAGAGACTGCCCGTTTTGTACACGAAGTGGATCCAGATTTTATCGTAACCCTCCCAACCTTCTAGCACATGCTATGTGGGTGAAATGATAATACCATTCCAACTTTCAACCTTTTCATAGTTTGTTTGTAGTGCTTTTCAATTTCAGGGTCAATTAGCTCAAAAAATCAATAACTGCAGGAAAAATAAGAAATGAAGTCAGAAAGGGTTGAAAATTGCTGATGTGGCTTTGAATGGTGCATTTTGAACACACAAAAATCCTGGAGTTCAAATAAGCTCAAGAAAATGAAATGGCTTTTGTAACAGATGAGTTTACATCTAAAACCGTGAAACTTCGAAAGAGACTACCCGTTTTGTACACGAAGTGCATCCAGATTTTATTGTAACCCTCTCAACTTTTGAGCACATGCTATGTGGGTGAAATGATAATACCATGCCATCTTTCAACCTTTTCAGAGTTCATTTTAGTGCTTTTCAATTTCAGGGTCAATTACCTCAAAAAATCAATAACTCCATGAAAAATACGAAATGAAGTCAGAACGGGTTGAAAATTGATGATGTGGCTTTGAATGATCCATTTTGAACACACAAAAATCCTGGAGTTCAAATAAGTTCAAGAAAATGAAATGGCTTTTGTAACAGATGAGTTTACATCCGAAACCGTGAAACTTCGAAAGAGATTGTCCGTTTTGTACACGAAGTGTATCCAGATTTTATTGTAACCCTCTCAACTTTTTAGCACATGCTATGTAGGTGAAATGATGATACCATGCCAACTTTCAACCTTTTTACAGTTCATTTGTAGTGCTTTTCAATTTCAGGGTCATTTAGCTCAAGAAAAATCAATAACTGCATGAAAAATAACAAATGAAGTCAGAAATGGTTGAAAATTTATGATGTGACTTTGAATGGTGCATTTTGAACACACAATAAGCCCGGAGTTCAAATAAGTTCAAGAAAATGAAATGGCTTTTGTAACAGATGAGTTTCCGTCCGAAACCGTGATACTTCGAAAGAGACTATCTGTTTTGTACACGAAGTGCATCCAGGTTTTGCCATAACCCTCTCAACTTTTGAGCACATGCTATGTGGGTTAAATGATGATACCATGCCAACTTTCAACCTTTTCAGAGTTCATTCGTAGTGCTTTTCAATTTCAGGGTCAATTAGCTCAAAAAAATCAATAACTGGATGAAAAATAAGAAATGAAGTCAGAAAGGGTTGAAAATTGATGATGTGGCTTTGAATGGTCCATTTTGAACACACAACAATCCAGGAGTTCAAATAAGTTCAAGGAAATGAAATGACTTTTGTAACATATGACTTTCCGTCCGAAACCGTGATACTTCGAAAGAGACTGCCCATTTTGTACATGAAGTGCATCCAGATTTTAACGTAACACTCTCAACCTTCTAGCACATGCTATGTGGGTGAAATGATAATACCATGCCAACTTTCAACCTTTTCAGAGTTCATTCGTAGTGCTTTTCAATTTCAGGGTCAATTAGCTCAAAAAAAATCAATAACTGCATGAAAAATAAGAAATGAAGTCAGAAAGGGTTGAAAATTGATGATGTGGCTTTGAATGGTCCATTTTGAACACACAACAATCCTGGAGTTCAAATAAGTTCAAGGAAATGAAATGACTTTTGTAACAGATGAGTTTCCATCCGAAACCGTGATACTTCAAAAGTGACTGCCCGTTTTGTACACGAAGTGGATCCAGATTTTATCGTAACCCTCTCAACCTTCTAGCACATGCTATGTGGGTGAAATGATAATACCATGCCAACTTTCAATCTTTTCATAGTTCATTTGTAGTGCTTTTCAATTTCAGGGTCATTTAGCGCAAAAAAATCAATAACTGCGTGAAAAATAAGAAATGAAGTCAGAAAGGGTTGAAAATTGATGATGTGGCTTTGAATGGTTCATTTTGAACACACAAAATTCCTGGAGTTCAAATAAGCTCTAGAAAATGAAATGGCTTTTGTCACAGATGAGTTTCCATCCGAAACCGTGAAACTTCGAAAGAGACTGCCCGTTTTGTACACGAAGTGAATCCAGATTTTATCGTAACCCTATCAACTTTTTAGCACATGCTATGTGGGTGAAATGATAATACCATGCCATCTTTCAACCTTTTTAGAGTTCATTTGTAGTGCTTTTTAGTTTCAGGGTCAATTAGCTCAAAAAATCAATAACTGCATGAAAAATACGAAATGAAGTCTGAAAGGGTTGAAAATTGATGATGTTGCTTTGAATGGTCCATTTTGAACACACAAAAATCCTTGAGTTCAAATAAGTTCAAGAAAATGACATGACTTTTGTAACAAATGAGTTTCCGTCTGAAACCCTGATACATCGAAAGAGATTGTCCGTTTTGTACACGAAGTGCATCCATCTTTTGCCATAACCCTCTCAACTTTTTAGCACATGCTATGTGGGTGAAATGATGATACCATGCCAACTTTCAACCTTTTCATAGTTCATTTCTAGTGCTTTACAATCGCAGGGTGCATTAGCTCAAAAAATCTATAACTGCATGAAAAATAAGAAATGAAGTCAGAAAGGGTTGAAAATTGATGATGTGGTTTTGAATGGTCCATTTTGAACACACAACAATCCTGGAGTTCAAATAAGTTCAAGGAAATTAAATGACTTTTGTAACAGATGAGTTTCCGTCCGAAACCGTGATACCTCAAAAGAGGCTGCCCGTTTTGTACACGAAGTGGATCCAGATTTTATCGTAACCCTCTCAACCTTCTAGCACATGCTATGTGGGTGAAATGATAATACCATGCCAACTTTCAATCTTTTCATAGTTCATTTGTAGTGCTTTTCAATTTCAGGGTCAATTAGCTCAAAAAAATCAATAACTGCGTGAAAAATAAGAAATGAAGTCAGAAAGGGTTGAAAATTGATGATGTGGCTTTGAATGGTTCATTTTGAACACACAAAAATCCTGGAGTTCAAATAAGCTCTAGAAAATGAAATGGCTTTTGTAACTGATGAGTTTCCATCCGAAACCGTGAAACTTCGAAAGAGACTGCCCGTTTTGTACACGAAGTGAATCCAGATTTTATCGTAACCCTATCAACTTTTTAGCACATGCTATGTGGGTGAAATGATAATACCATGCCATCTTTCAACCTTTTTAGAGTTCATTTGTAGTGCTTTTTAGTTTCAGGGTCAATTAGCTCAAAAAAATCAATAATTGCATGAAAAATACGAAATGAAGTCAGAAAGGGTTGAAAATTGATGATGTTGCTTTGAATGGTCCATTTTGAACACACAAAAATCCTTGAGTTCAAATAAGTTCAAGAAAATGACATGACTTTTGTAACAAATGAGTTTCCGTCTAAAACCCTGATACTTCGAAAGAGATTGTCCGTTTTGTACACGAAGTGCATCCATCTTTTGCCATAACGCTCTCAACTTTTTAGCACACGCTATGTGGGTGAAATGATGATACCATGCCAACTTTCAACCTTTTCAGAGTTCATTTGTAGTGCTTTACAATCGCAGGGTCAATTAGCTCACAAAATCTATAACTGCATGAAAAATAAGAAATGAAGTCAGAAAGGGTTGAAAATGGATGATGGGGCTTTGATTGGTGCATTTTGAACACACAAAAAGCCTCTAGTTCAAATAAGTTCAACAAAATGGAATGCCTTTTGTAACAGATGAGTTTTCGTCCAAAATCCTAATACTTCGAAAGAGACTGTCCGTTTTGTAGTTTTTGTTGTAACCCTCTAAACTTTTTAGCACATGCTATGTGGGTGAAATTATGATACCATGCCAACTTTCAACCTTTTGAGAGTTTATTTGTACTACTTTTGAATTTCAGGGTCATTTAGCTCAACAAAAATCAATAACTGCATGAAAAATAACAACTGAAGTCAGAAAGGGTTGAAAATTGATGATGTGGCTTCGAATGGTGCATTTTGAACACACAAAAATCCTGGAGTTCAAATAATCTCAAGAAAATGAAATGGCTTTTGTAACAGATGAGTTTACATCTGAAACCGTGAAACTTCGAAAGAGACTGCCGGTTTTGTACACGAAGTGCATCCAGATTTTATTGTAACCCTCTCAAGTTTTTAGCACGTGCTATGTGGGTGAAATGATAATACCATGCCATCTTTCAACCTTTTCAGATTTCATTTGTAGTGCTTTTCAATTTCAGGGTCAATTAGCTAAAAAAATCAATAACTCCATGAAAAATACGAAATGAAGTCAGAGCGGGTTGAAAATTAATGATGTGGCTTTGAATGGTCCATTTTGAACACACAAAAATCCTGGAGTTCAAATAAGCTCAAGAAAATGAAATGGCTTTTGTAACAAATGAATTTACATCCGAAACCGTGAAACTTCGAAAGAGATTGTCCATTTTGTACACGAAGTACATCCAGATTTTATTGTAACCCTCTCAAGTTTTTAGCACATGCTATGTGGGTGAAATGATGATACCATGCCAACTTTCAACCTTTTTAGAGTTCATTTGTAGTGCTTTTCAATTTCAGGGTCATTTAGCTCAAGAAAAATCAATAACTGCATGAAAAATAACAAATGAAGTCAGAAAGGGTTGAAAATTTATGATGTGACTTTGAATGGTGCATTTTGAACACACAATAAGCCCGGAGTTCAAATAAGTTCAAGAAAATGAATTGGCTTTTGTAACAGATGAGTTTCCGTCCGAAACCGTGATACTTCGAAAGAGACTATCTGTTTTGTACACGAAGTGCATCCAGGTTTTGCCATAACCCTCTCAACTTTTTAGCACATGCTATGTGGGTTAAATTATGATACCATGCCAACTTTCAACCTTTTCAGAGTTCATTAGTAGTGCTTTTCAATTTCAGGGTCAATTAGCTCAAAAAAATCAATAACTGGATGAAAATTAAGAAATGAAGTCAGAAAGGGTTGAAAATTGATGATGTGGCTTTGAATGGTCCATTTTGAACACACAACAATCCTGGAGTTCAAATAAGTTCAAGGAAATGAAATGACTTTTGTAACATATGACTTTCCGTCCGAAATCGTGATACTTCGAAAGAGACTGCCCATTTTGTACATGAAGTGCATCCAGATTTTATCGTAACCCTCTCAACCTTCTAGCACATGCTATGTGGGTGAAATGATAATACCATGCCAACTTTCAACCTTTTCAGAGTTCATTCGTAGTGCTTTTCAATTTCAGGGTCAATTAGCTCAAAAAAATCAATAACTGCATGAAAAATAAGAAATGAAGTCAGAAAGGGTTGAAAATTGATGATGTGGCTTTGAATGGTCCATTTTGAACACACAACAATCCTGGAGTTCAAATAAGTTCAAGGAAATGAAATGACTTTTGTAACAGATGAGTTTCCGTCCGAAACCGTGATACTTCAAAAGAGACTGCCCGTTTTGTACACGAAGTGGATCCAGATTTGATCGAAACCCTCTCAACCTTCTAGCACATGCTATGTGGGTGAAATGATAATACCATGCCAACTTTCAACCTTTTCAGAGTTCATTCGTAGTGCTTTTCAATTTCAGGGTCAATTAGCTCAAAAAAAATCAATAACTGCATGAAAAATAAGAAATGAAGTCAGAAAGGATTGAAAATTGATGATGTGGCTTTGAATGGTCCATTTTGAAAACACAACAATCCCTGAGTTCAAATAAGTTCAAGGAAATTAAATGACTTTTGTAACAGATGAGTTTCCGTCCGAAACCGTGATACCTCAAAAGAGGCTGCCCGTTTTGTACACGAAGTGGAGCCAGATTTTATCGTAACCCTCTCAACCTTCTAGCACATGCTATGTGGGTGAAATGATAATACCATGCCAACTTTCAATCTTTTCATAGTTCATTTGTAGTGCTTTTCAATTTCAGGGTCAATTAGCTCAAAAAAATCAATAACTACGTGAAAAATAAGAAATGAAGTCAGAAAGGGTTGAAAATTGATGATGTGGCTTTGAATGGTTCATTTTGAACACACAAAAATCCTGGAGTTCAAATAAGCTCAAGAAAATGAAAAATGGCTTTTGTAACAGATGAGTTTCCATCCGAAACCGTGAAACTTCGAAAGAGACTGCCCGTTTTGTACACGAAGTGAATCCAGATTTTATCGTAACCCTATCAACTTTTCAGCACATGCTATGTGGGTGAAATGATAATACCATGCCATCTTTCAACCTTTTTAGAGTTCATTTGTAGTGCTTTTTAGTTTTAGGGTCAATTAGCTCAAAAAAATCTATAACTGCATGAAAAATAAGAAATAAAGTCAGAAAGGGTTGAAAATTGATGATGTGGCTTTGATTGGTGCATTTTGAACACACAAAAAGCCTCTAGTTCCAATAAGTTCAAGAAAATGGAATGCCGTTTGTAACAGATGAGTTTTCGTCCAAAATCCTAATACTTCGAAAGAGACTGTCCGTTTTGTAGTTTTTGTTGTAACCCTCTCAACTTTTTAGCACATGCTATGTGGGTGAAATGATGATACCATGCCAACTTTCAACCTTTTCAGAGTTTATTTGTAGTGCTTTTCAATTTCAGGGTCATTTAGCTCAAGAAAAATCAATAACTGCATGAAAAATAACAACTGAAGTCAGAAAGGGTTGAAAATTGATGATGTGGCTTTGAATGGTTCATTTTGAACACACAAAAATCCTGGAGTTCAAATAAGCTCAAGAAAATGAAATGGCTTTTGTAACAAATGAGTTTACATCCGAAACCGTGAAACTTCGAAAGAGATTGTCCGTTTTGTACACGAAGTGCATCCAGATTTTATTGTAACCCTCTGAACTTTTTAGCACATGCTATGTGGGTGAAATGATGATACCATGCCAACTTTCAACCTTTTCAGAGTTCATTTGTAGTGCTTTTCAATTTCAGGGTCATTTAGCTCAAGAAAAATCAATAACTGCATGAAAAATAACAAATGAAGCCAGAAAAGGTTGAACATTTATAATGTGGCTTTGAATGGTGCATTTTGAACACACAATAAGCTCGGAGTTCAAATAAGTTCAAGAAAATGAAATGGCTTTTGTAAAAGATGAGTTTCCGTCCGAAACCGTGATACTTCGAAAGAGACTACCCGTTTTGTACACAAAGTGCATCCAGATTTTATCGTAACCCTCTCTAATTTTTTAGCACATGCTATGTGGTTGAATTAATTATACCATGCCAACTTTCAACCTTTTTAGAGTTCATTCATAGTGCTTTTCAATTTCAGGGTCAATTAGCTCAAACAATCAATAACTGCATGAAAAATAAGAAATGAAGTCAGAAAGGGTTGAAAATTGATGATGTGGCTTTGAATGGTCCATTTTGAACACACAAAAATCCTGGAGTTCAAATAAGTTCAAGAAAATGAAATGACTTTTGCAACAGATGAGTTTCCGTCCGAAACCGTGATACTTCGAAAGAGACTGCCCGTTCTGTACACGAAGTGCATCCAGGTTTTATCGTAACCCTCTCAACCTTCTAGCACATGCTATGTGGGTGAAATGATAATACCATGCCAAATTTCAACCTTTTCATAGTTCGTTTGTAGTGCCTTTCAATTTCAGGGTCAATTAGCTCAAAAAAATCAATAACTGCAGGAAAAATAAGAAATGAAGTCAGAAAGGGTTGAAAATTGTTGATGTGGCTTTGAATGGTTCATTTTGAACACACAAAAATCCTGGAGTTCAAATAAGCTCAAGAAAATGAAATGGCTTTTGTAACAGATGAGTTTACATCTGAAACCGTGAAACTTCGAAAGAGACTGGCCGTTTTGTATACGAAGTGCATCCAGATTTTATTGTAACCCTCTCAACTCTTTAGCACATGCTATGTGGGTGAAATGATAATACCATGCCATCCATCAACCTTTTCAGAGTTCATTTGTAGTGCTTTTCAATTTCAGGGTCAATTAGCTCAAAAAAATCAATAACTCCATGAAAAATACGAAATGAAGTCAGAACAGGTTGAAAATTGATGATGTGGCTTTGAATGGTCCATTTTGAACACACGAAAATCCTGGAGTTCAAATAAATTCAAGAAAATGAAATGGCTTTTGTAACAGATGAGTTTACATCCGAAACCGTGAAACTTCGAAAGATATTGTCCGTTTTGTACACGAAGTGCAACCAGATTTTATTGTAACCCTCTCAACTTTTTAGCACATGCTATGTGGGTGAAATGATGATACCATGCCAACTTTCAACCTTTTCAGAGTTCATTCGTACTGCTTTTCAATTTCAGGGTCATTTAGCTCAAGAAAAATCAATAACTGCATGAAAAATAACAAATGAAGTCAGAAAGGGTTGAAAATTTATGATGTGGCTTTGAATGGTGCATTTTGAACACACAATAAGCCCGGAGTTCAAATAAGTTCAAGAAAAAGAAATGGCTTTTGTAACAGATGAGTTTCCGTCCGAAACCGTGATACTTCGAAATACACTGCCCGTTTTGTGCACGAAGTACATCCAGGTTTTATCTTAACCCTCCCAACCTTCTAGCACATGCTATGTGGGTGAAATGATAATACCATGCCAACTTTCAACCTTTTCAGAGTTCGTTTGTAGTGCTTTTCAATTTCAGGGTCAATTAGCTCAAAAAAATCAATAACTCCATGACAAATACGAAATGAAGTCAAAACGGGTTGAAAATTGATGATGTGGCTTTGAATGGTCCATTTTGAACACACGAAAAGCCTGGAGTTCAAATAAATTCAAGAAAATGAAATGGCTTTTGTAACAGATGAGTTTACATACGAAACCGTGAAACTTCGAAAGATATTGTCCGTTTTGTACACGAAGTGCAACTAGATTTTATTGTAACCCTCTCAACTTTTTAGCACATGCTATGTGGGTGAAATGATGATACCATGCCAACTTTCAACCTTTTTAGAGTTCATTCGTACTGCTTTTCAATTTCAGGGTCATTTAGCTCAAGAAAATTCAATAACTGCATGAAAAATAACAAATGAAGTCAGAAAGGGTTGAAAATTTATGATGTGGCTTTGAATGGTGCATTTTGAACACACAATAAGCCCGGAGTTCAAATAAGTTCAAGAAAATGAAATGGCTTTTGTAACAGATGAGTTTCCGTCCGAAACCGTGATACTTCGAAATACACTGCCCGTTTTGTGCACGAAGTGCATCCAGGTTTTATCTTAACCCTCCCAACCTTCTAGCACATGCTATGTGGGTGAAATGATAATACCATGCCAACTTTCAACCTTTTCAGAGTTCGTTTGTAGTGCTTTTCAATTTCAGGGTCAATTAGCTCAAAAAAATCAATAACTGCAGGAAAAATAAGAAATGAAGTCAGAAAGGGTTGAAAATTGTTGATGTGGCTTTGAATGGTTCATTTTGAACACACAAAAATCCTGGAGTTCAAATAAGCTCAAGAAAATGAAATGGCTTTTGTAACAGATGAGTTTACATCTGAAACCGTGAAACTTCGAAAGAGACTGGCCGTTTTGTATACGAAGTGCATCCAGATTTTATTGTAACCCTCTCAACTCTTTAGCACATGCTATGTGGGTGAAATGATAATACCATGCCATCCATCAACCTTTTCAGAGTTCATTTGTAGTGCTTTTCAATTTCAGGGTCAATTAGCTCAAAAAAATCAATAACTCCATGAAAAATACGAAATGAAGTCAGAACAGGTTGAAAATTGATGATGTGGCTTTGAATGGTCCATTTTGAACACACGAAAATCCTGGAGTTCAAATAAATTCAAGAAAATGAAATGGCTTTTGTAACAGATGAGTTTACATCCGAAACCGTGAAACTTCGAAAGATATTGTCCGTTTTGTACACGAAGTGCAACCAGATTTTATTGTAACCCTCTCAACTTTTTAGCACATGCTATGTGGGTGAAATGATGATACCATGCCAACTTTCAACCTTTTCAGAGTTCATTCGTACTGCTTTTCAATTTCAGGGTCATTTAGCTCAAGAAAAATCAATAACTGCATGAAAAATAACAAATGAAGTCAGAAAGGGTTGAAAATTTATGATGTGGCTTTGAATGGTGCATTTTGAACACACAATAAGCCCGGAGTTCAAATAAGTTCAAGAAAATGAAATGGCTTTTGTAACAGATGAGTTTCCGTCCGAAACCGTGATACTTCGAAATACACTGCCCGTTTTGTGCACGAAGTGCATCCAGGTTTTATCGTAACCCTCTCAACCTTCTAGCACATGCTATGTGGGTGAAATGATAATACCATGCCAACTTTCAACCTTTTCAGAGTTCGTTTGTAGTGCTTTTCAATTTCAGGGTCAATTAGCTCAAAAAAATCAATAACTACAGGAAAAATAAGAAATGAAGTTAGAAAGGGTTGAAAATAGATGATGTGGCTTTGAATGGTGCATTTTGAACACACAATAAGCTCGGAGTTCAAATAAGCTCAAGAAAATGAAATGGCTTTTGTAACAGATGAGTTTCCGTCCGAAACCGTGATACTTCGACACAGACTACCCGTTTTGTACACAAAGTGCATCCAGATTTTATCGTAACCCTCTCTAATTTTTTAGCACATGCTATGTGGTTGAATTGATTATACCATGCAAACTTTCAACCTTTTTAGAGTTCATTCATAGTGCTTTTCAATTTCAGGGTCAATTAGCTCAAACAATCAATAACTGCATGAAAAATAAGAAATGAAGTCAGAAAGGGTTGAAAATTGATGATGTGGCTTTGAATGGTCCATTTTGAACACACAAAAATCCTGGAGTTCAAATAAGTTCAAGAAAATCAAATGACTTTTGCAACAGATGAGTTTCCGTCCAAAACCGTGATACTTCGAAAGAGACTGCCCGTTCTGTACACGAAGTGCATCCAGGTTTTATCGTAACCCTCTCAACCTTCTAGCACATGCTATGTGGGTGAAATGATAATACCATGCCAAATTTCAACCTTTTCATAGTTCATTTGTAGTGCTTTTCAATTTCAGGGTCAATTAGATCAAAAAAATCAATAACTGCAGGAAAAATAAGAAATAAAGTCAGAAAGGGTTGAAAATTGTTGATGTGGCTTTGAATGGTGCAGTTTGAACACACAAAAATCCTGGAGTTCAAATAAGCTCAAGAAAATGAAATGGCTTTTGTAACAGATGAATTTACATCTGAAACCGTGAAACTTCGAAAGAGACTGGCCGTTTTGTACACGAAGTGCATCCAGATTTTATTGTAACCCTCTCAACTTTTTAGCACATGCTATGTGGGTGAAATGATAATACCATGCCATCCTTCAACCTTTTCAGAGTTCATTTGTAGTGCTTTTCAATTTCAGGGTCAATTAGCTCAAAAAAATCAATAACTCCATGAAAAATACGAAATGACGTCAGAACGGGTTGAAAATTGATGATGTGGCTTTGAATGGTCCATTTTGAACACACAAAAATCCTGGAGTTCAAATAAATTCAAGAAAATGAAATGGCTTTTGTAATAGATGAGTTTACATCCGAAACCGTGAAACTTCGAAAGATATTGTCCGTTTTGTACACGAAGTGCAACCAGATTTTATTGTAACCCTCTCAACTTTTTAGCACATGCTATTTGGGTGAAATGATGATACCATGCCAACTTTCAACCTTTTCAGAGTTCATTCGTACTGCTTTTCAATTTCAGGGTCATTTAGCTCAAGAAAAATCAATAACTGCATGAAAAATAACAAATGAAGTCAGAAAGGGTTGAAAATTTATGATGTGGCTTTGAATGGTGCATTTTGAACACACAATAAGCCCGGAGTTCAAATAAGTTCAAGAAAATGAAATGGCTTTTGTAACAGATGAGTTTCCGTCCGAAACCGTGATACTTCGAAATACAATGCCCGTTTTGTGCACGAAGTGCATCCAGGTTTTATCTTAACCCTCCCAACCTTCTAGCACATGCTATGTGGGTGAAATGATAATACCATGCCAACTTTCAACCTTTTCAGAGTTCGTTTGTAGTGCTTTTCAATTTCAGGGTCAATTAGCTCAAAAAATCAATAACTGCAGGAAAAATAAGAAATGAAGTCAGAAAGGGGTTAAAATTGATGATGTGGCTTTGAATGGTGCATTTTGAACACACAAAAATCCTGGAGTTCAAATAAGCTCAAGAAAATGAAATGACTTTTGTAACAGATGAGTTTACATCTGAAACCGTGAAACTTCGAAAGAGACTGCCCGTTTTGTACACGAAGTGCATCCAGATTTTATTGTAACCCTCTCAACTTTTTAGCACATGCTATTTGGGTGAAATGATGAGACCATGCCAACTTTCAACCTTTTCAGAGTTCATTTGTAGTGCTTTTCAATTTCAGGATCATTTAGCTCAAGAAAAATCAATAACTGCATGAAAAATAACAAATGAAGTCAGAAAGGGTTGAAAATTTATGATGTGGCTTTGAATGGTGCATTTTGAACACACAATAAGCCCGGAGTTGAAATAAGTTCAAGAAAATGAAATGGCTTTTGTAACAGATGAGTTTCCGTCCGAAACCGTGATACTTCGAAATACACTGCCCGTTTTGTGCACAAAGTGCATCCAGGTTTTATCGTAACCCTCTCAACCTTCTAGCACATGCTATGTGGGTGAAATGATAATACCATGCCAACTTTCAACCTTTTCAGAGTTCGTTTGTAGTGCTTTTCAATTTCAGGGTCAATTAGCTCAAAAAAATCAATAACTGCAGGAAAAATAAGAAATGAAGTCAGAAAGGGGTTAAAATTGATGATGTGGCTTTGAATGGTGCATTTTGAACACACAAAAATCCTGGAGTTCAAATAAGCTCAAGAAAATGAAATGGCTTTTGTAACAGATGAGTTTACATCTGAAACCGTGAAACTTCGAAAGAGACTGCCCGTTTTGTACACGAAGTGCATCCAGATTTTATTGTAACCCTCTCAACTTTTTAGCACATGCTATGTGGATGAAATGATAATACCATGCCATCCTTCAACCTTTTCAGAGTTCATTTGTAGTGCTTTTCAATTTCAGGGTCAATTAGCTCAAAAAAATCAATAACTCCATGAAAAATACGAAATGAACTCAGAACGGGTTGAAAATTGATGATGTGGCTTTGAATGGTCCATTTTGAACACACAAAAATCCTGGAGTTCAAATAAATTGAAGAAAATGAAATGGCTTTTGTAACAGATGAGTTTACATCCGAAACCGTGAAACTTCGAAAGAGATTATCCGTTTTGTACACGAAGTGCAACCAGATTTTATTGTAACCCTCTCAACTTTTTAGCACATGCTATGTGGGTGAAATGATGATAACATGCCAACTTTCAACCTTTTCAGAGTTCATTTGTAGTGCTTTTCAATTTCAGGGTCATTTAGCTCAAGAAAAATCAATAACTGCATGAAAAATAACAAATGAAGTCAGAAAGGGTTGAAAATTTATGATGTGGCTTTGAATGGTGCATTTTGAACACACAATAAGCCCGGAGTTCAAGTAAGTTCAAGAAAATGAAATGGCTTTTGTAACTGATGAGTTTCCGTCCGAAACCGTGATACTTCGAAATACACTGCCCGTTTTGTGCACGAAGTGCATCCAGGTTTTATCGTAACCCTCTCAACCTTCTAGCACATGCTATGTGGGTGAAATGATAATACCATGCCAACTTTCAACCTTTTCAGAGTTTGTTTGTAGTGCTTTTCAATTTCAGGGTCAATTAGCTCAAAAAATCAATAACTGCAGGAAAAATAAGAAATGAAGTCAGAAAGGGGTTAAAATTGATGATGTGGCTTTGAATGGTGCATTTTGAACACACAAAAATCCTGGAGTTCAAATAAGCGCAAGAAAACGAAATGGCTTTTGTAACAGATGAGTTTACATCTGAAACCGTGAAACTTCGAAAGAGACTGCCCGTTTTGTACACGAAGTGCATCCAGATTTCATTGTAACCCTCTCAACTTTTTAGCACATGCTATGTGGGTGAAATGATAATACCATGCCATCCTTCAACCTTTTCAGAGTTCATTTGTGGTGCTTTTCAATTTCAGGGTCAATTAGCTCAAAAAAATCTATAACTCCATGAAAAATACGAAATGAACTCAGAACGGGTTGAAAATTGATGATGTGGCTTTGAATGGTCAATTTTGAACACACAAAAATCTTGGAGTTCAAATAAATTGAAGAAAATGAAATGGCTTTTGTAACAGATGAGTTTACATCCGAAACCGTGAAACTTCGAAAGAGATTGTCCGTTTTGTACACGAAGTGCAACCAGATTTTATTGTAACCCTCTCAACTTTTTAGCACATGCTATGTGGGTGAAATGATGATACCATGCCAACTTTCAACCTTTTCAGAGTTCATTTGTAGTGCTTTTCAATTTTAGGGTCATTTAGCTCAAGAAAAATCAATAACTGCATGAAAAATAAGAAATTAAGTCAGAAAGGGTTGAAAATTGATGATGTGGCTTTGAATGGGCCATTTTGAACACACAATAAGCCCGGAGTTCGAATAAGTTCAAGGAAATGAAATGGCTTTTGTAACTGATGAGTTTCCGTCCGAAACCGTGATACTTCGAAAGAGACTGCCCGTTTTGTACACGAAGTGCATCCAGGTTTTATCGTAACCTTCTCAACCTTCTAGCACATGCTATGTGGGTGAAATGATAATACCATGCCAACTTTCAACCATTTCATAGTTCGTTTGTAGTGCTTTTCAATTTCAGGGTCAATTAGCTCAACAAAATAAGTAACTGCAGGAAAAATAAGAAATGAAGTCAGAAAGGGTTGAAAAATTATGATGTGGCTTTGAATGGTCCATTTTGAACACACAAAATCCTGGAGTTCAAAGAAGTTCAAGAAAATGAAATGACTTTTGTAACAGATGAGTTTCCGTCGGAAACCGTGATACTTCGAAAGAGACTGCCCGTTCTGTACACGAAGTGCATCCAGGTTTTATCGTAACCCTCTCAACCTTCTCGCAATGCTATGTGGGTGAAATGATCATACCATGCCAACTTTCAACCTTTTCATAGTTCGTTTGTAGTGGTTTTCAATTTCAGGGTCAATTAGCTCAAAAAATAAATAACTGCAGGAAAAATAAGAAATGAAGTCAGAAAGGGTTGAAAATTGATGCTGTGGCTTTGAATGGTCCATTTTGAACACACAAAAATCCTGGAGTTCAAATAAGTTCAAGAAAATGAAATGACTTTTGTAACAGATGAGTTTCCGTCCGAAACCGTGATACTTCGAAAGAGACTGCCCGTTCTGTACACGAAGTGCATCCAGGTTTTATCGTAACCCTCTCAACCTTCTAGCACATGCTATGTGGGTGAAATGATCATACCATGCCAACTTTCAACCTTTTCATAGTTCGTTTGTAGTGCTTTTCAATTTCAGGGTCAATTAGCTCAAAAAAATCAATAACTACAGGAAAAATAAGAAATGAAGTCAGAAAGGGTTGAAAATTGATGATGTGGCTTTGAATGGTGCATTTTGAACACACAAAAATCCTAGAGTACAAATAAGCTCAAGAAAATGAAATGGCTCTTGTAACACATGAGTTTACATCAGAAACCGTGAAACTTCGAAAGAGATTGTCCGTTTTGTACACGAAGTGCATCCAGATTTTATTGTAACCCTCTCAACTTTTGAGCACATGGTATGTGGGTGAAATGATGATACCATGCAAACTTTCAACCTTTTCAGAGTTCATTTGTAGTGCTTTTCAATTTCAGGGTCATTTAGCTCAAGAAAAATCAATAACTACATGAAAAATGACAAATGAAGTCAGAAAGGGTTGAAAATTTATGATGTGGCTTTGAATGGTGCATTTTGAACACACAATAAGCCCGGAGTTCAAATAAGTTCAAGAAAAAGAAATGGCTTTTGTAACAGATGAGTTTCCGTCCGAAACCGTGATACTTCGAAAGAGACTGCCCGTTTTGTACACGAAGTGCATCCAGGTTTTATCGTAACCTTCTCAACCTTCTAGCACATGCTATGTGGGTGAAATGATAATACCATGCCAACATTCAACCTTTTCATAGTTCGTTTGTAGTGCTTTTCAATTTCAGGGTCAATTAGTTCAAAAAAATCAATAACTGCAGGAAAAATAAGAAATTAAGTCAGAAAGGGTTGAAAATTGATGACGTGGCTTTGAATGGGGCATTTTGAACACACAAAAATTCTGGCGTTCAAATAAGCTCAAGAAAATGAACTGGCTTTTGTAACAGATGAGTTTACATCTGAAACTGTGAAACTTCGAAAGAGACTGCCCGTTTTGTACACGAAGTGCATCCAGATTTTATTGTAACCCTCTCAACTTTTTAGCACATGCTATGTGGGTGAAATGATAATACCATGCCATCTTTCAACCTTTTCAGAGTTCATTTGTAGTGCTTTTCAATTTCAGGGTCAATTAGCTCAAAAAAATCAATAACTCCATGAAAAATACGAAATGAATTCAGAACGGGTTGAAAATTGATGATGTGGCTTTGAATGGTCCATTTTGAACACACAAAAATCCTGGAGTTCAAATAAGTTTAAGAAAATGAAATGGCTTTTGTAACAGATGAGTTTCCGTCCGAAACCGTGATACTTCGAAAGAGACTGCCCGTTCTGTACACGAAGTGCATCCAGGTTTTATCGTAACCCTCTCAACCTTCTAGCACATGGTATGTGGGTGAAATGATCATACCATGCCAACTTTCAACCTTTTCATAGTTCGTTTGTAGTGCTTTTCAATTTCAGGGTCAATTAGCTCAAAAAATAACTAACTGCAGGAAAAATAAGAAATGAAGTCAGAAAGGGTTGAAAATTGATGATGTGGCTTTGAATGGTCCATTTTGAACACACAAAAATCCTGGAGTTCAAATAAGTTCAAGAAAATGAAATGACTTTTGTAACAGATGAGTTTCCGTCCGAAACCGTGATACTTCGAAAGAGACTGCCCGATCTGTACACGAAGTGCATCCAGGTTTTATCGTAACCCTCTCAACCTTCTAGCACATGCTATGTGGGTGAAATGATAATACCATGCCAACTTTCAACCTTTTCATAGTTCGTTTGTAGTGCTTTTCAATTTCAGGGTCAATTAGCTCAAAAAAATCAATAACTGCAGGAAAAATAAGAAATGAAGTCAGAAAGGGTTGAAAATTGATGATGTGGGTTTGAATGGTGCATTTTGAACACACAAAAATCCTAGAGTTCAAATAAGCTCAAGAAAATGAAATGGCTCTTGTAACAGATGAGTTTACATCAGAAACCGTGAAACTTCGAAAGAGATTGTCCGTTTTCTACACGAAGTGCATCCAGATTTTATTGTAACCATCTCAACTTTTTAGCACATGCTATGTGGGTGAAATGATGATACCATGCCAACTTTCAACCTTTTCAGAGTTCATTTGTAGTGCTTTTCAATTTCATGGTCATTTAGCTCAAGAAAAATCAATAACTACATGAAAAATGACAAATGAAGTCAGAAAGGGTTGAAAATTTATGATGTGGCTTTGAATGGTGCATTTTGAACACACAATAATCCCGGAGTTCAAATAAGTTCAAGAAAAAGAAATGGCTTTTGTAACAGATGAGTTTCCGTCCGAAACCGTGATACTTCGAAAGAGACTGCCCGTTTTGTACACGAAGTGCATCCAGATTTATCGTAACCTTCTCAACCTTCTAGCACATGCTATGTGGGTGAAATGATAATACCATGCCATCTTTCAACCTTTTCAGAGTTCATTTGTAGTGCTTTTCAATTTCAGGGTCAATTAGCTCAAAAAAATCAATAACTCCATGAAAAATACGAAATGAAGTCAGAACGGGTTGAAAATTGATGATGTGGCTTTGAATGGTCCATTTTGAACAACAAAAATCCTGGAGTTCAAATAAGTTTAAGAAAATGAAATGGCTTTTGTAACAGATGAGTTTCCGTCCGAAACCGTGATACTTCGAAAGTGACTGCCCGTTCTGTACCAGAAGTGCATCCAAGTTTTATCGTAACCCTCTCAACCTTCTAGCACGTGCTATGTGGGTGAAATGATCATACCATGCCAACTTTCAACCTTTTCATAGTTCGTTTGTAGTGCTTTTCAATTTCAGGGTCAATTAGCTCAAAAAAATCAATAACTACAGGAAAAATAAGAAATGAAGTCAGAAAGGGTTGAAAATTGATGATGTGGCTTTGAATGGTGCATTTTGAACACACAAAAATCCTAGAGTACAAATAAGCTCAAGAAAATGAAATGGCTCTTGTAACACATGAGTTTACATCAGAAACCGTGAAACTTCGAAAGAGATTGTCCGTTTTGTACACGAAGTGCATCCAGATTTTATTGTAACCCTCTCAACTTTTGAGCACATGGTATGTGGGTGAAATGATGATACCATGCAAACTTTCAACCTTTTCAGAGTTCATTTGTAGTGCTTTTCAATTTCAGGGTCATTTAGCTCAAGAAAAATCAATAACTACATGAAAAATGACAAATGAAGTCAGAAAGGGTTGAAAATTTATGATGTGGCTTTGAATGGTGCATTTTGAACACACAATAAGCCCGGAGTTCAAATAAGTTCAAGAAAAAGAAATGGCTTTTGTAACAGATGAGTTTCCGTCCGAAACCGTGATACTTTGAAAGAGACTGCCCGTTTTGTACACGAAGTGCATCCAGGTTTTATCGTAACCTTCTCAACCTTCTAGCACATGCTATGTGGGTGAAATGATAATACCATGCCAACTTTCAACCTTTTCATAGTTCGTTTGTAGTGCTTTTCAATTTCAGGGTCAATTAGTTCAAAAAAATCAATAACTGCAGGAAAAATAAGAAATTAAGTCAGAAAGGGTTGAAAATTGATGACGTGGCTTTGAATGGGGCATTTTGAACACACAAAAATTCTGGCGTTCAAATAAGCTCAAGAAAATGAAATGGCTTTTGTAACAGATGAGTTTACATCTGAAACTGTGAAACTTCGAAAGAGACTGCCCGTTTTGTACACGAAGTGCATCCAGATTTTATTGTAACCCTCTCAACTTTTTAGCACATGCTATGTGGGTGAAATGATAATACCATGCCATCTTTCAACCTTTTCAGAGTTCATTTGTAGTGCTTTTCAATTTCAGGGTCAATTAGCTCAAAAAAATCAATAACTCCATGAAAAATACGAAATGAAGTCAGAACGGGTTGAAAATTGATGATGTGGCTTTGAATGGTCCATTTTGAACACACAAAAATCCTGGAGTTCAAATAAGTTTAAGAAAATGAAATGGCTTTTGTAACAGATGAGTTTCCGTCCGAAACCGTGATACTTCGAAAGAGACTGCCCGTTCTGTACACGAAGTGCATCCAGGTTTTATCGTAACCCTCTCAACCTTCTAGCACATGGTATGTGGGTGAAATGATCATACCATGCCAACTTTCAACCTTTTCATAGTTCGTTTGTAGTGCTTTTCAATTTCAGGGTCAATTAGCTCAAAAAATAACTAACTGCAGGAAAAATAAGAAATGAAGTCAGAAAGGGTTGAAAATTGATGATGTGGCTTTGAATGGTCCATTTTGAACACACAAAAATCCTGGAGTTCAAATAAGTTCAAGAAAATGAAATGACTTTTGTAACAGATGAGTTTCCGTCCGAAACCGTGATACTTCGAAAGAGACTGCCCGATCTGTACACGAAGTGCATCCAGGTTTTATCGTAACCCTCTCAACCTTCTAGCACATGCTATGTGGGTGAAATGATAATACCATGCCAACTTTCAACCTTTTCATAGTTCGTTTGTAGTGCTTTTCAATTTCAGGGTCAATTAGCTCAAAAAAATCAATAACTGCAGGAAAAATAAGAAATGAAGTCAGAAAGGGTTGAAAATTGATGATGTGGGTTTGAATGGTGCATTTTGAACACACAAAAATCCTAGAGTTCAAATAAGCTCAAGAAAATGAAATGGCTCTTGTAACAGATGAGTTTACATCAGAAACCGTGAAACTTCGAAAGAGATTGTCCGTTTTCTACACGAAGTGCATCCAGATTTTATTGTAACCATCTCAACTTTTTAGCACATGCTATGTGGGTGAAATGATGATACCATGCCAACTTTCAACCTTTTCAGAGTTCATTTGTAGTGCTTTTCAATTTCAGGGTCATTTAGCTCAAGAAAAATCAATAACTACATGAAAAATGACAAATGAAGTCAGAAAGGGTTGAAAATTTATGATGTGGCTTTGAATGGTGCATTTTGAACACACAATAATCCCGGAGTTCAAATAAGTTCAAGAAAAAGAAATGGCTTTTGTAACAGATGAGTTTCCGTCCGAAACCGTGATACTTCGAAAGAGACTGCCCGTTTTGTACACGAAGTGCATCCAGATTTATCGTAACCTTCTCAACCTACTAGCACATGCTATGTGGGTGAAATGATAATACCATGCCATCTTTCAACCTTTTCAGAGTTCATTTGTAGTGCTTTTCAATTTCAGGGTCAATTAGCTCAAAAAAATCAATAACTCCATGAAAAATACGAAATGAAGTCAGAACGGGTTGAAAATTGATGATGTGGCTTTGAATGGTCCATTTTGAACAACAAAAATCCTGGAGTTCAAATAAGTTTAAGAAAATGAAATGGCTTTTGTAACAGATGAGTTTCCGTCCGAAACCGTGATACTTCGAAAGAGACTGCCCGTTCTGTACCAGAAGTGCATCCAAGTTTTATCGTAACCCTCTCAACCTTCTAGCACGTGCTATGTGGGTGAAATGATCATACCATGCCAACTTTCAACCTTTTCATAGTTCGTTTGTAGTGCTTTTCAATTTCAGGGTCAATTAGCTAAAAAAATAAATAACTGTAGGAAAAATAAAAAATGAAGTCAGAAAGGGTTGAAAATTGATGATGTGGCTTTGAATGGTGCATTTTGAACACACAAAAATCCTAGAGTTCAAATAAGCTCAAGAAAATGAAATGGCTCTTGTAACACATGAGTTTACATCAGAAACCGTGAAACTTCGAAAGAGATTGTCCGTTTTGTACACGAAGTGCATCCAGATTTTATTGTAACCCTCTCAACTTTTGAGCACATGGTATGTGGGTGAAATGATGATACCATGCAAACTTTCAACCTTTTCAGAGTTCATTTGTAGTGCTTTTCAATTTCAGGGTCATTTAGCTCAAGAAAAATCAATAACTACATGAAAAATGACAAATGAAGTCAGAAAGGGTTGAAAATTTATGATGTGGCTTTGAATGGTGCATTTTGAACACACAATAAGCCCGGAGTTCAAATAAGTTCAAGAAAAAGAAATGGCTTTTGTAACAGATGAGTTTCCGTCCGAAACCGTGATACTTCGAAAGAGACTGCCCGTTTTGTACACGAAGTGCATCCAGGTTTTATCGTAACCTTCTCAACCTTCTAGCACATGCTATGTGGGTGAAATGATAATACCATGCCAACTTTCAACCTTTTCATAGTTCGTCTCTAGTGCTTTTCAATTTCAGGGTCAATTAGCTCAAAAAAATCAATAACTGCAGGAAAAATAAGAAATTAAGTCAGAAAGGGTTGAAAATTGATGATGTGGCTTTGAACGGGGCATTTTGAACACACAAAAATTCTGGCGTTCAAATAAGCTCAAGAAAATGAAATGGCTTTTGTAACAGATGAGTTTACATCTGAAACCGTGAAACTTCGAAAGAGACTGCCCGTTTTGTACACGAAGTGCATCCAGATTTTATTGAAACCCTCTCAACTTTTTAGCACATGCTATGTGGGTGAAATGATAATACCATGCCATCTTTCAACCTTTTCAGAGTTCATTTGTAGTGCTTTTCAATTTCAGGGTCAATTAGCTCAAAAAAATCAATAACTCCATGAAAAATACGAAATGAAGTCAGAACGGGTTGAAAATTGATGATGTGGCTTTGAATGGTCCATTTTGAACACACAAAAATCCTGGAGTTCAAATAAGTTTAAGAAAATGAAATGGCTTTTGTAACAGATGAGTTTCCGTCCGAAACCGTGATACTTCGGAAGAGACTGCCCGTTCTGTACACGAAGTGCATCCAGGTTTTATCGTAACCCTCTCAACCTTCTAGCACATGGTATGTGGGTGAAATGATCATACCATGCCAACTTTCAACCTTTTCATAGTTCGTTTGTAGTGCTTTTCAATTTCAGGGTCAATTAGCTGAAAAAATAAATAACTCCAGGAAAAATAAGAAATGAAGTCAGAAAGGGTTGAAAATTGATGATGTGGCTTTGAATGGTCCATTTTGAACACACAAAAATCCTGGAGTTCAAATAAGTTCAAGAAAATGAAATGACTTTTGTAACAGATGAGTTTCCGTCCGAAACCGTGATACTTCGAAAGAGACTGCCCGATCTGTACACGAAGTGCATCAAGGATTTATCGTAACCCTCTCAACCTTCTAGCACATGCTATGTGGGTGAAATGATCATACCATGCCAACTTTCAACCTTTTCATAGTTCGTTTGTAGTGCTTTTCAATTTCAGGGTCAATTAGCTCAAAAAAATCAATAACTGCAGGAAAAATAAGAAATGAAGTCAGAAAGGGTTGAAAATTGATGATGTGGGTTTGAATGGTGCATTTTGAACACACAAAAATCCTAGAGTTCAAATAAGCTCAAGAAAATGAAATGGCTCTTGTAACAGATGAGTTTACATCAGAAACCGTGAAACTTCGAAAGAGATTGTCCGTTTTCTACACGAAGTGCATCCAGATTTTATTGTAACCATCTCAACTTTTTAGCACATGCTATGTGGGTGAAATGATGATACCATGCCAACTTTCAACCTTTTCAGAGTTCATTTGTAGTGCTTTTCAATTTCAGGGTCATTTAGCTCAAGAAAAATCAATAACTACATGAAAAATGACAAATGAAGTCAGAAAGGGTTGAAAATTTATGATGTGGCTTTGAATGGTGCATTTTGAACACACAATAAGCCCGGAGTTCAAATAAGTTCAAGAAAAAGAAATGGCTTTTGTAACAGATGAGTTTCCGTCCGAAACCGTGATACTTCGAAAGAGACTGCCCGTTTTGTACACGAAGTGCATCCAGGTTTTATCGTAACCTTCTCAACCTTCTAGCACATGCTATGTGGGTGAAATGATAATACCATGCCAACTTTCAACCTTTTCATAGTTCGTTTGTAGTGCTTTTCAATTTCAGGGTCAATTAGCTCAAAAAAATCAATAACTTCAGGAAAAATAAGAAATTAAGTCAGAAAGGGTTGAAAATTGATGATGTGGCTTTGAATGGGGCATTTTGAACACACAAAAATTCTGGCGTTCAAATAAGCTCAAGAAAATGAAATGGCTTTTGTAACAGATGAGTTTACATCTGAAACCGTGAAACTTCGAAAGAGACTGCCCGTTTTGTACACGAAGTGCATCCAGATTTTATTGAAACCCTCTCAACTTTTTAGCACATGCTATGTGGGTGAAATGATAATACCATGCCATCTTTCAACCTTTTCAGAGTTCATTTGTAGTGCTTTTCAATTTCAGGGTCAATTAGCTCAAAAAAATCAATAACTCCATGAAAAATACGAAATGAAGTCAGAACGGGTTGAAAATTGATGATGTGGCTTTGAATGGTCCATTTTGAACACACAAAAATCCTGGAGTTCAAATAAGTTTAAGAAAATGAAATGGCTTTTGTAACAGATGAGTTTCCGTCCGAAACCGTGATACTTCGGAAGAGACTGCCCGTTCTGTACACGAAGTGCATGCAGGTTTTATCGTAACCCTCTCAACCTTCTAGCACATGGTATGTGGGTGAAATGATCATACCATGCCAACTTTCAACCTTTTCATAGTTCGTTTGTAGTGCTTTTCAATTTCAGGGTCAATTAGCTCAAAAAATAAATAACTGCAGGAAAAATAAGAAATGAAGTCAGAAAGGGTTGAAAATTGATGATGTGGCTTTGAATGGTCCATTTTGAACACACAAAAATCCTGGAGTACAAATAAGTTCAAGAAAATGAAATGACTTTTGTAACAGATGAGTTTCCGTCCGAAACCGTGATACTTCGAAAGAGACTGCCCGATCTGTACACGAAGTGCATCCAGGTTTTATCGTAACCCTCTCAACCTTCTAGCACATGCTATGTGGGTGAAATGATAATACCATGCCAACTTTCAACCTTTTCATAGTTCGTTTGTAGTGCTTTTCAATTTCAGGGTCAATTAGCTCAAAAAAATCAATAACTGCAGGAAAAATAAGAAATGAAGTCAGAAAGGGTTGAAAATTGATGATGTGGGTTTGAATGGTGCATTTTGAACACACAAAAATCCTAGAGTTCAAATAAGCTCAAGAAAATGAAATGGCTCTTGTAACAGATGAGTTTACATCAGAAACCGTGAAACTTCGAAAGAGATTGTCCGTTTTCTACACGAAGTGCATCCAGATTTTATTGTAACCATCTCAACTTTTTAGCACATGCTATGTGGGTGAAATGATGATACCATGCCAACTTTCAACCTTTTCAGAGTTCATTTGTAGTGCTTTTCAATTTCAGGGTCATTTAGCTCAAGAAAAATCAATAACTACATGAAAAATGACAAATGAAGTCAGAAAGGGTTGAAAATTTATGATGTGGCTTTGAATAGTGCATTTTGAACACACAATAAGCCCGGAGTTCAAATAAGTTCAAGAAAAAGAAATGGCTTTTGTAACAGATGAGTTTCCGTCCGAAACCGTGATACTTCGAAAGAGACTGCCCGTTTTGTACACGAAGTCCATCCAGATTTATCGTAACCTTCTCAACCTTCTAGCAAATGCTATGTGGGTGAAATGATAATACCATGCCATCTTTCAACCTTTTCAGAGTTCATTTGTAGTGCTTTTCAATTTCAGGGTCAATTAGCTCAAAAAAATCAATAACTCCATGAAAAATACGAAATGAAGTCAGAACGGGTTGAAAATTGATGATGTGGCTTTGAATGGTCCATTTTGAACAACAAAAATCCTGGAGTTCAAATAAGTTTAAGAAAATGAAATGGCTTTTGTAACAGATGAGTTTCCGTCCGAAACCGTGATACTTCGAAAGAGACTGCCCGTTCTGTACCAGAAGTGCATCCAGGTTTTATCGTAACCCTCTCAACCTTCTAGCACATGCTATGTGGGTGAAATGATCATACCATGCCAACTTTCAACCTTTTCATAGTTCGTTTGTAGTGCTTTTCAATTTCAGGGTCAATTAGCTCAAAAAATAATTAACTGCAGGAAAAATAAAAAATGAAGTCAGGAAGGGTTGAAAATTGATGATGTGGCTTTGAATGGTCCATTTTGAACACACAAAAATCCTGGAGTTCAAATAAGTTCAAGAAAATGAAATGACTTTTGTAACAGATGAGTTTCCGTCCGAAACCGTGATACTTCGAAAGAGACTGCCCGTTCTGTACACGAAGTGCATCCAGGTTTTATCGTAACCCTCTCAACCTTCTAGCACATGCTGTGTGGGTGAAATGATAATACCATGCCAACTTTCAACCTTTTCATAGTTCGTTTGTAGTGCTTTTCAATTTCAGGGTCAATTAGCTCAAAAAAATCAATAACTAAGGAAAAATAAGAAATGAAGTCAGAAAGGGTTGAAAATTGATGATGTGGCTTTGAATGGTGCATTTTGAACACACAAAAATCCTGGAGTTCAAATAACCTCAAGAAAATGAAATGGCTCTTGTAACAGATTAGTTTACATCTGAAACCGTGAAACTTCGAAAGAGATTGTCCGTTTTGTACACGAAGTGCATCCAGATTTTATTGTAACCCTCTCAACTTTTTAGCACATGCTATGTGGGTGAAATGATGATACCATCCCAACTTTCAACCTTTTCAGAGTTCATTTGTAGTGCTTTTCAATTTCAGGGTCATTTAGCTCAAGAAAAATCAATAACTGCATTAAAAATAACAACTGAAGTCAGAAAGGGTTGAAAATTTATGATGTGATTTTGAATGGTGCATTTTGAACACACAATAAGCCCGGAGTTCAAATAAGTTCAAGAAAATGAAATGGCTGTTGTAACAGATGAGTTTCCGTCCGAAACCGTGATACTTCGAAAGAGACTGCCTGTTTTGTACACGAAGTGCATCCAGGTTTTATCGTAACCTTCTCAACCTTCTAGCACATGCTATGTGGGTGAAATGATAATACCATGCCAACTTTCAACCTTTTCATAGTTTGTTTTGTAGTGCTTTTCAATTGCAGGGTCAATTAGCTCAAAAAAATCAATAACTGCAGGAAAAATAAGAAATGAAGTCAGAAAGGGTTGAAAATTGATGATGTGGCTTTGAATGGGGCATTTTGAACACACAAAAATTCTGGAGTTCAAATAAGCTCAAGAAAATGAAATGGCTTTTGTAACAGATGAGTTTACATCTGAAACCGTGAAACTTCGAAAGAGACTGCCCGTTTTGTACACGAAGTGCATCCAGATTTTATTGTAACCCTCTAAAACTTTTTAGCACATGCTATGTGGGTGAAATGATAATACCATGCCATCTTTCAACCTTTTCAGAGTTCATTTGTAGTGCTTTTCCATTTCAGGGTCAATTAGCTCAAAAAAATCAATAACTCCATGAAAAATACGAAATGAAGTCAGAACATGTTGAAAATTGATGATGTGGCTTTGAATGGTCCATTTTGAACACACAAAAATCCTGGAGTTCAAATAAGTTTAAGAAAATGAAATGGCTTTTGTAACAGATGAGTTTCCGTCCGAAACTGTGATACTTCGAAACAGACTGCCCGTTCTGTACACAAAGTGCATCCAGGTTTTATCGTAACCCTCTCAACCTTCTATCACATGCTATCTTGGTGAAATGATCATACCATGCCAACTTCCAACCTTTTCATAGTTCGTTTGTAGTGCTTTTCAATTTCAGGGTCAATTAGCTCAAAAAATAAATAACTGCAGGAAAAATAAGAAATGAGTCAGAAAGGGTTGAAAATTGATGAGGTGGCTTTGAATGATCCATTTTGAACACACAAAAATCCTAGAGTTCAAATAAGTTCAAGAAAATCAAATGACTTTTGTAACAGATGAGTTTCCGTCCGAAACCGTGATACTTCGAAAGAGACTGCCCGTTCTGTACACGAAGTGCATCCAGGTTTTATCGTAACCCTCTCAACCTTCTAGCACATGCTATGTGGGTGAAATGATAATACCATGCCAACTTTCAACCTTTTCATAGTTTGTTTGTAGTGCTTTTCAATTTCAGGGTTAATTAGCTCAAAAAAATCAATAACTGCAGGAAACATAAGAAATGAAGTCAGAAAGGGTTGAAAATTGATGATGTGGCTTTGAATGGTGCATTTTGAACACACAAAAGTCCTGGAGTTCAAATAAGCTCAAGAAAATGAAATGGCTCTTGTAACAGATGAGTTTACATCTGAAACCGTGAAACTTCGAAAGAGACTGCCCGTTTTGTACACGAAGTGCATCCAGATTTTATTGTAACCCTCTCAACTTTTTAGCACATGCTATGTGGGTGAAATGATAATACCATGCCATCTTTCAACCTTTTCAGAGTTCATTTGTAGTGCTTTTCAATTTCAGGGTCAATTAGCTCAAAAAAATCAATAACTCCATGAAAAATACGAAATGAAGTCAGAACGGGTTGAAAATTGATGATGTGGCTTTGAATGGTCCATTTTGAGCACACAAAAATCCTGGAGTTCAAATAAGTTCAAGAAAATGAAATGGCTTTTGTAACAGATGAGTTTACATCCGAAACCGTGAAACTTCGAAAGAGATTGTCCGTTTTGTACACGAAGTGCATCCTGATTTTATTGTAACCCTCTCAACTTTTTAGCACATGCTATGTGGGTGAAATGATGATACCATGCCAACTTTCAACCTTTTCAGAGTTCGTTTGTAGTGCTTTTCAATTTCAGGGTCAATTAGCTCAAAAAATAAATAACTGCAGGAAAAATAAGAAATGAAGTCAGAAAGGGTTGAAAATTGATGAGGTGGCTTTGAATGGTCCATTTTGAACACACAAAAATCCTAGAGTTCAAATAGGTTCAAGAAAATCAAATGACTTTTGTAACAGATGAGTTTCCGTCCGAAACCGTGATACTTCGAAAGAGACTGCCCGTTTTGTACACGAAGTGCATCCAGGTTTTATCGTAACCCTCTCAACCGTCTAGCACATGCTATGTGGGTGAAATGATAATACCATGCCAACTTTCAACCTTTTCATAGTTCGTTTGTAGTGCTTTTCAATTTCAGGGTCAATTAGCTCAAAAAAATCAATAACTGCAGGAAAAATAAGAAATGAAGTCAGAAAGGGTTGAAAATTGATGATGTGGCTTTGAATGGGGCATTTTGAACACACAAAAATCCTGGTGTTCAAATAAGCTCAAGAAAATGAAATGACTTTTGTAACAGATGAGTTTACGTCCGAAACCGTGAAACTTCGAAAGAGACTGCCCGTTTTGTACACGAAGTGCATCCAGATTTTATTGTAACCCTCTCAACTTTTTAGCACATGCTATGTGGGTGAAATGATAATACCATGCCATCTTTCAACCTTTTCAGAGTTCATTTGTAGTGCTTTTCAATTTCAGGGTCAATTAGCTAAAAAAATCAATAACTCCATGAAAAATACGAAATGAAGTCAGAACGGGTTGAAAATTGATGATGTGGCTTTGAATGGTCCATTTTGAAAACACAAAAATCCTGGAGTTCAAATAAGTTCAAGAAAATGAAACGGCTTTTGTAATAGATGAGTTTACATCCGAAACCGTGAAACTTCGAAAGAGATTGTCCGTTTTGTACACGAAGTGCATCCAGATTTTATTGTAACCCTCTCAACTTTTTAGCACATGCTATGTGGGTGAAATCATGATACCATGCCAACTTTCAACCTTTTCAGAGTTCATTTGTAGTGCTTTTCAATTTCAGGGTCATTTAGCTCAAGGAAAATAAATAACTGCATGAAAAATAACAAATGAAGTCAGAAAGGGTTGAAAATTTATGACTTGGCTTTGAAAGGTGCATTTTGAACACACAATAAGCCCGGAGTTCAAATAAGTTCAAGAAAATGAAATGGCTTTTGTAACAGATGAGTTTCCGTCCGAAACCGTGATACTTCGAAAGAGACTGTCTGTTCTGTTGTTTTTGCTATAACCCTCTCCACTTTTTAGCACATGCTATGTGGTGAAATTATGATACCATGCCAACTTTCAACCTTTTCAGAGTTCATTTGTAGTGCTTTTCAATTTCAGGGTCATTTAGCTCAAGAAAAATCAATAACTGCATGAAAAAAAAGAAATGAAGTCACAAAGGGTTGAAAATTGATCAGGTGGCTTTGAATGGTGCATTTTGAACACACATAATGCCTCGAGTTCGAATAAGTTCAAGAAAATGAAACGCCTTTTGTAATAGATGAGTTTCCGTCCGAAACCGTGATACTTCGAAAGAGACTGCCCATTCTGTACACGAAGTGCATCCAGGTTTTATCGTAACCCTCTCAACCTTCTAGCACATGCTATGTGGGTTAAATGATAATACCATGCCAACTTTCAACCTTTTCATAGTTCGTTTGTAGTGCTTTTCAATTTCAGGGTCAATTAGCTCAAAAAAATCAATAACTGCAGGAAAAATAAGACATGAAGTCAGAAAGGGTTGAAAATTGATGATGTGGCTTTGAATGGTCCATTTTGAACACACAAAAATCCTGGAGTTCAAATAAGTTCAAGAAAATGAAATGACTTTTTGTAACAGATGAGTTTCCGTCCAAAACCGTGATACTTCGAAAGAGACTGCCCGTTCTGTACACGAAGTGCATCCAGGTTTTATCGTAACCCTCTCAACCTTCTAGCACATGCTATGTGGGTGAAATGATAATACCATGCCAACTTTCAACCTTTTCATAGTTCGTTTGTAGTGCTTTTCAATTTCAGGGTCAATTAGCTCAAAAAAAACAATAACTGCAGGAAAAATAAGAAATGAAGTCAGAAAGAGTTGAAAACTGATGATGTGGCTTTGAATGGTGCATTTTGAACACACAAAAATCCTGGAGTTCAAATAAGTTCAAGAAAATGAAATGACTTTTGTAACAGATGAGTTTCCATCCGAAACCGTGATACTTCGAAAGAGACTGCCCGTTTTGTACACGAAGTGCATCCAGGTTTTATCGTAACCCTCTCAACCTTCTAGCACATGCTATGTGGGTGAAATGATAATACCATGCCAACTTTCAACCTTTTCATAGTTCATTTGTAGTTCTTTTCAATTTCAGGGTCAATTAGCTCAAAAAAATCAATAACTAAATGAAAAATAAGAAATGAAGTCAGAAAGGGTTGAAAATTGATGATGTGGCTTTGAATGGTGCATTTTGAACACACAAAAATTCTAGAGTCCAAATAAGCTCAAGAAAATGAAATGACTTTTGTAACAGATGAGTTTCCGTCCGAAACCGTGAAACTTCGAAAGAGACTGCCCGATTTGTACATGAACTGCATCCAGATTTTATTTTAACCCTCTCAACTTTTTAGCACAAGCTATGTGGGTGAAACGATAATGCCATGGCATCTTTCAACCTTTTCAGAGTTCATTTGTAGTGCTTTTCCATTTCAGGGTCAATTAGCTCAAAAAAATCAATAACTGCATGAAAAATACGAAATGAAATCAGAATGGGTTGAAAAATGATGATGTGGCTTTGAATGGTCCATGTTGAACACACAAAAATCCTGGAGTTCAAATAAGTTCAAGAAAATGAAATGACTTTTGTAACAAATGAGTTTCCGTCTGAAACCCTGATACTTCGAAAGAGACTGTCCGTTTTGTACACGAAGTGCATCCATCTTTTGCTATAACTCTCTCAACTTTTTATCACATGCTATGTGGGTGAAATGATGATACCATGCCAACTTTCAACCTTTTCAAAGTTCATTTGTAGTGCTTTTCAAGCTCAGGGTCAATTAGCTAAGAAAATCTATAACTTCATGAAACATAAGAAATGAAGTCAGAAAGGGTTGAAAATTGATGATGTGGCATTGATTGGTGCATTTTGAACACACAAAAAGCGTCTAGTTCACATAAGTTCAAGAAAATGGAATGCCTTTTGTAACAGATGAGTTTTCGTCCAAAATCCTAATACTTTGAAAGAGACTGTCCGTTTTGTAGTTTTTGCTGTAACCCTCTCAACTTTTTAGCACATGCTATGTGGGTGAAATGATGATACCATGCCAACTTTCAACCTTTTCAGAGTTCATTTGTAGTGCTATTCAATTTTAGGGTCATTTAGCTCAAGAAAAATCAATAACTACATGAAAAATAACAAATGAAGTCAGAAAGGGTTGAAAATTGATGATGTGGTTTGAATGGTGCATTTTGAACACACATAATGCGTGGAGTTCAAATAAATTCAAGAAAATGAAATGACTTTTGTAACAAATGAGTTTCCGTCTGAAACCCTGATACTTCGAAAGAGACTGTCCGTTTTGTACACGAAGTGCATCCATCTTTTGCTGTAAGTCTCTCAACTTTTTAGCACATGCTATGTGGGTGAAATGATGATACGATGCCAACTTTCAACCTTTTCAGAGTTCATTTGTAGTGCTTTTCAATCTCAGGGTCAATTAGCTCAAAAAAATCTATAACTTCATGAAACATAAGAAATGAAGTCAAAAAGGGTTGAAAATTGATGATGTGGCATTGATTGGTGCATTTTGAACACACAAAAAGCGTCTAGTTCACATAAGTTCAAGAAAATGGAATGCCTTTTGTAACAGATGAGTTTTCGTCCAAAATCCTAATACTTTGAAAGAGACTGTCCGTTTTGTAGTTTTTGCTGTAACCCTCTCAACTTTTTAGCACATGCTATGTGGGTGAAATGATGATACCATGCCAACTTTCAACCTTTTCAGAGTTCATTTGTAGTGCTTTTCAATTTTAGGGTCATTTAGCTCAAGAAAAATCAATAACTGCATGAAAAATGCGAAATGAAATCAGAATGGGTTGAAAAATGATGATGTGGCTTTGAATTGTCCATGTTGAACACACAAAAATCCTGGAGTTCAAATAAGTTCAAGAAAATGAAATGACTTTTGTAACAAATGAGTTTCCGTCTGAAACCCTGATACTTCGAAAGAGACTGTCCGTTTTGTACACGAAGTGCATCCATCTTTTGCTATAACTCTCTCAACTTTTTATCACATGCTATGTGGGTGAAATGATGATACCATGCCAACTTTCAACCTTTTCAGAGTTCATTTGTAGTGCTTTTCAAGCTCAGGGTCAATTAGCTAAGAAAATCTATAACTTCATGAAACATAAGAAATGAAGTCAGAAAGGGTTGAAAATTGATGATGTGGCATTCATTGGTGCATTTTGAACACACAAAAAGCGTCTAGTTCACATAAGTTCAAGAAAATGGAATGCCTTTTGTAACAGATGAGTTTTCGTCCAAAATCCTAATACTTTGAAAGAGACTGTCCGTTTTGTAGTTTTTGCTCTAACCCTCTCAACTTTTTAGCACATGCTATGTGGGTGAAATGATGATACCATGCCAACTTTCAACCTTTTCAGAGTTCATTTGTAGTGCTTTTCAATTTTAGGGTCATTTAGCTCAAGAAAAATCAATAACTACATGAAAAATAACAAATGAAGTCAGAAAGGGTTGAAAATTGATGATGTGGTTTGAATGGTGCATTTTGAACAAACATAATGCGTGGAATTCAAACAAGTTCAAGAAAATGAAATTACTTTTGTAACAAATG
Source organism: Hordeum marinum (assembly GCA_022496015.1). NCBI lineage: Eukaryota > Viridiplantae > Streptophyta > Magnoliopsida > Poales > Poaceae > Hordeum > Hordeum marinum. The sequence continues at coordinate 460,936,624 of CM039675.1, read as the reverse complement.
AGTTTCCGTCTGAAACCCTGATACTTCGAAAGAGACTGTCCGTTTTGTACACGAAGTGCATCCATCTTTTGCTGTAAGTCTCTCAACTTTTTAGCACATGCTATGTGGGTGAAATGATGATACCATGCCAACTTTCAACCTTTTCAGAGTTCATTTGTAGTGCTTTTCAATCTCAGGGTCAATTAGCTCAAAAAAATCTATAACTTCATGAAACATAAGAAATGAAGTCAAAAAGGGTTGAAAATTGATGATGTGGCATTGATTGGTGCATTTTGAACACACAAAAAGCGTCTAGTTCACATAAGTTCAAGAAAATGGAATGTCTTTTGTAACAGATGAGTTTTCGTCCAAAATCCTAATACTTTGAAAGAGACTGTCCATTTTGTAGTTTTTGCTGTAACCCTCTCAACTTTTTAGCACATGCTATGTGGGTGAAATGATGATACCATGCCAACTTTCAACCTTTTCAGAGTTCATTTGTAGTGCTTTTCAATTTTAGGGTCATTTAGCTCAAGAAAAATCAATAACTGCATGAAAAATACGAAATGAAATCAGAATGGGTTGAAAAATGATGATGTGGCTTTGAATGGTCCATGTTGAACACACAAAAATCCTGGAGTTCAAATAAGTTCAAGAAAATGAAATGACTTTTGTAACAAATGAGTTTCCGTCTGAAACCCTGATACTTCGAAAGAGACTGTCCGTTTTGTACACGAAGTGCATCCATCTTTTGCTATAACTCTCTCAACTTTTTATCACATGCTATGTGGGTGAAATGATGATACCATGCCAACTTTCAACCTTTTCAGAGTTCATTTGTAGTGCTTTTCAAGCTCAGGGTCAATTAGCTAAGAAAATCTATAACTTCATGAAACATAAGAAATGAAGTCAGAAAGGGTTGAAAATTGATGATGTGGCATTGATTGGTGCATTTTGAACACACAAAAAGCGTCTAGTTCACATAAGTTCAAGAAAATGGAACGCCTTTTGTAACAGATGAGTTTTCGTCCAAAATCCTAATACTTTGAAAGAGACTGTCCGTTTTGTAGTTTTTGTTGTAACCCTCTCAACTTTTTAGCACATGCTATGTGGGTGAAATGATGATACCATGCCAACTTTCAACCTTTTGAGAGTTCATTTGTAGTGCTTTTCAATTTTAGGGTCATTTAGCTCAAGAAAAATCAATAACTGCATGAAAAATAACAAATGAAGTCAGAAAGGGTTGAAAATTGATGATGTGGTTTGAATGGTGCATTTTTAACACACATAATGCGTGGAGTTCAAATAAGTTCAAGAAAATGAAATGACTTTTATAACAAATGAGTTTCCGTCTGAAACCCTGATACTTCGAAAGAGACTGTCCTTTTGTACACGAAGTGCATCCATCTTTGACTGTAAGTCTCTCAACTTTTTAGCACATGCTATGTGGGTGAAATGATGATACGATGCCAACTTTCAACCTTTTCAGAGTTCATTTGTAGTGCTTTTCAATCTCAGGGTCAATTAGCTCAAAAAAATCTATAACTTCATGAAACATAAGAAATGAAGTCAAAAAGGGTTGAAAATTGATGATGTGGCATTGATTGGTGCATTTTGAACACACAAAAAGCGTCTAGTTCACATAAGTTCAAGAAAATGGAATGCCTTTTGTAACAGATGAGTTTTCGTCCAAAATCCTAATACTTTGAAAGAGACTGTCCGTTTTGTAGTTTTTGCTGTAACCCTCTCAACTTTTTAGCACATGCTATGTGGGTGAAATGATGATACCATGCCAACTTTCAACCTTTTCAGAGTTCATTTGTAGTGCTTTTCAATTTTAGGGTCATTTAGCTCAAGAAAAATCAATAACTGCATGAAAAATAACAAATGAAGTCAGAAAGGGTTGAAAATTGATGATGTGGTTTGAATGGTGCATTTTGAACACACATAATGCGTGGAGTTCAAATAAGTTCAAGAAAATGAAATGCCTTTTGTAACAGATGAGTTTCCGTCCGAAACCGTGATACTTCAAAAGAGACTGTCAGTTTTGTACAAGAAGTGCATCCAGGTTTTGCCGTAACCCTCTCAACTTTTTAGCACATGCTATGTGGGTTAAATGATGATTCCCTGCCTACTTTCAACCTTTTGAGAGTTCATTTGTAGTGCTTTTCAATTTCAGGGTCAATTAGCTCAAAAATCAATAACTGCTTGAAAAATAACAAATGAAGTCAGAAAGGGTTGAAAATTGATGATGTGGCTTTTAATGGTGCATTTCGAACACACAAAAAGCCTGGAATTCAAATAAGTTCAAGAAAATGAAAAGGCTTTTGTAACAGATGAGTATCCGTCCGAAACCGTGATACTTCGAAAGAGACTTCCCGTTTTGTAATCAAGTGCATCCACATTTTATCGTAACCCTCTCAAATTTTTAGCACATGCTATGTGGGTGAAATGATAATACCATGCCAACTTTCAACCTTTTCAGAGTTCATTTGTAGTGCTTTCAATTTCAGGGTCAATTAGCTCAAAAAATTAAATAACTGCATGAAAAATAAGAAATTAAGTCGGAAAGGGTTGAAAAATGACTATGTGGCTTTGAATGGTCCATTTTGAACACACGAAAATCCTGGAGTTTAAATAAGTTCCAGAAAATGAAATGACTTTTGTAACAAATGAGTGTCCGTCTGAAACCCTGATACTTCGAAAGAGACTGTCCGTTTTGTACACGAAGTGCATCCATCTTTTGTTGTAACCCTCTCAACTTTTTAGCACATGCTATGTGGGTGAAAAGATGATACCATGCCAACTTTCAACCTTTTCAGAGTTCATTTGTAGTGCTTTTCAATCTCAGGGTCAATTAGCTAAAAAAAATCTATAACTTCATGAAAAATAAGAAATGAAGTCAGAAAGGGTTGAAAATTGATGATGTGGCATTGATTGGTGCATTTTGAACACACAAAAAGCCTCTAGTTCAAATAAGTTCAAGAAAATGGAATGCCATTTGTAACAGATGAGTTTTCGTCCAAAATCCTAATACTTTGAAAGAGACTATCCGTTTTGTAGTTTTTGTTGTAACCCTCTCAACTTTTTAGCACATGCTATGTGCGTGAAATGATGATACCATGCCAACTTTCAACCTTTTCAGAGTTCATTTGTAGTGCTTTTCAATTTCAGGGTCATTTTGCAAAAGAAAAATCAATAACTGCATGAAAAATAACAAATGAAGTCAGAAAGGGTTGAAAATTGATGATGTGGCTTTGAATGGTGCATTTTGAACACACCTAATGCGTGGAGTTCAAATAAGTTCAAGAAAATGAAATGCCTTTTGTAATAGATGAGTTTCCGTCCGAAACGGTGATACTTCGAAAGAGACTGTCAGTTTTGTACAAGAAGTGCATCCAGGTTTTGCCGTAACGCTCTCAACTTTTTAGCACATGCTATGTGGGTTAAATGATGATACCCTGCCAACTTTCAAACTTTTCAGAGTTCATTTGTAGTGCTTTTCAATTTCAGGGTCAATTAGCTCAAAAAATCAATAACTACTTGAAAAATAACAAATGAAGACAGAAAGGGTTGAAAATTGATGATGTGGCTTTTAGTGGTGGATTTCGAACACACAAAAAGCCTGGAGTTCAAATAAGTTCAAGAAAATGAAATGGCTTTTGTAACAGATGAGTTTCCGTCCGAAACCGTGATACTTCGAAAGAGACTGCCCGTTTTGTACATGAAGTACATCCAGATTTTATCGTAACCCTCTCAAAGTTTTAGCACATGCTATGTTGGTGAAGTGATAATACCATGCCAACTTTCAACCTTTTCAGAGTTCATTCGTAGTGCTTTCCAATTTCAGGTTCAATTAGCTCAAAAAAATCAATAACTGCAAGAAAAATAAGAAATGAAGTCGGAAAGGGTTGAAAAATGATGATGTGGCTTTGAATGGTCCATTTTGAACACAAAAAAATCCTGGAGTTTAAATAAGTTCAAGCAAATGAAATGGCTTTTGTAACACATGAGTTTCCGTCCGAAACCGTGATACTTCGAGAGAGACTGCCTGTTTTGTACACGAAGTGCATCTAGATTTTATTGTGATCCTCTCAAAGTTTTAGCACATGCTCTCTGGGTGAATTGATAATACCATGCCAACTTTCCACCTTTTCAGAGTTCATTCGTAGTGCTTTCCAATTTCAGGTTCAATTAGCTCAAAAAAATCAATAACTGCATGAAAAATACGAAATGAAATCAGAATGGGTTGAAAAATGATGATGTGGCTTTGAATGGTCCATGTTGAACACACAAAAATCCTGGAGTTCAAATAAGTTCAAGAAAATGAAATGACTTTCGTAAAAAATGGGTTTCCGTCTGAAACCCTGATACTTCGAAAGAGACTGTCCGTTTTGTACACGAAGTGCATCCATCTTTTGCTATAACTCTCTCAACTTTTTATCACATGCTATGTGGGTGAAATGATGATACCATGCCAACTTTCAACCTTTTCAGAGTTCATTTGTAGTGCTTTTCAAGCTCAGGGTCAATTAGCTAAGAAAATCTATAACTTCATGAAACATAAGAAATGAAGTCAGAAAGGGTTGAAAATTGATGATGTGGCATTGATTGGTGCATTTTGAACACACAAAAAGCGTCTAGTTCACATAAGTTCAAGAAAATGGAATGCCTTTTGTAACAGATGAGTTTTCGTCCAAAATCCTAATACTTTGAAAGAGACTGTCCGTTTTGTAGTTTTTGCTGTAACCCTCTCAACTTTTTAGCACATGCTATGTGGGTGAAATGATGATACCATGCCAACTTTCAACCTTTTCAGAGTTCATTTGTAGTGCTTTTCAATTTTAGGGTCATTTAGCTCAAGAAAAATCAATAACTACATGAAAAATAACAAATGAAGTCAGAAAGGGTTGAAAATTGATGATGTGGTTTGAATGGTGCATTTTGAACACACATAATGCGTCGAGTTCAAATAAGTTCAAGAAAATGAAATGACTTTTGTAACAAATGAGTTTCCGTCTGAAACCCTGATACTTCGAAAGAGACTGTCCGTTTTGTACACGAAGTGCATCCATCTTTTGCTGTAAGTCTCTCAACTTTTTAGCACATGCTATGTGGGTGAAATGATGATACGATGCCAACTTTCAACCTTTTCAGAGTTCATTTGTAGTGCTTTTCAATCTCAGGGTCAATTAGCTCAAAAAAATCTATAACTTCATGAAACATAAGAAATGAAGTCAAAAAGGGTTGAAAATTGATGATGTGGCATTGATTGGTGCATTTTGAACACACAAAAAGCGTCTAGTTCACATAAGTTCAAGAAAATGGAATGTCTTTTGTAACAGATGAGTTTTCGTCCAAAATCCTAATACTTTGAAAGAGACTGTCCATTTTGTAGTTTTTGCTGTAACCCTCTCAACTTTTTAGCACATGCTATGTGGGTGAAATGATGATACCATGCCAACTTTCAACCTTTTCAGAGTTCATTTGTAGTGCTTTTCAATTTTAGGGTCATTTAGCTCAAGAAAAATCAATAACTGCATGAAAAATACGAAATGAAATCAGAATGGGTTGAAAAATGATGATGTGGCTTTGAATGGTCCATGTTGAACACACAAAAATCCTGGAGTTCAAATAAGTTCAAGAAAATGAAATGACTTTTGTAACAAATGAGTTTCCGTCTGAAACCCTGATACTTCGAAAGAGACTGTCCGTTTTGTACACGAAGTGCATCCATCTTTTGCTATAAGTCTCTCAACTTTTTAGCACATGCTATGTGGGTGAAATGATGATACGATGCCAACTTTCAACCTTTTCAGAGTTCATTTGTAGTGCTTTTCAATCTCAGGGTCAATTAGCTCAAAAAAATCTATAACTTCATGAAACATAAGAAATGAAGTCAAAAAGGGTTGAAAATTGATGATGTGGCATTGATTGGACCATTTTGAACACACAAAAAGCGTCTAGTTCACATAAGTTCAAGAAAATGGAATGCCTTTTGTAACAGATGAGTTTTCGTCCAAAATCCTAATACTTTGAAAGAGACTGTCCGTTTTGTAGTTTTTGCTGTAACCCTCTCAACTTTTTAGCACATGCTATGTGGGTGAAATGATGATACCATGCCAACTTTCAACCTTTTCAGAGTTCATTTGTAGTGCTTTTCAATTTTAGGGTCATTTAGCTCAAGAAAAAACAATAACTGCATGAAAAATAACAAATGAAGTCAGAAAGGGTTGAAAATTGATGATGTGGTTTGAATGGTGCATTTTGAACACACATAATGCGTGGAGTTCAAATAAGTTCAAGAAAATGAAATGCCTTTTGTAACAGATGAGTTTCCGTCCGAAACCGTGATACTTCAAAAGAGACTGTCAGTTTTGTACAAGAAGTGCATCCAGGTTTTGCCGTAACCCTCTCAACTTTTTAGCACGTGCTATGTGGGTTAAATGATGATTCCCTGCCTACTTTCAACCTTTTGAGAGTTCATTTGTAGTGCTTTTCAATTTCAGGGTCAATTAGCTCAAAAATCAATAACTGCTTGAAAAATAACAAATGAAGTCAGAAAGGGTTGAAAATTGATGATGTGGCTTTTAATGGTGCATTTCGAAGACACAAAAAGCCTGGAATTCAAATAAGTTCAAGAAAATGAAAAGGCTGTTGTAACAGATGAGTATCCGTCCAAAACCGTGATACTTCGAAAGAGACTTCCCGTTTTGTAATCAAGTGCATCCACATTTTATCGTAACCCTCTCAAATTTTTAGCACATGCTATGTGGGTGAAATGATAATACCATGCCAACTTTCAACCTTTTCAGAGTTCATTTGTAGTGCTTTCAATTTCAGGGTCAATTAGCTCAAAAAATTCAATAACTGCATGAAAAATAAGAAATTAAGTCGGAAAGGGTTGAAAAATGACTATGTGGCTTTGAATGGTCCATTTTGAACACACGAAAATCCTGGAGTTTAAATAAGTTCCAGAAAATGAAATGACTTTTGTAACAAATGAGTGTCCGTCTGAAACCCTGATACTTCGAAAGAGACTGTCCGTTTTGTACACGAAGTGCATCCATCTTTTGTTGTAACCCTCTCAACTTTTTAGCACATGCTATGTGGGTGAAAAGATGATACCATGCCAACTTTCAACCTTTTCAGAGTTCATTTGTAGTGCTTTTCAATCTCAGGGTCAATTAGCTAAAAAAAATCTATAACTTCATCAAAAATAAGAAATGAAGTCAGAAAGGGTTGAAAATTGATGATGTGGCATTGATTGGTGCATTTTGAACACACAAAAAGCCTCTAGTTCAAATAAGTTCAAGAAAATGGAATGCCATTTGTAACAGATTAGTTTTCGTCCAAAATCCTAATACTTTGAAAGAGACTATCCGTTTTGTAGTTTTTGCTGTAACCCTCTCAACTTTTTAGCACATGCTATGTGCGTGAAATGATGATACCATGCCAACTTTCAACCTTTTCAGAGTTCATTTGTAGTGCTTTTCAATTTCAGGGTCATTTTGCTCAAGAAAAATCAATAACTGCATGAAAAATAACAAATGAAGTCAGAAAGGGTTGAAAATTGATGATGTGGCTTTGAATGGTGCATTTTGAACACACCTAATGCGTGGAGTTCAAATAAGTTCAAGAAAATGAAATGCCTTTTGTAATAGATGAGTTTCCGTCCGAAACGGTGATACTTCGAAAGAGACTGTCAGTTTTGTACAAGAAGTGCATCCAGGTTTTGCCGTAACGCTCTCAACTTTTTAGCACATGCTATGTGGGTTAAATGATGATACCCTGCCAACTTTCAAACTTTTCAGAGTTCATTTGTAGTGCTTTTCAATTTCAGGGTCAATTAGCTCAAAAAATCAATAACTACTTGAAAAATAACAAATGAAGACAGAAAGGGTTGAAAATTGATGATGTGGCTTTTAGTGGTGGATTTCGAACACACAAAAAGCCTGGAGTTCAAATAAGTTCAAGAAAATGAAATGGCTTTTGTAACAGATGAGTTTCCGTCCGAAACCGTGATACTTCGAAAGAGACTGCCCGTTTTGTACATGAAGTACATCCAGATTTTATCGTAACCCTCTCAAAGTTTTAGCACATGCTATGTGGGTGAAGTGATAATACCATGCCAACTTTCAACCTTTTCAGAGTTCATTCGTAGTGCTTTCCAATTTCAGGTTCAATTAGCTCAAAAAAATCAATAACTGCAAGAAAAATAAGAAATGAAGTTGGAAAGGGTTGAAAAATGATGATGTGGCTTTGAATGGTCCATTTTGAACACAAAAAAATCCTGGAGTTTAAATAAGTTCAAACAAATGAAATGGCTTTTGTAACACATGAGTTTCCGTCCGAAACCGTGATACTTCGAGAGAGACTGCCTGTTTTGTACACGAAGTGCATCTAGATTTTATTGTGATCCTCTCAAAGTTTTAGCACATGCTCTCTGGGTGAATTGATAATACCATGCCAACTTTCCACCTTTTCAGAGTTCATTCGTAGTGCTTTCCAATTTCAGGTTCAATTAGCTCAAAAAAATCAATAACTGCATGAAAAATACGAAATGAAATCAGAATGGGTTGAAAAATGATGATGTGGCTTTGAATGGTCCATGTTGAACACACAAAAATCCTGGAGTTCAAATAAGTTCAAGCAAATGAAATGACTTTCGTAACAAATGGGTTTCCGTCTGAAACCCTGATACTTCGAAAGAGACTGTCCGTTTTGTACACGAAGTGCATCCATCTTTTGCTATAACTCTCTCAACTTTTTATCACATGCTATGTGGGTGAAATGATGATACCATGCCAACTTTCAACCTTTTCAGAGTTCATTTGTAGTGCTTTTCAAGCTCAGGGTCAATTAGCTAAGAAAATCTATAACTTCATGAAACATAAGAAATGAAGTCAGAAAGGGTTGAAAATTGATGATGTGGCATTGATTGGTGCATTTTGAACACACAAAAAGCGTCTAGTTCACATAAGTTCAAGAAAATGGAATGCCTTTTGTAACACTTGAGTTTTCGTCCAAAATCCTAATACTTTGAAAGAGACTGTCCGTTTTATAGTTTTTGCTGTAACCCTCTCAACTTTTTAGCACATGCTATGTGGGTGAAATGATGATACCATGCCAACTTTCAACCTTTTCAGAGTTCATTTGTAGTGCTTTTCAATTTTAGGGTCATTTAGCTCAAGAAAAATCAATAACTGCATGAAAAATAACAAATGAAGTCAGAAAGGGTTGAAAATTGATGATGTGGTTTGAATGGTGCATTTTGAACACACATAATGCGTGGAGTTCAAATAAGTTCAAGAAAATGAAATGACTTTGGTAACAAATGAGTTTCCGTCTGAAACCCTGATACTTCGAAAGAGACTGTCCGTTTTGTACACGAAGTGCATCCATCTTTTGCTGTAAGTCTCTCAACTTTTTAGCACATGCTATGTGGGTGAAATGATGATACGATGCCAACTTTCAACCTTTTCAGAGTTCATTTGTAGTGCTTTTCAATCTCAGGGTCAATTATCTCAAAAAAATCTATAACTTCATGAAACATAAGAAATGAAGTCAAAAAGGGTTGAAAATTGATGATGTGGCATTGATTGGTGCATTTTGAACACACAAAAAGCGTCTAGTTCACATAAGTTCAAGAAAATGGAATGCCTTTTGTAACAGATGAGTTTTCGTCCAAAATCCTAATACTTTGAAAGAGACTGTCCGTTTTGTAGTTTTTGTTGTAACCCTCTCAACTTTTTAGCACATGCTATGTGGATGAAATGATGATACCATGCCAACTTTCAACCTTTTCAGAGTTCATTTGTAGTGCTTTTCAATTTTAGGGTCATTTAGCTCAAGAAAAATCAATAACTGCATAAAAAATAACAAATGAAGTCAGAAAGGGTTGAAAATTGATGATGTGGTTTGAATGGTGCATTTTGACCACACATAATGCGTGGAGTTCAAATAAGTTCAAGAAAATGAAATGCCTTTTGTAACAGATGAGTTTCCGTCCGAAACCGTGATACTTCAAAAGAGACTGTCAGTTTTGTACAAGAAGTGCATCCAGGTTTTGCCGTAACCCTCTCAACTTTTTAGCACATGCTATGTGGGTTAAATGATGATTCCCTGCCTCCTTTCAACCTTTTGATAGTTCATTTGTAGTGCTTTTCAATTTCAGGGTCAATTAGCTCAAAAATCAATAACTGCTTGAAAAATAACAAATGAAGTCAGAAAGGGTTGAAAATTGATGATGTGGCTTTTAATGGTGCATTTCGAACACACAAAAAGCCTGGAATTCAAATAAGTTCAAGAAAATGAAAAGGCTTTTGTAACAGATGAGTATCCGTCCGAAACCGTGATACTTCGAAAGAGACTTCCCGTTTTGTACATCAAGTGCATCCACATTTTATCGTAACTCTCTCAAATTTTTAGCACATGCTATGTGGGTGAAATGATAATACCATGCCAACTTTCAACCTTTTCAGAGTTCATTTGTAGTGCTTTCAATTTCAGGGTCAATTAGCTCAAAAAATTCAATAACTGCATGAAAAATAAGAAATTAAGTCGGAAAGGGTTGAAAAATGACTATGTGGCTTTGAATGGTCCATTTTGAACACACGAAAATCCTGGAGTTTAAATAAGTTCCAGAAAATGAAATGACTTTTGTAACAAATGAGTGTCCGTCTGAAACCCTGATACTTCGAAAGAGACTGTCCGTTTTGTACACGAAGTGCATCCATCTTTTGTTGTAACCCTCTCAACTTTTTAGCACATGCTATGTGGGTGAAAAGATGATACCATGCCAACTTTCAACCTTTTCAGAGTTCATTTGTAGTGCTTTTCAATCTCAGGGTCAATTAGCTAAAAAAAATCTATAACTTCATGAAAAATAAGAAATGAAGTCAGAAAGGGTTGAAAATTGATGATGTGGCATTGATTGGTGCATTTTGAACACACAAAAAGCCTCTAGTTCAAATAAGTTCAAGAAAATGGAATGCCATTTGTAACAGATGAGTTTTCGTCCAAAATCGTAATACTTTGAAAGAGACTATCCGTTTTGTAGTTTTTGCTGTAACCCTCTCAACTTTTTAGCACATGCTATGTGCGTGAAATAATGATACCATGCCAACTTTCAACCTTTTCGGAGTTCATTTGTAGTGCTTTTCAATTTAAGGGTCATTTTGCTCAAGAAAAATCAATAACTGCATGAAAAATAACAAATGAAGTCAGAAAGGGTTGAAAATTGATGATGTGGCTTTGAATGGTGCATTTTGAACACACCTAATGCGTGGAGTTCAAATAAGTTCAAGAAAATGAAATGCCTTTTGTAATAGATGAGTTTCCGTCCGAAACGGTGATACTTCGAAAGAGACTGTCAGTTTTGTACAAGAAGTTCACCCAGGTTTTGCCGTAATGCTCTCAACTTTTTAGCACATGCTATGTGGGTTAAATGATGATACCCTGCCAACTTTCAAACTTTTCAGAGTTCATTTGTAGTGCTTTTCAATTTCAGGGTCAATTAGCTCAAAAAATCAATAACTACTTGAAAAATAACAAATGACGACATACAGGGTTGAAAATTGATGATGTGGCTTTTAATGCTGGATTTCGAACACACAAAAAGCCTGGAGTTCAAATAAGTTCAAGAAAATGAAATGGCTTTTGTAACAGATGAGTTTCCGTCCGAAACCGTGATACTTCGAAAGAGACTACCCGTTTTGTACATGAAGTGCATCCAGATTTTATCGTAACCCTCTCAAAGTTTTAGCACATGCTATGTGGGTGAAGTGATAATACCATGCCAACTTTCAACCTTTTCAGAGTTCATTCGTAGTGCTTTCCAATTTCAGGTTCAATTAGCTCAAAAAAATCAATAACTGCAAGAAAAATAAGAAATGAAGTCGGAAAGGGTTGAAAATTGATGATGTGGCTTTGAATGGTCCATTTTGAACACAAAAAAATCCTGGAGTTTAAATAAGTTCAAGCAAATGAAATGGCTTTTGTAACACATGAGTTTCCGTCCGAAACCATGATACTTCGAAAGAGACTGCCTGTTTTGTACACGAAGTGCATCTAGATTTTATTGTGATCCTCTCAAAGTTTTAGCACATGCTCTGTGGGTGAATTGATAATACCATGCCAACTTTCCACCTTTTCAGAGTTCATTCATAGTGCTTTCCAATTTCAGGTTCAATTAGCTCAAAAAAATCAATAACTGCATGAAAAATAAGAAATGAAGTCAGAAAGGGTTGAAAATTGATGATGTGGCTTTGAATGGTCCATTTTGAACACACAAAAATCCTGGAGTTCAAATTAATTGAAGAAAATGAAATGACTTTTGTAATAGATGACTTTCCGTCTGAAACCGTGATACTTCGAAAGAGACTGTCCGTTTTGTACACGAAGTGCATCCAGATTTTTCGTAACCCTCTCAACTTTTTAGCATATGCTATGTGGGTGAAATGATAATACCATGCCAACTTTCAACCTTTTCATAGTTCATTTGTAGTGCTTTTCAATTTCAGGGACAATTAGCTCAAAAAATCAATAACTGCATGAAAAATAAGAAATGAAATCAGAAAGGGTTGAAAATTGATGATGTGGCTTTGAATGGTGCATTTTGAACACACAAAAATGCTGGAGTTCAAATAAGTTCAAGAAAATGAAATGGCTTTTGTAACAGATGAGTTTCCGTCCGAAACTGTCAAACTTCGAAAGAGACTGCCCGTTTTGTACACGAAGTGCATCCTGATTTTCTCGTAACCCTCTCAACTTTTTAGCACATGCTATGTGGGCGAAATGATAATACTATGCCAACTTTCAACCTTTTGAGAGTTCATTTGTAGTGCTTTTCAATTTCAGGGTCAATTTGCCCAAAAAAATCAATAACATGAAAAATAAGAAATGATGTCAGAAATGGTTGAAAATTGATGATGTGGCTTTGAATGGTCCATTTTGAACACACAAAAATCCTGGAGTTCAAATAAGTTCAAGAAAATGAAATGACTTTTGTAACAAATGTGTTTCCGTTCGAAACCCTGATACTTCGAAAGAGACTGTCCGTTTTGTACACGAAGTGCATCCAGCTTTTGCCATAACCCTCTCAAATTTTTAGCATGTGCTATGTGGGTGAAATGATGATACCATGCCAACTTTCAACCTTTTCAGAGTTCATTTGTAGTGCTTTTCAATCTCAGGGTCAATTAGCTCAAAAAAATCTATAACTGCATGAAAAATAAGAAATGAAGTCAGAAATGGCTGAAAATTGATGATGTGAATTTGAATATTGAATTTTGAACACACATAATGCCTGGAGTTCAAATAAGTTCAAGAAAATGAAATGCCTTTTGTAACAGATAAGTTTCCGTCCGAAACCGTGATACTTCGAAAGAGACTGTCCGTTTTGTACACGAAGTGCATCCAGGTTTTGCCATAACCCTCTCAAATTTTTAGCACATGCTATGTGGGTGAAATGATGATACCATGCCAACTTTCAAGCTTTTCAGAGTTCATTTGTAGTGCTTTTCAATTTCAGGGTCAATTAGCTCAAAAAAATCAATAGCTGCATGAAAAATAACAAATGAAGTCAGAAAGGGTTGAAAATTGATGATGTGGCTTTGAATGGTGCATTTTGAACACACAAAAAGCCTGGTGTTCAAATAAGTTCAAGAAAATGAAATGGCTTTTGTAACAGACGAGTTTCCGTTCGGAACCGTGATACTTCGAAAGAGACTGCCCGTTTTGTACACGAAATGCATCTAGATTTTATCGTAACCCTCTCAAATATTTAGCACATGCTATGCCGGTGAAATGATAATACCATGCCAACTTTCAACCTTTTTAGAGTTCATTTGTAGTGCTTTCAATTTCAGGGTCAATTAGCTCAAAAAAATCAATAACTGCATGAAAAATAAGAAATGAAGTCGGAAAGGGTTGAAAATTGATGATGTGGCTTTGAATGGTCCATTTTGAACACACAAAAATCCTGGAGTTTAAATAAGTTTAAGAAAATGAAATGGCTTTTCTAACACATGAGTTTCCGTCTGAAACCGTGATACTTCGAAAGAGACTGCCTGTTTTCTACACGAAGTGCGTCTAGATTTTATCGTAACCCTCTCAAAGTTTTAGCACATGCTATGTGGCTGAAGCGATAATACCATGCCAACTTTCAACCTTTTCAGAGTTCATTCGTAGTGCTTTTCAATTTCAGGGTCAATTAGCTCAGAAAAATCAATAACTGCATGAAAAATAACAAATGAAGTCAGAAAGGGTTGAAAATTGATGACGTGGCTTTGAATGGTGCATTTTGAACACACAAAAATCCTGGAGTTCAAATAAGTTCAACAAAATGAAATGAGTTTTCTAACAGATGAGTTTTCGTCTCAAACCGTGAAACTTCGAAACAGACTGCCCGTTTTGTACACGAAGTGCATCCAGATTTTCTCGTAACCCTCTCAACATTTTAGCACATGCTATGTGGGTGAAAGGATGATACCATGCCAACTTTCAACCTTTTCAGAGTTCATTTGTAGTGCTTTTCAATTTCAGGGTCAATTTGCTCAAAATAATCAATAACTGGATGAAAAATAAAAAATGAAGTCAGAAAGGGTTGAAAATTGATGATGTGGCCTTGAATGGTGCGTTATGAACACACAAAAATCCGGGAGTTCAAATAAGTTCAAGAAAATGAAATGGCTTTTGTAACAGATGAGTTTCCGTCTGAAACCGTGAAACTTCGAAAGAGACTGCCCGTTTTGTACACGAAGTGCATCCAGATTTTCTCGTAACCCTCTCAACTTTTTGTCACATGCTATGTGGGTGAAAGGATGATACCATGCCAACTTTCAACCTTTTCAGAGTTCATTTGTAGTGCTTTTCAATTTCAGGGTCAATTTGCTCAAAATAATCAATAACTGCATGAAAAATAAGAAATGAAGTCAGAAAGGGTTGAAAATTGATGATGTGGCTTTGAATGGTGCGTTTTGAACACACAAAAATCCTGGAGTTCAAATAAGTTCAAGAAAATGAAATGGCTTTTGTAACAGATGAGTTTCCGTCCGAAACCGTGAAACTTCGAAACAGATTGCCCGTTTTGTACACGAATTGCATCCAGATTTTCTCGTAACCCTCTCAACTTTTTGGCATATGCTATGTGGGTGAAATGATAATACCATGCCAACTTTCAACCTTTTCAGAGTTCAGTCGTAGTGCTTTTCAATTTCAGGGTCAATTTGCCCCAAAAAATCAATAACTGCATGAAAAATAAGAAATGAAGTCAGAAAGGGTTGAAAATTGATGATGTGGCTTTGAATGGTCCATTTTGAACACACAAAAATCCTGGAGTTCAAATAAGTTCAAGAAAATTAAATGACTTTTGTAACAAATGTGTTTCCGTTCGAAACCCTGATACTTCGAAAGAGACTGTCCATTTTGTACACGAAGTGCATCCAGCTTTTGCCATATCCCTCTCAACTTTTTAGCACATGCTATCTGGGTGAAATGATGATACCATGCCAACTTTCAACCTTTTCAGAGTTCATTTCTAGTGCTTTTCAATCTCAGGGTTAATTAGCTCAAAAACATCTATAACTGCATGAAAAATAAGAAATGAAGTCAGAAAGGGTTGAAAATTGATGATGTGGCTTTGAATGGTCCATTTTGAACACACAAAAATCCTGGAGTTCAAATAAGTTCAAGAAAATGAAATGACATTTGTAACAAATGTGTTTCCGTTCGAAACCCTGATACTTCGAAAGAGACTATCCGTTTTGTACACGAAGTGCATCCAGGTTTTGCCATAACCCTCTCAAATTTTTAGCACATGCTATGTGGGTGAAAGGATGATACCATGCCAACTTTCAACCATTTCAGAGTTCATTTGTAGTGCTTTTCAATTTCAGGGTCAATTAGCTCAAAAAAATCAATAGCTGCACGAAAAATAACAAATGAAGTCAGAAAGGGTTGAAAATTGATGATGTGGCTTTGAATGGTGCATTTTGAACACACAAAAAGCCTGGTGTTCAAATAACTTGAAGAAAATGAAATGGCTTTTGTAACAGATGAGTTTCCGTTCGCAACCGTGATACTTCGACAGAGATTGCCCGTTTTGTACACGAAGTGCATCCAGATTTTATCGTAACCCTCTCAAATTTTTAGCACATGCTATGTGGGTAAAATGATAATACCATGCCAACTTTCAACCTTTTCAGAGTTCGTTCGTAGTGCTTTTCAATTTCAGGGTCAATTAGCTCAAAAAAATCAATAACTGCATGAAAAATAAGAAATGAAGTCAAAAAGGGTTGAAAATTGATGATGTGGCTTTGAATGGTGCATTTTGAACACACAAAAATCCTGGAGTTCAAATAAGTTCAAGAAAATGAAATGACTTTTGTAACAGATGAGTTTCCGTGTGAAACCGTGAAACTTCGAAAGAGACTTCCCGTTTTGTACAAAAAGTGCATCCAGATTTTCTCGTAACCCTCTCGACTTTTTAGCACATGCTATGTGGGTGAAATGATAATACCATGGCAACTTTCAACCTTTTCAGAGTTCATTTGTAGTGCTTTTCAATTTCAGGGTCAATTTAGTCAAAAAAGTCAATAACTGCATGAAAAATAAGAAATGAAGTCAGAAAGGGTTGAACATTGATGATGTCGCTTTGAATGGTGCGTTTTGAACACACAAAAATCCTGGAGTTCAAATAAGTTCAAGAAAATGAAATGGCTTTTGTAACAGATGAGTTTCCGTCCGAAATCGTGAAACTTCAAAAGAGATTGCCCGTTTTGTACACGAAGTGCATCCAGATTTTCTCGTAACCCTCTCAACTTTTTAGCATATGCTATGTGGGTGAAATGATAATACCACGCCAACTTTCAACCTTTTCAGAATTCAGTCGTAGTTCTTTTCAATTTCAGGGTCAATTTGCCCAAAAAAATCAATAACTGCATGAAAAATAAGAAATGAAGTCAGAAAGGGTTGAAAATTTATGATGTGGCTTTGAATGGTCCATTTTGAACACACAAAAATCCTGGAGTTCAAATAAGTTCAAGAAAATGAAATAACTTTTGTAACAAATGTTTTTCCGTTCGAAACCCTGATACTTTGAAAGAGACTGTCCATTTTGTACACGAAGTGCATCCAGCTTTTGCCATAATCCTCTCAAACTTTTAGCACATGCTATGTGGGTGAAATGATGGTACCATGCCAACTTTCAACCTTTTTAGAGTTCATTTGTAGTGCTTTTCAATCTTAGGGTCAATTAGCTCAAAAAAATCTATAACTGCATGAAAAATAAGAAATGAAGTCAGAAATGGCTGAAAATTGAAGATATGAATTTGAATATTGCATTTTGAACACACATAATGCCTGGAATTCAAATTAGTTCAAGAAAATGAAATGCCTTTTGTAACTGATGAGTTTCCGTCCGAAACCGTGATACTTCGAAAGAGACTGTCCGTTTTGTACACGAAGTGCATCCAGGTTTTGCCATAACCCTCTCAAATTTTTAGCACATGCTATGTGGGCGAAATGATGATACCATGCCAACTTTCAACCTTTTCAGAGTTCATTTGTAGTGCTTTTCAATTTCAGGGTCAATTAGCTCAAAAAAAATCAATAGCTGTATGAAAAATAACAAATGAAGTCAGAAACGGTTGAAAATTGATGATGTGGCTTTGAATGGTGCATTTGAACACACCAAAACCTGGTGTTCAAATAAATTCAAGAAAATGAAATGGCTTTTGTAACAGATGAGTTTCCGTTTGGAACCGTGATACTTCGAAAGAGACTGCCCGTTTTGTACACGAAGTGCATCTAGATTTTATCGTAACCCTCTCAAATTTTTAGCACATGCTATGTGGGTGAAATTATAATACCATGCCAACTTTCAACCTTTTTAGAGTTCATTTGTAGTGCTTTCAATTTGAGGGTCAATTAGCTCAAAAAAATCAATAACTGCATGAAAAATAAGAAATGAAGTCGGAAAGGGTTGAAAATTGATGATGTGGCTTTGAATGGTCCATTTTGAACACAAAAAAATCCTGGAGTTTAAATAAGTTTAAGAAAATGAAATGGCTTTTCTAACACATGAGTTTCCGTCCGAAACCGTGATACTTCGAAAGAACCTGCCTGTTTTCTACACGAAGTGCATCTAGATTTTATCGTAACCCTCTCAAAGTTTTAGCACATGCTACGTGGCTGAAGCGATAATACCATGCCAACTTTCAACCTTTTCAGAGTTCATTCGTAGTGCTTTTCAATTTCAGGGTCAATTAGCTCAGAAAAATCAATAAATGCATGAAAAATAAGAAATGAAGTCAGAAAGGGTTGAAAATTGATGATGTGGCTTTGAATGGTGCATTTTGAACACACAAAAATCCTGGAGTTCAAATAAGTTCAAGAAAATGGAATGACTTTTGTAACAAATGAGTTTCCGTCTCAAACCGTAAAACTTCGAAAGAGACTGCCCGTTTTGTACACGAAGTGCATCCAGATTTTCTCGTAACCCTCTATTTTAGCACATGCTATGTGGGTGAACTGATAATACAATGCCAACTTTCAACCTTTTCAGAGTTCATTTGTAGTGCTTTTCAATTTCATGGTCAATTTGCTCAAAATAATCAATACCTACATGAAAAATAAGAAATGAAGTCAGAAAGGGTTGAAAATTGATGATGTGGCTTTGAATGGTGCGTTTTGAACACACAAAAATCCTGGAGTTCAAATAAGTTCAAGAAAATGAAATGGCTTTTGTAACAGATGAGTTTCCGTCCGAAACCGTGAAACTTCGAAAGAGATTGCCCGTTTTGTACACGAAGTGCATCCAGATTTTCTCGTACCCCTCTCAACTTTTTAGCATATGCTATGTGGGTGAAATGATAATACCATGCCAACTTTCAACCTTTTCAGAGTTCAGTCGTAGTGCTTTTCAATTTCAGGGTCAATTTGCCCCAAAAAATCAATAACTGCATGAAAAATAAAAAAATGAAGTCATAAAGGGTTGAAAATTGATGATGTGGCTTTGAATGGTCCATTTTGAACACACAAAAATCCTGGAGTTCAAATAAGTTCAAGAAAATGAAATGACTTTTGTAACAAATGTGTTTCCGTTCGAAACCCTGATACTTGGAAAGAGACTGTCCATTTTGCACACGAAGTGCATCCAGCTTTTGCCATAACCCTCTCAACTTTTTAGCGCATGCTATGTGGGTGAAATGATGATACCATGCCAACTTTCAACCTTTTCAGAGTTCATTTCTAGTGCTTTTCAATCTCAGGGTCAATTAGCTCAAAAACATCTATAACTGCATGAAAAATAAGAAATGAAGTCAGGAAGGGTTGAAAATTGATGATGTGGCTTTGAATGGTCCATTTTTAACACACAAAAATCCTGGAGTTCAAATAAGTTCAAGAAAATGAAATGACATTTGTAACAAATGTGTTTCCGTTCGAAACCCTGATACTTCGAAAGAGACAATCCGTTTTGTACACGAAGTGCGTCCAGGTTTTGCCATAACCCTCTCAAATTTTTAGCACATGCTATGTGGGTGAAAGGATGATACCATGCCAACTTTCAACCTTTTCAGAGTTCATTTGTAGTGCTTTTCAATTTCAGGGTAAATTAGCTCAAAAAAATCAATAGCTGCATGAAAAATAACAAATGAAGTGAGAAAGGGTTGAAAATTGATGATGTGGCTTTGAATGGTGCATTTTGAACACACAAAAAGCCTGGTGTTCAAATAACTTGAAGAAAATGAAATGGCTTTTGTAACAGATGAGTTTCCGTTCGGAACCATGATACTTCGACAGAGACTGTTCGTTTTGTACACGAAGTGCATCCATATTTTATCGTAACCCTCTCAAATTTTTAGCACATGCTATGTGGGTGAAATGATAATACCATGCCAACTTTCAACCTTTTCAGAGTTCATTTGTAGTGCTTTCAATTTCAGGGTCAATTAGCTCAAAAAAAAATCAATAACTGCATGAAAAATAAGAAATGAAGTCGGAAAGGGTTGAAAATTGATGATGTGGCTTTGAATGGTCCAGTTTGAACACAAAAAAATCCTGGAGTTTAAATAAGTTCAAGAAAATGAAATGGCTTTTGTAACACATGAGTTTCCGTCCGAAACCGTGATACTTCGAAAGAGACTGCCTGTTTTGTACACGAATTGCATCTGGATTTTATCGTAACCCTCTCAAAGTTTTAGCACATGCTATGTGGCTGAAGCGATAATACCATGCCAACTTTAAACCTTTTCAGAGTTCGTTCGTAGTGCTTTTCAATTTCAGGGTCAATTAGCTCAAAAAAATCAATAACTGCATGAAAAATAAGAAATGAAGTCAAAAAGGGTTGAAAATTGATGATGTGGCTTTGAATGGTGCATTTTGAACACACAAAAATCCTGGAGTTCAAATAAGTTCAAGAAAATGAAATGACTTTTGTAACAGATGAGTTTCCGTGTGAAACCGTGAAACTTCGAAAGAGACTGCCCGTTTTGTACACGAAGTGCATCCAGATTTTCTCGTAACCCTCTCAACTTTTTAGCACATGCTATGTGGGTGAAATGATAATACCATGCCAACTTTCAACCTTTGCAGAGTTCATTTGTAGTGCTTTTCAATTTCAGGGTCAATTTGCTCAAAAAAATCAATAACTGCATGAAAAATAAGAAATGAAGTCAGAAAGGGTTGAACATTGATGATGTGGCTTTGAATGGTGCGTTTTGAAAACACAAAAATCCTGGAGTTCAAATAAGTTCAAGAAAATTAAATGGCTTTTGTAACAGATGAGTTTCCGTCCGAAACCGTGAAACTTCTAAAGAGATTGCCCGTTTTGTACACGAAGTGCATCCAGATTTTCTCGTAACCCTCTCAACTTTTTAGCATATGCTATGTGGGTGAAATGATAATACCACGCCAACTTTCAACCTTTTCAGAGTTCAGTCATAGTTCTTTTCAATTTCAGGGTCAATTTGCCCAAAAAAATCAATAACTGAATGAAAAATAAAAAATGAAGTCAGAAAGGGTTGAAAATTGATGATGTGGCTTTGAATGGTCCATTTTGAACACACAAAAATCCTGGAGTTCAAATAAGTTCAAGAAAATGAAATGACTTTTGTAACAAATGTTTTTCCGTTCGAAACCCTGATACTTCGAAAGAGACTGTCCATTTTGTACACGAAGTGCATCCAGCTTTTGCCATAACCCTCTCAACTTTTTAGCACATGCTATGTGGGTGAAATGATGATACCATGCCAACTTTCAACCTTTTCAGAGTCATTTGTAGTGCTTTTCAATCTCAGGGTCAATTAGCTCAAAAAATCTATAACTGCATGAAAAATAAGAAATGAAGTCAGAAAGGGTTGAATGTTCATGATGTGGCTTTGATTGGTCCATTTTGAACACACAAAAAGACTCGAGTTCAAATAAGGGCAAGAATATGGAACGCCTTTTGTAACAGATGAGTTTTCGGCCAAAACCCTGATACTTCGAAAGAGATTGTCCGTTTTGTAGTTTTTGCTGTAGCCCTCTCAACTTTTTAGCACATTCTATGTGGGTGAAATGATGATACCATGCCAACTTTCAACCTTTTCAGAGTTCATTTGTAGTGCTTTTCAATTTCAGGGTCATTTAGCTCAACAAAAATCAATAACTGCATGAAAAATAACAAATGAAGTCAGAAAGGGTTGAAGATTGACGATGTGACTTTGAATGGTGCATTTTGAACACACATAACGCCTAGAGTTCAAATAAGTTCAAGAAAATGAAATGCCTTTTCTAACAGATGAGTTTCCGTCCAAAACCGTGATAATTCGAAAGAGACTGTCCGTTTTGTACACGAAGTGCATCCAAGTTTTGCCATAACCCTCTCATATTTTTAGCACATGCTATGTGGGTGAAATGACGATACCATGCCAACTTTCAACCTTTTCAAAGTTCATTTGTAGTGCTTTTCAATTTCAGGGTCAATTAGCTCAAAAAAAATCAATAACTGCATGAAAAATAACAAATGAAGTCAGAAAGGGTTGAAAATTGATGATGTGGCTTTGAATGGTGCAGTTTGAACACACAAAAAGCCTCGAGTATAAATAAGTTCAAGAAAATGAAATGGCTTTTGTAACAGATGAGTTTCCGTCCGAAATCGTGATACTTCGAAAGAGACTGCCCGTTTTGTACACGAAGTGCATCCATATTTTATCGTAACCCTCTCAAAGTTTTAGCACATGCTATGTGGTTGAAGTGATAATACCATGCCAACTTTCAACCTTTTCAGAGATCATTCGTAGTGCTTTTCAATTTTAGGGTCAATTAGCTTAAAAAATCTATAACAGCATGAAAAATAAGAAATGAAGTCAGAAAGGGTTGAAAATTGATGATGCGGCTTTGAATGGTGCATTTTGAACACACAAAAATCCTGGAGTTCAAATAAGTTCAAGAAAATGAAATGTCTTTTGAGATGAGTTTCCGTCCGAAACCGTGAAACTTCGAAAGAGACTGCCCGTTATGTACACGAAGTGCATCAAGATTTTATCGTAACCCTCTCAACTTTTTAGCACATGCTATGTTGGTGAAATGATAATACATTGCCAACTTTCAACCTTTTTAGAGTTCATTTGTAGTGCTTTTAAATTTCAGGGGTCAATTAGCTCAAAAAAACAATAACTGCATGAAAAATAAGAAATGAAGTCAGAAAGGTTTGAAAATTGATGATGTGGCTTTGAATGGTCCATTTTGAACACACAAAAATCCTGGAGGTCAAATAAGTTCAAGAAAATGAAATGACTTTTGTAAGAAATGAGTATCCGTTTGTAACCCTGATACTACGAAAGAGACTGTCCGTTTTGTACACGAAGTGCATCCAAGTTTTGCCATAACCCTCTCAACTTTTTAGCACATGCTATGTGGGTGAAAGGATGATACCATGCCAACTTTCAACCTTTTCAGAGTTCATTTGTAGTGCTTTTCAATTTCAGGGTCAATTAGCTCAAAAAAAATCAATAGCTGCATGAAAAATAACGAATGAAGTCAGAAAGGGTTGAAAATTGATGATGTGGCTTTGAATGGTGCATTTTGAACACACAAAAAGCCTGGTGTTCAAATAAGTTGAAGAAAATGAAATGGCTTTTGTAACAGATGAGTTTCCGTTCGGAACCGTGATACTTCGACAGAGACTGCCCGTTTTGTACACGAAGTGCATCCAGATTTTATCGTAACCCTCTCAAATTTTTAGCACATGCTATGTGGGTGAAATGATAATACCATGCCAACTTTCAACCTTTTCAGAGTTCATTTGTAGTGCTTTCAATTTCAGGGTCAATTAGCTCAAAAAAAATCAATAACTGCATGAAAAATAAGAAATGAAGTCAGAAAGGGTTGAAAATTGATGATGTGGCTTTGAATGGTCCAGTTTGAACACAAAAAAATCCTGGAGTTTAAATAAGTTCAAGAAAATGAAATGGCTTTTGTAACACATGAGTTTCCGTCCGAAACCGTGATACTTCGAAAGAGACTGCCTGTTTTGTACACGAAGTGCATCTGGATTTTATCGTAACCCTCTCAAAGTTTTAGCACATGCTATGTGGCTGAAGCGATAATACCATGCCAACTTTCAACCTTTTCAGAGTTCGTTCGTAGTGCTTTTCAATTTCTGGGTCAATTAGCTCAAAAAAATCAATAACTGCATGAAAAATAAGAAATGAAGTCAAAAAGGGTTGAAAATTGATGATGTGGCTTTGAATGGTGCATTTTGAACACCCAAAAATCCTGGAGTTCAAATAAGTTCAAGAAAATGAAATGACTTTTGTAACAGATGAGTTTCCGTGTGAAACCGTGAAACTTCGAAAGAGACTGCCCGTTTTGTACACGAAGTGCATCCAGATTTTCTCGTAACCCTCTCAACTTTTTAGCACATGCTAGGTGGGTGAAATGATAATACCATGCCAACTTTCAACCTTTTCAGAGTTCATTTGTAGTGCTTTTCAATTTCAGGGTCAATTTGCTCAAAAAAATCAATAACTGCACGAAAAATAAGAAATGAAGTGAGAAAGGGTTGAACATTGATGATGTGGCTTTCAATGGTGCGTTTTGAACACACAAAAATCCTGGAGTTCAAATAAGTTCAAGAAAATGAAATGGCTTTTGTAACAGATGAGTTTCCGTCCGAAACCATGAAACTTCGAAAGAGATTGCCCGTTTTGTACACGAAGTGCATCCAGATTTTCTCGTAACCCTCTCATCTTTTTAGCATATGCTATGTGGGTGAAATGATAATACCACGCCAACTTTCAACCTTTTCAGAGTTCAGTCATAGTTCTTTTCAATTTCAGGGTCAATTTGCCCAAAAAAAATCAATAACTGCATGAAAAATAAGAAATGAAGTCAGAAAGGGTTGAAAATTGATGATGTGGCTTTGAATGGTCCATTTTGAACACACAAAAATCCTGGAGTTCAAATAAGTTCAAGAAAATGAAATGACTTTTGTAACAAATGTTTTTCCGTTCGAAACCCTGATACGTCGAAAGAGACTGTCCATTTTGTACACGAAGTGTATCCAGCTTTTGCCATAACCCTCTCAACTTTTTAGCACATGCTATGTCGGTGAAATGATGATACCATGCCAACTTTCAACCTTTTCAGAGTCATTTGTAGTGCTTTTCAATCTCAGGGTCAATTAGCTCAAAAAAATCTATAACTGCATGAAAAATAAAAAATGAAGTCAGAAAGGGTTGAAAATTCATGATGTGGCTTTGATTGGTGCATTTTGAACACACAAAAAGACTCGAGTTCAAATAAGTGCAAGAATATGGAACGCCTTTTGTAACAGATGAGTTTTCGTCCAAAACCGTCATACTTCGAAAGAGACTGTCCCTTTTGTAGTTTTTGCTGTAACCCTCTCAACTTTTTAGCACATGCTATGTGGGTGAAATGATGATACCATGCCAACTTTCAACCTTTTCAGAGTTCATTTGTAGTGCTTTTCAATTTCAGGGTCATTTAGCTCCACAAAAATCAATAACTGCATGAAAAATAACAAATGAAGTCAGAAAGGGTTGAAGATTGACGATGTGACTTTGAATGGTGCATTTTGAACACACATAACGCCTAGAGTTCAAATAAGTTCAAGAAAATGAAATGCCTTTTCTAACAGATGAGTTTCCGTCCAAAACCGTGATAATTCGAAAGAGACTGTCCGTTTTGTACACGAAGTGCATCCAACTTTTGCCATAACCCTCTCAACTTTTTAGCACATGCTATGTGGGTGAAATGACGATACCATGCAACCTTTCAACCTTTTCAAAGTTCATTTGTAGTGCTTTTCAATTTCAGGGTCAATTAGCTCAAAAAAAATCAATAACTGCATGAAAAATAACAAATGAAGTCAGAAAGGGTTGAAAATTGATGATGTGGCTTTGAATGGTGCAGTTTGAACACACAAAAAGCCTGGAGTATAAATAAGTTCAAGAAAATGAAATGGCTTTTGTAACAGATGAGTTTCCGTCCAAAACCGTGATACTTCGAAAGAGACTGCCCGTTTTGTACACGAAGTGCATCCAGATTTTATCGTAACCCTCTCAAAGTTTTAGCACATGCTATGTGGTTGAAGTGATAATACCATGCCAACTTTCAACCTTTTCAGAGATCATTCGTAGTGCTTTTCAATTTTAGGGTCAATTAGCTTAAAAAATCAATAACAGCATGAAAAATAAGAAATGAAGTCAGAAAGGGTTGAAAATTGATGATGCGGCTTTGAATGGTGCATTTTGAACACACAAAAATCCTGGAGTTCAAATAAGTTCAAGAAAATGAAATGTCTTTTGAGATGAGTTTCCGTTCGAAACCGTGAAACTTCGAAAGAGACTGTCCGTTATGTACACGAAGTGCATCCAGATTTTATCGTAACCCTCTCAACTTTTTAGCACATGCTATGTTGGTGAAATGATAATACATTGCCAACTTTCAACCTTTTTAGAGTTCATTTGTAGTGCTTTTCAATTTCAGGGTCAATTAGCTCAAAAAAATTAATAACTGCATGAAAAATAAGAAATGAAGTCAGAAAGGGTTGAAAATTGATGATGTGGCTTTGAATGGTGCATTTTGAACACAAAAAAATCCTGGAGGTCAAATAAGTTCAAGAAAATGAAATGACTTTTGTAAGAAATGAGTATCCGTCTGAAACCCGGATACTTCGAAAGAGACTGTCCGTTTTGTACACGAAGTGCATCCATCATTTGTCGTAACCCTCTCAACTTTTTAGCACATGATATGTGGGTGAAATGATGATAGCATGCCAACTTTCAACCTTTTCAGAATTCATTTGTAGTGCGTTTCAATCTCAGGGTCAATTATCTCAAAAAAATATATAACTGCATGAAAAATAAGAAAAGAAGACACAAAGGGTTGAAAATTGATGATGTGGCTTCGATTGGTGCATTTTGAGCACACAAAAAGCCTCGAGTTCAAATAAGTTCAAGAAAATGGAATGCCTTTTGTAACAGATGAGTTTTCGTCCAAAACCCTGATACTTCGAAAGAGACTGTCCGTTTTGTAGTTTTTGCTGTAACCCTCTCAACTTTTTAGCACATGCTAGGTGGTTGAAATGATGATACCATGCCAACTTTCAACCTTTTCAGAGTTCATTTGTAGTGCTTTTCAATTTTAGGGTCATTTAGCTCAAGAAAAGCAATAACTACATGAAAAATAACAAATGAAGTCAGAATGGGTTGAAAATTGATGATGTGGTTTTGAATGGTGCGTTTTGAACACACATAATGCCTGGAGTTCAAATAAGTTGAAGAAAATGAAATGCCTTTTGGAACAGATGATTTTCTGTCCGAAACCGTGATACTTCGAAAGGGACTGTCCGTTTTGTACACGAAGTGCATCCAGGTTTTGTCGTATCCCTCTATACTTTTTACCAGATGCTATGTGGGTGAAATTATGATACCATGCCAATTTTCAACCTTTTCAGAGTTCATTTGTAGTGCTTTTCAATTTCAGGGTCAATTAGCTCAAAAAAATGAATAACTGCATGAAAAATAAGAAATGAAGTCAGAAAGGGTTGAAAATTGATGATGTGGCTTTCAATGGTGCATTTTGAACACAAAAAAATCCTGGAGTTCAAATAAGTTCAAGAAAATGAAATGGCTTTTGTAGCACATGAGTTTTCGTTCGAAACCGTGATACTTCGAAAGAGACTGTCCGTTTTGTACACGGAGTGCATCTAGCTTTCGCCGTAACCCTCTCAAGTTTTTAGCACATGCTATGTGGGTGAAGTGATAATACCATGCCAAGTTTCAGCCTTTTCAGAGTTCATTCGTAGTGCTTCTCAATTTCAGGGTCAATTAGCTCAAAAAATCAATAACTCCTTGAAAAATATTAACTGAAGTCAGAAAGGGTTGAAAATTAATGATGTGTCTTTGAATGGTGCATTTTGAACACACAAAAAGCCTGGAGTTCAAATAATTCAAGAACATGAAATACCTTTTGTAACAGATGAGTTTCCGTCCGAAACCGTGATACTTCGAAAGAGACTGTCCGTTTTGTACACGAAGTGCATCCATCATTTGTCGTAACCCTCTCAACTTTTTAGCGCATGATATGTGGGTGAAATGATGATAGCATGCCAACTTTCAACCTTTTCAGAGTTCATTTGTAGTGCTTTTCAATCTCAGGGTCAATTACCTCAAAAAAATCTATAACTGCATGAAAAATAAGAAATGAAGACAGAAAGGGTTGAAAATTGATGATGTTGCTTTGATTGGTGCATTTTGAACACACAAAAAGCCTCGAGTTCAAATAAGTTCAAAAAAATGGAATGCCATTTGTAACAGATGAGTTTTCGTCCAAAACCCTGATACTTCGAAAGAGACTGTCCGTTTTGTAGTTTTTGCTGTAACCCTCTCAACTTTTTAGCACATGCTAGGTGGTTGAAATGATGATACCATGCCAACATTCTACCTTTTCAGAGTTCATTTGTAGTGCTTTTCAATTTCAGGGTCATTTAGCTCAAGAAAAGCAATAACTGCATGAAAAATAACAAATGAAGTCAGAATGGGTTGAAAATTGATGATGTGGTTTTGAATGGTGCGTTTTGAACAAACATAATGCCTGGAGTTCAAATAAGTTGAAGAAAATGAAATGCCTTTTGGAACAGATGATTTTCTGTCCGAAACCGTGATACTTCGAAAGGGACTGTCCGTTTTGTACACGAAGTGCATCCAGGTTTTGTCGTATCCCTCTATACTTTTTACCAGATGCTATGTGGGTGAAATTATGATACCATGCCAATTTTCAACCTTTTCAGAGTTCATTTGTAGTGCTTTTCAATTTCAGGGTCAATTAGCTCAAAAAAATGAATAACTGCATGAAAAATAAGAAATGAAGTTAGAAAGGGTTGAAAATTGATGATGTGGCTTTCAATGGTGCATTTTGAACACAAAAAAATCCTGGAGTTCAAATAAGTTCAAGAAAATGAAATGGCTTTTGTAACACATGAGTTTTCGTCCGAAACCGTGATACTTCGAAAGAGACTGTCCGTTTTGTACACGAAGTGCATCCATCATTTGTCGTAACCCTCTCAACTTTTTAGCACATGATATGTGGGTGAAATGATGATAGCATGCCAACTTTCAACCTTTTCAGAATTCATTTGTAGTGCGTTTCAATCTCAGGGTCAATTATCTCAAAAAAATATATAACTGCATGAAAAATAAGAAAAGAAGACACAAAGGGTTGAAAATTGATGATGTGGCTTCGATTGGTGCATTTTGAGCACACAAAAAGCCTCGAGTTCAAATAAGTTCAAGAAAATGGAATGCCTTTTGTAACAGATGAGTTTTCGTCCAAAACCCTAATACTTCGAAAGAGACTGTCCGTTTTGTAGTTTTTGCTGTAACCCTCTCAACTTTTTAGCACATGCTAGGTGGTTGAAATGATGATACCATGCCAACTTTCAACCTTTTCAGAGTTCATTTGTAGTGCTTTTCAATTTTAGGGTCATTTAGCTCAAGAAAATCAATAACTGCATGAAACATAAGAAATGAAGTCAGAAAGGGTTGAAAATTGATGATGTGACTTTGAATGGTGCATTTTGAACACACAAAAATCCTGGAGTTCAAATAAGTTCAAGAAAATGAAATGGATTTTGTAACAGATGAGTTTCCGTCCGAAACCGTGATACTTCAAAAGAGACTGCCCGTTTTGTACACGAAGTGCATCCAGGTTTTGTCGTATCCCTCTATACTTTTTACCAGATGCTATGTGGGTGAAATTATGATACCATGCCAATTTTCAACCTTTTCAGAGTTCATTTGTAGTGCTTTTCAATTTCAGGGTCAATTAGCTCAAAAAATGAATAACTGCATGAAAAATAAGAAATGAAGTCAGAAAGGGTTGAAAATTGATGATGTGGCTTTCAATGGTGCATTTTGAACACAAAAAAATCCTGGAGTTCAAATAAGTTCAAGAAAATGAAATGGCTTTTGTAGCACATGAGTTTTCGTTCGAAACCGTGATACTTCGAAAGAGACTGTCCGTTTTGTACACGGAGTGCATCTAGCTTTCGCCGTAACCCTCTCAAGTTTTTAGCACATGCTATGTGGGTGAAGTGATAATACCATGCCAAGTTTCAGCCTTTTCAGAGTTCATTCGTAGTGCTTCTCAATTTCAGGGTCAATTAGCTCAAAAAATCAATAACTCCTTGAAAAATATTAACTGAAGTCAGAAAGGGTTGAAAATTAATGATGTGTCTTTGAATGGTGCATTTTGAACACACAAAAAGCCTGGAGTTCAAATAATTCAAGAACATGAAATACCTTTTGTAACAGATGAGTTTCCGTCCGAAACCGTGATACTTCGAAAGAGACTGTCCGTTTTGTACACGAAGTGCATCCATCATTTGTCGTAACCCTCTCAACTTTTTAGCGCATGATATGTGGGTGAAATGATGATAGCATGCCAACTTTCAACCTTTTCAGAGTTCATTTGTAGTGCTTTTCAATCTCAGGGTCAATTACCTCAAAAAAATCTATAACTGCATGAAAAATAAGAAATGAAGACAGAAAGGGTTGAAAATTGATGATGTTGCTTTGATTGGTGCATTTTGAACACACAAAAAGCCTCGAGTTCAAATAAGTTCAAAAAAATGGAATGCCATTTGTAACAGATGAGTTTTCGTCCAAAACCCTGATACTTCGAAAGAGACTGTCCGTTTTGTAGTTTTTGCTGTAACCCTCTCAACTTTTTAGCACATGCTAGGTGGTTGAAATGATGATACCATGCCAACATTCTACCTTTTCAGAGTTCATTTGTAGTGCTTTTCAATTTCAGGGTCATTTAGCTCAAGAAAAGCAATAACTGCATGAAAAATAACAAATGAAGTCAGAATGGGTTGAAAATTGATGATGTGGTTTTGAATGGTGCGTTTTGAACAAACATAATGCCTGGAGTTCAAATAAGTTGAAGAAAATGAAATGCCTTTTGGAACAGATGATTTTCTGTCCGAAACCGTGATACTTCGAAAGGGACTGTCCGTTTTGTACACGAAGTGCATCCAGGTTTTGTCGTATCCCTCTATACTTTTTACCAGATGCTATGTGGGTGAAATTATGATACCATGCCAATTTTCAACCTTTTCAGAGTTCATTTGTAGTGCTTTTCAATTTCAGGGTCAATTAGCTCAAAAAAATGAATAACTGCATGAAAAATAAGAAATGAAGTTAGAAAGGGTTGAAAATTGATGATGTGGCTTTCAATGGTGCATTTCGAACACAAAAAAATCCTGGAGTTCAAATAAGTTCAAGAAAATGAAATGGCTTTTGTAACACATGAGTTTTCGTCCGAAACCGTGATACTTCGAAAGAGACTGTCCGTTTTGTACACGAAGTGCATCCATCATTTGTCGTAACCCTCTCAACTTTTTAGCACATGATATGTGGGTGAAATGATGATAGCATGCCAACTTTCAACCTTTTCAGAATTCATTTGTAGTGCGTTTCAATCTCAGGGTCAATTATCTCAAAAAAATATATAACTGCATGAAAAATAAGAAAAGAAGACACAAAGGGTTGAAAATTGATGATGTGGCTTCGATTGGTGCATTTTGAGCACACAAAAAGCCTCGAGTTCAAATAAGTTCAAGAAAATGGAATGCCTTTTGTAACAGATGAGTTTTCGTCCAAAACCCTAATACTTCGAAAGAGACTGTCCGTTTTGTAGTTTTTGCTGTAACCCTCTCAACTTTTTAGCACATGCTAGGTGGTTGAAATGATGATACCATGCCAACTTTCAACCTTTTCAGAGTTCATTTGTAGTGCTTTTCAATTTTAGGGTCATTTAGCTCAAGAAAAGCAATAACTGCATGAAAAATAACAAATGAAGTCAGAATGGGTTGAAAATTGATGATGTGGTTTTGAATGGTGCGTTTTGAACACACATAATGCCTGGAGTTCAAATAAGTTGAAGAAAATGAAATGCCTTTTGGAACAGATGATTTTCTGTCCGAAACCGTGATACTTCGAAAGGGACTGTCCGTTTTGTACACGAAGTGCATCCAGGTTTTGTCGTATCCCTCTATACTTTTTACCAGATGCTATGTGGGTGAAATTATGATACCATGCCAATTTTCAACCTTTTCAGAGTTCATTTGTAGTGCTTTTCAATTTCAGGGTCAATTAGCTCAAAAAAATGAATAACTGCATGAAAAATAAGAAATGAAGTCAGAAAGGGTTGAAAATTGATGATGTGGCTTTCAATGGTGCATTTTGAACACAAAAAAATCATGGAGTTCAAATAAGTTCAAGAAAATGAAATGGCTTTTGTAGCACATGAGTTTTCGTTCGAAACCGTGATACTTCGAAAGAGACTGTCCGTTTTGTACACGGAGTGCATCTAGCTTTCGCCGTAACCCTCTCAAGTTTTTAGCACATGCTATGTGGGTGAAGTGATAATACCATGCCAAGTTTCAGCCTTTTCAGAGTTCATTCGTAGTGCTTCTCAATTTCAGGGTCAATTAGCTCAAAAAATCAATAACTCCTTGAAAAATATTAACTGAAGTCAGAAAGGGTTGAAAATTAATGATGTGTCTTTGAATGGTGCATTTTGAACACACAAAAAGCCTGGAGTTCAAATAATTCAAGAACATGAAATACCTTTTGTAACAGATGAGTTTCCGTCCGAAACCGTGATACTTCGAAAGAGACTGTCCGTTTTGTACACGACGTGCATCCAGCTTTTGTCGTAACCCTCTCAACTTTTTAGCACATGCTATGTGGATTAAATGATGATACCATGCGAACTTTCAACCATTTGAGAGTTCATTTGTAGTGCTTTTCATTTTAGTGTCATTTAGCTGAAAAAAAAACTATAATTACATGAAAAATAAGAAATGAAGTCAGAAAGGGTTGAAAATTGATGATATGGCTTTGAATGGTGCATTTTGAACACACAAAAAGCCTCGAGTTCAAATACGTTCAAGAAAATGAAATGCCTTTTGTAACAGGTGAGTATTCGTCCAAACCCCTGATACTTCTAAAGAGACTGTCTGTTTTTTAGTTTTTGCCGTAACCCTCTCAACTTTTTAGCACATGCTATGTGGGAGAAATGATGATACCATGCCAACTTTCAACCTTTTGAGAGTTCATTTGTAGTACTTTTCACTTTCAGGCTCGTTTTGCTCAAAAAATCAATAACTGCATGAAAAATAACAAATGAAGTCAGAAAGGATTGACAATTGATGATGTGGCTTTGAATGGTGCATTTTGAACACACAAAAATCCTTGAGTTCAAATAAGTTCAAGAAAATGAAATGCCTTTTGTAATAGATGAGTTTATGTCCGAAACCGTTGATACTTCGAAAGAGACTGTCTGTTTTGTACACAAAGTGCATCCAGCTTTTGCAGTAACTGTCTCAATTTTTTAGCACATGCTATGTGGGTGAAATGATGATACAATGCCACCTTTCATCCTTTTCAGAGTTTGCTGGTAGTGCTTTTCAATTTGAGGGTCATTTAGCTCAAAAAAATCAATAACTGCATGAAAAATAACATATGAAGTCAGAAAGGGTTCAAAATTGATGACGTGGCTTTGAATGGTGCATTTTGAACACAACAAAATACTGGAGTTCAAATAAGTTCAAGAAAATGAAATGGCTTTTGTAACACATGCGTTTTCGTCCGAAACCGTGATACTTCGAAAGAGACTGTCCGTTTTGTACACGGAGTGCATCTAGCTTTTGCCGTAACCCTCTCAAATTTTTAGCACATGCTATGTGGGTGAAGTGATAATACCATGCCAATTTTCAACCTTTTCAGAGTTCATTCGTAGTGCTTTTCAATTTCAAGCTCAATAAGCTCAAACAAAATCAATAACTCCTTGAAAAATATTAAATGAAGTCAGAAAGGGTTGAAACTTGATGACGTGCCTTTGAATGGAGGATTTTGAACATAGAAAAAGCCTGGAGTTCAAATAAGTTCAAGAAAATGAAATGCCTTTTGTAACAGATGAGTTTCCGTTCGAAACCGTGATTCTTCGAAAGAGACTGTCTGTTTTGTACACGGAGTGCATCCATCATTTGTCGTAACCCTCTCAACTTTTTAGCACATGATATGTGGGTGAAATGATGATAGCATGCCAACTTTCAACCTTTTCAGAGTTCATTTGTAGTGCTTTTCAATCTCAGGGTCAATTAGCTCAAAAAAATCTATAACTGCATGAAAAATAAGAAATGAAGACAGAAAGGGTTGAAATTGATGATGTGGCTTCGATTGGTGCATTTTGAACACACAAAAAGCCTCGAGTTCAAATAAGTTCAAGAAAATGGAATGCCTTTTGTAACAGATGAGTTTTCGTCCAAAACCCTCATACTTCGAAAGAGACTGTCCGTTTTGTAGTTTTTGCTGTAACCCTCTCAACTTTTTAGCACATGCTAGGTGGTTGAAATGATGATACCATGCCAACTTTCAACCTTTTCAGAGTTCATTTGTAGTGCTTTTCAATTTCAGGGTCATTTAGCTCAAGAAAAGCAATAACTGCATGAAAAATAACAAATGAAGTCAGAAAGGGTTGAAAATTGATGATGTGGTTTTGAATGGTGCGTTTTGAACACACATAATGCCTGGAGTTCAAATAAGTTGAAGAAAATGAAATGCCTTTTGGAACAGATGATTTTCTGTCCGAAACCGTGATACTTCGAAAGGGACTGTCCGTTTTGTACACGAAGTGCATCCAGGTTTTGTCGTATCCGTCTATACTTTTTACCAGATGCTATGTGGGTGAAATTATGATACCATGCCAATTTTCAACCTTTTCAGAGTTCATTTGTAGTGCTTTTCAATTTCAGGGTCAATTAGCTCAAAAAAATGAATAACTGCATGAAAAATAAGAAATGAAGTCAGAAAGGGTTGAAAATTGATGATGTGGCTTTCAATGGTGCATTTTGAACACAAAAAAATCCTGGAGTTCAAATAAGTTCAAGAAAATGAAATGGCTTTTGTAACACATGAGTTTTCGTCCGAAACCGTGATACTTCGAAAGAGACTGTCCGTTTTGTACACGGAGTGCATCTAGCTTTCACCGTAACCCTCTCAACTTTTTAGCACATGCTATGTGGGTGAAGTGATAATACCATGCCAAGTTTCAGCCTTTTCAGAGTTCATTCGTAGTGCTTCTCAATTTCAGGGTCAATTAGCTCAAAAAATCAATAACTCCTTGAAAAATATTAACTGAAATCAGAAAGGGTTGAAAATTGATGATGTGTCTTTGAATGGTGCATTTTGAACACACAAAAATCCTGGAGTTCAAGTAATTCAAGAACATGAAATACCTTTTGTAACAGATGAGTTTCCGTCCGAAACCGTGATACTTCGAAAGAGACTGTCCGTTTTGTACACGAAGTGCATCCAGCTTTTGTCGTAACCCTCTCAACTTTTTAGCACATGCTATGTGGATTAAATGATGATACCATGCGAACTTTCAACCATTTGAGAGTTCATTTGTAGTGCTTTTCATTTTAGTGTCATTTAGCTCAAAAAAAACTATAATTACATGAAAAATCAGAAATGAAGTCAGAAAGGGTTGAAAATTGATGATATGGCTTTGAATGGTGCATTTTGAACATACAAAAAGCCTCGAGTTCAAATACGTTCAAGAAAATGAAATGCCTTTTGTAACAGATGAGTTTATGTCCGAAACCGTTGATACTTCGAAAGAGACTGTCTGTTTTGTACACGAAGTGCATCCAGCTTTTGCCGTAACTGTCTCAATTTTTTAGCACATGCTATGTGGGTGAAATGATGATACAATGCCACCTTTCATCCTTTTCAGAGTTTGCTGGTAGTGCTTTTCAATTTGAGGGTCATTTAGCTCAAAAAAATCAATAACTGCATGAAAAATAACATATGAAGTCAGAAAGGGTTCAAATTGATGACGTGGCTTTGAATGGTGCATTTTGAACACAACAAAATACTGGAGTTCAAATAAGTTCAAGAAAATGAAATGGCTTTTGTAACACATGCGTTTTCGTCCGAAACCATGATACTTCGAAAGAGACTGTCCGTTTTGTACACGGAGTGCATCTAGCTTTTGCCGTAACCCTCTCAAATTTTTAGCACATGCTATGTGGGTGAAGTGATAATACAATGCCAACTTTCAACCTTTTCAGAGTTCATTCCTAGTGCTTTTCAATTTCAAGGTCAATTAGCTCAAAAAAAATCAATAACTCCTTGAAGAAAATGAAATGCGTTTTGTAACAGATGAGTTTCCGTCCGAAACCCGGATACTTCGAAAGAGACTGTTCGTTAAGTACATGAAGTGCATTCAGCTTTTGCCGTAACCCTCTCAACTTTTTAGCACATGCTATGTGGGTGAAATGATGATACCATGCAAACTTTCAACCTTTTCATAGTTCACTTGTAGTGCTTTTCAATTTCAGGGTCAATTATCTAAAAAAATCAATAACTGCACGAAAAATAAGAAATGAATTCAGAAAGGGTTCAAAATGGATGATGTGGCTTCTAATGGTGCATTTTGAACACACAAAAAGCCTGGAGTTCAAATAAGTTCAAGAAAATGAAATGCCTTTCGTAACAGATGAGTTTCCGTCCGAAACCATGATACTTCGAAAGAGACTGCCCGTTTTGTACGCGAAGTGCATCCAGATTTTGCTGTAACCCTCTCAACTTTTTAGCACATGCTATGTGGGTGAAATGATGATACCGTGCCAACTTTCAACCTTTTCAGAGTTCATTTGTAGTGCTTTTAAATTTCAGGGTCAGTTAGCTCAGACAAATCAATAACTACATGAAAAATAACAAATGAAGTCAGAAAGGGTTGAAAATTGATAATGTGGCTTTGAATGGTGCATTTTGAACACACAAAAATACTGGAGTTCAAATAAGTTCAAGAAAATGAAATGGCTTTTGTAACACATGCGTTGTCGTCCGAAACCGTGATACTTCGAAAGAGACTGTCCGTTTTGTACACGGAGTGCATCTAGCTTTTGCCGTAACCCTCTCAAATATTTAGCACATGCTATGTGGGTGAAGTGATAATACCATGCCAACTTTCAACCTTTTCAGAGTTCATTCGTAGTGCTTTTCAATTTCAGGGTCAATTAGCTCAAAAAAAATCAATAACTCCTTGAAAAATATTAAATGAAGTCAGAAAGGGTTGAAACTTGATGACGTGCCTTTGAATGGAGGATTTTGAACATAGAAAAAGCCTGGAGTTCAAATAAGTTCAAGAAAATGAAATGCCTTTTGTAACAGATGAGTTTCCGTTCGAAACCATGATTCTTCGAAAGAGACTGTCTGTTTTGTACACGAAGTGCATCCAGCTTTTGCCGTAACCCTCTTGAACTATTTAGCACATGATATGTGGGTGAAATTATGATACCATGCCAACTTTCAACCTTTTCAGATTTCATTTGTAGTGCTTTTCAATTTCAGGGTGATTTTGCTCAAAAATAAATAACTCCATGAAAAATAACAAATGAATTCAAAAAGGGTTGAAAATTGATGATGTGGCTTCGAATGGTGCATTTTGAACACACAAAAATCCTGGAGTTCAAATAAGTTCAAGAAAATGAAATGCGTTTTGTAACAGATGAGTTTCCGTCCGAAATCCGGATACTTCGAAAGAGACTGTTCGTTTTGTACATGAAGTGCATTCAGCTTTTGCCGTAACCCTCTCAACTTTTTAGCACATGCTATGTGGGTGAAATGATGATACCATGCAAACTTTCAACCTTTTCATAGTTCACTTGTAGTGCTTTTCAATTTCAGGGTCAATTATCTAAAAAAATCAATAACTGCACGAAAAATAAGAAATGAATTCAGAAAGGGTTCAAAATGGATGATGTGGCTTCGAATGGTGCATTTTCAACACACAAAAATCCTCAAGTTCAAATACGTTGAAGAAAATGAAATGCCTTTTGTAGCAGATGAGTTTCCGTCCGAAACCATGATACTTCGAAAGAGACTGCCCGTTTTGTACGCGAAGTGCATCCAGATTTTGCCGTAACCCTCTCAACTTTTTAGCACATGCTATGTGGGTGAAATGATGATACCGTGCCAACTTTCAACCTTTTCAGAGTTCATTCTGTGTGCTTTTAAATTTCAGGGTCATTTAGCTCAAACAAATCAATAACTGCATGAAAAATAACAAATGAAGTCAGAAAGGGTTGAAAATTGATAATGTGGCTTTGAATGGTGCATTTTGAACACACAAAAATCTTGGAGTTCAAATAAGTTCAAGAAAATGAAATACCTTTTGTAACAGACGAGTTTCCGTCCGAAACCGTGATACTTCGAAAGAGACTGTCCGTTTTGTACACGGAGTGCATCTAGCTTTTGCCGTAACCCTCTCAAATATTTAGCACATGCTATGTGGGTGAAGTTATAATACCATGCCAACTTTCAACCTTTTCAGAGTTCATTCGTAGTGCTTTTCAATTTTAGGGTCAATTAGCTCAAAAAAAATCAATAAGTCCTTGAAACATATTAAATGAAATCAGAAAGGGTTGAAACATGATGATGTGGCTTTGAATGGAGGATTTTGAACATAGAAAAAGCCTGGAGTTCAAATAAGTTCAAGAAAATGAAATGCCTTTTGTAACAGATGAGTTTCCGTTCGAAACCGTGATTCTTCGAAAGAGACTGTCTGTTTTGTACACGAAGTGCATCCAGCTTTTCCCGTCACCCTCTTGAACTATTTAGCACATGATATGTGGGTGAAATTATGATACCATGCCAACTTTCAACCTTTTCAGGGTTCATTTGTAGTGCTTTTCAATTTCAGGGTGATTTTGCTCAAAAATCAATAACTGCATGAAAAATAACAAATGAATTCAAAAAGGGTTGAAAATTGATGATGTGGCTTTGAATGGTGCATTTTGAACACACAAAAATCTTGGAGTTCAAATAAGTTCAAGAAAATGAAATGCGTTTTGTAACAGATGAGTTTCCGTCCGAAACCCGGATACTTCGAAAGAGACTGTTCGTTTTGTACACGAAGTGCATTCAGCTTTTGCCGTAACCCTCTCAACTTTTTAGCACATGCTATGTGGGTGAAATGATGATACCATGCAAACTTTCAACCTTTTCATAGTTCACTTGTAGTGCTTTTCAATTTCAGGGTCAATTATTTGAAAAAATCAATAACTGCACGAAAAATAAGAAATGAATTCAGAAAGGATTCAAAATGGATGATGTGGCTTCAAATGGTGCATTTTCAACACACAAAAAGCCTCAAGTTCAAATACGTTGAAGAAAATGAAATGCCTTTTGTAGCAGATGAGTTTCCGTCCGAAACCATGATACTTCGAAAGAGACTGCCCGTTTTGTACGCGAAGTGCATCCAGATTTTGCCGTAACCCTCTCAACTTTTTAGCACATGCTATGTGGGTGAAATGATGATACCGTGCCAACTTTCAACCTTTTCAGAGTTCATTTGTTGTGCTTTTAAATTTCAGGGTCATTTAGCTCAAACAAATCAATAACTGCATGAAAAATAACAAATGAAGTCAGAAAGGGTTGAAAATTGATAATGTGGCTTTGAATGGTGCATTTTGAACACACAAAAATCTTGGAGTTCAAATAAGTTCAAGAAAATGCAATACCTTTTGTAACAGACGAGTTTCCGTCCGAAACCGTGATACTTCAAAAGAGACTGTCCGTTTTGTACACGAAGAACATCCAGCTTTTGCCGTAACTGTCTCAATTTTTTAGCACATGCTATGTGGGTGAAATGATGATACAATGCCAACTTTCATCCTTTTCAGAGTTCACTGGTAGTGCTTTTCAATTTCAGGGTCATTTAGCTCAAAAAAATCAATAACTGCATGAAAAATAACATATGAAGTCAGAAAGCATTGAAACTTGATGATGTGCCTTTGAATGGTGCATTTTGAACATACAAAAAGCTTGGAGTTCAAATAAGTTCAAGAAAATGAAATGCCTTTTGTAACAGATGAGTTTCGGTTCGAAACCTTGATTCTTCGAAAGAGACTGTCTGTTTTGTACATGAAGTGCATCCAGCTTTTGCCGTAACCCTCTTGAACTATTTAGCACATGATATGTGGGTGAAATTATGATACCATGCCAACTTTCAACCTTTTCAGAGTTCATTTGTAGTGCTTTTCAATTTCAGGGTAATTTTGCTCAAAAATCAATAACTGCATGAAAAATAACAAATGAATTCAAAAAGGGTGTAAAATTGATGATGTGGCTTCGAATGGTGCATTTTGAACACACGAAAATCCTGGAGTTCAAATAAGTTCAAGAAAATGAAATGCCTTTTGTAACAGATGAGTTTCCGTCCGAAACCATGATACTTCGAAAGAGACTGCTCGTTTTGTACGTGAAGTGCATCCAGATTTTTCCGAAACCCTCTCAACTTTTTAGCACATGCTACGTGGGTGAAATGATGATACTGTGCCAACTTTCAACCTTTTTAGAGTTCATTTGTAGTGCTTTTAAATTTCAGGGTCATTTAGCTCAAACAAATCAATAACTGCATGAAAAATAACAAAGGAAGTCAGAAAGGGTTGAAAATTGATAATGTGGCTTTGAATGGTGCATTTCGAACACACAAAAATCTTGGAGTTCAAATAAGTTCAACAAAATGAAATACCTTTTGTAACAGATGAGTTTCCATCCCAAACCGTGATACTTCGAAAGAGACTGTCCGTTTTTTACACGAAGGGTATCCAGCTTTTTCCGTAACCCTCTCAACTTTTTAGCACATGCTATGTGGGTGAAATGATGATACCATGCCAACATTCAACCTTTTTAGAGCTCATTTGTGATGGTTTTCAATTTTAGGGTCATTTACCTCAAAAAATTAATAACTGCATGAAAAATAACAAATGAAGTCAGAAAAGGTTGAAAATTGATGATGTGGCATTGAATGGT
Source organism: Hordeum marinum (assembly GCA_022496015.1). Lineage (NCBI taxonomy): Eukaryota > Viridiplantae > Streptophyta > Magnoliopsida > Poales > Poaceae > Hordeum > Hordeum marinum. The sequence goes on along the minus strand of CM039675.1, from coordinate 460,896,239 downwards.
GCATTTTGAACACACAAAAAGCTTGGAGTTCAAATAAGTTCAAGAAAATGAAATGCCTATTGTAACAGCTGAGTTTCTGTCTGAAACCGTGATTCTTTGAAAGAGACTGCCCATTTTGTACACGAAGTGCATCCAGATTTTGCCGTAACCCTCTCAACTTTTTAGGACATGCTATGTGGGTGAAATGATGATACCATGCTAACTTTCAACCTTTTCAGAGTTCATTTGTAGTGCTTTTCATTTCAGTGTCATTTAGCTCAAAAAAATCTATAATTGCATGAAAAATAAGAAATGAAGTCAGAAAGGGTTAAAAATTGATGATATGGCTTTGAATGGTGCATTTTGAACACACAAAAAGCCTCAAGTTCAAATACGTTCAAGAAAATGAAATGCCTTTTGTAACAGATGAGTTTTCGTCCAAAACCCTGATACTTCGAAAGAGACTGTCCGTTTTGTAGTTTTAGCCGTAACCCTCTCAACTTTTTAGCACATGCTATGTGGGTGAAATGATGATACCATGCCAACTTTCAACCTTTTCAGAGCTCATTTGTAGTACTTTTCACTTTCAGGATCATTTTGCTCAAAAAATCAATAACTGCATGAAAAATAACAAATGAAGTCAGAAAGGGTTGACAATTGATGATGTGGCTTCGAATGGTGCATTTTGAACACACAAAAATCCTGGAGTTCAAATAAGTTCAAGAAAATGAAATGCCTTTTGTAATAGATGAGTTTATGTCCGAAACCGTGATACTTCGAAAGAGACTGTCTGTTTTGTACACGAAGTGCATCCAGTCTTTGCCATAACCGTCTCAAATTTTTAGCACATGCTATGTGGGTGAAATGATGATACAATGCCAACTTTCATCCTTTTCAGAGTTCATTGGTAGTGCTTTTCAATTTCAGGGTCATTTAGCTCAAAAAAATCAATAACTGCATGAAAAATAACATATGAAGTCAGAAAGGGTTGAAAATTGATGATGTGGCTTTGAATGGTGCATTTTGAACATAGAAAAAGCCTGGAGTTCAAATAAGGTCAATAAAATGAAATACCTTTTGTAACAGATGAGTTTCCGTTCGAAACCGTGATTCTTCGAAAGAGACTCTCTGTTTGGTACACGAAGTGCATCCAGCTTTTGCCGTAACCCTATTGAACTTTTTAGCACATGATATGTGGGTCAAAATTATGATACCATGCCAACTTTCAACCTTTTTAGAGTTCATTTGTAGTGCTTTTCAATTTCAGGGTGATTTTGCTCAAAAATCAATAACTGCATGAAAAATAACAAATGAATTCAAAAAGGGTTGAAACTTGATGACGTGGCTTTGAATGGTGCATTTTGAACACACAAAAATCCTGGAGTTCAAATAAGTTCAAGAAAATGAAATGCCTTTTGTAACAGATGAGTTTCCGTCCGAAACCCTGATACTTCGAAAGAGACTGTTCGTTTTGTACACGAAGTGCATTCAGCTTTTGTCGTAACCCTCTCAACTTTTTAGCACATGCTATGTGGGTGAAATGATGATACCATGCAAGCTTTCAACCTTTTCAGAGTTCACGTGTAGTGCTTTTCATTTTCAGGGTCAATTATCTGAAAAAATCTATAACTGCATGAAATATAAGAAATGAATTTAGAAAGGGTTCAAAATGGATGATGTGGCTTTGAATGGTGCATTTTGAACACACAAAAAGCCTGGAGTTCAAATAAGTTCATGAAAATGAAATGCCTTTTGTAACAGATGATTTTCCGTCCGAAACCATGATACTTCGAAAGAGACAGCCCGTTTTGTACGCGAAGTGCATCCAGATTTTGCCGTAACCCTCTCAACTTTTTAGCACATGCTATGTGGGTGAAATGATGATACCATGCCAACTTTCAACCTTTTCAGAGTTCATTTGTAGTGCTTTTAAATTTCAGGATCATTTAGCTCAAAAAAGTCAATAACTGCATGAAAAATAACAAATGAAGTCAGAGAGGGTTGAAAATTGATAATGTAGCTTTGAATGGTGCATTTTGAACACACAAAAAGCCTGGAGTACAAATTAGTTCAAGAAAATGAAATACCTTTTGTAACAGATGAGTTTTCGTCCGAAACCGTGATACTTCGAAAGAGACTGTCCGTTTTGTACACGAAGTGCATCCAGCTTTTGCCGTAACCCTCTCAACTTTTTAGCACATGCTATGTGGATGAAATGATGATACCATGCCGACTTTCAACCTTTTCAGAGTTACTTTGTAGTGCCTTTCAATTTTAGGGTCATTTAGCTCAAAAAATTCTATAAGTGCATGAAAAATAAGAAATGAAGTTAGAAAGGGTTGAAAATAGATGATGTGGCTTTGAATGGTGCATTTTGAACACACAAAAAGCCTCGAGTTCAAATACATTCAAGAAAATGAAATGCCTTTTGTAACAGATGAGTTTTCGTCCAAAACCCTTATACTTCGAAAGAGACTGTCCGTTTTGTAGTTTTTGTCGTATCCCTCTCAACTGTTTAGCACATCCTATGTGGGTGAAATGATGATACCATGCCAACTTTCAACCTTTTCAGAGTTCATTTGTAGTGGTTTTCAATTTCAGGGTCATTTAGCTCAAAAAAATAAATAAATGCATTAAAAATAACAACTAAAGTCAGAAAGGGTTGAAAATTGATGATGTGGGTTTCAACGGTGTATTTTGAACGCAAAAAATCCTGGAGTTCAAATAAGTTCAAGAAAAAGAAATGCCTTTGTAAGAGATGAGTTTCCGTCCCAAAGCATGATAGTTGAAAAGGGAATGTCCGTTTTGTACACGAAGTGCATCCAGATTGTGCCGTAACCCTCTCAACTTTTTATCACATGGTATGTGGGTGAAATGATGACACCATGCCAACTTTCAACCTTTTCCGAGTTCATTTGTAGTGCTTTTCAATTTCAGGGTCATTTAGCTCAAAAAAATCAACAACTGCATGAAAAATAACAAATGAAGTCAGAAAGGTTTGAAAATTGATGATGTGGCTTTGAATGGTGCATTTTGAACACACAAAAAGTCTGGAGTTCAAATAAGTTCAAGAAAATGAAATGCCTATTGTAACAGCTGAGTTTCTGTCTGAAACCGTGATACTTTGAAAGAGACTGCCCATTTTGTACACGAAGTGCATCCAGATTTTGCCGTAACCCTCTCAACTTTTTAGCACATGCTATGTGGGTGAAATGATGATACCATGCTAACTTTCAACCTTTTCAGAGTTCATTTGTAGTGCTTTTCATTTCAGTGTCATTTAGCTCAAAAAAATCTATAATTGCATGAAAAATAAGAAATGAAGTCAGAAAGGGTTAAAAATTGATGATATGGCTTTGAATGGTGCATTTTGAACACACAAAAAGCCTCAAGTTCAAATACGTTCAAGAAAATGAAATGCCTTTTGTAACAGATGAGTTTTCGTCCAAAACCCTGATACTTCGAAAGAGACTGTCCGTTTTGTAGTTTTAGCCGCAACCCTCTCAACTTTTTAGCACATGCTATGTGGGTGAAATGATGATACCATGCCAACTTTCAACCTTTTCAGAGCTCATTTGTAGTACTTTTCACTTTCAGGATCATTTTGCTCAAAAAATCAATAACTGCATGAAAAATAACAAATGAAGTCAGAAAGGGTTGACAATTGATGATGTGGCTTCGAATGGTGCATTTTGAACACACAAAAATCCTGGAGTTCAAATAAGTTCAAGAAAATGAAATGCCTTTTGTAATAGATGAGTTTATGTCCGAAACCGTGATACTTCGAAAGAGACTGTCTGTTTTGTACACGAAGTGCATCCAGTCTTTGCCGTAACCGTCTCAATTTTTTAGCACATGCTATGTGGGTGAAATGATGATACAATGCCAACTTTCATCCTTTTCAGAGTTCATTGGTAGTGCTTTTCAATTTCAGGGTCATTTAGCTCAAAAAAAATCAATAACTGCATGAAAAATAACATATGAAGTCAGAAAGGGTTGAAAATTGATGATGTGGCTTTGAATGGTGCATTTTGAACATAGAAAAAGCCTGGAGTTCAAATAAGTTCAATAAAATGAAATACCTTTTGTAACAGATGAGTTTCCGTTCGAAACCGTGATTCTTCGAAAGAGACTATTTGTTTTGTACACGAAGTGCATCCAGCTTTTGCCGTAACCCTATTGAACTTTTTAGCACATGATATGTGGGTCAAAATTATGATACCATGCCAACTTTCAACCTTTTGAGAGTTCATTTGTAGTGCTTTTCAATTTCAGGGTGATTTTGCTCAAAAATCAATAACTGCATGAAAAATAACAAATGAATTCAAAAAGGGTTGAGACTTGATGATGTGGCTTTGAATGGTGCATTTTGAACACACAAAAATCCTGGAGTTCAAATAAGTTCAAGAAAATGAAATGCCTTTTGTAACAGATGAGTTTCCGTCCGAAACCCTGATACTTCGAAAGAGAGTGTTCGTTTGGTACACGAAGTGCATTCAGCTTTTGTCGTAACCCTCTCAACTTTTTAGCACATGCTATGTGGGTGAAATGATGATACCATGCAAGCTTTCAACCTTTTCAGAGTTCACTTGTAGTGCTTTTCATTTTCAGGGTCAATTATCTGAAAAAATCTATAACTGCATGAAATATAAGAAATGAATTCAGAAAGGGTTCAAAATGGATGATGTGGCTTTGAATGGTGCATTTTGAACACACAAAAAGCCTGGAGTTCAAATAAGTTCATGAAAATGAAATGCCTTTTGTAACAGATGATTTTCCGTCCGAAACCATGATACTTCGAAAGAGACAGCCCGTTTTGTACGCAAAGTGCATCCAGATTTTGACGTAACCCTCTCAACTTTTTAGCACATGCTATGTGGGTGAAATGATGATACCATGCCAACTTTCAACCTTTTCAGAGTTCATTTGTAGTGCTTTTAAATTTCAGGATCATTTAGCTCAAAAAAGTCAATAACTGCATGAAAAATAACAAATGAAGTCAGAGAGGGTTGAAAATTGATAATATAGCTTTGAATGGTGCATTTTGAACACACAAAAAGCCTGGAATACAAATTAGTTCAAGAAAATGAAATACCTTTTGTAACAGATGAGTTTTCGTCCGAAACCGTGATACTTCGAAAGAGACTGTCCGTTTTGTACACGAAGTGCATCCAGCTTTTGCCGTAAACCTCTCAACTTTTTAGCACATGCTATGTGGATGAAATGATGATACCATGCCGAGTTTCAACCTTTTCAGAGTTACTTTGTAGTGCCTTTCAATTTTAGGGTCATTTAGCTCAAAAAATTCTATAAGTGCATGAAAAATAAGAAATGAAGTTAGAAAGGGTTGAAAATAGATGATGTGGCTTTGAATGGTGCATTTTGAACACACAAAAAGCCTCGAGTTCAAATACATTCAAGAAAATGAAATGCCTTTTGTAACAGATGAGTTTTCGTCCAAAACCCTTATACTTCGAAAGAGACTGTCCGTTTTGTAGTTTTTGTCGTATCCCTCTCAACTGTTTAGCACATCCTATGTGGGTGAAATGATGATACCATGCCAACTTTCAACCTTTTCAGAGTTCATTTGTAGTGGTTTTCAATTTCAGGGTCATTTAGCTCAAAAAAATAAATAAATGCATTAGAAATAACAACTGAAGTCAGAAAGGGTTGAAAATTAATGATGTGGGTTTCAACGGTGTATTTTGAACGCAAAAAAGCCTGGTGTTCAAATAAGTTCAAGAAAAAGAAATGCCTTTGTAAGAGATGAGTTTCCGTCCCAAAGCATGATAGTTGAAAAGGGACTGTCCGTTTTGTACACGAAGTGCATCCAGATTGTGCCATAACCCTCTCAACTTTTTATCACATGGTATGTGGGTGAAATGATGACACCATGCCAACTTTCAACCTTTTCCGAGTTCATTTGTAGTGCTTTTCAATTTCAGGGTCATTTAGCTCAAAAAAATCAACAACTGCATGAAAAATAACAAATGAAGTCAGAAAGGTTTGAAAATTGATGATGTGGCTTTGAATGGTGCATTTTGAACACACAAAAAGTCTGGAGTTCAAATAAATTCAAGAAAATGAAATGCCTATTGTAACAGCTGATTTTCTGTCTGAAACCGTGATACTTTGAAAGAGACTGCCCATTTTTTACACGAAGTGCATCCAGATTTTGCCGTAACCCTCTCAACTTTTTAGCACATGCTATGTGGGTGAAATGATGATACCATGCTAACTTTCAACCTTTTCAGAGTTCATTTGTAGTGCTTTTCATTTCAGTGTCATTTAGCTCAAAAAAATCTGTAATTGCATGAAAAATAAGAAATGAAGTCAGAAAGGGTTAAAAATTGATGATATGGCTTTGAATGGTGCATTTTGAACACACAAAAAGCCTCAAGTTCAAATACGTTCAAGAAAATGAAATGCCTTTTGTAACAGATGAGTTTTCGTCCAAAACCCTGATACTTCGAAAGAGACTGTCCGTTTTGTAGTTTTAGCCGCAACCCTCTCAACTTTTTAGCACATGCTATGTGGGTGAAATGATGATACCATGCCAACTTTCAACCTTTTCAGAGCTCATTTGTAGTACTTTTCACTTTCAGGATCATTTTGCTCAAAAAATCAATAACTGCATGAAAAATAACAAATGAAGTCAGAAAGGGTTGACAATTGATGATGTGGCTTCGAATGGTGCATTTTGAACACACAAAAATCCTGGAGTTCAAATAAGTTCAAGAAAATGAAATGCCTTTTGTAATAGATGAGTTTATGTCCGAAACCGTGATACTTCGAAAGAGACTGTCTGTTTTGTACACGAAGTGCATCCAGTCTTTGCCGTAACCGTCTCAATTTTTTATCACATGCTATGTGGGTGAAATGATGATACAATGCCAACTTTCATCCTTTTCAGAGTTCATTGGTGGTGCTTTTCAATTTCAGGGTCATTTAGCTCAAAAAAAAATCAATAACTGCATGAAAAATAACATATGATGTCAGAAAGGGTTGAAAATTGATGATGTGGCTTTGAATGGTGCATTTTGAATATAGAAAAAGCCTGGAGTTCAAATAAGTTCAATAAAATGAAATACCTTTTGTAAAAGATGAGTTTCCGTTCGAAACCGTGATTCTTCGAAAGAGACTGCTTGTTTTGTACACGAAGTGCATCCAGCTTTTGCCGTAACCCTATTGAACTTTTTAGCACATGATATGTGGGTCAAACTTATGATACCATGCCAACTTTCAACCTTTTCAGAGTTCATTTGTAGTGCTTTTCAATTTCAGGGTGAGTTTGCTCAAAAATCAATAACTGCATGAAAAATAACAAATGAATTCAAAAAGGGTTGAGACTTGATGATGTGGCTTTGAATGGTGCATTTTGAACACACAAAAATCCTGGAGTTCAAATAAGTTCAAGAAAATGAAATGCCTTTTGTAATAGATGAGTTTCCGTCCGAAACCCTGATACTTCGAAAGAGACTGTTCGTTTTGTACACGAAGTGCATTCAGCTTTTGTCGTAACCCTCTCAACTTTTTAGCACATGCTATGTGGGTGAAATGATGATACCATGCAAGCTTTCAACCTTTTCAGAGTTCACTTGTAGTGCTTTTCATTTTCAGGGTCAATTATCTGAAAAATCTATAACTGCATGAAATATAAGAAATGAATTCAGAAAGGGTTCAAAATGGATGATGTGGCTTTGAATGGTGCATTTTGAACACACAAAAAGCCTGGAGTTCAAATAAGTTCATGAAAATGAAATGCCTTTTGTAACAGATGATTTTCCGTCCGAAACCATGATACTTCGAAAGAGACAGCCCATTTTGTACGCGAAGTGCATCCAGATTTTGCCGTAACCCTCTCAACTTTTTAGCACATGCTATGTGGGTGAAATGATGATACCATGCCAACTTTCAACCTTTTCAGAGTTCATTTGTAGTGCTTTTAAATTTCAGGATCATTTAGCTCAAAAAAGTCAATAACTGCATGAAAAATAACAAATGAAGTCAGAGAGGGTTGAAAATTGATAATGTAGCTTTGAATGGTGCATTTTGAACACACAAAAAGCCTGCAGTACAAATTAGTTCAAGAAAATGAAATACCTTTTGTAACAGATGAGTTTTCGTCCGAAACCGTGATACTTCGAAAGAGACTGTCCGTTTTGTACACGAAGTGCATCCAGCTTTTGCCGTAACCCTCTCAACTTTTTAGCACATGCTATGTGGATGAAATGATGATACCATGCCGACTTTCAACCTTTTCAGAGTTACTTTGTAGTGGCTTTCAATTTCAGGGTCATTTAGCTCAAAAAATTCTATAAGTGCATGAAAAATAAGAAATGAAGTTAGAAAGGGTTGAAAATAGATGATGTGGCTTTGAATGGTGCATTTTGAACACACAAAAAGCCTCGAGTTCAAATACATACAAGAAAATGAAATGCCTTTTGTAACAGATGAGTTTTCGTCCAAAACCCTTATACTTCGAAAGAGACTGTCCGTTTTGTAGTTTCCGTCGTATCCCTCTCAACTGTTTAGCACATCCTATGTGGGTGAAATGATGATACCATGCCAACTTTCAACCTTTTCAGAGTTCATTTGTCGTGGTTTTCAATTTCAGGGTCATTTAGCTCAAAAAAATAAATAAATGCATTAAAAATAACAATTGAAGTCAGAAAGGGTTGAAAATTGATGATGTGTGTTTCAATGGTGTATTTCGAACACAAAAAAGCCTGGAGTTCAAATAAGTTCAAGAAAAAGAAATGCCTTTGTAAGAGATGAGTTTCCGTCCCAAAGCATGATAGTTGGAAAGGGACTGTCCGTTTTGTACACGAAGTGCATCCAGATTGTGCCATAACCCTCTCAACTTTTTATCACATGCTATGTGGGTGAAATGATGACACCATGCCAACTTTCAACCTTTTCCGAGTTCATTTGTAGTGCTTTTCAATTTCAGGGTCATTTAGCTCCAAAAATCAATAACTGCATGAATAATAACAAATGAACTCAGAAAGGGTTGAAAATTGATGATGTGGATTTGAATGGTGTCTTTTGAACACACAAAAAGTGTGGAGTTCAAATAAGTTCAAGAAAATGAAATGCCTTTTGTAACAGATGAGTTTCCGTCCGAAACCGTGATACTTCGAAAGAGACTGCCCGTTTTGTACACGAAGTGCATCCAGATTTTGCGGTAACCCTGTCAACTATTTAGCACATGCTATGAGATTGAAATGATGATACCATGCCAACTTTCAACCTTTTCAGAGTTGATTTGTATTGCTTTTCAATTTCAGGGTCAATTAGCTCAAAAAAATCTATAACTGCATGAAAAATAATAAATGAAGTCAGAAAGGGTTGAAAATTCATGATGTGGCTTTGAATGGTGCATTTTGAACACACAAAAAGCCTCGTGATCAAATAAGTTTAAGAAAATGAAATGCCTTTTGTAACAGATGAGTTTTCGTCCAAAACCCTGATACTTCGAAAGAGACTGTCCGTTTTGTAGTTTTTGCCGTAACCCGCTCAACTTTCTAGCACATGCTATGTGGGTGAAATGATGATACCATGCCAACTTTCAACCTTTTCAGAGTTCATTTGTAGTACTTTTCACTTTCAGGATCATTTTGCTCAAAAAATCAATAACTGCATGAAAAATAACAAATGAAGTCAGAAAGGGTTGAAAATTGATGATGTGGCTTTCAATGGTGCATTTTGAACACACAAAAATCCTGGAGTTCAAATAAGTTCAACAAAATGAAATGCCTTTTGTAATAGATGAGTTTCTGTCCGAAACCGTGATACTTCGAAAGAGACTGTCCGTTTTGTACACGAAGTGCATACAGCTTTTGCCATAAACGTCTCAACTTTTTAGCACATGGTATGTGGGTGAAATGATGATACAATGCCAACTTTCAACCTTTTTAGGGTTCATTTGTAGTGCTTTTCAATTTCAGGGTGATTTTGCTCAAAAATCAATAACTGCATGAAAAATAACAAATGAATTCAAAAAGGGTTGAATATTGATGATGTGGCTTTGAGTGGTGCATTTTGAACACACAAAAAGTCTGGAGTTCAAATAAGTTTAAGAAAATGAAATGCCTATTGTAACAGCTGAGTTTCTGTCTGAAACCGTGATACTTTGAAACAGAGTGCCCATTTTGTACACGAAGTGCATCCAGATTTTGCCGTAACCCTCTCAACTTTTTAGCACATGCTATGTGGGTGAAATGATGATACCATGCTAACTTTCAACCTTTTCAGGGTTCATTTGTAGTGCTTTTCATTTCAGTGTCATTTAGCTCAAAAAAATCTATAATTGCATGAAAAATAAGAAATGAAGTCAGAAAGGGTTAAAAATTGATGATATGGCTTTGAATGGTGCATTTTGAACACACAAAAAGCCTCAAGTTCAAATACGTTCAAGAAAATGAAATGCCTTTTGTAACAGATGAGTTTTCGTCCAAAACCCTGATACTTCGAAAGAGACTGTCCGTTTTGTAGTTTTAGCCGTAACCCTCTCTACTTTTTAGCACATGCTATGTGGGTGAAATGATGATACCATGCCAACTTTCAACCTTTTCAGAGCTCATTTGTAGTACTTTTCACTTTCAGGATCATTTTGCTCAAAAAATCAACAACTGCATGAAAAATAACAAATGAAGTCAGAAAGGGTTGACAATTGATGATGTGGCTTCGAATGGTTCATTTTGAACACACAAAAATCCTGGAGTTCAAATAAGTTCAAGAAAATGAAATGCCTTTTGTAATAGATGAGTTTATGTCCGAATCCGTGATACTTTGAAAGAGACTATCTGTTTTGTACACGAAGTGCATCCAGTCTTTGCCGTAACCGTCTCAATTTTTTAGCACATGCTATGTGGGTGAAATGATGATACAATGCCAACTTTCATCCTTTTCAAAGTTCATTGGTAGTGCTTTTCAATTTCAGGGTCATTTAGCTCAAAAAAATCAATAACTTCATGAAAAATAACATATGAAGTCAGAAAGGGTTGAAAATTGATGATGTGGCTTTGAATGGTGCATTTTGAACATAGAAAAAGCCTGGAGTTCAAATAAGTTCAATAAAATGAAATACCTTTTGTAACAGATGAGTTTCCATTCGAAACCGTGATTCTTCGAAAGAGACTGTCTGTTTTGTACACGAAGTGCATCCAGCTTTTGCCGTAACCCTATTGAACTTTTTAGCACATGATATGTGGGTCAAAATTATGATACCATGCCAACTTTCAACCTTTTCAGAGTTCATTTGTAGTGCTTTTCAATTTCAGGGTGATTTTGCTGAAAAATCAATAACTGCATGAAAAATAACGAATGAATTCAAAAAGGGTTGAAACTTGATGACGTGGCTTTGAATGGTGCATTTTGAACACACAAAAATCCTGGAGCTCAAATAAGTTCAAGAAAATGAAATGCCTTTTGTAACAGATGAGTTTCCGTCCGAAACCCTGATACTTCAAAAGAGACTGTTCGTTTTGTACACAAAGTGCATTCAGCTTTTGTCGTAACCCTCTCAACTTTTTAGCACATGCTATGTGGGTGAAATGATGATACCATGCAAGCTTTCAACCTTTTCAGAGTTCACTTGTAGTGCTTTTCATTTTCAGGGTCAATTATCTGAAAAAATCTATAACTGCATGAAAAATAAGAAATGAATTCAGAAAGGGTTCAAAATGGATGATGTGGCTTTGAATGGTGCATTTTGAACTCACAAAAAGCCTAGAGTTCAAATAAGTTCATGAAAATGAAATGCCTTTTGTAACAGATGATTTTCCATCCGAAACCATGATACTTCGAAACACACAGCCCGTTTTGTACGCGAAGTGCATCCAGATTTTGCCGTAACGCTCTCAACTTTTTAGCACATGCTATGTGGGTGAAATGATGATACCATGCCAACTTTCAACCTTTTCAGAGTTCATTTGTAGTGCATTTAAATTTCAGGATCATTTAGCTCAAAAAAGTCAATAACTGCATGAAAAATAACAAATGAAGTCAGAGAGGGTTGAAAATTGATAATGTAGCTTTGAATGGTGCATTTTGAACACACAAAAAGCCTGGAGTACAAATTAGTTCAAGAAAATGAAATACCTTTTGTAACAGATGAGTTTTCGTCCGAAACCGTGATACTTCGAAAGAGACTATCCGTTTTGTACACGAAGTGCATCCAGCTTTTGCCGTAACCCTCTCAACTTTTTAGCACATGCTATGTGGATGAAATGATGATACCATGCCGACTTTCAACCTTTTCAGAGTTACTTTGTAGTGCCTTTCAATTTCAGGGTCATTTAGCTCAAAAAATTCTATAAGTGCATGAAAAATAAGAAATGAAGTTAGAAAGGGTTGAAAATAGATGATGTGGCTTTGAATGGTGCATTTTGAACACACAAAAAGCCTCGAGTTCAAATACATTCAAGAAAATGAAATGCCTTTTGTAACAGATGAGTTTTCGTCCAAAACCCTTATACTTCGAAAGAGACTGTCCGTTTTGTAGTTTTTGTCGTATCCCTCTCAACTGTTTAGCACATCCTATGTGGGTGAAATGATGATACCATGCCAACTTTCAACCTTTTCAGAGTTCATTTGTAGTGGTTTTCAATTTCAGGGTCATTTAGCTCAAAAAAATAAATAAATGCATTAAAAATAACAACTGAAGTCAGAAAGGGTTGAAAATTGATGATGTGGGTTTCAACGGTGTATTTTGAACGCAAAAAAGCCTGGAGTTCAAATAAGTTCAAGAAAAAGAAATGCCTTTGTAAGAGATGAGTTTCCGTCCCAAAGCATGATAGTTGAAAAGGGACTGTCCGTTTTGTACACGAAGTGCATCCAGATTGTGCCATAACCCTCTTAACTTTTTATCACATGCTATGTGGGTGAAATGATGACACCATGCCAACTTTCAACCTTTTCCGAGTTCATTTGTAGTGCTTTTCAATTTCAGGGTCATTTAGCTCAAAAAAATCAACAACTGCATGAAAAATAACAAATGAAGTCAGAAAGGTTTGAAAATTGATGATGTGGCTTTGAATGGTGCATTTTGAACACACAAAAAGTCTGGAGTTCAAATAAGTTCAAGAAAATGAAATGCCTATTGTAACAGCTGAGTTTCTGTCTGAAACCGTGATACTTTGAAAGAGACTGCCCATTTTGTACACGAAGTGCATCCAGATTTTGCCGTAACCCTCTCAACTTTTTAGCACATGCTATGTGGGTGAAATGATGATACCATGCTAACTTTCAACCTGTTCAGAGTTCATTTGTAGTGCTTTTCATTTCAGTGTCATTTAGCTCAAAAAAATCTATAATTGCATGAAAAATAAGAAATGAATCAGAAAGGGTTAAAAATTGATGATATTGCTTTGAATGGTGCATTTTGAACACACAAAAAGCCTCAAGTTCAAATACGTTCAAGAAAATGAAATGCCTTTTGTAACAGATGAGTTTTCGTCCAAAACCCTGATACTTCGGAAGAGACTGTCCGTTTTGTAGTTTTAGCCGTAACCCTCTCAACTTTTTAGCACATGCTATGTGGGGTGAAATGATGATACCATGCCAACTTTCAACCTTTTCAGAGCTCATTTGTAGTACTTTTCACTTTCAGGATCATTTTGCTCAAAAAATCAATAACTGCATGAAAAATAACAAATGAAGTCAGAAAGGGTTGACAATTGATGATGTGGCTTCAAATGGTTCATTTTGAACACACAAAAATCCTGGAAGTTCAAATAAGTTCAAGAAAATGGAATGCCTTTTGTAATAGATGAGTTTATGTCCGAAACCGTGATACTTCGAAAGAGATTGTCTGTTTTGTACACGAAGTGCATCCAGTCTTTGCCGTAACCGTCTCAATTTTTTAGCACATGCTATGTGGGTGAAATGATGATACAATGCCAACTTTCATCCTTTTCAGAGTTCATTGGTAGTGCTTTTCAATTTCAGGGTCATTTAGCTCAAAAAAATCAATAACTGCATGAAAAATAACATATGAAGTCAGAAAGGGTTGAAAATTGATGATGTGGCTTTGAATGGTGCATTTTGAACATAGAAAAAGCCTGGAGTTCAAATAAGTTCAATAAAATGAAATACCTTTTGTAACAGATGAGTTTCCGTTTGAAACCGTGATTCTTCGAAAGAGACTGTCTCTTTTGTACAAGAAGTGCATCCAGCTTTTGCCGTAACCCTATTGAACTTTTTGGCACATGATATGTGGGTCAAAATTATGATACCATGCCAACTTTCCACCTTTTCAGAGTTCATTTGTAGTGCTTTTCAATTTCAGGGTGATTTTGCTCAAAAATCAATAACTGCATGAAAAATAACAAATGAATTCAAAAAGGGTTGAAACTTGATGATGTGGCTTTGAATGGTGCATTTTAAACACACAAAAATCCTGGAGTTCAAATAAGTTCAAGAAAATGAAATGCCTTTTGTAACAGATGAGTTTCCGTCCGAAACCCTGATACTTCGAAAGAGACTGTTCGTTTTGTACACGAAGTGCATTCAGCTTTTGTCGTAACCCTCTCAACTTTTTAGCACATGCGATGTGGGTGAAATGATGATACCATGCAAGCTTTCAACCTTTTCAGAGTTCACTTGTAGTGCTTTTCATTTTCAGGGTCAATTATCTGAAAAATCTATAACTGCATGAAATATAAGAAATGAATTCAGAAAGGGTTCAAAATGGATGATGTGGCTTTGAATGGTGCATTTTGAACACACAAAAAGCCTGGAGTTCAAATAAGTTCATGAAAATGAAATGCCTTTTGTAACAGATGATTTTCCGTCCGAAACCATGATACTTCGAAAGAGACAGCCCGTTTTGTACGCGAAGTGCATCCAGATTTTGCCGTAACCCTCTCAACTTTTTAGCACATGCTATGTGGGTGAAATGATGATACCATGCCAACTTTCAACCTTTTCAGAGTTCATTTGTAGTGCTTTTAAATTTCAGGATCATTTAGCTCAAAAAAGTCAATAACTGCATGAAAAATAACAAATGAAGTCAGAGAGGGTTGAAAATTGATAATGTAGCTCTGAATGGTGCATTTTGAACAACAAAAAGCCTGGAGTACAAATTAGTTCAAGAAAATGAATTACCTTTTGTAACAGATGAGTTTTCGTCCGAAACCGTGATACTTCGAAAGAGACTGTCTGTTTTGTACACGAAGTGCATCCAGCTTTTGCCGTAACCCTCTCAACTTTTTAGCACATGCTATGTGGATGAAATGATGATACCATGCCGACTTTCAACCTTTTCAGAGTTACTTTGTAGTGCCTTTCAATTTCAGGGTCATTTAGCTCAAAAAATTCTATAAGTGCATGAAAAATAAGAAATGAAGTTAGAAAGGGTTGAAAATAGATGATGTGGCTTTGAATGGTGCATTTTGAACACACAAAAAGCCTCGAGTTCAAATACATTCAAGAAAATGAAATGCCTTTTGTAACAGATGAGTTTTCGTCCAAAACCCTTATACTTCGAAAGAGACTGTCCGTTTTGTAGTTTTTGTCGTATCCCTCTCAACTGTTTAGCACATCCTATGTGGGTGAAATGATGATACCATGCCAACTTTCAACCTTTTCAGAGTTCATTTGTCGTGGTTTTCAATTTCAGGGTCATTTAGCTCAAAAAAATAAATAAATGCATTAAAAATAACAACTGAAGTCAGAAAGGGTTGAAAATTGATGATATGGGTTTCAACGGTGTATTTTGAACGCAAAAAAGCCTGGAGTTCAAATCAGTTGAAGAAAAAGAAATGCCTTTGTAAGAGATGAGTTTCCGTCCCAAAGCATGATAGTTGAAAAGGGACTGTCCGTTTTGTACACGAAGTGCATCCAGATTGTGCCATAACCCTCTCAACTTTTTATCACATGCTATGTGGGTGAAATGATGACACCATGCCAACTTTCAACCTTTTCCGAGTTCATTTGTGGTGCTTTTCAATTTCAGGGTCATTTAGCTCAAAAAATCAATAACTGCATGAATAATAACAAATGAACTCAGAAAGGGTTGAAAATTGATTATGTGGATTTGAATGGTGTATTTTGAACACACAAAAAGTGTGGAGTTCAAATAAGTTCAAGAAAATGAAATGCCTTTTGTAACACATGAGTTTCCGTCCGAAACAGTGATACTTCGAAAGAGACTGCCCGTTTTGTACACGAAGTGCATCCAGATTTTGCCGTAACCTTGTCAACTATTTAGCACATGCTATGAGATTGAAATGATGATACCATGCCAACTTTCAACCTTTTCAGAGTTCATTTGTATTGCTTTTCAATTTCAGGGTCAATTAGCTCAAAAAAATCTATAACTGCATGAAAAAAAATAAATGAAGTCAGAAAGGGTTGAAAATTGATGATGTGGCTTTGAATGGTGCATTTTGAACACACAAAAAGCCTCGTGTTCAAATAAGTTTAAGAAAATGAAATGCCTTTTGTAACAGATGAGTTTTCGTCCAAAACCCTGATACTTCGAAAGAGACTGTCCGTTTTGTAGTTTTTGCCGTAACCCGCTCAACTTTTTAGCACATGCTATGTGGGTGAAATGATGATACCATGCCAACTTTCAACCTTTTCAGAGTTCATTTGTAGGACTTTTCACTTTCAGGATAATTTTGCTCAAAAAATCAATAACTGCATGAAAAATAACAAATGAAGTCAGAAAGGGTTGAAAATTGATGATGTGGCTTTGAATGGTGCATTTTGAAGACACAAAAATCCTGGAGTTCAAATAAGTTCAACAAAATGAAATGCCTTTTGTAATAGATGAGTTTCTGTCCGAAACCGTGATACTTCGAAAGAGACTGTCCGTTTTGTACACGAAGTGCATCCAGCTTTTGCCATCAACGTCTCAACTTTTTAGCACATGGTATGTGGGTCAAATGATGATACAATGCCAACTTTCAACCTTTTTAGGGTTCATTTGTAGTGCTTTCCAATTTCAGGGTGATTTTGCTCAAAAATCAATAACTGCATGAAAAATAACAAATGAATTCAAAAAGGGTTGAATATTGATGATGTGGCTTTGAGTGGTGCATTTGGAACACACAAAAATCCTGGAGTTCAAATAAGTTCAAGAAAATGAAATGCCTTTTGTAACAGATGAGTTTCCGTCTGAAACCCTAATACTTCGAAAGAGACTGTTCGTTTTGTACATGAAGTGCATTCAGCTTTTGCCCTAACCCTCTCAACTTTTTAGCACATGCTATGTGGGTGAAATGATGATACCATGCAAACTTTCAACCTTTTCAGAGTTCACTTGCAGTGCTTTTAAATTTCAAGGTCAATTATCTGAAAAAATCTATAACTGCACGAAAAATAAGAAATGAATTTAGAAAGGGTTCAAAATGGATGATGTGGCTTTGAATGGTGCATTTTGAACACACAAAACGCCCGGAGTTCAACTAAGTTCAAGAAAATGAAATGCCTTTTGTAAGAGATGAGTTTGCGCCAAAACCATGATACTTCGAAAGAGACTGTCCGTTTTGGAAGCGAAGTGCATCCAGATTTTCCCGTAACCCTCTCAACTTTTTAGCACATGTTATGTGGGTGAAATGATGATACCATGCCAACTTTCAACATTTTCGGAGTTCATTTGTTGTGCTTTTAAATTTCAGGGTCATTTAGCTCAAAAACTCAAGAACTGCATGAAAAATAACAAATGAAGTCGGAAAGGGTTGAAAATTGGTAATGTGGCTTTGAATGGTGCATTTTGAACACACAAAAATCCTAGAGTTCAAATAAGTTCAAGAAAATGAAATACCTTTTGTAACAGATGAGTTTCCGTCCGAAACCGTGATACTTCGAAAGAGACTGTCCGTTTTGTACACGAAGTGCATCCAGCTTTTGTTGTAGCCCTCTCAACTTTTTAGCACATGCTATGTGGGTGAAATGATGATACCATGCAAACTTTCAACGTTTTCAGAATTCACTTGCAGTGCTTTTCAATTTCAGGGTCAATTATTTGAAAAAATCAATAACTGCACGAAAAAAAAGAAATGAATTTAGAAAGGGTTCAAAATGGATGATGTGGCTTTGAATGGTGCATTTTGAATACACAAAAAGCCCGGAGTTCAAATAAGTTCAAGAAAATGAAATGCCTTTTGTAACAGATGAGTTTGCGTCCGAAACCATGATACTTTGAAAGAGACTGTCCGTTTTGTAAACGAAGTGCATCCAGATTTTCCCGTAACCCTCTCAACTTTTTAGCACATGTTATGTGGGTGAAATGATGATACCATGCCAACTTTCAACATTTTCGGAGTTCATTTGTTGTGCTTTTAATTTCAGGGTCATTTAGCTCAAAAATTCAATAACTGCATGAAAAATAACAAATGAAGTCAAAAAGGGTTGAAAATTGATAATGTGGCTTTGAATCGTGCATTTTGAACACACAAAAAGCCTGGAGTTCAAATAAGTTCAAGAAAATGAAATACCTTTTGTAATAGATGAGTTTCCGTCCGAAACCGTGATACTTCGAAAGAGACTATCCGTTTTGTACACGAAGTGCATCCAACTTTTGTCGTAACCCTCTCAACTTTTTAGCACAGGCTATGTGGGTTAAACGAAGATACCATGCCAACTTTTAACCATTTCAGAGTTCATTTGTAGTGCTTTTCAATTTCAGGGTCATTTACCTCAAAAAAATCAATAACTGCATGAAAAATAACAAATCATGTCAGAAAGGGTTGAAAATTGATGATGTGGCTTTGAATGGTGCATTTTGAACACACATAAAGGTTGGAGTTCAAATAAGTGCAAAAAAATGAAATGCCTTTTGTAACAGATGAGTTTTCGTTCGAAACCCTGATACTTCGAAAGAGACTGTCCGTTTTGTACACGATGTGTATCCAGCTTTTGCCGTAACCCTCTCAACTTTTTAGCACATGCTATGTGGGTGAAATGATTATACCATGCCAACTTACAACCTTTTCAGAGTTCATTTGTTGTGCTTTTCAATTTTAGGGTCATTTAGCTAAAAAAAATCAATAACTACATGAAAAATTACAAATAAAGTCAGACAGGGTTGAAAATTGATGATGTGGCACTGAATGGTGCATTTTGAACACACAAAAAGCTTGGAGTTCAAATAAGTTCAAGAAAATGAAATGCCTTTTGTAACAGATGAGTTTCCTTCTGAAACCGTGATACTTCGAAAGAGACTGCCCATTTTGTACACGAAGTGTATCCAGATTTTGCCGTAACCCTCTCAACTTTTTAGCACATGCTATGTGGGTGAAACGATGATACCATGCCAACTTTCAACCTTTTCAGAGTTACTTTGTAGTGCTTTTCAATTTCAGGGTCATTTAGCTCAAATAAATCTATAAGTGCATGAAAAATAAGAAATGAAGTTAGAAAGGGTTGAAAATAGATGATGTGGTTTTGAATGGTGCATTTTGAACACACAAAAAGCCTCGAGTTCAAATACGTTCAAGAAAATGAAATGCCTTTTGTAACAGATGAGTTTTCGTCCAAAACCCTGATACTTCGAAAGAGACTGTCCGTTTTGTAGTTTTTGCCGTAACCCTCTCAACTTTTTTAGCACATGCTATGTGGGTGAAATGATGATACCATGCCAACTTTCAACCTTTTCAAAGTTCATTTGTAGTGCTTTTCAATTTCAAGGTCATTTTGCTCAAAAAAATAAATAAATGCATTAAAATAAGAAATGAAGTCAGAAAGGGTTGAAAATTGATGATGTGGCTTTCAAAGGTGTATTTTGAACACACAAAAATCCTAGAGTTCAAGTAAGTTCAAGAAAAAGAAATGCCTTTGTAATAGATGAGTTTCCGTCCGAAAGCGTGATACTTCAAAAGGGATTGTCCGTTTTGTACACGAAGTGCATCCAGATTGTGCCATAACCCTCTCAAATCTCTATCACATGCTATGTGGCTGAAATGATGACACCATGCCAACTTTCAACCTTTTCAGAGTTCATTTGTAGTGCTTTTCAGTTTCAGGGTCATTTAGCTCAAAAAATCAATAACTGCATGAATAATAACAAATGAAGTCAGAAAGGATTGAAAATTGGTGATGTGGATTTGAATGGTGCATTTTGAACACACAAAAAGCCTGGAGTTCAAATAAGTTCAAGAAAATGAAATGCCTTTTGTAACAGATGAGTTTCCGGCCGAAACCGTGATACTTCGAAAGAGACTGCCCGTTTTGTACACGAAGTGCATCCAGATTTTACTGTAACCCTGTCAACATTTTAGCACAAGCCATGTGGGTGAAACTATGATACGATGCCAACTTTCAACCTTTTCAGAGTTCATTTGTATTGCTTTTCAATTTCAGGGTCAATTAGCTCAAAAAAATCTATAACTGCATGAAAAATAAGAAATGAAGTCAGAAAGGGTTGAAAATTGATGATGTGGCTTTGAATGGTGCATTTTGAACACACAAGAAAGCCTCGAGTTCAAATACGTTCAAGAAAATGAAATACCTTTTGTAACATATGAGTTTTCGTCCAAAACCCTGATACTTCGAAAGAGACTGTCCGTTTTGTAGTTATTTCCGTAACCCTCTCAACTTTTTAGCTCATCCTATGCGGGGGAAATGATGATACCATGCCAACTTTCAACCTTTTCAGAGTTCATTTGTAGTGCTTTGCTGTTTGAGGATCATTTTGCTCAGAAAATGAATAGTTGCATGAAAAATAACAAATGAAGTCAGAAAGGGTTGAAAATTGATGATGTGGCTTTGAACGGTGCATTTTGAACACACAAAAATACTAGAGTTCAAATAAGCTCGAGAAAATGACATGCCTTTTGTAATAGATGAGTTTCTATCCGAAACCGTGGTACTCCGAAAGAGACTGTCCGTTTTGTACACGAAGTTCATCCAGGTTTTGCTGTAACCCTCTCAACTTGTTAGCACATGCTATGTGGGTGAAATGATAATACCATGCCAACTTTCAACCTTTTCAGAGTTCATTTGTAGTGCTTTTCAATTTCAGGGTCATTTAGCTCAAAAAAAAAATAACTGCATGAAAAATAACAAATGAAGTCAGAAAGGGTTGAAAATTGATGATGTGGCTTTTAATGGTGCATTTTGAACACACAAAAAGCCTAGAGTTCAAATAAGTTCAAGAAAATGAAATGCCATTTGTAATAGATAAGTTTCTGTCCGAAACCATGATACTTCGAAAGAGACTGTTCGTTTTGTACACGAAGTGCATCCAGCTTTTGCCGTAGCCCTCTCAACTTTTTAGCACACGCTATGTGGGTGAAATGGTGATACCATGCCAACTTTCAACCTTTTTAGAGTTCATTTGTAGTGCTTTTCAATTTTACGGTCATTTAGCTAAAAAATATCAATAGCTGCATGAAAAATATCAAATGAAGTGAGAAAGGGTCGAAACTTGATGATGTGGCTTTGAATGGTGCGTTTTGAACACACAAAAAGCCTGGAGTTCAAATAAGTTCAAGAAAATGAAATGCCTTTTGTAATAGATAAGTTTCTGTCTGAAACCATGATACATCGAAAGAGACTATTTGTTTTGTACACGAAGTGCATCCAGCTTTTGTCGTAACCCTCTCAACTTTTTAGCACGTGCTATGTGGGTGAAATGATTATACCATGCCAACTTTCAACCTTTTCAGAGTTCATTTGTAGTGATTTTCAATTTTAGGGTCATTTAGCTCAAAAAAATCAATAACTGCATGAAAAATAACAAATGAAGTCAGGAAGGGTTGAAAATTGATGACGTGGCTTTGAATGGTGCATTTTGAACATACATAAAGCTTGGAGTTCAAATAAGTTCAATAAAATGAAATGCCTTTTGTAACAGATGAGTTTCTGTCTGAAACCGTGATACATCGAAAGAGATAGCCCATTTTGTACACGAAGTGCATCGAGATTTTGCCATAACCCTCTTAACTTCTTAGCACATGCTATGTGGGTGAAATCATGATACCATGCCAAATCTCAACCTTTTTAGAGGTTATTTGTAGTGCTTTTCAATTTTAGGGTCATTTATCTCAATAAAATCTATAACTGCATGAAAAATAAGAAATGAAGTCAGAAAGGGTTGAAAATTGATGATGTGGCTTTGAATGGTGGATTTTGAACACACAATAAGCCTAGAGTTCAAATAAGTTCAAGAAAATGAAATGCCTTTTGTAACAGATGAGTTTTCGTCCAAAACAATGATATTTCGAAAGAGACTGTCCATTTTGTAGTTTTTGCCGTAGCCCTCTCAAATTTTTAGCACAAGCTATGTGGGTGAAATGATGATACCATGCCAACTTTCAACCTTTTGAGAGTTCATTTGGAGTGCTTTTCAATTTCAGGGTCATTTAGCTCAAAAAAAAAAAATCATTAACTGCATGAAAAATAACAAATGAAGTCACAAACGGTTGAAAAATCGATGATGTGGCTTTGAATGGTGCATTTTGAACACACAAAAAGCCAGGAGTTCAAATAAGTTCAGCCTTTTGTAACAGATGAGTTTTCGTCCAAAACCCTCATACTTGGAAAGAGACTGTCCGTTTTTTAGTTTTTGTCGTAGCCCTCTCAACTTTTTAGCACATGCTATGTGAGTGAAATGATGATACCATGCCAAATTTCAACCTTTTGAGAGTTCATTTGTAGTGCTTTTCAATTTTAGGGTCATTTAGCTCAAAAAAATCAACAGCTGCATGAAAAATAACAAATGAAGTCAGAAAGGGTTGAAAATTGATGATGTGGCTTTGAATGGTGCATTTTGAACACACAAAAAGTCTGGAATTCAAATAAGTTCAAGAAAATGAAATGCCCTTTGTAACAGATGAGTTTCCGTCTTAAACCGTGATACTTCGAAATAGACTGTCCGTTTTGTACACGAAGTGCATCCAGCTTTTGCCGTAGCCCTCTCAACTTTTTAGCACATGTTATGTGGGTGATATGATGATACCATGCCAACTTTCAACCTTTTGAGAGTTCAATTGTAGTGCTTTTCAATTTCCAGGTCATTTAGCTAAAAAAAATCAATAACTGCATGAAAAGTAACAAATGAAGTCAGAAAGGGTTGAAAATTGATGATGTTGCTTTGAATGGTGCGTTTTGAACACACAAAAAGCCTAGAGTTCAAATAAGTTCAGGAAAATGAAATGCCTTTTGTAACGGATGAGTTTCTGTCTGAAACCATGATACTTCGAAAGAGACTATCCGTTTTGTACACGAAGTGCATCCAGCTTTTGCCGTAGCCCTCTCAACTTTTTAGCACACGCTATGTGGGTGAAATGATGATACCATGCCAACTTTCAACCTTTTTAGAGTTCATTTGTAGTGCTTTTCAATTTTACGGTCATTTAGCTCAAAAAAATCAACAGCTGCATGAAAAATAACAAATGAAGTCAGAAAGGGTTGAAAATTGATGATGTGGCTTTGAAGGGTGCATTTTGAACACACAAAAAGCCTGGAGTTCAAATAAGTTCAAGAAAATGAAATGCCTTTTGTAACAGATGAGTTTCCGTCTTAAACCGTGATACATCGAAAGAGACTGTCCGTTTTGTACACGAAGTGCATCCAGCTTTTGCCGTAGCCCTCTCAACTTTTTAGCACATGCTATGTGGGTGAAATGATTATACCATGCCAACATTCAACCTTTTGAGAGTTCAATTGTAGTGCTTTTCAATTTCAGGGTCATTTAGCTCGAAAAAATCAATAACTGCATGAAAAATAAGAAATGAAGTCAGAAAGGGTTGAAAATCGATGATGTGGCTTTGAATGGTGCATTTTGAACACACAAAAAGCCAGGAGTTCAAATAAGTTTAGCCTTTTGTAACAGATGAGTTTTCGTCCAAAACCCTGATACTTGGAAAGAGACTGTCCGTTTTTTAGTTTTTGCCGTAACCCTCTCAACTTTTTAGCTCTTGCTATGTGGGTGAAATGATGGTACCATGCCAACTTTCAACCTTTTCAGAGTTCATTTGTAGTGCTTTTCAATTTCAGGGTCATTTAGCTCAAAAAACAATAACTACATGAAAAATAACAAATGAAGTCAGAAAGGGATGAAAATTGATGATGTGGCTTTTAATGGTGCATTTTGAACACACAAAAACCCTAGAGTTCAAATAAGTTCAAGAAAATGAAATGCCTTTTGTAATAGATAAGTTTCTGTCCGAAACCATGATACTTCGAAAGAGACTGTCCGTTTTGTACACGAAGTGCATCCAGCTTTTGCCATAGCCCTCTCAACTTTTTAGCACACGCTATGTGGGTGAAATGATGATACCATGCCAACTTTCAACCTTTTAGAGTTCATTTGTAGTGCTTTTCAATTTTACGGTCATTTAGCTCAAAAATATCAATAGCTGCATGAAAAATATCAAATGAAGTGAGAAAGGGTTGAAACTTGATGATGTGGCTTTGAATGGTGCGTTTTGAACACACAAAAAGCCTGGAGTTCAAATAAGTTCAAGAAAATGAAATGCCTTTTGTAATAGATAAGTTTCTGTCCGAAACCATGATACATCGAAAGAGACTGTCTGTTTGTACACGAAGTGCATCCAACTTTTGTCGTAACCCTCTCAACTTTTTAGCACGTGCTATGTGGGTGAAATGGTTATACCATGCCAACTTTCAACCTTTTCAGAGTTCATTTGTAGTGATTTTCAATCTTAGGGTCATTTAGCTCAAAAAAATCAATAACTGCATGAAAAATAACAAATGAAGTCGGGAAGGGTTGAAAATTGATGACGTGGCTTTGAATGGTGCATTTTGAACATACATAAAGCTTGGAGTTCAAATAAGTTCAATAAAATGAAATGCCTTTTGTAACAGATGAGTTTCTGTCTGAAACCGTGATACATCGAAAGAGATAGCCCATTTTGTACACGAAGTGCATCCAGATTTTGCCATAACCCTCTTAACTTCTTAGCACATGCTATGTGGGTGAAATCATGATACCATGCCAACTCTCAACCTTTTTAGAGGTCATTTGTAGTGCTTTTCAATTTTAGGGTCATTTAGCTCAATAAAATCTATAACTGCATGAAAAATAAGAAATGAAGTCAGAAAGGGTTGAAAATTGATGATGTGGCTTTGAATGGTGGATTTTGAACACACAATAAGCCTAGAGTTCAAATAAGTTCAAGAAAATGAAATGCCTTTTGTAACAGATGAGTTTTCGTCCAAAACAATGATATTTCGAAAGAGACTGTCCATTTTGTAGTTGTTGCCGTAGCCCTCTCAAATTTTTAGCACAAGCTATGTGGGTGAAATGATGATACCATGCCAACTTTCAACCTTTTGAGAGTTCATTTGGAGTGCTTTTCAATTTCAGGGTCATTTAGCTCAAAAAAAAATTCATTAACTGCATGAAAAATAACAAATGAAGTCACAAACGGTTGAAAAATCGATGATGTGGCTTTGAATGGTGCATTTTGAACACACAAAAAGCCAGGAGTTCAAATAAGTTCAGCCTTTTGTAACAGATGACTTTTCGTCCAAAACCCTGATACTTGGAAAGAGACTGTCCGTTTATTAGTTTTTGCCGTAGCCCTCTCAACTTTTTAGCACATGTTATGTGGGTGAAATGATGATACCATGCCAAATTTCAACCTTTTGAGAGTTCATTTGTAGTGCTTTTCAATTTTAGGGTCATTTAGCTCAAAAAAATCAACAGCTGCATGAAAAATAACAAATGAAGTCAGAAAGGGTTGAAAATTGATGATGTGGCTTTGAATGGTGCATTTTGAACACACAAAAAGTCTGGAGTTCAAATAAGTTCAAGAAAATGAAATGCCCTTTGTAACAGATGAGTTTCCGTCTTAAACCGTGATACTTCGAAAGAGACTGTCCGTTTTGTACACGAAGTGCATCCAGCTTTTGCCGTAGCCCTCTCAACTTTTTAGCACATGTTATGTGGGTGATATGATGATACCATGCCAACTTTCAACCTTTTGAGAGTTCAATTGTAGTGCTTTTCAATTTCAAGGTCATTTAGCTAAAAAAAATCAATAACTGCATGAAAAGTAACAAATGAAGTCAGAAAGGGTTGAAAATTGATGATGTTGCTTTGAATGGTGCGTTTTGAACACACAAAAAGCCTAGAGTTCAAATAAGTTCAAGAAAATGAAATGCCTTTTGTAACGGATGAGTTTCTGTCCGAAACCATGATACTTCGAAAGAGACTATCCGTTTTGTACACGAACTGCATCCAGGTTTTGCCGTAGCCCTCTCAACTTTTTAGCACACGCTATGTGGGTCAAATGATGATACCATGCCAACTTTCAACCTTTTTAGAGTTCATTTGTAGTGCTTTTCAATTTTATGGTCATTTAGCTCAAAAAAATCAATAGCTGCATGAAAAATAACAAATGAAGTCAGAAAGGGTTGAAAATTGATGATGTGGCTTTGAATGGTGCATTTTGAACACACAAAAAGCCTGGAGTTCAAATAAGTTCAGCCTTTTGTAACAGATGAGTTTTCGTCCAAAACCCTGATACTTGGAAAGAGACTGTCCGTTTTTTAGTTTTTGCCGTAACCCTCTCAACTTTTTAGCTCTTGCTATGTGGGTGAAATGATGGTACCATGCCAACTTTCAACCTTTTCAGAGTTCATTTGTAGTGCTTTTCAATTTCAGGGTCATTTAGCTCAAAAAACAATAACTGCATGAAAAATAACAAATGAAGTCAGAAAGGGTTGAAAATTGATGATGTGGCTTTTAATGGTGCATTTTGAACACACAAAAACCCTAGAGTTCAAATAAGTTCAAGAAAATGAAATGCCTTTTGTAATAGATAAGTTTCTGTCCGAAACCATGAAACTTCGAAAGAGACTGTCCGTTTTGTACACGAAGTGCATCCAGCTTTTGCCGTAGCCCTCTCAACTTTTTAGCACACGCTATGTGGGTGAAATGATGATACCATGCCAACTTTCAACCTTTTTAGAGTTCATTTGTAGTGCTTTTCAATTTTACGGTCATTTAGCTCAAAAATATCAACAGCTGCATGAAAAATAACAAATGAAGTCAGAAAGGGTTGAAAATTGATGATGTGGCTTTGAATGGTGCATTTTGAACACACAAAAAGTCTGGAGTTCAAATAAGTTCAAGAAAATGAAATGCCCTTTGTAACAGATGAGTTTCCGTCTTAAACCGTGATACTTCGAAAGAGACTGTCCGTTTTGTACACGAAGTGCATCCAGCTTTTGCCGTAGCCCTCTCAACTTTTTAGCACATGTTATGTTGGTGATATGATGATACCATGCCAACTTTCAACCTTTTGAGAGTTCAATTGTAGTGCTTTTCAATTTCAAGGTCATTTAGCTAAAAAAAATCAATAACTGCATGAAAAGTAACAAATGAAGTCAGAAAGGGTTGAAAATTGATGATGTTGCTTTGAATGGTGCGTTTTGAACACACAAAAAGCCTAGAGTTCAAATAAGTTCAAGAAAATGAAATGCCTTTTGTAACGGATGAGTTTCTGTCCGAAACCATGATACTTCGAAAGAGACTATCCGTTTTGTACACGAACTGCATCCAGGTTTTGCCGTAGCCCTCTCAACTTTTTAGCACACGCTATGTGGGTCAAATGATGATACCATGCCAACTTTCAACCTTTTTAGAGTTCATTTGTAGTGCTTTTCAATTTTATGGTCATTTAGCTCAAAAAAATCAATAGCTGCATGAAAAATAACAAATGAAGTCAGAAAGGGTTGAAAATTGATGATGTGGCTTTGAATGGTGCATTTTGAACACACAAAAAGCCTGGAGTTCAAATAAGTTCAGCCTTTTGTAACAGATGAGTTTTCGTCCAAAACCCTGATACTTGGAAAGAGACTGTCCGTTTTTTAGTTTTTGCCGTAACCCTCTCAACTTTTTAGCTCTTGCTATGTGGGTGAAATGATGGTACCATGCCAACTTTCAACCTTTTCAGAGTTCATTTGTAGTGCTTTTCAATTTCAGGGTCATTTAGCTCAAAAAACAATAACTGCATGAAAAATAACAAATGAAGTCAGAAAGGGTTGAAATTGATGATGTGGCTTTGAATGGTGCATTTTGAACATACATAAAGCTTGGAGTTCAAATAAGTTCAAGAAAATGAAATGCCTTTTGTAACAGATGAGTTTCTATCTGAAACTGTGATACATCGAAAGAGATAGCCCATTTTGTACACGAAGTGCATCCAGATTTTGCCATAACCCTCTTAACTTCTTAGCACATGCTATGTGGGTGAAATGATGATACCATGCCAACTCTCAACATTTTTAGAGGTCATTTGTAGTGCTTTTCAATTTTAGGGTCATTTAGCTCAATAAAATCTATAACTGCATTAAAAATAAGAAATGAAGTCAGAAAGGGTTGAAAATTGATGATGTGGCTTTGAATGGTGGATTTTGAACACACAATAAGCCTCGAGTTCAAATAAGTTCAAGAAAATGAAATGCCTTTTGTAACAGATGAGTTTTCGTCCAAAACAATGATATTTCGAAAGAGACTGTCCATTTTGTAGTTTTTGCCGTAGCCCTCTCAAATTTTTAGCACAAGCTATGTGGGTGAAATGATGATACCATGCCAACTTTCAACCTTTTGAGAGTTCATTTGGAGTGCTTTTCAATTTCAGGGTCATTTAGCTCAAAAAAAATTCATTAACTGCATGAAAAATAACAAATGAAGTCACAAACGGTTGAAAAATCGATGATGTGGCTTTGAATGGTGCATTTTGAACACACAAAAAGCCATGAGTTCAAATAAGTTCAGCCTTTTGTAACAGATGAGTTTTCGTCCAAAACCCTGAGACTTGGAAAGAGACTGTCCGTTTATTAGTTTTTGCCGTAGCCCTCTCAACTTTTTAGCACATGCTATGTGGGTGAAATGATGATACCATGCCAAATTTCAACCTTTTGAGAGTTCATTTGTAGTGCTTTTCAATTTTAGGGTCATTTAGCTCAAAAAAATCAACAGCTGCATGAAAAATAACAAATGAAGTCAGAAAGGGTTGAAAATTGATGATGTGGCTTTGAATGGTGCATTTTGAACACACAAAAAGTCTGGAGTTCAAATAAGTTCAAGAAAATGAAATGCCCTTTGTAACAGATGAGTTTCCGTCTTAAACCGTGATACTTCGAAAGAGACTGTCCGTTTTGTACACGAAGTGCATCCAGCTTTTGTCGTAGCCCTCTGAACTTTTTAGCACATGTCATGTGGGTGATATGATGATACAATGCCAACTTTCAACCTTTTGAGAGTTCAATTGTAGTGCTTTTCAATTTCAAGGTCATTTAGCTAAAAAAAATCAATAACTGCATGAAAAGTAACAAATGAAGTCAGAAAGGGTTGAAAATTGATGATGTTGCTTTGAATGGTGCGTTTTCAACACACAAAAAGCCTAGAGTTCAAATAAGTTCAAGAAAATGAAATGCCTTTTGTAACGGATAAGTTTCTGTCCGAAACCATGATACTTCGAACGAGACTATCCGTTTTGTACACGAAGTGCATCCAGCTTTTGCCGTAGCCCTCTCAACTTTTTAGCACACGCTATGTGGGTGAAATGATGATACCATGCCAACTTTCAACCTTTTTAGAGTTCATTTGTAGTGCTTTTCAATTTTATGGTCATTTAGCTCAAAAAAATCAATAGCTGCATGAAAAATAACAAATGAAGTCAGAAAGGGTTGAAAATTGATGATGTGGCTTTGAATGGTGCATTTTGAACAAATAAAAAGCCTGGAGTTCAAATAAGTTCAAGAAAATGAAATGCCTTTTGTAACAGATGCGTTTCCGTCTTAAACCGTGATACATCGAAAGAGACTGTCCGTTTTGTACACGAAGTGCATCCAGCTTTTGCCGTAGCCCTCTCAACTTTTTAGCACATGCTATGTGGGTGAAATGATTATACCATGCCAACATTCAACCTTTTGAGAGTTCAATTGTAGTGCTTTTCAATTTCAGGGTCATTTAGCTCAAAAAATCAATAACTGCATGAAAAATAAGAAATGAAGTCAGAAAGGGTTGAAAATCGATGATGTGGCTTTGAATGGTGCATTTTGAACACACAAAAAGCCAGGAGTTCAAATAAGTTCAGCCTTTTGTAACAGATGAGTTTTCGTCCAAAACCCTGATACTTGGAAAGAGACTGTCCGTTTTTTAGTTTTTGCCGTAACCCTCTCAACTTTTTAGCTCTTGCTATGTGGGTGAAATGATGGTACCATGCCAACTTTCAACCTTTTCAGAGTTCATTTGTAGTGCTTTTCAATTTCAGGGTCATTTAGCTAAAAAAAAAATAACTGCATGAAAAATAACAAATGAAGTCAGAAAGGGTTGAAAATTGATGATGTGGCTTTTAATGGTGCATTTTGAAAACACAAAAACCCTAGAGTTCAAATAAGTTCAAGAAAATGAAATGCCTTTTGTAATAGATAAGTTTCTGTCCGAAAACATGATACTTCGAAAGAGACTGTCCGTTTTGTACACGAAGTGCATCCAGCTTTTGCCGTAGCCCTCTCAACTTTTTAGCACACGCTATGTGGGTGAAATGATGATACCATGCCAACTTTCAACCTTTTTAGAGTTCATTTGTAGTGCTTTTCAATTTTACGGTCATTTAGCTCAAAAATATCAATAGCTGCATGAAAAATATCAAATGAAGTGAGAAAGGGTTGAAACTTGATGATGTGGCTTTGAATGGTGCGTTTTGAACACACAAAAAGCCTGGAGTTCAAATAAGTTCAAGAAAATGAAATGCCTTTTGTAATAGATAAGTTTCTGTCTGAAACCATGATACATCGAAAGAGACTGTCTGTTTTGTACCCGAAGTGCATCCAGCTTTTGTCGTAACCCTCTCAATTTTTAGCACGTGCTATGTGGGTGAAATGATTATACCATGCCAACTTTCAACCTTTTCAGAGTTCATTTGTAGTGATTTTCAATTTTAGGGTCATTTAGCTCAAAAAAATCAATAACTGCATGAAAAATAACAAATGAAGTCAGGAAGGGTTGAAAATTGATGACGTGGCTTTGAATGGTGCATTTTGAACATACATAAAGCTTGGAGTTCAAATAAGTTCAAGAAAATAAAATGCGTTTTGTAACAGATTTGTTTCCGTCTGAAATCATGATACTTCGAAAGAGACTGTCCGTTTTGTACACGAAGTGCATCCAGCTTTTGCCGTTGCCCTCTCAACTTTTTAGCACACGCTATGTGGGTGAAATGATGATACCATGCCAACTTTCAACCTTTTTAGAGTTCATTTGTAGTGCTTTTCAATTTTACGGTCATTTAGCTCAAAAAAATCAATAGCTGCATGAAAAATAACAAATGAAGTCAGAAAGGGTTGAAAATTGATGATGTGGCTTTGAATGGTGCATTTTGAACACACAAAAAGCCTGGAGTTCAAATAAGTTCAAGAAAATGAAATGCCTTTTGTAACAGATGAGTTTCCGTCTTAAACCGTGATACATCGAAAGAGACTGTCCGTTTTGTACACGAAGTGCATCCAGCTTTTGCCGTAGCCCTCTCAACTTTTTAGCACATGCTATGTGGGTGAAATGATGATACCATGCCAACATTCAACCTTTTGAGAGTTCAGTTGTAGTGCTTTTCAATTTCAGGGTCATTTAGCTCAAAAAAATCAATAATTGCATGAAAAATAACAAATGAAGTCAGAAAGGGTTGAAAATTGATGATGTGGCTTTGAATTGTGCATTTTGAACACACAAAAAGCCTGGAGTGCAAATAAGTTCAAGAAAACAAAATGCCTTTTGTAACAGATTAGTTTCCGTTTGAAATCATGATACTTCGAAAGAGACTGTCCGTTTTGTACACGAAGTGCATCCAGCTTTTGCCGTTGCCCTCTCAAATTTTTAGCACATGCTATGTGGGTGAAATTATGATACCATGCCAAATTTCAGCCTTTTGAGAGTTCATTTGTAGTGCTTTTCAATTTTCGGGTCATTTAGCTCAAAAAAATCAATAACTGCATGAAAAATAACAAATGAAGTCACGAAGGATTGAAAATTGATGATGTGGCTTTGAATTGTGCATTTTGAACACAAAAATAGCCAGGAGTTCAAATAAGTTCAGCCTTTTGTAACAGATGAGTTTTCGTCCAAAACCCTGATAGTTGGAAAGAGACTGTCCGTTTTGTAGTTTTTTGCCGTAACCCTCTAAACTTTTTTGCACATGCTATGTGGGTGAAATGATGATACCATGCCAGCTTTCAACCTTTTCAGAGTTCATTTGTAGTTCTTTTCAATTTTAGGGTCGTTTAGCTCAATAAAATCTATAACTGCACGAAAAATTAGAAATGAAGTCAGAAAGGGTTGAAAATTAATGATGTGGCTTTGACTGGTGGATTTTGAACACACAAAAAGCCTCGAGTTCAAATAAGTTAAAGAAAATGAAATGCCTTTTGTAACAGATGAGTTTTCGTCCAAATCACTAATACTTCGGAAGAGACTGTCCGTTTTGTTGTTTTTGCCATAGCCCTCTCAACTTTTTAGCACATGCTATGTGGGTGAAATGATGGTACCATGCCAACCTTCAACCTTTTCAGAGTTCATTTGTAGTGCTTTTCAATTTCAGGGTTATTTAGCTCAAAAAAATCAATAGCTGCATGAAAAATAACAAATGATGTCAGAAAGGGTTGGAAATTGATGATGTGGCTTTGAATGGCTCATTTTGAACACACAAAGACCATGGAGTTCAAATAAGTTCAAGAAAATGAAATGCCTTTTGTAACAGATGAGTTCCCGTCTGAAACCGTGATACTTCGAAAGAGATTGTCCGTTTTGTACACGAAGTGCATCCAGCTTTCGCCGTAGCCCTCTCAACTTTTTAGCACATGCTATGTGGGTGAAATGATGATACCATGCCAACTTTCAACCTTTTGGGAGTTCAATTGTAGTGCTTTTCAATTTCTAGGGTCATTTAGCTCAAAAAAATGAACAGCTGCATGAAAAATAACAAATGAAGTCAGAAAGGGTTGAAAATTGATGATTTGGCTTTGAATGGTGCGTTTTGAACACACAAAAAGCCTGGAATTCAAATAAGTTCAAGAAAATGAAATTCCTTTTGTAACGGATAAGTTTCTGTCCGAAACCATGATACTTCGAAAGAGAATGTCGGTTTGTACACGAAGTGCATCCAGCTTTTGCCGTAGCCCTCTCAACTTTTTAGCACACGCTATGTGGGTGAAATGATGATACCATGCCAGCTTTCAACCTTTTTAGAGTTCATTTGTAGTGCTTTTCAATTTTACGGTCATTTAGCTCAAAAAAATCAATAGATGCATGAAAAATAACAAATGAAGTCAGAATGGGTTGAAAATTGATGATGTGGCTTTGAATGGTGCATTTTGAACACAAAAAAAGCCTAGAGTTCAAATAAGTTCAAGAAAATGAAATGCCTTTTGTAACAGATGAGTTTCCGTCTTAAACCGTGATACTTCGAAAGAGACTGTCCGTTTTGTACACGAAGTGCATCCAGCTTTTGCCGTAGCCCTCTCAACTTTTTAGCACATGTTATGTGGGTGAAATGATGATACCATGCCAACATTCAACCTTTTGAGAGTTCAATTGTAGTGCTTTTCAATTTCAGGGTCATTTAGCTCAAAAAAAATCAATAATTGCATGAAAAATAACAAATGAAGTCAGAAAGGTTTGAAAATTGATGATGTGGCTTTGAATTGGGCATTTTGAACACACAAAAAGCCTGGAGTGCAAATAAGTTCAAGAAAACAAAATGCCTTTTGTAACAGATTAGTTTCCGTTTGAAATCATGATACTTCGAAAGAGACTGTCCGTTTTGTACACGAAGTGCATCCAGCTTTTGCCGTTGCCCTCTCAAATTTTTAGCACATGCTATGTGGGTGAAATTATGATACCATGCCAAATTTCAGCCTTTTGAGAGTTCATTTGTAGTGCTTTTCAATTTTAGGGTCATTTAGCTCAAAAAAATCAACAACTGCATGAAAAATAACAAATGAAGTCAGAAAGGTTTGAAAAATGATGATGTGGCTTTGAATGGTGCATTTTGAACACACAAAAAGACTGGAGTTGAAATAAGTTCAAGAAAATGAAATGCCTTTTGTAACAGATGAGTTTCCGTCTTAAACCGTGATACTTCGAAACAGACTGTCCGTTTTGTACACGAAGTGCATCCAGCTTTTTCCGTCGCCCTCTCAACTTTTTAGCACAGGCCATGTGGGTGAAATGATGATACCATGCCAACTTTCAACCTTTCGAGAGTTCAATTGTAGTGCTTTTCAATTTAAGGGTCATTTAGCTCAAAAAAATCAATAGCTGCATGAAAAATAACAAATGAAGTGAGAAAGGGTTGAAAATTGATGATTTGGCTTTGAATGGTGCGTTTTGAACACACAAAAAGCCTGCAGTTCAAATAAGCTCAAGAAAATGAAATGCCTTTTGTAACGGATAAGTTTCTGTCCGAAACCATGATACTTCGAAAGAGAATGTCGGTTTGTACACGAAGTGCATCCAGCTTTTGCCGTAGCCCTCACAACTTTTTAGCACATGCTATGTGGGTGAAATGATGATACCATGCCAGCTTTCAACCTTTTTAGAGCTCATTTGTAGTGCTTTTCAATTTTACGGTCATTTAGCTCAAAAAAATCAATAGCTGCATGAAAAATAACAAATGAAGTTAGAAAGGGTTGAAAATTGGTGATGTGGCTTTGAATGGTGCATTTTGAACACACAAAAAGTCTGGAGTTCAAATAAGTTCAAGAAAATGAAATGCCTTTTGTAATAGATGAGTTTCCGTCTTAAACCGTGATACTTCGAAACAGACTGTCCGTTTTGTACACGAAGTGCATCCACCTTTTGCCGTCGCCCTCTCAACTTTTTAGCACAGGCCATGTGGGTGAAATGATGATACCATGCCAACTTTCAACCTTTTGAGAGTTCAATTGTAGTGCTTTTCAATTTCAGGGTCATTTAGCTCAAAAAAATCAATAGCTGCATGAAAAATAACAAATGAAGTCAGAAAGGGTTGAAAATTGATGATGTGGCTTTGAATGGTGCATTTTGAACACAAAAAAGCCTAGAGTTCAAATAAGTTCAAGAAAATGAAATGCCTTTTGTAACAGATGAGTTTCCGTCTTAAACCGTGATACTTCGAAAGAGACTGTCCGTTTTGTACACGAAGTGCATCCAGCTTTTGCCGTAGCCCTCTCAACTTTTTAGCACATGTTATGTGGGTGAAATGATGATACCATGCCAACATTCAACCTTTTGAGAGTTCAGTTGTAGTGCTTTTCAATTTCAGGGTCATTTAGCTCAAAAAAATCAATAATTGCATGAAAAATAACAAATGAAGTCAGAAAGGGTTGAAAATTGATGATGTGGCTTTGAATTGTGCATTTTGAACACACAAAAAGCCTGGAGTGCAAATAAGTTCAAGAAAACAAAATGCCTTTTGTAACAGATTAGTTTCCGTTTGAAATCATGATACTTCGAAAGAGACTGTCCGTTTTGTACACGAAGTGCATCCAGCTTTTGCCGTTGCCCTCTCAAATTTTTAGCACATGCTATGTGGGTGAAATTATGATACCATGCCAAATTTCAGCCTTTTGAGAGTTCATTTGTAGTGCTTTTCAATTTTCGGGTCATTTAGCTCAAAAAAATCAATAACTGCATGAAAAATAACAAATGAAGTCACGAAGGATTGAAAATTGATGATGTGGCTTTGAATTGTGCATTTTGAACACAAAAATAGCCAGGAGTTCAAATAAGTTCAGCCTTTTGTAACAGATGAGTTTTCGTCCAAAACCCTGATAGTTGGAAAGAGACTGTCCGTTTTGTAGTTTTTGCCGTAACCCTCTAAACTTTTTTGCACATGCTATGTGGGTGAAATGATGATACCATGCCAGCTTTCAACCTTTTCAGAGTTCATTTGTAGTTCTTTTCAATTTTAGGGTCGTTTAGCTCAATAAAATCTATAACTGCACGAAAAATTAGAAATGAAGTCAGAAAGGGTTGAAAATTAATGATGTGGCTTTGACTGGTGGATTTTGAACACACAAAAAGCCTCGAGTTCAAATAAGTTAAAGAAAATGAAATGCCTTTTGTAACAGATGAGTTTTCGTCCAAATCACTAATACTTCGGAAGAGACTGTCCGTTTTGTTGTTTTTGCCATAGCCCTCTCAACTTTTTAGCACATGCTATGTGGGTGAAATGATGGTACCATGCCAACCTTCAACCTTTTCAGAGTTCATTTGTAGTGCTTTTCAATTTCAGGGTTATTTAGCTCAAAAAAATCAATAGCTGCATGAAAAATAACAAATGATGTCAGAAAGGGTTGGAAATTGATGATGTGGCTTTGAATGGCTCATTTTGAACACACAAAGACCATGGAGTTCAAATAAGTTCAAGAAAATGAAATGCCTTTTGTAACAGATGAGTTCCCGTCTGAAACCGTGATACTTCGAAAGAGATTGTCCGTTTTGTACACGAAGTGCATCCAGCTTTCGCCGTAGCCCTCTCAACTTTTTAGCACATGCTATGTGGGTGAAATGATGATACCATGCCAACTTTCAACCTTTTGAGAGTTCAATTGTAGTGCTTTTAAATTTCAAGGTCATTTAGCTAAAAAAAATCAATAACTGGATGAAAAAGAAAAAATGAAGTCAGAAAGGGTTGAAAATTGATGATGTGGCTTTGAATGGTGCATTTTGAACACACAAAAAGCCTGGAGTTCAAATAAGTTCAAGAAAATGAAATGCCTTTTGTAACATATTAGTTTCCGTCTTAAACCGTGATACTTCGAAAGAGACTGTCCTTTTTGTACACGAAGTGCATTCAGCTTTTGCCGTAGCCCTCTC
This sequence comes from Hordeum marinum, assembly GCA_022496015.1. Taxonomy (NCBI): domain Eukaryota; kingdom Viridiplantae; phylum Streptophyta; class Magnoliopsida; order Poales; family Poaceae; genus Hordeum; species Hordeum marinum. The sequence continues at coordinate 460,859,473 of CM039675.1, read as the reverse complement.
AACTTTTCAGCACATTCTATGTGGGTGAAATGATGATACCATGCCAACTTTCAACCTTTTGAGAGTTCAATTGCAGTGCTTTTCAATTTCAAGGTCATTTAGCTAAAAAAAAGCAATAACTGCATGAAAAATAACAAATGAAGTCATAAAGGGTTGAAAATTGATGATGTGGCTTTGAATGGTGGATTTTGAATAAACAAAAAGGCCGGAGTTCAAATAAGCAAAAGAAAATGAAATGCCTTTTGTAATAGATGAGTTTCTGTCCGAAACCGTGGTACTCCGAAAGAGACTGTCCGTTTTGTACACGAAGTTCATCCAGGTTTTGCCGTAACCCTCTCAACTTTTTAGCACATGCTATGTGGGTGAAATCATAATACCATGCCAACTTTCAACCTTTTCAGAGTTCACTTGTAGTGCTTTTCAATTTCAGGGTCATTTAGCTCAAAAAAATTAATAACTGCATGAAAAATAACAAATGAAGTCAGAAAGTGTTGAAAATTGATGTTGTGGCTTTGAATGGTGCATTTTGAACACACAAAAAGCATGGATTTCAAATAAGTTCAGGAAAAGGAAATGCCTTTTGTAAGAGATGTGTTTCTGTCCAAAACCGTGATACTTCGAATGAGAGAGCCTGTTTTGTACATGAAGTGCATCCAGATTTCTCCGTAACCCTCTCAACTTTTCAGCACATGCTATGTGGGTGAAATGATGATACCATGCCAAATTTCAATCTTTTCAGAGTTCATTTGTAGTGCTTTTCAATTTCATGGTCATTTAGCTCAAAAAATCAATAACTGCATGAAAAATAACAAATGAAGACAAAGGGTTGAAAATTGATGATGTGGCTTTGAATGGTGCATTTTGAACAGACAAAAAGCCAGGAGTTCAAATAAGTTCAGCCTTTTGTAACAGATGAGTTTTCGTCCAAAACCCTTATAGTTGGAAAGAGACTGTCCGTTTTGTAGTTTTTGCCGTAACCCTCTCAACTTTTTAGCACATGCTATGTGGGTGAAATGATGATACCATGCCAACTTTCAACCTTTTGAGAGTTCATTTGTAATGCTTTTCAATTTCAGGGTCATTTATCTCAAAAAAATCAATAGCTGCATGAAAAATAACAAATGAAGTCAGAAAGGGTTGCAAATTGAAGATGTGGCTTTGAATGGTGCATTTTGAACACACAAAATGCCTGGAGTTCAAATAAGTTCAAGAAAATGAAATGCCTTTTGTAAGAGATGAGTTTCCGTCTCAAACCGTGATACTTCAAAAGAGACTGTCCGTTTTGTACATGAAGTGCATCCAGCTTTTGCCGTAGGCCTCTCAACTTTTTAGCACATGCTATCTGGGTGAAATGATGATACCATGCCAACTTTCAACCTTTTGAGAGTTCAATTGTAGTGCTTTTCAATTTCAGGGTCATTTAGCTAAAAAATCAATAAGTGCATGAAAAATAACAAATGAAGTCACAAAGGGTTGAAAATTGTTGATGTGGCTTTGAATGGTGCATTTTGAACACACAATAATCCTGGAGTTCAAATAAGTTCAAGAAAATGAAATGCCTTTTGTAACAGATGAGTTTCCGTCCGAAACCGTGATACTTCGACAGAGGCTGTCCGCTTTGTACACCAAATTCATCCAGGTTTTGGCGTAACCCTCTCATCTTTGAAGCACATGCTATGTGGGTGAAATGATAATACCATGCCAACTTTCAATCTTTTCAGAGTTCATTTGTGGTGCTTTTCAATTTCAAGGTCATTTAGCTCAAAAAAATAATTAACTGCATGAAAAATAACAAATGAAGTCACAAAGGGTTGAAAATTGATGATGTGGCTTTGAATGGTGCATTTTGAACACACAAAAAGCCCGCAGTTCAAATAAGTTCAAGAAAATGAAATGCCTTTTGTAACAGATGAGTTTTTGTGCAAAACCCTTATACTTGGAAAGAGACTGTCCGTTTTGTAGTTTCTGTCGTAACCATCTAATCTTTTTAGCACATGCTATGTGGGTGAAATGATGGTACCATGCCAACTTTCAACCTTTTTAGAGTTCATTTGTAGTGCTTTTCCATTTCAGGGTCATTTAGCTCAAAAAATTCAATAGCTGCATGAAAAATAACAAATGAAGTCAGAAAGGGTTGAAAATTGATGACGTGGCTTGAATGGTGCATTTTGAACACACAAAAAAACTGGAATTCAAATGAGTTCAAGAAAATGAAATGCCTTTTGTAACAGATGAGTTCCGTCTCAAACCGTGATACTTCGAAAGAGACTGTCCGTTTTGTACACGAAGTGCATCCAGCTTTTGCCATAGCCCTCTCAACTTTTTATCACATGCTATGTGGGTGAAATGATGATACCATGCCAACTTTCAACCTTTTGAGAGTTCATTTGTAGCGCTTTTCAATTTCAGGGTCATTTAGCTCAGAAAAAGCAATTGTTGCATGCGAAATAACAAATGAAGTCAAAAAGGGTTGAAAATAGATGGTGTGGCTTTGAATGGTGCATTTTGAACACAGAAATAGCCAGGAGTTCAAGTAAGTTCAAGAAAACTAAATGCCTTTTGTAACAGATGAGTTTCCGTCTGAAACCGTGATACTTCGAAAGAGACTATCCGTTTTGTACACAAAGTGCATCCAGCTTTTGCCGTAGCCCTCTCAACTTTCTAGCACATGCTATGTGGGTAAAATGATGATACCATGCCAACTTTCAACCTTTTGAGAGTTCATTTGTAGTGCTTTTCAATTTCAGGGTCATTTAGCTAAAAAAATCAATAGCTGCATGAAAAATAACAAATGAAGTCAGAAATGGTTGAAAATTGATGATGTGGCTTTGAATGGTGCATTTTGAACACACAAAAAGCCTGGAGTTCGAATAAGTTCAAGAAATGAAATGCCTTTTGTAACAGATGAGTTTCCGTCTTAAACCGTGATACTTCGAAAGAGACTGTCCGTTTTGTACACGAAGTGCAACCAGCTTTTGCCATAGCCCTCTCAACCTTTTAGCACATGCTATGTGGGTGAAATGATGATACCATGCCAACTTTCAACCTTTTGAGAGTTCGTTTGTAGCGCTTTTCAATTTCAGGGTCATTTAGCTCAAAAAAAGCAATAGTTGCATGCGAAATAACAAATGAAGTCAAAAAGGGTTGAAAATTGATGGTGTGGCTTTGAATGGTGCATTTTGAACACAGAAATAGCCAGGAGTTCAAGTAAGTTCAAGAAAACTAAATTCCTTTTGTAATAGATGAGTTTCCGTCTGAAACCGTGATACTTCGAAAGAGACAGTCCGTTTTGTACACAAAGTGCATCCAGCTTTTGCTGTAGCCCTCTCAACTTTTTAGCACATGCTATGTGGGTGAAACGATGATACCATGCAAACTTTCAATGTTTTGACAGTTCATTTGTAGTGCTTTTCAATTTCAGGGTCATTTAGCTCTAAAAAATCAATAGCTAAATGAAAAATAACAAATGAAGTCAGAAAGGGCTGAAAATTGATGATGTGGCTTTTAATGGTGCATTTTGAACACACAAAAAGCCTGGAGGTCAAATAGGTTAAAGAAATTGAAATGCCTTTTGTAACATATGAGTTTTCGTCTTAAACCGTGATACTTCGAAAGACACTGTCCGTTTTGTACACGAAGTGCATCCAGCTTTTGCTGTAGCCCTCTCAACTTTTTAACACATGCTATGTGGGTGAAATGATGATACCATGCCAACTTTCAACCTTTTGAGAGTTCAATTATATTGCTTTTCAATTTCAGGGTCATTTAGCTAAAAAATCAATAACTGCATGAAAAATAACAAATGAAGTCACAAAGGGTTGAAAATTGATGATGTGGCTTTGAATGGTGCATTTTGAACACACAAAAAGCCCGGAGTTCAAATAAGTTCAAGAAAATGAAATGCCTTTTGTAACAGACAAGTTTCCGTCCGAAACCGTGATACTTCGAAATAGACTGTCCGTTTTGTACACGAAGTTCATCTAGGTTTTGCCTTAACCCTCTCAACTTTTTAGCACATGATATGTGGGTGAAATGATAATACCATGCCAACTTTCAACCTTTTCTGAGTTCATTTGTAGTTCATTTCAATTTCAGGGTCATTTAGCTAAAAAAATCAATAACTGCATGAAAAATAACAAATGAAGTCAGAAGGGGTTGAAAATTGATGATGTGGCTTTGAATGGTGCATTTTGAACACACAAAAAGCATGGAGTTCAAATAAGTTCAGGAAAATGAAATGCCTTTTGTAAGAGATGAGTTTCCGTCCCAAACCGTGATACTTCGAAAGAGAGAGTCCGTTTTGTACACGTAGTGCATCCAGGTTTTTCCGTAACCCTCTCAACTTTTTAGCACATGCTATGTGGGTGAAATTATGATACCATGCCAACTTTCAACCTTTTCATAGTTCATTTGTACTGCTTTTCAATTTCAAGGTCATTTAGCTCAAAAAAATCTATAACTGCATGAAAAATAAGAAATGAAGTCAGAAAGGGTTGAAAATTGATGATGTGGCTCTGAATGGTGCATTTTGAACACACAAAAAGCCTCGAGTTCAAATAAGTTGAAGAAAATGAAATGCCTTTTTTAGCAGATGAGTTTTCGTCCAAAACCCTGATAGTTGGAAAGAGACTGTCCGTTTTGTAGTTTTTGTCGTAACCCTCTCAACTTTTTAGCACATGCAATGTGGGTGAAATGATGGTACTGTTGGGGAACGTCGCATGGGAAACAAAAAATTTCCTACGCACACGCAAACCTATCCATGGTGATGAGCATCTACGAGAGGGAGAGTGGATCTACATACCCTTGTAGATCGCTAAGCGAGAAGCGTTAAGAAACGCGGTTGGTGTAGTTGAACATCTTCGCGATCCAAATCGCCGAGCGTCCCGCGATCTCATCACGATCCGTCTCGCGATCCCATCACGATCCGTCCCGCGATCTCATCACGATCCGTCTCACGATCTTGATCACAATCTGTCCCGCGAACTCATCACGATCCGTTCCGCGATCTCATCACGAACCGTCTCGCGATCTCGATCACGGTCCTTCCGATCTAGCGCCGAACGGACGACACCTCCGCGTTCAGCACACGTGCAGCTTGATGACGATCTCCACCGTCTTGATCCAGCAAGAGGAGGTGGAGAGGAGAGAGAGGTCACCGGCAGTGTGACGGCACTCCGGTGATGGTGGTGGAGTGATCCCGGCAGGGCTTCGCCTAAGCGCTGCGGAAAACCGATCTAGAGGAGAAACTGTGCACCGGTGAAACGGGTAGCACGTGGCCGGGAATTCTGTCCAAAAACCACCCAATCCACTAGTATATATAGGAGGAGAGGAGTGGAGAGGCAGCCAAGGCCTTTGGGTCGGCCGAAATAGGAGGTGGGAGCAATCCTACTTCACCTCCAATCCTAGTTGGAGTAGGATTGCCTCCTATTGGCTGATTTTCCACTTTTTGCTTTAGGACTTTCTCTCCTGCGCCATGGGCCTTTGTGGCTGTTTTCCCAGCCCAATAAGGGCTGGTTATTATTCTCCCACAGCCCATGGACCTTTTGGGGTCGAAATACCCCTCCCGGAGGTCCCCCGGTACACTACCGGCACTCCCGGTACACTACCGATACTTCCGGTACACTACTGATGAGCCCGAAACTTTTTCGGAAACCAAACTGGGACTTCCTATATATGAATCTTTACTTCCGGACCATTCCGGAGCTCCTCGTGATGTCCGGGATCTCATCCGGGACTCCGAACAAACTTCGGTCACCACCATACATAACTCTACACTACCGAAACGTCACCGAACCTTAAGTGTGCAGACCCTGCGGGTTCGAGAACTATGTAGACATGACCGAGACACCTCTACGGTCCATAACCAATGGCGGGACCTGGACGTCCACATTGGTTCCTACATATTCTACGAAGATCTTTATCGGTTGAACCTCTATGTTAAGGATTCAGTTAATCCCGTATAACGTTCCCTTTGTTCTTCGGTATGTTACTTGCCCGAGATTCGATCGTTGGTATCTCCATACCTAGTTCAACCTCGTTACTGGCAAGTCTCTTTACTCGTTCTGTAATACAAGATCCCGTGACTAACACTTAGCCACATTGCTTGCAAGGCTTGTTGTGATGTTGTATTACCGAGTGGGCCCTGAGATACCTCTCCGTCACACGGAGTAACAAATCCCAGTCTCAATCCATGCCAACTCAACAGACACCATCGGAGATACCTGTAGAGCACCTTTATAGTCACCCAGTTATGTTGCGACGTTTGATACACACAAGGCACTCCTCCGATATCCGTGAGTTGCATGATCTCATGGTCATAGGAACATATACTTGACATGCAGAAAACAGTAGCAATAAACTGACACGATCATATGCTATGTTTGTAGTTTGGGTCTTATCCATCACATCATTCTCCTAATGATGTGATCCCGTTATCAAATGACATCTCATGTCCATGGCTAGGAAACCTTAACCATCCTTTGATCAACGAGCTAGTCCGTTAGAGGCATACTAGGGACATGGTTTTGTCTATGTATCCACACATGCATTTAAGTCTCCGATCAATACAATTATAGCATGGATAATAAACTATTATCATGAACAAGGAAATATGATAATAAATAATTTATTATTGCCTCTAGGGCATATTTCCAACAGTCTCCCACTTGCACTAGAGTCAATAATCTAGTTCACATCACCATGTGATTCGCATTGTTATGAATCTAACACCCAATCAGTTTTGGGGCTCAATCATGCTTTGCATGTGAGAGAGGTCTTATAGTCAACGGGTCTGCGATATTCAGATCCGTGTGTACTTTGCAAATCTCTATGTCAAACCGTAAACACTGCTACCACACTCCACTTGGTACTATTTCCAAATGGCTGCTCCACTATATGTATCCAGATTGCTACTACGAGTCATCCGGATTAGTGTTAAAGTTTGTATCGACGTAACTCCTTACGATGAATTCTTTATCACCTCCATAATCGAGAAACATTTCCTTAGTCCTCTGGTTACTAAGGATAATTCCGACCGCTGTCCGGTGATCCACTCCTGGACCACTCTTGTACCCCTTGACAGACTCATGGCAAGGCACACACAGGTGCGGTACACAGCATGGCATAATATAGAGCCTATGGCTAAGGCATAGGGGACGACGTTCGTCCTTTCTCTTTCTTCTGCCGTTGTCGAGCTTTGAGTCTCACTCAACTTCACACCTTACAAATCATACGAGAACTATTTCTCTTGCTGATCCATTTTGAACTCTTTCAAAATCTTGTCAAGGTATGCACTCATTGAAAGTCTCATCAAGCATCTTGATCTATCTCTATAGATTTTGATGCTCAACAATTAGGTAGCTTTATCCAGGTCTTCCTTTGAAAAACACTTTTCAAACAACCTTTTATGCCTTCCAGAAATTCTACATTATTTCCGATCAACAATATGTCAACCACATATACTTATCAGAAACTCTATAGTGCTCCCACTCACTTTATTGCAAATACAAGTTTCTCGTAAACTTTGTATAAACTACAAAAACTTTGATCACCTCATCAAAGTGTATATTCCAACTCCGAGATGCTTGCTTCAGTCCATAGAAGGATCACTGAAGCTTGCTCATCTTTTAGCATCCTTAGGACTGACAAAACCTTCTGGTTGTATCACATACAACCTTTCCTCAAGTAAACCGTTAAGGAAATGATGTTTTGACATCCATCTGTCAGATTTCATAATTGAAAACGCAGCAACTGCTAACATAATTCCAACAGACTTTAGCATCGCTACGAGTGAGAAAGTCTCATCGTAGTCAACTCCTTGAACTTGTCACAAACATCTTTGCAACAAGTCGAGCTTTACAAATAGTGACATTCACCATCAGTGTCTGTCTTCATTTTAAAGATCCATTTGTACTCAACGACCTGCCGTCCAACGAGCAAGTCTACCAATGTCTATACTTGGTTGTTCATACATGGATCCTATCTCAGATTTCATGGCCTCCAACCATTTGTTGGAATCTGGGCCCATCATCGCTTCTCCATAGCTCGTAGGTTCATCGCTGTCCAACAACATGACCTCGAAGACAGGGTTGTCGTACCGCTTAGGAGCAGTACACATCCTTGTCGACCCACGAAGTTCGATAGTAACTTGATCCTGAAGCTTCATGATCATCATCATTAATTTCCTCTTCAACTAACGTAGGCTTCATAGAAACATCTTTCTACGCTGCGCTACTCTCTGGTTGAACAAAGGTTTAACAACCTCATCAAGTTCTATCTTCCTCCCACTCAATTCTTTCGAGAGAAACCTTTCCTCGAGAAAGGATCCATTTTAGTAACAAACACTTTGCACTTGGATCTGAGATAGAAGGTTCACCCAACTGATCTTAGGGTATTCTATGAAGATGCATTTTTCCGCCTTGGGTTCGACCTCATTAGGTGAAAACATTTTTCACACAAGTGCCGCAGCCCCAAGCATTAAGAAATGACAGCTTCGGTTTCTATCAAACCATAATTCATATGGTGTCATCTCAACGGATTTAGATGGTGCCCTATTTAAAGTGAATGTAGTTGTCTCTAATGCATAACCCCAAAATTATAGTAGTAAAACGACAAGAGACATCATAGCACGCACCATGTCCAATAGAGCATAACTATGATGTTCGAACACACCATCACACTATGGTGTTCCAGGTGGCGTTTAGTTGTGAAACAAATTTCACATTGTCTTAAGTTGTATGCCAAACTCGTAACTCAGATATTCACCTCCACGATCATATCGTGGTCATTTTTATCTTGTTGTCACGATGATCTTTAAACTTCACTCTGAATTTGCTTGAACCTTTCAAACGATTCAGACTTGAGTTTCATTAGGTAAATATACACTATATCTACTCAAATCATCAGTGAAGGTAAGAAAATAATGATATCCACTGCACGCTACAAGACTCACTAGATTGCATACATCAACATGTATCATTTCCAATGAATCACTTGCCCGCTCCATCCAACGGGGTCCTTTAGTCATCTTGCCCAAGAGGCATGGTTCGCATGTCTCAACTGATTCGAAATCGAATGAGTCCAAATATCCATCACCATGGAGTTTCTTCATGCGCTTTATACCAATATGACATTTTGCGGCAGTGCCACAAGTATGTGGTACTATCATTTTAACTTTGTATCTTTTGACATCAATGTTATGAACATGTGTATTACTACGATCAAGATTTCAACAAACCATTCTCACTGGGTGCATGACCATTGACGGTATTATTCATGTAAACAGAATAACTATTATTCTCTGACTTAAATGAATAACCGTATTGCAACAAACATGATCTAATCATGTTCATGCTCAACGCAAAACACCAAATAACATTTATTTAGGTTCGTCACTAATCCTGAAGGTAGAGAGAGCGTGCGATGTTGATCACATCAACCTTGGAAACATGTCCAACACACATCGTTACCTCACCCTTAGCTAGTTCTCCGTTTATTCCGTAGCTTTTATTTCGAGTTACTAACATTTAGCAACCGAACCGGTATCCAATACCCAGGTGCTACTAGGAGTACTAGCAAGGTACACATCAATAACTCGTATATCAAATATACTTCTGTCGATGTTGCCAGCCTTCTTATCTACCAAGTATCTAGGGTTGTTCCGCTTCAGCGACCTCTCACCTCATAATAGAAGCACTTAGTCTCGGGTTTGAGTTCAACTTTGGATTGCTTCACTGGAGCAGCAACTGACTTGCTATCCATGAAGTTTCCCTCCTTGCTCTTGCCCTTTTCGAAACTAGTGGTTTGATTAACCATCAACACTTGACGCTCCTTCTTGATTTCTACCTTCGCGGTGTCAAACATCGCGAACAGCTCAGGGATCAATACTTCTATCCCTGGTGTATTATAGTTCATCACTAAGTTCTAGCAGCTTTAGTGACAGTGACTTGGAGAACTATATCAATCACTATCTTATCTGGAAGATCAACTCCCACTTGATTCAAGCGATTGTAGTACCCAGACAATCTGAGTACATGCTCAACGATTGAGCTATTCTCCTTCATCTTACAGGCAAAGAATCTTGTTGGAGATCTCATATCTCGCAACACAGGCACGAGCCTGAGATCACAATCTCTGCTCCTAGAACATCTCATATGTTCCGTGACGTTCAAAACGTTTCGGAGCCTCAATTCTAAGCTGTAATGCATGATGCACTAAACTATCAAGTAGTCATCGAAACGTGCCTGTCAGATGTTCACAACGTCTACAGACGATGCTAGATGGGGTGGCGCACCGAGCGGTGCATTAAGGACATAAGCCTTCTGTGCAGCAATGAGGACAATCCTCAGATCACGGACCCAGTCCGCAATATTGCTACCAACATCTTTCAACTCTATTTCTCTAGGAACATATACAAATTTAAGGGAGCTACAGCGGAAGCTAGTAATCTACAACATAATTTGCAAAGACACTTTGACTATGTTCATGATAATGAGTTCAATTAATCATATTACTTAAGAACTCCCACTCAAATTGAAATCCCTCCGATCATTCTAGTGATACATGATCCAAATTCACCAACTCAAGTCCGATCATCACGTGAGTTGAGGTGGCTGCAATGGTGAACATCATTATGTTGATCATATCTACTATATGACTCATCTTCGACCTTTCGGTCTCTCGTGTTCCGAGGCCATGTCTGTACATGCTAGGCTCGTCAAGTTTAACCCGAGTGTTCTGCGCGTGCAAATCTGGCTTGCACCCGTTGTATGTGAACGTAGAGTCTATCACACCCGATCATCACCTGGTGTCTCAACACGATGAACTTTCGCAACGGTGCACACTCGGGGAGAACACAGTTCATCTTGAAACTCAAGTGAGGGATCACCTTATAATGCTACCGCCGTACTAAGCAAAACAAGGTGCATAAAAGGATTAACATCTCATGCAATTCATAAGTGACATGATATGGCCATGAACTTGTGTTTAAGATCTCCATCTTCGAAACACTGGCATGATCTCCATCGTCACCGGCACAACACCATGATCTCCATCATCTTGATCTCCATCAATGTGTTGCCATTGGGGTTGTGGGGCCAGCCCTGCTTCTACTTCTATTGCTACTGCTTAGCGATGAAGTAAAGCATTACATAGCGCTTAATGATTGACACGCAGGTCATACAATAATTAAAGACAACCCTATGGCTCCTGCCGGTTGCCGTACTCAACGACATGCAAGTCGTGAAATTCTATACATCACATGATCATCTCATACATCACATATATCTCATCATGTAATTGGCCATATCACATCACAACATACCCTGCAAAAACAAGTTAGACGTCCTCTAATTGTTGTTGCATGTTTTACGTGGCTGCTACGGGTATCTAGCAAGAACGATTCTCACCTACGCATAAACCACAACGGTGATACATAGATTGCTTTTCAACCTTCTCAAGGACCGCCTTTGTCGGATCCGATCCAACTAAAGTGAGAGAAACTGTCACCCGCAAGCCATCTAAGCACCAAGTTGCGTCGAGGGAACCGGTCTCCCGTAAGCGTATGAGTAATGTTGGTCCGGGCCGCTTCATCTCACAATCCCGCTGAACCAAAATCCGACCAAGGGAGGAAGCAATCTAAGCATCAACGCCCACAAACCTTTTGTGTTCTACTCGAGATCTCATCGAACCATCAACCTAGCTCATGATGCCACTGTTGGGGAACGTCGCATGGGAAACAAAAAATTTCCTACGCACACGCAAACCTATCCATGGTGATGAGCATCTACGAGAGGGAGAGTGCATCTACATACCCTTGTAGATCGCTAAGCGGGAAGCGTTAAGAAACGCGGTTGGTGTAGTCGAACATCTTCGCGATCCAAATCGCCGAGCGTCCCGCGATCTCATCACGATCCGTCCCGCGATCCCATCACGATCCGTCCCACGATCTCATCACGATCCGTCTCATGATCTTGATCACGATCTGTCCCGCGAACTCATCACGATCCGTTCCGCGATCTCATCACGAACCGTCTCGCGGTCTCGATCACGGTCCTTCCGATCTAGCGCCGAACGGACGGCACCTCCGCGTTCAGCACACGTGCAGCTTGATGACGATCTCCACCGTCTTGATCCAGCAAGAGGAGGTGTAGAGGAGAGAGAGTTCACCGGCAGCGTGACGGTGCTCCGGTGATGGTGGTGCAGTGATTCCGGCAGGGCTTCGCCTAAGCGCTGCGGAAAACCGATCTAGAGGAGAAACTGTGCACCGGTGAAACGGGTAGCACGTGGCCGGGAATTCTGTCCAAAAACCACCCAATCCACTAGTATATATAGGAGGAGGGGAGAGGAGAGGCAGCCAAGGCCTTTGGGTCGGCCGAAATAGGAGGTGGGAGCAATCCTATTTCACCTCCAATCCTAGTTGGAGTAGGATTGCCTCCGATTGGCTGATTTTCCACTTTTTGCTTTAGGACTTTCTCTCCTGTGCCATGGGCCTTTGTGGCTGTTTTCCCAGCCCACTAAGGGCTGTTTATTATTCTCCCACAGCCCATGGACCTCTTGGGGTCGAAATACCCCTCCCGGAGGTCCCCCGGTACATTACCGGCACTCCCGGTACACTACCGATACTCCCGGTACACTACCGATGAGCCCGAAACTTTTCCGGAAACCAAACTGGGACTTCCTATATATGAATCTTTACCTCCGTACCATTCCAGAGCTCCTCGTGATGTCCGGGATCTCATCCGGGACTCCGAACAAACTTCGGTCACCACCATACATAACTCTACACTACCGAAACGTCACCGAACCTTAAGTGTGCAGACCCTGCGGGTTCGAGAACTATGTAGACATGACCGAGACACCTCTACGGTCCATAACCAATGGCGGGACCTGGACGTCCACATTGGTTCCTACATATTCTATGAAGATCTTTATCGGTTGAACCTCTATGTCAAGGATTCAGTTAATCCCGTATAACGTTCCCTTTGTTCTTCGGTATGTTACTTGCCCGAGATTCGATCGTTGGTATCTCCATACCTAGTTCAACCTCGTTACTGGCAAGTCTCTTTACTCGTTCTGTAATACAAGATCCCATGACTAACACTTAGCCACATTGCTTGCAAGGCTTGTTGTGATGTTGTATTACCGAGTGGGCCCTGAGATACCTCTCCGTCACACGGAGTAACAAATCCCAGTCTCAATCCATGCCAACTCAACAGACACCATCGGAGATACCTGTAGAGCACCTTTATAGTCACCCAGTTACGTTGCGACGTTTGATACACACAAGGCACTCCTCCGATATCCGTGAGTTGCATGATCTCATGGTCATAGGAACATATACTTGACATGCAGAAAACAGTAGCAATAAACTGACACGATCATATGCTATGTTTGTAGTTTGGGTCTTATCCATCACATCATTCTCCTAATGATGTGATCCCGTTATCAAATGACATCTCATGTCCATGGCTAGGAAACCTTAACCATCCTTTGATCAACGAGCTAGTCCATTAGAGGCATACTAGGGACATGGTTTTGTCTATGTATCCACACATGCATTTAAGTCTCCGATCAATACAATTATAGCATGGATAATAAACGATTATCATGAATAAGGAAATATGATAATAACTAATTTATTATTGCCTCTAGGGCATACTTCCAACAGATACTTCCAACAGATACTTCCAACTAATTTATGATAATAACTAATATGAAAATTAACAAATGAAGTCAGAAAGGGTTGAAAATTGATGATGTGGCTTTAAATGGTGCATTTTGAACACACAAAAATCCTGGAGTTCAAATAAGTTCAAGAAAATGAAATGCCTTTTGCAACACATGAATTTCCATCTGAAACCGTGATACTTCGAAAGAGATTTTCCGTTTTGTACACGAACTGCATCCATCTTTTGCCATAGCCCTCTCAACTTTTTAGCACATGCTATCTAGGTTAAATGATGATACCAATGCTAACTTTCAACCTTTTGAGAGTTCATTTGTAGTGCTTTTCAATTTCAGGGTCATTTAGCTCAAAAAGATTACTAGCTGCATGAAAAATAACAAATGAAGTCAGAAAGGGTTGAAAATTGATGATGTGGCTTTGAATGGGGCATTTTGAACACACAAAAATCCTGGAGGTCAAATAAGTTCATGAAAATAATATGCCTTTTGTAACATATGAGTTTCCGTCTAAAACCGTGATACTTCGAAAGAGACTGTCCGTTTTGTACACGAAGTGCATCCAGCTTTTGCCGTAACCCTCTCAACTTTTTAGCACATGCTATGTGGGTGAAATGATAATACCATGCAAACTTTCAACCTTTTCAGAGTTCATTTGTAGTGCTTTTCAATTTCAGGGTCATTTAGCTCAAAAAAATCAATAACTGCATGAAAAATAACAAATGAAGTAAGAAAGGGTTGAAAATTGATGATGTGTCTTTGAATGGTGCATTTTTAAAACACAAAAAGCATGAAGTTCAAATAAGTTCTGGAAAATGAAATGCCTTTTGTAAGAGATGAGTTTCCGTCAAAAACCATGATACTTCGAAAGAGAGAGTCTGTTTTGTACACGAAGTGCATCCAGATTTTTCCGTAACCCTCTAAACTTTTTAGCATATGCTATGTGGGTGAAATTATGATACCATGCCAACTTTCAACCTTTTCATAGTTCATTTGTACTGCTTTTCAATTTTACGGTCATTTAGCTTAAAAAAATCTATAACTACATGAAAAATAAGAAATGAAGTCAGAAAGGGTTGAAAATTGATGATGTGGCTTTGAATGGTGCATTTTGAACACACAAAAAGCCTCGAGTTCAAATAAGTTGAAGAAAATGAAATGCCTTTTGTAACAGATGAGTTTTCGTCCAAAACCCTGATACTTTGAAAGGACTGTCCGTTTTGTACTTTTTGCCGTAACCCTCTCAACTTTTTAGCACATGCTATGTGGGTGAAATGATGGTACCATGCCAACTTTGAACCTTTTCATAGTTCATTTTTAGTACATTTCAATTTCAGGGTCATTAAGCTCAAAAAAATCAATAGCTGCATGAAAAATAACAATTTAAGTCAGAAATGGTTGAAAATTGATGATGTGGCTTTGAATGAAGCATTTTGAACACACAAAAAGCCTGGAGTTCGAATAAGTTCAAGAAATGAAATGCCTTTTGTAACAGATGAGTTTCCGTCTAAAACCATGATACTTCGAAAGAGACTGTCCGTTTTGTACACAAAGTGCATCCAGCTTTTGCCGTAGCCCTCTCAACTTTTTAGCACATGCTATGTGGGTGAAATGATGATACCATGCCAACTTTCAACCTTTTGAGAGTTCACTTGTAGTGCTTTTCAATTTCAGGGTCATTTAGCTCAAAAAAATCAATAGCTGCATGAAAAATAACATATGAAGTCAGAAAGGGTTGAAAATTGAAGATGTGGCTTTGAATGGTGCATTTTGAACACACAAAAGGCCTCGAATTCAAATAAGTTCAAGAAAATGAAATGGCTTTTGTAACAGATGAGTTTTCGTCCAAAACCCTTATACTTGGAAAGAGACTGTCCGTTTTCTAGTTTTTGTCGTAACCCTCTCATCTTTTTAGCACATGCTATGTGGGTGAAATGATGGTACCATGCCAACTTTCAACCTTTTCAGAGTTCATTTGTAGTGCTTTTCAATTTCTGGGTCATTTAGCTCAAAAAATTCAATAGCTGCATGAAAAATAACAAATGAAGTCAAAAAGGGTTGAAAATTGATGATGTGGCTTTGAATGGTGCATTTTGAACACACAAAAAACCTGGAGTTCAAATGAGTTCAAGAAAATGAGATGCCTTTTGTAACAGATGAGTTTCCGTCTCAAACCGTGATACTTCGAAAGAGACTGTCCGTTTTCTACACGAAGTGCATCCATCTTTTGCCGTAGCCCTCTCAACTCTTTAGCACACGCTATGTGGGTGAAATGATGATACCATGCCAACTTTCAACCTTTTGAGAGTTCAATTGTAGTGCTTTTCAATTTCAGGGTCATTTAGCTCAAAAAAGCAATAGTTGCATGAGAAATAACAAATGAAGTCAAAAAGGGTTGAAAATTGATGATATGGCTTTGAATGGTGCATTTTGAACACAAAAATAGCCTGGAGTTCATATAAGTTCAAGAAAACTAAATGCCTTTTCTAACAGATGAGTTTCCGTCTGAAACCATGATACTTTGAAAGAGACTGTCCGTTTTGTACACGAAGTGTATCCAGCTTTTGTCGTAACCGTCTCAACTTTTTAGCATAGGCTATGTGGGTGAAATGATGATACTATGCCAACTGTAAACCTTTTCAGAGTTCATTGGTAGTGCTTTTCAATTTCAGGGTCATTTACCTCAAAAAAATCAATAACTGCATGAAAAATAACAAATGAAGTGAGAAAGGGTTGAAAATTGATGATGTGGCTTTGAATGGTGCATTTTGAACACACAAAAAGCCTGGAGTTCAAATAAGTTCAAGAAAATGAAATGCCTTTTGTAACAGATGAGTTTCTGTCTGAAACCTTGATACTTCGAAAGAGACTGTCTGTTTTGTACACGAAGTGCATCTAGCTTTTGCCGTAACCCTCTCAACTTTTTAGCACATGCTATGTGGGTGAAATCATTATACCATGCCAACTTTCAACCTTTTGAGAGTTCATTTATAATGCTTTTCAATTTCAGGGTCATTTATCTCAAAAAAATCAATAACTGCATGAAAAATAACAAATGAAGTCACAAAGGGTTGAAAATTGATGATGTGGCTTTGAATGGTGCATTTTGAACACACAAAACGCCTGGAGTTTAAATAAGTTCAAGAAAATGAAATGCCTTTTGTAACAGATGAGTTTCCGTCCGAAACCGTGATACTTCGAGAGAGGTTGTCTAATTTGTACACGAAGTGCATCCAGCTTTTGCCGCAACCCTCTCAACTTTTTAGCACATGCTATGTGGGTGAAATGATGAAACCATGCAAACTTTCAACCTTTTCAGAGTTCATTTGTAGTGCTTTTCAATTTCAGGTTCATTTAGCTCAAAAAAATCAATAACTGCATGAAAAATAACAAATGAAGTAAGAAAGGGTTGAAAATTGATGATGTGTCTTTGAATGGTGCATTTTTAAAACACAAAAAGCATGAAGTTCAAATAAGTTCTGGAAAATGAAATGCCTTTTGTAAGAGATGAGTTTCCGTCAAAAACCGTGACACTTCAAAAGAGAGAGTCTGTTTTGTACACGAAGTGCATCCAGATTTTTCCGTAACCCACTGAACTTTTTAGCACATGCTATGTGGGTGAAATTATGATACCATGCCAACTTTCAACCTTTTCATAATTCATTTGTACTGCTTTTCAATTTCACGGTCATTTAGCTTAAAAAAATCTATAACTACATGAAAAATAAGAAATGAAGTCAGAAAGGGTTGAAAATTGATGATGTGGCTTTGAATGGTGCATTTTGAACACACAAAAAGCCTCGACTTCAAATAGGTTGAAGAAAATGAAATGCCTTTTGTAATAGATGAGTTTTCGTCCAAAACCCTGATACTTTGAAAGGACTGTCCGTTTTGTACTTTTTGCCGTAACCCTCTCAACTTTTTAGCACATACTATGTGGGTGAAATGATGGTACCATGCCAACTTTGAACCTTTTCATAGTTCATTTTTAGTATATTTCAATTTCAGGGTCATTAAGCTCAAAAAAATCAATAGCTGCATGAAAAATAACAAATGAAGTCGGAAATGGTTGAAAATTGATGATGTGGCTTTGAATGGTGCATTTTGAACACACAAAAAGCCAGGAGTTCGAATAAGTTCAAGAAATGAAATGCCTTTTGTAACAGATGAGTTTCCGTCTAAAACCATGATACTTCGAAAGAGACTGTCCGTTTTGTACACGAAGTGCATCCAGCTTTTGCCGTAGCCCTCTCAACTTTTTAGCACATGCTATGTGGGTGAAATGATGATACCATGCCAACTTTCAACCTTTTGAGAGTTCATTTGTAGTGCTTTTCAATTTCAGGGTCATTTAGCTCAAAAAAATCAATAGCTGCATGAAAAATAACAAATGAAGTCAGAAAGGGTTGAAAATTGAAGATGTGGCTTTGAATGGTGCATTTTGAACACACAAAAGGCCTCGAATTCAAATAAGTTCAAGAAAATGAAATGGCTTTTGTAACAGATGAGTTTTCGTCCAAAACCCTTATACTTGGAAAGAGACTGTCCGTTTTCTAATTTTTGTCGTAACCCTCTCATATTTTTAGCACATGCTATGTGGGTGAAATGATTGTACCATGCCAACTTTCAACCTTTTCAGAGTTCATTTGTAGTGCTTTTCAATTTTAGGGTCATTTAGCTCAAAAAATTCAATAGCTGCATGAAAAATAACAAATGAAGTCAAAAAGGGTTGAAAATTGATGATGTGGCTTTGAATGGTGCATTTTGAACACACAAAAAACCTGGAGTTCAAATGAGTTCAAGAAAATGAAATGCCTTTCGTAACAGATGAGTTTCCGTCTCAAACCGTGATACTTCGAAAGAGACTGTCCGTTTTCTACACGAAGTGCATCCGTCTTTTGCCGTAGCCCTCTCAACTCTTTAGCACACGCTATGTGGGTGAAATGATGATACCATGCCAACTTTCAACCTTTTGAGAGTTCAATTGTAGTGCTTTTCAATTTCAGGGTCATTTAGCTCAAAAAAGCAATAGTTGCATGAGAAAAAACAAATGAAGTCAAAAAGGGTCGAAAATTGATGATATGGCTTTGAATGGTGCATTTTGAACACAAAAATAGCCTGGAGTTCATATAAGTTCAAGAAACCTAAATGCCTTTTGTAACAGATGAGTTTCCGTTTGAAACCATGATACTTTGAAAGAGACTGTCCGTTTTGTACACGAAGTGTATCCAGCTTTTGTCGTAACCGTCTCAACTTTTTAGCACAGGCTATGTGGGTGAAATGATGATACAATGCCAACTTTAAACCTTTTCAGAGTTCATTTGTAGTGCTTTTCAATTTCAGGGTCATTTAGCTCAAAAAAATCAATAACTACATGAAAAATAACAAATGAAGTGAGAAAGGGTTGAAAATTGATGATGTGGCTTTGAATGGTGCATTTTGAACACACAAAAAGCCTGGAGTTCAAATAAGTTCAAGAAAATGAAATGCCTTTTGTAACAGATGAGTTTCTATCTGGAACCTTCATACTTCGAAAGAGACTGTCTGTTTTGTACACGAAGTGCATCTAGCTTTTGCCGTAACCCTCTCAACTTTTTAGCACATGCTATGTGGGTGAAATCATTATACCATGCCAACTTTCAACCTTTTGAGAGTTCATTTATAATGCTTTTCAATTTCAGGGTCATTTAGCTCAAAAAAATCAATAACTGCATGAAAAATAACAAATGAAGTCACAAAGGGTTGAAAATTGATGATGTGCTTTGAATGGTGCATTTTGAACACACAAAAAGCCTGGAGTTTAAATAAGTTCAAGAAAATGAAATGCCTTTTGTAACAGATGAGTTTCCGTCTGAAACCGTGATACTTCGAGAGAGGCTGTCTAATTTGTACACGAAGTGCATCCAGCTTTTGCCGTAACCCTCTCAACTTTTTAGCACATGCTATGTGGGTGAAATGATGAAACCATGCAAACTTTCAACCTTTTCAGAGTTCATTTGTAGTGCTTTTCAATTTCAGGTTCATTTAGCTCAAAAAAATCAATAACTGCATGAAAAATAACAAATGAAGTAAGAAAGGGTTGAAAATTGATGATGTGTCTTTGAATGGTGCATTTTTAAAACACAAAAAGCATGAAGTTCAAATAAGTTCTGGAAAATGAAATGCCTTTTGTAAGAGATGAGTTTCCGTCAAAAACCGTGACACTTCAAAAGAGAGAGTCTGTTTTGTACACGAAGTGCATCCAGATTTTTCCGTAACCCACTGAACTTTTTAGCACATGCTATGTGGGTGAAATTATGATACCATGCCAACTTTCAACCTTTTCATAATTCATTTGTACTGCTTTTCAATTTCACGGTCATTTAGCTTAAAAAAATCTATAACTACATGAAAAATAAGAAATGAAGTCAGAAAGGGTTGAAAATTGATGATGTGGCTTTGAATGGTGCATTTTGAACACACAAAAAGCCTCGACTTCAAATAGGTTGAAGAAAATGAAATGCCTTTTGTAACAGATGAGTTTTCGTCCAAAACCCTGATACTTTGAAAGGACTGTCCGGTTTGTACTTTTTGCCGTAACCCTCTCAACTTTTTAGCACATACTATGTGGGTGAAATGATGGTACCATGCCAACTTTGAACCTTTTCATAGTTCATTTGTAGTATATTTCAATTTCAGGGTCATTAAGCTCAAAAAAATCAATAGCTGCATGAAAAATAACAAATGAAGTTAGAAAGGGTTGAAAATTGACGATGTGGCTTTGAATGGTGCATTTTGAACACACAAAAAGCCAGGAGTTCGAATAAGTTCAAGAAATGAAATGCCTTTTGTAACAGATGAGTTTCCGTCTAAAACCATGATACTTCGAAAGAGACTGTCCGTTTTGTACACGAAGTGCATCCAGCTTTTGCCGTAGCCCTCTCAACTTTTTAGCACATGCTATGTGGGTGAAATGATGATACCATGCCAACTTTCAACCTTTTGAGAGTTCATTTGTAGTGCTTTTCAATTTCAGGGTCATTTAGCTCAAAAAAATCAATAGCTGCATGAAAAATAACAAATGAAGTCAGAAAGGGTTGAAAATTGAATATGTGGCTTTGAATGGTGCATTTTGAACACACAAAAGGCCTCGAATTAAAATAAGTTCAAGAAAATGAAATGGCTTTTGTAAGAGATGAGTTTTCGTCCAAAACCCTTATACTTGGAAAGAGACTGTCCGTTTTCTAATTTTTGTCGTAACCCTCTCATATTTTTAGCACATGCTATGTGGGTGAAATGATTGTACCATGCCAACTTTCAACCTTTTTAGAGTTCATTTGTAGTGCTTTTCAATTTCAGGGTCATTTAGCTCAAAAAATTCAATAGCTGCATGAAAAATAACAAATGAAGTCAAAAAGGGTTGAAAATTGATGATGTGGCTTTGAATGGTGCATTTTGAACACACAAAAAACCTGGAGTTCAAATGAGTTCAAGAAAATGAAATGCCTTTTGTAACAGATGAGTTTCCGTCTCAAACCGTGATACTTCGAAAGAGACTGTCCGTTTTCTACACGAAGTGCATCCGTCTTTTGCCGTAGCCCTCTCAACTCTTTAGCACACGCTATGTGGGTGAAATGATGATACCATGCCAACTTTCAACCTTTTGAGAGTTCAATTGTAGTGCTTTTCAATTTCAGGGTCATTTAGCTCAAAAAAGCAATAGTTGCATGAGAAATAACAAATGAAGTCAAAAAGGGTCGAAAATTGATGATATGGCTTTGAATGGTGCATTTTGAACACAAAAATAGCCCGGAGTTCATATAAGTTCAAGAAACCTAAATGCCTTTTGTAACAGATGAGTTTCCGTCTGAAACCATGATACTTTGAAAGAGACTGTCCGTTTTGTACACGAAGTGTATCCAGCTTTTGTCGTAACCGTCTCAACTTTTTAGCACAGGCTATGTGGGTGAAATGATGATAGTATGCCAACTTTAAACCTTTTCAGAGTTCATTTGTAGTGCTTTTCAATTTCAGGGTCATTTAGCTTAAAAAAATCAATAACTACATGAAAAATAACAAATGAAGTGAGAAAGGGTTGAAAATTGATGATGTGGCTTTGAATGGTGCATTTTGAAAACACAAAAAGCCTGGAGTTCAAATAAGTTCAAGAAAATGAAATGCCTTTTGTAACAGATGAGTTTCTGTCTGAAACCTTGATACTTCGAAAGAGACTGTCTGTTTTGTACACGAAGTGCATCTAGCTTTTGCCGTAACCCTCTCAACTTTTTAGCACATGCTATGTGGGTGAAATCATTATACCATGCCAACTTTCAACCTTTTGAGAGTTCATTTATAATGCTTTTCAATTTCAGGGTCATTTAGCTCAAAAAAATCAATAACTGCATGAAAAATAACAAATGAAGTCACAAAGGGTTGAAAATTGATGATGTGCTTTGAATGGTGCATTTTGAACACACAAAAAGCCTGGAGTTTAAATAAGTTCAAGAAAATGAAATGCCTTTTGTAACAGATGAGTTTCCGTCTGAAACCGTGATACTTCGAGAGAGGCTGTCTAATTTGTACACGAAGTGCATCCAGCTTTTGCCGTAACCCTCTCAACTTTTTAGCACATGCTATGTGGGTGAAATGATGAAACCATGCAAACTTTCAACCTTTTCAGAGTTCATTTGTAGTGCTTTTCAATTTCAGGTTCATTTAGCTCAAAAAAATCAATAACTGCATGAAAAATAACAAATGAAGTAAGAAAGGGTTGAAAATTGATGATGTGTCTTTGAATGGTGCATTTTTAAAACACAAAAAGCATGAAGTTCAAATAAGTTCTGGAAAATGAAATGCCTTTTGTAAGAGATGAGTTTCCGTCAAAAACCGTGACACTTCAAAAGAGAGAGTCTGTTTTGTACACGAAGTGCATCCAGATTTTTCCGTAACCCACTGAACTTTTTAGCACATGCTATGTGGGTGAAATTATGATACCATGCCAACTTTCAACCTTTTCATAATTCATTTGTACTGCTTTTCAATTTCACGGTCATTTAGCTTAAAAAAATCTATAACTACATGAAAAATAAGAAATGAAGTCAGAAAGGGTTGAAAATTGATGATGTGGCTTTGAATGGTGCATTTTGATGACACAAAAAGCCTCGACTTCAAATAGGTTGAAGAAAATGAAATGCCTTTTGTAACAGATGAGTTTTCGTCCAAAACCCTGATACTTTGAAAGGACTGTCCGGTTTGTACTTTTTGCCGTAACCCTCTCAACTTTTTAGCACATACTATGTGGGTGAAATGATGGTACCATGCCAACTTTGAACCTTTTCATAGTTCATTTTTAGTATATTTCAATTTCAGGGTCATTAAGCTCAAAAAAATCAATAGCTGCATGAAAAATAACAAATGAAGTTAGAAAGGGTTGAAAATTGACGATGTGGCTTTGAATGGTGCATTTTGAACACACAAAAAGCCAGGAGTTCGAATAAGTTCAAGAAATGAAATGCCTTTTGTAACAGATGAGTTTCCGTCTAAAACCATGATACTTCGAAAGAGACTGTCCGTTTTGTACACGAAGTGCATCCAGCTTTTGCCGTAGCCCTCTCAACTTTTTAGCACATGCTATGTGGGTGAAATGATGATACCATGCCAACTTTCAACCTTTTGAGAGTTCATTTGTAGTGCTTTTCAATTTCAGGGTCATTTAGCTCAAAAAAATCAATAGCTGCATGAAAAATAACAAATGAAGTCAGAAAGGGTTGAAAATTGAAGATGTGGCTTTGAATGGTGCATTTTGAACACACAAAAGGCCTCGAATTAAAATAAGTTCAAGAAAATGAAATGGCTTTTGTAAGAGATGAGTTTTCGTCCAAAACCCTTATACTTGGAAAGAGACTGTCCGTTTTCTAATTTTTGTCGTAACCCTCTCATATTTTTAGCACATGCTATGTGGGTGAAATGATTGTACCATGCCAACTTTCAACCTTTTTAGAGTTCATTTGTAGTGCTTTTCAATTTCAGGGTCATTTAGCTCAAAAAATTCAATAGCTGCATGAAAAATAACAAATGAAGTCAAAAAGGGTTGAAAATTGATGATGTGGCTTTGAATGGTGCATTTTGAACACACAAAAAACCTGGAGTTCAAATGAGTTCAAGAAAATGAAATGCCTTTTGTAACAGATGAGTTTCCGTCTCAAACCGTGATACTTCGAAAGAGACTGTCCGTTTTCTACACGAAGTGCATCCGTCTTTTGCCGTAGCCCTCTCAACTCTTTAGCACACGCTATGTGGGTGAAATGATGATACCATGCCAACTTTCAACCTTTTGAGAGTTCAATTGTAGTGCTTTTCAATTTCAGGGTCATTTAGCTCAAAAAAGCAATAGTTGCATGAGAAATAACAAATGAAGTCAAAAAGGGTCGAAAATTGATGATATGGCTTTGAATGGTGCATTTTGAACACAAAAATAGCCTGGAGTTCATATAAGTTCAAGAAACCTAAATGCCTTTTGTAACAGATGAGTTTCCGTCTGAAACCATGATACTTTGAAAGAGACTGTCCGTTTTGTACACGAAGTGTATCCAGCTTTTGTCGTAACCGTCTCAACTTTTTAGCACAGGCTATGTGGGTGAAATGATGATAGTATGCCAACTTTAAACCTTTTCAGAGTTCATTTGTAGTGCTTTTCAATTTCAGGGTCATTTAGCTTAAAAAAATCAATAACTACATGAAAAATAACAAATGAAGTGAGAAAGGGTTGAAAATTGATGATGTGGCTTTGAATGGTGCATTTTGAAAACACAAAAAGCCTGGAGTTCAAATAAGTTCAAGAAAATGAAATGCCTTTTGTAACAGATGAGTTTCTGTCTGAAACCTTGATACTTCGAAAGAGACTGTCTGTTTTGTACACGAAGTGCATCTAGCTTTTGCCGTAACCCTCTCAACTTTTTAGCACATGCTATGTGGGTGAAATCATTATACCATGCCAACTTTCAACCTTTTGAGAGTTCATTTATAATGCTTTTCAATTTCAGGGTCATTTAGCTCAAAAAATCAATAACTGCATGAAAAATAACAAATGAAGTCACAAAGGGTTGAAAATTGATGATGTGCTTTGAATGGTGCATTTTGAACACACAAAAAGCCTGGAGTTTAAATAAGTTCAAGAAAATGAAATGCCTTTTGTAACAGATGAGTTTCCGTCTGAAACCGTGATACTTCGAGAGAGGCTGTCTAATTTGTACACGAAGTGCATCCAGCTTTTGCCGTAACCCTCTCAACTTTTTAGCACATGCTATGTGGGTGAAATGATGAAACCATGCAAACTTTCAACCTTTTCAGAGTTCATTTGTAGTGCTTTTCAATTTCAGGTTCATTTAGCTCAAAAAAATCAATAACTGCATGAAAAATAACAAATGAAGTAAGAAAGGGTTGAAAATTGATGATGTGTCTTTGAATGGTGCATTTTTAAAACACAAAAAGCATGAAGTTCAAATAAGTTCTGGAAAATGAAATGCCTTTTGTAAGAGATGAGTTTCCGTCAAAAACCGTGACACTTCAAAAGAGAGAGTCTGTTTTGTACACGAAGTGCATCCAGATTTTTCCGTAACCCACTGAACTTTTTAGCACATGCTATGTGGGTGAAATTATGATACCATGCCAACTTTCAACCTTTTCATAATTCATTTGTACTGCTTTTCAATTTCACGGTCATTTAGCTTAAAAAAATCTATAACTACATGAAAAATAAGAAATGAAGTCAGAAAGGGTTGAAAATTGATGATGTGGCTTTGAATGGTGCATTTTGAACACACAAAAAGCCTCGACTTCAAATAGGTTGAAGAAAATGAAATGCCTTTTGTAACAGATGAGTTTTCGTCCAAAACCCTGATACTTTGAAAGGACTGTCCGGTTTGTACTTTTTGCCGTAACCCTCTCAACTTTTTAGCACATACTATGTGGGTGAAATGATGGTACCATGCCAACTTTGAACCTTTTCATAGTTCATTTTTAGTATATTTCAATTTCAGGGTCATTAAGCTCAAAAAAATCAATAGCTGCATGAAAAATAACAAATGAAGTTAGAAAGGGTTGAAAATTGACGATGTGGCTTTGAATGGTGCATTTTGAACACACAAAAAGCCAGGAGTTCGAATAAGTTCAAGAAATGAAATGCCTTTTGTAACAGATGAGTTTCCGTCTAAAACCATGATACTTCGAAAGAGACTGTCCGTTTTGTACACGAAGTGCATCCAGCTTTTGCCGTAGCCCTCTCAACTTTTTAGCACATGCTATGTGGGTGAAATGATGATACCATGCCAACTTTCAACCTTTTGAGAGTTCATTTGTAGTGCTTTTCAATTTCAGGGTCATTTAGCTCAAAAAAATCAATAGCTGCATGAAAAATAACAAATGAAGTCAGAAAGGGTTGAAAATTGAAGATGTGGCTTTGAATGGTGCATTTTGAACACACAAAAGGCCTCGAATTAAAATAAGTTCAAGAAAATGAAATGGCTTTTGTAAGAGATGAGTTTTCGTCCAAAACCCTTATACTTGGAAAGAGACTGTCCGTTTTCTAATTTTTGTCGTAACCCTCTCATATTTTTAGCACATGCTATGTGGGTGAAATGATTGTACCATGCCAACTTTCAACCTTTTTAGAGTTCATTTGTAGTGCTTTTCAATTTCAGGGTCATTTAGCTCAAAAAATTCAATAGCTGCATGAAAAATAACAAATGAAGTCAAAAAGGGTTGAAAATTGATGATGTGGCTTTGAATGGTGCATTTTGAACACACAAAAAACCTGGAGTTCAAATGAGTTCAAGAAAATGAAATGCCTTTTGTAACAGATGAGTTTCCGTCTCAAACCGTGATACTTCGAAAGAGACTGTCCGTTTTCTACACGAAGTGCATCCGTCTTTTGCCGTAGCCCTCTCAACTCTTTAGCACACGCTATGTGGGTGAAATGATGATACCATGCCAACTTTCAACCTTTTGAGAGTTCAATTGTAGTGCTTTTCAATTTCAGGGTCATTTAGCTCAAAAAAGCAATAGTTGCATGAGAAATAACAAATGAAGTCAAAAAGGGTCGAAAATTGATGATATGGCTTTGAATGGTGCATTTTGAACACAAAAATAGCCTGGAGTTCATATAAGTTCAAGAAACCTAAATGCCTTTTGTAACAGATGAGTTTCCGTCTGAAACCATGATACTTTGAAAGAGACTGTCCGTTTTGTACACGAAGTGTATCCAGCTTTTGTCGTAACCGTCTCAACTTTTTAGCACAGGCTATGTGGGTGAAATGATGATAGTATGCCAACTTTAAACCTTTTCAGAGTTCATTTGTAGTGCTTTTCAATTTCAGGGTCATTTAGCTTAAAAAAATCAATAACTACATGAAAAATAACAAATGAAGTGAGAAAGGGTTGAAAATTGATGATGTGGCTTTGAATGGTGCATTTTGAAAACACAAAAAGCCTGGAGTTCAAATAAGTTCAAGAAAATGAAATGCCTTTTGTAACAGATGAGTTTCTGTCTGAAACCTTGATACTTCGAAAGAGACTGTCTGTTTTGTACACGAAGTGCATCTAGCTTTTGCCGTAACCCTCTCAACTTTTTAGCACATGCTATGTGGGTGAAATCATTATACCATGCCAACTTTCAACCTTTTGAGAGTTCATTTATAATGCTTTTCAATTTCAGGGTCATTTAGCTCAAAAAAATCAATAACTGCATGAAAAATAACAAATGAAGTCACAAAGGGTTGAAAATTGATGATGTGCTTTGAATGGTGCATTTTGAACACACAAAAAGCCTGGAGTTTAAATAAGTTCAAGAAAATGAAATGCCTTTTGTAACAGATGAGTTTCCGTCTGAAACCGTGATACTTCGAGAGAGGCTGTCTAATTTGTACACGAAGTGCATCCAGCTTTTGCCGTAACCCTCTCAACTTTTTAGCACATGCTATGTGGGTGAAATGATGAAACCATGCAAACTTTCAACCTTTTCAGAGTTCATTTGTAGTGCTTTTCAATTTCAGGTTCATTTAGCTCAAAAAAATCAATAACTGCATGAAAAATAACAAATGAAGTAAGAAAGGGTTGAAAATTGATGATGTGTCTTTGAATGGTGCATTTTTAAAACACAAAAAGCATGAAGTTCAAATAAGTTCTGGAAAATGAAATGCCTTTTGTAAGAGATGAGTTTCCGTCAAAAACCGTGACACTTCAAAAGAGAGAGTCTGTTTTGTACACGAAGTGCATCCAGATTTTTCCGTAACCCACTGAACTTTTTAGCACATGCTATGTGGGTGAAATTATGATACCATGCCAACTTTCAACCTTTTCATAATTCATTTGTACTGCTTTTCAATTTCACGGTCATTTAGCTTAAAAAAATCTATAACTACATGAAAAATAAGAAATGAAGTCAGAAAGGGTTGAAAATTGATGATGTGGCTTTGAATGGTGCATTTTGAACACACAAAAAGCCTCGACTTCAAATAGGTTGAAGAAAATGAAATGCCTTTTGTAACAGATGAGTTTTCGTCCAAAACCCTGATACTTTGAAAGGACTGTCCGGTTTGTACTTTTTGCCGTAACCCTCTCAACTTTTTAGCACATACTATGTGGGTGAAATGATGGTACCATGCCAACTTTGAACCTTTTCATAGTTCATTTTTAGTATATTTCAATTTCAGGGTCATTAAGCTCAAAAAAATCAATAGCTGCATGAAAAATAACAAATGAAGTTAGAAAGGGTTGAAAATTGACGATGTGGCTTTGAATGGTGCATTTTGAACACACAAAAAGCCAGGAGTTCGAATAAGTTCAAGAAATGAAATGCCTTTTGTAACAGATGAGTTTCCGTCTAAAACCATGATACTTCGAAAGAGACTGTCCGTTTTGTACACGAAGTGCATCCAGCTTTTGCCGTAGCCCTCTCAACTTTTTAGCACATGCTATGTGGGTGAAATGATGATACCATGCCAACTTTCAACCTTTTGAGAGTTCATTTGTAGTGCTTTTCAATTTCAGGGTCATTTAGCTCAAAAAAATCAATAGCTGCATGAAAAATAACAAATGAAGTCAGAAAGGGTTGAAAATTGAAGATGTGGCTTTGAATGGTGCATTTTGAACACACAAAAGGCCTCGAATTAAAATAAGTTCAAGAAAATGAAATGGCTTTTGTAAGAGATGAGTTTTCGTCCAAAACCCTTATACTTGGAAAGAGACTGTCCGTTTTCTAATTTTTGTCGTAACCCTCTCATATTTTTAGCACATGCTATGTGGGTGAAATGATTGTACCATGCCAACTTTCAACCTTTTTAGAGTTCATTTGTAGTGCTTTTCAATTTCAGGGTCATTTAGCTCAAAAAATTCAATAGCTGCATGAAAAATAACAAATGAAGTCAAAAAGGGTTGAAAATTGATGATGTGGCTTTGAATGGTGCATTTTGAACACACAAAAAACCTGGAGTTCAAATGAGTTCAAGAAAATGAAATGCCTTTTGTAACAGATGAGTTTCCGTCTCAAACCGTGATACTTCGAAAGAGACTGTCCGTTTTCTACACGAAGTGCATCCGTCTTTTGCCGTAGCCCTCTCAACTCTTTAGCACACGCTATGTGGGTGAAATGATGATACCATGCCAACTTTCAACCTTTTGAGAGTTCAATTGTAGTGCTTTTCAATTTCAGGGTCATTTAGCTCAAAAAAGCAATAGTTGCATGAGAAATAACAAATGAAGTCAAAAAGGGTCGAAAATTGATGATATGGCTTTGAATGGTGCATTTTGAACACAAAAATAGCCTGGAGTTCATATAAGTTCAAGAAACCTAAATGCCTTTTGTAACAGATGAGTTTCCGTCTGAAACCATGATACTTTGAAAGAGACTGTCCGTTTTGTACACGAAGTGTATCCAGCTTTTGTCGTAACCGTCTCAACTTTTTAGCACAGGCTATGTGGGTGAAATGATGATAGTATGCCAACTTTAAACCTTTTCAGAGTTCATTTGTAGTGCTTTTCAATTTCAGGGTCATTTAGCTTAAAAAAATCAATAACTACATGAAAAATAACAAATGAAGTGAGAAAGGGTTGAAAATTGATGATGTGGCTTTGAATGGTGCATTTTGAAAACACAAAAAGCCTGGAGTTCAAATAAGTTCAAGAAAATGAAATGCCTTTTGTAACAGATGAGTTTCTGTCTGAAACCTTGATACTTCGAAAGAGACTGTCTGTTTTGTACACGAAGTGCATCTAGCTTTTGCCGTAACCCTCTCAACTTTTTAGCACATGCTATGTGGGTGAAATCATTATACCATGCCAACTTTCAACCTTTTGAGAGTTCATTTATAATGCTTTTCAATTTCAGGGTCATTTAGCTCAAAAAAATCAATAACTGCATGAAAAATAACAAATGAAGTCACAAAGGGTTGAAAATTGATGATGTGCTTTGAATGGTGCATTTTGAACACACAAAAAGCCTGGAGTTTAAATAAGTTCAAGAAAATGAAATGCCTTTTGTAACAGATGAGTTTCCGTCCGAAACCGTGATACTTCGAGAGAGGCTGTCTAATTTGTACACGAAGTGCATCCAGCTTTTGCCGTAACATTCTCAACTTTTTAGCACATGCTATGTGGGTGAAATGATGAAACCATGCAAACTTTCAACCTTTTCAGAGTTCATTTGTAGTGCTTTTCAATTTCAGGTTCATTTAGCTCAAAAAAATCAATAACTGCATGAAAAATAACAAATGAAGTAAGAAAGGGTTGAAAATTGATGATGTGTCTTTGAATGGTGCATTTTTAAAACACAAAAAGCATGAAGTTCAAATAAGTTCTGGAAAATGAAATGCCTTTTGTAAGAGATGAGTTTCCGTCAAAAACCGTGACACTTCAAAAGAGAGAGTCTGTTTTGTACACGAAGTGCATCCAGATTTTTCCGTAACCCACTAAACTTTTTAGCACATGCTATGTGGGTGAAATTATGATACCATGCCAACTTTCAACCTTTTCATAATTCATTTGTACTGCTTTTCAATTTCACGGTCATTTAGCTTAAAAAAATCTAGAACTACATGAAAAATAAGAAATGAAGTCAGAAAGGGTTGAAAATTGATGATGTGGCTTTGAATGGTGCATTTTGAACACACAAAAAGCCTCGACTTCAAATAGGTTGAAGAAAATGAAATGCCTTTTGTAACAGATGAGTTTTCGTCCAAAACCCTGATACTTTGAAAGGACTGTCCGTTTTGTACTTTTTGCCGTAACCCTCTCAACTTTTTAGCACATACTATGTGGGTGAAATGATGGTACCATGCCAACTTTGAACCTTTTCATAGTTCATTTTTAGTATATTTCAATTTCAGGGTCATTAAGCTCAAAAAAATCAATAGCTGCATGAAAAATAACAAATGAAGTAAGAAATGGTTGAAAATTGATGATGTGGCTTTGAATGGTGCGTTTTGAACACACAAAAAGCCAGGAGTTCGAATAAGTTCAAGAAATGAAATGCCTTTTGTAACAGATGAGTTTCCGTCTAAAACCATGATACTTCGAAAGAGACTGTCCGTTTTGTACACAAAGTGCATCCAGCTTTTGCCGTAGCCCTCTCAACTTTTTAGCACATGCTATGTGGGTGAAATGATGATACCATGCCAACTTTCAACCTTTTGAGAGTTCATTTGTAGTGCTTTTCAATTTCAGGGTCATTTAGCTCAAAAAAATCAATAGCTGCATGAAAAATAACAAATGAAGTCAGAAAGGGTTGAAAATTGAAGATGTGGCTTTGAATGGTGCATTTTGAACACACAAAAGGCCTCGAATTCAAATAAGTTCAAGAAAATGAAATGGCTTTTGTAACAGATGAGTTTTCGTCCAAAACCCTTATACTTGGAAAGAGACTGTCCGTTTTCTAATTTTTGTCGTAACCCTCTCATATTTTTAGCACATGCTATGTGGGTGAAATGATTGTACCATGCCAACTTTCAACCTTTTCAGAGTTCATTTGTAGTGCTTTTCAATTTCAGGGTCATTTAGCTCAAAAAATTCAATAGCTGCATGAAAAATAACAAATGAAGTCAAAAAGGGTTGAAAATTGATGATGTGGCTTTGAATGGTGCATTTTGAACACACAAAAAACCTGGAGTTCAAATGAGTTCAAGAAAATGAAATGCCTTTTGTAACAGATGAGTTTCCGTCTCAAACCGTGATACTTCGAAAGAGACTGTCCGTTTTCTACACGAAGTGCATCCGTCTTTTGCCGTAGCCCTCTCAACTCTTTAGCACACGCTATGTGGGTGAAATGATGATACCATGCCAACTTTCAACCTTTTGAAAGTTCAATTGTAGTGCTTTTCAATTTCAGGGTCATTTAGCTCAAAAAAGCAATAGTTGCATGAGAAATAACAAATGAAGTCAAAAAGGGTCGAAAATTGATGATATGGCTTTGAATGGTGCATTTTGAACACAAAAATAGCCTGGAGTTCATATAAGTTCAAGAAAACTAAATGCCTTTTGTAACAGATGAGTTTCCGTCTGAAACCATGATACTTTGAAAGAGACTGTCCGTTTTTACACGAAGTGTATCCAGCTTTTGTCGTAACCGTCTCAAATTTTTAGCACAGGCTATGTGGGTGAAATGATGATACTATGCCAACTTTAAACCTTTTCAGAGTTCATTTGTAGTGCTTTTCAATTTCAGGGTCATTTAGCTCAAAAAAATCAATAACTACATGAAAAATAACAAATGAAGTGAGAAAGGGTTGGAAATTGATGATGTGGCTTTGAATGGTGCATTTTGAACACACAAAAAGCCTAGAGTTCAAATAAGTTGAAGAAAATGAAATGCCTTTTGTAACAGATGAGTTTCTGTCTGAAACCTTGATACTTCGAAAGAGACTGTCTGTTTTGTACACGAAGTGCATCCAGCTTTTGCCGTAACCCTCTCAACTTTTTAGCACATGCTATGTGGGTGAAATCATTATACCATGCCAACTTTCAACCTTTTGAGAGTTCATTTATAGTGATTGTCAATTTCAGGGTCATTTAGCTCAAAAAAATCAATAACTGCATGAAAAATAACAAATGAAGTCACAAAGGGTTGAAAATTGATGATGTGGCTTTGAATGGTGCATTTTGAACACACAAAAAGCCTGGAGTTCAAATAAGTTCAAGAAAATGAAATGCCTTTTGTAACAGATGAGTTTCCGTCTAAAACCATGATATTTCGAAAGAGACTGTCCGTTTTGTACACGAAGTGCATCCAGCTTTTGCCGTAGCCCTCTCAACTTTTTAGCACATGCTATGTGGGTGAAATGATGATACCATGCCAACTTTCAACCTTTTGAGAGTTCATTTGTAGTGCTTTTCAATTTCAGGGTCATTTAGCTCAAAAAAATCAATATCTGCATGAAAAATAACAAATGAAGTCAGAAAGGGTTGAAAATTGAAGATGTGGCTTTGAATGGTGCATTTTGAACACACAAAAGGCCTGGAGTTCAAATAAGTTCAAGAAAATGAAATGCCTTTTGTAACAGATGAGTTTCCGTCCCAAACCGTGATACTTCGAAAGAGGCTGTCTAATTTGTACACGAAGTGCATCCAGCTTTTGCCGTAACCCACTCAACTTTCTAGCACATGCTATGTGGGTGAAATGATGAAGCCATGCCAACTTCAACCTTTTGAGAGTTTATTTCTAGTGCTTTTCAATTTCGGGGTCATTAGCTCAAAAAAATCAATAACTGCATGAAAAATAACAAATGAAGTTAGAAAGGGTTGAAAATTGATGATGTGGCTTTGAATGATCCGTTTTGAACACACAAAAAGCTTGGAGTTAAAATAAGTTCAAGAAAATGAAATGCCTTTTGTAACAGATGAGTTTCCGTCCGAAACCATGATACTTCGAAAGAGACTGTCTGTTTTGTACA
Source organism: Hordeum marinum (assembly GCA_022496015.1). NCBI lineage: Eukaryota > Viridiplantae > Streptophyta > Magnoliopsida > Poales > Poaceae > Hordeum > Hordeum marinum. Next base: position 460,825,877 of record CM039675.1, on the reverse strand, counting down.
CGAAGTGCATCCAGCTTTTGCCGTAACACTCTCAACTTTTTAGCACATGCTATGTGGGTGAAATCATTATACCATGCCAACTTCAACCTTTTGAGAGTTCATTTGTAGTGCTTTTCAATTTCGGGGTCATTAGCTCAAAAAAATCAATAACTGCATGAAAAATAACAAATGAAGTTAGAAAGGGTTGAAAATTGATGATGTGGCTTTGAATGGTGCATTTTGATCACACAAAAAGCTTGGAGTTAAAATAAGTTCAAGAAAATGAAATGCCTTTTGTAACAGATGAGTTTCCGTCCGAAACAATGATACTTCGAAAAGCTATGTGGGTCAAATTATGATACCATGCCAACTTTCAACCATTTCAGAGTTCATTTGTAGTGCTTTTCAATTTCAAGGTCATTTAGCTCAAACAAATCTATAACTGAATGAAAAATAAGAAATGAAGTCAGAAAGGGTTGAAAATTGATGATGTGGCTTTGAATGGTGCATTTTGAACACACAAAAAGCCTCGAGTTCAAATAAGTTGAAGAAAATTAAATGCCTTTTGTAACAGATGAGTTTTCGTCCAAAACCCTCATACTTGGAAAGGACTGTCCGTTTTGTAGTTTTTGCCGTAACCCTCTCAACTTTTTAGCACATGCTATGTGGGTGAAATGATGGTACCATGCCAACTTTCTACCTTTTCATAGTTCATTTGTAGTGCATTTCAATTTCAGGGTCATTGAGCTCAAAAAAATCAATAGCTGCATGAAAAATAACAAATGAAGTTAGAAAGGGTTGAAAATTGATGATGTGGCCTTGAATGGTGCGTTTTGAACACACAAAAAGCCTGGAGTTCAAATAAGTTCAAGAAAATGAAATGCGTTTTGTAACAGATGAGTTTCCGTCTAAAACCGTGATACTTCGAAAGAGACAGTCCGTTTGTTCACGAGGTGCATCCAGCTTTTGCCGTAGCCCTCTCAACTTTTTAGCACATGCTATGTCGGTGAAATGATGATACCATGCCAACTTTCAACCTTTTGAGAGATCATTTGTAATGCTTTTCAATTTCAGGGTCATTTATCTCACAAAAATCAATAGGTGCATGAAAAATAACAAATGAAGTCAGAAAGGGTTGAAAATAGAAGATGTGGCTTTGAATGGTGCATTTTGAACACACAAAAAGCCTGGAGTTCAAATAACTTCAAGAAAATGAAATGCCTTTTGTAAGAGATGAGTTTCCGTCTCAAACCGTGATACTTCAAAACAGACTGTCCGTTTTGTACACAAAGTGCAACCAGCTTTTGCCGTAGCCCTCTCAAGTTTTTAGCACATGCTATGTGGGTGAAATGATGATACCATGCCAACTTTCAACCTTTTGAGAGTTCATTTGTAGTGCTTTTCAATTTCAGGGTCATTTAGCTAAAAAAATCAATAGCTGCAAGAAAAATAACAAATGAAGTCAGAAAGGGTTGAAAATTGATGATGTGGCTTTGAATGGTGCATTTTGAACACACAAAAAGCCTGGAGTTCGAATAAGTTCAAGAAATGAAATGCCTTTTTTAACAGATGAGTTTCCGTCTTAAACCGTGATACTTCAAAACAGACTGTCCGTTTTGTACACAAAGTGCAACCAGCTTTTGCCGTAGCCCTCTCAAGTTTTTAGCACATGCTATGTGGGTGAAATGATGATACCATGCCAACTTTCAACGTTTTGAGAGTTCATTTGTAGTGCTTTTCAATTTCAGAGTCATTTAGCTAAAAAAATCAATAGCTGCATGAAAAATAACAAATGAAGTCAGAAAGGGTTGAAAATTGATGATGTGGCTTTGAATGGTGCATTTTGAGCACACAAAAAGCCTGGATTTCAAATAAGTTCAAGAAAATGAAATGCCTTTTGTAACAGATGAGTTTCCGTCTAAAACCGTGATACTTCGAAAGAGATAGTCCATTTTGTACACGAAGTGCATCCAGCTTTTGTCGTGGCCCTCTCAACTTTTTAGCACATCCTATGTGAGTGAAATGATGATACCATGCAAACTTTCAATGTTTTGAGAGTTCATTTGTAGTGCTTTTCAATTTCAGGGTCATTTAGCTCAAAAAAATCAATAGCTAAATGAAAAATAACAAATGAAGTTAGAAAGGGCTGAAAATTGATGCTGTGGCTTTTAATGGTGCATTTTGAACACACAAAAAGCCTGGAGGTCAAATAGTTTCAAGAAAATGAAATGCCTTTTGTGACATATGAGTTTCCGTCTTAAACCGTGATACTTTGAAAGACACTGTCCGTTTTGTACACGAAGTGCATCCAGCTTTTGCGGTAGCCCTCTCAACTTTTTAACACATGCTATGTGGGTGAAATGATGATACCATGCCAACTTTCAACCTTTTGAGAGTTCCATTGTACTGCTTTTCAATTTCAGGGTCATTTAGCTAAAAAATCAATAACTGCATGAAAAATAACAAATGAAGTTAGAAAGGGTTGAAAATTGATGATGTGGCTTTGAATGGTGCATTTTGAACACACAAAAAGCTTGGAGTTAAAATAAGTTCAAGAAAAATGAAATGCCTTTTGTAACAGATGAGTTTCCGTCCGAAACCATGATACTTTGAAAGAGACTTCCCTTTTTGTACACAAAGTGCATTCAGATTTTGCCGTAACCCTCTCAACTTTTTAGCACATGCTATGTGGGTCAAATTATGATACCATGCCAACTTTCAACCATTTCAGAGTTCATTTGTAGTGCTTTTCAATTTCAAGGTCATTTAGCTCAAACAAATCTATAACTGCATGAAAAATAAGAAATGAAGTCAGAAAGGGTTGAAAATTGATGATGTGGCTTTGAATGGTGCATTTTGAACACAAATAAAGCCTCGAGTTCAAATAAGTTGAAGAAAATGAAATGCTTTTTGTAACAGATGAGTTTTCGTCCAAAACCCTCATACTTGGAAAGGACTGTCCGTTTTGTAGTTTTTGTCGTAACCCTCTCAACATTTTAGCACATGCTATGTGGGTGAAATGATGGTACCATGCCAACTTTCAACCTTTTCATAGTTCATTTGTAGTGCATTTCAATTTTAGGGTCATTGAGCTCAAAAAAATCAATAGCTGCATGAAAACTAACAAATGAAATTAGAAAGGGTTGAAAATTGATGATGTGGCCTTGAATAGTGCATTTTGAACACAGAAAAAGCCTGGAGTTCAAATAAGTTCAAGAAAATGAAATGCCTTTTGTAACAGATGAGTTTCCGTCTAAAACCGTGATACTTCGAAAGAGACAGTCCGTTTTGTACACGAGGTGCATCCAGCTTTTGCCGTAGCCCTCTCAACTTTTTAGCACATGCTATGTGGGTGAAATGATGATACCATGCCAACTTTCAACCTTTTGAGAGTTCATTTGTAATGCTTTTCAATTTCAGGGTCATTTATCTCAAAAAATCAATAGATGCATGAAAAATAACAAATGAAGTCAGAAAGGGTTGAAAATAGAATATGTGGCTTTGAATGGTGCATTTTGAACACACAAAAAGCCTGGAGTTCAAATAAGTTCAAGAAAATGAAATGCCTTTTGTAAGAGATGAGTTTCCGTCTCAAACCGTGATACTTCAAAAGAGACTGTCCGTTTTGTACACGAAGTGCATCCAGCTTTATCCGTAGCCCTCTCAACTTTTTAGCACATGCTATGTGGGTGAAATGATGATACCATGCCAACTTTCAACCTTTTGAGAGTTCATTTGTAGTGCTTTTCAATTTCAGGGTCATTTAGCTAAAAAAATCAATAGCTGCAAGAAAAATAACAAATGAAGTCAGAAAGGGTTGAAAATTGATGATGTGGCTTTGAATGGTGCATTTTGAACACACAAAAAGCCTGGAGTTCGAATAAGTTCAAGAAATGAAATGCCTTTTTTAACAGATGAGTTTCCGTCTTAAACCGTCATACTTCAAAACAGACTGTCCGTTTTGTACACGAAGTGCAACCAGCTTTTGCCGTAGCCCTCTCAACTTTTTAGCACATGCTATGTGGGTGAAATGATGGTACCATGCCAACTTTCAACCTTTTCATAGTTCATTTGTAGTGCATTTCAATTTCAGGGTCATTGAGCTCAAAAAAATCAATAGCTGCATGAAAAATAACAAATGAAGTTAGAAAGGGTTGAAAATTGATGATGTGGCCTTGAATGGTGCATTTTGAACACACAAAAAGCCTGGAGTTCAAATAAGTTCAAGAAAATGAAATGCCTTTTGTAACAGATGAGTTTTCGTCTAAAACCGTGATACTTCGAAAGAGACAGTCCGTTTTGTACACGAAGTGCATCCAGCTTTTGTCGTAGCCCTCTCAACTTTTTAGCACATGCTATGTGGGTGAAATGATGATACCATGCCAACTTTCAACCTTTTGAGAGTTCATTTGTAGTGCTTTTCAATTTCAGTGTCATTTAGCTAAAAAAATCAATAGCTGCATGAAAAATAACAAATGAAGTCAGAAAGGGTTGAAAATTGATGATGTGGCTTTGAATGGTGCATTTTGAGCACACAAAAAGCCTGGAGTTCAAATAAGTTCAAGAAAATGAAATGCCTTTTGTAACAGATGAGTTTCCGTCTAAAACCGTGATACTTCGAAAGAGACAGTCCGTTTTGTACACGGAGTGCATCCAGCTTTTGTCGTAGCCCTCTCAACTTTTTAGCACATGCTATGTGAGTGAAATGATGATACCATGCAAACTTTCAATGTTTTGAGAGTTCATTTGTAGTGCTTTTCAATTTCAGGGTCATTTAGCTCAAAAAAATCAATAGCTAAATGAAAAATAACAAATGAAGTTAGAAAGGGCTGAAAATTGATGATGTGGCTTTGAATGGTGCATTTTGAACACACAAAAAGCCTGGAGGTCAAATAGCTTCAAGAAAATGAAATGCCTTTTGTGACCGATGAGTTTCCGTCTTAAACCGTGATACTTCGAAAGACACTGTCCGTTTTGTACACGTAGTGCATCCAGCTTTTGCGGTAGCCCTCTCAACTTTTTAACACATGCTATGTGGGTGAAATGATGATACCATTCCAACTTTCAACCTTTTGAGAGTTCCATTGTACTGCTTTTCAATTTCAGGGTCATTTAGCTAAAAAATCAATAACTGCATGGAAAATAACAAATGAAGTTAGAAAGGGTTGAAAATTGATGATGTGGCTTTGAATGGTGCATTTTGAACACACAAAAAGCTTGGAGTTAAAATAAGTTCAAGAAAATGAAATGCCTTTTGTAACAGATGAGCATCCGTCCGAAACCATGATACTTTGAAAGAGACTTCCGGTTTTGTACACAAAGTGCATTCAGATTTTGCCGTAACCCTCTCAACTTTTTAGCACATGCTATGTGGGTCAAATTATCATACCATGCCAACTTTCAACCATTTCAGAGTTCATTTGTAGTGCTTTTCAATTTCAAGGTCATTTAGCTCAAACAAATCTATAACTGCATGAAAAATAAGAAATGAAGTCAGAAATGATTGAAAATTGATGATGTGGCTTTGAATGGTGCATTTTTAACACACAAAAAGCCTTGAGTTCAAATAAGTTGAAGAAAATGAAATGCCTTTTGTAACAGATGAGTTTTCGTCCAAAACCCTCATACTTGGAAAGGACTGTCCATTTTGTAGTTTTTGCCGTAACCCTCTCAACTTTTTAGCACATGCTATGTGGGTGAAATGATGGTACCATGCCAACTTTCAACCTTTTCATAGTTCATTTGTAGTGCATTTCAATTTCAGGGTCATTGAGCTCAAAAAAATCAATAGCTGCATGAAAAATAACAAATGAGGTTAGAAAGGGTTGAAAATTGATGATGTGGCCTTGAATAGTGCATTTTGAACACACAAAAAGCCTGGAGTTCAAATAAGTTCAAGAAAATGAAATGCCTTTTGTAACAGATGAGTTTTCGTCTAAAACCGTGATACTTCGAAAGAGACAGTCCGTTTTGTACACGAAGTGCATCCAGCTTTTGTCGTAGCCCTCTCAACTTTTTAGCACATGCTATGTGGGTGAAATGATGATACCATGCCAACTTTCAACCTTTTGAGAGTTCATTTGTAGTGCTTTTCAATTTCAGTGTCATTTAGCTAAAAAAATCAATAGCTGCATGAAAAATAACAAATGAAGTCAGAAAGGGTTGAAAATTGATGATGTGGCTTTGAATGGTGCATTTTGAGCACACCAAAAGCCTGGAGTTCAAATAAGTTCAAGAAAATGAAATGCCTTTTGTAACAGATGAGTTTCCGTCTAAAACCGTGATACTTCGAAAGAGACAGTCCGTTTTGTACACGAAGTGCATCCAGCTTTTGTCGTAGCCCTCTCAACTTTTTAGCACATGCTATGTGAGTGAAATGATGATACCATGCAAACTTTCAATGTTTTGAGAGTTCATTTGTAGTGCTTTTCAATTTCAGGGTCATTTAGCTCAAAAAAATCAATAGCTAAATGAAAAATAACAAATGAAGTTACAAAGGGCTGAAAATTGATGATGTGGCTTTGAATGGTGCATTTTGAACACACAAAAAGCCTGGAGGTCAAATAGCTTCAAGAAAATGAAATGCCTTTTGTGACAGATGAGTTTCCGTCTTAAACCGTGATACTTCGAAAGACACTGTCCGTTTTGTACATGAAGTGCATCCAGCTTTTGCGGTAGCCCTCTCAACTTTTTAACACATGCTATGTGGGTGAAATGATGATACCATTCCAACTTTCAACCTTTTGAGAGTTCCATTGTACTGCTTTTCAATTTCAGGGTCATTTAGCTAAAAAATCAATAACTGCATGGAAAATAACAAATGAAGTTAGAAAGGGTTGAAAATTGATGATGTGGCTTTGAATGGTGCATTTTGAACACACAAAAAGCTTGGAGTTAAAATAAGTTCAAGAAAATGAAATGCCTTTTGTAACAGATGAGTATCCGTCCGAAACCATGATACTTTGAAAGAGACTTCCCGTTTTGTACACAAAGTGCATTCAGATTTTGCCGTAACCCTCTCAACTTTTTAGCACATGCTATGTGGGTCAAATTATGATACCATGCCAACTTTCAACCATTTCAGAGTTCATTTGTAGTGCTTTTCAATTTCAAGGTCATTTAGCTCAAACAAATCTATAACTGCATGAAAAATAAGAAATGAAGTCAGAAAGGGTTGAAAATTGATGATGTGGCTTTGAATGGTGCATTTTGAACACACAAAAAGCCTCGAGTTCAAATAAGTTGAAGAAAATTAAATGCCTTTTGTAACAGATGAGTTTTCGTCCAAAACCCTCATACTTGGAAAGGACTGTCCGTTTTGTAGTTTTTGCCGTAACCCTCTCAACTTTTTAGCACATGCTATGTGGGTGAAATGATGGTACCATGCCAACTTTCTACCTTTTCATAGTTCATTTGTAGTGCATTTCAATTTCAGGGTCATTGAGCTCAAAAAAATCAATAGTTGCATGAAAAATAACAAATGAAGTTAGAAAGGGTTGAAAATTGATGATGTGGCCTTGAATGGTGCGTTTTGAACACACAAAAAGCCTGGAGTTCAAATAAGTTCAAGAAAATGAAATGCGTTTTGTAACAGATGAGTTTCCGTCTAAAACCGTGATACTTCGAAAGAGACAGTCCGTTTGTTCACGAGGTGCATCCAGCTTTTGCCGTAGCCCTCTCAACTTTTTAGCACATGCTATGTCGGTGAAATGATGATACCATGCCAACTTTCAACCTTTTGAGAGATCATTTGTAATGCTTTTCAATTTCAGGGTCATTTATCTCACAAAAATCAATAGGTGCATGAAAAATAACAAATGAAGTCAGAAAGGGTTGAAAATAGAAGATGTGGCTTTGAATGGTGCATTTTGAACACACAAAAAGCCTGGAGTTCAAATAAGTTCAAGAAAATGAAATGCCTTTTGTAAGAGATGAGTTTCCGTCTCAAACCGTGATACTTCAAAACAGACTGTCCGTTTTGTACACAAAGTGCAACCAGCTTTTGCCGTAGCCCTTTCAAGTTTTTAGCACATGCTATGTGGGTGAAATGATGATACCATGCCAACTTTCAACCTTTTGAGAGTTCATTTGTAGTGCTTTTCAATTTCAGGGTCATTTAGCTAAAAAAATCAATAGCTGCAAGAAAAATAACAAATGAAGTCAGAAAGGGTTGAAAATTGATGATGTGGCTTTGAATGGTGCATTTTGAACACACAAAAAGCCTGGAGTTCGAATAAGTTCAAGAAATGAAATGCCTTTTTTAACAGATGAGTTTCCGTCTTAAACCGTGATACTTCAAAACAGACTGTCCGTTTTGTACACAAAGTGCAACCAGCTTTTGCCGTAGCCCTCTCAAGTTTTTAGCACATGCTATGTGGGTGAAATTATGATACCATGCCAACTTTCAACGTTTTGAGAGTTCATTTGTAGTGCTTTTCAATTTCAGGGTCATTTAGCTAAAAAAATCAATAGCTGCATGAAAAATAACAAATGAAGTCAGAAAGGGTTGAAAATTGATGATGTGGCTTTGAATGGTGCATTTTGAGCACACAAAAAGCCTGGATTTCAAATAAGTTCAAGAAAATGAAATGCCTTTTGTAACAGATGAGTTTCCGTCTAAAACCGTGATACTTCGAAAGAGATAGTCCATTTTGTACACGAAGTGCATCCAGCTTTTGTCGTGGCCCTCTCAACTTTTTAGCACATGCTATGTGAGTGAAATGATGATACCATGCAAACTTTCAATGTTTTGAGAGTTCATTTGTAGTGCTTTTCAATTTCAGGGTCATTTAGCTCAAAAAAATCAATAGCTAAATGAAAAATAACAAATGAAGTTAGAAAGGGCTGAAAATTGATGCTGTGGCTTTTAATGGTGCATTTTGAACACACAAAAAGCCTGGAGGTCAAATAGTTTCAAGAAAATGAAATGCCTTTTGTGACATATGAGTTTCCGTCTTAAACCGTGATACTTTGAAAGACACTGTCCGTTTTGTACACGAAGTGCATCCAGCTTTTGCGGTAGCCCTCTCAACTTTTTAACACATGCTATGTGGGTGAAATGATGATACCATGCCAACTTTCAACCTTTTGAGAGTTCCATTGTACTGCTTTTCAATTTCAGGGTCATTTAGCTAAAAAATCAATAACTGCATGAAAAATAACAAATGAAGTTAGAAAGGGTTGAAAATTGATGATGTGGCTTTGAATGGTGCATTTTGAACACACAAAAAGCTTGGAGTTAAAATAAGTTCAAGAAAAATGAAATGCCTTTTGTAACAGATGAGTTTCCGTCCGAAACCATGATACTTTGAAAGAGACTTCCCTTTTTGTACACAAAGTGCATTCAGATTTTGCCGTAACCCTCTCAACTTTTTAGCACATGCTATGTGGGTCAAATTATGATACCATGCCAACTTTCAACCATTTCAGAGTTCATTTGTAGTGCTTTTCAATTTCAAGGTCATTTAGCTCAAACAAATCTATAACTGCATGAAAAATAAGAAATGAAGTCAGAAAGGGTTGAAAATTGATGATGTGGCTTTGAATGGTGCATTTTGAACACAAATAAAGCCTCGAGTTCAAATAAGTTGAAGAAAATGAAATGCTTTTTGTAACAGATGAGTTTTCGTCCAAAACCCTCATACTTGGAAAGGACTGTCCGTTTTGTAGTTTTTGTCGTAACCCTCTCAACATTTTAGCACATGCTATGTGGGTGAAATGATGGTACCATGCCAACTTTCAACCTTTTCATAGTTCATTTGTAGTGCATTTCAATTTCAGGATCATTGAGCTCAAAAAAATCAATAGCTGCATGAAAACTAACAAATGAAATTAGAAAGGGTTGAAAATTGATGATGTGGCCTTGAATAGTGCATTTTGAACACAGAAAAAGCCTGGAGTTCAAATAAGTTCAAGAAAATGAAATGCCTTTTGTAACAGATGAGTTTCCGTCTAAAACCGTGATACTTCGAAAGAGACAGTCCGTTTTGTACACGAGGTGCATCCAGCTTTTGCCGTAGCCCTCTCAACTTTTTAGCACATGCTATGTGGGTGAAATGATGATACCATGCCAACTTTCAACCTTTTGAGAGTTCATTTGTAATGCTTTTCAATTTCAGGGTCATTTATCTCAAAAAAATCAATAGATGCATGAAAAATAACAAATGAAGTCAGAAAGGGTTGAAAATAGAATATGTGGCTTTGAATGGTGCATTTTGAACACACAAAAAGCCTGGAGTTCAAATAAGTTCAAGAAAATGAAATGCCTTTTGTAAGAGATGAGTTTCCGTCTCAAACCGTGATACTTCAAAAGAGACTGTCCGTTTTGTACACGAAGTGCATCCAGCTTTATCCGTAGCCCTCTCAACTTTTTAGCACATGCTATGTGGGTGAAATGATGATACCATGCCAACTTTCAACCTTTTGAGAGTTCATTTGTAGTGCTTTTCAATTTCAGGGTCATTTAGCTAAAAAAATCAATAGCTGCAAGAAAAATAACAAATGAAGTCAGAAAGGGTTGAAAATTGATGATGTGGCTTTGAATGGTGCATTTTGAACACACAAAAAGCCTGGAGTTCGAATAAGTTCAAGAAATGAAATGCCTTTTTTAACAGATGAGTTTCCGTCTTAAACCGTCATACTTCAAAACAGACTGTCCGTTTTGTACACGAAGTGCAACCAGCTTTTGCCGTAGCCCTCTCAACTTTTTAGCACATGCTATGTGGGTGAAATGATGGTACCATGCCAACTTTCAACCTTTTCATAGTTCATTTGTAGTGCATTTCAATTTCAGGGTCATTGAGCTCAAAAAAATCAATAGCTGCATGAAAAATAACAAATGAAGTTAGAAAGGGTTGAAAATTGATGATGTGGCCTTGAATGGTGCATTTTGAACACACAAAAAGCCTGGAGTTCAAATAAGTTCAAGAAAATGAAATGCCTTTTGTAACAGATGAGTTTTCGTCTAAAACCGTGATACTTCGAAAGAGACAGTCCGTTTTGTACACGAAGTGCATCCAGCTTTTGTCGTAGCCCTCTCAACTTTTTAGCACATGCTATGTGGGTGAAATGATGATACCATGCCAACTTTCAACCTTTTGAGAGTTCATTTGTAGTGCTTTTCAATTTCAGTGTCATTTAGCTAAAAAAATCAATAGCTGCATGAAAAATAACAAATGAAGTCAGAAAGGGTTGAAAATTGATGATGTGGCTTTGAATGGTGCATTTTGAGCACACAAAAAGCCTGGAGTTCAAATAAGTTCAAGAAAATGAAATGCCTTTTGTAACAGATGAGTTTCCGTCTAAAACCGTGATACTTCGAAAGAGACAGTCCGTTTTGTACACGGAGTGCATCCAGCTTTTGTCGTAGCCCTCTCAACTTTTTAGCACATGCTATGTGAGTGAAATGATGATACCATGCAAACTTTCAATGTTTTGAGAGTTCATTTGTAGTGCTTTTCAATTTCAGGGTCATTTAGCTCAAAAAAATCAATAGCTAAATGAAAAATAACAAATGAAGTTAGAAAGGGCTGAAAATTGATGATGTGGCTTTGAATGGTGCATTTTGAACACACAAAAAGCCTGGAGGTCAAATAGCTTCAAGAAAATGAAATGCCTTTTGTGACCGATGAGTTTCCGTCTTAAACCGTGATACTTCGAAAGACACTGTCCGTTTTGTACACGTAGTGCATCCAGCTTTTGCGGTAGCCCTCTCAACTTTTTAACACATGCTATGTGGGTGAAATGATGATACCATTCCAACTTTCAACCTTTTGAGAGTTCCATTGTACTGCTTTTCAATTTCAGGGTCATTTAGCTAAAAAATCAATAACTGCATGGAAAATAACAAATGAAGTTAGAAAGGGTTGAAAATTGATGATGTGGCTTTGAATGGTGCATTTTGAACACACAAAAAGCTTGGAGTTAAAATAAGTTCAAGAAAATGAAATGCCTTTTGTAACAGATGAGCATCCGTCCGAAACCATGATACTTTGAAAGAGACTTCCGGTTTTGTACACAAAGTGCATTCAGATTTTGCCGTAACCCTCTCAACTTTTTAGCACATGCTATGTGGGTCAAATTATCATACCATGCCAACTTTCAACCATTTCAGAGTTCATTTGTAGTGCTTTTCAATTTCAAGGTCATTTAGCTCAAACAAATCTATAACTGCATGAAAAATAAGAAATGAAGTCAGAAATGATTGAAAATTGATGATGTGGCTTTGAATGGTGCATTTTTAACACACAAAAAGCCTTGAGTTCAAATAAGTTGAAGAAAATGAAATGCCTTTTGTAACAGATGAGTTTTCGTCCAAAACCCTCATACTTGGAAAGGACTGTCCATTTTGTAGTTTTTGCCGTAACCCTCTCAACTTTTTAGCACATGCTATGTGGGTGAAATGATGGTACCATGCCAACTTTCAACCTTTTCATAGTTCATTAGTAGTGCATTTCAATTTCAGGGTCATTGAGCTCAAAAAAATCAATAGCTGCATGAAAAATAACAAATGAGGTTAGAAAGGGTTGAAAATTGATGATGTGGCCTTGAATAGTGCATTTTGAACACACAAAAAGCCTGGAGTTCAAATAAGTTCAAGAAAATGAAATGCCTTTTGTAACAGATGAGTTTTCGTCTAAAACCGTGATACTTCGAAAGAGACAGTCCGTTTTGTACACGAAGTGCATCCAGCTTTTGTCGTAGCCCTCTCAACTTTTTAGCACATGCTATGTGGGTGAAATGATGATACCATGCCAACTTTCAACCTTTTGAGAGTTCATTTGTAGTGCTTTTCAATTTCAGTGTCATTTAGCTAAAAAAATCAATAGCTGCATGAAAAATAACAAATGAAGTCAGAAAGGGTTGAAAATTGATGATGTGGCTTTGAATGGTGCATTTTGAGCACACCAAAAGCCTGGAGTTCAAATAAGTTCAAGAAAATGAAATGCCTTTTGTAACAGATGAGTTTCCGTCTAAAACCGTGATACTTCGAAAGAGACAGTCCATTTTGTACACGAAGTGCATCCAGCTTTTGTCGTAGCCCTCTCAACTTTTTAGCACATGCTATGTGAGTGAAATGATGATACCATGCAAACTTTCAATGTTTTGAGAGTTCATTTGTAGTGCTTTTCAATTTCAGGGTCATTTAGCTCAAAAAAATCAATAGCTAAATGAAAAATAACAAATGAAGTTACAAAGGGCTGAAAATTGATGATGTGGCTTTGAATGGTGCATTTTGAACACACAAAAAGCCTGGAGGTCAAATAGCTTCAAGAAAATGAAATGCCTTTTGTGACAGATGAGTTTCCGTCTTAAACCGTGATACTTCGAAAGACACTGTCCGTTTTGTACATGAAGTGCATCCAGCTTTTGCGGTAGCCCTCTCAACTTTTTAACACATGCTATGTGGGTGAAATGATGATACCATTCCAACTTTCAACCTTTTGAGAGTTCCATTGTACTGCTTTTCAATTTCAGGGTCATTTAGCTAAAAAATCAATAACTGCATGGAAAATAACAAATGAAGTTAGAAAGGGTTGAAAATTGATGATGTGGCTTTGAATGGTGCATTTTGAACACACAAAAAGCTTGGAGTTAAAATAAGTTCAAGAAAATGAAATGCCTTTTGTAACAGATGAGTATCCGTCCGAAACCATGATACTTTGAAAGAGACTTCCCGTTTTGTACACAAAGTGCATTCAGATTTTGCCGTAACCCTCTCAACTTTTTAGCACATGCTATGTGGGTCAAATTATGATACCATGCCAACTTTCAACCATTTCAGAGTTCATTTGTAGTGCTTTTCAATTTCAAGGTCATTTAGCTCAAACAAATCTATAACTGCATGAAAAATAAGAAATGAAGTCAGAAAGGGTTGAAAATTGATGATGTGGCTTTGAATGGTGCATTTTTAACACACAAAAAGCCTTGAGTTCAAATAAGTTGAAGAAAATGAAATGCCTTTTGTAACAGATGAGTTTTCGTCCAAAACCCTCATACTTGGAAAGGACTGTCCGTTTTGTAGTTTTTGCCGTAACCCTCTCAACTTTTTAGCACATGCTATGTGGGTGAAATGATGGTACCATGCCAACTTTCAACCTTTTCATAGTTCATTTGTAGTGCATTTCAATTTCAGGGTCATTGAGCTCAAAAAAATCAATAGCTGCATGAAAAATAACAAATGAAGTTAGAAAGGGTTGAAAATTGATGATGTGGCCTTGAAAAGTTCATTTTGAACACAGAAAAAGCCTGGAGTTCAAATAAGTTCAAGAAAATGAAATGCCTTTTGTAACAGATGAGTTTCCGTCTAAAACCGTGATACTTCGAGAGAGACAGTCCGTTTTGTACACGAGGTGCATCCAGCTTTTTGCCGTAGCCCTCTCAACTTTTTAGCACATGCTATGTGGGTGAAATGATGATACCATGCCAACCTTCAACCTTTTGAGAGTTCAATTGTAGTGCTTTTCAATTTCAGGGTCATTTAGCTAAAAAATAATAACTGCATGAAAAATAACAAATGAAGTCAGAAAGGGTTGAAAATTGATGATGTGGCTTTGAATGGTGCATTTTGAACACACAAAAAGCCTGGAGTTCAAATAAGTTCAAGAAAATGAAATGCCTTTTGTAACAGATGAGTTTTCGTGCAAAACCCTTATACTTGGAAAGAGACTGTCCGTTTTGTAGTTTCTGTCGTAACCCTCTCATCTTTTTAGCACATGCTATGTGGGTGAAATGATGGTACCATGCCGACTTTCAACCTTTTCAGAGTTCAGTTGTAGTGGTTTTCAATTTCAGGGTCATTTGGCTCAAAACATTCAATAGCTGCATGAAAAATAACAAATGAAGCCAGAAAGGGTTGAAAATTGATTATGTGGCTTGAATGGTGTATTTTGAACACACAAAAAACCTGGAATTCAAATGAGTTCAAGAAAATGAAATGCCTTTTGTAACAGATGAGTTTCCGTCTCAAACCGTGATACTTCGAAAGAGACTGTCCGTTTTGTACACGAAGTGCATCCATCTTTTGCCGTAGCCCTCTCAACTTTTTAGCACATGCTATGTGGGTGAAATGATGATACCATGCCAACTTTCAACCTTTTGAGAGTTCATTTGTAGAGCTTTTCAATTTCAGGGTCATTTAGCTCAAAAAAAGCAATAGTTGCATGTGAAATAAAAAATGAATTCAAAAAGGGTTGAAAATTGATGATGTGGCCTTGAAAAGTTCATTTTGAACACAGAAAAAGCCTGGAGTTCAAATAAGTTCAAGAAAATGAAATGCCTTTTGTAACAGATGAGTTTCCGTCTAAAACCGTGATACTTCGAGAGAGACAGTCCGTTTTGTACACGAGGTGCATCCAGCTTTTTGCCGTAGCCCTCTCAACTTTTTAGCACATGCTATGTGGGTGAAATGATGATACCATGCCAACCTTCAACCTTTTGAGAGTTCAATTGTAGTGCTTTTCAATTTCAGGGTCATTTAGCTAAAAAATAATAACTGCATGAAAAATAACAAATGAAGTCAGAAAGGGTTGAAAATTGATGATGTGGCTTTGAATGGTGCATTTTGAACACACAAAAAGCCTGGAGTTCAAATAAGTTCAAGAAAATGAAATGCCTGTTGTAACAGATGAGTTTCCGTCTAAAACCGTGATCCTTCGAAAGAGACAGTCCGTTTTGTACACGAAGTGCATCCAGCTTTTGTCGTAGCCCTCTCAACTTTTTAGCACATGCTATGTGAGTGAAATGATGATACCATGCAAACTTTCAATGTTTTGAGAGTTCATTTGTAGTGCTTTTCAATTTCAGGGTCATTTAGCTCAAAAAAATCAATAGCTAAATGAAAAATAACAAATGAAGTTAGAAAGGGCTGAAAATTGATGATGTGGCTTTGAATGGTGCATTTTGAACACACAAAAAGCCTGGAGGTCAAATAGCTTCAAGAAAATGAAATGCCTTTTGTGACAGATGAGTTTCCGTCTTAAACCGTGATACTTCGAAAGACACTGTCCGTTTTGTACATGAAGTGCATCCAGCTTTTGCGGTAGCCCTCTCAACTTTTTAACACATGCTATGTGGGTGAAATGATGATACCATTCCAACTTTCAACCTTTTGAGAGTTCCATTGTACTGCTTTTCAATTTCAGGGTCATTTAGCTAAAAAATCAATAACTGCATGGAAAATAACAAATGAAGTTAGAAAGGGTTGAAAATTGATGATGTGGCTTTGAATGGTGCATTTTGAACACACAAAAAGCTTGGAGTTAAAATAAGTTCAAGAAAATGAAATGCCTTTTGTAACAGATGAGTATCCGTGCGAAACCATGATACTTTGAAAGAGACTTCCCGTTTTGTACACAAAGTGCATTCAGATTTTGCCGTAACCCTCTCAACATTTTAGCACATGCTATGTGGGTCAAATTATGATACCATGCCAACTTTCAACCATTTCAGAGTTCATTTGTAGTGCTTTTCAATTTCGAGGTCATTTAGCTCAAACAAATCTATAACTGCATGAAAAATAAGAAATGAAGTCAGAAAGGGTTGAAAATTGATGATGTGGCTTTGAATGGTGCATTTTTAACACACAAAAAGCCTTGAGTTCAAATAAGTTGAAGAAAAAGAAATGCCTTTTGTAACAGATGAGTTTTCGTCCAAAACCCTCATACTTGGAAAGGACTGTCCGTTTTGTAGTTTTTGCCGTAACCCTCTCAACTTTTTAGCACATGCTATGTGGGTGAAATGATGGTACCATGCCAACTTTCAACCTTTTCATAGTTCATTTGTAGTGCATTTCAATTTCAGGGTCATTGAGCTCAAAAAAATCAATAGCTGCATGAAAAATAACAAATAAAGTTAGAAAGGGTTGAAAATTTATGATGTGGCCTTGAATAGTGCATTTTGAACACACAAAAAGCCTGGAGTTCAAATAAGTTCAAGAAAATGAAATGCCTTTTGTAACAGATGAGTTTCCGTCTAAAACCGTGATACTTCGAAAGAGACAGTCCGTTTTGTACACGAGGTGCATCCAGCTTTTTGCCGTAGCCCTCTCAACTTTTTAGCACATGCTATGTGGGTGAAATGATGATACCATGCCAACTTTCAACCTTTTGAGAGTTCAATTGTAGAGCTTTTCAATTTCCGGGTCATTTAGCTCAAAAAAGCAATAGTTGCATGTGAAATAAAAAATGAATTCAAAAAGGGTTGAAAATTGATGATGTGGCTTTGAATGGTGCATTTTGAACACAGAAATAGCCTAGAGTTCAAGTAAGTTGAAGAAAACTAAATGCCTTTTGTAACAGATGAGTTTCCGTCTGAAACCGTGATACTTCGGAAGAGACTGTCCGTTTTGTACACGAAGTGCATCCAGCTTTATCCGTAGCCCTCTCAACTTTTTAGCACATGCTATGTGTGTGAAATGATGATACCATGCCAACTTTCAACCTTTTGAGAGTTCATTTGTAGTGCTTTTCAATTTCAGGGTCATTTAGCTAAAAAAATCAATAGCTGCAAGAAAAATAACAAATGAAGTCAGAAAGGGTTGCAAATTGATGATGTGGCTTTGAATGGTGCATTTTGAACACACAAAAAGCCTGGAGTTCGAATAAGTTCAAGAAATGAAATGCCTTTTTTAACAGATGAGTTTCCGTCTTAAACCGTGATACTTCAAAACAGACTGTCCGTTTTGTACACGAAGTGCAACCAGCTTTTGCCGTAGCCCTCTCAACTTTTTAGCACATGCTATGTGGGTGAAATGATGATACCATGCCAACTTTCAACCTTTTGAGAGTTCATTTGTAGTGCTTTTCAATTTCAGGGTCATTTAGCTAAAAAAATCAATAGCTGCATGAAAAATAACAAATGAAGTCAGAAAGGGTTGAAAATTGATGATGTGGCTTTGAATGGTACATTTTGAGCACACAAAAAGCCTGGAGTTCAAATAAGTTCAAGAAAATGAAATGCCTTTTGTAACAGATGAGTTTCCGTCTAAAACCGTGATACTTCGAAAGAGACAGTCCGTTTTGTACACGAAGTGCATCCAGCTTTTGTCGTAGCCCTCTTAACTTTTTAGCACATGCTATGTGAGTGAAATGATGATACCATGCAAACATTCAATGTTTTGAGAGTTCATTTGTAGTGCTTTTCAATTTCAGGGTGATTTAGCTCAAAAAAATCAATAGCTAAATGAAAAATAACAAAATAAGTTATAAAGGGCTGAAAATTGATGATGTGGCTTTTAATGGTGCATTTTGAACACACAAAAAGCCTGGAGGTCAAATAGCTTCAAGAAAATGAAATGCCTTTTGTGACATATGAGTTTCCGTCTTAAACCGTGATACTTCGAAAGACACTGTCCGTTTTGTACACGAAGTGCATCCAGCTTTTGCGGTAGCCCTCTCCACTTTTTAACACATGCTATGTGGGTGAAATGATGATACCATGCCAACTTTCAACCTTTTGAGAGTTCCATTGTACTGCTTTTCAATTTCAGGGTCATTTAGCTAAAAAATCAATAACTGCATGAAAAATAACAAATGAAGTTAGAAAGGGTTGAAAATTGATGATGTGGCTTTGAATGGTGCATTTTGAACACACAAAAAGCTTGGAGTTCAAATAAGGTCAAGAAAATGAAATGCCTTTTGTAACAGATGAGTTTCCGTCCGAAACCATGATACTTCGAAAGAGACTTCCCGTTTTGTACACAAAGTGCATTCAGATTTTGCCGTAACCCTCTCAACTTTTTAGCACATGCTATGTGGGTCAAATTATGATACCATGCCAACTTTCAACCATTTCAGAGTTCATTTGTAGTGCTTTTCAATTTCAAGGTCATTTACCTCAAACAAATCTATAACTGCATGAAAAATAAGAAATGAAGTCAGAAAGGGTTGAAAATTGATGATGTGGCTTTGAATGGTGCATTTTGAACACACAAAAAGCCTCGAGTTCAAATAAGTTGAAGAAAATGAAATGCCTTTTGTAACGCATGAGTTTTCGTCCAAAACCCTCATACTTGGAAAGGACTGTCCGTTTTGTACTTTTTGCCGTAACCCTCTCAACTTTTTAGCACATGCTATGTGGGTGAAATGATGGTACCATGCCAACTTTCAACCTTTTTATAGTTCATTTGTAGTGCATTTCAATTTCAGGGTCATTGAGCTCAAAAAAATCAATAGCTGCATGAAAAATAACAAATGAAGTTAGAAAGGGTTGAAAATTGATGATGTGGCCTTGAATGGTGCATTTTGAACACACAAAAAGCCTGGAGTTCAAATAAGTTCAAGAAAATGAAATGCCTTTTTTAACAGATGAGTTTCCGTCTAAAACCGTGATACTTCGAAAGAGACAGTCCGTTTTGTACACGAGGTGCATCCAGCTTTTGCCGTACCCTCTCAACTTTTTAGCACATGCTATGTGGGTGAAATGATGATACCATGCCAACTTTCAACCTTTTGAGAGTTCATTTGTAATGCTTTTCAATTTCAGGGTCATTTATCTCAAAAAAATCAATAGCTGCATGAAAAATAACAAATGAAGTCAGAAAGGGTTGAAAATAGAAGATGTGGCTTTGAATGGTGCATTTTGAACACACAAAAAGCCTGGAGTTCAAATAAGTTCAAGAAAATGAAATGCCTTTTGTAAGAGATGATTTTCCGTCTCAAACCGTGATACTTCAAAAGAGATTGTCCATTTTGTACACGAAGTGCATCCAGCTTTTGCCGTAGGCCTCTCAACTTTTTAGCACATGCTATGTGGGTGGAATGATGATACCATGCCAACTTTCAACCTTTTGAGAGTTCAATTGTAGTGCTTTTCAATTTCAGGGTCATTTAGCTAAAAAATCAATAACTGCATGAAAAATAACAAATGAAGTCAGAAAGGGTTGAAAATTGATGATGTGGCTTTGAATGGTGCATTTTGAACACACAAAAAGCCTGGAGTTCAAATAAGTTCAAGAAAATGAAATGCCTTTTGTAACAGATGAGTTTTCGTGCAAAACCCTTATACTTGGAAAGAGACTGTCCGTTTTGTAGTTTCTGTCATAACCCTCTCATCTTTTTAGCACATGCTATGTGGGTGAAATGATGGTACCATGCCAACTTTCAACCTTTTCAGAGTTCATTTGTAGTGGTTTTCAATTTCAGGGTCATTTAGCTCAAAACTTTCAATAGCTGCATGAAAAATAACAAATGAAGTCAGAAAGGGTTGAAAATTGATGATGTGGCTTGAATGGTGTATTTTGAACACACAAAAAACCTGGAATTCAAATGAGTTCAAAAAAATGAAATGCCTTTTGTAACAGATGAGTTTCCGTCTCAAACCGTGATACTTCGAAAGAGACTGTCCGTTTTGTACACGAAGTGCATCCATCTTTTTCCGTAGCCCTCTCAACTTTTTAGCACATGCTATGTGGGTGAAATGATGATACCATGCCAACTTTCAACCTTTTGAGAGTTCATTTGTAGTGCTTTTCAATTTCAGGGTCATTTAGCTCAAAAAAAGCAATAGTTGCATGCGAAATAACAAATGAATTCAAAAAGGGTTGAAAATTGATGATGTGGCTTTGAATGGTGCATTTTGAACACATAAATAGCCTGGAGTTCAAGTAAGTTCAAGAAAACTAAATGCCTTTTGTAACAGATGAGTTTCCGTCTGAAACTGTGATACTTCGAAAGAGACTGTCCGTTTTGTACACGAAGTGCATCCAGCTTTATCCGTAGCCCTCTCAACTTTTTAGCACATGCTATGTGGGTGAAATGATGATACCATGCCAAATTTCAACCTTTTGAGAGTTCATTTGTAGTGCTTTTCAATTTCAGGGTCATTTAGCTAAAAAAATCAATAGCTGCAAGAAAAATAACAAATGAAGTCAGAAAGGGTTGAAAATTGATGATGTGGCTTTGAATGGTGCATTTTGAACACACAAAAATCCTGGAGTTCAAATAAGTTCAAGAAAATGAAATGCTTTTTGTAATAGATGAGTTTCCGTCTAAAACCGTGATACTTCGAAAGAGACAGTCCGTTTTGTACACGAAGTGCATCCAGCTTTTGCGGTAGCCCTCTCAACTTTTTAACACATGCTATGTGGGTGAAATGATGATACCATGCCAACTTTCAACCTTTTGAGAGTTCCATTGTACTGCTTTTCAATTTCAGGGTCATTTAGCTAAAAAATCAATAACTGCATGAAAAATAACAAATGAATTCACAAAGGGTTGAAAATTGATGATGTGGCTTTGAATGGTGCATTTTCAACACACAAAAAGCCCGGAGTTCAAATAAGGTCAAGAAAATGAAATGCCTTTTGTAACAGACAAGTTTCCGTCCGAAACCGTGATATTTCGAAATAGACTGTCCGTTTTGTACACGAAGTTCATCCAGGTTTTGCCGTAACCCTCTCAACTTTTTAGCACATGCTATGTGCGTGAAATGATAATACCATGCCAACTTTCAACCTTTTCAGAATTCATTTGTAGTGCTTTTCAATTTCAGGGTCATTTAGCTTAAAAAATCAATAACTGCATGAAAAATAACAAATGAAGTCAGAAGGGGTTGAAAATTGATGATGTGGCTTTGAATGGTGCATTTTGAACACACAAAAAGCATGGAGTTCAAATAAGTTCAGGAATATGAAATGCCTTTTGTAAGAGATGAGTTTCCGTCCAAAACCGTGATACTTCGAAAGAGACTGCCCGTTTTGTACACGAAGTGCATCCATCTTTTGCCGTAGCCCTCTCAACTTTTTAGCACATGCTATGTGGGTGAAATTATGATACCATGCCAACTTTCAACCTTTTCATAGTTCATTTGTACTGCTTTTCAATTTCAAGGTCATTTAGCTCAAAAAAATCTATAACTGCATGAAAAATAAGAAATGAAGTCAGAAAGGGTTGAAAATTGATGATGTGGCTCTGAATGGTGCATTTTGAACACACAAAAAGCCTCGAGTTCAAATAAGTTGAAGAAAATGAAATGCCTTTTTTAATAGATGAGTTTTCGTCCAAAACCTTGATAGTTGGAAAGAGACTGTCAGTTTTGTAGTTTTTGCCGTAACCCTGTCAACTTTTTAGCACATGCTATGTGGGTGAAATGATGGTACCATGCCAACTTTCAACCTTTTCAGAGTTCATTTGCAGTGCTTTTCAATTTCAGGGTCATTTAGCTCAAAAAAATCTATAGCTGCATGAAAATTAACAAATAAAGTCAGAAAGGGTTGAAAATTGATGATGTGGCTTTAAATGGTGCATTTTGAACACACAAAAAGCCTGGAGTTCAAATAAGTTCAAGAAAATGAAATGCCTTTTGCAACAGATGAATTTCAATCTGAAACCGTGATACTTCGAAAGAGATTTTCCGTTTTGTACACGAACTGCATCCAGCTTTTGCCGTAGCCCTCTCAACTTTTTAGCACATGCTATGTAGGTTAAATGATGATACCAATGCCAACTTTCAACCTTTTGAGAGTTCATTTGTAGTGCTTTTCAATTTCAGGGTCATTTAGCTCAAAAAGATTACTAGATGCATAAAAATAAACAAATAAAGTCAGAAAGGGTTGAAAATTGATGATGTGGCTTTGAATGGTGCATTCCGAACACACAAAAAGCCTGGAGGTCAAATAAGTTCACGAAAATGAAATGCCTTTTGTAACATATGAGTTTTCGTCTAAAACCGTGATAGTTCGAAAGAGACTGTCCGTTTTGTACACGAAGTGCATCCAGCTTTTGATGTAGCCCTCTCAACTTTTTAGCACATGCTATGTGGGTGAAATGATGATACCATGCCAACTTTCAACCTTTTGAGAGTTCAATTGTAGTGCTTTTCAATTTCAGGGTCATTTAGCTAAAAAAATCAATAACTGCATGAAAAATAACAAATGAAGTCAGAAAGGTTGAAAATTGATGATGTGGCTTTGAATGGTGCATTTTGAGCACACAAAAAGCCTGGAGTTCAAATAAGTTCAAGAAAATGAAATGCCTTTCGTAACAGATGAGTTTCCGTCTAAAACCGTGATACTTCGAAAGAGACAGTCCGTTTTGTACACGAAGTGCATCCAGCTTTTGTCGTAGCCCTCTCAACTTTTAAGCACATGCTATGTGAGTGAAATGATGATACCATGCAAACTTTCAATGTTTTGAGAATTCATTTGTAGTGCTTTTCAAGTTCAGGGTGATTTAGCTCAAAAAAATCAATAGCTAAATGAAAAATAACAAATGAAGTTAGAAAGGGCTGAAAATTGATGATGTGGCTTTTAATGGTGCATTCTGAACACACAAAAAGCCTGGAGGTCAAATAGCTTCAAGAAAATGAAATGCCTTTTGTGACATATGAGTTTCCATCTTAAACCGTGATACTTCGAAAGACACTGTCCGTTTTGTACACGAAGTGCATCCAGCTTTTGCGGTAGCCCTCTCAACTTTTGAACACATGCTATGTGGGTGAAATGATGATACCATGCCAACTTTCAACCTTTTGAGAGTTCCATTGTACTGCTTTTCAATTTCAGGGTCATTTAGCTAATAAATCAATAACTGCATGAAAAATAACAAATGAAGTTAGAAAGGGTTGAAAATTGATGATGTGGCTTTGAATGGTGCATTTTGAACACACAAAAAGCTTGGAGTTCAAATAAGGTCAAGAAAATGAAATGCCTTTTGTAACAGATGAGTTTCCGTTCGAAACCATGATACTTCGAAAGAGACTTCCCGTTTTGTACACAAAGTGCATTCAGATTTTGCCGTAACCCTCTCAACTTTTTAGCACATGCTATGTGGGTCAAATTATGATACCATGCCAACTTTCAACCATTTCAGAGTTCATTTGTAGTGCTTTTCAATTTCAAGGTCATTTACCTCAAACAAATCTATAACTGCATGAAAAATAAGAAATGAAGTCAGAAAGGGTTGAAAATTGACGATGTGGCTTTGAATGGTGCATTTTGAACACACAAAAAGCCTCGAGTTCAAATAAGTTGAAGAAAATGAAATGCCTTTTGTAACACATGAGTTTTCGTCCAAAACCCTCATACTTGGAAAGGACTGTCCGTTTTGTAGTTTTTGCCGTAACCCTCTCAACTTTTTAGCACATGCTATGTGGGTGAAATGATGGTACCATGCCAACTTTCAACCTTTTCATAGTTAATTTGTAGTGCATTTCAATTTCAGGGTCATTGAGCTCAAAAAAATCAATAGCTGCATGAAAAATAACAAATGAAGTTAGAAAGGGTTGAAAATTGATGATGTGGCCTTGAATGGTGCATTTTGAACACACAAAAAGCCTGGAGTTCAAATAAGTTCAAGAAAATGAAATGCCTTTTGTAACAGATGAGTTTCCGTCTAAAACCGTGATACTTTGAAAGAGACAGTCCGTTTTGTACACGAGGTGCATCCAGCTTTTGCCGTAGCCCTCTCAACTTTTTAGCACATGCTATGTGGGTGAAATGATGATACCATGCCAACTTTCAACCTTTTGAGAGTTCATTTGTAATGCTTTTCAATTTCAGGGTCATTTATCTCAAAAAAATCAATAGCTGCATGAAAAATAACAAATGAAGTGAGAAAGGGTTGAAAATAGAAGATGTGGCTTTGAATGGTGCATTTTGAACACACAAAAAGCCTGGAGTTCAAATAAGTTCAAGAAAATGAAATGCCTTTTGTAAGAGATGAGTTTCCGTCTCAAACCGTGATACTTCAAAAGAGATTGTCCATTTTGTACACGAAGTGCATCCAGCTTTTGCCGTAGGCCTCTCAACTTTTTAGCACATGCTATGTGGGTGAAATGATGATACCATGCCAACTTTCAACCTTTTGAGAGTTCAATTGTAGTGCTTTTCAATTTCAGGGTCATTTAGCTAAAAAATCAATAACTGCATGAAAAATAACAAATGAAGTCAGAAAGGGTTGAAAATTGATGATGTGGCTTTGAATGGTGCATTTTGAACACACAAAAAGCCTGGAGTTCAAATAAGTTCAAGAAAATTAAATGCCTTTTGTAACAAATGAGTTTTCGTGCAAAACCCTTATACTTGGAAAGAGACTGTCCGTTTTGTAGTTTCTGTCGTAACCCTCTCATCTTTTTAGCACATGCTATGTGGGTGAAATGATGGTACCATGCCAACTTTCAACCTTTTCAGAGTTCATTTGTAGTAGTTTTCAATTTCAGGGTCATTTAGCTCAAAACATTCAATAGCTGCATGAAAAATAACAAATGAAGTCAGAAAGGGTTGAAAATTGATGATGTGGCTTGAATGGTGTATTTTGAACACACAAAAAACCTGTAATTCAAATGAGTTCAAGAAAATGAAATGCCTTTTGTAACAGATGAGTTTCCGTCTCAAACCGTGATACTTCGAAAGAGACTGTCCGTTTTGTATACGAAGTGCATCCATCTTTTGCCGTAGCCCTCTCAACTTTTTAGCGCATGCTATGTGGGTGAAATGATGATACCATGCCAACATTCAACCTTTTGAGAGTTCATTTGTAGAGCTTTTCAGTTTCAGGGTCATTTAGCTCAAAAAAAGCAATAGTTGCATGCGAAATAACAAATGAATTCAAAAAGGGTTGAAAATTGATGATGTGGCTTTGAATGGTGCATTTTGAACACAGAAATAGCCTGGAGTTCAAGTAAGTTCAAGAAAACTAAATGCCTTTTGTAACAGATGAGTTTCCGTCTGAAACTGTGATACTTCGAAAGAGACTGTCCGTTTTGTACACGAAGTGCATCCAGCTTTATCAGTAGCCCTCTCAACTTTTTAGCACATGCTATGTGGGTGAAATGATGATACCATGCCAACTTTCAACCTTTTGAGAGTTCATTTGTAGTGCTTTTCAATTTCAGGGTCATTTAGCTAAAAAAATCAATAGCTGCAAGAAAAAAACAAATGAAGTCAGAAAGGGTTGAAAATTGATGATGTGGCTTTGAATGGTGCATTTTGAACACACAAAAAGCCTGGAGTTAGAATAAGTTCAAGAAATGAAATGCCGTTTTTAACAGATGAGTTTCTGTCTTAAACCGTGATACTTCGAAACAGACTGTCCGTTTTGTACACGAAGTGCAACCAGCTTTTGCCGTAGCCCTCTCAACTTTTTAGCACAGGCTATGTGGGTTAAATGATGATACCATGCCAACTTTCAACCTTTTGAGAGTTCATTTGTAGTGCTTTTCAATTTCAGGGTCATTTAGCTAAAAAAATCAATAGCTGCATGAAAAATAACAAATGAAGTCAGAAAGGGTTGAAAATTGATGATGTGGCTTTGAATGGTGCATTTTGAGCACACAAAAAGCCTGGAGTTCAAATAAGTTCAAGAAAATGAAATGCCTTTTGTAACAGATGAGTTTCCGTCTAAAACCGTGATACTTCGAAAGAGACAGTCCGTTTTGTACACGAAGTGCATCCAGCTTTTGTCGTAGCCCTCTCAACTTTTTAGCACATGCTATGTGGGTGAAATGATGATACCATGCAAACTTTCAATGTTTTGAGAGTTCATTTGTAGTGCTTTTCAATTTCAGGGTCATTTAGCTCAAAAAAATCAATAGCTAAATGAAAAATAACAAATAAAGTTAGAAAGGGCTGAAAATTGATGATGTGGCTTTGAATGGTGCATTTTGAACACACAAAAAGCCTGGAGGTCAAATAGCTTCAAGAAAATGAAATGCCTTTTGTGACATATGAGTTTCCGTCTTAAACCGTGATACTTCGAAAGACACTGTCCGTTTTGTACACGAAGTGCATCCAGCTTTTGCGGTAGCCCTCTCAACTTTTTAACACATGCTATGTGGGTGAAATGATGATACCATGCCAACTTTCAACCTTTTGAGAGTTCCATTGTACTGCTTTTCAATTTCAGGGCCATTTAGCTAAAAAATCAATAACTGCATGAAAAATAACAAATGAAGTCACAAAGGGTTGAAAATTGATGATGTGGCTTTGAATGGTGCATTTTGAACACACAAAAAGCCGGGAGTATAAATAAGGTCAAGAAAATGAAATGCCTTTTGTAACAGACAAGTTTCCGTCCGAAACCGTGATATTTCGAAATAGACTGTCCGTTTTGTAACGAAGTTCATCCAGGTTTTGCCGTAACCCTCTCAACTTTCAACCTTTTCAGAGTTCATTTGTAGTGCTTTTCAATTTCAGAGTCATTTAGCTTAAAAAATCAATAACTGCATGAAAAATAACAAATGAAGTCAGAAGGGGGTGAAAATTGATGATGTGGCTTTGAATGGTGCATTTTGAACACACAAAAAGCATGGAGTTCAAATAAGTTCAGGAAAATGAAATGCCTTTTGTAAGAGATGAGTTTCCGTCCAAAACCGTGATACTTCGAAAGAGACTGTCCGTTTTGTACACGAAGTGCATCCATCTTTTGCCGTAGCCCTCTCAACTTTTTAGCACATGCTATGTGGGTGAAATAATTATACCATGCCAACTTTCAACCTTTTCATAGTTCATTTGTACTGCTTTTCAATTTCAAGGTCATTTAGCTCAAAAAAATCTATAACTGCATGAAAAATAAGAAATGAAGTCAGAAAGGGTTGAAAATTGATGATGTGGCTCTAAATGGTGCATTTTGAACACACAAAAAGCCTCGAGTTCAAATAAGTTGAAGAAAACGAAATGCCTTTTTTAACAGATGAGTTTTCGTCCAAAACCCTGATAGTTGGAAAGAGACTGTCCGTTTTGTAGTTTTTGCCGTAACCCTGTCAACTTTTTAGCACATCCTATGTGGGTGAAATGATGGTACCATGCCAACTTTCAACCTTTTCAGAGTTCATTTGCAGTGCTTTTCAATTTCAGGGTCATTTAGCTCAAAGAAATCTATAGCTCCATGCAAATTAACAAATAAAGTCAGAAAGGGTTGAAAATTGATGATGTGGCTTTAAATGGTGCATTTTGAACACACAAAAAGCCTGGAGTTCAAATAAGTTCAAGAAAATGAAATGCCTTTTGCAACAGATGAATTTCAATCTGAAACCGTGATACTTCGAAAGAGATTTTCCGTTTTGTACACGAACTGCATCCAGCTTTTGCCGTAGCCCTCTGAACTTTTTAGCACATGCTATGTAGGTTAAATGATGATACCAATGCCAACTTTCAAC
The DNA here is from genome assembly GCA_022496015.1 of Hordeum marinum. Taxonomy (NCBI): domain Eukaryota; kingdom Viridiplantae; phylum Streptophyta; class Magnoliopsida; order Poales; family Poaceae; genus Hordeum; species Hordeum marinum. The sequence continues at coordinate 460,797,806 of CM039675.1, read as the reverse complement.
CTTTTGAGAGTTCATTTGTAGTGCTTTTCAATTTCAGGGTCATTTAGCTCAAAAAGATTACTAGCTGCATAAAAATAAACAAATAAAGTCAGAAAGGGTTGAAAATTGATGATGTGGCTTTGAATGGTGCATTTTGAACACACAAAAAGCCTGGAGTTCGAATAAGTTCAAGAAATGAAATGCCTTTTGTAACAGATGAGTTTCCGTCTAAAACCATGATACTTCGAAAGAGACTGTCTGTTTTGTACACGAAGTGCATCCATCTTTTGCCGTAGCCCTCTCAACTTTTTAGCACATGCTATGTTGGTGAAATTATGATATCATGCCAACTTTCAACCTTTTGAGAGTTCAGTTGTAGTGCTTTTCAATTTCAGGGTCATTTAGCTAAAAAATCAATAACTGCATGAAAAATAACAAATGAAGTCACAAGGGGTTGAAAATTGATGATGTGGCTTTGAATGGTGCATTTTGAACACACAAAAAGCCTGGAGTTCACATAAGTTCAAGAAAATGAAATGCCTTCTGTAACAGATGAGTTTCCGTCCGAAACCGTGATACTTCGACAGAGACTATCCGTTTTGTACACCAAGTTCATCCAGGTTTTGCCGTAACCCTCTCAACTTTTTAGCACATGCTATGTGGGTGAAATGATAATACCATGCCAACTTTCAACCTTTTCATAGTTCATTTGTAGTGCTTTTCAATTTCAAGGTCATCTAGCTCAAACAAATCTATAACTGCATGAAAAATAAGAAATGAAGTTAGAAAGGGTTGAAAATTGATGATGTGGCTTTGAATGGTGCATTTTGAACACACAAAAAGCCTCGAGTTCAAATAAGTTCAAGAAATGAAATGCCTTTTCTAACAGATGAGTTTTCGTCCAAAACCCTTATACTTGGAAAGAGACTGTCCATTTTCTAGTTTTTGTCGAAACCCTCTCATCTTTTTAGCACATGCTATGTGGGTGAAATGATGGTACCATGCCAACTTTCAACCTTTTCAGAGTTCATTTGTAGTGCTTTTCAATTTCAGGGTCATTTAGCTCAAAAAATTCAATAGCTGCATGAAAAGTAACAAATGAAGTCAGAAAGGGTTGAAAATTGATGATGTGGCTTTGAATGGTGCATTTTGAACACACAAAAAGCATGGAGTTCAAATAAGTTCAGGAAAATGAAATGCCTTTTGTAAGAGATGAGTTTCCGTCCAAAACCGTGATACTTCGAAAGAGACTATCCGTTTTGTACACGAAGTGCATCCATCTTTTGCCGTAGCCCTCTCAACTTTTTAGCACATGCTATGTGGGTGAAATAATTATACCATGCCAACTTTCAACCTTTTCATAGTTCATTTGTACTGCTTTTCAATTTCAAGGTCATTTAGCTCAAAAAAATCTATAACTGCATGAAAAATAAGAAATGAAGTCAGAAAGGGTTGAAAATTGATGATGTGGCTCTAAATGGTGCATTTTGAACACACAAAAAGCCTCGAGTTCAAATAAGTTGAAGAAAACGAAATGCCTTTTTTAACAGATGAGTTTTCGTCCAAAACCCTGATAGTTGGAAAGAGACTGTCCGTTTTGTAGTTTTTGCCGTAACCCTGTCAACTTTTTAGCACATCCTATGTGGGTGAAATGATGGTACCATGCCAACTTTCAACCTTTTCAGAGTTCATTTGCAGTGCTTTTCAATTTCAGGGTCATTTAGCTCAAAGAAATCTATAGCTCCATGCAAATTAACAAATAAAGTCAGAAAGGGTTGAAAATTGATGATGTGGCTTTAAATGGTGCATTTTGAACACACAAAAAGCCTGGAGTTCAAATAAGTTCAAGAAAATGAAATGCCTTTTGCAACAGATGAATTTCAATCTGAAACCGTGATACTTCGAAAGAGATTTTCCGTTTTGTACACGAACTGCATCCAGCTTTTGCCGTAGCCCTCTGAACTTTTTAGCACATGCTATGTAGGTTAAATGATGATACCAATGCCAACTTTCAACCTTTTGAGAGTTCATTTGTAGTGCTTTTCAATTTCAGGGTCATTTAGCTCAAAAAGATTACTAGCTGCATAAAAATAAACAAATAAAGTCAGAAAGGGTTGAAAATTGATGATGTGGCTTTGAATGGTGCATTTTGAACACACAAAAAGCCTGGAGTTCGAATAAGTTCAAGAAATGAAATGCCTTTTGTAACAGATGAGTTTCCGTCTAAAACCATGATACTTCGAAAGAGACTGTCTGTTTTGTACACGAAGTGCATCCATCTTTTGCCGTAGCCCTCTCAACTTTTTAGCACATGCTATGTTGGTGAAATTATGATATCATGCCAACTTTCAACCTTTTGAGAGTTCAGTTGTAGTGCTTTTCAATTTCAGGGTCATTTAGCTAAAAAATCAATAACTGCATGAAAAATAACAAATGAAGTCACAAGGGGTTGAAAATTGATGATGTGGCTTTGAATGGTGCATTTTGAACACACAAAAAGCCTGGAGTTCACATAAGTTCAAGAAAATGAAATGCCTTCTGTAACAGATGAGTTTCCGTCCGAAACCGTGATACTTCGACAGAGACTATCCGTTTTGTACACCAAGTTCATCCAGGTTTTGCCGTAACCCTCTCAACTTTTTAGCACATGCTATGTGGGTGAAATGATAATACCATGCCAACTTTCAACCTTTTCATAGTTCATTTGTAGTGCTTTTCAATTTCAAGGTCATCTAGCTCAAACAAATCTATAACTGCATGAAAAATAAGAAATGAAGTTAGAAAGGGTTGAAAATTGATGATGTGGCTTTGAATGGTGCATTTTGAACACACAAAAAGCCTCGAGTTCAAATAAGTTCAAGAAATGAAATGCCTTTTCTAACAGATGAGTTTTCGTCCAAAACCCTTATACTTGGAAAGAGACTGTCCATTTTCTAGTTTTTGTCGAAACCCTCTCATCTTTTTAGCACATGCTATGTGGGTGAAATGATGGTACCATGCCAACTTTCAACCTTTTCAGAGTTCATTTGCAGTGCTTTTCAATTTCAGGGTCATTTAGCTCAAAAAAATCTATAGCTGCATGAAAATTAACAAATAAAGTCAGAAAGGGTTGAAAATTGATGATGTGGCTTTGAATGGTGCATTTTGAACACACAAAAAGCCTGGAGTTCGAATAAGTTCAAGAAATGAAATGCCTTTTGTAACAGATGAGTTTCCGTCTAAAACCATGATACTTCGAAAGAGACTATCTGTTTTGTACACGAAGTGCATCCAGCTTTTGCCGTAGCCCTCTCAACTTTTTAGCACATGCTATGTTGGTGAAATTATGATATCATGCCAACTTTCACCCTTTTGAGAGTTCAGTTGTAGTGCTTTTCAATTTCAGGGTCATTTAGCTAAAAAATCAATAACTGCATGAAAAATAACAAATGAAGTCACAAGGGGTTGAAAATTGATGATGTGGCTTTGAATGGTGCATTTTGAACACACAAAAAGCCTGGAGTTCACATAAGTTCAAGAAAATGAAATGCCTTCTGTAACAGATGAGTTTCCGTCCGAAACCGTGATGCTTCGACAGAGACTATCCGTTTTGTACACCAAGTTCATCCAGGTTTTGCCATAACCCTCTCAACTTTTTAGCACATGCTATGTGGGTGAAATGATAATACCATGCCAACTTTCAAACTTTTCATAGTTCATTTGTAGTGCTTTTCAATTTCAAGGTCATCTAGCTCAAACAAATCTATAACTGCATGAAAAATAAGAAATGAAGTTAGAAAGGGTTGAAAATTGATGATGTGGCTTTGAATGGTGCATTTTGAACACACAAAAAGCCTCGAGTTCAAATAAGTTCAAGAAAATGAAATGCCTTTTCTAACAGATGAGTTTTCGTCCAAAACCCTTATACTTGGAAAGAGACTGTCCATTTTCTAGTTTTTGTCGTAACCCTCTCATCTTTTTAGCACATGCTATGTGGGTGAAATGATGGTACCATGCCAACTTTCAACCTTTTCAGAGTTCATTTGTAGTGCTTTTCAATTTCAGGGTCATTTAGCTCAAAAAATTCAATAGCTGCATGAAAAGTAACAAATGAAGTCAGAAAGGGTTGAAAATTGATGATGTGGCTTTGAATGGTGCATTTTGAACACACAAAAAACCTGGAGTTCAAATGAGTTCAAGAAAATCAAATGCCTTTTGTAACAGATGAGTTTCCGTCTCAAACCGTGATACTTCGAAACAGACTGTCCGTTTTGTACGTGAACTGCATCCAGCTTTTGCCGTAGCCCTCTCAACTCTTTAGCACACGCTATGTGGGTGAAATGATGATACCATGCCAACTTTCAACCTTTTGAGAGTTCAATTGTAGTGCTTTTCAATTTCAGGGTCATTTAGCTCAAAAAAGCAATTGTTGCATGAGAAATAACAAATGAAGTCAAAAAGGGTTGAAAATTGATGATGTGGCTTTGAATGGTGCATTTTGAACAAAAAAATAGCCTGGAGTTCAAATAAGTTCAAGAAAACTAAATGCCTTTTGTAACATATGAGTTTCCGTCTCAAACCATGATACTTTGAAAGAGACTGTCCGTTTTGTACACAAAGTGTATCCAGCTTTTGCCGTAACCCTCTCAACTTTTTAGCACATGCTATGTGGGTGAAATGATGATACTATGCCAACTTTAAACCTTTTCAGAGTTCATTTGTAGTGCTTTTCAATTTCAGGGTCATTTAGCTCAAAAAAATCAATAACTGCATGAAAAATAACAAATGAAGTGAGAAAGGGTTGAAAATTGATGATGTGGCTTTGAATGGTGCATTTTGAACACACAAAAAGCCTGGAGTTCAAATAAGTTCAAGAAAATGAAATGCCTTTTGTAACAGATGAGTTTCCGTCCGAAACCGTGATACTTCGAGAGAGGTTGTCTAATTTGTACACGAAGTGCATCCAGCTTTTGCCGTAACCCTCTCAACTTTTTAGCACATGCTATGTGGGTGAAATGATGAAACCATGCCAACTTCAACCTTTTGAGAGTTCATTTGTAGTGCTTTTCAATTTCGGGGTCATTAGCTCAAAAAAATCAATAACTGCATGAAAAATAACAAATGAAGTTAGAAAGGGTTGAAAATTGATGATGTGGCTTTGAAAGGTGCATTTTGAACACACAAAAAGCTTGGAGTTAAAATAAGTTCAAGAAAATGAAATGCCTTTTGTAACAGATGAGTTTCTGTCCGAAACAATGATACTTCGAAAGAGACTCCCCGTTTTGTACACAAAGTGCATTCAGATTTTGCCGTAACCCTCTCAACTTTTTAGCACATGCTATGTGGGTCAAATTATGATACCATGCGAACTTTCAACTATTTCAGTGTTCATTTGTAGTGCTTCTCAATTTCAAGGTCATTTAGCTAAAAAAAACTAGAACTACATGAAAAAAAAGAAATGAAGTCAGAAAGGGTTGAAAATTGATGTTGTCGCTTTGAATGGTGCATTTTGAACACACAAAAAGCCTCGAGTTCAAATAAGTTCAAGAAAATGAAATGTTTTGTGTAACAGATGAGTTTTCATCCAAAACCCTGATACTTCGAAAGAGACTGTCTATTTTATAGTTTTTGCCATAACCCTCTCAACTTTTTAGCACATGCTATGTGGGTGAAATGATGATACCATGCCAACTTTCAACCTTTTCAGAGTTCATTTGAAGTGCTTTTCAATTTCAGGGTCATCCAGCTCAAAAAAATCAATAACTGCATGAAAAATAACAAATGAAGTTAGAAATGGTTGATAATTGATGTCGTGGCTTTGAATGGTGCATTTTGACCACACAAAATGCCTGGAGTTGAAATATGTTCAAGAAAATGAAATGCCTTTTGTAACAGATGAGTTTTAGTCTGAAACCGTGATACTTCGAAAGAGACTGTCCATTTTGTACAAGAAGTGCTTCCAACTTTTGCCGAAGGACTATCAACTTTTTAGCACATGCTATGTGGGTGAAATGATGATGCCATGCCAACTTTCAGCCTTTTGAGAGTTCATTTGTAGTGATTTTCAATTTCAGGGTCATTTAGGTCAAAAAAAACCAATAACTGCATGAAAAATAACAAATGAAGTCATAAAGGGTTGAAAATTGATGATGTAGCTTTGAATGGTGCATTTTGAACACACAAAAAGCCTCAAGTTCAAATAAGTTCAAGAAAATGAAATGCCTTTTGTAACAGATGAGTTTTCATCCAAAACCCTTATACTTGGAAAGAGACTGTCCGTTTTCTAGTTTTTGTCGTAACCCTCTCATCTTTTTAGCACATGCTATGTGGGTGAAATGATGGTACCATGCCAACTTTCAACCTTTTCAGAGTTCATTTGTAGTGCTTTTCAATTTCAGGGTCATTTAGCTCAAAAAATTCAATAGCTGCATGAAAAATAACAAATGAAGTCAGAAAGGGTTGAAAATTGACGATGTGGCTTTGAATGGTGCATTTTGACCACACAAAAAACCTGGAGTTCAAATGAGTTCAAGAAAATGAAATGCCTTTTGTAACAGATGAGTTTCCGTCTCAAACCGTGATACTTCGAAAGAGACTATCCGTTTTGTACACGAACTGCATCCAGCTTTTGCCGTAGCCCTCTCAACTCTTTAGCACACGCTATGTGGGTGAAATGATGATACCATGCCAACTTTCAACCTTTTGAGAGTTGAATTGTAGTGCTTTTCAATTTCAGGGTCATTTAGCTCAAAAAAGCAATAGTTGCATGAGAAATAACAAATGAAGTCAAAAATGGTTGAAAATTGATGATTCGGCTTTGAATGGTGCATTTTGAACACAAAAATAGCCTGGAGTTCAAATAAGTTCAAGAAAACTAAATGCCTTTTGTAACATATGAGTTTCCGTCTGAAACCATGATACTTTGAAAGAGACTGTCCGTTTTGTACACGAAGTGTATCCAGCTTTTGCTGTAACCCTCTCAACTTTTTAGCACATGCTATGTGGGTGAAATGATGATACTATGCCAACTTTAAACCTTTTCAGAGTTCATTTGTAGTGCTTTTCAATTTCAAGGTCATTTAGCTCAAAAAAATCAATAACTGCATGAAAAATAACAAATGAAGTGAGAAAGGGTTGAAAATTGATGATGTGGCTTTGAATGGTGCATTTTGAGCACACAAAAAGCCTGGAGTTCAAATAAGTTCAAGAAAATGAAATGCCTTTTGTAACAGATGAGTTTCCGTCCGAAACCGTGATACTTCGAGAGAGGCTGTCTAATTTGTACACGAAGTGCATCCAGCTTTTGCCGTAACCCTCTCAACTTTTTAGCACATGCTATGTGGGTGAAATGATGAAACCATGCCAACTTCAACCTTTTGAGAGTTCATTTGTAGAGCTTTTCAATTTCGGGGTCATTAGCTGAAAAAAATCAATAACTGCATGAAAAATAACAAATGAAGTTAGAAAGGGTTGAAAATTGATGATGTGGCTTTGAAAGGTGCATTTTGAACACACAAAAAGCTTCGAGTTAAAATAAGTTCAAGAAAATGAAATGCCTTTTGTAACAGATGAGTTTCTGTCCGAAACCATGATACTTCGAAAGAGACTTCCCGTTTTGTACACAAAGTGCATCCAGATTTTGCCGTAACCCTCTCAACTTTTTAGCACATGCTATGTGGGTCAAATTATGATACCATGCCAACTTTCAACCATTTCAGAGTTCATTTGTAGTGCTTTTCAATTTCATGGTCATTTAGCTAAAAAAACTATAACTGCATGAAAAATAAGAAATGAAGTCAGAAAGGGTTGAAAATTGATGTTGACACTTTGAATGGTGCATTTTGAACACACAAAAAGCCTCGAGTTCAAATAAGTTCAAGAAAATGAAATGTTTTTTGTAACAGATGAGTTTTCATCCAAAACCCTGATACTTCGAAAGAGACTGTCTGTTTTATAGTTTTTGCCATAACCCTCTCAACTTTTTAGCACATGCTATGTGGGTGAAATGATGATACCATGCCAACTTTCAACCTTTTCAGAGTTCATTTGAAGTGCTTTTCAATTTCAGGGTCATCCAGCTCAAAAAAATCAATAACAGCATGAAAAATAACAAATGAAGTTAGAAAGGGTTGATAATTGATGTCGTGGCTTTGAATGGTGCATTTTGACCACACAAAATGCCTGGAGTTGAAATATGTTCAAGAAAATGAAATGCCTTTTGTAACAGATGAGTTTTAGTCTGAAACCGTGATACTTCGAAAGAGACTGTCCATTTTGTACAAGAAGTGCTTCCAGCTTTTGCCGAAACCCTATCAACTTTTTAGCACATGCTATGTGGGTGAAATGATGATGCGATGCCAACTTTCAGCCTTTTGAGAGTTCATTTCTAGTGATTTTCAATTTCAGGGTCATTTAGGTCAAAAAAATCAATAACTGCATGAAAAATAACAAATGAAGTCATAAAGGGTTGAAAATTGATGATGTAGGTTTGAATGGTGCATTTTGAACACACAAAAAGCCTGGAGTTCAAATAAGTTCTAGAAACTGAAATGCCTTTTGTAACAGATGAGTTTCCGTTCGAAACCATGATACTTCGAAAGAGATTGTCCGTTTGGTACACGAAGTGCATCCAGCTTTTGTCGTAACCTCTCATCTTTTTAGCACACGCAATGTGGGTGAAATGATGATACTATGCCAACTTTAAACCTTTTTAGAGTTCATTTGTAGTGCTTTTTAATTTCAGGGTTATTTAGCTCAAAAAAATCAATAGCTGCATGAAAAATAACAAATGAAGTTAGAAAGGGTTGAAAATTAATGATGTGTCTTTGAATGGTGCATTTTGAACACACAAAAGTCTTGGAGTTAAAATAAGTTCAAGAAAATGAAATGCCTTTTGTAACAGATGAGTTTCCATCCGAAACCGCGATACTTCGAAAGAGACTGCCCGTTTTGTACATGAAGTGCATTGAGATTTTGCCGTAACCCTCTAAACTTTTTAGCACATGCTATGTGGGTGAAATTATGATACCATGCCAACTTTCAACCATTTCAGAGTTAATTTGTAGTGATTTTCAATTTCAAGGTCATTTACCTAAAAAAATCTATAACTGCATGAAAAATAAGAAATGAAGTCAGAAAGGGTTGAAAATTGATGATGTGGCTTTGAATGGTGCATTTTGAACACACAAAAAGCCTCGAGTTCAAAATGAAATGTCTTTCGAAAGAGACTGTCCGTTTTGTAGTTTTTGCCGTAACCCGCTCAACTTTTTAGCAAATGCTATGTGGGTGAAATGATGATACCATGCCAACTTTCAACCTATTCAGAGTTCATTTGTAGTGCTTTTCAATTTCAGGGTAATCTACCTCAAAAAAATCAATAACTGCATGAAAAATAACAAATGAAGGTAGAAAGGGTTGAAAATTGATGTTGTGGCTTTGAATGGTGCATTTTGACCAGACAAAAATCCTGGAGTTCAAATATGTTCAAGAAAATGAAATTCCTTTTCTAACAGATGAGTTTCGGTCTGAAACCGTGATACTTCGAAAGAGACTATCCGTTTTGTACAAGAAGTGCTTCCAGGTTTTGCCGAAACCCTATCAAGTTTTTAGCACATGCTATGTGGGTGAAATGATGAAACCATGCCAACTTTCAATCTTTTTGAGAGTTCATTTGTAGTGATTTTCAATTTCAGGGTCATTTAGGTCAAAAAATATATCAATAACTGCATGAAAAATAACAAATGAGGTCACAAAGGGTTGAAAATTGATGATGTAGCTTTGAATGGTTCATTTTGAACACACAAAAAGCCCGGAGTTCAAATAATTTCAAGAAAATTAAATGCCTTTTGTAACAGACGACTTTCCATCCGAAACCCTGATACTTCGAGAGAGATTGTCCGTTTTAAACATGAAGTGCATCCAGCTTTTGCTGTAACCCTCTCAATTTTGTAGCACATGCTATGTGGGTGAAATGATGATACCATGCGAACTTTTAACCTTTTCAGAGTTCATTGTAGTGCTTTTTAATTCTGGGATCATTTAGCTCAAAAAAATCAATAACTGCGTGAAAAATAGCAAATGAAGTCAAAAAGGGTTGAAAATTGATGATGTGGCTTTGAATGGTGCATTTTCAACACACAAAAATCCTGGAGTTTAAAATAAGTTCAAGAAAATGAAATGCCTTTTGTAACAGATGAGTTTCCTTCCGAAACCGTGATACTTTGAAAGCGACTGTCCGTTTTGTACACGAAGTGCATCCAGCTTTTGCCGTAACCCTCTCAACTCTTTAGCACATGCTATGTGGGTTAAATGATGATACCATGCCAACTTTTAACCTTTTCAGAGTTCATTTGTAGTGCTTTTGAATTTCAAGGCCATTTAGCTCAAAAAATCAATAACTGCATGAAAAATAACAAATCAAGTCAGAAAGGGTTGAAAATTGATGATGTGGCTTCGAATGGTGCATTTTGAACACACAAAAATCCTAGAGTTTTAAAAACTTCAAGAAAATGAAATGCCTGTTGTAACGCATGAGTTTCCGTCCGAAAACTTGATACTTCGAAAGAGACTGCCCGTTTTGTACACGAAGTGCATTCAGATTTTGCCGTAAACCTCTCAACTTTTTAGCACATGCTATGTGGGTGAAATTATGATACCATGCCAACTTTCAACCATTACAGAGTTCATTTGTAGTGCTTTTCAATTTGAAGGTCATTTAGCTCAAAAAAATCTAAAACTGAATGAAAAATAAGAAATGAAGTCAGGAAGGGTTGAAAGTTGATGATGCTTTGTACAGTGCATTTTGAACACACAAAAAGCCTCGAGTTCAAATAAGTTCAAGAAAATGAATGTCTTTTGTAACAGATGAGTTTTCGTCCAAAACCCTCATACTTCGAAAGAGACTGTCCGTTTTGTAGTTTTTGTCGTAACCCTCTCAACTTTTTAGAACATACTATGTGGGTGAAATTGATAATACCATGCCAACTTTCCACCTTTTCAGAGTTCATTTGTATTGCTTTTTAATTTCAGGGTCATTTAGCTCGAAAAAATCAATAACTGCATGAAAAATAACAAATGAAGTTAGAAAGGGTTGAAAATTGATGATGTGGATTTGAATGGTGCATTTTGAACACAAAAAAAGCCTGGAGTTCAAATAAGTTCAAGAAAATGAAATGCGTTTTGTAACAGATGAGTTTCAGTCTGAAACCGTGATACTTCGAAAGAGACTGTCCGTTTTGTACAAGAAGTGCATCCATGTTTTGTTGAAACCCTCTCAACTTTTTAGCACATACGATGTGCGTGAAATGATGATACCATGCCAACTTTCAACCTTTTGAGAGTTCATTTGTAGTGGTTTTCAATTTCAGGGTCATTTAACTCAAAAAAATCAAAAACTGCATAAATAATAACAAATGATATCAGAAAGGGTTAAAAATTGATGATGTGGCTTTGAATGGTGCATTTTGAACACACATAAAGCTTGGTGTTCAAATAAGTTCGAGAAAATGAAATGCCTTTTGTTACGGATGAGTTTCCGTCCGAAACCGTGATACTTCTAAAAGACTGTCCGTTTTGTACATGAAGTGCATCCAGCTTTTGCCGTAACCCTCTCAACTTTGTAGCACATGCTATGTGGGTGAAATGATGATACCATGCCAACTTTTAACCTTTTCAGAATTCATTTGGAGTGCTTTTCAATTCCAGGGCCATTTAGCTCAAAAAATGAATAACAGCATGAAAAATAACAAATGAAGTCAGAAAGGGTTGAAAATTGAAGATGTGGCTTTGAATGGTGCATTTTGAACACACAAAAAGCCTGGAGTTCAAATAAGTTCAAGAAAATGAAATGCCTTTTGTAACAGATGAGGTTCCGTCCGAAACCGTGATACTTCGAAAGAGATTGTCCGTTTTGCACACGAAGTGCATCCAGCTTTTGCCGTAACCCTCTCAACATTTTAGCACATGCTATGTGGGTGAAATGATGATACCATGCCAATGTTCAACCTTTTCAGAGTTAATTTGTAGTGCTTTTCAATTTCAGGCTCATTTAGCTCAAAAAATATCAATAACTGCATGAAAAATAACAAATGAAGTCACAAAGGGTTGAAAATTGAAGATGTGGCTTTGAATGGTGCATTTTGAACACACAAAAAGCCTGGAGTTCAAATAAGTTCAAGAAAATGAAATGCCTTTTGTAACAGATGAGGTTCCGTCCGAAACCATGATACTTCGAAAGAGACTGTCCGTTTTGTACACGAAGTGCATCCATCTTTTGCCGTAACCATCTCAACTTTTCAGCACATGCTATGTGGGTGAAATGATGATAACATGCCAACTTTCCACCTTTTCAGAGTTCATTTTTAGTGCTTTTCAATTTCATGGTCATTTAGCTCAAAATATCAATAACTGCATGAAAAATAACAAATGAAGTCAGAAAGGGTTGAAAATTGATGATGTGGCTTTGAATGGTGCATTTTGAACACACAAAAAGCCTGGAGTTCAAATAAGTTCAACAAAATGAAATGACTTTTGTAACAAATGAGCTTCCATCTGAAACCGTGATACTCCGAAAGAGACTATCCGTTGTGTAAACAAAGTGCATCCATCTTTTGCCGTAATCATCTCAACATTTCAGCAGATGCTATGTGGGTGAAATGATGATACCATGCCAACTTTCAACCTTTTCAGAGCTCATTTGTAGTGCTTTTCAATTTCAGGGCCATTTAGCTCAAAAAAATCAGTAACTGCATGAAAAATAACAAATGAAGTCAGAAAGGGTTGAAAATTGATGATGTGGCTTTGAATGGTGCATTTTGAACACACAAAAAGCCTCAAGTTCAAATACGTTCAAGAAAATGAAATGCCTTTTGTAACGGATGAGTTTCCGTCTGAAACCATGATACTTCGAAAAAGATTGTCCGTTTTGTACATGAAGTGCATCCAGCTTTTGCCGTAACCCTCTCAACTTGTTAGCACATGCTATGTGGGTGAAATTATCGCACCATGCCAACTTTCAACCTTTTTAGAGTTCATTTGTACTGCTTTTCAATTTCAATGTCATTTAGCTCAAAAGACTCAATAACTGCATGAAAAATAAGAAATGAAGTCAGAAATGGTTGAAAATTGATGATGTGGCTTTGAATGGTGCATTTTGAACACACAAAAAGCCTGGAGTTCAAATAAGTTCAAGAAAATGAAATGCCATTTATAATAGATGAGTTTTCGTCCGAAACCGTGATACTTCGAAAGAGACTGTCCGTTTTGTACAAGAAGTGCATCCATCTTTTGCCGTAACCATCTCAACTTTTCAACACATCCTATGTGGGTCAAATGATGATACCATGCAAAATTTCAACCTTCTCAGAGTTCATTTGTAGTGCTTTTCAATTTCATGGTCATTTAACTCTAAAAATCAATAACTGCTTGAAAAATAACAAATGAAGTCAGAAAGGGTTGAAAATTGATGATGTGGCTTTGAATGGTGCATTTTGAACAAATAAAAATCCTGGAGTTCAAATAAGTTCTAGAAAATGAAATGCCTTTTGTAACAGATGAGTTTTCGTCCAAAACCGTGATACTTCGAAAGAGACAGTCCGTTTTGTACACGAAGTGCATCCAGCTTTTGCCGTAACCCTCTAAACTTTTTAGCACATGCTACGTGTGTGAAATGATGATGCCATGCCAACTTTCAAACTTTTCAGACTTCATTTGTAGTGCTTTTCAATTTCAAGGTCATTTAGCTCAAAAAAATCAATAACTGCATGAAAAATAACACATGAAGTCAGAAAGGATTCATAAATTATGATGTGGCTTTGAATGCTGCATTTTCAACACACAAAAAGCCTGGAGTTCAAATAAGTTCAAGAAAATGAAATGACTTTTTTAACAAATGAGCTTCCATCTGAAACCGTGATACTCCGAAAGAGACTATCCGTTGTGTAAACAAAGTGCATCCATCTTTTGCCGTAATCATCTCAACATTTCAGCAGATGCTATGTGGGTGAAATGATGATACCATGCCAACTTTCAACCTTTTCAGAGCTCATTTGTAGTGCTTTTCAATTTCAGGGCCATTTAGCTCACAAAAATCAGTAACTGCATGAAAAATAACAAATGAAGTCAGAAAGGGTTGAAAATTGTTGATGTGGCTTTGAATGGTGCATTTTGAACACTCATAAAGCCTGGAGTTCAAATAAGTTCAAGAAAATGAAATGCCTTTTGTAACGGATGAGTTTCCGTCCGAAACCATGATACTTCGAAAGAGATTGTTCGTTTTGTACATGAAGTGCATCCAGCTTTTGCCGTAACCCTCTCAACTTGTTAGCACATGCTATGTGGGTGAAATTATCGCACCATGCCAACTTTCAACCTTTTTAGAGTTCATTTGTAGTGCTTTTCAATTTCAATGTCATTTAGCTCGAAAGACTCAATAACTGCATGAAAAATAAGAAATGAAGTCAGAAATGGTTGAAAATTGATGATGTGGCTTTGAATGGTGCATTTTGAACACACAAAAAGCCTGGAGTTCAGATAATTTCAAGAAAATGAAATGCGATTTATAATAGATGAGTTTCCGTATGAAACCATGATACCTCGAAAGAGATTGTCCGTTTTGTACACGAAGTGCATCCAGCTTTTGCTGTAACCCTCTCAACTTTTTAGCACATCCTATGTGGGTGAAATTATGGCACCATGCCAACTTTCAACCTTTTCAGAGTTCATTTGTAGTGCTTTTCAATTTCAGTGTCATTTAGCTCGAAAGAATCAATAACTGCATGAAAAATAAGAAATGATGTCAAAATTGGTTGAAAATTGATGATGTCGATTTGAATGGTTCATTTTGAACACACAAAAAGCCTGGAGTTCAAATAAGTTCAAGAAAATGAAATATCATTTGTAATAGATGAGTTTTCGTCCGAAACAGTGATACTTCGAAAGAGATTGTCCGTTTTATAAACGAAGTGCATCCATCTTTTGCCGTAACCATCTCAACTTTTCATCACATCCTACGTGGGTGAAATGTTGATACCATGGCAAATTTCAACCTTTTCAGAGTTTATTTGTAGTGCTTTTCAATTTCATGGTCATTTAGCTCAAAAAATCAATAACTGCATGAAAAATAACAAATGAAGTTAGAAAGGGGTGAAAATTGATGATGTGGCTTTGAATGGTGCATTTTGAACACACAAAAAGCATGGAGTTCAAATAAGTTCAAGAAAATGAAATGCCTTTTGTAACAGATGAGTTTCGTCCAAAACCGTGATACTTCGAAAGAGACTGTCCGTTTTGTACACGAAGTGCATCCAACTTTTGTCGTAACCCTATAAATTTTTTTGCACATGCTATGTGGGTGAAATGATGATAACATGCCAAGTTTTAACCTTTTTAGAGTTCATTTATAGTGCTTATCAACTTCAGGGTCATTTAGCACAAAAAAATCAATAACTGCAGGAAAAATAACACATGAAGTCAGAAAGGGTTGAAAATTGATGATGTGGCTTTGAATGGTGCATTTTGAACACACAAAAACCGTGGAGTTCAAATAAGTTCAAGAAAATGAAATGCCCTTTGTAACAGATGAGTTTCCGTCCTAAACCGTGATACTTCGAAAGAGACTGTCCGTTTTGTACACGAAGGGCATCCATCTTTTCCGGTAACCCTCTCAACTTTTCAGCCCATGGTATGTGGGTGAAATGATGATACCATGCCAAATTTCAACCTTTCAGAGTTCATTTGTAGTGCTTTTCAATTTCATGGTCATTTAGCTCAAAAAGTCAAAAACTGAATGAAAAATAACAAATGATGTCAGAAAGGGTTGAAAATTGATGATGTGGCTTTGAATGGTGCATTTTGAACAAATAAAAAGCCTGGAGTTCAAATAAGTTCAAGAAAATGAAATGCCTTTTGTAACAGATGAGTTTTCGTCCAAAACCGTGATACTTCGAAAGAGACTGTCCGTTTTGTACACGAAGTGCATCCAACTTTTGTCGTAACCCTATAAACTTTTTTGCACATGCTATGTGGGTGAAATGATGATAACATGCAAGGTTTTAACCTTTTCAGAGTTCATTTATATTGCTTTTCAATTTCAGGGTCATTTAGCTCAAAAAAATCAATAACTGCATGAAAAATAACACATCAAGTCAGAAAGGGTTGAAAATTTATGATGTGGCTTTGAATGGTGCATTTTGAACACACAAAAAAAAAACGTGGAGTTCAAATAAGTTCAAGAAAATGAAATGCCTTTTGTAAGAGATGAGTTTCCGTCTTAAACCGTGATACTTCGAAAGAGACTGTCCGTTTTGTAAACGAAGTGCATCCATCATTTGCCGTAACCCTCTCACCTTTTCAACACATGCTATGTGGGTGAAATGATGATACCGTGCCAACTTTCAACCTTTTTAGAGTTCATTTGTAGTCCTTTTCAATTTCAGGGTCATTTAGCTCAAAAAAATCAATAACTGCATGAAAAATAACAAATGAAGTCAGAAAGGGTTGAAAATTGATGATGTGGCTTCGAATGGTCATTTTGAACACTCATAAAGCTTGGAGTTCAAACAAGTTCAAGAAAATGTAATGCCTTTTGTAACGGATGAGTTTCCGTCCGAAACCATGATACCTCGAAAGAGATTGTCTGTTTTGTACACGAAGTGCATCCAGCTTTTGCTGTAACCCTCTCAACTTTTTAGCACATGCTATGTGGGTGAAATTATGGCACCATGCCAACTTTCAACCTTTTCAGAGTTCATTTGTAGTGCTTTTCAATTTCAGTGTCATTTAGCTCGAAAGAATCAATAACTGCATGAAAAATAAGAAATGATGTCAAAATTGGTTGAAAATTGATGATGTGGATTTGAATGGTTCATTTTGAACACACGAAAAGCCTGGAGTTCAAATAAGTTCAAGAAAATGAAATTTCATTTGTAATAGATGAGTTTTCGTCCGAAACCGTGATACTTCGAAAGAGATTGTCCGTTTTATACACGAAGTGCATCCATCTTTTGACGTAACCATCTCAACTTTTCATCACATCCTATGTGGGTGAAATGTTGATACCATGGCAAATTTCAACCTTTTCAGAGTTTATTTGTAGTGCTTTTCAATTTCATGGTCATTTAGCTCAAAAAATCAATAACTGCATGAAAAATAACAAATGAAGTCAGAAAGGGGTGAAAATTGATGATGTGGCTTTGAATGGTGCATTTTGAACACACAAAAAGCATGGAGTTCAAACAAGTTCAAGAAAACGAAATGCCTTTTGTAACAGATGAGTTTCGTCCAAAACCGTGATACTTCGAAAGAGACTGTCCGTTTTGTACACGAAGTGCATCCAACTTTTGTCGTAACCCTATAAATTTTTTTGCACATGCTATGTGGGTGAAATGATGACAACATGCCTAGTTTTAACCTTTTCAGAGTTCATTTATAGTGCTTTTCAATTTTAGGATCATTTAGCACAAAAAATCAATAACTACAGGAAAAATAACACATGAAGTCAGAAAGGGTTGAAAATTGATGACGTGGCTTTGAATGGTGCATTTTGAGCACACAAAAACCATGGAGTTCAAATAAGTTCAAGAAAATGAAATGCCCTTTGTAACAGATGAGTTTCCGTCCTAAACCGTGATACTTCGAAAGAGACTGTCCGTTTTGTACACGAAGTGCATCCATCTTTTCCGGTAACCCTCTCAACTTTTCAGCCCATGGTATGTGGGTGAAATGATGATACCATGCCAAATTTCACCCTTTTCAGAGTTCATTTGTAGTGCTTTTCAATTTCATGGTCAT
Source organism: Hordeum marinum (assembly GCA_022496015.1). Lineage (NCBI taxonomy): Eukaryota > Viridiplantae > Streptophyta > Magnoliopsida > Poales > Poaceae > Hordeum > Hordeum marinum. Next base: position 460,780,061 of record CM039675.1, on the reverse strand, counting down.
TTAGCTCAAAAAATCAAGAACTGCATGAAAAATAACAAATGATGTCAGAAAGGGTTGAAAATTGATGATGTGGCTTCGAATGGTGCATTTTGAACAAATAAAAAGCCTGGAGTTCAAATAAGTTCAACAAAATGAAATGCCTTTTGTAACAGATGAGTTTTCGTCCAAAACCGTGATACTTCGAAAGAGACTGTCCGTTTTGTACACGAAGTGCATCCAACTTTTGTCGTAACCCTATAAACTTTTTTGCACATGCTATGTGGGTGAAATGATGAGAACATGCAAGGTTTTAACCTTTTCAGAGTTCATTTATATTGCTTTTCAATTTCAGGGTCATTTAGCTCAAAAAAAATCAATAACTGCATGAAAAATAACACATGAAGTCAGAAAGGGTTGAAAATTTATGATGTGGCTTTGAATGGTGCATTTTGAACACACAAAAAGCGTGGAGTTCAAATAAGTTCAAGAAAATGAAATGCCTTTTGTAACAGATGAGTTTCCGTCTTAAACCGTGATACTTCGAAAGAGACTGTCCATTTTGTAAACGAAGTGCATCCATCATTTGCCGTAACCCTCTCAACTTCTCAGCCCATGCTATGTGGGTGAAATGATGATACCGTGCCAACTTTCAACCTATTTAGAGTTCATTTGTAGTCCTTTTCAATTTCAGGGTCATTTAGCTCAAAAAAATCAATAACTGCATGAAAAATAACAAATGAAGTCAGAAAGGGTTGAAAATTGATGATGTGGCTTCGAATGGTCATTTTGAGCACTCATAAAGCTTGGAGTTCAAACAAGTTCAAGAAAATGTAATGCCTTTTGTAACGGATGAGTTTCCTTACAAAACCGTGACACTTCGAAAGAGATTGTCCGTTTTGTACACGAAGTGCATCCAGCTTTTGCGGTAAACCTCTCAACTTTTTACCACATGCTATGTGGGTGAAATTATGAGACCATGCCAACTTTCAACCTTTTCAGAGTTCATTTGTATTGCTTTTTAATTTCAGCGTCATTTACCCCAAAAAAATCAATAACTGCATGAAAAATAACAAATGAAGGCAGAAAGGGTTGAAAATTGATGATGTGGCTGTGAATGGTGCATTTTGAACACTCATAAAGCCTGGAGTTCAAATAAGTTCAAGAAAATGAAATGCCTTTTGTAACGGATGAGTCTCCGTCTGAAACCATGATACCTCGAAAGAGATTGTCCGTTTTGTACACGAAGTGCATCCAGCTTTTGCTGTAACCCTCTCAACTTTTTAGCACATGCTATGTGGGTGAAATTATGGCACCATGCCAACTTTCAACCTTTTCAGAGTTCATTTGTAGTGCTTTTCAATTTCAGTGTCATTTAGCTCGAAAGAATCAATAACTGCCTGAAAAATAAGAAATGATGTCAAAATTGGTTGAAAATTGATGATGTGGATTTGAATGGTTCATTTTGAACACACAAAAAGCCTGGAGTTTCAAATAAGTTCAAGAAAATGAAATATCATTTGTAATAGATGAGTTTTCGTCCGAAACCGTGATACTTCGAAAGAGATTGTCCGTTTTATACACGAAGTGCATCCATCTTTTGCCGTAACCATCTCAACTTTTCATCACATCCTATGTGGGTGAAATGTTGATACCATGGAAAATTTCAACCTTTTCAGAGTTTATTTGTAGTGCTTTTCAATTTCATGGTCATTTAGCTCAAAAAATCAATAACTTCATGAAAAATAACAAATGAAGTCAGAAAGGGGTGAAAATTGATGATGTGGCTTTGAATGGTGCATTTTGAACACACAAAAACCATGGAGTTCAAATAAGTTCAAGGAAATGAAATGCCTTTTGTAACAGATGAGTTTCGTCCAAAACCGTGATACTTCGAAAGAGACTGTCCGTTTTGTACACGAAGTGCATCCAACTTTTGTCGTAACCCTATAAATTTTTTTGCACATGCTATGTGGGTGAAATGATGATAACATGCCAAGTTTTAACATTTTTAGAGTTCATTTATAGTGCTTATCAATTTCAGGGTCATTTAGCACAAAAAAATCAATAACTGCAGGAAAAATAACACATGAAGTCAGAAAGGGTTGAAAATTGATGATGTGGCTTTGAATGGTGCATTTTGAACACACAAAAACCGTGGAGTTCAAATAAGTTCAAGAAAATGAAATGCCCTTTGTAACAGATGAGTTTCCGTCCTAAACCGTGATACTTCGAAAGAGACTGTCCGTTTTGTACACGAAGTGTATCCATCTTTTCCGGTAACCCTCTCAACTTTTCAGCCCATGGTATGTGGGTGAAATGATGATACCATGCCAAATTTCAACCTTTTCAGAGTTCATTTGTAGTGCTTTTCAATTTCATGGTCATTTAGCTCAAAAAATTAAAAACTGCATGAAAAATAACAAATGATGTCAGAAAGGGTTGAAAATTGATGATGTGGCTTTGAATGGTGCATTTTGAACAAATAAAAAGCCTGGAGTTCAAATAAGTTCAAGAAAATGAAATGCCTTTTGTAACAGATGAGTTTTCGTCCAAAACCGTGATACTTCGAAAGAGACTGTCCGTTTTGTACACGAACTGCATCCAACTTTTGTCGTAACCCTATAAACTTTTTTGCACATGCTATGTGGGTGAAATGATGATAACATGCAAGGTTTTGACCTTTTCAGAGTTCATTTATATTGCTTTTCAATTTCAGGGTCATTTAGCTCAAAAAATCAATAACTGCATGAAAAATAACACATGAAGTCAGAAAGGGTTGAAAATTTATGATGTGGCTTTGAATGGTGCATTTTGAACACACAAAAAGCGTGGAGTTCAAATAAGTTCAAGAAAATGAAATGCCTTTTGTAACAGATGAGTTTCCGTCTTAAACCGTGATACTTCGAAAGAGACTGTCCGTTTTGTAAACGAAGTGCATCCATCATTTGCCGTAACCCTCTCAACTTTTCAGCACATGGTATGTGGGTGAAATGATGATACCGTGCCAACTTTCAACCTTTTTGTACACGAAGGGCATCCATCTTTTCCGGTAACCCTCTCAACTTTTCAGCCCATGGTATGTGGGTGAAATGATGATACCATGCCAAATTTCAACCTTTCAGAGTTCATTTGTAGTCCTTTTCAATTTCAGGGTCATTTAGCTCAAAAAAATCAATAACTGCATGAAAAATAACAAATGAAGTCAGAAAGGGTTGAAAATTGATGATGTGGCTTCGAATGGTCATTTTGAACACTCATAAAGCTTGGAGTTCAAACAAGTTCAAGAAAATGTAATGCCTTTTGTAACGGATGTGTTTCCGTACAAAACCGTGACACTTCGAAAGAGATTGTCCGTTTTGTACACGAAGTGCATCCAGCTTTTGCCGTAAACCTCTCAACTTTTTAGCACATGCTATGTGGGTGAAATGATGATACCATGCCAACTTTCAACCTTTTCAGAGTACATTTGTAGTGCTTTTTAATTTCAGCGTCATTTAGCTCAAAAAAATCAATAACTGCATGAAAAATAACAAATGAAGGCAGAAAGGGTTGAAAATTGATGATGTGGCTGTGAATGGTGCATTTTGAACACTCATAAAGCCTGGAGTTCAAATAAGTTCAAGAAAATGAAATGCCTTTTGTAACAGATGAGTTTCCGTCCGAAACCATGATACCTCGAAAGAGATTGTCTCTTTTGTACACGAAGTGCATCCAGCTTTTGCTGTAACCCTCTCAACTTTTTAGCACATGCTATGTGGGTGAAATTATGGCACCATGTTAACTTTCAACCTTTTCAGAGTTCATTTTTAGTGCTTTTCAATTTCAGTGTCATTTAGCTCGAAAGAATCAATAACTGCATGAAAAATAAGAAATGATGTCAAAATTGGTAGAAAATTGATGATCTGGATTTGAATGGTTCATTTTGAACACACAAAAAGCCTGGAGTTCAAATAAGTTCAAGAAAATGAAATTTCATTTGTAATAGATGAGTTTTCGTCCGAAACAGTGATACTTCGAAAGAGATTGTCCGTTTTATACACGAAGTGCATCCATCTTTTGCCGTAACCATCTCAACTTTTCATCACATCCTATGTGGGTGAAATGTTGATACCATGGCAAATTTCAACCTTTTCAGAGTTTATTTGTAGTGCTTTTAAATTTCATGGTCATTTAGCTCAAAAAATCAATAACTGCATGAAAAATAACAAATGAAGTCAGAAAGGGGTGAAAATTGATGATGTGGCTTTGAATGGTGCATTTTGAACACACAAAAAGCATGGAGTTCAAACAAGTTCAAGAAAACGAAATGCCTTTTGTAACAGATGAGTTTCGTCCAAAACCGTGATACTTCGAAAGAGACTGTCCGTTTTGTACACGAAGTGCATCCAACTTTTGTCGTAACCCTATAAATTTTTTTGCACATGCTATGTGGGTGAAATGATGATAACATGCCAAGTTTTAACCTTTTCAGAGTTCATTTATAGTGCTTATCAATTTCAGGGTCATTTAGCACAAAAAAATCAATAACTGCAGGAAAAATAACACATGAAGTCAGAAAGGGTTGAAAATTGATGATGTGGCTTTGAATGGTGCATTTTGAACACACAAAAACCGTGGAGTTCAAATAAGTTCAAGAAAATGAAATGCCCTTTGTAACAGATGAGTTTCCGTCCTAAACCGTGATACTTCGAAAGAGACTGTCCGTTTTGTACACGAAGTGCATCCATCTTTTCCGGTAACCCTCTCAACTTTTCAGCCCATGGTATGTGGGTGAAATGACGATACCATGCCAAATTTCAACCTTTTCAGAGTTCATTTGTAGTGCTTTTCAATTTCATGGTCATTTAGCTCAAAAAATCAAAAACTGCATGAAAAATAACAAATGATGTCAGAAAGGGTTGAAAATTGATGATGTGGGTTTGAATGGTGCATTTTGAACAAATAAAAAGCCTGGAGTTCAAATAAGTTCAAGAAAATGAAATGCGTTTTGTAACAGATGAGTTTTCATCCAAAACCGTGATACTTCGAAAGAGACTGTCCGTTTTGTACACGAACTGCATCCAACTTTTGTCGTAACCCTATAAACTTTTTTGCACATGCTATGTGGGTGAAATGATGATAACATGCAAGGTTTTACCCTTTTCAGAGTTCATTTATATTGCTTTTAAATTTCAGGGTCATTTAGCTCAAAAAAATCAATAACTGCATGAAAAATAACACATGAAGTCAGAAAGGGTTGAAAATTTATGATGTGGCTTTGAATGGTGCATTTTGAACACACAAAAAGCGTGGAGTTCAAATAAGTTCAAGAAAATGAAATGCCTTTTGTAACAGATGAGTTTCCGTCTTAAACCGGGATACTTCGAAAGAGACTGTCCGTTTTGTAAACGAAGTGCATCCATCATTTGCCGTAACCCTCTCAACTTTTCAGCACATGGTATGTGGGTGAAATGATGATACCGTGCCAACTTTCAACCTTTTTAGAGTTCATTTGTAGTCCTTTTCAATTTCAGGGTCATTTAGCTCAAAAAAATCAATAACTGCATGAAAAATAACAAATGAAGTCAGAAAGGGTTGAAAATTGATGATGTGGCTTCGAATGGTCATTTTGAACACTCATAAAGCTTGGAGTTCAAACAAGTTCAAGAAAATGTAATGCCTTTTGTAACGGATGAGTTTCCGTACAAAATCGTGACACTTCGAAAGAGATTGTCCGTTTTGTACACGAAGTGCATCCAGCTTTTGCCGTAAACCTCTCAACTTTTTAGCACATGCTATGTGTGTGAAATGATGATACCATGCCAACTTTCAACCTTTTCAGAGTTCATTTGTAGTGCTTTTTAATTTCAGTGTCATTTAGCTCAAAAAAATCAATAACCGCATGAAAAATAACAAATGAAGGCAGAAAGGGTTGAAAATTGATGATGTGGCTGTGAATGGTGCATTTTGAACACTCATAAAGCCTGGAGTTCAAATAAGTTCAAGAAAATGAAATGCCTTTTGTAACAGATGAGTTTCCGTCGGAAACCATGATACCTCGAAAGAGATTGTCTGTTTTGTACACGAAGTGCATCCAGCTTTTGCTGTAACCCTCTCAACTTTTTAGCACATGCTATGTGGGTGAAATTATGGCACCATGTTAACTTTCAACCTTTTCAGAGTTCATTTTTAGTGCTTTTCAATTTCAGTGTCATTTAGCTCGAAAGAATCAATAACTGCATGAAAAATAAGAAATGATGTCAAAATTGGTAGAAAATTGATGATCTGGATTTGAATGGTTCATTTTGAACACACAAAAAGCCTGGAGTTCAAATAAGTTCAAGAAAATGAAATTTCATTTGTAATAGATGAGTTTTCGTCCGAAACAGTGATACTTCGAAAGAGATTGTCCGTTTTATACACGAAGTGCATCCATCTTTTGCCGTAACCATCTCAACTTTTCATCACATCCTATGTGGGTGAAATGTTGATACCATGGCAAATTTCAACCTTTTCAGAGTTTATTTGTAGTGCTTTTAAATTTCATGGTCATTTAGCTCAAAAAATCAATAACTGCATGAAAAATAACAAATGAAGTCAGAAAGGGGTGAAAATTGATGATGTGGCTTTGAATGGTGCATTTTGAACACACAAAAAGCATGGAGTTCAAACAAGTTCAAGAAAACGAAATGCCTTTTGTAACAGATGAGTTTCGTCCAAAACCGTGATACTTCGAAAGAGACTGTCCGTTTTGTACACGAAGTGCATCCAACTTTTGTCGTAACCCTATAAATTTTTTTGCACATGCTATGTGGGTGAAATGATGATAACATGCCAAGTTTTAACCTTTTCAGAGTTCATTTATAGTGCTTATCAATTTCAGGGTCATTTAGCACAAAAAAATCAATAACTGCAGGAAAAATAACACATGAAGTCAGAAAGGGTTGAAAATTGATGATGTGGCTTTGAATGGTGCATTTTGAACACACAAAAACCGTGGAGTTCAAATAAGTTCAAGAAAATGAAATGCCCTTTGTAACAGATGAGTTTCCGTCCTAAACCGTGATACTTCGAAAGAGACTGTCCGTTTTGTACACGAAGTGCATCCATCTTTTCCGGTAACCCTCTCAACTTTTCAGCCCATGGTATGTGGGTGAAATGACGATACCATGCCAAATTTCAACCTTTTCAGAGTTCATTTGTAGTGCTTTTCAATTTCATGGTCATTTAGCTCAAAAAATCAAAAACTGCATGAAAAATAACAAATGATGTCAGAAAGGGTTGAAAATTGATGATGTGGGTTTGAATGGTGCATTTTGAACAAATAAAAAGCCTGGAGTTCAAATAAGTTCAAGAAAATGAAATGCGTTTTGTAACAGATGAGTTTTCATCCAAAACCGTGATACTTCGAAAGAGACTGTCCGTTTTGTACACGAACTGCATCCAACTTTTGTCGTAACCCTATAAACTTTTTTGCACATGCTATGTGGGTGAAATGATGATAACATGCAAGGTTTTACCCTTTTCAGAGTTCATTTATATTGCTTTTAAATTTCAGGGTCATTTAGCTCAAAAAAATCAATAACTGCATGAAAAATAACACATGAAGTCAGAAAGGGTTGAAAATTTATGATGTGGCTTTGAATGGTGCATTTTGAACACACAAAAAGCGTGGAGTTCAAATAAGTTCAAGAAAATGAAATGCCTTTTGTAACAGATGAGTTTCCGTCTTAAACCGGGATACTTCGAAAGAGACTGTCCGTTTTGTAAACGAAGTGCATCCATCATTTGCCGTAACCCTCTCAACTTTTCAGCACATGGTATGTGGGTGAAATGATGATACCGTGCCAACTTTCAACCTTTTTAGAGTTCATTTGTAGTCCTTTTCAATTTCAGGGTCATTTAGCTCAAAAAAATCAATAACTGCATGAAAAATAACAAATGAAGTCAGAAAGGGTTGAAAATTGATGATGTGGCTTCGAATGGTCATTTTGAACACTCATAAAGCTTGGAGTTCAAACAAGTTCAAGAAAATGTAATGCCTTTTGTAACGGATGAGTTTCCGTACAAAATCGTGACACTTCGAAAGAGATTGTCCGTTTTGTACACGAAGTGCATCCAGCTTTTGCCGTAAACCTCTCAACTTTTTAGCACATGCTATGTGTGTGAAATGATGATACCATGCCAACTTTCAACCTTTTCAGAGTTCATTTGTAGTGCTTTTTAATTTCAGTGTCATTTAGCTCAAAAAAATCAATAACCGCATGAAAAATAACAAATGAAGGCAGAAAGGGTTGAAAATTGATGATGTGGCTGTGAATGGTGCATTTTGAACACTCATAAAGCCTGGAGTTCAAATAAGTTCAAGAAAATGAAATGCCTTTTGTAACAGATGAGTTTCCGTCGGAAACCATGATACCTCGAAAGAGATTGTCTGTTTTGTACACGAAGTGCATCCAGCTTTTGCTGTAACCCTCTCAACTTTTTAGCACATGCTATGTGGGTGAAATTATGGCACCATGCCAACTTTCAACCTTTTCAGAGTTCATTTGTAGTGCTTTTCAATTTCAGTGTCATTTAGCTCGAAAGAATCAATAACTGCATGAAAAATAAGAAATGATGTCAAAATTGGTAGAAAATTGATGATGTGGATTTGAATGGTTCATTTTGAACACACAAAAAGCCTGGAGTTCAAATAAGTTCAAGAAAATGAAATTTCATTTGTAATAGATGAGTTTTCGTCCGAAACCGTGATACTTCGAAAGAGATTGTCCGTTTTATACACGAAGTGCATCCATCTTTTGCCGTAACCATCTCAACTTTTCATCACATCCTATGTGGGTGAAATGTTGATACCATGGCAAATTTCAACCTTTTCAGAGTTTATTTGTAGTGCTTTTCAATTTCATGGTCATTTAGCTCAAAAAATCAATAACTGCATGAAAAATAACAAATGAAGTCAGAAAGGGGTGAAAATTGATGATGTGGCTTTGAATGGTGCATTTTGAACACACAAAAAGCATGGAGTTCAAACAAGTTCAAGAAAACGAAATGCCTTTTGTAACAGATGAGTTTCGTCCAAAACCGTGATACTTCGAAAGAGACTGTCCGTTTTGTACACGAAGTGCATCCAACTTTTGTCGTAACCCTATAAATTTTTTTGCACATGCTATGTGGGTGAAATGATGACAACATGCCAAGTTTTAACCTTTTCAGAGTTCATTTATAGTGCTTTTCAATTTTAGGGTCATTTAGCACAAAAAATCAATAACTGCAGGAAAAATAACACATGAAGTCAGAAAGGGTTGAAAATTGATGATGTGGCTTTGAATGGTGCATTTTGAACACACAAAAACCGTGGAGTTCAAATAAGTTCAAGAAAACGAAATACCCTTTGTAACAGATGAGTTTTCGTCCTAAACCGTGATAGTTCGAAAGAGACTGTCCGTTTTGTACACGAAGTGCATCCATCTTTTCCGGTAACCCTCTCAACTTTTCATCCCATGGTATGTGGGTGAAATCATGATACCATGCCAATGTTCAACCTTTTTAGAGTCATTTGTAGTGCTTTTCAATTTCAGGGTCATTTAGCTCGAAAAAATCAACAACTGCATGAAAAATAACAAATGAAGTCAGAAAGGGTTGAAAATTGATTATGTGGCTTCGAATGGTGCATTTTGAACACTCTTAAAGCCTGGAGTTCAAACAAGTTCAAGAAAATGTAATGCCTTTTGTAACGGACGAGTTTCCGTCCAAAACCGTGATACTTCGAAAAAGATTGTCCGTTTTGTACACGAAGTGCATCCAGCTTTTGCCGTAAACCTCTCAACTTTTTAGCACATGCTATATGGGTGAAATGATGATACCATGCCAACTTTCAAGCTTTTCAGAGTTCATTTGTAGTGCTTTTTGAATTTCAGGGTCATTTAGCTCAAAAAAACAATAACTGCATGCAAAATAACAAATGAAGGCAGAAAGGGTTGAAAATTGATGATGTGGCTGTGAATGGTGCATTTTGAACACTCATAAAGCCTAGAGTTCACATAAGTTCAAGAAAATGAAATGCCTTTTGAATCGGAAGAGTTTCCGTCCGAAACCATGATACTTCGAAAGAGATTGTCCGTTTTGTACACGAAGTGCATCCAACTTTTGCCGTCACCCTCTCAACTTTTTAGCACATGCTATGTGGGTGAAATTATGGCACCATGCCAACTTTCAACCTTTTCAGAGTTCATTTGTAGTGCTTTTCTATTTCAGTGTCATTTAGCTCGAAAGAATCCATAACTGCATGAAAAGTAAGAAATGAAGTCAAAAATGGTTGAAAATTGATGATGTGGATTTGAATGGTGCATTTTGAACACACAAAAAGCCTAGTGTTCAAGTAAGTTCAAGAAAATGAAATGCCATTTGTAATAGATGAGTTTTTTCCGAAACCGTGATACTTCGAAAGATATTGTCCGTTTTGTACACGAAGTGCATCCATCTTTTGCCGTAACCATCTCAACTTTTCAGCACATCCTATGTGGGTGAAATGATGATACCATGCCAAATTTCAACCTTTTCAGAGTTCATTTGTAGTGCTTTTCAATTTCATGGTCATTTAGCTCAAAAAAATCAATAGCTGCATGAAAAATAACAATTGAAGTCAGAAAGGGTTGAAAATTGAAGATGTGGCCTTGAATGGTGCATTTTGAACACACAAAAAGCCTGGAGTGCAAATGAGTTCAAGAAAATGAGATGCCTTTTGTAACGGATGAGTTTCCGTCCGAAACCGTGATACTTCGAAAGAGACTGTCCGTTTTGTACACGAAGTGCATCCAGCTTTTGCCATAACCCTCTCAACTTTTTAGCACATGCTATGGGGGTGAAATTATGGCACCATGCCAACTTTCAACCTTTTCAGAGTTCATTTGTAGTGCTTTTCAATTTCAGTGTCATTTAGCTCGAAAGAATCAATAACTGCATGAAAAATAAGAAATGAGGTCTGAAATGGTTGAAAATTGATGAAGTGCCTTTGAATGGTGCACTTTGAACACACAAAAAGCCTGGAGTTCAAATAAGTTCAAGAAAATGAAATGCCATTTGTAACAGGTGAGTTTTCGTCCAAAACTGTGATACTTCGAAAGAGACTATCCGTTGTGTACACGAAGTGCATCCAGCTTTTGCCGTAACCCTCTCAACATTTTAGCACATGCTATGTGGGTGAAATGATGATACCATGCCAACCTTCAACCTTTTGAGAGTTCATTTGTAGTGCTTTTCAATTTCAGCGTCATTTAGCTAAAAATCAATAACTGCATGAAAAAAACAACTGAAGTCAGAAAGGGTTGAAAATTGATGATGTGGCTTTGACTGATGCATTTTGAACACAGAAAAGGCCTGGAGTTCAAATACGTCCCAGAATATGAAATGCCTTTTGTAAAAGATGAGTTTATGTCTGAAACCGTGATACTTCGAAAGAGACTGTCCGTTTTGTACATGAAGTGCATCCAGCTTTTGCCGTAACCCTCTCAACTTTTTAGCACATGCTATGTGGGTGAAATTATGATACCATGCCAACGTTCATCCTTTTTAGAGTTCATTTGTAGTGCTTTAAATTTCATTGTTATTTAGTTCAAAAAAAAATCAATAAGTGCATGAAATATAACAAATAAAGTCAGAAATGGTAGAAAAATGGTGATGTGGCTTTGAATGGTGCATTTCGAACACACAAAAAGCCTCGAATTCAAATAAGTTCAAGAAATTGAAATGCCTTTTGTAACGGATGAGTTTCCGTCCAAAACAGTGATACTTCGAAAGAGATTGTCCGCTTTGTACACGAAGTGCATCTAGCTTTTGTCGTAACCCTCTCAACATTGTAGCACATGCTATGTTGGTGAAATGATGATACCATGCCAACTTTCAACCTTTTCAGAGTTCATTTGTAGTGCTTTTCAATTTCAGGGTCATTTGGCTCAAAAATCAATAACTGCATAAAAAATAACAACTGAAGTCAGAAAGGGTTGAAAATTGATGATGTGGCTTTGACTAATGCATTTTGAACAAACAAAAAGCATGCAGTTCAAATACGTTCAAGAAAATGAAATGCCTTTTGTAAAAGATGAGTTTCTGTCCGAAACCGTGATACTTCGAAAGAGACTGTCCGTTTTGTACATGAAGTGCATCCATCTTTTGCCATAACCCTCTCAACTTTCCAGCACATGCTATGTGGGTGAAATGATGATACCATGCCAACTTTCAACCTTTTCAGTGTTCACTTGTAGTGCTTTTCAGTTTCAGGGTCATTTAGCTCAAAAAAAATCAATAACTGCATGAAAAATAACAAATGAAGTCAAAAAGGGTTGAAATCTCATGATGTGGCTTTGAATGGTGCATTATGAACACTAATAAAGCCTGGAGTTCAAATAACTTCAAGAAAATGAAATGCCTTTTGTAACGGATGAGTTTCCGTCCGAAACCGTGATACTTCGAAAGAGATTGTCCGTTTTGTACACCAAGTGCATCCATCTTTTGCCGTAACCCTGTCAACTTTTCAGCACCTGCTATGTGGGTGAAATGATGATACCATGCCAACGTTCAACCTTTTCAGAGTTCATTTGTAGTGCTCTTCAATTTCAGGGTCACTTAGCTCAAAAAATCAATAACTACAAGAAAAATAACAAATGAAGTCGGAAAGTGTTGAAAATTGATGAGGTGGCTTCGAATGGTGCATTTTGAACACAAATAAAGCCTGGAGTTCAAATAAGTTCAAGTAAATGAAATGCCTTTTGTAACGGATGAGTTTCCGTCCGAAACCGTGATACTTCGAAAGAGATTGTCCATTTTGTACACCAAGTGCATCCATCTTTAGCCGTAACCCTGCCAACTTTTCAGCACCTTCTATGTGGGTGAAATGATGATACCATGCCAACGTTCAACCTTTTCAGAGTTCATTTGTAGTGCTCTTCAATTTCAGGGTCATTTAGCTCAAAAAATCAATAACTGCATGAAAAATAAAAAATGAAGTCGGAAAGTGTTGAAAATTGATGATGTGGCTTCGAATGGTGCATTTTGAACACAAATAAAGCCTGGAGTTCAAATAAGTTCAAGTAAATGAAATGCCTTTTGTAACGGATGAGTTTCCGTCCAAAACCGTGATACTTCGAAAGAGATTGTCCGTTTTCTACACGAAGTACATCCAGCTTTTGTCATAACCCTCTCAACATTTTAGCACATGCTATGTGGGTGAAATGATGATACCATGCCAACTTTCAACCTTTTTAGAGTTCATTTGTAGTGCTTTTCAATTTCAGGGTCATCTGGCTCAAAAATCAATAACTGCATAAAAAATAACAACTGAAGACAGAAAGGGTTGAAAATTAATGATGTGGCTTTGACTAATGCATTTTGAACACAGAAAAAGCGTGCAGTTCAAATACGTTCAAAAAAATGAAATGCCTTTTGTAACAGATGAGTTTCCGTCTGAAACCGTGATACTTCGACAGAGATTGTCCGTTTTGTACACGAAGTGCATCCAGCTTTTGCCGTAACCCTCTCAACATTTTAGCACATGCTATGTGGGTGAAATGATGATACCATGCCAACTTTCAACCTGTTGAGAGTTCATTTGTAGTGCTTTTCAATTTCAGCGTCATTTAGCTAAAAATAAATAACTGCATGAAAAATAAAAACTGAAGTCAGAAAGGGTTGAAAATTGATGATGTGGCTTTGACTGATGCATTTTGAACACACAAAAAGCCTGGAGTTCAAATACGTTCCAGAAAATGAAATGCCTTTTGTAAAAGATGAGTTTCTGTGCGAAACCGTGATACTTCGAAAGAGACTGTCCGTTTTGTACATGAAGTGCATCCAGCTTTTGCCATAATCCTCTCAACTTTGTAGCACATGCTATGTGGGTGAAATTATGATTCCATGCCAACGTTCATCCTTTTGAGAGTTCATTTGTAGTGCTTTCAATTTCATTGTCATTTAGTTCAAAAAAATCAATAAGTGCATGAAAAATAACAAATAAAGTCAGAAATGGTTGAAAAATGGTGATGTGGCTTTGAATGGTGCATTTCGAACACACAAAAATCCTTGAGTTCAAATAAGTTCAAGAAATTGAAATGCCTTTTGTAACGGATGAGTTTCCGTCCGAAACCGTGATACTTCGAAAGAGATTGTCCATTCTGTACACGAAGTTTATCCAGCTTTTGCCGTAACCCTCTCAACATTTTAGCACATGCTATGTGGGAGAAATTATGATACCATGCCAACTTTCAACCCTTTTCAGAGTTCATTTGTAGTGCTTTTCAATTTCAGGGTCATTTAGCTCAAACAAAATCAATAACTGCATGAAAAATAACAAATGAATTCAGAAAGGGTTGAAAATTGATGATGTGGCATTGAATGATGCATTTTGAACACACAAAAAGCTTGGAGTTCAAATATGTTCAAGAAAATGAAATGCCTTTTGTAAAAGATGAGTTTCTGTCCCAAACCATGATACTTCGAAAGTGACTGTCCGTTTTTTACACGAAGTGCATCCAGCTTTCCCCGTAACCCTCTCAACTTTTTAGCACATGCTATGTGGGTGAAATTATGATACCATGCCAACTTCCAACCTTTTCAGAGTTCATTTGTAGTGCTTTCAATTTAATTGTCATTTAGTTCAAAAAAATCAATAAGTGCATGAAAAATAATAAATAAAGTCAGAAATGGTTGAAAATTGACGATGTGGCTTTGAATGCTGCATTTTGAACACAAAAAATGCCTGGAGTTCAAATAAGTTCAAGAAAATGAAATGCCTTTCTTAACAGATGAGTTTCCGTCTGAAACCATGATACTTCGAAAGAGACTGTCCGTTTTGTACAGGAAGTGCATCCATCTTTTGCCGTAACCCTCTCAACTTTTCAGCACATGCTATGTGGGTGAAATGATGATACCATGCCAACTTTGAACCTTTTCAGAGTTCACTTGTAGTGCTTTTCAATTTCTGGGTCATTTAGCTCAAAAAAATTAATAACTGCATGAAAAATAACAAATGAAGTCAAAAAGGGTTGAAAATTCATGATGTGGCTTTGAATGGTGCATTTTGAACAATCATAAAGCCTGAAGTTCAAATAACTTCAAGAAAATGAAATGCCTTTTGTAACGGATGAGTTTCCGTCCGAAACCGTGATACTTCGAAAGAGATTGGCCGTTTCGTACACGAAGTGCATCCAGCTTTTGCCGTAACCCTCTCAACATTTTAGCACACGCTATGTGGGTGAAATGATGATACCATGCCAACTTTCAACCTTTTGAGAGTTCATTTGTAGTGCTTTTCAATTTCAGCGTCATTTAGCTAAAAATCAATAACTGCATGAAAAATAACAACTGAAGTCAGAAAGGGTTGAAATTGATGATGTGGCTTTGACTGATGCATTTTGAACACACAAAAAGCCTGAAGTTCAAATATGTTCCAGAAAATGAAATGCCTTTTGTAAAAGATGAGTTTCTGTCCGAAACCGTGATACTTCGAAAGAGACTGTCCGTTTTGTACATGAAGTGCATCCAGCTTTTGCCGTAACCCTCTCAACTTTTTAGCACATGCTATGTGGGTGAAATTATGATACCATGTCAACTTCCAACCTTTTCAGAGATCATTTGTAGTGCTTTAAATTTCAGTGTCATTTAGTTCAAAAAAATCAATAAGTGCATGAAAAATAACAAATAAAGTCAGAAATGGTTGAAAAATGGTGATGTCGCTTTGAATGGTGCATTTCAAACACACAAAAAGCCTGGAGTTCAAATAAGTTCAAGAAATTGAAATGCCTTTTGTAACGGATGAGTTTCCGTCCAAAACCGTGATACTTCGAAAGAGATTGTCCGTTTCCTACACGAAGTGCATCCAGCTTTTGTCGTAACCCTCTCAACATTTTAGCACATGCTATGTGGGTGAAATGATGATACCATGCCAACTTTCAACCTTTTTAGAGTTCATTTGTAGTGCTTTTCAATTTCAGGGTCATCTGGCTCAAAAATCAGTAACTGCATAAAAAATAACAACTGAAGACAGAAAGGGTTGAAAATTAATGATGTGGCTTTGACTAATGCATTTTGAACACACAAAAAGCGTGCAGTTCAAATACGTTCAAAAAAATGAAATGCCTTTTGTAAAAGATGAGTTTCTGTCCGAAACCGTGATACTTCGAAAGAGACTATCCGTTTTGTACACGAAGTGCATCCAGCTTTTGCCGTAACCCTCTCAACTTTTTAGCACATGCTATGTGGGTGAAATTATGATACCATGCCAACTTCCAACCTTTTTAGAGTTCATTTGTAGTGCTTTCAATTTCATTGTCATTTAGTTCAAAAAAATCAATAAGTGCACGAAAAATAACAAATAAAGTCAGAAATGGTTGAAAATTGACGATGTGGCTTCGAATGGTGCATTTTGAACACACAAAAAGCCTGGAGTTCAAATAAGTTCAAGAAAATGAAATGCCTTTCATAACAGATGAGTTTCCGTCTGAAATCGTGATACTTCGAAAGAGACTGTCCGTTTTGTACAGGAAGTGCATCCATCTTTTGCCGTAACCCTCTCAACTTTTCAGCACATGCTATGTGGGTGAAATGATGATACCATGCCAACTTTCAACCTTTTCAGAGTTCATTTGTAGTGCTTTTCAATTTCAGGGTCATTTAGCTCAAAAAGAATTAATAACTGCATGAAAAATAACAAATGAAGTCAAAAAGGGTTGAAAATTCATGATGTGGCTTTGAATGGTGCATTTTGAACAATCATAAAGCCTGGAGTTCAAATAACTTCAAGAAAATGAAATGCCTTTTGTAACGGATGAGTTTCCGTCCGAAACCGTGATACTTCGAAAGACATTGTCCGTTTTGTACACCAAGTGCATCAAGCTTTCGCCGTAACCCTCTCAACATTTTAGCACATGCTATGTGGGTGAAATGATGATACCATGCCAACGTTCAACCTTTTCAGAGTTCATTTGTAGTGCTCTTCAATTTCAGGGTCATTTAGCTCAAAAAATCAATAACTGCATGAAAAATAACAAATGAAGTCGGAAAGGGTTGAAAATTGATGATGTGGCTTCGAATGGTGCATTTTGAACACAAATAAAGCCTGGAGTTCGAATAAGTTCAAGTAAATGAAATGCCTTTTGTAACGGATGAGTTTCTGTCCGAAACCGTGATACTTCGAAAGAGATTGTCTGTTTTGTACACGAAATGCATCCAGCTTTTGCCGTAACCCTCTCAACATTTTAGCACATGCTATGTGGGTGAAATGATGATACCATGCCAACTATCAACCTTTTGAGAGTTCATTTGTAGTGCTTTTTAATTTCAGCGTCATTTAGCTAAAAATCAATAACTACATGAAAAATAACAACTGAAGTCAGAAAGGGTTGAAAATTGATGATGTGGCTTTGACTGATTCATTTTGAACACACAAAAAGCCTGGAGTTCAAATACGTTCCAGAAAATTAAATGCCTTTTGTAAAAGATGAGTTTTTGTCCGAAACTGTGATACTTCGAAAGAGACTGTCCGTTTTGTACATGAAGTGCATCCAGCTTTTGCCGTAACCCTCTAAACTTTTTAGCACATGCTATGTGGGTGAAATTATGATACCATGCCAACGTTCATCCTTTTCAGAGTTCATTTGTAGTGGTTTCAATTTCATTGTCATTTAGTCAAAAAAATCAATAAGTGCATGAAAAATAACAAATAAAGTCAGAAATGGTTGAAAAATGGTGATGTGGCTTTCAATGGTGCACTTCGAACACACAAAAAGCCTGGAGTTCAAATAAGTTCAAGAAATTGAAATGCCTTTTGTAACGGATGAGTTTCCGTCCGGAACCGTGATACTTCGAAAGAGATTGTCCATTTTGTACACGAAGTGTATCCAGCTTTTCCCGTAACCCTCTCAACATTTTAGCACATGCTATGCGGGAGAAATTATGATACCATGCCTAGTTTCAACCTTTTCAGAGTTCATTTGTAGTGCTTTTCAATTTCAGGGTAATTTAGCTCAAAAAAATCAATAACCGCATGAAAAATAACAAATGAATTCAGAAAGGGTTGAAAATTGATGATGTGGCATTGAATGATGCATTTTGAACACACAAAAAGCCTGGAGTTCAAATATGTTCAAGAAAATGAAATGCCTTTTGTAAAAGATGAGTTTCTGTCCGAAACCGTGATACTTCGAACGAGACTGTCCGTTTTGTACATGAAGTGCATCCAGCTTTTGCCGTAACCCTCTCAACTTTTTAGCACATGCTATGTGGGTGAAATTATGATACCATGTCGACTTCCAACCTTTTCAGAGTTCATTTGTAGTGCTTTAAATTTCATTGTCATTTAGTTCAAAAAAATCAATAAGTGCATGAAAAATAACAAATAAAGTCAGAAATGGTTGAAAAATGGTGATGTGGCTTTGAGTGGTGCATTTCGAACACACAAAAAGCCTGGAGTTCAAATAAGTTGAAGAAATTGAAATGCCTTTTGTAACGGATGAGTTTCCGTCCAAAACCGTGATGCTTCGAAAGAGATTGTCCGTTTTCTACACGAAGTGCATCCAGCTTTTGTCGTAACCCTCTCAACATTTTAGCACATGCTATGTGGGTGAAATGATGATACCATGCCAACTTTCAACCTTTTCAGAGTTCATTTGTAGTGCTTTTCAATTTCAGGGTCATTTGGCTCAAAAATCAATAACTGCATAAAAAATAACAACTGAAGTCAGAAAGGATTGAAAATTGATGATGTGGCTTTGACTAATGCATTTTGAACACACAAAAAGCCTGCAGTTCAAATACGTTCAAAAAAATGAAATGCCTTTTGTAAAAGATGAGTTTCTGTCCGAAACCGTGATACTTCGAAAGAGACTGTCCGTTTTGTACACAAACTGCATCCAGCTTTTGCCGTAACCCTCTCAACTTTTTAGCACATGCTATGTGGGTGAAATTATGATACCATGCCAACTTCCAACCTTTTTAGAGTTCATTTGTAGTGCTTTTAATTTCATTGTCATTTAGTTCAAAAAAATCAATAAGTGCATGAAAAAAAACAAATAAAGTCAGAAATGGTTGAAAAATGGTGATGTGGCTTTGGATGGTGCATTTCGAACACGCAAAAAGCCTGGAGTTCAAATAAGTTCAAGAAATTGAAATGCCTTTTGTAACGGATGAGTTTCCATCCGAAACCGTGATACTTCGAAAGAGATTGTCCATTTTGTACACGAAGTGTATCCAGCTTTTGCCGTAACCCTCTCAACATTTTAGCACATGCTATGTGGGAGAAATTATGATACCATGCCAACTTTCAACCTTTTCAGAGTTCATTTGTAGTGCTTTTCAATTTCAGGGTCATTTAGCTCAAAAAAATCAATAACCGCATGAAAAATAACAAATGAATTCAGAAAGGGTTGAAAATTGACGATGTGGCATTGAATGATGCATTTTGAACACACAAAAAGCCTGGAGTTCAAATACGTTCAAGAAAATGAAATGCCTTTTGTAAAAGATGAGTTTCTGTCCGAAACCGTGATACTTCGAAAGAGACTGTCCGTCTTGTTCATGAAGTGCATCAAGCGTTTGCCGTAACCCTCTCAACTTTTTAGCACATGCTATGTGGGTGAAATTATGATACCATGTCAACTTCCAACCTTTTCAGAGTTCATTTGTAGTGCTTTAAATTTCATTGTCATTTAGTTCAAAAAATTCAATAAGTGCATGAAAAATATCAAATAAAGTCAGAAATGGTTGAAAAATGGTGATGTGGCTTTGAATGGTGCATTTAGAACACACAAAAAGCCTGGAGTTCAAATAAGTTCAAGAAATTGACATGCCTTTTGTAACGGATGAGTTTCCGTCCAAAACGTGATACTTCAAAAGAGATTGTCCGTTTTCTACACGAAGTGCATCCAGCTTTTGTCGTAACCCTCTCAACATTTTAGCACATGCTATGTGGGTGAAATGATGATACCATGCCAACTTTCAACCTTTTCAGAGTTCATTTGTAGTGCTTTTCAATTTCAGTGTCATTTCGCACAAAAATCAATAACTGCATAAAAAATAACAACTGAAGTCAGAAAGGGTTGAAAATTGATGATGTGGCTTTGACTAATGCATTTTGAACACACAAAAAGCCTGCAGTTCAAATACGTTCAAAAAAATGAAATGCCTTTTGTAAAAGATGAGTTTCTGTCCGAAACCGTGATACTTCGAAAGAGACTGTCCGTTTTGTACACAAAGTGCATCCAGCTTTTGCCGTAACCCTCTCAACTTTTTAGCACATGCTATGTGGGTGAAATTATGATACCATGCCAACTTCCAACCTTTTGAGAGTTCATTTGTAGTGCTTTCAATTTCATTGTCATTTAGTTCAAAAAAATCAATAAGTGCATGAAAAATAACAAATAAAGTCAGAAATGGTTGAAAAATGGTGATGTGGCTTTGAATGGTGCATTTTGAACACGCAAAAAGCCTGGAGTTCGAATAAGTTCAAGAAATTGAAATGCCTTTTGTAACGGATGAGTTTGCGTCCGAAACCGTGATACTTCGAAAGAGATTGTCCATTTTGTACACGAAGTGTATCCAGCTTTTCCCGTAACCCTCTCAACATTTTAGCACATGCTATGCGGGAGAAATTATGATACCATGCCAAGTTTCAACCTTTTCAGAGTTCATTTGTAGTGCTTTTCAATTTCAGGGTAATTTAGCTCAAAAAAATCAATAACCGCATGAAAAATAACAAATGAATTCAGAAAGGGTTGAAAATTGATGATGTGGCATTGAATGATGCATTTTGGACACACAAAAAGCCTGGAGTTCAAATATGTTCAAGAAAATGAAATGCCTTTTGTAAAAGATGAGTTTCTGTCCGAAACCGTGATACTTCGAAAGAGACTGTCCGTTTTGTACATGAAGTGCATCCAGGTTTTGCCGTAACCCTCTCAACTTTTTAGCACATGCTATGTGGGTGAAATTATGATACCATGTCGACTTCCAACCTTTTCAGAGTTCATTTGTAGTGCTTTAAATTTCATTGTCATTTAGTTCAAAAAAATCAATAAGTGCATGAAAAATAACAAATAAAGTCAGAAATGGTTGAAAAATGGTGATGTGTCTTTGAATGGTGCATTTCGAACACACAAAAAGTTTGGAGTTCAAATAAGTTGAAGAAATTGAAATGCCTTTTATCACGGATGAGTTTCCGTCCAAAACCGTGATGCTTCGAAAGAGATTGTCTGTTTTCTACACGAAGTGCATCCAGCTTTTGTCGTAACCCTCTCAACATTTTAGCACATGCTATGTGGGTGAAATGATGATACCATGCCAACTTTCAACCTTTTCAGAGTTCATTTGTAGTGCTTTTCAATTTCAGGGTCATTTGGCACAAAAATCAATAACTGCATAAAAAATAACAACTGAAGTCAGAAAGGGTTGAAAATTGATGATGTGGCTTTGACTAATGCATTTTGAACACACAAAAAGCCTGCAGTTCAAATACGTTCAAAAAAATGAAATGCCTTTTGTAAAAGATGAGTTTCTGTCCGAAACTGTGATACTTCGAAAGAGACTGTCCGTTTTGTACACAAAGTGCATCCAGCTTTTGCCGTAACCCTCTCAACTTTTTAGCACATGCTATGTGGGTGAAATTATGATACCATGTCGACTTCCAACCTTTTCAGAGTTCATTTGTAGTGCTTTAAATTTCATTGTCATTTAGTTCAAAAAAATCAATAAGTGCATGAAAAATAACAAATAAAGTCAGAAATGGTTGAAAAATGGTGATGTGGCTTTGAGTGGTGCATTTCGAACACACAAAAAGCCTGGAGTTCAAATAAGTTGAAGAAATTGAAATGCCTTTTGTAACGGATGAGTTTCCGTCCAAAACCGTGATGCTTCGAAAGAGATTGTCCGTTTTCTACACGAAGTGCATCCAGCTTTTGTCGTAACCCTCTCAACATTTTAGCACATGCTATGTGGGTGAAATGATGATACCATGCCAACTTTCAACCTTTTCAGAGTTCATTTGTAGTGCTTTTCAATTTCAGGGTCATTTGGCTCAAAAATCAATAACTGCATAAAAAATAACAACTGAAGTCAGAAAGGATTGAAAATTGATGATGTGGCTTTGACTAATGCATTTTGAACACACAAAAAGCCTGCAGTTCAAATACGTTCAAAAAAATGAAATGCCTTTTGTAAAAGATGAGTTTCTGTCCGAAACCGTGATACTTCGAAAGAGACTGTCCGTTTTGTACACAAACTGCATCCAGCTTTTGCCGTAACCCTCTCAACTTTTTAGCACATGCTATGTGGGTGAAATTATGATACCATGCCAACTTCCAACCTTTTTAGAGTTCATTTGTAGTGCTTTTAATTTCATTGTCATTTAGTTCAAAAAAATCAATAAGTGCATGAAAAAAAAACAAATAAAGTCAGAAATGGTTGAAAAATGGTGATGTGGCTTTGGATGGTGCATTTCGAACACGCAAAAAGCCTGGAGTTCAAATAAGTTCAAGAAATTGAAATGCCTTTTGTAACGGATGAGTTTCCATCCGAAACCGTGATACTTCGAAAGAGATTGTCCATTTTGTACACGAAGTGTATCCAGCTTTTGCCGTAACCCTCTCAACATTTTAGCACATGCTATGTGGGAGAAATTATGATACCATGCCAACTTTCAACCTTTTCAGAGTTCATTTGTAGTGCTTTTCAATTTCAGGGTCATTTAGCTCAAAAAAATCAATAACCGCATGAAAAATAACAAATGAATTCAGAAAGGGTTGAAAATTGACGATGTGGCATTGAATGATGCATTTTGAACACACAAAAAGCCTGGAGTTCAAATACGTTCAAGAAAATGAAATGCCTTTTGTAAAAGATGAGTTTCTGTCCGAAACCGTGATACTTCGAAAGAGACTGTCCGTCTTGTTCATGAAGTGCATCAAGCGTTTGCCGTAACCCTCTCAACTTTTTAGCACATGCTATGTGGGTGAAATTATGATACCATGTCAACTTCCAACCTTTTCAGAGTTCATTTGTAGTGCTTTAAATTTCATTGTCATTTAGTTCAAAAAATTCAATAAGTGCATGAAAAATATCAAATAAAGTCAGAAATGGTTGAAAAATGGTGATGTGGCTTGAATGGTGCATTTAGAACACACAAAAAGCCTGGAGTTCAAATAAGTTCAAGAAATTGACATGCCTTTTGTAACGGATGAGTTTCCGTCCAAAACGTGATACTTCAAAAGAGATTGTCCGTTTTCTACACGAAGTGCATCCAGCTTTTGTCGTAACCCTCTCAACATTTTAGCACATGCTATGTGGGTGAAATGATGATACCATGCCAACTTTCAACCTTTTCAGAGTTCATTTGTAGTGCTTTTCAATTTCAGTGTCATTTCGCACAAAAATCAATAACTGCATAAAAAATAACAACTGAAGTCAGAAAGGGTTGAAAATTGATGATGTGGCTTTGACTAATGCATTTTGAACACACAAAAAGCCTGCAGTTCAAATACGTTCAAAAAAATGAAATGCCTTTTGTAAAAGATGAGTTTCTGTCCGAAACCGTGATACTTCGAAAGAGACTGTCCGTTTTGTACACAAAGTGCATCCAGCTTTTGCCGTAACCCTCTCAACTTTTTAGCACATGCTATGTGGGTGAAATTATGATACCATGCCAACTTCCAACCTTTTGAGAGTTCATTTGTAGTGCTTTCAATTTCATTGTCATTTAGTTCAAAAAAATCAATAAGTGCATGAAAAATAACAAATAAAGTCAGAAATGGTTGAAAAATGGTGATGTGGCTTTGAATGGTGCATTTTGAACACGCAAAAAGCCTGGAGTTCGAATAAGTTCAAGAAATTGAAATGCCTTTTGTAACGGATGAGTTTGCGTCCGAAACCGTGATACTTCGAAAGAGATTGTCCATTTTGTACACGAAGTGTATCCAGCTTTTCCCGTAACCCTCTCAACATTTTAGCACATGCTATGCGGGAGAAATTATGATACCATGCCAAGTTTCAACCTTTTCAGAGTTCATTTGTAGTGCTTTTCAATTTCAGGGTAATTTAGCTCAAAAAAATCAATAACCGCATGAAAAATAACAAATGAATTCAGAAAGGGTTGAAAATTGATGATGTGGCATTGAATGATGCATTTTGGAACACACAAAAAGCCTGGAGTTCAAATATGTTCAAGAAAATGAAATGCCTTTTGTAAAAGATGAGTTTCTGTCCGAAACCGTGATACTTCGAAAGAGACTGTCCGTTTGTACATGAAGTGCATCCAGGTTTGCCGTAACCCTCTCAACTTTTTAGCACATGCTATGTGGGTGAAATTATGATACCATGTCGACTTCCAACCTTTTCAGAGTTCATTTGTAGTGCTTTAAATTTCATTGTCATTTAGTTCAAAAAAATCAATAAGTGCATGAAAAATAACAAATAAAGTCAGAAATGGTTGAAAAATGGTGATGTGTCTTTGAATGGTGCATTTCGAACACACAAAAAGTTTGGAGTTCAAATAAGTTGAAGAAATTGAAATGCCTTTTATCACGGATGAGTTTCCGTCCAAAACCGTGATGCTTCGAAAGAGATTGTCTGTTTTCTACACGAAGTGCATCCAGCTTTTGTCGTAACCCTCTCAACATTTTAGCACATGCTATGTGGGTGAAATGATGATACCATGCCAACTTTCAACCTTTTCAGAGTTCATTTGTAGTGCTTTTCAATTTCAGGGTCATTTGGCACAAAAATCAATAACTGCATAAAAAATAACAACTGAAGTCAGAAAGGGTTGAAAATTGATGATGTGGCTTTGACTAATGCATTTTGAACACACAAAAAGCCTGCAGTTCAAATACGTTCAAAAAAATGAAATGCCTTTGTAAAAGATGAGTTTCTGTCCGAAACTGTGATACTTCGAAAGAGACTGTCCGTTTTGTACACAAAGTGCATCCAGCTTTTGCCGTAACCCTCTCAACTTTTTAGCACATGCTATGTGGGTGAAATTATGATACCATGCCAACTTCCAACCTTTTTAGAAGTTCATTTGTAGTGCTTTCAATTTCATTGTCATTTAGTTCAAAAAAATCAATAAGCGCATGAAAAATAACAAATAAAGTCAGAAATGGTTGAAAAATGGTGATGTGGCTTTGGATGGTCCATTTCGAACACGCAAAAAGCCTGGAGTTCAAATAAGTTCAAGAAATTGAAATGCCTTTTGTAGCGGATGAGTTTCCATCCGAAACCGTGATACTTCGAAAGAGATTGTCCATTTTGTACACGAAGTGTATCCAGCTTTTGCCGTAACCCCCTCAACATTTTAGCACATGCTATGTGGGGGAAATTATGATACCATGCCAACTTTCAACCTTTTCAGAGTTCATTTGTAGTGCTTTTCAATTTCAGGGTCATTTAGCTCAAAAAAATCAATAACCGCATGAAAAATAACAAATGAATTCAGAAAGGGTTGAAAATTGATGATGGGGCATTGAATGATGCATTTTGAACACACAAAAAGCCTGGAGTTCAAATACGTTCAAGAAAATGAAATGCCTTTTGTAAAAGATGAGTTTCTGTCCGAAACCGTGATACTTCGAAAGAGACTGTCCGTTTTGTTACATGAAGTGCATCAAGCGTTTGCCGTAACCCTCTCAACTTTTTAGCACATGCTATGTGGGTGAAATTATGATACCATGTCGACTTCCAACCTTTTCAGAGTTCATTTGTAGTGCTTTAAATTTCATTGTCATTTAGTTCAAAAAAATCAATAAGTGCATGAAAAATATCAAATAAAGTCAGAAATGGTTGAAAAATGGTGATGTGTCTTTGAATGGTGCATTTAGAACACACAAAAAGCCTGGAGTTCAAATAAGTTCAAGAAATTGAAATGCCTTTTATAACGGATGAGTTTCCGTCCAAAACGTGATACTTCGAAAGAGATTGTCCGTTTTCTACACGAAGTGCATCCAGCTTTTGTCGTAACCCTCTCAACATTTTAGCACATGCTATGTGGGTGAAATGATGATACCATGCCAACTTTCAACCTTTTCAGAGTTCATTTGTAGTGCTTTTCAATTTCAGGGTCATTTGGCACAAAAATCAATAACTGCATAAAAAATAACAACTGAAGTCAGAAAGGGTTGAAAATTGATGATGTGGCTTTGACTAATGCATTTTGAACACACAAAAAGCCTGCAGTTCAAATACGTTCAAAAAAATGAAATGCCTTTTGTAAAAGATGAGTTTCTGTCCGAAACTGTGATACTTCGAAAGAGACTGTCCGTTTTGTACACAAAGTGCATCCAGCTTTTGCCGTAACCCTCTCAACTTTTTAGCACATGCTATGTGGGTGAAATTATGATACCATGCCAACTTCCAACCTTTTTAGAATTCATTTGTAGTGCTTTCAATTTCATTGTCATTTAGTTCAAAAAAATCAATAAGCGCATGAAAAATAACAAATAAAGTCAGAAATGGTTGAAAAATGGTGATGTGGCTTTGGATGGTCCATTTCGAACACGCAAAAAGCCTGGAGTTCAAATAAGTTCAAGAAATTGAAATGCCTTTTGTAGCGGATGAGTTTCCATCCGAAACCGTGATACTTCGAAAGAGATTGTCCATTTTGTACACGAAGTGTATCCAGCTTTTGCCGTAACCCCCTCAACATTTTAGCACATGCTATGTGGGGAGAAATTATGATACCATGCCAACTTTCAACCTTTTCAGAGTTCATTTGTAGTGCTTTTCAATTTCAGGGTCATTTAGCTCAAAAAAATCAATAACCGCATGAAAAATAACAAATGAATTCAGAAAGGGTTGAAAATTGATGATGGGGCATTGAATGATGCATTTTGAACACACAAAAAGCCTGGAGTTCAAATACGTTCAAGAAAATGAAATGCCTTTTGTAAAAGATGAGTTTCTGTCCGAAACCGTGATACTTCGAAAGAGACTGTCCGTTTTGTTCATGAAGTGCATCAAGCGTTTGCCGTAACCCTCTCAACTTTTTAGCACATGCTATGTGGGTGAAATTATGATACCATGTCAACTTCCAACCTTTTCAGAGTTCATTTGTAGTGCTTTAAATTTCATTGTCATTTAGTTCAAAAAAATCAATAAGTGCATGAAAAATATCAAATAAAGTCAGAAATGGTTGAAAAATGGTGATGTGGCTTTGAATGGTGCATTTAGAACACACAAAAAGCCTGGAGTTCAAATAAGTTCAAGAAATTGAAATGCCTTTTGTAACGGATGAGTTTCCGTCCAGAACGTGATACTTCGAAAGAGATTATCCGTTTTCTACACGAAGTGCATCCAGCTTTTGTCGTAACCCTCTCAACATTTTAGCACATGCTATGTGGGTGAAATGATGATACCATGCCAACTTTCAACCTTTTCAGAGTTCATTTGTAGTGCTTTTCAATTTCAGTGTCATTTCGCACAAAAATCAATAACTGGATAAAAAATAACAACTGAAGTCAGAAAGGGTTGAAAATTGATGATGTGGCTTTGACTAATGCATTTTGAACACACAAAAAGCCTGCAGTTCAAATACGTTCAAAAAAATGAAATGCCTTTTGTAAAAGATGAGTTTCTGTCCGAAACCGTGATAATTCGAAAGAGACTGTCCGTTTTGTACACAAACTGCATCCAGCTTTTGCCGTAACCCTCTCAACTTTTTAGCACATGCTATGTGGGTGAAATTATGATACCATGCCAACTTCCAACCTTTTCAGAGTTCATTTGTAGTGCTTTTAATTTCATTGTCATTTAGTTCAAAAAAATCAATAAGTGCATGAAAAATAACAAATAAAGTCAGAAATGGTTGAAAAATGGTGATGTGGCTTTGGATGGTGCATTTCGAACACGCAAAAAGCCTGGAGTTCAAATAAGTTCAAGAAATTGAAATGCCTTTTGTAACGGATGAGTTTCCATCCGAAACCGTGATACTTCGAAAGAGATTGTCCATTTTGTACACGAAGTGTATCCAGCTTTTGCCGTAACCCTCTCAACATTTTAGCACATGCTATGTGGGAGAAATTATGATACCATGCCAACTTTAAACCTTTTCAGAGTTCATTTGTAGTGCTTTTCAATTTCAGGGTCATTTAGCTCAAAAAAATCAATAACCGCATGAAAAATAACAAATGAATTCAGAAAGGGTTGAAAATTGACTGATGTGGCATTGAATGATGCATTTTGAACACACAAAAAGCCTGGAGTTCAAATACGTTCAAGAAAATGAAATGCCTTTTGTAAAAGATGAGTTTCTGTCCGAAACCGTGATACTTCGAAAGAGACTGTCCGTTTTGTTCATGAAGTGCATCAAGCGTTTGCCGTAACCCTCTCAACTTTTTAGCACATGCTATGTGGGTGAAATTATGATACCATGTCAACTTCCAACCTTTTCAGAGTTCATTTGTAGTGCTTTAAATTTCATTGTCATTTAGTTCAAAAAAATCAATAAGTGCATGAAAAATATCAAATAAAGTCAGAAATGGTTGAAAAATGGTGATGTGGCTTTGAATGGTGCATTTAGAACACACAAAAAGCCTGGAGTTCAAATAAGTTCAAGAAATTGACATGCCTTTTGTAACGGATGAGTTTCCGTCCAAAACGTGATACTTCAAAAGAGATTGTCCGTTTTCTACACGAAGTGCATCCAGCTTTTGTCGTAACCCTCTCAACATTTTAGCACATGCTATGTGGGTGAAATGATGATACCATGCCAACTTTCAACCTTTTCAGAGTTCATTTGTAGTGCTTTTCAATTTCAGTGTCATTTCGCACAAAAATCAATAACTGCATAAAAAATAACAACTGAAGTCAGAAAGGGTTGAAAATTGATGATGTGGCTTTGACTAATGCATTTTGAACACACAAAAAGCCTGCAGTTCAAATACGTTCAGAAAAATGAAATGCCTTTTGTAAAAGATGAGTTTCTGTCCGAAACCGTGATACTTCGAAAGAGACTGTCCGTTTTGTACACAAAGTGCATCCAGCTTTTGCCGTAACCCTCTCAACTTTTTAGCACATGCTATGTGGGTGAAATTATGATACCATGCCAACTTCCAACCTTTTGAGCGTTCATTTGTAGTGCTTTCAATTTCATTGTCATTTAGTTCAAAAAAATCAATAAGTGCATGAAAAATAACAAATAAAGTCAGAAATGGTTGAAAAATGGTGATGTGGCTTTGAATGGTGCATTTTGAACACGCAAAAAGCCTGGAGTTCAAATAAGTTCAAGAAATTGAAATGCCTTTTGTAACGGATGAGTTTCCGTCCGAAACCGTGATACTTCGAAAGAGATTGTCCATTTTGTACACGAAGTGTATCCAGCTTTTCCCGTAACCCTCTCAACATTTTAGCACATGCTATGCGGGAGAAATTATGATACCATGCCAAGTTTCAACCTTTTCAGAGTTCATTTGTAGTGCTTTTCAATTTCAGGGTAATTTAGCTCAAAAAAATCAATAACCGCATGAAAAATAAAAAATGAATTCAGAAAGGGTTGAAAATTGATGATGTGGCATTGAATGATGCATTTTGGACACACAAAAAGCCTGGAGTTCAAATATGTTCAAGAAAATGAAATGCCTTTTGTAAAAGATGAGTTTCTGTCCGAAACCGTGATACTTCGAAAGAGACTGTCCGTTTTGTACATGAAGTGCATCCAGCTTTTGCCGTAACCCTCTCAACTTTTTAGCACATGCTATGTGGGTGAAATTATGATACCATGTCGACTTCCAACCTTTTCAGAGTTCATTTGTAGTGCTTTAAATTTCATTGTCATTTAGTTCAAAAAAATCAATAAGTGCATGAAAAATAACAAATAAAGTCAGAAATGGTTGAAAAATGGTGATGTGGCTTTGAATGGTGCATTTCGAACACACAAAAAGTTTGGAGTTCAAATAAGTTGAAGAAATTGAAATGCCTTTTATCACGGATGAGTTTCCGTCCAAAACCGTGATGCTTCGAAAGAGATTGTCCGTTTTCTACACGAAGTGCATCCAGCTTTTGTCGTAACCCTCTCAACATTTTAGCACATGCTATGTGGGTGAAATGATGATACCATGCCAACTTTCAACCTTTTCAGAGTTCATTTGTAGTGCTTTTCAATTTCAGGGTCATTTGGCTCAAAAATCAATAACTGCATAAAAAATAACAACTTAAGTCAGAAAGGGTTGAAAATTGATGATGTGGCTTTGACTAATGCATTTTGAACACACAAAAAGCCTGCAGTTCAAATACGTTCAAAAAATGAAATGCCTTTTGTAAAAGATGAGTTTCTGTCCGAAACCGTGATACTTCGAAAGAGACTGTCCGTTTTGTACACAAAGTGCATCCAGCTTTTGCCGTAACCCTCTCAACTTTTTAGCACATGCTATGTGGGTGAAATTATGATACCATGCCAACTTCCAACCTTTTGAGAGTTCATTTGTAGTGCTTTCAATTTCATTGTCATTTAGTTCAAAAAAATCAATAAGTGCATGAAAAATAACAAATAAAGTCAGAAATGGTTGAAAAATGGTGATGTGGCTTTGAATGGTGCATTTTGAACACGCAAAAAGCCTGGAGTTCAAATAAGTTCAAGAAATTGAAATGCCTTTTGTAACGGATGAGTTTCCGTCCGAAACCGTGATACTTCGAAAGAGATTGTCCATTTTGTACACGAAGTGTATCCAGCTTTTTCCGTAACCCTCTCAACATTTTAGCACATGCTATGCGGGAGAAATTATGATACCATGCCAAGTTTCATCCTTTTCAGAGTTCATTTGTAGTGCTTTTCAATTTCAGGGTAATTTAGCTCAAAAAAATCAATAACCGCATGAAAAATAAAAAATGAATTCAGAAAGGGTTGAAAATTGATGATGTGGCATTGAATGATGCATTTTGGACACACAAAAAGCCTGGAGTTCAAATATGTTCAAGAAAATGAAATGCCTTTTGTAAAAGATGAGTTTCTGTCCGAAACCGTGATACTTCGAAAGAGACTGTCCGTTTTGTACATGAAGTGCATCCAGCTTTTGCCGTAACCCTCTCAACTTTTTAGCACATGCTATGTGGGTGAAATTATGATACCATGTCGACTTCCAACCTTTTCAGAGTTCATTTGTAGTGCTTTAAATTTCATTGTCATTTAGTTCAAAAAAATCAATAAGTGCATGAAAAATAACAAATAAAGTCAGAAATGGTTGAAAAATGGTGATGTGGCTTTGAATGGTGCATTTCGAACACACAAAAAGTTTGGAGTTCAAATAAGTTGAAGAAATTGAAATGCCTTTTATCACGGATGAGTTTCCGTCCAAAACCGTGATGCTTCGAAAGAGATTGTCCGTTTTCTACACGAAGTGCATCCAGCTTTTGTCGTAACCCTCTCAACATTTTAGCACATGCTATGTGGGTGAAATGATGATACCATGCCAACTTTCAACCTTTTCAGAGTTCATTTGTAGTGCTTTTCAATTTCAGGGTCATTTGGCACAAAAATCAATAACTGCATAAAAAATAACAACTGAAGTCAGAAAGGGTTGAAAATTGATGATGTGGCTTTGACTAATGCATTTTGAACACACAAAAAGCCTGCAGTTCAAATACGTTCAAAAAAATGAAATGCCTTTTGTAAAAGATGAGTTTCTGTCCGAAACCGTGATACTTCGAAAGAGACTGTCCGTTTTGTACACAAAGTGCATCCAGCTTTTGCCGTAACCCTCTCAACTTTTTAGCACATGCTATTTGGGTGAAATTATGATACCATGCCAACTTCCAACCTTTTTAGAATTCATTTGTAGTGCTTTCAATTTCATTGTCATTTAGTTCAAAAAAATCAATAAGCGCATGAAAAATAACAAATAAAGTCAGAAATGGTTGAAAAATGGTGATGTGGCTTTGGATGGTCCATTTCGAACACGCAAAAAGCCTGGAGTTCAAATAAGTTCAAGAAATTGAAATGCCTTTTGTAACGGATGAGTTTCCGTCCGAAACCGTGATACTTCGAAAGAGATTGTCCATTTTGTACACGAAGTGTATCCAGCTTTTTCCGTAACCCTCTCAACATTTTAGCACATGCTATGCGGGAGAAATTATGATACCATGCCAAGTTTCATCCTTTTCAGAGTTCATTTGTAGTGCTTTTCAATTTCAGGGTAATTTAGCTCAAAAAAATCAATAACCGCATGAAAAATAAAAAATGAATTCAGAAAGGGTTGAAAATTGATGATGTGGCATTGAATGATGCATTTTGGACACACAAAAAGCCTGGAGTTCAAATATGTTCAAGAAAATGAAATGCCTTTTGTAAAAGATGAGTTTCTGTCCGAAACCGTGATACTTCGAAAGAGACTGTCCGTTTTGTACATGAAGTGCATCCAGCTTTTGCCGTAACCCTCTCAACTTTTTAGCACATGCTATGTGGGTGAAATTATGATACCATGTCGACTTCCAACCTTTTCAGAGTTCATTTGTAGTGCTTTAAATTTCATTGTCATTTAGTTCAAAAAAATCAATAAGTGCATGAAAAATAACAAATAAAGTCAGAAATGGTTGAAAAATGGTGATGTGGCTTTGAATTGTGCATTTCGAACACACAAAAAGTTTGGAGTTCAAATAAGTTGAAGAAATTGAAATGCCTTTTATCACGGATGAGTTTCCGTCCAAAACCGTGATGCTTCGAAAGAGATTGTCCGTTTTCTACACGAAGTGCATCCAGCTTTTGTCATAACCCTCTCAACATTTTAGCACATGCTATGTGGGTGAAATGATGATACCATGCCAACTTTCAACCTTTTCAGAGTTCATTTGTAGTGCTTTTCAATTTCAGGGTCATTTGGCTCAAAAATCAATAACTGCATAAAAAATAACAACTTAAGTCAGAAAGGGTTGAAAATTGATGATGTGGCTTTGACTAATGCATTTTGAACACACAAAAAGCCTGCAGTTCAAATACGTTCAAAAAATGAAATGCCTTTTGTAAAAGATGAGTTTCTGTCCGAAACCGTGATACTTCGAAAGAGACTGTCCGTTTTGTACACAAAGTGCATCCAGCTTTTGCCGTAACCCTCTCAACTTTTTAGCACATGCTATGTGGGTGAAATTATGATACCATGCCAACTTCCAACCTTTTGAGAGTTCATTTGTAGTGCTTTCAATTTCATTGTCATTTAGTTCAAAAAAATCAATAAGTGCATGAAAAATAACAAATAAAGTCAGAAATGGTTGAAAAATGGTGATGTGGCTTTGAATGGTGCATTTTGAACACGCAAAAAGCCTGGAGTTCAAATAAGTTCAAGAAATTGAAATGCCTTTTGTAACGGATGAGTTTCCGTCCGAAACCGTGATACTTCGAAAGAGATTGTCCATTTTGTACACGAAGTGTATCCAGCTTTTCCCGTAACCCTCTCAACATTTTAGCACATGCTATGCGGGAGAAATTATGATACCATGCCAAGTTTCAACCTTTTCAGAGTTCATTTGTAGTGCTTTTCAATTTCAGGGTAATTTAGCTCAAAAAAATCAATAACCGCATGAAAAATAACAAATGAATTCAGAAAGGGTTGAAAATTGATGATGTGGCATTGAATGATGCATTTTGGACACACAAAAAGCCTGGAGTTCAAATATGTTCAAGAAAATGAAATGCCTTTTGTAAAAGATGAGTTTCTGTCCGAAACCGTGATACTTCGAAAGAGACTGTCCGTTTTGTACATGAAGTGCATCCAGCTTTTGCCGTAACCCTCTCAACTTTTTAGCACATGCTATGTGGGTGAAATTATGATACCATGTCGACTTCCAACCTTTTCAGAGTTCATTTGTAGTGCTTTAAATTTCATTGTCATTTAGTTCAAAAAAATCAATAAGTGCATGAAAAATAACAAATAAAGTCAGAAATGGTTGAAAAATGGTGATGTGGCTTTGAATGGTGCATTTCGAACACACAAAAAGTTTGGAGTTCAAATAAGTTGAAGAAATTGAAATGCCTTTTATCACGGATGAGTTTCCGTCCAAAACCGTGATGCTTCGAAAGAGATTGTCCGTTTTCTACACGAAGTGCATCCAGCTTTTGTCGTAACCCTCTCAACATTTTAGCACATGCTATGTGGGTGAAATGATGATACCATGCCAACTTTCAACCTTTTCAGAGTTCATTTGTAGTGCTTTTCAATTTCAGGGTCATTTGGCACAAAAATCAATAACTGCATAAAAAATAACAACTGAAGTCAGAAAGGGTTGAAAATTGATGATGTGGCTTTGACTAATGCATTTTGAACACACAAAAAGCCTGCAGTTCAAATACGTTCAAAAAAATGAAATGCCTTTTGTAAAAGATGAGTTTCTGTCCGAAACCGTGATACTTCGAAAGAGACTGTCCGTTTTGTACACAAAGTGCATCCAGCTTTTGCCGTAACCCTCTCAACTTTTTAGCACATGCTATTTGGGTGAAATTATGATACCATGCCAACTTCCAACCTTTTTAGAATTCATTTGTAGTGCTTTCAATTTCATTGTCATTTAGTTCAAAAAAATCAATAAGCGCATGAAAAATAACAAATAAAGTCAGAAATGGTTGAAAAATGGTGATGTGGCTTTGGATGGTCCATTTCGAACACGCAAAAAGCCTGGAGTTCAAATAAGTTCAAGAAATTGAAATGCCTTTTGTAACGGATGAGTTTCCATCTGAAACCGTGATACTTCGAAAGAGATTGTCCATTTTGTACACGAAGTGTATCCAGCTTTTGCCGTAACCCCCTCAACATTTTAGCACATGCTATGTGGGAGAAATTATGATACCATGCCAACTTTCAACCTTTTCAGAGTTCATTTGTAGTGCTTTTCAATTTCAGGGTCATTTAGCTAAAAAAAATCAATAACCGCATGAAAAATAACAAATGAATTCAGAAAGGGTTGAAAATTGATGATGGGGCATTGAATGATGCATTTTGAACACACAAAAAGCCTGGAGTTCAAATACGTTCAAGAAAATGAAATGCCTTTTGTAAAAGATGAGTTTCTGTCCGAAACCGTGATACTTCGAAAGAGACTGTCCGTTTTGTTCATGAAGTGCATCAAGCGTTTGCCGTAACCCTCTCAACTTTTTAGCACATGCTATGTGGGTGAAATTATGATACCATGTCAACTTCCAACCTTTTCAGAGTTCATTTGTAGTGCTTTAAATTTCATTGTCATTTAGTTCAAAAAAATCAATAAGTGCATGAAAAATATCAAATAAAGTCAGAAATGGTTGAAAAATGGTGATGTGGCTTTGAATGGTGCATTTAGAACACACAAAAAGCCTGGAGTTCAAATAAGTTCAAGAAATTGAAATGCCTTTTGTAACGGATGAGTTTCCGTCCAGAACGTGATACTTCGAAAGAGATTATCCGTTTTCTACACGAAGTGCATCCAGCTTTTGTCGTAACCCTCTCAACATTTTAGCACATGCTATGTGGGTGAAATGATGATACCATGCCAACTTTCAACCTTTTCAGAGTGCATTTGTAGTGCTTTTCAATTTCAGTGTCATTTCGCACAAAAATCAATAACTGGATAAAAAATAACAACTGAAGTCAGAAAGGGTTGAAAATTGATGATGTGGCTTTGACTAATGCATTTTGAACACACAAAAAGCCTGCAGTTCAAATACGTTCAAAAAAATGAAATGCCTTTTGTAAAAGATGAGTTTCTGTCCGAAACCGTGATACTTCGAAAGAGACTGTCCGTTTTGTACACGAAGTGCATCCAGCTTTTGCCGTAACCCTCTCAACTTTTTAGCACATGCTATGTGGGTGAAATTATGATACCATGCCAACTTCCAACCTTTTGAGAGTTCATTTGTAGTGCTTTCAATTTCATTGTCATTTAGTTCAAAAAAATCAATAAGTGCATGAAAAATAACAAATAAAGTCAGAAATGGTTGAAAAATGGTGATGTGGCTTTGAATGGTGCATTTTGAACACGCAAAAAGCCTGGAGTTCAAATAAGTTCAAGAAATTGAAATGCCTTTTGTAACGGATGAGTTTCCGTCCCAAACCGTGATACTTCGAAAGAGATTGTCCGTTTTCTACACGAAGTGCATCCAACCTTGTTCGTAACCCTCTCAACATTTTAGCACATGCTATGTGAGTGAAATGATGATACCATGCCAACATTCAACCTTTTCAGAGTTCATTTGTAGTGCTTTTCAATTTCACGGTCATTTGGCTCAAAAATCAATAATTGCATAAAAAATAACAACTTAAGTCAGAAAGGGTTGAAAATTGATGATGTGGCTTTGACTAATGCATTTTGAACACACAAAAAGCCTGCAGTTCAAATACGTTCAAAAAATGAAATGCCTTTTGTAAAAGATGAGTTTCTGTCCGAAACCGTGATACTTCGAAAGAGACTGTCCGTTTTGTACACGAAGTGCATCCAACTTTTGCCGTAACCCTCTCAACTTTTTAGCACATGCTATGTGGGTGAAATTATGATACCATGCCAACTTCCAACCTTTTCAGAGTTCATTTGTAGTGCTTTCAATTTCATTGTCATTTAGTTCAAAAAAATCAATAAGTGCATGAAAAATAACAAATAAAGTCAGAAATGTTTGAAAAATGGTGATGTGGCTTTGAATGGTGCATTTTGAACACACAAAAATCCTGGAGTTCAAATAACTGCAAGAAATTGAAATGCCTTTTGGAACGGATGAGTTTCCGTCCGAAACCGTGATACTTCGAAAGAGATTGTCCATTTGGTACACGAAGTGTGTCGAGCTTTTGCCGTAACCCTCTCAACATTTTAGCACATGCCATGTGGGAGAAATTATGATACCATGCCAACTTTCAACCTTTTCAGAGTTCATTTGTAGTGCTTTTCAATTTCAGGGTCATTTAGCTTAAAAAAATCAATAACCGCATGAAAAATAACAAATGAATTCAAAAAGGGTTGAAAATTGATGATGTGGCATTGAATGATGCATTTTGAACACACAAAAAGCCTGGAGTTCAAATACGTTCAAGAAAATGAAATGCCTTTTGTAAAAGATGAGTTTCTCTCCGAAACCGTGATACTTCGAAAGAGACTGTCCGTTTTGTTCATGAAGTGCATCAAGCGTTTGCCGTAACCCTCTCAACTTTTTAGCACATGCTATGTGGGTGAAATTATGATACCATGTCAACTTCCAACCTTTTCAGAGTTCATTTGTAGTGCTTTAAATTTCATTGTCATTTAGTTCAAAAAAATCAATAAGTGCATGAAAAATATCAAATAAAGTCAGAAATGGTTGAAAAATGGTGATGTGGCTTTGAATGGTGCATTTAGAACACACAAAAAGCCTAGAGTTCAAATAAGTTCAAGAAATTGAAATGCCTTTTGTAACGGATGAGTTTCCGTCCAGAACGTGATACTTCGAAAGAGATTATCCGTTTTCTACACGAAGTGCATCCATCTTTTGTCGTAACCCTCTCAACATTTTAGCACATGCTATGTGGGTGAAATGATGATACCATGCCAACTTTCAACCTTTTCAGAGTTCATTTGTAGTGCTTTTCAATTTCAGTGTCATTTCGCACAAAAATCAATAACTGGATAAAAAATAACAACTGAAGTCAGAAAGGGTTGAAAATTGATGATGTGGCTTTGACTAATGCATTTTGAACACACAAAAAGCCTGCAGTTCAAATACGTTCAAAAAAATGAAATGCCTTTTGTAAAAGATGAGTTTCTGTCCGAAACCGTGATACTTCGAAAGAGACTGTCCGTTTTGTACACGAAGTGCATCCAGCTTTTGCCGTAACCCTCTCAACTTTTTAGCACATGCTATGTGGGTGAAATTATGATACCATGCCAACTTCCAACCTTTTGAGAGTTCATTTGTAGTGCTTTCAATTTCATTGTCATTTAGTTCAAAAAAATCAATAAGTGCATGAAAAATAACAAATAAAGTCAGAAATGGTTGAAAAATGGTGATGTGGCTTTGAATGGTTCATTTTGAACACGCAAAAAGCCTGGAGTTCAAATAAGTTCAAGAAATTGAAATGCCTTTTGTAACGGATGAGTTTCCGTCCCAAACCGTGATACTTCGAAAGAGATTGTCCGTTTTCTACACGAAGTGCATCCAGCTTTTGTCGTAACCCTCTCAACATTTTAGCACATGCTATGTGAGTGAAATGATGATACCATGCCAACTTTCAACCTTTTCAGAGTTCATTTGTAGTGCTTTTGAATTTCAGGGTCATTTGGCTCAAAAATCAATAACTGCATAAAAAATAACAACTTAAGTCAGAAAGGGTTGAAAATTGATGATGTGGCTTTGACTAATGCATTTTGAACACACAAAAAGCCTGCAGTTCAAATACGTTCAAAAAATGAAATGCCTTTTGTAAAAGATGAGTTTCTGTCCGAAACCGTGATACTTCGAAAGAGACTGTCCGTTTTGTACACGAAGTGCATCCAACTTTTGCCGTAACCCTCTCAACTTTTTAGCACATGCTATGTGGGTGAAATTATGATACCATGCCAACTTCCAACCTTTTCAGAGTTCATTTGTAGTGCTTTCAATTTCATTGTCATTTAGTTCAAAAAAATCAATAAGTGCATGAAAAATAACAAATAAAGTCAGAAATGTTTGAAAAATGGTGATGTGGCTTTGAATGGTGCATTTCGAACACACAAAAATCCTGGAGTTCAAATAAGTGCAAGAAATTGAAATGCCTTTTGGAACGGATGAGTTTCCGTCCGAAACCGTGATACTTCGAAAGAGATTGTCCATTTTGTACACGAAGTGTGTCCAGCTTTTGCCGTAACCCTCTCAACATTTTAGCACATGCCATGTGGGAGAAATTATGATACCATGCCAACTTTCAACCTTTTCAGAGTTCATTTGTAGTGCTTTTCAATTTCAGGGTCATTTAGCTTAAAAAATCAATAACCGCATGAAAAATAACAAATGAATTCAGAAAGGGTTGAAAATTGATGATGTGGCATTGAATGATGCATTTTGAACACACAAAAAGCCTGGAGTTCAAATACGTTCAAGAAAATGAAATGCCTTTTGTAAAAGATGAGTTTCTCTCCGAAACCGTGATACTTCGAAAGAGACTGTCCGTTTTGTTCATGAAGTGCATCAAGCGTTTGCCGTAACCCTCTCAACTTTTTAGCACATGCTATGTGGGTGAAATTATGATACCATGTCAACTTCCAACCTTTTCAGAGTTCATTTGTAGTGCTTTAAATTTCATTGTCATTTAGTTCAAAAAAATCAATAAGTGCATGAAAAATATCAAATAAAGTCAGAAATGGTTGAAAAATGGTGATGTGGCTTTGAATGGTGCATTTGGAACACACAAAAAGCCTGGAGTTCAAATAAGTTCAAGAAATTGAAATGCCTTTTGTAACGGATGAGTTTCCATCCAAAACGTGATACTTCGAAAGAGATTATCCGTTTTCTACACGAAGTGCATCCAGCTTTTGTCGTAACCCTCTCAACATTTTAGCACATGCTATGTGGGTGAAATGATGAGACCATGCCAACTTTCAACCTTTTCAGAGTTCATTTGTAGTGCTTTTCAATTTCAGTGTCATTTCGCACAAAAATCAATAACTGGATAAAAAATAACAACTGAAGTCAGAAAGGGTTGAAAATTGATGATGTGGCTTTGACTAATGCATTTTGAACACACAAAAAGCCTGCAGTTCAAATACGTTCAAAAAAATGAAATGCCTTTTGTAAAAGATGAGTTTCTGTCCGAAACCGTGATACTTCGAAAGAGACTGTCCGTTTTGTACACGAAGTGCATCCAGCTTTTGCCGTAACCCTCTCAACTTTTTAGCACATGCTATGTGGGTGAAATTATGATACCATGCCAACTTCCAACCTTTTCAGAGTTCATTTGTAGTGCTTTCAATTTCATTGTCATTTAGTTCAAAAAAATCAATACGTGCATGAAAAATAACAAATAAATTCAGAAATGGTTGAAAATTGGCGATGTGGCTTTGAATGGTGCATTTTGAACACACAAAAACCCTGGAGTTCAAATAAGTTCAAGAAAATGAAATGCCTTTCTTAACAGATGAGTTTCCGTCTGAAACCGTGATACTTCGAAAGAGACTGTTCGTTTTGAACAGGCACTGCATCCATCTTTTGCCGTAACCCTCTCAACTTTTCAGCACATGCTATGTGGGTGAAATGATGATACCATGCCAACTTTCAACCTTTTCAGAGTTCATTTGTAGTGCTTTTCAATTTTAGGGTCATTTAGCTCAAAAAAATTAATAACTGTATGAAAAATAACAAATGAAGTCAAAAAGGCTTGAAAATTCATGATGTGGCTTT
This sequence comes from Hordeum marinum, assembly GCA_022496015.1. Taxonomy (NCBI): domain Eukaryota; kingdom Viridiplantae; phylum Streptophyta; class Magnoliopsida; order Poales; family Poaceae; genus Hordeum; species Hordeum marinum. The sequence continues at coordinate 460,739,785 of CM039675.1, read as the reverse complement.
GAATGGTGCATTTTGAACAATCATAAAGCCTGGATTTCAAATAAATTCAAGAAAATGAAGTGTCTTTTGTAACGGATGAGTTTCCGTCCGAAACCGTGATAATTCGAAAGACATTGTCCGTTTTGTACACCAAGTGCATCCAGCTTTTGCCGTAACCCTCTCAACATTTTAGCACATGCTATGTGGGTGAAATGATGATACCATGCCAACGTTCAACCTTTTCAGAGTTCATTTGTAGTGCTCTTCAATTTCAGGGTCATTTAGCTCAAAAAATCAATAACTGCATGAAAAATAACAAATGAAGTCGGAAAGGGTTGAAAATTGATGATGTGGCTTCGAATGGTGCGTTTTGAACACAAATAAAGCCTGGAGTTCAAATAAGTTCAAGTAAATGAAATGACTTTTGTAACAGATGAGTTTCCGTCCGAAACCGTGATACTTCGAAAGAGATTGTCCGTTTTGTACATGAAGTGCATCCAGCTTTTGCCTTAACCCTCTCAACATTTTAGCACATGCTATGTGGGTGAAATGATGATACCATGCCAACTTTCAACCTCTTGAGATTTCATTTGTAGTGCTTTTCAATTTCAGCGTCATTTAGCTAAAAATCAATAACTGCATGAAAAATAACAACTGAAGTCAGAAAGTGTTGAAAATTGATGATGTGGCTTTGAATGATGCATTTTGAACACACAAAAAGCCTGGAGTTCAAATACGTTCCAGAAAATGAAATGCCTTTTGTAAAAGATGAGTTTCTGTCCGAAACTGTGATACTTCGAAAGAGACTGTCCGTTTTGTACATGAAGTGCATCCAGCTTTTTCCGTAACCCTCTCAACTTTTTAGCACATGCTATGTGGGTGAAATTGTGATACCATGCCAATGTTCATCCTTTTCAGAGTTAATTTGTAGTGCTTTTCAATTTCAGGGTCATTTAGCTTAAAAAAATCAATAACCGCATGAAAAATAACAAATGAATTCAGAAAGGGTTGAAAATTGATGATGTGGCATTGAATGATGCATTTTGAACACACAAAAAGCCTGGAGTTCAAATACGTTCAAGAAAATGAAATGCCTTTTGTAAAAGATGAGTTTCTCTCCGAAACCGTGATACTTCGAAAGAGACTGTCCGTTTTGTACATGAAGTGCATCCAGCTTTTGTCGTAACCCTCTCAACTTTTTAGCACATGCTATGTGGGTGAAATTACGATACCATGCCAACTTCCAACCTTTTCAGAGTTCATTTGTAGTGCTTTAAATTTCATTGTCATTTAGTTCAAAAAAATCAATAAGTGCATGAAAAATAACAAATAAAGTCAGAAATGGTTGAAAAATGGTGATGTGGCTTTGAATGGTGCATTTCGAACACACAAAAAGCCTGGAGTTCAAATAAGTTCAAGAAATTGAAATGCCTTTTGTAACGGATGAGTTTCCGTCCAAAACCGTGATACTTCGAAAGAGATTGTCCGTTTTCTACACGAAGTGCATCCAGCTTTTGTCGTAACCCTCTCAACATTTTAGCACATGCTATGTGGGTGAAATGATGATACCATGCCAACTTTCAACCTTTTCAGAGTTCATTTGTAGTGCTATTCAATTTCAGGGTCATTTGGCTCAAAAATCAATAACTGCATAAAAAATAACAACTTAAGTCAGAAAGGGTTGAAAATTGATGATGTGGCTTTGACTAATGCATTTTGAACACACAAAAAGCCTGCAGTTCAAATACGTTCAAAAAAATGAAATGCCTTTCGTAAAAGATGAGTTTCTGTCCGAAACCGTGATACTTCGAAAGAGACTGTCCGTTTTGTACACGAAGTGCATCCAGCTTTTGCCGTAACCCTCTCAACTTTTTAGCACATGCTATGTGGGTGAAATTATGATACCATGCCAACTTCCAACGTTTTCAAAGTTCATTTGTAGTGCTTTCAATTTCATTGTCATTTAGTTCAAAAAAATCAATAAGTGCATGAAAAATAACAAATAAAGTCACAAATGGTTCAAAATTGACGATGTGGCTTTCAATGGTGCATTTTGAACACACAAAAAGCCTGGAGTTCAAATAAGTTCAAGAAAATGAAATGCCTTTCTTAACAGATGAGTTTCCGTCTGAAACTGTGATACTTCGAAAGAGACTGTCCATTTTGTACACGAAGTGCATCCAGCTTTTGCCATAACCCTCTCAAATTTTCAGCACATGCTATGTGGGTGAAATGATGATACCATGCCAACTATCAACCTTTTCAGAGTTCATTTGTAGTGCTGTTCAATTTCAGGGTCATTTAGCTCAAAAAATCAATAACTGCATGAAAAATAACAAATGAAGTCAAAAAGGGTTGAAAATTCATGATGTGGCTTTGAATGGTGCATTTTGAACAATCATAAAGCCTGGAGTTCAAATAAATTTAAGAAAATGAAATGCCTTTTGTAACGGATGAGTTTCCGTCCGAAACCGTGATACTTCGAAAGACATTGTCCGTTTTGTACACCAAGTGCATCCAGCTTTCGCCGTAACCCACTCAGCATTTTAGCACATGCTATGTGGGTGAAATGATGATACCATGCCAACGTTCAACCTTTTCAGAGTTCATTTGTAGTGCTCTTCAATTTCAGGGTCATTTAGCTCAAAAAATCAATAACTGCATGAAAAATAACAAATGAAGTCGGAAAGGGTTGAAAATTGATGATGTGGCTTCGAATGGTGCGTTTTGAACACAAATAAAGCCTGGAGTTCAAATACGTTCAAGTAAATGAAATGCCTTTTGTAACGGATGAGTTTCCGTCCGAAACCGTGATACTTCGAAAGAGATTGTCCGTTTTGTACACGAAGTGCATCCAGCTTTTGCCGTAACCCTCTCAACATTTTAGCACATGCTATGTGGGTGAAATGATGATACCATGCCAACATTCAACCTTTTCAGAGTTCATTTGTACTGCTTTTTAATTTCAGGGTCATATTGCTCAAAAAATCAATAACAGCATAAAAAACAAATGAAGTCAGAAAGGGTTGAAAATTGATGATGTGCCTTTGACTGATGCATTGTGAACACGCAAAAACCCTGGAGTTCAAATAAGTTCAAGAAAAGGAAATGCCTTTTGTAACAGATGAGTTTTTGTCCGAAACCGTGATACTTCGAAAGAGACTGTCCGTTTTGTACACCAAGTGCATCCAGCTTTTGCCATAACCCTCTCAACTTTTTAGCACATGCTATGTGGGAGAAATTATGATACCATGCCAACTTTCAACCTTTTCAGATTTCATTTGTAGTGCTTTTCAATTTTAGTGTCATTTAGCTCAAGAAAAAACTCAATAACTGCATGAAAAATAAGAAATGAAGTGAGAAAGGGTTGGAAATTTATGATGTCGCTTCTAATGGTGCATTTTGAACACACAAAAAGCTTGGAGTTCAAATAAGTTCAAGAAAATGAAACGCCTTTTGTAACAGATGAGTTTCCGTTCGAAACCGTGATACTTCGAAAGAGATTGTCCGTTTTGTACACGAAGTGCATCCACCTTTTGCCGTAACCCTCTCAACTTTTTAGCACATGTTATGTGGTCGAAATGATGATACCATGCCAACTTTTCAACCTTTTCAGAGTTCATTTCTAGTGCTTTTCAATTTCTGGGTAGCTCAAAAAAATCAATAACTGCATGAAAAATAACCAATGAAGTCAGAAAGATTGAAAATTGATGATGTGGCTTTGACCGATGCATTTTGAACAAACAAAAAGTGTGGATTTGAAATAAGTTCAAGAAAATGAAATGCCTTTTGTAACAGATGAGCTTCTGTCCGAAACCATGATACTTCGAACGAGACTGTCCGTTTTGTACACGAAGTGCATCCAGCTTTTCCCGTAAGCCTCTCAACTTTTTAGCACATGCTACGTGGGTGAAGTTATGATACCATGCGAACTTTCAACCTGTTGAGAGTTCATTTGTAGTGCTTTTCAATTTCACTGTCAGTTAGCTCAAAAAAATCAATAACTGCATGAAAAATAATAAATGAAGCAGAAAGGGTTGAAAATTCATGATGTGGCTTTGAATGGTGCATTTTGATCACACAAAAAGCTTGGAGTTCAAAAAAGTTCAAGAAAGTGAAATGCCTTTTATAACAGATGAGTTTCCGTCTGAAACCATGATACTTCGAAAGAGACTGTCCGTTTTGTACACGAAGTGCATCTAGCTTTTGCCATAACCCTCTAAACTTTTTAGCACATTCTATGTTGGTGAAATGATGATACCATGCCAACGTTCAACCTTTTCAGAGTTCATTTGTAGTGCTCTTCAATTTCAGGGTCATTTAGCTCAAAAAAATCAATAACTGTATGAAAAATAACAAATGAAGTTGGAAAGGGTTGAAAATTGATGATGTGGCTTCGAATGGTGCATTTTGAACAATCATAAATCCTGGAGTTCAAATAACTTCAAGAAAATGAAATGCCTTTTGTAACGGATGAGTTTCCGTCCGAAACCATGATACTTCGAAAGAGATTGTCCGTTTTGTACACCAAGTGCATCCAGCTTTCGCCGTAACCCTCTCAACATTTTAGCACATGCTATGTGGGTGAAATGATGATGCCATGCCAACGTTCAACCTTTTCAGAGTTCATTTGTAGTGCTCTTCAATTTCAGGGTCATTTAGCTCAAAAAAAATCAATAACTGCATTAAAAATAACAAATGAAGTCGGAAAGGGTTGAAAATTGATGATGTGGCTTCGAATGGTGCATTTTGAACACAAATAAAGCCTGGAGTTCAAATAAGTTCAAGTAAATGAAATGCCTTTTGTAACGGATGAGTTTCGGTCCGAAACCGTGATACTTCAAAAGAGATTGTCCGTTTTGTACACGAAGTGCATCAAGCTTTTGCCGTAACCCTCTCAACTTTTTAGCACATGCTATGTGGGTGAAATGATGATACCAATGCAACTTTCAACCTTTTAAGAGTTCATTTGTAGTGCTTTTCAATTTCAGGGTAATTTTGCCTAGAAAATCAATAACAGCATAAAAAAACAAATGAAGTCACAAAGGGTTGAAAATTGATGATGTGGCTTTGACTGATGCATTGTGAACACGCAAAAACTCTGGAGTTCCAATAACTTCAAGAAAAGGAAATGCCTTTTGTAACAGAGGAGGTTTTGTCTGAAACCGTGATACTTCGAAAGAGACTGTCCGTTTTGTACACCAAGTGCATCCAGCTTTTGCCATAACCATCTCAACTTTTAGCACATGCTATGTGGGAGAAATTATGATACCATGCCAACTTTCAACCTTTTCAGAGTTCATTTGTAGTTCTTTTCAATTTTAGTGTCATTTAGCTCAAAAAAAACTCTATAACTGCATGAAAAATAAGAAATGAAGTCAGAAAGGGTTGAAAATTTATGATGTCGCTTTTAATGGTGCATTTTGAACACACAAAAAGCCTGGAGTTCAAATAAGTTCAAGAAAATGAAACGCCTTTTGTAACAGATGAGTTTCCGTCCGAAACCGTGATACTTCAAAAGAGATTGTCCGTTTTGTACACGAAGTGCATCCAGCTTTTGCCGTAACCCTCTCAACTTTTTAGCACATGATATGTGGGTGAAATGATGATACCATGCCAACATTCAACCTTTTCAGAGTTCATTTGTACTGCTTTTCAATTTCAGGGTCATATTGCTCAAAAAATCAATAACAGCATAAAAAACAAATGAAGTCAGAAAGGGTTGAAAATTGATGATGTGCCTTTGACTGATGCATTGTGAACACGCAAAAACCCTGGAGTTCAAATAAGTTCAAGAAAAGGAAATGCCTTTTGTAACAGATGAGTTTTTGTCCGAAACCGTGATACTTCGAAAGAGACTGTCCGTTTTGTACACCAAGTGCATCCAGCTTTTGCCATAACCCTCTCAACTTTTTAGCACATGCTATGTTGGAGAAATTATGATACCATGCCAACTTTCAACCTTTTCAGATTTCATTTGTAGTGCTTTTCAATTTTAGTGTCATTTAGCTCAAGAAAAAACTCAATAACTGCATGAAAAATAAGAAATGAAGTGAGAAAGGGTTGAAAATTTATGATGTCGCTTCTAATGGTGCATTTTGAACACACAAAAAGCTTGGAGTTCAAATAAGTTCAAGAAAATGAAACGCCTTTTGTAACAGATGAGTTTCCGTTCGAAACCGTGATACTTCGAAAGAGATTGTCCGTTTTGTACACGAAGTGCATCCACCTTTTGCCGTAACCCTCTCAACTTTTTAGCACATGCTATGTGGTCGAAATGATGATACCATGCCAACTTTTCAACCTTTTCAGAGTTCATTTCTAGTGCTTTTCAATTTCTGGGTAGCTCAAAAAAATCAATAACTGCATGAAAAATAACAAATGAAGTCAGAAAGATTGAAAATTGATGATGTGGCTTTGACCGATGCATTTTGAACAAACAAAAAGTGTGGAGTTGAAATAAGTTCAAGAAAATGAAATGCCTTTTGTAACAGATGAGCTTCTGTCCGAAACCATGATACTTCGAACGAGACTGTCCGTTTTGTACACGAAGTGCATCCAGCTTTTCCCGTAAGCCTCTCAACTTTTTAGCACATGCTATGTGGGTGAAGTTATGATACCATGCGAACTTTCAACCTGTTGAGAGTTCATTTGTAGTGCTTTTCAATTTCACTGTCAGTTAGCTCAAAAAACTAAATAACTACATGAAAAATAATAAATGAAGCAGAAAGGGTTGAAAATTGATGATGTGGCTTTGAATGGTGCAGTTTGATCACACAAAAAGCCTGGAGTTCAAAAAAGTTCAAGAAAGTGAAATGCCTTTTATAACAGATGAGTTTCCGTCTGAAACCATGATACTTCGAAAGAGACTGTCCGTTTTGTACACGAAGTGCATCTAGCTTTTGCCATAACCCTCTAAACTTTTTAGCACATTCTATGTTGGTGAAATGATGATACCATGCCAACGTTCAACCTTTTCAGAGTTCATTTGTAGTGCTCTTCAATTTCAGGGTCATTTAGCTCAAAAAAATCAATAACTGTATGAAAAATAACAAATGAAGTTGGAAAGGGTTGAAAATTGATGATGTGGCTTCGAATGGTGCATTTTGAACAATCATAAATCCTGGAGTTCAAATAACTTCAAGAAAATGAAATGCCTTTTGTAACGGATGAGTTTCCGTCCGAAACCGTGATACTTCGAAAGAGATTGTCCGTTTTGTACACCAAGTGCATCCAGCTTTCGCCGTAACCCTCTCAACATTTTAGCACATGCTATGTGGGTGAAATGATGATGCCATGCCAACGTTCAACCTTTTCAAAGTTCATTTGTAGTGCTCTTCAATTTCAGGGTCATTTAGCTCAAAAAAAATCAATAACTGCATTAAAAATAACAAATGAAGTCGGAAAGGGTTGAAAATTGATGATGTGGCTTCGAATGGTGCATTTTGAACACAAATAAAGCCTGGAGTTCAAATAAGTTCAAGTAAATGAAATGCCTTTTGTAACGGATGAGTTTCTGTCCGAAACCGTGATACTTCAAAAGAGATTGTCCGTTTTGTACACGAAGTGCATCAAGCTTTTGCCGTAACCCTCTCAACTTTTTAGCACATGCTATGTGGGTGAAATGATGATACCAATGCAACTTTCAACCTTTTAAGAGTTCATTTGTAGTGCTTTTCAATTTCAGGGTAATTTTGCCCAGAAAATCAATAACAGCATAAAAAAACAAATGAAGTCACAAAGGGTTGAAAATTGATGATGTGGCTTTGACTGATGCATTGTGAACACGCAAAAACTCTGGAGTTCCGATAACTTCAAGAAAAGGAAATGCCTTTTGTAACAGAGGAGTTTTTGTCTGAAACCGTGATACTTCGAAAGAGACTGTCCGTTTTGTACACCAAGTGCATCCAGCTTTTGCCATAACCATCTCAACTTTTAGCACATGCTATGTGGGAGAAATTATGATACCATGCCAACTTTCAACCTGTTCAGAGTTCATTTGTAGTGCTTTTCAATTTTAGTGTCATTTAGCTCAAAAAAAACTCTATAACTGCATGAAAAATAAGAAATGAAGTCAGAAAGGGTTGAAAATTTATGATGTCGCTTTTAATGGTGCATTTTGAACACACAAAAAGCCTGGAGTTCAAATAAGTTCAAGAAAATGAAACGCCTTTTGTAACAGATGAGTTTCCGTCCGAAACCGTGATACTTCAAAAGAGATTGTCCGTTTTGTACACGAAGTGCATCCAGCTTTTGCCGTAACCCTCTCAACTTTTTAGCACATGCTATGTGGGTGAAATGATGATACCATGCGAACTTTTCAACCTTTTCAGAGTTCATTTCTATTGCTTTTCAATTTCTGGGTAGCTCAAAAAAATCAATAACTGCATGAAAAATAACAAATGAAGTCAGAAAGATTGAAAATTGATGATGTGGCTTTGACTGATGCATTTTGAACAAACAAAAAGTGTGCAGTTGAAATAAGTTCAAGAAAATGAAATGCCTTTTGTAACAGATGAGTTTCTGTCCGAAACCGTGATACTTCGAAAGAGACTGTTCGTTTTGTACACGAAGTGCATCCAGCTCTTGCCATAACCCTCTCAACTTTTTAGCACATTCTATGTGGGTGAAATTATGATACCATGCGAACTTTCAACCTTTTGAGAGTTCATTTGTACTGCTTTTCAATTTCACTGTCAGTTAGCTCAAAAAACTAAATAACTGCATGAAAAATAAGAAATGAAGCAGAAAGGGTTGAAAATTGATGATGTGGCTTTGAATGGTGCATTTTGAACATACAAAAAGCCTGGAGTTCAGAAAAGTTCAAGAAAGTGAAATGCCTTTCGTAACAGATGAGTTTCCGTCTGAAACCATGATACTTCGAAAGAGACTGTTCGTTTTGTACACGAAGTGCATCTAGCTTTTGCCATAACCCTCTCAACTTTTTAGCACATTCTATGTGGGTGAAATGATGATACCATGCCAACGTTCAACCTTTTCAGAGTTCATTTGTAGTGCTCTTCAATTTCAGGGTCATTTAGCTCAAAAAAATCAATAACTACATGAAAAATAACAAATGTAGTCGGAAAGGGTTGAAAATTGATGATGTGGCTTCGAATGGAGCATTCTGAACACAAATAAAGCCTGGAGTTCAAATAAGTTCAAGAAAATGAAATGCCTTTTGTAACGGATGAGTTTCTGTCCGAAACCGTGATACTTCAAAAGAGATTGTCCGTTTTGTACACGAACTGCATCAAGCTTTTGCCGTAACCCTCTCAACTTTTTAGCACATGCTATGTGGGTGAAATGATGATACCAATGCAACTTTCAACCTTTTAAGAGTTCATTTGTAGTGCTTTTCAATTTCAGGGTAATTTTGCCCAGAAAATCAATAACAGCATAAAAAAACAAATGAAGTCACAAAGGGTTGAAAATTGATGATGTGGCTTTGACTGATGCATTGTGAACACACAAAAACTCTGGAGTTCCAATAACTTCAAGAAAAGGAAATGCCTTTTGTAACAGAGGAGTTTTTGTCTGAAACCGTGATACTTCGAAAGAGACTGTCCGTTTTGTACACCAAGTGCATCCAGCTTTTGCCATAACCATCTCAACTTTTAGCACATGCTATGTGGGAGAAATTATGATACCATGCCAACTTTCAACCTTTTCAGAGTTCATTTGTAGTGCTTTTCAATTTTAGTGTCATTTAGCTCAAAAAAAACTCTATAGCTGCATGAAAAATAAGAAATGAAGTCAGAAAGGGTTGAAAATTTATGATGTCGCTTTTAATGGTGCATTTTGAACACACAAAAAGCCTGGAGTTGAAATAAGTTCAAGAAAATGAAACGCCTTTTGTAACAGATGAGTTTCCGTCCGAAAAATAACAAATGAAGTCAGAAATGATGATACCATGCCAACTTTTGAACCTTTTCAGAGTTCATTTGTAGTGCTTTTCAATTTCTTGGTAGCTCAAAAAAATCAATAACTACATGAAAAATAACAAATGAAGTCAGAAAGAATGAAAATTGATTATGTGGCTTTGACTGATGCATTTTGAACAAACAAAAAGGGTGGAGTTGAAATAAGTTCAAGAAAATGAAATGCCTTTTGTAACAGATGAGCTTCTGTCCGAAACCGTGATACTTCGAAAGAGACTGTCCGTTTTGTACACAAAGTGCATCCAGCTTTTGCCGTAACCCTCTCAACTTTTTAGCAAATGCTATGTGGGTGAAATTATGATACCATGCGAACTTTCAACCTTTTGAGAGTTCATTTGTAGTGCTTTTCAATTTCACTGTCATTTAGCGCAAAAAACTAAATAACTGCATGAAAAATAAGAAATGAAGCAGAAAGGGTTGAAAATTGATGATGTGGCTTTGAATGGTGCATTTTGAACACACAAAAAGCCTGGAGTACAAAAAAGTTCAAGAAAGTGAAATGCCTTTTGTAACAGATGAGTTTCCGTCTGAAACCATGATACTTCGAAAGAGACTGTCCGTTTTGTACACGAAGTGCATCTAGCTTTTGCCATAACCCTCTCAACTTTATAGCACATTCTATGTGGGTGAAATGACGATACCATGCCAACGTTCAACGTTTTCAGAGTTCATTTGTAGTGCTCTTCAATTTCAGGGTCATTTAGCTCAAAAATATCAATAACTGCGTGAAAAATAACAAACGAAGTCGGAAAGGGTTGAAAATTGATGATGTGGCTTCGAATGGTGCATTTTGAACACAAATAAAGCCTGGAGTTCAAAAAAATTCAAGAAAATGAAATGCCTTTTGTAACAGATGAGTTTTTGTTCGAAACCGTGATACTTCGGAAGAGACTGTCCGGTTTGTACACCAAGTGCATCCAGCTTTTGCCATAACCATCTCAACTTTTTAGCACATGCTATGTGGGAGAAATTATGATAGCATGCCTACTTTCAACCTTTTGAGAGTTAATTTGTAGTGCCTTTTCAATTTCACTGTCAGTTAGCTCAAAAAACTAAATAACTGCATGAAAAATAAGAAATGAAGCAGAAAGGGTTGAAAATTGATGATGTGGCTTTGAATGATGCATTTTGAACATACAAAAAGCCTGGAGTTCAGAAAAGTTCTAGAAAGTGAAATGCCTTTCGTAAGAGATGAGTTTCCATCTGAAACCATGATACTTCGAAAGAGACTGTTCGTTTTGTACACGAAGTGCATCTAGCTTTTGCCATAACCCTCTCAACTTTTTCGCACATTCTATGTGGGTGAAATGATGATACCATGCCAACGTTCAACCTTTTCAGAGTTCATTTGTAGTGCTCTTCAATTTCAGGGTCATTTAGCTCAAAAAAATCAATAACTACATGAAAAATAACAAATGTAGTCGGAAAGGGTTGAAAATTGATGATGTGGCTTCGAATGGAGCATTCTGAACACAAATAAAGCCTGGAGTTCAAATAAGTTCAAGAAAATGAAATGCCTTTTGTAACGGATGAGTTTCTGTCCGAAACCGTGATACTTCAAAAGAGATTGTCCGTTTTGTACACGAAGTGCATCAAGCTTTTGCCGTAACCCTCTCAACTTTTTAGCACATGCTATGTGGGTGAAATGATGATACCAATGCAACTTTCAACCTTTTAAGAGTTCATTTGTATTGCTTTTCAATTTCAGGGTAATTTTGCCCAAAAAATCAATAACAGCATAAAAAAACAAATGAAGTCACAAAGGGTTGAAAATTGATGATGTGGCTTTGACTGATGCATTGTGGACACGCAAAAACTCTAGAGTTCCAATAAGTTCAAGAAAGGGAAATGCCTTTTGTAACAGATGAGTTTTTGTCCGAAACCGTGATACTTCGAAAGAGACTGTCCGTTTTGTACACCAAGTGCATCCTGCTTTTGCCATAACCATCTCAACTTTTTAGCACATGCTATGTGGGAGAAATTATGATACCATGCCAACTTTCAACCTTTTCAGAGTTCAATTGTACTGCTTTTCAATTTTAGTGTCATTTAGCTCAAAAAAAACTCTATAACTGCATGAAAAATAAGAAATGAAGTCAGAAAGGGTTGAAAATTTATGATGTCGCTTTTAATGGTGCATTTTGAACACACAAAAAGCCTGGAGTTCAAATAAGTTCAAGAAAATGAAACGCCTTTTGTAACAGATGAGTTTCCGTCCGAAACCGTGATACTTCAAAAGAGATTGTCCGTTTTGTACACGAAGTGCATCCAGCTTTTGCCGTAACCCTCTCAACTTTTTAGCACATGCTATGTGGGTGAAATGATGATACCATGCGAACTTTTCAACCTTTTCAGAGTTCATTTCTATTGCTTTTCAATTTCTGGGGAGCTCAAAAAAAATCAATAACTGCATGAAAAATAACAAATGAAGTCAGAAAGATTGAAAATTGATGATGTGGCTTTGACTGATGCATTTTGAACAAACAAAAAGTGTGAAGTCGAAATAAGTTCAAGAAAATGAAATGCCTTTTGTAACAGATGAGCTTCTGTCCGAAATCGTGATACTTCGAAAGAGACTGTTCGTTTTGTACACGAAGTGCATCCAGCTTTTGCCATAACCCTCTCAACTTTTTAGCACATTCTATGTGGGTGAAATTATGATACCATGCGAACTTTCAACCTTTTGAGAGTTCATTTGTACTGCTTTTCAATTTCATTGTCAGTTAGCTCAAAAAACTAAATAACTGCATGAAAAATAAGAAATGAAGCAGAAAGGGTTGAAAATTGATGATGTGGCTTTGAATGGTGCATTTTGAACACACAAAAAGCCTGGAGTTCAGAAAAGTTCAAGAAAGTGAAATGCCTTTTGTAACAGATGAGTTTCCGTCTGAAACCATGATACTTCGAAAGAGACTGTTCGTTTTGTACATGAAGTGCATCTAGCTTTTGCCATAACCCTCTCAACTTTTTAGCACATTATATGTGGGTGAAATGATGATACCATGCCAACGTTCAACCTTTTCAGAGTTCATTTGTAGTGCTCTTCAATTTCAGGGTCATTTAGCTCAGCAAAATCAATAACTACATGAAAAATAACAAATGAAGTCAGAAAGGGTTGAAAATTGATGATGTGGCTTCGAATGGTGCATTTTGATGACAAATAAAGCCTAGAGTTCAAATAAGTTCAAGAAAATTAAATGCCTTTTGTAACGGATGAGTTTCCGTCCGAAACCGTGATACTTCGAAAGAGCTTGTCCGTTTTGTACACGAAGTGCATCCAGCTTTTTCCGTAACCCTATAAACTTTTCAGCACATGCTATGTGGGTGAAATGATGATACCATGCCAACTTTCAACCTTTTCAGAGTTCATTTGTAGTGCTTTTCAATTTCAGGGTCATTTAGCTCAAAAAAATCAATAACTACATGAAAAATAACAAATGAAGTCAAAAAGGGTTGAAAATTCATGATGTGGCTTTGAATGGTGCATTTTGAACAGTCATAAAGCCTGGAGTTCAAATAACTTCAAGAAAATGAAATGCCTTCTGTAACGGATGAGTTTCCGTCCGAAACCGTGATACTTCGAAAGAGATTGTCCGTTTTGTAGACGAAGTGGATCCAGCTTTCGCCGTAACCCCCTCAACATTTTAGTACATGCTATGTGGGTGAAATTATGATACCATGCCAACGTTCAACCTTTTCAGAGTTTATTTGTAGTGCTCTTCAATTTCAGGGTCATTTAGCTCAAAAAAATCAATAACTGCATGAAAAATAACAAATGAAGTCGGAAAGGGTTGAAAATTGATGATGTGGCTTCGAATGGAGCATTCTGAGCACAAATAAAGCCTGGAGTTCAAATAAGTTCAAGTAAATGAAATGCCTTTTGTAACGGATGAGTTTCCGTCCGTAACCGTGATACTTCAAAAGAGATTGTCCGTTTTGTACACGAAGTGCATCCAGCTTTTGCCGTAACCCTCTCAACTTTTTAGCACATGCTATGTGGGTGAAATGATGATACCAATGCAACTTTCAACCTTTTCAGAGTTCATTTGTAGTTCTTTTCCATTTCAGGGTAATTTTGCCAAAAAATTCAATAACAGCATAAAAAAACAAATGAAGTCAGAAAGGGTTGAAAATTGATGATGTGGCTTTGACTGATGCATTGTGAACACGCAAAAACTCTGGAGTTCAAATAAGTTCAAAGAAAGGAAATGCCTTTTGTAACAGATGACTTTTTGTCCGAAACCGTGATACTTCGAAAGAGGCTGTCCGTTTTGTACACCAAGTGCATCCAGCTTTTGCCATAACCATCTCAACTTTTTAGCACATGCTATGTGGGAGAAATTATGATACCATGCCAACTTTCAACCTTTTCAGAGTTCATTTGTAGTGCTTTTCAATTTTAGTGTCATTTAGCTCAAAAAAAACTCAATAACTGCATGAAAACTAAGAAATGAAGTCATAAAGGGTTGAAAATTTATGATGTCGCTTTTAATGGTGCATTTTGAACACACAAAAATCCTGGAGTTCAAATAAGTTCAAGAAAATAAAACGCCTTTTGTAACTGGATAAAAAATAACAACTGAAGTCAGAAAGGGTTGAAAATTGATGATGTGGCTTTGACTAATGCATTTTGAACACACAAAAAGCCTGCAGTTCAAATACGTTCAAAAAAATGAAATGCCTTTTGTAAAAGATGAGTTTCTGTCCGAAACCGTGAAACTTCAAAAGAGATTGTCCGTTTTGTACACGAAGTGCATCCAGCTTTTGCCGTAACCCTCTCAACTTTTTAGCACATGCTATGTGGGTGAAATGATGATACCATGCCAACTTTTCAACCTTTTCAGAGTTCATTTGTAGTGCTTTTCAATTTCTGGGTAGCTCAAAAAAATCAATAACTGCATGAAAAATAACAAATGAAGTCAGAAAGATTGAAAATTGATGATGTGGCTTTGACTGATGCATTTTGAACAAACAAAAAGGGTGGAGTTGAAATAAGTTCAAGAAAATGAAATCCCTTTTGTAACAGATGAGCTTCTGTCCGAAACCGTGATACTTCGAAAGAGACTGTCCGTTTTGTACACAAAGTGCATCCAGCTTTTGCCGTAACCCTCTCAACTTTTTAGCACATGCTATGTGGGTGAAATTATGATACCATGCGAACTTTCAACCTTTTGAGAGTTCATTTGTAGTGCTTTTCAATTTCACTGTCATTTAGCTCAAAAAACTAAATAACTGCATGAAAAATAAGAAATGAAGCAGAAAGGGTTGAAAATTGATGATGTGGCTTTGAATGGTGCATTTTGAACACACAAAAAGCCTGCAGTTCAAAAAAGTTCAAGAAAGTGAAATGCCTTTTGTAACAGATGAGTTTCCGTCTGAAACCGTGATACTTCGAAAGAGACTGTCCGTTTTGTACACGAAGTGCATCTAGCTTTTGCCATAACCCTCTCAACTTTACAGCACATTCTATGTGGGTGAAATGACGATACCATGCCAACGTTCAACCTTTTCAGAGTTCATTTGTAGTGCTCTTCAATTTCAGGGTCATTTAGCTCAAAAAAATCAATAACCGCGTGATAACTAACAAATGAAGTCGGAAAGGGTTGAAAATTGATGATGTGGCTTCGAATGGTGCATTTTGAACACAAATAAAGCCTGGAGTTCAAAAAAATTCAAGAAAATGAAATGCCTTTTGTAACAGATGAGTTTTTGTTCGAAACCGTGATACTTCGGAAGAGACTGTCCGGTTTGTACACCAAGTGCATCCAGCTTTTGCCATAACCATCTCAACTTTTTAGCACATGCTATGTGGGAGAAATTATGATACCATGCCAACTTTCAACCTTTTCAGAGTTCATTTGTAGTGCTTTTCAATTTTAGTGTCATTTAGCTCAGAAAAAACTCAATAATTTCTTGAAAAATAAATAATGAAGTCAGAAAGATTGAAAATTGATGATGTGGCTTTGAATGGTGCATTTTGAACACATAAAAAGCGTGGAGTTGAAATAAGTTCAAGAAAATGAAATGCCTTTTGTAAGAGATCAGCTTCTGTCCGAAACCGTGATACTTTGAAAGAGACTGTCCGTTTTGTACACGAAGTGCATCCAGCTTTTGTCGTAACCCTCTCAACTTTTTAGTACATGCTATGTGGGTGAAATTATGATACCATGCGAAGTTTCCACCTTTTGAGAGTTCATTTGTAGTGCTTTTCAATTTCACTGTCATTTAGCTCAAAAAACTAAATAACTGCATGAAAAATAAGAAACGAAGCAGAAAGGGTTGAAAATTGATGATGTGGCTTTGAATGGCGCATTTTGAACACACAAAAAGCCTGGAGTTCAAAAAAGTTCAAGAAAGTGAAATGCCTTTTGTAACAGATGAGTTTCCGTCCAAAACCGTGATACTTCGAAAGAGACTGTCCGTTTTGTAGTTCTTGCCATAACCCTCTCAACTTCTTAGCACATGCTATGTGGGTCAAATGATGATACCATGCCAACGTTCGTCCTTTTCATAGTTCATTTGTAGTGCTTTTCAATTTCAGGTTCATTTGGCTCAAAAAATATCAAAAACTGCATGAAAAAAAAACAAATGAAGTGAGAAAGGGTTGAAAATTGACGACGTGGCTTTGAATCGTGCATTTTGAAAACACATAAACCTGGAGTTGAAATAAGTTCAAGAAAATGAATTGCCTTTTGTAACGGATGAGTTTCCGTCCGAAACCGTGACACTTGGAAAGAGACTGTCTGTTTTGTACACGAAGTGCATCCAGCTTTTGTCGTAACCCTCTCATGTTTTTAGCACATGCTATGTGGGTGAAATGATGATATGATGCCAACTTTCGACATTTTCAGAGTTCATTTGTAGTGCTTTTCGATTTCAGGGTCATTTAGCTCAAAAAAATCAATAACTGCTTGAAAAATAACAAATGAAGTCAGAAAGGGTTGAAAATTGATGATGTGGCTTTGACTGATGCATTTTGAACACACAAAAAGCCTGGAGTTCAAATAAGTTCAAGAAAATGAAATGCCTTTTGTAACAGATGAGTTTCTGACCGAAACAATGATACTTCGAAAGAGACTGTCCGTTTTGTACACGAAGTGCATCCAGCTTTTTCCGTAACCCTCTCAACTTTTTAGCACATGCTATTTGAGTGAAATTATGATACCATGCCAACTTTCAACCTTTTCAAAGTTCATTTGTAGTGCTTTTCAATTTCAGTGTCATTTAGCTCAAAAAAATCAATAACTGCATGAAAAATAACAAATGAAGTCAGAAAGGGTTGAAAATTGATGATGTGGCATTGAATGATGCATTTTGAACACACAAAAAGTCTGGAGTTCACATAAGTTCAACAAATTGAAATGCCTTTTGTAACAGATGAGTTTTCGTGCGGAACCGTGATACTTCGAAAGAGACTGTCCGTTTTGTACACGAAGTGCATCTAGCTTTTGTCGCAACCCTCTCAACTTTTTAGCACATGCTATGTGGGTGAAATGATGATAACATGCCAACTTTCAACCTTTTCAGAGTTAATTTGTAGTGCCTTTTCAATTTCAAGGTCATTTAGCTAAAAAAAAATCAATAACTGCATGAAAAATAACAAATGAAGTCAGAAAGGGTTGAAAATTGATCATGTGGCATTGAATGATGCATTTTGAACACACAAAAAGCCTGGAGTTCAAATAAGTTCTAGAAAATGAAATGCCTTTTGTAAGAGATGAGTTTCCATCTGAAACCGTGATACTTCGAAAGAGACTGTCCGTTTTGTACACGAAGTGCATCTAGCTTTTGCCATAACCCTCTCAACTTGTTAGCACATGCTATGTGGCTGAAATGATGATACCATGCCAACGTTCAACCTTATCAGAGTTCATTTGTAGTGCTTTTGAATTTCTGGGTCATTTAGCTCAAAAAAATCAATAACTGCATGAAAAATAACAAATGAAGTCGGAAATGGTTCAAAATTGATGATGTGGCTTTGAATGGTGTATTTTGAACACAAATAAAGCCTGGAGTTCAAATAAGTTCAAGAAAATGAAATGCCTTTTGTAACGGATGAGTTTCCTTCCGAAACCGTGATACTTCGAAAGACACTGTCCGTTTTGTACACGAAGTGCATCCAGCTTTTGCCGTAACCCTCTCAACTTTTTAGCACATACTATGTGGGTGAAATGATGATACCAATGCAACTTTCAACCTTTTCAGAGTTCATTTGTAGTGCTTTTCAATTTCAGGGTAATTTTGCCCAAAAATTCAATAACAGCATAAAAAAACAAATGAAGTCAGAAAGGGTTGAAAATTGATGATGTGGCTTTGAATGATGCATTGTGAACACGCAAAAACTCTGGAGTTCAAATAAGTTCAAAAAAAGGAAATGCCTTTTGTAACAGATGAGTTTTTGTCCGAAACCGTGATAATTCGAAAGAGGTTGTCCGTTTTGTACACCAAGTGCATCCAGCTTTTGCCATAACCATCTCAACTTTTTAGCACATGCTATGTGGGAGAAATTATGATACCATGCCAACTTTCAACCTTTTCAGAGTTCATTTGTAGTGTTTTTCAATTTTAGCGTCATTTAGCTCAAAAAAAACTTAATAACTGCATGAAAAATAAGAAATGAAGTCAGAAAGGGTTGAAAATTTATGATGTCGCTTTTAATGGTGCATTTTGAACACACAAAAATCCTGGAGTTCAAATAAGTTCAAGAAAATAAAACGCCTTTTGTAAAAGATGAGTTTCCGTCCGAAACCGTGAAACTTCAAAAGAGATTGTCCGTTTTGTACACGAAGTGCATCCAGCTTTTGCCGTAACCCTCTCAACCTTTTAGCACATGCTATGTGGGTGAAATGATTATACCATGCCAACTTTTCAACCTTTTCAGATTTCATTTGTAGTGCTTTTCAATTTCTGGGTAGCTCAAAAAAACCAATAACTGCATGAAAAATAACAAATGAAGTCAGAAAGATTGAAAATTGATGATGTGGCTTTGACTGATGCATTTTGAACAAACAAAAAGCGTGGAGTTGAAATAAGTTCAAGAAAATGAAATGCCTTTTTTAACAGATGAGCTTCTGTCCGAAACCGTGATACTTCGAAAGAGACTGTCCGTTTTGTACACAAAGTGCATCCAGCTTTTGCCGTAACCCTCTCAACTTTTTAGCACATGCTATGTGGGTGAAATTATGATACCATGCGAACTTTCAACCTTTTGAGAGTTCATTTGTAGTGCTTTTCAATTTCATTGTCATTTAGCTCAAAAAACTAAATAAGTGCATGAAAAATAAGAAACGAAGCAGAAAGGGTTGAAAATTGATGATGTGGCTTTGAATGGTGCATTTTGAACACACAAAAAGCCTGGAGTTCAAAAAAGTTCAAGAAAGTGAAATGCCTTTTCTAACAGATGAGTTTCCGTCTGAAACCGTGATACTTCGAAAGAGACTGTCCGTTTTGTACACGAAGTGCATCTAGCTTTTGCCATAACCCTCTCAACTTTTTAGCACATTCTATGTGGGTGAAATGACGATACCATGCAACGTTCAACCTTTTCAGAGTTCATTTGTAGTGCTCTTCAATTTCAGGGTCATTTAGCTCAAAAAACTCAATAACTGCGTGAAAAATAACAAATGAAGTCGGAAAGGGTTGAAAATTGATGATGTGGCTTCGAATGGTGCATTTTGAACACAAATAAAGCCTGGAGTTCAAAAAATTTCAAGAAAATGACATGCCTTTTGTAACAGATAAGTTTTTCTTCGAAACCGTGATACTTCGGAAGAGAGTGTCCGGTTTGTACACCAAGTGCATCCAGCTTTTGCCATAACCATCTCAACTTTTTTCCACATGCTATGTGGGAGAAATTATGATACCATGCCAACTTTCAACCTTTTCAGAGTTCATTTGTAGTGCTTTTCAATTTTAGTGTCATTTAGCTCAGAAAAAACTCAATAACTGCATGAAAAATAACAAATGAAGTCACAAAGATTGAAAATTGATGATGTGGCTTTGAATGGTGCATTTTGAACACACAAAAAGCATGGAGTTGAAATAAGTTCAAGAAAATGAAATTCCTTTTGTAAGAGATGAGCTTCTGTCCGAAACCGTGATACTTCGAAAGAGACTGTCCGTTTTGTACATGAAGTGCATCCAGCTTTTGCCGTAACCCTCTCAACTTTTTAGCACATGCTATGTGGGTGAAATTATGATACCATGCGAAGTTTCAACCTTTTGAGAGTTCATTTGTAGTGCTTTTCAATTTCACTATCATTTAGCTCAAAAAACTAAATAACTGCATGAAAAATAAGAAATGAAGCAGAAAGGGTTGAAAATTGATGATGTGGCTTTGAATGGTGCATTTTGAACACACAAAAAGCCTGGAGTTCAAAAAAGTTCAAGAAAGTGAAATGCCTTTTGTAACAGATTAGTTTCCGTCTGAAACCGTGATACTTCGAAAGAGACTGTCCGTTTTGTACACGAAGTGCATCTAGCTTTTGCCATAACCCTCTCAACTTTTTAGCACATTCTATGTGGGTGAAATGACGATACCATGCCAACGTTCAAGCTTTTTAGAGTTCATTTGTAGTGCTCTTCAATTTCAGGGTCATTTAGCTCAAAAAAATCAATAACTGCGTGAAAAATAACAAATGAAGTCGGAAAGGGTTGAAAATTGATGACGTGGCTTCGAATGGTGCATTTTGAACACAAATAAAGCCTGCAGTTCAAAAAAATTCAAGAAAATGAAATGCCTTTTGTAACAGATGAGTTTTTGTTCGAAACCGTGATACTTCGGAAGAGACTGTCCGGTTTGTACACCAAGTGCATCCAGCTTTTGCCATAACCATCTCAACTTTTTAGCACATGCTATGTGGGAGAAATTATGATACCATGCCAACTTTCAACCTTTTCCGATTTCATTTGTAGTGCTTTTCAATTTTAGTGTCATTAGCTCAGAAAAAACTCAATAACTGCATGAAAAATAACAAATGAAGTCAGAAAGATAGAAAATTGATGATTGGCTTTGAATGGTGCATTTTGAACACACAAAAAGCATGGAGTTGAAATAAGTTCAAGAAAATGAAATGCCTTTTGTAACAGATGAGCTTCTGTCCGAAACCGTGATACTTCGAAAGAGACTGTCCGTTTTGTACACAAAGTGCATCCAGCTTTTGCCGTAACCCTCTCAACTTTTTAGCACATGCTATGTGGGTGAAATTATGATACCATGCGAACTTTCAACCTTTTGAGAGTTCATTTGTAGTGCTTTTCAATTTCACTGTCATTTAGCTCAAAAAACTAAATAAGTGCATGAAAAATAAGAAACGAAGCAGAAAGGGTTGAAAATTGATGATGTGGCTTTGAATGGTGCATTTTTAACACACAAAAAGCCTGGAGTTCAAAAAAGTTCAAGAAAGTGAAATGCCTTTTCTAACAGATGAGTTTCCGTCTCAAACCGTGATACTTCGAAAGAGACTGTCCGTTTTGTACACGAAGTGCATCTAGCTTTTGCCATAACCCTCTCAACTTTTTAGCACATTCTATGTGGGTGAAATGACGATACCATGCAACGTTCAACCTTTTCAGAGTTCATTTGTAGTGCTCTTCAATTTCAGGGTCATTTAGCTCAAAAAAATCAATAACGGCGTGAAAAATAACAAATGAAGTCGGAAAGGGTTGAAAATTGATGATGTGGCTTCGAATGGTGCATTTTGAACACAAATAAAGCCTGGAGTTCAAAAAATTTCAAGAAAATGAAATGCCTTTTGTAACAGATAAGTTTTTCTTCGAAACCGTGATACTTCGGAAGAGAGTGTCCGGTTTGTACACCAAGTGCATCCAGCTTTTGCCATAACCATCTCAACTTTTTTCCACATGCTATGTGGGACAAATTATGATACCATGCCAACTTTCAACCTTTTCAGAGTTCATTTGTAGTGCTTTTCAATTTTAGTGTCATTTAGCTCAGAAAAACTCAATAACTGCATGAAAAATAACAAATGAAGTCACAAAGATTGAAAATTGATGATGTGGCTTTGAATGGTGCATTTTGAACACACAAAAAGCATGGAGTTGAAATAAGTTCAAGAAAATGAAATTCCTTTTGTAAGAGATGAGCTTCTGTCCGAAACCGTGATACTTCGAAAGAGACTGTCCGTTTTGTACATGAAGTGCATCCAGCTTTTGCCGTAACCCTCTCAACTTTTTAGCACATGCTATGTGGGTGAAATTATGATACCATGCGAAGTTTCAACCTTTTGAGAGTTCATTTGTAGTGCTTTTCAATTTCACTATCATTTAGCTCAAAAAACTAAATAACTGCATGAAAAATAAGAAATGAAGCAGAAAGGGTTGAAAATTGATGATGTGGCTTTGAATGGTGCATTTTGAACACACAAAAAGCCTGGAGTTCAAAAAAGTTCAAGAAAGTGAAATGCCTTTTGTAACAGATTAGTTTCCGTCTGAAACCGTGATACTTCGAAAGAGACTGTCCGTTTTGTACACGAAGTGCATCTAGCTTTTGCCATAACCCTCTCAACTTTTTAGCACATTCTATGTGGGTGAAATGACGATACCATGCCAACGTTCAAGCTTTTTAGAGTTCATTTGTAGTGCTCTTCAATTTCAGGGTCATTTAGCTCAAAAAAATCAATAACTGCGTGAAAAATAACAAATGAAGTCGGAAAGGGTTGAAAATTGATGACGTGGCTTCGAATGGTGCATTTTGAACACAAATAAAGCCTGCAGTTCAAAAAAATTCAAGAAAATGAAATGCCTTTTGTAACAGATGAGTTTTTGTTCGAAACCGTGATACTTCGGAAGAGACTGTCCGGTTTGTACACCAAGTGCATCCAGCTTTTGCCATAACCATCTCAACTTTTTAGCACATGCTATGTGGGAGAAATTATGATACCATGCCAACTTTCAACCTTTTCCGATTTCATTTGTAGTGCTTTTCAATTTTAGTGTCATTAGCTCAGAAAAAACTCAATAACTGCATGAAAAATAACAAATGAAGTCAGAAAGATAGAAAATTGATGATTGGCTTTGAATGGTGCATTTTGAACACACAAAAAGCATGGAGTTGAAATAAGTTCAAGAAAATGAAATGCCTTTTGTAACAGATGAGCTTCTGTCCGAAACCGTGATACTTCGAAAGAGACTGTCCGTTTTGTACACAAAGTGCATCCAGCTTTTGCCGTAACCCTCTCAACTTTTTAGCACATGCTATGTGGGTGAAATTATGATACCATGCGAACTTTCAACCTTTTGAGAGTTCATTTGTAGTGCTTTTCAATTTCACTGTCATTTAGCTCAAAAAACTAAATAAGTGCATGAAAAATAAGAAACGAAGCAGAAAGGGTTGAAAATTGATGATGTGGCTTTGAATGGTGCATTTTGAACACACAAAAAGCCTGGAGTTCAAAAAAGTTCAAGAAAGTGAAATGCCTTTTCTAACAGATGAGTTTCCGTCTGAAACCGTGATACTTCGAAAGAGACTGTCCGTTTTGTACACGAAGTGCATCTAGCTTTTTCCATAACCCTCTCAACTTTTTAGCACATTCTATGTGGGTGAAATGACGATACCATGCAACGTTCAACCTTTTCAGAGTTCATTTGTAGTGCTCTTCAATTTCAGGGTCATTTAGCTCAAAAAAATCAATAACTGCGTGAAAAATAACAAATGAAGTCGGAAAGGGTTGAAAATTGATGATGTGGCTTCGAATGGTGCATTTTGAACACAAATAAAGCCTGGAGTTCAAAAAATTTCAAGAAAATGAAATGCCTTTTGTAACAGATAAGTTTTTCTTCGAAACCGTGATACTTCGGAAGAGAGTGTCCGGTTTGTACACCAAGTGCATCCAGCTTTTGCCATAACCATCTCAACTTTTTTCCACATGCTATGTGGGAGAAATTATGATACCATGCCAACTTTCAACCTTTTCAGAGTTCATTTGTAGTGGTTTTCAATTTTAGTGTCATTTAGCTCAGAAAAAACTCAATAACTGCATGAAAAATAACAAATGAAGTCACAAAGATTGAAAATTGATGATGTGGCTTTGAATGGTGCATTTTGAACACACAAAAAGCATGGAGTTGAAATAAGTTCAAGAAAATGAAATTCCTTTTGTAAGAGATGAGCTTCTGTCCGAAACCGTGATACTTCGAAAGAGACTGTCCGTTTTGTACATGAAGTGCATCCAGCTTTTGCCGTAACCCTCTCAACTTTTTAGCACATGCTATGTGGGTGAAATTATGATACCATGCGAAGTTTCAACCTTTTGAGAGTTCATTTGTAGTGCTTTTCAATTTCACTATCATTTAGCTCAAAAAACTAAATAACTGCATGAAAAATAAGAAATGAAGCAGAAAGGGTTGAAAATTGATGATGTGGCTTTGAATGGTGCATTTTGAACACACAAAAAGCCTGGAGTTCAAAAAAGTTCAAGAAAGTGAAATGCCTTTTGTAACAGATTAGTTTCCGTCTGAAACCGTGATACTTCGAAAGAGACTGTCCGTTTTGTACACGAAGTGCATCTAGCTTTTGCCATAACCCTCTCAACTTTTTAGCACATTCTATGTGGGTGAAATGACGATACCATGCCAACGTTCAAGCTTTTTAGAGTTCATTTGTAGTGCTCTTCAATTTCAGGGTCATTTAGCTCAAAAAAATCAATAACTGCGTGAAAAATAACAAATGAAGTCGGAAAGGGTTGAAAATTGATGACGTGGCTTCGAATGGTGCATTTTGAACACAAATAAAGCCTGCAGTTCAAAAAATTTCAAGAAAATGAAATGCCTTTTGTAACAGATATGTTTTTGTTCGAAACCGTGATACTTCGGAAGAGACTGTCCGGTTTGTACACCAAGTGCATCCAGCTTTTGCCATAACCATCTCAACTTTTTAGCACATGCTATGTGGGAGAAATTATGATACCATGCCAACTTTCAACCTTTTCCGATTTCATTTGTAGTGCTTTTCAATTTTAGTGTCATTAGCTCAGAAAAAACTCAATAACTGCATGAAAAATAACAAATGAAGTCAGAAAGATAGAAAATTGATGATTGGCTTTGAATGGTGCATTTTGAACACACAAAAAGCATGGAGTTGAAATAAGTTCAAGAAAATGAAATGCCTTTTGTAAGAGATGAGCTTCTGTCCGAAACCGTGATACTTCGAAAGAGACTGTCCGTTTTGTACACAAAGTGCATCCAGCTTTTGCCGTAACCCTCTCTACTTTTTAGCACATGCTATGAGGGTGAAATTATGATACCATGCGAAGTTTCAACCTTTTGAGAGTTCATTTGTAGTGCTTTTCAATTTCACTGTCATTTAGCTCAAAAAACTAAATAACTGCATGAAAAATAAGAAATGAAGCAGAAAGGGTTGAAAATTGATGAAGTGGCTTTGAATGGTGCATTTTGAACACACAAAAAGCCTGGAGTTCAAAAAAGTTCAAGAAAGTGAAATGCCTTTTGTAACAGATGAGTTTCCGTCTGAAACCGTGATACTTCGAAAGAGACTGTCCGTTTTGTACACGAAGTGCATCTAGCTTTTGCCACAACGCTCTCAACTTTTTAGCACATTCTATGTGGGTGAAATGACGATACCATGCCAACGTTCAACCTTTTCAGAGTTCATTTGTAGTGCTCTTCAATTTCAGGGTCATTTAGCTCAAAAAAATCAATAACTACGTGAAAAATAACAAATGAAGTCGGAAAGGGTTGAAAATTGATGATGTGGCTTCGAATGGTGCATTTTGAACACAAATAAAGCCTGGAGTTCAAAAAATTTCAAGAAAATGAAATGCCTTTTGTAACAGATGAGTTTTTGTTCGGAACCGTGATACTTCGGAAGAGACTGTCCGGTTTGTAGACCAAGTGCATCCAGCTTTTGTCATAACCATCTCAACTTTTTAGCACATGCTATGTGGGAGAAATTTTGATACCATGCCAACTTTCAACCTTTTCAGAGTTCATTTGTAGTGCTTTTCAATTTTAGGGTCATTTAGCTCAAAAAATATCAAAAACTGCATGAAAAAATAACAAATGAAGTCAGAAAGGGTTGAAAATTGACGACGTGGCTTTGAATCGTGCATTTTGAAAACACATAAACCTGGAGTTGAAATAAGTTCAAGAAAATGAATTGCCTTTTGTAACGGACGAGTTTCCGTCTGAAACCGTGACACTTCAAAACAGACTGTCTGTTTTGTAAACGAAGTGCATCCAGCTTTTGTCGTAACCCTCTCAAGTTTTTAGCACATGCTATGTGGGTGAAATGATGATATTATGCCAACTTTCGACAATGTCAGAGTTCATTTGTAGTGCTTTTCGATTTCAGGGTCATTTAGCTCAAAAAAATCAATAACTGCATGAAAAATAACAAATGAAGTCAGAAAGGGTTGAAAATTCATGATGTGGCTTTGACTGATGCATTTTGAACACACAAAAAGCCTGGAGTTCAAATAAGTTCAAGAAAATGAAATGCCTTTTGTAACAGATGAGTTTCTGACCGAAACAGTGATACTTCGAAAGAGACTGTCCGTTTTGTACACGAAGTGCATCCAGCTTTTTCCGTAACCCTCTCAACTTTTTAGCACATGCTATGTGGGTGAAATTATGATACCATGCGAAGTTTCAACCTTTTGAGAGTTCATTTGTAGTGCTTTTCAATTTCACTGTCATTTAGCTCAAAAAACTAAATAACTGCATGAAAAATAAGAAATGAAGCAGAAAGGGTTGAAAATTGATGATGTGGCTTTGAATGGTGCATTTTGAACACACAAAAAGCCTGGAGTTCAAAAAAGTTCAAGAAAGTGAAATGCCTTTTGTAACAGATGAGTTTCCGTCTGAAACCGTGATACTTCGAAAGAGACTGTCCGTTTTGTACACGAAGTGCATCTAGCTTTTGCCACAACCCTCTCAACTTTTTAGCACATTCTATGTGGGTGAAATGACGATACCATGCCAACGTTCAACCTTTTCAGAGTTCATTTGTAGTGCTCTTCAATTTCAGGGTCATTTAGCTCAAAAAAATCAATAACTGCGTGACAAATAACAAATGAAGTCGGAAAGGGTTGAAAATTGATGATGTGGCTTCGAATGGTGCATTTTGAACACAAATAAAGCCTGGAGTTCAAAAAATTTCAAGAAAATGAAATGCCTTTTGTAACAGATGAGTTTTTGTTCGAAACCGTGATACTTCGGAAGAGACTGTCCGGTTTGTACACCAAGTGCATCCAGCTTTTGCCATAACCATCTCAACTTTTTAGCACATGCTATGTGGGAGAAATTATGATACCATGCCAACTTTCAACCTTTTCAGAGTTCATTTGTAGTGCTTTTCAATTTTAGTGTCATTTAGCTCAGAAAAAACTGAATAACTGCATGAAAAATAACAAATGCAGTCAGAAAGATTGAAAATTGATGATGTGGCTTTGAATGGTGCATTTTGAACACACAAAAAGCATGGAGTTGAAATAAGTTCAAGAAAATGAAATGCCTTTTGTAAGAGATGAGCTTCTGTCCGAAACCGTGATACTTCGAAAGAGACTGTCCGTTTTGTACACCAAGTGCATCCAGCTTTTGCCGTAACCCTCTCAACTTTTTAGCACATGCTATGTGGGTGAAATTATGGTACCATGCGAAGTTTCAACCTTTTGAGAGTTCATTTGTAGTGCTTTTCAATTTCAATGTCATTTAGGTCAAAAAACTAAATAACTGCATGAAAAATAAGAAATGAAGCAGAAAGGGTTGAAAATTTATGATGTGGCTTTGAATGGTGCATTTTGAACACACAAAAAGCCTGGAGTTCAAAACAGTTCAAGAAAGTGAAATGCCTTTTGTAACAGATGAGTTTCCGTCCAAAACCGTGATACTTCGAAAGAGACTGTCCGTTTTGTAGTTCTTGCCATAACCCTCTCAACTTCTTAGCACATGCTATGTGGGTCAAATGATGATACCATGCCAACGTTCGTCCTTTTCATAGTTCATTTGTAGTGCTATTCAATTTCAGGTTCATTTAGCTCAAAAAATATCAAAAACTGCATGAAAAAATAACAAATGAAGTCAGAAAGGGTTGAAAATTGACGACGTGGCTTTGAATCGTGCATTTTGAAAACACATAAACCTGGAGTTGAAATAAGTTCAAGAAAATGAATTGCCTTTTGTAACGGACGAGTTTCCGTCCGAAACCGTGACACTTCGAAAGAGACTGTCTGTTTTGTACACGAAGTGCATCCAGCTTTTGTCGTAACCCTCTCAAGTTTTTAGCACATGCTATGTGGGTGAAATGATGATATTATGCCAACTTTCGACATTTTCAGAGTTCATTTGTAGTGCTTTTCGATTTCAGGGTCATTTAGCTCAAAAAAATCAATAACTGCATGAAAAATAACAAATGAAATCAGAAAGGGTTGAAAATTCATGATGTGGCTTTGACTGATGCATTTTGAACACACAAAAAGCCTGGAGTTCAAATAAGTTCAAGAAAATGAAATGCCTTTTGTAACAGATGAGTTTCTGACCGAAACAGTGATACTTCGAAAGAGACTGTCCGTTTTGTACACGAAGTGCATCCAGCTTTTTCCGTAACCCTCTCAACTTTTTAGCACATTCTATGTGGGTAAAATTATGATACCGTGCGAAGTTTCAACCTTTTGAGAGTTCATTTGTAGTGCTTTTCAATTTCACTGTCATTTAGCTCAAAAAACTAAATAACTGCATGAAAAATAAGAAATGAAGCAGAAAGGGTTGAGAATTGATGATGTGGCTTTGAATGGTGCATTTTGAACACACAAAAAGCCTGGAGTTCAAAAAAGTTCAAGAAAGTGAAATGCCTTTTGTAACAGATGAGTTTCCGTCTGAAACCGTGATACTTCGAAAGAGACTGTCCGTTTTGTACACGAAGTGCATCTAGCTTTTGCCACAACCCTCTCAACTTTTTAGCACATTCTATGTGGGTGAAATGACGATACCGTGCCAACGTTCAACCTTTTCAGAGTTCATTTGTAGTGCTCTTCAATTTCAGGGTCATTTAGCTCAAAAAATCAATAACTGCGTGAAAAATAACAAATGAAGTCAGAAAGGGTTGAAAATTGACGACGTGGCTTTGAATCGTGCATTTTGAAAACACATAAACCTGGAGTTGAAATAAGTTCAAGAAAATGAATTGCCTTTTGTAACGGACGAGTTTCCGTCCGAAACCGTGACACTTCGAAAGAGACTGTCTGTTTTGTACACGAAGTGCATCCAGCTTTTGTCGTAACCCTCTCAAGTTTTTAGCACATGCTATGTGGGTGAAATGATGATATTATGCCAACTTTCGACATTTTCAGAGTTCATTTGTAGTGCTTTTCGATTTCAGGGTCATTTAGCTCAAAAAAATCAATAACTGCATGAAAAATAACAAATGAAGTCAGAAAGGGTTGAAAATTCATGATGTGGCTTTGACTGATGCATTTTGAACACACAAAAAGCCTGGAGTTCAAATAAGTTCAAGAAAAGGAAATGCCTTTTGTAACAGATGAGTTTTTGTCCGAAACCGTGATACTTCGAAAGAGACTGTCCGTTTTGTACACCAAGTGCATCCAGCTTTTGCCATAACCATCTCAACTTTTTAGCATATGCTATGTGGGAGAAATTATGATACCATGCCATATTTCAACCTTTTCAGAGTTCATTTGTAGTGCTTTTCAATTTCATTGTCATTTAGCCCAAAAAAAATCAATAACTTCATGAAAAATAAGAAATGAAGTCAGAAAGGGTTGAAAATTTATGATGTCGCTTTGAATGGTGACTTTTGAACACACAAAAAGCCCGGTGTTCAAATAAGTTCAAGAAAATGAAACGCCTTTTGTAACAGATGAGTTTTCATCTGAAACCGTGATACTTCGAAAGAGACTGTCCGTTTTGTAGACAAAGTGCATCTAGCTTTTGCCGTAACCCTCTCAACTTTTTAGCACATGCTATATGGGTGAAATGATGATAACATGCCAACTTTCAACCTTTTCCGAGTTCATTTGTAGTGCTTTTCAATTTCAGGGTCATTTAGATCAAAAAAATCAAAAACTGCATGAAAAATAACAAATGAAGTCAGAAAGGGTTGGAAATTGATGATGTGGCTTTGACTTATGCATTTTGAATACACAAAAAGTCTGGAGTTCAAATAAGTTCAAGAAAATGAAATGCCTTTTGTAACAGATGAGTTTCTGTCCGAAACAGTGATACTTCGAAAGAGACTGTCTGTTTTGTACACGAAGTGCATCCAGCTTTTGCCGTCAAGCTCTCAACTTTTTAGCACATGCTCTTTGGGTGAAATTATGATACCATGCCAAGTTTCAACCTTTTCAGAGTTCATTAGTAGTGCTTTTCAACTTCAAGGTCATTTAGCTCAAAAAAATCAGTAACTGCATGAAAAATAACCAATGAAGTCAGAAATGGTTGAAAATTGGTGATGTGGCTTTGAATGGTGCATTTTAAGCTCAATAAAAGCCTGGAGCTCAAATAAATTCAAGAAAATGAAATGCCCATTGTAACAGATGAGTTTCCGTCCGAAAGAGTGATACTTCGAAAGAGACTGTTCGTTTTGTACACGAAGTGCATCCAGCGTTTGCCGTAACCCACTCAACTTATTAGCACTAGCTATGTGGGTGAAATGATGATTCCATGCCCACTTTAAACCTTTTCAGAGTTCATTTGTAGTCCTTTTCAATTTCAGGGTCATTTAGCTCCAAAAATCAATTACTACATGAAAAATAACAAATGAAGTCAGAAAGGGTTGAAAATTGATGAAGTGGCTTTGAATGGTGTATTTTGAACACAAATAAAGCCTGGAGTTCAAATAAGTTCAAGAAAATGAAATGCCTTTTGTAACGGATGAGTTTTCGTCCGAAGCCGTGATACTTCGAAAGAGACTGTCTGTTTTGTACACGAAGTGCATCCAGCTTTTGCCGTAACCCTCTCAACTTTTTAGCACATGCTATGTGGTTGAAATTATGATACCATGCAAAGTTTCAACCTTTTGAGAGTTCATTTGTGGTGCTTTTCAATTTCACTGTCATTTAGCTCAAAAAACTAAATAAGTGCATGAAAAATAAGAAATGAAGCAGAAAGGGTTGAAAATTGATGATGTGGCTTTTAATGGTTTATTTTGAACACAAATAAAGCCTGGAGTTCAAATAAGTTCAAGAAAATGAAATGCCTTTTGTAACGGATGAGTTTCCGTCCGAAACCATGATACTTCGAAAGAGACTGTCCGTTTTGTACACGAAGTGCATCCAGCTTTTTCCGTAACCCTCTCAACTTTTTAGCACATGCTATTTGAGTGAAATTATGATACCATGCCAACTTTAAACCTTTTCAAAGTTCATTTGTAGTGCTTTTCAATTTCAGTGTCATTTAGCTCAAAAAAATCAATTACGGCATGAAAATTAAGACATGAAGTCAGAAATGGTTGAAACTTGATGATGTGGCTTTGAATGGTGCATTTTGAACACACAAAAAGTCTGGAGTTCAAATAAGTTCAACAAATTGAAATGCCTTTTGTAACAGATGAGTTTTCGTGCGGAACCGTGATACTTCGAAAGAGACTGTCCGTTTTGTACACGAAGTGCATCTAGCTTTTGTCTTAACCCTCTCAACTTTTTAGCACATGCTATGTGGGTGAAATGATGATAACATGCCAACTTTCAACCTTTTCAGAGTTCATTTGTAGTGCTTTTTCAATTTCAAGGTCATTTAGCTAAATAAAATCAATAACTAAATGAAAAATAACAAATGAAGTCACAAGGGTTGAAAATTGATGATGTGGCATTGAATGATCCATTTTGAATACACAAAAAGCCTGGAGTTCGAATAAGTTCTAGAAAATGAAATGCCTTTTGTAAGAGATGAGTTTCCGTTTGAAACCGTGATACTTCGAAAGAGACTGTCCGTTTTGTACACGAAGTGCATCTAGCTTTTCCCATAACCCTCTCAACTTGTTAGCACATGCCATGTGGCTGAAATGATGATACCATGGCAACGTTCAACCTTATCAGAATTCATTTGTAGTGCTTTTCAATTTCTGGGTCATTTAGCTCAAAAAAATCAATAACTGCATGAAAAATAACCAATGAAGTCGGAAATGGTTGAAAATTGATGATGTGGCTTTTAATGGTGTATTTTGAATCCAAAAAAGCCTGGAGTTCAAATAAGTTCAAGAAAATGAAATGCCTTTTGTAACGCATGAGTTTCCGTCCGAAACCGTGATACTTCGAAAGAGACTGTCTGTTTTGTACACGAAGTGCATCCAGCTTTTGCCGTAAAGCTCTCAACTTTTTAGCACATGCTCTGTGGGTGAAATTATGATACCATGCCAAGTTTCAAGCTTTTCAGAGTTCATTAGTAGTGCTTTTCAACTTCAAGGTCATTTAGCTCAAAAAAATCAGTAACTGCATGAAAAATAACCAATGAAGTCAGAAATGGTTGAAAATTGGTGATGTGGCTTTGAATGGTGCATTTTGAGCTCACAAAAATCTTGGAGCTCAAATAAATTCCAGAAAATGAAATGCCCATTGTAACAGATGAGTTTCCGTCCGAAAGAGTGATACTTCGAAAGAGACTGCCCGTTTTGTACACGAAGTGCATCCAGCTTTTGCCGTAACCCTCTCAACTTTTTAGCACATGCTATGTGGTTGAAATTATGATACCATGCAAAGTTTCAACCTTTTGAGAGTTCATTTGTGGTGCTTTTCAATTTCACTGTCATTTAGCTCAAAAAACTAAATAACTTCATGAAAAATAAGAAATGAAGCAGAAAGGGTTGAAAATTGATGATGTGGCTTTGAATGGTTTATTTTGAACACAAATAAAGCCTGGAGTTCAAATAAGTTCAAGAAAATGAAATGCCTTTTGTAACGGATGAGTTTCCGTCCGAAACCATGATACTTCGAAAGAGACTGTCCGTTTTGTACACGAAGTGCATCCAGCTTTTTCCTTAACCCTCTCAACTTTTTAGCACATGCTATTTGAGTGAAATTATGATACCATGCCAACTTTAAACCTTTTCAAAGTTCATCTGTAGTGCTTTTCAATTTCAGTGTCATTTAGCTCAAAAAAATCAATAACGGCATGAAAATTAAGACATGAAGTCAGAAATGGTTGAAACTTGATGATGTGGCTTTGAATGGTGCATTTTGAACACACAAAAAGTCTGGAGTTCAAATAAGTTCAACAAATTGAAATGCCTTTTGTAACAGATGAGTTTTCGTGCGGAACCGTGATACTTCGAAAGAGACTGTCCGTTTTGTACACGAAGTGCATCTAGCTTTTGTCGTAACCCTCTCAACTTTTTAGGACATGCTATGTGGGTGAAATGATGATAACATGCCAACTTTCAACCTTTTCAGAGTTCATTTGTAGTGCTTTTTCAATTTCAAGGTCATTTAGCTAAATAAAATCAATAACTAAATGAAAAATAACAAATGAAGTCACAAGGGTTGAAAATTGATGATGTGGCATTGAATGATGCATTTTGAACACACAAAAAGCCTGGAGTTCAAATAAGTTCTAGAAAATGAAATGCCTTTTGTAAGAGATGAGTTTCCGTTTGAAACCGTGATACTTCGAAAGAGACTGTCCGTTTTGTACACGAAGTGCATCTAGCTTTTCCCATAACCCTCTCAACTTGTTAGCACATGCCATGTGGCTGAAATGATGATACCATGGCAACGTTCAACCTTATCAGAGTTCATTTGTAGTGCTTTTCAATTTCTGGGTCATTTAGCTCAAAAAAATCAATAACTGCATGAAAAATAACCAATGAAGTCGGAAATGGTAGAAAATTGATGATGTGGCTTTGACTGGTGTATTTTGAATACAAAAAAAGCCTGGAGTTCAAATAAGTTCAAGAAAATGAAATGCCTTTTGTAACGGATGATTTTCCGTCCGAAACCGTGATACTTCGAAAGAGACTGTCTGTTTTGTACACGAAGTGCATCCAGCTTTTGCCGTAAAGATCTCAACTTTTTAGCACATGCTCTGTGGGTGAAATTATGATACCATGCCAAGTTTCAACCTTTTCAGAGTTCATTAGTAGTGCTTTTCAACTTCAAGGTCATTTAGCTCAAAAAAATCAGTAACTGCATGAAAAATAACCAATGAAGTCAGAAATGGTTGAAAATTGGTGATGTTGCTTTGAATGGTGCATTTTGAGCTCACAAAAATCTTGGAGCTCAAATAAATTCCAGAAAATGAAATGCCCATTGTAACAGATGAGTTTCCGTCCGAAAGAGTGATACTTCGAAAGAGACTGTCCGTTTTGTACACGAAGTGCATCCAGCATTTGTCGTAACCCACTCAACTTATTAGCACTAGCTATGTGGGTGAAATGATGATTCCATGCCCACTTTAAACCTTTTCAGAGTTCATTTGTAGTGCTTTTCAATTTCAGGGTCATTTAGCTCCAAAAATCAATAACTGCATGAAAAATAACAAATGAAGTCAGAAAGGGTTAAAAATTGATGATGTGGCTTTGAATGGTGTATTTTGAACACAAATAAACCCTGGAGTTCAAATAAGTTCCAGAAAATGAAATGCCTTTTGTAACGGATGAGTTTCCGTCCGAAACGGTGATACTTCGAAAGAGACTGTCCGTTTTGTACACGAAGTGCATCCATCTTTTCCCATAACCCTCTCAACTTTTTAGCACATGCTATGTGGGTGAAATTATGATACCACGCAAAGTTTCAACCTTTTGAGAATTCATTTGTAGTGCTTTTCAATTTCACTGTCATTTAGCTCAAAAAACTAAATAACTGCATGAAAAATAAGAAATGAAGCAGAAAGGGTTGAAAATTGATGATGTGGCTTTGAATGGTGCATTTTGAGCTCACAAAAAGCCTGGAGCTCAAATAAATTCAAGAAAATGAAATGCCCTTTGTAACAGATGAGTTTACGTCCGAAAGAGTGATACTTCGAAAGAGACTGTCCGTTTTGTACACGAAGTGCATCTAGCTTTTGCCATAACCCTCTCAACTTGTTAGCACATGCTATGTGGCTGAAATGATGATACCATGGCAACGTTCAACCTTTTCAGAGCTCATTTGTAGTGCTTTTCAGTTTCAGGGTCATTTAGCTCAAAATAATCAATAACTGCATGAAAAATAACAAATGAAGTCGGAAATGGTTGAAAATTGATGATGTGGCTTTGAATGGTGTATTTTGAACACAAATAAACCCTGGAGTTCAAATAAGTTCAAGAAAATGAAATGCCTTTTGTAACGGATGAGTTTCCGTCTGAAACTGTGATACTTCGAAAGAGACTGTCCGTTTTGTACATGAAGTGCATCTCGCTTTTGCCATAACCCTCTCAACTTTTTAGCACATTCTATGTGGGTGAAATGATGATACCATGCCAACGTTCAACCTTTTTAGAGTTCATTTGTAGTGCTCTTCAATTTCAGGGTCATTTATCTCAAAAAAATCAATAACTGCATGAAAAATACCAAATGAAGTCGGAAAGGGATGAAAATTGATGATGTGGCTTCGAATGGTGCATTTTGAACACAAATAAAGCCTGGAGTTCAAAAAGGTTCAAGAAAATGAAATGTCTTTTGTAAAGGATGAGTTTCCGGCTCAAATCGTGATACTTCGAAAGAGATTGTCCGTTTTGTACACGAAGTGCATCCAGCTTTTGCCATAACCCTCTCAACTTTTTAGCACATGCTATGTGGGTGAAATGATGACACCATGCCAACTTTCAACCTCTTCAGAGTTCATTTGTAGTGGTTTTCAATTTGAGTGTCATTTAGCTCAAAAAACTCAATAATTGCATGAAAAAGAAGAATAGAAGTCATAAAGGGTTGAAAATTGATGATGTCGCTTTGAATGGTATATTTTGAACACACAAAAAGCCTGGAGTTCAAACAAGTTC
Organism: Hordeum marinum; assembly: GCA_022496015.1. Classification (NCBI taxonomy): domain Eukaryota; kingdom Viridiplantae; phylum Streptophyta; class Magnoliopsida; order Poales; family Poaceae; genus Hordeum; species Hordeum marinum. The sequence continues at coordinate 460,703,962 of CM039675.1, read as the reverse complement.
AAGAAAATGAAACGCCTGTTGTAAGAGATGAGTTTCCGTCCCAAACCGTGATACTTCGAAAGAGATTGTCCGTTTTGTACACGAAGTGCATCCAGCTTTTCGCGTAACCCTCTCAACTTTTTCGCACATGCTATGTGGGAGAAATTATGATACCATGCCAACTTTCAACCTTTTCAGAGTTCATTTGTAGTGGTTTTCAATTTGAGTGTCATTTAGCTCAAAAAACTCAATAACTGCATGAAAAATAAGAATAGAAGTCATAAAGGGTTGAAAATTGATGATGTCGCTTTGAATGGTATATTTTGAACACACAAAAAGCCTGGAGTTCAAACAAGTTCAAGAAAATGAAACGCCTTTTGTAAGAGATGAGTTTCCGTCCCAAACCGTGATACTTCGAAAGAGATTGTCCGTTTTGTACACGAAGTGCATCCAGCTTTTCGCGTAACCCTCTCAACTTTTTAGCACATGCTATGTGGGTGAAATGATGATACCATGCCAACTTTTCAACCTTTTCAGAGTTCATTTGTAGTGCTTTTCAATTTCTGGGTAGCTCAAAAAAATCAATAACTACATGAAAAATAACAAATGAAGTCAGAAAGATTGAAAATTGATGATGTGGCTTTGACTAATGCATTTTGAATACACAAAAAGCGTGGAGTTGAAATAAGTTCAAGAAATAATGAAATGCCTTTTATAACAGATGAGCTTCTGTCCGAAACATTGATACTTCGAAAGAGACTGTCCGTTTTGTACACAAAGTGCATCCAGCTTTTGCCGTAACCCTCTCAACTCTTTAGCACATGCTATGTGGGTGAAATTATGATACCATGCGAACTTTCAACCTTTTGAGAGTTCATTTGTAGTGCTTTCCAATTTCACTATCATTTATCTCAAAACACAAAATAACTGCATGAAAAATAAGAAATGAAGCAGAAAGGGTTTAAAATTGATGATGTGGCTTTGAATGGTGCATTTTGAACACACAAAAAGCCTGGAGTTCAAAAAAGTTCAAGAAAGTGAAATGCCTGTTGTAACAGATGAGTTTCCGTCCAAAACCGTGATACTTCGAAAGAGACTGTCCGTTTTGTAGTTCTTGCCATAACCCTCTCAACTTCTTAGCACATGCTATGTGGGTCAAATGATGATACCATGCCAACGTTCATCCTGTTCAGAGTTCATTTGTAGTGCTTTTCAATTTCAGGTTCATTTAGCTCAAAAAATATCAATAACTGCATGAAAAAATCACAAATGAAGTCAGAAAGGGGTGAAAATTGATGACGTGGCTTTGAATCGTGCATTTTGAAAACACATAAAGCCTGGAGTTCAAATAAGTTCAAGAAAATGAAATGCCTTTTGTAACGGATGAGTTTCCGTCCGAAACCGTGATACTTCCAAAGAGACTGTCCGTTTTGTACACGAAGTACATCCAGCTTTTGTCGTAACCCTCTCAAGTTTTTAGCACATGCTATGTGGGTGAAATGATGATATTATGCCAAATTTCAACCTTTTCAAAGTTCATTTGTAGTGCTTTTCAATTTCAGTGTCATTTAGCTCAAAAAAATCAATAACTGCATGAAAAATAAAACATGAAGTCAGAAATGGTTGAAAATTGATGATGTGGCTTTGAATGGTGCATTTTGAATACACAAAAAGTCTGGAGTTCAAATAAGTTCAACAAATTGAAATGCCTTTTGTAACATATGAGTTTTCATCCGGAACCGTGATACTTCGATAGAGACTATTTGTTTTGTACACGAAGTGCATACAGCTTTTGCCGTAACCCTCTCAACTTTTTAGCACATGCTATGTGGGTGAAATGATGATAACATGCCAACTTTCAACCTTATCAGAGTTCATTTGTAATGCTTTTTCAATTTCACGGACATTTAGCTCAAAAAATCAATAACTGCATGAAAAACAACGAATGAAGTCAGTAAGGGTTGAAAATTGATGATGTGGCATTGAATGATGCATTTTGTACAGACAAAAAGCCTGGAGTTCAAATAAGTTCTAGAAAATGAAATGCCTTTTGTAAGAGATGAGTTTCCGTCTGAAACCATGATACTTCGAAAGAGACTGTCCGTTTGGTACACGAAGTGCATCCAGCTTTTGCCGTAACCCTCTCAACTTTTTAGCACATGCTATTTGAGTGAAATGATGATACCATGCCAACTTTCAACCTTTTCAGAGTTCATTTGTAGTGTTTTTCAATTTCAGGGTCATTTAGCTCAAACAATCAATAACTGCATAAAAACCAAATGAAGTCAGAAAGGGTTGAAAATTGTTGATGTGGCTTTGACCGATGCATTTTGAACACACAAAAACCCTGGAGTACAAATAAGTTCAAGAAAAGGAAATACCTTTTGTAACAGATGAGTTTTTGTCCGAAACCGTGATACTTCGAAAGAGACTATCCGTTTTGTACACCAAGTGCATCCAGCTTTTGCCATAACAATCTCAACTTTTTAGCACATGTTATGTGGGAGAAAATATGATACCATGCCGACTTTCAACCTTTTCAGAGTTCATTTGTAGTGCTTTTCAATTTCAGTGTCATTTAGCTCAAAAAAAATCAATGACTGCATGAAAAATAAGAAATGAAGTCAGAAAGGGTTGAAAATTTCCGATGTCGCTTTGAATGGTGCAATTTGAACACACAAAAAGCCTGGAGTTCAAATAAGTTCAAGAAAATGAAACGCCTTTTGTAATAGATGACTTTTCATCTGAAACCGTGATACTTCGAAAGAGACTGTCCGTTTTGTACACGAAGTGCATCCAGCTTTTGCCATAACCCTCTCAACTTTTTAGCACATGCTATGTGGGTGAAATGATGATAACATGCCAACTTTCAACCTTTTCAGAGTTCATTTGTAGTGCTTTTCAATTTCAGGGTCATTTAGATCAAAAAAATCAAAAACTGCATGAAAAATAACAAATGAAGTCAGAAAGGGTTGAAAATTGATGATGTGGCTTTGACTGATGCATTTTGAACACACACAAAGCCTGGAGTTCAAATAAGTTCAAGAAAATGAAATGCCTTTTGTAACAGATGAGTTTGTGTCTGAAACCGTGATACTTCGAAAGAGACTGTCCGTTTGGTAGACGAAGTGCATCCAGCTTTTGCCGTAACCCTCTCAACTTTTTAGCACATGCTATTTGAGTGAAATGATGATACCATGCCAACTTTCAACCTTTTCAGAGTTCATTGGTAGTGCTTTTCTATTTCAGGGTCATTTAGCTCAAACAATCAATAACTGCATAAAAACCAAATGAAGTCAGAAAGGGTTGAAAATTGTTGATGTGGCTTTGACCGATGCATTTTGAACACACAAAAACCCTGGAGTACAAATAAGTTCAAGAAAAGGAAATACCTTTTGTAACAGATGAGTTTTTGTCCGAAACCGTGATACTTCGAAAGAGACTATCCGTTTTGTACACCAAGTGCATCCAGCTTTTGCCATAACAATCTCAACTTTTTAGCACATGTTAAGTGGGAGAAAATATGATACCATGCCGACTTTCAACCTTTTCAAAGTTCATTTGTAGTGCTTTTCAATTTCAGTGTCATTTAGCTCAAAAAAAAATCAATAACTGCATGAAAAATAAGAAATGAAGTCAGAAAGGGTTGAAAATTTCCGATGTCGCTTTGAATGGTGCAATTTGAACACACAAAAAGCCTGGAGTTCAAATAAGTTCAAGAAAATGAAACGCCTTTTGTAATAGATGACTTTTCATCTGAAACCGTGATACTTCGAAAGAGACTGTCCGTTTTGTACACGAAGTGCATCCAGCTTTTGCCATAACCCTCTCAACTTTTTAGCACATGCTATGTGGGTGAAATTATGATAACATGCCAACTTTCAACCTTTTCAGAGTTCATTTGTAGTGCTTTTCAATTTCAGGGTCATTTAGATCAAAAAAATCAAAAACTGCGTGAAAAATAACAAATGAAGTCATAAAGGGTTGAAAATTGATGATGTGGCTTTGACTGGTGAGTTAAAATAAGTTCAAGAAAATGAAATGCCTTTTGTAACAGATGAGTTTCTGTCCAAAACTGTGATACTTCGAAAGAGACTGTTTGTTTTGTACACGAAGTGCATCCAGCTTTTGCCGTAAAGCTCTCAACTTTTTAGCACATGCTATGTGGGTGAAATTATGATACCATGCCAAGTTTCAACCTTTTCAGAGTTCATTTGTAGTGCTTTTCAATTTCAAGGTCATTTAGCTCAAAAAATCAATAACTGCACGAAAAATAACCAGTGAAGTCAGAAATGGTTGAAAATTGGTGATGTAGCTTTGAGTGGTCCATTTTGAGCTCACAAAAAGCCTGGAGCTCAAATAAATTCAAGAAAATGAAATGCCCTTTGTAACAGATGAGTTTCCGTCCGAAAGAGTGATACTTCGAAAGAGACTGTCTGTTTTGTACACGAAGTGCATCCAGCGTTTGCCGTAACCCACTCAACTTGTTAGCACTAGCTATGTGGGTGAAATGATGATTCCATGCCTACTTTAAACCTTTTCAGAGTTCATTTGTAGTGCTTTTCAATTTCAGGGTCATTTAGCTCCAAAAATCAATAACTACATGAAAAATAACAAATGAAGTCAGAAAGGGTTGAAAATTGATGATGTGGCTTTGAATGGTGCATTTTGAACACACAAAAAACTTGGAGTTCAAATACGTTCAAGAAAATGAAATGCCTTTTGTAACAGATGAGTTTCCGTCCGAAACCGTGATACTGCGAAACAGACTGTCCGTTTCGTACACGAAGTTCATCTAGCTTTCCCGTAACCCTCTCAACTTAGTAGCGCATGCTATGTGGGTGAAATGATGATACAATGCCAAATTTCAACCTTTTCAGAGTTCAGTTGTAGTGCTTTTCAATTTGAGGGTCATTTAGCTCAAAAATATCAATAACTGCATGAAAAATAACAAATGATGTCAGAAAGGGTTGAAAATCTATGATGTGGCTTTGAATGGTGGATTTTGAACACACAAAAAGCCTGGAGTTCAAATAAGTTCAAGATAATGAAATGCCTTTTGTAAGAGATGAGTTTCTGTCCAAAACCGTGATACTTCGAAAGAGACTGTCCGTTTTGTAGTTCTTGCCATAACCCTGTCAACTTCTTAGCACATGCTATGTGGGTCAAATGATGATAGCATGCCAACGTTCATCCTTTTCAGAGTTCATTTGTAGTGCTTTTTAATTTCAGGTTCATTTAACTCAAAAAATATCAATAACTGCATGAAAAATAACAAATGAAGTCAGAAAGGGTTGAAAATTGATGACGTGGCTTTGAATAGTGCATTTTGAAAGCACATAAAGCCTGGAGTTCAAATAAGTTCAAGAAAATGAAATGCCTTTTGTAACGGATGAGTTTCCGTCCGAAACCGTGATACTTCGAAAGAGACTGTCCGTTTTGTACACGAAGTGCATCCAGCTTTTGTCGTAACCCTCTCAACTTTTTAGCACATGCTATGTGGGTGAAATGATGATATTATGCCAACTTTCAACCTTTTCAGAGTTCATTTGTAGTGCTTTTCAATTTCAGGGTCATTTAGCTCAAAAATATCAATAACTACATGAAAAATAACAAATGATGTCAGAAAGGGTTGAATATCTATGATGTGGCTTTGAATGGTGCATTTTGAACACATAAAAAGCCTGGAGTTCAAATAAGTTCAAGAAAGTGAAATGCCTTTTCTAAGAGATGAGTTTCCGTCCAAAATCGTGAGACTTCGAAAGAGACTGTCTGTTTTGTAGTTCTTGCCATTACCCTCTCAACTTCTTAGCACATGCTATGTGGGTCAAATGATGATACCATGCCAACGTTCATCCTATACAGAGTTCAATTGTAGTGCTTTTCAATTTCAGGGTCATTTAGCTCAAGAAAAATCAACAACTGCATGAAAAATAACAAATGAAGTCAAAAAGGGTTGAAAATTGATGATGTGGCTTTGAATGGTGCATTTTGAACACACATAATGCCTGGAGTTTAAATAAGTTCAAGAAAATGAAATGCCTTTTGTAACGGATGAGTTTCCCTCCGAAACCGTGATACTTCCAAAGAGACTGTCCGTTTTGTACACGAAGTACATCCAGCTTTTGTCGTAACCCTCTCAAGTTTTTAGCACATGCTATGTGGGTGAAATGATGATATTATACCAACTTTCAACCTTTTCAGAGTTCATTTGTAGTGCTTTTCGATTTCAGGGTCATTTAGCTCAAAAAAATCAATAACTGCATGAAAAATAACAGATGAAGTCAGAAAGGGTTGTAAATTCATGATGTGGCTTTGACTGATGCATTTTGAACACACAAAAAGCCTGGAGTTCAAATAAGTTCAAGAAAATGAAATGCCCTTTGTAACACATGAGTTTGTGACCGAAACCGTGATACTTCGAAAGAGATTGTCCATTTTGTACACGATGTGCATCCAGCTTTTGCCGTAACCCTCTCAACTTTTTAGCACATGCTATTTGAGTGAAATTATGATACCATGCCAACTTTCAACCTTTTCAAAGTTCATTTGTAGTGCTTTTCAATTTCAGTGTCATTTAGCTCAAAAAAATCAATAACTGCATGAAAAATAAGACATGAAGTCAGAAATGGTTGAAAATTGATGATGTGGATTTGAATGGTGCATTTTGAATACACAAAAAGTCTAGAGTTCAAATAAGTTCAACAAATTGAAATGCCTTTTGTAACAGATGAGTTTTCGTCCAGAACCATGGTACTTCGATAGAGACTGTTCGTTTTGTACACGAAGTGCATCCTGCTTTTGTCGTAACCCTCTCAACTTTTTAGCACATCCTATGTGGGTGAAATGATGATAACATGCCAACTTTCAACCTTATCAGAGTTCATTTGTAGTGCTTTTTCAATTTCCCGGTCATTTAGCTCAAAAAAATCAATAACTGCATGAAAAATAACAAATGAAGTCAGTAAGGGTTGAAAATTGATGATGTGGCATTGAATGATTCATTTTGTACACACAAAAATCCTGGAGTTCAAATAAGTTCTAGAAAATGAAATGCCTGTTGTAAGAGATGAGTTTCCGTCCGAAACCGTGATACTTCGAAAGAGACTGTCCGTTTTGTACACGAAGTGCATCCAGCTTTTGTCGTAACCCTCTCAACTTTTTAGCACATGCTATGTGGGTGAAATGATGATATTATGCCAACTTTCAACCTTTTCAGAGTTCATTTGTAGTGCTTTTCAATTTCAGGGTCATTTAGCTCAAAAATATCAATAACTACATGAAAAATAACAAATGATGTCAGGAAGGGTTGAAAATCTATGATGTGGCTTTGAATGGTGCATTTTGAACACATAAAAAGCCTGGAGTTCAAATAAGTTCAAGAAAGTGAAATGCCTTTTGTAAGAGATGAGTTTCCGTCCAAAATCGTGATACTTCGAAAGAGACTGTTTGTTTTGTAGTTCTTGCCATTACCCTCTCAACTTCTTAGCACATGCTATGTGGGTCAAATGATGATACCATGCCAACGTTCATCCTATACAGAGTTCAATTGTAGTGCTTTTCAATTTCAGGGTCATTTAGCTCAAGAAAAATCAACAACTGCATGAAAAATAACAAATGAAGTAAAAAAGGGTTGAAAATTGATGATGTGGCTTTGAATGGTGCATTTTGAACACACATAATGCCTGGAGTTTAAATAAGTTCAAGAAAATGAAATGCCTTTTGTAACGGATGAGTTTCCGTCCGAAACCGTGATACTTCCAAAGAGACTGTCCGTTTTGTACACGAAGTACATCCAGCTTTTGTCGTAGCCCGCTCATGTTTTTAGCACATGCTATGTGGGTGAAATTATGATATTATACCAACTTTCAACCTTTTCAGAGTTCATTTGTAGTGCTTTTCGATTTCAGGGTCATTTAGCTCAAAAAAATCAATAACTGCATTAAAAATAACAGATGAAGTCAGAAAGGGTTGTAAATTCATGATGTGGCTTTGACTGATGCATTTTGAACACACAAAAAGCCTGGAGTTCAAATAAGTTCAAGAAAATGAAATGCCCTTTGTAACAGATGAGTTTCTGACCGAAACCGTGATACTTCGAAAGAGATTGTCCGTTTTGTACACGATGTGCATCCAGCTTTTGCCGTAACCCTCTCAACTTTTTAGCACATGCTATTTGAGTGAAATTATGATACCATGCCAACTTTCAACCTTTTCAAAGTTCATTTGTAGTGCTTTTCAATTTCACTGTCATTTAACTCAAAAAAATCAATAACTGCATGAAAAATAAGACATGAAGTCAGAAATGGTTGAAAATTGATGATGTGGATTTGAATGGTGCATTTTGAATACACAAAAAGTCTAGAGTTCAAATAAGTTCAACAAATTGAAATCCCTTTTGTAACAGATGAGTTTTCGTCCAGAACCATGGTACTTCGATAGAGACTGTTCGTTTTGTACACGAAGTGCATCCAGCTTTTGTCGTAACCCTCTCAACTTTTTAGCACATCCTATGTGGGTGAAATGATGATAACATGCCAACTTTCAACCTTATCAGAGTTCATTTGTAGTGCTTTTTCAATTTCACGGTCATTTACCTCAAAAAAATCAATAACTGCATGAAAAATAACAAATGAAGTCAGTAAGGGTTGAAAATTGATGATGTGGCATTCAATGATGCATTTTGTGCACACAAAAATCCTGGAGTTCAAATAAGTTCTAGAAAATGAAATGCCTGTTGTAAGAGATGAGTTTCCGTCCGAAACCGTGATACTTCGAAAGAGACTGTCCGTTTTGTACACGAAGTGCATCCAGATTTTGCCGTAACCCTCTCAACTTTTTAGCACATGCTATTTGAGTGAAATGATGATACCATGCCAACTTTGAACCTTTTCAGAGTTCATTTGTAGTGCTTTTCAATTTCAGGGTCATTTAGCTCAAACAATCAATAACTGCATAAAAACCAAATGAAGTCAGAAAGGGTTGAAAATTGTTGATGTGGCTTTTACTGATGCATTTTGAACACGCAAAAACCCTGGAGTTCAAATAATTTCAAGAAAAGGAAATGCCTTTTGTAACAGATGAATTTTTGTCCGAAACCGTGATACTTCGAAAGAGACTGTCCGTTTTGTACACCAAGTGCATCCAGCTTTTGCCATAACCATCTCAACTTTGTAGCACATGCTATGTGGGAGAAAATATGATACCATGCCGACTTTCAACCTTTTCAAAGTTCATTTGTAGTGCTATTCTATTTCAGTGTCATTTAGCTCAAAAAAAATCAATGACTGCATGAAAAATAAGAAATGAAGTCGGAAAGGGTTGAAAATTTCCGATGTCGCTTTGAATGGTGCAATTTGAACACACAAAAAGCCTGGAGTTCAAATAAGTTCAAGAAAATGAAACGCCTTTTGTAACAGATGACTTTCATCTGAAACCGTGATACTTCGAAAGAGACTGTCCGTTTTGTACACGAAGTGCATCCAGCTTTTGCCGTAACCCTCTCAACTTTTTAGCCCATGCTATGTGGGTGAAATTATGATAACATGCCAACTGTCAACCTTTTCGGAGTTCATTTGTAGTCCTTTTCAATTTCAGGGTCATTTAGATCAAAAAAATCAAAAACTGCGCGAAAAATAACAAATGAAGTCAGAAAGGTTTGAAAATTGATGATGTGGCTTTGACTGATGCATTTTGAACACACAAAAAGCCTGGAGTTCAAATAAGTTCAAGAAAATGAAATGCCTTTTGTAACAGATGAGTTTTTGTCCGAAACCGTGATACTTCGGAAGAGACTATCTGTTTTGTACACGAAGTGCATCCAGCTTTTGCCGTAAAGCTCTCAACTTTTTAGCACATGCTATGTGGGTGAAATTATGATACCATGCCAAGTTTTAACCTTTTCAGAGTTCATTTGTAGTGCTTTTCAATTTCAAGGTCATTTAGCTCAAAAAAATCAATAACTGCATGAAAAATAACCCATGAAGTCAGAAATGGTTGAAAATTGGTGATGTGGCTTTGAATGGTGCATTTTGAGCTCACAAAAACCTGGAGCTCAAATAAATTCAAGAAAATGAAATGACCTTTGTAACAGATGAGTTTCCGCCCGAAAGAGTGATACTTCGAAAGAGACTGTCCATTTTGTACACGGAGTGCATCCAGCGTTTGTCGTAACCCACTCAACTTATTAGCACTAGCTATGTGTGTGAAATGATGATTCCATGCCAACTTTAAACCTTTTCAGAGTTCATTTGTAATGCTTTTCAATTTCAGGGTCATTTAGCTCCAAAAATCAATAACTGCATGAAAAATAACAAATGAAGTCAGAAAGGGTTGAAAATTGATGATGTGGATTTGAATTGTGCATTTTGAACACACAAAAAACCTGGAGTTCAAATACGTTCAAGAAAATGAAATGCCTTTTGTAATAGATGAGTTTCCGTCCGAAACCGTGATACTTTGAAACAGACTGTCCCTTTCGTACACGAAGTTCATCCAGCTTTCCCGTAACCCTCTCAACTTAATAGCGCACGCTATGTGGGTGAAATGATGATACAATGCCAAATTTCAACCTTTTCAGAGTTCAGTTGTAGTGCTTTTCAATTTCAGGGTCATTTAGCTCAAAAATATCAATAACTGCATGAAAAATAATAAATGATGTCAAAAAGGGTTGAAAATTGATGATGTGGCTTTGAATGGAGCATTTTGAACACACAAAAGCCTGGAGTTCAAATAAGTTCGAGAAAGTGAACTGCCTTTTGTAACAAATGAGTTTTCGTCCAAAACCGTGATACTTCGAAAAAGACTGTCCGTTTTGTAGTTATTGCCATAACCCTCTCAACTTCTTAGCACATGCTATGTGGGTCAAATGATGATACCATGCCAACGTTCATCTTTTTCAGAGTTCATTTGTAGTGATTTTTAATTTCAGGTTCATTTAACTCAAAAAATATCAATAACTGCATGAAAAATAACAAATGAAGTCACAAAGGGTTGAAAATTTATGATGTCGCTTTGAATGGTGCATTTTGAACACACAAAAAGACTGGAGTTCAAATACGTTCAAGCAAATGAAACGTCTTTTGTAACAGGTGAGTTTTCATCTGAAACCGTGATACTTCGAAAGAGACTGTCCGTTTTGTACACGAAGTGCATCCAACTTTTGCCGTAACCCTCTCAACTTTTTAGCACATGCTATGTGGGTGAAATTATGATAACATGCCAACTTTCAACCTTTTCAGAGTTCATTTGTAGTCCTTTTCAATTTCAGGGTCATTTAGATCAAAAAAATCAAAAATTGCGTGAAAAATAACAAATGAAGTCATAAAGGGTTGAAAATTGATGATGTGGCTTTGACTGATGCATTTTGAACAAACAAAAAGCCTGGAGTTAAAATAGGTTCAAGAAAATGAAATGCCTTTTGTAACAGATGAGTTTCTGTCCGAAACTGTGATACTTCGAAAGAGACTGTTTGTTTTGTACACGAAGTGCATCCAGCTTTTGGCGTAAAGCTCGCAACTTTTCAGCACATGCTATGTGGGTGAAATTATGATACCATGCCAAGTTTCAACCTTTTCAGAGTTCATTTGTAGTGCTTTTCAATTTCAAGGTCATTTAGCTCAAAAAAATCAATAACTGCACGAAAAATAACTAATGAAGTCAGAAATGGTTGAAAATTGGTGATGTAGCTTTGAGTGGTGCATTTTGAGCTCACAAAAAGCCTGGAGCTCAAATAAATTCAAGAAAATGAAATGCCCTTTGTAACAGATGAGTTTCCGTCCGGAAGAGTGATACTTCGAAAGAGATTGTCCGTTTTGTACACGAAGTGCATGCAGCGTTTGCCGTAACCCACTCAACTTGTTAGCACTAGCTATGTGGGTTAAATGATGACTCCATGCCTACTTTAAACCTTTTCAGAGTTCATTTGTAGTGCTTTTCAATTCAGGGTCATTTAGCTCCAAAAATCAATAACTGCATGAAAAATAACAAATGAATTCAGAAAGGGTTGAAATTGATGATGTGGCTTTGAATGGTGCATTTTGAACACACAAAAAACCTGGAGTTCAAATACTTTCAAGAAAATGAAATGCCTTTTGTAACAGATGAGTTTCCCTCCGAAACCGTGATACTTCGAAATAGACTGTCCGTTTCGTACACGAAGTTCATCTAGCTTTCCCATAACCCTCTCAACGTAATAGCGCATGCTATGTGGGTGAAATGATGATACAATGCCAAATTTCAACCTTTTGAGAGTTCAGTTGTAGTGCTTTTCAATTTCAGGGTCATTTAGCTCAAAAATATCAATAACTGCATGAAAAATAACAACTGATGTCAGAAAGGGTTGAAAATCTATGATGTGGCTTTGAATGGTGCATTTTGAACAAACAAAAAGCCTGGAGTTCAAATAAGTTCAAGATAATGAAATGACTTTTGTAAGAGATGAGTTCCCGTCCGAAACCATGATGCTTCTAAAGAGACTGTCCGTTTTGTACACGAAGTGCATCCAGCTTTTGTCGTAACCCTCTCAACTTTTTAGCACATGCTATGTGGGGGAAATGATGATATTATGCCAACTTTCAACCTTTTCAAAGTTCATTTGTAGTGCTTTTCAATTTCTGGGTCATTTAGCTCAAAAAAATCAATAACTGCATCAAAAATAACAAATGAAGTCAGAAATGGTTGAAAATTGATGATGTGGCTTTGAATGGTGCATTTTGAACACACAGAAAGTCTGGAGTTCAAATAAGTTCAAGAAATTGAAATGCCTTTTGTAACAGATGAGTTTTCGTCCGGAACCGTGATACTTCGAAAGAGACTGTCCGTTTTGTACACGAAGTGCATCCAGCATTTGCCATAACCATCTCAACTGTTTAGCACACGCTATGTGGGTGAAATGATGATAAGATGCCAACTTTCAACCTTTTCAGAGTTCGTTTGTAGTGCTTTTTCAATTTCAGGGTCATTTAGCTCAAAAAAATCAATAACTGCATCAAAAATAACAAATGAAGTCAGAAAGGGTTGAAAATTGATGAATTGGCTTTGAATGGTGCATTTTGAACACACAAAAAGTCTGGAGTTCAAATACGTTCAAAAAATGAAATGCCTTTGGTAACAGATGAGTTTCGGTCCGAAACCGTGATACTTCGAAAGAGACTGTCCGTTTTGTACACGAAGATCATCCAGCTTTCCCGTAACCCTCTCAACTTAATAGCTCATGATATGTGGGTGAAATGATGATACAATGCCAAATTTCAACCGTTTTAGAGTTCAGTTGTAGTGCTTTTCAATTTCAGGGTCATTTAGCTCAAAAATATCAATAACTGCATGAAAAATAACAAATGATGTCAGAAAGGGTTGAAAATTGATGATGTGGCTTTGAATGGTGCATTTTGAACACACAAAAAGCCTGGAGTTCAAATAAGTTCAAGAAAGTGAAATGCCTTTTGTAAGAGATGAGTTTCCGTCCAAAATCGTGATACTTCGAAAGAGACTATTTGTTTTGTAGTTCTTGCCATTACCCTCTCAACTTCTTAGCAGATGCTATGTGGGTCAAATGATGATACCATGCCAACGTTCATCCTTTTCAGAGTTCATTTGTAGTGCTTTTTAATTTCAGGTTCATTTAACTCAAAAAATATCAATAACTGCATGAAAAATAACAAATTAAGTTAGACAGGGTTGAAAATTTATGATGTCGCTTTGAATGGTGCATTTTGAACACACAAAAAGCCTGGAGTTCAAATAAGTTCAAGCAAATGAAACGTCTTTTGTAACAGGTGAGTTTTCATCTGAAACCGTGATACTTCGAAAGAGACTGTCCGTTTTGTACACGAAGTGCATCCAACTTTTATCGTAACCCTCTCAACTTTTTAGCACATGCTATGTGGGTGAAATTATGATAACATGCCAACTTTCAACCTTTTCAGAGTTCATTTGTAGTCCTTTTCAATTTCAGGGTCATTTAGATCAAAAAAATCAAAAACTGCGTGAAAAATAACAAATGAAGTCATAAAGGGTTGAAAATTGATGATGTGGCTTTGACTGATGCATTTTGAACAAACAAAAAGCCTGGAGTTAAAATAGGTTCAAGAAAATGAAATGCCTTTTGTAACAGATGAGTTTCTGTCCGAAACTGTGATACTTCGAAAGAGACTGTTTGTTTTGTACACGAAGTGCATCCAGCTTTTGCCGTAAAGCTCGCAACTTTTCAGCACATGCTATGTGGGTGAAATTATGATACCATGCCAAGTTTCAACCTTTTCAGAGTTCATTTGTAGTGCTTTTCAATTTCAAGGTCATTTAGCTCAAAAAAATCAATAACTGCACGAAAAATAACTAATGAAGTCAGAAATGGTTGAAAATTGGTGATGTAGCTTTGAGTGGTGCATTTTGAGCTCACAAAAAGCCTGGAGCTTAAATAAATTCAAGAAAATGAAATGCCCTTTGTAATAGATGAGTTTCCGTCCGGAAGAGTGATACTTCGAAAGAGATTGTCCGTTTTGTACACGAAGTGCATCCAGCGTTTGCCGTAACGCACTCAACTTGTTAGCACTAGCTATGTGGGTGAAATGATGATTCCATGCCTACTTTAAACCTTTTCAGAGTTCATTTGTAGTGCTTTTCAATTCAGGGTCATTTAGCTCCAAATATCAATAACTGCATGAAAAATAACAAATGAATTCAGAAAGGGTTGAAAATTGATGATGTGGCTTTGAATGGTGCATTTTGAACACACAAAAAACCTGGAGTTCAAATACTTTCAAGAAAATGAAATGCCTTTTGTAACAGATGAGTTTCCCTCCGAAACTGTGATACTTCAAAATAGACTGTCCGTTTCGTACACGAAGTTCATCTAGCTTTCCCATAACCCTCTCAACGTAATAGCGCATGCTATGTGGGTGAAATGATGATACAATGCCAAATTTCAACCTTTTGAGAGTTCAGTTGTAGCGCTTTTCAATTTCAGGGTCATTTAGCTCAAAAATATCAATAAGTGCATGAAAAATAACAACTGATGTCAGAAAGGGTTGAAAATCTATGATGTGGCTTTGAATGGTGCATTTTGAACACACAAAAAGCCTGGAGTTCAAATAAGTTCAAGATAATGAAATGACTTTTGTAAGAGATGAGTTCCCGTCCGGAACCATGATGCTTCTAAAGAGACTGTCCGTTTTGTACACGATGTGCATCCAGCTTTTGTCGTAACCCTCTCAACTTTTTAGCACATGCTATGTGGGGGAAATGATGATATTATGCCAACTTTCAACCTTTTCAAAGTTCATTTGTAGTGCTTTTCAATTTCTGGGTCATTTAGCTCAAAAAAATCAATAACTGCATCAAAAATAACAAATGAAGTCAGAAATGGTTGAAAATTGATGATGTGGCTTTGAATGGTGCATTTTGAACACACAGAAAGTCTGGAGTTCAAATAAGTTCAAGAAATTGAAATGCCTTTTGTAACAGATGAGTTTTCGTCCGAAACCGTGATACTTCGAAAGAGACTGTCCGTTTTGTACACGAAGTGCATCCAGCATTTGCCATAACCATCTCAACTGTTTAGCACATGCTATGTGGGTGAAATGATGATAAGATGCCAACTTTCAACCTTTTCAGAGTTCGTTTGTAGTGCTTTTTCAATTTCAGGGTCATTTAGCTCAAAAAAATCAATAACTGCATCAAAAATAACAAATGAAGTCAGAAAGGGTTGAAAATTGATGATGTGGCTTTGAATGGTGCATTTTAAACACACAAAAAGTCCGGAGTTCAAATACGTTCAAAAAATGAAATGCCTTTGGTAACAGATGAGTTTCGGTCCGAAACCGTGATTCTTCGAAAGAGACTGTCCGTTTCGTACACGAAGTTCATCCAACTTTCCCGTAACCCTCTCAACTTAATAGCTCATGATATGTGGGTGAAATGATGATACAATGCCAAATTTCAACCGTTTTAGAGTTCAGTTGTAGTGCTTTTCAATTTCAGGGTCATTTAGCTCAAAAATATCAATAACTGCATGAAAAATAACAAATCATGTCAGAAAGGGTTGAAAATTGATGATGTGGCTTTGAATGGTGCATTTTGAACACACAAAAGCCTGGAGTTCAAATAAGTTCAAGAAAATGAAATGCCTTTTGTAACAAATGAGTTTTCATCTGAAACCGTGATACTTCGGAAGGGATTGTCCGTTTTGTACACGAAGTGCATCCAGCTTTTGCCGTAACCCTCTCAACTTTTTAGCACATGCTATGTGGGTGAAATGATGATACTATGCCAACTTTCAACCTTTTCAGAGTTCATTTGTAGTGCTTTTCAATCTCAGGGTCATTTAGCTCAAAAAATCAATAACTGCATAAAAAAACAAATGAAGTCAGAAAGGGTTGAAAATTGATGATGTGGCTTTGAATGGTGCATTTTGAACACACAAAAAGCCTGGAGTTCAAATAAGTTCAAGAAAGTGAAATGCCTTTTGTAAGAGATGAGTTTCCGTCCAAAATCGTGATACTTCGAAAGAGACTATTTGTTTTGTAGTTCTTGCCATTACCCTCTCAACTTCTTAGCACATGCTATGTGGGGCAAATGATGATACCATGCCAAAGTTCATCCTTTTCAGAGTTCATTTGTAGTGCTTTTTAATTTCAGGTTCATTTAACTCAAAAAATATCAATAACTACATGAAAAATAACAAATTAAGTTAGACAGGGTTGAAAATTTATGATGTCGCTTTGAATGGTGCATTTTGAACACACAAAAAGCCTGGAGTTCAAATAAGTTCAAGAAAATGAAACGTCTTTTGTAACAGGTGAGTTTTCATCTGAAACCGTGATACTTCGAAAGAGACTGTCCGTTTTGTACACGAAGTGCATCCAGCTTTTGCCGTAACCCTCTCAACTTTTTAGCGCATGCTATGTGGGTGAAATTATGATAACATGCCAACTTTCAACCTTTTCAGAGTTCATTTGTAGTCCTTTTCAATTTCAGGGTCATTTAGATCAAAAAAATCAAAAACTGCGTGAAAAATAACAAATGAAGTCATAAAGGGTTGAAAATTGATGATGTGGCTTTGACTGATGCATTTTGAACAAACAAAAAGCCTGGAGTTAATATAAGTTCAAGAAAATGAAATGCCTTTTGTAACAGATGAGTTTCTGTCCGAAACTGTGATACTTCGAAAGAGACTGTTTGTTTTGTACACGAAGTGGATCCAGCTTTTGCCGTAAAGCTCGCAACTTTTTAGCACATGCTATGTGGGTGAAATTATGATACCATGCCAAGTTTCAACCTTTTCAGAGTTCATTTGTAGTGCTTTTCAATTTCAAGGTCATTTAGCTCAAAAAAATCAATAACTACACGAAAAATAACTAATGAAGTCAGAAATGGTTGAAAATTGGTGATGTAGCTTTGAGTGGTGCATTTTGAGCTCACAAAAAGCCTGGAGCTCAAATAAATTCAAGAAAATGAAATGCCCTTTGTAACAGATGAGGTTCCGGCCGGAAGAGTGATACTTCGAAAGAGATTGTCCGTTTTGTACACGAAGTGCATCCAGCGTTTGCCGTAACCCACTCAACTTGTTAGCACTAGCTATGTGGGTGAAATGATGATTCCATGCCTACTTTAAACCTTTTCAGAGTTCATTTGTAGTGCTTTCAATTTCAGGGTCATTTAGCTCCAAAAATCAATAACTGCATGAAAAATAACAAATGAAGTCAGAAAGGGTTGAAAATTGATGATGTGGCTTTGAATGGTGCATTTTGAACACACAAAAAACCTGGAGTTGAAATACGTTCAAGAAAATGAAATGCCTTTTGTAACAGATGAGTTTCCGTCCGAAACCGTGATACTTCGGAACAGACCGTCCGTTTCGTACACGAAGTTCATCTAGCTTTCCCATAACCCTCTCAACTTAAGAGCGCATGCTATGTGGGTGAAATGATGATACAATGCCAAATTTCAACCTTTTCAGAGTTCAGTTGTAGTGCTTTTCAATTTCAGGGTCATTTAGCTAAAAAATATCAATAATTGCATGAAAAATAACAACTGATGTCAGAAAGGGTTGAAAATCTATGATGTGGCTTTGAATGGTGCATTTTGAACACACAAAAAGCCTGGAGTTCAAATAAGTTCAAGATAATGAAATGCCTTTTGTAAGAGATGAGTTCCCGTCCGAAACCATGATGCTTCTAAAGAGACTGTCCGTTTTCTACACGAAGCGCATCCAGCTTTTGTCGTAACCCTCTCAACTTTTGAGCACATGCTATGTGGGGGAAATGATGATATTATGCCAACTTTCAACCTTTTCAAAGTTCATTTGTAGTGCTTTTCAATTTCAGGGTCATTTAGCTCAAAAAAATCAATAACTGCATCAAAAATAACAAATGAAGTCAGAAATGGTTGAAAATTGATGATGTGGCTTTGAATGGTGCATTTTGAACACACAAAAAGTCTGGAGTTCAAATAAGTTCAAGAAATTGAAATGCCTTTTGTAACAGATGACTTTTCGTCCGGAACCGTGATACTTCGAAAGAGACTGTCTGTTTTGTACACGAAGTGCATCCAGCTTTTGCCATAACCATCTCAACTTTTTACCACATGCTATGTGGGTGAAATGATGATAAGATGCCAACTTTCAACCTTTTCAGAGTTCGTTTGTTGTGCTTTTTAAATTTCAGGGTCATTTAGCTCAAAAAAATCAAAAATTGCGTGAAAAATAACAAATGAAGTCAGAAAGGGTTGAAAATTGATGATGTGGCTTTGACTGATGCATTTTGAACACACAAAAACCCTGGAGTTCAAATAAGTTCAAGAAAATGAAATGCCTTTTGTAACAGATGAGTTTCTGTCCGAAACCGTGATACTTCGAAAGAGACTGTCTGTATTGTACACGAGGTGCATCCAGCTTTTGCCATAACCATCTCAACTTGTTAGCACATGCTATGTGGGTGAAATGATGATAAGGTGCCAACTTTCAACCTTTTCAGAGTTCGTTTGTAGTGCTTTTTCAATTTCAGGGTCATTTAGCTCAAAAAAATCAATAACTGCATCAAAAATAACAAATGAAGTCAGAAATGGTTGAAAATTGATGATGTGGCTTTGAATGGTGAATTTTGAACACACAAACAGTCTGGAGTTCAAATAAGTTCAAGAAATTGAAATGCCTTTTGTAACAGATGAGTTTCCGGCCGGAAGAGTGATACTTCGAAAGAGATTGTCCGTTTTGTACACGAAGTGCATCTAGCTTTTGCCATAACCATCTCAACTTTTTATCACATGCTATGTGGGTGAAATGATGATAAGATGCCAACTTTCAACCTTTTCAGAGTTCGTTTGTTGTGCTTTTTCAATTTCAGGGTCATTTAGCTCCAAAAATCAATAACTGCATGAAAAATAACAAATGAAGTCAAAAAGGGTTGAAAATTGATGATGTGGCTTTGAATGGTGCATTTTGAACACACAAAAAACCTGGAGTTGAAATACGTTCAAGAAAATGAAATGCCTTTTGTAACAGATGAGTTTCCGTCCGAAACCGTGATACTTCGGAACAGACCGTCCGTTTCGTACACGAAGTTCATCTAGCTTTCCCATAACCCTCTCAACTTAAGAGCGCATGCTATGTGGGTGAAATGATGATACAATGCCAAATTTCAACCTTTTCAGAGTTCAGTTGTAGTGCTTCTCAATTTCAGGGTCATTTAGCTAAAAAATATCAATAATTGCATGAAAAATAACAACTGATGTCAGAAAGGGTTGAAAATCTATGATGTGGCTTTGAATGGTGCATTTTGAACACACAAAAAGCCTGGAGTTCAAATAAGTTCAAGATAATGAAATGCCTTTTGTAAGAGATGAGTTCCCGTCCGAAACCATGATGCTTCTAAAGAGACTGTCCGTTTTCTACACGAAGCGCATCCAGCTTTTGTCGTAACCCTCTCAACTTTTGAGCACATGCTATGTGGGGGAAATGATGATATTATGCCAACTTTCAACCTTTTCAAAGTTCATTTGTAGTGCTTTTCAATTTCAGGGTCATTTAGCTCAAAAAAATCAATAACTGCATCAAAAATAACAAATGAAGTCAGAAATGGTTGAAAATTGATGATGTGGCTTTGAATGGTGCATTTTGAACACACAAAAAGTCTGGAGTTCAAATAAGTTCAAGAAATTGAAATGCCTTTTGTAACAGATGACTTTTCGTCCGGAACCGTGATACTTCGAAAGAGACTGTCCGTTTGGTACACGAAGTGCATCCAGCTTTTGCCATAACCATCTCAACTTTTTAGCACATGCTATGTGGGTGAAATGATGATAAGATGCCAACTTTCACCCTTTTCAGAGTTCGTTTGTAGTGCTTTTTCAATTTCAGGGTCATTTAGCTCAAAAAAATCAATAACCGCATCAAAAATAACAAATGAAGTCAGAAAGGGTTGAAAATTGATGATGTGGCTTTAAATGGTGCATTTTGAACACACAAAAAGTCTGGAGTTCAAATACGTTCAAAAAATGAAATGCCTTTGGTAACAGATGAGTTTTGGTCCGAAACCGTGATACTTCGAAAGAGACTGTCCGTTTTGTACACGAAGTTCATCCAGCTTTCCCGTAACCCTCTCAACTTAATAGCTCATGATATGTGGGTGAAATGATGATACAATGCCAAATTTCAACCGTTTTAGAGTTCAGTTGTAGTGCTTTTCAATTTCGGGGTCATTTAGCTCAAAAATATCAATAACTGCATGAAAAATAACAAATGATGTCAGAAAGGGTTGAAAATTGATGATGTGGCTTTGAATGGTGCATTTTGAACACACAAAAGCCTGGAGTTCAAATAAGTTCAAGAAAATGAAATGCCTTTTGTAACAGATGAGTTTTCATCTGAAACCGTGATACTTCGAAAGGGATTGTCCGTTTTGTACACGAAGTGCATCCAGCTTTTGCCGTAACCCTCTCAACTTTTTAGCACATGCTATGTGGGTGAAATGATGATACTATGCCAACTTTCAACCTTTTCAGAGTTCATTTGTACTGCTTTTCAATTTCAGGGTCATTTAGCTCAAAAAATCAATAACTGCATAAAAAAACAAATGAAGTCAGAAAGGTTGAAAATTGATGATGTGGCTTTGAGTGATGCATTTTGAACCCGCAAAAACCCTGGAGTTCAAATAAGTTCAAGAAAAGGAAATGCCTTTTGTAACAGATGAGTTTTTGTCCGAAACCGTGATACTTCGAAAGAGACTGTCCGTTTTGTACACCCAGTGCATCTAGCTTTTGCCATAACCATCTCAACTTTTTAGCACATGCTATGTGGGAGAAATTATTATACCATGCCAACTTTCAACTTTTTCAGAGTTCATTTGTAGTGCTTTTCAATTTCAGTGTCATTTAGCTCAAAAAAACAAATAACTGCATGAAAAATAAGAAATGAAGTCAGAAAGGGTTGAAAATTTGTGATGTCGCTTTGAATAATGCATTTTGAACACACAAAAAGCCTGGAGTTCAAATAATTTCAAGAAAATGAAACGCCTTTTGTAACAGATGAGTTTTCATCTGAAACCATGATACTTCGAAAGAGACCGTTCGTTTTGTACACGAAATGCATCCAGCTTCTGCCGTAACCCTATCAACTTTTTAGCACATGCTATGTGGGTGAAATGATGATAACATGCCGACTTTCAACCTTTTCAGAGTTCATTTGTAGTGCTTTTCAACTTCAGGGTCATTTAGATCAAAAAAATCAAAAATTGCGTGAAAAATAACAAATTAAGTCAGAAAGGGTTGAAAATTGATTATGTGGCTTTGAATGATGCATTTTGAACACGCAAAAACCCTGGAGTTCAAATAAGTTCAAGAAAATGAAATGCCTTTTGTAACAGATGAGTTTCTGTCCGAAACCGTGATACTTCGAAAGAGCCTATCTGTTTTGTACACGAGGTGCATCCAGCTTTTGCCATAACCATCTCAACTTTTTAGCACATGCTATGTGGGTGAAATGATGATAAGGTGCCAACTTTCAACCTTTTCAGAGTTCGTTTGTAGTGCTTTTTCAATTTCAGGGTCATTTAGCTCAAAAAAATCAATAACTGCATCAAAAATAACAAATGAAGTCAGAAATGGTTGAAAATTGATGATGTGGCTTTGAATGGTGAATTTTGAACACACAAAAAGTCTGGAGTTCAAATAAGTTCAAGAAATTGAAATGCCTTTTGTAACAGATGAGTTTTCGTCCGGAACCGTGATACTTCGAAAGAGACTATCCCTTTTGTACACGAAGTGCATCCAGCTTTTGCCATAACCATCTCAACTTTTTACCACATGCTATGTGGGTGAAATGATGATAAGATGCCAACTTTCAACCTTTTCAGAGTTCGTTTGTTGTGCTTTTTAAATTTCAGGGTTATTTAGCTCAAAAAAATCAAAAATTGCGTGAAAAATAACAAATGAAGTCAGAAAGGGTTGCAAATTGATGATGTGGCTTTGACTGATGCATTTTGAACACACAAAAAGCCTGGAGTTCAAATAAGTTCAAGAAAATGAAATGCCTTTTGTAACAGATGAGTTTCTGTCCGAAACCGTGATACTTCGAAAGAGACTGTCTGTATTGTACACGAGGTGCATCCAGCTTTTGCCATAACCATCTCAACTTTTTAGCACATGCTATGTGGGTGAAATGATGATAAGGTGCCAACTTTCAACCTTTTCAGAGTTCGTTTGTAGTGCTTTTTCAATTTCAGGGTCATTTAGCTCAAAAAATCAATAACTGCATCAAAAATAACAAATGAAGTCAGAAATGGTTGAAAATTGATGATGTGGCTTTGAATGGTGAATTTTGAACACACAAACAGTCTGGAGTTCAAATAAGTTCAAGAAATTGAAATGCCTTTTGTAACAGATGAGTTTTCGTCCGGAACCGTGATACTTCGAAAGAGACTGTCCCTTTTGTACACGAAGTGCATCCAGCTTTTGCCATAACCATCTCAACTTTTTATCACATGCTATGTGGGTGAAATGATAATAAGATGCCAACTTTCAACCTTTTCAGAGTTCGTTTGTTGTGCTTTTTCAATTTCAGGGTCATTTAGCTCAAAAAAATCAAAAATTGCGTGAAAAATAACAAATGAAGTCAGAAAGGGTTGAAAATTGATGATGTGGCTTTGCGTGATGCATTTTGAACACACAAAAAGCCAGGAGTTCAAATAAGTTCAAGAAAATGAAATGCCTTTTGTAACAGATGAGTTTCTGTCCGAAACCGTGATACTTCGAAAGAGACTGTCTGTTTTGTACACGAGGTGCATCCAGCTTTTGCCATAACCATCTCAACTTTTTAGCACATGCTATGTGGGTGAAATGATGATAAGATGCCAACTTTCAACCTTTTCAGAGTTCGTTTGTAGTGCTTTTTCAATTTCAGGGTCATTTAGCTCAAAAAAATCAAAAACTGCATCAAAAATAACAAATGAAGTCAGAAATGGTTGAAAATTGATGATGCGGCTTTGAATGGTGCATTTTGAAGACACAAAAAGTCTGGAGTTCAAATAAGTTCAAGAAATTGAAGTGCCCTTTGTCACAGATGAGTTTCCGTCCGAAAGAGTGATACTTCGAAAGAGACTGTCTGTTTTGTACACGAAGTGCATCCAGCGTTTGCCGTAACCCACTCAACTTGTTAGCACTAGCTATGTGGGTGAAATGATGATTCCATGCCTACTTTAAACCTTTTCAGAGTTCATTTGTAGTGCTTTTAATTTTCAGGGTCATTCAGCTCCAAAAATCAATAACTGCATGAAAAATAACAAATGAAGTCAGAAAGGGTTGAAAATTGATGATGTGGCTTTGAATGGTGCATTTTTAACACACAAAAAACCTGGAGTTCAAATATGTTCAAGAAAATGAAATGCCTTTTGTAATAGAAGAGTTTCCGTCTAAAACCGTGATACTTTGAAACAGACTGTCCGTTTCGTACACGAAGTTCATCCAGCTTTCCCGTAACCCTCTCAACTTAATAGCGCATGCTATGTGGGTGAAATGATGATACAATGCCAAATTTCAACCTTTTCAGAGTTCAGTTGTAGTGCTTTTCAATTTCAGGGTCATTTAGCTCAAAAAGATCAATAACTGCATGAAAAATAACAAATGATGTCAGAAAGGGTTGAAAATCTATGATGTGGCTTTGAATGGTGCATTTTGAACACAAAAAAAGCCTAGAGTTCAAATAAGTTCAAGAAAATGAAATGCCTTTTGTAAGAGATGAGTTTCCGTCCAAAACCGTGATAGTTCGCAAGAGACTGTCCGTTTTGTAGTTCTTGCCATAACCCTCTCAACTTCTTAGCACATGCTATGTGGGTCAAATGATGATACCATGCCAACGTTCATCCTTTTCAGAGTTCATTTGTAGTGCTTTTTAATTTCAGGTTCATTTAACTCAAAAAATATCAATAGCTGCATGAAAAATAACAAATGAAGTCACAAAGGGTTGAAAATTGATGACGTGGCTTTGAATCGTGCATTTTGAAAACACATAAAGCCTGGAGTTCAAATAAGTTCAAGAAAATGAAATGCCTTGTGTAACGGATGAGTTTCCGTCCGAAACCGTGATACTTCGAAAGAGACTGTCTGTTTTGTACACGAAGTGCATCTAGCTTTTGTCGTAACCCTCTCAACTTTTTAGCACATGGTATGTGGGTGAAATGATGATATTATGCCAACTTTCAACCTTTTAGGAGTTCATTTGTAGTGCTTTTTAATTTCAGGGTCATTTAGCTCAAAAAAATCACTAACTGCATAAAAATAGCAAATGAAGTGAGAAAGGGTTGAAAATTCATGATGTGGCTTTGACTGATTCATTTTGAACACACAAAAAGCCTAGAGTTCAAATAAGTTAAGGAAAATGAAATGCCTTTTGTAACAGATGATTTTTGACCGAAACCGTGATACTTCGAAAGAGACTGTCCGTTTTGTACACGAAGTGCATCCATCTTTTGCCATAACCCTCTCAACTTTTTAGCACATGCTATTTGGGTGAAATTATGATACCATGCCAACTTTCAACCTTTTCAAAGTTCATTTGTAGTGCTTTTCAATTTCAGTGTCATTTAGCTCAAAAAAATCAATAACTGCATGAAAAATAAGACATGAAGTCAGAAATGGTTGAAAATTGATGATGTGGCTTTGAATGGTGCATTTTGAACACACAAAAAGTCTGGAGTTCAAATAAGTTCAAGAAATTGAAATGCCTTTTGTAACAGATGAGTTTTCGTCCGGAACCGTGATACTTCGAAAGAGACTGTCCGGTTTGTACACGAAGTGCATCCAGCTTTTGCCATAACCATCTCAACTTTTTAGCACATGCTATGTGGGTGAAATGATGATAACATGCCAACTTTCAACCTTTTCAGAGTTCGTTTGTAGTGCTTTTTCAATTTCAGGGTCATTTAGCTCAAAAAAACCAATAACTGCATGAAAAATAACAAATGAGGTCAGAAAGGGTTGAAAATTGATGATGTGGCTTTGAATGGTGCATTTTAAACACACAAAAATCCTGGAGTTCAAATAAGTTCAAGAAATGAAACGCCTTTTGTAACAGATGAGTTTCGGTCCGAAACCGTGATACTTCGAGAGAGACTGTCCGTTTTGTACACGAAGTGCATCTAGCTTTTGCCATAACCCTCTCAACTTTTTAGCACATGCTATGTGGGTGAAATGATGATACCATGCCAACTTTCAACCTTTTCAGAGTTCATTTGTAGTGCTTTTCAATTTCAGGGTCATTTAGCTCAAAAAAATCAATAACTGCATGAAAAATAACAAATGAAGTCGGAAAGGGTTGAAAATTGATGATGTGGCTTCGAATGGTGCATTTTGAACACAAATAAAGCCTGGAGTTCAAATAAGTTCAAGAAAATGAAATTCTTTTTGTAACGAATGAGTTTCCGTCCGAAACCGTGATACTTCGAAAGAGATTGTCCGTTTTGTACACGAAGTGCATCCAGCTTTTGCCGTAACCCTCTCAACTTGTTAGCACATGCTATGTGGGTGAAATGATGATACCATGCCAACTTTCAACCTTTTCAGAGTTCATTTGTAGTGCTTTTCAATTTCAGGGTCATTTAGCTCAAAAAATCAATAACTGCATAAAAAAACAAATGAAGCCAGAAAGGGTTGAAAATTGATGATGTGGCTTTGACTGGTGCATTTTGAACACGCAAAAACCCTGGAGTTCAAATAAGTTCAAGAAAAGGAAATGCCTTTTGTAACAGATGAGTTTTTGTCCGAAACCGTGATACTTCCAAAGAGACTGTCCGTTTTGTACACCAAGTGCATCCAGCTTTTGTCATAACCATCTCAACTTTTTAGCACATGCTATGTGGGAGAAATTATTATACCATGCCAACTTTCAACCTCTTCAGAGTTCATTTGTTTAGCTTTTCAATTTCAGTGTCATTTAGCACAAAAAAATCAATAACTGCATGAAAAATAATAAATGAAGTCAGAAAGGGTTGAAAATTTATGATGTCACTTTGAATAATGCATTTTGAACACACAAAAAGCCTGGAGTTCAAATAAGTTCAAGAAATGAAACGCCTTTTGTAACAGATGAGTTTTCATCTGAAACCGTGATACTTCGGAAGAGACTGGCCGTTTTGTACACGAAGTGCATCCAGCTTTTGCCGTAACCCTCTCAACTCTTTAGCACATCCTATGTGGGTGAAATAATGATAACATGCCAACTTTCAACCTTTTCAGAGTTCATTTGTAGTGCTTTTCAATTTCAGTGTCATTTAGATCAAAAAAATCAATAACTGCATGAGAAATAACAAATGAAGTCAGAAAGGGTTGAAAATTGATGATGTGGCTTTGACTTATGCATTTTGAACACACAAAAATCCAGGAGTTCAAATAAGTTGAAGAAAATGAAATGCCTTTTGTAACAGATGAGTTTTGTTTGAAACCGTGATACTTCGAAAGAGACTGTCCGTTTTGTACACGAAGTGCATCTAGCTTTTTCCGTAACCCTCTCAACTTTTTAGCACATGCTATGTGGGTGAAATTATGATACCATGCCAACTTTCAACCTTTTCAGAGTTCATTTGTAGTGCTTTTCAATTTCAGGGTCATTTAGCTCAAAAAAATCAATAACTGCATGAAAAATAACAAATGAAGTTAGAAAGGGTTGAAAATTGATGATGTGGCTTTGAATGGTGCATTCTGAACACACATAAAGCCTGGATTTCAAATAAGTTCAAGAAAATGAAATGCCTTTTGTAACGGATGAGTTTTCGTCTGAAACCGTGATACTTCGAAAGAGATTGTCCGTTTTGTACACGAAGTGCATCCAGCTTTTGCCATAACCCTCTCAACTTTTTAGCACATGCTATGTGGGTGAAATGATGATACCATGCCAACTTTCAACATTTTCAGAGTTCAATTTTAGTGCTTTTCAATTTTAGGGCCATTTAGCTCAAAAAATCAATTACTGCATGAAAAAAACAAATGAAGTCAGAAAGGGTTGAAAATTGATGATGTGGCTTTGACTGGTGCATTTTGAACAGAAAAAAACCCTGGAGTTCAAATAAGTTCAAGGAAATGAAATGCCTTTTGTAACAGATGAGTTTTTGTCCGAAACCGTGATACTTCGAAAGAGATTGTCCGTTTTGTACACCATGTGCATCCAGCTTTTGCTATAACCCTCTCAACTTTTTAGCACATGCTATGTGGGAGAAATTATGATACCATGCCAACTTTCAACCTTTTCAGAGTTCATTTGTAGTGCTTTTCAATTTCAGTGTCATTTAGCTCAAAACAAAATCAATACCTGCATGAAAAATAAGAAATGAAGTCAGAAATGGTTGAAAATGTATGATGTCGCCTTGAATGGTGGATTTTGAACACACAAAAATCCTGGAGTTCAAATAAGTTCAAGAAAATGAAACGCCTTTTGTAACAGATGAGTTTTCATCCGAAACCGTGATACTTCGAAAGAGACTTTCCGTTTTGTACACGAAGTGCATCCAGCTTTTGTCGTAACCCTCTCAACTTTTTAGCACATGCTATGTGGGTGATCTGATGATAACATGCCAACTTTCAACCTTTTCAGAGTTCATTTGTAGTGCTTTTCAATTTCAGGGTCATTTAGATCAAAAAAATCAATAACTGCATGGAAAATAACAGATGAAGTCAGAAAGGGTTGAAAATTTATGATGTGGCTATGAATGGTGCATTTTGAACACACAAAAAGCCTGGAGTTCAAATAAGTTCAAGAAAATGAAATGCCTTTTGTAACAGATGAGTTTCCGTCCGAAACCATGATATTTCGAAAGAGACTATCCGTTTTGTAATGTTTGCCGTAACCCTCTCAACTATTTAGCACATAGTATGTGCATGAAATTATGATACCATGCGAACTTTCAACATTTTCAGAGTTCATTTGTAGTGCTTTTCAATTTGAGGGTCATTTAGCTCAAAAAAAATAACTACATGAAAAATAACAAATGAAGTCAGAAATGGTTGAAAATTGGTGATGTGGCTTTGAATGGTGCATTTTGAACACACAAAAAGCCTGGAGTTCAAACAAGTTCAAGAAAATGAAATGCCTTTTGTAACAGATGAGTTTCCGTCCAAAACCATGGTACTTCGAAAGTGACTGTCCGTTTTGTACACGAAGTGCATCTAGGTTTTGTCGAAACCCTCTCAATTTTTTAGCACAAGCTATGTGGGTGAAATGATGATACCATGCCAAGTTTCAACCTTTTCAGAGTTCATTTGTAGTGCTTTTCAATTTCAGGGCCATTTAGCTCAAAAAATCAATAACTGCATGAAAAATAACAAATGAAGTCAGAAAGGGTTGAAAATTCATGATGTGGCTTTGAATGGTGCATTTTGAACACACAAAAATCCTCGAGTTCAAATAAGTGCAAGAAAATGAAATGCCTTTTGTAACAGATGAGTTTCCGTCTGAAACCGTGATACTTCGAAAGAGACTGTCCGTTTTGTACACGAAGTTCATCCAGCTTTCCCGTAACCCTCTCAGCTTAATAGCGCATGCTATGTGGGTGAAATGATGATACAATGCCAACTTTCAACCTTTTCAGAGTTCAGTTGTTGTGCTTTTCAATTTCAGGGTCATTTTGCTCAGAAATATCAATAACTTCATGAAAAATAACAAATGATGTGAGAAAGGGTTGAAAATTTATGATGTGGCTTTGAATGGTGCATTTTTAACACACAAAAAGCCTCGAGTTCAAATAAGTTCAAGAAAATGAAATGCCTTTTGTAAGAGATGAGTTTCCGTCTAAAACCGTGATACTTCGAAAGAGACTATCCGTTTTGTACACGAATTGCATTCAGCTTTTGCCGTAACCCTCTCAACTTTTTTGCACAGGCTATGTGGGTGAAATGATGATAACATGCCAACATTCAACCTTTTCAGAGTTCATTTGTAGTGCTTTTGAATTTCAGGGTCATTTAGCGCAAAAAATTCAATAACTACATGCAAAATAACAAATGGAGTCAGAAAGGGTTGAAAATTGATGATGTGGCCTTGACTAATGCATTTTGAACACACAAAAAACCTGGAGTTCAAATAAGTTCAAGAAAATGAAATGCCTTCTCTAACAAATGAGTTTCTGTCCGAAACCGTGATACTTCGAAAGAGACTATCTGTTTTTTACATGAAGTGCATCCAGCTTTTGTCGTAACCCTCTCAACTTATTGGCACATGCTATGTGGGAGAAATTATGATACCATGCCAACTTTCAACCTTTTCAGAGTTCATTTGTAGTGCTTTTCAATTTCAGTGTCATTTAGCTCAAAACAAAATCAGTAACTGCATGAAAAATAAGAAATGAAGTCAGAAATGGTTGAAAATGTATGATGTTGCTTTGAATGGTGGATTTTGAACACACAAAAATCCTGGAGTTCAAATAAGTTCAAGAAAATGAAACGCCTTTTGTAACAGATGAGTTTTCATCCGAAACCGTGATACTTCGAAAGAGACTTTCCGTTTTGTACACGAAGTGCTTCCAGCTTTTGTCGTAACCCTCTCAACTTTTTAGCACATGCTATGTGGGTGATCTGATGATAACATGCCAACTTTCAACCTTTTCAGAGTTCATTTGTAGTGCTTTTTAATTTCAGGGTCATTTAGATCAAAAAAATCAATAACTGCATGGAAAATAACAGATGAAGTCAGAAAGGGTTGAAAATTTATGATGTGGCTATGAATGGTGCATTTGGAACACACAAAAGGCCTGGAGTTCAAATATGTTCAAGAAAATGAAATGCCTTTTGTAACAGATGAGTTTCCGTCTGAAACCATGATACTTCGAAAGAGACTGTCCGTTTTGTAATGTTTGTCGTAACCCTCTCAACTATTTAGCACATAGTATGTGCATGAAATTATGATACCATGCGAACTTTCAACATTTTCAGAGTTCATTTGTAGTGCTTTTCAATTTGAGGGTCATTTAGCTCAAAAAAATAACTGCATGAAAAATAACAAATGAAGTCAGAAATGGTTGAAAATTGGTGATGTGGCTTTGAATGGTGCATTTTGAACACACAAAAAGCCTGGAGTTCAAACAAGTTCAAGAAAATGAAATGCCTTTTGTAACAGATGAGTTTTCGTCCAAAACCATGGTACTTCGAAAGTGACTGTCCGTTTAGTACACGAAGTGCATCTAGGTTTTGTCGAAACCCTCTCAATTTTTTAGCACAAGCTATGTGGGTGAAATGATGATACCATGCCAACTTTCAACCTTTTCAGAGTTCATTTGTAGTGCTTTTCAATTTCAGGGCCATTTAGCTCAAAAAATCAATAACTGCATGAAAAATAACAAATGAAGTCAGAAAGGGTTGAAAATTCATGATGTGGCTTTGAATGGTGCATTTTGAACACACAAAAAGCCTCGAGTTCAAATAAGTGCAAGAAAATGAAATGCCTTTTGTAACAGATGAGTTTCCGTCTGAAACCGTGATACTTCGAAAGAGACTGTCCGTTTTGTACACGAAGTTTATCCAGCTTTCCCGTAACCCTCTCAGCTTAATAGCGCATGCTATGTGGGTGAAATGATGATACAATGCCAACTTTCAACCTTTTCAGAGTTTAGTTGTTGTGCTTTTCAATTTCAGGGTCATTTTGCTCAGAAATATCAATAACTTCATGAAAAATAACAAATGATGTGAGAAAGGGTTGAAAATTTATGATGTGCCTTTGAATGGTGCATTTTTAACACACAAAAAGCCTCGAGTTCAAATAAGTTCAAGAAAATGAAATGCCTTTTGTAACAGATGAGTTTCCGTCTGAAACCGTGATACTTCGAAAGAGACTATCCGTTTTGTACACGAATTGCATTCAGCTTTTGCCGTAACCCTCTCAACTTTTTTGCATAGGCTATGTGGGTGAAATGATGATAACATGCCAACATTCAACCTTTTCAGAGTTCATTTGTAGTGCTTTTGAATTTCAGGGTCATTTAGCGCAAAAAATTCAATAACTGCATGCAAAATAACAAATGGAGTCAGAAAGGGTTGAAAATTGATGATGTGGCTTTGACTGATGCATTTTGAACACACAAAAAACCTGGAGTTCAAATAAGTTCAAGAAAATGAAATGCCTTCTCTAACAAATGAGTTTGTGTCCGAAACCGTGATACCTCGAAAGAGACTATCTGTTTTTTACATGAAGTGCATCCAGCTTTTGTCGTAACCCTCTCAACTTATTGGCACATGCTATGTGGGTGAAATTATGATACCATGCCAACTTTCAACCTTTTCAGAGTTCATTTGTAGTTCTTTTCAATTTCAAGGTCATTTAGCTCAAAAAAAATCAATAACTGCATGAAAATAACAAATGAAGTCAGAAATGGTTGACAATTGGTGATGTGGCATTGAATGGTGCATTTTGAGCACACAAAAAGCCTGCAGTTCAAATAAGTTCAAGAAAATGAAATGCCTTTTGTAACAGATGAGTTTCCGTCCGAAACCGTGATACTTCGAAAGAGACTGTCTGTTTTGGACACGAAGAGCATCCTGCGTTTGTCGTAACCTGCTCAACTTTTTAGCACAAGCTATGTGGGTGAAATGATGATTCCATGCCAACTTTAAACCGTTTCAGAGTTCATTTGTAGTGCTTTTCAATTTCAGGGTCATTTAGCTCAAAAAATACATAACTGCATCAAAAATAACATATGAAGTCAGAAAGGGTTGAAAATTGATGATGTGGCTTTGAATGGTGCATTTTGAACACACAAAAAGCCTGGAGTTCAAATAAGTTCAAGAAAATAAATGCATTTTGTAACACATGAGTTTCCGTCCAAAACCCTGATACTTCGAAAGAGACTGTCCGTTTTGTAGTTTTTACCGTAACCCTCTCAACTTTTTAGCACATGATATGTGCGCGAAATTATGATACCATGCCAACTTTCAACATCTTCAGAGTTCATTTGTAGTGCTTTTCAATTTCAGGGTCATTTAGCTCAAAAAATCAATAACAGCATAAAAAACAAATGATGTCAGAAAGGGTTGAAAATTGATGATGTGGCTTTGACTGATGCATTCTGAACACGCAAAAACCCTGGAGTTCAAATAAGTTCCGGAAAAGGAAATGCCTTTTGCAACAGATGAGTTTCCGTCCGGAACCATGATACTTCGAAAGAGACTGTCCGTTTTGTACACGAAGTGCATCTAGCTTTTGTTGTAACCCTCTCAACTTTTTAGCACAAGCTATGTGGGTGAAATGATGATACCATGCCAACTTTTAACCTTTTCAAAGTTCATTTGTAGTGCTTTTCAATTTCAGGGTAATTTAGCTCAAAAAAAATTGAATGAAAAATAACAAATCAAGTCAAAAAGGGTTGAAAATTGATGATGTGGCTTTGAATGGTGCATTTTGAATGCACAAAAAGCCTGCAGTTCAAATAAGTTCAAGACAATGAAATGCCTTTTGTAACAGATGAGTTTCCGACCGAAACCGTGATACTTCGAATAAGACTGTCCGTGTTGTACAAGAAGTGCGTCCAACTTTTGCCGTAACCCTCTCAACTTAATAGCACATGCTATGTGGGTGAAATGATGATGCCATGCCAACTTTCAACCTTTTCAGAGTTCATTTATAGTGCTTTTCAATTTCATGGTCATTTAGCTCAAAAATATGAATAACTGCATGAAAAATAACAAATGATGTCAGAAAGGGTTGAAAATTGATGATGTGGCTTTGAATGGTGCATTTTGAACACACAAAAATCCTGGAGTTCAAATAAGTTCAAGAAAATGAAATGCCTTTTGTAACACATGAGTTTCCGTCCGAAACCATGATACTTCAAAAGAGACTGTCCGTTTTGTACACGAAGTGCATCCAGCTTTTGTCGTAACCCTCTCAACTTTTTAGCACAAGCTATGTGGGTGAAATGATGATACCATGCCAACATTCAACCTTTTCAGAGTTCATTTGTAGTGCTTTTCAATTTCAGGGTCATTTCGCTCAACAAATCAATAACTGCATGAAAAATAACAAATGAAGTAAGAAAGGGTTGAAAATTGATGATGTGGCTTTGAATGGTGCATTTTGAACACACAAAAAGCCTCGAGTTGAAATAAGTGCAAGAAAATGAAATGCCTTTTGTAACAGATGAGTTTCCGTCCGAATCCGTTATACTTCGAAAGTGACTGTCCGTTTTGTACACGAAGTTCATCCAGCTTTCCCGTAACCCACTCAACTTAATAGCGCATGTTATGTGGGTGAAATGATGATACAATGCCAACTTTCAACCTTTTCAGATTTCAGTTGTAGTGCTTTTCAATTTCAGGGTCATTTTGCTCAGAAATATCAATAACTCCATGAAAAATAACAAATGATGTGAGAAAGGGTTGAAAATTTATGATGAGGCTTTGAACACACAAAAATCCTGGAGTTCAAATAATTTCAAGAAAATGAAATGCCTTTTGTAACAGATGAGTTTCCGTCTGAAACCGTGATACTTCAAAAGAGACTATCTTTTTTGTACATGAAGTGCATCCAGCTTTTGCCGTAACCCTCTCAACTTTTTAGCACGTGCTATGTGGGTGAAATTATGATACCATGCCAAGTTTCAACCTTTTCAGAGTTCATTTGTAGTGCTTTTCAATTTCAAGGTCATTTAGCTCAAAAAAATCTATAACTGCATGAAAAATAACAAATGAAGTCAGAAATGGTTGATAAGTGGTTATGTGGCTTTGAATGGTGCATTTTGAGCACACAAAAAGCCTGGAGTTCCAATAAGTTCAAGAAAATGAAATGCCCTTTGTAACAGATGAGTTTCCGTCCGAAACCGTGATACTTCGAAAGAGACTGTCCGTTTTGTACACGAAGAGCATCCAGCGTTTGTTGTAGCCCTCTCAACTTCTTAACACAAGCTAGGTGGGTGAAATGATGATTCCATGCCAACTTTAAACCTTTGCAGAGTTCATTTGTAGTGCTTTTCAATTTCAGGGTTGTTTAGCTCAAAAAATACATAACTGCATGAAAACTAACAAATGAAGTCAGAAAGGGTTGAAAATTGATGATGTGGCTTTGAATGGTGCATTTTGAACACACAAAAAGCCTCGAGTTCAAATAAGTGCAAGAAAATGAAATGCCTTTTGTAACAGATGAGTTTCCGTCCAAATCCGTGATACTTCGAAAGAGATTGTCTGTTTTGTACACGAAGTTCATCGAGCTTTCCCGTAACCCTCTCAACTTAATAGCGCATGCTATGTGGGTGAAATGATCATACAATGCCAACTTTCAACCTTTTCAGAGTTCAGTTGTAGTGCTTTTCAATTTCAGGGTCATTTTGCTCAGAAATATCAATAACTTCATGAAAAATAACAAATGATGTGAGAAAGTGTTGAAAATTTATGATGTGGCTTTGAATGGTGCATTTTGAACACACAAAAAGCCTAGAGTTCAAATAAGTTCAAGAAAATGAAATGCCTTTTGTAACAGATGAGTTTCCGTCTGAAACCGTGATACTTCGAAAGAGACTGTCCGTTTTGTACACGAATTGCATTCAGCTTTTGCCGTAACCCTCTCAACTTTTTAGCACATGCTATGTGGGTGAAATGATGATAACATGCCAACTTTCAACCTTTTCAGAGTTCATTTGTAGTGCTTTTCAATTTCAGGGTCATTTAGCCTAAAAAATTCAATAACTGCATGAAAAATAACAAATGAAGTCAGAAATGGTTGATAAGTGGTGATGTGGCTTTGAATGGTGCATTTTGAGCACACAAAAAGCCTGGAGTTCCAATAAGTTCAAGAAAATGAAATGCCCTTTGTAACAGATGAGTTTCCGTCCGAAACCGTGATACTTCGAAAGAGACTGTCCGTTTTGTACACGAAGTTTATCCAGCTTTCCCGTAACCCTCTCAGCTTAATAGCGCATGCTATGTGGGTGAAATGATGATACAATGCCAACTTTCAACCTTTTCAGAGTTTAGTTGTTGTGCTTTTCAATTTCAGGGTCATTTTGCTCAGAAATATCAATAACTTCATGAAAAATAACAAATGATGTGAGAAAGGGTTGAAAATTTATGATGTGCCTTTGAATGGTGCATTTTTAACACACAAAAAGCCTCGAGTTCAAATAAGTTCAAAAAAATGAAATGCCTTTTGTAACAGATGAGTTTCCGTCCGAAACCGTGATACTTCGAAAGAGACTGTCCGTTTTGTACACAAAGAGCATCCAATGTTTGTCGTAGCCCTCTCAACCTTTTAACACAAGCTATGTGGGTGAAATGATGATTCCATGCCAACTATAAACCTTTTCGGAGTTCATTTGTAGTGCTTTTCAATTTCAGGGTTATTTAGCTCAAAAAGTACATAACTGCATGAAAAATAACAAATGAAGTCAGAAAGGGTTGAAAATTGATGATGTGGCTTTGAATGGTGCATTTTGAACACACAAAAAGCCTGGAGTTCAAATTAGTTCAAGAAAATAAATGCATTTTGTAACAGATGAGTTTCCGTCCAAAACCCTGATACTTCGAAATAGACTGTCCGTTTTGTAGTTTTTGCTGTAACCCTCTCAACTTTTTAGCACATGCTATGTGCGTGAAATTATGATACCATGCCAACTTTCAACCTTTTCAGAGTTCATTTGTAATGCTTTTCAATTTGAGGGTCATTTAGCTAAAAAAAATAACTCCATGAAAAACAACGAATGAAGTCAGAAAGGGTTGAAAATTGATGATGTCGCTTTGGATGGTGAATTTTGAACACACAAAAAGCCTGGAGTTCAAATAAGTTCAAGAAAATGAAATACCTTTTGTAACAGACGAGTTTCTGTCTGAAATCGTGATACTTCGAAAGAGACTGTCCGTTTTGTACACGAAGTGCATCTAGCTTTTGTCATAACCCTCTCAACTTTTTAGCACAAGCTCTGTGGGTGAAATGATGATACCATGCCAACTTTCAACCTTTTCACAGTTCATTTGTAGTGCTTTTCAATTTCAGGGTAATTTAGCTCAAAAAATAAATAATTGCATGAAAAATAACAAATGAAGTCAGAAAGGGTTGAAAATTGATGATGTGGCTTTGAATGGTGCATTTTGAATGCACAAAAAGCCTGGAGTTCAAACAAGTTCGAGAAAATGAAATGCCTTTTGTAACAGATGAGTTTCCGACCGAAACCGTGATACTTCGAAAGAGATTGTCCGTTTTGTACATGAAGTGCGTCCATCTTTAGCCGTAACCCTCTCAACTTAATAGCACATGCTATGTGGGTGAAATAATAATGCCATGCCAACTTTCAACCTTTTCAGAGTTCATTTGTAGTGTTTTTCAATTTCATGGTCATTTAGCTCAAAAATATGAATAACTGCATGAAAAAAAACAAATGATGTCAGAAAGGGTTGAAAATGGATGATGTGGCTTTGAATGGTGCATTTTGAACACACAAAAAGCATGGAGTTCAAATAAGTTCAAGAAAATGAAATGCCTTTTCTAACAGATGAGTTTCCATCCGAAACCGTGATACTTCAAAAGAGACTGTCCGTTTTGTACACGAAGTGCATCCAGCTTTTGTCGTAACCCTCTCAACTTCTTAGCACATGCTATGTGGGTGAAATGATGATAACATGCCAACTTTCAACCTTTTCAGAGTTCATTTGTAGTGCTTTTCAATTTCAGGGTCGTTTAGATCAAAAAATCAATAACTGCATGAAAAATAACAAATGAAGTCAGAAAGGGTTGAACATTTATGATGTGGCTTTGACTGATGCATTTTGAACACACAAACAGCCTGGAGTTCAAATAAGTGCAAGAAAATGAAATGCCTTTTGTAACACATGAGTTTCTTTCCGAAACCGTGATACTTCGAAAGAGACTGTCTGTTTTGTACACGAAGTGCATCCAACTTTTGTCGTAACGCTCTCAACTTTTTACGACATGCTATGTGGGTGAAATTATGATACCATGCCAACTTTCAACATGTTCAGAGTTCATTTGCAGTGCTTTTCAATTTCAAGGTTATTTAGCTCAAAAAAATCGATAATTGCATGAAAAATAACAAATGAAGTCAGAAATGGTTGAAAATTGGTGATGTGGCTTTGAATGGTGCATTTTGAGCTCACAAAAAGCCTAGAGCTCAATTAAGTTCAAGAAAATGAAATGCCTTTTGTAACAGGTGAGTTTCCGTCCGAAACCGTGATACTTCGAAAGAGACTATTCTTTTTGTACACGAAGAGCATCCAGCGTTTGCCGTAACCCTCTCAACTTTTTAGCACTAGCTATGTGGGTGAAATGATGATTCCATGCCAACTTTAAACCTTTTCAGAGTTCATTTGTAGTGCTTTTCAGTTTCAGGGTCATTTAGCTCAAAAATTCAATAACTGCATGAAAAATAACAAATGAAATCAGAAAAGGTTGAAAATTGTTGATGTGGCTTTGATTGGTGCATTTTGAACACACAAAAATCCTGGAGTTCAAATAAGTTCAAGAAAATGAAATGCATTTTGTAACAGATGAGTTTCCGACCAAAACCCTGATACTTCGAAAGAGACTGTCTGTTTTGTAGTTTTTGTCATAACCCTCTCAACTATTTAGCACATAGTATGTGCGTGAAATTATGATACCATGCGAACTTTCAACCTTTTCAGAGTTCATTTGTAGTGCTTTTCAATTTGAGGGTCTTTTAGCTCAAAAAAAATAACGGCATGGAAAATAAGAAATGAAGTCAGAAAGGGTTGAAAATTGTTGATGTGGCTTTGGATGGTGACTTTTGAACACACAAAAAGCCTGGAGTTCAAAAAGTTCAAGAAAATGAAATGCCTTTTGTAACAGATGAGTTTCCGTCCGAAACCATGGTACTTCGAAAGTGACTGTCCGTTTTGTACACGAAGTGCATCTAGGTTTTGTCGTAACCCTCTCAACGTTTGAGCACAAGCTATGTGGGTGAAATGATGATACCATGCCAACTTTCAACCTTTTTAGAGTTCAGTTGCAGTGCTTTTCAATTTCAAGGTCATTTAGCTCAAAAAATCAATAACTGCATGAGAAATAACAAATAAAGTCAGAAAGGGTTGAAAATTGATGATGTGGCTTTGAATGGTGCATTTTGAACACACAAAAATCCTCTAGTTGATATAAGTGCAAGAAAATGAAATGCCTTTTGTAATAGATGAGTTTCCGTCTGAAACCGTGATACTTCGAAAGAGACTGTCCGTTTTGTACACGAAGTTCATCTAGCTTTCCCGTAACCCTCTCAACTTAATAGCGCACGCTATGTGGGTGAAATGATGATACAATGCCAACTTTCAACCTTTTCAGAGTTCAGTTGTAGTGCTTTTCAATTTAAGGGTCATTTAGCTCAAAAAATTCAATAACTGCATGAAAAATAACAAATGAAGTCAGAAAGGGTTGAAAATTGATGATGTAGCTTTGACTGATGCATTTTGAACACACAAAAAGCCTGGAGTTCAAATAAGTTCAAGAAAATGAAATGCCTTCTCTAACAAATGAGTTTCTGTCCGAAACCGTGATATTTCGAAAGAGACTATCTGTTTTGTACAAGAAGTGCATCCAGCTTTTGTCGTAACCCTCTCAACTTTTTAGCACATGATATGTGGGTTAAATTATGATACCATGCCAACTTTCAACCTTTTCAGAGTTCATTTGTAGTGCTTTTCAATTTCAAGGTCATTTAGCTCAAACAAAATCAATAACTGCATGAAAAATAACAAATGAAGTCAGAAATGGTTGATAAGTGGTGATGTGGCTTTGAATGGTGCATTTTGAGCACACAAAAGGCCTGGAGTTCCAATAAGTTCAAGAAAATGAAATGCCCTTTGTAACAGATGAGTTTCCGTCCGAAACCGTGATACTTCGAAAGAGACTATCCGTTTTGTACACGAAGATCATCCAGCGTTTGTCATAGCCCTCTCAACTTTTTAACACAAGCTATGTGGGTGAAATGATGATTCCATGCCAACTTTAAACCTTTTCAGAGTTCATTTGTAGTGCTTTTCAATTTCAGGGTTGTTTAGCTCAAAAAATACATAACTGCATGAAAAGTAACAAATGAAGTCAGAAAGGGTTGAAAATTGATGATGTGGCTTTGAATGGTGCATTTTGAACACACAAAAAGCCTCGAGTTCAAATAAGTGCAAGAAAATGAAATGCCTTTTGTAACAGATGAGTTTCTGTCCGAATCCGTGATACTTCGAAAGAGACTGTCTGTTTTGTACACGAAGTTCATCCAGCTTTCCCGTAACCCTCTCAACTTAATAGCGCATGCTATGTGGGTGAAATGATGATACAATGCCAACTTTCAACCTTTTCAGAGTTCAGTTGTAGTGCTTTTCAATTTCAGGGTCATTTTGCTCAGAAATATCAATAACTTCATGAAAAATAACAAATGATGTGAGAATGTGTTGAAAATTTATGATGTGGCTTTGAATGGTGCATTTTGAACACACAAAAAGCCTGGAGTTCAAATAAGTTCAAGAAAATGAAATGCCTTTTGTAACAGATGAGTTTCCGTCTGAAATCGTGATACTTCAAAAGAGACTGTCCATTTTGTACACGAATTGCATTCAGCTTTTGCCGAACCCTCTCAACTTTTTAGCACATGCTATGTGGGTGAAATGATGATAACATGCCAACTTTCAACCTTTTCAGAGTTCATTTGTAGTGCTTTTCAATTTCAGGGTCATTTAGCTCAAAAAATTCAATGACTGCATGAAAAATAACAAATGAAGTCAGAAAGGGTTGAAAATTGATGATGTGGCTTTGACTGATGCATTTTGAACACACAAAAAGCCTGGAGTTCAAATAAGTTCAAGAAAATGAAATGCCTTCTGTAACAAATGAGTTTCTGTCCGAAACCGTGATACTTCGAAAGAGACTCTCTGTTTTGTACATGAAGTGCATCCAGCTTTTGCCGTAACCCTCTCAACTTTTTAGCACATGCTATGTGCGTGAAATTACGATACCATGCCAACTTTCAACCTTTTCAGAGTTCATTTGTAGTGCTTTTCAATTTCAAGGTCATTTAGCTCAAAAAAATCAATAACTGCATGAAAAATAACAAATGAAGTCAGAAATGGTTGATAACTGCTGATGTGGCTTTGAATGGTGCATTTTGAGCACACAAAAAGCCTGGAGTTCAGATAAGTTCAAGAAAATGAAATGCCTTTTGTAACAGATGAGTTTCCGTCCGAAACCGTGATACTTCGAAAGAGACTGTCCGTTTTATACACAAAGAGCATCCAGCGTTTGTCGTAGCCCTCTCAACCTTTTAACACAAGCTATGTGGGTGAAATGATGATACCATGCCAACTTTCAACCTTTTCAGAGTTCATTTGTAGTGCTTTTCAATTTGAGGGTCATTTAGCTAAAAAAAATAACTGCATGAAAAACAACGAATGACGTCAGAAAGGGTTGAAAATTGATGATGTCGCTTTGGATGGTGAATTTTGAACACACAAAAAGCCTGGAGTTCAAATAAGTTCAAGAAAATGAAATACCTTTTGTAACAGATGAGTTTCTGTCTGAAATCGTGATACTTTGAAAGAGACTGTCCGTTTTGTACACGAAGTGCATCTAGCTTTTGTCATAACCCTCTCAACTTTTTAGCACAAGCTCTGTGGGTGAAATGATGATACCATGCCAGCTTTCAACCTTTTCAGAGTTCATTTGTAGTGCTTTTCAATTTCAGGGTAATTTAGCTCAAAAAATAAATAATTGCATGAAAAATAACAATTGAAGTCAGAAAGGGTTGAAAATTGATGAAGTCGCTTTGGATGGTGGATTTTGTACACACAAAAAGCTGGAGGTCAAATAAGTTCAAGAAAATGAAATGCGTTTTGTAACAGATGAGTTTCCGTTCGAAACCGTGATGCTTCGAAAGAGATTGTCCGTTTTGTACACAAAGTGCATCTAGCTTTTGTCGTAACCCTCTCAACTTTTTAGCACAAGCTATGTGGGTGAAATGATGATACCATGCCAACTTTCAACCTTTTCAAAGTTCATTTGTAGTGTTTTTCAATTTCAGGGTTATTTAGCTCAAAAAATAAATAATTGCATGAAAAATAACAAATGAAGTCAAAAAGGGTTGAAAATTGATGATGTGGCTTTGAATGGTGCATTTATGCACAAAAAGCCTGGAGTTCAAATAAGTTCGAGAAAATGAAATGCCTTTTGTAACAGATGAGTTTCCGACCGAAACCGTGATACTTCGAAAGAGATTGTCCGTTTTGTACATGAAGTGCCTCCAGCTTTAGCCGTAACCCTCTCAACCTTTTAACACAAGCTATGTGGGTGAAATGATGATTCCATGCCAACTATAAACCTTTTCAGAGTTCATTTGTAGTGCTTTTCAATTTCAGGGTAATTTAGCTCAAAAAAATACATAACTGCATGAAAAATAACAAATGAAGTCAGAAAGGGTTGAAAATTGATGATGTGGCTTTGAATGGTGCATATTGAACACACAAAAAGCCTGGAGTTCAAATAAGTTCAAGAAAATAAATGCCTTTTGTAACAGATGAGTTTCTGTCTGAAATCGTGATACTTCGAAAGAGACTGTTCGTTTTGTACACGAAGTGCATCTAGCTTTTGTCATAACCCTCTCAACTTTTTAGCACAAGCTCTGTGGGTGAAATGATGATACCATGCCAACTTTCAACCTTTTCAGAGTTCATTTGTAGTGCTTTTCAATTTCAGGGTAATTTAGCTCAAAAAATAAATAATTGCATGAAAAATAACAAATGAAGTCAGAAAGGGTTGAAAATTGATGAAGTCGCTTTGGATGGTGGATTTTGTACACACAAAAAGCCTGGAGGTCAAATAAGTTCAAGAAAATGAAATGTGTTTTGTAACAGATGAGTTTCCGTTCGAAACCGTGATGCTTCGAAAGAGATTGTCCGTTTTGTACACAAAGTGCATCTAGCTTTTGTCGTAACCCTCTCAACTTTTTAGCACATGCTATGTGGGTGAAATGATGATACCACGCCAACTTTCAACCTTTTCAAAGTTCATTTGTAGTGTTTTTCAATTTCAGGGTTATTTAGCTCAAAAAATAAATAATTGCGTGAAAAATAACAAATGAAGTCAAAAAGGGTTGAAAATTGATAATGTGGCTTTGAATGGTACATTTTGAATGCACAAAAAGCCTGGAGTTCAAATAAGTTCGAGAAAATGAAATGCCTTTTGTAACAGATGAGTTTCCGACCGAAACCGTGATACTTGGAAAGAGATTGTCCGTTTTGTACATGAAGTGCGTCCAGCTTTAGCCGTAACCCTCTCAACTTAATAGCACATGCTATGCGGGTGAAATGATGATGCCATACCAACTTTCAACCTTTTCAGAGTTCATTTGTAGTGCTTTTCAATTTCATGGTCATTTAGCTCAAACATATGAATAACTGCATGAAAAATAACAAATGATGTCAGAAAGGGTTGAAAATGGATGATGTGGCTTTGAATGGTGCATTTTGGACACACAAAAAGCCTGGAGTTCAAATAAGTTCAAGAAAATGAAATGCCTTTTCTAACAGATGAGTTTCCATCCGAAACCGTGATACTTCAAAAGAGACTGTCCGTTTTGTACACGAAGTGCATCCAGCTTTTGTCGTAACCCTCTCAACTTTTTAGCACCTGCTATGTGGGTGAAATGATGATAA
The DNA here is from genome assembly GCA_022496015.1 of Hordeum marinum. NCBI lineage: Eukaryota > Viridiplantae > Streptophyta > Magnoliopsida > Poales > Poaceae > Hordeum > Hordeum marinum. The sequence goes on along the minus strand of CM039675.1, from coordinate 460,660,870 downwards.
CATGCCAACTTTCAACCTTTTCAGAGTTCATTTGTAGTGCTTTTCAATTTCAGGGTCATTTAGATCAAAAAATCAATAACTGCATGAAAAATAACAAATGAAGTCAGAAAGGGTTGAAAATTTATGATGTGGCTTTGACTGATGCATTTTGAACACACAAACAGCCTGGAGTTGAAATAAGTGCAAGAAAATGAAATGCCTTTTGTAACACATGAGTTTCTTTCCGAAACCGTGATACTTCGAAAGAGACTGTCTGTTTTGTACACGAAGTGCATCCAACTTTTGTCGTAACGCTCTCAACTTTTTAGCACATGCTACGTGGGTGACATTATGATACCATGCCAACTTTCAACATGTTCAGAGTTCATTTGTAGTGCTTTTCAATTTCAAGGTCATTTAGCTCAAAAAATCGATAATTGCATGAAAAATAACAAATGAATTCAGAAATGGTTGAAAATTGGTGATCTGGCTTTGAATGGTGCATTTTGAGCTCACAAAAAGCCTCGAGCTCAATTAAGTTCAAGAAAATGAAATGCCTTTTGTAACAGGTTAGTTTACGTCCGAAACCGTGATACTTCGAAAGAGACTATTCTTTTTTTACACGAAGTGCATCCAGCGTTTGCCGTAACCCTCTCAACTTTTTAGCACTAGCTATGTGGGTGAAATGAGGAAACCTTTTCAGAGTTCATTTGTAGTACTTTTCAATTTCAGGGTCATTTAGCTCAAAAATTCAATAACTGCATGAAAAATAACAAATGAAATCAGAAAAGGTTGAAAATTGATGATGTGGCTTTGAATGGTGCATTTTGAACACACAAAAATCCTGGAGTTCAAATAAGTTCAAAAAAATGAAATGCATTTTGTAACAGATGAGTTTCCGTCCAAAACCCTAATACTTCGAAAGAGAGTGTCTGTTTTGAAGTTTTTGTCATAACCCTCTCAACTATTTAGCACATAGTATGTGCGTGAAATTATGATACCATGCGAACTTTCCACCTTTTCAGAGTTCATTTGTAGTGCTTTTCAATTTGAGGGTCTTTTAGCTAAAAAAAAATAACGGCATGAAAAATAAGAAATGAAGTCAGAAAGGGTTGAAAATTGTTGATGTGGCTTTGGATGGTGAATTTTGAACACACAAAAAGCCTGGAGTTCAAAAAGTTCAAGAAAATGAAATGCCTTTTGTAACAGATGAGTTTCCGTCCGAAACCATGGTACTTCGAAAGTGACTGTCCGTTTTGTACACGAAGTGCATCTAGGTTTTGTCGTAACCATCTCAACTTTTGAGCACAAGCTATGTGGGTGAAATGATGATACCATGCCAACTTTCAACCTTTTCAGAGTTCACTTGCAGTGCTTTTCAATTTCAAGGTCATTTAGCTCAAAAAATAAATAACTGCATGAGAAATAACAAATGAAGTCAGAAAGGGTTGAAAATTGATGATGTGCCTTTGAATGGTGCATTTTGAACACACAAAAAGCCTCGAGTTCAAATAAGTGCAAGAAAATGAAATGCCTTTTGTAACAGATGAGTTTCCGTCCGAAACCGTGATACTTCGATAGAGACTGTCCGTTTTGTACACGAAGTTCATCCAGCTTTCCCGTAACCCTCTCAACTTAATAGCGCATGCTATGTGGGTGAAATGATGATACAATGCCAACTTTCAACCTTTTCAGAGTTCAGTTGTAGTGCTTTTCAATTTTAGGGTCATTTTGCTCAGAAATATCAATAACTTCATGAAAAATAACAAATGATGTGAGAAAGGGTTGAAAATTTATGATGTGACTTGGAATGGTGCATTTTGAACACACAAAAAGCCTGGAGTTCAAATAAGTTCAAAAAAATGAAATGCATTTTGTAACAGATGAGTTTCCGTCCAAAACCCTAATACTTCGAAAGAGAGTGTCTGTTTTGAAGTTTTTGTCATAACCCTCTCAACTATTTAGCACATATTATGTGCGTGAAATTATGATACCATGCGAACTTTCCACCTTTTCAGAGTTCATTTGTAGTGCTTTTCAATTTGAGGGTCTTTTAGCTCAAAAAAAATAACGGCATGAAAAATAAGAAATGAAGTCAGAAAGGGTTGAAAATTGTTGATGTGGCTTTGGATGGTGAATTTTGAACACACAAAAAGCCTGGAGTTCAAAAAGTTCAAGAAAATGAAATGCCTTTTGTAACAGATGAGTTTCCGTCCGAAACCATGGTACTTCGAAAGTGACTGTCCGTTTTGTACACGAAGTGCATCTAGGTTTTGTCGTAACCATCTCAACTTTTGAGCACAAGCTATGTTGGTGAAATGATGATACCATGCCAACTTTCAACCTTTTCAGAGTTCACTTGCAGTGCTTTTCAATTTCAAGGTCATTTAGCTCAAAAAATAAATAACTGCATGAGAAATAACAAATGAAGTCAGAAAGGGTTGAAAATTGATGATGTGCCTTTGAATGGTGCATTTTGAACACACAAAAAGCCTCGAGTTCAAATAAGTGCTAGAAAATGAAATGCCTTTTGTAACAGATGAGTTTCCGTCCGAAACCGTGATACTTCGATAGAGACTGTCCGTTTTGTACACGAAGTTCATCCAGCTTTCCCGTAACCCTCTCAACTTAATAGCGCATGCTATGTGGTTGAAATGATGATACAATGCCAACTTTCAACCTTTTCAGAGTTCAGTTGTAGTGCTTTTCAATTTTAGGGTCATTTTGCTCAGAAATATCAATAACTTCATGAAAAATAACAAATGATGTGAGAAAGGGTTGAAAATTTATGATGTGACTTGGAATGGTGCATTTTGAACACACAAAAAGCCTGGAGTTCAAATAAGTTCAAGAAAATGAAATGCCTTTTGTAACGGATGAGTTTTTGTCTGAAACCGTGATACTTCGAAAGAGATTGTCCGTTTTGTACACGAATTGCATTCAGCTTTTGCTGTAACCCTCTCAACTTTTTAGCACATGCTATGTGGGTGAAATGATGATAACATGCCAACTTTCAACCTTTTCAGAGTTCATTTGTAGTGCTTTTCAATTTAAGGGTCATTTAGCTCAAAAAATTCAATAACTGCATGAAAAATAACAAATGAAGTCAGAAAGGGTTGAAAATTGATAATCTGGCTTTGACTGATGCATTTTGAACACACATAAAGCCTGGAGTTCAAATAAGTTCAAGAAAATGAAATGCCTTCTGTAACAAATGAGTTTCTATCTGAAACCGTGATATTTCGAAAGAGACTATCTGTTTTGTACAAGAAGTGCATCCAGCTTTTTGCCGTAACCCTCTCAACTTTTTAGCACATGCTATGTGGGTGAAATTATGATACCATGCCAACTTTCAACCTTTTCAGAGTTCATTTGTAGTGCTTTTCAATTTCAAGGTCATTTAGCTCAAAAAAATCAATAACTGCATGAAAAATAACAAATGAAGTCAGAAATGGTTGATAACTGCTGATGTGGATTTGAATGGTGCATTTTGAGCACACAAAAAGCCTGGAGTTCAAATAAGTTCAAGAAAATGAAATGCCTTTTGTAACAGATGAGTTTCCGTCCGAAACCGTGATACTTCGAAAGAGACTGTCCGTTTTATACACAAAGAGCATCCAGCGTTTGTCGTAGCCCTCTCAACCTTTTAACACAAGCTATGTGGGTGAAATGATGATTCCATGTCAACTATAAACCTTTTCAGAGTTCATTTGTAGTGCTTTTCAATTTCAGGGTTATTTCGCTCAAAAAATACATAACTGCATGAAAAATATCAAATGAAGTCAAAAAGGGTTGAAAATTGATGATGTGGCTTTGAATGGTGCATTTTGAACACACAAAAAGCCTGGAGTTCAAATAAGTTCATGAAAATAAATGCATTTTGTAACAGATGAGTTTCCGTCCAAAACCCTGATACTTCGAAAGAGACTACCCGTTTTGTAGTTTTTGCTGTAACCCTCTCAACTTTTTAGCACATGCTATGTGCGTGAAATTATGATACCATGCCAACTTTCAACCTTTTCAGAGTTCATTTGTAGTTCTTTTCAATTTGAGGGTCATTTAGCTAAAAAAAAATATCTGCATGAAAAACAACGAATGAAGTCAGAAAGGGTTGAAAATTGATGATGTCGCTTTGGATGGTGAATTTTGAACACACAAAAAGCCTGGAGTTCAAAAAAGTTCAAGAAAATGAAATACCTTTTGTAACAGATGAGTTTCTGTCTGAAATCGTGATACTTTGAAAGAGACTGTCCGTTTTGTACACGAAGTGCATCTAGCTTTTGTCATAACCCTCTCAACTTTTTAGCACAAGCTCTGTGGGTGAAATGATGATACCATGCCAGCTTTCAACCTTTTCAGAGTTCATTTGTAGTGCTTTTCAATTTCAGGGTAATTTAGCTCAAAAAATAAATAATTGCATGAAAAATAACAATTGAAGTCAGAAAGGGTTGAAAATTGATGAAGTCGCTTTGGATGGTGGATTTTGTACACACAAAAAGCCTGGAGGTCAAATAAGTTCAAGAAAATGAAATGCGTTTTGTAACAGATGAGTTTCCGTTCGAAACCGTGATGCTTCGAAAGACATTGTCCGTTTTGTACACAAAGTGCATCTAGCTTTTGTCGTAACCCTCTCAACTTTTTAGCACAAGCTATGTGGGTGAAATGATGATACCATGCCAACTTTCAACCTTTTCAAAGTTCATTTGTAGTGTTTTTCAATTTCAGGGTTATTTAGCTCAAAAAATAAATAATTGCATGAAAAATAACAAATGAAGTCAAAAAGGGTTGAAAATTGATGATGTGGCTTTGAATGGTGAATTTATGCACAAAAAGCCTGGAGTTCAAATAAGTTCGAGAAAATGAAATGCCTTTTGTAACAGATGAGTTTCCGACCGAAACCGTGATACTTCGAAAGAGATTGTCCGTTTTGTACATGAAGTGCGTCCAGCTTTAGCCGTAACCCTCTCAACCTTTTAACACAAGCTCTGTGGGTGAAATGATGATTCCATGCCAACTATAAACCTTTTCAGAGTTCAATTGTTGTGCTTTTCAATTTCAGGGGAATTTAGCTCAAAAAAATACATAACTGCATGAAAAATAACAAATGAAGTCAGAAAGGGTTGAAAATTGATGATGTGGCTTTGAATGGTGCATATTGAACACACAAAAAGCCTGGAGTTCAAATAAGTTCAAGAAAATAAATGCCTTTTGTAACAGATGAGTTTCTGTCTGAAATCGTGATACTTCGACAGAGACTGTTCGTTTTGTACACGAAGTGCATCTAGCTTTTGTCATAACCCTCTCAACTTTTTAGCACAAGCTCTGTGGGTGAAATGATGATACCATGCCAACTTTCAACCTTTTCAGAGTTCATTTGTAGTGCTTTTCAATTTCAGGGTAATTTAGCTAAAAAAATAAATTATTGCATGGAAAATAACAAATGAAGTCAGAAAGGGTCGAAAATTGATGAAGTCGCTTTGGATGGTGGATTTTGTACACACAAAAAGCCTGGAGGTCAAATAAGTTCAAGAAAATGAAATGTGTTTTGTAACAGATGAGTTTCCGTTCGAAACCGTGATGCTTCGAAAGAGATTGTCCGTTTTGTACACAAAGTGCATCTAGCTTTTGTCGTAACCCTCTCAACTTTTTAGCACATGCTATGCGGGTGAAATGATGATACCACGCCAACTTTCAACCTTTTCAAAGTTCATTTGTAGTGTTTTTCAATTTCAGGGTTATTTAGCTCAAAAAATAAATAATTGCGTGAAAAATAAAAAATAAAGTCAAAAAGGGTTGAAAATTGATAATGTGGCTTTGAATGGTACATTTTGAATGCACAAAAAGCCTGGAGTTCAAATAAGTTCGAGAAAATGAAATGCCTTTTGTAACAGATGAGTTTCCGACCGAAACCGTGATACTTGGAAAGAGATTGTCCGTTTTGTACATGAAGTGCGTCCAGCTTTAGCCGTAACCCTCTCAACTTAATAGCACATGCTATGCGGGTGAAATGATGATGCCATACCAACTTTCAACCTTTTCAGAGTTCATTTGTAGTGCTTTTCAATTTCATGGTCATTTAGCTCAAAAATATGAATAACTGCATGAAAAATAACAAATGATGTCAGAAAGGGTTGAAAATGGATGATGTGGCTTTGAATGGTGCATTTTGGACACACAAAAAGCCTGGAGTTCAAATAAGTTCAAGAAAATGAAATGCCTTTTCTAACAGATGAGTTTCCATCCGAAACCGTGATACTTCAAAAGAGACTGTCCGTTTTGTACACGAAGTGCATCCAGCTTTTGTCGTAACCCTCTCAACTTTTTAGCACATGCTATGTGGGTGAAATGATGATAACATGCCAACTTTCAACCTTTTCAGAGTTCATTTGTAGTGCTTTTCAATTTCAGGGTCATTTAGATCAAAAAATCAATAACTGCATGAAAAATAACAAATGAAGTCAGAAAGGGTTGAAAATTTATGATGTGGCTTTGACTGATGCATTTTGAACACACAAACAGCCTGGAGTTGAAATAAGTGCAAGAAAATGAAATGCCTTTTGTAACACATGAGTTTCTTTCCGAAACCGTGATACTTCGAAAGAGACTGTCTGTTTTGTACACGAAGTGCATCCAACTTTTGTCGTAACGCTCTCAACTTTTTAGCACATGCTACGTGGGTGAAATTATGATACCATGCCAACTTTCAACATGTTCAGAGTTCATTTGTAGTGCTTTTCAATTTCAAGGTCATTTAGCTCAAAAAAATCGATAATTGCATGAAAAATAACAAATGAATTCAGAAATGGTTGAAAATTGGTGATGTGGCTTTGAATGGTGCATTTTGAGCTCACAAAAAGCCTGGAGCTCAATTAAGTTCAAGAAAATGAAATGCCTTTTGTAACAGGTGAGTTTACGTCCGAAACCGTGATACTTCGAAAGAGACTATTCTTTTTGTACACGAAGTGCATCCAGCGTTTGCCGTAACCCTCTCAACTTTTAAGCACTAGCTATGTGGGTGAAATGAGGATTCCATGCCAACTTTAAACCTTTTCAGAGTTCATTTGTAGTGCTTTTCAATTTCAGGGTCATTTAGCTCAAAAATTCAATAACTGCATGAAAAATAACAAATGAAATCAGAAAAGGTTGAAAATTGATGATGTGGCTTTGAATGGTGCATTTTGAACACACAAAAATCCTGGAGTTCAAATAAGTTCAAAAAAATGAAATGCATTTTGTAACAGATGAGTTTCCGTCCAAAACCCTAATACTTCGAAAGAGAGTGCCTGTTTTGAAGTTTTTGTCATAACCCTCTCAACTATTTAGCACATAGTATGTGCGTGAAATTATGATACCATGCGAACTTTCCACCTTTTCAGAGTTCATTTGTAGTGCTTTTCAATTTGAGGGTCTTTTAGCTCAAAAAAAAATAACGGCATGAAAAATAAGAAATGAAGTCAGAAAGGGTTGAAAATTGTTGATGTGGCTTTGGATGGTGAATTTTGAACACACAAAAAGCCTGGAGTTCAAAAAGTTCAAGAAAATGAAATGCCTTTTGTAACAGATGAGTTTCCGTCCGAAACCATGGTACTTCGAAAGTGACTGTCCGTTTTGTACACGAAGTGCATCTAGGTTTTGTCGTAACCATCTCAACTTTTGAGCACAAGCTATGTGGGTGAAATGATGATACCATGCCAACTTTCAACCTTTTCAGAGTTCACTTGCAGTGCTTTTCAATTTCAAGGTCATTTAGCTCAAAAAATAAATAACTGCATGAGAAATAACAAATGAAGTCAGAAAGGGTTGAAAATTGATGATGTGCCTTTGAATGGTGCATTTTGAACACACAAAAAGCCTCGAGTTCAAATAAGTGCAAGAAAATGAAATGCCTTTTGTAACAGATGAGTTTCCGTCCGAAACCGTGATACTTCGATAGAGACTGTCCGTTTTCTACACGAAGTTCATCCAGCTTTCCCGTAACCCTCTCAACTTAATAGCGCATGCTATGTGGGTGAAATGATGATACAATGCCAACTTTCAACCTTTTCAGAGTTCAGTTGTAGTGCTTTTCAATTTTAGGGTCATTTTGCTCAGAAATATCAATAACGTCATGAAAAATAACAAATGATGTGAGAAAGGGTTGAAAATTTATGATGTGACTTGGAATGGTGCATTTTGAACACACAAAAAGCCTGGAGTTCAAATAAGTTCAAGAAAATGAAATGCCTTTTGTAACGGATGAGTTTTTGTCTGAAACCGTGATACTTCGAAAGAGATTGTCCGTTTTGTACACGAATTGCATTCAGCTTTTGCTGTAACCCTCTCAACTTTTTAGCACATGCTATGTGGGTGAAATGATGATAACATGCCAACTTTCAACCTTTTCAGAGTTCATTTGTAGTGCTTTTCAATTTAAGGGTCATTTAGCTCAAAAAATTCAATAACTGCATGAAAAATAACAAATGAAGTCAGAAAGGGTTGAAAATTGATAATCTGGCTTTGACTGATGCATTTTGAACACACATAAAGCCTGGAGTTCAAATAAGTTCAAGAAAATGAAATGCCTTCTGTAACAAATGAGTTTCTATCTGAAACCGTGATATTTCGAAAGAGACTATCTGTTTTGTACAAGAAGTGCATCCAGCTTTTTGCCGTAACCCTCTCAACTTTTTAGCACATGCTATGTGGGTGAAATTATGATACCATGCCAACTTTCAACCTTTTCAGAGTTCATTTGTAGTGCTTTTCAATTTCAAGGTCATTTAGCTCAAAAAAATCAATAACTGCATGAAAAATAACAAATGAAGTCAGAAATGGTTGATAATTGGTGATGTGGATTTGAATGGTGCATTTTGAGCACACAAAAAGCCTGGAGTTCAAATAAGTTCAAGAAAATGAAATGCCTTTTGTAACAGATGAGTTTCCGTCCGAAACCGTGATACTTCGAAAGAGACTGTCCGTTTTGTACACGAAGACCATCCAACGTTTGCCGTAACCCTCTCATCTTTTTAGCACAAGCTATGTGGGTGAAATGATGATTCCATGCCAAGTTTAATCCTTTTCAGAGTTCATTTGCAGTGCTTTTCAATTTCAGGGTAATTTAGCTCAAAAAATACTTAACTGCATGAATAATAACAAATAAAGTCAAAAAGGGTTGAAAATTGATGATGTGGCTTTGAATGGTGCATTTTGAACACACAAAAAGCCTGGAGTTCAAATAAGTTCAAGAAAATAAATGTATTTTGTAACAAATGAGTTTCCGTCCAAAACCCTAACACTTCGAAAGAGACTGTCCGTTTTGTAGTTTTTTCTTTAACCCTCTCATCTTTTTAGCACATGCTATGTGCGTGAAATTATGATACCATGCCAACTTTCAACCTTTTCAGACTTCATTTGTAGTGCTTTTTAATTTGAGGGTCATTTAGCTAAAAAAATAACTGCATGAAAAACAACGAATGAAGTCAGAAAGGGTTGAAAATTGATGATGTCGCTTTGGATGGTGAATTTTGAACACACAAAAAGCCTGGAGTTCAAATAAGTTCAAGAAAATCAAATACCTTTTGTAACAGATGAGTTTCTGTCCGAAATCGTGATACTTCGAAAGAGATTGTCCGTTTTGTACACGAAGTGCATCTAGCTTTTGTCATAACACCTCTCAACTTTTTAGCACAAGCTATGTGGGTGAAATGATGATACCATGCCAACTTTCAACCTTTTCAGAGTTGATTTGTAGTGCTTTTCAATTTCAGGGTAATTTAGCTCAAAAAATAAATAATTGCATGAAAAATAAGAAATGAAGTCAGAAAGGGTTGAAAATTGATGAAGTCGCTTTGGATGGTGGATTTTGTACACACAAAAAGCCTAGAGTTCAAATAAGTTCAAGAAAATGAAATGCCTTTTGTAATAGATAAGTTTCCGTCCGAAACCGTGATCCTTCGAAAGAGACTGTCCGTTTTGTATACGAAGTGCATCTAGCTTTTTTCGTAACCCTCTCAACTTTTTAGCACAAGCTATGTGGGTGAAATTATGATACCATGCCAACTTTCAACCTTTTCAAAGTTCATTTGTAGTGATTTTCAATTTCAGGGTAATTTAGCTCAAAAAATAAATTATTGCATGAAAAATAACAAATGAAGTCAAAAAGGGTTGAAAATTGATGATGTGGCTTGGAATGGTGCATTTTGAATGCATAAAATGCCTGGAGTTCAAATAAGTTCAAGAAAATGAAATGCCTTTTGTAAGAGATGAGTTTCCGACAGAAACCGTGATACTTCGAAAGAGACTGTCCGTTTTGTACACGAAGTGCGTCCAGCTTTTGCCGTCACCCTCTCAACTTAATAGCACATGCTATGCGGGTGAAATGATGATGCCATACCAACTTTCAACCTTTTCAGAGTTCATTTGTAGTGCTTTTCAATTTCATGGTCATTTAGCTCAAAAATATGAATAACTGCATGAAAAATAACAAATGATGTCAGAAAGGGTTGAAAATGGATGATGTGGCTTTGAATGGTGCATTTTGGACACACAAAAAGCCTGGAGTTCAAATAAGTTCAAGAAAATGAAATGCCTTTTCTAACAGATGAGTTTCCATCCGAAACCATGATACTTCAAAAGAGACTGTCCGTTTTGTACACGAAGTGCATCCAGCTTTTGTCGTAACCCTCTCAACTTTTTAGCACATGCTATGTGGGTGAAATGATGATAACGTGCCAACTTTCAACCTTTTCAGAGTTCATTTGTAGTGCTTTTCAATTTCAGGGTCATTTAGATCAAAAAATCAATAACTGCATGAAAAATAACAAATGAAGTCAGAAAGGGTTGAAAATTTATGATGTGGCTTTGACTGATGCATTTTGAACACACAAACAGCCTGGAGTTGAAATAAGTGCAAGAAAATGAAATGCCTTTTGTAACACATGAGTTTCTTTCCGAAACCGTGATACTTCGAAAGAGACTGTCTGTTTTGTACACGAAGTGCATCCAACTTTTGTCGTAACGCTCTCAACTTTTTAGCACATGCTACGTGGGTGAAATTATGATACCATGCCAACTTTCAACATGTTATGAGTTCATTTGTAGTGCTTTTCAATTTCAAGGTCATTTAGCTCAAAAAAATCGATAATTGCATGAAAAATAACAAATGAATTCAGAAATGGTTGAAAATTGGTGATGTGGCTTTGAATGGTGCATTTTGAGCTCACAAAAAGCCTGGAGCTCAATTAAGTTCAAGAAAATGAAATGCCTTTTGTAACAGGTGAGTTTACGTCCGAAACCGTGATACTTCGAAAGAGACTATTCTTTTTGTACACGAAGTGCATCCAGCGTTTGCCGTAACCCTCTCAACTTTTAAGCACTAGCTATGTGGGTGAAATGAGGATTCCATGCCAACTTTAAACCTTTTCAGAGTTCATTTGTAGTGCTTTTCAATTTCAGGGTCATTTAGCTCAAAAATTCAATAACTGCATGAAAAATAACAAATGAAATCAGAAAAGGTTGAAAATTGATGATGTGGCTTTGAATGGTGCATTTTGAACACTCAAAAATCCTGGAGTTCAAATAAGTTCAAAAAAATGAAATGCATTTTGTAACAGATGAGTTTCCGTCCAAAACCCTAATACTTCGAAAGAGAGTGCCTGTTTTGAAGTTTTTGTCATAACCCTCTCAACTATTTAGCACATAGTATGTGCGTGAAATTATGATACCATGCGAACTTTCCACCTTTTCAGAGTTCATTTGTAGTGCTTTTCAATTTGAGGGTCTTTTAGCTCAAAAAAAAATAACGGCATGAAAAATAAGAAATGAAGTCAGAAAGGGTTGAAAATTGTTGATGTGGCTTTGGATGGTGAATTTTGAACACACAAAAAGCCTGGAGTTCAAAAAGTTCAAGAAAATGAAATGCCTTTTGTAACAGAAGAGTTTCCGTCCGAAACCATGGTACTTCGAAAGTGACTGTCCGTTTTGTACACGAAGTGCATCTAGGTTTTGTCGTAACCATCTCAACTTTTGAGCACAAGCTATGTGGGTGAAATGATGATACCATGCCAACTTTCAACCTTTTCAGAGTTCACTTGCAGTGCTTTTCAATTTAAAGGTCATTTAGCTCAAAAAATAAATAACTGCATGAGAAATAACAAATGAAGTCAGAAAGGGTTGAAAATTGATGATGTGCCTTTGAATGGTGCATTTTGAACACACAAAAAGCCTCGAGTTCAAATAAGTGCAAGAAAATGAAATGCCTTTTGTAACAGATGAGTTTCCGTCCGAAACCGTGATACTTCGATAGAGACTGTCCGTTTTGTACACGAAGTTCATCCAGCTTTCCCGTAACCCTCTCAACTTAATAGCGCATGCTATGTGGGTGAAATGATGATACAATGCCAACTTTCAACCTTTTCAGAGTTCAGTTGTAGTGCTTTTCAATTTTAGGGTCATTTTGCTCAGAAATATCAATAACTTCATGAAAAATAACAAATGATGTGAGAAAGGGTTGAAAATTTATGATGTGACTTGGAATGGTGCATTTTGAACACACAAAAAGCCTGGAGTTCAAATAAGTTCAAGAAAATGAAATGCCTTTTGTAACGGATGAGTTTTTGTCTGAAACCGTGATACTTCGAAAGAGATTGTCCGTTTTGTACACGAATTGCATTCAGCTTTGGCTGTAACCCTCTCAACTTTTTAGCACATGCTATGTGGGTGAAATGATGATAACATGCCAACTTTCAACCTTTTCAGAGTTCATTTGTAGTGCTTTTCAATTTAAGGGTCATTTAGCTCAAAAAATTCAATAACTGCATGAAAAATAACAAATGAAGTCAGAAAGGGTTGAAAATTGATAATCTGGCTTTGACTGATGCATTTTGAACACACATAAAGCCTGGAGTTCAAATAAGTTCAAGAAAATGAAATGCCTTCTGTAACAAATGAGTTTCTATCTGAAACCGTGATATTTCGAAAGAGACTATCTGTTTTGTACAAGAAGTGCATCCAGCTTTTTGCCGTAACCCTCTCAACTTTTTAGCACATGCTATGTGGGTGAAATTATGATACCATGCCAACTTTCAACCTTTTCAGAGTTCATTTGTAGTGCTTTTCAATTTCAAGGTCATTTAGCTCAAAAAAATCAATAACTGCATGAAAAATAACAAATGAAGTCAGAAATGGTTGATAATTGGTGATGTGGATTTGAATGGTGCATTTTGAGCACACAAAAAGCCTGGAGTTCAAATAATTTCAAGAAAATGAAATGCCTTTTGTAACAGATGAGTTTCCGTCCGAAACCGTGATACTTCGAAAGAGACTGTCCGTTTTGTACACGAAGACCATCCAACGTTTGCCGTAACCCTCTCATCTTTTTAGCACAAGCTATGTGGGTGAAATGATGATTCCATGCCAAGTTTAATCCTTTTCAGAGTTCATTTGCAGTGCTTTTCAATTTCAGGGTAATTTAGCTCAAAAAATACTTAACTGCATGAAAAATAACAAATAAAGTCAAAAAGGGTTGAAAATTGATGATGTGGCTTTGAATGGTGCATTTTGAACACACAAAAAGCCTGGAGTTCAAATAAGTTCAAGAAAATAAATGTATTTTGTAACAGATGAGTTTCCGTCCAAAACCCTAACACTTCGAAAGAGACTGTCCGTTTTGTAGTTTTTTCTTTAACCCTCTCATCTTTTTAGCACATGCTATGTGCGTGAAATTATGATACCATGCCAACTTTCAACCTTTTCAGACTTCATTTGTAGTGCTTTTTAATTTGAGGGTCATTTAGCTAAAAAAATAACTGCATGAAAAACAACGAATGAAGTCAGAAAGGGTTGAAAATTGATGATGTCGCTTTGGATGGTGAATTTTGAACACACAAAAAGCCTGGAGTTCAAATAAGTTCAAGAAAATCAAATACCTTTTGTAACAGATGAGTTTCTGTCCGAAATCGTGATACTTCGAAAGAGATTGTCCGTTTTGTACACGAAGTGCATCTAGCTTTTGTCATAACCCTCTCAACTTTTTAGCACAAGCTATGTGGGTGAAATGATGATACCATGCCAACTTTCAACCTATTCAGAGTTGATTTGTAGTGCTTTTCAATTTCAGGGTAATTTAGCTCAAAAAATAAATAATTGCATGAAAAATAACAAATGAAGTCAGAAAGGGTTGAAAATTGATGAAGTCGCTTTGGATGGTGGATTTTGTACACACAAAAAGCCTGGAGTTCAAATAAGTTCAAGAAAATGAAATGCCTTTTGTAATAGATAAGTTTCCGTCCGAAACCGTGATCCTTCGAAAGAGACTGTCCGTTTTGTATACGAAGTGCATCTAGCTTTTTTCGTAACCCTCTCAACTTTTTAGCACAAGCTATGTGGGTGAAATTATGATACCATGCCAACTTTCAACCTTTTCAAAGTTCATTTGTAGTGATTTTCAATTTCAGGGTAATTTAGCTCAAAAAATAAATTATTGCATGAAAAATAACAAATGAAGTCAAAAAGGGTTGAAAATTGATGATGTGGCTTGGAATGGTGCATTTTGAATGCATAAAATGCCTGGAGTTCAAATAAGTTCAAGAAAATGAAATGCCTTTTGTAAGAGATGAGTTTCCGACAGAAACCGTGATACTTCGAAAGAGACTGTCCGTTTTGTACACGAAGTGCGTCCAGCTTTTGCCGTCACCCTCTCAACTTAATAGCACATGCTATGTGAGTGAAATGATGATGCCATGCCAACTTTCAACCTTTTCAGAGTTCATTTGTAGTGCTTTTCAATTTCATGGTCATTTAGCTCAAAACTATGAATAACTGCATGAAAAATAACAAATGATGTCAGAAAGGGTTGAAAATTGATGATGTGGCTTTTAATGGTGCATTTTAAACACACCAAAAGCCTGGAGTTCAAATAAGTTCAAGAAAATGAAATGCCTTTTGTAACAGATGAGTTTTCGTCTCAAACCGTGATACTTCGAAAGAGACTGTCCGTTTTGTACACGAAGTGCATCCAGCTTTTGCCGTAACCCTCTCAACTTTTTAGCACATGCTATCTGGGTGAAATGATGATTACATGCCAACTTTCAACCTTTTCAGAGTTCATTTGTAGTGCTTTTCAATTTCAGGGTCATTTAGCTCAAAAAATTCAATAACTGCATGAAAAATAACAAATGAAGTCAGAAAGGGTTGCAAATTGATGATGTGGCTTTTACTAATGCATTTTGAACACACAAAAAGCCTGGAGTTCAAATAAGTTCAAGAAAATGAAATGCCTTCTGTAACAAATGAGTTTCTGTCCGAAACCGTGATACTTCGAAAGAGACTGTCTGTTTTGTACACGAAGTGCATCCACCTTTTGCCGTAACCCTCTCAACTTTTTAGCAGATGCTATATGGGTGAAATTATGATACCATACCAACATTCAACCTTTTCAGAGTTCATTTGTAGTGCTTTTCAATTTCAAGGTCATTTACCTCAAAAAAATCAATAACTGCATGAAAAATAACAAATGATGTCAGAAATGGTTGATAATTGGTGATGTGGCTTTGAATGGTGCATTTTGAGCACACAAAAAGCCTGGAGTTCAAATAAGTTCAAGAAAATGGAATGCCTTTTGTAACAGATGAGTTTCCGTCTGAAACCGTGATACTTCGAAAGAAACTGTCCGTTTTGTACACGAAGAGCATCCAGCGTTTGGCGTAACCCTCTCAACTTTTTAGCACAAGTTATGTGGGTGAAATGATCATTCCATGCCAACTTTAAACCTTTTCAAAGTTCATTTGTAGTGCTTTTCAACTTCAGGGTCATTTAGCTGGAAAAAATACATAACTGCATGAAAAATAACAAATGAAGTCAGAAAGGGTTGAAAATTGATGATGTGGCTTTGAATGGTGCATTTTGAACACACAAAAAGCCTGGAGTTCAAATAAGTTCAAGAAAATAAATGCATCTTGTAACAGATGAGTTTCCGTCCAAAACCCTGATACATCAAAAGAGACTGTCCGTTTTGTAGTTTTTGTCGTAACCCTCTCAACTTTTTAGCATATGCTATGTGCGTGAAATTATGATACCATGCCAACTTTCAACCTTTTCAGAGTTCATTTGTAGTGCTTTTCAATTTGAGGGTCATTTAGCTAAAAAAAATAACTACATGGAAAACAACGAATGAAGTCAGAAAGGGTTGAAAATTGATGATGTCGCTTTGGAAAGTGAATTTTGAACACACAAAAAGCCAGGAGTTCAAATAAGTTCAAGAAAATGAAACGCCTTTTGTAACAGATGAGTTTCTGTCCGAAATCGTGATACTTCGAAAGAGACTGTCCGTTTTGTACACGAAGTGCATCTAGCTTTTGTAATAACCCTCTCAACTTTTTAGCACAAGCTATGTGGGTGAAATAATGATACCATGCCAACTTTCAACCTTTTCAGAGTTCATTTGTGGTGCTTTTCAATTTCAGGGTAATTTTGCTCAAATAATAAATAATTGCTTGAAAAATAACAAATGAAGTCACAAAGGGTTGAAAATTTATGAAGTCGCTTTGGATGGTGGATTTTGTACACACAAAAAGCCTGGAGTTCAAATAAGTTCAAGAAAATGAAATGCCTTTTGTAACAGATGAGTTTCTGTCCGAAACCATGATACTTCGAAAGAGACTGTCCGTTTTGTACACGAAGTGCATCTAGCTTTTGTCGTAACCCTCTCAACTTTTTAGCACAAGCTATGTGGGTGAAATGATGATACCATGCCAACTTTCAACCTTTTCAAAGTTCATTTGTAGTGCTTTTCAATTTCAGGGTAATTTAGCTCAAAAAATAAATAATTGCATGAAAAATAACAAATGAAGTCAAAAAGGGTTGAAAATTGATGATGTGGCGTTGAATGGTGCATTTTGAATGCACAAAAATCCTGGAGTTCAAATAAGTTCAAGAAAATAAAATGCCTTTTGTAACAGATGAGTTTCCGACCGAAACCGTGATACTTCAAAAGAAACTGTCCATTTTGTACACGAAGTGCGTCCAGCTTTTGCCGTAACCCTCTCAACTTAATAGCACATGCTATGTGGGTGAAATGATGATGCCATGCCCACTTTCAACCTTTTCAGAGTTCATTTGTAGTGCTTTTCTATTTCATGGTTATTTAGCTCAAAAATATGAATAACTCCATGAAAAATAACACATGATGTTAGAAAGGGTTGAAAATTGATTATGTGGCTTTGAATGGTGCATTTTGAACACACAAAAAGCCAGGAGTTCAAATAAGTTCAAGAAAATGAAATGCCTTTTGTAACAGATGAGTTTCCGTCCGAAACCGTGATACTTCGAAAGAAACTGTCCGTTTTGTGCACGAAGTGCATCCAGCTTTTGCCATAACCATCTCAAATTTTTAGCACATGCTATGTGTGTGAAATGATGATACCATACCAACTTTCAACCTTTTAAGAGTTCATTTGTAGTGTTTTTCAATTTCAGTGTCATATAGCTCAAAAAAATCAATAACTGCATGAAAAATAAGAAATGAAGTCACAAAGGGTTGAAAATTGATGATGTGGCTTTGAATGGTGCATTTTGAACACACAAAAAGCCTGGAGTTGAAATAAGTTTAAGAAAATGAAATGTCTTTTGTAACAGATGAGTTTCCGTCCGAAACCATGATACTTCGAAAGAGGTTGTCCGTTTTGTACACGAAGTGCATCCAGCTTTTGTTATAACCCTCTCAACTTTTTAGCACACGCTATGTGGGTGAAATATTGATACCATGCCAACTTTCAACCTTTTCAGAGTTCATTTGTAGTGCTTTTCAATTTCTGGGTCATTAAGCTAAAAAATCTATAACTGCATGAAAAATAACAAATGAAGTCAGAAATGGTTGAAAATTGATGATGTGGCTTTGACTGATGCATTTTGAACAAACAAAAAGCCTCGAGTTCAAATAAGTTTAAGAAAATGAAATGCCTTTTGTAATAGATGAGTTTTGTCTGAAACCGTGATACTTCGAAAGAGATTGCCCCTTTTGTACACGAAGTGCATCTAGCTTTTTCCGTAACCCTCTCAACTTTTTAGCACTTGCTATGTGGGTGAAATTATGATACCATGCCAACTTTCAACCTTTTCACAGTTCATTTGTAGTGCTTTTCAATTTCAGTGTCATTTAGCTCAAAAAAATCAATAACTGCATGAAAAATAAGAAATGAAGTCAGAAATGGTTGAAAATGTATGATGTCGCTTTGAATGGTGCATTTTGAATACACAAAAAGCCTGGAGTTCAAATAAGTTCAAGAAAATGAAACGCCTTTTGTAACAGATGAGTTTCTTTCCGAAACCGTGATACTTCGAAAGAGACTGTCTGTTTTGTACACGAAGTGCATCCAAATTTTTCTGTAACGCTCTCAACTTTTTAGCACATGCTATGTGGGTGAAATTATGATACCATGCCACCTGTCAACATGTTCAGAGTTCATTTGTAGTGCTTTTCAGTTTCAAGGTCATTTAGCTCAAAAAAATCGATAACTGCATGAAAAATTACAAATGAAGTCAGAAATGGTTGAAAATTGGTGATGTGGCTTTGAATGGTGCATTTTGAGCTCACAAAAAGCCTGGAGCTCAAACAAGTTCAAGAAAATGATGTGCCTTTTGTAACAGGTGAGTTTCCGTCCGAAACCGTGATACTTCGAAAGAGACTATTCTTTTTGTACACGAAGTGCATCCAGCATTTGCTGTAACCCTCTCAACTTTTTAGCACTAGCTATGTGGGTGAAATGATGATTCCATGCCAACTTTAAACCTTTTCAGAGTTCATTTGTAGTGCTTTTTAATTTCAGGGTCATTTAGCTCAAAAAATCAATAACTGCATGAAAAATAACAAATCAAATCAGAAAGGGTTGAAAATTGATGATGTGGCTTTGAATAGTGCATTTTGAACACACAAAAAGCCTAGAGTTCAAATAAGTTCAAGAAAATGAAATGCATTTTGTAAAAGATGAGTTTCCGTCCAAAACCGTGATACTTCGAAAGAGACTGTCCGTTTTGTAGTTTTTGCCGTAACCCTCTCAACTATTTAGCACATAGTATGTGCGTGAAATTATGATACCATGAGAACTTTCAACCTTTTCGGAGTTCATTTGTAGTGCTTTTCAATTTGAGGGTCATTTAGCTCAAAAAAAATAACTTCATGAAAAATAACAAATTAAGTCAGAAAAGGGTTAAAAATTGATGATGTGGCTTTGGATGGTGAA
This sequence comes from Hordeum marinum, assembly GCA_022496015.1. NCBI lineage: Eukaryota > Viridiplantae > Streptophyta > Magnoliopsida > Poales > Poaceae > Hordeum > Hordeum marinum. The sequence continues at coordinate 460,641,677 of CM039675.1, read as the reverse complement.
TTTTGAACACACCAAAAGCCTGGAGTTCAAATAGGCTCAAGAAAATGAGATGCCTTTTGTAACAGATGAGTTTTCGTCCGAAACCGTGATGCTTCGAAAGTGACTGTCCGTTTTGTACACGAAGGGCATCTAGCTTTTGTCGTAACCCTCTCAACTTTTTAGCACAAGATATGTGGGTGAAATGATGATACCATGCCAACTTTCAACCTTTTCAGACTTCACTTGTAGTGCTTTTCAATTTCAGGGTCATTTAGCTCAAAACATCAATAACTGCATGAAAAATAACAAATGAAGTCAAAAAGGGTTGAAAATTGAGGATGTGGCTTTGAATGGTGCATTTTGCACACAACAAAAGCTTGGAGTTCAAATAAGTTCAAGAAAATGAAATGCCTTTTCTAACGGATGAGTTTCCGTCCCAAACCGTGATACTTCGAAAGAGACTGTCTGTTTTGTACACGAAGTGCATCCAGCTTTCAGAGTTCATTTGTAGTGCTTTTCAATTTCAGTGACCTTTAGCTCAAAAAAATCAACAATTGCATGAAAACTAACAAATGAAGTCAAAAAGGGTTGAAAATGATGATGTGGCTTTGAATGGTGCATTTTGAACAAAAAAATAGCCCAGAGTTGAAATAAGTTCAAGAAAATGAAATGCCTTTTCTAACAGATGAGTTTTCGTCCGAATCTGTGATACTTCGAAAGAGACAATCCGTTTTGTACACAAAGTGCATCCAGCTTTTGTCGTAACCCTCTCAACTTTTTAGCACATGCTATGTGTGTGAAATGATGATACCATGCCAACTTTCAACCTTTTCAGAGTTCATTTGTAGTGCTTTTCAATTTCAGGGTCATTTAGCTCAAAAAAGTCAATAACTGCACGAAAAATAACAAATGAACTCAAAAAGGGTTGAAAATTGATGATGTGGCTTTGAATGGTGCCTTTTGAACACACAAATAGCATGGAGTTCAAATAAGTTCAAGAAAATGAAATGCCTTTTGTAATAGATGAGTTCCCGTCCGAAACCATGATGCTTCTAAAGAGACTGTCCGTTTGGCACACAAAGTGCATCCAGCTTTTGCCATAACCGTCTCAACTTTTTATCACATGTGATGTGGGTGAAATGATGATACCATGCCAACTTTCAACCTTTTCAGAGTTCATTTGTAGTGCATTTCAATTTCAGGGTCATTTAGCTCAAAAAAAATTGCATGAAAAATAACAAATGAAGTCAGAAAGGTTTGAAAATTGATGATGTGGCTTTGGATGGTGAATTTTGACCACACAAAAATCCTGGAGTTCAAATAAGTTCAAGAAAATGAAATGCCTTTTGTAACAGATGAGTTTCCGCCCGAAACAGTGATACTTCGAAAGTGACTGTCCGTTTTGTACACCAAGTGCATCTAGCTTTTGTCGTAACCCTCTCTACTTTGTAGCACAATCTATGTGGGTGAAATGATGATACCATGCCAACTTTCAACCTTTTCAGACATCATTTGTAGTGCTTTTAAATTTTAGGGTCATTTAGCTCCAAAAATAAATAACTGCATGAAAAATAACAAATGAAGTCAGAAAGGGTTGAAAATTGATGATGTGGCTTTGAATGGTGCATTTTGAACACACAAAAAGCCTAGAGTTCAAATAAGTTCAAGAAAATGAAATGCCTTTTGTAACAGATGTGTTTTTGTCCGAAACCGTGATACTTCGAAAGAGATTGTCCGTTTTGTACACCAAGTGCATCCAGCTTTTGCCATAACCCTCTCAACTATTTAGCACATGCTATGTGGGAGAAATTATGATACCATGCCAACTTTCAACCTTTTCAGAGTTCATTTATAGTGCTTTTCAATTTCAGTGTCATTTAGCTCAAAAAAAATTAATAACTGCATGAAAAATAAGAAATGAAGTCAGAAATGGTTGAGAATGTATGATGTCGCTTTGAATGGTTCATTTTGAACACACAAAAAGCCTCGAGTTCAAATAAGTTCATGAAAATGAAACGCCTTTTGTTACAGATGAGTTTTCATCCGAAACCGTGATACTTCGAAAGAGACTGTCCGTTTTGTACACAAAGTGCATCCAACTTTTGTCGTAACCCTCTCAACTTTTTAGCACATGTTATGTGGGCGAAATGATGATAACATGCCAACTTTCAACCTTTTCAGAGTTCATTTGTAGTCCTTTGCACTTTCAGGGTCATTTAGATCAAAAAATCAATAACTGCATAAAAAATAACAAATGAAGTCAGAAAGGGTTGAAAATTTATGATGTAGCTTTGACTGATGCATTTTGAACACACAAACATCCTGGAGTTCAAATAAGTTCAAGAAAATGAAATGCGTTTTGTAAAAGATGAGTTTCTCTCCGAAACAGTGATACTTCGAAAGAGACTATCTGTTTTTGTACACGAAGTGCATCCAGCTTTTGCCGTAACGCTCTCAACTTTTTAGCACATGATATGTGGGTGAATCTATGATACCTTGCCAACTTTCAACATGTTCAGAGTTCATTTGTAGTGCTTTTCAATATCAAGGTCATTTAGCTCAAAAAATCGATAACTGCATGAAAAATAACAAATGAAGTCAGAAATGGTTGAAAATTGGTGATGTGGCTTTGAATGGTGCATTTTGAGCTCACAAAAAGCCTGGAGCTCAAACAAGTTCAAGAAAATGAAATGCCTTTTGTAACAGGTGAGTTTCCGTCCGAACCGGTGATAATTCGAAAGAGACTATTCTTTTTGTACACGAAGTGCATCCAACGTTTGCCGTAACCCTCTCAACTTTCTAGCACTAGCTAGGTGGGTGAAATGATGATTCCGTGCCAACTTTAAACCTTTTCAGAGTTCATTTGTAGTGCTTTTCAATTTCAGGGTCATTTAGCTAAAAAAATCAATAACTGCATGAAAAATAACAAATGAAATCAGAAAAGGTTGAAAATTGATGATGTGGATTTGAATGGTGCATTTTGAACACACAAAAAGCCTGGAGTTCAAATAAGTTCAAGAATATGAAATGCATTTTGTAACAGATGAGTTTCCGTCCAAAACCCTGATACTTCGAAAGAGACTATCCGTTTTGTACATGAAGTGCATCTAGGTTTTGTCGTAACGCTCTCAACTTTTTAGCACATGCTATGTGCGTAAATTATGATACCATGCGAACTTTCAACCTTTTCAGAGTTCATTTGTAGTGCTTTTCAATTTGAGGGTCATTTAGCTCAAAAAAAATAACTGCATGAAAAATAACAAATGAAGTCAAAAAGGGTTGAAAATTGTTGAAGTGGCTTTGGATGGTGAATTTTGAACACACAAAAAGCCTCGAGTTCAAATAAGTTCAAGAAAATGAAATGCCTTTTGTAATAGATGAGTTTTCGTCCGAAACCGTGGTACTTCGAAAGTGACTGTCCGTTTTGTACACGAAGTGCATCTAGGTTTTGTCGTAACGCTCTCAACTTTTTAGCACAAGCTATGTGGGTGAAATGATGATACCATGCCAACTTTCAACCTTTTCAGAGTTCATTTGTAGTGCTTTTCAATTTCAGGGTCATTTAGCTCAAAAAATCAATAACTGCATGAAAATTAACAAATGAAGTCAGAAAGGGTTGAAAATTGATGATGTGGAATTCTATGGTGCATTTTGAATGCACAAAAAGCCTCGAGTTCAAATAAGTGCAAGAAAATGAAATGCCTATTGTAACAGATGAGTTTCCGTTCAAAACCGTGATACTTGGAAAGAGACTGTCCGTTTTGTACACGAAGTTCATCAAGCTTTCCCGTAACCGTCTCAACTTAATAGCGCATGCTATGTGGGTGAAATGATGATACAATGCCAACTTTCAACCTTTTTAGAGTTCGGTTGTAGTGCTTTTCAATTTCAGGGTCATTTTGCTCAAAAATATCAATAACTTCATGAAAAATAACAAATGATGTCAGAAAGGGTTGAAAATTGATGATGTGGCTTTGAATGGTGCATTTTGAACACACAAAAAGCCTGGAGTTCAAATAAGTTCAAGAAAATGAAATGCCTTTTGTAACAGATGAGTTTCCGTCTGAAACCGTGATACTTCGAAAGAGACTGTCCGTTTTGTACACGAATTGCATCCAGCTTTTGTCGTAACCTTCTCAACTTTATAGCACATGCTCTGTGGGTGAAATGATGATAACATGCCAACTTTCAACCTTTTCAAAGTTCATTTGTAGTGCTTTTCAATTTCAAGGTCATTTAGCTCAAAAAATTGAATAACTGCATGAAAAATAACAAATGAAGTCAGAAAGGGTTGAAAATTGATGATGTGGCTTTGACTGATGCATTTTGAACACACAAAAAGCCTTGAGTTCAAATAAGTTCGAGAAAATGAAATGCCTTCTGTAACAAATGAGTTTCTGTCCGAAACCGTGATACTTCAAAAGAGATTGTCTGTTTTGTACACGAAGTGCATCCAGCTTTTGCGGTAACCCTCTCAACTTTTTAGCACATGCTATGTGGGTGAAATGATGATACAATGCCAACTTTCAACCTTTTCAGAGTTCAGTTGTAGTGCTTTTCAATTTCAGGGTCATTTTGCTCAGAAATATCAATAACTTCATGAAAAATAACAAATAATGTCAGAAAGGGTTGAAAATTTATGATGTGGCTTTGAATAGTGCATTTTGAACACACAAAAATCCTGGAGTTCAAATAAATTCAAGAAAATGAAATGCCTTTTGTAACAGATGAGTTTCCGTCTATAACCGTGATACTTCGAAAGACACTGTCCGTTTTGTACACGAATTGCATCCAGCTTTTGTCGTAACCTTCTCAACTTTTTAGCACATGCTCTGTGGGTGAAATGATGATAACATGCCAACTTTCAAACTTTTCAGAGTTCATAATTAGTGCTTTTCAATTTCAAGGTCATTTAGCCCAAAAAATTCAATAACTGCATGAAAAATAACCAATGAAGTCAGAAAGGGTTGAAAATTGATGATGTGGCTTTGACTGATGCATTTTGAACACACAAAAAGCCAGGAGTTCAAATAAGTTCGAGAAAATGAAATGCCTTCTGTAACAAATGAGTTTCTGTCCCAAACCGTGATACTTCGAAAGAGACTGTCTGTTTTGTACACGAAGTACATCCAGCTTTTGCCGTAACCCTCTCAACTTTTTAGCACATGTTATGTGGGTGAAATGAGGATACAATGCCAACTTTCAACCTTTTCAGAGTTCAGTTGTAGTGCTTTTCAATTTCAAGGTCATTTCGCTCAAAAATTTCAATAACTTCATGAAAAATAACAAATAATGTCAGAAAGGGTTGAAAATTTATGATGTGGCTTTGAATGGTGCATTTTGAACACACAAAAAGCCTGGAGTTCAAATAAGTTGAAGACAATGAAATGCCTTTTGTAACAGATGAGTTTCCGTCTGAAACCGTGATACTTCGAAAGAGACTGTCCGTTTTGTAGACGAATTGCATCCAGCTTTTGTCGTAACCTTCTCAACTTTATAGCACATGCTCTGTGGGTGAAATGATGATAACATGCCAACTTTCAACCTTTTCAGAGTTCATTGGCAGTGCTTTTCAATTTCGTGGTCATTTAGCCCAAAAATATCAATAACTGCATGAATAATAACAAATGATGTCAGAAAGGGTTGCAAATTGATGATGTGGCTTTGAATGGTGCATTTTGAACACACAAAAATCCTGGAGTTCAAATAAGTTCAAGAAAATAAATGCATTTTGTAACAGATGAGTTTCCGTCCAAAACACTGATACTTCGAAAGAGACTGTCCGTTTTGTAGTTTTTGACGTAACCCTTTCAACTTTTTAGCACATGCTATGTGCGTGAAATTATTATACCATGCCAACTTTCAACATTTTCAGAGTTCATTTGTAGTGCTTTTCAACTTGAGGGTCATTTAGCTAAAAAAACTGCATGAAAAACAACAGATGAAGTCAGAAAGGGTTGAAAATTGATGATGTCGCTTTGGATGGTGAATTTTGTACACACAAAAAGCCTGGAGTTCAAACAAGTTCATGAAAATGAAATGCCTTTTGTAACAGATGAGTTTCCATCCGAAACCGTGGTACTTCGAAAGTGACTGTCCGTTTTGTACATGAAGTGCATATAGGTTTTGTCGTAACCCTCTCCACTTTTTAGCACAAGCTATGTGGGTGAAATGATGATACCATGCCAACTTTAAACCTTTTCAGAGTTCATTTGTAGTTCTTTTCAATTTCAGGGTCATTTAGCTCAAAAAATCAATAACTGCATGAAAAAAACAAATGAAGTCAGAAAGGGTTGAAAATTGATGATGTGGGTTTGAATGGTGCATTTTGAACACACAAAAAGCCTCGAGTTCAAATAAGTGCAAGAAAATTAAATGCCTTTTGTAGCAGATGAGTTTCCGTCCGAAACCGTGATACTTCAAAAGAGACTGTCCGTTTTGTACACGAAGTTCATCCAGCTTTCCCGTAACCCTCTCAACTTAATAGCGCGTGCTATGTGGCTGAAATGATGATACAATGCCAACTTTCAACCTTTTCAGAGTTCAGTTGTAGTGCTTTTCAATTTCAGGGTCATTTTGCTCAAAAATATCAACAACTTCATCAAAAATAACAAATAATGTCAGAAAGGGTTGAAAATTTATGATGTGGCTTTGAATGGTGCATTTTGAACACACAGAAAGCCTGGAGTTCAAATAAGTTTAAGAAAATGAAATGCCTTTTGTAACAGATGAGTTTCCGTCTGAAACCGTGATACTTCGAAAGAGACTGTCCGTTTTGTACACGAATTGCATCCAGCTTTTGTCATAACCTTCTCATCTTTTTAGCACATGCTATGTGGGTGAAATGATGATAACATGCCAACTTTCAACATTTTCAGTGTTCATTTGTAGTGCTTTTCAATTTCAGGGTCATTTAGCTCAAAAAATTCAATAACTGCATGAAAAATAACAAATGAAGTCAGAAAGGGTTGAAAATTGATGATGTGGCTTTGAATGGTGCATTTTGAAGACACAAAAGCCTGGACTTCAAATAAGTTCAAGAAAATGAAATGCCTTTTGTAACAGATGAGTTTCCGACCGAAACCGTGATACTTCGAAAGAGATTGTCCGTTTTGTACACCAAGTGCATCCAGCTTTTGCCATAACCCTCTCAACTTTTTAGCACATGCTATGTGGGAGAAATTATGATACCATGCCAACTTTCAACCTTTTCAGAGTTCATTTGTAGTGCTTTTCAATTTCAGGCTCATTTAGCTCAAAAAATCAATAACAGCATGAAAAATAAGAAATGAAGTCAGAAATGGTTGAAAATGTATGATGTCGCTTTGAATGGTGCATTTTGAACACACAAAAAGCCTGGAGTTCAAACAAGTTCAAGAAAATGAAACGCCTTTTGTAACAGATGAGTTTCGGTCCGAAACCGTGATACTTCGAAAGAGACTGTCCGTTTTGTACACGAAGTGCATCCGACTTTTGTCATAACCCTCTCAACTTTTTAGCACATGTTATGTGGGTGAAATGATGATAACATGCCAACTTTCAACCTTTTTAGAGTTCATTTGTAGTGCTTTTCAATTTCAGGGTCATTTAGATCAAAAAAAATCAATAACTGCTTGAAATATAACAAATGAAGTCAGAAAGGGTTGAAAATTTATGATGTGGATTTGACTGATGCATTTTGAACACACAAACAGCCTGGAGTTCAAATAAGTTCAAGAAAATGAAATGCCTTTTGTAAAAGATGAGTTTCTCTCCGAAACCGTGATACTTCGAAAGAGACTGTCTATTTTCTACACGAAGTGCATCCAGCTTTTGCCGTAACGCTCTCAACTTCTTAGCACATGATATGTGGTTGAAATTATGATACCATGCCAACTTTCAACATGTTCAGAGTTCATTTGTAGTGCTTTTCAACTTCAAGGTCATTTAGCTCAAAAAAATCGACAAGTGCATGAAAAATAACAAATGAAGTCAGAAATGGTTGAAAATTGGTGATGTGGCTTTGAATGATGCATTTTGAACACGAAGTGCATCCAACCTTTTTCGTAACCCTCTCAACTTTCTAGCACTAGCTATGTGGGTGAAATGATGATTCCGTGCCAACTTTAAACCTTTTCAGAGTTCATTTGTAGGGCTTTTCAATTTCAGGGTCATTTTTCTCAAAAAATCAATAACTACATGAAAAATAACAAATGAAATCAGAAAAGGTTGAAAATTGATGATGTGGCTTTGAATGGTGCATTTTGAACACACAAAAAGCCTGGAGTTGAAATAAGTTCAAGAAAATGAAATGCATTTTGTAACAGATGAGTTTCCGTCCAAAACCTTGATACTTCGAAAGAGACTGTCCGTTTTGTAGTTTTTGCCGTAACCCTCTCAACTTTTTAGCACATGCTATGTGGGTGAAATGATGATACCATGCGAACATTCAACCTTTTCAGAGTTCATTTGTAGTGCTTTTCAATTTGAGGGTCATTTAGCTCAAAAAAATAACAAATGAAATCAGAAAAGGTTGAAAATTGATGATGTGGCTTTGAATGGTGCATTTTGAACACACAAAAAGCCTGGAGTTCAAATAAGTTCAAGAATATGAAATGCCTTTTGTAACAAATGAGTTTCCGTCCGAAACCGTGGTACTTCGAAAGTGACTATCCGTTTTGTACACGAAGTGCATCTAGGTTTTGTCGTAACCCTCTCAACTTTTTAGGACAAGCTATGTGGGTGAAATGATGATACCATGCGAACTTTCAACCTTTTCAGAGTTCATTTGTAGTGCTTTTCAATTTGAGGGTCATTTAGCTCAAAAAAATAACAAATGAAATCAGAAAAGGTTGAAAATTGATGATGTGGCTTTGAATGGTGCATTTTGAACACACAAAAAGCCTGGAGTTCAAATAAGTTCAAGAATATGAAATGCCTTTTGTAACAAATGAGTTTCCGTCCGAAACCGTGGTACTTCGAAAGTGACTATCCGTTTTGTACACGAAGTGCATCTAGGTTTTGTCGTAACCCTCTCAACTTTTTACGACAAGCTATGTGGGTGAAATGATGATACCATGCCAACTTTCAACCTTTTCAGAGTTCATTTGTAGTGCTTTTCAATTTCAGGTTCATTTAGCTCAAAAATCAATAATTGCATAAAAAATAACAAATTAAGTCAGAAAGGGTTGAAAATTGATGATGTGGCTTTGAATGTTGCATTTTGAACACACAAAAAGCCTCGAGTTCAAATAAGTGCAAGAAAATGAAATGCCTTTTGTAACAGATGAGTTTCCGTCCGAAACCATGACACCTGGAAAGAGACTGTCTGTTTGGTACACGAAGTTCGTCAAGCTTTCACGTAACCGTCTCAACTTAATAGCGCATGCTATGTGGGTGAAATGATGATACAATGCCAACTTTCAACCTTTTTAGAGTTCGGTTGTAGTGCTTTTCAATTTCAGGGTCATTTTGCTCAAAAATATCAATAACTTCATGAAAAATAACAAATGATGTCAGAAAGGGTTGAAAATTGATGATGTGGCTTTGAATGGTGCATTTTGAACACACAAAAAGCCTGGAGTTCAAATAAGTTCAAGAAAATGAAATGCCCTTTGTAAAAGATGAGTTTCTCTCCAAAACCGTGATACTTCGAAAGAGACTGTCTGTTTTCTATACGAAGTGCATCCAGCTTTTGCCGTAACGCTCTCAACTTCTTAGCACATGATAGTTGGTTGAAATTATGATACCATGCCAACTTTCAACATGTTCAGAGTTCATTTGTAGTGCTTTTCAATTTCAAGGTCATTTAGCTCAAAAAAATCGACAAGTGCATGAAAAATAACAAATGAAGTCAGAAATGGTTGAAAATTGGTGATGTGGCTTTCAAAGGTGCATTTTGAGCTCACAAAAAGCCTGGAGCTCAAACAAGTTCAAGAAAATGAAATGCCTTTTGTCACAGGTGAGTTTCTTCCGAAACCGTGATACTTCGAAAGAGACTATTCTTTTTGTACACGAAGTGCATCCAACCATTTTCGTAACCCTCTCAACTTTCTAGCACTAGCTATGTGGGTGAAATGATGATTCCGTGCCAACTTTAAACCTTTTCAGAGTTCATTTGTAGGGCTTTTCAATTTCAGGGTCATTTTGCTCAAAAAATCAATAACTGCATGAAAAATAACAAATGAAATCAGAAAAGGTTGAAAATTGATGATGTGGCTTTGAATGGTGCATTTTGAACACACAAAAAGCCTGGAGTTCAAATAAGTTCAAGAAAATGAAATGCATTTTGTAACAGATGAGTTTCCGTCCAAAACCCTGATACTTCGAAAGAGACTGTCCGTTTTGTAGTTTTTGCCGTAACCCTCTCAAATTTTTAGCACATGCTATGTGCGTGAAATTATGATACCATGCGAACTTTCAACCTTTTCAGAGTTCATTTGTAGTGCTTTTCAATTTGAGGGTCATTTAGCTCAAAAAAATAACAAATGAAATCAGAAAAGGTTGAAAATTAATGATGTGGCTTTGAATGGTGCATTTTGAACACACAAAAAGCCTGGAGTTCAAATAAGTTCAAGAATATGAAATGCCTTTTGTAACAAATGAGTTTCCGTCCGAAACCGTGGTACTTCGAAAGTGACTATCCGTTTTGTACACGAAGTGCATCTAGGTTTTGTCGTAACCCTCTCAACTTTTTAGGACAAGCTATGTGGGTTAAATGATGATACCATGCCAACTTTCAACCTTTTCAGAGTTCATTTGTAGTGCTTTTCAATTTCAGGTTCATTTAGCTCAAAAATCAATAACTCCATAAAAAATAACAAATTAAGTCAGAAAGGGTTGAAAATTGATGATGTGGCTTTGAATGTTGCATTTTGAACACACAAAAAGCCTCGAGTTCAAATAAGTGCAAGAAAATGAAATGCCTTTTGTAACAGATGAGTTTCCGTCCGAAACCGTGACACTTGGAAAGAGACTGTCCGTTTGGTACACGAAGTTCAGCAAGCTTTCTCGTAACCGTCTCAACTTAATAGCGCATGCTATGTGGGTGAAATGATGATACAATGCCAACTTTCAACCTTTTTAGAGTTCGGTTGTAGTGCTTTTCAATTTCAGGGTCATTTTGCTCAAAAATATCAATAACTTCATGAAAAATAACAAATGATGTCAGAAAGGGTTGAAAATTGATGATGTGGCTTTGAATGGTGCATTTTGAACACACAAAAAGTCTGGAGTTCAAATACGTTCAAAAAATGAAATGCCTTTGGTAACAGATGAGTTTTGGTCCGAAACCGTGATACTTCGAAAGAGATTGTCCGTTTTGTACACGAAGTTCATCCAGCTTTCCCGTAACCCTCTCAACTTAATAGCTCATGATATGTGGGTGAAATGATGATACAATGCCAAATTTCAACCGTTTTAGAGTTCAGTTGTAGTGCTTTTCAATTTCAGGGTCATTTAGCTCAAAAATAGCAATAACTGCATGAAAAATAACAACTGATGTCAGAAAGGGTTGAAAATCTATGATGTGGCTTTGAATGGTGCATTTTGAACACACAAAAAGCCTGGAGTTCAAATAAATTCAAGAAAATAAAATGCCTTTTGTAACAGATGAGTTTCCTTCTGAAACCGTGATACTTCGAAAGAGACTGTCCGTTTTGTACACGAATTGCATCCAGCTTTTGTCGTAACCTTCTCAACTTTTTAGTACATGCTCTGTGGGTGAAATGATGATAACATGCCAACTTTCAACCTTTTCAAAGTTCATTTGTAGTGCTTTTCAATTTCAAGGCCATTTAGCTCAAAAAATTCAATAACTGCATGAAAAATAACAAATGAAGTCAGAAAGGGTTGAAAATTGATGATGTGGCTTTGACTGATGCATTTTGAACACACAAAAAGCCTGGAGTTCAAATAAGTTCGAGAAAATGAAATGCCTTCTGTAACAAATGAGTTTCTGTCCGAAACCGTGATACTTCGAAAGAGATTGTCTGTTTTGTACACGAAGTGCATCCAGCTTTTGCGGTAACCCTCTCAACTTTTTAGCACATGCTATGTGGGTGAAATGATGATACAATGCCAACTTTCAACCTTTTCAGAGTTCAGTTGTAGTGCTTTTCAATTTCAGGGTCATTTTGCTTACAAATATCAATAACTTCATGAAAAATAACAAATAATGTCAGAAAGGGTTGAAAATTTATGATGTGGCTTTGAATAGTGCATTTTGAACACACAAAAAGCCTGGAGTTCAAATAAATTCAAGAAAATGAAATGCCTTTTGTAACAGATGAGTTTCCGTCTATAACCGTGATACTTCGGAAGAGACTGTCCGTTTTGTACACGAATTGCATCCAGCTTTTGTCGTAACCTTCTCAACTTTTTAGCACATGCTCTGTGGGTGAAATGATGATAACATGCCAACTTTCAACCTTTTCAGAGTTCATAATTACTGCTTTTCAATTTCAAGGTCATTTAGCCCAAAAAATTCAATAACTGCATGAAAAATAACCAATGAAGTCAGAAAGGGTTGAAAATTGATGATGTGGCTTTGACTGATGCATTTTGAACACACAGAAAGCCAGGAGTTCAAATAAGTTCGAGAAAATGGAATGCCTTCTGTAACAAATGAGTTTCTGTCCCAAACCGTGATACTTCGAAAGAGACTGTCTGTTTTGTACACGAAGTACATCCAGCTTTTGCCGTAACCCTCTCAACTTTTTAGCACATGTTATGTGGGTGAAATGAGGATACAATGCCAACTTTCAACCTTTTCAGAGTTCAGTTGTAGTGCTTTTCAATTTCAAGGTCATTTCGCTCAAAATTTTCAATAACTTCATGAAAAATAACAAATAATGTCAGAAAGTGTTGAAAATTTATGATGTGGCTTTGAATGGTGCATTTTGAACACACAAAAAGCCTGGAGTTCAAATAAGTTCAGGACAATGAAATGCCTTTTGTAACAGATGAGTTTCCGTCTGAAACCGTGATACTTCGAAAGAGACTGTCCGTTTTGTAGACGAATTGCATCCAGCTTTTGTCGTAACCTTCTCAACTTTATAGCACATGCTCTGTGGGTGAAATGATGATAACATGCCAACTTTCAACCTTTTCAGAGTTCATTGGCAGTGCTTTTCAATTTCGTGGTCATTTAGCCCAAAAATATCAATAACTACATGAAAAATAACAAATGATGTCAGAAAGGGTTGCAAATTGATGATGTGGCTTTGAATGGTGCATTTTCAACACACAAAAAGCCTGGAGTTCAAATAAGTTCAAGAAAATAAATGCATTTTGTAACAGATGAGTTTCCGTCCAAAACACTCATACTTCGAAAGAGACTGTCCGTTTTGTAGTTTTTGCCGTAACCCTTTCAACTTTTTAGCACATGCTATGTGCGTGAAATTATTATACCATGCCAACTTTCAACCTTTTCAGAGTTCATTTGTAGTGCTTTTCAACTTCAGGGTCATTTGCTAAAAAAAACTGCATGAAAAACAACAGATGAAGTTAGAAAGGGTTGAAAATTGATGATGTCGCTTTGGATGGTGAATTTTGTACACACAAAAAGCCTGGAGTTCAAACAAGTTCAAGAAAATGAAATGCCTTTTGTAACAGATGAGTTTCCATCCGAAACCGTGGTACTTCGAAAGTGACTGTCCGTTTTAGCACAAGCTATGTGGGTGAAATGATGATACCATGCCAACTTTAAACCTTTTCAGAGTTCATTTGTAGTTCTTTTAAATTTCAGGGTCATTTAGCTCAAAAAATCAATAACTGCATGAAAAAAAACAAATGATGTCAGAAAGGGTTGAAAATTGATGATGTGGGTTTGAATGGTGCATTTTGCACACACAAAAATCCTCGAGTTCAAATAAGTGCAAGAAAATTAAATGCCTTTTGTAGCAGATGAGTTTCTGTCCGAAACCGTGATACTTCGAAAGAGACTGTCCGTTTTGTACACGAAGTTCATCCAGCTTTCCCGTAACCCTCTCAACTTAATAGCGCATGCTATGTGGCTGAAATGATGATACAATGCCAACTTTCAACCTTTTCAGAGTTCAGTTGTAGTGCTTTTCAATTTGAGGGTCATTTTGCTCAAAAATATCAATAACTTCATCAAAAATAACAAATAATGTCAGAAAGGGTTGAAAATTTATGATGTGGCTTTGAATGGTGCATTTTGAACACACAAAAAGCCTGGAGTTCAAATAAGTTTAAGAAAATGAAATGCCTTTTGTAACAGATGAGTTTCCGTCTGAAACCGTGATACTTCGAAAGAGACTGTCCGTTTTGTACACGAATTGCATCCAGCTTTTATCGTAACCTTCTCATCTTTTTAGCACATGCTATGTGGGTGAAATGATGATAACATGCCAACTTTCAACATTTTCAGTGTTCATTTGTAGTGCTTTTCAATTTCAGGGTCATTTAGCTCAAAAAATTCAATAACTGCATGAAAAATAACAAATGAAGTCAGAAAGGGTTGAAAATTGATGATGTGGCTTTGAATGGTGCATTTTGAAGACACAAAAGCCTGGAGTTCAAATAAGTTCAAGAAAATGAAATGCCTTTTGTAAGAGATGAGTTTCCGACCGAAACCGTGATACTTCGAAAGAGATTGTCCGTTTTGTACACCAAGTGCATCCAGCTTTTGCCATAACCCTCTCAACTTTTTAGCACATGCTATGTGGGAGAAATTATGATACCATGCCAACTTTCAACCTTTTCAGAGTTCATTTGTAGTGCTTTTCAATTTCAGGGTCATTTAGCTCAAAAAATCAATAACTGCATGAAAAATAAGAAATGAAGTCAGAAATGGTTGAAAATGTATGATGTCGCGTTGAATGGTGCATTTTGAACACACAAAAAGCCTGGAGTTCAAATAAGTTCAAGAAAATGAAACGCCTTTTGTAACAGATGAGTTTTCATCCGAAACCGTGATACTTCGAAAGAGACTGTCCGTTTTGTACACGAAGTGCATCCGACTTTTGTCATAACCCTCTCAACTTTTTAGCACATGTTATGTGGGTGAAATGATGATAACATGCCAACTTTCAACCTTTTCAGAGTTCATTTGTAGTGCTTTTCAATTTCAGGGTCATTTAGATCAAAAAAATCAATAACTGCTTGAAAAATAACAAATGAAGTCAGAAAGGGTTGAAACTTTATGATGTGGATTTGACTGATGCATTTTGAACACACAAACAGTCTGGAGTTCAAATAAGTTCAAGAAAATGAAATGCCTTTTGTAAAAGATGAGTTTCTCTCCGAAACCGTGATACTTCGAAAGAGACTGTCTGTTTTCTACACGAAGTGCATCCAGCTTTTGCCGTAACGCTCTCAACTTCTTAGCACATGATATGTGGTTGAAATTATGATACCATGCCAACTTTCAACATGTTCAGAGTTCATTTGTGGTGGTTTTCAATTTCAAGGTCATTTAGCTCAAAAAAATCGACAAGTGCATGAAAAATAACAAATGAAGTCAGAAATGGTTGAAAATTGGTGATGTGGCTTTGAAAGGTGCATTTTGAGCTCACAAAAAGCCTGGAGCTCAAACAAGTTCAAGAAAATGAAATGCCTTTTGTCACAGGTGAGTTTCTTCCGAAACCGTGATACTTCGAAAGAGACTATTCTTTTTGTACACGAAGTGCATCCAACCTTTTTCGTAACCCTCTCAACTTTCTAGCACTAGCTATGTGGGTGAAATGATGATTCCGTGCCAACTTTAAACCTTTTCAGAGTTCATTTGTAGGGCTTTTCAATTTCAGGGTCATTTAGCTCAAAAAATCAATAACTGCATGAAAAATAACAAATGAAATCAGAAAAGGTTGAAAATTGATGATGTGGCTTTGAATGGTGCATTTTGAACACACACAAAGCCTGGAGTTCAAATAAGTTCAAGAAAATGAAATGCATTTTGTAACAGATGAGTTTCCGTCCAAAACCCTGATACTTCGAAAGAGACTGTCCGTTTTGTAGTTTTTGCCGTAACCCTCTCAACTTTTTAGCACATGCTATGTGCGTGAAATTATGATACCATGTAAACTTTCAACCTTTTCAGAGTTCATTTGTAGTGCTTTTCAATTTGAGGGTCATTTAGCTCAAAAAAATAACAAATGAAATCAGAAAAGGTTGAAAATTGATGATGTGGCTTTGAATGGTGCATTTTGAACACACAAAAAGCCTGGAGTTCAAATAAGTTCAAGAATATGAAATGCCTTTTGTAACAAATGAGTTTCCGTCCGAAACCGTGGTACTTCGAAAGTGACTATCCGTTTTGTACACGAAGTGCATCTAGGTTTTGTCGTAACCCTCTCAACTTTTTAGGACAAGCTATGTGGGTGAAATGATGATACCATGCCAACTCTCAACCTTTTCAGAGTTCATTTGTAGTGCTTTTCAATTTCAGGTTCATTTAGCTCAAAAATCAATAACTGCATAAAAAATAACAAATTAAGTCAGAAAGGGTTGAAAATTGATGATGTGGCTTTGAATGTTGCATTTTGAACACACAAAAAGCCTCGAGTTCAAATAAGTGCAATGTAATGAAATGCCTTTTGTAACAGATGAGTTTCCGTCCGAAACCGTGACACTTGGAAAGAGACTGTCCGTTTGGTACAAGAATTTCATCAAGCTTTCCCGTAACCCTCTCAACTTAATAGCGCATGCTATGTGGGTGAAATGATGATACAATGCCAACTTTCAACCTTTTCAGAGTTCAGTTGTAGTGCTTTTCAATTTCAGGGTCATTTTGCTCAAAAATATCAATAACTTCATGAAAAATAACGACTGATTTCAGAAAGGGTTGAAAATTTATGATGTGGCTTTGAATGGTGCATTTTGAACACACAAAAAGCCTGGAGTTCAAATAAGTTCAAGAAAATGAAATGCCTTTTGTAACAGATGCGTTTCCGTCTGAAACCGTGATACTTCAAAAGAGACTGTCCGTTTTGTACACGAATTGCATCCAGCTTTTGTCGTAACCTTCTCAACTTTTTAGCACATGCTCTGTGGGTGAAATGATAATAACATGCCAACTTTCAACCTTTTTCAGAGTTCATTTGTAGTGCTTTTCAATTTCAAGGTCATTTAGCTCAAAAAATTCAATAACTGCATGAAAAATAACAAATGAAGTCAGAAAGGGTTGAAAATTTATGATGTGGCTTTGACTGATGCATTTTGAACACACAAAAAGCCTAGAGTTCAAATAAGTTCGAGAAAATGAAATGCCTTTTGTAACAGATGAGTTTCCGTCCGAAACCGTGATACTTCGAAAGAGACTGTCCGTTTTGTACACGAAGTTCATCCAGCTTTCACGTAACCCTCTCAACTTAATAGCGCATGCTATGTGGGTGAAATGATGATACAATGCCAACTTTCAACCTTTTCAGAGTTCAGTTGTAGTGCTTTTCAATTTCAGGGTCATTTTGCTCAAAAATATCAATAACTTCATGAAAAATAACAAATAATGTCAGAAAGGGTTGAAAAATTATGATGTGGCTTTGAATGGTGCATTGTGAACACACAAAAACATGGAGTTCAAATAAGTTCAAGAAAATGAAATGCCTTTTGTAACAGATGAGTTTCCGTCTGAAACCGTGATACTTCGAAAGAGACTGTCCGTTTGGTACACGAACTGCATCCAGCTTTTGTCGTAACCTTCTCAACTTTTTAGCACATGCTATGTGGGTGAAATGATGATAACATGCCAACTTTCAACATTTTGAGAGTTCATTTGTAGTGCTTTTCAATTTCAGGGTCATTGAGCTCAAAAAATTCAATAACTGCATGAAAAATAACAAATGAAGTCAGAAAGGGTTGAAAATTGATGATGTGGCTTTGACTGATGCATTTTGAACACACAAAAAGCCTGGAGTTCAAATAAGTTCAAGAAAATGAAATGGCTTCTGTAACTAATGAGTTTCTGTCCGAAACCGTGATACTTCGACAAAGACTGCCTGTTTTGTACACGAAGTGCATCCTGGTTTTGCCTAACCCTCTCAACTTTTTAGCATATGCTATATGGGTGAAATTATGATACCATGCCAAATTTCAACCTTTTCAGAGTTCATTTGTAGAGTTTTTCAATTTCAAGGTCATTTAGCTCAAAAAATCAATAACTGCATGAAAAATAACAAATGAAGTTAGAAAGGGTTGAAAATTGATGATGTGGCTTTGAATGGTGCATTTTGAACACACAAAAGCCTGGAGTTCAAATAAGTTCAAGAAAATAAATGCATTTTGTAACAGATGAGTTTCCGTCCAAAACCCTGATACTTCGGAAGAGACTGTCCGTTTTGTAGTTTTTGCCGTAACCCTCTCAACTTTTTAGCACATGCTATGTGCGTGAACTTATGATACCATGCCAACTTTCAACCTTTTCAGAGGTCATTTGCAATGCTTTTCAACTTGAGGGTCATTTAGCTAAAAAAATCACTTCATGAAAAACAACAAATGAAGTCATAAAGGGTTGATGATGTCGCTTTGGATGGTGAATTTTGAACACACAGAAAGCCTGGAGTTCAAACAAGTTTAAGAAAATGAAATGCCTTTTGTAACAAATGAGTTTCCGTCCGAAACCGTGATACTTCGAAAGAGACTGTCCGTTTTGTACATAAAGTGCATCCAGTTTTTGTCGTAACCCTCTCAAAATTTTAGCACATGCTATGTGGGTGAAATGATGATAACATGCCAACTTTCAACCTTTTCAGAGTTCATTTGTAGTGCTTTTCAATTTCAGGGTCATTTAGATCAAAAAAAATCAATAACTGCTTGAAATATAACAAATGAAGTCAGAAAGGGTTGAAAATTTATGATGTGGATTTGACTGATGCATTTTGAACACACAAACAGCCTGGAGTTCAAATAAGTTCAAGAAAATGAAATGCCTTTTGTAAAAGATGAGTTTCTCTCCGAAACCGTGATACTTCGAAAGAGACTGTCTATTTTCTACACGAAGTGCATCCAGCTTTTGCCGTAACGCTCTCAACTTCTTAGCACATGATATGTGGTTGAAATTATGATACCATGCCAACTTTCAACATGTTCAGAGTTCATTTGTAGTGCTTTTCAACTTCAAGGTCATTTAGCTCAAAAAAATCGACAAGTGCATGAAAAATAACAAATGAAGTCAGAAATGGTTGAAAATTGGTGATGTGGCTTTGAATGATGCATTTTGAACACGAAGTGCATCCAACCTTTTTCGTAACCCTCTCAACTTTCTAGCACTAGCTATGTGGGTGAAATGATGATTCCGTGCCAACTTTAAACCTTTTCAGAGTTCATTTGTAGGGCTTTTCAATTTCAGGGTCATTTTTCTCAAAAAATCAATAACTACATGAAAAATAACAAATGAAATCAGAAAAGGTTGAGAATTGATGATGTGGCTTTGAATGGTGCATTTTGAACACACAAAAAGCCTGGAGTTGAAATAAGTTCAAGAAAATGAAATGCATTTTGTAACAGATGAGTTTCCGTCCAAAACCTTGATACTTCGAAAGAGACTGTCCGTTTTGTAGTTTTTGCCGTAACCCTCTCAACGTTTTAGCACATGCTATGTGGGTGAAATGATGATACCATGCGAACATTCAACCTTTTCAGAGTTCATTTGTAGTGCTTTTCAATTTGAGGGTCATTTAGCTCAAAAAAATAACAAATGAAATCAGAAAAGGTTGAAAATTGATGATGTGGCTTTGAATGGTGCATTTTGAACACACAAAAAGCCTGGAGTTCAAATAAGTTCAAGAATATGAAATGCCTTTTGTAACAAATGAGTTTCCGTCCGAAACCGTGGTACTTCGAAAGTGACTATCCGTTTTGTACACGAAGTGCATCTAGGTTTTGTCGTAACCCTCTCAACTTTTTAGGACAAGCTATGTGGGTGAAATGATGATACCATGCGAACTTTCAACCTTTTCAGAGTTCATTTGTAGTGCTTTTCAATTTGAGGGTCATTTAGCTCAAAAAAATAACAAATGAAATCAGAAAAGGTTGAAAATTGATGATGTGGCTTTGAATGGTGCATTTTGAACACACAAAAAGCCTGGAGTTCAAATAAGTTCAAGAATATGAAATGCCTTTTGTAACAAATGAGTTTCCGTCCGAAACCGTGGTACTTCGAAAGTGACTATCCGTTTTGTACACGAAGTGCATCTAGGTTTTGTCGTAACCCTCTCAACTTTTTACGACAAGCTATGTGGGTGAAATGATGATACCATGCCAACTTTCAACCTTTTCAGAGTTCATTTGTAGTGCTTTTCAATTTCAGGTTCATTTAGCTCAAAAATCAATAATTGCATAAAAAATAACAAATTAAGTCAGAAAGGGTTGAAAATTGATGATGTGGCTTTGAATGTTGCATTTTGAACACACAAAAAGCCTCGAGTTCAAATAAGTGCAAGAAAATGAAATGCCTTTTGTAACAGATGAGTTTCCGTCCGAAACCATGACACCTGGAAAGAGACTGTCTGTTTGGTACACGAAGTTCGTCAAGCTTTCACGTAACCGTCTCAACTTAATAGCGCATGCTATGTGGGTGAAATGATGATACAATGCCAACTTTCAACCTTTTTAGAGTTCGGTTGTAGTGCTTTTCAATTTCAGGGTCATTTTGCTCAAAAATATCAATAACTTCATGAAAAATAACAAATGATGTCAGAAAGGGTTGAAAATTGATGATGTGGCTTTGAATGGTGCATTTTGAACACACAAAAAGCCTGGAGTTCAAATAAGTTCAAGAAAATGAAATGCCCTTTGTAAAAGATGAGTTTCTCTCCAAAACCGTGATACTTCGAAAGAGACTGTCTGTTTTCTATACGAAGTGCATCCAGCTTTTGCCGTAACGCTCTCAACTTCTTAGCACATGATAGTTGGTTGAAATTATGATACCATGCCAACTTTCAACATGTTCAGAGTTCATTTGTAGTGCTTTTCAATTTCAAGGTCATTTAGCTCAAAAAAATCGACAAGTGCATGAAAAATAACAAATGAAGTCAGAAATGGTTGAAAATTGGTGATGTGGCTTTGAAAGGTGCATTTTGAGCTCACAAAAAGCCTGGAGCTCAAACAAGTTTAAGAAAATGAAATGCCTTTTGTCACAGGTGAGTTTCTTCCGAAACCGTGATACTTCGAAAGAGACTATTCTTTTTGTACACGAAGTGCATCCAACCTTTTTCGTAACCCTCTCAACTTTCTAGCACTAGCTATGTGGGTGAAATGATGATACCGTGCCAACTTTAAACCTTTTCAGAGTTCATTTGTAGGGCTTTTCAATTTCAGGGTCATTTAGCTCAAAAAATCAATAACTGCATGAAAAATAACAAATGAAATCAGAAAAGGTTGAAAATTGATGATGTGGCTTTGAATGGTGCATTTTGAACACACACAAAGCCTGGAGTTCAAATAAGTTCAAGAAAATGAAATGCATTTTGTAACAGATGAGTTTCCGTCCAAAACCCTGATACTTCGAAAGAGACTGTCCGTTTTGTAGTTTTTGCCGTAACCCTCTCAACTTTTTAGCACATGCTATGTGCGTGAAATTATGATACCATGTAAACTTTCAACCTTTTCAGAGTTCATTTGTAGTGCTTTTCAATTTGAGGGTCATTTAGCTCAAAAAAATAACAAATGAAATCAGAAAAGGTTGAAAATTGATGATGTGGCTTTGAATGGTGCATTTTGAACACACAAAAAGCCTGGAGTTCAAATAAGTTCAAGAATATGAAATGCCTTTTGTAACAAATGAGTTTCCGTCCGAAACCGTGGTACTTCGAAAGTGACTATCCGTTTTGTACACGAAGTGCATCTAGGTTTTGTCGTAACCCTCTCAACTTTTTAGGACAAGCTATGTGGGTGAAATGATGATACCATGCCAACTCTCAACCTTTTCAGAGTTCATTTGTAGTGCTTTTCAATTTCAGGTTCATTTAGCTCAAAAATCAATAACTGCATAAAAAATAACAAATTAAGTCAGAAAGGGTTGAAAATTGATGATGTGGCTTTGAATGTTGCATTTTGAACACACAAAAAGCCTCGAGTTCAAATAAGTGCAATGTAATGAAATGCCTTTTGTAACAGATGAGTTTCCGTCCGAAACCGTGACACTTGGAAAGAGACTGTCCGTTTGGTACAAGAATTTCATCAAGCTTTCCCGTAACCCTCTCAACTTAATAGCGCATGCTATGTGGGTGAAATGATGATACAATGCCAACTTTCAACCTTTTCAGAGTTCAGTTGTAGTGCTTTTCAATTTCAGGGTCATTTTGCTCAAAAATATCAATAACTTCATGAAAAATAACGACTGATTTCAGAAAGGGTTGAAAATTTATGATGTGGCTTTGAATGGTGCATTTTGAACACACAAAAAGCCTGGAGTTCAAATAAGTTCAAGAAAATGAAATGCCTTTTGTAACAGATGCGTTTCCGTCTGAAACCGTGATACTTCGAAAGAGACTGTCCGTTTTGTACACGAATTGCATCCAGCTTTTGTCGTAACCTTCTCAACTTTTTAGCACATGCTCTGTGGGTGAAATGATAATAACATGCCAACTTTCAACCTTTTTCAGAGTTCATTTGTAGTGCTTTTCAATTTCAAGGTCATTTAGCTCAAAAAATTCAATAACTGCATGAAAAATAACAAATGAAGTCAGAAAGGGTTGAAAATTTATGATGTGGCTTTGACTGATGCATTTTGAACACACAAAAAGCCTAGAGTTCAAATAAGTTCGAGAAAATGAAATGCCTTTTGTAACAGATGAGTTTCCGTCCGAAACCGTGATACTTCGAAAGAGACTGTCCGTTTTGTACACGAAGTTCATCCAGCTTTCACGTAACCCTCTCAACTTAATAGCGCATGCTATGTGGGTGAAATGATGATACAATGCCAACTTTCAACCTTTTCAGAGTTCAGTTGTAGTGCTTTTCAATTTCAGGGTCATTTTGCTCAAAAATATCAATAACTTCATGAAAAATAACAAATAATGTCAGAAAGGGTTGAAAAATTATGATGTGGCTTTGAATGGTGCATTGTGAACACACAAAAACATGGAGTTCAAATAAGTTCAAGAAAATGAAATGCCTTTTGTAAAAGATGAGTTTCTCTCCGAAACCGTGATACTTCGAAAGAGACTGTCTATTTTCTACACGAAGTGCATCCAGCTTTTGCCGTAACGCTCTCAACTTCTTAGCACATGATATGTGGTTGAAATTATGATACCATGCCAACTTTCAACATGTTCAGAGTTCATTTGTAGTGCTTTTCAACTTCAAGGTCATTTAGCTCAAAAAAATCGACAAGTGCATGAAAAATAACAAATGAAGTCAGAAATGGTTGAAAATTGGTGATGTGGCTTTGAATGATGCATTTTGAACACGAAGTGCATCCAACCTTTTTCGTAACCCTCTCAACTTTCTAGCACTAGCTATGTGGGTGAAATGATGATTCCGTGCCAACTTTAAACCTTTTCAGAGTTCATTTGTAGGGCTTTTCAATTTCAGGGTCATTTTTCTCAAAAAATCAATAACTACATGAAAAATAACAAATGAAATCAGAAAAGGTTGAGAATTGATGATGTGGCTTTGAATGGTGCATTTTGAACACACAAAAAGCCTGGAGTTGAAATAAGTTCAAGAAAATGAAATGCATTTTGTAACAGATGAGTTTCCGTCCAAAACCTTGATACTTCGAAAGAGACTGTCCGTTTTGTAGTTTTTGCCGTAACCCTCTCAACGTTTTAGCACATGCTATGTGGGTGAAATGATGATACCATGCGAACATTCAACCTTTTCAGAGTTCATTTGTAGTGCTTTTCAATTTGAGGGTCATTTAGCTCAAAAAAATAACAAATGAAATCAGAAAAGGTTGAAAATTGATGATGTGGCTTTGAATGGTGCATTTTGAACACACAAAAAGCCTGGAGTTCAAATAAGTTCAAGAATATGAAATGCCTTTTGTAACAAATGAGTTTCCGTCCGAAACCGTGGTACTTCGAAAGTGACTATCCGTTTTGTACACGAAGTGCATCTAGGTTTTGTCGTAACCCTCTCAACTTTTTAGGACAAGCTATGTGGGTGAAATGATGATACCATGCGAACTTTCAACCTTTTCAGAGTTCATTTGTAGTGCTTTTCAATTTGAGGGTCATTTAGCTCAAAAAAATAACAAATGAAATCAGAAAAGGTTGAAAATTGATGATGTGGCTTTGAATGGTGCATTTTGAACACACAAAAAGCCTGGAGTTCAAATAAGTTCAAGAATATGAAATGCCTTTTGTAACAAATGAGTTTCCGTCCGAAACCGTGGTACTTCGAAAGTGACTATCCGTTTTGTACACGAAGTGCATCTAGGTTTTGTCGTAACCCTCTCAACTTTTTACGACAAGCTATGTGGGTGAAATGATGATACCATGCCAACTTTCAACCTTTTCAGAGTTCATTTGTAGTGCTTTTCAATTTCAGGTTCATTTAGCTCAAAAATCAATAATTGCATAAAAAATAACAAATTAAGTCAGAAAGGGTTGAAAATTGATGATGTGGCTTTGAATGTTGCATTTTGAACACACAAAAAGCCTCGAGTTCAAATAAGTGCAAGAAAATGAAATGCCTTTTGTAACAGATGAGTTTCCGTCCGAAACCATGACACCTGGAAAGAGACTGTCTGTTTGGTACACGAAGTTCGTCAAGCTTTCACGTAACCGTCTCAACTTAATAGCGCATGCTATGTGGGTGAAATGATGATACAATGCCAACTTTCAACCTTTTTAGAGTTCGGTTGTAGTGCTTTTCAATTTCAGGGTCATTTTGCTCAAAAATATCAATAACTTCATGAAAAATAACAAATGATGTCAGAAAGGGTTGAAAATTGATGATGTGGCTTTGAATGGTGCATTTTGAACACACAAAAAGCCTGGAGTTCAAATAAGTTCAAGAAAATGAAATGCCCTTTGTAAAAGATGAGTTTCTCTCCAAAACCGTGATACTTCGAAAGAGACTGTCTGTTTTCTATACGAAGTGCATCCAGCTTTTGCCGTAACGCTCTCAACTTCTTAGCACATGATAGTTGGTTGAAATTATGATACCATGCCAACTTTCAACATGTTCAGAGTTCATTTGTAGTGCTTTTCAATTTCAAGGTCATTTAGCTCAAAAAAATCGACAAGTGCATGAAAAATAACAAATGAAGTCAGAAATGGTTGAAAATTGGTGATGTGGCTTTGAAAGGTGCATTTTGAGCTCACAAAAAGCCTGGAGCTCAAACAAGTTTAAGAAAATGAAATGCCTTTTGTCACAGGTGAGTTTCTTCCGAAACCGTGATACTTCGAAAGAGACTATTCTTTTTGTACACGAAGTGCATCCAACCTTTTTCGTAACCCTCTCAACTTTCTAGCACTAGCTATGTGGGTGAAATGATGATACCGTGCCAACTTTAAACCTTTTCAGAGTTCATTTGTAGGGCTTTTCAATTTCAGGGTCATTTAGCTCAAAAAATCAATAACTGCATGAAAAATAACAAATGAAATCAGAAAAGGTTGAAAATTGATGATGTGGCTTTGAATGGTGCATTTTGAACACACACAAAGCCTGGAGTTCAAATAAGTTCAAGAAAATGAAATGCATTTTGTAACAGATGAGTTTCCGTCCAAAACCCTGATACTTCGAAAGAGACTGTCCGTTTTGTAGTTTTTGCCGTAACCCTCTCAACTTTTTAGCACATGCTATGTGCGTGAAATTATGATACCATGTAAACTTTCAACCTTTTCAGAGTTCATTTGTAGTGCTTTTCAATTTGAGGGTCATTTAGCTCAAAAAAATAACAAATGAAATCAGAAAAGGTTGAAAATTGATGATGTGGCTTTGAATGGTGCATTTTGAACACACAAAAAGCCTGGAGTTCAAATAAGTTCAAGAATATGAAATGCCTTTTGTAACAAATGAGTTTCCGTCCGAAACCGTGGTACTTCGAAAGTGACTATCCGTTTTGTACACGAAGTGCATCTAGGTTTTGTCGTAACCCTCTCAACTTTTTAGGACAAGCTATGTGGGTGAAATGATGATACCATGCCAACTCTCAACCTTTTCAGAGTTCATTTGTAGTGCTTTTCAATTTCAGGTTCATTTAGCTCAAAAATCAATAACTGCATAAAAAATAACAAATTAAGTCAGAAAGGGTTGAAAATTGATGATGTGGCTTTGAATGTTGCATTTTGAACACACAAAAAGCCTCGAGTTCAAATAAGTGCAATGTAATGAAATGCCTTTTGTAACAGATGAGTTTCCGTCCGAAACCGTGACACTTGGAAAGAGACTGTCCGTTTGGTACAAGAATTTCATCAAGCTTTCCCGTAACCCTCTCAACTTAATAGCGCATGCTATGTGGGTGAAATGATGATACAATGCCAACTTTCAACCTTTTCAGAGTTCAGTTGTAGTGCTTTTCAATTTCAGGGTCATTTTGCTCAAAAATATCAATAACTTCATGAAAAATAACGACTGATTTCAGAAAGGGTTGAAAATTTATGATGTGGCTTTGAATGGTGCATTTTGAACACACAAAAAGCCTGGAGTTCAAATAAGTTCAAGAAAATGAAATGCCTTTTGTAACAGATGCGTTTCCGTCTGAAACCGTGATACTTCGAAAGAGACTGTCCGTTTTGTACACGAATTGCATCCAGCTTTTGTCGTAACCTTCTCAACTTTTTAGCACATGCTCTGTGGGTGAAATGATAATAACATGCCAACTTTCAACCTTTTTCAGAGTTCATTTGTAGTGCTTTTCAATTTCAAGGTCATTTAGCTCAAAAAATTCAATAACTGCATGAAAAATAACAAATGAAGTCAGAAAGGGTTGAAAATTTATGATGTGGCTTTGACTGATGCATTTTGAACACACAAAAAGCCTAGAGTTCAAATAAGTTCGAGAAAATGAAATGCCTTTTGTAACAGATGAGTTTCCGTCCGAAACCGTGATACTTCGAAAGAGACTGTCCGTTTTGTACACGAAGTTCATCCAGCTTTCACGTAACCCTCTCAACTTAATAGCGCATGCTATGTGGGTGAAATGATGATACAATGCCAACTTTCAACCTTTTCAGAGTTCAGTTGTAGTGCTTTTCAATTTCAGGGTCATTTTGCTCAAAAATATCAATAACTTCATGAAAAATAACAAATAATGTCAGAAAGGGTTGAAAAATTATGATGTGGCTTTGAATGGTGCATTGTGAACACACAAAAACATGGAGTTCAAATAAGTTCAAGAAAATGAAATGCCTTTTGTAACAGATGAGTTTCCGTCTGAAACCGTGATACTTCGAAAGAGACTGTCCGTTTGGTACATGAACTGCATCCAGCTTTTGTCGTAACCTTCTCAACTTTTTAGCACATGCTATGTGGGTGAAATGATGATAACATGCCAACTTTCAACATTTGGAGAGTTCATTTGTAGTGCTTTTCAATTTCAGGGTCATTGAGCTCAAAAAATTCAATAACTGCATGAAAAATAAAGAATGAAGTCAGAAAGGGTTGAAAATTGATGATGTGGCTTTGACTGATGCATTTTGAACACACAAAAAGCCTGGAGTTCAAATAAGTTCAAGAAAATGAAATGGCTTCTGTAACTAATGAGTTTCTGTCCGAAACCGTGATACTTCGACAAAGACTGCCTGTTTTGTACACGAAGTGCATCCTGGTTTTGCCTAACCCTCTCAACTTTTTAGCATATGCTATATGGGTGAAATTATGATACCATGCCAAATTTCAACCTTTTCAGAGTTCATTTGTAGAGCTTTTCAATTTCAAGGTCATTTAGCTCAAAAAATCAATAACTGCATGAAAAATAACAAATGAAGTTAGAAAGGGTTGAAAATTGATGATGTGGCTTTGAATGGTGCATTTTGAACACACAAAAGCCTGGAGTTCAAATAAGTTCAAGAAAATAAATGCATTTTGTAACAGATGAGTTTCCGTCCAAAACCCTGATACTTCGGAAGAGACTGTCCGTTTTGTAGTTTTTGCCGTAACCCTCTCAACTTTTTAGCACATGCTATGTGCGTGAACTTATGATACCATGCCAACTTTCAACCTTTTCAGAGGTCATTTGCAGTGCTTTTCAACTTGAGGGTCATTTAGCTAAAAAAATCACTTCATGAAAAACAACAAATGAAGTCATAAAGGGTTGATGATGTCGCTTTGGATGGTGAATTTTGAACACACAGAAAGCCTGGAGTTCAAACAAGTTTAAGAAAATGAAATGCCTTTTGTAACAAATGAGTTTCTGTCCGAAATCGTGATACTTCAAAAGAGACTATCTGTTCTGTACACGAAGTGCATCTAGCTTTTGTCGTAACCCTCTCAACTTTTTAGCACAAGCTATGTGGGTGAAATGATGATACCATGCCTACTTTCAACCTTTTCAGAGTTCATTTGTAGTGCTTTTCAATTTTAGGGTAATTTAGCTCAAAAAATAAATAATTGGATGAAAAATAACAAATGAAGTCAGAAAGGGTTGAAAATTGATGATGTCGCTTTGGATGGTGTATTTTGTACACACAAAAAGCCTGGAGTTCAAATAAGTTGAAGAAAATGAAATGCCTTTTGTAAGAGATGAGTTTCTATTCGAAACCATGATACTTCAAAAGAGGTTGTCCGTTTTGTACACGAAGTGCATCTAGCTTTTGTCATAACCCTCTCAACTTTTCAGCACAAGCTATGTGGGTGAAATGATGATACCATGCCAACTTTCAACCTTTTCAGAGTTCATTTGTATTGCTTCTCAATTTCAGGGTAATTTAGCTCAAAAAATAAATAATTGCATGAAAAATAACAAATGAAGTCAAAAAGGGTTGAAAATTGATGATGTGGCTTTGAATGGTGCATTTTGAATGCACAAAAAGCCTGGAGTTCAAATAACTTCAAGAAAATGAAATGCCTTTTGTAACAGATGAGTTTCCGTCCGAAACCGTGATACTTCGAAAGAGACTGTCCGTTTTGTACATAAAGTGCATCCAGTTTTTGTCGTAACCCTCTCAAAATTTTAGCACATGCTATGTGTGTGAAATGATGATACCATGCCAACTTTCAACCTTTTCAGAGTTCATTTGTAGTGCTTTTCAATTTGAGTGTCATTTAGCTCAGAAAAAATCAATAACTGCATGAAAATTAACAAATGAAGTCAGAAAGGGTTGAAAACTGATGATGTGGCTTTGAATGGTGCATTTTGAACACACAAATAGCCCGGAGTTCAAATAAGTTCAAGAAAATGAAATGCCTTTTGTAAAAGATGAGTTTTCATCCGAATTCGTGATACTTCGAAAGAGACAATCCATTTTGTACACAAAGTGCATCTAGCTTTTGTCGTAACCCCCTCAACTTTTTAGCACATGCTATGTGTGTAAAATGATGATACCATGCCAACTTTAAACCTTTTCAGAGTTCATTTGTAGTGCTTTTCAATTTCAGGGTCATGTAGCTCAAAAAAGTCAATAACTGCATGAAAAATAACAAATGAACTCAAAAAGGGTTGAGAATTAATGATGTGGCTTTGAATGGTGCCTTTTGAACACACAAATATCCTGGAGTTCAAATTAGTTCAAGAAAATGAAATGCCTTTTGTAACAGATGAGTTCCCGTCCGAAACCGTGATACTTCGAAAGAGACTCTCCGTTTGGTACACAAAGTGCATCCAGCTTTTGCCGTAACCCTCTCACCATTTTAGCACATGCTATGTGGGTGAAATGATGATACCATGCCAACTTTCAACCTTTTCAGAGTTCATTTGTAGTGCATTTCAATTTCAGGGTCATTTAGCTAAAAAAATAACTGCGTGAAAAATAACAAATGAAGTTAGAAAGGGTTGAAAATTGATGATGTGGCTTTGGATGGTGAACTTTCAACACACAAAAAACCTAGAGTTCAAATAAGTTCAAGAAAATGAAATGCCTTTTGTAACAGATGAGTTTCCGTCCGAAACGGTGATACTTTGAAAGTGACTGTCCGTTTTGTACACGAATTGCATCCAGCTTTTGTCGTAACCTTATCAACTTTTTAGCACATGCTATGTGGGTGAAATGATGATAACATGCCAACTTTCAACCTTTCCAGACTTCATTTGTTGTGCTTTTCAATTTCAGGGTCATTTAGCTCAAAAAGTCAATAACTGCATGAAAAATAACAAATGAAGTCAGAAAGGGTTGAAAATTGATGATGTGGCTTTGAATGGTGCATTTTGAACACACAAAAACCCTGGAGTTCAAATAAGTTCAAGAAAATGAAATGCCTTTTGTTACAGATGAGTTTCCAACCGACACCGTGATACTTCGAAAGAGACTCTCCGTTTTGTACACGAAGTGGATCCAGCTTTTGCCGTAACCCTCTCAACTTTTGAGCACATGCTTTATGGGTGAAATGATGATAACCTGCCAACTTTCAACCTTTTCAGAGTTCATTTGTAGTGCTTTTCAACTTCAGGGTCACTTAGCTCAAAAATATCAATAACTGCATGAAAAATAACAAATGAAGTCAGAAAGGGTTGAAAATTGATGATGTGGCTTTGGCTGATGCATTTTGAACACACAAAAAGCCTGGAGTTCAAATAAGTTCAAGAAAATGAAATGGCTTCTGTAACAAATGAGTTTCTGCCGAAACCGTGATACTTCGAAAGAGACTGTCTGTTTTGTACACGAAGTGCATCCATCTTTTGCCGTAACCCTCTCAACTTTTTAGCAGATGCTCTGTGGGTGAAATTATGATACCATGCCAACATTCAACCTTTTCAGAGTTCATTTGTAGTGCTTTTCAATTTCGAGGTCATTTAGCTCAAAAAAATCAATAACCACAAAAAAAATTAGAAATGAAGTCAGAAACGGTTGAAAATTGATGATGTGGCTTTGACTGGCGCATTTTGAACACACATAAAGCCTGAAGTTCAAATAAGTTCAAGAAAATGAAATGCCTTTTGTAACAGATGATTTCCGTCCGAAACCGTGATACTTCGAAAGAGATTGTCCGTTTTGTACACGAAGTGCATACAGCTTTTGTCGTAACCCTCTCAACGTTTTAGAAGATGCTATGTGGGTGAAATTATGAAACTATGCCAACTTTCAACCTTTTCAGAGTTCATTTGTAGTGCTTTTCAATTTCAAGGTCATTTAGCTTAAAAAAATCAATAATTGCATGAAAAATAAATAATGAAGTCAGAAATGGTTGAAAATTAGTGATGTGGCTTTGAGTGGTGCATTTTGAGCTCACAAAAAGCCTGGAGTTCAAATAAGTTCAAGAAAATGAAATGCCTTTTGTAACAGATGAGTTTCCGTCCGAAACCGTGATACTTCGAAAGAGATTGTCCGTTTTGTACACGTAGTGCATCCAGCGTTTGTCGTAACCCTCTCAACTTTTTAGCACAAGATATGTGGGTGAAATGATGATTCCATGCCAACTTTACACATTTGCAGAGTTCATTTGTAGTGCTTTTCAATTTCAAGGTCATTTAGCTCAAAAAATACATAACTGCATGAAAAATAACAAATGAAGTCAGAAAGGGTTGAAAGTTGATGATGTGGCTTTGAATGGTCCATTTTGAACAGACAAAAAGCCTGGAGTTCAAATAAGTTCAAGAAAATGAAATGCATTTTGTAACCGATGAGTTTCCGTCCAAAACCCTGATACTTCGAAAGAGACTGTCCGTTTTGTAGTTTTTGTCGTAACCCTCTCAACTTTTTAGCACATGCTATGTGCGTGAAATTATGATACCATGCCAACTTTCAACCTTTTCAGAGTTCATTTGTAGTGCTTTTCAATTTCAGCGTCATTTAGCTCAAAAAAATAACGGCATGAAAAATAACAAATGAAGTCAGAAAGGGTTGAAAATTGATGACGTTACTTTGAATGGTGCATTTTGAACACAGAAAAAGCCTAGAGTTCAAATAAGTTCAAGAAAATGAAATGCCTTTTGTAACAGATGAGTTTCCGTCCGAAACTGTGATACTTCGAAAGAGATTGTCCGTTTTCTACACGAAGTGCATCTAGCTTTTGTCCTAACCCTCTCAACTGTTTTGCACAAGCTATGTGGGTGAAATGATGATACCATGGCAACTTTCAACCTTTGCAGAGTTCATTTGTAGTGCTTTTCAATTTCAGGGTCTTTTAGCTCAAAAAATCAATAACTGCATGAAAAATAACAAATGAAGTCAAAAAGGGTTGAAAATTGATGATGTGGCTTTGAATGGTGCATTTCGAACACACAAAGAGCCTGGAGAATGGAATGCCTTTTGTAAGAGATGAGTTTTCGTCCGAAACCGTGATACTTCGAAAGAGATTGTCCGTTTTGTACACGAAGTGCATCCAACTTTTGTCGCAACCCTCAACTTTTTCGCACATGCTATGTGCGTGAAATGATGATACCATGCCAACTTTCAACCATTTCAGAATTCATTTGTAGTGCTTTTCAACTTCATGGTCTTTTAGCTCAAAAAATCAATAACCGCATGAAAAATTACAAATGAAGTTAGAAAGGGTTGAAAATTTATTATTTGGCTTTGAATGGCGCATTTTGAACACACATAAAGCCTGGAGTTCCAATAAGTTCAAGAAAATGAAATGCCTTTTGTAATAGATGAGTTTCCGTCCGAAACCATCATACTTTGAAAGAGACTGTTTGTTTTGTATCTTTTTCCATAACCCTCTCAACTTTTTAGCACATGAAATGTGGGTGAAATGATCATACCATGCCAAGTTTCAACCTTTTCAGAGCTCATTTGTAGTGCTTTTCAATTTCAGGGTCATTTAGCACAAAAAAATCGATAACTGCATGAAAAATAACAAATGAAGTCAAAAAGGGTTGAAAATTGACGATGTGGCTTGGAATGGTGCATTCTGAACACACAAAGAGCCTGGAGTTCAAATAAGTTCAGGAAAATGAAATGCCTTTTGTAATAGATGAGTTTTCGTTCGAAACCATGATACTTCGAAAGAGATAGTCCGTTTGGTACATGAAGTGCATCCAGCTTTTGCCGTAACCCTCTCAACTTTTTAGCACATGCTATGTGAGTGAAATGATGATACCATGCCAAGTTTCAACCATTTCAGAGTTCATTTGTAGCGCATTTCAATTTCAGGGTCATTTAGCTAAAAAAAATCAACAACTGCATGAAAAATAACAAATGAAGTCAGAAAGGGTTGACAATTGATGATGTGGCTTTGAATGGTGCATTTTGAACACACAAATAACCTCGAGTTCAAATAACTTCAAGAAAATGAAATTCCTTTTTTAAAAGATGATTTTCCGTCCGGAACCGTGATACTTCGAAAGAGAATGTCCGTTTCGTACACGAAGTGCATCCACCTTTTGCCGTAACCCACTCAACTTTTTCGCACATGCTATGTGTGTGAAATGATGGCACCATGCCAACTTTCAACTTTTTCAGAGTTTATTTGTAGTGCTTTTCAATTACAGGGTCATTTAGCTCAAAAAATTAATAACTGCAT
This sequence comes from Hordeum marinum, assembly GCA_022496015.1. Lineage (NCBI taxonomy): Eukaryota > Viridiplantae > Streptophyta > Magnoliopsida > Poales > Poaceae > Hordeum > Hordeum marinum. The sequence goes on along the minus strand of CM039675.1, from coordinate 460,608,245 downwards.
GAAAAATAACAAACGAAGTCAGAAAGGGTTGAAAATTGATGATGTGGCTTTGAATAGTGCATTTTGAACACACAAAAAGCCTGGAGTTCAAATAAGTTCAAGAAAATGAAATGCCTTTTGTAACAGATGAGTTTCTGTCCAAAACCCTGATATACTTCGAAAGAGACTGTCCGTTTTGTAGTTTTGCCGTAACCCTCTCAACTTTTTATCACATGCTATGTGGGTGAAATGATGATACGATGCCAACTTTCAACCTTTTCAGAGTTCATTTGTAGTGCTTTTCAATTTCAGGGTCATTTAGCCCAAAAAAGTCAATACCTGCATGAAAAATAACAACTGAAGTCAAAAAGGGTTGAAAATTGATGATGTGGCTTTTAATGGTGCCTTTTGAACACACAAATAGCCTGGAGTTCAAATAAGTTCAGGAAAATGAAATGCCTTTTGTAACAGATGAGTTCCCATCCGAAACCGTGATACTTCGAAAGAGATTGTCCGTTTGGTACACAGAGTGCATCGAGCTTTTGCCGTAACCCTCTCAACTTTTTAGCACATGCGATGTGGGTGAAATGATGATACCATGCCAACTTTCAACCTTTTCAGAGTTCATTTGTAGTGCATTTCAATTTCAAGGTCATTTAGCTCAAATAATCAACAACTGCATGAAAAATAACAAATGAAGTCAGAAAGGGTTGAAAACTGATGATGTGGCTTTGAATGGTGCATTTTGAACACACAAATAGCCCGGAGTTCAAATAAGTTCAAGAAAATGAAATGCCTTTTGTAACTGATGAGTTTTCGTCCGAATCCGTGATACTTCGAAAGAGACAATCCATTTTGTACACAAAGTGCATCCAGCTTTTGTCGTAACCCTCTCAACTTTTTAGCACATGCTATGTGTGTGAAATGATGATACCATGCCAACTTTCAACCTTTTCAGAGTTCGTTTGTAGTGCTTTTCAATTTCAGGGTCATTTAGCCCAAAAAAGTCAATAACTGCATGAAAAATAACAAATGAAGTCAAAAAGGGTTGAAAATTGATGATGTGGCTTTTAATGGTGCCTTTTGAACACACAAATAGCCTGGAGTTCAAATAAGTTCAAGAAAATGAAATGCTTTTTGTAACAGATGAGTTTCCGTCCGGAACAGTTATACTTCGAAAGACACTGTCCATTTTGTACACGAAGTGCATCCACCTTTTTTCGCAACCCTCTCAACTTTGTAGAACATGCTATGTGCATGAAATGATGATACCATGCCAACTTTCAACTTTTTCAGAGTTCATTTGTAGTACTTTTCAATTACAGGGTCATTTAGCTCAAAAAATTGATAACTGCATGAAAAATAACAAACGAAGTCAGAAAGGGTTGAAAATTGATGATGTGGCTTTGAATGGTGCATTTTGAACACACAAAAAGCCTGGAGTTCAAATAAGTTCAAGAAAATGAAATGCCTTTTGTCACAGATGAGTTTCCGTCCAAAATCCTGATACTTCAAAAGAGACTGTCCGTTTTGTACACGAAGTGCATCCAGCAAAAAAATGAACTAAAAATAATCAATTTAAATATTATTTTATGAACTGTAATATTTTTCACTAGCAAAAAGAATCAACTAAAATGCTTTTATAAAACTCTAATAGCAGAAAGAAACTCTAAAACCTTTTCTCAACCTCTAGTATTTTTGAAACTAAATTTATATAAAACCTAAAACTTACCAAATTGAATATAATGTTAAAACAAAGTAATATTAGCAAAAATATTTTTTTGTTAGAAACTTTAATAGCTAACTAAAATAACAAAATCTGTTTTTGATTTAAACAGTCATTTAAAATAACCTAAAAATTACCAAATTGAATATAATCTTATAACAATGTAATATTAAATAGCAGGAAAAATGGCAAGGAAATAACATAAAAAATAGCAAAAGTTAAAATAGATGAAAAGTGCTAGTGAGGCACCTAACTAGCATTTTGAATTTAGGTCGAATTTCTTGTATGAGAGGAGCTCGAGAGGTTAAGCGCATCGGGGCTTATAAACAGGTGCGGTTTCCCCTCGACTAGCAAGGTGGGACTAAACATTTCACACCACTGTGCTAGGCCTTTGGTCTTGGTTGGTGGCACCAACCGGGACTAAAGGCCCCCCTTTAGTCCCGGTTGGTGCCACCAACCGGGACCAAAGGTCCCTGTTTCCCCTCCCGCCGAAGAAAAGGGACCATTGGTCCCGGTTGGTGGAACCAACCGGGACCAATGCCCCCCTTTAGTCTCGGTTGGTGCCACCAACCGGGACCAAAGGTCCCTGTTTCCCGCCCTTTGGGGTGCTGAAAACAGGGCTTTGGTCCTGGTTGGTGGCACCAACCGGGACTAAAGGGGGGCATTGGTCCCGGTTGGTGCCACGAACCGGGACCAATGCTCCCTGTATATAAGCAAACGCTTAGCAGTTTTTGACCCATTCGCTCCCCCGAAGGCCAGATCCGCACCCACGCCGCCAGGCTTCCCAAATTGCGTGCGCCCTCCGTCGCCGTCACCGCCACCGGCCGTCGTCACCGACCTTGCTCCGCGCCGGCCGCCCCGCCTTGACGTCGCCCCGCTCTGACCTCACCCCGCGTCGGCTGCCCCTTGCCGGCTGCCCCGCCCCGCTCCGGCCACTACTCTGCCCCGCTCCGGCCACATCCCCCCTCCCCTACATGTGAGCATATATGTATGTGTGTATATATGTATGTATGTGTTCATATATATATATATATATATATATATATGTATGTGTTCATATATGTGTTCATGCAAGTTAAAAAAATCATGTTCATGCAAGTTAAAAAAATCATGTTCAATGTGTGTATATATGTATGTATGTGTGTGTATGTATAAATGTATGTGTTCATATATGTGTTCATGCAAGTTAAAAAAAATCATGTTCATGCAAGTTAAAAAATCATGTTCAATGTGTGTGTGTGTATATATATATATGTATGTATGTGTTCATGCAAGTTATGTGCATCACGTTTTGTTACCGCCGCCGCGTCATGATATGTCCGGCCGGCCTTTTTTTGTTCATATAGAATACTCCGGTAATTTCGACATGAGGGGGACGTCGATCAACCCCCTCTCGCCCGACCAACTCTCGAGTCCGCCTATTCCGGGATTGAAAAAGCGTTGTCGATCTCCTACCCCCTCTCGCCCCTACCCGACAAACTCTCGAGGTCACGCAAACCACTAGAAGAAAACTCCAATAACTTCGATCAACCCCCTCTCGCCCGACCAAACCCTAGAAGCGTTGCCGAGGCCACCCAATCCCTAAAAGCGTTGCTGAGGCCACCCAAACCCTAGAAGCGTTGAGGCCACCCAATCCCTAGAAGCGTTGTCGAGGCCACCCCAAACCGTAGATGCGTCGAGGCCACTAATATGATCCCTTGTCTATGTTTACCAATAATTAATATATCCATCTCTCATGTTTGTATATTAATTGCCATGTTGTAATATTTGCAAAAACCATAGATCCAACCATGAATAGAGACTTTGAAGGAGAAGTGTTGTTGGGGGACATGATCCGCGACGGCGTTGATTTCTTGTCATTAATCAATTATGACACAGAAGAGCTAGGACATGATGATGACGGCTCCGATCACCGAATGCTGGAGGAAGAAGGAGACCATGATGACGGCTCCGGTGACCGAGATTCGGAGGAAGAAGGAGACCATGATGATAGCTCCGATGACTGAACGGAGGGAGCTATTGCAAAGTCGTCCGACAAGGTATATATATTAATTAAGCCTGTGCTGACTAATTGATGCATTAATTGTTTTGGTATGTACATATATTAACTCTTATTTCTTCTTTTATATAGCCCTCCGGATTGAGCCAAACCTTGGTAACGAGACGAGGCCCGAAGAAAAGGTTTGGCAAGGAAGAAAAGTTCATGATCACCTTAATCGCGAACGATGGCCAACTGATTGAACCGAAGAAGACCAAGGATGCATTTTCTGCTCAGTGTGGAGCTATTGTTAGGGACAACATCCCAATCAACATCCAACAATGGAATGAGCCGGCTAAGAATTCTAAGAACTATGACCCTCAAGTTTCATATGTCACCGATAGACAGAAAGAAGATCTTTGGAAGGACCAGAAGGCAAATTTCACCCTACCGCCAAAGGAGGATGAGAGTAATCCGGTTATAGAGCCACTGGTCAGGTCGTGTTCTCTTAAGAAGATGGTAGATCTTTTTAGGAGGTGGAAGAATTGTTGGGGAACGTCGCATGGGAAACAAAAAATTTCCTACGCACACGTAAACCTATCCATGGTGATGAGCATCTACGAGAGGGAGAGTGGATCTACATACCCTTGTAGATCGCTAAGCGGGAAGCGTTAAGAAACGCGGTTGGTGTAGTCGAACATCTTCGCGATCCAAATCGCCGAGCGTCCCGCGATCTCATCACGATCCGTCCCGCGATCCAATCACGATCCGTCCCGTGAACTCATCACGATCCGTCCCGCGATCTCATCACGATCCGTCTCACGATCTTGATCACGACCTGTCCCGCGAACTCATCACGATCCGTTCCGCGATCTTGATCACGATCTGTCCCGCGAACTCATCACGATCCGTTCCTCGATCTCATCACGAACTGTCTCGCGATCTCGATCACGGTCCTTCCGATCTAGCGCCGAACGGACGACACCTCCGCGTTCAGCACACGTGCAACTTGATGACGATCTCCACCGTCTCGATCCAGCGAGAGGAGGTGGAGAGGAGAGAGAGTTCACCGGCAGCGTGACGGCGCTCCGGTGATGGTGGTGGAGTGATTCCGGCAGGGCTTCGCCTAAGCGCTGCGGAAAACCGATCTAGAGGAGAAACTGTGCACCGGTGAAACGGGTAGCACGTGGCCGGAAATTCTGTCCAAAAACCACCCAATCCACTAGTATATATAGGAGGAGAGGATAGGAGAGGCAGACAAGGCCTTTGGGTCGGCCGAAATAGGAGGTGGGAGCAATCCTACTTCACCTCCAATCCTAGTTGGAGTAGGATTGCCTCCTATTGGCTGATTTTCCACTTTTTGCTTTAGGACTTTCTCTCCTGCGCCATGGGCCTTTGTGGCTGTTTTCCCAGCCCACTAAGGGCTGGTTATTATTCTCCCACAGCCCATGGACCTCTTGGGGTCGAAATACCCCTCCCGGAGGTCCTCCGGTACACTACCGGCACTCCCGGTACAATACCGATACTCCCGGTACACTACCGATGAGCCCGAAACATTTCCGGAAACCAAACTGGGACTTCCTATATATGAATCTTTACCTCCGGACCATTCCGGAGCTCCTCGTGACGTCCGGGATCTCATCCGGGACTCCGAACAACCTTCGGTCACCACCATACATAACTCTACACTACCGAAACGTCACCGAACCTTAAGTGTGCAGACCCTGCGGGTTCGAGAACTATGTAGACATGAACGAGACACCTCTAAGGTCAATAACCAATGGAGGGACCTGGACGTCCACATTGGTTCCTACATATTCTACGAAGATCTTTATCGGTCGAACCTCTATGTCAAGGATTCAGTTAATCCCGTATATCGTTCCCTTTGTTCTTCGGTATGTTACTTGCCCGAGATTCGATCGTCGGTATCTCCATACCTAGTTCAACCTCGTTACCGGCAAGTCTCTTTACTCGTTCCGTAATACAAGATCCCGCAACTAACAATTAGTCACATTGCTTGCAAGGCTTATTGTGATGTTGCATTACCGAGTGGGCCCCGAGATACCTCTCCGTCACACGGAGTAACAAATCCCAGTCTCGATCCATGCCAACTCAACAAACACCATCGGAGATACCTGTAGAGCACCTTTATAGTCACCCAGTTACGTTGTGACATTTGATACACACAAGGCACTCCTCCGATATCCGTGAGTTGCATGATCTCATGGTCATAGGAACATATACTTGACATGCAGAAAACAGTAGCAATAAACTGACACGATCATATGCTATGTTTGTAGTTTGGGTCTTATCCATCACATCATTCTCCTAATGATGTGATCCCGTTATCAAATGACATCTCATGTCCATGGCTAGGAAACCTTAACCATCCTTTGATCAACGAGCTAGTCCATTAGAGGCATACTAGGGACATAGTTTTGTCTATGTATCCACACATGCATTTAAGTCTCTGATCAATACAATTATAGCATGGATAATAAACGATTATCATGAACAAGGATATATGATAATAACTAATTTATTATTGTTTCTAGGGCATATTTCCAACAAGAATGACTTGAAAGCTAAGTTTGTCGACCAAGAGAAGACTCTGGTATTCGTCGGCCGATATGCGGGGATAAAAGATCAATCGGACGAGTTCGTGGCCTACAAGAATTCTGAAAAGAGTAAGAAAATGTCAGCGATAAACAAGAAAAATGCTAGGAAGAAGCAGTATCACCATCGTAGGGGGTCAGGTGGCTACCTCAAAGCCCGACCATTGTGGGCCAAATGGGAGGATGACCTGTGAGCTAAAGGGGTCGAAGGAGAGACAGTGAAGTGGCCAGACCGTTCAAGGACTTGGTTCTTCGGGGCTGGGGGAACATTGGACCCTGAAACAGGGAAGTGCGTTTGGACGAACGAGCAACTTGCAATACCCATCAAGAAGCTTCAGCAAGTTATCAAGGAAGCGCTAGAAGGGAGGTTCATTCCCAGCAGAGATAAGGACGAGTTGTCTGAGGCCCTCGGGAATCCTGAGCACCCTAGACGAACACGAGGCACGCCAGGATCTGTTTCATGGAAGCATGGGTTTCCCAGCGCAGGCGGTTACAAAAGCCAGGGGAGGAAGAGGAAACATGAGCTGAGCATTGTGCGGGAGATCAATGCAAGAGTACAAAGACTAGAGGAAGAAGTTATGAGCCAGCGAGCTCCCAACCAGCAACTTGTTCAGGGGCATGAAGCTACCCTAGAAGCTACCCTGCTATCTCAGCAGATAAGCAGTGTGGCTTCCATGGAGCTCCTTTAGCAGCCTGACTTCACGACTCCTAGCTACCACGTGGATGCTATCACAGATGGCCAACATTGCGAGCTTATGACGAAATGCGTTAACCTCACCTTCAAGGCGGCTGACGGCTTTGTTGCACCTCCTCGAACCGACGGAACTTTTCACCACGGTCAGATTCCACATGACTATGGTGTTGTGCAAGTGGACGAAATAATGGCGGGATTTGAGGAGCTCCAGCTTGACCAACCCACAGGTGAAGGGGAGACTCAGCTGAGATTTGCTCTGAGGAGTACATGTCTATGGCGGAAGCAGCACATCAAGCTTCCGAACTGGACGCCTCTACCTCCTCCTCCTCCTCCTCCGGCGAGTGATGAAGGCACTACTCATCATCATCATCCTCCTCCTCCGGTGAGGGATCAAGGCACTCCGCCTCCGCCTCCTCCAATGAGGGATCAAGGCACTCCTCCTCCTCCTTCGCCTCATCTGGCGTGTGACATCAAAGATCAAGGCACTTCGCCTCCTCCTCCGCCTCCTCCAGAGCGTTCGAGAAGTCCGCCTCCTCCTCCGCCTCCTCAGCAATGGCGAAAGACAGCTGCCGCCGCTCCTTCTCCTCTGGCGCTTCGGAACACTCCGCCTCCTCCTCCGACGCGTCGGAGCACTCCGCCTCCTCCTCCTCCTCGTAAGCAACGACGGAAGAGAGACATCATCGCTCCGTCCGCTAGCAGTACAGCCAGTGGCGGGAGGCCATACGAATATGGTCCTAAGTCTCTCAAGCCATTGGAAAAGTTACCATACGAGAGGACCGCGGAGCAAACCACGAAGATCTCTCAAGACCAAGTGAGGGCCCATTTTGCAAAGAAAGCTCCACCTCCGAAGCAGACCATAGATCAGGTGGTAGTGAAGCGCACTATCGAGGCCCTGAAGCGACCACCACCGCCTCCGATGGATACCAACTATGTCCGCGCTACTAAAAGGGCATATCAAAATGCGGTGCGGACAGGAACTTCTTCCAGTGATGAGAGGTTAACAAAACGAAGAAGTGGGAAAAAATTCCTCAGCTCGGTGAACAGGCTAACCAATCGTGCCCCCCGCTGAAGGTGTCTACCGATATCGCTGCTGATCATCCGGGGGGATGGTGCCCGGTAGCAATCCTGCTGATTACATGAGCGATGATGTACTGTTTGAGACATTGGAGGTGGACGATTTCAAATACCAGTACGGGAAGCCTCTCATCAAAGATGGAAGTCCTCCTCTAGGAACGATGATGAGACAATTGCACGATTGGTACGTGGAAACCTGTCGTGAGTCTTGGCTTGATTGTTTGATGATGAGTATTAAGGAGAAGCACGACTTCCATGGCTAGGAGGTGATTAATGTTGAATTTGAAGAGCTTTTCTAGTTCTTGAATCAAAAGGACGTCGACATACAAATCATGACTTGCTAATGTCTGTAAGTACTTCTGTAATTAAGTCTCTTATATAGCTCACCTCTGTCATTGTATGTATATATATATTGTTGGACATATGCCCTAGAGGCAATAATAAATTAGTTATTATCATATTTCCTTGTTCATGATAATCGTTTATTATCCATGCTATAATTGTATTGATCAGAGACTTAGATGCATGTGTGGATACATAGACAAAACTATGTCCCTAGTATGCCTCTAATAGACTAGCTCGTTGATCAAAAGATGGTTAAGGTTTCCTAGACATGGACATGAGATGTCATTTGATAACGGGGTCACATCATTAGGAGAATGATGTGATGGACAAGACCCAAACTGCAAACGTAGCATATGATCGTGTCAGTTTATTGCTAATGTTTTCCGCATGTCAAGTATGTGTTCCTATGACCATGAGATCATGCAACTCACAGATATCGGAGGAGTGCCTTGTGTGTATCAAACGTTGCAACGTAACTGGGTGTCTATAAAGGTGCTCTACAGGTATCTCGGGACTGTCTGTTGAGTTGGCATGGATCGAGACTGGGATTTGTTACTCCGTGTGACGGAGAGGTATCTCGGGGCCCACTCGGTACTGCAACATCACAACAATCCTTGCAAGCAATGTGACTAATTGTTAGTTGCGGGATCTTGTATTACGAAACGAGTAAAGAGACTTGCCGGTAATGAGGTTGAACTAGGTATGGAGATACCGACGATCGAATCTCGGCCAAGTAACATACCGAAGAACAAAGGGAACGTTATACGGGATTAACTGAATCCTTGACATAGAGGTTCGACCGATAAAGATCTTCGTAGAATATGTAGGAACCAATGTGTATGTACAGGTGCCGCCATTGGTTATTGACCGTTGAGGTGTCTCGGTCATGTCTACATAGTTCTCGAACCCGCAGGGTCTGCACACTTAAGGTTCGGTGACGTTTCGGTAGTGTAGAGTTATGTATGGTGGTGACCGAAGTTAGTTCGGAGTCCCGGATGAGATCCCAGACATCATGAGGAGCTTCGGAATGGTCCGGAGGAAAAGATTCATATATAGGAAGTCCCAGTTTGTTTTCCGGAAAAGTTTCGGGCTCATCGGTAGTGTACCGGGAGTGCCGGTAGTGTACCGGGAGGCCTCCGGGAGGGGTATTTCGACCCCAAGAGGTCCATGGTCTGTGGGAGAATAATAACCAGCCCTTAGTGGTCTGGGAAAACAGCCACAAAGGCCCATGGCGCAGGAGAGAAAGTCCTAAAGCAAAAGGTGGAAAATCAGCCAATAGGAGGCAATCCTACTCCAACTAGGATTGGAGGTGAAGTAGGATTGCTTCCCACCTCCTATTTCGGCCGACCCAAAGGCCTTGGCTGCCTCTCCACTCCTCTCCTCCTATATATACTAGTGGATTGGGTGGTTTTTGGACAGAATTTCCGGCCACGTGCTACCCATTCCACCGGTGCATAGTTTCTCCTCTAGATCGGTTTTCTGCAGCGCTTAGGCAAAGCCCTGCCGGAATTGCTCCACCACCATCACCGGAGCATCGTCATGCTGCTGGTTAACTCTCTCTCCTCTCCACCTCCTCTCGCTGGATCAAGATGGTGGAGATCGTCATCAAGCTGCACGTGTGCTGAACACGGAGGTGCCGTCCGTTCGGCGCTAGATCGGAAGGACCGTGATCGAGATCGCGAGACGGTTCGTGATGTGATCACGGAACGGATCATGATGAGTTCGCGGGACAGATCGTGATAAAGATCGTGAGACGGATCGTGATGAGTTCGCGGGACGGATCATGATGCGTTCGCGGGATGGTTCGTGATTGGATCGCGGGACGCTCGGCGATTTGGATCGCGAAGAAGTTCGACTACACCAACCGCGTTTCTCAACGCTTCCCGCTTAGCGATCTACAAGGGTACGTAGATCCACTCTCCTTCTCGTAGATGCTCATCACCATGGATAGGTTTGCGTGTGCGTAGGAAAAAATTTGTTTCCCATGCGACGTTCCCTAACAGTGGCATCATGTGCTAGGTTGATGGTTCGATGAGATCTCGAGTAGAACACAAAAGGTTTGTGGGCGTTGATGCTTAGATTGCTTCCTCCCTTGGTCGGATTTTGGTTCAGCGGGATTGTGAGATGAAGCGGCCCGGACCAACATTACTCGTACGCTTATGAGAGACCGGTTCCCGCGACGCAACTTGTTGCTTAGATGGCTTGCGGGTGACAGTTTCTCTCACTTTAGTTGGATCGGATCCGACAAAGGCGGTCCTTGAGAAGGTTGAAAAGCAATCTATGTATCACCGTTGTGGTTTATGCGTAGGTGAGAATCGTTCTTGCTAGATACCCGTAGAAGCCACGTAAAACATGCAACAACAATTAGAGGACGTCTAACTTGTTTTTGCAGGGTATGTTGTGATGTGATATGGCCAATTACATGATGAGATATATGTGATGTATGAGATGATCATGTGATGTATAGAATTTCACGACTTGCATGTCATTGAGTACGGCAACCGGCAGGATCCATAGGGTTGTCTTTAATTATTGTATGACCTGCGTGTCAATTATTAAGCGCTATGTAATGCTTTACTTTATCGCTAAGCGGTAGCAATAGAAGTAGAAGCAGGGCTGGTGCCACAACCCTAATGGCAACACATTGATGGAGATCAAGATGATGGAGATCATGGTGTTGTGCCGGTGACGATGGAGATCATGCCGGTGTTTCGAAGATGGAGATCTTAAACACAAGTTCATGGCCATATCATGTCACTTATGAATTGCATGAGATGTTAATCCTTTTATGCACCTTGTTTTGCTTAGTACGGCGGTATCATTATAAGGTGATCCCTCACTTGAATTTCAAGATGAACTGTGTTCTCCCCGAGTGTGCACCGTTGCGAAAGTTCGTCGTGTTGAGACACCACGTGATGATCGGGTGTGATAGACTCTACGTTCACATACAATGGGTGCAAGCCATATTTGCACGCGCAGAACACTCGGGTTAAACTTGACGAGCCTAGCATGTACAGACATGGCCTCGGAACACGAGAGACCGAAAGGTCGAACATGAGTCATATAGTAGATATGATCAACATAATGATGTTCACCATTGGAGCCACCTCAACTCACGTGATGATCGGACTTGAGTTGGTGAATTTGGATCATGTATCACTCGAATGATCGGAGGGATGTCAATTTGAGTGGGAGTTCTTAGGTAATATGATTAATTGAACTCATTATCATGAACATAGTCAAAGTGTCTTTGCAAATTATGTTGTAGATTACTAGCTCACGCTGTAGCTCCCTTGTAGTTTTATATGTTCCTAGAGAAATAGTATTGAAAGATGATGGTAGCAATATTGCGGACTGGGACTGTGATCTGAGGATTGTCCTCTTTGTTGCACAGAAGGCTTCTGTCCTTAATGCACTGCTCAATGCGCCGACCCCCTCTAGCGTCGTCTGTAGATGTTGTGAACATCTGACAGGCACCTTCCGATGACTAGATAGTTTAGTGCATCATGCATTACGGCTTAGAATTGAGGCTCCGAAACGTTTTGAACGTCACGGAACATATGAGATGTTCTAGGAGCTGAGATTGTGATCTCAGGCTCGTGCCCGTGTTGCGAGATATGAGATCTCCAACAAGATTCTTTGCCTGTAAGATGAAGGAGAATAGCTCAATCGTTGAGCATGTACTCGGATTGTCTGGGTACTACAATCGCTTGAATCAAGTGGGAGTTGATCTTCCAGATAAGATAGTGCTTGATATAGTTCTCCAAGTCACTGTCACTAAGCTACTAGAACTTGGTGATGAACTATAAATTGCCAGGGATAGAAATAATGATTCCTGAGCTGTTCGCGATGTTTGACACCGCGAAGGTAGAAATCAATAAGGAGCGTCAAGTGTTGATGGTTAATCAAAACCACTAGTTTCGAGAAGGGCAAGAGCAAGGAGGGAAACTTCATGGATAGCAAGTCAGTTGCTGCTCAAGTGAAGCAACCCAAAGTTGAAGTCAAACCCGAGACTAAGTGCTTCTGTTATGAGGTGAGCGGTCGCTGAAGCGGAACAACCCTAGATACTTGGTAGAAAAGAAGGCTGGCAACATCGATAGAAGTATATTTGATATACGAGTTATTGATGTGTACCTTGCTAGTACTCCTAGTAGCACCTGGGTATTGGATACCGGTTCGGTTGCTAAATGTTAGTAACTCGAAATAAAAGCTACGGAATAAACGGAGAACTAGCTAAGGGTGAGGTGACGATGTGTGTTGGAAATGTTTCCAAGGTTGATGTGATCAACATCGCACGCTCTCTCTACCTTCAGGATTAGTGACGAACCTAAATAAATGTTATTTGGTGTTTTGCGTTGAGCATGAACATGATTAGATCATGTTTGTTGCAATACGGTTATTCATTTAAGTCAGAGAATAATAGTTATCCTGTTTACATGAATAATACCTTCAATGGTCATGCACCTAGTGAGAATGGTTTGTTGAAATCTTGATCGTAGTAATACACATGTTCAAAACATTGATGTCAAAAGATACAAAGTTAAATAATGATAGTACCACATACTTGTGGCACTGCCGCAAAATGTCATATTGGTATAAAGCGCATGAAGAAACTCCATGGTGATGGATATTTGGACTCATTCGATTTTGAATCGGTTGAGACATGCCAACCATGCCTCTTGGGCAAGATGACTAAAGGACCCCGTTGGATGGAACGGGCAAGTGATTCATTGGAAATTATACATGTTGATGTATGCAATCTAGTGAGTCTTGTAGCGTGTAGTGGATATCGTTATTTTCTTACCTTCACTGATGATTTGAGTAGATATAGTGTATATTTACTTAATGAAACACAAGTCTGAATCATTTGAAAGGTTCAAGCAAATTCAGAGTGAAGTTTAAAGATCATCGTGACAAGAAGATAAAAATGACTGCGATATGATCGTGGAGGTGAATATCTGAGTCACGAGTTTGGCATACAACTTAAGACAATGTGAAAGTTGTTTCACAACTAAATGCCACCTGGAACACCATAGTGTGATGGTGTGTCCGAACATCATAGTCATGCTCTATTGGATATGGTGCATACTGTGATGTCTCTTATCGTTTTACTACTGTAATTTTGGGGTTATGCATTAGAGACAACTACATTCACTTTAAATAGGGCACCATCTAAATCCGTTGAGATGACACCGTTTGAATTATGGTTTGATAGAAACCTAAGCTGTCATTTCTTAATATTTGGGGCTACGACACTTGTGTGGAAAATGTTTTCGCCTAATGAGGTTGAACCCAAGGCGGACAAATGCATCTTCATAGAATACCCTAAGATCAGTTGGGTGAACCTTCAATCTCGGATCCTAGTGCAAAGTGTTTGTTGCTTAAACGGATCCTTTCTCGAGGAAATGTTTCTCTCAAAAGAGTTGAGTGGGAGGAAGATAGAACTTGATGAGGTTGTTAAACCTTTGTTCAACCAGAGAGTGGCGCAGCGTAGAAAGATGTTTCTGTGAAGCCTACGTTAGTTGAAGAGGAAGTTAATGATGATGATCATGAAGCTTCACGATCAAGTTACTATCAAACTTCATAGGTCGACAAGGATGTGTACTGCTCCTAAGGGGTACGACAACCCTGTCTTGGAGGTCATGTTGTTGGACAAACGATGAACCTACGAGCTATGGAGAAGCGATGATGGGCCCGGATTCCGACAAATGGTTGGAGGCCATGAAATCCGAGATAGGATCCATGTATGAAAACCAAGTGTAGACTTTGGTAGACTTGCTCGTTGGACGGCAGGTCGTTGAGTACAAATGGATCTTTACAATGAAGACAGACACTGATGGTGAATGTCACTATTTGTAAAGCTCGACTTGTTGCAAAGATGTTTGTGACAATTTCAAGGAGTTGACTACGATGAGACGTTCTCACTCGTAATGGTGCTAAAGTCTGTTGGAATTATGTTAGCAGTTGCTGTGTTTTCAATTATGAAATCTGGCAGATGGATGTCAAAACATCGTTTCCTTAACGGTTCACTTGAGGAAAGATTGCATGTGATACAACCAGAAGGTTTTGTCAGGCCTAAGGATGCTAAAAGGTGTGCAAGCTTCGGTGATCCTTCCATGGACTGAAGCAAGCATCTCAGAGTTGGAATATACGCTTTGATGAGGTGATCAAAGTTTTGATGTTTATACAAAGTTTACGAGAAACTTGTATTTGCAATAAAGTGAGTGGGAGCACTATAGAATTTTCTGATAAGTATATGTGGATGACATATTGTTGATCAGAAATAATGTAGAGTTTTTGGAAAGCATAAAACGGTCATTTGGAAAGTGATTTTCAAATGAAGACCTGGATGAAGCTACCTAATTGTTGAGCATCAAAATCTATGGAGATAGATCAAGATGCTCAATGAGACTTTCAATGAGTGCATACCTTGACAAGATTTTGAAAGAGTTCAAAATGGATCAGTCAGAGAAAGAGTTCTCGCCTGATTTGTAAGGTGTGAAAGTTGAGTGAGACTCAAAGCTCGACAACGGCAGAAGAAAGAGAAAGGACGAACATCATCCCCTATGCCTTAGCCATAGGCTCTATATTATGCCATGCTGTGTACCGCACCTGTGTGTGCCTTGCCATGAGTCCGTCAGGGGGTACAAGAGTGAACCAGGAGTGGATCACTGGACAGCGGTCAAGATTATCCTCAGTAACTAAGAGACTGAGGAGATGTTTCTCGATTATGGAGGTGATAAAGAGTTCGTCGTAAGGAGTTACGTCGATACAAGCTTTAACACTAATCCGGATGACTCATAGTAGCAATCTGGATACGTATAGTGGAGCAGCCATTTGGAATAGTACCGAGCGGAGTGTGGTAGCAGTGCTTAAAGTTTGACATAGGTATTTGCAAAGTGCATACGGATCTGAATATTACGGACCCGTTGACTATAAGACCTCTCTCACATGCAAAGCATGATCGAGCCCCAGAACTTGTTGGGTGTTAGATTCATAACAATGCGAATCACATGGTGATGTGAACTAGATTATTGACTCTAGTGCAAGTGGGAGACTGTTGGAAATATGCCCTAGAGGCAATAATAAATTAGTTATTATCATATTTCCTTGTTCATGATAATCGTTTATTATCCATGCTATAATTGTATTGATCGGAGACTTAGATGCATGTGTGGATACATAGACAAAACTATGTTCCTAGTATGCCTCTAATAGACTAGCTCGTTGATCAAAAGATGGTTAAGGTTTCCTAGCCATGGACATGAGATGTCATTTGATAACGGGGTCACATCATTAGGAGAATGATGTGATGGACAAGACCCAAACTGCAAACGTAGCATATGATCGTGTCAGTTTATTGCTATTGTTTTCCGCATGTCCAGTATGTGTTCCTATGACCATGAGATCATGCAACTCACAGATATCGGAGGAGTGCCTTGTGTGTATCAAACGTTGCAACGTAACTGGGTGACTATAAAGGTGCTCTACAGGTATCTCCGATGTTGTCTGTTGAGTTGGCATGGATCGAGACTGGGATTTGTTACTCCGTGTGACGGAGAGGTATCTCGGGGCCCACTCGGTAATGCAACATCACAATAAGCTTTGCAAGCAATGTGACTAATTGTTAGTTGCGGGATCTTGTATTACAGAATGAGTAAAGAGACTTGCCAGTAACGAGGTTGAACTAGGTATGGAGATACCGATGATCAAATCTCGGGCAAGTAACATACCGAAGAACAAAGGGAACGTTATACGGGACTAACTGAATCCTTGACATAGAGGTTCGACCGATAAAGATCTTCGTAGAATATGTAGGAACCAATGTGGACGTCCAGGTCCCACCATTGGTTATTGACCGTAGAGGTGTCTCGGTCATGTCTACATAGTTCTCGAACCCGCAGGGTCTGCACACTTAAGGTTCGGTGACGTTTCGGTACTGTAGAGTTATGTATGGTGGTGACCGAAGTTTGTTCGGAGTCCCGGATGAGATCCCGGACATCACGAGGATCTCCGTAATGGTCCGGAGGTAAAGATTCATATATAGGAAGTCGCAGTTTTGTTTCCGGAAAAGTTTCGGGCTCATCGGTAGTGTACCGGGAGTGCCGGTAGTGTACCGGGAGTGCCGGTAGTGTACCGGGAGGCCTCCGGGAGGGGTATTTCGATCCCAAGAGGTCCATGGGCTGTGGGAGAATAATAACCAGCCCTTAGTGGGCTGGAAAAATAGCCACAAAGGCCCATGGCGCAGGAGAGAAAGTCCTAAAGCAAAAGGTGGAAAATCAGCCAATAGGAGGCAATCCTACTCCAACTAGGATTGGAGGTGAAGTAGGATTGCTTCCCACCTCCTATTTCGGCTGACCCAAAGGCCTTGGCTGCCTCTCCTCTCCTCTCCTCCTATATATACTAGTGGATTGGGTGGTTTTTGGACAGAATTTCTGGCCACGTGCTACCCGTTCCACCGGTGCATAGTTTCTCCTCTAGATCGGTTTTCTGCAGCGCTTAGGCAAAGCCCTGCCGGACTTGCTCCACCACCATCACTGGAGCGCCGTCATGCTGCCGGTG
This sequence comes from Hordeum marinum, assembly GCA_022496015.1. Classification (NCBI taxonomy): domain Eukaryota; kingdom Viridiplantae; phylum Streptophyta; class Magnoliopsida; order Poales; family Poaceae; genus Hordeum; species Hordeum marinum. Next base: position 460,591,272 of record CM039675.1, on the reverse strand, counting down.
AACTCTCTCTCCTCTCCACCTCCTCTCGCTGGATCGAGACGGTGGAGATCGTCATCAAGCTGCACGTGTGCTGAACGCGGAGGTGCCGTCCGTTGGGCGCTAGATCGGAAGGACCGTGATCGAGATCGCGAGACGGTTCGTGATGTGATCGCGGAACGGATCGTGATGAGTTCGCGGGACAGATCGTGATCAAGATCGTGAGATGGATCATGATGAGTTCGCGGGACGGATCATGATGTGTTCGTGGGACGGTTCGTGATTGCATCGCGGGACGCTCGACGATTTGGATCGCGAAGAAGTTCGACTACACCAACCGCGTTTCTTAACGCTTCCCGCTTAGCGATCTACAAGGGTACGTAGATCCACTCTCCCTCTCGTAGATGCTCATCACCATGGATAGGTTTGCGTGTGCGTAGGAAAATTTTTGTTTCCCATGCGACGTTCCCCAGCATATATAATTATCCTCATCACTATATTATGTAGACTAAAGATCGTCGAATGCAGAAAAGCAGAAATTTATGACATTGGGTTCATTAACCCAAATATCATACATGAAGTGACTGTTCAAAACTATCCTAAACAAACCAAGGAGAACTTTCTAGAATCGATGGTTAAAAATCAAAACAAAGACAAAATACTCTTACCTTATAACTTCAAGTGAGTGTTACTGTCTTGTGCATATTCGTTTTCTCCCTTATTACTTGAGGGTATTGTAATGTAATTGATGAGCTATGCATGTGTGCGCATCCACCATTTTATTCTACTAGAGATTAAGATTGAGTGGGGAGTAGTAACCGTCTTAGACTCGAGACGAAATAGCCCCGAGTCGTATGCAAACCTGATTGAAATGCTCCAGAGGTAAGTTCAATCGATTATTATCGCACCATATCGGCAAGTTTATTCATTTCCTAATATAAATATCAAGTAATTATTTTCTTTGCCTGGCAGGATTTGGAAAGATTTCACCAAAATTGCTTTGGGACTGCCTACCGAGCTGCAATTTAGACACCCAAAAGTAAGTAATATATACTACCTAGTTCCGCCCATCTCCCATTGATTCTAGCTAGTTTCATCAATATATACCATTTAGCATGCTTGCTTATAAATTTGATTGACCTCTATTTCTCGTATAGTGCTTGTTTCAGGAACAAGGGACTAGTTTTTGTGGATACTACGTTTGCGAGCTCATCTACAACGCGATGAATCCTAATAAGCGGGGCTACACTGAAAAAGAATATGAAGTGCGTAAGCAAAATTATTCACACTTTTATTTTGTTACCATCATTTGTGTTGAGTTTCATTCATATACATGTATTAACCCCCTTCTTCAATTTAGATGTGGCGGATGCAGGATGAACTCCTACCAGAAGATCGCATACGAGCAATTCAAGAGGAATTGGCCAGATTCTTTATTGACCACGTCATCAATAAAGCCGGAGAATACCATATGGAACTCGGCGGAGCTCATATGACTGGGCTCGGCGGAGCAGCCACGTGTAGCCCCATCTGTCCCGGTTCGTAAGGGAACCGGGACTAAAGGTCATGGGCTTTAGTCCCGACCCTTTAGTCCTGGTTCTAGAACCGGGACAAATGGGCCTCTGGAACTGGGACAAATGGGCCTTTTTCCACTAGTGAAAGATTGGATGATGAGCTCACATCGATTCCATATAAATCTCAAATTTTGTGGAGAGTGATTATTTGAGCATATGAAACATTTGGAAAAATGTCACATCATTTGGATAATCCTAGCTAGTACTTCCTTCACAAAGCTTCTCTCTGGATATATACTTTGGAAATTTGCTGACGAAGATTTTCTAGGAAAATGGAGCTGAATATTGGCATGTAGCAATGATTTGAATATGTAAGAGAGCCCAAAAAGTTTGAGGGAAATAGGAGGGGTATAGATAGCTCTTTCTTTGCAATGTGCCAATCTGGACAAAAAATAGAAATTGATGCTGGGCTCACATAGATGATTGAGCTGCAATTTGGCCAATGATGATAATTTGGGCATCTGAAGACACCGTAAAAAGTTCATACCATTTGTATGAATAAAAATGGTACTTTTTTCACAATGCTCTCTACTAAATAGAAAATTAGGAAAAATATTCATGGAAATTGGATAAATTAAATGAGCTAAAATTTGGCGGAGGGACGTTCTATGGGCTAGGTCATGTCCTGGTAAATTTTCAGCAATTATAAAGCAGTATAAATTATAGTTGCTTCACAGACTAGAAATATAACTAGAAACAAAGATTGGATTAGGAGCTCACATGGATTGTTTATATATGTTTAAATTTTTTCAAATACATGATTAACATCTTTTCATATATTCCAAACAAAAAACATCTTTTCATACATACGTTTTGATGTCTATATTTGGTTTTACACATTGTACATTTTTGTATACATATAAAAAGGAGGTGGCCTTAAATACCAATGCATCCACGTCACAACCTCGTGACCATTTATATTGGTCGTAATCAGGTAGAAATAAGGACATCGACCACTGTTGTCTGCTTTATGACCATTTGGTGTAAGGCAATTTCAGGGTTTGAGCCCTTCCTAGCGAAATGACCGCGGATTTACGACCAATTCAGCTGGGGTCACTAATAGAAGGTCACAAATCGACATATTTCTTGCAGTGAATAATCCTTGAACCCAATTTCTTCCTTAAGAGTCCATCATATCTTCATATGGATTGAATAAGATCCTTCAAGTAAGTTTTCATCGCTGCACCAAGCAATAAAAATTGCCCTTAATATGTATGATCTTTTATTGTAAGGAAAAATAAACTTTGTACGATCTTCTGATGGCGAAGAAATAAAAACGAGAGACTGCATAAAAAAGTTTGCTATCATAAGGAGCAATATAAAGTGGTGTTCCTTTATATTAAGAGTTTGAAATCCAAAACAAAGAGTGCATAACAACCTCTGCTTCCCTCTACTAATGGCCTATCTTTTACTTTCATGTATTTACTTCTATGCAAGAGTCAACAAGTATATTCCTCTTCCTTTATATCAACTCTATAATTGGCAAGCACACACACACACACACACACACATATAGGGTCGCGCTATTCGTCACCCTGGCTGAGGAATAGTTATTTTTCACCCCCCTCTATTTTGACATCAATGCACCGTAATTTTACGTTACGTAACTTTTTTCTTATTCCATACGTAAAAAGGGACCGTAAAAAATTATAATCACTGTAAAAAATATTTTTGTTACGTAAAATTATAAACATAAAAACATAGTGTAAAATATACATACAATACAATTTTTCTTGGCTTACAGCCTTTATTTTTATTTTCTTATGCCAAATTTTACATAGTGGGTCAATATAAATATAAATATTTGTATTTCAAGTGTAATTTATTTACGAAAACTCGTAAGATTATCTCTGGTGAAGAATAACCTATTCTGCACCTTGGGTTATGAATAGAATTTATATATATATACACACACACACACATATCTGGGCTATTTTGTTTTGCGTAACAGAATATTATTCTGTTACCTTATTTGAACTCACGTAGTTTACAGATTGGACTCACGAATTCGAGCGGGTGGACTCATGCTATCATCACGCCAAACTGATCATCTTGTTTAGTTCAAAAACATAATAATCAAACGTTGCAAGAAAAAATCGTCGGAACGGGGCATGTAGTATATCGTTGGACAGCCCTTGACATCTAAATTACAGTCATATAATTTGTTTTTGTAAAATCATCATGGTTTAAGAGCAGTTTTGAAAAAAAAGTTTTTTTGAAAATAGAAAACGTGAATATTATTTTGGAGTTAATTTTCAAATGGTTTGTCGGAATTGAGCAAATGAGATGGTGTTGGAAAAGTGGTAAAAATCCGCAACTTTCATATGCAGATTGATTTTTCAAATTATGTATGATTTAAAAGTAATTTGAAAAATGGTGAAATTTCGGACGAAACGTATTTTCGCGATTTTTTTGCAAACGGCTTGTCGGATTGACGTAAATGACGTGGCGTTGGATAGCTATGGAAAATGCATAACTTTTGCGTATTTAAAGTTTTTTCTAATTCTTTACGGTTTGAACTCGAATTCGAATTCGGTGAAATTTAGTTTCAAACGTGATTTTTTCGAAAAATTTGTCGAAATAAGGCAAATAATATACCGATAAAAAGCTATCACAAATGCAAAACTTAGTCATGTTGAACATTTTCTCAAATTCGCAACCGTTTAAGAGTAATTTTGAATACGGTGAGACCCATCTTGTTGTTTTCTCGTCCGAAAACAAAATACTCGTACTGATAAATATGTGTGCTTGTACTGAGCGTTATTCACTGACTGTACTTTACTCTGTTTTTTTGTACTGTTTTCATTGGAAAATTTTAACCATTTGTTAGAGTTCAGCAAATTATATTATTCTGATAGTATTTCCGAACTGACGACTTGGAGCAATTGTACCGACGCTTTCCATCTCGTCGAACTGATCGTCGAGCTGGGGCGACGCGTGGGGCCGGCAGGATGGGGCGGCAAGACGATTGCCTCCGACGGTAGGAGGTGGGTCGGGGTGGGGCGGATCGCAGTAAAGCCCATCCTCATACTGACGTTTTCCATCTCGTCGAACTAATCGTCGAGCAAGGGCGGCGCACGGGGCTGGCAGGACTGGGTGGCGCGCGGGGCCGATGAGTTGGGGCGACGCGACGACTGCCTCCGACGGTAGGAGGTAGGTCGGGATGAGGCGGGTCGCAGCAGAGTACAGCCTCGTACATGTTGGACGCGTCGCTCCCTTATAGACGTCATAATAACAAAATAATATTTTGTTACTAGTAACAGAATAGCCCTGTGGTAGGTATCACCACTTGAGTTTTGTATGTTGTACGTAGTATTTGTCAAATCGGAGAGTATGTACGCGTAATATGTAGTATATAAAAATGCTTAGGGAGTATATACACTATTTTTTTATAGTATGTCTCGTATTTTGAGTATGCTACTTTTTATCTACATATATAATAAAAACCATGAATCAACTTGCAACTTTTTAATAGAATTCACTTTGAAGGATCTTATATATAGTATATCAACATACTGACAATGAGAAAGTGATATATATATATATATATATATATATATATATATATATATATATATATATATATATATATAGTATCACATGATTATATATGAGACATGTGAGGTAACTATCCTAAGTGCTAGGATGTATTTGGCATCGGCAGTGAATCCTTGTATCCCCTTCTTTCAGGCCTCCGATCTTAATCGCGTGTGTCTACTGTGTTTGAGGAATTTTTTTCACTAAAGTGCCCGCCTACGGCCCTCTTTTTGCAAAGTACGCCCTGCACATTGAGAATCATGCCCCAATTCCTTTCGCACGGCAACAAACCCATGCTGGTTCTCCCGCCGGCGACGAGGTCAGCCCTCGTGACGCGTCCCCACATGAAATCCATCTGTGTCTGCTGTCGCCGCAATCGAGATGTGCTTCTGCAGCCTCGGCGTTTCTGGATCGAGCTGCCCAAGTCCACGGCGAGCCCGTGCACCCATTCACGGTCATACGTCCCTGGCTCCGATGCCGCCGGCGGTCGCAATCACCTCACCTTCTGATTTACAATCTTTCCCTCAACCTGATGGTGCGGACCTACTATAGATTTCGCATGGGCGCCGAATACAGGCCGGGACCTCCTTGCAGAGCAGCGATGTCTACATCTCTGAATTTAAAACTGCTCCTATTTGATGTACGCATGGTGCTGTGTATTGTGAGCTTGTGCGCTGAAATTGTTGTCTTTTGGGTGGACGTGTAGCTTCGGAATTTATAATGTGAAGGTACATCACTGGTGAATATTCGTTTTTAGAAACAAGTCAGTGTAAGATTGAAATATCAGAAAGAAGGGGGCAATTCTTATTGCTACGTTATTTATGAAGGAATCAGGGCGAGCAAGTTCCATCCTTCACTGTAGCTGCATATTCACCGTCCCGAAGTGCAGAAGCCGCCAGTGATTGGTTGTAGCGTATCACGTAAGGATGATTTGTCCACCATGCTTATCGGGAGATGGGAGATGCACTCCATCGTGGCCTTCGCAGCGATCATCCTAGCAGATGCATTTCTTCGTGGTGATTGTTCGCACAGATGCATGTGGTCTTGGCCGAATGGCCGTGGCCGTCGTTCTGCTACGGGTCGTAGGTGTGATCTGGGATTGGGACAGAAACGATCAGGGGTAGCGAATTGAGAGAGCTAGCTTCAGCTAGGGTTTCTTTCAGAAAATTCACACGCCTCATTCGGTCTCAGGCGGGCGTTTTTCTGCAAAATAGGAGCAAATGCACGCAAGGTTGGGGATTAGAATTGGACGCCGAACGATGAGTGGCTATACGGATCCACGAGGGATGCTGGATGCATAAGATATGACACCATATATATATAATTGGATGTAAGTGATCATGATTCATTATTGTTGATATTATCCTTGAGGTAAACGAGTTGGGTAGCAAAGCAATACAACCCATACCTTCCTATGTGTCCAATGAAAACATTAGATCCAAAAATATGCAATGAGTGTCAACAATCATAGAAGACTAAATAATAGTTGAGTATGTGAACTTGCTAAAAAAGAAAGCTCTTTCTCAGACTCTCCTCTGAAATATGATGAATTATGATTGTCTCAATGACTAAAAACATGATTTGTTGATTGTCAATAAAGTTTATGCTTCATATTTCAGTAATCGTGGATGGATTGTTACTTGTTTATGAGAAGCTATATGATAAAACACCCTCTGCTATGTTAATGTTCATGATGCTTCCATATTCATATTTTATTTTTGTCGACACCTCTCTCTCAAATCGTGTGGTCATTATTATCGAGTTCGACTTCCGTTCCAGGACAAGCATGGTCTAAGTTTGGGGAAGTTGATACGTCCATTTTTCATCATGATTTCCTATTGATATTTATGATATTCTTGTCCATTATTCCTCATTATGATACAATTCTTATGCCTTTTCTCTCTGAATTTGCAAGGTACACCACAAAGAAGGAAACTGTCAGAAATTGCAATTCTAGACCTGAAAACCAAGAAAATGGTCTGACACTTCACGGAGAATTTTTCTGGAATATATGTGAATTATTGGGCCAAAAATAAGGGGCCGCCCTGTTACCTTGTGGGGCCCCAGAAGGTCTCCCGAACCCCCGCTTCTCCTATAAGGTGTGTTTTGACCTAGAAAAAATTAAGGAGATACTTTCGGTATGAGGCGTCGCTGTCTCGAGGCGGAAACCTTGGCAGAGGCCCTTTTGCTCTCAAACAAAGAGATTATGTCGGGGACACTTCCCTCTGGGAGGGGGAGATTGTAGCCATCATGATCACCAACGCGTCCTCATTCACGGGAGTTCCAATCTTCATCAATATCTTCACCAGCACCATCTCATCTCAAACCCTAGTTCATCTCTTGTATTCAATCTTTGTCTTAAAAACTCGGATTGGTACCTCTGGGTTGCTAGTGGTTTTTGAGAAACGGTTGCTAGTGGTGTTCATTACATCTCGTAGTTGATGTTGGTTTACTTGGTGAAATATATTATGTCCATATCCTTGTTTAGCATTATTATACCTCTCATCTGAACATGTTGATGATGTGTGAGTATTTACTTTTGTTCCCGAGGAATGGGAGAAGTCTTATTATAACTAATCATGTGAAGTTTGTATTCGTTTGATATTTTGATGATATGTATGTTGTTGCTTCTCTTAGTGGTGTTCTGTGAACATCGACTACATGACACTTCACCATGCTATGTACCTAAGGGAAGGAATTGTGGAGTAACAAGTAAATGATGGGCTGCGAGAGTGAGAGAAGCTTAAACCCCAGTTTATGTGTTGCTTCATGAGAGGCGGATTTGGATCCACATGTTTAATGCTACGGTTAGATTTATCTTAATTCTTTTTTCGTAGTTGCGGATGATTTTGAGAGGGGGTAATCATATGTGGGTTGCTTGTTCAAGCAAGAACAAAATCATAGAACTAGTACATCCACATATGAAATTATCAAAGTAACGAACCCGAATCAACTCAACATGATGAACATGACTAGACAGAAATTCCCATGTGTCCTCGGGAGCGCTTTACTTCATATAGGAGTACTTTTTGGTCTGTCCTTTGCTATAAAAAGGATTGCGCCACCTTGCTGCACACTTGCTACTATTGGTACTTGTCACTTGTTACGAATTATCTTTCTCCAAAACTATCTATCACTATTACTCGCAACACTTGTAGAGAATACCTTGTTGAAAACTGTTATCATTTCCTTCTACTCCTCGTTGGGTTTGACACTTATCGAAATGACTACGATTGATCGCCTATACTTGTGGGGCATCATCCATATCCTTTTTATTTTGTATATCACATAATTCAACAAAGGTGTTGAGATGAGAAGCGGGATTCTCATTAGGACTTCCCGAAAATTGTTCTTTCATAACAAAATTTAGCAATGCATCATTAATATCATAAAATTCCACACTGGTGGCGGGTGGTATAGGAGTACTGATAATATCATTATTATTAGTATTTGAGAAATCAGACAACTTGGTATTATCTTGAGACATAGTGACAAAACTAGCAAAGTAAGAAGCAGAACATGTAAACTAGCAAGTATAGCAAGCAAGCAAGTAAACTAGCAAGAATAAATATTGTTGTATTTTTATTTTTATTGCGAGCAAAATATAACAACAAATAAAAATTGGAAGAAGTGAATGATAATTTGTGTGTAGGCACTTGATAGGAAATTGGTGATACTCTCCGGCAATGGCGCCAGAAATCCTTCCTGATACGTGTAAACCGCGTTGGGATTTTCCCCAAAGAGGAGGGGATGATGTAGCACAGTAGATGTAAGTATTTCCCTTAGTGATAACTAATACTCGTGATTTGCATTGCGTTTTCTATGCAGAGGAATGGGTTATCGCAGCACAAAGTGGGTAAGTATTTCCCTCAGTTATGAAACCAAGGTTTATCGAACGAATAGGAATACCAATCCTCAACCATCTTCAGTGGTTGCATACAAAAGAACAAATAACTTGCTCCGAACGCTGGCAAGAGGGTTGTCAATCCCCTTGATCTCGTGATTTGCAAGCAAGTGAGTTGTGTAGATAATTGCAAAGTGCAAAATAAAATAAAAGCGTATAAATAACAGCAAGATAATGAAAGTGTTTGTGAATTTATATGTGAATAGACCTGGGGTGCGTAGAGTTCTCTAGTGGCATCTCTCACAAAAATAGCATACGGTTGGTAAACAAATTACTGTTGGGAAATTGATAGAAAAGAAAATAATTATGCTTTTTCCACGGCAATGATCATGTGTATATAGGTATCACGTCCATGAGCAAATAGTCCGACTCCAGCCTGCACCTATTACTATTACTCCACCCATCGACCTCTATCCAACATGCATCAAGAGTATTAAGTAAAACAGAGTAATGCTTGGAGAACATTTATATGATTTACACAAAGTAAACTCAATCAATATGAATAGACCCCATCGTTTTATCCTTAGTAGCAGCAACACAAAGACGTAACTTATCCCCTTCTCTCACTGGTATATAGAAACTCGCCAGGTTGAACATACTACAATGCACCACTCATACCGAAGAAATATCAATCTAGTTTGGCAAACTATCTCAATATATCAGAGAGCATTACGAAGGTATGATGATCATGCAAATAAGAATCTTAGTATTCAGATTTGACTCAAATACTTTTCATGAATAATCTGAACATGAACTCAGAATTCATCAGATCCCAACAAACACACCATACAAAAGGATTACATCGGATAGATCAAGGCAATAATGCGATGAACATTGTATTGAAGATTGAGAGAGAGAGATATATTGCCATCTAGGTACTACCTACGGACCCATAGGTCCGTGGTGAACTACTCACACAACATGGTGAGGGCGGCAAGGTTGATGAAGAGGTCCTCCATGATTGATCTCCCCTCTGGTAGGGTGCCGGAACGGAGGTGTAGATGGTTGATATGTCTCCAATGTATCTATAATTTTTGATTGTTCCATGCTATTATATTATCTGTTTTGGATGTTTTATATGCATTAATATGCTATTTTATATTATTTTTGGGACTAACCTATTAATCTAGAGCCAAGTGCCAGTTTTTGTTTTTTCCTTGTTTTTGAGAATTGCAGATAAGGAATACTAAACGGAGTCCAAATGGAATAAAACCTTCGGAATGATTTTTTCTGGAACGAAAGGAAACCAGGAGACTTGAGAACCAAGGCAGGAGAGTCACCGTGGGGCCCCAAGCCCTAGGGGCGCGCCTAGGGAGGTAGGGCATGCCCAGCAGGCTTGTGGGCCCACGACAGCTCTCCCAACACTAATCTTCGGTCTATAAATTCCCAAATATTCCATCATTATCAAAAATAGCCACAAAACACTTTTCCTCCGTCGAAAGCCTCCGTTCCCAAGAGATCCAATCTTGGAGCCTTTTCCGGTAATCTGCCTGAGGGGGTTTCGATCATGGAGGGCATCTACATCAACTCCATTGCCCCTCCGATGATGTGTGAGGAGTTCACCACAGACATTCGGGTCCATAGCTAGTAGCTAAATGACTTCTTCTCTCTCTTTGCTCTTCAATGTCGTGTTCTTCATGATCTTCAGGGAGATCTATCCGATGTAATACTCTTTTGCGGTGTGTTTGTCGAGATCCGATGAATTGTGGGTTTATGTTCAGATTATCCATGAATATTATTTGAGTCTTTCCTAAATTCTTATATGCATGATTTCATATCTTTGCAAGTCTCTTCGAGTTATTGGTTTGGTTTGGCCAACTAGATTGGAAATTCTTGAAATGGGATAAGTGCTTAGTTTTGGGTTCAATCTTGCGGTGTCCTCACCCAGTGACAAAGTAGGGGTAGCGAGCCACGTATTGTATTGTTGCCATCAAGGATAAAAAGATGGGGTCTTCATAATACTGCTTGAGTTTATCCCTCTACATCATGTCATCTTACCGAATGCGTTACTCTGTTCTTCATGGACTTAATACTCTAGATGCAGGCAGGAGTCGATCGATGTGTGGATTAATAGTAGTAGATGCAGAATCGTTTCGGTCTACTTGACACGGATGTGATGCCTATATACATAATCATTGCCTTGGATATCTTCATAATTATTCTATTTTATATCAATTGCTCGACAGTAATTTGTTCACCCACTGTAATACTTGCTATCATGGGAGAAGCCTCTAGTGAAACCTATGGCCCTTGGGTCTATTTTCCATCTTATACTTTCAGATCTAAAACCAAAAATACCAAAAATACTTTGCTGCATTACTTTTATCTTTTGTTTTACGTTCCGCTCAAGCAATCTATCTTTATCATATCTCATCCTTGCAAGTAACCTTAAAGGGATTGACAACCCCTTTATAGCGTTGGGTACAAGAGTTTGATTCTTTGTGTAGGTACACCTATTGGGGACTTTCTTGTATCTCCTACTCGATTGATACCTTGGTTCTCAACAACTAAGGGAAATACTTATCTACTTTGCTGCATCACCCATTCCTCTTCATGGAAACCAACGCATGCTCGAGAAGTAGCAAGAAGAATTTCTGGCGCTGTTGCCGGGGAGATACATAGCAAGTGAGGATAAGAACTCTCCCGTCAACTTGCCAATTTTTGGCGCCGTTGCCGGGGAGATCTACATCAAACCTACCAAGTACCCATCACAAACTCATCTCTTGCATTTAAATTATTTTCCATTTTCCTCTCGCTTTTCTCTCCCCCAATTCTAAAACGATTTTCAGAAAATACCAAAAAATTTTGCCTTTTTGTTTGCCCTTCTTTCTCTTGACTTTTCATTACTTGAACTATGTCTAACATCACCACATCCCCCTTGTCACCAGACTTTGAAGTTCTTTACTTCAAACAAAAACTAGGGGGAAATTTGAAGGGTTCTTTGTATAGGCTAATGGAATCTTATCGTGCTTCCAATCTAAAAGGGGATGCAAAAGTTTTGCTTAGAAATTTTTTACATTGGTTTAGCTTCGCATCATAGGGAGCTTTTAGATTTCGCCTCAAAAGGAAATTTTATTGAGCTTGACATGAATGCCGCCTATGAAGTTGTAGAAGGGATTTTGGGGGTTCCTCCACCAAAAAGGGGGTTTGGTTTCTCTCAAGAGGGAGTTCAAGTTCTCGACAAATTGGGTGACTTCAATAAGCACTTGGTCGAGTTACAACAATATCACGAACCCCTCAAACATATTAATGGGAACCTTAATCGCTTGAATACTTTGATTACCCTTTGCAATAAGCATTTCGACATTTTGGACACCAAGATGGATCCTCCCCCTACAAGTGGGGGAAAGAGGAAAGAACCATAGAAGGTCCTCACAAAAGTTGCCAACACCAAAGATGCCAATACCTAGATCTTTTGCGTTTGGCCTAGCTAGGGGCATTAAACAATAGCGCTTGTTGGGAGGCAACCCAATTTTATTTTTCTTTCTGATTTTTGCTTATGTTTTGGTGTTTTGCACATTATTACTTCTGTATTAATTGTGTTTCTGTGTTTTAATTAGTGTTTGAGCCAAGTAAAACCTTTGGGGTGATCTACGGTAGTTGTTGATTTGATCTTGCTGAAAAACAGAAACTTTTGCGCTCAGTCCGGGAATTTTCTAATTTTTTCAGAGCGCCGAATTGATCTAAAATTTTTACAAAATATTGAAATAAGTTGTTTCCTGATTTTACTAATTTTTAGGAATATTTAGAGTTCCATAAGTATGCTAAGTTTACATACTTCTACAGACTATTCTATTTTTGACAGATTATGTTTTCTTTGTGTTGTTTGCTTATTTTTGATGTATCTATGGGTCGTATCGGGGGGTATGTGTTGGGGAACGTCGCATGGGAAACAAAATGTTTCCTACGCACACGCAAACCTATCCATGGTGATGAGCATCTACGAGAGGGAGAGTGGATCTACATACCCTTGTAGATCGCTAAGCGGGAAGCGTTAAGAAACGCGGTTGGTGTAGTCGAACATCTTCGTGATCCAAATCGTCGAGCGTCCCGCGATCTCATCACGATCCGTCCCGCGATCCAATCACGATCCGTCCCGTGAACACATCACGATCCGTCCCGCGATCTCATCACGATCTGTCTCACGATCTTGATCACGATCTGTCCCGCGAACTCATCACGATCCGTTCCGTGATCTCATCACGAACCGTCTCGCGATCTCGATCACGGTCCTTCCGATCTAGCGCCGAACGGACGACACCTCCGCGTTCAGCATACGTGCAGCTTGATGACGATCTCCACCGTCTTGATCCAGCAAGAGGAGGTGGAGAGGAGAGAGAGTTCACCAGCAGCGTGACAGCGCTCCGGTGATGGTGGTGGAGTGATTCCGGCAGGGCTTCACCTAAGCGCTGCGGAAAACCGATCTAGAGGAGAAACTGTGCACCTGTGAAACGGGTAGCACGTGGCCAGAAATTCTGTCAAAAAACCACCCAATCCACTAGTATATATAGGAGGAGAGGAGAGGAGAGGCAGCCAAGGCCTTTGGTTCGGCCGAAATAGGAGGTGGGAAGCAATCCTACTTCACCTCCAATCCTAGTTGGAGTAGGATTGCCTCCTATTGGCTGATTTTCCACTTTTTGCTTTAGGACTTTCTCTCCTGTGCCATGGGCCTTTGTGGCTGTTTTCCCAGCCCACTAAGGGCTGGTTATTATTCTCCCACAGCCCATGGACCTCTTGGGGTCGAAATACCCCTCCCGGAGGCCTCCCGGTACACTACCGGCACTCCCGGTACACTACCGATGAGCCCGAAACTTTTCCGGAAACCAAACTAGGACTTCCTATATATGAATCTTTACCTTCGGACCATTCCGGAGCTCCTCATGACGTCCGGGATCTCATCCGGGACTCCAAACAAACTTTGGTCACCACCATACATAACTCTACACTACCGAAACGTCACCGAACCTTAAGTGTGCAGACCCTGCGGGTTCGAGAACTATGTAGACATGACCGAGACACCTCTACGGTCAATAACCAATGGCGGGACCTGGACATCCACATTGGTTCCTACATATTCTACGAAGATCTTTATCGGTCGAACCTCTATGTCAAGGATTCAGTTAATCCCGTATAACGTTCCCTTTGTTTTTCGGTATGTTACTTGCCCGAGATTCGATCGTCGGTATCTCCATACCTAGTTCAACCTCGTTACTGGAAAGTCTCTTTACTCGTTCCGTAATACAAGATCCCGTGACTAACACTTAGCCACATTGCTTGCAGGCTTGTTGTGATGTTGTATTACCGAGTGGGCCCTGAGATACCTCTCCGTCACACGGAGTAACAAATCCCAGTCTCGATCCATGCCAACTCAAGAGACACCATCGGAGATACCTGTAGAGCACCTTTATAGTCACCCAGTTACGTTGCGACATTTGATACACACAAGGTAATCCTCCTATATCCGTGAGTTGCATGATCTCATGGTCATAGGAACATATACTTGACATGCAGAAAACAGTAGCAACAAACTAACACGATCATATGCTATGTTTGTAGTTTGGGTCTTATCCATCACATCATTCTCCTAATGATGTGATCCCGTTATCAAATGACATCTCATGTCCATGGCTAGGAGACCTTAACCATCCTTTGATCAATGAGCTAGTCCATTAGAGGCATTCTAGGGACATGGTTTTGTCTATGTATCCACACATGCATTTAAGTCTCCGATCAATACAATTATAGCATGGATAATAAACGATTATCATGAACAAGGAAATATGATAATAACTAATTTATTATTTCCTCTAGGGCATATTTCCAACAGTCTCCCACTTGCACTAGAGTCAATAATCTAGTTCACATCACCATGTGATTCGCATTGTTATGAATCTAACACCCAATGAGTTCTGGGGCTCGATCATGCTTTGCATGTGAGAAAGGTCTTATAGTCAACGGGTCTGCGATATTCAGATCCTTGTGTACTTTGCAAATCTCTATGTCAAATCGTAAACACTGCTACCACACTCCACTTGGTACTATTTCCAAATGGCTGCTCCACTATACATATCCAGATTGCTACTACGAGTCATCCGGATTAGTGTTAAAGCTTGTATCGACGTAACTCCTTACGACGAACTCTTTATCACCTCCATAATCGAGAAACATCTCCTCAGTCTCTTAGTTACTGAGGATAATCTTGACCGATGTCCAGTGATCCACTCATGGTTCACTCTTGTACCCCCTGACGGACTCATGGCAAGGCACTCACAGGTGCGGTACACAGCATGGCATAATATAGAGCCTATGGATAAGGCATAGCGGACGACGTTCGTCCTTTCTCTTTCTTCTGCCGTTGTCGAGCTTTGAGTCTCACTCAACCTTCACACCTTACAAATCAGGCGAGAACTCTTTCTCTGACTGATCCATTTTGAACTCTTCCAAAATCTTGTCAAGGTATGCACTCATTGAAAGTCTCATCGAGTATCTTGATCTATCTCCATAGATTTTGATGCTCAACAATTAGGTAGCTTGATCCAGGTCTTCCTTTGAAAATCACTTTCCAAACGACCATTTTATGCTTTCCAGAAACTCTACATTATTTCTGATCAACAATATGTCATCCACATATACTTATCAGAAATTCTATAGTGCTCCCACTCACTTTATTGCAAATACAAGTTTCTCGTAAACTTTGTATAAACATCAAAACTTTGATCACCTTATCAAAGCGTATATTCCAACTCCGAGATGCTTGCTTCAGTCCATGGAAGGATCACCGAAGCTTGCACACCTTTTAGCATCCTTAGGCCTGACAAAACCTTCTGGTTGTATCACATACAACCTTTCCTCAAGTAAACCGTTAAAGAAACGATGTTTTCACATCCATCTGCCAGATTTCATAATTGAAAACACAGCAACTGCTAACATAATTCCAACAGACTTAAGCACCACTACGAGTGAGAAAGTCTCATCGTAGTCAACTCCTTGAACTTGTCACAAACATCTTTGCAACAAGTCGAGCTTTACAAATAGTGACATTCACCATCAGTGTTTGTCTTCATTTTAAAGATCCATTTGTACTAAACGACCTGCCGTCCAACGAGCAAGTCTACCAAAGTCTACACTTGGTTTTCATACATGGATCCTATCTCAGATTTCATGGCCTCCAACCATTTGTCGGAATCCGGGCCCATCAACGCTTCTCCATAGCTCGTAGGTTCATCGTTGTCCAACAACATGATCTCCAAGACAGAGTTGTCGTACCACTTAGGAGCAGTACACATCCTTGTCGACCTACGAAGTTCGATTGTAACTTGATCCTAAAGCTTCATGATCATCATCATTAACTTCCTCTTCAACTAACGTAGGCTTCACAGAAACATCTTTCTGCGCTGCGCCACTCTCTGGTTGAACAAAGGTTTAACAACCTCATCAAGTTCTATCTTCCTCCCACTCAACTCTTTTGAGAGAAACATTTGCTCGAGAAAGGATCCGTTTAAGCAACAAACACTTTGCACTAGGATCCGAGATTGAAGGTTCACCCAACTGATCTTAGGGTATTCTATGAAGATGCATTTGTCCGCCTTGGGTTCAACCTCATTAGGCGAAAACATTTTCCACACAAGTGTCGTAGCCCCAAATATTAAGAAATGACAGCTTAGGTTTCTATCAAACCATAATTCAAACGGTGTCATCTCAATGGATTTAGATGGTGCCCTATTTAAAGTGAATGTAGTTGTCTCTAATGCATAACCCCAAAATTACAGTAGTAAAACGATAAGAGACATCACAGTATGCACCATATCCAATAGAGCATGACTATGATGTTCGGACACACCATCACACTATGGTGTTCCAGGTAGCGTTTAGTTGTGAAACAACTTTCACATTGTCTTAAGTTGTATGCCAAACTCGTGACTCAGATATTCACCTCCACGATCATATCGCAGTCATTTTTATCTTCTTGTCACGATGATCTTTAAACTTCACTCTGAATTTGCTTGAACCTTTCAAACGATTCAGACTTGTGTTTCATTAAGTAAATATACACTATATGTACTCAAATAATCAATGAAGGTAAGAAAATAACGATATCCACTGCACGCTACAAGACTCACTAGATTGCATACATCAACATGTATCATTTCCAATGAATCACTTTCCCGCTCCATCCAACGGGGTCCTTCAGTCATCTTGCCCAAGAGGCATGGTTCGCATGTCTCAACCGATTCGAAATCGAATGAGTCCAAAGATCCATCAGCATGGAGTTTCTTCATGCGCTTTATACCAATATGACATTTTGCGGCAGTGCCACAAGTATGTGGTACTATCATTATTAACTTTGTATCTTTTGACATCAATGTTATGAACATGTGTATTACTACGATCAAGATTTCAACAAACCATTCTCATTGGGTGCTTGACCATTGAAGGTATTATTCATGTAAACAGAATAACCATTATTCTCTAACTTAAATGAATAACCGTATTGCAAAAAACATGATCTAATCATGTTCATGCTCAACGCAAAACACCAAATAACATTTATTTAGGTTCGTCACTAATCCTGAAGGTAGAGAGAGTGTGCGATGTTGATCACATCAACCTCGGAAACAATTCCAACACACATCGTCACCTCATCCTTAGCTAGTTCTCCGTTTATTCCGTAGATTTTATTTCGAGGTACTAACATTTAGCAACCGAACCGGTATCCAATACCCAGGTGCTACTAGGAGTACTAGCAAGGTACACATCAATAACTCGTATATCAAATATACTTCTGTCGATTTTGCCAGCCTTCTTATCTACCAAGTATCTAGGGTTGTTCCGCTTCAGCGACCGCTCACCTCATAACAGAAGCACTTAGTCTCGGGTTTGAGTTCAATTAGGGTTGCTTCACTGGAGCAGCAACTGACTTGCTATCCATGAAGTTTCCCTCCTTGATCTTGCCCTTTTCGAAACTAGTGGTTTGATTAACCATCAACACTTGACGCTCCTTCTTGATTTCTACCTTCGCGGTGTCAAACATCGCGAACTGCTCAGGAATCATTATTTCTATCCCTGGCAATTTATAGTTCATCACCAAGTTCTAGTAGCTTAGTGACAGTGACTTGGAGAACTATATCAATCACTATCTTATCTGGAAGATCAACTCCCACTTGATTCAAGCGATTGTAGTACCGAGACAATCTGAGTACATGCTCAACGGTTGAGCTATTCTCCTTCATCTTACAGGCAAAGAATCTTGTTGGAGATCTCATATCTCGCAACACGGGCACGAGCCTGAGATCACAATCTCAGCTCCTAGAACATTTCATATGTCCCGTGACGTTCAAAACGTTTCGGAGCCTCAATTCTAAGCCGTAATGCATGACGCACTAAACTATCAAGTAGCCATCGGAAGGTGCCTGTCAGATGTTCACAACATCTACAAACGACGCTAGAGGGGGTCGGCGCACCGAGCAGTGCATTAAGGACATAAGCCTTCTGTGCAGCAAAGAGGACAATCCTCAAATCACAGACCCAGTCCGCAATATTGCTACCATCATCTTTCAATACTATTTCTCTAGGAACATATAAAACTACAAGGGAGCTACAGCGTGAGCTAGTAATCTACAACATAATATGCAAAGACACTTTGACTATGTTCATGATAATGAGTTCAATTAATCATATTACCTAAGAACTCCCACTCAAATTGACATCCCTCCGATCATTCGAGTGATACATGATCCAAATTCACAACCTCAAGTCCGATCATCACGTGAGTTGAGGTGGCTGCAATGGTGAACATCATTATGTTGATCATATCTACTATATGACTCATGTTCGACCTTTCGGTCTCTTGTGTTCCGAGGCCATGTCTGTACATGCTAGGCTTGTCAAGTTTAACCCGAGTGTTCTGCGCGTGGAAATCTGGCTTGCACCCGTTGTATGTGAACGTAGAGTCTATCACACCCGATCATCACGTGGTGTCTCAACACGACGAACTTTCGCAACGGTGCACACTCGGGGAGAACACAATTTATCTTGAAATTAAGTGAGGGATCACCTTATAATGCTACCATCGTCCTAAGCAAAACAAGGTGCATAAAAGGATTAACATCACATGCAAATGATAAGTGACATGATATGGCCATGATCTTGTGCTTTTGATCTCCATCATGAAAGCACCGACATGATCTCCATCGTCACCGGCATGACACCATGATCTCCATCATCTTGATCTCCATCAACGTGTCGCCATCGGGGTTGTCACGCCCTGCATGCTTCTACTACTATTGCTACCATAGCGATAAAGTAAAGCATTACATAGAGCATAATGATTGACACGCACGTCATACAATAATTAAAGACAACCCTATGGCTCCTGCCGGTTGCCATATTCATCGACATGCAAGTCGTGATAATCTATAAATCACATGATCATCTCATACATCACATATATCACATCATGTAATTGGCCATATCATATCACAACATACCCTGCAAAAACAAGTTAGACGTCCTCTAATTGTTGTTACATGTTTTACGTGGCTGCTACGGGTATCTAGCAAGAACAATTCTCACCTACGCATAAACCACAAGGGTGATACACTAGTTTGCTTTTCAACCTTCTCAAGATCCGCCTTTGTCGAATCCGATCCAACTAAAGTGAGAGAAACTGTCACCCGCAAGCCATCTAGGCAACAAGTTGCGTCGAGGGAACCAGTCTCTCGTAAGCGTACGAGTAATGTTGGTCCAGGACGCTTCATCTCACAATCCCGCTAAACCAAAATACGACCAAGGGAGGAAGCAATCTAAGCATCAACGCTCACAAACCTTTTGTGTTCTACTCGATATCTCATCGAACCATCAACCTAGCTCATGATGCCACTGTTGGGGAACGTCGCATGGGAAACAAAAAAATTCCTACGCACACGCAAACCTATCCATGGTGATGAGCATCTACGAGAGGGAGAGTGGATCTACATACCCTTGTAGATAGCTAAGCGGGAAGCGTTAAGAAACGCGGTTGGTGTAGTCGAACATCTTCGCGATCCAAATCGCCGAGCGTCCCACGATCTCATCACGATCCGTCCCGCGATCCAATCACGATCCGTCCCGTGAACACATCACGATCCGTCCCGCGATCTCATCACGATCCGTCTCACGATCTTGATCACGATCTGTCCCGCGAACTCATCACGATCCATTCCGTGATCTCATCACGAACCGTCTCGCGATCTCGATCACGGTCCTTCTGATCTAGCGCCGAACGGACGACACCTCCGTGTTCAGCACATGTGTAGCTTGACGACGATGTCCACCGTCTTGATCCAGCAAGAGGATATGGAGAGGAGAGAGAGTTCACCAGCAGTGTGACGGCGCTCCGGTGATGGTGGTGGAGTGATTCCGGCAGGGCTTCGCCTAAGCGCTGCGGAAAACCGATCTAGAGGAGAAACTGTGCACCGGTGAAACGGGTAGCACGTGGCCGGAAATTCTGTCCAAAGACCACCCAATCCACTAGTATATATAGGAGGAGAGGAGAGGAGAGGCATCCAAGGCCTTTGGTTCGGCCGAAATAGGAGGTGGGAAGCAATCCTACTTCACCTCCAATCCTAGTTGGAGTAGGATTGCCTCCTATTGGCTGATTTTCCACTTTTTGCTTTAGGACTTTCTCTCCTGTGCCATGGGCCTTTGTGGCTGTTTTCCCAGCCCACTAAGGGCTGGTTATTATTCTTCCACAGACCATGGACCTCTTGGGGTCGAAATACCCCTCCCGGAGGCCTCCCGGTACACTACCGGCACTCCCGGTACACTACCGGCACTCCGGTACACTACGATGAGCCCGAAACTTTTCCGGAAACCAAACTGGGACTTCCGATATATGAATCTTTACCTCCGGACCATTTAGGAGCTCCTCGTGACGTCCGGGATCTCATCCGGGACTCCAAACAAACTTCGGTCACCACCATACATAACTCTACACTACCGAAACGTCACTGAACCTTAAGTGTGCAGACCCTGCGGGTTCGAGAACTATGTAGACATGACCGTGACACCTCTACGGTCAATAACCAATGGCGGGACCTGGACATCCACATTGGTTCCTACATATTCTACGAAGATCTTTATCGGTCGAACCTCTATGTCAACGATTCAGTTAATCCCGTATAACGTTCCCTTTGTTCTTCGGTATGTTACTTGCCCGAGATTCGATCGTCGGTATCTCCATACCTAGTTCAACCTCGTTACTGGCAAGTCTCTTTACTCGTTCCGTAATACAAGATCACGTGACTAACACTTAGCCACATCGCTTGCAAGGCTTGTTGTGATGTTGTATTACCGAGTGGGCCCTGAGATACCTCTCCGTCACACGGAGTAACAAATCCCAGTCTCGATCCATGCCAACTCAACAGACACCATTGGAGATACCTGTAGAGCACCTTTATAGTCACCCAGTTACGTTGCGACGTTTGATACACACAAGGAACTCCTCCGATATCCGTGAGTTGCATGATCTCATGGTCATAGGAACATATACTTGACATGCAGAAAACAGTAGCAACAAACTAACACGATCATATGCTATGTTTGTAGTTTGGTTCTTATCCATCACATCATTCTCCTAATGATGTGATCCCGTTATCAAATGACATCTCATGTCCATGGCTAGGAGACCTTAACCATCCTTTGATCAACGAGCTAGTCCATTAGAGGCATACTAGGGACATGGTTTTGTCTATGTATCCACACATGCATTTAAGTCTCCGATCAATACAATTATAGCATGGATAATAAACGATTATTATGAACAAGGAAATATGATAATAACTAATTTATTATTGCCTCTAGGGCATATTTCCAACAGTATGAGTCATGGAAAATTTAGAATACAGTAGTTATTACACAAATAAAACTAAAAAATGAGTTCATAACAGTACCTAAAGTGGTGATTTATCTTTCTATACTAACGGATCTCATGAGTTTTATGTTGAGTTTTGTGTTGTGAAGTTTTGAAGTTTGGCTGAAGATTTGATGGACTATGGAATAAAGAGTGGCAAGAGCCTAATCTTGGGGATGCCCAAGGAAACACAAGTTGTATTCAAGGATACCAACAACCCTAAGCTGGGGGATGCCCCAGAAGGCATCCCCTCTTTCGTCTTCAATCCATCGGTAAATTTATTTGAGGCTATATTTGTATTCACCACATGATATGTGTTTTTCTTGGAGCGTCTTGTATGATATGAGTCTTTGATTTTTAGTTTGCCACAATAATCATTTATGCACACGTCTTTTGAGAGACACATGCTGAACCATGCATTTATTAGAATACTCTATGTGCTTCACTTATATCTTTTGAGCTAGGCAATGTTGCTCTAGTGCTTCACTTCTATCTTTATAGAGCATGGTGGTGTTATATTTTATAGAAATTATTGAACTCTCATTCCTCACTTATATTATTTTGAGAGTTTCTGAAAACAGCATGGTAATTTGTTTAGCTTATGAATTTAGTCTTAATATAATGGGCATCCAAGAGGGATATAATAAAAATGTTCATATTAAGTGCATTAAAAACTATGAGAGGTTTTATTCCTTGCATATAGTTTTTAGATAATAGATATGGTAATATGAGAGTCATGATAGTGAGTAGTTGTTAATTGGAAGATATACTTGTGTTAAAGCTTGTGATTCCCGTAGCATGCACGGAATGTGAACCGTTATGTAACGAAGTCGGAGCATGATTTGTTTAATGACTGTCAACCTTCGTGTGAGGGTCGGGAGCGCGCGATGGTTAAATCCTACCAACCTCTCGCCTAGGAGCATGCATCTAATGCTTTGCTTGATAACAAATAGACTTTTGCAATAAGTATGTGAGTTCTTTATGACTAATGTTGAGTCCATGGATTATACGCACTCTGACCCTTCCATCTTTGCTAGCCTTTGTAGTACCGCGCAACTTTCGCCGGTACACCAAACCCTCCTTCCTCAAAACAGCCACCATATATTCCTCAAAACAGCCACCATACCTACCTATTATGGCATTTCCATAGCCATTCCGAGATATATTGCCATGCAACTTCCACGATGTAGTTTTTCATGACTTGCACCATCACTTCATATTGCATATAGAGTCATAATTTGTCATAGGTATCGAGTTGTAATTTCTTTTTTGAGTTATAAGTAAATAAAAGTGTGATGACTTTTCATTAATAGAGCATTGTCCCATGAGAAAACAAGATGATGGAAGCCATGACTCCCTCACAAGTTGGGATGAATATCCGGACTTTACAAAAAATAAAAGAGGCCAGCGAAGCCCAAACAAAAAATAAAAAGAGGCCAAAGAAGCCCATCAAAAAAAAGAAAAAAAAAGAAAAAAAGAAAAAAATGCATGAGAGAAAGAGAGAAGGGGCAATAGCTACTACCTTTTTTCACACTTGTGCTTCAAAGTAGCACCATGATCTTCATAATAGAGAGTCTCCTATTTTGTCACTTTCATATAACTAGTGGATATTCATTTTGCATGACCACTTAGTTTTCTTTTTGAGCTTTCATACACTTATAGCTCTAAGTGCATTTGTTGCATTGCAATCCCTACTCACTCACGTTGATATCTATTGATGGGCATCTCCATAGCCCATTGATATACCTAGTTGATGTGAGACTATATTCTCCTTTTTCTCGTTGCACCTCCTCCATATTCTATTCCACCTATAATGCTATATACATGGCTCACGCTCATGCATTGCGTGAGAGTTGAAAAGGTTTGAGAACACCAAAAGTGTGAAACAATTGCTTGACTTATTCATCGGGGTTGTGCATGATTTAGATACTTTGTGTGAGGAAGATGGTGGATAGCCAGACCATACGATTTTGTAGGGATAACTCTTTCTAAGGCCATGTTATTTCGAAAGGACACGACTACCTTGTTGGTGTGCTCGAAGTATTACTGTTTTTATGTCAATATTAGACTATTGTTTTCAATCTTATGGATATGAATATTCATGCCACAATAAATAATATTACATTGATAAATATGATAGGTAGCATTCCACATCAAAAATTCTCTTTTTTATCATTTACCTACTCGAGGACGAGCAGGAATTAAGCTTGGGGATGCTGATACGTCTCCAATGAATCTATAATTTTTTATTGTTCCATGCTATTATATTATTTGTTTTGGATGCTTTATATGCATTAATACGCTATTTTATATTATTTTTGGGACTAACCTATTAATCTAGAGCCTAGTGCCAGTTTTGATTTTTTCCTTGTTTTTCAGAATTGCAGATAAGGAATATTAAATGGAGTCCAAACGGAATAAAACCTTTGGAATGATTTTTTCTAGAACGAAAGGAAACCAGGAGACTTGAGAACCAAGGCAGGAGAGCCACCGTGGGGCCACAAGCCCAGGGGCACGCCTAGGGGGGTAGGGCACGCCCAGTAAGCTTGTGGGCCCATGACAACTCTCCCAACCCTAATCTTCGGCCTATAAATTCCCAAATATTCCATCATTATAAAAAAGAGCCACGAAAACACTTTTCCGCCCCAGAAGCCTCCGTTCCCGAGAGATCCAATCTTGGAGCCTTTTCCGGTAATCTGCTAGAGGGGGATTCGATCACGGAGGGCATCTACATCAACTCCATTGCCCCTCCAATGATGCATGAGTAGTTCACCACAGAACTTCGGGTCCACAGCTAGTAGCTAGATGGCTTCTTCTCTCTCTTTGATCTTCAATACCATGTTCTTCATGATCTTCATGGAGATCTATCCGATGTAATACTCTTTTGCCATGTGTTTGTCGAGATCCGATGAATTGTGGGTTTATGTTCATATTATCCATGAATATTTTTTAAGTCTTTACTGAATTCTTATATGCATGATTTCATATCTTTGCAAGTCTCTTTGAGTTATTGGTTTGGTTTGGCCAACTAGATTGGTAATTCTTGCAATGAGAGAAGTGCTTAGTTTTGGGTTCAATCTTGCGGTGTCCTCACCCAGTGAAAAAGTAGGGGTAGCGAGGCACGTATTGTGTTCTTGCCATCGAGGATTAAAAGTTGGGGTTTTCATCATATTGCCTGAGTTTATCCCTCTACATCATGTCATCTTACCTAATGTGTTACTTTGTTCTTCATGAACTTAATACTCTAGATGCAGGCAGGAGTCAGTCGATGTGTGGAGTAATAGTAGTAGATGCACAATTGTTTTGGTCTACTAGACACGGACATGATGCCTATATGCATAATCATTGCCTTGGATATCTTCATAATAATTCGCTTTACTATCAATTGGTCAAAAGTAATTTGTTCACCCACCGTAATAGTTACTATCATGAGAGAAGCCTCTAGTAAAACCTATGGCCCTCGTGTCTATTTTCCATCTTATACTTTCAAATCTAAAACCAAAAATACGAAAAATACTTTGCTGCATTACTTTTACCTTTTGTTTTACTTTCCGTTCAAGTAATCTATCTCTATCAGATCTCATCCTTGCAAGTAACCTTAAAGATATTGACAACCCCTTTATACCGTTGCGTGCAAGAGTTTGATTCTTTGTGTAGGTACACCTATTGGGGACTTGCTTGTATCTTCTACTGGATTGATACCTTGGTTCTCAACAGCTGAGGGAAATACTTATCGACTTTGCTGCATCACCCGTTCCTCTTCACGGAAACCAACGCATGCTCAAGAAGTAGCAAGAAGAATTTCTAGCGCTGTTGGCGGGGAGATACATAGCAAGTCAGGATAAGAACTCTCCCATCAACTTGCCAATTTCTGGCGCCGTTGCCGGGGAGATCTGCATCAAGCCTACCAAGTACCCATCACAAACTCATCTCTTGCATTTACATTATTTGCCATTTGCCTCTCATTTTCCTCTCCCCCACTTCTAAAATGATTTTTAGAAAATACCAAAAAGATTTGCCTTTTTGTTTGCCCTTCTTTCGCTTGCCTTTGATTACTTGAACTATGGCTAACATCACCAGATCCCCCTTGTCACCAGACTTTGAAGTTCTTTACTTCAAACAAAAACAAAGGGAAAATTTGAAGGATGCTTGGTATAGGCTAATGGAATCTTATCGTGTTTCCAATCTAAAAGGGGATGCAAAAGTTTTGCTTAGAAATTTTTACATTGGTTCATCTTTGCATCACAGGGAGCTTTTAGATTTCACTTGAAAAGGAAATTTTATTCATCTTGACACGAATGCCGCCTATGAAGTTTTAGAAGGGATTTTGGGGGTTCCTCCGCCAAAAAGGGGGTTTGCTTTCTATCAAGAGGGAGTTCAAGTTCTCGACAAATTGGGTGACTTACATAAGCACTTGGTCGAGTTACAACAATATCACGAACCCCTCAAACATATTAACGGGAACCTTAATTGCTTGAATACTTTGATTACCCTTTGCAATAAGCATTTGGACATTTTGGACACCAAGATGGATCATCCCCCTACAAGTGGGGTAAAGAGGAAAGAACCTCCTGGATTTGAGAAGGTCCTCACAAAAGTTGTCAATACCAAAGATGTCAATACCAATATCTATTGCATTTGGCCTAGCTAGGGGCGTTAAACAATAGCGCTTGTTGGGTAGCAACCCAATTTTATTTTGCTTTCTGCTTTTTGCTTATGCTTTGGTGTGTTTTGCACATTATTACTTCTATAGTAATTGTGTTTTTGTGTTTTAATTAGTTTTTGAGCCAAGTAAAATCTTTGGTATGTATGCTCATTAAGAAATGATGAATTAACAAACATCAACATACTAATATTTATATGTATAAGAAATAAAACAATTGTTTTTCAAAGTATACGATCCTAAAAGAATGTTTACCCCTACTCATCTTATTATATTAGCAAGGCATGACTCCGTCTTCACCACGTCAACATAAATGTTAAGCACCACAGTGTCCAAGTCACGCAATTGGATCGTACTTTTTCAATATGCATCAACTTTTTATTCTTCACGCAATACATGAGCATGAACCATTGGACATATCATATAGGTGGTATAGAATATGATGGTAGGTATCATAGGGGTAAAAGGTGGAGAAGATAGTCTCACATCAACTAGGCATACCAATGAGCTATGGATATGCTCATCGATAGATATCAATGCAGGGAGTAGGGATTGCCATGCAAATGATGCACTAGAGCTACAAGTGTATGAAAGCTCAACTGAAGCTAAGTGGGGTCTCCATCCAACTTGCTTGCTCATGAGGACCTCAGGCATTTGAGGAAACCCGGCATCGGAATATACAAGCCAACTTTATTATGAAAAGGTAAATCCCACTAGCATATGGAAGTGACAACATAGGAGACTCTCTATATGAATAACATGGTGCCACTTTGAGACACAAGTGTGATAAAGGATATTAGCAAAGTCCCTTCTCTCTTTTCCACTCATTTTTTATTGTGGTCTTTTCTCTTATTTTTTGCCCCCCCCATTCATTTTTTATATGGTTGGCTCATTTGGCCTCCCCCATCTTTATTTTATTTTTCGTTTGGAGTCTCATCCCAACTTGTGGGGGAATCATGGTCTCCATCATTCTTTCCTCACTGGGATAATGCTCTAATAATGATGATCATAACACTTTTATTTACTTCAATGTTGAGGATATCACTTATCGTTATCATCTCGATCAGGTGGGATTAGGGACTAATCAGAAATTGGTCGATTAATCGATATTATCGGTTGACTATTGGTCAAACATTTTTTGCAAATCACAGGTTCCCAATAATAAAATATCCTATATTCAACACCAAAACAATATTGGATAGACGTGTTACCATGATTCCTTGCCTTTGAATCCTCGTATAATGATAAACAAAATAAGACAACAATACATATTGTGTAATAAGGTCCACAAAACGCAAAGAAACATATTTTTCGCAAACATAGTTCTATGAATAGGACCGATTTATCGGTAGATTCCCGATAAATCGCTTGTCATAGCAATAAATCGGCCAAAATGATAAATGGTGAAGATAAGGCATAATCTTATCGGTCAACCCAAGAGTAGCAATAAATCGCTGAATCGGAAGATATTTTGAATAGTGATTTACTTACAACTCAATATGAAGGACTTATAGGAAGATATGACTCTGTATGAATGCCTATGGTAGTATACCAGGATGTGCAACGATCTAGCATGACATGTTTCAAAAACATGATGAACGATGGATGTGCCACAAATACTATGTCAGCTCTATATGATCATGCAAAGAATTATGATGATGAACGTACTAGTCATGTTGTCGGGGCTCGATGCACACAATCACCTATGGGCCCCCGGGCCCCTTTGTGGCCCTGGGTGAGCTCACGTTGCACAAAGAGTAGAGGTGGTGAGGCAGCACAATGACATGAAGCTAGTGTTTTACCCAGGTTCGGGCCACTGAGAAGCGTAAAACCCTACTTCTGCTTTGGAGGATTGATCGGAGGAGTACGAAGCACGCAAAACAATCAAACCCGGCAAGGATTGCCTTTAGGAGGGCTGCTACGCGAGTACAAGTGTCCAAGGGTCCGAATCTTTAGCTAGGTTGCCTTGGGCATCCTTTTATAGCTCAAGGGGCAACCATAGTGTAAAACAGACATTCCTTAATTATTAGATAGCTAATAGTGCTATCGTACCTAACTCTCGCACTTAGGACAAAATTCTATAAATGCTAGCCTATGTGGCATGTCGGGACGCATTCCCGACAGGCTTCTACCACCGCTTTAGCTAACTATTGCTCAATGTCATGACATGCCTTTGGACGGGTGTCAAGTGGGCATAATCCGTCTTCCAGCGAGTCGCCACGTGCTTAGCGAGAGCCACTTAGCCACTTGGGGACTCGACACCACATCGACAAGTGACCGGCGTTGCTATGCGGTGGAGCGATGGCCGATTAGCTCATGCCTGCTGGGGGGTGGCTTGTCGGGTCTTCCTGAAGGTGTGTGCGCCTTGGTCCCCGACAGGCACCGGGACATGCCTGACGCGGTTCAGGCCCGTATTGGGCCGTTGCGTCGACCTTGCCGGTGTTGCTTAGACAACGTAGGTTGGTTCTATCGGACTCGTGACCTTTAATGCTAGTTTGACATGGTAGTAGCTTTTCCCGACAGGCTCAGGCCATCGGGTTGGAGGCTTATAATACGTGCACAAGTCAGGGGAAATAAACACCCCTATTTGTGTACCCCGACAGAAGCCCCCGGGCCTGAGCCATACGTGTGTCTTGGCATTGTTAGGTTAGGCCCCAAGTTGTGCACAGACACGTGTCGATGAAATGTTGCCCTCACATCCCACGCCCACTCCGCGTAATTACCACGGGTCATGGGGTCGTGGAATAGTAGTCGTTGGAGAGTAAAAATGCAAGTAAAATAAATGACATTTTCCCAAAAAGATAGCAAAGAGCTAGCCCCCACGCGGGTTCCCAATAAAAAGGCAACGTGCAGGGGCGTTGTTCATTCGCGTACGTTTCTTCCTCCTTCATCTTCCTCCTCAAGCCAATAAACTTCTTCCGCTGCCGCCACCCGCCCATCAAGCACTGCTAGATCCTCCGCCACCCTTGAGAGCCCAAGAGATGGGGCAGAAGACAGGCGTTGTGAAGGGGAAGCAGACGGCCGCACCGGCGGACCCGTCAGTTGAAGAGAGGAAGAGGAAAGCACAAGAGCTGGAGAGGCGGTGACAGAAAGATCTGGTTTTCTCTCCATCTAACATGGATGGCAATGCCTTGATCTCAAGGTATGCCTATATGTGGGGGACCGAAACGAAGGGGCATGGAGCGCCCGTGGTTCTGCCGGACATTGCCAACGAAAAGACACCATCAGATTCGTACCGCTTCTTCTGCGCGTACTTTCTTTGTGGCCTCTCCTCCCCCTTCTCTAATTTCTTTTGTGCCATGATGGCGGTGTATGGGTTTCGGCTTTTGGATTTCACGCCTAATGCCATAGCGTGCATGGCGATCTTCACCCATCTATGCGGGAATTTTGTTGGACTTTCCCCCAATGTGGATTTTTTCAGACACTTCTTCATCCCTTGGATCGAAGACAAATATCACCGCTCAGGGAACATAAGTTGGATTCCTCAGTGCCGGAGGGAAGACTGGGGTTATCTCCCTGGCCAACAGCACGGTAAGTGGGAAGAGTGGAGGGGCGAATGGTGCTGGATCAAGGATGAAAAAGCCCCCAAGTTCTGCTCTACAAGGACTGGATGCATCACGCGCGGAAGCGACTGGAGTAAGTTGGGACTCACTGACGACAAGCTCTGACGATGAATAGGATTTCCCGTCTGAAAGCTGCCGGGCTAGCAATCGAACATGTGGGGGGCCGACTTCCTCCGACGCCGCATCGCACCGCTATAGGGGAGGGACAGGTTTGTGTGGGAGTACAATGGTTCCGCCGACAGGATGCGGTTGTACCCAGGCCCCGCCAACAATCTGTCAGTTTACGGCCATGGTTGGTTGTGTGAGCAACTGTTCGGTCGCCTTGGGCCATTCTATCTGCCGACGGGAGTCGTTCCCTTGCATCTCAATTCTGCCCGGAACTAAATTTTGCAATGGATGCCTGACTGAGATGCCTCCAGGGTTAAGTCCGATTGGGAACTGCCTGCTTTGGATGACGAGATAGATTGGGTCTCTCGCTTGGAAGAAAGAGCCGCCAAGATGGAGGACAATCTGATCAAGCCAACTACCAGGGTGGAGGGGGCATTCATTGCCACTCGGATTGAATAGGACAAGAAGGTCAGAGCTGCCAAGGGAATGGGCTCCGGGGAAGAGGAAGAGGAGGAGCCAGAGGGTGGTGATTCTTCTGAAGAGGGGAGCAAAAAAATACCACAGGGGAAGCTGTCGGGTTTGAATCTGCCGAGGCCGGGGCTTCCCATGCCACGATGATAGGAACCTAAGAGAGGGCAGAGGCGGAGGAGGTGGAGGAGCCATAGGTGGAGGAAGAAGGGCTCGAAATGGGCCCTCAAGCTCCAGAGCCAAGGATCCGCCTCTACAAGCGCGTCAACCGAGAGTCAATGACCCCTGCACCTTCGTGGAGTACTCAGAGGATGAGGAAGACGACCACCAGGGGAGGCGAACGCGATGCAGCATGCTGCCATTCGCTCCGCGTCTCTCGGGTTAAGTCTCCTCCCGCCAAGATACGGAGGGTTGTGAGGGTGGACCCTATTGGCAATATGCCCTAGAGGCAATAATAAATTGGTTATTATCATATTTAGTTGTTCATGACAATTTTTTATTATCCATGCTATAATTTTATTGACTGGAAACTCAGATACATGTGTGGGTATATAGACAACACTGTCTCCCAAGTATGCCTCTAATAGACTAGCTCGTTGATCAAAGATGGTCAAGGCTTCCTAGCCATAGACATGAGATGTCATTTGATAATGGGATCACATCATTAGGAGAATGATGGGATGGACAAGACCCAAACTATAAACATAGCCTATGATCGTGTCAGTTTATTGCTATAGTTTTGTACATGTCAAGTATCTATTCCTGTGACCACGAGGTCATGCAACTCACTGACATCGGAGGAATACCTTATGTGTATCAAACGTCACAAACGTAACTAGGTGATTATAAAGATGCTCTACAGGTATCTCCTAGATGTCTGTTGAGTGGGCATGGATCAAGACTGGGATTTGTTACTCCGTGTGACGGAGAGGTATCTCAGGGCCCACTCGGTAATACAACATCACAACAAGCCATGCAAGAAACGTGACTAAAGTGTTAGCCATGGGATCTTGTATTACGGAACAAGTAAAAGAGACTTATCAGTAACGATATTGAACTAGGTATAGAGATACCGACGATCGAATCTCGGGCAAGTAACATACCGAAGAACAAAGGGAACAACATACGGGATTAACTGAATCCTTGACATAGAGGTTCGGCCGATAAAGATCTTCGCAGAATATGTAGGAACCAATATGGGCATCCAGGTCCCGCTATTGGTTATTAACCTTAGAGGTGTCTCGGTCATGTTTACATAGTTCTCGAACCCGCAGGGTCTGCACACTTAACGTTCGGTTGCGTTTCTTTGGTGTGGAGTTATGTATGGTGGTCACCGAAGGTTGTTCAGATTCCCGGATGAGATCCCGGACATCATGATGAGCTCCAGAATGGTCCGGAGGTAAAGATTGATATATAGGAAGTCCCGTTTTGGTCACTGGAAAAGTTTCGGGTACTTCGGTAGTGTATCGGGAGTGCCGGGAGGGTACCGGGGGACCATCGGGAGGGGCCTCATGCCCCAAAGGGCCTCAATGGCTATGGGAGGAGACAAACCAGAACCTGGTGGACTGGCCGAAGCCCCACTATGGCCCATGCAGCTAGGGAGGGGAAAACCCAAAGGTGGAAAGGGTTTCCAAGTGGAGAGGAGGAATCCTACTCCTAGTAGGATTGGAGTAGGACTCCTCCACCTCCCACTTAGGCCGCACCAAAGGGGAAACCCTTATGGCATCGACCTCCCTCCCCTCCCTCCTATATATACTGGAGGATTTGAGGGTAGACCTAACCCTAATTGCCACATGGTTCCCTCTTCTTCCTCTAGATCGATTTCTCCTCTAGTCTAGTTTCAAAGGTGCTTAGGCGAAGCCCTACCGGAATAGTTCCACCATCACCTCCGACGTGTCGTCACGTTGACGGAGAACTCATCTACCTCTCAGCTCCCTCTTGCTGGATCAAGAAGGCAGAGATAGTCATCGAGTTGTACGTGTGCTGAACGCGAAGGTGTCGTCCGTTCGGTGCTAGATCGGGATGGATCGTGAGTGGATCGAAGGATGCTCGGCATTTGCACCATGAAGACATTCGACTACATCAACCGCGTTTTTAGCGCTTCCCGCTTAGAGATCTACAAGGTTATGTAGGTCAACTCTCCCTCTCGTGGATGCTCACACCATGGATAGATCTTGCGTGTGCGTAGGAATTTTTTTGTTTCCCATGCAACGTTCCCCAACAGTGGTATCGGAGCTAGGTCAATGTGTAGATGAGATCACGAGTAGAACACAAAGGAGTTTATGGGCATTAATGCTCATATTGCTTCCTCCCTTGGTTATTTTTTGATTCAGCGGTATTGTGGGATGAAGCGGCCCGGAACAACCTTACTCGTATGCTTACGAGAGACTGGTTCCATCGACTGACCTATGACTTTGTTGCATAAAGATGGCTGACGGGTGTCTGTCTCTCCTACTCTAGTTGGATCGGATTTGACAAAGGCGGTCCCTGAGAAGGTTGAATAGCAATTTGAGTATCACCATTGTGGTTTTTGCGTAGGTGAGAATTGTTCTTGCTAGATACTCGTAGCACCCACGTAAAACATGCAACAACAATTAGAGGATGTCTAACTTGTTTTTGCAGGGTATGTTGTGATATGATATAGCCAATTACATGATGAGATATATGTGATGTATGAGATGATCCTGTTTTGTATAGAATATCACGACTTGCATGTCGATGAGTACGGCAACCGGGGGGAGCCATAGGGTTGTGTATAATTATTGTATGACCTGCATGTCAATCATTAAGTGTTATGTAACGCTTTACTTTCTCGCCAAGCGGTAGCAATAGTAGTAGAAGCATGGTGGGCGCGACAACTCCGATAGAGATACAATGATGGAGATCATGATGATAGAGATCATGGTGTTATGCTGGTGACGATGGAGATGATGTCGGTGCTTTGGATATGGAGACCAAAAGCACAAGTTCATGGCCATATCATGTCACTTATGATTTGCATGTGATGTTAATACTTTTATGCACCTTGTTTTCCTTAGGACGACGGTAGCATTATAAGGTGATCCCTACTTGAATTTCAAGATAAAATAGTGTTCTCCCCGAGTGTGCACCGTTGTGAAAGTTCATCATGTCGAGACACCACGTGATGATTGGGTGTGATAGACTCTATGTTCACGTACAATGGGTGCAAGCTAGTGTTGCACATGTAGAACACTCGGGTTAAACTTGACGAGCCTAGGATGTACAGACATGGCCTCGGAACACAAGAGACCGAAAGGTCGAACATGAGTCATATAGAAGATATGATCAACATGATGATGTTCACCATCGAAACCACCTCAAGTCACGTGATGATCGGACTTGGGTTGGTGAATTTGGATCATGTATCACTCGAATGTCCGGAGGTATGTCAATTTGAGTGGGAGTTCTTTAGTAATATGATTAATTTAACTCACTGTCATGAACAAAGTCTAAAGTTGTATTTGCAAAGTTATGTTGTAGATCAATAGCTCGCGATGTAGCTCCCCTATGTTTTTTCATATGTTTCTAGAGAAAATAGAGTTGAAAGATAATAGTAGCAATTATGCGGATTAGGTCTATGATTAGAGGACTCTCCTCAGTTGTTGCATAGAAGGCTTATGTCCTTGATGCACCTCTCGGTGCGCCACCCCCTCTAGCATCGTCTGTGGATGTTGTGAACATATGACAGGCATGTTTTGATGACTACTTGATAGTTCAGTGCGTCTTGCATTACGGCTTAGAATTTAGGCTTCAAATACGTTTTGAACGTCACAGAGCATATGTGATGCTCCAAGAGTAGAAACTAGATTTCAGGCTCGTGCCCGTGTTAGAGGTATGAGACCTCCAACAAGATTCCTTACCTGCAAGATGAAGGAGAATAGCTCAACCGGTGAGCATGTGCTCAGATTGTCTGGGATCTACAATCGCTTGAATCGAGTGGGAGTTGATCTTCCACATAAGACAGTGATTGATATGTTTCTCCAAGTCACTGTCACCAAGCTACTAGAGCTTCGTGATGAACTATAAACATACGAGGGATGGAAATGATGATCCGTGAGCTATTCGCGATGTTTGACACTGCGAGGGTAGAAACCAAGAAGGAGAATCAAGTGTTGATGGTTAGTAAAACCACTGGTTTCGAGAAGGGCAAGGGCAAGGAGGGAAATTTAATGGATGGCAAGCCACTTGCTGCTCCAGTGAAGAAACCAAAGGTTGAACCCAAACCCGAGACTAAGTGCTTCTATGATGAGGAGAGCGGTCACTGAAGCAGAACAACACTAGATACTTGGTAGATAAGAAGGCTGGCAACGTTGACAAAAGTATATTTGATATACACATTATTGATGTGTACCTTGCTAGTACTCCTAATAGGACATGGGTATTAGATACTGGTTCGATTGCTGATGTTAGCAACTCGAAGTAAGAGCTATGAAATAAATGGAGACTAGCTAAGGGTGAGGTGACGATGTGTGTTCGAAGTGTTTCCAAGGTTGATGTGATCACCATCGCACGCTCTCTCTACCTTCAGGATTAGTGATGAACCTGAATAAATGTTATTAAGTGTTTGCGTTGAGCATGAACCTGATTAAGATCGTGTTTATTGCAATACAATTATTCATTTAAGTTAGAGGATAATGGATATTCTGTTTACATGAATAATACCTTCAATGGTCATGCACCCAATAAGAATGGTTAATTGAATCTTGATCGTAGTGATACACATGTTCATAATATTGATGCCAAAAGATGCAAAGTTAACAATGATAGTACCACATACTTGTGGCATTGTCGCAAAAATGTCATATTGGTGTAAAGCGCTTGAAGAAACTCCATACTGATGAATCTTTGGGCTCATTCAATTTCAAATCGGTTGAGACATGCGGACCATGCCTAATGCGCAAGACGACTAAAACCCCGTCTTCTATATGATGGAGCGGGCAAGTAACTTATTGGAAATGATACATGTTGATGTATGCGGTCTAATGAGTGTTGTAGCATGCGGTGGATATCATTATTTTCTTAACTTCACTGATGATTTGAGTAGATATGAGTATATTTACTTAATGAATCACAAGTCTGAAATGCATGAAAATTTCAAGCAATTTCAGAATGAAGTCTGAGATCATCATGACAAGAAGATAAAATTTCTATGATATGATCGTGGTGGTCAACATCTGAGTTGTGAGTTTTGTATACAACTTAAGACAATGTGCAAGTTGTTTCACAACTCATGCCACCTTGGACACCATAGGGTGATGGTGTGTCCGAACGTCGTAGTCATGCTCTGTTGGATATGGTGCGTACTATGATGTCTCTTATCGTTTTGCCACTATCATTTTGGGGTTATGCATTAGAGACAACCACATTCACTTTAAATAGGGCACCATCTAAATCCATTGAGATGACACCATACAAATTATGGTTTGGTAGAAACCTAAGCTGTCATTTCTCAGAGTTTGGGAATGCGACGCTTATGACAGATAAGCTCGAAGCCAAAGCGGAAAGGAGCATCTTCATAGGATATCCTAAGGAACAGATGGGTATACCTCATATCTCAGATCCGAGGGCAAAGTGTTTGTTGCTATAAATTGTTTCTTTCTTGAGAAATAGTTTCTCTCGACAAAATTGAGTGGGAGGAAGATAAAATTTGATGAGGTTGTTGAACCTTCGTTTCAACCAGAGAGTAGCACAGCGCAGAAAGATGTTTCTATAGAGCCTACATTAGTTGAAGAGGAAGTTAATGATGATCATGAAGCTTCGGATCAAGTTGCTATCAAACCTCATAGGTCGACAAGGGCACGTACTTCTCCAGGTGGTACGTCAATCCTGTCTTGGAGGTCACGTTGTTAGACAACAGTGAACCTACGAGCTATGAAGAAGCGATGATGGGACCGGATTCCAACAAATGGCTAGGAGCCATGAAATCCCAGAAAGGATCCATGTATGAAAACCGAGTATGGAGTTTGGTAGACTTGTCCGTTGAACGGCAGGTCATAGAGTACAAATGGACCTTTAAAAGAAGACAAACGCTGATGGTAATAGTCACCATTTATAAAAGCTCGACTTGTCACGAAGAAGTTTCCGACAAAGTTCAAGGAGTTGACTACGATGAGACTTTCTCACCCGTAGCGATGCTAAAAGTCTGTTGGAATTATGTTAGCAGTTGCTGCATTTTTCAATTATGAAATCTAGCAGATGGATGTCAAAAGATCGTTTCCTTAAATGTTTACTTGATGAAAGGTTGTATGTGATGCAACCAAAAGGTTCTGTCAGTCCTAAGGATGCTAAAAGGTATGAAAGCTCTATCGATCCTTCTATGGGATGGAGCAAGCATATCGGAGTTGGAATATATGCTTTGATGTGGTGATCAAAGTTTTTGGGTTTACACAAAGTTTATGAGAAACTTGTATTTACAAGAAAGTGAGTGGGAGCACTATAGAATTTTTGATAAGTATATGTGGTTGACATATTGTTGATCGGAAATAATGTAAAATTTCTAGAAAGCATAAACGGTTGTTTGAAAATAGTTTTTCAAAGGAAGACCTGGATGAAGCTACCTAATTGTTGGGCAGCAAGATCTATAAAGCCCTATAAGATTTTTCAATGAGCATGTACCTTCACAATATTTTGAAAGAGTTCAATGTTGATCAGTCAAAGAAGGAGTTCTTGTCTGATTTGTAAGGTGTGGAGTTGAGTAAGACTCAAATCTCGACCACGGCGGAAGAAAGAGAAAAGACGAAGGTCGTCCCCTATGCCTTAGCCATAGGCTCTATATAGTATGCCATGTTGTCTACCGCACCTGTGTGTGCCTTGCCATGAGTCTGTCAAGGGGTACAAGAGTGATTCGGGAGTGGATCACTGGACAACAGTCAAAATTATCCTTAGTAACTAGAGGACTTAGGAAATATTTATCGATTATGCAGGTGATAAAGAGTTCGTCGTAAAGGGTTACGTTGATGCAAGCTTTAACACCAAATTCGGATGACTCTTAGGAGCAATCCGGATACGTATAGTGCAGCAGACATTTCGAATAGCTCCAAGTGGAGTGTGGTAGTAGTATCTACTATATGACATAGATATTTGCAAAGTACACACGGATCTAAATGTTTCAAACCCTTTGACTAAAACCTCTCTCACATGCAAAACATGATCGAACCCCAGAACTCATTGGGTGTTAGATTCATAACAATGTAAATCACATAGCGATGTGAGGTAGATTATTGACTCCATTACAAGTGGGAGACTGTTGGAAAAGATGCCCTAGAGGCAATAATAAATTGGTTATTATCATATTTCCTTGTTCATGACAATTGTTTATTATCCATGCTATAATTTTATTGACTGGAAACTCAGATACATGTGTGGGTACATAGACAACACTTCGTCCCTAGTATGCCTCCAATAGACTAAATCTTTGGTCAAACATGTTCAAGTCTTCCTATCCATAGACATGAGATGTCATTTGATAATGGGATCATATCATTAGGAGAATGATGTGATGGACAAGACCCGAACTATAAACATAGCATATGTTCATGTCCATTTATTGCTATAGTTTTCTGCATGTCAAGTATATGTTCCTATGACCATGAGATCATGCAACCCATTGACAACGGAGGAATACATTGTGTGTATCAAACATCGCAACGTAGCTGGGTGACTATAAAGATGCCCTACAGGTAGCTGGGTGAGTCTAGTTTCGGGGGTGCTTAGGCGAAGCCCTGTCGGAATAGTTCCACCACCACCGTCACCGCGCCGTCGTGCTGCCTAAGAACTCATCTACCTCTCTGCTCCCTCTTACTATATCAAGAAGGCCGAGATAGTCCTCGAGCTGTGAAAGCACAACATGCTCCCTTGGTGGTTTTGATAATTCATGACAACATACATTGTCTCTTGGACTGATACTTTTACCTTGTGTATTTCAGATACAGTCTACGGAGAGGATTGGCAAAAGGAGAGTGTGGACATACCCCAAGATGCAGGGAAATAGGTTGGCCAAGCTTCAAGCAAAAGGACTCTACATTTCATATTTGTGGAAATCACTTTGAGTCCCTAGGAAAGCCAATACTATTAAAAGGGGGTAAGGTCTTGTTGGTGAACAATATGCTCAAACGTGCACAAGTGATAGTTGCCAAAAACATCCACAAACTCTCCCACCAAAGTTTGTTCTATACCTAACACTCAAAATCGGTGCAACCAATTTTCTCATACCGGTGCCAACGATTCCAAAACCAAGACAGACTCAAGCCAAACCCTATCCACTTCGGTGCAGCCGATTCCATACCGGTGCCGCCGAGTTTAGGTTGCCAACTTTCTGTTACGCAAATTCACATTTTAGATCCCACCAACAATGTTGGATTGGCATCACCGAGATTGGAAATATGACCGTTGGTCACTTTATCAGTGCAACCGAGTTTCCTATATCGGTCTCACCGAGATTCAAAAGTTACCACCTTTTGGTCACTTCGGTACCACCGAGATTAACACATCGCTGGCACCGAGTTGGTCATTTTGTGTGTAACGGTTGGATTTTTTGGGATGCCTATATATACCCCTTCACCCCCACCTACTCGAAAGAGAAGCACTCAGAACTATTCCATACCTATCCTATCAGATTTTCGGAGAGAGAACCATCTACCCTTGTGTTGAGGTCAAGATCTTCCACTCCAATCATACGGATCTTGCTCTCTAGCCTCCCCAAGTAGATTTCCACCAATCCTATCTCTTCCACCATGCCAAATCTGTGAGAGAGTGATTGGGTGTTGAGGAGTCTATCATCTTGAAGCACAAGAGCAAGGAGTTCATCGTCATTACCGAGCCTATTACCTTTTGGAGGGTGGTGCCTCCTAGATTGGTTAGGTGTCGCTTGGGAGCCTCCTACTTCGTGTTGTGGAGTGAACCAAGAAATTTGTAAGGGCAAGCAGGTCGCCTACTTCATGAAGATCTACCCATAGTGAGGCTAGTCCTTCGTGGACGGAAGCCGTTATGGAATAGTCAAGGTTGCTACTTCGTGGACCCTTTTGGGTGGAACCCCCCATGGACTCTCGCGACTGTTACCCTCCATGGGTTGAAGACTCCATAAATGTGGATGTACGATAGGGCCACCTATCGGAACCACGGGAAAAATCCATGCGTCTCCAACTGCGTTTGATCGACCTATCTCAACACTTTACTTCATCTGCAATGTCTTTACTTTCCGCTGCCATATTTGTTGACATGCATGTGTAGGGCTGTTAGACTCGCTAGCTTTGCTAAAACTGCTAAAATCGACCAAACAATTAACTTGGGAAAGGTTAGATTTTAAATTTCTGCTAGCAGTCTATTCACCCCCCCCCCTCTAGACACTCTTCTAGTGATCCTTCAATTGGTATCAGAGCATTGGTCTCCTTTGCTTCGGTTTAACCATCGAGGAGGAAGATGGATGTGTCTAGTATAGGGAGTTTGAGTTGTACAGTGCCCATTCTTGATGGAGAGTACTATAGTCAATGGAAGTCTTTGATGCTTGATTTGTTTAATGAATTTTAATTGAGCAAATATGTTAGGCGCCCCTATGAGCCTCCTATTGATGAATTGCATCCCACACATGAAGAGGAAATTAACATGCTTGGTAACCTAAGAACTATCAATCTTATTGTTAGAGGTTTACCAAGATTCGTGCTTTCTCAAATGAAGAACTTTGCATGTGTTTATACCTTATGGACTGATTTGGATAAACGATATCCAAATCTTTCCTGAGGGAATCTAGATGAAATTCTTCATAAAGCCATTGCTTTTCACAAAATGAAGCCTAGTGATCCAAACTTTGATAAATGCCTATTTGAACTCCGTGATCTTATGCGTGCTAAAGGAGATGTCACCACTATCAACAACATTATCTTTGAATCCATTCGCACTCATAAACTTGAAAATTGTCATGATCACTATTCTACCGAATCTCTTGTTCTTTATGACGAGGATTTCCCACTTGTTGATGACAATGTGGAACATGGCTATTATGAAGAAGATGAGTTGTTTGACATCGAGTATGAGAAGATCATGAAGAATCTGAGTCTTAAGGCAAACTTTAAGGATTACATGTCCGGAGGAAAAGAGTGGATTCTCAACAGTGGATGTACGGATCATATGATTGGTGATAAAGACATGTTCCAAGAGATCACGCCTAATCAAGGTCCTCGACGGTACGTGACCTTTGGAGATAACTCTAAGGGTAAGGTACTTGGCCTTGGTAAGGTGGCCATATCCCATGATAGCTCTATTCAAAATGTTATGCTTGTTGAATCCCTTACTTACAATCTTCTTTCCGTATCTAGACTTGCTGATTTCGGTTACAATGTTCTATTCACGAAAGTAGATTGCCAAGTTTTTCGTTAAGATAATTATAAAATGGTCTTTACCGTTATCCGTAGAGGTGATCTATACATTGTCGATTTCACTAAAAGATCCAAACCTCGCACTTGTTTAATTGCTGAATCTTCTAAAGGTTGGCTTTGGCATAGAAGATTAGGACATGTTGGCATGCGTAATTTAGACAAACTTATCAAAGGTGATCATATACTTGGTGTTAAAGATGTTATCTTTGACAAAGATAGACTTTGTAGTGCTTGTCAAGCTGGAAAGCAAGTAGGTGGAAGTCATCCTGTTAAGAAAATCATGACTACTAGGAGACCACTCGAGTTACTTCACATGGATCTTTTCGGTCCCAATGCTTACAAGAGTCTCGGTGGAAATTCCTATGGTCTAGTTATAGTTGATGATTTTTCCAAATTAACGTTGGTATTCTTTCTTGATGATAAGTCGCAGGTTCAAAAGATCTTCAAGAACTTCACTCGCAAAGCGCAAAATCAGTTTGAAGTGAAGAGCAAGAAGGTTCGGAGCGATAATGGATCGGAGTTGAAGAACACCCATGTGGATACCTTTCTTCACGAAGAAGGTGTCTCACATGAGTTATCGGCTACATACACGCCTCAACAAAATGGAGTTGTTGAGAGGAAGAACCGGACACTCATTGAGATGGCAAGAACGATGCTTGATAAATACAAGACGCCAAAACACTTTTGGGCAGAAGCCGTGGAAACAGCATGTCATGCCACAAACCGACTTTACTTGCACAAGCTTCCCAGTAAAGCGACGTACGAGCTACTCACCGGTAACAAACCCTAAGTTGGATACTTTCGGGTATTCTGCTCCAAGTGCTAGATTCTTGATAAGCATCGTTGTACTAAATTTGCTCCTAAATCTCATGAAGGATTCCTACTTGTTTATGGAGCGAACTCTCACACTTACCGTGTCTACAACAACTTCACTCGAAAGGCTGAAGAAAACGTAGATGTGAAGTTTGATGAATGTAATGGTTCGCAAGTCGAACAATTGCCAAATGATGTAGGTGATAAGAACCCTTCGGAAGCTATCCTAGATTTACCCATCGGCAAGATTCGGCCCATGGAGGTGATGGAAAGTACTTCATCAAATCAAGTGGAAGCCCCTACTTCATGACAAGGTGAACCACAACATGACAGGAAGGCATCCACAAGCGGTACACGGCAAGATGATGAAGAGGAGGAAGTGCATCATGAAGATCCACCACAACCTCCTTCACCACCACCTCAAGGTAACGACCCCTTCAACAACAACGAAGATGAAGGAGATGATGATGAAGAAGAAGCTCCACCAACCAACAATCGGAAGCTGACCCGAGTTCGAGCACAAATGACCAAGAACCATCCCCTAAACCAAATCTTTGGTGATATACAAACAGGGAGGATCACTCACTCTAAAACTCGTCTAGCAAACTTCTGTGAGAATTATTCTTTCATCTCTAGCATTGAGCCCTTGAAGGTAGAACAAGCACTTGAAGACATGGATTGGGTCAATGCTATGCATGAAGAGCTTCACAACTTCGAAAGGAACAAAGTGTGGACACTCGTGGAGAAGCCCGAGGATGAACACAACATCATCGAAACCAAATGGGTATTTCGGAACAAGCAAGACGAAGACTGTCAAGTCGTGCGCAACAAGGCTCGCCTCATAGCTCAAGGATATACGCAATTCGAAGGTATGGACTACGGTGAGACCTACGCCCCCGTCGCTAGACTTGAAGCTATTCGCATTCTTCTTGCTTATGCCAATCACCATGATATCACGCTTTATCAAATGGATATTAAAAGTGCATTTTTAAATGGTGAGATTGAAGAAGAGGTTT
Source organism: Hordeum marinum (assembly GCA_022496015.1). Lineage (NCBI taxonomy): Eukaryota > Viridiplantae > Streptophyta > Magnoliopsida > Poales > Poaceae > Hordeum > Hordeum marinum. The sequence continues at coordinate 460,548,370 of CM039675.1, read as the reverse complement.
ATGTTAAGCAACCACCTGGCTTTGTGAATCCTAAGAAACCAAATCATGTTTACAAGCTTCGTAAAGCTCTTTATGGTCTTAAGCAAGCCCCTCGTGCTTGGTACAAATGTTTAACGAAGTTTCTTATCGAAAAAGGTTTTGAAATTGGTAAAATTGGCGCAACCTTATTCACTAAGAGAGTTAATGGTGAATTATTTGTGTGCCAAATATATGTGGATGATATTATGTTTGGTTCCACTAACCCTCAATTTAGTGAAAGGTTTGGAAGGTTGATGTCCGAGAAGTATGAGATGTCCATGATGTGTGAGCTGAAATTCTTTCTTGGGTTGCAAATCAAGCAATCAAAATAAGGAACTTTCCTCTCTCAAACTAAATATACCAAGGACTTGATCAAAAAGTTCAACATGCAGGAGTGCAAAGGTATGAAAACCCCTATGCCTACTAGCGAACATGTTGATCTTACCAGAGAGGATGAGCCGGTTGATCAGAAAGTTTATCGATCTATGATTGGTTCATTGTTATATCTATGTGCATCTCGTTCCGATATTATGCTTAGTGTTTGCATGTGTGCTATATATCAAGTTGCACCGAAAGAATGTCATCTTTTAGCTGTAAAACGCATTGTGAGATACTTGATACAAACGTCAAACTTTGGCATTTGGTATCCCAAGGGATCTTCTTTTGACCTTGTTGGCTATTCTGATTCGGACTATGCCGGTGACAAGGTTGATAGAAAATCCACCACGGGTACTTGTCATTTTTTGGTCAGATCTCTTGTATCTTGGTCCTCTAAGAAACAAAACTCGGTATCTATATCGACTGCCGAAGCTGAGTATATTGCTGCTGGATCTTGTTGTGCGCAGTTACTATGGATGACACAAACACTTAAGGATTATGGAATTCATGTTAAAAATGTTCCATTACTTTGTGGCAATAAAAGTGCTATTAAAATTGGTCATAATCCTGTGCAACATTCTCGAACTAAGCATATCCAAGTTAGACATCATTTCATTCGTGACCATGTTGCCAAAGGAGATATTAATCTTAAGCATGTTCGCACTAGCAAGAAATTGGACGATATCTTTACTAAGCCACTTGATGAGAAGACATTTTTTCACTTGAGGAGTGAGTTGAACATCATCGATGCTTCAAACTTGAGCTAGACTCACTCGATTGCATGCAAGGGCATGAGCTTTCTAGATATTTCCATGTATCTTCACATTTCATCTTATGCCATGGAATTCTATGCTCCCTTGTGTTGCATCTATTCTCTTGTAGGTACTTGGAAAAACTTCATTCCACAAGATTGCCATCAACTCCAATCATAAGCAATCTTGTCATTACCAAGTATCCACAACCCCTCTTGATGATGGAAGGAAGAAGGCCACTCAACCATATCCTTGACATATACTTGATCAAAATTGCACACTCTCAATTGGTATCATGTCAATAGGATATATCTATTGTTCTTCCTTGCATGACTAAACTTTGTAGGTAACCAGTGTACTAGAACAAGAAGGATTGCTCAAAACTCAAGATGATCTTCATCAACCTCAAGCATCCTCAGCAAGTTCATCTACAAGCTATGTCATCAACATCACTCAAAGGTATGTACTCATGTCCCTGAAAAGGCTTTACTCCAAGAAATGAGCTAAAGAAACTAAAGTGACATGAAAACATTAAAACGCTTAATCAAAAAATGGTAACCCCATTCTAAGCTTAATGTAGAGTATGACCTATGATCAAGTATTCTTGCTTGGCTCCTAAGTCGAAATACTCTAATATAGGTGACCTAGTCACCGCCCATCATCTAGTTAAGAATCTGGTGTGGTTTGCTCTGTATTACATGATTTCTCATAACTACTCCAATCTTCTCTAGTTGATGTCCCTTGTAAAAACTTCATATTTCATTAAAAATCTTTCTCTTGACTCTACGAAAACAGAAACTTGGTTTCTCTTTTGGAGCCACCGACTCAGATATCTCGGTTCTACCGAAATTGCAGACAAGCTGCACTACAAAATCTCGGTACCACCGATCTATCTATCTCGAAGTCACCGATTTTCATTCTGTTTCATTTGAATTCATCTTTGCAATTATGTGTTTTCTTAGTGATCTTTCTTGTAATACTTTTGTTACTTCGATGATCCCTTCAAAAAAAACTTTGTATTACTTAGGGGGAGAAGAACTAATGATAATCTTGAGGAGACAATTTTTTTGGTTTTCAAGGATCTCTATCTTCAATGAAGAAAGGAGGAGAAGAACAAAGCCCTACTACATCTCAAAGGGACAGAAATCATTTTCCATAACTATCTACATTTCGATGACCCTTGTTCTCAAGGATCCCTTCTCAGTCAATGATCCCTGTATCTATCCCTGTTTTTGACCTTTTTGGAAATTAATGCCAAATGGGGAGAAGACCAAACCTTCATGCTAAAGGGGAGATACATGATTATGCAAAGGGGGAGATATGATCAAGGGGGAGAGCCAATATCAATACTCATATCTTTATAAATAGGGGGAGAATATCAAAGTAGGGAGAGAAGAAAATATTTGACCTTTCTCACCTTATCCAATCCTAATATCTACATGCTAACATTCAAGGGGAGAGGATAATCTATTTTCATATATCGGTGAGAAAATTCTAAATTATCTTGGAGACATATCAATTATAAGGAATACTATCTTCTATATGTCCTCCATATCTTGGCAATTTTGAGTTCTATTGCCTTGTTGTTCGGTAGAATACTCTTGTGTTTCCTAACATTGTTTTCTCGAGTGTGTTTCTATTACAAGGATGCTCAAGAACTCAAGGTAAGTATATGGATCATATCCTTGATCAAGATGATCTCTTGCTTCTTGCACATATTTTTTGCAAGATTGATGTCTTGAACAAAGATACATATCATTCACATATATTTGATGCATATAGCCAAGATACACATGACCTATTATATCTCTTCTACCTTACGTGTGTTGAAGCATTCAAAAGCAACTATCCTTTAAAGGAGTGCACACATTTAGGGGGAGCAAGTCTATGTCATGTGTCTCTCAAAGTCTTTAGTTTAACCATGCATATCTTTATTTGAAGCTTTGATTGTATGTTGTCATCAATTACCAAAAAGGGGGAGATTGAAAGCACAACATGCTCCTTGGTGGTTTTGATAATTCATGACAACATACATTGTCTCTTGGACTGATATTTTTACCTTGTGTATTTCAGATACAGTCTACAGAGAGGATTGGCAAAAGGAGAGTGACGACATACCCCAAGATGCAGGGAAATAGGTTGGCCAAGCTTCAAGAAAAAGGACTCTACATTTCATATTTGTGGAAATCACTTTGAGTCCATAGGAAAGCCAATACTATAAAAGGGGGTAAGGTCTTGTTGGTGAGCAATATTCTCAAACATGCACAAGTGATAATCGCCAAAAACATCCAAAACTCTCCCACCAAAGTCTCTTCTATACCTAACACTCAAAATCGGTGCAACCAACTTTCTCATACAGGTGCCACCGATTCCAGAACCTAGACAGGCTCAAGACAAACCCTAGCCACTTCGGTGCAACCGATTCCATACCGGTGCCACCGAGTTTAGGTTGTCAACTTTCTGTTACGCAAATTCGCATTTTTGGTCCCATAGAGAATGTTGGATCAGCGTCACCGAGATTGAAAATCTGACCGTTGGTCACCTTATCGGTGCAACCGAGTTTCCTATATCGGTCTCACCGAGATTCAAAAGTTGTCACCTTTTGGTCACTTCGGTACCACTGAGATTAACACATCGGTGTCACCGAGTTGGTAATTTTGTGTATAACGGTTGGATTTTTGGGGATGCCTATATGTACCCCTTCACCACCACCTACTCGAAAGAGAAGCACTCAAAACTATTACATACCTATCCTATCAAATTTTCTGAGAGAGAACCACCTACCCTTGTGTTGAGGTCAAGATCTTCCACTCCAATCATATGGATCTTGATCTCTAGCCTCCCCAAGTATCTTTCCACCAATCCCATCTCTTCCACCATGCCAAATCTGTGAGAGAGTGATTGGGTGCTGAGGAGTCTATCATCTTGACGCATAAGAGCAAGGAGTTCATCGTCATTATCGAGCCTATTACCTTTTGGAGGGTGGTGCATCCTAGATTGGTTAGGTATCGCTTGGGATCCTCCTACTTCATGTTGGGAGTGTACCAAGAAGTTTGTAAGGGCAAGGAGATCGCCTAGTTTGTGAAGATCTACCCATAGTGAGGCTAGTCCTTCGTGGACAGAAGTCGTTATGGAATAGTCAAGGTTGCTACTTCGTGGACCCTTTTGGGTGGAGCCCTCCATGGACTCTCGTGACCGTTATCCTTCGTGGGTTGAAGACTCCATAAACTTGGATGTACAATAGCGCCACCTATCGGAACCACAGGAAAAATCCATGCGTCTCCAACTACGTTTGATCTACCTATCTCAACACTTTACTTCATATGCAATGTCTTTACTTTCCGCTGCCATATTTGTTGACATGCATGTGTAGGGCTGTTAGACTTGCTAGCTTTGCTAAAACTGTTAAAATCTGCCAAACAATTAACTTGGGAAAGGTTAGATTTTAAATTTCTGCTAGTAGTCTTTTCACACACCCCTGTAGACACTCTTCTAGTGATCCCTCAAGCTGAACGTGTGCTGAACGCGGAGTTTCCGTCCGTTTGTCACTAGATCGGGACGGAACGTGATTGGATCGCGGGACGCTCGATGATTTGGATCGCGAAAACATTCGACTACATCAACCGCGTTTCTTGACGCGTCCTGCTTTGCAATCTACAAGGGTACATAGATCTACTCCCCCTCTCATAGATGCTCATCACCATGCATAGATCTTGCATATGCGTAGGATATTTTTTGTTTCCCATGCAACATTCCCCAACAGACCCCAGCCCCCCAGACAGCCCAACTTCTCTGCCAAGCTGGACTCTACCGGAGGTCCCGGTCCCACCGCCAAGCCCTGCTCCTTCTACTTTGAAAATGGGCAGATCAACTCAGCCACCTGCGTCATACGAGCTGGGCTCCATGCTCATCGTCTTAGAGTGAGTTACTCAATTACGATCCTTGTCAAAGTTTTCTGTCCTTGATTTCTTTGACTGATCTTGTATAGTTGAATCTGACAAGGATAAGAAGATCCTTGCGCATTGAGACAAACTGGTCAAATCCGCGGCAGGCATGAGCCTGGCGGGAGGCGCGGAGGAAGATCCCGTGCCTAGCCCCCGATCTAGCCCTCTTCGCGAAATCCGCTGGCGGGGATGAGGAAGGGCATCTTCCGACACCCAACAGGGAGATGGGAGAGACCTATGATATGTCACCAACGTATTGATAATTTATGAAGTATGCATGCCATATTTACCTATGTTTACAATACTTTTATATGGTTTTGATGCACTTTATATGATTTATTTAGAACTAACCCGGACTAACACTATTTTCAGTAGAACTACCATGGTGTTGTTTTTGGGAAGAAAATGAAAGTTCTTGGAATTGCCCGAAACTTTTTGACGTTTTTTGGAACCAAAGAGGCACTAGACTCTTTGTGGGAGGGCTAGAAGAGTCACGAGGTGCCGACCCTCCACCAGGGCGCGCTAGACCCCCAAACCGTGCCCTGGTGGAGCATGCTCACCTCGTGGCCCATCTCCACGTGAAACCGACGCTCAAAAATCCTATAAATATAGAAACCATCAGAAATAACCCTAGACTCCTCATTTCCCCCACCGCAATTCTCTGTATCGACGAAAAACCAATCTGGAGGCGTTCTAGTACCCTGCCAAAGAGGGTAGATCATCTCTGGTGGCCATCTTCATCATCCCGGCGGAGTCCATGATGAGAAGGGAGTAGTCCACCCTCGGGGCTGATGGTTTGTACATGTAGCTATATATGTGTTCAATCTCTCTCTCTCTCGTGTTCTTGAGATGGCAAGATCTTTATGTATCACGGGCTTTGTTAATATAGTTGTATCACATGGTCTTTTCCCCTCTCTATCTTGTTGTGATGAATTGAGTTCTCCCTTTGAGTTTTCATTATGTTGGATTGAATATTGGATTTGAGAACACTTGATATATGTCTTGCATGTGGATACCCATAGTGACATTGGGGTATTCAAGTGATTCACTTGATCTATGTCTTGGTACTCAACTTGCGGATTCCTGAGGTGACCTTGGCGTAATCTATGCATACGGGTTGATACACATTCTTTTCTTAGCTTCTCTAGTAGAAATATTGGGGCACTCTTTGAGGCTCTTTGTGTTGGACTGAGTATTATGAATCTGAAATTGTTTGATGTGTATCGTATAATTAACTCATGGATATGTTTGGTGACATTGGAGTATCTAGGTGTCATTAGAGTTGGTTGATGCATATCATATGGTGTTATTCTAGTACAAACTCTTAGATAGATTGATCAGAAAGGATAACTTTGTTATTTTAGTATGAACTCTTAGATAGATTGATCGGAAATGATAACATGGTTATTTTAGTACGAACTCTTTGGTAGATCGATCGAAAGGATAACTTTAATGTGGTTTCATACCCTACAAACAATTTCTTCTTATGCTCTCTGCTAGATAAGAACATTGGAGTGATTATTCATTGCACGTTGAGGGATGGTTATTTTATCCAATTATATTAGCATTGTTGAGAGATTGCACAAGCGAAAGTACGGACCGTAGGCCTTGTTTTCAAGCATTGCAATACCGTTTGTGCTCACTTTTGCTACTTGCTACCTTGCTGTTTTTATATTTTCAGATTAAAAAAACCAATATCTACTACCATTACTACACTTGTATCACCATCTCTTCGCGAAACTAGTGATCCTATACAATTTGCCATTGTATTGGGTGTGTTGGGGACACAAGAGATTTCTTGTATTTTGTTGCAATGTTCTTTGAGACAGACCATATTCATCCTACACCTCCCACGATTGATAAACCTTAGGTCATCCACTTGAGGGAAAAGTTCTAAGGGCATAAAAAACTCTGCGCTTGGACGCCCAACACGATTCTACAAGAATAAAGTTGCGTAGTAGACATCAAGCTCTTTTCTAGTGCCCTTGCCGGGGAGGTGAGTGCTTGAAGGTATATCTTTAGATCTTTCAATCAAATTTAGTTTCTTTTTTTTACTATTTTGGTTTTATAAAATAAAACTACAAAAAATGGAGTTTAGGTTGCATCAATTGTTTTGTCTCTTTAATATATTTAGTGAAAATGATGGTTCGGAAAATTGTGCTCAATTGGTAGAGGAAGAATTTATGAAAAATACTTAATAAGAATTCCTTGAAATATGAGCATGATACCAACATTGTTGGTATGATTTTTCTGAATATCCATGATGCTAATGACATGCAAAGCCACAAGCTTTGGGATACTATGTTTGATGAAGATGATATTTTTAGTGCCCCAAGTTTTGACGAGAAAAACTATTATGATGATGACATGCATCATATATATGATGATTATTGTGATGAAATGTATGCTATTAAGAGTAATGACAACCATGAAACTTGTTATCATGATTTTAATATTCAAAGTGGTTATGTCAATCTTGTGCCTCATGATAGTTATTTCGTTGAGTTTTCTCCCACTATTATGAATGAGAAGAACTTTGTTTATGCGGAGAGTGATAAATTGTCTATGATTGTAGATCATGAAAATAATGTTGTATGTGATAGTTATATTGTTTAATTCCTTCATGTTGCTATTCAAAATTATTATGAGGGAGGAACATATGCTTGTAGTAATTGCAATAATATCACGTTTCCTCTCTATGTGTTCAAAGTTTTGAAGTTGTGCTTGTTTTGCCTTCCTATGCTAGTTGATTCTTGATACCATGAATTGGTTGCTCACAAAATCCCTATGCATGGGAAGTGGGTTAGAATTAAATGTGCTTGTCATGCGATTCATGATGCTCTCTTGCATGTTTCAACTATTATTCCTATACGAGCATCATTGATATCATCATGCCTAGCTAGTGACATTGGGATATTCAAGTGATTCACTTGACCTATGTCTTGGTACTCAACTTGCGGATTCCCAAGGTGACGTTGGGGTAATCTATGCATAGGGGTTGATACACGTTCTTGTCCTAGCTTCTCAAGTAGAAATCTTGGGGCACTCTTTGAGGTTCTTTGGGTCGGATTGAGTATTATGAATCTTCAATTGTTTGATGTGCTTCTATAGTTAACTCATGGATACTTGTGCTGACATTGGAGTATCTAGGTGACATTAGAGTTGGTTGATGCATACCATATGGTGTTATTCTAGTATGAACTCTTAGATAGATTGTTCGGAAAGGATAACTTGGATATTTTAGTAAGAACTCTTATATAGATTGATCGGAAAGGGTAACTTGGTTATTTTAGTGTGAACTCTTGGATTGATCGATCAGAAAGGATAACTTTAAGGTGGTTTCATACCCCTACAAACAATTTCTTCTTATGCTCTCCACCAGATAAGAACTTTGGAGTGATTATTCGTTGCACGTTGAGGGATGGTTATGTGATCCAATCATATTAGCATTGTTGAGAGATTGCACTAGCGAAAGTATGGACCGTACCTTGTTTTCAAGCATTACAATACCGTTTCTGATCACTTTTGCTACTTTCTACCTTCCTATTTTTATATTTTCATATTAAAAAAATAAATGTCTACTATAATTACTACACTTGTATAACCATTGATAATCCCCAAGTGCAAGGAATCATCGTAGCAATTTCCAAAGGTGGAAGTGATAAGTATGGAGTGTCGCACCCACAAGGAGATAAAGGTAAGATCAATATTCTCTCAAGTCCTATCTATCACTTATACGACTCTATGTACGCCGAAGGTTTGCTTCCAACTAGAAACGAGAAAGAAAACTACATTGTGGGTAAGAAGATAATAGCCTTGCATGATATCGGAGAACTAAAATATAAAAATGGTGATTTTGTCGTGAAGTTAGAATATATTACAATATATTATAGATAGAGAGTGTGGAATAATGATGCGTCGGTGTGCGGAATTGTCCTAGGCAATTGTTAACAAGATCGGAAATCATTATTGCAATTTTATATGAGGGAGAGGCATAAGCTAACATACTTTCTCTAGTTGGATCATATGCACTTATGATTGAAACTCTAGCAAGCATCCGCAACTACTAAAGATCATTAAGGTAAAACCCAACCATAGCATTAAAGCATCAAGTCCCCTTTATACCATACGCAACAAGCCCCTTACTCGGGTTTAAGCTTCTGTCACTCTACCAACCCACTATACGCGAATCATGAATGTATTGCAACACCCTACAACGGGAATCCTTCACGAGTGCGCGGCACGGAAGGCACCATAGGACAGCACTGAAATAAACATACAACTCAAACCAATCTAGATCATCAATAAACCCATAAGACAAAAGAAATCTACTCAAAACATCATAGGATGGCAACACATCATTGGATCATAATATGTGGCATAAAGCACCATGTTCAAGTAGGGGATTACAGCGAGATGCGGGAGAGTGGATGATAACCCACAAGTATAGGGGATCAGTTGTAGCCTTTCTTGATAACTAAGAGTGTCGAACCCAACGAGGAGCTAAAGGTAGAACAAATATTCCCTCAAGTTCTATCGACCATCGATACAACTCTATGCATGCTTAATGTTCGCTTTACCTACAAAAATTATGAAACTAGAAGTACTTTGTAGGTGTGATAGGATAGGTTTGCAAGATAATAAAGAACACGTAAATAAAAACTAGGGGATGCTTAGATAAAGAAAAAAATAAGTTAGTTTAACGAGTGTGGAAAAGTGGTGGTAGGAGTTGCGGAATTGTCCCTAGGCAATTGATAACTAGACCGGTAATCATTATTGCAATTTTATATGAGGGAGAGGCATAAGCTAACATACTTTCTCTACTTGGATCATATGCACTTATGATTGGAACTCTAGCAAGCATCCGCAACTACTAAAGATCATTAAGGTAAAACCCAACCATAGCATTATAAGGTATCAAGTACTCTTTACTCCCATATGCAACAACCCACCTACTCAGGTTTATGCTTCTGTCACTCAAGCAACCCACCATAAGCAAATCATGAACATATTGCAACACCCTACAGCGAGGATCCCTCACACTTGCGCGACATGGAGAGCACCATAGGACAGCACCCATAATAAGACATGCAACTCAAACCAATCATGATCATCAATCAACCAATAGGACAAAATATATCTACTCACACATCATAGGATGGCAACACATCATTTGATAATAATATTAAGCATAAATCACCATGTTCAAGTAGAGGGTACAACGGGTTGCGGGAGAGTGGACCACTGTAGATAGATGGGGGGAGGTGATGGAGGTGTTGGTGAAGATGACGGAGTTGTTAGAGTGGATCGATGTCATGATGATGGCTCCAGCGGCGTTCCGGTGCCACCGGGAGAGAGGGGGAGAGATCCCCCTCCTTCTTCTTCTTCCTTGACCTCCTCCCTATATGGGATGAGGGTTTCCCCTCTGGTCCTTGGCCTCCATGGCGGCAGAGGGGCGAGAGCCCCTCCGAGATTGGATCTCTCTCTCTCTCTTTGTTTCCTTATGTTTCCGCGCTCCCAGATTCTGGTCTTTCACCATTTCTTAAATATCTGGAGATCCATAACTCCGATCGGGCTGAAATTTTGAGGGGATCTTTATCCAAAACTTATCTTTCCTGCGGCCAAAGAAGAGCTCCAACTGGCCTATGGTCTGGTCAAAAGGGCCTAGAGAGCGGCTAGGGGGGTAGGGCGCGCCCCCTGGCTTGTGGCCCCCTCGGGCACCGCCTTATATTGATTCCACTTCCCAAAATTCACATATATTCCAAAAAAATCTCCATAAGTTTTTATCCCATTTAGACTTCGTTTGATATGGATTTTCTACGAAACAAAAAACAAGCAACAAACACGAACTGGCACTAGGCATTGGATCAATATGTTACTCCCAAAAATAGTGTAAAAACTTGCCAAAAGTATATGAAAGTTGTAGAATATTGGCATGAAACAATCAAAAATTATAGATACTATGGAGACGTATCAGTGGACCGCTGAAAAGATATGAGGACAATGATGAAGAAGGTGATGTTGATGAAGACGATCACCGTGGTGATGGTTCCTCCGATGGCACTTCGGCGCCACCGAGAGAGAGGGGAGAGGGTCCCCCCTTGTGCTTCCTCCTCCATGGCCTCCCCCCTAGGTGGGTAGAGGTTCTCCCTCTGGTCTATGGCCTCCATGGTGATGATGGCCCCTCCGTCTTCCTCATCCATGTTCTCCGGTGATGGTGACCCCCTTCGACAGGGTGCCGGAGAGGGCCAAGTTTGAATTTTTTTTGTGGCTACAGAGACTTGTGGTGGCGGAACTTCTCATCTAGGTTTATTTCTAGAGGTTTCTAGATTTATAGGATACTTGGTGTTGGAATCACGTCAAGGGGACTCCCGAGGGGCCCACAAGTGAGGGGCGCGCCCTGGTGGCTTGTGGCCTCCTCGGGACTCCTCTCCGGTATATTTTTGCTCTAGTATTTTTTATATTTTCCAAAAATATTCTCCGTAAATTTTCTGCCCATTCCGAGAACATTTATTTCTACACAAAAAATGACACCATGGTAGTTCTGCTAAAAACAACATTAGTCTGGGTTAGTTCTAATAAAATCATACCAAAATCATATAGAATTATTGTAAACATGTCATGAATAATTCATAAGTTATAGATACGTTGGAGACGTATCAACCATCTCTTCGTTGAACTAGTGCACCTATACAATTTGCCATTGTATTGGGTGTGTTGGGGACACAAGAGATTTCTTGTATTTGATTGCAGGGTTGTTTGAGAGAGACTATATTCATCCTAAACCTCCCACGGATTGATAAACATTAGGTCATCCACTTGAGGGATAATTGCTACTGTCCTACAAAACTCTGCGCTTGGAGGCCCAACACGAGCCTACAAGAATAAAGTTCCGCGGTAGACATCAAGCTATCAAGGAGGAACTTGCCAGGGGGAGCTCTCCTTCCAAGATCCCTTGTCGACCATTGCCCAGGGGAAGGAGTCGCCGACAAGGGCCTCCACCGAGGAGTTTGCCCATGCTGAGGCCACCACCAAAGGGGTGGCGACAGACCGCGCGCCAGCAATTGATGTTGCCATGGAAGAAGATGACCCTCCTCAGCAACCTCCATCGGGTAACCCACTTGCCCGCGTTTTCACTTCCCCTTCTTCTCTTTCCTTGTGTGCCTTGTTGATTCCTAACTTTCATTTTTCTGCTCACTGCTTTCGTCTACAACTCCGCCACTTGAAGAGCCTGAGTTGCTGGAAGGAGTGGCTGGCATCGGGAAAGATGCTGCTAAGGAGGCGATGAAGATTGCTTCTGCGGAAGGCCATTGGCAGGTTGCTCGGGACATTCAAGAATCCTCACAAAGAAAGGAACCAGCCACTGGCAGTGCATCTGGCCTGGACACAGTCGTCGAGGAGAAGACTCCTCTCCAGTCCATGGGGCCCTTCACTACGAGCTATCCTTTGGCCTCGGCCCTGCAATCTCCTGCGAGAAAACTAGTGTTGTTCACTGCTCACCTTGGTCCCACAACTCCTGGCTCATCCTTCCCAATGGGCGAGGCTTTTGATAAGGAAATCAGACGGGTACTGGCGCTGCTGTCTTAGAGGGTCGAAGAATCTGCCGGTTCTGCTGATGGTGCCAAAGATTTGGCCTTCTTGGAATCCATGGCAGCAGGGCTCAAGGATGTGCATAATAGGTACAAACACAAATGCTATGCGGTCAAGGAGCAGCGCGACTTTGCCAAGCTCGTGGACCAATAACTGAGGGACAAAGGGAATGAGCTGCGAGAGTGGTACAACCAGCAGGTCATTTCCCTTAAGAGGCAGTACGAGACGCTGACCATGGCCAAGGAAGACGTTACATCCCAGGAGACTTGACTGGTGGAGCGCGCAGCGCTTCTGGTCACCAGAGAGACGAAAATCTCCTCCCGGGAAGGAGCCCTTGAAGCTTCTATCCATGGCAAGGACGAGGAGTTGGAGGCCCGTGTTCAGCAATGCACCAAAGAGCTGGAGGATGTCCACAAGGCCACTCTCTACGCGCTCTCCTTGGAGTCCTCAGACCAACCACAGGAAGTGGTCGATGAGCTTGCTGCCGCATCTGCCGCCAAGACCAATCTTGAGGCCCAACTGAGCAAGCTAGGGGAAGACCTTGCCGGGAGCAGCAAGGAGATCGAGGACCTCAAGGAGGAAGCACGGGAAGCGAAAGCCCCTCTAGAAGAGGTGCAATCGCAGCTTTCGTCCAAGAGCCAAGGCCTCGAAGCCGCCAATGACACCATCTCCAACATGAAGTGTAGGCTTGCCACTCTAGAGAAAGACAATGAATCTGTCGGTTTTCGCGAGAAGTTGCTGATGACAGACCTGGCCAGTGTGAAAACCCTCCAAAAAGATGCAGAAGACAAGCTAGAGAACCAAATTCAGCAGCGCGACCTCTGGATCAGGAGCATGACTAACATCGTCGAGCACCTCACTACATAGATTGAGAGTATGGACATGAAGAGCCGGGCTCTCTCCATCGGCAAGCACGAGGTTCCAAGCGTCAAGCGGACACACTTCTTCGAAGGCCTCATCGAGGGGCTGAAGATGTACAAGGACGATAGGGCCGCCTACTCTGCCAACGAATCCCGGAAGCTGGCTTGTGATGCCCTCTTCCTGGTCCTGAGCAACATCGCCTTCTTCCACCCTGACCTCAACCTCTTCGATGGTTTCAAGAAGCTGCCGCCGGGCGCCGACACCTCTGCGGCCGCGGAGAAGGCCGGTCCCCATGCTTACAGGGTCCTCTCAGTCCTAAGGACCCAAGGAAGTCACCGGGGTTAGCCTTGAGTCACCCTTGCTGCCGTGTTGTCCTGTACTTAAGACGCAATATGTATCCCATATTAGACTATGCACTATCTTTGTTTTAATGTTTCCTGAACTAACGTCTCTATGTAAACGCATGCTATCCCCCTGCTTTCCTACTGCCATTCGTATAGTTGTTTTCCTTGCGTGCTCTGGTTAACCGCCAACAACGTGCTGCCACGATTGCTTTGAGGAGCAGGTCCTTAGCATTCTGCTGGCAAGGACACGCTGCCGGTGAGTTTTTCCTTGATGGTCTTTGATGTTGTTGCATGCTTTGTTGAGCGGACTCGAAACAAAGCAAAGGCGCAAACAATTACGGTAAGGTTCCATCGCGCACAAGACTCACCATACGAAACCTTGGTTGCTAGGGGGAATATACAAATGCGAGCTCTAAAGAAAGTTGATAATCATGTCAACTTAGCTTTTGTCATAGCTCCCCTTCCGCCCCAACACGTATTTATTCACACACATTGTCCCTCTCTCCATTCACCGCTGCCCCTCCTCTTCGTATTTCCCGGTGAATAGATGTGCGTGTACCCACCTTTGTCCTGAGATGAAATGAAAACGAAGAGGGGGAAATGGAGAAACTTGGGGACCCGTTAGTTACGAGTACAATCCTCGGCACGAGCCTGCCGGGTTAATGTAAGCATTTACAACTAACGAAAAATGGGGGAGTAAGCATGAATGGCCAAGCCCTGTCTCCTTTCCTTTGCGCCCAATGGTCCCGCGGCAACCAATGCGATGGGAGCATTGGCAAAAAGGACCTTGCCATGGTTCTCTTGCCGGTGGTGCCAATCGATGGATTCTCTCTAGCATTCGGCTCGGGTTTTACCCTTGGTGGGATAAATGTAGGACCGAGCCTCACGCAAGCTTATCGACACTTGCGGCACCACCACTATGCAGAACTGATCATAGGCGGGGAAGGAGAAGAGAGAGAGAAGGGTATAACCGTGTACCATTTCTTTTGCCTATCGGACCGAGCTGCACCTCACTGGGATTAGGTGGTCTTGCTCGATGATTACAATAGGTACGGTGCCGCCGCTCAGCACGCCTCCTCCTCGACCATGGTCTACACTGGGTTGTGCTATCTACGTTGAATGCATCAGCTGAAGTGTCGATGCCCCTCATCCTTGTCATCGCAATCGCTGCAGCGACGACATGTAATGGGACCCGAGGAGGAAGAAGCTTAGGGAGTAGCATCCCTCCTCTCCCTCGATGCTCCCGATGGAGGAAATGATGAGAAAATCGATGAGTTGCCCATGACCTCAGGTTCGTGCAAATGACGCCCCCTACCCGGCGCGCCAAAGATGTCGGGACTTGATGCACACGATCATCTATGGGTCCACTGGCCCCTTTGTGGTTCAGCAAGGGTGAGCTCATGCTGCACAAAGAGCAGAGGTGGTGAGGCAGCACGATGACGAGACGCTAGTGTTTTACTTAGGTTCGGGCCGCTGAGAAGCGTAAAACCCTACTCCTGCTCTGGTGGATTGATCAGAGTAACATGAAGCACGCACAATGCTCAAACCTAGCAAGTGTTGGCCTCGGGAGAGATGCTACGTGAGTACAAGTGTCCAAGGGTCCGAATCTTTAGTTAGGTTGCCTTGGGCCTCCTTTTATATCTCAAGGGGCAACCACAATGGCAAAACAGACATTCCTTAATGATTAGATAGCTAACTGTGCTATCATACCTAACTCTGGCACTTAGGACAAAATGACATAAATGTTAGCCTAGGTGGCATGTGGGGACGCATTCCCGTCAGGCTTCTACCACCGCTTTAGATAACTATTGCTCAATGTCTTAACACGCTTCTGGAAGGGTGTCAAGCGGGCATAATCTGTCTTCCAGCGAGTCGTTGCGTGCTTAGCGAGAGCCACTTAGCCACTTGGGGGATCGACACCGCATCAACAAGTGACTAGCCTTGCAATGCAGTGGAGCAATGGACGATCAGCTCACGCCTGCCGGGGGATGGCTTGCCGGGTCTTCCTCAGGGTGTGTGCGCCTTGGTCCCTGGCAGTCACCAAGGACATTCCTGGCACGGTTCGGGCCCGTTCTGGGCCGTTGCGTCGACCTTGCCGGTGTTGCTTAGCCAATGTAGGTTGCTTCTATCAGAGTCTTGACCTTAAATGCTAGTTTGATGTGGTAGTAAGTTTTCCTGGCAGGCTCAGGCCATCGGGTTGGAGGCTTATCGTCCGTTCACAAGTCAGGGGGAAATAAACACCCTTGTTTGTGTACCCCGACACATGTGCAGTGACGATGGAATTTGCATGGTAATATATCTCGGAATGACTATGACAATCCCATGATAGGTAGGTATGGTGGCTGTTTTGATGAAGATATAATGAGGCTTATGTGCAACAGAGCACATCATGTCATGGGGTTTGGATGCACTGGCGAAAGTTGCACCGATCCTCGAGGTGAGAATGGGGTATGCACGGTACTGAAGAGGCTAGCAAATGAGAGAGGGTGAGGATGTGTATGTCCATGGTGTCACACTAGTCATAAAGAACTCACATACTTATTGCAAACTTTTGTTAGTTTTATCACGAATCAAAGTACTCCTTGCATGCCCCGAGGGAGGAGGTTGGTAGGAGTTAACCACCGCGCTCCCCCGATTCGAAACAACACTAGGATTTCAACGAGGAATAAAAATGCTCACACATCGTCACCATGCCTCTTTAATTTTTAGATGAATAAAAATTTAACACCTCTTAATCTCGACACTTCTACAAATCAACAATTTTGGACTCACGCCTTTTTTTATATTACCACATTAATGTCATTAACCCAAAACTTCTCTATGTGTGCTACATGATGGTTTTGATTACCATTCATTGAATACCTATTATCTTTGGACTAGTCTTATGACCCATGCAAGTTACCATCACTACTTATTCAGATCTCAAACAAATATAAGTGAAGAACAAGAGCATATTATTTCTATAAAGTCTACACGCCACCGTGCTCAAAAAGATATAAGTGAAGTACTAGAGAAACTGCCAAGCTCAAAATATATAAGTGAAGCACATATAGTATTGTAGAAAATTATCATAAAAGTGTATCTCTCTCAAATAGGTGTGTCCAGAAAATGATGATTGTGTCAAACTAAAAGTAAAATCCAACAAATGCAAACGACGCTCCAAGCAAAAAACTTATCTTATGATGAATAAAAATGTAGCTCCAAGTGACATATTGATGGGTTGAGATGAAAGAGCGGGTGCCTTACGGGGCATCTCCAAGCCTACATGCTTGAGTCTCATTAGAATTGCACTTTGGGTACCTTGGGAATGTTCAAGCTTAGGCTCTCGCTACTCCTTATTTCGTGGTCCATCATGATCACACCCAAAACATGAAAACTTCAATCACACAAAACTCAACAGAACTTCGTGAGATCCGTTAGTATAAGCAACATATTGCATACTTTAGGTATTTTGATAAATTGATTATTAATTCATTTTTGCATAATAGGTACTGTATTCTAACTTCTTCATGGCTTATACTCTCGATACAATCCATAGCATAATCAAAACAAGGAAACTATGCAAGCAAAACTGAATCTGTTTAAAACAGAACAGACTGTAGCAATCTGTAAAGAGTCCATACTTCTGTAACTCTACAAATTCTTAAAAATTGGGATCACTAAAGAATTTGTATAGAAACACTGTGTAAAAATTTCAGATCATTATCATGCTCCAGTGAGAAATGAAAATTCCTGCGCTCGAGTCAAAGTTTATGTTATGTTTCAGCATCATTTCTACTCATCTTGTGAGTCATCCCAAAGACTTTTCTTGGAACAAACAATAATTAAAACATAAAAATATAATCATTACATAGGAAAAAAATCATGTTATCACAAAATAACATAAAGGAAAAACAAAAATAAGGATACATATTGGGTTGCCTCCCAACAAGCGCTATTGTTTTATGCCCCTAGCTAGGCATAATGCATGGTTTCAAGTGTTGTCATCTTTGACACTCCCTTGGGAAGAAGGTTTTTCAAAGAAACTAGGGAACACATCATCAAGTAATATTTTAGCATTTTCAATGGTGCTCTCCTTAAACCCTTCCACATTCTCTCTTACTAGCCACGAATATTTTTTGTTGATGTTATTGAAAACCAGTTGGATAATATGGATAGGAGGAACTTCCTTAATGGAGTTTTCATCATAAGTATGATTATCCTTGAACACATATCTATCTTATAGTCTTTATTATATAAAATTTTCATCTATCACGAGATGGTCACAATTCATATTATAGTGATCAAAGATTTCTTGAGCTTCCCGTACTATATAGTCAAATTCTTGCATGAGTATGAGAGTGGCTATAATTTTAGCCCTAAGATCTTTTATGACCGGTAACTCATAGAAAATCCTTTGCAAGGTAGGATGAGTACGCAAAAATCTTCTTTCAAGTTTTAGAACAATAACAACAATAGCATCAGCGTAACTTTCAATCATTTTAAGGATTGGCGTATCCTTGCAAGTTAATACGCCCATACAATTAAAGAATTCTTGGATAACGCGTATCCCAATGATATTCCCCTTCCCCATAAGGAAGACCTTTACGTCTCTCTGTGGAGGAGATTCCTCGTTGGGGAGTTCACCTTTTCCATCTTTTTCAATGATAAAGTCACACATCTTAACAACCTTCAAGACAGAAAACAAGTGAAACAAGCAAACTAGCAAGTAAAGCAAACTAGTAATAGCAAAGATAAATATTTTCGTTTTTTTTTTAGTTTTATGAGACAAACTAAATATAATAGAAAATAAAAATAAGAACAAGTAAATGAAATTTTGTGTGAAGTTACTTGATAGTTGATGATGGTATTCCCCGGCAACGGCGCCAGTAATCCTTCCTGATACTCGTGAACTTCATTGGGTTTTCTGTGAAGAGGAACGGGTTATCGTAGAACAAAGTGGGTAAGTATTTCCCTCAGTTATGAAACCAACGTTTATCGAACCAATAGGAATACCAATCCTCAACCGTCTTCAGCGGCTGCACACAAAAGAACAAACAACTTGCACCCAACGCCGGCAAGAGGGTTGTCAATCCCCTTGATCTCGTTATTTGCAAGCACATGAGTTGTGTAGATAATTATAGGTAATTGTAAAGTGCAAAATAAAATAAAAGTAAATAAATAACAGCAAGCTAATGAAAGCATTTGTGAATTTATAAGTGAATAGACTCGTGGGCCGTAGAGTTCTCTAATGGCATCTCTCATAGAAATAACATACGGTGGTTAAACAAATTACTATTGGGCAATTGATAGAAAAGCAAATAATTATGCGATTTCCACGTCAATGATCATGTGTATATATGCATCACGTCCATAAGAAAATACGCCAACTCATGCCTGCATCTATTACTATTACTCCACCCATCGATCGCTATCCAACATGCATCTAGAGTATTAAGTAAAACAGAGTAATGCTTGGAGAACATTGACATGATGTAGAGAAACTAAACTCAATCAATATGAATAAACCCCATCGTTTTATCCTTAGTAGCAGAAACACAAAGACGCAACATGTCCCCTTCAGTCACTAGGATATAGAAACTCGCCAGGTTGAACCTACTACAACACACCACTCCCACAGAAAAATATCAATCTAGTTGGGCAAACTATCTCAATAGACCGGAGATCATTACGAAGCTATGATGATCATGAAAATAAGAATCTTAGTATTCAGATTTGACTCAAATACTTTTCATGAATAATCTAAAGATAAACTCACAATTCATCAAATCCCAACAAACACACCATACAAAGGGATTACACCGGATAGATCAAGGCAAAGATGCGATGAACATTGTATTGAAGAGAGAGAGAGAGAGAGAGAGAGAGAGAGAGATTGCCATTAAGGTACTACCTACGGACCCGTAGGTTTTTGGTGAAATAATCACACATCTTGGTGAGGGCATCAAGGTTGATGAAGAGGCCCTCCGTGACCGACCTCCCCTCTGGCAGGGTGCATGAACAGAGGTGTAGATGGCCTCCGTCGAAATAGAGACTTGCACGGAGGAAAACGTGTTTCAGGAGCACTTTTAGTGTTTTAAAGTTAAAGAGAATTTATAGGCCAGATAGGGGCATCGGGAGGCGCCCTAGGGGTGCACAAGCCATCAGGGCACGCCCCCCTGGTGGCTTGTGGGCCTGTTGGCTTGTGGGCTCCTCGTGGCTCCTCCAGCCTCCCTCTGAAGCTTCCGAGTCTTCTTTTGGTCCAGAAAAAATCATCAAAAAGTTTTGTGGCAATTGGACTTCGTTTGGTACTGTAAACCTGAAAAGTCAAAAACATGGAGAAAACAACAACTGGCACTGGGCACTAGCTAGGTCAATAGGTTAGTGCTCAAAAATATTATAAATTGGTAAATAAATACCCAAAAGTATCCTAGAATGATAATATATTAGCATGGAACAATAAAAAATTATAGATACATTGGATACGTATCAATAACCAAGGTTATCAAACCAATAGGAGGACCAAGAAATTTCCTCTCTGTAGTGCGTGCACACAAAAGAGCACACTTGCACCCAACGCGGGCAAGAGGATTGTCAATCCCCTTGAAATCGTTACTTGTAAGTGATAATTAGTGATAGATAGATAATTTGATAAATACAAATATAAAATAAAAATAAAGTAAATAATAACAACAAGGTATTTTTTTGTTTTTTTAGAATTTAATTTGTAGAGATCTGGGGGCCATAGTTTTCGTTAGAGGCTTCTCTCTCGTAGAAAGCATAGGGTGGCTAAACAAACTCCTATAGGGCAATTGATAGAAAGTGCATAGTTATGCAATATTTATTCATGGAAATAATCAAAAATATATGCATCACATCCGTAAGCAAGTAGACTGACTCCTGCCTGCATCTACTACTGTTACTCCACCCATCGACCGCTATCCAGCATGCATCTAGAGTATTAACTAAAATAGAGTATTGATTGGAGGATGATGACATGATGTAGACAAAGTAAATCCAATTAATATGAATAAACCCCATCATTTTACCCTTAGTGGTAGCGGTACAATATGTGTCATGTCCCTTTCTGTCACTGGGACTGAGCACCGCAAAATTGAACCCACTACAATGCACCTCTCCCACTGAATATAAATCAATCTAGTTGGCCAAACAAAACAGATAGATCGGAGAGAATTACGAAGCTATCATAATCATGCATATATATGAAACACCAAGAAGGAACTCAATATAATCTCATGAATAATCTGAAGATAAACCCACAATTCATCGGATCCCAACAAACGCATCACACAAGAGTGATTACATAAGATAGATCACCACAGCAAAAACAAACACACAGCTAAACAGTAGCTTGCGACTGTGGAAAAGGTGTTTCGGGAGGCCCTCTAGGGTTATTGGGATATATGTGAAGTTATAGCAGACAGAACAAGGCCAGGAGGGTTGGGAGGTGGCCCCAAGCCATCAGGGTGCCCCACCCCCTTGGGTGCACCCTATTGGATTGGGGATACCCCGTGTGCCCTTTGGTCTTCCTCCAAAGCTTCTAGGTGTTTAGTTTGTCCAGAAAAAACCATCAAAAAGTTTTGGGGTATTTGGACTTCGTTTTGCACAGTATTACTCAAAAGCCAAAAACATGCAGAAAACAGAAATGGCACTTGGCGGCGGGTTAATAGGTTAGTGCTAAAACATAATATAAATCAGAAATTAAATGCCTAAAAAGTATCCTAAAATGATAATATAATAGCATGGAACAATAAAAAATTATAGATACATTGAAGACGTATCACAAGCCTGTGAAGGAATTACTCACTCATGGTGGTGAGCATTATGGAACCGTTGATGGAGAAGGGTTGGTTATGACGACGTTGACGAACACCCCTCTCTGGAGATCCAAACGGACTACAGATCACCCCTGTTGAGGGAGAAGAAGAGGTGGCGGCGGTCCCATCTCATAAAACGCGATGAAAATTTCTCTCTGATTTTTTTCTCCAAGAGACGGTACTTATGGCGTTGGAATTAGGTCAATATGAGTCCCGAGGAACCCACAAGCTCGGTGGGCGCGCCCTCTAGGGTGCGCCCACCAGGCTTGTGGGTCCTAGGTGGACCCTCTCTAGTAGATCTTGATGCCAGTATTTTTTATTAATTCCAAAAAAATCTTCGTAAAATTCCAGCTCAATCTGAGAACTTTTGTTTCTACACAAAAACAACACCATGGTAGATCTGCTGAAAACTATTGGAAATATGCCTTAGAGGCAATTGTAAAGTGGTTATTATTATATTTCCTTGTTCATGATGATCGTTGATTATCCATGCTATAATTGTATTGATTGGAAACTCAGATACATGGTTGGGTACATAGACAGCACTGTGTCCCTAGTATGCCTCTAATGGACTAGCTCGTTGATCAAAGATGGTCAAGGTTTCCTAGCCATAGACATGAGATTTCATTTGATAACAGGATCACATCATTAGGAGCATGATGTGATGGACCAGACCCAAACTATGAACGTAGCATATGATCGTGTCAGTTTATTACTATAGTTTTATGCATGTCAAGTATATGTTCTTATGACCATGAGATCATGCAACTCACTGACACCGGAGGAGTACCTTGCATGTACTCAGTGACGAATGGGTTCCGAGGGTCCACCAAGTGGGGGCCACTCACCCCAAGGGCCATGTGGGCCTAGGAGGTGGTGCACCATCCCCTGGTGGGCTGGTAAACCAGACCCTAAGGGCCCATGCGCAGGAGGTGGGAGGAGGCCAAGTGGGGAAAGAGTCCACCCAAGACTCCACCTTCCTTGTGAGAGGAGGACTTTCCCCCCTTGGTTTGGCCGAAGCCCTCCTTGGAGGAGGGGATAGGGATGCCTCCTCCCCACCCCTTCCTCCTATATAGTGGGGGTTTTTGAGGGCAGCCACGCCTGAAAAAGCCACATGCTGCCCTCTCTCCCTCTAGATCATTTTCTCTCACAGATTAGTTCGGTGGAGCTCGGCGAAGCCCTACCGGATTAGTTCACCACCACCGCCACCACGCCGTTGTGCTATCGGAGAAATCATCTACCTCTCCGCCCTCGCTTGCTAGATCAAGGAGCCAGAGATAATCATCGAGCTGGACGTGTGCTGAACGCGGAGGTGTCGTTCGTTCGGCACTAGGTCGTGATTGGATCGCGGGACGGCTTGCGATTTGGATCGCGGGACGGCTTGCGATTTGGATCGCGAAGACATTCAACTACATCAACCGCGTTTCTTAATTCTTACCGCTTAGCGATCTACAAGGGTATGTGGATCCGATCTCTCCTCTCGTAGATGCTCATCACCATGGAAAGATCTTGTATGTGTGTAGGAATTTTTTTGTTTCCCATGCGTTCCCCAACAATGGCATCATGATCTAGGTCTATGTGTAGATGAGATCACGAGTAGAACACAAAGGAGTTTGTGTGCGTTGATATTCATATTGCTTCCTCCCTTGGTATTTTCTTGATTCGGCGGTATTGTGGGATGAAGCGGCCCGAACAATCCTTACTCGTCCACATACGAGAGACCGGTTCCCTCGACTGCCATGTGACTTTGTTTCATAAAGATGGTTGGTGGGTGTCTGTCTCTCCCACTTTAGTTGGATCGGGTTCGACAAAGGCAGTCCTGGAGAAGGTTGAATAGCAATTTGTGTATCACTGTTGTGGTTTTGCATAGGTAAGAATCGTTCTTGCTAAAATACCCATAGCAGCCACATAAAACATGCAACAACAATTAGAGGACGTCTAACTAGTTTTTGCAGGGTAT
This sequence comes from Hordeum marinum, assembly GCA_022496015.1. Lineage (NCBI taxonomy): Eukaryota > Viridiplantae > Streptophyta > Magnoliopsida > Poales > Poaceae > Hordeum > Hordeum marinum. Next base: position 460,524,706 of record CM039675.1, on the reverse strand, counting down.
GTTGTGATATGATATGGCGAAAGACATGATGAATATATTTGATGTATGAGATGATCATGTCTGTAATAGTTCATATCGACTTGCATGTCGATGCATACGGCAACCGGCAGGAGCCATAGGGTTGTCTTTAATTATTGTATGACCTGTGTGCCAAATGATGTCTACTATGCAACCTTTATCTTGTAGACTCGTGTTGGGCCTCCAAGCGCAGAGTTTTGTAGGACAGTCGCAAATTTTCCTCAAGTGGATGACCTAAGGGTTATCAATCCGTGGGAGGCGTAGGATGAAGATGGTCTCTCTCAAGCAACCATGCAACCAAATAACAAAGAGTCTCTTGTGTCCCCAACACCCAGTACAATGGTAAATTGTATATGTGCACTAGTTCGGTGAAGAGATGGTGATAAAAGTGCAATATGGATGGTAGATATAGGTTTTTGTAATCTGAAAATGTAAAAACAGCAAGGTAGCAAGTAACAAAAGTGAGCAAAAACGGTATTCCAATGCTTAGAAACAAGGCCTAGGGTTCATACTTTCAGTAGTGCAAGTTCTCTCAACAATACTAACATAGTTGAATCATATGTAAATCCCTCACGTGCGACAAAGAGTTCACTCCAAAGTCACAAATAGCAGAGAACTAACGTAGAAATTATTGTACGGTACGAAACCACCTCAAAGTTATCTTTTCCGATCAATCTTATGAGCTATCCCTATAAGTGTCACGAACAACCCTAGAGTTTGTACTAAAATAACACCTTAAGATACACATCAACCAAAACACTAATGTCACCTAGATACCCCAATGTCACCTCGAGTACCCGTGGGCTTGATTATACGATATGCATCACATAATTTCAGATTCATCATGTTCAATCCAACACAAAGAACTTCAAAGAGTGCCCCAAAGTTTCTACCAGAAAGTTAAGACAAAAACATGTGCTAACCCCTATGCATAGATTCCCAAGGTCACGACACCCGCAAGTGATCACCAAACCATACATCAAGTGTCTCAATAGAACATCCCATTGTCACCACAGATATCCCATCGCAAGACATACATAAAGTGTTCTCAAATCCTTAAAGACTCAATCCGATAAGTAAACTTCAAAGGGAAAACTCAATTCATCACAACTAGATAGAGAGGGGAAACACTCCATATGATTCATCTATATTAATAAAGCTCATGGTACATCAAAATCGTGTCATCTCAAGAACAAGAGAGAGAGAGAGAGAGAGATCAAACACATAGCTAATGGTACATACCCTCAGCCCCGAGGGTGAACTACTCCCTCATCGTCATGGAGACCGCCGGGATGATGAAGATGGCCTCCGGTGAGGGTTTCCCCCTCCGGCAGGGTGCCGGAATGGGCTCCCGATTGGTTTTTCGTGGTTCTGGAGGCTTGCGGCGGTGGAACTCCCAATCTAGGTTTATTTTCGGGGGTTTCTGTATTTATAAGAGTTTGTGGCGGCGGAAACAAGTCCAGGGTGTCCACGAGGAAGTCACAAGCCAGGGGGCGCGCCCCTGTGGCTTGTGGCTTCCTCGGCCTTCCTCTCCGGTGACTCTTTGCTCTAATATTTTTTATATTTTCCAAAAATATTCTCCGTAAATTTTCATCTCATTCTGAGAACTTTTATTTCTGCGCAAAAACAACACCATGGTAGTTCTGCTGGAAAAAAACATCAGTCCGGGTTAGTTCTAATAAATTCATACCAAAATCAAATAGGATTATTGTAAACATGGCATGAATACTTCATAAATTACAGATACGTTGGAGACATCTCAGCAACCATTAAGCGCTATGTAATGCTTTACTTTATCGCTAAGCGGTAGCAATAGTAGTAGAAGCATGGTGGGCGTGACAACCCCGATGGCGACACAATGATGGAGATCATGATGATGGAGATCATGGTGTTATGCCGGTGATAATGGAGATCATGTCGGTGCATTGGAGATGGAGATCGAAAAGCATAAGTTCATGGCCATATCATGTCACTTATGATTTGCATGTGATGTTAATCCTTTTATGCACCTTGTTTTGCTTAGGACGACGATAGAATTATAAGGTGACCCCTCACTGAAATTTCAAGATAAAATTGTGTTCTTCCCGAGTGTGCACCGTTGCGAAATTTCGTCGTTTTGAAGGACCACGTGATGATCGGGTGTGATAGACTCTACGTTCACATACAATGGGTGCAAGCCAGTGTTGCACATGCGGAACACTCGGGTTAAACATGACGAGCCTAGCATGTATAGACATGGCCTAGGAACACAAGAGACTAAAAGGTCGAACATGAGTCATATAGTAGATATGATCAACATGGAGATGTTCACCATTGAAACCACCTCTAGGGATGTCATTTTGAGTGGGAGTTTTTAAAGTAATATGATTAACTAAACTCATTATCTTGAACAATAGTCTTAGGAACCCCTGCAAATTTATGTTGTAGATCAATGACTCGCGTTGTAGTTCCCCAGAATTTGAATGCGTTCCTAGAGAAAGCCAAGTTGAAAGATGATGGAAGTAACTTTGTAGAGTGGGCCTATAATCTGAGGATTGCCCTCACGGCTTCCCAAAAGGCTCATGTCCTTGATGCACCGCTTAGTGAAGCACCCGCTCCAGTGTCATCTGCAGACGTTGAGAACGCCTGGCAGGCACGTTCGGATGATTACTCAATAGTTCAATGTGATATGTTGTATGGGTTAGAACTGGGACTTCAAAGGCGTTTTGAATGCCATGGAGCATATGAGATGCTCTAGGAGTTGAAGTTTATTTTTCAGAAGAATGCCCAGATCAAGAGGTACGAGACCTCCGATAAGTTCTATGCTTGCAAGATGAAGGAGAACGGGTCTGTCAGTGAACATGTACTCAGAATGTCTGGGTATTCCAACTGTCTGGTTGAGTTGGGAATTGTTCTCCCGCTAAAGGAGATCACTAACAGAGTTCTTCAATCACTGCCACCTAGCAACAAAAGCTTCGTGTCGAACTATAACATGAAAGGGATGAAGAAGTCAGTCGTCGACTTGTTTGCGATGCCGAAAGTCGCTGAGTCTGAAATCCAGAAGGAACATCAAGTGTTTATGGTCAATAAAACCACTAGTTTCAAGAAGAATGGCAAGGGCAAGAAGTCTAACTCCAAGAAGAGTGGAAAAGCAGTTTCCCCTCTTGTGAAGAAACCCAAAGCTGGACCCAAGCTAGAAACTGAGTGCTTTCATTGCAAGGGAACTGGTCACTGGAAGTGGAACTGCCCCAAGTATCTAGCTGACAAGAAGGCGGCCAACACTAAACAAGGTATATATGATATACACATGTTATTGACGTGTACCTTACCAACTCTCGTTGTAGTGCCTGGGTATTTGATACCGGTTCGGTTGCTCATATTTGCATCTCAAAGCAGGAACTACGGAATAGACGAAGGCTGGCAAAGGACAAAGTGATGATGCGCGTGGGAAATGGTTCCAAGGTTGATGTAATCGCCGTCGGCACACTCGCTCTTCGATTACCATCGGGATTAGTGATGAACCTGAATAATTGTTATTTAGTGCCTACGTTAAACATTTTATCTGGATCTTGTTTATTGCGAGACGCTTACTCATTTAAAAATAATAATGGTTGTTCTATTTATATGAGTAATATCTTTTATGGTCATCCACCCAATGTGAGGGGTTTATTATTGTTGAATCTCGATAGTGATGATACACATGTTCATAACATTGATGCCACAAGATGTAGAGTTTATAATGATAGTACCACTTTCTTGTGGCACTATCGCTTAGGTCATATTGGTGTAAAACGCATGAAGAAGCTCCATGCTGATGGACTTTTGGAGTCACTTGATTTCGAATCACTTGACACATGTGAACCATGCCTCATGGGCAAGATGGCTAAAACTCCATTCTCTGGAACAATGGAACAGGCAAGTGACTTGTTGCAAATCATATAGACTGATGTATGCGATCCGATCACTATTGAGGCACGCAGTGGATATCGTTACTTACTCACCTTCACTGGTGACTTAAGTAGATATGGGTATATTTACTTAATGAAACACAAGTCTGAAACGTTTGAAAAGTTCAAGCAATTTCAGAGTGAAGTTGACAATTGTCGTAACAAGAAGATTAAATTCCTATGATCTGATCGAGGAGGAGAATATCTGAGTTATGAGTTTGGCAGTCACTTAAGACAATGTGGAATTGTTTCACAATTGATACCGCCAGGAACACCACATCGTAATGGTGTGTCCGAACGTCATAATCGAACCTTATTGGATATGGTGCATTCTATGATGTCTCTTGCCGATTTTCCACTATCGTTTTGGGGTTATGCATTAGAGACAGCTGAATTCACTTTAAATAGTGCACCATCCAAATCCATTGAGATGATGCCGTATGAACTTTGATTTGGCAAGAAACCAAAGTTGTCGTTTCTCAAAGTTTGGTGATGTGATGCTTATGTCAAAAAGCTTCACCTGGAAAGTTGGAACCCAAAGCGGAGAAATGTGTCTTCATAGGATACCCAAAAGAGACGGTTGGGTATACCTTCTATCTCAGATATGAAGGCAAAGTTTTTATCGCTAAGAACGGGTCTCTCGAAAGAATTTCTCTCGAAAGAGGTTCTCTCGAAAGAATTGAGTGGGAGGAAGATAGAACTTGATGAGATTGTTGAACCTTTGTTTCAACCAGAGAGTAGCACAACACAAAAAGATGTTTCTATGGAGCCTACATCAGTTGAAGAGGAAGTTAATGATGGTGATCATGAAGCTTTAGATCAAGTTACTATAGAACCTCGTAGGTCGACAAGGGCACTTACTGCTCCTGAGTGGTACGGTAAGCCTGTCTTAGAGGTCATGTTGTTGGACAACGATGAACCTACGAGCTATGAAGAAGCGATGGTGGGCCCAAATTCCAACAAATGGTTAGAGGCCATGAAATCCGAGATGGGATGTATGTATGAAAACAAAGTATGAACTTTGGAAGTATTACCTAAAGGGCGAAAGGCCATTAAGAACAAATGGATCTTTAAGAAGAAGACGGACGCGGACGGTAATTTCACCGTCTATAAAGCTCGACTTGTGGCAAATGGGTTTTCACAAGTTCAAGGAGTTGACTACGATGAGACCTTCTCACCTGTAGTGATGCTTAAGTCTGTCAGAATCATGTTAGCAATAGCTGCATTTTTCAATTATGAAATCTGGCAGATGGATGTCAAAACAATGTTCCTTAATTATGATGCAACCAGAAGGTTTTGTCGATCCAGAGAATGCTGACAAATTTTGCAAACTCTAGCGATCCATTTATGGACTGGTGCAAGCATCTCGGATCTGGAATCTTCGCTTTGATGAGGTGATCAAAGCGTTCGGGTTTATACAAGTTTACGGAGAAGCTTCTATTTACAAGAAAGTGAGTGGGAGCTCTATAGTGTTTATAATATTATATGTGGATGACATATTGCTGATTGGAAACAATATAGAAATGTTGGAAAGCGTGAAGGAATATTTGAACAAGAGTTTTTCAATGAACGACCTAGAAGAAGCTGCTTTCATATTAGGCATCAAGATCTATAGAAATAGATCGAGACACTTAATAGGACTTTCATAGAGAACATACCTTGACAAATTTTGAAGAAGTTCAAAATGGATCAGTCCAAGAAGGGGGTCTATCCTGTATTGCAAGGAATGAAGTTGAGTAAGACTCAATGCTCAGTGACTGCAGAGGATAGAACAAACATGAGTGTCATCCCCTATACTTCTACCATAGGCTCTATCATGTGTGCAATGTTGTGCACAAGACCCGATGTCAGCCTTGCCATAAGTATGGTCGGAAGGTTTAAAAGTGATCCAGGAATGGGACACTAGAGAGCGGTCAAGAATATCCGTAAGTACCTGAAGAGGACTAATGAAATGTTCTTGTTTATGGAGGTGATCAAGAGCTCATAGTAAAGGGTTATGTCGATGAAAGCTTTGACACTGATCCAGATGACTCTAAGTCTCAAACTGGATATGTATACATTTTCAATGGGGGAGCGGTAAGCTGGTGCAGTTCCAAACAAAGCGTGGTAGATGATTCTACATGCGAAGCGGAGTACATCGCTGCCTCGGAGGCGGCAAAGGAAGGTGTCTGGATAAAGGAGTTCATGACAGATCTTTGAGTAGTGCCCAGTGCACTGGACCCAATGACTCACTTCTGTAACAACATTGGTGACATTGCTCTGGCGAAGGAACCAAGGTTTCACAAGAGAACCAGACACATAAAGCGACGCTTCAATTCCATCCGTGAATACATCAAGGAGGAGGACATAAATATTTGCAAAGTGCACATAGATCTGAATGTCACAGACCCATCAACTAAACCTCTTCCACGGGCTAAACATGATCAATACCAGAACTGTATGGGTGTTAGATTCATTACAATGTAAATCACATAGTGATGTGAGCTAGATTATTGACTCTAGTGCAAGTGGGGGACTGTTGGAAATATTCCCTAGAGGCAATAATAAAGTGTTTATTATAATATTTCCTTGTTCATGATAATCGTTTATTATCCATGTTATAATTATATTGATTGGAACCTCAGATGCATGTGTGGGTACATAGACGACACTGTGTCCCTAGTATGCCTCTAATGGACTATCTCGTTGATCAAAGATGGTCAAGGTTTCCTAGCCATAGACATGATATGTCATTTGATAACGGGGTCACATCATTAGGAGAATGATGTGATGGAAAGACCCAAACTATGAACGTAGCATATGATCATGTTAATTTATTGCTATAGTTTTCTGCATGTCAAGTATTTGTTCCTATGACCATGAGATCATGCAACCCATTGACAACGGAGGAATACATTGTGTGTATCAAACATCGCAACGTAGCTGGGTGACTATAAAGATGCTCTACAGGTATCTCCGAGGGTGTCTGTTGAGAGGGCATGGATCAAGACTGGGATTTGTTACTCTGTGTGACGGAGAGGTATCTCAGGGCCCACTCGATAATACAACATCACAATAAGCCTTGCAAGCAAAGAACAAACGGAGCTATATACAGGATTAACTGAATCCTTGACATAGAGGTTCAACCGATAAAGATCTTCGTAGAATATGTAGGAACCAATATGGGCATCCAGGTCCCGCTATTGGTTATTGACCGTAGAGGTGTCTCGGTCATGTGTACATAGTTCTTGAACCCGCAAGGTGTGTACACTTAACGTTCGGTGACGTCTCGGTAGTACTGACTTATGTATGTTGGTGATAGAAGGTTGTTAGGAATCCCGGATGAGATCCCGGACATCTCAAGAAGCTCTGGAATGGTCCGGAGGTAAATATTGATATATAGGAAAGTGGTATTTGGGATCTGGAAAAGTTTCGGGCAATATCGGTTGTGTATCGGGAATGACGAATGGGTTCCGGGGGTCCACCAAGTGGGGCCCACTCACCCCAGAGGCACATGGGCCTAGGAGGTGGTGCACCAGCCCCTGGTGGGCTGGGCAACCAGACCCTGATGTCCCATGCGCAGGAGGTGGGAGGAGGCCAAGTGGGGAAAGAGTCCACCCAAGACTCCACCTTCCTTGTGGGAGGAGGATTCCTTGTGGGAGGAGGACTCTCCCCCCCTTCGTTCGACCGAAGCCCTCCTTGGAGGAGCTAGGGTTGCCTCCTCCTCTCCCCTTCCTCCTATATATAGTGGGTTTTGTAGGGCAGCCACATCTGAAAAAGCCACGTGCTGCCCTCTCTCCCTCTAGATCGTATTCTCCTCTAGATTAGTTCGGCGAAGCCCTGTCGGATTAGTTCACCACCACCGCCACCACACCATTGTGCTATCGGAGAACTCATATACCTCTCCGCCCTCGCTTGCTGGATCAAGAAGGCGGAGATCGTCATCGAGTTGTACATGTGTTGAATGTGGAGGTGTCGTCCGTTCGGCACTAGATCGTGATTGGATCACGGGATGTCTTGCGATTTGGATAGATTTACAAGGGTATGTGGATCCGATCTCTCCTCTCATAAATGCTCATCACCATGGATAGATATTGTATGTGCGTAGGAAATTTTTTGTTTCCCATGCAATGTTCCCCAACAAAAACAACGTCAGTCCAGGTCAGTTTCATGCAAATTAGAGTTCAAAACAAAAGAAAAAGTTTTTGGCAATGTAGATACGTTTGGGACATATCATATGCCAAGATATTTTTCTTCGGTTTGGAGTCTTTGGATGCCGATATAAGAATGATGGTGCAAGTCGTCTCCTATAAGATGTTACGGCCACAAAAAGATGAGTTGGAGGTGGCTGGTAATTAAGGAGGAGGAGGCGGCGGCAGAGAACAAGGCAGAGGCTGCCTACACTAAGGCTCGAATTACCGGTCCGACAGGACAGTTTTTTTAACATGGATTGTCGGCTCATATTCTTTTGTGATCAACATGTAAAAACTAAGTATACTTGCCTCTTTTTTGTTGTGATCGGGCATATGATCCGGCGTTGTGTTATCAGGCACATGCTATGGCTGGACTTTATTTGAATTTCAAATTACCCTTTAGTGGCGGACATATAAAGGATAGCATTAGATGGTTGGCTCCGCATCCTTGTCAATGGACTGATCCCCTAGTCCGCGGACGGTTATGAGAGGAAGTTTGCGGCTTATAGATGCAGATGGACTTAGGCCTTTGCAAATAAATGTAGGAGAAATTTGAGAAGACTGAACTAATTTAGATTGGAGAGCATCTACAGCCGGATTTTGCAAATCCGGCTCCTGAAACGCCAGTGGATGAGCCCGGGCGCATCCGTAGAGGGATCAGTCAGTCCGCGAATAATCTCTTCCACAACTAAATACCTCAAATTAGAAATCTCAAATCCATATTATTACATGCAATGTAAACCTAATCTTATGCGGAGCCCGTCCAGCTCCGTCATGCCCATGTCTAGTAGCCGGTTGCACCCTCGAGTGTTGGCTCGGTCACAGAAGAGGTAGAATAGGACATGGGACACGCAGCGGCTCACGTGACTTGAGGCACCGTCGTCTCCCATGTCCTACTCTTCCTCGTCGAATCCCGGAACCATGACAGTGCCGACGGACGTGAGATTGATGATGGATCCATCCTGGGAGGAGCCAGCAACATCCGCTACGATGCGGTTGCGGCGCCCAATCTGGTGCACCATACAGGACACATGAGAATGTGACTCCGCCTCGCCAACATCCACCTCCGCGAAGGCTACCACCATCTCCTACGCCCGCTGCCTTGCACGACGCGCACACCATATCATATTTGCGTCCGACGATGCCCTATCGTTTCCCTCCATCTCGACGCCCAACGATGAGATTGCGTGTCCGCTACCGCACTCTGATGCTAGACGGACCGCACCGTCTCCGGTGAGACAGCGGCGACACACCTCGTGGCGGATCCATGTGTCATTTGGGCGGACGCAATAGATTTTCGATGGGAGAAGACCGAGCGCTGCCATCGGGCAGCCTCCTCGTGGGAGCGGCAGAGCACAAGCCGGGCGGTCGTCGCTTTCTCAGGGTCGCCTGAGATGAGCTCAAGATTGGCGGACCTGAACGTGTAGGACTCGAATCCGCTGCCCGCCAAGCCGAAAAAGATCAAAGATCGTCGGACGGAAGCTTGGGTGATGGAGTGAAGTGGAAGGAATTGAAGTTGAGTGGCTAGGGTTTTGATCCGGATGAAGACGAACATATATGGGGTTAGATGGACTGGTGTGGGTCGAGTCCGACGTGATGGACACGCCTGGTCCATCCCAGACCTCCTTATATCCGTCCCATATTTAAGTCGAATACAAGGGGTGCCGGTCAACAGGGTCGGTGTTTTGTTTGGACAACATGTGTGTGAGATATAGAGGGGAAGGGGGGGGTGCGTTGAGGCGACCCGTTGTAGATGCTTAGGGCATGTACAATGGTTGATAAGATAGTCTTGTCTTAAACCTTGCATGTAATTTTGATATGACAAAAAAATATGTCTACAATGGGTTATATCTTAGGCTTATCTTTACAGTTTTACTAAAAATATGCTGAGACATTATGTTAAAAGACATCTCTTAGATAAAAGAAGAGAATATTTTTGTATAATTTTTTTTACTCTATCTTAACATTATCCTACGTCATATTCTTAAGATAATATCATTATACGTGTCTTTAAAATGCCCAATTCTACGGTCGGGGATAAGACCGAGACCGAAGCGCTCCTTCGGACTTCGGTTCGGTACAGATGGTAAAATAGATTGATACACACACCTAGGTTCTCAAGCTGTTCCTTTCGCGTGGAAATAGCTCGTTGAAAATTAATGGGTTTTTCCACCTGAGAATGGAAATCTAACGTAGGCACAGCCTAATCGGAGACAAGTCGCGGGCGGGGGGCCCACCTTTGCTTCCCGGACTAGATTATTCGGTCCATGGGTCGCCTTCCCTGGCCTGCCTTCCTTTGACTAGTCGCCGTCCTTCAGGTACGACAGAATGTGAGTTCCACGGATCTGCATGCTAAAGCAAGCAGTAGCATCCCGGTTAGCAGTTACCACGAAACACCGGTTAGATTGGGTCGATGGATCTTGCCATGGCAGTAGTAGTCCTAGGATCAAGACCAGTGACCGTTCTCAAGTTCAACGCCCATGAGTGTACGTCCGCTCGTTCGTGGTCATTCCCCGGCCGGTCCGGTCCAAAATGATTCGTGGGTAGGCGTACATGCATGCATGCATGCCAAGAAACGTGCGTGCATGGCTCGGCGGTCGTGCACGTGCGTCGCCAAGCTCCTCTCCCAGAGAGCAGAGACAGGACGGCATGGCCGTTCAAGAGATATAAGCTACTACGAGCAGCTCCGACCTCCGAATGCATGCAGCACATGGTGGAAACTAAGCCGCAAACTGCGAATGTAATTTAGGCACGTGTGCAACTAGTCCAAAAGGGAAGAATTTGACATGTCCGAAAGAGCTCCAGTGCGTGCGTGCAGATACCCTCGAGCTGTATATAAGCGGAGGTACGGGCCCCCTATATGTTCATCGATCCAAGCCACGTTCCACGAGTCCAGGCCTCAGGTTATACACTCATACATCGGCCTCTCTGTAGTCTGTAGAAAGGTGACAGAGATCGACCCCGAGCGCGTTCGCATACCAAACGTACGCAGAAATGGAGGTTAACTACGCGGAAACGGGCCAGGTTGCTGGTACCAGCAGAAGCGCGATGCTGAAGCCGGTGTACGCCGCGCCGCACACGCTGGCCGGCGGCAAGGTGCAGCTCACCGTCTTCGACCGCGCCGCCATCGACACCTACGTCCCCATCGTGCTGGCCTACCCCGCCCCAGCGCCGTCCAACGAGGCGCTCAAGGAGGGCCTCCTCCGGGCCATCGCGCCCTACCCTCACCTGCTCGGGCGCTTCGCCGTCGACGGCGACGGCCGGCGCTTCCTGCACCTCAACAATAAGGGCGTGCTTGTCATCGAGGACGACGTCCCGGGCGACTTGGCCGACGTGCTCGCCGCCGGCGGCATGACCACGGACGTCTCCGGATTTTACCCTACGGTGCCGGAGGTCCTGCCACGTTACATTCACATAGTACAGTACTATTCATGCACGCATGCAGAAGCTTGACGAGTACGGACTGCTAATGTGTTTTTTCAATTACAGGAGAGCGTTGGAGCGGCATTGCTGCAGGTCAAGCTCACCCGCTACAGGTGCGGCGGCCTCCTGCTCGGCGTAATATGCCACCACCACATCGCCGACGGCCACGCAGCCAGCGTTTTCTACAGCGTGTGGGCGACCGCGGTGCGCGAGGGCAAGGGCTTCAGCGTGCCGTCGCCTTTCATAGACCGCGCGGCCACCGCCGTGCCACGCAGCACGCCCAAGCCGGTGTTCGACCACCGGTCCATCGAGTTCAAGGGAGGAGAAGGCAGCGGCTCCAGCCAGTCCCATGACGTTCTCCCCATGGACAAGATCAAGAACATCACGGTGAACTTCCCTGCAGAGTTCATCGCCGAGCTCAGGTCCCGCGTCGGCGCACGTTGCAGCACGTTCCAGAGCCTGCTGGCGCACGTGTGGAAGAAGATCACAGCGGCGCGGGGTCTGAGCCCGGAGGAGTTCACGCAGGTCAGGGTGGCCGTGAACTGCAGGGGGAGGGCCAACCCACCCGTGTCAATGGACTTCTTCGGGAACATGGTGCTCTGGGCGTTCCCGAGGCTCCAGGTCCGGGACGTGCTGGGCTTGAGCTACGGCGGCGTGGTCGGCGCCATCTGCGACGCCGCGGCGCGCATCGACGACGAGTACATCCAGTCGTACGTGGACTTCGGCGGAGTGGCGGACGCGATCGGGGAGGAGCTCGCGGCGACGTCAACTTTCGGGACGATGCTCTGTCCGGACGTCGAGGTGGACAGCTGGCTGGGGTTCAGGTTCCACCAGCTCGACTTTGGAACCGGACCACCTTCCGCGTTCCTGCCGCCAGGGTTGCCGGTCGAGGGGCTGATGGTGTTCGTGCCGTCCCGCACGGTGAAAGGCAGCGTCGACCTCTTCATGGCCCTCGCCGAGGATCACGTTGCGGCGTTCAAGAAGATCTGCTACTCCCTGGATATTCTCCCATCGAGGATGTAACTAAAAAAGTGAAGCATGATGCGGTTGTTTAATGGTCATTTCTTTTACAAAAATTCAAGTAATACAGATCTATAAAAAAGCTAATGTACACATTTTTTTTTCTTTCCCGATAATCCCGATTTAGTTGATTACACTTTGTGTATAAGATCAAAAAATGCTAAAAATGTATGAACACAAATTAACCTCCTTGATTTGGAGCATGGGGACTCGGTGGCACAAAGACCATCTAAAACTGGACGGCCTACTCCGTGCGAGCATTTTCAACAACCGCGCTATGTAAACGTCGTGCTGAAAAATCAGTGTTTTTTGTGCGCGCTATCGCTCCGGGCGTTCCAGCAGAGGCGTAAAAATCGCACGCGCGGTATATCTAGTTCAGTGCGCAGGCCGAAACGCCATCGCGCGCCGTTTATTTGCTGCGCCTGCTTCCTCGCGCTGGACTCTCGAGCGCCGCTCGCAACTCCACCTACCCCATCCATCTACGACGCCGCCGCCGTCCACGCCGCCCGGCGACCGTTCCGGCGCTTCCCCGGCCTATCCCCGCGCCGCGGCGGCTTACTCCGCCTCCCCTAGTCACCGCCGCCCCTCGCGCGTGGTGGTCCTCCGACGAACAGCGCCGCGGCCGCTCGCTGCCGCTCGGCGCCCGCAAGGTGTTCGACAAAACGTCCACAAGGTATGTATTGCTCAAACATCATGAATTTGGTGCATGTTGATTGTAGTTGTTATAGCCTAGTATTGAACATTGTAGATGTGTTCGTCGTATGATTCTTCCGAAGAAGAATTTGATATGGAAGAGGAGGAGGATCTTGTAATGATCCTAGCTATGCACATCAATAAAAAACCGAAGCACGGTGGTTCGGTTATGGGTCGACAGAAAATTTGGAGGGATAGGATCGATGCCCATAACAGATTGATGAGGCACTATTTCGTGGAGAATCCCACATATCCGGAGTCGTATTTTCGTCGCCGGTTTAGGATGAGCACCGAGTTGTTCAGGCGCATTGCAAAGAAACTAGCGAGCCATGACCGGTTTTTTTAGCAAAGGAGGAATGCCACCGAAAAGCTCGGGCATAGCACCTTTCAGAAGGTGACAGCCGCTTTGCGTATGTTGGCATACGGTATCCCGGCTAATCTAGTTGATGATCACTTGGCTCTGGGTGAGAGCCAAGACATCATGTGTGTCAAGCGCTTCGCAGTCGGAATTGTTTAAGTATTTGGCCAGGAGTATTTGAGATCTTCCAATGCTGAAGACGCCGCAAGGCTATTGGAGATGAACAAAGCTCGCGGCTTTCCAGATATGCTTGGCTCAATAGATTGCATGCATTGGAGTTGGAAGAATTGTCCAAAGGCATGGCATGGGCAATTCCACGGCCAAAAAAGGGTTTCACTATAATCCTTGAAGCGGTGGCTGATCAAAAGACTTGGATTTGGCATGCTTTCTTTGGAATGCCTGGATCTTTGAATAACATCAATGTTATCAACCGGTCACCACTAATGAATAAGATTGCAAATGGTAATTTGCCATCGGTGCAGTTTGTAGCAAATAGCCGTACATACAATTATGGCTATTATCTTGCGGATGGCATCTACCCAAAGTGACAAACATTTGTGAAGCCGTTGAAAAAACTGGAAGGTAAGAAAAATCTTGATTTCCACAATGCTCAAGCGACGGCTAGAAAAGATGTGGAAAGAGCTTTTGGGATTTTGCAAGCCCAATTTGCTATTGTGAGGACCGACTAGATTTTGGGATCAAAAAATGCTTTGATACATCATGCACGCTTGTATGATCATGCACAATATGATCATCGAGAATGAGCGTGGCCAAGATGTAGACTACTCTCAGTATGAGTTCTTGGGACATCCCATACGAGTGCGACGGAGGGTTAAAGGGTGGCCCGTTTTGTTGCCTCATATCATGTCATTCGACGTCCCGCAGCGCATGATGATCTTCAGAAGGATTTCATTGAGGAGTGGTGGGCATGGAATGAACGACAAAGAGCATCATGATCTGTGCATTCGATGTTGTATTGTTGAACTATTTGTTGTATTGAACGATAAACTATTTGTTTGAATTGTAATAACGAAATTGAACTATTTATTATTGATTTATTTTGTTTGTGTTTGATCTTTTTGCTTGTGTTTGAAATGCGTATGTTGTTTGTGCGAGAGTTTTGCGCGCTGCTGGAGCTGCGCGCGCTGCATTTTAGCACGGCTGCTGGAGCCAGCGCTGGCCGCCGTGCCAAACCAGGCGTTGGGCGTATGACAAAGTAGTTTTTAGCGCGCGGCGCGTTCGGCGGCTATTGGAGATGCTCTCAGACCCAAAATAAACCACCCAACTGGACCAGGCAAATCCAGCCCAAACGTCAAGGCTATGAGGCACTCTTATTACCCGACTCATATTTTGGGCAGATAGGGAGATGCCTTGACGTGCCCGTCATGCCGGTTGTGAACCACTATGGCCCGCAACGACCCCACAAAACCTCACCAAACCCTAGTTCTCAGTCATCGACTAGGACGACCTCTTGAAGGAGGATGGCTCCGGTAGTGAGGCACCGAACGGCGAGGAGTTGTTGATCGTCATCTCCATCGAGCATTCACGGGTGGACATTGGCGGGAGCTAGATCGAGCTTCACATCGTCTGCGTTGTCCTTGGTGGCCCTTCGTGACCACGCTCCTCTCCGTTGTAGATTCGACGTTGAGGGCCCCTCTCCCCTCCGGACCCAGCTTCTCCCAGGCAGTGTTGGGTGCTTGTACCCACGCCAAGCCATCGAATGCAGATGCCAGAGTCGGAGGCCAAATCCGCCTGCCATGAGAGACAGCACGCCGCGCAAAGGGCGGCGGAGACCGCCCATTCCCACCGACGCGCTAGATTTGCGATCGTCAATCCGGAGGATCAACTCCTTCGCGTGGTCCTCTAAGGGTCACCGGCGATGGCGGAGATGGATGCTGGGCACCTCCACCGCAAGAATGCGTAGGCGCTCTCTCTAGGGATCAAAGAGTCGGAGCGTCTCACGAGGTACAAGGAGACCGCCAAGGCCAAGGCAACACAACACGTGAAGGAGCAGGCCCGCTCTGTCCACCGCCTCTCCGGCTACGTCTCGTCATTGTTGGACAAGCACAGATGACGATGACACTCCTCCCATCGTGGACACCTACACGCCAGACTACTCCCTCACCCCGGTGACCGCAAGGGGAAGTGCCCAGCCAAGAAATGGTGATGACCGCCTCCTCGCACCGTCTAGCTAGTATATTTTGTCTACGTTTCATATATCTGGTGTGGAACTATGTCTGTGATGCACTGTCTTTTGGGTCTAATTGTGCTATATATTTGCAAGTTCGCTCTGCACTGACATATTGATCCAGGTAGCTAGTTACGAGTCTACTAGGGGCGCTGAAAGAGGCTCAAGCCTGCCTTCAAAAAACAATATTTTTTACTAGTACTACTTTCATTCCAGCTCAATAATCCATCTATTAGACAGCATCAAACAGCCAACGCCACACACGCACAACAAACACGCACCGCACATGAATGCACAACCACCATGTACTGTAATTACTAGTTCATGCATTGTTAACTATTTAGTGTCCAATGAAACTTTTTTGCAAAAAAGAAGAGAACAAAATGAGTATGCATAGTTTTTTTTTTTGGCATGTACTCCTCGTGCTGAACCTGAAACTATCCCAGCTAATGTGAACCCAGAAACCCTTCCCTTAACTAATCCCTCCTCCAACTTATATGGACAACAAGATAGGAAGATAATGGCTATTTCGCAAGATAAATTAAAATTTTGGTTCAAAATTTCATTTATATTTTTCAAAAATCCTAGGAAAAATCTAGTTAGTACTACATGTTTTCAATAGTAATGTCGGAAATTGGCACCTTATTTTGACAAAAAGATTAGAACATCATAGATATTCTTTTTCAAAAGGGCACTTAGCTTTCTTATTGTTGACTTAAGCCTACCCTTCATTTTTTTTTCTAGATTCGGCGTTGCAGGTAGCTGCATGCTCTGTATGGATTTAAGTGCCAGATGTTTGAAAGCCACAACGTAGGCAAGGACAAATAGGAGACGATCTGTTAATGTATGCAAACACGCCTGAACATGTCCGTAGGCAGACGTACAGGGTGTCATATATACTTGAGAATAGACGCTTTGAAACGGTCCTAAAGTATCTTGACGAGCCACACTAGGGTCTTTAAAGTTTGCTATGGTCATGATGACCTTTGCAAGAGTATATTCAATTCTACTCGTGAGCTCACATGATCATGATGGGGAATAGTACTCCATTCGTTGCTAAATATAGTGTGTATTACAGTAGTTTTTTAGGTCAAATATTGTAATTTTTTAAATCAAATTTTTGGAAAATCAACATCTTGAATACCGACTCAATTAGATTCATTATGACATATAGTATTTCCATATGGATATGTGTGGTATTAGTGATATAAAATTATCCTCTATAAAGTTTGTAGACTTTGGCTTTCACAAAAACCAACAATGCACAGTATATTATGAAACGGATAAAAATACAAAGACAGTTAAAAAATATAGGAAAAAGCTTACCTTCTGCCGGCTGGAAACTGAGTCTCATCCGTCTTCTTCCCCGCTTGCCACGCGTCCTACTTGGGACACATCATCAGCTTACGTCTGTATCCTTATCCCAATAGTCCCGCATACTTCCGTTGACCCTTCCATTCCCTACCTCTAGCACTCCATCCCCTCCCTTTTTTCATGGATCTCGTCTCACCTCTTCTCAAACAAGCACACTGCTGCGACCAACCACATCGGCGACGGCCACTAGCGTCCTCCCTCTACTGCAAAAATGTGGGGGCTAAAAAGATCAATCACCACAGGGGTGCTCTCTTCGTTGCAACCGTCGGGGTTCTTGCAAGTTTTCGCAACAACGTTCTTGTTGCAGGAATACATAGAATAGGCTGGAGATGTTCGATCCTATTGCAATGGCGATTTTGCAACAAGGGTATTGTTGCAGAAGAATAGAGAAAAAACTGAGGCCTTGTTGCAAAAAAAAATAGAGAATAGATTTTGCAACACGGGTCTTGTTGCAGAAGAATAGAGAAAAAGTTTCGCAACAAGGATATTGTTGTAGAAACTAGAGAAGAAAAAGTTTTGCAACTGAAGTCTTGTTGCAAAAAAACTAGAGAATAGATTTTGCAACATTGGTCTTGTTGCAGAAAAATAAAGAATAGATTTTACAACACGGCTCTTGTTGCAGAAAATTTGAGAAGAGAAGATTTTTGCAACAAGAGCATTGCTGTAGGAAATTAGAAAAGAAGAATGGACGGTTCACCTCGTACAATCTGACGGCTTGCGCTTGTTGCGGAAAATTTGAGAAAATAAGACTTTGCAACAATAGCATTGCTACAAGAAATTAGAAAAGAAGAACGGACGTACTCGCCTCGTACAATCAGACAGCTTGCGAAGCGACGGATCTTTCCAAAACATCCGCCGTGGACGCGTAGCAGTCCCCAAAAATATATGATATTTTGAGGCTGCGGCTAAGCCCCATTTGACTAAGAAATAAAATTAAAGAAGCATATATGATATCTTTTATGGGGCGGATAAGGCTAAGTAGACAAACAAAGAAAATTAGTTAAATAAGTAAACGATATATTTTTACGGGGCAGCTAAGGTTCACACGAAAAGAATTCATTAATTCTCAGTAACTGACGTCAGCTTAAAATAAGCTCCTGATCTGTTAAATTGTGTGATTTTAATTTCTATCTTGCGTACGTATGTTTATTTTCTTGCTGGGGTTGTTAATTACCACACTAGTCAACAACAATTATAATGATATCCTCGGACGGACTTGTAGAATCACTGAATTTTAGGAGAACCTTGGACGGATCTACTGAAGAAATCATGGGATGTGATTCGTTACTTAAGGCACAAGATGATATCCCACGGATTTGCTTAGGAGACTTTAATGAGGCCCTGTTCCAGTCGGACCAGCGAGGTGGTAATCCCAGGAGTTTTTTGCAGATGGAAGACTTTCGCGACTGCCTAGCTGACTGCGGTTTGGCAGATTTAGGTTTCTCGGGCTACCCCTACACATGGGATAATAAATGCGATGGTGAAGAGAACATTCAGGTACGGTTAGATCGGGCTACATGTAACAATGAGTTCTTAGCCATGTACTTGGAGACGACGGTGGAGCACATAGTGACAGAGGAGTCCGATCATCAAGCTGTACTTGTACGTGCGCCGGAGACGGCTCCAAGGCGCGGTCGAGCAGGAGACAGGCCTTTCCGGTACGAGGACGCTTGGGACAGGGATGAAAAATATGATGAAATGATTTCACAAGCTTGGGCAGCGGCGGATACCGACGAACAAGGGCTCAGTGCTGCATGGAATAGGCTAGGAGCCATGACGGGCTCTATGCAACGATGGGCCTGGGAGGTGTTCTGATCAATACGGAGACAAATCACAAAACTCAAGGCGCAGCTACTTGATGCAAAAACCAGAGCTCTCATGACCGGATCCTCACTGGAGGTCCGTGAGATAGAAGAGCAGTTAAGAGAAATATACGCAAGGGAGGAAATTATGTACAGGCAAAGGTCAAGAATTGACTGGCTGCGTGCAGGTGATCAGAACACACAATACTTTCAAAATCGTGCGTCGCATAGGAAGAGGAAGAACACGGCCAGGGGGTTGAAACGAGATGATGGTTCTGTGTGCAGAGTGGATGAGGAGATGCGTGAGATGGCTGCCACCTTTTATGAGAACCTCTTCACCTCGGATGGCACACAGGGAGCAAATGTTCTGCTACAGAATATTGATGACATGGTCACTGATGAGATGAACGATGCGTTGATGGCGCAGATCACAGACGAAGAAATTGAGAAGGCGCTCTTTCAAATGGGACCTACAAAGGCACTGGGGCCAGACGGGCTACCGGCCCTCTTCTATCAACGACACTGGTCGTTGGTACGTCAGGATGTCTGTCGGGCGGTTAGGGATTTTCTCAATGGTGTCGCGGCACCAGATGCGTTCAACGCAACGGTCATTGTCATGATCCCAAAGTGCAGCTCGCCGGAGCTGTTATCACAGTTTAGACCCATCAGCCTCTGCAATGTATTGTACAAGATCGCGACAAAGGTTCTAGCCAACCGATTGAAAGTCATCCTATCCATTCTTATTAGTGAGGAGCAGAGTGTTTTTGTCCCTAGACGGCTGATTACTGACAATGTTCTTGTTGCGTATGAGTGTATGTCATACGCAAGAGGAAAAGGAAAAAGCCGCTCTGTGCTGTTAAATTAGATATGATGAAGGCGTATGATAGGATGGAATGGGATTTTCTATAACAAATGATGGCAAAATTTGGCTTTGCGCACGGGTGAATCTCTATGGTTATGAGGTGTGTCAGGTCTGCAACTTTCTCCGTGAAGATCAATGGTGGATTGTCGAGGGGTTTTTCCCCGACCAGGGGGCTCCGGCAGGGTGACCCATTATCTCCCTACCTATTTCTTTTTTGTGTGGAAGGTTTCTCTGCTATGCTTAAAAAAGCACAAGAGGAAGGGAGTGTGAGAGGTGTGTCGTTTGGGAGCACTGGCCCCCATGTTACACATTTGTTGTTTGCGGATGACAGTATTGTTTTTCTTGAAGGAACGCATGACAATATGTTGGCACTGAAAAATATTCTATTGAGGTATGAGGAGGCTTTGGGACAACGAGTCAACTTAGACAAGTCAGCTATCTTCTTTGGTAAGGATCACCACGATGAGCAAAAGGAGGAGCTCAAAAATGTATTGGTGTTCAGTCTGAGGCTCTTAGTGAGAGATATCCAGGCTTACCAACACTGGTTGGGAAGTCCAAAGAGGGCACATTCAAATATGTGACAGAGAGCTCGAAAGGCAAGGTTAGTGGATGGAAGGGGCAAGGATTATCGAAAGCTGCTAGAGAAGTTTTAATAAAATCTGGGCTACAAGTTGTACCTAACCACACCATGAGTTGTTTTCAGCTCACGAAGAAAATATGCGAAAACCT
This sequence comes from Hordeum marinum, assembly GCA_022496015.1. NCBI lineage: Eukaryota > Viridiplantae > Streptophyta > Magnoliopsida > Poales > Poaceae > Hordeum > Hordeum marinum. The sequence goes on along the minus strand of CM039675.1, from coordinate 460,504,141 downwards.
GACATCGATTTCTTCGAAATTCTGGTGGGCAAAGAAGAGTGGTGAGAGGAAGGTGCACTGGATATCATGGTAGAAAATATGTGCAGCAAAAAGGGATGGAGGAATGGGGTTTAGAGATCCCGAGGCTTTAAACCAGGCGCTGCTTGCGAAGCAAGCGTGGAGGTTGTTGCAGGTGCCGAACTCGCTGTGTGCAAGGGTGCTCAAAGCAAGGTATTTTAGCGAGGACTCAATTCTCACAGCTACAACTACTACTAGGAAAAGGGCTATAGATAATATGAACATTAATGACGCACCACACATGTGGTGCGTCATTAGTGTCCATCACACTAATGGCGCACCACACCCACGGTGCGCCACTAGTAACAATTTTTTTTATTTTTTTCCAAAACTACTAATGGCGCATCAGGGCACAGTGCGCCATTACTAGTTATAACTAGTAATGGCACACCACTCACCCGGTGCGCCACTACTAACATTTTTTTTACTTTTCTTTATAACTAGTAATGGCGCACCACACACACGGTGCGCCACTATTAACTTTTGTTTTTGTATGGATTTTTTGTGTGCAAAAACTACTAATGGCGCACCACCTAACTGATGCGCCATTAGTAACCAGGGTTACTAATGGCGCACCAGTTAGGTGGTGCGCCATTAGTAGTTTTGCACTGCTCCAAATTCCCCCTGAACCGCCTTTTCAGTTTAAAAAATATAAAAGAAAATGATGAAAATGTCAAAAAAATAAAAGAAAATAAGTTTCCCAGGTGATATGTGGTCTAGTTGTATGGAAAATTTACAAATATGAATTTCGACTTTATTTGCAAAATCTCCCTGGAATTTACAAAATGGGCATAACTTTTGCATACGAACTCGGATTAAAAAGTTTTTTATATGAAAAATCATCTACTCGAAAAGTTACATCCGAATTCAACCGGGGGAACCCCGTTGAAGATTTTTAGAATCCCCAAACACCTAACAGAATAAAAGATACGGGGCTTTTAAGATCTAGAGGGAAAATTTAACAGAAAAAAAATGTTCAAAATATGATACGTAATATGATCGGGAAGTTTGAAATATTTTTTTAAAATTTCATAACAGTCATAAACGGTCATGAACATGAACAAAGTCCCAGACATCAACAAGGTTTAATAGGATTGATATGATAGACATATCAACAAGTGCCTGTTAAGTGAGCTGGTGTTGGGGTTGGATAGAACTAAGAAGTTAAGCGTGCTCGGGCTAGAGTAGTGTGAGGATGGGTGACCTCCCGGGAAGTTTGACCACGGAGCTCGGGCTGAAGCATATTGACCCAAGATTAAGCCATAGTGATCCGACATTAAAAAAACAAAAAAAAAATTCTGAAAAAAAATTTGAAAAAAAATTGTTAGTAATGGCGCACTCGTATGTGGTGCGCCATTACTAAGTCGATTAGTAAAAAAAATCTAATGGCGTGATGCTAGTGGCCTCCATCCGCTTCTTTCACTTTCAGGAGTGTCCTTCATGGAAGGGACCTGCTACGTGAGGGGCTTATATGGCGCATCGGAGATATGGCAGCAGCGTTAGCATTCATCATAGCAACCGGATCCCACGAGCTGGAAGCATGCATCCGATAGGACAAAGGTATGTGGCGGGAGTGACAAAAGTGGAACACTTATTCACGCAAGATGGTAGAAGCTGGGACATGCAGAAGGTGTGAGCAATGTTCTTTGATAGTGACGCTGCAGATATTAAGCAAATAGCTGGTGGCCCGGGCTCAGATGATTACCTTGTGTGGAACTATACAAGGAATGGCAGTTTTACAGTGAGATCCGCATACCATCTATGCATGGCGATGAATAGAGCGAGGACCGGACAGCCGGAAGCCTCATGCTCGGTGGCGAAACACAAGGGTTTTACGGCGCTATGGGACACCAATGCACCGGGCAAGGCGAAGATACATATGTGGAGAATGATTCGCAATGGTTTAGCTATGGGGGCCGAGCTTCATCGTCGGCGGATCAAACCTGGGTTTTTTTTGCATTGTGTGTGGGCGGGAGGAGACGATGCTACACTGCTTCTGGTACTGTCCACATTCAACGTTGTTCTGACAGCTTCTTCACTCGGAAAAGGGAGTTATGGTGGCGATCCCACCAAGTCCGATTGACTCCGAGAGTGCTTTAGCTCGCTGGCTACTCGAGTGGCTTGCCGACGCTGCGGATGATGAGAAGGCAGCTATGATCCAGCCGGTGTATGGGCTATGGTTGGCGCGGAATGAAGCACAGGAGGGAAGGAAGATAGCTGCCCCCACATGAAATCATGGAAACAGTTGTAGCTCACATGAACGAGTGGAAGGTTGTTCATATAGAAAGCAGTCGGCCAACGATGGTACCTCCGAGGCAGAAGTGGCGCCCCCCTGAGGAGGGATGGTTGAAGGTGAATTCGGACGGGGCGGTCTCAAAGGGTGGCGACAAAGGTGGAGTTGGAGCTGTCATTCGCGACCACGAGGGTGCGTTCAGAGCGGGGCTATGCCACCTCTATGGTGGAATTACAGATCCTCAGTCGGTGGAGATTTTGGCATGCAAACGAGCTCTTCACGTAGCGAGGGAGATTAACGCAGAAAAGGTCCATGTCGAGCTGGACTCTCAAAGTGTGGTGCAGATGCTTAACCGACCACAAAAGGAGATGTCGAGTGTGGGGCCGTGGATACAAGAGCTCAAGTCCATGCTTGCTACGTTCTCTGATCATAGAGTTTTGTGGTTTCGTCGTTCTGCAAATGTTGCCGCGCATAGGTTTGCCAGAGTCGGTGTTGGTGATGAACTTTGTAAGGTTTGGTTGGGGCTACCCCGGGCTTTGTGCTTGATGTAATCTCGGACGAGATTCCGAACATTCTAGATTAAAATAAAGCGACAATATTAATTCTAAAAAAAAACAATCATTAGCAGTTGTGTCCACGCATCAAACAAGTGTCTCACAGTAGGAACACGTCTCTTAGTGCGGACTCAGTGTATGTATATATATATATATATATATATATATATATATATATATATATATATATATATATATATATATATATCACACACATACATATCAAAGTCAACCTTGAATAGGCTTGCATGCCAGGGCCTCCATCACCAGTCTACTTGTCCATTGTGCGATCAACATGGTGTAACGCTGGAACATCTGATGGTTGGTTTTGTCCTCACTCGTATAGGAGACAACGATTTTGCAAGCTTGATGCCTGTTCGATTGGGTGCACCCAACTCCTTAGTTAGTTGGTGCGCCCCTAGGTCGGTTCAGGGGGACGGTGGTGTGTCTTGGGGCCAAGTGCGTTTGGTTTGAGGGCTATCCCACCACGGGACAGGGATAGCCACTTTTACTTGGGATGCTTGCTGTTTGGTTCGTGGATATGGGCAACCAGATTCCCACAATATTCGTTGAAAATCAGGTTCCGCCCGTCCGCGAAAATCTCACGGATATGGCCAGCCCGCGCGCCTGTCCCTAGGGATGGCACCCGCACATTATGGATATGGGTAAAGCCTTTCCATACTCTTACCCGTCCTGTCTGATCCTATCCATCACCCGTATTCATATTCGTTAACAGGTACAATATTTGGTCATACCCGATACCCGACATGCTAGACGGGTAGATGGATACCCGCGGGTAAAATTACCCATATTTGCAAAGCATCAATCTGAACAACTTACAGTCATAAAATGCATCATATAATATAGTTTACAAAAATAGATTACAAAAACAACATATACTTATAACCAACATCATATAGTCATAAAAAACAACACATAGGCATACATTTTCAATTCACAAATTCTTCACATAGTGTAGATTGTAGAGATAATTTTTAATTTATATAGATTTTATACGGATACATGATATGTGGATATGAGCTATATGATCTCATACCCATACCCATATCCTTTCTATCCCATGGGCTTCAGATTTTCCTATTTAAATATCCATGAGTAAATGTTTGTTCTATACACTTATTTTAATAAAGTTTTTATCCACAGGTACCATTGTCATCCCTAGCCCCCCTCGCGAAACGTTTTTTCACCCCTCTCGGCCAACCCTATCTGTTCCTCTCGGTGTCGTCTCCTTTCTTCTCTCCCGTCGGTGGCGGCGGCTATGAATCGACACACAGGGGAGGCGAGTGTGCGGCGGCAGACCTCCCTCATCTTCCTCATAGTGCCTCCCTCTATTTCCTCATAGTGCCTCCCTCTATCCTATCTTCTCTCTCCCGCTTGAACGGCAAGCCGACAGAGCTCGCGGCAGGCACATGTGAGGCTTGATGATGGCGGCTGCTCTCTCTGGCCAGTGCTTGAGCGGCGGCAAAGCCTAGCCGTGGGCTGGATGCCTGGTGTGCGTGCATGGTGAGCGTTTGTGTCCGGCGTGCAGTGCGTTTCCGGCCGGCCGCGTGCGTGGTTCAGATCTATATGTGTATCATCAGTAGCATGGCATCTTTCCTTCTTTTTTGTTTTTCCTGCTGTGAGAGCTTTAAGCCAACATGTTTCACTGTGGTTGATTTTAGTTCTAAATATCATTATATATATTGGGCAGGATGTATTCATTGAATCGTTCTTGCTCCGTTGTTAAGTTATATATCATTTGTAATATTTTAATGTACATGAAGAGAAGACAAAATGTGTCAATTTTGTACCATTGATGAGTTTGTTATGGTACGATGTTCAAGTGTTAAATTTTCTTCATATCATATATAATTTCCTTATATTGAAAATATATAGATATGATGCTAAATTTTCCATCCACTCAAAAAGTCATCAAAACCCATATTCATCACTCATCCTCAAACCAAACATTGTGATGGTTATCCCCAACCATATATTATCCTTCAAACCAAACAAAATAGGGGCTAGCCTCACCAGTGTGGACGTCCTGAACGCAGCGGCATCTGAACACACATATCCGGCCAGGCGAGGTGATGTGCGCATTAAAAACGTCAGAACTGACAAAAGGCAGCAACATTATCATATACAAGTGAATACCGTTGACACATTGACTAGGTGAGCTCGTTCCGTGCAGTACATAGCTGACAAAAGGACCAGCTGGTGTGTGCTTTACCACTTCCTCAGTATGAAAGCTGCCTTCCTACGTGATGTTTGGCTGACTTTTTTTGACCTCTCAGCCACTTGCATGTGCGTCAGTGCACGACTCGCTCTGCATGGAGCAATAATTGATGCATGCACACCCGCATCGCATAGCTGCATTTTGGCTTAACAAAACGCGAATTAAAATTTCCATTGATAGTTAATTGCTTCATGGGGTTACAAATTTCCATAACATGGATAATAAACGATTATCATGAACAAGGAAATATGATAATAACCAATTTATTATTGCCTCCAGGGCATATTTCCAACAGTCTCCCACTTGCACTAGAGTCAATAATCTAGTTCACATCATCATGTGATTCACATTGTTATGAATCTAACACCCAATGAGTTATGAGGCTCGATCATGCTTTGCATGTGAGAGAGGTATTATAGTCAACGGGTCTGCAACATTTAGATCTGTGTGTACTTTGCAAATATCTATGTCAAACTGTAAACACTACTACCACACTCCACTTGGAGCTATTCCAAATGGCTGCTCTACTATACGTATCCGGATTGCTACTAAGAGTCATCCAGATTGGTGTCAAAGCTTGCATCGACGCAACTCTTTCCGAAAAATTCTTTCTTACCTCCATAATCGAGAAACATTTCCTTAGTCTTTTAGTTACTAAGGATGATCTTGACCGTTGTCCAGTGATCCACTCCTGGATCACTCTTGTACCCCTTGACAGACTCATGACAAAGTACACACAGGTGCAGTACATAGCATGGCATACTATACAGAGCCTATGGCTAAGGCATAGGGGACGACATTCGTCCTTTCTCTTTCTTCTGCCGTGGTCAAGCTTTGAGTCTCACTCAACTCAACACCTTACAAAGCAGGCGAGAACACTTCTCTCTGACTAACCCATTTTGAACTATTTCAAAATCTTGTCAAGGTATGTACTCATTCAAAGTCTCATCAAGCATCTTGATCTATCTCTATAGATCTTGATGCTCAACAATTAGGTAGCTTTATCCAGGTTTTCCTTTGAAAAACTCCTTTCAAACAACCCTTTATGCTTTCTAGAAATTCTACATCATTTCTGATCAACAATATGTCAACCACATATGCTTATCAGAAACTCTATAGTGCTCCCACTCACTTTATAATAAATACAAGTTTCTCATAAACTTTGTATAGACTCAAAAACTTTGATCACCTCATCAAAATGTATATTCCAACTCCGAGATGCTTTCTTCAGTCCATAGAAGGATCACTGAAGCTTGCTCACCTTTTAGCATCCTTAGGACTGACAAAACCTTCTCGTTGTATCACATACAACTTTTCCTCAAGTAAACTCTTAAGGAAACAATGTTTTGTCATCCATCTGCCAGATTTCATAATTGAAAAATGCAGCAACTGCTAACATAATTCCAACAGATTTTAGTATCAATACGAGTGAGAAAGTCTCATCGCAGTCAACTCTTTGAACTTGTCGGAAACTTCTTTGTGACAAGTCGAGCTTTATGAATGGTGACATTTACCATCAGCGTCTGTCTTCATCTCAAAGGTCCATTTGTACTCGACGACCTGCCGTCCAACGAGCAAGTCTACCAAAGTCTATACCTTGTTTATATACATGGCTCCTTTCTCGGATTTTATGGCCTCTAACCATTTGTCAGAATCCGGGCCCATCATCGCTTCTCCATATCTCGTAGGTTCATCGTTGTCCAACAACATGACCTCCAAGACAGGGTTGTCGTACCACTCAGGAGAAGTACGCATCCTTGTCAACCTACGAGGTTCGATAGGAACTTGATCCGAAGCTTCATGATCATCATCATTTACTTCCTCTTCAACTGACGTAGGTTCCATAGAAACATCTTTCTGCGTTGTGCTACTCTCTCATTGAAACAAAGGTTCAATAACCTCATCAAGGTTATCTTCCTCCCACTCAATTCTTTCGAGAGAAACTTTTTCTCGAGAAAGGACCCAATTTTAGCAACAAACATTTTATGCTTGGATCTGAGATAGAAGGTTCACCCAACTGTTCTTAGGGTATTCTATGAAGATGCATTTGTCCGCTTTGGGTTCGAGCTCATTAGGTGAAAACATTTTCCACACAAGCGTCGCAGCCCCAAACATTAAGAAATGCAGCTTAGGTTTCTATCAAACCATAATTCACACGGTGTCATCTCAACGGATTTAGATGGTGTCCTATTTAAAGTGAATGTAGTTATCTCTAATGCATAACCCCAAAATTATAGTAATAAAATGATAAGAGACATCATAGCATGCACCATATCCAATAGAGCACGACTATGACGTTCGGACACACCATCACACTATGGTGTTCCAGGTGGCGTGAGTTGTGAAACAACTTTCACATTGTCTAAAGTTGTATGCCAAACTCGTAACTCAGATATTCACCTCCACGATCATATCGCAGGCATTTTTATCTTCTTGTCACGATGATCTTAAACTTCACTCTGAATTTGCTTGAACCTTTCAAATGATTCAGACTCGTGTTTCATTAAGTAAATATACACTATATCTACTCAAATCATCAATGAAGGCAAGAAAATAACGATATCCACCGCACGCTACAAGACTCATTGGATTGCATACATCAACATGTATCATTTCCAATAAATCACTTGCCCGCTCCATCAATCTGGAAAACGGGGTCCTTAGTCATCTTGCCCAAGAGGCATGGTTCGCATGTCTCAACTGATTCAAAATCGAATGAGTCCAAAGATCCATCAGCATGGAGTTTCTTCATGCGCTTTATACCAATATGACATTTAGCAGCAGTGCCACAAGTATGTGGTACTATCATTATTAACTTTGTATCTTATGGCATCAATGTTATGAACATGTGTATTACTACGATCAAGATTCAACAAACCATTCTCACTGGGTGCATGACCATTGAAGGTATTATTCGTGTAAACAGAATAACCATTATTCTCTAACTTGAATGAATAACCGTGTTGCAATAAACACGATCTAATCACGTTCATGCTCAATGCAAAACACCAAATAACATTTATTTAGGTTCGTCACTAATCCCGAAGGTAGAGAGAGCATGCGATGTTGATCACATCAACCTTGGAAAAATTTCCAACACACATTGTCACCTCACCCTTAGCTAGTTCTCCGTTTATTTCGTAGCTTTTATTTCGAGTTACTAACATTTAGCAACCAAACTGGTATCCAATACCCAGGTGCTATTAGGAGTACTAGCAAGGTACACATCAATAACACGTATATCAAATATACTTCTGTCGATGTTGCCAGCCTTCTTATCTACCAAGTATCTAGGGTTGTTCCGCTTCAGCGACGCTCTCCTCATAATCGAAGCTCTTAGTCTCGGGTTTGGGTTCAACTTTGGGTTGCTTCACTGGAGTAGCAACTGACTTGCCATCCATGAAGTTTCCCTCCTTGCCCTTTCCCTTCTCGAAACTAGTGGTTTTTACTAACCATCAACACTTGACGCTCCTTCTTGATTTATACCTTCGTGGTGTCAAACATTGCGAACAGCTCAGGGATCATTATTTCTATCCCTGGCATTTTATAGTTCATCACGAAGTTCTAGTAGCTTAGTGACAGTGACTTGGAGAACTATATCAATCACTATCTTATCTGGAAGATCAACTCCCACTCGATTCAAGCGATTGTAGCACCCAGACAATCCGAGCACATGCTCAATGATTGAGCTATTCTCTTTCATCTTGCAGGCAAAGAATCTTGTTGGATATCTCATATCTCGAAACACGGGCACGAGCCTGAGATCCTAATTTCAGCTCTTAGAACATCTCAAATGTTCCGTGACGTTCAAAACGTTTCAGAGCCTCAATTCTAAGCCGTAATGCATGACGCACTAAACTATCAAGTAGTCATCAGAACGTGCCTGTCAGATGTTCACAACATCTACAGACAACGCTAGAGGGGTTGGCGCACCGAGCGGTGCATTAAGGACATAAGCCTTCTGTGCAGCAATGAGGACAATCCTCAGATCACGGACCCAGTCCGCAATATTGCTACCATCATCTTTCAACTCTATTTCTCTAGGAACATATAAAAATTCAAGGGAGCTACAATGTGAGCAAGTAATCTACAACATAATTTGCCAAGACACAACCGACTATGTTCATGATAATGAGTTCAATTAATCATATTACTGAAGAACTCCCACTCAAATTGACATCCCTCCGGTCATTCGAGTGATACATGATCCAAATTCACCAACTCAAGTCCGATCATCACGTGAGTTGAGGTGGTTTCAATGGTGAACATCATCATGTTGATCATATCTACTATATGACTCGTGTTTGACCTTTCGGTCTCTTGTGTTTCGAGGCCATGTCTATACATGCTAGGCTCGTCAAGTTTAACCTGAGTGTTCTACATGTGCAACACTGGCTTGCACCCGTTGTATGTGAACATAGGGTCTATCACACCCGATCATCACGTGGTGTATCGACACGATGAACTTTTGCAACGGTGCATACTCGAGGAGAACACAATTTATCTTGAAATTAAGTGAGGGATCACCATATAATTCTACCGGCGCCCTAAGCAAAACAAGGTGCATAAAAGGATTAACATCGCATGCAAATCATAAGTGACATGATATGGCCATGAACTTGTGCTTTTGATCTCCATCTTGAAAGCACCGGCATGATCTCCATCGTCACCGGCATGACACCATGATCTCCATCATCTTGATCTCCATCCACGTGTCACCATCGGGGTTGTCACGCCCACCATGCTTCTACTACTATTGCTACCATTTAGCGATAAAGTAAAGTAGTACATAGCACTTAAGGATTGACACGCAGGTCATACAATAATTAAAAGACAACCCTATGGCTCCTGCCGGTTGCCATACTCATCGACATGCAAGTCATGATATTCTATACAAAACATGAGCATCTCATACATCACATATATCTCATCATGTAATTGTCCATATAACATCACAACATACCCTGCAAAAACAAGTTAGATGTCCTCTAATTGTTGTTGCATGTTCTACGTGGCTGCTACGGGTATCTAGCAAGAACAATTCTTACCTACGCATAAACCACAACGGTGATACATAAGTTGCTTTTAAACCTTCTCAAGGATCGCCTTAGTCGAATCCGATCCAACTAAAGTAGGAGAAACAGACACCCACCAGCCATCTTTGTGCAACGAAGTTACACATCAGTCGATGGAACCGGTCTCTCGTAAGCGTACGAGTAAGGTTGGTCCGGGCCGCTTCATCCTACAATATAGCTGAATCAAAACACGACCAAGGGAGGAAGCAATCTAAGCATCAACGCCCACAAACTCTTTGTGTTCTACTCGAGATCTCATCTACACATAGACCTAGCTCATGATGCCACTGTTGGGGAACATTGCATGGGAAACAAAAAAATTCCGACGCACACACAAGATCTATCCATGGTGATGAGCATCTACGAGAGAGAGAGAGAGTGGATCTACATACCCTTGTAGATTGCTAAGAGGGAAGCGTTAAGAAACACGGTTGGTGTAGTCGAACGTCTTCGCGATCCAAATCATCGAGCATCCCGCGATCTCATCACGATCCATCCTGCGATCCAATCATGATCCGTCCCGCGAAATCATCATGATCCATCCCGCGATCTCATCACGACCCGTCTCGCGATCTTGATCACGGTCCTTCCGATGTAGCGCCGAACGGACGGCACCTCCGCGTTCAGCAAACGTATAGCTCGATGACGATCTCCGCCTTCTTGATCCACCAAGAGGGAGCGGAGAGGTAGAAGAGTTCTCCGGCAGCGCCACGGCGTTGCAGCGATGGTGGTGGAGCTATTCTGATAGGGCTTCGCCTAAGCACTGTAGAAAACCGATCTAAAGGAGAAACTATGCACTAAAGGAGAGGGTAGCACGTGGTTGAAAATCTAGTGCAAAAACCCTAAAACCTCTAGTATACAAAAGAGGAAGAGAGGAGGAGGCTTGGCCAAAGGGCCAGCCCTAGGAGGCTTCGGCCGAAGTGGATAGGAGAGGAGGAATCCTCCTCCAATCCTAGTAGGACTAGGACTCCTTCCTTTTTTGCCTTTTCCACCTTTTCTCTTTGGGCTTTTCTTTCCCAGCCGCATGGGCCTTTGTGGGACTTCCACCAGACCACTAAGGGCTGGTATTCATCTTCCCACAGCCCGTGTAACCTCTTGGGTCGAAATACCCCTCCCGATGGTCCCTCGATACACTACCGGCACTCCCGGTACACTACCGATGAGCCCGAAACTTTTCTGGCGACCAAAACAGGACTTCCTACATATCAATCTTTACCTCCGGACCATTACGGAGCTCCTCATGACATCCGGGATCTCATCCGGGACTCCGAACAACCTTCGGTCACCACCATGCATAACTCTATACTACCGAAATGTCACCAAACATTAAGTGTGCAGACCCTGCGGGTTCGAGGACTATGTAGACATGACTGAGACACGTCTATGGTCAATAACCAATAGAGGGACCTGGATGCCAATATTGGTTCCTACATATTCTATGAAGATCTTTATCGGTCGAACCTCTATGTCAAGGATTCAGCTAATCACGTATGATGTTCCCTTTGTTCTTCGGTATGTTACTTGCCCGAGATTCGATCGTTGGTATCTCCATACCTAGTTCAACCTCGTTACCGGCAAGTCTCTTTACTCGTTCCGTAATACAAGATACCGTGACTAACACTTAGTCACATTGTTTGCAAGTCTTATTGTGATGTTGTATTACCGAGTGGGCCCTGAGATACCTCTCCGTCACACAGAGTAACAAATCCCAGTATTGATCCATGCCAACCCAACAGACACCCTCGGATATACCTGTAGAGCACCTTTATAGTCACCCAGTTACTTTGCGACGTTTGATACACGCAAGGTACTCCTTCGGTGTCAATGAGTTGCATGATCTCATGGTCATAGGAACAAATACTTGACATGCAGAAAACAGTAGCAATAAACTGACACGATCATATGCTATGTTTGTAGTTTGGGTCTTGTCCATCACATCATTCTCCTAATGACGTGATCCCGTTATCAAATGACATCTCATGTCCATGATTAGGAAACCATAGCCATGTTTGATCAACGAGCTAGTCTATTAGAGGCATACTAGGGACATGGTGTTGTCTATGTATCCACACATGTATCTGAGTTTCCAATCAACACAATTATAGCATGGATAATAAACGAATATCATGAACAAGGAAATATGATAATAACCAATTTATTATTGCCTCTAGGGCATATTTCCAACAGTACTGTCAGTCCAACGATTCCTAATACGGGTATACGCTGCAAAACGAAGTCCATCTTCGGCCTATACTCTAGAAAGCATGCCAGCTTGATGTGAATCGTTAAGGGCCTGGCGCCGTTTATGCAACGCGTGCCGACCTGCATTTCTCCTAGCCTCACTCATCCAACCAAATAAAAAAAATGACTATCCGTAGCTAGTTGGTTGGGATACTTATGACGACCCTAGCCCATCCCTTGAACCAAACACGCCTAAGTGATCCTAAACATTTTTGGAACTTTGGAATACTATAACAATATTGTCTTCAACAATATATGTAATGCTCCAGGAAATACCAACCATTCTCCGTGTGACTCGTGAGGGAGATTCTTGGAAGCCAGCGGGATTATTCAAAGTGAATATGTAGGCCTACTTATCGACGATGTATAGGTGGATGACTAGCGAGTAGTGCATATGTGTGTTAGGTACATTATTTGCCTTGCCAAGTCAGGGAAAATATAGATGGGTTTTTGTATTCTTTTCCTTCTTTAATATATGATATTCATGCTATGTGTATTCTATATAAAAAGGGGATGCATCCAAGTTAAAGAGTCTAACCAAGCAACAAGAGGGCTCTATCTACAAGAGTTGCCATGATGTGCCACTGGGTTAATATCGTTCCTAAAGAGAATGCCCAGGATGCCAAAGGTGGCGTCACTCCTTAAAACACTAGGGCATTTGTCTTGTTTTAAATATATGCAAGAACCTTAAAGAAGTAGGGTCCTTGGAGTTTGCTGATTGTAACATATGATCAATTATACTACTTCAGACCCAAGTAACCCCACCATGACCCAAATTATTTGAGTAAATCAATAGTTAAAGAACATATACTTCCTTATTTCTCTGCCCTACCTATAAAGAAAAGTGCACAATTTAGGCCAAAGTCAGTCTTCTAACCTCTCGTGTTAATCATATCTCTATGTTTAAACGATCTTCAAAAAGAAGCCACATAAAAACTCATTGGTTTGAGAGGCACCTACTTTTTGAAAGTTTTCTGAAAAGAGGAGTAGCATGTATACCTGCAAAAAACATGAGCAAGTAAGAGTCCGATCATCGGACAAAAGCCCACTCGTCCTTCTCATGGTCACAGAAAGGTTCAAGTTTATAGTATAAGTCCCGAAGTTCCTTGTAAGCTTGAGGGTCAATAGGAGTTGCAAAAAAATTAGCTAGATACTCATCTGAAGGGACTTCAAGGTCAAGGGCAAAATAATACATGTGAGGGTGCTTGGTAGAAAGAATGGAGTTGTTACATCTATCTTTCTGACATAAATTGTTGCCCGAAAGCAAGAAACCACTTGGTAAGACATTTGAATATTTCAAAAAGTGAAAAAACGCCGCACCACCAAAAAATATACCATTCCACCTCTAGATTGTGGAGTGAAATGTGAGCAAAAAGCTCTCCAAAACATATCCAACCATGGCTTATCCAGGAAACTGTTGGAAATATGCCCTAGAGGCAATAATAAATTAGTTATTATCATATTTCCTTGTTCATGATAATCGTTTATTATCCATGCTATAATTGTATTGATCGGAGACTTAGATGCATGTGTGGATACATAGACAAAACCATGTCCCTAGTATGCCTCTAATAGACTAGTTCGTTGATCAAAAGATGGTTAAGGTTTCCTAGCCATGGACATGAGATGTCATTTGATAACGGGATCACATCATTAGGAGAATGATGTGATGGATCAGACCCAAACTACAAACATAGCATATGATCGTGTCAGTTTATTGCTACTGTTTTTTTGCATGTCAAGTATATGTTCCTATGACCATGAGATCATGCAACTCACGGATATCGGAGGAGTGCCTTGTGTGTATCAAACGTCGCAACGTAACTGGGTGACTATAAAGGTGCTCTACAGGTATCTTCGATGGTGTCTGTTGAGTTGGCATGGATCGAGACTGGGATTTGTTACTCCGTGTGACGGAGAGGTATCTCAGGGCCCACTCGGTAATACAACATCACAACAAGCCTTGCAAGCAATGTGGCTAAGTGTTAGTCACGGGATCTTGTATTACGGAACGAGTAAAGAGACTTGCCGGTAACGGGGTTGAACTAGGTATGGCGATACCGACGATCGAATCTCGGGCAAGTAACATACCGAAGAACAAAGGGAACATTATACGGTATTAACTGAATCCTTGACATAGAGGTTCGACCGATAAAGATCTTTGTAGAATATGTAGGAACCAATGTGGACGTCTTGGTCCCGCCAATGGTTATTGACCATAGAGGTGTCTCGGTCATGTCTACATAGTTCTCGAACCCGCAGGGTCTGCACACTTAAGGTTCGGTGACGTTTCGGTAGTGTAGAGTTATGTATGGTGGTGACCGAAGTTTTTTCGGAGTCCCGGATGAGATCCTGGATGTCACGAGGAGCTCCGGAATGGTCTGAAGGTAAATATTCATATATAGGAAGTCCCAGTTTGGTTTCCGGAAAAGTTCCGGGCTCATCGGTAGTGTACCGGGAGTGCCGGTAGTGTACCGGGAGGCCTCCGGGAGGGGTATTTCGACCCCAAGAGGTCCATGGGCTGTGGGAGAATAATAACCAGCCCTTAGTGGGCTAGGAAAACAGCCACAAAGGCCCATGGCGCATGATAGAAAGTCCTAAAGCAAAAAGTGGAAAATTAGCCAATAGGAGGCAATCCTACTCCAACTAGGATTGGAGGTGAAGTAGGATTGCTTCCCACCTCCTATTTCGGCCGACCCAAAGGCCTTGGCTGCCTCTCCTCTCCTCTCCTCCTATATATACTAGTGGATTTGGTGGTTTTGGGACAGAATTTCCGGCCACGTGCTACCCGTTACACCGGTGCATAGTTTCTCCTCTAGATCGGTTTTCTGCAGCGCTTAGGCGAAGCCCTACCGGAATTGATCCACCACCATAACTGGAGCGCCGTCACGCTGCCGGTGAACTCTCTCTCCTCTACACCTCTTCTTGCTGGATCGAGACGGTGGAGATCGTCATTAAGCTGCACGTGTGCTGAACGCGGAGGTGCCGTCCGTTCGGCGCTAGATCGGGAGGACCGTGATCGAGATCGCGAGACGATTCATGATGTGATCACGGAACGGATCGTGATGAGTTCGCGGGACAGATCGTGATCAAGATCGTGAGACGGATCATGATGAGTTCGAGGGACAGATCATGATGTGTTCGCGGGACGGTTCGTGATTGGATCGCGGGACGCTCGGCGATTTGGATCACGAAGAAGTTCGACTACACCAACCGCGTTTCTTAACGCTTCCCGCTTAGCAATCTACAAGGGTACGTAGATCCACTCTCCCTCTCGTAGATGCTCATCACCATGGATAGGTTTGCGTGTGCGTAGGAAATTTTTTGTTTCCCATGCGACGTTCCCCAACAGTGGCATCATGAGCTAGGTTGATGGTTCGATGAGATCTCGAGTAGAACACAAAAGGTTTGTGGGTGTTGATGCTTAGATTGCTTCCTCCCTTGGTCGGATTTTGGTTCAGCGGGATTGTGAGATGAAGCGGCCCGGACCAACATTACTCGTACGCTTACGAGAGACCGGTTCCCTCGACGCAACTTGTTGCTTAGATGGCTTGCGGGTGACAGTTTCTCTCACTTTAGTTGGATCGGATCCGACAAAGGCGGTCCTTGAGAAGGTTGAAAAGCAATCCATGTATCACCGTTGTGGTTTATGCGTAGGTGATAATTGTTCTTGCTAGATACCCGTAGCAGCCACGTAAAACATGCAACAACAATTAGAGGACGTCTAACTTGTTGTTGCAGGGTATGTTGTGATGTGATATGGCCAATTACATGATGTGATATATGTGATGTATGAGATGATCATGTGATGTATAGAATTTCACGACTTGCATGTCGATGAATACGGCAACCGGCAGGAGCCATAGGGTTGTCTTTAATTATTGTATGACCTGCATGTCAATCATTAAGCGCTATGTAATGCTTTACTTTATCGCTAAACGGTAGCAATAGTAGTAGAAGCATGCAGGGCGTGACAACCTCGATGGCGACACGTTGATGGAGATCAAGATGATGGAGATCATGGTGTCGTGCCGGTGATGATGAAGATCATGCCGGTGCTTTCAAGATGGAGATCTAAAGCACAAGTTCATGGCCATATCATATCACTTATGAATTGCATGTGATGTTAATCCTTTTATGCACCTTGTTTTTCTTAGTACGGCGGTAGCATTATAAGGTGATCCCTCACTTGAATTTCAAGATGAACTGTGTTCTCCCCGAGTGTGCACCGTTGCGAAAGTTCGTCGTGTTCAGACACCACGTGATGATCGGGTGTGATAGACTCTACGTTCACATACAACGGGTGCAAGCCAGATTTGCACGCGCAGAACACTCGGGTTAAACTTGACGAGCCTAGCATGTACATACATGGCCTCGGAACACGAGAGACCGAAAGGTCGAACATGAGTCATATAGTAGATATGATCAACATAATGATGTTCACCATTGCAGCCACCTCAACTCACGTGATGATCGGACTTGAGTTGGTGAATTTGGATCATGTATCACTCGAATGATCGGAGGGATGTCAATTTGAGTGGGAGTTCTTAAGTAATATGATTAATTGAACTCATTATCATGAACATAGTCAAAGTGTCTTTGCAAATTATGTTGTAGATTACTAGCTCGCGCTGTAGCTCCCTTAAATTTTTATATGTTCCTAGAGAAATAGAGTTGAAAGATGTTGGTAGCAATATTGCGGATTGGGTCCGTGATCTGAGGATTGTCCTCATTGCTGCATAGAAGGCTTATGTCCTTAATGCACCGCTCAGTGCGCCACCCCCTCTAGCGTCGTCTATAGATGTTGTGAACATCTGACAGGCACGTTTCGATGACTACTTGATAGTTTAGTGCGTCATGCATTACGGCTTAGAATTGAGGCTCCAAAACGTTTTGAACGTCACAGAACATATGAGATGTTCTAGGAGCAGAGATTGTGATCTCAGGCTCGTGCCTGTGTTGCGAGATATGAGATCTCCAACAAGATTCTTTGCCTGTAAGATGAAAGAGAATAGCTCAATCGTTGAGCATGTGCTCAGACTGTCTGGATACTACAATCGCTTGAATCGAGTGGGAGTTGATCTTCGAGATAAGATAGTGATTGATGTAGTTCTCCAAGTCACTGTCACTGAGCTACTAGAACTTGGTGATGAATTATAAAATGCCAGGGAAAGAAATGTTGATCCCTGAGCTGTTCGCGATGTTTGACACCGCGAAGGTAGAAATCAAGAAGGAGCGTCAAGTGTTGATGGTTAATCAAACCACTAGTTTCGAGAAGGGCAAGAGCAAGGAGGGAAACTTCATGGATAGCAAGTCAGTTGCTGCTCCAGTGAAGCAACCCAAAGTTGAACTCAAACCCGAGACTAAGTGCTTCTGTTATGAGGTGAGCGGTCGCTGAAGCGGAACAACCCTAGATACTTGGTAGATAAGAAGGATGGCAACATTGATAGAAGTATATTTGATATACGAGTTACTAATGTGTACCTTGCTAGTACTCTTAGTAGCACCTGGGTATTGGATACCGGTTCGGTTGCTAAATGTTAGTAACTCGAAATAAAAGCTACGGAATAAACGGAGAACTAGCTAAGGGTGAGGTGACGATATGTGTTGGAAGTGTTTCCAAGGTTGATGTGATCAACATCGCACGCTCTCTCTACCTTCAGGATTAGTGATGAACCTAAATAAATGTTATTTGGTGTTTTGCGTTGAGCATGAACATGATTAGATCATGTTTATTGCAATACGGTTATTCATTTAAGTTAGAGAATAATGGTTATTTTGTTTACATGAATAATACCTTCAATGGTCATGCACCCAGTGAGAATGGTTTGTTGAAATCTTGATCGTAGTATTACACATGTTCATAACATTGATGTCAAAAGATACAAAGTTAATAATGATAGTACCACATACTTGTGGCACTGCCGCTAAATGTCATATTGGTATAAAGCGCATGTAGAAACTCCATGCTGATGGATATTTGGACTCATTCGATTTCGAATCGGTTGAGACATGCGAACCATGCCTCTTGGGCAAGATGACTAAAGGACCCCGTTGGATGGAGCGGGCAAGTGATCCATTGGAAATGATACATGTTGATGTATGCAATCTAGTGAGTCTTGTAGCGTGTAGTGGATATCATTATTTTCTTACCTTCACTGATGATTTGAGTAGATATAGTGTATATTTACTTAATGAAACAAAAGTCTGAATCGTTTGAAATGTTCAAGCAAATTCAGAGTGAAGTTTAAAGATCATCGTGACAAGAAGATAAAAATGACTGCGATATGATCGTGGAGGTGAATATCTGAGTCACGAGTTTGGCATACAACTTAAGACAATGTGAAGGTTGTTTCACAACTAAACGCCACCTGGAACACCATAGTGTGATGGTGTGTCCGAACATCATAGTTATGCTCTATTGGACATGGTGCGTGCTATGATGTCTCTTGTCGTTTTACTACTATAATTTTGGGGTTATGCATTAGAGACAACTACATTCACTTTAAATAGGGCACCATCTAAATCCGTTGAGATGACACCGTGTGAATTATGGTTTGACAGAAACCTAAGCTGTCATTTCTTAATGTTTGGGGCTGCAATGCTTGTGTGGAAAATGTTTTCACATAATAAGCTAGAACCCAAAGCGGACAAATGTATCTTCATAGAATACCCTAAGAACAGATGGGTATGCCTTCTATCTCAGATCCGAGTGCAAAGTGTTTGTTGCTAGAACTGGGTCCTTTCTTGAGAAAAAGTTTCTCTCGAAAGAATTGAGTGGGAGGAAGATAGAACTTGATGAGGTTGTTAAACATTTGTTCAACCAGAGAATAGCGCAGCGCAGAAAGATGTTTCTGTGAAGCCTACGTTAGTTGAAGAGGAAGTTAATGATGATGATCATGAAACTTCAGGATCAAGTTACTATCGAACTTCGTAGGTCGACAAGGATGTGTACTGCTCCTAAGCGGTACGACAACTCTGTCTTGGAGGTCATGTTGTTGGACAACGATGAACCTACGAGCTATGGAGAAGCGATGATGGGCCTGGATTCCGACAAATGGTTGGAGGCCATGAAATCCGAGATAGGATCCATGTATGAAAACCAAGTATAGACTTTGGTAGACTTGCTCGTTGGACAGCAGGTCGTTGAGTACAAATGGATCTTTAAAATGAAGACAGACGCTGATGGTAATTGTCACCATTTGTAAAGCTCGACTTGTTGCAAAGATGTTTGTGACAAGTTCAAGGGGTTGACTGCGATGAGACTTTCTCACTCGTAGTGATGCTAGAGTCTATTGGAATTATGTTAGCAGTTGCTGCGTTTTCAATTATGAAATCTGGCGGATGGATGTCAAAACATCGTTTCCTTAACGGTTTACTTGAGGAAAGGTTGTATGTGATACAACCAGAAGGTTTTGTCAGGCCTAAGGATGCTAAAAGGTGTAAAAGCTTTGGTGATCCTTCCATGGACTGAAGCAAGCATCTCGGAGTTGGAATATACGCTTTGATGAGGTGATCAAAGTTTTGATGTTTATACAAAGTTTACGAGAAACTTGTATTTGCAATAAAGTGAGTGGGAGCACTATAGAATTTCTGATAAGTATATGTGGATGACATATTGTTGATCAGAAATAATGTAGAGTTTCTGGAAAGCATAAAACGGTCATTTGGAAAGTGATTTTCAAAGAAAGACCTGGATGAAGCTACCTAATTGTTGAGCATCAAAATCTATGGAGATAGATCAAGATGCTCGATGAGACTTTCAATGAGTGCATACCTTGACAAGATTTTGAAAGAGTTCAAAATGGATCAGTCAGAGAAAGAGTTCTCGCCTCATTTGTAAGGTGTGAAAGTTGAGTGAGACTCAAAGCTCGACAACGGCAGAAGAAAGAGAAAGGGCGAACGTCGTCCCCTATGCCTTAGCCATAGGCTCTATATTATGCCATGCTATGTACCGCACCTGTGTGTGCCTTGCCATGAGTCCGTCAGGGGGTACAAGAGTGAACCAGGAGTGGATCACTGGACAGCGGTCAAGATTATCCTCAGTAACTAAGAGACTGAGGAGATGTTTCTCGATTATGGAGGTGATAAAGAGTTCGTCGTAAGGAGTTACGTCGATACAAGCTTTAACACTAATCCGGATGACTCGTAGTAGCAATCTGGATACGTATAGTGGAGCAGCCATTTGGAATAGTACCGAGCGGAGTGTGGTAGCAGTGTTTACAGTTTGACATAAGTATTTGCAAAGTGCACACGGATCTGAATGTTACAGACCCATTGACTATAAGACCTCTCTTACATGCAAAGCATGATCGAGCCCCAGAACTCGTTGGGTGTTAGATTCACAACAATGCGAATCACATGGTGATGTGAACTAGATTATTGACTCTAGTGCAAGTGGGAGACTGTTGGAAATATGCCCTAGAGGCAATAATAAATTAATTATTATCATATTTCCTTGTTCATGATAATCTTTTATTATCCATGCTATAATTGTATTGATCGGAGACTTAGATGCATGTGTGGATACATAGACAAAACCATGTCCCTAGTATGCCTCTAATAGACTAGTTCGTTGATCAAAAGATGGTTAAGGTTTCCTAGCCATGGACATGAGATGTCATTTGATAACGGGATCACATCATTAGGAGAATGATGTGATGGATCAGACCCAAACTACAAACATAGCATATGATCGTGTCAGTTTATTGCTACTGTTTTCTGCATGTCAAGTATATGTTCCTATGACCATGAGATCATGCAACTCACGGATATCGGAGGAGTGCCTTGTGTGTATCAAACGTCGCAACGTAACTGGGTGACTATAAAGGTGCTCTACAGGTATCTTCGATGGTGTCTGTTGAGTTGGCATGGATCGAGACTGGGATTTGTTACTCCGTGTGACGGAGAGGTATCTCAGGGCCCACTCGGTAATACAACATCACAACAAGCCTTGCAAGCAATGTGGCTAAGTGTTAGTCACGGGATCTTGTATTACGGAACGAGTAAAGAGACTTGCCGGTAACGGGGTTGAACTAGGTATGGCGATACCGACGATCGAATCTCGGGCAAGTAACATACCGAAGAACAAAGGGAACGTTATACGATATTAACTGAATCCTTGACATAGAGGTTCGACCGATAAATATCTTCATAGAATATGTAGGAACCAATGTGGACGTCCAGGTCCCGCCATTGGTTATTGACCGTAGAGGTGTCTCGGTCATGTCTACATAGTTCTTGAACCCGCAGGGTCTGCACACTTAAGGTTCGGTGACGTTTCGGTAGTGTAGAGTTATGTATGGTGGTGAACGAAGTTTGTTCGGAGTCCCGGATGAGATCCCGGACGCCACGAGGAGCTCCGGAATGGTCCGGACGTAAAGATTCATATATAGGAAGTCCCAGTTTGGTTTCCAGAAAAGTTTCGGGCTCATCGGTAGTGTACCGGGAGTGCCGGGAGTGTACCGGGAGTGCCGGTAGTGTACCGGGAGGCCTCCGGGAGGGGTATTTCGACCCCAAGAGGTCCATGGGTTGTGGGAGAATAATAACCAGCCCTTAGTGGGCTACGAAAACAGCCACAAAGGCCCATGGCGCAGGAGAGAAAGTACTAAAGCAAAAAGTGGAAAATCAGCCAATAGGAGGCAATCCTACTCCAACTAGGATTGGAGGTAAAGTAGGATTGCTTCGGACCTCCTATTTCGGCCCACCCAAAGGCCTTGGCTGCCTCTCCTCTCCTCTGCTCCTATATATACTAGTGTATTGGGTGGTTTTTGGACAGAATTTCCGGCCACGTGCTACCCGTTACACCGGTGCATAGTTTCTCCTCTAGATCGGTTTTCTGCAGCGCTTAGGCGAAGCCCTGCCGGAATTGATCCACCACCATCACCGGAGCATCGTCACGTTGCCGGTGAACTCTCTATCTTCTCCACCTCCTCTCGCTGGATCGAGACGGTGGAGATCGTCATCAAGCTGCACGTGTGCTGAACGCGGAGGTGCCGTCCGTTCGGCGCTAGATCGGAAGGACCGTGATCGAGATCGCGAGACGATTCATGATGTGATCACGGAACGAATCGTGATGAGTTCGCGGGACAGATCGTGATCAAGATCGTGAGACGGATCGTGATGAGTTCGCGGGACGGATCATGATGTGTTCGCGGGACGGTTCGTGATTGGATCGCGGGACGCTCGGCGATTTGGATCGCGAAGAAGTTCGACTACACCAATTGCGTTTCTTAACGCTTACCGCTTAGCGATCTACAAGGGTACGTAGATCCACTCTCCCTCTCGTAGATGCTCATCACCATGGATAGGTTTGCGTGTGCGTAGGAAAAATTTTGTTTCCCATGCGACGTTCCCCAACAGAAACTACTACATTCGTCTGGGTTTTCATGGCCGACCGACCAATTCTCTAGAACCAAGGTGTCCTTGTTTTCTCCACCAAAGCATGCATGTTTTCTCTACCCTACCCTTATGCTACCAATGAAATGCACTACATGCAGCAACCTATTTCTCTCCCTTGCCTGCATGCATATGCATGCCCAATCAGCTCACGGGAGACGTCACAGATTAAGAGAGAAACACAACATGATACGGGGCAAGCCCGTGTGTGTCGATCTTTCATGAATTGGAGGGGGAAACCTCAAGAACATGAAGAACACGGGGATGAACGGGGAGAAATCACAAGAAGAAAACACTCAAGAACAAGTCCAATCACACATCCATTAGACTCACCACACACAAGATCCACAAAGGTACATGAACAACAAAGGGAAATAGGATACATTGTAGAGTTCATCCCAAATCACATGGGGAGATGGGGCCTTGATATCCCGGAGGATCTTCCCTCGTGAGGGGCCTTGACATCCATTAGGGGATCTTCTCTCATAGAGACATCTACTCCATGGGAGAGGTAGTGGAAGGAGCTAGGCTCAACTTACTAATAGCAAAACCATAGCTAACCCTAGAAAGGAGGTGGGGGAGGAGTATATATAGTCTTGGCCACGAAGGGGTAAGTGGAGAGAGGGATACATGGGCCAAAGCCCATCCTGCGCACAGGCAGATCGGTTGTACCGGTGGTTGGGACGGTTGTACCAGTATTAAGGCATCAACCGGTACAACCGGGGTAGTACCGGTCATGAACCGCTCCATAACAGAATCTTGGCGGCGGCTGGAGCGGTTGTTGGTGGTGGTGGACCGGTTGTACCGGGGCAGCGGTGGTTGACCAGTGGTGGACCAGTTGTACCCCTAATTCCTGGGCTGTTGCAAGTCCTCTTCTTCCTTCTCGCTTCCACGCTTCCCTTGCGGATGGTGTAGTTGTAAGACGGTGCTGGCACTCCTCCACATCATCCATGGAACTCCGGCAATACCTATGCATGCACACGAGGAAAGTGTCAAGTAGTATACCACCCTCGAAGGGGTCAAGCGAACATGTGTAAAGGAGAAGATTCACCTTTATGTATGTGGAGTAGATGCGGCACGTGTCACTTGGCAAAGGGACTCTTGCCATGGTGATGTCCATAGGATGCTCTGCATCATCCCCTCCCCCTTGGGAAAGATCCATCCTCGGATCAAGATCCAAATCACCATGGGAAGGAGATGGCGACGCCGTGTGGATGTGGACGATCACCAAGCGCTCATCATCTTCGAGCTCTAAAGGGCCACTCTCCAGTGTCTCACCGTCTAGGAATTCCTTCAAAAGGAGCAAACATGACAAACACTTGGAAAAACAAATGTGGTTAGAGTTAGTGCATAACCAAGCATTCAAGTGGTGAATCACCGCACAAGTGTTGTCATTATGCATAACATATGGTGTGACAAGGGATTGTGGCATGGCATGTAATCATATAAAGTGAGCACAAGCAATGCAATCATGGAAACAAGTATTCAAAGGTGAGGTAGGGATGCAAATATGTGTGAAAATATAACAAGCATCTACCTCATGGTCATAGCAGGCATAGGAATCATTCACAACACCAAGTAAAGTGAAGTGTCTAAACACATGGGGCAATCCAAAGTGTAAGGCAATCCAAGCATAATGTGCACATGGTGTAGTGAAGATAGTGAGGCACTCAACACAATCGAAAGAGCAATTGGGCATCATGTGTGAGGCAATCAAGTGGAGGTTAAGTTGTTAGAAATCATAGTGGCCTCACATGCCATCTCAACTACCTCACTCGCTAAGTGGTGTGGCTCACTCACTCCCTCTAGGATGCTCTCATTCATATGGTTGGTTGAGTCACTCAATGGGTGGTGATAGCTCTCAACCTCGCATAGGAATTGTGGCAACTCATCATATATGGGGCTAGTGGTGGTCACTCTCATCTTCTCATAGGAAATGCACTCAATGTCACATATGGTGGAGTCACTCATGTCACTCATGTGGTGGTGGCTCTCCTCACATGGAAATTGGGGCATCTCGTCATATGTGGGTGTCGTAGAGATGTAGGTGCAAACGTCTACATGCTTAACTCCTTTCACCGCCATGGTTGAATGCATAGTCCCATGCTCAACCGTCTCATCGTCGTCGTCGTGGATGAAGGCCGAAGTTGGCACATCATCACTCTCCTCCATGACCGAAGGGAAAAATCCCATGCTTGGCCATCTTCCTTGGGATGCTTCCGAAGATGGAAGGGTCATCCATGCATGTAGTCGATCTCCTTGATCTTGGCATCGAAGCTTGTCCTTGGTGGTGATCTTGGTCTTCGCACACTTGTTTCTTTGAAGATGTGCGACTTGAGCGTCTATGCCGTGACGATGATGAAGGGGAAGAAGACTTGTAGTTGGCCACCATGTGTCGAAGTTGCTTCATGTGTGCCGCCATCATGTCTCTTTTTCGAGCTTCGGAGTGTCGTATGTCGACGGCGAGTCGCTCGAGCTTTTGGGTGATGTGATTTCTCATGTTAATGTAGCCGTCGAATACCGAAGATGATGTGCTTTGCCTAGACAGCACAAGACTCGAGCAAAGGTGAGTGGGAAATGAGATAAACAATACCAAGATACCATTCCCAAAGTTGAGGATGTATCCCGTTTCACTCAATGTGAATTGAGAGAATAGTAAAATTAGTACTAGACTTGTTCACTCACACCTACAACATAAAGCCTATCAAGTGGCTTGGTTAGGACAAGTGGCACAAAATTCAAGCAAAATGTGAGTCAAGATATTGAAAATGTTGAGGAAGATTCACAAAATTGCAATGCAAAGCAAATAGATCAATAGCTATAGTGGAACTAGGAACACATGCACGGATAGATAAATGGGATCCGTGCAACCAAGGAATGAGCACAAATGTGATAGACCCGGGAAAAACTCGTGTTGCACGGATACTAGAAGAGACAATTACTCGATTGCTCAAATGGGTAAGATACGTGCTTGTGCACCAACCTATGAGAGTAAAAGTGCCATCTTCAATCCCAAGTATGCTATGTATATATGATCCAAGTGTATGTACTATGCAAAATGGCTCAATGCTATGTCTATTGCTTACAAGCTCTTTTGTATCTCCTCTTTTGCCTAAAAGATTTTTCTTGTTTTGCTCCCATTTTTATATGCTTGATGCTCGAACCAAGATATGAGACAAGTATGATGGATATGCACGGAAGAGACTTACGGCACAATGTAGATGACAAGATATTTGCATGCTAAAACTAGCTATGTGGCATATGAGTAACACTACGGGGCACAAGTAACGTGGCCCGGCAATTCTCAACTCGCTAGTCTCAATAGGTAAGATACGCAATAGGCTCGGAGCGATCAAAGCAATGGCAAGGAAATAGACAATGATGTCGTCGAGGTTACCGTCCTTGCTTACGGTTGTGGTGCCAAAAGGTGAGGTGGTTGTTGTCGATGTCGAGGCCAAGGCGATGATGAGTGGCGGCGTTGTCGATGTACAACTGTCCCTAATTAGCCGAAACACCTTAGGAAACGGAAACCGCAACTCAAAATCTCAAACAAAATTGGGTTAGGATGGCGGAAGTGTATGGTGGAAAAGCTATGCGGAAGTTATGATGGAGGCCTAGGCAAAGATGCCAAAATGTAAAAACATTATTAATTCAAATGGTGGTAAAACCAATATGAGGATCTCGGGCACGTCGATAGCTTCCAAACGAGCCAAAGAACACTCAAATCGGAGTTCGGGAGTAGAAATTATGATCAAAGCGGTGAATCAACCAAGGCTGAAATTGGGAGGGGCGGTTGTACCGCTTGTAAGAGCGGTTGTACCGCTCTTGGAGCGTCCTGGAGGTGTCAACCAAGGGATTAGCGGTGGTACCGCTTGCAGGGGACGGTTGTACCGCTTCGGGGGCGAAACTGGGGTTCTAGAATGGTGCTGGGGAAGGGGGGAGTGGTTGTACCGCTTTGGGGGGCAATTGTACCACTAATATCTAGAAAATTCCTAGATCTAAGCACGGGATGAACTTGGGGGCGTACCAAATCAAAATTTTGGGACCAAATTGATGGGAAAGGAAAATTTTTGGGATGGGTTTCATGGTGGGGAGGTGGGGGATGCCAAGATCCACTTGCCAAACAACAAAATCATGAATCAAACACAACAAAATCTCACAGGAACCAACAAATCACAAAATTTTTGGTAAGGCTATTTTTGGTGGGGATTTTCAAATTGGGACAAAAACACACAAAATTAGGCTAGAAAACGAAGGGGAGGACTCCAAATTCGTGAGAAACGTGGCTCTAGATACCAATATGATACGGGGCAAGCCCGTGTGTGTCGATCTTTCACGAATTGGAGGGGGAACCTCAAGAGCACGAAGAATACGGAGATGAACAAGGAGAAATCACAAGAGGAAAACACTCAAGAACAAGTTCAATCACACATCCACTAGACTCACCACACAGAAGATCCACAAAGGTACATGAACAACAAAGGGAAATAGGATACATGGTAGAGTTCATCCCAAATACCATGGGGAGATGTTGCCTTGATATCCCGGAGGATCTTCCCTCGTGAGGGGCCTTGACATCCACTAGGGGATCTTCTCTCATAGAGGCATCTAATCCATGGGATAGGTAGTGGAAGGAGTTAGGCTCAACTTACTAAGAGCAAAACCATAGCTAACCCTAGAAAGGAGGTGGGGGAGGAGTATATACAGTCTTGGCCACGACGGGGTAAGTGGAGAGGGGGATACATGGGCCAAAGCCCGTCCTACGCATAGACAGACCAGTTTTACCGGTGGTTGGGCCGGTTGTACCGGTATTAAGGCATCAACCGGTACAACCGGGGTAGTACCGGTCATGAACTGCTCCATAATAGAATCTTGGTCGCGGCTGGAGCGGTTGTTGGCGGTGGTGGACCGGTTGTACCGGGGCAGCGGTGGTTGATCGGTGGTGGACCGGTTGTACCCCTAATTCCTGGGCTGTTGCAAGTCCTCTTCTTCCTTCTCCGCTTCCACGCTTCCCTTGCGGATGGTGTAGTTGTACGCCGGTGTTGGCACTCCTGCTCATCATCCGTGGAACTCCGACAATACCTATGCATGCACACGAGGGAAGTGTCAAGTAGTATACCATCCTCGAAGGGGTCAAGCGAATACGTGTAAAGGAGAAGATTCACCTTTATGTATGTGGAGTAGATGTGGCATGTGTCACTAGGCAAAGGGACTCTTGCCATGGTGATGTCCATAGGATGCTCCGCATCACAATAGCTTTAAGTCACTAGCCTAACAAATCCGGGTGGGGTAAGCTGGCTTAAGGGACTTTTAATCCCGGACGGAGGTAGTTTTTTTGAAGATATGCTTCAGTAAAATAGCCACATTGCACAATTCCAAGTTAAGGATTCCAAGACTTGCTTTGGCATTTAAATGACAGATTGGCTACCAACCAGCAATTGAAATTGAGCGTTTATTATTCTCCTTTGGCAGGGTGATGTAGGACCATGTCCTAAATTTCCCCATTCTTCACAATTTTGAGGTGGATTTGAGGGTAATTTAAATAACTTAAGGAACACAAAAAGGAAACTGGCAAGAATAAGGTTCACAACAGAAGTTTACTCAAAATACAAGCAGGAAGAGATACACATTTATCCAAAAAAGAACAAAGTCAAAGGTAAATAGGTAGGGTTCATCCCAAATCTGTAGGAAAGATGGGTCTTGAGAGATAGTTCTTCCCAATCCAAAGGATATGGAGGTCTTCATCATCCACAAGGTGATTCTTCTCCTAGAAGGAGGTATTGATCCTCTAGGAGGAGACTAGATGAGCAAAACTCTCTCAAGGTATAGTTTAATTATTTTCTAACCTAGAAAGTGTAAGGAGTACAAATTATATGGTGGATGAAGATAGGAGGTGACTCAAAGGGTACAAGGGACATTTTCTGTGACTGCTCAAATAGGGTTGTGCGCACGGGGTCCGTGAGCACGACTAATCCTCTACGCACGGGGTCCGTGAGCATGACTAATCCTCTGGACACCTCATGCACACGGGATGCAGGGATCGTGGACACAAGGTATGCATATAGCGTCTTCTTGTCTTTAGTCTGGGGCCTTCTTCCATGTTTTCTTCTTGCTCCCTCTCATAGATTTGGCGTTCCTTCCTCGCTTCTCCATGATGGTCTTCATCGTACCTAATCAGACATAGTGTTCCACTTTGAGGTAGTAGCCGAGTCTCATTCAAATGTATAGGGGCTCGAGTAGGAGAGAAGTCACCTCGATTTCTATGACATGTGCATGGGTTCTTGTCAACGGTCTATTTGAAGCTTGTTGGGTTAATGGTGGGTCTATTGTGATGTCGATGGGCTGCTTCGCATCACCGGGGCTAGCGTTGTACAAGAGATACGATACGACCAGACGATTCCGTAGTTATATGGCACAAATCTACCACATCAACATAATTCATGAAGCGACCCTCCTTATCCCTAAAGTGGGCGCAATTATGAGGTATAGATCACACATGATTATTATATTGCTACAAGGTGCTCAACGAAATACTCCTCACATAGGTGGCTAATCGAAAATATTAATTCGATACCTAGCAACATAAATACAACGTCTATGACTCGGAAGCCAAAGAGTGGCTAGCACCTGGAGTCAAAATAGATGGCTTGGCGAAGAGGGGGCACACAGGAAGGGCCAATCTATTTGCAGGAAATTTCCTTTTGTTTGTCACTTCTACTTTCTTTTAAAATATTTTTTCTTCTTTTCCTTGAGTTTCTTATTTTTTTTTCCTTTTTATTTGTAAACATAAAAATTATACATGGATTTTTTTAGGGTGGATATTTTATTAAACACACGACGAACATTTTACAAATAGATGAACGACACGTTTCAACGCACTATGAACTTTTCTCAAATACACGGTGAATGTATTTTGGTCGTTTTTCCGTTTTCAATTTATAGAGATAATTTGCGTGTATACATTTTCCCAGATCTACAAATCTAGCTATATACTTATATATGATTTCAATTTTTTTCCAAATACACATCCGTGAAAGAAGCAAGGAAACGCTAGAACAGCAGGCCCCGGAGATCGAGAGAGACCACCATGTCGCCGCTTCGATTCTTCGGCTCTCTCATCGTGGGGAGGCTCTCCTCACGTCGCATCGGCAGCCAGGCCTTGGGATCCGCGAGGCTCCTGCACCAGTCTGTACGTTGCAAACACCCCTCTCTCTCTCTCTCTCTCTCTCTCTCTCTCTCTCTCTCTCTTTGTTTTCTCCGGTGATGCAGAGGAACCTTGCTGACGGTGTGGGTGGATGTGGCTTCGCTGGCAGGTAATTTACCCACTTTCGGCTTATACGGTGAATAATGGCAATTTGATTTTGCTGCTCGATCGATCTATCCCCAAATCCTGTGGTGCATAGGTCTGTCCTCAAAAATATTTTCGTCCAGCACCAAATTAGACCCCTTCAAGCCCAACCGAAATCCTATCCTTGCACTGCTGCCAGTAAAATTCGATCGGAGCAATGAACATACATGTTTCTTCTAATGTTGTTCGACGCCGTAGTGTATGCCGCATCTTTCAGAACGCGGAACGGCGGAAGGTATGAATTCCTCTTAGAAATTGATAAATTTTAATGTTGCTTTCATAACCATGTCTGGTGACAGGACTGATGTCCTGGCACAGTATGGTTGTATTTGGTTTTCTAGTTTTATTGGATTGTGCTAAGCAGCATTAATGTAAGATTATTGGATTTAACAGATCGAATCATTGAATAATATTTATGATTTAGGACACAAGCAGTTTGTTCCCATCTAAGAATAATACATAACCAATCTAAGAATCATTGAATAATACTCCCTCCATCCCAAAATAAGTGCCTCAAGTTTAGTACAGCTTTGTACTAAAGCTAATACAAACTTAAGACACTTATTTTGAGACGGAGGGAGTATTCATTAAGATCTGTAGGATTTCTTGTGATGTTGCTTTCAGGTTCGAGTCCTGAACCTTAGTATCAGGTTACCCACCGGTGAATCATGTGGTAGTGCTGTAACAGTGGGTGCCTCCTTATCTGTCTTGATGGGAGGAATGTGGTATTTCAAGGAGGACGCAGAGAAGCCAGGAGGTATATATGAGATGAATCATGAATGTACTGTAATACGTATATGTCCTGCCTTGATACTTTTGACCCGACCATGAAACTTGTCTCACTCATAATCGCAGCCCTCAAGCAGATTCATCAGGAGGAGGCTCTGGAAGAGGAAACCATTGAGGAGAAAGCCATGAAGAAGATGTTCGAGGACTGGATGATCAAGTATGAACGCACGTACAAGGACAAGGAGGAGAAGGCGATGCGGTACGAGCTATTCAAGCTCACAGCCCAGCGTGTGGACGAGCACAACGCAACGCCGGGCACTTTATGCACTCTAGGAACAAATCAGTTCGCCGACATAACCGAGGAGGAGTTCAGTTGGAGTTGTGGAGGTCCTCGTTCTATCATATCCGGCAAGGAGATCATGAGTCGTGGCTACCTGGGCTAGACGGCGGTGGTATCCATAATCCTTGATCAATGCCCATGGTGTGCCATGCTATAGATGTATGGCAGGAATTGACCTAGCTTAGCTGGGATAAAAGAAAAGGTTTGCTGCACTTGCAGCAGTTATTCTGAAACTAGAAATGCGTGCAACCGTTATTCTGAATCTCTCTCGGCTGGTGACCTCCAGGGGCTGGGTAGCTAAGTTGGTGTCTGGATACTTCAGTTCAGAGCAGCTAACTGTTATTCTGAATCTATTTTGGGTCATGATCTTCAGGCTGGAAGTACTCTCAAAAGGAGTGAATCTCCTTTGGCTAAATGGTAAGTACTACTTAAGCTTGATGATTAGCTATGAAAAATGCGACTGGATATTTACAGCACTGCCTCATGTTATTTTTAGTAATTCTTAACGGTATCTTTATTCTTTAGTAGTTCACATGATATTTTCACAGCACTTCTGAAACACCTGTTCATCGGACATTCATATATTTCGAAAGCTGTCAGGTTGTGTTAGCTAGCTGTATGAATGCCTCATAATTGGTCTTTATTATCAAGTAGAAACAGGAGCCCTTGTCACTGAGTCTCACTCGGTTGGTGACCTCCAGGGGAGGGGAGCTGAATTGGTGTGCGGATACTTGAGTTCAGAGCAGCTAACTGTTATTCTGAATCTATTTTGGGTCGTGATCTTCAAGCTAAAAATACTGCTGAAAGTAGTTAATCTTGGTGCTAAATGCTACTCCCTCCGATCCATACGACAATTAATATGGGTCGGAGGAAGTAGTACTTAAGATTGATGATTAGCTATGAAAAATGTGACTAGATATTGACAGCACTGCCTCATGATATTTTCAGTAATTCACATGATATTTTCGCAGCACTTCTGAAACACCTGAACAGCAGACATTAGTCTATTCAGAAAGCTATTAGGTTTAGCTAGCTGTATGAATGGTTCATAATCTGACTTTATTATAAAGTAAAAACTGGAGCCTTTGTCATTGATTGGCTCTGTGTGTTCTGGTTAGATACTATCTGTAGTTGTAGCTGCTGCTGCACAATGGTCTGCCACCTGAGCACAAGCCAAGAAGAATGTTGGGCAACTACGAGGTTACTTATTTCGGTTCACTGTCTTATTTTGCATACTTATTTCGGTTGACCCTAACTAAGCTAATGTAGGTTAAAAATCAACATCTGTGTATAGTTTAGTTCTGCATTAGGCTCCTTGCATAAAGGAAGCAATGAATTAGCATGCGCGTCGTTGTTGTTAGACAAACAACACAACGTTTAGTTGCAATGGGCTAAAGATGTGATCACCACTTCTCACTAGTGGTGACCTTACCACACACACAACATTGTGTTGTCCTAGCTAGGAAACAAATGAAAGTTTATCCTAACTACTAGCAAATGACAGTATGGCTGAATACTCGAAAGTTCAACGATGATAACTAGGTGAAAGTTCATCATATTCCTCTTCCTCTTCTTTTGCTACTGTTGTGTCGACTCTTCTTCTTTTCTTGTGCTGCTGCCTCTCCTTCTCCTTCTTATTCTTCTTCTTCTTCAGATCCTAGTCAGACCTCTGTTAACCCACATTGCCTGAGCCCATTTCAACCTTTTGTTCTTCCACGCTTGTCAAACGCCTTCACATCATCGTCGGAGCTGATCACCTCATCAGAAGTCACATCTTCCTCCTCCCGCACAAGTTCATAAAATCCCCATTGCAGGATCGAGTTGTGAATGATGCAACATGGAAGAACAAGCTTCACCTGGGAAGGGTAAGGGTGGAATGCCTTCTGATCCAGGATCTTAAACCTGTTCTTCGGAGCTCCAGATGCCCTCTCACTACTAGGAAAAAGCCTAGTAGTAGCGCTGGTTAAACATCTAGTAGTAGCACGGGTGCCCGCGCTACTACTATCGCGCTACAGCTAACTGGTAGTAGTAGCGCCGGTTCATCCCGCGCTACTAGTACACGTGTTAGTAGTAGCAGTGGTGGCACATGCGCTACTACTAACTATCTGTAGCGCGTGCCCTTGACCCGCACTAGTACTATCAATTTCAAAAACCAAAAATAAATCCTGACCGCCGGCCGGAGATGGGCCCTTCGAGGAGTAGGTCCTGTGCACCGTCGGCCGGAGATGGGGAGGAGATAAACTCATGGCGGATCTGCAGGCGGGCACCATGGCTGCCGCCTGACCTTCTCGCGGGTCGAGGGGAGGGGAGGGTACAGGATGGAATGGGATGGGATGAGAGGAGGAGAGGGTGGGGCAGCGACAACGGTAAAGGAGAGAGCGGAGGGGCATTGCCGCCGGCGGAGAGGTCAAGAGGAGATGGGAAGTGTTGGGGAATGTTGCATGGGAAACAAAAAATTTCCTACGCACACGCAGATCCATCCATAGTGATGAGCATCTACGAGAGGGAGAGTGGATCCACGTACCCTTGTAGATAGCTAAGCGGGAAGCATTAAGAAACGCGGTTTGTGTAGTCGAACGTCTTTGCGATCCAAATCGCCGAGCGTCCCGCGATATCATCATGATCTGTCCCGCGATCCATCCCACGAACTCATCACGATCCGTCCCACGAACTCATCACGATCCGTCTCGCAATCTTGATCACGGTCCTTCCGATCTAGCGCCGAACGGACGACACCTCCGCGTTTAGCACACGTACAGCTTGATGACGATCTCCGCCTTCTTGATCCAGCAAGAGGGAGCGGAGAGGTGGAAGAGTTCTTCGGCTGCGTGATGGCGCTTCAGTGATGGTGGTGGAGCTATTCCGGCAGGGCTTCGCCTAAGCACTGCAGAAATCCGATCTAGAGGAGAAACTATGCACTAGAGGAACGGGTAGCACGTGGCTGAAAATCTAGTGCCAAAAACCCTAAAACCTCCAGTATATATAAGAGGAAGAGAGGAGAAGGCTTGGCTCCGAAGGAGCTAACCCTTGGGTCGGCTGAACCAAGGAGGAGAGGAGGATTCCTCCTCCAATCCTAGTAGGACTAGGATTACTCCTTATTTTTGCCTTTTTTGCCCTTTTCCACCTTTTTCTCTTTGGGATTTTCTTCCCAGCCGCATGGGCCTTGTGTGGGACTTCCACCAGCCCACTAAGGGATTGTATTTACTCTCCCACAGCCCATGTAGGCTCTTGGGTCGAAATACCCCTCCCGATGGTCTCCCGGTACACTACCAGCACTCCCGGTACACTACCGATGAGCCCGAAACTTTTCCGGCGACCAAAATAGGACTTCCTATATATCAATCTTTACCTCCGGACCATTCCGGAGCTCCTCGTGACGTTCAGGATCTCATCTGGGACTCCGAACAACCTTCGGTCACCACCATACATAACTCTATACTATCAAAACGTCACCGAACCTTAAGGGTGCAGACCCTGCGGCTTCGAGAACTATGTAGACATGACCGAGACACATCTACGGTCAATAACCAATAGCGGAACCTGGATGCACATATTGGTTCCTACATATTCTACGAATATCTTTATCGGTCGAACCTCTATGTCAAGGATTCAGTTAATCCCGTATGAT
The DNA here is from genome assembly GCA_022496015.1 of Hordeum marinum. Classification (NCBI taxonomy): domain Eukaryota; kingdom Viridiplantae; phylum Streptophyta; class Magnoliopsida; order Poales; family Poaceae; genus Hordeum; species Hordeum marinum. The sequence goes on along the minus strand of CM039675.1, from coordinate 460,469,299 downwards.
GTTCCCTTTGTTCTTCATATGTTACTTGCCCGAGATTCGATCGTCGGTATCTCCATACCTAGTTCAACCTCGTTACCGGCAAGTCTCTTTACTCTTTCCGTAACACAAGATCCCGTGACTAACACTTAGTCACATTGCTTGCAAGGCTTATTATGATGTTGTATTACCGAGTGGGTCCTGAGATACCTCTCCATCACACGGAGTAACAAATCCCAGTCTTGATCCATGCCAACCCAACAGACACCGTCGGAGATACCTGTAGAGCACCTTTATAGTCACCCAGTTACGTTGCGACGTTTGATACACACAAGGTACTCCTCCGGTGTCAGTGAGTTGCATGATCTCATGGTCATAGGAACATATACTTGACATGCAAAAAACAGTAGCAATAAACTGACACGATCATATGCTACGTTTGTAGTTTGGGTCTTGTCCATCACATCATTCTCCTAATGATGTGATCTCATTAGCAAATGACATCTCATATCCATGACTAGGAAACCATAGCCATATTTGATCAACGAGCTAGTCTATTTGAGGCATACTAGGGACATGGTGTTGTCTATGTATCCACACATGTATCTGAGTTTCCGATCAACACAATTATAGCATGGATACTAAACGATTATCATGAACAAGGAGATATGATAATAACTAATTTATTATTGCCTCTAGGGCATATTTCCAACAGGAAGGTGTTGGGTGGTGGAGCTAATGCATGAGGAGAGGGGAGGGGAGGAATGAATCTGAGAGAGGGGGAGAGTGATGGGAGAGAGAGAGAGAAAGGAGGGCAGGGGAGAGGCTTACGACGGCAGTGGTCTCGGGGAGGGGAGCGGCGGCGGCAGGGGAGAGAGCTATGACGGCGGCGGTGGTCTCGGGAAGGGGAGCGACAACGATAGGGGCTCGGGCGGCGGCGGTGAGGTCGACGGCGACGGTGATGACAAAGAGGAGTGTGGGAGAGGGGGGAGAGGGGGAGTAGTGGGGGACTTAGGAAATTTTGAGCCGGCCCGCGCGGGCTTAGCTCAAAATCTTAGCAGTAGCGCTTTTTTGCAGCGAGCGCTGCTACTACCAATAGTGTCGGTGGGCTCGTCGGGTCCAGCTTAGTAGTAGCGCTCTTTCTGCTTTCAACGCTATTGCTATCAACTTAGAAGTAGCACGGGTTTTATACCCCACGCTACTACTATGGCCTGTCCCGGGGGCACAGTGAAAACCACTTAGTAGTAGCGTGGGTTTATAAACCAGCGCTACTACTATCAACTTAGTAGTAGCGATGGGTATAAACCAGCGCTACTAGTAACTACCAGTAGAGATTGGTAAAAACCCGCGCTACTAGTAAGCGTCTATCTATAAGCTTTTTGCTAGTAGTGTCTCAACAGTTACTCTAAGGCTGGAGTGTCTGAGATTGACAAAGTCATATGGAGTCCAAGGATAGTTCTTACGAGAGAACTTGTTCAGATGATACCTGGTTTTCCTGAAGGGTGAAAGAACACCTAGCTAACAAGCATAACCAACATCTCCTAGGTAGAACTTACTATCTGGGATGTTGATGCCATCAGGTCTACACACGTTGCCACTGAGAATGCTAGCATCATGTGTCGAACCTTCCTAGCCAGCCACCACATATGTAAACTTCAGATCAAAGTCAAGAACATCAAGCACATTCTGGCTTGTGTAGTGCTTTCTCCCTCTATATGTTGCAGCTTGTGACCTCGACAATGTGGCAGTGACATGAGTACCATCTATTGCGTCAATGCAATCTTGGAATGACATTACAAGATGGTGGTATGGCTACAGCAGAACAAGAACAACATATGAAGGCATTAACAACATACTGCCATTGCTCACCTTGAAGTAAGGATACTATCTTGGGCTAGTGCGAATCTTGGTAGGAGTCCAGACGGTTGGTGACACGATCATCTCTCATCTGAGTTCACCAATAGCATACAACACTTGCTTGAAGTACCTGGAGATGGTCTCCGTCGATCTCTTGAAGGTGTTGTGTACAACCCTGAACCTTTGGTTATGACCAACAACATAAAGGAACATGGCTACTAGATCTTCCACATTTGTGTGGATGCTATCTTCTAGCAGTCCCATATTCATGAATGTTTGCACAAGCTTGACAAAAGGATCTCTTTTCATTCAAAGCATCCACAAAGCCTTTGTGTCGTTGCAGTTGTAGATGTAGTTCAGATTCGCTATCCTCTCCTTATCCCAGATTAACATGGACCATACTGGATAAGGGGTTTCTCATTCCGACGAATAACTCTCTTATGGACCAACATGATCCAGGCCTGGACCAAACCTATCAGCGACGCTGCCTGAATTAGAAGCTTTTTCCCTTCATCGACAACCTAATCGACATCCATGATGCGGTCAACAATAGCGCTATCGACCCTAAACGGTCCTATGGAACGACTTGATAGATAACAGAGGAGTGAGTAGCTTACTAGCTTCGGAGTCTAGGGAGCCATGGCAGGGACGAGGTTGGCCGGATGGAATCGAAGAAGAAGGGAAGAAGCAGCTTCTGCTGCGGGGGAGTGCTGTTGTCGCTACCAACGCCACCGCCACCGCCACCGCCACAGCCGCAGATCTGAGTCATCACCGCCGCCGGTGCCAATAATAGAGGATGGCTTCTCCTAGAGCTAGGGTGAGCGAGTAAATGGGGGTGGTGAGGGTATATTTCGCGCCATCCCGTCTCCGTCAATGTCCCCCTCCTGCCATCTCCGACCGAATTTCCCCCTGCACCGCACCCTACGCCGTGTCTTTCTTTTGCGCTCGACTCATCCAGGTTCGGTAGAAACGGCCGATTCGAGCGTTCTTAGCGAGCCAGGCTCTGGGTGCTTTAAGTTTCGTGTCGATGTGAGTCAGGTCTCCTTGAACACAACAAAACTGACCATTTTCATCCCGCCAAGGCCTGGTTGGGCTCTATGCAGCCTACCAAACGCGTCCTAGGATACTGAAGAATGTATGAGAATTAACAGCCCTCACAGTGTCCATGTTGAACCTCCTACTCCTGCTGCAAATATGCGGTCCATTGCACTCAGCGGTCCAAAAATTGATCACCAGTTCATCACCACATCGCACAAAGGCTTCAGGTTCTCCCTTCTCGCGGAACTAAGGAATAAAATTGTTCGAGCAGGTAGCAAATGAAATCTTTTGCTATGTGCATCGGTGGCTGCCTGGTAGAAGATTGCTGAAGGCTAGATAAAATTCTCTAGGAAGAAGCAGGAAGTGGAGGTTTTTATGTTATCATGTTGATCGACCAAGCTATAATCACACCGATGAAGTTTCTCATATTCCCAGGCTAGGCTATGTTTTTAGAAAAACACTTCCTTTCGCCCGGCTGATTACGCTCATGCTTCGTCGGCCTCTCCTGCCAACCATGTGTCTAGGCGCGAGGCCACCTAGGCCTTTGTACAATGCAAGATGCTTAGGACAGATGTTTAAAAAAATAAACCAGGCTTTCTTTGAATACATATGCTTATTTGTACGAGGTAGATGCTCAGTTAGACGTCTTTACCGTAGAAATAGGCATTGATGCTTCAACAAAATCTGATTTTTTTTTTCTGAACACCTTGCTAAACACCTAGCATTATACAAGATCTTATGAGTTTTTCTAACTTCCCGAGCGTCACGTTGGTTTTTAAGGTATGCTCCGTCTTTTATGCTCGTGCACGCATTTCTCCCTGGCTGTGCCTACCCTCTGCATGCCACTCACACTACATACTACCAATACTACTACACTGCTACGCACCAGTAGCACTCCCACATACCAGTTGTACTGTATCTAGTAAGCATGAGGATCCTTTCTCATTTGGTACCCCGCCGTTCTATCACTGACATGTGAGTCCATTGAAAACCTGGTCCACATGTCAGTGACCCAACAACACACAGGCACGACAGAGGAGCCATTTCCATCTAGTAATACTAGATAAGGGCATTTTCAATGGTAATCTGTTCATAGACAGGGGATATCAGTTTACGGACACGGATATGGGAAACGACATTCAACGCTATTTGCATACATTGGACAAACAATTCGAACCAACCTCATGAAATTCGATCAAATCAGATAGATTTCATTCAAGTTCGAATATAATTTACATAAAAAGGTCGGTATTTCAACCATTTAACTAAAAAAGTAGAAAAAACCTAAACCCTATACCGGACGACCACCTCGTACACGTGTTCGCCCTGACCTGTCGCACCGTCGTCTCCGTCGGTGTCGCCGTCGCCGTCGTGGTTCCTCCAGTGGCCAAACTACACTAGAGGGCCGCGACAGCCTTGTCCGGCAGTTGCCTACCACTAGAGGAGGAGCAGCTCCGCCTCTTGCTGCGCTGTGCAAAGTGCCTCCGTGACCACTACCGACGTGGCCTTCGCAGCCCTGGCGGCGGCCTTGCCGCGACCGGCGATGACGGAGCAGCCGCTAAACAACCACTCCTCGCCGATCTTGGCAAGCTCGCCATCAAGGTGACGGGGATGCCTGGCGGCCGTCTCCGTGGTGTTCACGGAGTGGTTGATCGCCCATGCCGTGGCGAGGTCCGGGTCGTTGTGGATCCATTCTGGCGCCACGTCCGTCTTGGCGAACGCGGAGCGGCAACCGGCATTGCACCCGTCGTCCTCGCCTGCTGTTGTGCCGCATGCTCGCCCTTGGACACCATGGCTTGAGAGCTGGAGACACCGCCATAATCGCCACCTTCAAGGTAGTGTAGGATGCGGCCACGTGCCTTGGCGATCGCGGGCGGCTCCTCCTCCTTTATCTAGCGACGTTGGCATCGAGGTGGTGAGGATGACCCGTCGATCTACAAATAGCGGTTGTGTGACAGGGGCGGCGTTGGCTTCGTCTTCACGCGGCGGCGGCACGGAGGGGGGGGGGCTCTTGCTTCACGTGACATCTGATGTGGAGGGCACGGTTGCACGACATGGACACCGGTTCATCCTTTACCTGGCAGAGCGAAGATGCCGGCTCGTGATTGACGCGGACCTGCAGCGGGGATGGTGGCTCCTCCTTCACGCATGCCAGTGATGGTGGTGCCGGTCCCATCTAACGGAGCAAACGGTCTATCATGATCTCCATCTGACGGACGAGTTTATCCGTGAAAGCCGTTAAAGGAAATGACTATCTCCTCCTTACTGGAGGAGCACGCCGCGGTGGATGCCGATGGCCTCGGAGAGCAAGGGTGGAGGCGCCACGACCCGCCATAGGACGATCTCCCACAAGTGTCGCCTACTAGCACGGAGAAGCAGGACCTCGGCATCGCCGCTGGCTGGGCTCAGGGAGAATGTAGAGGTTGGAGAGAGGGAAATACTCGACGGGAAGGAGGAGGACGGTGCGGTGCTCTGGATGGCGCCGGAGCCTGGCTTAAATAGCCGCGACCAGGCCAGGCGATGGGATGGCCCGCCCGCTTCAATGTGGCGCAGCTGCCGGAGTTGGTTTCTCGGGACGCAACGTCCACATTGGACCGGCGATGCTCGAGAGGTCATGTCCATCTGTGTTGCCTTCGTGTTTGTCAAATCGCGGCTTCAATGACGACCGCTACATGCTATAGGCCAACATAAATTCGGTGCAGCAAGCGACATGGGGTGCGTGGGATGGAAAGCGCGGGAATGGCATGTGGGGGGTTTGGGTGGGCCAGGGCGGTCATAATCGAGCTTGGAAGCGGTCCGGACTCCCGAGAAACACCCCATGTTTCTCTTCAATTTACAGGAGAAATCGTGTTCGAACCGCTCCGTGGACTGATGCAGGACCGCGCTGGATGGCTTCCGTGGTCCGGACATCATGAACTGAAGGATGCAGGCGGTTTGTGGGTCCACCTTGGAGATGCCCTACTGTCTTGCATAGGACATTACAACTCTTTTTTCTTTTAACTAGCAAAAGAAGGTACACAATAAACACTCTTGGGAAATCACTTTCAAAAAAAGTAAACACTCTTGAGAAATCCATCTTGAGCTGCTCTTGCAAGGAGGGATGCAACACTACAAGCCCCGCGCCGCCGCTCCAAAGGCTGGTTTGTATGGTTGCAAGCTAGGACATGACCCTACAAAGTCAGTGTCTAATCGCTATAAGCCCACACATAATATGGACGTTGCAAGGTAGACACCTTCTTTGCTGCAAGAAAGACCCATTGTGCTACAAAGATTGGTCGATGATATCACAACAACATTGATGGCCCAAAGGATCACCGCCACAATTTCGGGATGCAAAGCTGCAAGGGCCGCACTGACTCTGTTGCAAGTTAGACACGATGCAACATGTTGGGCACATCAACTATTTATATGGCTGGCCATGATGTGATGTTGCAAGGTCGTCGTCGTGCTAAAAAATATTATGTTGCATTTTTTGCAACATCTTTTTATGAATTTTTTCTGCAACATACAAATTCCTATATCTACGCGCTTGAAATGTTGCAACATTTTCCTGACACTATTCATTTGTCATACATCAAAAAATAATGTTGCAACTATGTTACGCACATCCCTCGAAAAAAGTGGACACACAGAATTGTCGCTTCTCCTGGCATTCTACAAACCCAAGTTGCAGTGGCGTTGTCATGCTGCTCGTTTTTCGTTGGAGGATGCTACCATGTTGCGGCATCCTTGTGCGCTCGCTAACGTTATGAAGGATGCTGCCATACTGCGAAACCCATGTTGTATGCTACAAACCCATGTTGCGATGCCCCCGTCGTGCCACTTGCAGATGTTGCGGAAGACGCCAGTGTGCTGCAAACCCATATTGCAGAGGTGTTGTCGTGTCGCTTGCAAACATTGTGGAGGATGCCACAATCCTACGAACCCATGTTGTGAAGCATCGTCCTATAGCTCGCTGACGTTGTAGAGCGTGTCACAATGTTGTGAATGTTGTAGAGGTGTCGCCATGCCACTTGCGGATGTTGTGGAGGACGCTAGCAAACGGGTTGGCAACATGCTTCGTTTTGCGAAGGAGCGATACAATACAGACCACAATCGGCTTTCGTCATGCTTGCTAAGAGGCGATGACATGTGTTCTACAAAAATGCTTTGCAATATATGCCATGTTGCAAATCAAAGGTCTTTTGCAACATGTATCATGTTTGCAAAGGTATTCACAACATGCATCATGTTGCAAGGAGCGTCGCAACATGCGTCGCGATGCAAGGGGAGCCCTGGCATGCCACTTGATCATGTTGATCCAATGACTCATGACCCGACCGATCTATGCAAAAGACTAGTCGGTCGTTGCATAGCGCCGAAGTTCTTCCGTGGACTGCAACCCATGCCTAGCGATGCCACACCAATTGTATGTAATCTGGTTGTAAAATCAGATTTATCCATTTTCTTTTCGTGTTGTATGTGTTGTAACTATTTTTGACATATTTGTTGTGACGGAGATATGTTTTGACTATATATGCAGACTTTTTTGTGTGTGTTCTTGCATACATGTGTTATTCCCTTCGTCCTAAAATAAATAACTCAAAAATGACTTAATTTTATACTAACTTTAGTATAAAGTTGAGTGACTTTTGAGTCATTTATTTTGAAACGGAGGAAATACGTGTTTGTACATGTAATACTTAATGAAAACCTAACTGGTTTGCTGCAACAACGTAAAGTAGCCTCTTACATAGCCAACTAGGTACCCCTATGCCAACGTGAGGATTTTTTCTTTTTTTGAGAGTCATGCAAACGTGAGGTGTGAACGCAGTGCTTACTACCAGGCCCGAAACCTACGTGAGATGTGAACACATGGGCCTGGCCACTTTCAGCTGAAGCATTTGCTCCTCACTGCACTTCAGAGCTAAGAGCATTTACAGCCCAACCCATTATATCCTTCTCAAACATTGGAAACGTTCTAAGTGTTCGATCAAAAAAATTGACTATTGGCTTCTCATTTTGTTTCTAAACGTTCAGAATATGAGGGCTTGTGGACGCGACCGGGCGCGTCCTATCAGGTAGCCATGTAGGACGTGACTTCATCCTGACTATATTTTATTTTTCTTTCTTTATTTTTATTTTTTTCTTTTTTCTTCATCAATCACATGCAAGTGGCCGGATATCTGAGAAAAATAATATGAGAAGTGTGGTTGCACAGACGAAAAAATAGGGGCTCAAAACGGACACGCCCGATCAATAACCGGACGCGTCCGTAAACATTTAAGGAATCATATTTGCTAAGTTCGGCTATAAATGCCGTAACATTACAACATTCTAGTCCACAAGCTCAAGATAAATGGATCCACCAAGGGAAAAGCAATGGATATTCATCCATCAAGATGTATACCTGCTTAAAAGCTAATATCGATGCCATGTATTGTCCAATTGGCTCTTCAAAAATGCTACTCCCTCCAATCCATATTAATTGACACAATTTAACACTCCTCTGTTTTTAAATATAAGTCGTTTCAGATATTCCAATATGAACTACACACGAATGTATTATGTAGATGTATTTTAGAGTGTAGATTCACTTCTTTTACTTCGTATTGTCGGTGTCAAAACCGACGAATCTCGGGTACGGGGTCCCGAGGTGTGAGTCTTGGATCGATGGTAACAAGGGGACGAAGAAGACGATGTTTACCCAGGTTCGGGCCCTCCCATGGAGGTAAAACCCTTCGTCCTGCTCGATTATATTGATGGTATGAACGTTACAGAGTTGATCTACCTCAAGATCAGATAACTAAAATCCTAGATGAGTTTCTCTGCCCTATAATCTAAAACCCTCCCAGTTTATATAGACACCCGGGGGGGTACCTAGGGTTTACACATGGTAGGTCTCCTGCCGGGGATGGAGAAGTCGATTTCCTTATCTTGACTTGGAGTGCACGAGACGCCTTCGAGACTTCCTTCTAGAACACGGGGTCTTGATGTATCCGGCCCTTTTTGCGATAGTCAGAGAGCGGCCCACCATGCTGGCCTATTGAGAGATAGGCCAGCGGCCCGAGGAACCCTTAGTCCAGGACTCCCTCGGTAGCCCCTGAACTAGCCCCCAACACCAAAGGTCTCAGCTCTGGCATCTCCATGTGATCAGAGTCTTTGTCTTGCGGGGTGAGTTCTTCTTCCCATTAATGATCGGTTGAGACTTGTTCGGTTTCCACTGACGCGTAATTTTTCCGATCATACGATCGTCCGGACACCGTGAGTTGCTTAGTCCCGAAGGCCAAACGTCAAAGTATAAACAGTGTTTTCTGACGACCTTTCGAGTGAAGGGTCGTGCCCTACCACGACCGCTGAACTAGTTATAAAAACTCGATTCGCGGTTCAAGGCCGTTTTTACATTGGCATGACTCATCAACACTAGTAGAAAACAGGGCATTGGTTCGGGCCGGGCTAGCATATTAGTCCCGGTTCAGTCACGAACCGGGACGAATGGGGGCAACAGTCCCGGTTCGTGAGGCCAGGGGGCCGGGCGGGCCATGTGGGGCATTGGTCCCGGTTCCAGACACGAACCGGGACCAATGTGCCTCGCTCCTGGCCCACAACCATTGGTCCCGGTTCGTGGCTGGATCCGGGACCAAAGGAAGACCTATTGTCCTGGTTCTAGCCACGAACCGGAACCAATGAGATGCCTATATATACCCCCTCGCCAACGAGTAGAGCACTCCACTTTGCTCTATTTTTCAGGCCGGCAAGGGGAGAGCTTTGTGGTGTTCTAGCTCACCTCCTATGCAGATGAGGTGTTTGATGAAATCCCCAAGCCAAACTTAAGCTTTCTCCTCTCGAAGCTCCCTATCCAAACTCTATTTTCGTCAAGATTTGTCTAGGTTTGGCGGTCCATCCTGTCCCGTCCCCGTCCTGAAACCGTCGTCGATCGCCCACGCGTGGTGAGCCTCTTGATCTTATCTTCTTGCTAAAAGAAAATATACTTACTTGTATGATTTTTTTACTTTTATTATTGTTTGTTATTATATAGTGCCACGGTTATGGTATCCGCCCACGTCGGCCCTCGTCCAGTCTATGATTCAGATGTAGTATATTATCTTTTATATATAACTATTTCACATATCTAATGTCTATGACAATTAATTATGCCACCAACTTGACGTAGATGTTTTTATCTATAGGAAGTAGTTGAACCAGAAATTCCAACCGACTATGCAATTCTGCTCGAGAAGTTAACAGAAGTTGAAAAATAAATCGATTATTTGAAAGAAAAATTGAAAAGAACTGAAGATGACAAGATGGGATTAGAGTTGCATGTTGCCGATATCGTCGACGATCACAAAACCAAGATGGATGCAATGCGCTTGAAGCTTAGAAAGATTAGAAAATATGTCATTCATACTGAGGCTTGGTATCATCATGCCGTTGGATCAATTGGTAACTTAGTAGCGATTATGATTGCATTTGTTGTTGCATTTAAACTTTTTACGTAGTTTCGCTGTATGTTTAAATTAGATGCTCTAGAGAGCTACATGTTGTTCAATAATGACAACTATGTATGAACTGTGCGTATTTATTTTGGTCATTATTGTACTTTGGCTTTAATGTGATGATGAATTTCTATTAATTTGGTCACTTCTCTATTCATGATATGTTGTAATGGTTTTTAATACACTTTATTATATAACTCACGCAGATGAACCGGCAATGGATGTACGGTGACCGACGCACCTCCGAGTATATTAAGGGCCTACATAATTTTGAACACACAAAAAATATGGAGTTCCAATAAGTTAAAGAAAATGAAATGCCTTTTGTAACCGATGAGTTTCCGTCCGGAACCTTGACACTTCGAAACAGACGGTCCGTTTTGTACACGAAGTGCATCCATCTTTTGTCGTAACCCTCTCAACTTTTTAGCACATGTTATGTGGGTGAAATGATGATACCATGCAAACTTTCAACCTTTTCGAAGTTCATTTGTAGTGCTTTTCAATTTCAGGGTCATTTAGCACAAAAAATCAATAACTGCATGAAAAATAACAAATGATGTCGGGAAGGGTTGAAAATTGATGATGTGGCTTTGAATGGTGCATTTTGAACACACAAAAAGCCTGGAGTTCAAATAAGTTCAAGAAAACGAAATGCCTTTTGTAACCGATGAGTTTCCGTCCAGAACCCTGATACTTCGAAAGAGACTGTCCGTTTTATACACGAAGTGCATCCATCTTTTGTCGTAACCCACTCAACTTTTTAGCACATGCTATGTAGGTGAAATGATGATACCATGCTAACTTTCAACCTTCTCAGAGTTCATTTGTAGTGCTTTTCAATTTCAAGGTCATTTAGCTCAAAAAATCAATAACTGCATGAAAAATAACAAATGTTGTCGGAAAGGGTTGAAAATTTATGATGTGGCTTTGAATAGTGCATTTTGAACACACAAAAAGCCTGGAGTTCAAATAAGTTCAAGAAAATGAAATGCCTTTTGTAACCGATGAGTTTCCGTCCGGAACACTGATACTTCGAAAGAGACTGTCCGTTTTGTACACGGAGTGCATCCATCTTTTTCCGTAACCCTCTCAACATTTTAGCACATGCTATGTGGGTGAAATGATGATACCATGCCAACTTTCAACCTTTTCAAAGTTCGTTTGTAGTGCTTTTCAATTTCAGGATCATTTAGCTCAAAAAATCAATAACTACATGAAAATAACAAATGATGTCGGGAAGGGTTGAAAATTGATTATGTGGCTTTGAATGGTGCATTTTGAACACACAAAAAGCCTGGAGTTCAAATAAGTTCAAGAAAATGAAATGCTTTTTGTAACCAATGAATTTCCGTCCGGAACCCTGATACTTCGAAAGAGACTGTCTGTTTTGTACACGAAGTGCATCCATCTTTTGCGGTAAACCTCTCAACTTTTTAGCACATGCTATATGGGTGAAATGATGATGCCATGCCAACTTTCAACCTTTTCAGAGTTCATTTTAGTGCTTTTCAATTTCAGGGTCATTTAGCTCAAAAAAACAATAACTGCATGAAAAATAACAAATGATGTCGGGAAGGGTTGAAAGTTGATGATATGGATTTGAATGGTGCATTTCAAACACACAAAAATCCTGGAGTTCAAATAAGTTCAAGAAAATGAAATGCCTTTTGCAACCGATGGGTTTCCGTGCGGAACCATGATACTTCGAAAGAGACTGTCCGTTTTGTACACGAAGTGCATCCAGCTTTTGCCGTAACCCTCTCAACTTTTTAGCACATGCTATGTAGGTGAAATGATGATACCATGCAAACTTTCAACCTTTTCGGAGTTCATTTGTAGTGCTTTTCAATTTCAGGGTCATTTAGCTCAAAAAATCAATATCTGCATGGAAAATAACAAATGAAGTCAAAAAGGGTTGAAAATTGATGATGTGGCTTTGAATGGTGCATTTTAAACACACAAAAAGCCTGGAGTTCTAATAAGTTCAAGAAAATGAAATGCCTTTTGTAACAGATAAGTTTTTGTCTGAAACGGTGATACTTCGAAAGAGACTGTCCATTTTGTACACGAAGTGCATCCAGCTTTTGTCATAACCCTCTCAATTTTAGCACATGATATGTGCATGAAATAATAATACCATGCCAACGCTCAACCTTCTCAGAGTTAATTTGTAGGGCTTTTCAATTTCAGGGTCATTTAGCTCAAAAATATCAATAACTGCATGAAAAATAACAAGTGAAGTGAGAAAGGGTTAAAATTGATGATGTGGCTTTGAATGGTGCATTTTGAACACACAAAAAGACTTCAGTTCAAATAAGCTCAAGAAAATGAAATGCCTTTTGTAACAGATGAGTTTCCGTCCAAAACCATGATACATCGAAAGAGATTGTCCGTTGTGTACACGAAGTGAACCCAGATTTTGCCGTAACCCTTTCAAATTTTTAGCACATGCTATGTGGGTGAAATTATTATACCATGCCAACTTTCAACCTTTTCAGAGTTCATTTGTAGAGCATTTCAATTTTAGGGTCATTTAGCTCAAAAAAATAAATAACTGCATGAAAAATAAGAAATGAAGTCAGAAAGGGTTGAAAATTGATGATGTGGCTTTGAATGGTGCATTTTGAACACACATAAAGCTTGGAGTTCTAATAAGTTCAATAAAATGAAATGCCTTTTGTAAGAGATGAGTTTCCGTCCGAAACCATGATACTTCTAAAGAGACTGTCTGTTTTGTACACGAAGTGTATCCATCTTTTGTCGTAACCCTCTCAACTTTTTAGCACATGCTATGTGGGTGAAATGATGATACCATGCCAACTTTCAACCTTTTCAGAGTTCATTTGTAGTGCTTTTCAATTTTAGGGTCATTTAGCTCAAAAAATCAATAACTGCATGAAAAATAACAAATGAAGTCAGAAAGGGTTGAAAATTGATGATGTGGCATTGAATGGTGCATTTTGAACACACAAAAATCTTGGAGTTCAAATAAGTTCAAGAAAAGGAAATGCCGTTTGTAACAGACGAGTTTCCGTCTGAAACCGTGATACTTCGAAAGAGACATCCCATTTTGTACACGAAGTGCATCCAACTTTTGCCATAACCCTCTCAACTTTTTAGCACATGCTATGTGGGTGAAATGATGATACCATGCCAACTTTCAACCTTTTTAGAGTTCATTTGTAGTGCTTTTCAATTTCAGGGTCATTTAGCTCAATAAAATCTATAACTGCGTGAAAAATAAGAAATGAAGTCAGAAAGGGTTGAAAATTGATGATGTGGCTTTGAATGGTGAATTTTGAACACACAAAAAGCCTCGAGTTCAAATAAGTTCAAGAAAATGAAATGCCTTTTGTAACAGATGAGTTTTCGTCCAAAACACTTATACTTCGAAAGAGACTGTCCGTTTTGTAGATTTTGCCGTAACCCTCTCAAATTTTTAGCACATGCTATGTGGGTGAAATGATGATACCATGCCAACTTTCAACCTTTTCAGAGTTCATTTGTAGTGCTTTTCAATTGCAGGGTCATTTAGCTAAAAAAAATCAATAATTGCATGAAAAATAACAAATGATGTCGGGAAGGATTGAAATTGATGATGTGACTTTTAATGGTGCATTTTGAACACACAAAAAGCCTAGAATTCAAATAAGTTCAAGAAAATGAAATGTCTTTTGTAACCGATGAGTTCCCATTGGGAACCTTGATACTTCGAAAAAGACTGTTCGTTTTGTACACGAAGTGCATCCAGCTTTTGCCGTAACCCTCTCAACTTTTTAGCACATGCTATGTGGGTGAAATGATGATACCATGCTAACTTTAAACCTTTTCAGAGTTCATTTGTTGTGCTTTTCAATTTCAGGGTCATTTAGCTCAAAAAAATCAATAAATGAAAGGCCTTTTGTAACCGATGAGTTTCCGTCTAAAACTCTGATACTTCGAAAGAGACTGTCCGTTTTGTACACGAAGTGCATCCATCTTTTGTTGTAACCCTCTCAACTTTTTAGCACATGCTATGTGGGTGAAATGATGATACCATGCCAACTTTCAACCTTTTGAGAGTTTATTTGTAGTGCTTTTCAATTTCAGGGTCATTTAGCTCAAAAAATCAATAACTGCATGAAAAATAAGAAATGAAGTCAGAAAGGGTTGAAAATTGATGATGTGGCTTTGAATGGTGCATTTTGAACACACATAAAGCTTGGAGTTCTAATAAGTTCAATAAAATGAAATGCCTTTTGTAAGAGATGAGTTTCCGTCCGAAACCGTGATACTTCTAAAGAGACTGTCTGTTTTGTACACGAAGTGTATCCATCTTTTGTCGTAACCCTCTCAACTTTTTAGCACATGCTATTGTTGGAAATATGCCCTAGAGGCAATAATAAAATGGTTATTATTGTATTTCCTGGTTCATGATAATTGTCTATTGTTCATGCTATAATTGTGTTAACCGGAAACCGTAATACATGTGTGAATACATAGACCACAACGTGTCCCTAGTGAGCCTCTAGTTGGCTAGCTCGTTGATCAATAGATGGTCTCGGTTTCATGACCATGGACATTGGATGTCGTTGATAACGGGATCACATCATTAGGAGAATGATGTGATGGACAAGACCCAATCCTAAGCATAGCACAAGATCGTGTAGTTCGTTTGCTAAAGCTTTTCAATGTCAAGTGTCATTTCCTTAGACCATGAGATTGTGTAACTCCCGGATACCGTAGGAATACTTTGGGTGTGCCAAACGTCACAACGTAACTGGGTGGCTATAAAGGTACGCTACGGGTATCTCCGAAAGTATCTGTTGGGTTGGCACGAATCGAGACTGGGATTTGTCACTCCGTGTGACGGAGAGGTATCTCTGGGCCCACTCGGTAAGACATCATCATAATGAGCTCAATGTGACTAAGGAGTTAGCCACGGGATGATGTATTACGGAATGAGTAAAGAGACTTGCCAGTAACGAGATTGAACAAGGTATGGGGATACCGACGATCGAATCTCGGGCAAGTATCATACCGATAGACAAAGGGAATTGTATACGGGATTGATTGAATCCTTGACATCGTGGTTCATCCGATGAGATCATCGTGGAGTACGTGGGAGCCAACATGGGTATCCAGATCCCGCTATTGGTTATTGACCGGAGAGGTGTCTCGGTCATGTCTACGTGTCTCCCGAACCCGTAGGGTCTACACACTTAAGGTTCGATGACGCTAGGGTTATAGGGAAAAGGTATACGTGATTACCGAAGGTTGTTCGGAGTCCCGGATGAGATCCCGGACGTCACGAGGAGCTCCGGAATGGTCCGGAGGTAAAGATTGATATATAGGAAGTCCAGTTTCGGTCACCGGAAAGTTTTCGGGCTCATCGGTATTGTACCGGGAGTGCCGGGAGGGTGCCGGAGGACCCCCGGGAGGGGTGTGACGACCAGAGGACTTCATGGGCTGTTAGATAAAGTGTGTCAGCCCTTATTGGGCTGGGAAATACTTTTGCTAAAGGCCCATGTGGCTGGAGATAAGGAGATAAGGCAAAAAGGATTTAAAAGGAGGAGATCCACCTCCCTTGTGGGAGGTGGACTCTCCCTTTAATTCGGCCGGCCATCTCCTCTTTGGAGTAGAGGCCAAGCCAGCCCTCCACGTCCCTCCTCCTATATATACTTGAGGTTTTGGATGTTTTGAGACAGGATTTGATCTCTCTCTCTCACGGCGAAGCCCTACCTCTCTTCTTCCTCCTCCGCAGCGCTTAGGCGAAGCCCTGTCGGAATACCTTGCTACTCCACCACCACCACGCCGTCGTGCTGCTGTTGGAGCCCTTCCCCAACCTCTCCTTCCTCCTTGCTGGATCAAGGTGTTGGAGACGTCACCGGGCTGCACGTGTGTTGAACGCGGAGGTGCCGTCCGTTCGGCACTTGATCGGATCTACCGCGATCTGAATCGCTGCGAGTACGACTCCATCAACCGCGTTCTTGTAACGCTTCCGCTTAGCGATCTTCAAAGGTATGAAGATCCACTCTCCCCTTGCTCGTTGCTGGTTTCTCCATAGATGGATCTTGGTGAACGCGTAGGAAATTTTTGATTTACTACTACGTCTCCCAACAGTGGCATCATGAGCTAGGTCTATGCGTAGAATCTATGCACGAGTAGAACACAAAGTAGTTGTGGGCGTTGATTTTGTTAATATGCTTGCCGTTACTAGTCTTATCTTGATTCGACGGTATTGTGGGATGAAGCGGCCCGGACCAACCTTACACGTACGCTTACGTGAGACCGGTTCCACCGCCTGACATGCACTAGTTGCATAAGGTGGCTAGCGGGTGTCTGTCTCTCCCACCTTAGTCGGATTGGATTCGATGAAAAGGGTCCTTATGAAGGGTAAATAGCAATTGGCATATCACGTTGTGGTTTTGACGTAGGTAAGAAACGTTCTTGCTAGAAACCTATAGCAACCACGTAAAAACTTGCAACTACAAATTAGAGGACGTCTAACTTGTTTTTGCAGCATATGCCGTGTGATGTGATATGGCCAAAAGGATGTGATGTGATGCATTGTGATGTATGAGATTGATCATGTTCTTGTAATAGGGTTCACGACTTGCATGTCGATGACTATGACAACCGGCAGGAGCCATAGGAGTTGTCTTATATCATTGTATGACCTGCGTGTCAATCATAAACGCCATGTAATTACTTTACTTTATTGCTAAACGTTAGTTGTAGTAGTAGAAGTAATATTTGGCGAGACAACTTCATGAAGACACAATGATGGAGATCATGATGATGGAGATCATGGTGTCGTGCCGGTGACAGTGATGATCATGGTGCCCCGAAGATGGAGATCAAAGGAGCAAGATGATATTGGCCATATCATGTCACTATATTGATTGCATGTGATGTTTATCATGTTTACATCTTATTTGCATAGAACGACGGTAGTAAATAAGATGATCTCTCAATAAAATTTCAAGAAAGGTGTTCACCCTAACTGTGCACCGTTGCTAAGGATCGTCGTTCCGAAGCACCACGTGATGATCGGGTGTGATAGGTTCTAACGTTCGCATACAACGGGTGTAAGCCAGATTTACACATGCGAAACACTTAGGTTGACTTGACGAGCCTAGCATGTACAGACATGGCCTCGGAACACGGAAGACCGAAAGGTGGAACATGAGTCGTATAGAAGATACGATCAACATAGAGATGTTCACCATGGATGACTAGTCCGTCTCACGTGATGATCGGACACGGGCTAGTTGACATGGATCATGTATCACTTGGAAGACTAGAGAGATGTCTATCTAAGTGGGAGTTCATTAATGATTTGATTAAATGAACTTAATTATCATGAACTTAGTCTAAAAATGTCCTTGCAAATTATGTCGTAGATAGCTCGCGCTGTAGCTCCCCAGTTTTATTGATACAATCCTAGAGAAAAGTAAGTTGAAAGTTGATGGTAGCAATAATGCGGACTGGGTCCGTGATCTGAGGATTGTCCTCATTGCTGCACAGAAAGCTTATGTTTTTGATGTACCGCTAACTGCACCACTCCCTCAAGCGTTGTCTGTAGATGTTGTGAACATATGACAGGCACTTTTTGGTGACTACATGATAGTTCAATGCGTCATGCATTACGGCTTAGAATTGAGGCTCCAAAACGTTTTGAATGTCACGGAACATATGAGATGTTCTAGGAGCTGAGATTGTGATCTCAGGCTCGTGCCTATGTTGAGAGGTATGAGACCTTCAACAAGATTCTTTGTCTGCAAGATAAAGGAGAATAGCTTAATCGGTGAGCGTGTGCTCAGATTGTCTGGGTGCTACAATCACTTGAATCAAGTGGGAGTTTATCTTCCAGATGAGATAGTGATTAATGCAGTTCTCCAAGTCACTGCCACCAAGCTACTAGAGCTTCGTGATGAACTATAACATGCCAGGGATGGATATGATGATCCCTGAGTTGTTCGTGATGTTTGACACCACGAAGGTAGAAATCAAGAAGGAGCATCAAGTGTTGATGGTTAAGTTAAACCACTAGTTTCAAAAGGGGCAAGGGCAAGAAGGGAAAACTTCAGGAATGGCAAGCCAGTTGTTGCTCTAGTGAAGAAACCCAAGGTTGAGCCTGAACCCGAGACTAAGTGCTTCCGTTATGAGGAGAATGTTCGCTGAAGCGGAAAAACCCTAGATGCTTGGTAGATAAGAAGGCTGGTAATGTCAATGGAGGTATATTTGATATATGTGTTAGTGATGTGTACCTTGCTGGTACTCCTAGTAGCACCTGGGTATTGGATACCGGTTCGGTTGCTAAGTGTTAGCAACTCGAAATAAAAGCTACGGAGTAAATGGAGACTAGCTAGGTGAAAGGTGACGATGTGTGTTGGAAGTATTTCCAAGATTGATGTGATCACCATCGCACGCTCTCTCTACCTTCAGGATTTGTGATAAACCTAAATAAATGTTATTTGGTGTTTGCGTTGAGCATAAACGTGATTAGATCATGATTAGTGCGATACGGTTATTCATATAAGTTAGAGAATAATGGTTATTCTGTTTACATGGATAATGCCTTCAATGGTCATGCACCCACTCGAAATGGTTTATCGAATCATGATCGTAGTAGTACACATATTCATAACATTGGTACCAAAAGATACAAAGTTAATAATGATAGTACCACATGCTTGTGGCACTGCCACGTAATGTCATATTGGTATAAATCGCATGAAGAAACTCCATGATGATGGATGTTTTTTGACTCACTCGATTTCGAATCGGTTGAGACATGCGAGCCATGCCTCTTGGGCAAGATGACTGAGACCCCGTCATCCAATATGATGGAGCGGGCAAGTGGCTTATTGGAATTAATACATGTTGATGTATGTGGTCCAATGAGTGTTGAAACACACAGTGGATATCGTTGTTTTTCTTTACCTTCACTGATGATTTGAGTAAATATGGGGATATTTACTTAATGAAACACGAATCTGAAATGTTTGAAAGGTTCAAGGAGTTTCAGAGTGAAGTTAAAGATCATCGTGACAAGAAGATAAATGTCTATGATATGATCATGGAGGTGAATATCTAAGTTACGAGTTTGGTATGCAATTTTAGACAATGTGGAAATTGTTTCACAGCTCACGCCTCCTGGAACACCATAGTGTGATGGTGTGTTCGAACGTCGTAGTCGTGCTCTATTGGATATAGTGAGTACTATGATGTCTCTTATCGTTTTACCACTATCGTTATGGGGTTATGCATTAAAGACAAATCCATTCACTTTAACAGGGCACCATCTAAGTCTGTTGAGATGACACCGTGAGAATTATGGTTTGATAGAAGCCTAAGCTGTCATTTCTTAATGTTTGGGGCTGCGACGCTTATGTGAAAATGGGTTTTTCACCTAGCGAGCTCGAACTCAAAGTAGACAAATGCATCTTCATAGAATACCCTAATGAGACATTGGGTATACCTTCTATCTCAGATCCAAGCGCAAAAGGTGTTTGTTGCTAAGAACGGGTCCTTTCTTGAGAAAGAGTTTCTCTCGAAAGAATTGAGTGGGAGGAAGATAGAACTTGATAAGGTTGTTGAACCTTTGTTTCAACCAGAGAATAGCGCAACACAGAAAGATGTTTCTGTAGAGCCTACTCAGTTGAAAAGGAAGTTAATGATGATGATCATGAAGCTTCGGATCAAGTCACTATCGAACCTCGTAGGTCGACAAGGACGCGTACTGCTCCTGAGTAGTACGACAACCCTGTCTTGGAAATCATGTTGTTGGACAACGATGAACCTACGAACTATGGAGAAGCGATGGTGGGCCCGGATTCCAACAAATGGCTAGGAGCCATGAAATCCGAGAAAGGAACCATGTATGAAAACCAAGTATGGACTTTGGTAGACTTGCCTGTTGAATGGAGGGTCATTGAGTACAAATGGACCTTTGAAATAAACATAGACGCTAATGGTGAAATGTCACCGTTTATAAAGCTCGACTTGTCGCAAAGAAGTTTCCGCCAAGTTCAAGGAGTTGACTGCGATGAGATTGTCTCATCTGTAGCGATGCTAAAAGTCTATTAAAATTTTGTTAGCAGTTGCTGCATTTTTCGATTATGAAATCTGGCAGATGGATGACAAAACAAGGTTTCCGTAATGGTTTCTGTGAGGAAGAGTTGTATGTGATACAACCAGAAGGTTTTGTCAATCCTAAGGATGCTAATAATATGCAAACTCCAGCAATCCTTCTATGGACTGGAGCAAGAATCTCGGAGTTGGAATATATGCTTTGATGAGGTGATCAAAGTGTTTAAGTTTATACAAAGTTTATGAGAAACTTGTATTTGCAAGAAAGTGAGTGGGAGCACTATAGAATTTCTTATAAGAATATGTAGTTGACATATTATTGATCAGAAATGATGTAGAATTTCTGGAAGAGCATGAAGGGTTGTTTGAAAAGAGTGTTTTTCAAAGGAAGACCCAGATAAAGCTACTATTTTATTGAGCATCAAGGTCTATAGGGATAGATCTATTCGCTTGATAAGTTTTTTCAACGAAGACATACCTCGACAAGTTTTTGAAGGAGTTCAAAATAGATGGGTCAAAGAAGGAGTTCTTGACTGTATTGTAAGGTGTGAAATTGAGTAAGACTCAATACCCGACCACGGCAGAAGATAAAGAAAAGATGAGTGTCATCTCCTATGCTTTAGCCATAGGCTCTATATAGTATGCCATGCTGTGTACCGCACCTGTGTGTGCCTTGCCATGAGTCTGTCAAGGGGTACAAGAGTAATCCAAGAGTGGATCACTGGACAGCGGTCAAAGTTAGCCTTAGTAACTTGAGAACTAAGGAAATATTTCTCGATTATGGAGGTGATAAAGAGTTCATCGTAAAGTGTTACGATGATGCAAGCTTTAAAACCAATCCGGATGACTCTTAGTAGAAATCCAGCTACGTATAGTGGAGCAGCCATTTGGAATAGCTCCAAGTGGAGCATGGGAGTAGTATCTACAAATATGACATGGAAAGTTTGCAAGGTACACACGGATCTGAATGTCGCAGACCCGCTGACTAAAAACCTCTTTCACGAGCAGAACATGAACAAACCCCAGAACTTATTGGGTGTTAATCACATGATGATATGATCACATGGTGATGTAAGTGTTAATCACATGGTGATGTGAACTAGATTATTGACTCTAGTGCAAGTGGGAGACTGTTGGAAATATGCCCTAGAGGCAATAATAAAATGGTTATTATTGTATTTCCTGGTTCATGATAATTGTCTATTGTTCATGCTATAATTGTGTTAACCGGAAACCGTAATACATGTGTGAATACATAGACCACAACGTGTCCCTAGTGAGCCTCTAGTTGGCTAGCTCGTTGATCAATAGATGGTCTCGGTTTCATGACCATGGACATTGGATGTCGTTGATAACGGGATCACATCATTAGGAGAATGATGTGATGGACAAGACCCAATCCTAAGCATAGCACAAGATCGTGTAGTTCGTTTGCTAAAGCTTTTCAATGTCAAGTGTCATTTCCTTAGACCATGAGATTGTGTAACTCCCGGATACCGTAGGAATACTTTGGGTGTGCCAAACGTCACAACGTAACTGGGTGGCTATAAAGGTACGCTACGGGTATCTCCGAAAGTATCTGTTGGGTTGGCACGAATCGAGACTGGGATTTGTCACTCCGTGTGACGGAGAGGTATCTCTGGGCCCACTCGGTAAGACATCATCATAATGAGCTCAATGTGACTAAGGAGTTAGCCACGGGATGATGTATTACGGAATGAGTAAAGAGACTTGCCAGTAACGAGATTGAACAAGGTATGGGGATACCGACGATCGAATCTCGGGCAAGTATCATACCGATAGACAAAGGGAATTGTATACGGGATTGATTGAATCCTTGACATCGTGGTTCATCCGATGAGATCATCGTGGAGTACGTGGGAGCCAACATGGGTATCCAGATCCCGCTATTGGTTATTGACCGGAGAGGTGTCTCGGTCATGTCTACGTGTCTCCCGAACCCGTAGGGTCTACACACTTAAGGTTCGATGACGCTAGGGTTATAGGGAAAAGGTATACGTGATTACCGAAGGTTGTTCGGAGTCCCGGATGAGATCCCGGACGTCACGAGGAGCTCCGGAATGGTCCGGAGGTAAAGATTGATATATAGGAAGTCCAGTTTCGGTCACCGGAAAGTTTTCGGGCTCATCGGTATTGTACCGGGAGTGCCGGGAGGGTGCCGGAGGACCCCCGGGAGGGGTGTGACGACCAGAGGACTTCATGGGCTGTTAGATAAAGTGTGTCAGCCCTTATTGGGCTGGGAAATACTTTTGCTAAAGGCCCATGTGGCTGGAGATAAGGAGATAAGGCAAAAAGGATTTAAAAGGAGGAGATCCACCTCCCTTGTGGGAGGTGGACTCTCCCTTTAATTCGGCCGGCCATCTCCTCTTTGGAGTAGAGGCCAAGCCAGCCCTCCACGTCCCTCCTCCTATATATACTTGAGGTTTTGGATGTTTTGAGACAGGATTTGATCTCTCTCTCTCACGGCGAAGCCCTACCTCTCTTCTTCCTCCTCCGCAGCGCTTAGGCGAAGCCCTGTCGGAATACCTTGCTACTCCACCACCACCACGCCGTCGTGCTGCTGTTGGAGCCCTTCCCCAACCTCTCCTTCCTCCTTGCTGGATCAAGGTGTTGGAGACGTCACCGGGCTGCACGTGTGTTGAACGCGGAGGTGCCGTCCGTTCGGCACTTGATCGGATCTACCGCGATCTGAATCGCTGCGAGTACGACTCCATCAACCGCGTTCTTGTAACGCTTCCGCTTAGCGATCTTCAAAGGTATGAAGATCCACTCTCCCCTTGCTCGTTGCTGGTTTCTCCATAGATGGATCTTGGTGAACGCGTAGGAAAAATAAGAAATGAAGTCAGAAAGGGTTGAAAATTGCTTATGTGGCTTTGAATGGTGCATTTTGAACACACATAAAGCTTGGAGTTCTAATAAGTTCAATAAAATGAAACGCCTTTTGTAAGAGATGGGTTTCCGTCCGAAACCATGATACTTCTAAAGAGACTGTCTGTTTTGTACACGAAGTGTATCCATCTTTTGTCGTAACCCTCTCAACTTTTTAGCACATGCTATGTGGGTGAAATGATGATACCATGCCAACTTTCAACCTTTTCAGAGTTCATTTGTAGTGCTTTTCAATTTTAGGGTCATTTAGCTCAAAAAATCAATAACTGCATGAAAAATAACAAATGAAGTCAGAAAGGGTTCAAAATTGATGATGTGGCATTGAATGGTGCATTTTGAACACACAAAAATCTTGGAGTTCAAATAAGTTCAAGAAAAGGAAATGCCTTTTGTAACAGACGAGTTTCCGTCTGAAACCGTGATACTTCGAAAGAGACATCCCATTTTGTACACGAAGTGCATCCAAATTTTGCCATAACCCTCTCAACTTTTTAGCACATGCTATGTGGGTGAAATGATGATACCATGCCAACTTTCAACCTTTTCAGAGTTCATTTGTAGTGCTTTTCAATTTCAGGGTCATTTAGCTCAATAAAATCTATAACTGCGTGAAAAATAAGAAATGAAGTCAAAAAGGGTTGAAAATTGATGATGTGGCTTTGAATGGTGAATTTTGAACACACAAAAAGCCTCGAGTTCAAATAAGTTCAAGAAAATGAAATGCCTTTTGTAACAGATGAGTTTTCGTCCAAAACACTTATACTTCGAAAGAGACTGTCCGTTTTGTAGATTTTGCCGTAACCCTCTCAAATTTTTAGCACATGCTATGTGGGTGAAATGATGATACCATGCCAACTTTCAACCTTTTCAGAGTTCATTTGTAGTGCTTTTCAATTGCAGGGTCATTTAGCTAAAAAAAAATCAATAATTGCATGAAAAATAACAAATGATGTCGGGAAGGATTGAAATTGATGATGTGACTTTTAATGGTGCATTTTGAACACACAAAAAGCCTAGAATTCAAATAAGTTCAAGAAAATGAAATGTCTTTTGTAACCGATGAGTTCCCATTGGGAACCTTGATACTTCGAAAAAGACTGTTCGTTTTGTACACGAAGTGCGTCCAGCTTTTGCCGTAACCCTCTCAACTTTTTAGCACATGCTATGTGGGTGAAATGATGATACCATGCTAACTTTAAACCTTTTCAGAGTTCATTTGTTGTGCTTTTCAATTTCAGGGTCATTTAGCTCAAAAAAATCAATAAATGAAAGGCCTTTTGTAACCGATGAGTTTCCGTCTAAAACTCTGATACTTCGAAAGAGACTGTCCGTTTTGTACACGAAGTGCATCCATCTTTTGTTGTAACCCTCTCAACTTTTTAGCACATGCTATGTGGGTGAAATGATGATACCATGCCAACTTTCAACCTTTTGAGAGTTTATTTGTAGTGCTTTTCAATTTCAGGGTCATTTAGCTCAAAAAATCAATAACTGCATGAAAAATAAGAAATGAAGTCAGAAAGGGTTGAAAATTGCTTATGTGGCTTTGAATGGTGCATTTTGAACACACATAAAGCTTGGAGTTCTAATAAGTTCAATAAAATGAAACGCCTTTTGTAAGAGATGGGTTTCCGTCCGAAACCGTGATACTTCTAAAGAGACTGTCTGTTTTGTACACGAAGTGTATCCATCTTTTGTCGTAACCCTCTCAACTTTTTAGCACATGCTATGTGGGTGAAATGATGATACCATGCCAACTTTCAACCTTTTCAGAGTTCATTTGTAGTGCTTTTCAATTTTAGGGTCATTTAGCTCAAAAAATCAATAACTGCATGAAAAATAACAAATGAAGTCAGAAAGGGTTGAAAATTGATGATGTGGCATTGAATGGTGCATTTTGAACACACAAAAAGCTTGGAGTTCAAATAAGTTCAAGAAAAGGAAATGCCTTTTGTAACAGACGAGTTTCCGTCTGAAACCGTGATACTTCGAAAGAGACAGCCCATTTTGTACACGAAGTGCATCCAAATTTTGCCATAACCCTCTCAACTTTTTAGCACATGCTATGTGAGTGAAATTATGATACCATGCCAACTTTCAACCTTTTCAGAGTTCATTTGTAGTGCTTTTCAATTTCAGGGTCATTTAGCTCAATAAAATCTATAATTGCGTGAAAAATAAGAAATGAAGTCAGAAAGGGTTGAAAATTGATGATGTGGCTTTGAATGGTGAATTTTGAACACACAAAAAGCCTCGAGTTCAAATAAGTTCAAGAAAATGAAATGCCTTTTGTAACACATGAGTTTTCATCCAAAACACTCATACTTCGAAAGAGACTGTCCGTTTTGTAGATTTTGCCGTAACCCTCTCAAATTTTTAGCACATGCTATGTGGGTGAAATGATGATACCATGCCAACTTTCAACCTTTTCAGAGTTCATTTGTAGTGCTTTTCAATTGCAAGGTCATTTAGCTCAAAAAAAATCAATAATTGCATGAAAAATAACAAATGATGTCGGGAAGGATTGAAATTGATGATGTGACTTTGAATGGTGCATTTTGAACACACAAAAAGCCTAGAATTCAAATAAGTTCAAGAAAATGAAATGTCTTTTGTAACCGATGAGTTCCCGTTGGGAACCTTGATCCTTCGAAAAAGACTGTTCGTTTTGTACACGAAGTGCGTCCAGCTTTTGCCGTAACCCTCTCAACTTTTTAGCACATGCTATGTGGGTGAAATGATGATACCATGCTAACTTTAAACCTTTTCAGAGTTCATTTGTTGTGCTTTTCAATTTCAGGGTCATTTAGCTCAAAAAAATCAATAATTGCACGAAAAATACCAAATGAAGTCAGAAATGGTTGAAAATTGATGATGTGGCTTTGAATGGTGCATTTTGAACACACAAAAAGCCTGGAGTTCAAATAAGTTCAAGAAAATGAAAGGCCTTTTGTAACCGATGAGTTTCCGTCTAAAACTTTAAAATACTTCGAAAGAGACTGTCCGTTTTGTACACGAAGTGCATCCATATTTTGTTGTAACCCTCTCAACTTTTTAGCACATGCTATGTGGGTGAAATGATGATACCATGCCAACTTTCAACCTTTTGAGAGTTTATTTGTAGTGCTTTTCAATTTCAGGGTCATTTAGCTCAAAAAAATCAATAACTGCATGAAAAATAAGAAATGAAGTCAGAAAGGGTTGAAAATTGCTTATGTGGCTTTGAATGGTGCATTTTGAACACACATAAAGCTTGGAGTTCTAATAAGTTCAATAAAATGAAACGCCTTTTGTAAGAGATGGGTTTCCGTCCGAAACCATGATACTTCTAAAGAGACTGTCTGTTTTGTACACGAAGTGTATCCATCTTTTGTCGTAACCCTCTCAACTTTTTAGCACATGCTATGTGGGTGAAATGATGATACCATGCCAACTTTCAACCTTTTCAGAGTTCATTTGTAGTGCTTTTCAATTTTAGGGTCATTTAGCTCAAAAAATCAATAACTGCATGAAAAATAACAAATGAAGTCAGAAAGGGTTGAAAATTGATGATGTGGCATTGAATGGTGCATTTTGAACACACAAAAATCTTGGAGTTCAAATAAGTTCAAGAAAAGGAAATGCCTTTTGTAACAGACGAGTTTCCGTCTGAAACCGTGATACTTCGAAAGAGACATCCCATTTTGTACACGAAGTGCATCCAAATTTTGCCATAACCCTCTCAACTTTTTAGCACATGCTATGTGGGTGAAATGATGATACCATGCCAACTTTCAACCTTTTCAGAGTTCATTTGTAGTGCTTTTCAATTTCAGGGTCATTTAGCTCAATAAAATCTATAACTGCGTGAAAAATAAGAAATGAAGTCAAAAAGGGTTGAAAATTGATGATGTGGCTTTGAATGGTGAATTTTGAACACACAAAAAGCCTCGAGTTCAAATAAGTTCAAGAAAATGAAATGCCTTTTGTAACAGATGAGTTTTCGTCCAAAACACTTATACTTCGAAAGAGACTGTCCGTTTTGTAGATTTTGCCGTAACCCTCTCAAATTTTTAGCACATGCTATGTGGGTGAAATGATGATACCATGCCAACTTTCAACCTTTTCAGAGTTCATTTGTAGTGCTTTTCAATTGCAGGGTCATTTAGCTAAAAAAAATCAATAATTGCATGAAAAATAACAAATGATGTCGGGAAGGATTGAAATTGATGATGTGACTTTTAATGGTGCATTTTGAACACACAAAAAGCCTAGAATTCAAATAAGTTCAAGAAAATGAAATGTCTTTTGTAACCGATGAGTTCCCATTGGGAACCTTGATACTTCGAAAAAGACTGTTCGTTTTGTACACGAAGTGCGTCCAGCTTTTGCCGTAACCCTCTCAACTTTTTAGCACATGCTATGTGGGTGAAATGATGATACCATGCTAACTTTAAACCTTTTCAGAGTTCATTTGTTGTGCTTTTCAATTTCAGGGTCATTTAGCTCAAAAAAATCAATAAATGAAAGGCCTTTTGTAACCGATGAGTTTCCGTCTAAAACTCTGATACTTCGAAAGAGACTGTCCGTTTTGTACACGAAGTGCATCCATCTTTTGTTGTAACCCTCTCAACTTTTTAGCACATGCTATGTGGGTGAAATGATGATACCATGCCAACTTTCAACCTTTTGAGAGTTTATTTGTAGTGCTTTTCAATTTCAGGGTCATTTAGCTCAAAAAATCAATAACTGCATGAAAAATAAGAAATGAAGTCAGAAAGGGTTGAAAATTGATGATGTGGCTTTGAATGGTGCATTTTGAACACACATAAAGCTTGGAGTTCTAATAAGTTCAATAAAATGAAATGCCTTTTGTAAGAGATGAGTTTCCGTCCGAAACCGTGATACTTCTAAAGAGACTGTCTGTTTTGTACACGAAGTGTATCCATCTTTTGTCGTAACCCTCTCAACTTTTTAGCACATGCTATGTGGGTGAAATGATGATACCATGCCAACTTTCAACCTTTTCAGAGTTCATTTGTAGTGCTTTTCAATTTTAGGGTCATTTAGCTCAAAAAATCAATAACTGCATGAAAAATAACAAATGAAGTCAGAAAGGGTTGAAAATTGATGATGTGGCATTGAATGGTGCATTTTGAACACACAAAAAGCTTGGAGTTCAAATAAGTTC
This sequence comes from Hordeum marinum, assembly GCA_022496015.1. NCBI lineage: Eukaryota > Viridiplantae > Streptophyta > Magnoliopsida > Poales > Poaceae > Hordeum > Hordeum marinum. Next base: position 460,440,790 of record CM039675.1, on the reverse strand, counting down.
AAGAAAAGGAAATGCCTTTTGTAACAGACGAGTTTCCGTCTGAAACCGTGATACTTCGAAAGAGACAGCCCATTTTGTACACGAAGTGCATCCAAATTTTGCCATAACCCTCTCAACTTTTTAGCACATGATATGTGAGTGAAATTATGATACCATGCCAACTTTCAACCTTTTCAGAGTTCATTTGTAGTGCTTTTCAATTTCAGGGTCATTTAGCTCAATATAATCTATAACTGCGTGAAAAATAAGAAATGAAGTCAGAAAGGGTTGAAAATTGATGATGTGGCTTTGAATGGTGAATTTTGAACACACAAAAAGCCTCGAGTTCAAATAAGTTCAAGAAAATGAAATGCCTTTTGTAACAGATGAGTTTTCGTCCAAAACACTCATACTTCGAAAGAGACTGTCCGTTTTGTAGATTTTGCCGTAACCCTCTCAAATTTTTAGCACATGCTATGTGGGTGAAATGATGATACCATGCCAACTTTCAACCTTTTCAGAGTTCATTTGTAGTGCTTTTCAATTGCAGGGTCATTTAGCTCAAAAAAAATCAATAATTGCATGAAAAATAACAAATGATGTCGGGAAGGATTGAAATTGATGATGTGACTTTGAATGGTGCATTTTGAACACACAAAAAGCCTAGAATTCAAATAAGTTCAATAAAATGAAATGTCTTTTGTAACCGATGAGTTCCCGTTGGGAACCTTGATCCTTCGAAAAAGACTGTTCGTTTTGTACACGAAGTGCGTCCAGCTTTTGCCGTAACCCTCTCAACTTTTTAGCACATGCTATGTGGGTGAAATGATGATACCATGCTAACTTTAAACCTTTTCAGAGTTCATTTGTTGTGCTTTTCAATTTCAGGGTCATTTAGCTCAAAAAAATCAATAATTGCACGAAAAATACCAAATGAAGTCAGAAATGGTTGAAAATTGATGATGTGGCTTTGAATGGTGCATTTTGAACACACAAAAAGCCTGGAGTTCAAATAAGTTCAAGAAAATGAAAGGCCTTTTGTAACCGATGAGTTTCCGTCTAAAACTTTAAAATACTTCGAAAGAGACTGTCCGTTTTGTACACGAAGTGCATCCATATTTTGTTGTAACCCTCTCAACTTTTTAGCACATGCTATGTGGGTGAAATGATGATACCATGCCAACTTTCAACCTTTTGAGAGTTTATTTGTAGTGCTTTTCAATTTCAGGGTCATTTAGCTCAAAAAAATCAATAACTGCATGAAAAATAAGAAATGAAGTCAGAAAGGGTTGAAAATTGCTTATGTGGCTTTGAATGGTGCATTTTGAACACACATAAAGCTTGGAGTTCTAATAAGTTCAATAAAATGAAACGCCTTTTGTAAGAGATGGGTTTCCGTCCGAAACCGTGATACTTCTAAAGAGACTGTCTGTTTTGTACACGAAGTGTATCCATCTTTTGTCGTAACCCTCTCAACTTTTTAGCACATGCTATGTGGGTGAAATGATGATACCATGCCAACTTTCAACCTTTTCAGAGTTCATTTGTAGTGCTTTTCAATTTCAGGGTCATTTAAATCAATAATTCTATAACTGCGTGAAAAATAAGAAATGAAGTCAGAAAGGGTTGAAAATTGATGATGTGGCTTTGAATGGTGAATTTTGAACACACAAAAAGCCTCGAGTTCAAATAAGTTCAAGAAAATGAAATGCCTTTTGTAACAGATGAGTTTTCGTCCAAAACACTCATAGTTCGAAAGAGACTGTCCGTTTTGTAGATTTTGCCGTAACCCTCTCAAATTTTTAGCACATGCTATGTGGGTGAAATGATGATACCATGCCAACTTTCAACCTTTTCAGATTTCATTTGTAGTGCTTTTCAATTGCAGGGTCATTTAGCTCAAAAAAATCAATAATTGCATGAAAAATAACAAATGATGTCGGGAAGGATTGAAATTGATGATGTGACTTTGAATGGTGCATTTTGAACACACAAAAAGCCTAGAATTCAAATAAGTTCAAGAAAATGAAATGTCTTTTGTAACCGATGAGTTCCCATTGGGAACCTTGATACTTCGAAAAAGACTGTTCGTTTTGTACACGAAGTGCATCCAGCTTTTGCCGTAACCCTCTCAACTTTTTAGCACATGCTATGTGGGTGAAATGATGATACCATGCTAACTTTAAACCTTTTCAGAGTTCATTTGTTGTGCTTTTCAATTTCAGGGTCATTTAGCTCAAAAAAAATCAATAATTGCACGAAAAATACCAAATGAAGTCAGAAATGGTTGAAAATTGATGATGTGGCTTTGAATGGTGCATTTTGAACACACAAAAAGCCTGGAGTTCAAATAAGTTCAAGAAAATGAAAGGCATTTTGTAACCGATGAGTTTCCGTCTAAAACTCTGATACTTCGAAAGAGACTGTCCGTTTTGTACACGAAGTGCATCCATCTTTTGTTGTAACCCTCTCAACTTTTTAGCACATGCTATGTGGGTGAAATGATGATACCATGCCAACTTTCAACCTTTTGAGAGTTTATTTGTAGTGCTTTTCAATTTCAGGGTCATTTAGCTCAAAAAAATCAATAACTGCATGAAAAATAACAAATGATGTCGGGAAGGGTTGAAAATTGATTATGTGGCTTTGAATGGTGCATTTTGAACACACGAAAATCCTGGAGTTCAAATAAGTTCAAGAAAATGAAATGCCTTTTGTAACCGATGAGTTTCCGTCCGGAACCCTAATACTTCGAAAGGGACTGTCCGTTTTGTACACGAAGTGCATCCAGTTTTTGCCATAACCCTCTCAACTTTTTAGCACATGCTATGTGGGTGAAATGATGATACCATGCGAACTTTTAACCTTTTCAGAGTTTATTTGTAGTGCTTTTCAATTTGACAGTCATTTAGCTCAAAAAAATCAATAACTAAAATTATAAACCTCTAATATTTTTGAAACTAAAATTATATAAACGTAAAAATTACCAAATTGAATATAATATTAAAACAAAATAATATTAAATATCAGAAAAAATAGCAAAGAAATAACATAAAAATAGGAAAAGTGAAAATAAATGCGTTTACACTGAAATTCAACCTAAATTCAAGGTGTTAGTTAGGCACCTAACTAGCATTTTGAATTTAGGTCAAATTTCGTGTATAAGGGCATCTATTTTCACTATGAGAGGAGCTTGACAGGTCAAGCACATCGGGGCTTATAAATAGGTGTTGTCTCCCCTCGACTAGCGAGGTGGGACTAGACATCTGTTGCTTCCCCGCTGGCCGACGAAAAGGGACCAGTGGTCCCGGTTGGTGGCACCAACCGGGACCAATGCTTCTTCTACATAAGGAGCACTTAGGAAATTTCGTAGTTTTCATTGCCACTTCACCGAGCCCGCCGTCCTCGAGTCCCCGTCGCTGCTTGCCGCCCCGAGCCCGCCATCGCCGTCCTCATCCCCGTCGCCGCCCCTGCCGTCGTCATCCCCATTCTCGTGGCCGCCCCGTCGCCGTCGCCTCCCTTGTCGGCCCCATCGCCACCCCCGCCGCCCCCGTTGCCGCCCCTCCCTGTCGCCACCGTCACCGCCCCGCCCTCGTCACCGCCCCCACCGCCCCTCCCCCGCCGCCCCCGCCGCCCCCGTCGCCGCCCCGCTCCTGTCACCGCCCCTCCCCCGTCGCCTCCCCGCCGCCCCCGTTGCCGCCCCATCGCCGCCCCCGCTATGAGCCGTCGCTGCCCTGGCTCCTTGCAATTTCTTTTTAAAATATATGTTGATTTTTTATATGATGAATGTTTATGTTATATTAGTATGGGTATGTTAGATTACAGAAAAAAATATGATGAATGTTTATGTTAGATTAGTATGTTTATGATGAATGTTTATGTTAGTTTAGTATGTTTATGATGAATGTTTATGTTAGATTAGTATGTTAATGATGAAAAAAATTGGGTTTTATGAAAAAATAGTGATTAAACGATAAGAAAACATTCTCATAGGAATTTGTCGACGATGCCCGGCCCGCATCCTCGTCGTCGAGTAGTCCGCGAGAGCCTGCTTGATAGGCGCCATGTCCAGGACTGGGCTCCGCCGGGCTGGCACTGGGAGGTGCTACCTTCCCGGGCTCGGAGGTTGGTGAGGAATGCAGGTATCGTCGTCGACCCGGACCTTCTGTGGTGGCGGTCACGTGGGCCACTTTCGGTGCGGAGGGAGCGGGCACCCACAGAGGTGGTACATCACCATGTCAGGGAGGAGGACGAGCACGTCCGTCGCTACATGGCGGCGTTGGACGCCCGGTTCGACAATACCTGCAGATCCTTCAGGGATCTCACTTGAGTTATGATCCTGTGATGGTTCCTTATCTTTTGGTGTCCACCACCGGCGACTCAGAGACTTCTAGTGAACCGAGTTCACCGTCCTCCACTTTGGATTCTAGGATATTCGATCTGTATTAGTGATCTTATATGATAATATTCGAGATGTATTAGTTAATATTTGATGATGCATTAACTAGATTATTCGGGATGATGTATTAGTGATATTATATTCGAGGTCATTATAAATATGAATGTATTTGTGATATTTTATCGATATAATGCGTGTGTGACTTTCGGTCTGTCGTTGCTCCTTGTGTGACTTTCATGTGTGTTCTTGATGGAGGAATCCCGACTGTTGTCGTGGGGGGCGCCTCCTCTTTTTTCTCTTATTTGTGATATACTCGTCGGTATATTGCGCAAGAAGAGAAGAGGGGAGGCGTCCATCACCGGTTGTCGAACTATTACTGTGAGGGAGTGCCCACCAACATATATACACCACCATATCAGTGTGAGAGAGAGCGCACCAACACACCATGAGATATGAGAGTTACTTAAGGAAAGCCTTGACGGACCGAAAGTCACACACGTATTAGGATCCAAAGTGTGCCGTAATTCTTGAACTGGCTTATTCGGGATGATGTATTAGTGATATTATATTCGAGTTCATTATAAATGTATTTGTGATTTGCATGTCATTCCGGTAAAACATAGGGAATTTTTTCTATGTCATTGCTCGATATATGAAACGGGTTGACTTTAGGTCTGTTTTGGCTCCTTGTGTGTCTTTTAGTGAGAGAGAGAGTCCACCATATATATATATATGAGAGAGAGAGGAAGAATCCCGACTGTTATCGTGGGGGTCGCTTCTCCTTCGTTCCAATGTGCTAGACATTTTGGTGTAATGCACTCTAGGACGAATGGAGGAGCCATCATCACCGACGGTCGCAATATCAGAGGGAGTGCCCACCATATACGTGAGATGAGAGTTTAGGAAGGAAAGACTCGACAGACCTAAAGTCAACCCGTTGCGTATTGAGTAATAGTGATATGTGTGTTGATCAGTTTTCTCGTAGTTTCCTTCGATCGATTTTAAATGTTTCAACTATGAACATAGGAAATGTCTGACGACGAAAGTTAATTCGGTATGTGCGAATACTGCAAAGACGAGCGCGACATGTGTGACAAGACTTTCCTAGTTGATGGTAGGCGCTTCAGCATCATGCTGGATGAGACCTTCGAAGCGGATACAGTAAGTCAGAATGACAAGTCTTTTTTCGTAATTAAGCATGACTTCTGCCTCTTTTGCTTCAACTTATAATTAATTTTAATTTTTTACTGTTCTACTAGCGTATCCCTTGCCATGCAAGAATTGTTGTCTTGGATAAGATTGGTTTCAATACTAAAAAAGATATGGAGGTAAAGATAGTTCACTTGAGGATCGAGCATGGTTTTACTTTTGCGGTAAAATTGTACCATGCAGACACCTATTGCTATTTTGAATGCAAAAATTGGCAAGCACTATGCAAGTCTTATGCATTTGAGCCTAATATGCTTATCACCTTTGATATTCGTCCGGAAGATGAAATTGAAGGTAATATGGACATCTGGGTCGATGTGTAGACGCCTCCAGTTCTACCATTATGTGAGTTTCTCAACCATATTTATTGAGTAATTTATATTGTTTATTTAAAAATAGTTGACAACTTATTTGCATTGACATCTTATTTTCATTCTTCAAAAAATATACGGAAGATGGTAGACAGAACCTACTACTACAGTGATGAAGCAGAATTAACTTATAAGGAGAAAGATCATCTTACCACATTTCTTAGTCATCTTGAGAATTACAATAGCTACTATCAAACTCCTGCACATTATGGTCAATACATGCCACTAGTGCACATGGTGAACTACAGTAACATCCATGGAGATTGCATGGTAAGATTTTAATTCTACTATTACAACAGCCGTGCATCTTTTGCATAAATTCTTCTAAAACTAAACTACATTGCTAACTACAAAGTTATTACTTTGTTTTTCAACAGAAAATCCCGGAGGATTGTGTGCCTCTTCTGATGTTTCCGTGAGGTCGCATTGTTGTTACGAGCTTAGGGCCACCACGGCCAGGTCAGCCTGCGCATAACTCCTGTCCATACCGGATTTCTAAAACCGATGGAGTCATGACAATCAAAGATTGGAAAAAATATATATGCTCAATCGTTGAGAGATACTTGGAAGCAACATTGTGCGTAGGCCAAGAATGGGAGATAGGATGATCTCCATTCTCCATAATGGAGAGTCAGGGCCTATCTTGTTTTATGATATTGTACCTAAGAGAGGGTAGAGTAGGTCCTACGAGATAGGAGCACATAGGTCCTAGGTATAATGTGTTATTATGTGCTACAATGTGTTAGAGTTGATGATGATGAGGAGGAGGAGGAGTTGTGATTATGACTAGTGACCAACTTGTTATATGATGTCTCATTGACGAAAATGATGATTAAATTGTGCTATATGTTCTATCTATAAGTATAGTACGTAGCGTCGTGACCAAGCACGGAGATAAGAGAGATCACTTCTCTCTATTAGCTATCTAACAAAATATATGAAACCCCTAAATTAACCCTCTTGGTCCCGGTGGACGCTCAAAATCCCCCTCTTTCAAAAAAAGAGCTCCTCAGCTGCTGACGTGTGGACGCTGTTTGGTCCCGGTTGGTGTTACCAACCGGGACCAAAGGCCCTCCTGCCTGGGCTCGGCGGAGTGGCTACGTGTAGCCCCATCTGTCCTGGTTCATAAGAGAACCGGGACTAAAGGTTGTGGGCTTTAGTCCCAGTTCCAGAACTGGGACAAATGGGCCTTATGAACCGGGACAAATGGGCCTTTTTCCACTAGTGCAATGCATAGATCATGCTCCGTTTCACACGGGATATGATTAACATTTCAAGTTACTTTATGCGTGTATAACGGCATGCATGTCTTGGGAAGCGGAGAGATTTGCAACGCAATAAAGGCAGGCTAATTGGCGGCATGCTTCAGAAAAGGGTAAAAAACCTCGAGGCCTATTCACACTTCCCATTCGCATCTTCTGCTTCCTCAATATCCCCAAGCTTCAAGAGCCTAGATCCAGTTCTTCCTCGACTTATCCTCCGAGCTTAGCCATGGAGGGTTTAGGCTCCATGGACAAGTGGGAGGCCTCCACGGTCACCGACAAGGACATTTGGGACTTAAAGCCCGCCGGCTACCTCCCCGCCAATGTCTTCCACCGTGCTCCAGAGGCGAACCAGGTGGTCCTCACCCCTAAGCCATGCGAGAGGGTGGTGTTCCTCCCCCATTTCATCTAGGAACTGAGCTTCCCGCTCCACCCCTTCGTCAGGAGCCTCATGTTCTTCTACGAGTTGGACTTCCATTTTGCATCATGCTTTTATATTGATATTTGCTGCATTATGGGATGTTATTACACGTTATGGTACAATACTTATGCCTTTTCTCTCTTGTTTTATAAGGTTTACATGAAGAGGGAGAATGCCGACAGCTGGAATTCTAGACTAGAAAAGGAGCAAATCTGTGATAACTATTCTGCACAACTCCAAAAGTCCTGAAAATTTACGAAGGATATTTTTCAAATTAATAAAAAATACTGGCGCAAGAATCAACCAGAGGGGGGCCACCAGCAGGCCACAAGCCTGCTAGGCGCGGCCACCCCCCTGGCCATGCCTAGCAGGATTGTGGGGCCCCTGTGGCTCCTCCGATGCCCATCTTCTCCTATATGAAGCGTTTTGACCTGGGGAAAAAATCAGAAGAGAGCTTTCGGGGCGAAGTGCCGCCGTCTCGAGGCGGAACTTGGGCAGAACCAATCTAGAGCTCCGATAGGGCTGTTTTGCCGGGGAAACTTTCCTCACGGAGGGGGAAATCGAAGCCACCGTCATCACCAATGATCCTCTCATCGAGAGGGGGGTCAATCTCCATCAACATCTTCACTACCACCATCTCCTCTCCAAACCCTAGTTCATCTCTTGTATTCAATCTTTGTCTCAACACCTCAGATTGGTACCTATGGGTTGCTAGTAGTGTTGATTACTCCTTGTAGTTGATGCTAGTTGGTTTACTTGGTGGAAGATCATATGTTCAGATCCTTTATGATAATTAATACTCCTATGATCTTGAACATGAACATGCTTTGTGAGTAGTTCCGTTTGTTCCTGAGGACATGGGATAAGTCTTGTTATAAGTAATCATGTGAATTTGGTATTCGTTCGATATTTTCATGAGATGTATGTTGTCTCTCCTCTAGTAGTGTTATGTGAACGTCGACTACATAGCACTTGACCATTATTTGTGCCTAGGGGAAGGCATTGGGAAGTAATAAGTAGATGATGGGTTGCTAGAGTGACAGAAGCTTAAACCCTAGTTTATGCGTTGCTTCGTAAGGGGCTCATTTGGATCCATATGTTTCATGCTATAGTTAGGTTTACCTTAATTCTTCTTTCGTAGTTGCGGATTCTTGCGATAGGGGTTAATCATAAGTGGGAGGTTTCTCCAAGTATGGGGCAGCACCCAAGCACCGGTCCGCCCACATATCAAATTATCAAAGTAACGAATGTGAATCAAATGAGCATGATGAAAACTAGCTTGACAGAAATTTCCATGTGTCCTCGGGAGCGCTTTGCTTTATATAAGAGTTTGTCCAGGCTTGTCCTTTGCTACAAAAAGGATTGGGATACGTTTCTGCACTTGTGCTACACTTGTTACTTGTTACTCATTACGAATTATCTTATCACGAAACTATGTGTCACCGATAATTTCAGTGCTTGCAGAGAATACCTTACTGGAAACCGCTTGTCATTTCCTTCTCCTCCTCATTGGGTTAGACACTCTTACTTATAGAACGGACTATTATAGATCCCCTATACTTGTGGGTCATCAAGACTCTTTTCTGGCGCCGTTGCCAGGGAGTGAAGCGCCTTTGGTAAGGAAAAAATGATATAGTGTGCTGAAATTTACTGTCACTTGTCACTATGGAAATAATCCTTTGAGGGGCTTTTTCGGGGTATCTTCATCTTGTCCGGAAACATAAAGAGTTATCCCTCAACCTATTGAACCTACTGAAAATATTTATTATGAAATTCCTTCGGGTATGATAGAGAAACTGCTGGCTAATCCTTACGCAGGAGATGGAACACTACATCCTGGTTTATATCTAATCTATGTGGACGAAGTTTGTGGATTATTTAAGTTTGCAGGTATGCCCGAGCATCATGTTAAGAAGAAGGTTTTTTCCTTTATCTTTGAAGGAAAAGGCATTGACATGGTATAGGCTATGTGATGATATTGGATCATGGAGCTACAACCGATTGAAGATGGAATTTCATCATAAGTTCTTCCCTATGCATCTAGTTCATCATGATCGGAATTATATTTATATTTTTTGGCCTCGTGAAGGAGAAAGAATCGCTAAAGCTTAGGGGAGGCTTAAGTCAATGTTATATTCATGCCCCAATCATGAGCTCTCGAGATAAATTATTATTCAGAATTTTTATGCTCGACTTTCTCATAATGATCAATCCATGCTCCATACTTCTTGTGATGGTTCCTATATGAAGAAGGCTATTGACTTCAAATGGTATTTATTGGAAAGATTAAAAGCAACTCTGAAGATTGGGAACTCGACGAAGGTAAGGAGTCAGGTATGAACCTTAAGTTTGATTGTGTTAAATCTTTCGTAGACACCAATCCTTTTCGTGAATTTAGCACTAAATATGGGCTTGACTCTAAGATAGTAGCTACTTTTTGTGAATCTTTTGCTGCTCATGTTGATCTCCCCAAGGAGAAGTGGTTTAAATATCATCCTCCCATTGAAGTGAAAGTAATTGAACCTATTAAAGTTGAAGAGAAAACTATTAATTATAATGTTGATCCTGTTATTCCCGGTGCTTATATTGAGAAGACACCTTTCCCTGTTAGAATAAAGGATCATGCTAAAGCTTCAACTACGATTCGTAAGAGATGTGCTAGAACACCTACACCCACTGAGCAAATTAAAGTTGAACGTAGTATTGCTATGGTTAAGGATCTCTTGGTTGATAATATTGATGGGCATGTTATTCAATTTTGTGATGAAGCTGCTAGGATTGCTAAACCTGATGCTAAAGATAAACATAGACCCGTTGTTGGCACGCCTGTTGTTTCTGTTAAAATAAGAGATCATTGTTATCATGGCTTATGTGATATGGGTGATAGTGTGAGTGCAATTCCCTTTTCCTTATATAAAGAGATTATGAATGATATTGCACCAGCTGAGTTAGAGGAAATTGATGTTACAATTAAACTTGCTAATAGAGATACTATATCACCAGTTGGGATTATTAGAGATGTCGAAGTCTTGTGTGGGAAAATAAAATATCCTACGTATTTTTTGTTCTTGGTTCCCCACAAGATGAATTCTGTCCCATTATATTTGGTAGACCCTTCTTTAATACCGTTAATGCCAGGATAGACTTTCAGAAGGGAACGGTTACCATAAGTTTTGGGGATACGTCTCATGAGTTTAATTTCTCTAAATTTCGTAGATAACCCCATGATAAAGAATTGCCTAGTAAGGATGAAATTAATGGTCTTGCCTCTATTGATGTGCCTCCCACTGATCCTTTAGAGCAATATTTGCTAGACCATGAAAACGACATGGATATGAATGAAAGGAATGAAATAGATAGGATTTTCTTTGATCAGCATCCTATTCTGAAACACAACTTGCCTGTTGAAATACTTGGGGATCCTCCTCCACCCAAGGGTGATCCCGTGTTTGAGCTTAAACAATTACTAGATACTTTGAAATATGCTTATCTTGATGAAAAGAAGATATATCCTGTTATTATTAGTGCTAATCTTTCAAAGCATGAAGAACAGAGATTATTGAAAACTCTGAAGAAGCACCATGCTGCTATTGGATATACTCTTGATGATCTTAAGGGCATTAGTCCCACTCTATGTCACCATAAAATTAAGATGGAGGCTGATGCTAAACCAGTTGTTGATCACCAATGACGGTTGAATCGTAAAATGAAGGAAGTGGTAAGAAATGAAATACTAAAGCTTCTGGAGGCAGGTATCATTTATCCTATTGCTGATAGTAGATGGGTTAGTCCCGTTATTGTGTCCCTAAGAAAGGAGGTATTACTGTAGTTCCCAATGATAAAAATGAATTGATCCCGCAGAGAATCGTTACAGGATATAGAATGGTAATTGATTTTAGAAAATTAAATAAAGCTACGAGAAAATATCATTACCCTCTAACTTTCGTTGATCAAATGCTAGAAAGATTATCCAAACACACAAATTTCTTCTTTCTAGATGGTTATTTTGGTTTCTCTCAAATACATGTGTCAAAAGAGGACCAAGAGAAGACCACCTTTACCTGCCCTTTTGGTACCTTTGCTTATAGACGTATGTCTTTTGGTTTATGCAATGCACCTGCTACCTTTCAACGATGCATGACTACTATATTCTCTTACTTTTGTGAAAGTATTGTTTAGGTTTTCATGGATGATTTTTCCGTTTACGGAACCTCTTTTAATGATTGTTTGAGAAACCTTGATCAAGTTTTGCAGAGATATGATGAAACTAATATTGTCTTGAATTGGGAGAAGTGCCACTTTATGGTGAATGAAGGCATTGTCTTGGGACATAAAATTTCCGAAAGTGGTATTGAAGTTGGCAAGGCTAAAGTTGATGCTACTGAAAAAATGTGGTGTCCTATGGATATCAGAGGTATAAGAAGTTTCCATAGTCATGCTGGTTTCTATAGGAGATTTATTAAAGATTTCTCTAAGATTTCTAGGCCTCTCACTAATATTTTTCAAAAAGAGTTCCATTCATTTTTTATGATGATTGTGTGGAAGCTTTTGAGATTCTCAAGAATGCTTTGATTTTTGCACCTGTTGTTCAACCACCTGACTGGAACCTACCTTTTAAAATTATGTGTGATACTAGTGACTATGCTGTTGGTGCTGTTCTAGGACAAAGAGTTGATAAGAAATTAAATGTTATTCATTATGCTAGGAAAACTCTAGACAATGCTCAAAGAAACTATGCTACCACTGAAAAGGAATTTTTAGCAGTTGTGTTTGCTTGTGATAAGTTTAGACCCTATATTGTTGATTGTAAAGTAACTGTTCACACTGACCATGCTGCTATCAAATATCTCATGGAAAAGAAAGATGCTAAACCTAGACTTATCAGGTGGGTTCTTCTGCTACAAGAATTTGATTTGCATATTGTTGATAGAAAGGGTGATGATAACCCCGTAGCAGATAACTTGTCAAGGTTAGAGAATGTTCTTGATGACCCACTACCTATTGATGGTAGCTTTCCTGATGAACAATTAGTTGTCATAAATGCTTCTTATAATGCTCCTTGATATGCTGATTATGCTAATTACATGGTCGCTAAATTTATACCGCCTAGTTTCACATACCAACAAAAGAAAAAGTTTTTCTATGATTTAAGACATTACTTCTGGGATGGCCCACATCTTTATAAAGGAGTAGATGGTGTTATTAGACGTTGTGTACCTGAGCATGAACAGGAACAAATCCTACGGAAGTGTCATTCTGAGGCCTACGGAGGACGCCATGCTGGAGATAGGGCTGCACACAAGGTATTACAATCTGGTTTTTGTTGACCTACTCTCTTCAAGGATGCTCGTAAGTTTGTCTTGTCATGTGATGAATGTCAAAGAATTGGCAATATTAGTAGACGACAGGAAATGCCTATGAACTACTCTCTTGTTATTGAACCATTTGATGTTTGGGGTTTTGATTATATGGGACCTTTTCCAACGTCCAACGGGTATACTCATATATTAGTTGATGTTGATTATGTTACTAAGTGGGTAGAAGCTATTCCAACTAGTAGTGTTGATCACAACACATCTATTAAGATGCTTAAAGAAGTTATTTTCCCTAGATTTGGAGTCCCCAAATACTTAATGACTGATGGTGGTTCACATTTTATTCATGGTGCTTTCCGTAAATTGCTTGCTAAGTATGATGTAAATCATAGAATTGCATTCCCTTATCATCCTCAGTCCAGTGGTCAAGTAGAATTAAGAAATAGATAAATTAAATTGATCTTGCAAAAGATGGTTAATAGATCTAGGAAGAATTGGTCTAAGAAACTTGAGGATGCATTATGGGCTTATAGAACTGCTTACAAGAATCTTATGGGTATGTCTCCGTATAAAATGGTTTATGATAAAGCATGTCACTTGCCTTTAGAGCTAGAGCATAAAGCTTATTGGGCAATCAAAGATCTCAACTATGATTTCAAACTTGCTGGTGAGAAGAGGTTATTTGACATTAGTTCACTTGATGAATGGAGAACCCAGGCCTATGAGAATGCCAAGTTGTTTAAAGAAAAAGTTAAGAGATGGCATGATAAAAGGATACAAAAGTGTGAATTTAATGTAGGTGATCATGTCTTGCTATATAATTCTCGGTTAAGATTTTCTGCTGGTAAACTCCTCTCCAAATGGGAAGGGCCTTATATCGTCGAGGAGGTATATCGTTCCAGTGCCATCAAGATCAACAACGTTGAAGGCACAAATCCAAAGGTGGTAAACAGGGAAATAATCAAACACTATATTTCAGGTACTCCCATTAATGTCGAAACCAATGTTACCAATACCATAACTCCCGAAGAGCATATTAGGGAGACTTACCAGAACGTTTCAGACTCTAAAAAGGAATAGGTACGTGGTACAGTAAGTAAACCGACTCCAAAACTTTCCCAATGGCAATTTTGCTCAGTTTTGGAATATTTAAAAAATTAGGAAAATAAAAAGCAGTCCGAAGGACGCACGGGGAGGCGACAAGCCTACTAGGCGCGGCCACCCCCTGGACGCGCCTAGGGGGCTTGTCACCACCCTGTGCACCCCCGGACTCCGTTTTCTTGTGGAACATCCCTTCGGCTTCGGGTCGGCCAAAATTCATTATATAATCTCCTGAAGGTTTCGACTTTCATATCATCACAATACCTCCTATTTTCGTTTTGAGTTGTTTCTGTAGCTGATTTAGATTGTCATCGCGTCCCCCGATGCTCCGAAGGACAAGTTTTTCGAGAAGGTCATCAACCCTTATCTTGCGGAGGTGCTGCAACACCCTCAAACCATTGAGATGTGTGAGGAGGTGCTGCACATCTGTGACATTGAGGGGCCGAAGAAGACTGGAAGCATGGAAACAAGGCTCGAGGCAATGGAGTAGCAAGTCTTCAAGTGCCAAGCGATTGTGGAGCGTGGATTGAATGCCAATCATATGATGATCTCGAAGTTTACCCATAAACACAAGCTGGACACCAAGGACATCGGAGAGCACATCTTCAAGCTTTATGAGAAAATTGAGCATCTATAAGCCCAGATCTATGATCTGCAAAACCAAAACTATGAGTATGAATACAGATTTAAGAGAATGAGTTTGGCTACAGATTTGAGGATTTCGGAGACTCGTTCATCTTTTTACGATGGTGAGACTATTCCTTGGAAGACAGAGGACAAGCCTCCAACCTCCTCAACAAGTCCACCACCATCAACCCCGAAGAAGGACACCTGAGTACATGGGTATGGGCACTCCCCTTGGCTTGTGCCAAGCTTGGGGGAGGTGCCCCGGTATCATATCACATCACACCTTTTTCCTTTTTCCTTTTTGTTTTTATCTTTCCAAGTTCGATCCTTTTTGTTTTTGTTTTGATCTAGTAGAATAAAAGTTTTTAGTATGAGCTACCCCTTTTATTTTTTGCTTTTGCTCCCCTTATGTAAGCAAGTCCGAGATATATATAATAAATAGTAGTTTTGATAAGAGGGCTTTGCTAGATTACTGTGTTCTCGAAAGTAATGGATAAAGTATAATAGAACAAAAGCAAAGAGAATACATAGTGTTCTTATGGGGAGTGATGACTTCAAATATAAAAAGTATGGTTATTAAATTTATTGGGAGTTAACAAACATAGTAATTGGTCATTGGTGCAATTGAAAGGAAGTGATAAAGAAAGGGAGATTCACATATAAATATATTATCTTGTACATCTTTTATGATTGTGACCACTCATTAAAATATTACATGCCAAGAAGTTGATGTTGGAGAACGAAGACAACATAATAGGTTATGTTTGCTTGCATCCGGATAGAAGTTATATGGTTTTAGATCCTCCAACATGTCGTGCTTGCTTCCACCTCATATTATCCAAAACCTCCGCACTAAGTAGAGATACTACTTGTGCATCCAAACACCTCAACCCAGTTTTGCTGTGAGAGTCCACCATACCTACCTATGGATTGAATAAGATCCTTAAAGTAAGTTGTCATCGGTGCAAAAAGGCAATAAAAATTGCTCCTAAATATGTGTGATCTTTTATTGTAAGGGAAATAAGCATTGTATGAACTTGTGATAGTGAAGAAATAAAAGCGACAGACTACATAATAAAGGTTGCTATCATAAAGGGCAATACAACGTGGTGTTCCTCTGCACTAAGAGTTTGTGCATCGAAAAATAAAAAGCACATGACAACCTCTGCTTCCCGCTGCAAAGGGCCTATCTGTTACTTTTACTTTCTAGTACTTACCCTTATGCAAGAGTCATGGTGGTCTTCACCACTTCCTATATTCCGTCTCTCTTGGCAAGCATTATGTGTTCGGGAATGATCTAGACTTATATATCCACTCGGATGTGGGTGATCATGAGTTATTGTTGCTGACATCACCCTTGAGGTGAATAGTTGGGAGGCAAAATTATAAGCCCCTATCTTTCTGTGTGTTCAATTGAAGCTTTGACCTTGTGGGTACCGCGTGAGTGCTAGCAATTGTGAAAGACTAAAAGATGGTTGAGTATGTGGATTTTATTTACAAGCTCTTATATTGACCCTTTCCAATGTTATGATAAATTGTCAATTGCTTCAAGGACTAAGATCATAGTTTCTTGGTTGTCAATAGAGTTCTTGGTTCATACTTTATCTTGTGAATGAATTGTTACTCTAGTATAAAGAATCTCATACAATGAGTATTGTTGTTCTAAAGTTGATCATGATGCCCTCATGTTTGTATTTTATTTTTATCGACACCTCTATCTCTAAACATGTGGACATATTCATCGATCTCGGCTTTCGCTCGAGGGCAAGCGAGGTCTAAGCTTGGGGGACTTGATACGTCCATTTTGCATCATGCTTTTATATTGATATTTACTGCATTATGTACTGTTATTACACGTTATGGCACAATACTTATGCCTTTTCTCTCTTATTTTATAAGGTTTACATGGAGAGGGAGAATGCTGGTAGTTGGAATTCTAGACTGGAAAAGGAGCAAATATGAGATACCTATTCTACACAACTCCAAAAGTCCTGAAAATTTACGAAGAATATTTTTGGAATTAATATGGCGCAAGAATCAACAAGAGGGGGGCCACCAGCAGACCACAAGCCTGCTAGGCGCAGCCCCCCTCGCCGCGGCTAGTAGGCTTGTGGGGCCCATGTGGCTCCTCCGACGCCCATCTTCTCCTATATGAAGCGTTTTGACCTGGAAAAAAATCAGAAGAGAAATTTCGGGACGAAGCGCCACCGTCTCGAGGCGGAACTTGGGCAGAACCAATCTAGAGCTCCGGCAGGGCTGTTCTGTGGGGGAAACTTCCCTCCTGGAGTGGGAAATCGAAGCCATCGTCATCACCAACGATCATCTCATCAAGAGGGGGTCAATCTCCATCAACATCTTCACCGGCATGATCTCCTCTCCAAACCCTAGTTCATCTCTTGTATCCGATCTTTCTCTCAACACCTCAGATTGCTACCTGTGGGTTGCTAGTAGCGTTGATTACTCCTTGTAGTTGATGCTAGTTGGTTTACTTGGTGGAAGATCATATGTTCAGATCCTTTATGACAATTAATACTCCTTTGATCTTGAACATGAACATGCTTTGTGATTAGTTCTGTTTGTTCCTGAGGACATGGGATAAGTCTTGCTATAAGTAATCATGTGAATTTGGTATGGGTTCGATATTTTGATGAGATGTATGTTGTCTCTCCTCTAGTGGTGTTATGTGAACGCCGACTACATAACACTTCACCATTATTTGGGCCTAGGGGAAGGCATTGGTAAGTAATAAGTAGATGATGGGTTGCTAGAGTGACAAAAGCTTAAACCCTAGTTTATGTGTTGCTTCGTAAGGGGCAGATTTGGATCCATATGTTTCATGCTATGGTTAGTTTACCTTATTTCTTATTTCGTAGTTGCGGATGCTTGCGATAGGGGTTAATCATAAGTGGGAGGTTTGTCCAAGTAAGGACAACACCCAAGCATAGGTCCACCCACATATCAAATTATCAAAGTAACGAACGCGAATCAAATGAGCATGATGAAAACTAGCTTGACAGAAATTCCCATGTGTCCTCGGGAGCGCTTTGCTTTATATAAGAGTTTGTCCAGGCCTGTCCTTTGCTACAAAAAGGATTGGGCTACCTTTCTGCACTTTTGCTACACTTGTTACTTGTTACTCGTTACGAATTATCTTATCATAAAACTATCTGTCACCGATAATTTCAGTGCTTGCAGAGAATACCTTACTGTAAACCGCTTGTCATTTCCTTTTGCTCCTCGTTGGGTTCGACACTCTTACTTATCGAAAGGTCTACGATAGATCCCCTATAATTGTGGGTCATCAACTCACAAACTGTGGAGGAGCGGTAATCAGCAAGCTCCCCCGTGTGGAGTGTCCGACTGACACCTTCATCGACACAATCAAGATCTGGCAAAAAGAATGGTGTTACATCACCGAACCAAGGGATGAGGGCTGGGCGGCACCCGCCGAGTTCAGATCTGGACCTCCTACGAGATTAACCTCGTGGCTCAGGAAAGGCCTCGACTGGGGGTCGGATGTAGAGGTGAAATTGCTGCAGAAGCGCATTTCCTCGGTGGCCAAGGCCAAGATCGAGCTGGTCAATGTGGTCCAGGTCATGCTCCACTGCCATATTCTTCCCTGCCAGTGTCAGGCCTCCCCAATATGGGTTTATCAGCTTGAGGACGAGCCTACCATGCGCCAACTCTTCCGTACTACCCCTGAGAAATTGTGGAAGGCATTATTCAATCCCCGGAAGAGCTGGCCAGCCAAGGAGGAGGATTCGGGCCTGAGCGTCGATAACCCTCCTACCCAGGTACGATATAATTTCAATCCGCTCGCTCTATGTTTTTTTGACAAAAGCACTAGAAGACTTCCCCCTCATCTTTGCAGAAATGATTGAGCAAGGCCACGGGAATTAACTACCCAGCACCACAGCCCGAAGACCCCGGGTCGAAGTTGTTGACGGAGATGCTTGTCATGGTGCCGTACACGACACGAGAGAAGAAGGAGTAGAAGAAGAAGGCCAGAGAAGGTCTCCGCATAAGGGACCAGCCGGACACTATGTCCGAGGAAGCCCATGCCTCCTCCACCCACGAGGAAGAGCATGAGGACGGGGAGGAGGAGATTCCCCCTGCACAAGAAAGAGGGCGGCGTCGCCGGACTCCACGGAGGATGTACCTCCTCCTGCCCCGAAGAGGGTATGTCGGCCGAGGTTGATCCTATCCGACGAAAGCTCGGACTCTGATGACGAGTCCGAGGACTTTGAGATGGTTCCCCAAAGGAACCTAAGGGTCAAGCCCCCATCTCGAAGGTATGAATCCGAAGACTCCTTGAGTCATTTATGCAAAGTTTTTAATGTTTTAAATGTATGAACGCCTTTTGATTTGTAGCCCTCCACGCGTTCTCCCCATCAACCAAATATCGGATGCGGAGTCTCCACCCATCGAGATGGCGAAGAGTGGGGCTATGTCACACCCCACACCTCCAGGGGCTGCGAAGGATGCCGTGGAAGTGTCATCCCGTCAGGCTCCTTTGGAGCCAAACATAGGCGGTGGGGGCAATGACATCATGGCTGAGGTTAATGCCTTGACCGCCGAAGACCCCTCCAAGCCACCGAGGAGGAAGGACAGAGGAATGTACAGTCCCCTCTGAGGTCATCTTTTGAGTGCATTGTGCCTCCGGAACTACTAACTCAATCCCAGAATAGAGATCGGGCTGGCCGGTCACCACCGGTGCCACCGATGACTGGGTGGCTGGTCATGGAGGAGGCTCTAACAAGCGCCTCCATCTCCGGGGATCGGCGCACTCTTATGGGTGCGGTTTTGCAAGGCATTCAATCCATTGATAGCAGACTGAAAGAGGCCTTCAATGGTCTCTTGAAGGGATTCAAGGTGAGCCACGTAATACCCTTTTCCTCAAAAAATAATTTCATCAGGTTTTTACTATGTTTATATGTATAGCAGCCCCCGAGCCCTGGGTGAGTTTGGAAAAACTCACCCAGGGGTCAAATACCCAGGAGTAACCGATGTCTACTACACAACCTTCTTCTTGTAGACTCGTGTTGGGCCTCCAAGCGCAGAGTTTTGTAGGACAGTAGCAATTTTCCCTCAAGTGGATGGCCTAAGTTTTATCAATCCGTGAGAGGTGTAGGATGAAGATGGTCTCTCCCAAGCAACCATGCAATCAAATAACAAAGAGTCTCTTGTGTCCCCAACACACTCAATACAATGGTAAATTGTATAGGTGCACTAGATCGGCGAAGAGATGGTGATACAAGTGCAATATGGATGGTAGATATAGGTTTTTGTAATATGAAAATATAAAAACAGCAAGGTAGCAAGTGAAAAAAGTGATCAAAAATGGTATTGCAATGCTTATAAACAAGGCCTAGGGTTCATACTTTCACTAGTGCAAGTTCTCTCAACAATACTAACATAGTTGAATCATATGTAAATCCCTCACGTGCAACAAAGACTTCACTCCAAAGTCACAAATAGTGGAGATCAAATGAAGAAATTATTGTAGGGTACGAAACCACCTCAAAGTTATCTTTTCTGATCAATCTTATGAGCTGTCCCTATAAGTGTCACAAACAACCCTAGAGTTCGTACTAAAATAACACCTTAAGATACACATCAACCAAAACCCTAATGTCACCTAGATACTCGATTGTCACCACAAGTACCCATGGGAAGATTATACGATATGCATCACGTAATTTCAGATTCATCATGTTCAATCCAACACAAAGAACTTCAAGGAGTGCCCCAAAGTTTCTACCGGAAAGTCAAGACAAAAACATGTGCCAACCCCTATGCATAGATTCCCAAGGTCACGGAACCCGCAAGTTGATCACCAAAACATACATCAAGTGGATCAATAGAACATCCCATTGTCACCATGGATATCCCATCGCAAGACATACATCAAGTGTTCTCAAATCCTTAAAGACTCAATTCGATAAGAAAACTTCAAAGGGAAAACTCAATTCATCACAACAAGATAGAGAGGGGAAAACTCCATATGATTGATCTATATCAATAAAGCTCGTGGTACATCAAGATCGTGTCATCTCAAGAACACGAGAGAGAGAGAGAGAGAGATCAAACACATAGCTACTGGTACATACCCTCAGCCCCGAGGGTGAACTACTCCCTCCACATCATGGAGAGCGTCGGGGTGATGAAGATGGCCTCTGGTGATGGTTTCCCCCTCCGGCAGGGTGCCGAAACGGGCTCCCCATTGGTTTTTCGTGGCGCTGGAGGTTTGCTGCGGCAGAACTCCCGATCTAGGTTCTGCGTTGGGGTTTTGGAATATTTGAGGATTTATAGAGCTGAGAGGGAGGTCGGTGGACTCCCGAGGGGCCCACAAGCCCGGTGGGCACGCCTAGGGGGGGTGGATGCGCCCATGAGGCTTGTGGCCTCCTCGGAAATCTTCTGGCTTCATCTCCAAGCTTGGTGGGTGTCTTCTGGTCCATCAAAAATCACCGTAAAGTTTTATTCTCTTTGGACTCTGTTTGATATTCCTTTTCTGTAAAACTCAAAAACAAGGAAAAGACAAAAACTGGCACTGGGCTCTGGGTTAATAGGTTAGTCCCAAAAATAATATAAATTTGTGGTAAACTGGTTGTAAAACATCCAAGAATGATAATATAACAGCATGGAACAAGCAAAAATTATAGATATGTTGGAGACGTATCAGCATCCCCAAGCTTAATTCCTACTCGTCCTCGCGTAGGTAAATGATAAAAACAGAATTTTTGATGTGGAATGCTGCCTAACATGTTCATCATATTCTTTTCTTCTTGTATAGCATGGACATTTGGACTTGTAAATGATTCAAAGCAATAGTCTAGTTTTAACATAATGACTTCAATACTCAAGCATGTCAACAAGCAACCATGTCTTTCAAAATATCAACATTAAAGAAAGTTATCCCTAGCCCATCATGCTTAATCATTGATCCATTCGTGAAACACACTCAAATATTAGCTATGCCTAATGCTCAAGTATGATCAAAGTTCCCCCTAGTTGGTGCTTATAAGAGAAGATGGAGAGTCAAATAAAAAATAAAAATTGCATAAAGTAAATAGATAGGCCCTTCGTAGAGGGAAGTAGGGATTTGTAGAGGTGCCAGAGCTCAAGGTTTGTATTTATAGAGAAAAATACTTTGAGTGGCATGCTTTTCCTGTCAACGAAAACGACGAAGTAGCTCACAATACTTTCCATGCTAGATACATTATAGGCGGTTCCCAAACAGAATAGTAAAGTCTTTACTCCCCCTCCACCAATCAATCACACTCCACAGCGAGCCGAATCCACGGGTACCGTCCATACCAACAACATTCTTGGGGGGAGTTTTGTTTCATTATATTTTGATTTGATTTTTGAGCATGGGGTTGGGCATCCCGAATACCAGCCACTTTCTCGTGAATGATAGTGAATCAACACATATCGTGAGAATAACACACCTAGCATGGAAAAATATTGGATACTCCCCACCGTCTCATGAGTGGTACGGGCACACAAAAGAGAAAAATTATTTTGAAGATTTAGAGATGGCACATACAAATTTTCTTGGAACAGCACGGAAATAGTGCATATAGGTATGTATGGTGGATCATAAGGCAAAACTTGGTTTAAGGATTTTGGATGCACAAGTAGAGTATTTATACTTAGTACATATGAAGGGTAGCAAATAGATTGGCAAGCAACCAAACCGAGGAACGAAAAATCTCATAAGTGAGCATTGAGTCATAACTAACACCGAATAATGCACCACAAGTAGGATATAACTTCATTGCATAACTGTTGACTTTCGTGCATGCATAGGGAATCACAAGCCTTAACACCAATATTCTAACTAAGCATAATTAGTCACTAACATGACTCACATATTACTATCATCATGTTTCAAAACTATTACAAAGAATCAAGTTTAATTTTTCCCATGACCTTCATGAAAGTTTTTATTATATCCTCCTTGGATATCTATCACTTTGGGACTAGTTTCATGTATTGCCATTGTTTTTTCGAGAAGCTCAAACAAATTTAAGTAAAGCACATGAGCAAATGACAAGCTACTCTCAAAAGATATAAGTGAAATTTAATGAGGAGTCAAACAATTAAGTAGATATGTGAAGACTCTCTCTCCCTCAATAAATATTTTCAGATCTTAAGTACTTTATTCAAACAGCAAGCAAAAGAAAAATAGCACTCCAAGAACAGCACGTATCATGTGAACGAATAAAAATTTAGGCTCAACATAGGCTAACCGATAATTGCTGATGAAGAGAGGTGGGATGCGTAGCATCCCCAAGCTTAGATGCTTGATAGTTCTTGAAATATTTACTTGGGGTGCCTTGGGCGTCCCGAAGCTTGAGCTTTTGTATCTCGTTCAATCCTCTCATATCCCGGTTTCACCTATTCTCAAAAACATCTTCCACACAAAACTTGAAAAGAACTCATGAGATAGGTTAGTACACATAAGAATAAATCAACACTTCATGTACTGCCAAGACAAGTTGCATAATAATTTTCAAACATTACGTACTGTATACTATCATTTCCACAATTTATATCTACCAATATAGGCTATGGAAAATATATGATAAGTAGATAACAAAACTATGATAGCAATCTGCCCAAACAGAACAGTCTGTAGCAATTTATGAAAACAGTGTACTTATGTAAATCAAAAAATTATTAAAAATTAGGAAATTCTATAAACTTTATATGAAAACACAATGTAAAAATTTCATAAACTTTCCACATTCCAGTAAAATATGAAAATTCAAACACTACAGCAGAAATTTCTGTTTTTACCCAGCACATATCAAAACATGCAATGCAAGCATCCTAAAGGAAAATCTTGTAACTTTTTATTGAAAAACATGATTATAAATAACACATAACAGAAAATAAAAAAATATAATTACTCTCCAAGCAAAAGACATATTATGTGACGAATAAAAATATAGCTCCAAGTAAGATATACCGATAGTGTTGAAGAAGAAAGAGGGGATGCCTTCCGGGGAATCCCCAAGTTTAGACGTTTGAGTCTTCCTTTAATATTACCTTGTGTGTGAATTGGGAATCCCCAAGCTTAGGTTATTTTCACTCCTTATTCTCCTCATATCGGTGTCTCACCCAAAACTTGAAAACTTCAATCACACAAAACTTAACGGAACTTCGTGAGATGGGTTAGTGTAGTAAATATAGATCATTCACTTAGGTACTTTCAAAACAAGATTGATAATTTTTCCCACATGATACCTACTGTATTATACCATTCCCATAATTTATACCACTGAATATAAGCTATCGAAGCACTAAAACAAGCAAATTATGCATGCAAAACAGAATCTATCAAAAACAGAACAGTCTGTGAAGATCTGAATGATCACCAAACTTCCCTGACTCTAAAAATTCTGAAAAAATAGGAAAACTCAAGTAGTTTTCACATAAAAGTTTTTGTAAAAATTTCAGAATTTTTTGACTCTCCAGTAAAATCAGATAATTCATATACAGGACCCAAAACTTTTTGTTTTTGTACAGAATCAAACAAGCAAGCATCCACACTATCCCATAGGATTTATCTGGCACTTTATTGAAATAAAAGGCACAAAAGATGATTAATACAGTATATTAATCATGTTAACACACAAAAACAGAAGGTAAAAGTGTTGGGTTGTCTCCCAACAAGCGCTTTTCTTTAATGCCTTTTAGCTAGGCATGATGATTTCAATGATGCTCACATAGGAATAGTAACTGAGACATGCAAAAGAGCATCATGAATCTCATGACAAGCACATTTAAGTCTAACCCACTTCCTATGCATAGGGATTTTGTGAGCAAACAATTTTTGGGAGCAAAAATCATCTAGTTTAGGAAGGGAAAACAAGCATATCTTCAAGAATTTGAACACATAGAGAGGAAACTTGATATTATTGCAATTCCTATAAGCATATGTTCCTCCCTCATAATAATTTCCAATATCATCATGAAGGAATTTCACAATATAACCAGCACATAAATCATTATTTTCATGATCTACAAGCATAGAAATTTTACTACTCTCCACATAAGTAATTTTGTTCTCATTCAAAATAGTGGGAGCAAACTCAACGAAATAACTATCATGACATACTTGATTGACATAACCACTTTGAATATTAAAATAATGATGACAAGTTTCATGGTTACCATTACTCTTTATAGCATACGTGTCATCACAATAATCATCATAGATAGGAGGCATGTCATAATCATAATAGTTTTGCTCGTCAAAACTTAGGGGGCTAAAAATATCATCTTCATCAAACATAGCATCCCCAAGCTTGTGGCTTTGCATATCATTAGCATCATGAATATTCAGAGAATTCATACTAACAATATCACTATCATGCTCATCACTCAAATATTTAGTGCCAAACATTTTAATAACTTCTTCTTCTAACACTTGAGCACAATTTTCCTTTCCATCATTTTCACGAAAGACATTAAAAAGATGAAGCATATGAGGCAAACTCAATTCCATTTTTTTCTAGTTTTGTTTTATAAAACAAAACTAGTGAAAAACAAGAAACTACAAGATTCAATTGTAAGATCTAAAGATATACCTTCAAGCACTCACCTCCCCAGCAACGGCGCTAGAAAAGAGCTTGATGTCTACTACACAACCTTCTTCTTGTAGACTCGTGTTGGGCCTCCAAGCACAGAGTTTTGTAGGACAGTAGCAATTTTCCGTCGAGTGGATGACCTAAGGTTTATCAATCCGTGAGAGGTGTAGGATGAAGATGGTCTCTCTTAAGCAACCCTGCAATCAAATAACAAAGAGTCTCTAGTGTCCCCAACACACCCAATATAATGGTAAATTGTATAGGTGCACTAGTTCGGCGAAGAGATGGTGATACAAGTGCAATATGGATGGTAGATATCGGTTTTTGTAATCTGAAAATACAAAAACAGCAAGGTAACTAATAGTAAACAGCGAGCAAAATGTTGTATAAATGCTTGGAAACAAGGCCTAGGGTCCATACTTTCACTAGTGCAATTTCTCTCTACAATATTGACATAGTTGAATCATATGTAAATACCTCTCGTGCGACAAAGAGTTCACTCCAAAGTCACAAATAGTGGAGAACTAACAAAGAAATTATTGTAGGGTACGAAACCACCTGAAAGTTATCTTTTCTGATCAATCTTAGAGCACCAAAACCCTAATGTCACCTCATAAGATTGATCAGAAAAGATAACTTTTAGGTGGTTTCGTACCTACAATAATTGCTTCGTTAGTTCTCCACTATTTGTGACTTTGGAGTGAACTCTTTGTCGCACGAGAGGTATTTACATATGATTCAACTATGTCAATATTGTTGAGAGAAATTGCACTAGTGAATGTATGGACCCTTGGCCTTGTTTCCAAGCATTTATACAACGTTTTGCTCGCTGTTTACTATTAGTTACCTTGCTGTTTTTATATTTTTAGATTACAAAAACCTATATCTACCATCCATATTGCACTTGTATCACCATATCTTCGCCGAACTAGTGCACCTATACAATTTGCCATTGTATTGGGTGTGTTGGGGACACAAGAGACTCTTTGTTATTTGGTTGCAGGGTTGTTTGAGAGAGACCATGTTCATCCTACACCTCCCACGGATTGATAAACCTTAGGTCATCCACTTGAGGGAAAATTGCCGTTGTCGTACAAAACTCTGCGCTTAGAGACCCAACACGAGTCTACAAGAAGAAGGTTGTGTAGTAGACATCATGCTCATTGTTATCGGCTGGAGTATCCACCATGTAGACGTCTTAGGTGGAGGTGGTAGTCCATCGCCCGGTGTTGACAGGGGTGGGAACGCAATCCTCTTCATCCATGTCTTCTGCCTCCTCGGAGGCGTAGTCCAACATATCGGTTAAGTCTTCTGCATTGGCTACGAAGTGGGTGGTGGGTGGGATGAAAAATCTCTCTTGACTCGCCTCAAGACCGATCTCAACGTGGATTGGGGTTGGGTCATCAGTAATTTTCGTTGATAAGATTCGATCTAGAGCCTTGTTGAGTGCCCAGAGCTTGATCGGGTCAATCTGTTCAGAGCTTTCGGAGTTAACCTCCGATGCGTCCGCACAAGAAGTGTGTTTGGCAAGAACTGGTCCCCGGCCATCTGGTGCTATGGACGGATCCGGACTAAAAGCCAGATCATCGCCGGGGTTGATCCCGTGGGGGGGATCGAAAGCGAAATCCGAGGTTAAGGCCTCAGAGTCCTCGGGCGCATCAGATGAGATTGCGAGCCCGGTGAGCGAAAGATCGCCCCGAGAGTCTACGGAGAACTCTATTTCCCAAATCTGACCTCTTGATCAGGGCGACATTCCCGACATGGCCAAGACGGCCGGTCGAGTCAGCATGCAGCACAATGCTGCCGAAAGCGAAGATTTGTCCAGGGACAAAGGAGTCAATGTTACGGACTTCTTCGTTGATGACAACGCAAGCCATCGATTCCTTTGACGATCACAGCGGAACTCTCAATGAAAGGACCAATGTCGGTGTCAAAACTGGCGGATCTCGGGTAGGGGGTCCCGAGCTGTGAGTCTTGGATCGATGTTTACGCAGGTTCGGGCCCTCCTATGGATGTAAAACCCTATGTCCTGCTCGATTATATTGATGGTATGAACGTTACAGAGTTAATCTACCTCGAGATCAGATAGCTCAAACCCTAGATGAGTTTTTCTACCCTATAATCTAAAACACTCCCGGTTTATATAGACACCGGGGGGGTACCTAGGGTTTACACATGGTAGGACTGCTGCCGGGGATGGAGATGTCGATTTCCTTATCTTGACTTGTAGTGCACGACGCGTCTTCGGGACTTCCTTCTAGAACACGGAGTCTCGATGTATCTGGCCCTTCCTGCGAGAGTCAGAGAGCGGCCCACCGAGCTGGCCTATTGAGAGATAGGCCAGCGGCCCGAGGATCCCTTAGTCCGGGACTCCCTCAGGTATATAGTCCATATTAAAATCTCTAGAAAACCTTATATTTAGAAGAGAAGGGAGTACAACTTTATAGGGAGTAGCAGACTCATGCATATAAAGTTTTCTTGGCTCCGGCTTCATGGCAGAGCCAACACAATAAATCTCTTTAGGAGGAAATCTATGCATCTTGATCGTTAGGAGTGTGTTTTGCAATGAGAAAGCTGAAGAAACGTCAATGCATATGTGTGTTATGGGACTGCTCTTACTCTCAAGACTTTTGGGCAAGCATTCCTCCAAACAAGCAAAGGGGAATCTCCATGTTTGATGAAACCAAGGGAAATTGCCATTAACATAATGATCTTAGGTTGCTGGAACATTTAGAACCAAAGAGCACGCACGCACTAGGGAGTTTGCTTGGACAGAGTACTCACTTATTTGGTTGCCACACAACACAATCCTTTCGTTGATTATTGTAAGTCCACTGTTCCCTGGACATACGAGCTATCCTCATCGTGTCCGACACTAAAACCTGAATAAAGTACTCCATGAAGCAAAGAATCTTCGACTAGTAAAATCTCAAACGCATAGTTTTCTTCCATTCTTCTCCGGCAAGAACCTGCCCCTGCCCGGCCGGTCGATATATGCATATATTTCCTCAGGGCTGTGAATGGACTGATCAACCTGACGCTAGCTAACTTGCCAAACTCGTTCTCAATTCTCTGGCAATCCAAACATTATCCTTGGAGTTGATACGTCGGTAGGTGTGCACCCTTGCGTCCGGAGCGTCTACCAAAATAGTGGATTGGTCAAAACGTGCAGACGCAAGAGCTGGAATATTAGAGACAGAAAAACAGGAAAGGGAGAAGAAGACGCAATCGTGTGGCAATGTTCGATCGAGCTAAGCCAGTCGTGTGGATGAAAGCTATAGCTCTACGCTGACGGCTCAACGACCGTGCGTGCCACTTTTGACCGTGTGCCCATGGGCGTGCCTCCGCTAAGCTTCAATGAGAGAGACGACATGATCCTGTAACAGATCGAGTCCACTCCAAACCCACAAAATATTGCTTACCTGCCGCCCTTGTATGTACAAGGAAACTGCAGGTCAAAGAAAATTCGGTACCTACTTGCTCGGACCCCGCCCGACGTGAGCGTACTCGCTCTGAAAACGTCACAGGTCGCTGGGCTGTAGCATCGACCGACTATTGTATGCTTAGGCTTTGGTGGAGAATACTAAAAGTTGGCATTATCCTTATCTTATACTTCCTTCATCCGAAATTACTTGTCGCATAAATGAATAAAAATGGATATATCTAGAACTAAAATACATCTAGATACATTCATTTTTATGGCAAGTATTTTCGAACGGAGGAAGTACTTTCGACCGACTATTGTATGCTTAGAGCATTCTCCAGCCGCGGCCCCAAAGGAACCCCCAGTGTCCTTTTTCGTCATCGGCGCCGAAAAATCGGCCCAGTCGCGTCCCCAGGACTCCGTTTTTCGCCGGTTAGAGCCCTTTTTTGGGCCGGCGAACTCAGGCCGAACCCAGGTCGCTGGGGGCCTCTTGGGAGCTCTGGCGGTAACAAATCGGCGTGTGGAACACCACTGTCAGGCGAATCTCGTCCCTTTTTCCTAGCGCCGAGCCACTCCCCCGCTGCCGACCCCGACGACCCCCGCCTGTTCACGACCACTTCGCCCTCCCTCGCCGGATTTCGCTTCCCCGACCCTCGCCCAAGCCACGCCGGCCGGGGCACCGGCGTCTGCTCGCCCGTCACGCCAACAAGGTGTTCGACGTTTTGCCTGCTCGGCCATGGACTCAGACGACGAGGAGGCGTTCGCGGCCCTGTTGGAGGAAGAAGCCGAGGCCGACACCGCCGACGAGGAGCACCTCATGATACTGTCCTCGCTGGACGGCCTGTTCGTCAACAATGACAAGCCCGGCGAGGTGGCTCGACACCGGGGCGGAGCAAGAGCAAGCAGAGGCATCGGATGGAGAGGTGCTTTACGCCGACTACTTCGCCGACTCTCCATTGCACGGTGAGAAAGTATTTCGGCGTCGCTACCGGATAAGCCGGAAGCTCTTCCTCAGGATTGTTTATTCCGTCCGGGAGTTTGACAGCTATTTCGTTTGCAAGAAGGATTGCACCGGCACAGTTGGATTCTCCTCACTTCAGAAATGCACCCAAGCTATGAGGATGCTTGCATACGGAGCTCCCGCGGACAAACAAGAAGACTATGGGCCAATGGCCGAGTCCACCACCATTGTGTGTCTATACAAGTTCTGCAGAGCAGTGGTGGCAGTGTTTGGACCACAATATTTGCGATCACCCAATGCCGAAGACACTACTCAAATCCTGGCACAGAATGCAGCAAGAGGATTTCCAAGGATGCTTGGAAGCATCGACTGCATGCATTGGTCATGGAAAAACTGCCCATTTGCTTGGCAGGAGATGTACAAAGGCGCCAAAGGTGGGTGAAGTGTGGTACTTGAGGCAGTAGCCACACATGACCTATGGATTTGGCACTCCTTCTTTGGTATGCCAGGAACTCACAATGATATCAATGTCTTGCAGTGCTCGAATGTCTTTGCCAAGCTTGTTGAAGGTCATGCTCCTCTGGTGAACTTTGAGGTCAATGGACGCCAATACAACAAGGGATACTATCTAGCAGATGGTATCTATCCGAGATGGTCCACATTTGTGAAGACTATCTCAAAACCTGTGGCGCCAAAGAAGGCACACTTTGCTAAGTGTCAGGAGGCTTGTAGGAAAGATATCGAGCGAGCATTTGGTGTGCTCCAATCGCGATTTGCTGTTGTCAGGTACCCCGCTATGACCTGGTTCAAAAGGCAGATGTGGGAGATCATGAATTGTTGTGTCTGCTTGCACAACATGATCATTGACAGCGAGCAGGAAGAGCCAGTGTTTGGTCCTGAACCATATCACAGGATGGGACCTCTTGCAGTTGTTGATCACCAGGTACCAGCAACATGGACTGCCTACCTCAATATGCGCCAGGAGATCCGAGACCCACAAGTGCATCAAGAACTGCAAGACGAACTGGTGGAGCACCTATGGAGGCTTAAGGGCAACGCCTAGCTCGATTTGTTTTAATTTATGTTGGAACTTGCTTCATTGAACTATTTGATTTTGTATTAACTTCTATGATGAACTTTGGTAGGAAAGATTCAGTTTTTTGTTGAATTTATATTGAAAGAGCGCCGATTTTGTTCATTTTATGCCAAAAAAGCGTTGATTTGTTGATTTCAAAGCCGAAATAGCACCGAAAAGGGGCCGAATTTGGACCGATTCTACGCCGATACTGGGCCAAAAGCGGCGGTTGTGGGGCGACCCCGATTGTTCGACTAGGAAAACGAGCCCCCCCCCCAGGCCGGTTTTATCGCCGGCTCGGCCCCAGGCGGTGCTATTTCGGCCCCCTGGGGGGGCCAACAGATCTAGATGCTCTTAGGCTTTGGTGGAGAATTATTGAAAAACGGGGGCCATGCCCAACAGTGAGCTCGTGTTTTTTGTGGTGGCTATGGAGGTGCTCGCAGCAGTGGCAGCAACAAACTCACAAACAATGGAGTAGACAAGGCCATGGCTGCTGCGAGGGAAGAGAAACAGAGGAGGGGAAAGGATAGATGTGTGCTGGATGGATAAGAACGCAGGTGGTGTGTGGGTCCCACAAAAACATGTCATCACATGCGCGGGTCCGTTGAGAGGAACAGGTGGCGCTTCGGTTGGCGCACCGACCACAATCGTTTACCTTAAGATAACCACATGAGAGTTAGGGTTCCTTTTCTTGAGTATATTCTGGTTATTTCATCCTCCATTTAATACATCTTGCCATCTTTTACCTTTACTTATAACAATTTTATAGTTTAACACCTTTTATTGTACTTGTCCAATCTTTTTCTTGGGCGATGTAGCTTACCAAATACCTGAAAATGGCAATTCGAGCATGGTTCCACGCGCACAATAAAATCAAAGAAATACTAGGAACAATTTAAAAAAATTATGGTATCAAAACTTGGTCCTAGTATTGACACCTTGGTTTTATACCACAATTTTGATTGGACACCCTTTTATTGTATTTTTCCAATTTTTTGAATACCTTCTTTCAAAACAGGTTTTCGCCCTGCTTTATATATAAAGCAACAACACCGAACAGTACATAACCGACCGACACA
This sequence comes from Hordeum marinum, assembly GCA_022496015.1. Taxonomy (NCBI): domain Eukaryota; kingdom Viridiplantae; phylum Streptophyta; class Magnoliopsida; order Poales; family Poaceae; genus Hordeum; species Hordeum marinum. The sequence goes on along the minus strand of CM039675.1, from coordinate 460,408,966 downwards.
ATGTGATGAGATGACTCTCTTATAAAGCGGATAGAAAAATACAACAAGAAACTAGAGCTATCCTAACACCTTGCCTCGGACCAACCGAGGACACCAAAACTCCATGACAACATCCCTAGGAGGGTGCCAGCGCAATGCGTCACCATTGTCGACTCTGAGATTAGACAAGGGTTTTCACCCGGAGCCATGACACATGAACAAGACCCATGACTACGCCTTCAAGAAGGAAACAACACCCACATATGTCGTCGTCGGTGCCAAGCGTGAAGCTTTCACTTGGGAACTCGCCAATACCACCAGGAGGCACCCATGCTGCTCCCATAGCGAGAGACATGCCAACCCCGCCAAATCCATGCACGACCAGAGCCACCCACCCCCTGCCCCTTGCCGCCCACATGGATAAGAGGAGTAGGCATCGCCGTCACCCCGAGGCCTATAGGAAAGCCCACCGTGGATCTCGCCATCCAGAGACGCCGTCCCGGCATCCTCCGACAACTCAACACTGACGTCGGCCACAACGCGAGGTCGCCTCCCCAGCAAGCCACGAGCCTCCACCTCTACCTAGGCAGAAAACAACCAAGGTAACTGTAGGAGAACAACCAGCCCGCGGCAGGGACCTAGTCAAACCCCAATATCGACGGCCAGCTGCCAACTGGCACTACCTAGATATCTTCAGTCATCAAAAATTGTGCCATCAAACTTGGTTACCATATTAGTTCTTATTTAAATATTACAATGCAAATAAGTTTCAAATAAAATAGTTCAAAATTTAATTCAACTTGCACATTTGTTCTAGTTGTCCCCTTTAAACGTCCATGGATTTGTTGAAGATATGCCCTAGAGGCAATCATGTATGATGATATTTCCTATGTGTTTATGAATAAAGATAGTCCTTGGACATTATCACTGATGTGTATTAACAAGTATGTGACTTGTTTGTGAGACTATGCATTGTATGATGACTGTCCTAAATGGTCCCTAGTTGAAAGGGTTGCGTGGACGCGAAGCCAGTTAGACTAGCATATGACACGGTGGATGGTCCGGTCTCACTGACCATGTAGCATTAGATGCTAGCCGGATAATATGGACTCAGAAAGGTCTGGCCGGATTCGACATAGTCGGATCCGAGTCGAGATAAGGTCTGAGTTGGACAGATCCAACTATGAGACGCAGCGATAGGTCATCTGTGAGTCTCTAGTACAACATACGTTCTATGTCCTAAGACCTGAGCTGGCGCATGTACTCGGAATGGTGACAGACTTGCTTTGGGACGACCAAACGCTACTCCATGATTAGGTAGTTACAAAGGTAGGTTTCGGGCTTGTCCAGACCCATGTTGCGAGACATGGTCAAGCAAGATGAGATTTACCCCTCCTACCAGGAGAGATATACTCTGGGCCCCTCGATGATCCGACTTGGATGAGCATGGCATGCGATAAGGATTATGAGATAATCTGAATGTTGGTCGGATTCACCGGAACGAGAAAGAGGTCATGCTGCAAAAAGGGTGACCATATCGCCTTGTGCACGACAACATATATCGTGTGGCAAAGGGAACAGAAGTGTGAAGTGCAGGTTCACCTAACCAGCTTCATCGGACACTTGGAGTCGGCATGTTTTGCTACAGGCTGCTACCGACTGGTCGAGTCGGATGTGATCTGACTCATGACCAAGTGAACGAGAACCTAAGGGGTCGCACGCTTAAGGGAAGGAACACGTGAGCTTTAGGATTCGTGCATGGCCCAAGAGTTGAGCCCGCGCCAGGTACCTATATATAGTGGAGGTGCAGCACACCCATCCAGTTGATCACTTCGACGCCGTCATTAGGGTTTGCATGTGTTGTAAATAGCCACCTTCACTCGCCGTCGCCGACCGTGTGATCGTACCTAGTAGTCCGCCGCACGGGTGTTCCTTCTGCACGCGCGGATACCGATAGAGGCGGTACACTTGCGCCGCTCTGGCGAACCTGTACGTGGGGATCCGACAACCAGTTGTTCGAGGGAGATCGGAACGGCTGTTCGAGGGAGATCAGAACGAGGAGGAGACGGACCACACGAACGCGCTGCCCAACTCTACTTCTGTTGCACGGCACTACGCGTCTAGTGGTAATGATTTGTGATCCATCTCCGTAGCATGTTCTTGGATGTTCTATGCATAGGAAAAATTAATTGGCATGCGATGCACCTACGGTAGAACCCAACAGTGGTATCAGAGCCTCTATTATAGGATTTGGATTCAGATCGGATGCATATTTGATATGTGGAGGCAGCGGATGAGATCCGTCGTCGTTCATGAGATCGGCTATGTGCACAGTTGATGGGATCAACTGCACATCGGGATAGATTGAGGTTATGTTTTCTATCAATCGGAATCGATGAGGTCGTGACACAACCTACCCCTACCGGTCGGTATCCTCCATCGAGGTTAACCGTGAAACGTAAATCCGATTCGGGTTCACGATGATCGATGAGATTGGTCAGATCAGAAAATTCGGCGTGATCGGAGTGCAGATGTGATCTGTGATTTCTGAAAACGTGTGCGTAGCGCCTTGTATTTCGTACACGATCACACAAACTGGTAGGATGTGATTCTATGCATAAGTTTGTTTTGCAGGTTTGATGTGAATAGTATGGCTGATATGTATGTGATGCATGTGTGTTACTTAACATGACCTGCGTGTCATGATTGTCAGCCGGCAGGAGCCAAAGTGCTGTCATTATATTGTATAACGACCTGCGTGTCGACTTGTGATTCTCTATAAATTCATTACTAGTTATAGTAGTTGGAGGAAAAGATCAAGTTCGAGGTTTTGGCGTCCTGGCGTGACGGACAAGATGGAGTTCTGCCTTGGTCATCGGAGTAGGAGCCGGACATGGAAGGAGGCCCATGATGGAGCCATACTATTTCACATATTTATGTTTATATGTGATTGATATTGCTTTTTGTTTCTATGCATGTTATAATGGTAGAAAGATCCCTCATTAATATCAAGTATATTGCCATCCCGGATGTTGCACCTTCGCACGTCAAGTATGTCTACTGGTGGGCTCATAAAATTGAGGTGCTACTAGGTGTCCTTGAACTGGAGGGTTCGTGTCGGACACGGACATGCACTGCATCGGGTTAACTTGACAAGGCTATCAAAACGGTTTTGGGCCTTGTGGCAGAGAAGGTTGAGAGCCGGGGTATGAGATACCTACCCAACCGACAGGAGTCGTATAGAGATACGATTAGCAAGGATTTGCTTACCGAATAGGCAAGTTGGCTAGCAGTGATGCTAAAGCTCACTAGTCGCTCGCGCTAGACGGGTCCTGAATCACTCAAAGTTTGCGGAGGGATGCTGACTTCAGTGGGAGTAGTTCTGTTTAAGGCTTGAATTATTCTACATAAACATATTGCTTAGTGATTGCATATTTTTTTGTTGTAGATCAATGACACCACCTGCTCAACTCAACTTTGCATTAAAATCAATTCTGGAAAAGGATAAACTGAATGGAACAAATTTTACCACCTGGTATAGAAATCTGAGAATTATTCTCAAGCACGATAAAAGGAGCATGTTCTAGAGGATCCACTTTCAGAGGAACCTGCCGAGAATGCTAATGCCACAACCAAGAATGCCCACCAGAACCTCGTTGATGATTCAAACGAGATCAGCTGCCTCATGCTGGCTTGTATGGATCCCGATTTGCAACATCATTTCGAAAACATTCAGGCTTTCGATATGATCGAGAGTTTGAACACTACAAGAAATATGCTATCTTGTGACCTTCTGTCAGTGACCTTGGAAAAAATGGTCGTAAATCTATGACCTTTTGAGTCAAATTGGTCGTAAGCTGTCCAGAGGGGTCCTAACACTAAACACCAACGACCATTTTGGTCAGAAAGGTCATAATTTCCTTAATTGAAATGGTCATAAAGCGAACAACACCAGTCCACTGCCTTATTTCTAGCTGATAATGACCAATATAAATGGTCGTAAGCTATGACTTGGCACCACCTCACCAGTTTTGCCTGTGTGTCATGTCCATGTGTCAGTTTTTGCCTACGTGCCATGTCCATGTGTCAATTTTTGCCCTAGGTTGTGAACCAACATATATCTCTGTTATTCCCAAAATTCTCATAAATTCTTTGTATCATATCTTCATCAAATATGTCAAAAAACCTTCTTGCCTAGTTCAAAAATAATTCAAAAATATTCATTTTCCTATTCTATTCAGAACAACACTTTGTGAAGGAAGTGCTACTTATATATTCTTGATTGCCCTCAAAAATTTAGGAACTCTTTCCTATCCAAATCATTGCCTCATGGCAAAATTCAGCTCCATTTGCCCAGTAAATCGTCCTCGGCAAATTTCCAAAATATTCGTTCACCTAGAAGCTTTGTGAAGGAAGTACTGGCTATACATATCATAACGATTTGATTTTTTCCCAGATCTTCTATATGCCCAAATAATAGCTATCCACAAAATTTTAGCCCCGTCTAACAATCCATGTGAGCTCATCATCCAATCTTTGTTTCTAGTAATATTTTCAATTTGTGAAGCAACTACATTTTATATTTCTTTATAATTTCTAAAAATTTACTAGTACATGACCATGATCACAGAACCTCCCTCCACCAAATTTTAGCTCATTTAATTTAGCCAATTTCCCTCAACATTTTTCCTAATATTCTCTTCAGTGGAGAGCATTGTGAAGCAAGTACCATTTTTATTTACCCAAATAGTATGAAACTTTTACGGTGCCTTCATATGCCCAAATTATCCTCCTCCTACAAAATGCAGCTTAATCCAATCATCTATGTGAGCCCAGCTTCAGTTTCTACTTTCTGTCCAGATTGGCACATTGCAAAGTAAGTGCTATATAGACCCCTCGTATTGCCCTCAAACTTTTTGGGCGATCTTCCATATCCAAATAATTGCCACATGCCAATATTCAGATCAATCCATTCATTATTTTGAGCCCAGCTTCAACATTCACATTTCTGTACAGTGTGGTAGTTTGCAAAGAAAGTACCACCTAAGCTCATCCATTTGAGCTGAAAATTTGTGAAGACAGTCTTCTTAGTAGATGATCATCCTCAGCCAAAACTCACGTCCATTGTCCATGTGCATTTCTCGTACCGCTAATCAAACACTTGGCTGCTAATTCATGTTTGAGCAAAGTTCCGTATCCTCATGACATTCTTCTACTGTATTGTTCTTCCTAGCACCTACCTAGGGAGTATCCAGCCCACTAGACATGTCTATGCCATCTAGAACGCATGGCAATGCAACGGTCAAGTGGTGACCACGCGGCGGGCATGCGAGTTTACGTGCTTTGGAGTTGGGACACTCGACCACCGTCCAAACCTCGACGTATCACCACCAAACCATGTATTTCTGATTAAGCTGATACTAATGTAACTAGAAATGATTTTTTCAAAAAACCATGAGCAAACTATAAGGCAGCTGTAGTTCAAATTTGTCTCGGTTCCTATTGAATCAGCAGAGTTTTGTCTCTTTCACTAGAGGTGGATCGAAAGCTTTTGGCACAAAATTTTTTTGTCAATTGTGCATTAAATATGTCCCCATATTTTATAAAAATGATTTTGTCCAATTTTGCAAAAAATATTTGGTAGGTCCTTCACAAAAAAACTCATTTTGGGCACTCGAAGAAAGGAAAATGAATTTTTTGTGCAAAGAAAATGAAAAGTCCCTTTGTCAACATTGTTTGTCATTCCAACATGCACTATTGTGCACAATATGATATCATTTGAACAAACTATGCCATGAATGTGACCATAAGATTGATCATTTGGCTTGAAAGCCATGAATCTTCACACATGATAGGTCATTTCTGAGAACATATTTTTAAACTAATTACTGTATTACAAGTTTATTATTTTTCCAGGTAACTTGGTCACATACGATTACACAACGTGAAGGTTTTGCATTTTTTTATTTTTTTTTAATTATTTATGCCCGTTTCAAAATGCGATCGAAATAGCGGGCATGACCGTTCATAGCTAGGGGTTGAATCTTGCCATAATTTTATTGGATCTCTGATTAAATAGATACTTATTGAACTAGAAATGATTTTTGGAAAAAATAAATAGCAAACTATGAGGCACCTCTAGTTCAGATTTGACCCGCTTCCAAGTGAATCGACAAAGTTTTCTCTTTTTCATGAGAGGTGGATCAAAAGCTTTTGACACCAGACCATTTGACAATTGCGCATTAAATATGGCCTAATAATTTATAAAAATGATTTTTTCCAATTTTTCAATGAATATTTGGTAGGTCCTTCACAAAAAAACTTATTTTGGGCACTCGAAAAAAGGAAAATGATTTTTTTGTGCAAAGAAAATGAAAAGTCCCTTCGGCAACATTGTTTTCCATTTCAACATGCACCCTTGTACACAATATGAGATCATTTGAACAAACTATGCCATGAATGTGGCCATAAGATTGATCATTTGGCTTGAAAGCCATGAATCTTCACACATGATAGGTCATTTCTGAGAATACTTTTTTAAAATAATTACCGTATTATAAGTTTATTATTTTTCCTAGTAACTTGGTAACATATGATAATAAAAAGTGAAGATTTTGTATTTTTTGATTTTTTGAATTATTTATGCCCGTTTCGAAATACGATCGAAACGGCGGGCATGACCGTTCATAGCTAGGGGTTGAATCTTGCCATGATTTTGTTGGATCTCTGATTAAATAGATAATTATTTAACAAGAAATGATTTTTGGAAAAAATAAATAGCAAACTATGAGGCACCTCTAGTTCAGATTTAACCCGCTTCCAACTAAATCGGTAGAGTTTTGTCTTTTTTACGAGAGGTGGATCAAAAACTTTTGACACCAAACCATTTGCCAATTGCGCATTAAATATGGCCTAATATTTTATAAAAATTATTTTGTCCATTTTTGCAATGAATATTCGGTAGGTGCTTCACAACAAAACTCATTTGGGGCACTCGAAAAAAGGAAAATGATGTTTTTGTGCAAAGAAAATGAAAAGTCCCTTATGCAACATTGTTTGTCATTCCAATATGCACACTTGTGCATAATATTATATAATTTTTAACAAGTATTACTAGGGACCAAACTATAAGAAAATTGTTTTTGGTGCAAGATTTTTGAGAAAAAATAAGAAAAGAGATAGAGATAAGTGTTGGATGTGGGAAGAGTATTGGAGCGTTGGATGTAGTAGGAGTGGATGGTCATGATCTAATCCAAGGAAGGGATCCGTGACCTCGCTTGTGATTGGATTGTACGTTTCCATCTGCTGGCAAAGAAAAAAGGACGAGAAGAAAAGTAACGAGAGGACACAAACCTAGCTCCCCTCTCTCCCCCATAACTCCTATCCGCTGTCGTCGCCGCCGCCACATGCGGCAGCCGATCCAGGTTTGTAGGTATTTTAGAAAACCCCGGAGATTTGGGTCCAAATTTTGAAGATTCAAGTGCGAAACAACTAGCCAATGAGAAGCGAGGAACCACCTACACGCGGATCACCATGTTGGAGACGATATGAGCCATCCATCACACATCCATCCAACGGTGGATATTCCACCGAAAAACCAAAACCCTATCACACCTACACCGAGGCTCTCACCACCGCCGTCTCTCTCACTCTCCAGATCTGATCCGCTCTGGCTCCGTCTCCTACCCATCGCCGTCGCCGCACACCACCGTCGCCGCTCACTCACCCTCACCCTCACCAACGCCGACTCCCAGCGCCGCCGCACACCACCGTCGTCCTCCCCTCCCTTTACCTAGGCCCAGCTCGAGTAGGAGTCCTAGATCAGCGACGGCGGTCGCAGCCATGCTCCCTCAATTTGGAGCCGGGATTCGGCGACAATGGCTTCCTCCCTCCTCCTCTTCCCCACAAGTGCGCTCGTCTCCCCCACTGCCACGCGGAGCCGCCTCTCCAACTCCTATTCCTACGCTCCACGCCTCCAATTCACCAAGCGCCTCAGATTCAGCGTGTTGAGGCTGTGCAGCGCACGCCCTAGCGCTCGGCCTTCAACCAGCGGTGGGCGCCTGAGCTCACCCCGGAGGAGCTCCTAACGGAGGAGACCGATGAGCCGACGATCGGGCACGGCCGGGAGGAGTTGGAGGCCATATGGAACGCGCTCATCGCCGAGCCCCTCTGGCCTGTCCTGCTCGCCTTGCGTGAGATCAGGGACCGTAGCCACTTCTTCCGCTGCTGCAGCTACCACACCGGGATCGCTGCTCGTACGTGACTTTGTGTGTGTTTGTATGGCCAGGTTTCTTCTTGGTTAATTGTACATGTTCTGAATTTCTGATGCGATATAAACAGTATAACCGAGAATATAATCTGTATATGACACCGTTGGTTACTCTTATTCATTCGGTTTCTTGACACCACACTAGTTTCATCTCATATTGATTTAATTTCAATTGAAGACATGGAAACATGGCCTACATGCAAAGTATCCAAGGAACCATTGCACAGAACTCAAATCATGTTTTCACATTGTTTCCAGGCCCATTGTTGATGATTGTTGGTTTCTGCCAACTCCATAAATTAGTACCAACCCTGTTCATGGATATAGTTCTTGGATATATATTCTACAAGTTAAGTGTTTTAGCAGTAGAACTGAGAAGAAATGGGAAGGCAAACCATTTGTGTGCTCGATATAGCTCGGTGAGTTTCGAAACTCAAACTATATCATTTGTGTTTATATTTTATAACAGAGAAAACAAATATATCAAAGTTTGCACTCTGGACCCTGCTAAAAGATTTGTTAGTGCCTAGAGATTGGAACGAAAGAGTAGTCATAGACTGTATAACTCATTTTAAACTTTATGACATGAGCGGTTCCATAGAAACCATTCGGGGAGTGATAGCCTTTGGTGGTTCCCTGATTTCTTGTGTTTATGATGGATGGATGGATGGATGGTCGGTGATGCCACATTTGTAGTTGAGCTCATTCAGATAGGACAACAGCATACTACTACTACTACTACTTCTCTCAGTCACATTTTTTCTAGTTTAGCAATGGTTGTAGGCATCATGTAAAAAGAGACAAATGGCTGCATATTTGTTGTTTGTGAGCTAAAAACAATTTGTTGTTTGGTATGTGTGTAGCAGCAGGAGGATTCCTTCGGTACGACAATAGAAAGAGGACACATGGCTGCATCTACAAGGTTAGCAGTAGCAGCAGCTCGGTAGATGCAGGTACACCGCCAGGGGAAGGTCTCCCTTCTCTTGTAATTTCATTCAATTTCACCAGGCTTTGTTGCTAAGACCAGAGCCTACTACTTCTAGTTGTGCCAGTCAAATCGGTTTCTAGTCTAGTGATGCCAAGTGTTGCATGAATATTGGATTTGGACAAGTGATTTTTTTTCTAGATAACTATTGCATGAGTTGAGCATGTCTACTTGGGCTACTTGGGCTGCTTAATTTTCTATGATTCCCAAAACTTTTTAGCCCCTTACCAGCCATAACATGCTCTGTACAACTAGTACACATACTTTTGGCTGGATCTCCTCACACTACAAGCAATTATATAATATGGAATAAGATCTATTCTTTCTAGTTTAATTTAGTGACAAGTGTTGCATGCATATTTGATTTACATGCAGCAAGGACAACTGATTTTTTTAGAAAACTATTGCTTGAGTTGAGAATGTTTAGCTGGACCACTTAATTTTATTAATATTGATGGTAAAGACATCACATGTTTCTTTTCTAAGACACAAACATGTTTTTTCATTGTTGAGCTTCTAGGCTCCTATGCATCAGCAACCATTGATTTTGATTTCAGCTCATCAACCATTTGTCCTTCTTGTGCAGCAGATGGATTCCATCGGTACATCATCAGAAAGAGGTCCATGATTCCAACGAGTGCAAGCACCGTTAACACCAGGTACTAATCTCACCCAGCTTTTATATAGCATCCATCGCCAGTTCATTGCTTATACCCTTTGCTGCCCCGAAATCAGGAGCGAGGTGACATAGAGGGGCTCGATAACGGTCCTGGAGAGTGGGAATTTTTGTTTCCTAGCTTAGCACTCGAGTTAAAGTATGGTCCTAGAGAGGTCATGTTTTGTTCAATTTGGTAGCATTGATTCCCTGATTTCTAGTGCTTATGATGGATGGATGATCTGTGCTGCCATATTTGTAGTTGAGATCATTCATATAGGATCACAGCCTACTGCTTCTACTTCTCTTAGTCACATTTCTTTATTGTATAATGATGCCAAAATGCAGCAGGGACACATCATTGTTCAGATAATTATTGCTTGAGCATGTTTACTTGGACCGCTTAATTATATCTTGATGGAAAAAACATCACACAGGCGTTTCTTTTGTAAGACACAAACATGTCTTCATTGTTGGCCTTCATGAGTGGCATGGTAATCACATATGTGTCCACACTAGTTATATGATGTGTTGTGAGCGTGTGATGATGGAAGATTCAGGTTTTTGCTACTGATTTTTTCATCATCATTATGCATGTGTACTAGGTGAACCAAGGTTTTTAACTGTCAAATATTGTCATGTCCAGAACCATGACTCTACATATATATTTTCATGTCCAGAACCATGACTGTACATATACTCATATAAAAACCATTCACAACCTTTGTTCACTAGTTCCAACCAGTAGCTTCTAGATCCAACTAGTAACTCCGAGCTGATGGATTATTATTACGTTGTTGTGTTATGCAAGAGCAAGAGTGGCAACCGTGTTAATTTTTTCCTACGCAAATAACTAGCAATCGTGTTAATTTTGAAGCCTGATGCGCTTTAGATGTTAAATTTGTGTATATATACGATCTTTTCTATGTATATGTATATATATATATATCCTCCTGGTGAGATGTTTGAATACAGTTTTGTAGGCAAGTTAATGATTGTGTGCCAAATGTTTTTGTTTTCTCCCTTTGGTCCATGGACACCAATAAAGGAGATGAGTATTAAATGACTTTGTACTAAATGGAAACAATCTCTGTATGGTGTACATAAATATCGAGTTTAAAGCTGATCTATAGAAAATATTGTTGCATGTAACTTTTTACTTGATTCCTCTTTTACAGGAGCTCCACGCTTAAGATGGTTGGAAAGTGTGAAAATGTGAAAAAAAGTGCAAAGTCGTGAAGCCATATCCAGCAAAGAGTTGTCTGTTCTATTTGACTGTAATAGATGGTAAAAATTGTAATAATTTCTAGCATGTCTGGGTGTAATAAACTGTAAATATTGTAATAGACTAATTTAGTTTTATTTCATGAATTTCGTCCGTTCTCTATTCTGTTTGAAATATTTGATTGTGAGTGTGAAATATTTTATTATGAATGTGATATGATATTGTGTGAAATGGGAACCTGACTCGTGTGACCCACTTATGAAATAATATGAAAAATTTGAAAAAATTTCATGTGTGGTATCAATTTATGAGATGAACAAAAAACATCTCCAAAATATAATATCCAAAGATTAGAAAATCAATAGATTGTAAAAGACCAAAGCCCAAAAGTAATAAGGCCAAAATGTTGGGCTTGGCCCATGTAACCCAATAGAATTCACATGAAAATTAATAATATAAAGATCGAATTTTTGGGCTCGGCCCATGTAAAACACCGAATTGGACCGGATCAATTCTTATCAATGACCTTTTTATTTGGTTGTAATTTTGCCAGGTCAGCTTGCCATGTTGGATCCGACGTGGCCTGGGCAGAAAACCAACGACCAAAACAAATGGTCATTGAGCTTATGACCTTTTTTGTCATAAACGTCTATGACCTGTCCAGAAGAAAGATCCTTAATTTCCATTTTTGACCCTCAGCTTTTGACCATCAGTTTTTGGTCACAAAAAGCTCATAAAAGGAAAACAGTGACCATTTAGTGATCAATAGTGAAGGTCACAAGATAGCATATTTCTTGTAGTGGAAGAGCATGTTTCAGGTACAGGCTAGGACCGAAAGGTTCAACGTCTGGCAGTCCTCGACGGACTATAAGCTGAAGGAGGGTGATCCACTAAGCCCGCATGTGATCAAGATGATCGGGTACGTGCAAGCTTTGGATTGGTTAGGCTTCCCACTTGGGGACGAGCTGTCCATGGATGCAATATTGGGTTCTCTTCCACCTAGCTATGGGACGTTCGTCTCAAACTATCATATGCACGGCATGGATAAGAAGCTCACTGAATTACATGGGATGCTCAAGGTGGCAGAGCAAGATATTAAGAAAGGCACGCATCAAGTGTTGATGGTGCAGAACTCGGCTAAGTTCAAGAAGAGTTGGTCCAAGAAAAAGGGTAAGGCAAAGGGCACGGAGAAGGCTGTCTCCACCGCTGAGCCAAAGTCCAGACCGAACTCAAAGACCATTTGCTTTCACTGCAAGGAAGCTGGTCACTGGAAGAGGAACTGTAGCAAGTGGCTTGCTGAGCACGGCAAGAAGGCCAGAGATGCTTCTTCAGGCAAAGGTACACTTGTTACATATGTTATAGACATTTACCTTGTTGACATACCTATTAGCTCTTGGGTATTTGATACCAAATCGGTTGTTCATATTTGCAACTCGATGCAGGGGCTGGTAATAACTAGGCGTGTGGCACAAGGGGAGATTGACATCAGGGTCGACAACAAAGCAAGATTTGTTGCGTTGGAGGTCGGCACGATGCAGCTCAAGCTTCCTTCTGGATTTATTTTGGAATTGAATAATTGTTATTACATTCCCACACTTAGTCAGAACATTATTTCTGCCTCATGTTTGATGAGTCAAGGTTATGAATTCAATATAAAGGACAATGGTTGTTCATTTTATTTGAATGGAATGTTCCATGGCTATGCACCCATAGTAGATGGGCTATTTATTTTAAATCTAGAAACGGAACCAGTCTATAACGTGAATGTCACTAGGCATAAGCCTAATGAGATAAATCTGACATACTTCTGGCATTGCCGGCTGGACACATTAGTCTGAAATGCATGAAGAAGCTCCATGATGATGGACTCCTAACTTCGTCCGACTTCGGGTCGTTCGACACATGCGAATCATGCTTGCTAGGCAAGATGACCAAGTCTCCTTTTGCAAAGAGTTGCGAGAGGGCGTCCGAGCTGTTGGAGCTTATACACAGTGATGTGTGTGGTCCAATGAGCACAACGGCCAGAGCTGGCTATCGGTACTTCGTGACTTTTACCGACGACTTGAGTACATATGGATATATCTATTTGATGAGGCACAAGTCGGGAACTTTTGAAAAGTTCAAAGAGTTTCAGAACGAGGTTGAAAATCATCTCGGCAAGACGATAAAACTTCTACGATCAGATCGTGGAGGTGAGTACATGAGCCAGGAGTTTGATAATCATCTAAAAAGCCAAGGTATAGTACCTCAGCTCACACCTCCGGGTACAACGTAGAGAAACGGTGTGTCAAAATGGAGAAATCGAACCTTGTTGGACATGGTTTGGTCGATGATGAGCAAATCGGATTTACCCTTGTCATTCTGGGGATACACTCTAGAAACTACAGCTTTCACACTTAATAGGGTACCATCTAAATCCGTAGACAAGACACCACATGAGCTGTGGACTAGCAAGAGTCCTAGTTTGTATTTTCTAAAGATTTGAGGTTGTGAAGCATTTGTCAAGCGACTTATGTCGGACAAGCTTACACCCAAGTCGGATAAATGCATATTCGTGGGATATCCGAGGGAAACCTTGGGATATAACTTCTACAACCGAGAAGAGAACAAATTGTTTATTGCTCAGAACGGGGTTTTCCTAGAGAAATAGTTTCTCAATCGGGAGGCCAGTGGGAGAACGGTGCGACTCAAAGAAATTCGAGATCCACTTGGGGACGACTCGGTTGGTGATGAGATCATACTAGAGTTGATCAGGGAACCCGTAGTGGAGTCGGCACCGGAGCCACGGAGGTCGGAAAGATTGCGTAGAGTGTGCGATGTATTGTTGCTGGAAAGCGATGAGCCGGCCACGGATGTAGAAGCGATGGTGAGCCCAGATTCCAAGGCATGGCTAGAGGCCATGAGATCCGAGTTAAAGTCCATGGATGAGAATCAAGCCTGGGACTTGGTTGATCCGCCACCTGGCGTAGTTGCCTTGGTTGCAAATGGGTCTTTAAGAAGAAAACCGATGTGGATGGAAAAGTTCATATCCACAAAGCTTGGCTTGTCGCTAAAGGTTATGGACAAGTTCAAGGAATTGACTACGACGATACCTACTCGCCTGTAGCGATGCTAAAGTCGGTGAGGATCATACTAGCTATAGATGCATATTTCGATTATGAGATATGGCAGATGGATGTCAAAACGGCTTTCCTTCATGGAAATTTAAAAAGAGGATGTATACATGATACAGCCCGAAGGTTTTGTCGATCCAACTAATGTTGGTAAAATATGCAAGCTCAAGAGATCCATTTATGGATTGAGGCAAGCATCTCGGAGTTGGAATATTCATTTTGATGAAGTCATCATTGACCTTGGTTTCATCAAGAATGAAGAGGACTATTGTTTATACAAGAAGTCTAGTGGGAGCTCGGTAGTATTTTTGATCTTGTATGTGGATGACATACTGCTAATCGGAAATGATGTTTCGATGCTGAACTCAGTCAAGGAATCATTGAATGGTAAGTTTTCGATGAAAGACCTTGGAGAGGCAGTGTACATTTTAGGCATCAAGATCTATAGAGATAGATCGAGGAGGCTGCTCGGCTTGAGCCAGAGCACGTACATAGACAAAGTATTGAAGAGGCTCAACATGAGTGAGGCCAGGAAAGGGTTCTTGCCCGTCTCACATGGTATAAGGCTAAGCAAGACTCAAAGTCCTATGACTTCTGATGAGCGAAACCGGATGAGTAGGATTCCATATGCCTCGGCAATTGGATCCATCATGTATGCCATGCTATGTACACGGCTTGATGTTCCCTATGTAATAAGCTTAACAAGCAGATACCAGGCCGACCCAGGTGAGAGTCACTGGGCAGCGGTGAAAACTATCTTGAAGTACCTGAAAAGGACTAAAGAGATGTTCCTAGTTTATGGCGGTGAGGAGGAGCTCTGCGTAAAGGGTTACGCTGATGCTAGTTTCCAAACCGATAGGGATGATTGTCGATCACAAATTGGATTCGTGTATGTCATGAATGGAGGAACAGTTAGCTGGACGAGTTCCAAGCAAGATACGGTGTCCGACTCCACAACAAAGGCCGAATACATTGCAGCTTGTGAAGCCGCAAAGGAAGGTGTTTGGATTCGGAAGTTCTTGGAAGATGTTGGTGTGTTCCCGGGCTGGTCAAAACTGTTGAACCTTTATTGTGATAATTCAGGTGCCATCGCACAGGCCAAGGAGCCAAGACAACACCACAAGACCAGGCACATAGACCGAAAGTATCACTTGATACGAAAGCTCATAGAGAAAGGTGATACCAATTTATGCAAGATTCATACGGATTCAAATGTTGCAGATCCATTGACTAAGCTACTTCCACAACCTAAGCATGAGGGGCACGTTAGAGCTATGGGCATTCGATGTCTAGTTGATTGACTCTAGTGCAAGTGGGAGACTGTTGGAGATATGCCCTAGAGGCAATCATGTATGATGATATTTCCTATGTGTTTATGAATAAGATAGTCCTTGGACATTATCATTGATGTGTATTAACAAGTATGTGACTTATTTGTGAGACTATGCATTGTATGATGACTATCCTAAATGGTCCCTAATTGAAAGGGTTGTGTAGACGCGCAGCCAGTTAGACTAGCATATGACACGGTGGATGGTCCGGTCTCACTGACCATGTAGCATTGGATGCTAGCCGGATAATATGGACTCAGAAAGGTCTGGTCAGATTTGACATAGTCGGATCCGAGTCGAGACAAGGTCTGAGTTGGACAGATCCAACTATGAGACGCGGCAATAGCTCATCTGTGAGTCTCTAGTACAACATACGTTCTATGTCCTAAGACCTGAGCTGGCGCATGTACTCGGGATGGTGACAGACTTGCTTTGGGACGACCAAACGCTACTCCGTGAGCATATCCGGTTTATTATGTACAAAGGTAGGTTTCGGGCTTGTCCAGACCCATGCTGCGAGACATGGTCGAGCAAGATGGGATTTGCCCCTCCTACCAAGAGAGATATACTCTAGGCCCCTCAGGTGATCCGACCTAGATGAGCATGACCATGCGATGAGATTATGAGATAATCCGAATGTTGGTCGGATTCACCGGAACGAGAAAGAGGTCGTGCTGCAACAAGGGTGACCATATCGCCTTGTGCACGACAACATATATCATGTGGCAAAGGGAACAGAAGTGTGAAGTACAGGTTCGCCTAACCATCTTCATCGGACACTTGGAGTCGGCATGTTTTGCTAGAGGCCACTACTGACTGGTCCAGTCGGATGTGATCTGACTCGCGACCAAGTGAACGAGAACCTAAGGGGTCGCGTGCTTAAGGGAAGGAACACGTGGGCTTTAGGATCCGTGCGAGGCCCAAGAGTTGAGCCCGTGCTGGATGCCTATATATAATGGAGGTGCAGCATACCCATCCGGTTTATCGCTTTGGTGCCGTCATTAGGGTTTGCATGTGTTGCGAATAGCCACCTCCACTCGCCGCCGCCGACCGTGTGATCGGACCTAGTAGTCCGTCGCACGGGTGTTCCTCCTGCACGCACGGATACCGTTATAGGTGGTGCACTTGCACCGCTCCGGCGATCATGTACGTGGGGATCCGACGACCGGCTGTTCGAGGGAGATCGGAACGGTTGTTTGAGGGAGGTCAGAACGAGGAGGAGACGGACCACACGAACGCGCTGCCCAACTCTACTTCCGCTGCACGGCACTGCGCGTCTAGTGGTAATGATCTGTGATCCATCTCCGTAGCATGTTCTTGGATGTTCTGCGCGTAGAATTTTTTTAAGTGGCATGCGATGCACCTACGATAGAACCCAACAGGATTTTCAATCAAAAAAAATTTGAGCTTCACACGAGTTTCTCGATGTCGAATTTGTTGATGCATTTGAGCGTACTCCTTAAGCGTGGCCGGATTTTGATGTGGAAGTTGATATGATCACCCATATCTAAAATTCCAGACCCCCGGCGGCATCTTCACCCTTATCTTCCACATCATGTTGTGCATGATCACACAAGATGTCATACCCACAAGATCTTCAGATCTCATTATTTATCAGGTCTACGAACAACTGTAAAACGAGCTCGGATCACCGACAGCTTAGGAAAGTGGCTTGGCGACCGAGTGGAGCGGCAGAGGTCGCGGAGGTCCGACGAGGGCTTGACGGGCGGCTAAGGTGGTACAACGACGGTGTCAGCGAGGGAGGAATCGGATGCATAGAAAGGGGGGGTGGAAACGCAGGTTCCTCATGTGGTTTTGGAAGATCCAGGGATGTCGGAGTCCTACGTGATGACCGTCTGAACTCCCGCAAAGCCCCCTAGTATGCTACGGGTTTGCAAGAAAATGGATGCACGGACCGGTCCATGGACCAATGCGGGATGATGTTGGATGATAAACTCTGTCCACCAATGAGCATCTGCTTTGAAGATGTCCTAACCATCATCAAACACTGTTTTCTAAATATATTTTTTTGTCATTTTCCCCGTGTTCCTCTCATCAATCTTCCCCTTCTCCGAATTTTAGGGTGGGCCTCCTTCTTGCTAATCAAAAAAGGGAAACGGTTGTTGTCTGCGTGCCGGACGAATCGTTCCGCCGGACGCACACTGCGCGTGTGATTAAAATTGAACCAACACACCACGATGCATGTGAGGGCCCCACGCACCGTTGTATGGTCAGACTTATCTTCTCCACTGTGCTCTCCACCACTCATTCTCTTCCCGTGACCTTTTTCTTCGCTCATCTCCTCTCCACACTTCTTGTTTTCATCTCTTTCTTCATACTCCCTCCCGTCCTAAAATAAGTGTCTCAACTTTGTACTAGCTCTAGTATAAAGTTGTACTAAGTTTGAGACACTTATTTTAGGACGGAGGGAGTACATCTTTTCCTTTGCCATGAGACAAGAACCCCATAGCTCGGCGCGTGCATCGGCGTGCTCTGCCCATAGATTGGCGATGGCGACTAGTGCTGCAACCAGCATCGCTGATGCTGGAGGACGACGGATACAAGTACTGGAGACCCCGCGGCGGCCGGCGTTCAAAATCTTGGCCAATTTTTTGCTGCAACCAAGTGCTTTATTTGAAACAAACCCCAAAAATTGCTATCATGCTTTTGTCCCCCTGCTGGAACCAGTGTATTTTTTTGGCTACAACTGTTTTTGATTTTTGTTGGAACTAATCAATTTTTTCGCTTCCATGTCTGCTTTCTGGGAACCATTGTATCATTTTTGCTACAACCGTTTTCATTTTTGCTACTATTGTCTCGTTGATTTGTTACATCCATTTTTCATGAGGTTATTGAGACCCACGAATATGTGTTTTTTTGCTGTGACCATTGTTGATTTTTGCTACATTGGTGTCAGCAATTGTTGCTTTTTCATGCCCGTGTGAATAAGAGCTTCAACCAAAAATGGTGGCGAGCAGCGACCTGCAATGACAGCGACGGAATTTTGCTACAAGAATTTGCTACAATCACTAGCTTTTTTGCTACATCCATCATGGATTTTTGTGACATCCATTGCAGACGCTCTTTTGAGCTCGTCGGCGATGCACTTCGAGCTCGTCGGCCATGGGCATGGTCACCGAGGGGCACGCGAGCATGCGGTCACGTGCCGGTTGCCACCGTCGTGGATCCAACGGATCCGGCCGCCGCTGATGCGGATCAGAGACAGGCCATCGCGGGGCAGGCCGCTCCCTTTTTTTTCTCATTGTGTCGTGGGGCTTTGGCACAGATCCGATGGTCCATAATCGTTGCTGGTGGGGCCGACCGACCAAAAGTTTCGGTCCGTACGCCCGCGCCTAGCAGTCCCCATCAAAAATTGCCGCCAAAACTCTGTACGTAAATTTTCGTTACTAATTCACGTAGGGGTGGCAAGTTCGTTCTGATGGGTGCACGTGGAACCATGTTTCAAAAATTCATGTCCAAACCCAACTGAAAACCATGACCCAGGGACACACACTATCTAGCTAAACTAGGTTTAATGAGACACCAAACGAAACGAAAATGCCAGCAATAGCCTCGAAAGTTCAACACACTTTCGTGCGTGCATATTTCCCCTCTCGCTCTCATCGATGGGGAGGGGTAGCTGACCTAACCCTGAGGTCTTTGACCGACAGGCCGAAAGGTCACATACGTACTCCACATCGGTCGAACGAAGCTGACTGTACACGGATGGTTAGGTGCAGTTTCCACGTCGTTTTCTATACTTCTCGGGTTGGTCATGTCGGCCCAACGGGCAGGTAGCCATTCACACAGCAAGCTTAATCCATCTATAAATGGCTCGTATCGGCCTAATCCGTTAACCAAATTAAGCGCGCGCACACACGCACGCACTACTCGAGGTCACAGAGTGTTACGGAGTACGGTACGAATTAACGTACCCGCGTAGGTACAACGAGCACAAGAAATTCGGTCCATGGAGATCACGAGCAGCACGATGGTGAAGCCGGCGTACGCCGTGCCGCACCCGCTCGTCGGCGAGAAGGTCCCGCTGACCGTCTTCGACCGCGCCGCGCTGGACATCTTCGTCCCCACCGTGCTCGCGTACCCCGCGCCGGCGCCGTCCAACGAGGCGCTCAGGGAAGGGCTCCTCAAAGCCGTCGCGCCGTACCCTCACCTGGTGGGGCGCCTCGCCCTCGACGACCACGGCCGGCGCTTCCTCCACGTCAACAACCAGGGCGTGCTCCTGATCGAGGCCACCGTCCCGGACAACCTGGCGGATGTGCTCGTCGACGGCCGCATGGCCGCAGGCGTCGAGGACCTCTACCCTACGTTACCAGAGGTACTGCATACTTGATTTTGCTTCTCTCACGAGTCCACAACTCACGTCACACCGCGCTCATGCTTGCATGTAGCCATGTACTACTATGCTTATATTATTTTTTTCCTGCATACACAGGAGAACATTGGGGTGGCGCTGCTGCAGATCCAGCTGAACAGGTACAAGTGCGGCGGTCTCGTGGTCGGCATAAGCTGTCACCACCACACCGCCGACGGCCACTCCATGAGCATGTTCTTCACCGCGTGGGCGACCGCTGTGCGCGAGGGTAAGGACTTCACAACGCCGACCCCGTTCCTCGACCGCGCAAGAACCGCCGTGCCCCGAAGCATGCCGACGCCGGTGTTCGACCACCGGTCACTGGAGTTCACGTGTGGAGACGGAGGAGACTCCTATGCCGTCGTCCCCATGGACAGGATCAAAAACCTCACTCTGCACTTCACGGCGGAGTTCGTCGCCGACCTCAAATCCCGCGTGGGCACCCGTTGCAGCACGTTCCAGTGCCTACTAGCGCACGTCTGGAAGAAGCTCACGGCGGCACGGGACCTGAAGCCGGACGAGTTCACCAAGGTGAGGGTGGCCGTGAACTGCAGGGGCAGAGCGGACCCTCCTGTGCCGATGGACTTCTTCGGGAACATGGTGCTCTGGGCTTTTCCAAGGCTTCAGGTCCGAGACATCCTGAACTCGAGCTACGGCAGCGTGGTCGGCGTCATCCGCGACGCCGTGGCGCGCCTCGACGACGAGTACGTACAGTCCTTCGTGGACTTCGGCGGAGTGGCGGACGCGAACGGGAAGGAGCTCGTGGCGACGGCGGCGGCTGCCGGCACGATGTTCTGCCCGGACGCAGAGGTGGACAGTTGGCTTGGATTCAGGTTCCATCAGCTCGATTTTGGTACCGGCGCACCGTCTGCTTTCGTGCCGCCGGACTTGCCTTTCGAGGGGCTTATGATCTTCATGCCATCGCGGAAGGCGAACGGCGGCGTCGACCTCTTCATGGCCGTCGCGGAGGAGCACGTCGCCGCGTTCGAGCAGATCTGCTACTCCTTGGATTGATCGACACACCCAGGGCTATGTTGGAATCGCTTCCATGCATGGATGCATGACGCAAAGAACGTCACGTTTATTACAAAGCAATTACACGTGCCGTGCGTACTGCATGTAGGTCTAGATGTTTTTCTCTTTCTGACGGGAAGGATTACTTTATTAACTACCCCGCGCGTTGTTACACGACATCTAGTAGGCTTGTAAATGCTAAATGGCTTGGTTTTCACTCAGTAATGTGTTTGAGAAAAGAATGCTAAATACATATTCAGTGAAAAGGGCCCGAGAAAGGATTTTTTCCCGCTTTGTATTATAATAAAGCAACCAACCGAACTATACAGTGATAGGTGCGGGAGCGGAAGCAGCATAATCACGTCCAAAAGAAATGATATAGAAAAACAAAAGAAACAAATACCGACAACGGCGGATCAACAAAAACAAAAAAGCCTCGCGACCGTAACGCCCACCGAGGATCTTGCACCAAGCTCCAAGACTCCGAAGCGCCGGTATCAATCAACATCTCCAAGAAGGATCAAGACGATGATGACGCTGCTGCCAAGGGTTTCCCTCGGTACTCGACTAGGCGAGAGGAAGGGTAGCCCACGACGCCCTCCAGGAAGGTCAGGTGACACCTAGAGGCACCATCGCGCCGGTGTAGGCCATGCCGACAGGAGTTTCCCCCGATCCCAACCCGCACCTTGGGCGCTCCGGAGCCTGCCACCAAACCAACCACCACCCTGTGCCAACATCGTCTTAAAGCCCCTATGCCGTCTCACCACGACACCACGAAGTGAGGTCGTCACGGCGATGATTCGGAGCCGGGAATAGCGGTAGCAGCACCGTCGACACGTGGGAGGGCTCAACCTCCACCGTCAACGACGGTAGCCGACCGGACGCAATAGCAGGAGCATACCAGGCTCGTGGGCCCACGGGCCCGACCGGGACATCTAAGTCCGTAAAGCTCCCGCCCTCGCGTTGCAACAGGCACGTCGCCGACACCGCCGCCCCCCGTTCGAGCTGCTCCTCCTCCTCGCCACGCAGAAGACAGCGAGGCCGCGCCGGGCCCCAGCCCGCTAGGACCCAGATGGGGCCCGAAGGGCCTAGATCTGGGCCGGGGGCGCGCCGCCGGCCACCCCACGCCACCTCGCCGCCCCGCCGCCAAGGAGCGACGCCGCCACCTCGCCCGCCGCCGGCCACCGCCGCCGGGTCGCCTGTGTTGGGGAACGTTGCATGGGAAACAAAAAATTTCCTACGCACACACAGATCTATCCATGGTGATGAGCATCTACGAGAGGGAGAGTGGATCTACATACCCTTGTAGATCGCTAAGCGGGGAGCGTTAAGAAATGCGGTTGGTGTAGTCGAACGTCTTCGCGATCCAAATCGCCGTGCGTCCCGCGATCCAATCATGATACGTCCCGCGATCCGATCACGATCCGTCCCACGAACTTGATCACGATCCTTCCGATCTAGCGCCGAACGGACGACACCTCCGCGTTCAGCACACGTACAACTTGATGACGATCTCCACCGTCTTGATCAAGCAAGAAGGAGTGGAGAGGAAGTAGAGTTCTTCGGCAGCCTGACGGCGCTCCGGCGATGGTGGTGGAGCAATTTCGGTAGGGCTTCACCTAAGCACTGCAGAAAACCGATCTAGAGGAGAAACTATGCACTGGAGATTAGGGTTTGCACGTGGCTGAAAAATCAAGTGCAAAACCCTAGAAATCCACTAGTATATATAGGAGGGAGGGAGGAGGAGAGGCAGCTTGGCCTCCAAGCCTTGGAGGCTTCGGCCAAACCAGGTGGTGGAGGTGGAGTCCACCTCCACTCCTAGTAGGACTAGGATTCACCCAATTTTGCCTTTTTTTCCACCTTTTCCTATTGGGTTTTCTTCTCCAGCTACATGGGCCTTGTGTGGGAGTTTCCACCAGCCCACTAAGGGCTGATATTCACTCTCCCACAACCCATGAAGCCTCTTGGATCGAAATACCCCTCCCGGAGGTCTCCCGGTACACTATCGGCACTCCCGGTACACTACCGATGAGCCCGAAACTTTTTCGGCGACCAAAATAGGACTTCCTATATATGAATATTTACTTCCGAACCATTCCAGAGCTCCTCGTGGCATCCGGGATCTCTTCCAGGACTCCGAACAAACTTCGGTCACCACCATACATAACTCTATACTACCGAAACGTCAGCAAACCTTAAGTGTGTAGACCCTGTGGGTTCGAGAACTATGTAGACATGACCGAGACACCTCTACGGTCAATAACCAATGGTGGTACCTTGATGTCCACATTGGTTCCTACATATTCTACGAAGATCTTTATCGGTCGAACCTCTATGTCAAGGATTCAGTTAATCCCGTATGATATTCCCTTTGTTCTTCGGTATGTTACTTGCCCGAGATTCGATCGTCGGTATCTCCATACCTAGTCCAACCTCGTTACTGGCAAGTCTCTTTACTCGTTCCGTAATACAAGATCCCATAACTAACACTTAGTCACATTTCTTGCAAGGCTTATTGTGATGTTGTATTACCGAGTGGGCCCTGAGATACCTCTCCGTCACACGGAGTAACAAATCCCAGTCTTGATCCATGCCAACTCAACAGACACCCTCGGAGACACCTGTAGAGCACCTTTATAGTCACCCAGTTACGTTGCGTCGTTTGATACACACAAGGTACTCCTCTGATATCTCTGAGTTGCATGATCTCATGGTCATAGGAACATATACTTGACATGAAGAAAACAGTAGCAATAAACTGACATTATCATAAGCTACGTTTGTAGTTTGGGTCTTGTCCATCACATCATTCTCCTAATGATGTGATCCCGTCAAATGACATCTCATGTCCATGGCTAGGAAACCTTAACCATCTTTCGATCAACGAGCTAGTTCACTAGAGGCATACTAGGGACATTGTGTTTGTCTATGTATCCACACATGTATCCATGTTTCCAATTAATACAATTATAGCATGATAATAAACGATTATCATGAACAAGGAAATACAATAATAAACACTTTATTTATTGCCTCTAGGGCATATTTCCAATAGTCTCCCACTTGCACTAGAGTCAATAATCTAGTTCACAACACTATGTGATTTACATTATAATGAATCGAACACCCATGCAGTTCTGGTGTTGATCATGTTTAGCCCTTGGAAGAGGTTTAGTCAACGAGTCCGCAACATTCAGATCCGTGTGCACTTTGCAAATATTTATATCTTTCTCCATGATGTAATCGCGGATGGAGTTGAAGCGTCGCTTTATGTGTCTGGTCCTCTTGTGAAACCTTGGTTCCTTGGCCAGAGCAATGGCACTTGTGTTGTCACAGAACAGGTTCATTGGATTCAGTGCACTGGGCACTACTCCAAGATCTGTCATGAATTGCTTCATCTAGACACCTTCCTTCGCCGCCTCCGAGGCTGCGATGTATTCCGCTTTGCACGTAGAATCAGCTACCACGCTTTGCTTGGAACTGCACCAGCTTACCACTCCCCCGTTAAGAATAAATACGTATCCGGTTTGCGACTTAGAGTCGTTCGGATCAATGTCAAAGCTTGCATCGATGTAACCCTTTACGACGAGCTCTTCATCACCTCCATAAACGAGAAACATTTCCTTAGTCCTTTTCAGGTACTTAAGGATATTCTTGACCGCTTGCCAGTGCTCCATTCCAGGATCACTTTGAAACCTTCCGGCCATACTTATGGCAAGGCTGACATCAGGTCTTGTGCATAGCATTGCATACATGATAGAGCCTATGGCTGAAGCATAGGGGATGACACTCATCTTTTCTCTATCTTCTGCAGTTACTGGGCATTGAGTCTTACTCAACTTCACACCTTGTAACACAGGCAAGAACCCCTTCTTGGACTGTTCCATTTTGAACTTCTTCAAAAACTTTATCAAGGCATGTGCTCTGTGAAAGTGCTATTAAGCGTCTCGATCTATCTCTATAGATCTTAATGCCTAATATGAAAGCAGCTTCTCCTAGGTCCTTCATTGAAAAACTCTTGTTCAAATATTCCTTCACGCTTTCCAGCATTTCTATATTGTTTCCAATCAGCAATATGTCATCCACATATAATACTAGAAACGCTATAGAGCTCCCACTCACTTTCTTGTAAATACAAGCTTCTCCGTAAACTTGTATAAACTCAAACGCTTTGATCACCTCATCAAAGCGCTTATTCCAACTCTGAGATGCTTGCACCAGTCCATAAATGGATCGCTGGAGTTTGCAAACTTTGTCAGCATTCTCTGGATCGACAAAACCTTCGGGTTGCATCATATACAACTCTTCCTCAAGGAAACCGTTGAGGAACGCTGTTTTGACATCCATCTGCCAACTTTCATAGTCGAAATAAGCAACTATTGCTAACATGATTCTGACAGACTTAAGCATCGCTACGGGTTAGAAAGTCTCATCGTAGTCAACTCCTTGAACTTGTGAAAAACCCTTTGCCACAAGTCTAGCTTTATAGACAGTGACATTACCGTCCGCGTCTGTCTTCTTCTTAAAGATCCATTTGTTCTGAATGCCCTTTTGCCCTTCAGGTAATACTTCCAAAGTCCATACTTTGTTTTCATACATGGATCCCATCTCGGATTTCATGGCCTCTAACCATTTCTCGGAATCTGGGCCCATCACTGCTCCTCCATAGCTCGTAGGTTCATTGTTGTCCAACAACATAACCTCCAAGACAGGGTTGCTGTACCACTCAGGGGTAGTACGCGGCCTTGTCGACCTATGAGGTTCAATAGCATCTTGATCCGAAGCTTCATGATCATCATCATTAACTTCCTCTTCTACCGTCGTAGGTTCCACAGAAACATCTTTCTGTGATGCGCTACTTTTTGGTTGAAGTAAAGGGTCAATAACCTCATCAAGCTCTATTTTCCTCCCATTCAATTCTTTCGAGAGAAACTCTTTCTCAAGAAATGTTCCGTTCTTAGCGACAAACACTTTGCCTTCGGATATGAGATAGAAGGTATACCCGACTGTCTCTTTCGGTTATCCTATGAAGATGCATTTCTCCGCTTTGGGTTCCAGCTTTTCAGGCTGAAGCTTTTTGACATAAGCATCACATCCCCAAACTATAAGAAACGACAACTTTGGCTTCTTGCGAAACCATACTTCATATGGCGTCGTCTCAATGGATTTTGATGGTGCCCTATTTAAAGTGAATGCAACTGTCTCTAATGCATAACCCCAAAACGATAGTGGCAAATCAGCAAGAGACATCATAGAACGCACCATATCTAATAAGGTTCGATTACGATGTTCGGATACACTATTACGCTGTGGTGTTCCGGGCGGTGTCAATTGTGAAACAATTCTACATTGTCTTAAGTGACTGCCAAACTCATAACTCAGATATTCACCTCCTCGATCAAATTACAGGAACTTAATCTTCTTGTTACGATGATTCTCAACTTCACTCTAAAATTGCTTGAACTTTTCAAACGTTTTAGACTTGTGTTTCATTAAGTAAATATACCCATATCTACTTAAGTCATCAGTGAAGGTGAGAAAATAACGATATCCACCACGCGCTATAACATTCATTGGACCGCACACATCAGTATGTATGATTTCCAATATGTTACTTGCTCGTTCCATTGTTCCAGAGAACGGCGTTTTAGTCATCTTGCCCATGAGGCATGGTTCACATGTGTCAAGTGATTCAAAATCAAGTGACTCCAAAAGTCCATCAGCATGGAGCTTCCTCTTGCGTTTTACACCAATATGACCTAAACGGTAGTGCCACAAGAAAGTGGTACTATCATTATCAACTCTACATCTTTTGGCATCAATGTTATGAACATGTGTATCATCACTATCAAGATTCAATATGAATAAACCCCTCAAATTGGGTGCATGACCATAAAAGATATTACTCATATAAATAGAACAACCTTTATTCTCTGATTTAAATGAGTAACCGTCTCGCAATAAACAAGATCTAGATATAATGTTCATGCTTAACACAGGCACTAAATAACAATTATTCAGGTTCATCACTAATCCCGATGGTAATAGAAGAAAGAGCGTGCCGACGGAGATCACATCAATCTTGGAACCATTTCCCACGCGCATCGTCACTTCGTCCTTTGCCAGCCTTCGTTTATTCCGTAGTTCCTGCTTTGCGTTGCAAATGTGAGCAATCGAACCGGTATCAAATACCCAGGTACTACTACGAGAGCTAGTAAGGTACACATCAATAACATGTATATCATATATACCTTGTTTGTCATTGGCCGCCTTCTTGTCAGCCAGGTACTTGGGGCAGTTCCGCTTCCAGTGACCAGTTCCCTTGCAATGAAAGCACTCAGTTTCTGGCTTGGGTCCATGCTTGGGCTTCCTTGTAGGAGTAGCAACTGCTTTGCCATCCTTCTTGGTTTTACCCTTCTTGACCTTGCCCTTGACTTTGCCATTTTTCTTGAAACTAGTGGTTTTATTGACCATCAACACTTGATGTTCTTTCTGGATTTCAGACTCAGCGACTTTTAGCATCGCAAACAGCTGGCGACTGACTTGTTCATCCCGTGCATGTTATAGTTCATCACAAAGCTCTTGTAACTAGGTGGCAGTGATTGAAGAACTCTGTCAGTGATCGCCTCTGGCGGAAGGGCAATTCCCAACTCCGCTAGACGAGTTGAATACCCAAACATTCTGAGTATATGTTCACTGATATACCCGTTCTCCTCCATCTTGCAAGCATAGAACTTATCGGAGGTTTCATACCTCTCGATCCGGGTGTTCTTCTGAAAGATAAACTTCAACTCCTGGAACATCTCATATGCTCCATGACGTTCAAAACGTCTTTGAAGTCCCGGTTCTAAGCCATACAATATTGCATACTGAACTATTGAGTAATCTCCAGTACGTGCCTCCCAAGCGTTCTTAACGTCTTCGGAGGTCATGTCTTCTGGTTGGTCACCAAGTGGTGCATCAAGGACATATGATTTCTGGGAAGACGTAAGGATAATCCTCAGATTACGGGCCCAATCAACAAAGTTACTTCCATCATCTTTAAGTTTAGCTTTCTCTAGGAACACAATAAAATTCAGGGGTGCTACTGCGCGAGCCATTGATCTACAACATAAATATGCAAAGTTCACTTAGACTATTGCTCAAGATAATGAGTTTAGTTAATCAAATTACTAAAGCTCCCACTCAAATTGACATCCCTCAGGTCATCTGAGTGTCACATGATCCAAATCCACCAACTCAAGTCCGATCATCACGTGAGTTGAGGTGGCTTCAATGGTGAACATCATTTATGTTGATCATATCTACTATATGACTCATGTTCGACCTTTCGGTCTCTTGTGTTCCGAGGCCATGTCTGTACATGCTAGGCTCGTCAAGTTTAACCCGAGTGTTCTGCGTGTGCAACACTGGCTTGCACCCATTGTATGTGAATGTAGAGTCTATCACACCCGATCTTCACGTGGTGTCTCAACATGACGAACTTTCGCAACGGTGCACACTCGAGGAGAACACAATTTTATCTTGAAATTTAAGTGAGGGATCACCTTATAATGCTACCGTCGTACTAAGCAAAACAAGGTGCATAAAAGGATTAACATCACATGCAATTCATAAGTGACATGATATGGCCATGAACTTGTGCTTTAGATCTCCATCTTGAAAGCATCGGCATGATCTTCATCGTCACCGGCACAACACCATGATCTTCATCATCTTGATCTCCATCAACCTGTCACCATCGAGGTTGTCACGCCCTGCATGCTTCTACTACTATTGCTACCGTTTGGCGATAAATTAAAGCATTACATAGCGCTTAATGATTGACACGCAGGTCATACAATAATTAAAGACAACCCTATGGCTCCTGCCGGTTGCCGTACTCATCGACATGCAAGTCGTGAAATTCTATATATCACATGATCATCTCATACATCACATATATCACATCATGTAATTGGCCATATCACATCACAACATACCCTGCAAAAACAAGTTAGACGTCCTCTAATTATTGTTGCATGTTTTACGTGGCTGCTACGGGTTTCTAGCAAGAATGATTCTCACCTACGTATAAACCACAATGGTGATACATAATTTGCTTTTCCACCTTCTCAAGGACCGCCTTTGTCGAATCCGATCCAACTAAAGTGAGAGAAACTGCCACCCCCAAGCCATCTAGGCAACAAGTTGCGTCGAGGGAACCGGTCTCTCGTAAGCGTACGAGTAATGTTGGTCCGGGCCGCTTCATCTCACAATACCGCTGAACCAAAATCCGACCAAGGGTGGAAGCAATCTAAGCATCAACGCCCACAAACCTTTTGTGTTCTACTCGAGATTTCATCAACACGAAGACCTAGCTCTGATGCCACTGTTGGGGAACGTTGCATGGGAAACAAAAAAATTCCTACACACACGCAGATCTATCCATGGTGATGAGCATCTACGAGAGGGAGAGTGGATCCACATACCCTTGTAGATCGCTAAGCGGGAAGCGTTAAGAAACGTGGTTGGTGTAGTCGAACGTCTTCACGATCCAAATCGCCGTGCGTCCCGCGATCCAATCACGATCCATCCCGCAATCCAATCACGATCAGTCCCACGATCTGATCACGATCCGTCCCACGAACTTGATCACGATCCGTCTCACGAACTTGATCACGATCCTTTCGATCTAGCACCGAACGGACGACACCTCTGCGTTCAGCACACGTACAGCTTGATGACGATCTCCACCGTCTTGATCCAGCAAGAAGGAGTGGAGAGGAAGAAGAGTTCTCCGGCAGCCTGACGGCGCTCCGGCGATGGTGGTGGAGCAATTCCGGCAGGGCTTCGCCTAAGCATTGCAGAAAACCGATCTAGAGGAGAAACTATGCACTAGAGATTAGGGTTTGCACGTGGCTGAAAAATCAAGTGCAAAACCCTAGAAATCCATTAGTATATATAGGAGGGAGGGAGGAGGAGAGGAATCTTGGCCTCCAAGCCTTGGAGGCTTCGGCCGAACCAGGTGGTGGAGGTGGAGTCCACCTCCACTACTAGTAGGACTAGGATTCACCCAATTTTGCCTTTTTTTTCCACCTTTTCCTATTGGGTTTTCTTCTCCAGCTACATGGGCCTTGTGTGGGAGTTTCCACCAGCCCACTAAGGGCTGATATTCACTCTCCCACAGCCCATGAAGCCTCTTGGGTCGAAATACCCCTCCCGGAGGTCTCCCGATACACTATCGGCACTCCCGGTACACTACCGATGAGCCCGAAACTTTTCCGGCGACCAAAATAGGACTTCTTATATATGAATATTTACCTCCGAACCATTCCGGAGCTCCTCGTGACATCCGGGATCTCATCCGGGACTCCAAACAAACTTCGGTCACCACCATACATAACTCTATACTACCGAAACGTCACCAAACCTTAAGTGTGCAGACCCTACGGGTTCGAGAACTATGTAGACATGACCGAGACACCTCTATGGTCAATAACCAATGGCGGGACCTGGATGTCCACATTGGTTCCTACATATTCTACAAAGATCTTCATCGGTCGAACCTCTATGTCAAGGATTCAGTTAATCCCGTATGATATTCCCTTTGTTCTTCGGTATGTTACTTGCCCGAGATTCGATCGTCGGTATCTCCATACCTAGTTCAACCTCGTTACTAGCAAGTCTCTTTACTCGTTTTGTAATACAAGATCCCGTAACTAACACTTAGTCACATTGCTTGCAAGGCTTATTGTGATGTTGTATTACCGAGTGGGCCCTGAGATACCTCTCCGCACACGGAGTAACAAATCCCAGTCTTGATCCATGCCAACTCAACAAACACCCTCGGAGACACCTGTAGAGCACCTTTATAGTCACCTAGTTACGTTGCGACGTTTGATACACACAAGGTACTCCTCCGATATCTGTGAGTTGCATGATCTCATGGTCATAGGAACATATACTTGACATGCAGAAAACAGTAGCAATAAACTGACACGATCATAAGCTACGTTTGTAGTTTGGGTCTTGTCCATCACATCATTCTCCTAATGATGTGATCTCGTTATCAAATGGCATCTCGTGTCCATGGCTAGGAAACCTTAACCATCTTTCGATCAACGAGCTAGTTCACTAGACGCATACTAGGGACATTGTGTTTGTCTATGTATCCACACATGTATCCATGTTTCCAATTAATACAATTATAGCATGATAATAAAAGATTATCATGAACAAGGAAATACAATAATAAACACTTTATTTATTGCCTCTAGGGCATATTTCCAACAACCTAACCACCGCGAAGCTGAGCAACAGCCCCCACCGTGCCGCCACCACCACCAACCACTTTGGGGTGGCCGACCCATGGCACCAATGCGTAGCAACCACCGCCAGATGGAGCAGGCCGCCGCCCCAAGTCCGCACCACCACCGTCGCCACCATTCCACACCTCAACCCGCGCAAGCAGCAGGGAGGAGGCGGCCGTGGGCCTTTCTACCCGCAGCCCCTGCCAGCCGATGGGCCGCCGACACCAGATCCGGCCGGATCTGGCTGCGAATGACCCCCGTGCCATCACCAGATGTAGCGCTGCAGCCATCGGGCGTCGCCAAGACGCTAGAGCACCACCATCCCGCCGCCGAGCAAAGGAGCGGCCGCCTCACGCGCTGACCTTGTGCCGCCAGGCCCCGCGGCAGCCCGACGCCCCCGCGCGCCGTTTGGACCCATGTCCTACACCGCACGCATCGAGAGGGAGGGGTGCCCCGTCGTCACCTACGTCGACCAGGCTTTTCCCGGTGGGGCCTCGCGGTGGCAGCGGGGGAGGGGCAGAGGGGAGAGCCGAGGTGCGGCGGCTAGGGTTTGCCCCCGAGGTTGCTCGTGGGAGCAACTCGGAGGGGGGTTCTCTATTTTGTTCGAAGGCAAATAACTGTAACAAAGGCAGATGCCTTCAGTGAAAAAGATGAAGATTGACATAATCATTAGTGTAGATTTCGTTCAAAAAATAGTTTAGAATTGCAAATACATGAAGCAAATTAAATTAATCTTTAGCAATGGGCCATTATAGCAAGCATGCACAAACATAAGTGAAATGAAGCTACTAATTCTAGCTTGTGAGTATTATATAACAATATTCTCTCGACCTTTACACACGATAATTTTAGACTACCACTTGAAAGTAGTTCACACCATCACTCCAACTGGGACGGCCACCTGTGCAGATTTATTTCAGTCTTTTCTTTATGAGGAAATCAAAGGAAAAATTAAATACAATCAAAGCCTTAGGAAAGATAAATAAAAGATCACCAAGTGGAACAACAAAATTCATAGATACCGTGGTAAGTCGAACTTTGTTGCAACTGCTAATGAGCAACTATGCTACTTGATATATTGATATTCAATTTGATTGAATGCTTGAGATAGTTTAAAGTGTAAAATTAAACTGAGATGTAGAGAGAGTACTACCACTGAGACTGAAAGTGATGAAACTGACAAAAACTGTTGGGGCGCGTTTGGTTCCGTGCATCGAGCCCAACCAGGCCCGCGCGGGAAGGTAGAGGCCTGTTTGGTTGCCTGGTTTTACTATTGGGCCTGCATCGCATGCTTCTCAAAGCAGCCTAGAGCCTGGCTCGCTAGAAACCCTCAGATTGGCAGTTTCTCGTGAGCCAGGCTGAGTGCGGCTCGAGGTCGTACGGGCGGTTGCGACGCGAGGGCGAGGGGGGATGACGGGAGATGGAAAATCTCGTGCGCCGTCTCGACGCCAAATTAGCCTCACCCCCCTTTCTACTCGCTCACCCATAGCCACTTTCTTCCCTACTGCCTCACCATCGATAGCGACTACGATTTTAGATTTGCGCTAGAGGCGGCAGTGGCGGCAGCGTTTGCGGCGGATCTGGTGCTCCCCTTGTTGTTGGCCATGGCTCCCCCTACGCCGTCCTCGTCTCCGATGCCGGTAAGTGGCACCCTTGCCCCCTTTTTTAGGTCGGTGTTTAGGCCGTTAGGCAAGGTGTAGGATCGATTTCCCACTGAACGAACCGTCGATGTCGACTAGGTTATGGACGCACGAATGAGGCTGATAATTCAGGCAGTAACACTGATAAGTGTGATTCAAGCATGGGTCATGTTCATGCACCAGAGAGCTATTCGTCGTGTTGGGAGACCTTTGATCCTCTATGGTCCAATGTTTATCCGGGATCAGGAGAGGATCCAAAATGTGAACTACATCTACAACTGCAATGACATTGAGGCTCTATGGATGCTTCGAATGAAAAGAGCACCATTTTCCAGGCTTGTCAAGACCTTTAGGATCGGGGGCTGCTACAAGATAACATCAAGCCCTGTGTGGAAGAGAAAGTGGCAATGTTCCTCCATGTTGTTGGCCATAACCAGAGGTTCAGGGTCATTCACAACTCGTTCAGGAGATCAATGGAGACCATCTCTAGGTACTTAAAACAGGTGCTTTTTGCTATTAGGGAGCTTAGAGGAGAGATGATCAAAAGACCATATGCCCGGACTCCATCCAAGATTAAAGGAAGCCCAAGATGTTATCCATACTTCGAGGTCAGCATTGAAAATATACACTTTTCATGGCTTGATATGCTTGTACTATTCAAGTTGAGCACTAACACAGGCTTGTGATGCCATTTTCAGGATTGCATCGGGGCAATAGATGGTACTCATGTCACTACCAGAGTTCCTAGGTTATAGTCTGCAGCATACAGGGGGAGGAAGCACTACACAAACCATAATGTGCTTGCTGCTGTTGACTTTGATCTGAAGTTCACATATGTGCTGGCTGGCTGGGAGGGGTCAGCGCATGATGCTAGCATTCTCAGTGACAGCATGACTCGACCTGATAGGATCAACATCCTCGACGGCAAGTTCTACCTTGGAGACACTGGCTATGCATGTCGGTCGGGTGTTCTTCCACCCTTCAGGAAAACTAGGTACCATCTCAATGAGTTTAGTGGTAGGAATTATCCTAGGACTGCATTGGAGTTGGTTAATCTCAGACACTCCAGCCTTAGAGTAACTGTTGAGATGGCATTTGGAGCTCTGAAGAATAGGTTTAAGATTTTGGATCAGAAGCCATTCCACCCATATCCCACTCAGGTTAAGCTTGTTCTTGTTTTGGTGCATTCTGCATAACTGGATCCTCTAGTGGGGCTTTGACGAACACGTGCCTGAGGAGGAGGAGGTCGAGCCTGACTATGTTATTAGCTCTAGCCATGGTGTGGAGGCATTTGACAATGAAGCTTGGAAGAACAAAAGGTTGGAGTTGGCAGATGTAATATGGTTAACAGAGGTCAGTGCATGATTTGAACAAGAAGACGAAGAAGAAGAAGCAGTAGAAGCAGAAGAAGAAGAGGAAGAGGAAGATGAAGAGGAAGATCTGGTAGCAGCAACACTGATGAACTATCCCCTATTTAGCCAATGGCTCTTAATAATTTGTTCTGTCATTTGATAGTAGTTAGGGTGAACTGTCATTTGTTTAACTAGCTGTTCAGATTGTGTGCGGTAAGCTCACCACTAGTTAGAAGCGGTGACAACAACTTATGCAGGTTGCAACCAAACACCATGTCATATGTGCGTCTAATGCAATGCGGGCAACCAAACGCCGAGTCAAAAATGGTTGTCTCATGCAACTAAGGTACACGCAGGCAACCAAACTATGTGCATCCCGGGTCTTTTTGCCTGCATCCCCTCAAACCGGCTCACTAGAGCCAGGCTAGTCGAGCCAGACTCGATTGCCAATGTAACCAAACACGTCCTTGGTGATGGCACCAGCAAGATAATGTTGCTCTTTGAAAATATGTCTGGCATGCGCACATAGATGACTTTGCCAGAACCTTGATCAGGTTGTCTTCATGTGCTATCAGTAAGTAGGATGACAGAAAGTGTATTGACAATAGGAAGTTAATAATGCATCAAAACAAAAATGTCAAGAAAACCACCAACTACCAAATTCTTGAGTTAGAGCATCTCCAAGGTTTTGCAACGTGCGAAAAGCAAATGGGCTCCCGCGGCTGAGCGTTGGTTCCTACGGCCGCCACATAATATTTGATCAAAAATGAAACACAAAAATACATAGGAAATTCAAAAGAATTTCACATCATCCCATCATCTCATCATCCAACCAAGTTCAAAATCACAAACGAAGTTTAACATAACAAGTTCACACAAACAAATGGCACATGATTAATCATGCCGCATCCTTGTCTTCGTCCTCCTCTTCCTCTGATTCTTCTTCCCCATCCGAAGTCTCATCTTCGTCCTCCTCTTCATTGCCTCCCGGAGATGCCGAAGGTATGTGAGGCACACCGGAAGACATGTGTCCACTAATGTTACCCGGAGGTGCTCCCATGCCTCCTATTGTTGGGGAACGTTGCATTGGAAATAAAAAATTCCTATGCACATGCAAGATCTATCCATGGTGATGAGCATCTACAGAGGGAGAGTGAATCTACATACCCTTGTAGATTGCTAAGCAGAAGCGTTAAGAAACGCGGTTGATGTAGTCGAACGTCTTCACGATCCAATCATGATCCGTCCCGTGATCTCATCACGAGCCGTCTCGCGATCCCATCATGATCCTTCCGATCTAGTGTCGAACGGACGGCACCTCCGCGTTCAGCACACGTACAGCTCGATGACGATCTCCGTCTTCTTGATCCAGCAAGAAGGAGCGGAGAGGTAGATGAGTTCTCCGGCAGCACGACGGCGCGACAGCGGTGGTGGTGGAGCTAATTCGGCATGGCTTCACCAAGCACTACGGAATCACTATACAGGAGAAACAGATCTAGAGGAAGAAGAGGGCAGCACGTAGCAATTAGGGTTAGGGGCTGCCCTCAAAATCCCTCAATATATATATGAGGAAGGGGAGAGGAGGCAGCCTTGGCCCCTACTCCAAGTAAGTTCGGCCAAACCAAACAAGGGAGGGAATCCACCTCCCACAAGGGAGGTGGGATCCTATTAGGACTCCTTCCTAATTTGGATTTTCCTTCCCTTCTTTAGTGTTTTCCTTTCCCACTCTTTCTTAGATGCATGGGCCTTTTAGGGCTGGTTTGCCCAGCCCACTAAGGGCTGGTGCAACACCCCTCAAGCCCATGTGGCCTCCCGGCATGGGTGACCCCTCCCGATGGCCCTCCGGCACTCCCTATACGCTACCGGAAATACCCGAAACTTTTCGGGTGGCCAAAACGAGACTTCATATATCAATATTTACCTCTGGACCATTCCATAGATCCTCGTGATGTCTAAAATCTCATCCGAGACTCCGAACAACCTTCGGTCACCAACATACATAACTCAACTATACCAAAACATCACCGAACCTTAAGTGTGCAGACCCTGTGGGTTCGGGAACTATGCAGACATGACCGAGACACCTCTACGGTCAATAACCAATAGTGGGAGCTAGATGCCCATATTGGTTCCTACATATTCTACGAAGATCTTTATCTGTCGAACCTCTATGTCAAGGATTCAGATAATCTCGTATGATGTTCCCTTTATTCTTCGGTATGTTACTTGCCCAAGATTCGATCGTTGGTATATCTATACCTAGTTCAATCTGATTACCGGTAAGTCTCTTTACACATTCCGTAATACAAGATCCCGTGTCTAACACTTAGTCACATTGCTTGCAAGGCTTATTGTGATGTTGTATTACCGAGTGGGCCCTGAGATACCTCTCCATCACACGGAGTAACAAATCCCAGTCTTGATCCATGCCAACCCAACACACACCCTCAGAGATACCTGTAGAACACCTTTATAGTCACCCAGTTACGTTGCGACGTTTGATACACACAAGGTCCTCCTTCGGTGTCACTGAGTTGCATTATCTCATGGTCATAGGAACATATACTTGACATGTAGAAACTGTAGCAATAAACTGACACGATCATATTCTACATTTATAGTTTGGGTCTTGTCCATCACATCAGTCTCCTAATGATGTGATCCCGTTATCAAATGACATCTCATGTTCATGTCTAGGAAACCTTAATCATATTTGATCAACGAGCTAGTCCATCAGAGGCATACTAGGGACATGGTGTTGTCTATGTATCCACACATGTATCTGAGTTTCCGATCAAGGAAATATGATAATAACTAATTTATTATTGCCTCTAGGGCATATTTCCAACAGTCTCCCACTTGCACTAGAGTCAATAATCTAGTCCACATCAGCATGTGATTCGCATTATTATGAATCTAACACCCAATGAGTTCTGGGACTCGATCATGCTTTTCATGTGAGAGAGGTCTTTTTGTCAACGGGTCTGCGATATTCAGATCCGTGTGTACTTTGCAAATCTCTATGTCATACTATAAACACTGCTACCACACTGCACTTGGAACTATTCCAAATGGCTGCTCCACTATATGTATCTGGACTGCTACTAAGAGTCATACGGATTGGTGTTAAAGCTTGCATCGACATAACTCTTTATGATGAACTCTTTATCACCTCCATAATCAAAAAACATTTTCTTAGTCTTTTAGTTACTAAGGATAATCTTGATCGTTGTCCAGTGATCCACTCCTGGATCACTCTTGTACTCATTGACAGACTCATGGCAAGGC
Organism: Hordeum marinum; assembly: GCA_022496015.1. Taxonomy (NCBI): domain Eukaryota; kingdom Viridiplantae; phylum Streptophyta; class Magnoliopsida; order Poales; family Poaceae; genus Hordeum; species Hordeum marinum. The sequence goes on along the minus strand of CM039675.1, from coordinate 460,371,451 downwards.
ACGCACAGGTGCGGTACACAACATGGCATACTATATAGAGCCTATGTCTAAGGCATAGGGGACGACGTTCGTCCTTTCTCTTTCTTATGTCATGGTCGAGCTTTGAGTCTCACTCAACTTCACACCTTACAAATCAGGCAAGAATTCTTTCTTTGACTGATCCATTTTGAACTCTTTCAAAATCTTGTCAAGGTATGTACTCATTGAAAGTCTTATCAGATGTCTTGATCTATCTCTATAGATCTCGATGCCCAACAATTAAGTAGCTTTATCCATGTCTTTTTGAAAAACTCCTTTCAAACAACCCTTTATGCTTTTTAGAAATTCAACATCATTTCAGATCGACAATATCTCATCCACATGTGCTTATCAGAAACTCTATAGTGCTCCCACTCACTTTATTGTAAATACAAGTTTCTCATAAACTTTGTATAGACTCAAAAACTTTAATCACCTCATCAAACCGTATATTCCAACTCTGAGATGCTTGCTTCAGTCCATAGAAGGATCAATGAAGCTTGCACACCTTTTAGCATCCTTAGGACTGACAAAACCTTCTGGTTGTATCTCATAAAAGCTTTCCTCAAGGAAGGAAACGATGCTTTGACATCCATCTGCCAGATTTCATAATTGAAAAACGCAGCAACTTCTAACATAATTCCAACAGACTTTAGCATCGCTATGAGTGAGAAAGTCTCATCGTAGTCAACTCCTTGAACTTGGCGGAAACTTCTTTGCGACAAGTCGAGCTTTATAAATGGTGACATTTACCATCAACGTATGTCTTCATCTTAAAGGTCCATCTGTACTCAACGACCTGCCGTCCAACAAGCAAGTCTACCAAAGTCTATAATTGGTTTTCATACATGGATCCTTTCTCGGATTTCATGGCCTCTAAGCATTTGCCAGAATCCGGGCCCATCATCGCTTCTCCATAGCTCGTAGGTTCATCGTTGCCAACAATATGACCTCTAAGACAGGGTTGTCGTACCACTCAGGAGCAGCACACGTCCTTGTTGACCTATGAGGTTTGATAGTAACTTGATCCGAAGCTTCATGATCATCATCATTAACTTCCTCTTCAACTAATGTAGGCTCCACAAAAACATCTTTCTACGCTGCGCTACTCTCTGGTTGAAACAAAGGTTCAACAACCTCATCAAGTTCTATCTTCCACCCACTCAATTCTTTCGAGCGAAACTCTTTCTCAAGAAAGGACCCAGTTTTAGTAACAAAAATTTTTGTACTCGGATCTGAGATAGAAGGTATACCCAACTGTCTTAGGGTATTCTACGAAGATGCATTTTTCCGCTTTGGGTTCGAGCTTATCAGACATAAGTCTCGCATTCCCGAACTTTAAGAAATGAAAATTTAGGTTTTTGTCAAACCATATGGTGTGATCTCAACGGATTTAGATGGTGCCCTATTTAAAGTGAATGTAATTGTCTCTAATGCATAACCCCAAAACGATAGTGGCAAAACGATAAGAGATATCATAGTACGTACCGTATCCAATAGAGCACGACTATGACGTCCGAACACACCATCACACTATGGTTTTCCAGGTGGCGTGAGTTGTGAAACAACTTTCACATTGTCTAAAGTTGTATGCCAAACTCCTAACTCAGATATTCACCTCCACGATCATATCATAGACATTTTTATCTTCTTGTCACGACGATCTTAAACTTCACTCTGAATTTTCTTGAACTTTTCAAACGTTTCAGACTTGTGTTTCATTAAGTAAATATAGTCATATATACTCAAATCATTAGTGAAGGAAGAAAATAACGATATCCACTGCATGCTACAACACTCATTGGAATGCATACAGCAACATGTATCATTTCCAATAAGTTACTAGTCTGCTCCATCATACCAAAAACGGGGTCTTTTGTCATCTTGCCCATGAGGCATGGTCTGCATGTCTCAATCGATTTGAAATCAAATGAGTCCAAATATCCATCAGCATGAAGTTTCTTCATGCGATTTATACCAATATGACATTTAGCGGCAGTGCCACAAGTACGTGGTACTATCATTATTAACTTTGTATCTTTTGGCATCAATGTTATGAACATGTGTATTACTACGATCAAGATTCAATAAACCATTCTCATTGGGCGCATGACCATTGAAGGTATTATTCATGTAAACAGAATAACCATTACTCTCTCACTTAAATGAATAATCATATTGCAATAAATACGATCTAATCATGTTCATGCTTAATGCAAACACCAAATAACATTTATTTAGGTTTGTCACTAATCCCGAAGGTACAGAGAGCGTGCAATGTTGATCACATCAACCTTGGAAACATTTCCAACACACATCGTCACCTCACACTTAGCTAGTCTTCGTTTATTCCGTAGCTTGTATTTTGAGTTACTAACATTTCGCAACCAAACCGGTATCCTATACCTAGGTGCTACTAGGAGTACTAGCAAGGTACACATCAATAACACGTATATCAAAATATACTTCTGTCGACGTTGTCAGCCTTCTTATCTATCAAGTATCTAGGGTTGTTACGCTTTAGAGACTGCTCTCCTCATAATAGAAGCACTTAGTCTCGGGTTTGGGTTCAACTTTGGGTTGCTTCACTGGAGCAGCAACTAGCTTGCCATCCATGAAGTTTCCCTCCTTGCCCTTGCCCTTCTCGAAACTAGTGGTTTTACTAACCATCAACACTTGATGCCCCTTCTTGATTTCTACCTTCACGGTGTCAAATATCATGAATAGCTCAGGGATCATTATTTCCATCCCTGGCATTTTATAGTTCATCACGAAGCTATAGTATCTTAGTGACAGTGACATGGAAAACTATATCAATCACTTTCTTATATGGAAGATCAACTCCCACTCGATTCAAGCGATTGTAGCACCCAGACAATCTGAGCACATGCTCAACGATTGAGCTATTCTCCTTCATCTTGCAGGCAAAGAATGTTGTTGGAGATCTCATATCTCACAACACGGGCACGATCCTGAGATCCCAATTTTAGCTCTTAGAACATCTCATATGTTCCATGACGTTCAAAATGTTTTTGGAGCCTCATTTCTAAGCCGTAAAGCATGACGCACTAAACTATCAAGTAGTCGTCGGAACGTGCATGTCAGATGTTCACAGGATCTACAGACGACGCTAGAGGGGGTGGCGCATCGAGCGGTGCATTAAGGACATAAGCCTTCTGTGCAGCAATGAGGACAATCCTCAGATCATGGACCCAGTCTGCAATATTTCTACCATCATCTTTCAACTCTATTTCTCTAGGAACATATAAAAATTCAAGGGAGCTACAGCATGAGCTAGTAATCTACAACATAATTTGCAAAGATACTACTGACTATGTTCATGATAATGAGTTCAATTAATCATATTACTTAGGAACTCCCACTCAAATTGACATCCCTCCTGTCATTCGAGTGATACATGATCCAAATTCACCAACTCAAGTCCGATCATCATGTGAGTTGAGGTGGTTTGAATGGTGAACATCATCATGTTGATCATATCTACTATATGACTCATGTTCGACCTTTCGGTATCTTGTGTTTCGAGGCCATGTCTGTACATGCTAGGCTCGTGAAGTTTAACCCGAGTGTTTTGCATGTGCAACACTAGCTTGTACCCGTTGTATGTGAACGTAGAGTCTATCGCACCCGATCATCACGTGGTGTCTCGACACGACGAACTTTCGCAACGTTGCACACTCGGGGAGAACACAATTTATCTTGAAATTTAAGTGAGGGATCACCTTATAATGCTACCGTTGTCCTAATCAAAAAAAGGTGCATAAAAGTATTAACATCACATGCAAATCATAAGTGACATGATATGGCCATGAACTTGTGCTTTTTGATCTTCATCTTGAAAGCACCAGCATGATCTCCATCGTCACCGGCATGACACCATGATCTCCATCATCACCGGCATGACACCATGATCTCCATCATCTTGATCTCCATCAACATATTGCCATTGGGGTTGTCATGCCCACCATGCTTCTACTACTATTTCTACCGCTTAGCAATAAAGTAAAGCATTACATAGCGCTTAATGATTGACATGCAGGTCATACAATAATTAAAGACAACCCTATGGCTCTTGCTGGTTGCCGTACTAATCGACATGCAAGTGGTGATATTTTATACTATACATGATCATCTCATACATCACATATATCTCATCATGTAATTAGCCATATCACATCACAACATACCCTGCAAAAACAAGTTAGATGTCCTCTAATTGTTGTTGCAAGTTTTACGTGGCTGCTACGGGTATCTAGCAAGAACAATTCTCACCTACGCAAAAACCACAACGATGATATATAAGTTGCTTTTCAACCTTCTCAAGGATCGCCTTTGTCGAATCTGATCTAACTAAAGTAGGAGAAACAGACACCCGCCAGCCATCTTTGTGCAACGAAGTTACACGTCAGTCGATGGAACCGGTCTCTTGTAAGCGTATGAGTAAGGTTGGTCCGGGCCGCTTCATCCCACAATACCGCTGAACCAAAACAAGACCAAGGGAGGAAGAAATCTAAGCATCAACGCCCACAAAATCCTTTGTGTTCTACTCGAGATCTCATCTACACATAGACCTAGCTCATGATGCCACTGTTGGGGAACGTTGCATGGGAAACAAAAAAATTCCTACGCACACACAAGATCTATCCATGGTGATGAGTATCTATGAGAGGGAGAGTGAATCTACATACCCTTGTAGATCGCTAAGCGGAAGCGTTAAGAAACGCGGTTGATGTAGTCGAACGTCTTCACGATCCGTCCCGCGATCTCATCACGAGCCGTCCCGCGATCCCATCGTGATGCTTCCGATCTAGTGCCGAACGGATGGCACCTCCACGTTCAACACACGTACATCTCGATGACGATCTCCGCCTTCTTGATCCAGCAAGAGGGAGCGGAGAGGTAGATGAGTTCTCCGGTAGCGCGACGACGCGGCGGCGGCGGTGGTGGAGCTGATCTGGTAGGGCTTCGCCAAGCACTATGGAATCAGTCTAGAGGAGAAACAAATCTAGAGGAAGAAGAGGGCAGCACGTGGCAATTAGGGTTAGGGGCTTCCCTCAAAATCCCTCAATATATATAGGAGGAAGGGGAGAGGAGGCAGCCTTGGCCCCTACTCCAAGTAGGTTTGGCCGAACCAAACAAGGGAGGGAATCCACCTCCCACAAGGAGGTGGGATCCTATTAGCACTACAGGAATCAGGGACTTTGCCGTCTGCCATGGCGGACGGCAAAGGGCATGACCCCGGACAGAAAAGGCCTTTGTCGTCTGTCAGCAGACGACAAACGTTGCGCCAAATAAAAACACGGTAAATATGTTCTTTGCCGTCTGTTTTCAAACGGCGGACGACAAAGCCTTTGCCGTCAGCCAAACTGGGTCTTTGCCATGGGTGAGTGTCGGCAGACGGCAAAGACTTTGTTAAATACATAAAAAAATTGCAGCTACTAGTTGCACCGCCGTCGGAGCAACTCGCCTCGGCGGAGCACGACCCACGACGATGGCTTCACGTTCTCGGGTACGGCTACGGGTCCGACTACCACAAGCAGCTCGGCTATGGCTCGTTTCCTTCCTTCCTTAGCTACGTGGGGGCGGGGTGGCCGGCGGGGGCCTAATGGCCGGCGGGGGCGGGGTGGCCGGCGGGTGGCGGGGTGGCCGGCGAGGGCTTGGTGGCCGGCGGGTGGCGGGGTGACCATGGGGCAGGAGTTCCCTCTTGGCCCGAGAACGTGGTGAGGTGGCCGGCGAGGGACGAGTGGCGGCACGGTCACCAGAGCAGAGTGGCGACGCGGTCACCGAAGCAGAGTGGCGGCACGGTCAGCCGCGGGCAGGAGCTCCTGGCCCGATACGCTAAGTCCCCGGCGCTCCCTCCTGGCCCGATGCGCTACATGTGATGGTGAATGTACAACATCACGTGGGGTGGATCGTGCGTGGTGGGGATTGCTCCTTGCCACGTCACTGATCTGTGTGACATATGTTTGGACCAATAGGAAATAAGCATAACTTTTGTGTTTGTTTGCCCCATTTATTAGGATGAAATGATTATTTTGAAAGTTTGTAAATTTCCTCAAAACTTTTCCACACATTCTAGGTATCATAAACCAATAATGCGTTAAATTTCACATTGTTTAGACCTTTTTTGCATTTTCTAAAAATTTAAAAACGGGCAAATCCAAACATTCTTTGGCATGAGTCAAATAAAAACAGATGGCAAATCCAAACTAAAAGCAGACGGCAAAGGCTCTTTGCCGTCTGCCCTGGGTCTCTTTGCCGTGTGGGGGCAGACGACAAAGACTGGCAGATGGCAAGCATGGCCTTTGCCATCTGCCAGTTCTTTATCGTATGCTTTTGCATGGCTGACGGCAAAGAGCACCTTTGCCATGTGCCAGCAGACGACAAAGGCTTGGCACATGGCAAATTACTGGATTCCAGTAGTGTAGGACTCCTTCCTAATTTGGATTTTCCTTCCCTTCTTTGGGGTTTTTCCTTTCCCACTCTTTCCTGGCCGCATGGGCCTTTTAGGGATGGTTTGCCCACCCACTAAGGGCTGGTACAACACCCCTCAGGCCCATGTGGCCTCCCGGCATGGGTGTCCTCTCCCGATGGCCCTCCGGCCCTCCGGGTACACTACCAGAAATACCCGAAACTTTTCCGGTGGCCAAAACGAGACTTCCTATATATCAATCTTTACCTTCAGACCATTCCGGAGCTCCTCGTGATGTCTGTGATCTCATCCAGGACTCTGAACAACCTTAAGTGTGCAGACCCTGCGGGTTCGAGAACTATGCAGACATGACCGAGAACCTCTAGGGTCAATAACCAATAGCGGGACCTGGATGCCCATATTAGTTCCTACATATTCTACGAAGATCTTTATTGGTCAAACCTTTACGTCAAGGACTTAGATAATCCTGTATGATGTTCCCTTTATTCTTCGGTATGTTACTTGCCCGAGATTCGATCGTCGGTATCTCTATACCTAGTTCAATCTCGTTACCGGCAAGTCTTTTTACTCGTTCCGTAAGACAAGATCCCGTGGCTAACACTTAGTAACATTGCTTGCAAGGCTTATTGTGATGTTGTATTACCGAGTGGGCCCTGAGATACCTCTCTGTCACACGGAGTAACAAATCCCAGTCTTGATCCATGCCAACCCAATAGACACCCTCAGAGATACCTATAGAGCACCTTTATAGTCACCCAGTTACGTTGCGACGTTTGATACACACAAGGTACTCCTCCACTATCAGTGAGTTGCATGATCTCATGGTCATAGGAACAGATACTTGACATGGAGAAAGCTGTAGCAATAAACTGACACGATCATATGCTACGTTTATAGTTTGGGTCTTGTCCATCACATCATTCTCCTAATGATTTGATCCCGTTATCAAATGACATCTCATGTCCATGGCTAGGAAACCTTAACCATATTTGATCAACGAGCTAGTCCATCAGAGGCATACTAGGGACATGGTGTTGTCTATGTATCCACACATGTATCTGAGTTTCCGATCAATACAATTCTAGCATGGATAATAAACAATTATCATGAACAAGGAAATATGATAATAACTAATTTTTATTGCCTCTAGGGCATATTTCCAACACCCATGAGTGACGTAAAACTCATGCCTCCCATGCTTCCCATGGTACCTCCGAAGCCACTCATGCCTTTCATGCCGCCCATGGTGGCTCCGAAGCCACACATGCCACACATGCCTCCCATGGTAGCTCCCATTCCTCCCATGCCTCCTATGGCCATGGCTCTTTTTTGGACCAAGACTTATTCACAGGCAAGATTGGCGTACTTCTTTTTATTCTCATTGAGGGTAGATGTGTCCATGACGAATAAGTTCTTCTCCCATTCTAACAATCTAGTGCGCTCCTTCATGGCCAATTTCTTCTCCTCCAATGACACATTCCTCTCCTCGGCCGCCACCCTCCTCTCCTCGACCGCCAACCCCCTCTCCTTGGACGCCACATCTTGGTTCCTTGCCATCTTTCTATCTTCGTTCGCTTCCTTTCTTGCATTCACAATAGCTTCCATAACATTTTTTAGTTCATCATCTCCTTTTCTCTTCTTCTTGTCTTGTCTTTCTTTTTGTTCTCCATTGGGTCTTCTTGGCTTCGAGTAGGCAACCGAGTTTGGTTAAGGGCTTCTCCTCATCATCCAAATCAATAAATCGCTTGCTTTTGTTGGTCTCCTCATCGACACCTTCACGTGGCTTCCATTTCTCATCATCCTTCAACCCTTCATAGCAATGGGGCAAGGTAAATGGTCTCCCTTTCTTGAGCTTCCCTTTCTTGTTCTTCTTCTCCTCTCCTTGAAATAAGTTTTGTATGATAGTGAGCTACACCAAAATCATGGACATGGAAGAACAAGTTAGCACTTGAAACACCGAAGAAAGAGCATGGACATGAAAGAAACATGAACATGAAAGAATCATGAAAGAAATGACACTTACCCTATCGCTATCATTAGTTCCACTTGGGTTTAGCATGTCAACCGCATTAAGTGCGGCCACCCATCTTTGACGATCTTTGATATTTCCGTGTGCTCAATTCCAATCTTTTTGTGTAAATCAAAGTGCTCCTTCATCTGAATCCAATAGGCATCTCTACTTTGATCCCCTCCAACGATGTCATCCCTAGACACTTTCAACCATGTATTGCATATCAATTTGTCGTTGTCTGTGATGTAGTTGCCCAGTCTTTCTTTTGATGCATCGAAGATACCCTCACCATCCTCCTCCCCTTCAAATTCATCATTAGTTTGATCCCAATGAGAATTGTTGGAGCCAACACCCATAGTTGATATATAGGTCTCATCATTGAAACTACAAAGTATATACAACAAACCAAATAAGCTATCCATATGTATCCATTCATGTAAAACAACAGCAACAATGAAAAAATTGACCAAGTCATACCTTGTTGGCATTTCATCATGTACCTTGTGTGCATCGGGCGCCGGCGCAAAAAGCGAGCTCGCCGGCGCTTCGCTCGCCCGCGCGTCGGCCACGTGCCCTACAAGCTTCTTCTTCGGCCGCCTAGAGAAGCCATCCGCCGGCTTCTTCTTCTTCCAGGTCACCTTCCCCGTCTTTGCCGCCGCCGCATTTGAGAGCTTCGTGAGGGGGTCACATGGCCTCACGATCGGCGCCGGCGCGACACCACCCGTTGAGGTCGTCCTTGTCGCCATGAAGAGCCCGCACGCGAGTCCGATGCTTGGAGGAGCATCGGCGGAGGCGAAGCCAAAGCTCCCCGCGCTAGGGTTGACGGCAACGACGACGGCAAAGGGGTCACGGACGTAGGAAGGGGTGAGGGGGATGTCGCCGCGGTCGTCCGTCGGGCGATTGCACCAAGGACGGCCCGAGAGCGACGCAGCCGGTGGAAGAGGTGGAAGAGGCGCGAGCACTCGAGTAGTTCCGCGCGTGGGAGCAGGCGCAAGAAAAAACGGCAATGCCGTTTCGCTCCGCACGCGGAACCACTTATGTCACGTGCACAGTTTTAACATGGCCGCTGGAACATCCAGTTTTATTGCGTGCGCTAAAAGTGCTAATTTTGCAGCGCGGGGCGTTTTTTGGACGCCCGTTGAAGATGCTCTTAGGCTGTGTATAAACTGTCACTGTATATATGCAGTAAGTTAGAGGTTGGTTGAACAATACAAATATATCTTCTGCAAGGAAACATAATTATGATGGACAAAAGTGTAAGCACTTGCAGATTTTGTTCTATAATATGAGAATGCGTTGTTCCCTGCAATTTTCTCAAACAAAAAATTAGCTTGTTAAAAAATTAGTAGTATACAGTAAGAACGGGAAGAACAGGTTCTAACTGAGCCCATGGGCGCCCAGACCGAGCCTTGGCTGGAGTCGTGTACTCTCGTGTGGCGTTCACCTATACTCTCTCACCCGTCGATCCCCGCTAGCTGGTACCCCGTCCTTATGCGCCCGGCGTGACTCAAAGGCTGAGCGAGGAGGGTATGGAGTCTATGGACCGCCGCTGCATCTAAGGTCGTGCCACCATGAGCACATAGTGCCAGTGTGGATGGCCGACTTGAGCGGCAGCAGGCTCAGAATCTGCAGCCGCTGCACGTCGGTGAGCTCCAAGACGCAGACCTCCCACCCCACCGAGCAGGGTTGGCTACTCCACGGGGAGACTTCCCGGCCTTCTGCCAAGGCGCCCGACGCGACGACAAGGTAATCACCGAGAGTGGCCGGGGTCGATGTGGGCACAGTGGCATCCGCCGCGAGGTGCTCTTATTCCAGGGTGGGGCCCCTACGACGGGAAGCTGGGGGCAGAGCGGGGATGAGCACCCGCGGATCTCGTCCCAAGCTGAGACGTCCTCGCCATCGTACCTCGCCAAATCGCACGCGGTCCGGAGAGAAATACCAGATCGTAAGAGGAACTGAATCGACAAAGTAATTGTATAGTGGGATTTGATGGTCATTTGAGAACACGAAGAGGAAGGAGAATCGACGGCAATGGGAACTGATGAGGCACTGTGTTTGCCGGGTGGGCATAAAAACCGACCAATCGAACACCGAACCGATGCCGAAACTGAAGAAACCAAATTTTCGGTTTTTATCATTGGTATACATAATTTCGGTTTTTACTTCTAGAAACCGAAATTTCGGTTTGTTCGGTTTTTTATTCGGTTAACCGAAGTAAACCGAATTATACCTAAGGGTGTCTTTGGTAAAGTGTATGGAGGGTGCATGAGCTTAATAGTTCCCTACTCGATCCATTTTTAGGTGTTTGGTAGCCTGCACGGTACCTCCTCAGCATGTACAACTTCATCCTAAATATCTTTTTAGCATGCATGAAGAGAGAACACGCCAACAGTCGTTCACTGGTCAGCATGCATGAGCGGAGCGAGCGACAATGTGTTCAAATAATGTTAAGGATTTTTAAAAAACAATTTAATTTTCAGAAAATGTTCGGAATACCAAAAATTGTTCAGATTTCAAATTTTGTTCAAATTTTCAAAAAATGGCTGGATTTTCAAATATGTTAAAATTTTCAAAAATTTACATGAATTCATATTTGTCTAAATTTTCAAAATATGTTTAAATTTTCAAAAAAAGATTTGAATTTTTTAAAATTTTCGATTTTTTAAAAAATATTCGTATTTTCATATTTTTTTAAATTATAAAAATATCGATATTTAAAAATGTGTTCAATTTTTTTAAAAAAACTTTAGAAATTCAAAAAATATTATTTTTTCATGTTTCAAAAAAATATTCATAATTTTGAAATATTTTGTTCACTTGTTTGAAAATACCGGTTGCTACCGTACCGACCGACATGTCTAACAGATGCAAGCTGACAAACAGAGTCTCAACTTAGCATGTCTTATCACATACATCGCTACCAAACAACATTAAATGCATGTACTCAACATGACTACACTCAACATGTATCAGAGAAAAACCATCGTGCTAGATTGAGAATGCTATCAAACACACCCTCAGTAGCAGCCATACCACCGTGGAACGCACTCCCGCGTCGCTGTGCAGTCCACCCGTATTCGGCAGTCCTCCCGTAAGCCAACCACTTTGTTCTGTTAAGGCCACTAATCCATATAGCCCACTAGCCCATATGAGACAATGACTGACTAGCACATCACGTGTGTCACCATGGGCCGAGCATTGGAAGCTGGTCAACCTCCGAGCGTGCGAGCGTCTGAACAAAGAATGATTAGTCCCACCTCGCCTGGCCTGGGAAACAAGTCAGAGATTTTTGCCTATATAATAGAGCAATCCGGGCAGATTTAGTAAAAGCAAGTTTCCGTCGGTGTAAACCGACAACCGCACCGAATTTCTGGTTAATCAAAATTTTGATTAGCTAGTATTAATTGTGTTTTTTGGTTTTTGAATTTATAAACCGAATTCGAAAATTAACCGAATGGTAGAAACTGAAATTTTGGTTTATACCAACCGCCCACCCCTAAGTGTTTGGGAAGGATGCGATCGGAAAGAGACGTGCGTAGGCAGCATCTCTTTCTACTGTGGCGGGTCCCACATATAAGCCTCTAATTAAACGCTATGTGGTAGTTTTCTTGATACACGAGAAATAACATATTGGGAATGAGTAGGGCGTTTTGAAACACGGGTTTCATGGAGCCCGAATGTTTTAAAAAATTCAAAATTTGTATTTTTCAGTTTCAAAAAAATCTGAAAAACCATACAAGTAAACAAGAATGTTATGTGTGTATGTAAAATTTGAGGATGAAATACGTTAAAATGTGATCTGTGTAAAAAGGATAAATTCATGTATTTTGAGGATGAATAATACATCTACTAAAAAGCCTCAGATTTGTTCTATTTGTGTAGCACTCATTTAAAGGTGTTTCCTTCTGAAAATTTACACACATGTGCTTTATGTCTTTAAGTATGTGTATATATTTTTTAAAATGTTTTGAAACATGAATCTTTGAATTTTGCCCAAATCAAACTCGGGCTCCATGGAACCCGAGCTCTAAAGAGCATTTTCGAATGGGGTGAACTATTTAGGTATTGTAGATTAACAACAACTACTACAATATCATATTAGTGTCGTTAATAGATATTGGGACACCTACGTGCCTGGGCCTCGACCGATCCAACCCGTTAGTGCGTTTTCTATAAATTCGATTTGTTCCCTAGTACTTGCATGCAAGACTTTCCATATGTGAGATGGAATCAAGTGTCTTAATTCTCTGAATTAGTACATCTCCTTTTATTGCTTTCCTTCTCTCGTACATTTTCATGCAGACGTTCTACACTATATATGTGCGGGAGTAATTTAGTACCATGCTCTCATATTTCTCTAGACATACATCTGGAAAAAAGTTAGGGCGACCCTTCTTTCTTCCCTCCCCTCTCATGACCCGTGCCGCCCTCGCGGCGGCCGGGCCATGCCCCCCGCCTCCTCACCCCTCCCCCTTCCCTTCTCCCTCCCGCCGTCGTCGGTGTGTCGCGTCGGCCCTTGGTCGGGCGGGCCCAATGAAAACGGACCTTCGCCCCTCCCCCTCCTGGCTTGGGTGGCACGGGGCAGCCCAAGTCCAGGTGGTGCTCCTCGTCGACAGCAGCCTGGCACGGCGGTGGGGCTTCCCCTGGTGCGATGTGGGTGGTCTTGGTGGCGGAGGTGCTGTCGTTGGTGGCTGGGCGGTGGTGGTGGCGCTCGGGCCCTGCAGGCCCTGATCTGGGTTAGGTCGGGACTGCATCGTTTCCTCCGGTTGGCCTGCGGCGCGGCTCGCGACGGGGATGGCAGCGTTGACGCTGCACCGCTGCAGCGTGGCTATGGGAGCTTCACGGACTTGTCTTTGCCCGGCTGCGCTTTTTGTGTTGCGCATGAGGGTAGCGGCGGCTGCGGCCTACGTGCAGCAGCACGGCGCGGGGACTTTACGAGGCATGGGGCTCGGCCAAGCCTGTTTGGCCTGGTGTGTCCCTGGCTCCTTGCTGATGTGTGTCCGGTCGGCACCCGACGGTGACGGTGGAGGACGTCCTCCTGGTGGCTGCGCTGCCGCCGCCCCGCAGTTCCAATGGCTCGTTGTGCTCTCATCGTCGTGTCCGAACGGCGACCGTCTTGGACGGTGGAGGTGGTTCCCTCCTGCCCTATCGGGCCTTCTCTATGGGTGGTTCACCTCAGACTGACCGACCTTGCTACGTTGTCCATGGTGAGACGATGATGGTGACTGCAAGACCGTGGTGGCGTATGTTAGTGTATGGCATGCTTGGTGGAGCGCCTCTGATTGTTCGGGGTGTGGTGTTTTGGGGGTCGGGAGAAATCCTTGTCATTACACATCGACAAGGTGACACTTGAGGGTGTCACCCTTGCTTTCTGAAGGGTGTCAGGTGTACCTCCTCCCCACTCATCGGAGCGTACCGGGGGAAACCCTAGGACATGTCCGGGCAGCAGTGTCGTTGTCGTCACTATCCTTCTTGGAGGTGTTGCTTGGTATGCGATGAATCAGAGTGCTTGGACCATGGTGGGAATACTCCGAAGTGGACGCAGCGGTTGCGAGTCATTGTTGTTTTCATTAATCTGTCGGTGTTGGCATTATTTTCTCTTTCTTTTCTTTTGAGCGTGGATGTGTTGTTTGCCCCAACAATGGTTTCATGGTGTATCATGTGGTTGTTATATATGTATGTATATAGCGGGACGAAAGCCTATTTCGTGGATCATACCCACTTTGCGACTACGTGAAATACCTATCTATTATCGGGGATGTACTCACAAATTTTAAGCCAGGGTATGTACTCGTAGAAAAATATGATGCTTATGCACATACCTAAAAATATATTGACTACTCTTACTTTTGCATATCCGTAAATGTATTGGGTACAATCAATTTCACATCGGCGAGTATGTACAAATGGTGACATATCCAAATATAATATACGTGCTCTTTTTTAATACATACCCGTAAATGGTATACCCAAAAATAAAATACACGTATACTCCTTGAACACACACCCGTAAATGATACTGGTGACATAACCGTAAATATTATACCAAAATAAAATACAGGTATTTTGTTCTGAAAAATTACACGTATTGTGTTCTAAAAATTAAAATGGCGTAATTTTAATGCTGGCGTACCCAGAAATAATATACTAATAGATGCTCGTAAATGGTATTGAACAAATACCCAAAAATAAAATACATGTATATGCCTTGAACGCATAACCGTAAATGATATTGGGGACATACCCGTAAATAATATACCAAAAAGTAAAATAAACGTATGGCATTCTCAAAATAATTGCATGTACATGTCTTCAAGACATACCCATATATAATGTTGAAGACATATCAAAAATGAAAGAAGTGGATGTATAAAAAGAAACAAAGAAAGAATGGCACGTATCATGGAGCATGCATGGACTTAATGGACCATTAATTGCTGATTATCTCTCTCCTATATAGTGTGGGCATTAATTTTCCATAACGTAATGTGGGAGTAATTAGCAATAATTGTTTTTAAAAAAGAGCTAACGAGTTCATTCATTAGTCTTAATACCAGTAACATATGCACACATCTTAATGTAATCCAACGGTTTATAAGCAAGGTGCCCAAGCACCTAGGTGTCCCAAACAGGCGTCCTAAAATCTATTAAGTTATTTATTTGAGTCCTTTATTTGAACTTGTCTGTACTGGAAGTGGGAGAGCAACTTCTGCTATGTGCTCCAATAAAAAGGACATCAAGAGAAATAACAATACAACTTAGAGTAAATTCAATAGCTCTTGAAAAAAGCCTTTCCACAAAAATAGTTTTATGAGATGAACTTATAATTTAGGGGAAGTTGTCTAACGCCTACTTTTTTCAGTTCTCGTAAAATTCAGTGACACAACGGTAGGAGACGTGATGACGTCGGCTAGAGCGGTGAGGCGGGGCAGGGGAGCCATAACCTCGTTGTGGCAGGAGGCCTCACGACGGCATGACCTAGTAGTGTGGCCTCACGGCAGCCAGAGCAGTGAGGCGGGGGCAGCGGAGGTGCGTCAACGGTTGTCTGACGGGGCTGCTCTCAAGATGTTTCAGGCAATTTTCAGCCCGCCAAATTACACATGATTTTGTTTCTGTAAATGTGAGGGAAATTGATGGTAATTAATTCAGGATTTCCAAAAATTCCAAATTTCAGAAAGTTGTGAGTTGAAGATTCTTTTTTGAGAAAATCATAAAATGTTCGTGAATTTAAAAATGGTATGGAAATCATAAAATGTTTATGATTTTGAAAAATTATTTGCATATTATAAATAAATCATGATTTCAGAAAAATGTTCACGAAATAAAAAATGTTCATGATTTCTAGATAATGATAGCGTCTTCAAAACGTATTCAGAAAATTAAAATAATGTCCATGAAACTTAAAACAATTCATAAAAAATTAATATAGATACTAAATAACGAACAAAACAAAACATAGCTTAGAGGTTGTTTTATGATTTTAGTTAGTCCATCGTGCGTCGGCAAAAGAAAGGGTTTTGTGTTCTATACAACATTGGGGCCCACAAAAATTGACACGACTTTCTATGGGTTAGTTTTTGTAAGTTATATGAAAATGACTAAATGACTAATTTGCCTTCATACATGACTATGTTCAGTCTGGTACTATAGTTTTACTGGTCATAGAAAACACTGTGATGCTAGGTCAAGTCGAGGCACATCATTCATTAATCTAGCTTAGGCAAAGTTTATCAATGCAATTTGCTTAGCAAAAAAATCATTATGGCTTAGGAAATCAAGTTATAATGAGACCATCACATTTTTAGTTTTTGAAATGACTTTTTGAAGGTCCCTTATCTTATCATGACATGATACACACATAGTTTATCAAATGACATTTTAAAAGTTCTTATCTCATCCTGACATAATCTATATAATTTAACTGTTTTTCTCCTATTATAACAGACAGACATATTTGCTAGTGATTTACAAGCAAAAGAAAGTTCGCATTGCCTCCGGGTGATGAAACAGACGCAGGACCGCCCGGGGACAAATGTGTCAGAAGTGAAATCCATCATACGAGAACCGAGTTGCTATTTGATTCTCAGTTATCTATCTATTATGTACTTAAAACGATAGAAAATGAACGGTGATGATTTAACACTCTAAAACTAAGATGTATCAACAGTTAAGATTAGGCAAGCAATACACGTCAGGAAAACTGAAATAAGACACGTAATACACATCAAAGAAAAAACTTTACGAAAATCCTAATTGTACACGTCTAGAAAGAATAAGCAAGTACTACACACGTAAATAAACTGAGATAGGCAAATACTATACATCAAATCAAATACTACATGGTGTTCAAAAAAATCAAATACTACAGGAATCTGAATCGGACATATCTAGAAATACATGCATCAGTCACGTCCTACTAGCAATTTCTAAAAAATTAAAAAAAAAAATTGCATGTACATGCCTTTTAAAAAGGAGTCCCCTGCTGCATGTACGTGTATTGTAAGGGAATAACGAAACCGCTGCATCTACGTATATGAATTAAAGGTACTATTTTTTTTCCTGATACGGATTGGACGATCATCCTCCTAGGTGAATCCCAAGTTAAAGTCCGGAAGCAGCCATAAGTCCCTACATTCATCTAGACAAACAGACTCCTACGTCCACGTAGATACCAGTGAGCAGACTGTTGTAAAAAACACTCACCCCCAAGTTAAAGTCCGGAGGCAGCCATACTTCCCTACATTGATTTAAAAATAACAGTTTCATACGTCCTAGCATATACCCGTGATCAAACCGTTGTGAAAAACACCGGTCAGACTTTTCTCAAAAAAAAAAAGGTTAGAACTTTATTATATCAATATAGATACATACTCTTTCTGTTCGAAAATACTTGTTCCAAAATTAAATTAAATGAATGTATATATAACTAAAATAAGTCTAGATACATCCATTTTAGGACAAGTATTTCCGGACGAAGGGAGTACATGTTTTATGTTCTCAAAAAATAGATACATGCAAAATAATAATTTCCATTGATTTTAATTATAACTTTGAGATTAAAGGATGGAAAATTTACGTAAAACTTCTATCGTGTAAAAATAAGTATTTTTTTGCCAACATAGAAGTAAGTCTTACAATTAGTTTAGGGGTAATATAAGTCTTATGGTTGACACATAGAACCGAGTGTGTTATGTACATGCACGGAAGAAGATAACCTATACAAGGAAAAATACAAACGCCCCCTGTAGATATATGCATGCTGATGAAATGAACGAACGGTTGATGCACTATCATTGTTATGCATGCACGTAGTGAGAAGATGAGCTGGAGTTCAATTCCAAATCGGATTTGCTGAACACGAGGAACTAATTGTTCTGCCAATTTAGCTGCTCTATTTCTCTCTAACATCCAACTATGCCAATTAAGCCTAAGATGTAATTCCTCCGCATCCACAAGGTATGTTTGATGTGTGTACGCTTTTTATCTCTCAAAGCGCTCTTAGCTGAAAAAACAATTAGCTCCAAAACAATGAATTGACATTAGATTGTTTCGAATTATATTTAATCAATGTACATTTGTAAGCAAGCATACTACACGCAGAAAAATGGTTTCATGAATAATACTGAAGGTTGATAGAAAAAAAACCAAGTTAATTTAGCTAGGAGAGGAACTAACCAAATTTTAGTAATGGATATGACACACACACGAATTTATATTTTGTTTTTTTCCAGGCTGTTTATTTAGCTTATGCACATACACATATACATCACCGTTACGACGAAAAGAAATAAATTAATGACCAGAGGAAGAGATACGAGTAAAGGATATCATATTAATACAGAAGATTAAAAACATATGAGGCTTTCTATTATATCTTTTATGTAAACAATAAACTGTTAATTCACTAGCTACATATTTTGGAAACTTTTTATCAATTAAAGTTAAATCTTTCTATGGTACTAAAAACTAAAGATGTAATTCCATAGTAAGTTAAAAAAATTAATTAGTAAATAGATGAAATACAGAGAATTTACATGACAGAATTAACATCGTATATGGTAATACATGATATTTCTAGCCGCGCATTTGCGCGGGTCGCCCAGCTAGTTTACATTATCCAAACAGTGGCAGAAATCACGAGCGATTCGTAAACCGATACTGATGGCAACGCGACAACCGACCTTTGCCTGGATCTTTAGTTGCTTGCGGCATTGTCGTGTGACGAAACAGAGCAACCTGATCTGTATATATTATATACCCGTATTTAAAGCATCTACAACCATCCGACCTTTAAATCAGTCTTAAACATTTTGACGATCATGAACGTGACCCAGACGGGCCTCTAAAACTGGTTTCAAACGTTTCGAGCTGATCGGCATTTTCATATCCAGCCTAAATATGAGACGGTTATGGTGAGCTCGGGCGCGTTCGAGCATGCCCGCCTGACCCGCATTGACCCGCATCGATCCTATTCCTCATCCGCTCGTCGGACCAAACCCTAGTCATTTCACTCCACTTCTCTTCACTCCCACCCGTCACCCTTGCTCACCTCCGGCCTTCTCCAGCAAGACGTGCAGTGGATCCGAGTCCTCCATCTCCAGATCGATCAACCACGAGCTCATCCCACACGGCTGCGAGGAGGAGATGGCCGTTCGCCTTGCGTTCCGCCGCTCCCGGGAGGCGGTCGCCCTTCAGCAGCGCTCAGACTCGCACCGTCGGGAATCCATTGTGTCGGCACAGCCGGTGCTTGGATCCAATGTCGCTGCCTCAACGGTGGCGATGCGGTCCATCTGGCGTTCGAATGTCATGGCGGACGTGCAACTCCTCCGTTGTTGCGCCGAGGACGCACCATGGGAGTCCGCGGACGCCAGCATGGCGTGACATGTCCGTCGTACGAGGCAGCGGGCGTGGGAGATGACGGAGGCCCTCGTGATGGTGCACGTTGGAGAGGTCGGGTATGGCTTAGTATTAGGTTTACATTGCATGTAATAATATGAATTTGAGGTTTTTAATTCGAGATATCCGAATGTAGAATCCATTATTTGAGACGTGACCGGTCAGTGTCTGCGGACGCACCCGTACGCGTCCGCGGGGGTTTGAGGGGGGCAGATTTGTAAGTTTCGGTTGTAGATGCTCTTAAGACCTGATGGTTTCCTTAAGTGGAAATCACAGAGGACGGCCTCCCTTTTGCTAAAAAAAGATAAATTATATACATACATTATATAGTACTAGCAAATATGTCCGTGCGTTCCCAACGGGAGACAAAAAAATATTATGCGCTAGCCAAATAAGCGTAACTTTTTTTTCAAGATCAACTCCTGGTGAAGAACGAGGAGATTAAGCATAGATGGCGGGAGTACTTTGACAAGTTGTTCAATGGGGAGAGTGAGAGCTCTACCATTGATCTGGATGACTCCTTTGATGATACTAGCAGGTGTTTTGTGAGGCAAATTCAGGAATCGGAGGTCAAGAAGGCTTTAAAGAGGATGAAAGGAGGCAAGGCGATGGGCCCCGATTGTATCCCCAATTGAGGTGTGGAGAGGCCTCGGGGACATAGCGATAGTATGGATAACAAAACTTTTCAACCTCATTTTTCAGGCAAACAAGATGCCAGAAGAATGAAGACGGAGTATATTAGTATCAATCTTCAAGAACAAGGGGAATGTTCAAAGTTGTATTAATTACCGTGGAGTTAAGCTGATGAGCCATACAATGAAGCTATGGAAAAGAGTCATTGAGCACCGTGTAAGAAGAATGACAAGCGTGACCAAAAATCAGTTTGGTTTCATGCCTGGGGATCGACCATGGAAGCCATTTTCTTGGTACGACAACTTATGGATATAGGGAGCAAAAGAAGGACCTGCATATGGTGTTCATTGACTTGGAGAAGGCCTATGATAAGATTCCGCGGAATGTTATGTGGTGGGCCTTGGAGAAACACAAAGTCCCAACAAAGTACATTACCCTCATCAAGGACATGTACGATAATGTTGTGACAAGTGTTCGAACAAGTGATGGCGACACTAACGACTTCCCAATTAAGATAAGACTGCATCAAGGGTCAGCTTTGAGCCCTTTTCTTTTTGCCTTGGTGATGGATGAGATCACAAGGGATATACAAGGAGATATCCCATGGTGTATGCTCTTTGCGGACGATGTGATGCTAGTTGATGAGAGCCGGACGGGGGTCAACGGGAAGTTGAAGTTATGGAGGAAAACCTTGGAATCGAAAGGTTTTAGACTTAGTAGGACTAAAACCAAGTACATGAGGTGCGTTTTCAGTACTACTAGGAACGAGGAGGATGAGGATGTTAGCCTTGATGGGCAAGTGGTGCCACAGAAGGACACCTTTCGATATTTGGGGTCAATGTTGTAGAAGGATGGGAATATCGATGAATATGTGAACCATCGAATTAAAGCCGGATGGATGAAGTGGCGTCAAGCTTCTGGCATTCTTTGTGACAAGAGGGTGCCACAAAAGCTAAAAGGCAAGTTCTATAGGACATCAGTTCGACCCACAATGTTGTATGGCGCTGTGGGTTGGCCGACTAAAAGGCGACATGTGCAACAGTTAGGTGTGGCGGAGATGCGCATGTTGAGATGGATGTGTGGCCACATAAGGAAGGACCGCATCCGGAATGATGACATACGAGATAGAGTTGGGGTAGCGCCAATTGAAGAGAAGCTTGTCCAACATCATCTAAGATGGTTTGGGCTTATTCAGCGCAGGCCTCCAGAAGCCCCAGCGCACAGCGGACGGCTTAAGCATGCTGATGATGTCAAAAGAGGCCGGGGTAAACCGAACTTGACATGGGAAGAGTCCGTAAAGAGAGATCTGAAGGACTAGAGCATCACCAAAGAACTAGCCATGAAGAGGGGTGCGTGGAAGCTTGCTATCCATGTGCCAGAACCATGAGTTGATCGCGAGATATTATGGGTTTCACCTCTAGCCTATCCCAACTTGTTTGGGACTAAAGACTTTGCTGTTGTTGTTGATGCATTCAACATGCTAAATCCCAAGGCTATGAGCTTCCCACTGCATGCCACACTTGTCATTATGTTGTGCAAGGGAATATTTAAAACTTTTTAACAAAGAATCTCATCGACTACGAACTACTCCCAACGTCTAGACATATAAAGAATTTCAAAAATATAATCAAATCCTAGACATAAAATACTTTGAATCGGTGAACAGTTTTTTAATCGACATTATTTTAAATTTTGTTTTTTCTCAAAAAAACCATGAACATTAGTTTTGTGTATGAAACTTTTCTGAAATGCATGAATTTTTTTCGTATTCATGAGTATTTTTTGACTCAACAAACATTTTTTTGGATCGTTGAAGTTTTTTAAAATTGGGGAACAAAAATTAAAATTTGTGTTTTTGTACTTTTTGTGAACATTTTCTAAAATTTGATGGACACTTTTTCCAGATTCCCGAATATGTTTTGAACACACGATCATTTTTTCAAAAACATGAACATGATTTTATTTCCCGACAATTTTTCCAAATCATGATTTTTTATAATTTGTGAACGGTTTTATAAATACACCAATATTTTTTTGAATCCACGAAACGTTCATGCTTTACAAAAAATAATTGAATTCATGTACATTTTATGATTTCTCGAACATTTTTCTTAAAACTCACCAATTTTGAAATTTGAGAATCCCGAATTAATTTAAAAAAGAAATGGAACAGAATGAGAGAAGAAAGAATGAAAAAACGAAATGAAAAAAATTTGAGGATTCGAGCCCTGCACATGAGCCGGCCCGGCTCATGAACGCACGCGTAGCGGCGTAGGGAAGGACGTTGCATGAAAGGAAAAGGAAAAATGAACCGTGGTCTCATGGCTAGGAGAGCCAGCCCTTAGCCACTACGATTGCTCGAGCAGGTGTGTCCATTGTTAGTATCATCTTCCTTTTTTTGGGAAATGCCATCATCACGGTTTATATTTCATGTGTGCGAATATAGATACATCGTTGTTAATACATTCACTAAAATACCCGGTGGCTCTGATTTCCAAACAATGGTTCGAGACACCTCTGAGTTCTTAGCCAGCAAATCCGCCGCCATATTGGCCTCCCGAGGGCAATGACTATAAACTATAGAAATAAAATTGCTAGATAAAAAATAACATTCTTCATAAATTGCCCCTGTAGGTCCAAGTGAATTGCTGCCATTTTGCATGATCTCGATCACCTCCATGCAATCCGCTTCAACATAAATTTTGTTGCATCCAACTTCATTCGCTAGTAGGAGACCATCTCGTAGTCCTCGAGCTTCTGCAGTCGCCGCTCTTCCACAAAGGGTATATCACTACAAGATGCAGCAACAAAGAAACCCGCCTCATAAAACACCGCTCCTGTACCTCCAGTACCAGTTCGAATGTGGCATCGACGTTGAGTTTGATGACGCCCTCCGGCGGCTTGGACCAGCCATGTCTCTTGATTTTTGTTTGCTTCATTCCTGCACGTGAGAAGTTTTGCGCTAGAGCTGACATAGCTTGGGCCGACCTGGCCGGTTCATAGCTGTGCTCACCGTGTGTATATTTACGTCGTTCCCACCATGCGTACCGGATAGTCGTGGCCATTAAATCATTGCGCTCAACGTTAGCCACCAGCGGACATGTTGTACTGGTGGATAGGAGAAGATCAGCCAACACCGAACCTCCATCTCTCTCCAATGTGCATACTTCATTCACCAGCTCCTGTAGCCCAATAATACGCCAAATTTCCTTTACCCTCGGGCATAGAAACATGGCATTCCTGATTCTCTCACAGTCCGAACTACAAAGGGGACACTGGGAACTTGTAATCACGTGTCTATTAGCTAAAACCCCTCGACAAGGAATAACTCCTAGCAAAGTTCTCCAAACATGAATTTTAATTTTTTTATGGTACACGAAATTTTCAAATGGTACGCCATACTGGACTAGTACTTGAGGCTTGTAATGAGTTTGTCGTCCTCAACTTTCGTCCATGCTGATGCTCCCATTCTTCATGGTAGGCCGATCTCACTGAAAAAATCCCACTCCTACTAAAGTGCCATGATACAAAATCTTCCATCATCCCTAGAGCTAGAGGGATGTTCATAATGCGTTGCACATCAATTGGCCAAAAGAGATCATTTAGCAATTGTTCATCCCACACTCTATTTTCGGAATCAATGAGTTCAGAGACTCTAGTGATCACTATATTTCCCCTTGGTGTAAATACTCTGCGGGTACGGCTGCTAGGTATCCAAGGGTCATCCCAAATATTAATCTGTGAACCATCTCCTACTCTCCAAATGTATCCTCTCTTGAAAGACTGAATTCCACTCCATAGACTCTGCCAGGTATAAGAACAACCTTTCTTCAAACTACAGTTTAGAAGGTCACCATCAGGAAAATATTTTGCTTTCAAAACTCTAGCACATAATGATTCTGGTTCACACAAAAGCCACCAGCACTGTTTCACCAGAAGAGCCAAGTTAAAGCAGTGCAAGTCCTGAAAGCCCATACCACCTTTATCCTTTGGAACGCGCATCTTCCACCAGGCGAACCAATGCATATGTTTTTTAGGTCATCATCACCGCACCAATATTTGGACATGGCGGTGGTTATACTGTTGCACACTTGTTTGGGAAGTTTGAACACTGACATGGCATAAGAGGGAATAGCTTGTATTACTGCCTTTAGTAGAACTTCCCTTCCACCAACAGATAGTAGTTTCTCCTTCCACCCTCTTATTCTGCTTAACACTCTATCTACGAGATGTTGAAAGCAATCTGATATGTCCACTCCCACAATTGGGGGCAGCCCTAAATATTTGTCCGTGATCGCTTCTGCCATGATATTAAGTGAGGTGCATACTTCCACTCTTGTATCAACAGGAGTGGATGGACTGAAAACATACTGGATTTAGCCTCACTTACCATCTGGCCAGAAGCAGCACAATAATCATTAAGTGCTCTATGAAGGCTGGTTGCATTTGTGGCATCGGCTCGCATGAGAATTAGTGAGTCATCCGCAAACAGAAGGTGGGAGACCGAGGGGGCATCCCGACACACCTTGACTCCTAATAAATTTCTAGCCTCCTCCTCATGCATAATTAGGCTTGACAGGCCCTCGTCACATAGCAAGAAAAAAATATGGTGAAAGAGGGTCGCCTTGCCGTAGCCCCCTAGAAGGAATAAAATAGCCAGTTAATTCATTATTCACCCGTACCTGGTATTTCACTGATTTGACGCACTCCATAATAAGGAACACCCAATCTTCCATAAACCCCAGCCGTAGCAAAATTTCCTCCAAGAAAGTCCACTCCACCCTATTGTATGCCTTGTGCATATCAAGCTTCACCGCACAAGTGCCATATTTACCCGTTGTCTTCCTCTTGATCGCATGATATGACTCAAAAGCTACCAGAAAGTTATCAGTGATAAGCCATCCCGGAACAAAAGCACTTTGATTTGGAGAGATGATTGTTGGGAGACGTAGTAGTAAATCAAAAAATTCCTACTTGTCACCAAGATCTATCTATGGAGAAACCAGCAACGAGCAAAGGGAGAGTGCATCTTCATACCTTTGAAGATCGCAAAGCGGAAGCGTTACTAGAACACGGTTGGTGGAGTCGTACTCGCAGCGATTCAGATCGCGGTGGATTCCGATCTAAGCGCCGAACAACGACGCCTCCGCGTTCAACACACATGCAGCCCGGTGACGTCTCCTACGCCTTGATCCAGCAAGGAGGAAGGAGAGGTTGAGGGAGAGCTACGGCAGCACGACAGCGTGGTGACGGTGAAGCTGCGTGGTACTCCGGCAGGGCTTCGCCAAGCACTACGGAGGACAAGGAGGAGGAGGGGTAGGGCTGCGCCGAGAGAGGAAGAAACTTCTGTAGATGGCAGGCCCCAAAACCCCACTATATATAGGAGGAGAGGGAGGAGGGTGCTTACCCCTAGGGTTCCCACCCTAGGTGGTGCGGCAGCCCTAGGTGGGATCTGGCCGGCGGCCAAGAGGGGAGAGGGGAGGGGCGGCGCCCTAGGTGGTCCTAAGGCCCATCTGGGCTAGGGTTTGCCCCCCTCTCCTCTTGTGCTGCGCCTTTGGCCCTTGTGGGGGGCGCACAAGCCCACCTAGGAGCTGGTTCCCTCCCACCTGCGGCCCATGCAGCCCTCTGGTGCCGGTGGCCCCACATGGTGGACCCCCGGAACCCTTCTGGTGGTCCCGGTACGTTACCGGTGATGCCCGAAACTCTTCCGGTGACCAAAACCTCACTTCCTATATATGAATCATTACCTCCGGACCATTCTGGAGCTCCTCGTGACGTCCGGGATCTAATACGGGACTCCAAACAACCTTCGGTAACCACGTACACAATTTCCCTATAACCCTAGCGTCATCGAACCTTATGTGTGTAGACCCTACGGGTTCGGGAGGCACATAGACATGACCGAGACACCTCCTTTGTCTATCGAACCTGTATACAGTTCCCTTTGTCTATCGGTATGACACTTGCCTGAGATTCGATCATCGGTATCCCTATACTTTGTTCAATCTCATTACCGGCAAGTCTCTTTACTCGTTTCGCAACACATCATCCCATGGATAACTCCTTAGTCACATTGAGCTCATTATGATGACATCTTACCGAGTGGCCCCAGAGATACCTCTCCGTCACACGGAGTGACAAATCCCAGTCTCCATTCGTGCCAACCCAACAGACACTTTCGGGGATACCCATAGTATACCTTTATAGCCACTCAGTTATGTTGTGATGCTTGGCACACCCAAAGTATTCCTACGGTATCCGGGAGTTGCACAATCTCATGGTCTAAGGAAAAAATACTTGACATTAGAAAAGCTTTAGCAGACGAACTACACGATCTTGTGCTATGCTTAGGATTGGGTCTTGTCAATCACATCATTCTCCTAATGATGTGATCTCGTTATCAACGACATCCAATTTTCATGGTCATGAAACGTGACCATCTATTGATCAACGAGCTAGTCAACTAGAGGCTCACTAGGGACATATTGTGGTCTATGTATTCACAATGTATTACGGTTTCTGGTTAATACAATTATAGCATGAACAATAGACAATTATCATGAACAAGGAAATATAATAATAACCATTTTATTATTGCCTCTAGGGCATATTTCCAACAGTCTCCCACTTGCACTAGAGTCAATAATCTAGTTACATTGTGATGTATCTAACACCCATAGAGTTCTGGTGTTGATCATGTTTTGCTCGTGAGAGAGGTTTAGTCAACGGATTTGCAACATTCAGATCCGTATGTACTTTACAAATATCTATATCTCCTTCCTGAATGTAATCACGAATGGAGTTGAAGCGACATTTGATGTGTCTTGTCTTCTTGTGAAAACTGGGCTCCTTGGCAAGGGCAATAGCTCCAGTGTTGTCACAGAATAGAGTCATCGGGCCCGACGCATTGGGAATCACTCCTAGGTGGGTGATGAACTCCTTCACCCAGACTCCTTCCTTTGCTGCTTTCGAAGCAGCTATGTACTCCCCTTCACATGTAGATGCCGCCACGACGCTTTGCTTGCTGCTGCACCAGCTGACTGCCCCTCCGTTCAAAATATACACGTATCCGGTTTGTGATTTCGAGTCATCCGGATATGTGTCGAAGCTAGCATCGATGTAACCCTTTACGACGAGCTCTTCGGCACCTCCATATACGAGAAACATGTCCTTGGTCCTTTTCAAGTACTTCAGGATATTCTTGACCGCTATGCAGTGTTCCGCTCCGGGATCACTTTGGTACCTCCCTAAAATACTTATGGCAAGGTTCACATCAGGTCTGGTACACAACATGGCATACATAATAGAGCCTATGGATGAGGCATAGGGGATGACACTCATCTTCTCTCTATCTTCTGCCGAGGTCAGGCATTGAGCTATGCTCAATTTCACACCCTTCAGTACATGCAAGAACCCCTTATTGGACTGATCCATATTGAACTTCTTTAATATCTTTTCAAGGTATGTGCTTTGTGAAAGACCAATGAGGCTCGATCTATCTCCATAGATCTTGATGCCTAATATGTAAGCAGCTTCTCCAAGGTCTTTCATTGAAAAACACTTATTCAATTAGGCCTTTATGCTTTCCAAAAGTTCTATATCATTTCCCATCAACAATATGTCATCCACATATAATATGAGAAATTCTATAGAGCTCCCACTCACTTTCTTGTAAATACAGGGTTCTCCATAAACATGTATAAACCCAAACGCTTTAATCACCTCATTAAAGCGAATGTTCCAACTCCGAGATGCTTGCACCAGCCCATAGATGGACCACTGGAGCTTGCATACCTTGTTAGCATCTTTAGGATCG
Source organism: Hordeum marinum (assembly GCA_022496015.1). Taxonomy (NCBI): domain Eukaryota; kingdom Viridiplantae; phylum Streptophyta; class Magnoliopsida; order Poales; family Poaceae; genus Hordeum; species Hordeum marinum. Next base: position 460,343,623 of record CM039675.1, on the reverse strand, counting down.
ACAAAACTATCCGGCTGCATCATATTCAGTTCTTCCTTAAGGAAGCCATTAAGGAATGCCGTTTTGACGTCCATTTGCCAGATCTCATAATCATAAAATGCGGCAATTGCTAACATGATTCGGATGGAATTCAGCATCGCTATGGGTGAAAAAGTCTCATCGTAGTCAACTCCTTGAACTTGTAGATAACCCTTAGCGACAAGCCGAGCCTTATAGATGGTCACATTACCATCCGCGCCAGTCTTCTTCTTAAAGATCCATTTCTTTTCTATGGCTCGCTTATCATCAGGCAAGTCCACCAAAGTCCATACTTTGTTCTCATACATGGATCCTATCTCCGATTTCATGGCTTCAAGCCATTTGTTGGAATCTGGGCCCGCCATCGCTTCTTCATAGTTCGAAGGTTTACCGTTGTCCAACAACATGATCTCCAGGACGGGGTTGCCGTACCACTCTGGTGCGGAACGTGTCCTAGTGGACCTTCGAATAGCAACCTGATCTGGAGTTTCATGATCATCATCATTAACTTTCTCTCCAGCCGGTGCAGGCTCCACACAAACAACTTCCTGTGCCGCGCTACTCTCCGGTTCGAGTGGAGGTACAATTACCTCATCAAGTTCTATTTCCCTCCCACTTACTTCTTTCGAGTGAAACTCTTTCTCTAGAAAGGATCCATTCTTGGCAACAAAGACTTTGCCTTCAGATCTGAGGTAGAAGGTATACCCAATAGTTTCTTTGGGGTATCCTATGAAGATGCACCTTTCCGCTTTGGGTTCGAGCTTCTCAGGTTGAAGTTTCTTCACATAAGCATCGCATCCCCAAACTTTCAGAAATGACAGCTTAGGTTTCTTTCCAAACCATAATTCATACGGTGTCGTCTCAACGGACTTAGACGATGCCCTATTTAAAGTGAATGCGGCAGTCTCTAATGCATACCCCAAAAATGATAGCGGTAAGTCGGTAAGAGACATCATAGATCGCACCATATCCAATAGAGTGCGATTACGATGTTCAGACACACCATTTCGCTGAGGTGTGCCAGGCGGCATGAGTTGTGAAACAATTCCACATTTCCTTAGGTGCGTGCCAAACTTGTGACTCAAATATTCTCCGCCATGATCAGATCGTAGGCACTTTATTTTCCTATCACGTTGATTCTCTACCTCATTCTGAAATTCCTTGAACTTTTCAAAGGTTTCAGACTTGTGTTTCATTAAGTAGACATACCCATATCTGCTCAAGTCATCAGTGAGGGTGAGAACACAATGGTAGCCACTGCGAGCCTCGACGCTCATTGGACCGCATACATCGGTGTGTATTATCTCCAACAAGTCAGTTGTTCGCTCCATTGTTTCAGAGAATGGAGTCTTGGTCATCTTGCCCATGAGGCATGGTTCGCACGTGTCAAATGATTCAAAATCAAGAGACTCCAAAAGTCCATCAGCATGGAGTTTCTTCATGCGTTTGACACCAATGTGACCAACGCGGCAGTGCCAAATGTAAGTGGGACTATCATTATCAACCTTACATCTTTTGGTACTCACACTATGGACATGTGTAACATCACGTTCGAGATTCATCAAAAATAAACCATTGACCAACGGGGCATGACCATAAAACATTTCTCTCATATAAATAGAACAACCATTATTCTCAAATTTAAATGAGTAGCCATCTCGCATCAAGCGAGATCCATATACAATCTTCATGCTCAAAGCTGGTACTAAATAACAATTATTAAGGTTTAAAACTAATCCCGAAGGTAGATGTAGAGGCAGCGTGCCGACGGCGATCACATCGACCATGGAACCATTCCCAACGCGCATCGTCACCTCGTCCTTTGCCAGTCTCCGCTTATTCCGCAGCTCCTGCTTGGAGTTACAAATGTGAGCAACTACACCGGTATCAAATACCCAGGAGCTTCTATGAGCGCTGGTAAGGTACACATCAATAACTAGTATATCACATATACCTTTAACGTTGTCGGCCTTCTTATCCGCTAAGTACTTGGGGCAGTTCCGCTTCCAGTGACAGGTACCCTTGCAATAAAAGCACTCAGTCTCAGGCTTGGGTCCATTCTTGTTCTTCTTCCCAGCAACTTGCTTACCGGGCACGACAACTGCTTTGCCGTCCTTCTTGAAGTTCTTCTTACCCTTGCCTTTCTTGAAACTAGTGGTCTTATTCACCATCAACACTTGATGCTCCTTTTTTATCTCGACCTCCGCTGATTTCAGCATCGAGTACAACTCAGGAATGGACTTCTCCATACCCTGCATGTTGTAGTTCATCATAAAGCTCTTGTAGCTAGGTGGAAGCGACTAGAGGATTCTGTTAATGACCGAGTCATCCGGAAGATTAACTCCCAGCTGAGACAAGCGGTTGTGCAACCCAAACATTTTGAGTATGTGCTCACTGATAGATCTATTCTCCTCCATCTTACAACTGAAGAATTTGTCGGAGACATCATATCTCTCGACCCAGGCATGAGCTTGGGAAACCAATTTCAGCTCTTGGAACATCTCATATGCTCCGTGTTGCTCAAAATGCTTTTGGAGCCCCGGTTCTAAACTGTAAAGCATGCCGCACTGAACCACGAAGTAATCATCACAGCGCGACTGCCAGGCATTCATAACGTCCTGAGCCGTTGGGAAAATGGGTGCGTCACCTAGCGGTGCATCAAGGACATATAATCTTTTGGAAGCTATGAGGATGATCCTCAAGCCATGGACCCAGTCCGCATAGTTGCTTCCATCATCTTTCAGCTTTGTTTTCTCTAGGAACGCGTTGAAGTTGAGGGCAACATTAGCGTTGGCCATTGGATCTACAATATAGATTGTAAAGACAATTTTAGACTGACTTCATGATAATTAAGTTCACATAATCAAATTATTTAATGAACTCCAACTTAGATGGACATCTCTCTAGTCATCCAAGTGACACATGATCCATGTCAACTAGCCCGTGTCTGATCATCACGTGAGACAGACTAGTCATCCATGGTGAACATCTCCATGTTGATCGTATCTTCTATACGACTCATGTTGGACCTTTCGGTCTCTCGTGTTCCAAGGCCATGTCTATACATGCTAGGCTCGTCAAGTCAATCTAAGTGTATTGCGTGTGTAAATCTGGCTTACACCCGTTGTATGCGAACGTTAGAACCTATCACACCCGATCATCACGTGGTGCTTTGGAAGAACGATCCTTAGCAACGATGCACAATTAGGGTGAACACATTTCTGGAAATTTTAGCGAGAGATCATCTTATTTAGCTACCGTCGTTTTAAGCAAATAAGATGTAAACATGATAAACATCACATGCAATCAATATAGTGACATGATATGGCCAATATCATCTTGCTCCTTTGATCTCCATCTTCGGGGCACCATGATCATCACTGTCACCGGCACGACACCATGATCTCCATCATCATGATCTCCATCATCATGTCTTCATGGCGTTATCTTGCCAACTATTACTTCTACTACTATGGCTAACGATTAGCAATAAAGTAAAATAATTACATGGCATTTGTGATTGACACGCAGGTCATACAATAAAAGAAGACAACTCCTATGGCTCCTGCCGGTTGTCATACTCATCGACATGCAAGTTGTGAATCCTATTACAAGAACATGATCAATCTCATACATCACAATGCATCACATCACATCCTTTGGCCATATCACATCACAAGGCATATGCTGCAAAAACAAGTTAGACGTCCTCTAATTTGTTGTTGCAAGTTTTTACGTGGCTGCTATAGGTTTCTAGCAAGAACGTTTCTTACCTACGCAAAAACCACAGTGTGATATGCCAATTGCTATTTACCCTTCATAAGGACCCTCTTCATCAAATCCGATCCGACTAGAGTGGGAGAGACAGACACCCACTATCCACCTTATGTAACAAGTGCATGTCAGGCGGTGGAACCTGTCTCACGTAAGCGTACATGTAAAGTTGGTCCGGGCCGCTTCATCCCACAATACCGCCGAATCAAGATAAGACTAGTAACGGAAAGCAAATTAACAAGATCGATGCCCACAACAACTTGTGTTCTACTCGTGCATAGATTCTATGCATAGACCTAGCTCTGATACCACTGTTGGGAGACGTAATAGTAAATCAAAAAATTTCCTATGTGTCATCAAGATCTATCTATGGAGAAACCAGCAACGAGCAAAGGGGGAGTGCATCTTCATACCTTTGAAGATCACAAAGCGGAAGCGTTACTAGAACGCGGTTGGTGGAGTCGTACTTGTAGCGATTCAGATCGCGTTGGATTCCGATCTAAGGGCCGAACAATGGTGCCTCCGCGTTCAACACACGTGCAGCCCGGTGACGTCTCCTACGCCTTGATCCAGCAAGGAGGAAGGAGAGGTTGAGGGAGAGCTCCGGCAGCACGACGGCGTGGTCACGGTGGAGCTGCGTGGTACTCCGGCAGGGCTTTGCCAAGCACTACGGAGGACGAGGAGGAGGAGGGGTAGGGCTGCGCCGAGAGAGGAAGAAACTTCTGTAGACGGCAGCCCCCAAAACCCCATTATATATAGGAGGAGAGGAAGGAGGGTGCTTACCCCTAGGGTTCCCACCCTAGGTGGTGCGGCAACCCTAGATGGGATCTGGCCGGCGGCCAAGAGGGGAGAGGGGAGGGGTGGCGCCCTAGGTGGGCCTAAGGCCCATCTGGGCTAGGGTTTGCCCCCCTCTCCTCTTGTGCTACGCCTTTGGCCCTTGTGGGGGGCGCACCAGCCCACCTAGGAGCTGGTTCCCTCCCACCTGCGGCCCATGCAGCCCTCTGGTGCCGGTGGCCCCACATGATGGACCCCCGGAACCCTTCCGATGGTCCCGGTACATTACCGGTGATGCCCGAAACTCTTCCGGTGACCAAAACCTCACTTCCTATATATGAATCATTACCTCCGGACCATTCTGGATCTCCTCGTGACGTCCGGGATCTAATACGGGACTCCAAACAACCTTCGGTAACCACGTACACAATTTCCCTATAACCCTAGCGTCATCGAACCTTATGTGTGTAGACCCTACGGGTTCGGGAGGCACATAGACATGACCGAGACACCTCTCCGGTCAATAACCAACAGAGGGATCTAGATACCCATGTTGGCTACCACATGCTTCATGATGATCTCATCGGATGAACCACGATGTCGGGGATTCAATCAATCCTGTATACAGTTCCCTTTGTCTATCGGTATGACACTTGCCCGAGATTCGATTGTCGGTATCCCTATACCTTGTTCAATCTCGTTACCGACAAGTTTCTTTACTCGTTCCGCAACACATCATCCCGTGGCTAACTCCTTAGTCACATTGAGCTCATTATGATGACGTCTTACCGAGTGGGCCCAGAGGTACCTCTCCGTCACACGGAGTGACAAATCCCAGTCTCGATTCGTGCCAATCCAACAGACACTTTCGGGGATACCCGTAGTATACCTTTATAACCACCCAGTTATGTTGTGACGTTTGGCACACCCAAATTATTCCTACGGTATCCGAGAGTTGCACAATCTCATGGTCTAAGGAAACGATACTTGACATTAGAAAAACTTTAGCAGACGAACTATACAATCTTGTGCCATGCTTAGGATTGGGTCTTGTCCATCACATCATTCTCCTAATGATGTGATCCCGTTATCAACGACATACAATGTCCATGGTCCGTGACCATCTATTGATCAACGAGCTAGTCAACTAGAGGCTCACTAGGGACATACTGTGGTCTATGTATTCACACATGTATTATGGTTTCTGGTTAATACAATAATAGCATGAAAAATAGACAATTATCATGAACAAGGAAATATAATAATAACCATTTTATTATTGCCTCTAGGGCATATATCCAACAATGATTTCAGATAAAATATATTTCAGCTAGTTTGCAAGCAGTTTCGAAATCACCTTGTAGACCACATTACATAAGCTAATCGGCCGGAATTGGGTTATAACTTCTGGGTTTTCAATTTTCGGAATGAGCACAATAGTTGTGTTGTTCCACCCCTCGGGGATCTTAAGAGAATTGACAGCAAGTAACAGTTCCTCAATCAAGTCCTCGCCAATTATGTGCCAAAATCTCTTATAAAAAAATAGCATGTAAGCCATCAGGACCTGGGGCTTTGAAATCGCCTATGTTGAACATTGCTTTTTCACTTCGTCTCTTGTTTATGGTTTATTCAGCTCCTCGTTCATAGCCGCGGACACACGAGGCTTTACCTTGTGTATTACATTCATATCTGGTACCTGTACCTCGGAAGAAAAAAGAGCAGTAAAATAGGATGTTGTATGGGACCGTATCTCCCCCTGATCCTCAATCCATGTACCATTCTCTCTTTGAAGACGCTTGATAAAATTTCTCTTCCGTCGTCCATTAGCTGCCCTATGAAAAAAGTCAGAATTTCTGTCCCCATGAGTGAGCCAATCCGCTCGTCCTCCCTGCAGCCAGTAGAGCTCCTCCTGCTCTAGTAGTTTTTTGATTTGCATGTGTAATTCATGCCGCCGTACCACCGCATCATCAGTTAAAGGACCTGACAGTACTTCGTTCAGTTTTTTTGGAGATCCCGAAGCTTTGTACGAGGTCCTTTGAGTACCTCCTTATCCCATCTACGTAGAGCATGATGCACATCAGCCGTGATCTCAACAAAAGGTACAGTACCCATAGCCTTGCATGCCTCCCAAGAAGTCTGTACAATGGTCTCAATGTCCTCCTCTGCTAGCCAACGTGCCTCAAAGCTGCTTGGTCCAACTGGCCCTCGCCGAAGCATGTCGATCTGAAATTCGGTATCAATTAGAACCGGCATGTGATCTGATTTGTTAAATTCTTCATTTGATACACAAAAACTAGGGAACAGATCATCCCACTGCATGTTACCTACAGCTCGATCTAAGCGTTCCCGAAGTGTCCTCTGCGCCACGAAAACTTGTCACCGGTGTAACCGAGATCACTAAATGTCTTATGCGCCATGAAGTGTCCTCTGAGTCACTAAATGCATCGTTAAAACTTTGCATATATCGCTGCGGTCGCGCAGTACCTCCTTCTTTCTTGTGTGAATAAAGAATCTCGTTAAAATCGCGTGCCACCAGCCAGGGTAAGTTCACCATTACATGTAGCTGTCGCAAATAATCCCAGGACAAGTGTTTTCTCTCGCCACTTGGTTCGCCATAGAACCCTGTAAATCGCCACCCCCTACTAGACTCATTTATTTGGATGTCAATATAGTTGGGTTGAACTTCCATTGACGTAACTCCAAGATTGTCAAACCAGAGCATTACCAAACCTCCACTTCTACCATCACTTTCAGACACCGCCATTGCATAGAAACCGAGCCTTCTTCTTAATTTTTCCGCCTTAGCTTTGTTCAGATGGGCTTCTGACAGGAAAAGCACATCTGGTCGCACCCGCCCTTGGATCCCCAAGAGCGCACGAACTGTCGCGGGCTCCACATCCCGCAACAGTTCCAACATAGAATTTTCATTGCGTCCAGTCGAGCTCCTTCTTGGAGCTCGCCGATATCTGATGGCTGGCATCCATCATAGCCATGTTAAACTAGTAGAAAACAAGGCATCGGTTCGGGCCGGCCAGCCCATTAGTCCCGGTTCAGTCATGAACCGAGACTAATGGGAGCAACAGTCCTGGTTCGGGAGGCCAGGGGGCCGGGCAGGCCACGTGGGGCATTGGTCCCGGTTCGTAGGACACCATTGGTACCGGTTCCATACACGAACCGGGACCAATGTGCCTTGCTCCTGGCCCACAACCATTGGTCCCAGTTCGTGGCTAGAAACGGGACCAAAGGGGGTGACCGTTCACTTGGTGCGAGCCCCTTTAGTCCCGGTTGGTGGCTCAAACCGGGACTAAAAGTTCGAACGGTTCGCATCCCACGACGTTTCGCAGTTCGAGGAAGAGGCAACTGTTCCGATCGCTTCGCCCATTTCTCTTCTTCTCCTCTCTTCTTCTCCTCCATTCTCCTCTCTTCTTCTCCTCCATTCTCCTCTCTTCTTCTCCTCCATTCTCCTCTCTTCTTCCCCATATCTTCTACCATGAATCCAATCACTCGCTACGGGGAGGTGCTCGCACATGGCACGACCAATCTCGATGTCGTCTACACGAACGACAACGCCATGGTGCCGTGTTTTCTTTCCCTTTTGCAGAAATGGCTTGAAGTGGCGGATGAGAAAGACAAGTTCATAGGGCTTGATCTCGAGTACACGGCCAAGCAAGACGATGTTGCCATCATCCAGCTATGTTTCAAGAAACATGTGATTATCTTCCAATGGGCAAGGTGAGTTTTGAGGGTTTTCTTTGATCAATTAATAGTTTGTAGATTATTATGAAGATTGCATAGGATAGAAATATGTTGCATTTTGAATCCTATTGGAAAGATCAATATTTTTCTTTTAAGTTTGTAGTGAATAACAATTTTCCTTGTTGCAAAACGTGGGAGAACATATATGTCATATAGTTAATTTAGGATCTCTTCATCAATTCATAGGATATGAAAATTGCATATATATAGGATATAGAAATATATATGTTCTATTTTGAATCCTATGGCAAAGATCAATTTCTCTTAAGTTGTAGTGAAATAATTTTCGATTTTTTATGACATTAATTAACATTTCTTCCATTTTAATTTGTTGATGTTGCAGTAGTGACAAGCACTGCCCAGCACTCATGGACTTCCTATGTAGTGGCATACATTTTGCTAGCGTTGATGTAAGGAATGACAAGCTGAAGATGAGGCGCAGCTTCGGTATTGAGATACCAGCTGGCTGCCTTATTGATATCCAAGACATATTCAGGCTTCGGTATGAGAGGACTTCGATGCCTTCTATGGTAGTCGTCTTGATCGACGACTATTACGGAGATATGAAGACCAAATTTCCCCCGGCGCAACACAAAGAGTGGGAGAGGACCCCACTTCATCCTATGAACATTGATTATGCAGCAAAAGATGCATACGTTGCATATGAGTTGTACCGCAAGATTCGAACCGTGAACTACGGGCAGCGTCACCTCGCATCACCACCACCATGGGGCGGATATTCTTCTGATTCAGACTAGATAATAGTGTTCGCTTGGACGAGTACTTTCTGTAATGGATATCTGAACTATTATATATTAGATATCTCTCTAGCTATTATATATTTGTAGTGCTTTTCAATTCAGGTTTTTCTTAAATTCCGATTGTGGCCGAGAACAATATGCAACAAAAAAGTGGGTTGCCATCATTGGCAACAAGCACGCACACACCATGCCAACTTTCAACCATTTCAGACTTCATTTGAAGTGCTTTCCAATTTCAGGGTCATTTAGCTCAAAAAAATTAGTAAATGCATGAAAAATATCAAATGAAGTCAGAAAGGGTTGAAAATTGATGATGTGGCTTTGAATGGTGCATTTTGAACACACAAAAAGCCTGGAGTTCAAATAAGTTCAAGAAAATGAAATGCCTTTTCTAACCGATGAGTTTCCGTCCGAAACCCCGATACTTCGAAAGAGACTGTCCGTTTTGTATGCGAAGTGCATCCTGCTTTTGCCATAACCCTCCTAACTTTTTAGCACATGCTATGTGGGTGAAATGATGATACTATGCCAACTTTCAACCTTTTCAGACTTCATTTGAAGTGCTTTTCAATTTCAGGGTCATTTAGCTCAAACAAAAGTAAATGCATGAAAAATATCAAATGAAGTCAGAAAGGGTTGAAAATTGATGATGTGGCTCTGAATGGTGCAATTTGAACACACGAAAAGCCTGGAGTTCAAATAAGTTCAAAAAAATGAAATGCCTTTTCTAACCGATGAGTTTCCGTCCGAAACCTCGATACTCCGAAAGAGTCTGTCCGTTTTGTACGCGAAGTGCATCCTGCTTTTGCCGTAACCCTCTCAACTTTTTAGCACATGCTATGTGGGTGAAATGATGATACCGTGCCAACTTTCAACCTTTTCAGACTTCATTTGAAGTGCTTTTCAATTTCAGGGTCATTTAGCTCAAAAAAAAGTAAATGCATGAAAAATATCAAATGAAGTCAGAAAGGGTTGAAAATTGATGATGTGGCTTTGAATGGTGCAATTTGAACACACGAAAAGCCTGGAGTTCAAATAAGTTCAAGAAAATGAAATGCCTTTTCTAACCGACGAGTTTTCGTCCGAAACCCCGATACTCCGAAAGAGTCTGTCTGTTTTGTACGCGAAGTGCATCCTGCTTTTGCCGTAACCCTCTCAACTTTTTAGCACATGCTATGTGGGTGAAATGATGATACCGTGCCAACTTTCAACCTTTTCAGACTTCATTTGAAGTGCTTTTCAATTTCAGGGTCATTTAACTCAAAAAAAAGTAAATGCATGAAAAATATCAAATGAAGTCAGAAATGGTTGAAAATTGATGGTGTGGCTTTGAATGGTGCAATTTGAACACACGAAAAGCCTGGAGTTCAAATAAGTTCAAGAAAATGAAATGCCTTTTCTAACCGACGAGTTTCCGTCCGAAACCTCGATACTTCGAAAGAGTCTGTCCGTTTTGTACGCGAAGTGCATCCTGCTTTTGCCGTAACCCTCTCAACTTTTTAACACATGCTATGTCGGTGAAATGTTGATACCATGCCAACTTTCAACCTTTTCAGACTTCATTTGAAGTGCTTTTCAATTTCAGGGTCATTTAGCTCAAGAAAAAGTAAATGCATAAAAAATATCAAACGAAACTTGATATTATATACAATTCATGCAACTAAAATTACCAAAGTTATTTTTGTTAAAAAATTTAATAGCAAAAAATATATTCATAAAGTATTTTTTGTTAACAACTTTTAATATGCAGAGAAATAACATAAAAAATAGCAAAAGTGAAAATAGATGCGCTTATGCTGAAATTCAGCCTAAAATCAAAGTGCTAGTTAGGCACCTAACTAGCCTTTTGAATTTAGGCCGAATTTCAGTATTAACACATCTATTATCACTATGAGAGGAGCTCAACGTAACAGGCGCGACGGGGCTTATAAGCAAGTTCGGGCAACCTTCGCTTGGCGAGGTGGGATTAAACTCCCACCACACCGCTGTGCAAAGCCATTGGTCCCTGTTGGTGCACCCAACCGGGACCAATGCCCCCCTTTAGTCCCGGTTTGTCGCACCAACCGAGACCAAAGGGCCTGTTTACCGCCATTTGGGCTGCTGAAAACAGGGCTTTGGTCCCGGTTGGTGGCACCAACCGGGACCAAAGGTCCCTGTTTCCCACCCTTTGGGCGGCGGAAAATAGGGCTTTGGTCCCGGTTGGTGTGACAAACCGGGACTAAAGGGGGGCATTGGTCCCGGCTGGATGCACCAACCGGGACCAATGCTCCTTCTATATGACAAGCACTTAGGAAAATTCGTAGTTTTCATTCCACTTCGCCCTCGTCGTCGCCCCGAGCCCGCCGTCGCCTTCGTCGTTCCCGTCCCCATCATTGCCCCCGTCACCGCCCCGTTGCCTTCCCCGCCGCCCCATCGCCTCCCCTGCCGCCCCCGTCGCCTCCCCCGCCGTCCCCGTCGCCGCCCCCGTCGCCTTCCCTGCCGCCCCCGTCGCCTCCCCCGCCGTCCCCGTCGCCGCCCCCGTCGCCTCCCCTGCCGCCCCCGTCGCCTCCCCGTCGCCGCTCCTCCTCCGTCGCCTCCTTCGTCGCCTCCCTCGCCGCCCCTCCTCCGTCGCCTCCCCTGCCGCCGCCCCACCCCGTCGCCGCCCCGCCCCGTCGCCGCCCCACCCCCGTCGCCGCTCCGTCGCTGCCCCGCCCCGTCGCCGTCACCGCCTCGCCCTCGTCGCCGCTCTGTCGCCGCCCCGTCTCCGCCCTCGCTGTGAGCCGCCGTCGCCCCGACTCGTTGCAATTTTTTTTAAATATATGTTGATTTTTATGCTTTTTAGTATGTGTATGCATGTTAGATTAGTATGTTTATGTTAGCTAGATTAGTATGTGTATGTTAGATTAGTATGTTTATGCTTTTTTTTAAAGTGGATTAGTATGTTTCTGTTAGCTAGATTAGTACGTGTATGTTAGATTAGTATGTTTATGCTTTTTTTTAAAATAGATTAGTATGTTTATGTTAGATTAGTATGTGTATGTTGATTTTGGGTTTTATGAAAAATAAGTCGACGATGCCCGGCCCGCATCCTCGTCGTCGAGTAGTCCGCGAGAGCCTGCTTGATAGGCGCCATGTCCGGAACTGGGCTCCGCCGGGATGGCACTGGAAGGTGCTACCTTCCCGGGCTCGAAGGTTGGTGAGGAATGCAGGTATCGTCGTCGACCCGGACCTTCTGTGGTGGCCGTCACGCGGGCCACTTTTGGCGCGGAGGCAGCCGGCACCCGCGGAGGTGGTACGTCGTCATGTCAGGGAGGAGGACAAGCACGTCCGTCGCTACATGGCGGCGTTGGACGCCCGGTTTGACAATACCTGGCAGATCCTTCAGGGATCTCACTTGAGTTATGATCCCGTGATGGTTCCTTATCTTTGGGTGTCCACCGCCGGCGACTCAGAGACCGCTAGTGAACCGAGTTCACCGTCCTCCATTTTGGAATCTAGGATATTCGATCTGTATTAGTGATGTTATATTCGAGGTCATTATAAATATTAATATCTTAGTGATATTTTATCGGTATAATGCGTGTGTGACTTTCGGTCTGTTGTTGCTCCTTGTGTGACTTTCATGTGTGTTCTTGATGGAGGAAGGAATCCCGACTGTTGTCGTGGGGGGCGCTTCCTCTTTCTTCTCTTTCTCGCGATATACTCGTCGATATATTGCGCAAGAAGAGAAGAGGGGAGGCGTCCATCACGAACGGTTGAACTATTACTGTGAGAGAGTGTCCACCAATATATATACACCACCGTATCAATGTGAGAGAGTGCGCACCAACACACCATGAGATATGAGAGTTATTTAAGGAAAGCCTCGACGGACCGAAAGTCACACACGCATTAATTAAGATCCAAAGCGTGTCGTAATTCTTGAACTGGATTATTCGGGATGATGTATTAGTGATATTATATTCAAGTTCATTATAAATGTATTTGTGATTTGCAAGTCATTTCAGTATTTTTTTCTATATCATTGCTCGATATATGAAACGGGTTGACTTTAGGTCTGTTTCGGCTCATTGTGTGTCTTTCAGTGAGGGAGAGTGTCCATCATATGTATATATATATGGGAGAGAGGAAGAATCCCGACTGTTGTCGTGGGGGTCGCTTCTCCTTCGTTCCCGTATGCTAGACATTTTGGTGTAATGCACTCGGGGACGAATGGAGGAGCTACCATCATCGACGGTCGCAATATCAAAGGGAGTGTCCACCATATACGTGAGATGAGAGTTTAGGAAGGAAAGACTCGATAGACCTAAAGTCAACCCGTTGCATATTGAGTAATAGTGATCTCTGTGTTGATCAGTTTTCTCGTAGTTTCCTTCGATCGACTTTAAATGTTTCAACTATGAGCCCGTGCCGTAATTCTTGAATCATTAACACAGGAAATGCCGTCGTCATCAGACGACGATCGGATCCAAGCGTGTGAATTTTGCGGTGAAGATAAAGGTCTTTGTGACCAGACTTGGCTGCGAGACGGCAGGTTCTTCACCATGAAGCTTTATGAGGACTTTGATATTTCTACGGTACGCAACGATGACAACTGTTTTTTCGTAATTAAGCATGACTTCTGTTTCTTTCCTTCAACGCGTAATTTCTGTTTTATACAATTCGACTAGTTCGTTCCCTGTCATGCAAGACGGTATTTCTTGGAGAGGCTCGGTTTCGAAGAGCACGAGAGTTTTGAGACGAGGACAGCCAACCTAAGGACTAAACATGGTCACACATTTCTTGTGAAAGTAATGAATGCACCTAATAACACAGAAATAGGGTGCTCAAATTGGAAAGCTCTTTGCAAGACATATGGATTTCAGGAAGATATGGAAATAACCTTCGATCTTCGTCCCGAAGATCATATTCGATGTTTCCTGTCTTACCTCCATGTGGTTTTGTCAACTATGCATATTTGTCAAGTAATTTGCATTATATATATATAAAAATATTAGGTGTTCATGCGTACTAAATTTGTTAATTTTTAATTTACAGCTTATTTCGTTTGTTCGAATGAAATACAGAATATAATCGACACGACTCACTACACTTATGGATCACATCTAACTTGGGAGGAGAAGGATGATCTTATCTACTTTGTTATTGGTGTCATAGCTGGTAGAGACATCTTTCCGTATAATTTGAGAACTGACCCAAATTATACATTGTACAGGACACTAGTGCATAGGTTGAGGACGGATAACGCTCGCCGAAATATCTTGGTAAGAGTTGCTAATTAAGTACACTAGTACTGTTGCGTAAATGGTATTGATTACATTGCTAACTAGGCTACTATATATTATGTTCTTCAACAGAAATTGCCAAATAAAGTTGTGCCACCGTTGATGCAACCCGAAGGTAATATGACAATAAAAAGCCCCTTCCATCCCGAGTTATCTTTTGCATACTCGACTGAGCGCAAACCATCAAGAAGGCTCCAAATTGAAGCATGGGGACAAATAAAGAAGGATCGTAAGCCACAAGTTGGAGACCGTTGGATCTCTTTGCTTCATCATGGAGACATTGGTGTGATTCTTTTTTATGCCATTTTACCTAAGAGGGAGGAGTAGGTCCTATGAAGGAAGACTATGTTATTTTATCTTTTTTGTTTTGTTTTATGAGACTTTAACTTTATATGCTTAAGATGATGATGAGCTGTTAGATCTTGTGTAATTAATGATTTTCCGTCATTTGCTTACTAGCTAGCGTCGAGTTCTCTATATGTATAGTAGTTAGCGTCGACCAAGCACAGAAAAAGAGAGATCACTTCTCTCTATTAGCTAGCTAACACAATATGAAACCCCTAAATTAACCCTTCAAAACCCCCTAAACCCCCCACCTTTCAAAAAAACCAGCTCCTGTCAGATGCTGACGCGTGGATGCCTTTTGGTTCCGGTTGGTGTTACAAACCGGGACTAAAGGTCCTCCTGCCTGGGTTCCCGTAGCGGCCACGTGGAGCCCTTTTGGTCTCGGTTCGTAAGCAAACCGGGACTAAAGGTTTAGGGTTTTAGTCCCGACCCTTTAGTCCCGGTTCTAGAACCGAAACAAATGGGCCTCTGTAACTGGGACAATGGGTCGTTTTCTACTAGTGGTTGTCCTTCCTTGATCTCTTTAATCCTGTGAAGAAGTGTCATCATCTTCATGCTCAGTACCCAACAGTTCATGGCTCTGAATATCCATCGCTACTGCACCCCCCTTTGTGACCATAACAACTTGGATTGGAGGGTTTGTTGCTGGATCAAAAGCATCCCCGTCAAAGTTCAATCTCTTCCTGCTGGAATGTGTCTCAACCATCACACCTTTGCCGTTTTTCAGAGGACTATTAACATCATCTTTCATGTCTTTAGTAGTATCATCTTCCTAAAATAACGAAGCATGCGGCGAGTTTGGAAAAAAAACTGAAGGGTTTTCTTTACTTATGGATGGCATATAGTAGTAATTTGTGTCAATTTCGAGAATAATTTCAATGACGTACGGACATAAGCACTATTTATTTTATTATTAGATAAGATAAGATAAGATATATAAGATAAAAAAGATGCATCAGTTAGCACTTCTTTTCTCCCGGCGAATATCGTCCGTCGACCATCTCCATCGCCGTCGCAGGATCATCCCGGCCGGTGGTAACAGGGACGGCGGGACGGGCATAGGTTGTTCTGACGCGCGCCGGGCCAGGGTACGGCGCGGCGCCGGAGATGGAGCATACCAACCCCCGATTTGGTCTTCTAAGAGGTATTGTGGTTTGTCTAATTCTGACGTGCGCGCATCAATTGGCATGCATGCTTGTGCAGGGTGAGAATCAGTAGCTACCAACCCTCGAGTGATCGATGGCAGGGTTAGCTAGCGTAGAGCAAAGTCATGGTTCGGTGTCGCTACTAGTTGACTTTTTCTAGTTTTACCCTTGATACAATAACGACGAATAACTATAAGTTGATCAAGGAAAATGATACGAGTACGACAAACTTTCCTATAAAAGAATCAATAACTGTCAAGGATCTCTGAGTGGTCATCTCTACATGTGGCCACCATATCTTTGACTACTTCCGTGCCTCTAGGGCAAAAACTTCTAACCACAATGCTGCCTTCCTTCATGAATAAATGTACATCTACTTTTTGTCTTAAACCAAAGTTTTAAGATTTTGACCAACTTTATAGGAAAAAATAGCAGCATTTATGATAGTAAATTAGTATTAGTAGATTCATTTTGAAGTGTACTTCCATGATATATCAATTTGATGTCATATATGCTACTAGTCTTTTCTATGTATTTGGTTAAAGTTTTAAAACTTTGACTTAGTACAAAAGCTAAATGTACACTTATTCACGGACGGAGGGAGTACTAGTCAACATTTTCTAATGTTATCGATAAAGATAATAAAAACACAATATATTGAAATTTGGATACAAACAACAGCAAATTCATTTACAGATATTTCGAGGTGACCGTCTCTACCTTTGGCCTCATCATCTTTGATTTTTTTTCATACCTCTAGAGAAAATGTCGTTGAAGACAAAACAGGCACGATCCAAATTAATATCAAAGGTTTCAAAGAGTTGTCTTAGTCATTCACCTTAATATGTGCCAACATAATCCTGTCGAACACTCTGTCATGGGAGCACATCTCTATCGAGGCAGGTTGTTGAACAGTTGTTTCATCATCACCTTGTGCAAAAAGGATAAAGATGCAATAACATGAACACGGACGGCAAAATAGACAAGATATCACATAATAAAACCACCAATTCACGGGATTGCAACATCAATGGCTTCTTGGCGTGGATAGCGACGGCCATGTCAACACGAGGATGTTGCCTCCCTGCAACATTGTATCGACCACTCGAGCACTGACCCTTCTAGGCATTTATAAACTTAGCATAAAACCCTAGGCTACATGGTGAGTGTTGATTCGAGGTTCTCTATGTCGTACTTCTAGATCGGCCGCCAAAGGTGAGGGAAATGATGTGAGTGATGCAATGGGAACGATGTAGGTGTGTTTTGGCTAGGTTAAACTATGGCAACATAAGACTTTCAGATCTTCCTGAAATATCCAATTTTTTGGAAATTTCAATAATTATTTTGGACTTATTTCAATCATAATTCACTAAATTATGATTAGGTTTAATGAAATTTAGTTCAAAACTAACCTAAAATTTGATGGTAAAATTTCGTGCATGCAACAGCATGTATGTGCGGGATGAGTCAGTCAATGCCCAGTAGTAAGTACCGGTGAGAAATCCATTGTTCATCAGTTTCATCAACATCCATGCAGTCTAACTGAGTATATACACAATATTTAGTCCAACAGCTATACTAAGAAATACAGCTAGACAAAAAAAAGTAAATGTCGGCTTTTTTGCAGTAGAAAGAGAATGTTAATTGAGAGATGGGCGTTGCATGCATCCTCTCTCTCTCTCTCTACATACAATTGACATGTATTTAATTTCATCCTCATATTTTGAATGATTGATATTTGTTAAACGAAATGTCTATTTTTGAAACTTTTTATATATTTAGAATCATGGTGACAAGATCTTCAGAAGAAGATCAATCATGGATTATTTGTATTAATTTTTATTTTACATATTTAAGTTATCTTTGAAATTGCCTTCATAAAATATAAATTGTTTCACTTTGAAAAGATATTTCATATATTTGAAATAATCAGTTTCATACATGAACAATCCATTTCACATATCCGAAATAAACAGTTTCATACATGAACAATCCATTTCACATATCCGAAATAAACAGTTTCATACATGAACAATCCATTTCACATATCCGAAATAAACAGTTTCACATATTTAAGAAATGGACCTAAATTGTTGCATAAAACTCACTTCACCCATTTCAGAATGTAATTCCACTCATTTAAAAAAACTTATTTCAATGATTAAGAGACACATTTCACACGTTTTGGCAAAATACTTGATTTCGGTAATTTTGACTTACTCGTTTCAATTATTTCAAGAAACATATTTCGATTATTTCTAAAAACAATTTCACTCGTTTCATAAAACATATTCCGCTCATTATAAAATATATGAAATAATCAGTTCCACATGTTTGAAGTAACTAGTTTAAAATTATTTGAATCTTATCAATAACTTATTTCAATTATTATGAACAAGTGAATTCAAAATGACAGAAATTAAAATATTGATATGATTGAAATAACAAAAATTACACTACTTTAAATATAGTCTATATCAGTCTTGTTCTAAAGATCTCGTGTCCACGAATTTGAATATATAAAAAAATTCAATAATATAATACTACTGTTGAAGTATTGGGCATCTAAAATTTTAAACAAAGATAAAAGGCATGAATATGTTGAAGAGAGAGGGAGAGATGCTACCCCTTTCAAAAAGATACTACACTATCATGAGATTGATTTGACAAAAAAACAGAAACAAAAGATACCTTACACTAAATACTTCATATAGAGATACATATGGTGCCAAAACTTTACATACTAGATGATGCCCCGAGCGTTGCTGCGGGAACCTTGGTAAAACATATGTACAAATAGATGCTAGAAAACTAAAACTATTACAAAATCAAATTTAAGAATGCTCTCAGAATATATTTTGAAAACAATAAGTATATGAAGCATTTGACAAAATGGTGTGTCAAAAGCAAAATCTATTGAATTGAAGTCAAACGGGATGCCATTTTTAACCAAAATGTGCAACATATGATCCACATATTTTGCTCGCTCCAAATGTACAACATATAAATATAGGTAGGTCATTCTATGAAAATGTGTAACATGACCGTGTATGCCCGCATAAAAATAAGTGAGACGAATTAACATGCATGGTTGGTGAGGTGGCATGGTTACATGAATAGATTAATGCACAAATTATAACTTATGACTACATGCATGACTTGATGACGTGACATAGTTACATGAAGAAGAAAAAATAGATAGTAGGTTATAACTATTTAAAAATAAAGGATGTCAGCAGCTCATTGGTGGCAATACTACCGCTAGCTACCGGAGCCGGTAAAAATGACTTTGTGTATAGTGATAACTGGGTAACTCGGATTCGTGTCAGCTTGTATTTCGAACGGAACCGGTAGCTAGCGATGATGAATCCGCCGCTCATATTATTACTTTAAGATTTGTGTCGGCTTTTCCTGTATAAAGTAAAAATAATTTGCTCTGCAATACAGACAATAGACAAAGGAATACATATGTGCATGTAGATATGTGGCAGCTTTAGATATGACAGAGAATGAGTGAGTGACGAAAAGTACGGCGCATGTGGTTCTCTCTTCTCTCCCCAAATAAAATACTTGCATTTTATTACCTGGTCATATTTTGAATGGTTAATAACTTATGAACCAAAATTCCATTTATGAATATTTTTGTACATTTGAATTCAGGGCGATAAAACCTTTAAAACAAGACCGGTGTTGGATACAATTTCACTAGATTGAAGTTTACTGTTTCAATCAGTTTCACATTACAAATAACACGATTTCACTCATTTCAATGAACAGAATTTACTCATTCCAAACAAATTATTTCACTAATTTGGAATTACAGATTCCACTCACTTACAAATTATTTTTACTTTATATACAAAAAGCAGTCACGAATCTCAAAGTAATAAAGTGAGCTGCAGGTTCTTCATCGCTAGCTACCGGTTTCGTTAGAAAAACTTCTTTGCCGAAGCTTCGGCCAGCCAGCCCGAATTTTTTTTTACCGGAACCGGTATGTACCGGTGGACAATCCATGGTCCACTCAATTCATCGAGATTAGCGCGGCAAGTCAGGTATAAACAAAATAATACTTTCCAACAGTAATACTTGGCAATACTCCTGACCATGTCAGCCTTTTGCCAGAAGAGAGGGAGGGGGAGTACGGCCATGAGTGAGAGAGAGTGACCTGCGCATGCATGACTATTTCTCCCCCACATATACATTTTATTTCATCCTTATTTTTAAATGATTGATATGTTTTAAAGCAAACGTCCATTTTGTGAACTTTTTATATATTTGAAATCGTGGTGACAAGACCTTCAGATCAAGATCAATCTTGGATATATTTGACCTACTTTTTTATTTTATATATTTTAGTTATTTTTGAAATACATTTTTCTTGTTTCAAAAACAATTTCACTCATTTCAAAATACATATTTTGCTTGTTTCAAACACAAATTTCACATGTTTCAAAAATAATTTTACTCATTTCAAAATACATATTTTGCTTGATTCAAAAACAAATTTCACTTCTTTCAAAAATAATTTTACTCATTTCAAAATACATACTTTGCTTGTTTCAAAAATAAATTTCACTTGTTTCAAATAATTAAGTTTCAAACATTTTGAATTAAAAATACATGTTTCAATTCCGTGGAATAATTGAAATATATGAAATGAGTGAAATTGAATTAAGTGTAATATATGAAACGAGTTGTTTTCTGAAATGTGTGAAACACGTACCTAGATGACAAATGAACTGAACTGAAATATGTATTTGGAAAAACAACTTTCATATACTAACCAAATTCACTCAGTTGAATCAATCTATTTCACATATTTTAAAATAAAAATATTTCATCTACACGGATAGGAAATAACTTGACCTAGCAAAATATGTTTCATATAATTCAAACATACCGGTTTAATATATTTGAAAAAACCAATTTCAAGAATGAAACAACAAAATTCACATATTTCAAATAAACTTGTTTCACTGGAATAAGCAATTTGAAAAAACACTGAAAAAGATTGAGTAAAATAAGTGGACTGAACGGTGAGAATTAAAAATGTTTTAAATGTATCAAAAATTGCTCTTGTTCAAAGAAAAAATTAATTGTATGAATTTGGTGAGATAGAGAGGAGAACGAATGAGTTTTTCCTGTGCATGCGCATGCACTTTTGTGTGAGCCATACATATCTTTGTATGACAAAAAGCTGTCAATAGTATGCATGTGAGAGAAAAGTTGTCAGGGAAAGAAAGAAAGATACGAAAATGTGTGGAGCTGTATACATGCATATAGTAGTGGGATGATGGGACCGGCGCACAAATCTGAAAGCAAATCAACCGTGGATGTTGCATCGGAATTTTTTTCAAAACTAGCACCAAAAATACACCGAATTCGAATACAGTATGCCCATTTAAAAAAATCAAATCTAACACCCCGTAGGTCACCACCAGGCCGAAGAGGGGCCCGTCGGCCTCCACCAGGCCGAAGAGCCACCTATCGGTCAATGGGAGGCTGATGGACCCCTGGATAAGGCCGAGGAGTGTTCTCTTTCTTCTCTGACCAGTTCTTTCACCCTCCCCCGTCCTCCAGGCTGCCCCTCTCATTCCCGTTGCTCTCCGGTGCTTCCACCGCCGCGCCGATCTCTTTGCTCGACCACCCATTTTGTTATCCAACCCACGTAAACAATAGGTCAGGGCACTCTCCACCGGCCTACGGTATTTTTCTTGGCTTCCAACTTAATCGAATGTGAACTTTCAACTCGGTTGTGGATTTAGTTCTTATTGGTCACCGTCCGTCTGCAGGTAAATGGCTTGCCCATTTTGCCGAGCTCCAGGTGGCCCTTGTTCTGCCGTTGATTCCAGTGCGTCTGTATTTACTGTTGTGCTGGATCGTCGATGTTCAAGGCGTGTTGTAAGATTCTATATCTTTTTTATCTGACTGTGGCATATTCGAATGCCTTTGTTTATATGATTATAATGTTTGCTTCCATTCTTGTTGTAGTATGTTTCGTGCAGTGTTAGATCACATCTTGCTCGTTACATTGAGGAGTGTAGAGCTTTAGCTATTCAGAGAGGTGACATATATATTGATCTTGCTCTTCACAACAGTGAGGGTACCTTATACCATGTTTTGTTTAGACATGGTATGATGAGCAGTAAATTCCATGGTCTTTCGTGGGAGGAACTTGTGAATGATTATGGTCTCCGCCATCGTGACATGATGACTGTTATGCTTGAGCATTATGGAACTTATATAAGTGTCGAATTTCATTGGGATGGTGTTATGTTGTTTCCTTTACCCCGTGTTGATAAGTTATTTGTTTGACTGATTTTCAGTTTTATTTCAGCTTATACGTTTTGTTGTTCTGCTTAGTTTGTGAAATCATTTTTTTGTAGCTCTTGAGGATCTGAGTGAAACTCAGAGGGAACTTGTTGATAGTTGTTTTTATAGTCGTGGTGTCACTCTGAATTATCATCAAATGCATGTCATGTCGCGTCAGCTCTTTGATGACAACTACAAATTGTGTACTCCTTTTGTTCATAGGATAAATCGCATGAATGTTATTTCTCAACATATGGTAAGCTTTGGTTTCGGGAATTGTTTATTTATTTATTCTTTGCTGTGTTCTAATGTTTTAAATTTGTAAGCTGAATATCATATAACTTGCTGGTTTTTGTCAGGTTATTCTTACCATGGTTGTGAGGAGTTTGAAGGAATTTGTGTCAATTCCTAGGACTGGTTCTTTAACTCTTGAAATTACTTTAGATTCTGAAGATGATGATATATTTGTGAGCATTCCTTGTTCCTACTTCATTGGCTTGGGTGAACATCGTCTTGCCGAACAACCACATAATATCTGCCTCTAGGGACCGGTCAATATGTGCCTCTTACAACTAAACAGTCAGGATTTGCCCTTTGTACTGACTAGTCAAGAATATACCATCCACAAACATTACAGGAGGACAATGCCAGAAAGCTTCGATGCACATACCGAAAGAGAAGAATACCCGTTTCATCACCTTAATAATCTGGTATACTATCCAGCCTCGTGTGTTGTATGTTAACATAAGTGCCGTGATTCCTTTCCTTCAGTATGTTAAGGAGACGGACAACATTATCATATGAGTCAAAGAACGTACCAAACCTTTCCTTCATAGCCTTCTGCTTAGCCCTCCAAGCCTTCCCATATGGAATGTCATAATTCCATCTGACCTTCACTGCTGTATGGATGTGTTTTGTTTCCATATCTTTCTTCTTCACTATCTCAATATACATGAGTTGCGCTATGAGAGTTGAAGTAAGGTTTGGATGACGAAACAACATGTTTTTTCTCACACGATTATGCGGAACAACATTTGTGACAACTCAGTGGATGTTATACTTTGACACGTGGCCGTGCACCTTCGCAGGACAACCTGATTCAACACACTTCACAGTATATTTTGTTGGACTAGATATATATGTTCGGAAAACCCTCTGCGTAGACATAGCCCACTTTATCACCGCATATTTTTTTTTCTTTGTGTCAAACATAGCCCCGATCTGCACTTGGTTCAGATTATATTGCCATGGAGTCTCATGGCCATCGTTAACAGTAATGCCGGCGGATATGTCCTGCTCCCATGCAACAGGAATCGATACCTCCTCCGGTATCGAACATTACCAGGGCCATAATACACAATGAAATTTACGGATTCAGGCATTTTCACCTGTCAGACATTGCCAGCTTCTCATTATTCGCAACGAACAAATCTACACTTAAATAAACATACAGTACAATATACCTACGTACACTAAAATAAACCTACACTAAAATGAACCTACACTAAAATAAACCTACACTAAAATAGCAAGCTTCCACTAAAAATGACTACACTAGCTAAACTAAATAAACCTACACTATTAACACATACACTAAAATCACTACACTAATAAAAACTAACCTAAACTAATTTTACGTACATTAAAAAGACTAACATAAACTAACAGAAAAAATGTATACCTTCGACGTGTGCTTGTGACCTTCTTCTTCGTCTCCATCTTCTTCTTTTTCCTTACCACTCCACCACCCCACCATGTCTTCTCCAAACGAACAACACACTATCCCATTGCGAAATGAGACCGTACGGCGGGGGAGAGGGACACGGTTTAGTGATTCAGTGGATTGAGACGAAAAATGGGTGGAGAATGAAGAAGATCAAGGGGGGGGGGGGATTTTCGGTGCAAGAAAAGGAGAGAGAGAGAGAGGATGAGCGACCAGGCAGGAGGAGGAAGAAGGGAGGCGACGGCGGGCCTTATCCAGGGGCTCTTCGGCCTCCTGACGCCCGACGGGCCCTCTTTGGCCTGGCGTGGGCCGACGGTGGCCTCTTCGGCCTGGCGTGGGCCGACGGCGGCCTCTTCGGCCTGCCTTAGGCCGACGGGCCCTCTTCGACCGGGACAGATCCGACCGTTCCCCTGTCGACCCAGCAGAGGCCGACCGGGTGTTATTTTTAATTTTTTTTTAAAACTGAGCATATTTTATTCGAATTTGATGTATTTTTGGTGCTAGTTTTGAAAAAAATCCGTTGCACCGGTACATATAGGAAAAAAAGAGGTTTCTGCCAGCCAGCCGGGTATAAACGTTTCCCTATCTATAACGCCATTTAAGTAGCAACCATGCATTCCTTGTGTTCTCCTTGTTTATTTTTAACATGATGTTATATGCGTCCTCCTTGTTAACTTCATGGGCGGTACACCAAATATAAGCTGAAGGAATTCAGACTTCGTCCCTCGTCTCTTACTGCTCATCTGTTGCTCTCATCCTGTCTCATGAAGGAGAAACTTACGGCTACCTCGATTAATAATCATACACAGTAGCACGGTAAAGTCTACTCCAATTCGTTTCCGCTCCGGATAAGTCGTTGGCTCGGCTCAGCTCTGCGTGACTGCATCAAAGTTAAACAAGCAGGGATCTTACTAGCGGTGAGTCGTGACTCCGCTTTGCATCAATCAAAGTTATAAATGCAAGCTACCCCGTTCACCAAATCGTGCAACACGTACTAGTTGAGATTACAGAGTGCGAACATACGTACGTAGCTAGCTAGAAAATACCAGTGTCTGATCGATGGAGATCACGAGCAGCACGATGGTGAAGCCGGTGTGCTCGGTGCCGCACCCGCTCGTCGGCGAGAAGGTCCCGCTGACCGTCTTCGACCGTGCCGCTGTGGACGCCTTCGTCCCCACCGTGCTCGTGTACCCCGCGCCGGCGCCGTCCAACGAGGCGTTCAAGGAAGGACTCCTCAGGGCCATCGCAGCATACCCCCACCTGGCGGGGCGCCTCGCCCTCGATAACCTCGGCCGGCGCTTCCTCCACGTCAACGACGAGGGCGTGCTCCTGATCGAGGCCACCGTCCCGGTCGACCTGGCGGACGTGCTCGTCGACGGCCGCATGGCCGCAGACGTGGAGGACCTCTACCCTACAATACCCGAGGTATTACATGATTTTGCTTCTGCCACAACTCACGTCAAATGCATGCATGCACTCATGGCTACTGCAAGTCTGCAATCGCTTATACTTTTTTTTTTTTGCCCATGCAGGAGAACATTGGGGCGGCGCTGCTGCAGATCCAGCTCAACAGGTACAAGTGCGGTGGTCTCGTCGTCGGCATATGCTGCCACCATCACACCGCCGACGGCCACTCCATGAGCATGTTCTTCACGGCGTGGGCGACGGCGGTGCGCGAGGGCAAGGACTTCACCACACCGGCCCCATTCCTCGACCGCGCGACAACGTCCGTGCCTCGAAGCACGCCTACGCCGGTGTTCAACCACCGATCAATGGAGTTCACATGTGGAGACCGAGACGGACACGCCATCGTCCCCATGGACAGGATCAAAAACCTCACGGTGCACTTCACGGCCGAGTTCGTCGCCGACCTCAAAGCCCACGTCGGCGCCCGCTGCAGTACGTTCCAGTGTCTCCTCGCGCACGTCTGGAAGAAAATCACGGCGGCGCGGGAACTGAAACCGGAGGAGTTCACCAAGGTGAGGGTGGCCGTGAACTGCAGGGGCAGGGCCAGCCCACCTGTGCCATTGGACTTCTTCGGGAACATGGTGCTCTGGGCTTTCCCAAGGCTTCAGGTCCGGGACGTCCTGAACTCGAGCTACGGCAGCGTGGTCGGCGTCATCGGCGACGCCGTGGCGCGCATCGACGACTACTATGTGCAGTCCTTCGTGGACTTCGGCGGAGTGGCAGATGCAAACGGGGAGGAGCTCGTCGCGACGGCGGCCACGGCCAGCACGATGTTTTGCCCGGACGTAGAGGTGGACAGCTGGCTGGGGTTCAGGTTCCATCATCTCGACTTTGGCACCGGGGCACCGTCGGCTTTCATACCGCCGGACTTGCCTATCGAGGGGCTCATGATCTTCGTGCCGTCGCGCAAGGCGAACGGAGGCGTCGACCTCTTCATGGCCGTCGCGGAGGAGCACGTCGCGGCATTCCAGCAGATCTGCTACTCCTTCGGTTGATCGACGCAGTCATGGGCTTGTTGGTTTCGGTTGCATGTCATAAAGAACGTGGTTAGTTCTAAAAAAACGTGGTTAAAAAATGCTCGTTATGTACTAACAAATGAATATTGTATTTTGAAAGGACTGTTATATCTTCCAAACGTTCGGATTATAGGAAGAAATACGAACAACTCCATCCCATGACCGTGCGTACGATGCAGCGTTGCGATCGTATGCGGCATCGCTAAACAAACTCATGTGGATCGCTAACAAAACCACATGCAAGATGGATTACTTGTTTTTTTATTACCGAATGAAGTTGCATGCAAGTAAAAAATAAAATAGATGACGTCACAAAAGATTTCTTCAAAACTCAAAATTCAAAATGTTTTGTAGCTTAAACCGTCGCTCCGATTGAAAAACCGTTTTCACATAAAAGATTCGTCGCGACGAGATCTTCAAAACTAGATCTCACGTTGATATGTTTCGACGACTTTTTTTATCAGAAGTTACCATGCATGTAGTATTAACTTATCATGTTGTTTACACTGAATTACTGGAGGTGTTTCAACTATCTTTTTTTTGCCTGGGTCGAAATTTACCATGATGTTCGTAAGTAAATTATCATGTCTACAATACGCCTATCATCGATGATGTGCCTTGGTCGTAGGGAGAGGTCCACATGCCGACATGGCATGACTCGCTTTATAAACATAACTTTGCGAGTCGTGCCAGTCCAGGGCTGTTTAGGTGTCTGTCGGGTTGCGACATACCTGAATTGAACTGTTGGCCACCTATAATCAGGTCTGTGGCGCGTAAAATGCCATGCTATTTATGTAAAAATTATCGAGTGTATGTGGAGATATTTCATCAACCATCCCCACCCCTGTCGCCAAAGTTAGTAGGACCGGTGTATATAAGTTATCGGGTCTACGATGTGTGAGTTACCATGTTATTCACACAAAAGTTACTGATAGGATATTTCTTCAACTCTCCCTGCCCCTGTCACCAAAGTTATCACGACCGGGGTACATAAGTTATCAGGTCTATGATGTGTGAGTTATCATCTATTCACATAAAAGTTACGGGAGATATTTCATTAACCCCTCCCCCATGCCAAAGTTATCAGGACCGAGGTGCATAAGTTATCAGGTCTGCGATGTGCCAGTTATTCACATAAAAATTACCATAGGATATTCCATCAACCACCCCTGCCCCCTCTCCCTCGGCCTCGAAGTTACATAAGTTATCAGATCTGCGATGTGTGAGTTACCATCTATTCACACAAAAGTTACCGGGGGATATTCCATCACCCCCGCGCCGCTCGCAAAAATTACGCAGAGTGTACGATGTGTGAGTTACCATGCTATTAACATTAAACTTATCATGGGTATATTTCATCACCCCCGACCCCGCGCGCGAAAATTACCCATTAGTGTACATAAGTTATCATGTCTTGGGGACATAAAAAAATTAAACAGAAATTATCGTGGTATGTTTTAACAATTCCACCATCTCTACCCCGTTGCCAAAATTATCAGGACTAGGGTACATAGGTTATCTGGTTTGTAGTGTATGAGTTACTATGCTATTCACGCAAAAATTACCGGGTGGTATATTTTATCATCCCCCTGGTCGCCAAAAGTTATCATGACCGGGGTACATAAGTTATCAGGCTGCAAAGTGTAAGTTACCTTATTACTAATATTAAAGTTACCGCGGGTATATTTCACCATCCCCTCGCCAAAGTTATCAGGACCGAGGCACATAAGTTATCAGGTCTGTGATGTACGAGTTACCATGTTATTCGCATAAAAATTACCAGGAGAATATTTCATCAACCCCTTCCCCATGTCAAAGTTATCACCACGTTTGTGCGTAAGTTATCGTGTATCCGGTGCGCAAATTACCGTGCCATTTGCATAAAAATCAGATCATTGATTGAACACTATTTTTCTTGATGTAAGATTATTTCCTAAGAATCCTCGTCATCGTGTGCTTACAAAAAGATAAAAAACGACTAAGAAAGAAATAGGGGGGACGTGATGGAAGTTCCTCAAAGAAAATAGAAAAAGAAAACATCAAGGAAAATGGTCAAAATATTACGATGTGTATGTTTTTACACAACAATTAGTCTAGCTGAATTGGTTAGTACGTGTTTCAGGTTAGCTACTTGTTGTGGGTTCGAATCCTATATTCAGCATCAAATTTTTGACAAAAATCGGTATGAAAAGACCCTACCAATAGATCTAGGACACAGAAAAATCGTGGTAGATCTAAACTATAGAAAAAATCGTGCCGGTCAATGCCAATGTCTCCGAAATTCTTTTCCCTAAATGCGCCATCAACAACTCATTCAGATTTTTAATCTTACACAACGAGCACCTAGCATTAAAGTCAAAGCCTGGCCTTCTTAGACAATGACAAGGTCTAGCCTGGATGGTTAGTGGAGTGGTGTACCTTCAGGAGGTCGGGGGTTTGATTCCCCTATTGCAACCCTTCCTTTTTCTCGCTCCAAAGCATCGGTTTACTTGGGCATGCATGCGGCCGTGCGATCCGGATCCGACAGATCCGAACGTTAGTAAAATACAAATTTCGATTATGAAAATATCTATTGTATATTTAAAAATGTTCATCGTGTATTAATAAAATATTCATGTGGTTGAAATAATGTGTCCACACACGTTCTTAATGTAATTTTAGAAAGTGTTTGTGTATTGTTTGTAAATGTTCATGTAATTACGGAAATATTGACCTTACTTTTCAAAATGTTCGTGTAGCTTTACAAAGTGGGTGTGCCTTTTTAAACAATGCACATGCATTTTCAAAACGTATTCACGGATTAGAAAATAACCAAGTATATATTTATGAACAAAAAAGAAATTAAAAACACAAATGGGGAGGAAGAAAACAAATGGAAAAATTAAATCAACAAAAGAAAATGGAGAAAAAAGGAAAAGAAAAAGAAAACTGAAAAGCAGACAAAAACCATGTCCCCAAAAAGCCAACCAAAAGTTTGCTTTTTAGGGTTCGAACGCTCAATCATAATGTTCGACGGAATAAAAATTAACATCTGGCCTACTAGAGAGAGAGAGCCATAAGTGCCTACCAACATCTAATGATAAAGCTGCCTTGAACAAACTGTATGCCTCAAAAATCAGTACCCGATTCTCATGTATGATTTGCACTGCAGTAAAACTCTGCATTTCTGTTTTGATTTCATCAATGATCACTCCTGACCAGCCCCTGTAGCTTCCTTTGACATGGTTAACTGTCGCAGCACAGTACGTTGATAAAACTAGTTTCTGGCACGCCAAGTTTGCAGCTAAAGCCAACCCCTCGCTGAATGCCATTGACTCCAGTATTTCAGGTCCAGTCATGTCTGGGATTCTCATCGCCGAGGCTCCCAGGTATTCATCAGTGTCATGGCGCGGCACGCGTGAGTCGACGGCAGATGACGCGGATGCAGGCATGGAAGGTGCGGTACAACGTGGCGTCGTCGATGGCAGTGACGATGCTAGTGCCGTCATGCTGCCCGGCGTGTCGGCGTGAAGCAACTCATCACTCCTCCGCAGGCTAGCTTGAAGCGACGAGTTGTTAAATCACGCGTCGGCTTGGACAGCACCTTGCTCAGTCGGGCCAGGCACGGTCGCACGAGAGGTGGAGTAGCAAGATGTCTCGCTTGTATCCGGTAGGCTCGACGGGCCATCCAATCGGTTTTTATGTCGTAGAACGGTTCTTTCTGCTCGTTGTATTGCATCAAAAGGGTGGGGAAGGAGGAGATGGGAAGCGGACTTGGTGGTGCGATTTTTATCCGACATATGGCCTTGTGTAAATAGAGGGCGGACGGGAGGAGTGTGCCCAACGTCGCATTTAATGTCGGCCCGCTCATGAACGAACGTGTGGCCGTAGTAGTTCCTCGGTTTCCATGCGGGCTTAATGGATGCATTTGAATGCGGTGAGAAGGCGTGTGCAGACGGGCGTGCAACGGGCGGCGCCCTCGGACGGCATACCGCTTCAGTGGCGAAGGTAGTGAGAGGTCACGTCCATCCTGAACCGTCTTCAATGTCGAGCGGTGCGCTCTACATCGACATGCATCCAGACAGCTAGCGTCTAGTGAGAACACGCGAGGGCGAATGATGAGAGGTTTGGGTGGGCCAGGGAGGTTAGAAGTGAGCGTGGGAGCGATCCGGATTCCCGCAAAGCCCCCCATGTTTGTCTCCGGTTTGCAGGAGAAAGTACGTATGTACCATGTTGGATGGCTTACGTGGTCCGGACGCATGCGGAAAGTTTGTGGATCGGTATTGGAGATGCCCTAATGGGATGGCATATGGTGTTGCCCATTATTTTAACAATTGCAAATCAAAAATCATAAATAAATAAAAATATTCATTTCGTCAAGAAGTACTATAACATTGCCCTAATGCAGTTTTGGACTATTGGAACTTTATTATCAAAAAAGGTTTTTGCTCCGCTTTATAGATAAAGCAAATTGCCAAGACAAAGTCACGTGTCAGAAAGTACACTCACATGGCAAGAATACACACGAGGTTCTGCTGAGGGCAAACATAACAAGCCCATATAACACGATACAAGAAACCACACGAAGGCCGGGTTTCCCGCCTTAGCCGCAGCTGAGGGGCGGCTAATCTCGGCCAGGCGGTGGGGGAGGTAGCGGTGGCGTCATGGGAAGCACAATAGAGCGCAGACCATTGATGATGGAGTCGATGACTGCATGCTCCGGGCGACGACTATGCGGCTTCCATGGTTGCAAGAAACCATAAAAGTTTGTAGAGGGCGTCGGTAGACCGCCTAAGATGGGTATGCTCAATCACAAGTTTATTGTGAATCGTCCACAACACCCAAGATAGTACCCCCAACACCAATACACCTAATGCAGCGGGAATCCACTGGGATATCCTCAAGCTCCTCATCACTACTAGGAAAAACCTTATAGACAGGACAATATCAGTAGCGTTGGAATGTAATAGGCGTTGATGCTAATTACCAGTAGCGATGTATTTAGGAAGCGCTACAAGTTAGTAGTTAGCAGTAGCGTTGTAAACATAAAGAGCGCTACTGCTAATCGGGACCCGACGAGCCAACCGACAGTATTGGTAGTAACAGCGCTGTCGAGAATACAACGCTACTACTAATACTTTAGGAGTAGCGCTTTATTTGGTGGAACCGCTACTGATAATGGGCCCCACTTAATAGTAGCGTTCTTTCTCGAAAGCGCTACTACTAAGTAACATAGCAGTAGTGCCTGCTGAAAAACAACACTACTGCTATGCGTGGTTGGTGCCACCTTTTCACCCCCTTCCCCCTCCCCCCACATTGCCCTCTCTCCCCCTCCTTTCCCCTCTCCCCTCACCATTGTTGCCCTTCCTCTATCTTACTCCTACCACTTTTCTCTCTCCATTAATGCCCCCCTCCACCATAACTCTCCTCCATAAATGGCCTTCTCATCTCTAGCTAGCTCCAGAAATATAATGCCCCCCTACCTCATTTGTTTGGCTCTCCCTCCATTCCATTAGATATAGATCTAGATAGATCACCTCTCTTCCTCTCCATTAGTTACCTAGAGTCATCTCTCCTCCCCCAACAACTTGATCTAGCTAGCTATTGACATGTCCTCAACAACTAGATCTAGCTAGATCTAGCTAGATATAGGTGAGTAAAAAGTTGTTCATTTCAAAAATGGGAATATGTGTGTGAATGGGAATATGTGTGTTTGGGATATGGAGAGATTTGTGCGAGTGACATGCCCCCGAGTTGCTTATGTTTTGCCGAAATGTCAATTTATTTCCATTTCGGTGAATTTCGAGCAAACTCGATATTTCCTATTTTACGCAAGGTCATGCCAAATTTTTATATGACTTTGATGCATGTATGCATTTTGTTTATAACCCTTTTGCTTGTTATATTGTGCATGCAGTCGGTCATGAAGGTGAGTGGATGGAAGGTGGAGCGATACATGCAATCTGCGGTGATGGACATGCATGCAAATAATCGGACTAGGATTAGATGTCCGTGTACAAGATGCAAAGAAGGAGTCCTTTTGGACTCTTTTGATCGTGGCAGGTTGAAGGCGCACCTGCTAATGAATGGTTTCATGGATGGCTATACTCGATGGATAAGTGAAGATGATGATGATGAGGACGTCCACATGGCAGGGAATAATGACATGGGGCTAGACGAAGAGATGACCGATTGACACGAAGACGATGGCGTCGGACATGGAAGCATGGAAGAGTTAAATCACGGCGGCAGAGAAGATTCCGAACATGGCGGCGGAGAAGATTTCGGACATGGTGAAGAAGAGTCCGGACATGGCGGAGAAGCAGAGGCGGCGTTCACGCCGCAGTCTTCAACGCTACTAAATGCAGTCGTGCAGGACTCTCATGTTCAAGACCTCCTTCGCAAGAGTACGACTAGCGAGAGAGCTGATTCTAGAGAGGAGGCCAAGCTAGCGCAACTTGAAGTAGACTCGAAGACTCCATTTTATGACGGTTGCGATCCCGAGGTGACCCGCTTGAGTTTCACGCTCGAACTTCTAAAGACGAAGGCCAAAAACAAATGGACAGACAAAAGCCTCGATGAGCATTTGAAGTATATACATAATAAAGTTCTTCCCGCGGGGAACCTGTGTCCTACTAGTGTCGATGAGGCCAAGAAAATCGTTTTCCCTTTTGATTTGCCGCACATTAGGTACCACGCATGCATCAAGGATTGCATCATTTATCGGGGGGAGAATGCGGAAAAAACCGGTTGTCCAGTGTGCAATGCTTCTTCATACAAGAAGGCAGGAAAGAAAGCTCCTCGGAAAGTTGTATGGTACTTCCCGATCACTCCCCGTCTGCAGCGGTATTTCATAGATCCTAAGGAAGCAAAGCTCATGCGCTGGCACGCAGAGAGGAAGAAGCCCGACGATGGAGATGATCCGAAGCTGAGACACCTCGTAGATGGTAGCCAGTGGAGAGCATTCAACACCGTATATGGATTTGCTGCAGAAGATCCAAGGAACATTGTGCTTGGTGCGAGTACCGATGGCATGAATCCATTTGGAAACCAAAACACCAACCACAGCACATGTCCCGTCTTTGTATGGATGTACACCCCCCCATGGAAGTGCATGAAGACAAAGTACATACACATGAGCATGCTGATTCAAGGGCCGAAACAACCGGGAAATAATATTAACTTGTATATGGGGCTTCTGAAAGAGGAGCTAGACACGTTAGGAAAAACACCAGCATGGACATGGGACGCCAACAAAGGAGAGTATTTCTATATGAGAGCGGCGTTAATGACGACGGTGCACGACTATCTCGGTTATGGGCACACCTCAGTCCAGGTGTGCCACGGATACTGTGGATGTACGAGGTGCATGGTTGGTACAACGTCTCAGCAGCTTACGACAAAGAAAGATGGCGGGTCCAGGAAAATCGTGTACATGGGGCATTGTAGATGGCTCGAGAAGGATGACCCGTGGAGAAAGCGTGGAGATCTATTCAATGGGTTGGGTGAGCATCGAGGACCTCCACGTAAGAGGAGCGGAGCCGAAATCAATGAGCTGTTGAAAAACTGGGAACAGTGCCCCGTGCCGGGAATGATGAAAAAGGCGCCGGAGCCGCTACTGAAGGTATGGAAAACGAGGTCTGTTTTCTGGGACTTGGAGTACTGGCCCAATCACGACATGCCTCATTGCCTTGATCAAATGCATATCACGAAGAATGTCCTCGAGAGCTTGCTTGGCACACTGATGAACATGTGGGAGAAGACCAAGGACGGGCTGAAGGCAAGGAAAGACTTGGAAGATTTGAAGATCACGAAAGATCTCCATCGTAAAAAGTCGACGAAGGAGACAGAGACAGAGACGGAGGAGGGGGGAAGGGGCAGAAAAGTCAACAAGAAGGAGGAGAATTATTGCCCCTTATTGCTTCACCTTAAGTGCGAAGGAGATCAATCAATTCATCAAGTGCCTTATGGGAATCAAAGTCAGTTCCGGTTACTGTATGAAGATAAGAAGATTTGTAGACCCCAAGAAGAAAAGGTTCAGCGGGATGAAGTCTCATGAGTGTCATGTGATGATGACACAGATACTCCCGGTTGACATTAGAGGGATAATGGACAAGCACGTTCATGACACGCTTACTGGTCTTTGCAACTTCTTCGATGTTATCTCTCGAAAGTCCATAAGTGTGAAGCAGCTCCAAAGGCTACAGGAAGAGATCGTTGTCATACTATGTGAGCTTGAGATGTACTTCACGCCCGCGTTCTTTGACGTCATGGTGCATTTGTGTGTCCACATCGTGGACGACATCATCGACATCGGGCCGACATTCCTTCACAGCATGATGCCGTTCGAGAGGATGAATGGGGTCATCAAAGGATTTGTTCGTAACATGTCCCGTCCCGATGGGAGCATCGTCCAGGGGTATCTGACGCATGAGTGCATCTCCTTTTTTGAGAATTATATAGGCGTAGGAGACCCTTTTGTTGGTTTTCTTGTCAACAAGCATGATGGGAGGCTCGGAGGAGAAGTTCACAACAATGGTCGGAGTGAATTGCACGTGGACTACTCGGATCGACGGAACGACTTTGACATGGCTAACTTAGTAGTGCTACAACACCTAGATGTGGTAGATAATTATGTGGCACGGCATAAAGAAACCATCGCAAATAAGTACTGTGATAAGGGGATGCTCAAGACGGACGATGAAGTTACTGTGGAGCACAACGCCACTTTCTTGTGTTGGTTCAAAGAGCAAGTTCTTGAAAATCCCCTAGAAGAGGGCAGTTCGGACGGATTGCTCATACACGCCTTAGCACATGGCCCCACGCCCAAACTCGCAACCTATCAGTCATACGATATCAATGGGTACACGTTCTACACGGAGGCCAAAGAAATGGACAGTGATTACAAGAACTCTAGGGTGACGATTGAATGCATGACCGATGCCAACGACACAACTGAAAGATTCTACGGAAGGGTCGAAGAGATCTGGGAGCTTGACTATACTTGATTGCATGATGCGACGATGTTCCGTGTCAGATGGGCAAAGGACATTGTAAGAGAAAACAAGTATTTCACTACCATGTCTATACCAACCGCTGACACGAAGAGCGCAACCGTGAACGTTAATGTCATCGCCAAAACTGAGCCATGGGTACATGCTAAGCACATGGCACAATGCTTCTTCATAACCGACACGACCAATCCTAGCCGTGTTGTCGTGAGGAGAGGCAAAAGGAGCATCGTCAGAATGGATGGAGTCGCCAATGAGGAAGACTACGACCAATACGGCAAACCAATGAGGGAGGATGATGATTATGATGAAGCATATGAGAAAAGAAAAGGGAAATAATAAAAACTAATACATATCAGTAGCACTGGATTATGAACCAACGCTATAGCTCATATAGTTATAGTGCTGGATCCTAAGCCAGCGCTACTACTATGTGTATTTCAGAATTAAAAAACTGAAAATTAAAACAGCTAGTAGTAGCGTTGGATTATGAACCAGTGCTATAGCGCTTGTCCTAACCCAGCGCTAGTACTATTTTGAGTTAACCGTCGCGTGTGCCCAAATTTTGTGAACTCCCCCCCCCACACACACTCTCCCACCTCCTCCCTCCTCTCTGTCGCGCGCCGCCGTCACCCCTTCCCGCCGCTCCGACCTCCTTCTCGTCCGCACAAACGCCCGAGCCCTCCCTAAACCTCACCATCGCCGCGTGAGCCCACCCTCGACCCCGCTGCCCTTGATGCCCTCAACGCCCCCGGTATCCGATGCCCCTCTTCACCCTCTCGCCCCCGACAAGGAAGCGCCGCCGCCGTTCTCTGTGAGTACCCCCTCCCCCTCCCTCCCTCCCTCCCTCTCTGTGAGTTCCCCCCTCCCCCTCCCTCCATCCGACA
The DNA here is from genome assembly GCA_022496015.1 of Hordeum marinum. NCBI lineage: Eukaryota > Viridiplantae > Streptophyta > Magnoliopsida > Poales > Poaceae > Hordeum > Hordeum marinum. Next base: position 460,307,391 of record CM039675.1, on the reverse strand, counting down.
AGGAAGCGCATCCGCCATTCTTGATATCTATTAGTGTTTTGTTACAAGGGAATGCTTCATGTGTACAGAATGATTCATTATTCCATATTGCTTATCTGTATTCACGCAACTCTAATTTGTGGACAGAATTATGTTATCATTATTCCATATTGCTTATTTGTTACAAGGGAATGCTTCATGTGTACAAAATTTAATGAACAAATCATGTTATCATTATTCCATATTTCTTAGAATAAGCTTGCTGTGGATAGAAGACAAAAAAATCATTTCCGAGTGGTTGAAAAAAATTCCATGTTAAAGTACAAATAAAAAACTTTAAATAAAAAACAGTAGCAATTTTTTTTGCTTTAAATAAAATACTAGCTAGGATTTGTAGGTATAAAAACAGTAGCAAAAATTATAAAAAAACAACAACAAAAAATTATAAATGTGCTCCTGTTGGTTGAATGTTGGTTGCAAATTGATGTTATATATGTGCTCCCGTTGGTTGCAAAATGTTTGTTGCAAATTGATGTCGGTTGCAAAATGTTTGTTCCAAAATGTTGCAAATTGATGTTGGTTGCAAATTTTTTGCAATGTTGGTTGAATGTCGAAGAATATCCCAGTGGCCTATGTTTTGCCGGAATGTTGATTCATTTCCGCTCCGGCAAATTTCAGGCGCTCCATATGTCCACTTTTTAGCGAAGGTCATGCCAAAAATTCCCGTGATTTTCGGCATGACTTGTGCTAGAAACTAGGACATATGGAGTGCCCGGGATTTGCCGGAAGGGGAATGAATCAACATTCTGACCAAATATAGGCCCCTTTTTTCTCTTCATTATATCTTTTATTTACAATTGTTGAATAGGAAACATGTCTAGCCACGCCTCAGCCAGGGGTTCTACTTGCCTCGAAGAAGACCCCATCGAGGCAACTAATCACTATTTCGATTACCTGGAAAAATACCAGATGGGGGTGCATGGTGGCGGCAGTGGCACCAACCCTGACGCCGACACTGACACCGGCACCAGCATTGGCCCCGGCACCGACACCACCCCCGAGACCGACAACAATGATGCCGTAGCCGGTAAAGGACCAAAGCAGAAGAGGAAACGAAGACCAAACGAGCTCAGCATCGGACAAATTGTGGTCACGGAGATGCACCCCAAGAAATTAGAGCCAACATCGCCAGATGAAGCGCGCTTGTGCTGGGGCAATCAACTAGGATGCATCCTCAGGGAAACCGCCAACATCAACGACGAGAAGTTGAAGAAGATACCACATATGGAGCACATGCTCCTAAAGAAGTTGCACAATAGGTTCTTGTTCCCCGGCCGCACAGAAAGCAAAGATCCTTGGGGCGATGATGCCATGACAAAGATAAATAGCAAGGCGATGGTGACGTTCACCAACGACTTGTCCGCCTGGAAAGTTTGGGTGAAAAAAGCGATTGATAAGAATGAACCGTGGTCCAAGATTCATGCTGACAATCCGTCACTTACGGAAGAGGACTTTGAAAAATTCAAGGAGACTTGCGCTAAAGATGAAACCAAGAAGAATTCAGAGAAAATGAAGGCGCTCCAGGCCAGGAACACGCCTCCCCACCGCTTGGGAAGCCATGGTTACGAGGGGAAGAGGCACGTATGGGCCAAGGAGGACGCCGAACGTGAAAGTCACGGAATCCCAGACCCCTTGGCGGAGTTCACCGACCTGCTGGAGCATAGTGGGACCACATCAAGAAGACCTTTTATACGGATCCGAACACGAGGGAGTTCATGAGACTTCTGGTAATTGTTATATTACCACATTATCATATTAGCTTCCAATCAATTTGACTATAGGTTTTGTCACATTATTAGTAAACCATCCACGTTCCTTTTGTAGAAAGAGCAGCACCAAAAGGCAGCCAAAAGTGACGAGTCGTCACAGTCGTCGGCGAGGCCCAAGTGGGACACCCATTTCAACCGGTCCCTGAACATACTGAAAAAGGTCCCGAAGGACACACCGCCGTCCTATGGACGTGTGCACGATGTCGTGGAAAAGATGGTGCCTCGTGGAAGACGTGCTACCATGAGGAGCTAGAGGAAAGAAGGAAGAGAAAGTAGCTTACTCAACAGACCATCGACCAGAAGGTCGCTCTTGCAATCAATAAGTCCAAAGCTAAGACCAAAGCATAGTTGGAAGAGATAGTCGATGCAAGGGTCAGTGCAGCGGTAGCTGGCATCACGGCTGACTTCACATCTTCCATTTCCAGCTTGCTTCTGACATTTTTTGAATGGACGAAGAAAAAATCCAGATAAAGGGCCAACAGACTTTTCGCTTCCTAGCTACGTCGGGAGCAATTTGCTAAACATCGCACCACGAGCACCTGCTCACGCCACCGCACATGCTCCCGCTCCTGTTCATAGCAGCCCGTCCTCCATCTATGGCCAACTCGGCGGACCTTCGTCTATGGTTGAGCTCGACACCGTCACGGTAATTACACGTCATTCCCTTTTCACCAGCATGTCTATATAGTCTTCCGTTTCAACTGCCTTTCGGATGTTTGACGTCGCAGACATGTCTTCGCAGGCCAACGATACCCCGTGCACCCTACTATATGACATCAAGGGATAGAAGGTGGCAACGGGAAAGGCAACGATCATGAAGTCAAAGGTCCGCATGTTCCACAACCGAGACATGCCCGATGGTGTCTTCAAGGTTAACATGGCCAGTGTCTTAGCGGGCTTCGAGGATTTGCCTCCTCCAGTACCAGTTGATGACGAGGAGACCCCTTAACGGATTAGCGAATGCAAAAGCTGGTTCTTCCCTTGGCTGAAGACACTTCTTCGTGTCGAGGCACCCAGTATCACACCAACGATAGCTTCTCAAGAAGGTATGAACACCACCCCACCTACCAAATTACCTTCACCTGCCGTGGCGGGTGATAGCGGATGACGCGAGGGAGAGTCTCCATTAGTGCCAGATGACGTCGCCCCCGTTGTCGAAGAAGCAAATGCTGATGATGACATGGAGGAGGAGGAGGATGACCTAGACAAGTATTTCAATACCGCCTATGATAATGGAGGATTGATGGCTCAGGATGATGCAGACTCAGGCTATGAGCATGGAGATGATGACTTGATGCTGCCTGATTTGCCGGAGCTGGAACGTCCTAAGGCGGAATGCAAAAAGTTTCTCTTCAAGCGATCCTAGTAGGAGACGCCTCTAGATGCCGCCTCTACCTAGCAATAACCCGAGGGCCGTCCGCTGGTTAGCTCGACGACACTGGGGGTGATAGTTAGGGAAGGTATGATGGGCTTACTACCACCACTCGCCAAGAAGCAAAGGAGGAGACCGAACAAGAAAGGCCCTAAAGGCGCCAGAGCCGCTTCAAACAGCCAGCCGCCTTTGAAGCCCCGAGAGGTAGACAGAATACCTGTCGTAGGTGCGGAGCATTTCCATGTCGTCGGCCACCCGATCCTACCTCAGAAAGCGCTAGAGGACATACTGAACAATGATCTAAGGAGACTTCATGATGATGTGCTAGCCAAAGAGAAAGCCTTCTCATCTCGGAAAAACCAGGATACCAACTTTATGCGGCTCAGGTGTCGGGTGGGAAGTTGTACGTCGAGGGATGGCCCGTGGATAAGTTCATCCTACGATTTGACTACATCTACGACATGTTCAACATGACCAAGCTGGATTTCCAGTTCATCCACATGTATGCGTTGTATCTCAACTACATCATAAGGATCGAGAACATAAAATATATCTGCGTCGCGGACCCATACCATATGCACGAGAGCTTCTTGGATGTCTGCAAAGAGCACCGCATCAGCAACTTCACGATCGCTAATAAGGACAAGGAAGCGATTCTCCTGCCTTATCATCCCACGTAAGTCATCCGTGCATATCCTTTCGTAAGTGTTAATCATTCCTTTGCAAGCATGGAGGCTAATTTGAGGTGTACTTAATTTGCACAGCAGGAGGGCACCGTCCTCATCGTTCTGTATCCAGAATACTCCCATGCTATATACTTGGACTCATCAAAGAACATCAAGAAAAAGGATTACAAGCACATAAGGAGTGTTCTCGATAGTGCCCTATTAACCTTTAGCCTATCTGGTGGATATATCAAGGTGAAAAAGTACAGGAGCAACAGGCTGGTTTTTAGCCATAAGACAGACTTCTGCTGCATCCAGCAATCACACATCAGTAAGGCTGATGGATTCTACCTCATGCATCACCTGCTCGAGTTAAGAAGGCATAATCAACGCCTTAGCATGTCATCTACTACCAACGATGCCGAGATTTTCAACTGGGACACAAGCATAGGAAAGACATCAGATCATCGAATCCAAGCTGACTTTTATCACGTGTAGTGTGAACTTGCCCAAGTGATCATCAAGCAGGTCCTCGAACCAACAGGGATGTTCTACCATGGGCCAATCATGCGAGATGATGTCCGAGCACTGATAATCGCTCAGTGTCTGGACTTGAAGCCTTTCAAGAAGCTTGGGTGCTTCCTCCCTTACTATGAAGATTGGACTGAGGACTGATTGTCATTGACAATATATGTTTCACTAGCGTCAAGACGAAACTATGTGATGTAATTAAACCATGGTCCTGAACTAGCGTAGATCGCTCTAGTTAATCAGTTTGGGTATGAGGAACTTCATTAGTTATGTTTACTATAGGTTACTTGTATTTTTCTAATTATGCCTATTTGTGTTCTTAAGTACATTATGTTGCATATTATCGTTCATGATGCACGTACATAGATCAGGGATGGCGAAGGGCTGCTACGCCATGTTCGTTGGGAAGGTTCCAGGAGTCTATGACCACTGCCAGACGCTCAGGCCCAGGTGGAGAAGTACCCGGGTGCTAGCCACAGAGGGTTCGATAGCAGAGCCGAAGCAGAAAGGGGTTACTTGAGGTGGACGCTCCGACAAGAGAGGGGGCGGAACCGCCAGTGCCTCAAGTAGTACATAGTCGCAATCTTTCTCATGTTGATCGCTCTTCTCTTCTACACCATGGTTTAGATAGAGATGATGAAATTGTTGGAAATATGCCTTAGAGGCAATAAATAAAGTGTTTATTATTATATTTCCTTGTTCATGATAATTGTTTATTATCCATGCTAGAATTGTATTAATTGGAAACATGGATACATGTGTGGATACATAGACAAACACAATGTCCCTAGTATGCCTCTAGTGAACTAGCTCATTGATCAAAAGATGGTTAAGGTTTCCTGGCCATGGACATGAGATGTCATTTGATAACGGGATCACATCATTAGGAGAATGATGTGATGGACAAGACCCAAAGTACAAACGTAGCTTATGATCGTGTCAGTTTATTGCTACTGTTTTCTGCATGTCAAGTATATGTTCCTATGACCATGAGATCGTGCAACTCACAGACATCGGAGGAGTGCCTTGTGTGTATCAAACGTCGCAACGTAACTGGGTGACTATAAAGGTGCTCTACAGGTGTCTCCGAGGGTGTTTGTTGAGTTGGCATGGATCAATACTGGGATTTGTTACTCCGTGTGACGGAGAGGTATCTCAGGGCCCACTCAGTAATACAACATCACAATAAGCCTTGCAAGCAATGTGACTAAGTGTTAGTCACGGGATCTTGTATTACAGAACGAGTAAAGAGACTTGCCAGTAACGAGGTTGAACTAGGTATGGAGATACCGACGATCGAATCTCGGGCAAGTAACATACCGAAGAACAAAGGGAACATCATACGGGATTAACTGAATCCTTGACATAGAGGTTCGACCGATAAAGATCTTCGTAGAATATGTAGGAACCAATGTGGACATCCAGGTCCCTCCATTGGTTATTGACCATAGAGGTGTCTACGGCATGTCTACATAGTTCTCGAACCCGTAGGGTCTACACACTTAAGGTTTGGTGACGTTTCGGTAGTATAGAGTTATGTATGGTGGTGACCGAAGTTTGTTCAGAGTCCCGGATGAGATCCCGGACATCACGAGGAGCTCCGGAATGGTCCAGAGGTAAAGATTCATATATAAGTCCTGTTTTATCCGCCGGAAAAGTTTCGGGCTCATCGGTAGTGTACCGGGAGTGCCGGTAGTGTACCGGGAGGTCTCCGGGAGGGGTATTTCGACCCAAGAGGCTTCATGGGCTGTGGGAGAGTGAATATCAATCCTTAGTGGGCTGGTGGAAACTCCCACACAAGGCCCATGTGGCTGGAGGAAAAAAACCAATAGGAAAAGGTGAAAAAAAGGCAAAAAGGAGCAATCCTAGTCCTACTAGGATTGGAGGAGGAGTCCTCCTCTCCTAGTAGGTTCGGCCGAACCAGCTAGGCTTGGAGGCCAAGGCTGCCTCCTCTCCTCCTCTCCTCCTATATATACTAGAGGGTTTTGGGTTTTTGCACCAAAATTTCAGCCACGTGCTACCCATTCCTCCAGTGCATAGTTTCTTCTCTAGATTGGATTTCTGCAGTGCTTAGGCGAAGCCCTGCCGGAATAGCTCCACCACCATCGCGGGAGCGCCATCATGCTGCCGGAGAACTCTTCTTCCTCTCCACTCATTCTTGCTAGATCAAGACGGTGGAGATCGTCATCAAGCTATACGTGTGCTGAACGCGGAGGTGTCGTCCGTTCGGCGCTAGATCAGAAGGATCGTGATCAAGTTCATGGGACGGATCATATCAAGTTCGTGGGACAGATCGTGATTAGATCGCGGGACGGATCGTGATTGGATCGCGGGACGCATGGCGATTTGGATCGCGAAGAGGTTCGACTACACCAACCGTGTTTCTTAACGCTTCTCGCTTAGCGATCTACAAGGGTATGTAGATCCACTCTACCTCTCATAGATGCTTATCACCATGGATAGATCTGCGTGTGCGTAGGAATTTTTTTCCCATGCGATGTTCCCCAACAGTGGTATCAGAGCTAGGTCTATGTGTTGATGCAATCTCGAGTAGAACACAAAAGGTTTGTGGGCGTTGATGCTTAGATTGCTTCCTCCCTTGGTCGTATTTTGGTTCAGCGGTATTGTGAGATGAAGCGGCGCGGACCAACAATACTCGTACGCTTACGAGAGATAGGTTCCCTCGACGCAACTTGTTGCCTAGATGGCTTGCGGGTGACAGTTTCTCTCACTTTAGTTGGATCGGATTCGACAAAGGCGGTCCTTGAGAAGGTTAAAAAGAAAATTATGTATCACCGTTGTGGTTTATGCGTAGGTGAGAATCGTTCTTGCTAGAAACCCGTAGCAGCCACGTAAAACATGCAACAACAATTAGAGGACGTCTAACTTGTTTTTGCAGGGTATGTTGTGATGTGATATGGCCAATTACATGATGTGATATATGTGATGTATGAGATGATCATGTGATGTATAGAATTTCACGACTTGCATGTTGATGAGTACGGCAACCGATAGGAGCCATAGGGTTGTATTTCATTAATGTATGACCTGCGTGTCAATCATTAAGCGCTATGTAATGCTTTACTTTATCGCTAAACGGTAGCAATAGTAGTAGAAGCATGTGTTGGGGAACGTTGCATGGGAAACAAAAAATTTCCTACGCACACGCAGATCTATCCATGGTGATGAGCATATATGAGAGGGAGAGTGGATCTACGTACCCTTGTAGATCGCTAAGCGGGAAGCGTTAAGAAACGCGGTTGGTGTAGTCGAACATCTTTGCGATCCAAATCGCCGAGCGTCCCGCGATCACATCAAGATCCGTCCCACAAACTCATCACGATCCGTACCGCGATCTCAGCACAATCCGTCCCGCGATCTCATCACGATCTGTCCCGTGAACTCATCACGAACCGTCTCGTGATCTTGTTCACGGTCCTTCTGATCTAGCGCCGAACGGACGGCACCTCCGCGTTCAACACACGTGCAGCTTGATGACGATCTCCACCGTCTTGATCTAGCAAGAGAAAGTGGAGAGGGATAAGAGTTCACCGGCAGCATGACGGCGCTCCGGTGATGGTGGTGGAGCAATTCCGGCAGGGCTTCGCCTAAGCACTGCGGAAATCCGATCTAGAGGAGCACCGGTGGAACGGGTAGCACGTGGCCGTAAAATCAAGTGCAAAACACCCAATACCTCCAGTATATATAAGAGGGAGGGAGGAAGAGGGTTGGCGCACAAGTCAGCCCTGCCTTGCCTCTTGCGCAAGGAGGATTGGAGGAGTCCTCCTCCAATCCTAGTAGGACTAGGATTGCTCCTTTCCTACTTGGAGTCTATTCCCACCTTTTGCAGTTTTTTCTTTCTTTCTCAAGTCCAGCCGCATGGGCCTCTTAGAGGACTTCCACCAGCCCACTAAGGGCTGGTTTCCACACTCTCACAGCCCATGTAGCCTCTTGGGTCGAAATACCTCTCCCGATGGTCCCCCGGTACACTGCTAGCACTCCCGGTACACTACCGATGAGCCCGAAACTTTTCCGGCGACCAAAATAGGACTTCGTATATATGAATCTTTACCTCAGGAACATTCCGGAGCTCCTCGTGACGTCCGGGATCTCATCCGGGACTCTGAACAACCTTCGGTCACCACCATACATAACTCTATACTACCGAAACGTCACCAAACCTTAAGTGTGCAGACCCTGCGGGTTCAAGAACTATGTAGACATGACCGAGACACCTCTACAGTTAATAACCAATGGCGGGACCTGGATGACATTGGTTCCTACATATTCTATGAAGATCTTTATCGGTCGAACCTCTATGTCAAGGATTTAGTTAATCCCGTATGATGTTCCCTTTGTTCTTCGGTATGTTACTTGCCCGAGATTCGATCGTCGGTATATCCATACCTAGTTCAACCTCGTTACCAGAAAGTCTCTTTACTCGTTCTGTAATACAAGATCCCGTGACTAACACTTATTCACATTGCTTGCGAGGCTTATTGTGATGTTGTATTACCGAGTGGGCCCTGAGATACCTCTCCGTCACACGGAGTAACAAATCCCAGTCTTGATCCATGCCAACTCAACAGACACCCTCGGAGATACCTGTAGAGCACCTTTATAGTCACCCAGTTACGTTGCGACGTTTGATACACACAAGGTACTCCTCCGATGTTAGTGAGTTGCATGATTTCCTGGTCATAGGAACACATACTTTGACATGTAGAAAACAGTAGCAACAAACTGACACGATCATATGCTACGTTTGTAGTTTGGGTCTTGTCCATCACATCATTCTCCTAATGATGTGATCCCATTATCAAATGATATCACATGTCAATGGCTAGGAAACCTTGACCATCTTTGATCAACGAGCTAGTTCACTAGAGGCATACTAGGGACAGAGTGTTGTCTATTTACCCACACATGTAATGTGTTTCCATTCAATACAATTATAGCATGGATAATAAACGATTATCATGAACAAGGAAATATGTTAATAACTAATTTATTATTGCCTCTAGGGCATATTTCCAAGAGTCTCCCACTTGCACTAGAGTCAATAATCTAGTTCACATCACCATGTGATTTGCATTGTTATGAATCTAACACCCAATGAGTTGTGGGGCTCGACATTCTTTGTATGTGAGAGAGGTCTTATAGTCAACGGGTCTACGATATTCAGATCCGTGTGTACTTTGCAAATTTTTATGTCAAACCACAAACACTGCTACCACACTCCACTTGGTACTATTCCAAATGGCTGCTCCACTATACGTATCCAGATTGCTACTACGAGTCATCCGGATTGGTGTTAAAGCTTGCATCGACGTGACTCTTTACGACGAACTCTTTATCACCTCCATAATCGGGAAACATCTCCTTAGTCTTTTAGTTACTAAGGATAATCTTGACCGTTGTCCAGTAATCCACTCCTGGATCACTCTTGTACCCCTTGACGGACTCATGGCAAGGCACACACAGGTGCGGTACACAGCATGACATACAATACGGAGCCTATGTCTAAGGCATAGGGGACGACATTCGTCCTTTCTATTTCTTCTGTCGTGGTCGAGCTTTGAGTCTCACTCAACTTCACACCTTACAAAGCAGGCGAGAACACTTCTCTCTGACTAATCCATTTTGAACTCTTTCAAAATCTTGTCAAGGTATGTACTAATTGAAAGTCTTATCAAACATCTTGATCTATCTTTATAGATCTTGACGCTCAACAATTAGGTAGCTTTATCCAGGTCTTCCTTCGAAAAACTCTTTTCAAACAACCGTTTATGCTCTCCAGAAATTCTACATCATTTCCGAATAGTAATATGTCATCCACATATACTTATCGGAAACTCTATAGTGCTCCCACTCACTTTATTGCAAATACAGGTTTCTCGTAAACTTTGTATAGTCTCAAAAACTTTGATCACCTCATCAAAGTGTATATTCCAACTCCGAGATGCTTGCTTCAGTTCATAGAAGGATCATTGAAGCTTGCACACCTTTTAGCATCCTTAGGACTGACAAAACCTTCTGGTTGTATCTCATACAACCTTTCCTTAAGGAAGGAAACGATGTTTTGGCATCCATCTGCCAGATTTCATAATTGAAAAATGCAGCAATTGCTAACATAATTCCAATAGACTTTAGCATCGCTACGAGTGACAAAGTCTCATCGCAGTCAACTCTTTGAACTTGTCGTAAACTACTTTGCAACAAGTCGAGCTTTACAAATGGTAACATTTACCATCAGCGTCTGTCTTCATTTTAAAGATCCATTTGTACTTAATGACCTGCCGTCCAACGAGCAAGTCCGCCAAAGTCTATACTTGGTTTTCATACATGGATCCTTTCTTGGATTTCATGGCCTCTAATCATTTGTTGGTTTCTGGGCCCATCATCGCTTCTCCATAGTTCGTAGGTTCATCGTTGTCCAACAACATGACCTCCAAGACAGGGTTGTCATACCGCTCAGTAGCAGTACACATCCTTGTCGACCTATGAAGTTCGATAGTAACTTGATCCGAAGCTTTATGATCATCATCATTAACTTCCTCTTCAACTGACGTAGGCTTCACAGAAACATCTTTCTGCGCTGCGCCACTTTCTGATTGAAGTGAAGGTTCAATAACCTCATCAAGTTCTATTTTCCTCGTAGGTCGATAGTAACTTGATCCGAAGCTTCATGATCATCATCATTAACTTCCTCTTCAACTGACGTAGGCTTCACGGAAACATCTTTCTGTGGTGCGCTACTTTCTGGTTGAAGCAGAGCTTCAATAACCTCATCAAGTTCTATCCTCCTCCCACTCAATTCTTTCAAGAGAAACCTTTTCTCGAGAAAGGACCCAGTTTTAGCAATAAACATTTTATGCTTGGATCTGAGATAGAAGGTTCACCCAACTGTTCTTAGGGTATTCTATGAAGATGCATTTGTTCGCTTTGGGTTCTAGCTCATTTGGTGAAAACATTTTCCACACAAGCGTCGTAGCCCCAAGCATTAAGAAATGACAGCTTAGGTTTCTATCAAACCATAATTCACACGGTGTCATCTCAATGGATTTAGATAGTGCCCTATTTAAAGTGAATGTAGTTGTCTCTAATGCACAACCCCAAAATTATAGTAACAAAATGATAAGAGACATCATAGCATGGACCATATCCAATAGAGCACGACTATGATGTTCGGACACATCATCACACTATGGTGTTCCAGGTGGCTTGAGTTGTGAAAACAATTCTCACATTGTCTAAAGTTGTATGCCAAACTCGTAACTTAGATATTCACCTCCACGATCATATCGCAAACATTTTTTATCTTCTTGTCATGATGATCTTAAAACTTCACTCTGAATTTGCTTGAACCTTTCAAACGATTCAGACTTGTGTTTCATTAAGTAAATATACACTATATCTACTCAAATCATCAGTGAAGGTAAGAAAGTAACGATATTCACCGCACGCTACAAGACTCATTGGATTGCATACATCAACATGTATCATTTCCAATAAATCACTTGTCCGCTTTATCAAAACAAAAAACGGGGTCCTTTAGTCATCTTCACCAAGAGGCATGGTTCGCATGTTTCAACCGATTCGAAATCGAAAGAGTCCAAAGATCCATCAGCATGGAGTTTCTTCATGCGCTTTATACTGATATGACATTTAGCGGCAGTGCCACAAGTATGTGGTACTATCATTATTAACTTTGCATCTTTTTGTCATTTAATGTTATGAACATGTGTATTACTACGATTAAGTTTCAACAAACCATTCTTACTGGGTGCATGACCGTTGAAGGTATTATTCATGTAAATAGAATAACCATTATTCTCTAATTTAAATGAATAACCGTGTTGCAATGAACATGATCTAATCACGTTCATGCTCAACGCAAAAACACCAAATAACATTTATTTAGGTTCGTCACTAATCTCGAAGGTAGAGAGAGCGTGTGATGTTGATCACATCAACCTTGGAAACATTTCCAACACACATCGTCACCTCACACTTAGCTAGTTCTCCGTTTATTTCGTAGCTTTTATTTCGAGTTACTAACATTTAGCAATTGAACCGGTATCCAATACCCAGGTGCTACTAGGAGTACAAGCAAGGCACACATCAATAACACGTATATCAAATATACTTCTGTCGACGTTGCTAGCCTTCTTATCTACCAAGTATCTAGGGTTGTTCCGCTTCAGCGACCTCCCTCTTCATAATTGAAGCACTTAGTCTCGGGTTTGGGTTCAACTTTGAGTTGCTTCACTGGAGCAGCAACTGACTTGCCATCCATGAAGTTTCCCTCCTTGCCCTTGCCCTTCTCGAAACTAGTGGTTATACTAACCATCAACACTTGATTCTCCTTCTTGATTTCTACCTTCGCGGTGTCAAACATCACGAATAGCTTAGGGATCATTAATTCTTTCCCTGACATTTTATAGTTCATCACCAAGTTCTAGTAGCTTAGTGAAAGTGACTTGGAGAACTATATCAATCACTATCTTATTTGGAAGATGAACTCCCACTCGATTCAAGCGATTGTAGCACCCAGACAATCTGAGCACATGCTCAATGATTGAGCTATTCTCGTTCATCTTGCAGGCAAAGAATCTTGTTGGAGATCTCATATCTCGCAACACGGGCACGAGCCTGAGATCCTAATTTCAGTCTTAGAACATCTCATATGTTCCGTGACATTCAAAACGTTTCGAAGCCTCAATTCTAAGCCATAATGCATGACGCACTAAACTATCAAGTAGTCATCAACACGTACCTGTCAGATGTTCACAACATCTACAGACGACGCTAGAGGGGTTGGTGCACCGAGCGGTGCATTAAGGACGTGAGCCTTCTGTGCAGCAACGAGGACAATCCTCAGATCACGGATCCAATCCGCAATAATGCTACCATCATCTTTCAACTCTATTTCTCTAGGAACATATAAAAATTCAAGGGAGCTACAACGCGAGCAAGTAATCTACAACATGATTTGCAAAGACACTACTGACTATGTTCATGATAATGAGTTCAATTAATCATATGCAATTCATAAGTGACATGATAATGAGGGATCACCTTATAATGCTACCTTCGTACTAAGCAAAACAAGGTACATAAAAGGATTAACATCACATGCAATTCATAAGTGACATGATATGGCCATGAACTTGTGCTTTAGATCTCCATCTTGAAAGCACCGGCATGATCTCCATCGTCACCGGCACGACACCATGATCTCCATCATCTTGATCTCCATCAACGTGTCACCATAGGGGTTGTCATGCCCTACATGCTTCTACTACTATTGCTACCGTTTAGCGATAAAGTAAGGCATTACATAGCGCTTAATGATTGATACGCAGGTCATACAATAATTAAAGACAACCCTATGGCTCCTGCCGGTTGCCGTACTCATCGACATGCAAGTCGTGAAATTCTATACATCACATGATCATCTCATACATTACATATATCACATCATGTAATTGGCCATATCCCATCACAACATACCCTCCAAAAACAACATAGAGGTTCGACCGATAAAGATCTTCATAGAATATGTAGGAACCAATGTGGACATCCAGGTCTCTCCATTGGTTATTGACCGTAGAGGTGTCTCGGTCATGTCTACATAGTTCTCGAACCCGCAGGGTCTGCACACTTAAGGTTTGGTGACATTTCGGTAGTATAAAGTTATGTATGGTGGTGACCGAGGTTTGTTCGGAGTCTTGGATGAGATGCCGGACGTCACGAGGAGCTTCGGAATGGTCCGGAGGTAAAGACTCATATATAGGAAGTCCTGTTTTGGTCGCCGGAAAAGTTTCGGGCTCATCGGTAGTGTACGGGGAGTGCCGGTAGTGTATTAGGAGGCCTCCGGGAGGGGTATTTCGACCCAAGAGGCTTCATGGGCTGTGGGAGAGTGAATATCAGCCCTTAGTGGGCTGGTGGAAACTCCCACACAAGGCCCATGTGGCTGGAGGAAAAAACCAATAGGAAAAGGTGGAAAAAAAAGGCAAAAAGGAGCAATCCTAGTCCTACTAGGATTGGAGGAGGAGTCCTCCTCTCCTAGTAGGTTCGGCCGAACCAGCTAGGCTTGGAGGCCAAGGCTGCCTCCTCTCCTCCTCTCCTCCTATATATACTAGAGGGTTTGGGGGTTTTTGCACCAGAATTTCAGCCACGTGCTACCGTTCCTCCAGTGCATAGTTTCTCCTCTAGATTGGATTTCTGAAGTGCTTAGGCGAAGTCCTGCCGGAATAGCTCCACCACCATCGCCGGAGCGCTGTCATGCTGCTGGAGAACTCTTCTTCCTCTCCACTCCTTCTTGCTGGATCAATACAGTGGAGATCGTCATCAAGTTGTACGTGTGCTGAACGCGGAGGTGCCGTCCGTTCGGCGCTAGATCAGAAGGATCGTGATCAAGTTCGCGGGACGGATCATGATCAAGTTCGTGGGATGTATCGTGATCAAGTTCGTGGGACGGATCATGATTAGATCGCAAGACGGATCGTGATTGGATCGCGGGACGCACGGTGATTTGGATCGCGAAGACGTTTGACTACACCAACCGCGTTTCTTAACGCTTCCCGCTTAGCGATCTACAAGGGTATGTAGATCCACTCTCCCTCTCGTAGATGCTTATCACCATGGATAGATCTGCGTGTGCGTAGGAAATTTTTGGTTTCCCATGCGACGTTCCCCAAAAGAAACTTGTGTGTGTGTCATGACCATGCGGTTGCACTTATTCGAGAAATGACATGACTTGTGTATCGCTATTTTCGAGATGTGATGATATTTGTGTTGAATGATGATGATGATGGTATGACGAGACTACTGTATGTGTATGATATGATGATAATAGTGTATGTTTATTGTGATCTGATGAAAATACAGTATAGAGACTGTATAAATACATCACGATTACGTAGAGGGGGCATGAATCTGTGAAAGCAGGAATACTACCAGCAGCGCTGGAAGGCATCTAGCAGCAGTGCTGGATTAGCAGCAGCGCGTGCCTTTATGCAGCGCTACAGATAGTTAGCAGTAGCACTGGTCAGTGCAGCGCTACTGCTAACCAAACTTAGCAATAGCGCTGCACCAACCAGCGCTACTGCTACAATTTAGCTGTAGCGCCTTAGCAGTAGCGTTGGACCCAACGCTACTAGTAAGGGTATTTCTAGCGCTACTACTAGGCTTTCTCCTAGTAGTTCATAGAGGTCTGGGAACAACCCCAAAGGAATTGGGCCATCCCAGAAGAGAAGAAAATGTGGTTCAAGTCCTGTGTAGAATCACATAGCGGGTAGAGCCCATCGTCAGGGCCATTGCGCTTGCGTACCTCCACCCCTGATGGTGCCCGACCATTGATCCATTGGCCAAGAAAGATCCTGGTCTTTAGAGATAGTCAGACTAACCAAATCTGGGGTAGAGGCTCCGGTCTAGGGGTTCATTGTAGGGAACAGACTGTTCGACTCTAGGTGCCACGAGATTTATGCAACGCAATGCATGGTCTAATAGGTCACCCTAGGCCTCATGTTCAATAGGCCCGAAGGAACGTAGAAACGCGATGATCCCTAAGTCAATAAGGGCAGCCTCCACCAAGATACGAGGGACTACACAAATGAAAACACATGGGGAAATTTAACCACGAGGAGCGGGTTTTTTCCACCAATGGGAGCTTTCCCTTCACCACCCCCATGGGAGTCGTCCACAGAGTTCATAACTACCCCTCTTACTACCGGGTGTTTACCTAGCCAACACTTAGATCCGGCTCTACCCAAACTTTTTTGGTTCACCCCAACATTACCCACTTGTCCGACTGTTGCTAAGCAATTTTGGGATACCAAACGGACCTCCTCAGATGGTAATCTTAAAGTGGCCGATTTACCCTCTTTTGCAATGAGTTTCGCTACAACACCTGCTGCTCATTACCCACCCCTTTCATGTGTGATTTCTATGTTATGCATGTTCATGCCTAAGGGTATATCGGTTGAAGTAATTTCTTCTTTTTCTCTCAAAAAACCCCTTCCCAAACTGTACAAGCTTCTTCCAAAGCATATGACTTTCTAGATGTATATGACGATCACTAGACAGATGGATCTTATATGAATCAAATGATGAAGTACCGCATGAGTGGATATATAGGAAAGGAATCCAAATCTACATAATTGCTCATGCAACCCATCAGTCGAACCAGAATAGGGTCGAGGTCCCGGATCCCACGGAGATCGAGGTGCCAACCCATGGAACTAAGAGGAGCTGAATATAAATTGCCAGAACTGGGATCCTTCAGAGCGTCGATAGAACGCCAGAGGCTGCCCCTTAAGGTATTTAGCCTTAATGATGTCCATCCACAGGTCTCCCTCATTATTAGCAATGCAACACAACCACTTCAAGAGGAGAGCTATATTCATCCGCTTGGACGGCATAATCTCCAAACCACCCTAGTCCTTCGGTCTACAGATATAAACCCAGTGGACCATGTGGTATTTTTTTCTTGTTCCCCTCGCCCGCCCAGAAGAATCTCGATTGGAACTTGGCAATATCGTGGTGTAGAGTCTCGTGCAAATTATAGAAGCTCATGATGAACATGAGCAAGCTTGATAAGGAAGAGTTTATCAATACCGTGCGAGCCGCCTTAGAGAGCCATTTGCCCTGCCAAGGCTCAACCTGGTGTTGAACCTTCGTCACCATTGGACGAAGATCTGTGATCGAGTCTTGAATCACTAATGGGGATCCCCAAGTAGGTTGTAGGGAAAGACTTCATGGAGAAATTAAGGCGGTCCGCTATGCGCTCTCCTCGGCCAAATGGCTAAGCACCATTACTGTCACAACCCTAGCAAGTTGTCCTAGGTTAGCATTGTGTTTGCATCATCATCATCATCATTGCATCAATGTGAAATGGGGAGAAAGAAAAGAAACCCCAAGCACTTAATGAATTAAAGAAATTCAAGTTTAGTGAAATTTCAACAAATCCAAAATGCCCATAAAAAATGTTCCCTATGTCTGATAATTAAGGACATGGATATACCAGGGACCATTCTAATCATTTGAACATTTTAAATAATTTAAATTAATGATTTAAGCCTCTGAAAATGATAAATAAAGCAATTACCATTAATTATGTTTTCAGATTATTTTGGAACATCTTCAGAAAAGTTTGAGATAGTCAAACTATAGTTTATAAAATACTTGGAGTATTTTTCAACTAGTATTTTATACCTGAAAGAATTAAACAAATATTAGAAAAGAAATTAGAAAACAGAATAAAAGAAAAAGGGAAAAGAAGCAGGGCTTACCTGGCCGCGGCCCACCAGGTGGCCCAGCCCACCAGGGGCAGCCCCGTCTTCTACCTCTTGCCAGAAGGCAGAGGAGAAGCAGGGGACGGCGCCCGCGGCGGTGGCGCCACGCCACCTGCCTGCCTGGCCGCCCCCTCGCCGCGTTGGCGAGCGAGAAGACTCGCCAGGGACGAGCTGGCTCCCTCCCCTCTCCATTCTCCCCTCTCCTTTAGTTTCCCTCCTCCCCTGCCGAGCGTCGCCGTAGTCGCCGCTCGCTGTTGCCACCGTTCTAGCCACCCCCGCTACCCTTCGAGCCCATCAGTAGACTCACCGCGACGTCCTCGTCCTCCTTGTGGCGCCAGAAGGACCCGAGAGCCCCTCGAGGCCGCTACCGCATCCATCTTCAACCTCGGGATCCGCCGGAGCTCCGTCGCCGTTCCTGCCGTCGTCGGTCGTCTCCGAGCCCTCTAAGCCCCCTGCAGCTTCCCAATGAGCACCCCGTCCTCCCCCCTCTCTTCCCTGGTCTCCCTGTGCTCCCTGGCGCTCCTCGCTGTTGTGGCCGTTCGGGCGCCGCCGCGGAAGTGCTCCCTGGCGAGCCTCCGGCGACCGCAGGTCCTCCCTGACCAGCCCACTCGACACGGTCGAGCACGGGATCCGTCCCAGTGCTCTCCCCACGCCGATCTGAGCCCTCTAGCGGCTTCCGGCGAGCCTCCGCCACGTCGGATGGTCGCCGGCGACTACCCTCCGGTCAGTGCCGACGTGGCCAGTCAGTTAGCCGCTAATTACCCCAATTAGCTTAGCCCAGCCACTGACAATGGGCCCCATCGATGGGTCAAACCTCAGTCAGCACGGGGATTAGCCCCCTGACGCTGACACGAGGGTCCCATGCTGTCAGGTTTGACCTGGCAGGTCAGCTGACCAGCTGACGTCAGGATGACGTCAGGCTGATGTCATAATTCAATTTCTATTTAAAAATAATTCCAGAAATTATTTAAAACTTTGAAAAATCATATAAAATAATCTGTAAGTCAGATGAAAATAATTTATATATGAAAATTGATCAGAAAAATCCGATGAATCCAATGGTGCTATTCTTATGCATGGTAGAGCCATCTAAATAGGTGAACATGGACAATTGCCATTAGGTTAATATATGGAATTTGAAAGAAGAACAACTTTGAACCTATGTTCAAATCCATTTCAAATTGACATGATCACTAGTTACATTAGCTCATCCATGAATATTACTATGCCATGATCATGCATCATATTGTTGCACTTGTGTGTATTGAATGCTCTTATCTGTGTTGCGGTAGGCCCTAATCCGGAAGATACTACCCTGTATCCCGACGAAGGAGAGAACTCCTCCGCAACTCAGCGAGGCAAGCAACCCCATTGATCATTCCGATAACATCCCACTCTCTCGCTCCTGCTCTTGTTCATTGCATTAGGACATTGTTCACATGTCAGTCATAAACAGTAGATGAACCTAATCTTCTGCATGACCTGATCTTGTCACGGTAAATAGCTAAACCTTGCAACCTAGCATACCTGGTAGATGCTTGTGCCATAAAGTGCTTAGCTTACCTTCATGCCATGCTGCTATGCTTAGAGTTGTGTCAGGTCTGATTCATCTGGGTGATGAACTGGAGTGAAACTGTGTTGTTCTGATGTGATGAGCTCATGATGAATCCGTTTTGGTAAAAGGTAGCGATGAGAGGCTATGTAGGAGTACATAGCGGTTGTCTCATTGGGGCCGTTCTAGGAACTGAGTTTCGTGTTTGTGATCCAAGATGAGATACTACCACACGTTGGGATACTTAATTGACCCTCTCGACTTATCATTCCCTTAGTCCTTGGTCCAGGTATTGCAAGTAGTTTCTGGTGTTTATAGCATGCTGGAGGCCGTGCGTAGTGCTGACCCTCGGGGTGGGTTACGACGCGGTAGGTAGTGGCACGGTGTACCAAGGGTCACCCGAATGGTGGGCTTAGGAACCCTGCGCACATCGTTTGGGACCGTAGCGAAAACTTCGGCTGGACTTCCGTGCGGGTTCAGTCTCAAATAGGCGGTAGCCTGGACTAGAGGTCTTATGTGATTGACGGTCGTGGCCGACTCCCTCGCCGGGCATCCGCTTGAAGGTTGCCGAGGTGCATGGTTTATGGCACACAGCGATAAGTGGCGAGAGCGTGTGTGAAGAAGTACACCCCTGCAGGGTATGAAACTATTCGAATAGCCGTGTCCTCGGATATGGACTACTTGGAGAACTTATGCTGTTCATACATAATCAAATGGATACTTCTGAAAATATCAAGACAAGTGTGAGTATCGTGGATGGCACTCTTCCGGTAGGGGAAGGTGAGTCCATGGTAGTGTATTGTGATGGAGATAGTGGACTCGTGGGTGATAACTAAAATTGTAACAAAGAGTTTAACATTGAGTAGTGTAGGTTAGCCATGAGTCAAAGCTGGCATTCCTGCATGAACTCCACCACCCCCTTTATTGATACATGAGCATAAATAGACTAGGTCTGTTTTAAAGACTTGCTGAGTACGATTGTACTCATCCTTGCTTAATTAATGTTGCAGACGAGAACCAGGACCCATCAGGTGGGTTCTATCTAGACGTTGACGATGCCGAATAGCTGGTGTCCCAGCTACGATCTTGCCCGTGTGGTGGGCTGTAGATAGTCAGGCCGTGTGCCTCTTTTATATTTCGCCGTCTGTACTCAGACAGCTTAAGTTTCCGCTGGCTTGTATGACTTTGTTTGTATGACTTGAGTGTCGGGTCATGTGACCCCTATCTGTAAGGACATATTATGCAAGGCTCGTCTGAGCCTCTTAAATAAAAGTCATGTTGTTGTATGGTTATGCTGTGATGCCATAGTTATATCTATGCATATCGGGCATGTCATGCGTACGTGTGATGTGCAACGGTATGTATGGGATCCGACACCTAGTCGTGTGCCTTTAGTAGTACTCTTTACGGGAAACTGCCTCTTTGTGCTTCCACCGAGCCATGGTAGCTTGCTACTGCTCCGGACACATTGATTGACCGGCATGTATCCTTCCTTGCTGCTGTGTCTATCCCTTCGGGGAAATGTCTCGCAGTGTAACGGAGTCCCTGTAGCCTGCTACGACTCGTCTACGTGCAGTGATGACATTCGTGTCTCGCGACATAATGGAGTCCTTGTAGCTTGCTATGACTTGTCTACACACGCTTGAGGCCGACACCTGCATTGCTGGGTTATGTATGCCTGTTTCCGTACGGATGTGCCACTTGGGTTCTATGACTAGTAATGTCGGCCCGGGTTCTCTGTTGTGTGATTGCCAGCAACATGTTCACATACGTGAGCCAAAAGACGCAAATGGTTCCGGCCAAGGTAAGGCTGCAGCCGTGGAGTTACCGTGTGTGAGGCCGCAAAGCGATGTGATGTGTTACAGCCTGGATTCATATGACTTAGGATCGGGGTCCCAACAGCGTCGGACTGACTATAGGACTACCAAGCCAAACCGGTCGAAGTTGAGTCTAGAAACACTATAGATAAGTAGGGGAATTGATTGTGGAAGGGAACGTAAGGCTCTTTTTACTCCTCTTCCCAAGTTATTCTATGCTGGGTCATTCTCATCTCTTCTACGGGGATAGGAACTAGGATTCTCATCTACTGCTTAGGATGACGAGTTACTAGCCAAGGACCAATAGCTAGCTTGTTTGTAAGTGAGTGCAGTTATTCAAGTAATGTTGGTGTGACAAACAGATGGAGAAGAGATTTGAGTCTAGATAGTTGAGTGGTTATGCCTCTCCAATCTTTTTCAATTATCTCAAAAAAATTCTTGAGCAATTACAGCCGTTATGTTGTCCAATTTCTGCTAGGATCTCTAATGTCTTTACATCATTCTCTATTTCAGATGCCCTCTCGTCCTTTCCGTCAGGTGGTCCGTTTGACCAGGTGCATCGATGTGCCGGGTCACACGGCCATGTTGGTTAGAGTTATGATGGAGGCTGGATATCGCTGGTACCCAGAGTACACAGTGGAGGAGCAGTATCGAGATTTCAACCAGAGTCAGTATTTGTATACCGTTAGGATATATCCTTCATATCCTGGAGCTGCAGAGCCGCTTCACTGGACTCATGGGTTGGGAGTTACCATAGATATGGTAGTTTAGGAAGCCGCCTACACTATGCTGACCATTATGAGGTTTCACCATGGTTTGCTACAGAACACGGAGTTCTGCTATGTTCCTGCTTCCATGGGAGGAGAGGATGGATATCTTAGTGCAGCCTACTTTGATCATTCTCATGAGGACCCTAGGCTGCAGGTGACTGCTCAGATGTTGGAGAACAGGGATCGTGATGCACGTGCTCTTTGCATGGAGCTCTATGCTACTCGTGCCCGTCTTTGGACAGCCTTGACGCAGTTGGCACCTGTCGTGCAGATAGGCTATGGAGATTGGGAGATGCTGACCCCATCACAGACTCATTTGCCAGCACACGTAGACTGTCCTGATGTTGGAGGCATCACCCTGCTTCGAGGACCACTGTTGCCGCCGATAAGAGGACCAAGGCCACATCCATGTCCTTATGGTTTCCAGGGATCCCATGCTAGAGTGTTTCCAGATCCTCAGGTTCAGCTCCCAGGTCATGGGGGTAACCTGTACGAGGCATTCTACGGTGATGTTTGAGTGCGTGGATGTTAGTCCTAGTATGGCACAAGTCGTATCGCCACAGTCCTGCGTGTCTTGTGGGATATGGCCTAGGTCGAGAGTTGAGTTCCGGAGGTGTAGATAGATAATGTATAGGAAGCTTGTAATGCCTCCGATGAGTTGTGTCATCTCTCCGTAGTTGTTTTCAGCTTGGGTTTGTACTGAACTAAGTCATGGTGTGTATGAAACCTAATGTTCATATGGTAGTTGCTTTACCATGTTGATTGGTGTTTATACTACATGCCATGTTAACCAGCACATTCCATAATTCATGTCTTAGAGTTGATGTTCTCTATGTCTAAGCTGTGGATTGTTTTCCCCAGGATGGTGGCAACTAGGAACAACCCCGTGCCTGCTCCTGAGCAGGGCAAAAGTAGCCAGCCAAGGCAAGAGGAGCTGCCACATGCACCATCCCTGGCAGAGGTGATGCTAGAGGCTGAAAGGAATAAGAGGGAGACCAATAGGTTGTTGGAAAGAATTGAGCAAAACACAGCTCGTGCTCCCTGCAATGATCACCACGATGGAGTATCACTTGGTGACTTTATCAAGCTGTGTCCGCCCAAGTACCATCATTCGATCGACCCCCTCGATGCGGATGATTGGCTGACGAGTATGTTCTGCAAGATACGGGATGCTAATGTGCCCGAGGCCAACAGGGTGTCTTTTGCCACCTACTTTCTAGAGGGACCTGCCAACCTGTGGTGGGAAAGCTATGAGGCTATGCGTCCCCAGGGACCTGCACCAACCTGGGCAGAGTTCAGCGCCGCATTTCGTATCCATCACATCCCGGAAGGGCTGATGGATTGCAAAAGAGAGGAATTTTGTGCCTTCACCCAGGGTAGATTATCAGTGGATGCATACAGTCGCGAGTTTGGTAATCTTGATCGCTATGCTCCAAAGGAAGTCTCAACTGATGCTAAGAAGCAGGCTAGGTTCCGCAAGGGACTTAATGCTGAGCTTCGCCGATATCTACGCTTACACGAGTGCACCACCTTCCAGGCTCTCGTCAATAAGGCCATCAATGCCGAGTCAGGACAAACTGACTACGAGGCTACGAGGAAGCATAACCGTGACTTCAACCCTGCATCGGGTTCAGGCCCTAACAAACGCCGAGTGTGGGTGCCCAATGCAGCTTTGCCACCAAGATACACCGTGAGGCCATCCTTCCAGGCGCCTCATCCAGTTCAGTCCAACCCTCCACCCAGACCATTTGGAGGACCGCCTACAAATGTTGCACCTCGTGCTACAGTGGTATGCTACAAATGTGGAGAACTAGAACACCATTCTCGTGAGTGTCCCCAGAACAATGCTAAGCCCGCTGGACGTGGGAAACCAGGAAAAGCTTACTATGTGAAGCTAACTCCTGCCCGTGGGCGAGTGAATTATGTGTCTACTGCAGAAGCCCTTGAAGATCCTAATGTGATTCCAGGTATGCTTCTTGTTAATAGCCATCCATCATCTGTTCTGTTTGATACTGGGGCATCTCATTCATTCATCTCAGAAACTTATGCATAGTTGCATAACATGACCTTCTGTGACATGCCCACTCCCTTAGTAGTTCAGACTCCTGGTTCAAAATGGCAAACTTCTAGAGTGAGTCATGACAATGAAATTTTGGTGGATAGACTAGTATTCCTAGCATCCTTGATAGATCTTAAGTCTTCGAACATCAATATCATTCTAGGTATGGATTGGATGAAAGCCCACGATGCCAAGATTGATACTCATTCTAGGAATGTTCAACTTACACATCCCTCAGGAGAGATAGTTAATGTCTCCACTCGAACAACCAAGCGCCAACTCTATTCCCTAATTGCTAGCCCTCTTCCTGAGTTAGAGGATATTCCGGTAGTCTGTGATTTTCTGGACGTCTTCCCAGAAGAACTACCAGGTATTCCACCTGTCAGAGATGTTGAGTTCGTGATAGAGCTTATTCCAGGGACAGTCCCAATAGCCAGAAGACCCTATAAGATGGCACCCTTAGAACTAGCCGAGCTAAAAATCCAACTCGATGAAGCTTTGAAGAAAGGTTTCATTCGTCCTAGCTCTTATCCTTGGGCTTGCCCTGCCCTCTTCGTTAAGAAGAAGGATGGATCGGATCGAATGGTTGTGGATTACCAACTAATGAATTTGGTCACTATCAAGAACAAGTATCCGCTCCCCAGGATCAACGATTTGTATGATCAACTCGCTGGATCCTCTGTCTTTTTCAAAATGGATTTGAGGTTGGGATACCATCAAATCAGAATTAGAAACGGGGACATTCCAAAAACGACTTTTGTCACTCGTTATGGCCAATACGAGTACACCGTCATGTCCTTCGGTTTAACCAATGCCCCAGCCACCTTCTCTCGTCTGATGAATTCGATCTTCATGGAGTATTTGGATAAATTTGTCGTGGTTTACCTCGGCGACATACTTATCTACTCGAAGAACGAACAAGAACATGCTGAGCATCTAAGGTTGGTATTGATGAAACTTCGAGAGCACCGCTTGTATGCCAAATTCTCCAAGTGTGAATTTTGGTTGCCAGAAGTGACCTATCTAGGCCACGTAATCTCTGGTACAGGAATTGCTGTCAATCCCGAGAGAGTTCGTGCCGTCCTTGATTGGACTCAAACTGAATCGGTTAAGCAAGTTCGGAGTTTCCTTGGCTTAGCGAGCTATTGTCGCTGCTTTGTTGAGAAATTCTCCAAGGTTGCGAAACCTCTGACTGAACTCCTTAAGAAAGATAAAAAGTTCGAGTGGACCCCACAATGCGAGCATAGTTTTCAGGAGTTGAAAAGACGACTGACCTCTGCTCCCGTTCTGGTGCCACCAGATTTTTCTAAGGATTTATAATCTACTGCGACGCCTCGCGACAAGGATTAGGTTGCATTCTCATGCAAGATCGTCATGTGATTGCATACACATCTCGACAGTTGCGTACACATGAGGATAATTATCCAACACATGATCTTGAGCTTGCAGCTGTAGTCCATGCACTAAAGACATGGCGACATTACCTTTTGGGTAATCGTTGCGAGATATACACTGATTACCAAAGTCTGAAATATATTTTCACCCAGTCGGATTTGAATCTCAGGCAAAGACGGTGGGTAGAGTTGATTACATATTATGACTTAGGGATAACTTAGACCCCGGGGAAAGCCAATGTCATGGCTGATGCACTAAGTCGTAAGTCTTATTGTAACAATCTGATGTTACAACAAGGTCAACCACTTCTCTATGAGGAATTCCGGAAGTTAAACCTTCACATTGTTCCTCAAGGATTCCTATCCAACCTGGTGGCGAAACCTACTCTTAAGGATCAAATAGTAGCTGTCCCGAGATATGACAAAGGGATATCCCGGATTAAAGAGAATATCATTAGCGGAAACGCTAAGGATTTCTCCAAGGATGAAGAAGATGTTGTGTTCTTCCAGAACCAGTTGGTGGTTCCTAAGAGCACACGTTTGCGGCAGCTGATTCTTAAGGAGGCTCATGATTCTCCTCTCACAATTCATCCGGGTAGTACCAAAATGTATCAGGATCTATGCCATAGGTTCTGGTGGACTAGGATGAAGAGAGAAATTGCTCAGTATGTTGCTAACTGCGACGTTTGTCATCGTGTGAAGGCAGAACATCAAAGGCCTGCTGGCACCCTTCAACCTTTAGCTATTCCTGAGTGGAAATGGGATAAGGTCGGAATGGATTTCATCACCGGTTTTCCCAGGACCAAGAGAGGGAACAATGCTATATTCGTCGTCATTGATCGCCTCTCCAAAGTGGCTCATTTTCTTCCTGTTCGTGAAAGCATTACTGCTAGTCAGCTAGCGGAGTTATATTTCTCGAATAGTTTCTCTTCATGGTGTTCCTTTGGAGATTAACTCAGACCGCAAAAGTATCTTTACTTCTCGATTTTGGAAAAGTTTTCAAACCGCTATGAGGACTCATCTATCCTTTAGCACTGCTTTCCACCCTCAATCAAGTGGTCAAGTTGAGCGAGTCAATCAAATTCTCGAAGACATGCTCCGAGCTTGTGTTATATCTTTCGGTATGAATTGGGAGAACTGCCTTCCATTTGCTGAATTCACATATAACAACAGTTATCAATCAAGCTTGGGCAAAGCCCCTTTCGAAGTTCTCTATGGACGAAAATGTCGAACACCTCTTAACTGGTCAGAAACCGGAGAGAGGCAACTCTTTGGTCTAGACATGATTCAGGATGCAGAGGAGCAAGTTCGCATTATTCGTGAAAAGTTAAAAACAGCCTAATCCTGTCAAAAGAGTCAATATGACCGCCATCATAAGTCTGTGACCTATGAAGTTGACGAGAAGGCTTACCTTCGGGTTACACCTCTGAAGGGTACCCATCGATTCGGTATCAAAGGCAAGTTGGCTCCTCGTTACATTGGACCTTTCCGCATTCTTACTAAACGAGGAGAGGTTGCCTACCAATTGGAACTTCCGCCGCATCTTTCCAAAGTTCATGATCTCTTTCACGTCTCGCAACTCAGGCGTTGCTTTTCGGACCCTGTCCGAGAAGTGGACCACGAAGCGCTTGATCTCCAAGATAACCTTACATACCGAGAATACCCTGTTCGTATTCTCGATCAAGCTGAGCGTACCACTCGACGTCAGAACATCAAGTTTCTCAAGGTTCAGTGGTCGCATCATTCTGAAAAGGAGGCGACATGGGAAAGAGAAGATCGTCTTCGACTAGAGTACCCCGCGCTCTTTTCGACGACTTCAAAATCTCTGGACGAGATTCTTTTGAGTGGGGGTGAGTTGTCACAACCCTAACAAGTTGTCCTACGTTAGCATTGTGTTTGCATCATCATCATCATCATTGCATCAATGTGAAATGGGGAGAAAGAAAAGAAACCCCAAGCACTTAATGAATTAAAGAAATTCAAGTTTGGTGAAATTTCAACAAATCCAAAATGCCCATCAAAAATGTTCCCTATGGCAGATAATTATGGACATGGATATAGCAGGGACCATTCTAATCATTTGAACATTTTAAATAATTTAAATTAATGATTTAAGCCTCTGAAAATGATAAATAAAGCAATTACCATTAATTATGTTTTCAAATTATTTTGGAACATCTTCAAAAAAGTTTGAGATAGTCAAACTATAGTTTATAAAATACTTGGAGTATGTTTCAACTAGTATTTTATACCTGAAAGAATTAAACAAATATTAGAAAAGAAATCAGAAAACAGAATAAAAGAAAAAGGGAAAAGAAGCAGGGCTTACCTGGCCGCGGCCCACCAGGTGGCCCAGCCCACCAGGGGCAGCCCCGTCTTCTACCTCTTGCCAGAAGGCAGAGGAGAAGCAGGGGACGGCGCCCGCGGTGGTGGCGCCACGCCACCTGCCTGCCTGGCCGCCCCCTCACCGCGTTGGCGAGCGAGAAGACTCGCCAGGGACGAGCTGGCTCCCTCCCCTCTCCATTCTCCCCTCTCCTTTCTTTTCCCTCCTCCCCTGTCGAGCGTCGCCGTAGTCGCCGCTCGCCGTTGCCGCCGTTCTGGCCACCCCCGCTCCCCTCCGAGCCCATCAGTAGACTCACCGCGACGTCCTCATCCTCCCCGTGGTGCCAGAAGGACCCGAGAGCTCCTCGAGGCTGCTGCCGCATCCATCTTCAACCTCGGGATCCTCCGGAGCTCCGTCGCCGTTCCTGCCGTCACCGGTCGTCTCCGAGCCCTCTAAGCCCCCCTGCAGCTTCCCAGTGAGCACCCCGTCCTCCCCCCTCTCTTCCCTAGTCTCCCTGTGCTCCCTGGCGCTCCTTGCCGTTGTGGCCGTTCGGGCGCCGCCGTGGAAGTGCTCCCTGGCGAGCCTCCGGCGACCGTAGGTCCTCCCTGACCACCCACTCGACGCGGTCGAGCACGGGCTCCGTCACAGTGCTCTCCCCGTGCCGATCTGAGCCCTCTAGCGGCTTCCGGCGAGCCTCCGCCGTGTCGGATGGTCGCCGGCAACCACCCTCCGGCCAGTGCCGATGTGGCCGGTCAGTTAGCCGCTAATTACCCCAATTAGCTTAGCCCAGCCACTGACAATGGGCCCCATCGGTGGGTCAAACCTCAGTCAGCGCGGGGATTAGCCCCCTGACGCTGACACGAGGGTCCCATGCTGTCAGGTTTGACCTGGCAGGTCAGCCGACCAGCTAACGTCAGGATGACGTCAGGCTGATGTCATAATTCAATTTCTATTTAAAAATAATTCCATAAATTATTTAAAACTTTGAAAAATCATATAAAATAATCTGTAAGTCAGATGAAAATAATTTATATATGGAAATTGATCAAAAAAATCCAATGAATCCAATGGTGCTATTCTTATGCATGTTAGAGCCATATAAATAGGTGAACATGGACAATTGCCATTAGGTTAATATATGGAATTTGAAAGAAGAACAACTTTGAACCTATGTTCAAATCCATTTCAAATTGACATGATCACTAGTTACATTAGCTCATCCATGCATATTACTATGCCATGATCATGCATCATATTGTTGCACTTGCGTGTATTGTGCTCTTGTCTGTGTTGCGGTAGGCCCTAATCCGGAAGATACTACCCTGTATCCCAACAAAGGAGAGAACTCCTCCGCAACTCAGCAAGGCAAGCAACCCCATTGATCATTCCGATAACATCCCACTCTCTCGCTCCTGCTCTTGTTCATTGCATTAGGACGTTGTTCACATGTCAGTCATAAACGGTAGATGAACCTAATCTTCTGCATGACCTGATCTTGTCACGGTAAATAGCTAAACCTTGCAACCTAGCATACCTGGTAGATGCTTGTGCCATAAAGTGCTTAGCTTACCTTCATGCCATGCTGCTATGCTTAGAGTTGTGTCAGGTCTGATTCATCTGGGTGATGAACCGGAGTGAAACTGTGTTGTTCTGATGTGATGAGCTCATGATGAATCCGTTTTGGTAAAAGGTAGTGATGAGAGGCTATGTAGGAGTACATAGCGGGTTGTCTCATTGGGACCGTTCTAGGAACTGAGTTTCGTGTTTGTGATCCAAGATGAGATACTACCACACGTTGGGATACTTAATTGACCCTCTCGACTTATCATTCGCTTAGTCCTTGGTCCAGGTATTGCAAGTAGTTTCTGGTGTTTATAGCATGCTGGAGGCCGTGCGTAGCGCTGACCCTCGGGGTGGGTTACGACGCGGTAGGTAGTGGCACGGTGTACCAAGGGTCACCCGAATGGTGGGCTTGGGAACCTTGTGCACATCGTTTGGGACCGTAGCGGAAACTTCGGCCGGACTTCCGTGCGGGTTCAGTCTCAAATAGGCGGTAGCCTGGACTAGAGGTCTTATGTGATTGACGGTCGTGGCCGACTCCCTCGCCGGGCATCCGCTTGAAGGTTGCCGAGGTGCATGGTTTATGGCATACAACGATAAGTGGCGAGAGCATGTGTGAAGAAGTACACCCCTGCAGGGTATGAAACTATTCGAATAGCCGCGTCCTCGGATATGGACTACTTGGAGAACTTATGTTGTTCATACATAATCAAATGGATACTTCTGAATATCAAGACAAGTGTGAGTATCGTGGATGGCACTCTTCTGGTAGGGGAAGGTGAGTCCATGGTAGTGTATTGTGATGGAGATAGTGGACTCGTGGGCGATAACTAAAATTGTAACAAAGAGTTTAACATTGAGTAGTGTAGGTTAGCCATGAGTCAAAGCTGGCATTCCTGCATGAACTCCACCACCCCCTTTATTGATACATGAGCATAAATAGACTAGGTCTGTTTTAAAGACTTGCTGAGTACGATTGTACTCATCCTTGCTTAATTAATGTTGTAGAAGAGAACCAAGACCCATCAGGTGGGTTCTATCTAGACGTTGACGATGCCGAATAGCTGGTGTCCCAGCTACGATCTTGCCCGTGTGGTGGGCTGTAGATAGTCAGGCCGTGTGCCTCTTTTATATTTTGCCGTCTGTACTCAGACAGCTTAAGTTTCCGCTGGCTTGTATGACTTTGTTTGTATGACTTGAGTGTCGGGTCATGTGACCCCTATCTGTAAGAACATATTATGCAAGGCTCGTCTGAGCCTCTTAAATAAAAGTCATGTTGTTGTATGGTTATGTTGTGATGCCATAGTTATATCTATGCATATCGGGCATGTCGTGCGTACGTGTGATGTGCAACGGTATGTATGGGATCCGACACCTAGTCGTGTGCCTTTAGTAGTACTCTTTACGAGAAACTGCCTCTTTGTGCTTCCACCGAGCCTTGGTAGCTTGCTACTGCTCCGGACACATTGATTGACCGTCATGTATCCTTCCTTGTTGTTGTGTCTGTCCCTTCGGGGAAATGTCTCGCAGTGTAATGGAGTCCCTGTAGCCTGCTATGACTCGTCTACGTGTAGTGATGACATTCGTGTCTCGTGACGTAATGGAGTCCTTGTAGCTTGCTATGACTCGTCTACACACGCTTGAGGCCGACACCTGCATTGCTGGGTTATGTATGCCTGTTTCCGTACGGATGTGCCACTTGGGTTCTATGACTAGTAATGTCGGCCCGGGTTCTTTGTTGTGTGATTGCCAGCGACATGTTCACATACGTGAGCCAAAAGACGCAAACGGTTCCGGCCAAGGTAAGGCTGCAGCCGTGGAGTTACCGTGCGTGAGGCCGCAAAGCGATGTGATGTGTTACAACCTGGATTCATATGACTTAGGATCGGGGTCCCGACAATTACCTTGCTCTTAGCGAAGTTGATTGTGAGTCTAGGCATATGCTGGAAACAGAGCAGGTGGAATTTTAGATTCAAAACTATCCTTCTCGGGACCCTCAACCATCATAATGGTGTTGCCCGCGTATTGTAGGAGGGAGACCCTTCCCCCTCCCACCATACGTGGGACAACCCTACGGAGATACCCTGCGTCCTTGGCCTTATCAAGAATAGTCACAAGAGCATCAACCACCACGTTTTCCTTCATCAAAACAGACAAGCACGGCAACACACACCATTATGTTCTAGTTACTCTTATTGCATATTTGTATTTCCACATATCAAGCATTATTTCTTGG
The DNA here is from genome assembly GCA_022496015.1 of Hordeum marinum. NCBI lineage: Eukaryota > Viridiplantae > Streptophyta > Magnoliopsida > Poales > Poaceae > Hordeum > Hordeum marinum. Next base: position 460,276,003 of record CM039675.1, on the reverse strand, counting down.
GACAAGTAAAATATGTAAGGAAATTTGACTAGGCTAAAAAAATTTAGGAGCGGATAGAGGAGGAGGGGATGTCATCGCCAATAGTATGTCTTCCGAAGACAAGATCTTTTTGTAGACTTCGTTGCACTCATCCCCAGTCATGTAGCAAAAAGCATTTACCAAACAACAGAAACACTCTCCACTTGAGGTGCATCAATCATGCGTTACATGAATGCATAGCCCGTTTGATAAATTAATCTTCTCGCTATCCATGTCAGCTATGATTCGGCCTATGGAATAAGAAACCATACAATTGTTATGTGATTATATTAGTGTAGAATAAATAAATGCGCAACATATTAGACAAAAAACAAAAGGAAAAAAAGTCCTTTACCAACTATACAAAATACTTCGAGGAGAAGTGAAAAAAATTAAACCCAATTGGTGTGCTTACATTGGGCAACACTAGTAGAGTATACGAGATGCAAAGACATTACAACTAGTGTCTACTTTCTGTTAGAACTAATCCCGTAGGATAAACACGATAGGATCATAAGCCTAGTCATTAGATCACCTAATTGAATGGATCAGAGAGAAGTGAGATGGATTTTTACCACCAATGGAAGCTGCCATTGGTGTAGTCGTGCATGCTCGATGTAGGAGTGGTGCAGGCTCGGGGTAGATTGTCGGAGCAGGTAGCGGCGTCCCTCCGGGCGCCATCGGCACTGACCTGGAACAAGGGAAGATCTTGGTGTTGGTCTTCCCATCGTGTAGCGCTCCCCAGATCGGTTAGGGTTTGGGGATGTGGGGAGCAGGAGTAAACCGCACGTGAACTCGTCAGATCATAGGTGTCGGCTGCTCCCCCATACTTATATGTGCGCTGGCGACAGGGGACCAAAACCACTTGTTGGTTAGGGTGCCCCAAACCAGGGCGCTTCTGTTGTGACGAGAGGAAACAATCGTTGGATCGTGGCCCCTCTCCTTTATGTGAAAACTTATCTTCTGTCTCTTTCTGGTTTTTTTTCTTTTTAGATGTTATGTTCGGCCCATTGGGCCTTTAGATCAATACCAACATTCTCCCCCTTGATCATTAGGCTCAATAACTTTTGTCCATTCTCCACAGGAATGATATACCAGAGTAAGGTGTTACAACAACAAATGAAATGCCATTGAACCGCAATACTCATAGAACACATCCTATTTTGAAGTGGAATACATATTACTTAATGGGGAGTGGTTATATTAGCAGTCCCATAATTCCATAATCAAGAGGCTTCCAATAATCCCATGTCGGCTACATGCTCACGAAATATATTAGGTGGTAAGCCTTTAGTGAGCAAATCCTCAAGCATACGTGTGGTACTAATATGCTTGATAAGTGATGGTAATTGCATATAGAATGATGCCTCAGTGGGTTGTTTATATAAGTACAAAGTCTTGGAGTTCAAGTATAGAAGAGATAGATTACAATTCAAACTACCAAAACTAAACCAGCTGAATATACTCTAATATCCCCCCGCAGTGTCAACGTTGGGCGTGACGATGTTGAGACTGGATCGTATATCGGTGAAGGATGCATTGGGAAGCCCTTTGGTGAAGATATCGGCAAATTGTGCACTCGTTGGAACATGTAGAACCCGAACCTCGCCAAGGGCCACCTTCTCACGAACAAAGTGGATGTTGATCTCAATGTGCTTCGTGCGACGATGCTGAACTAGATTAGATACCATATAGACTGCTAAAATATTGTCACAGTAAACAATTGTAGCACACTCGAGTGGTCGATGAAGCTCCATGAGGAGTTTTCGAAGCCAGATTGCCTCGGCAACAGCATGTGCAACAGCCCACTACTCAGATTCAGCGGAGGACCTGGAAACTATATCCTGCCTTTTCGAAGACCAAGAAACAACATTATCACCCAAATAAACACAATAGCCGGATGTGGATCGTCGAGTGTCGGGACAACCTGCCAAGTCTGCATCAGAATATACTGTCAAGCTTGTTGGAGAGGAAGAATTAATAAGGAGACCATGGTCTAGAGTACCTTTGAGATAGCGAAGTATGCGTCTAACATGAGCAATATGAGGAGCATGAGGGTCATGCATAAAAAGACAGGCTTGTTGAATAGAGTAGGAAATATCAGGACGAGTGAGAGTAGCATATTGAAGGGCACCGGTAATGCTGCATGACAAGGTGGGATTAGGAACAGGTTCACCATCAGCCGACAATTAAGCACTGGTGTCAACAGGTGTTTGATAGGGTTGACAATCAGACATGCCGACACGTGAGAGCAAAGCAATAACATATTGGTGTTGGGAGAGGAAAAGAGTAGAGGGAGTAAGAGAAACATTGATACCAAGAAAATGATGTAGAGGACCAAGATCAGTCATAGAAAATTCATGATTGAGAGAAGAGATTATTGGGTGTAGGAAAGTATCGGAAGAAGCGGTTAGAATAATATCATCGACATATAATAAGAGATAGGCGGTGTGATTAGAGGAATGAAAACGAAGAGGGAGGAGTCGAATTTAGAAGGAACAAAGCCAATGGTTTGAACAAAGTTAGCAAAACGTTGGAACCAGGCTCGAGGAGCCTGTTTGAGACCATACAACGATTTGTTAAGAAGACAAACAAGATTTGGTGAGGAGGGATTTTCAAAACCAGAGGGTTGCTGCCAGTACACAGTTTCATTTAGTGTTCCATGGAGGAAAGCATTTTTGACATCTAGTTGGTGAATAGGCCATGAAGAGGAGACCGCAAGACTAAGAACAACACGAATGGTGCTAGGTTTTACCACAGGAGAGAAGGTCTCATCAAAATCGATGCCATGCTGCTGGGAAAAACCAGGAGAAACCCAACGAGTTTTGTAGCGGGCAAGAGAACCGTCGGCATGAAACTTGTGGCGAAAAACCCATTTGCCAGAGACAATATTAACACCAAGAGGCTTGGGAACCAAAGTCCAGGTGTTGTTTTGCTGTAGAGCATCAAATTCGTCCCGCATAGCAGAAAATCAAACGGGATAAAGAAGAGCCCAATTGGATGAAGTGGGTAGAGGGGAGATAGTCGGTGTGGCTGTGAGATTAAGACGATGAGTGGGGAGATGAATACCGTGTTTGCCACGAGTACACATGACATGATCATTAGTGAGTGGTGGAATGGGTATGACATTGGGTGGGAGTGGTGATTGGACCGGTGCCGGGCTTGTCGGGCTTGTTGGTGCCAGGCTTGTCGGGATTGCCGGGCTTGCAGATGTCGGGCTTGCCGGCCTCGCTACGGGAGATGGAGAGGTCGCGGCAGGGGTGGTGGTGGTTTGCTGGTGATTGGGTGATGTGGTGTTAGTGACAGAATAAGGAAAAGTGTTTTCATTGAATGTGACATGGCGAGAGACAAGCACATGACCAGAAGATGGATCAAAACAGTGATGTCCTTTATGGTCATCGGAGAGGCCAAGATAAATGCAGGGTAGAGATCGTGGGGCTAGTTTGTGAGTTGTGGTGGATGTGATGTTCGGAAAGCATAGGCAACCGAAAACCCGAAGAGAAAGATAGTCGGGATCGGATAGAAGAAGAGATTGAAAGGGTGTATAGCAAGGACATGTTTTGGTGTGGTGAATGTTAAGAAGAAGGGTGGCAGTGCTTAGAGCTTCGACCCAAAAACGGGGAGGAAGAGATGCTTGGATGAGTAGAGTGCGTAGGATATCGTTGATGGAATGAAGAGAGTGCTCTGCCTTCCCGTTTTGAGAGGAGGTATAGGGGCAAGAAAATCGGATAAGAATGCCATGCGAGAGGATAAAGGTGCGATTGGTGACATTGTCGAACTCGCGCCTGTTGTCACATTGAATAAAGCTAATCGGTAGGCCAAAGTGTGTTTGGACGTAGGTGTGAAAGATGAGAAAACGTTGATGGACATTAGATGTAGCATGTAGAGGGAACTTCCATATATAGTGGGAATAATCATCTAAAATCACATGGTAATACTTATAGCTAGAGACACTAGGAATAGGAGAGGTCTGGAGATCACAATGTAAAAGCTCAAAAGGAAAAGTGCTAACAGTATATGGTGTTCTGAAAGGGAGCCGAACATGTTTGCCACATTGGCATGCCTTACAAAGAGAAGAATTATGGGACACACTAGTGTTAGGAATAGAAAATTCTTGCAGTAGAGATGACAGCGTTGAATTATTGGAGTGACCGAGCCTACGATGCCATAGATCAACTGAAGCAAGCATGGTGCAAGTAGAGGATGCAAGCACGCCGTGAAGTGGATAGAGATCGTCTGTGCTATTGGAGCGAGCGAGAAGTGTCCCCGTTCTCAGATCCTTCATAGATAAACCAAAAGGATCAAATGCTAGAATGACAAGATTATCGATGGTAAATTGGCAAACAGAAATAAGGTTTTTGATTAAAGAAGGAACAACAAGAATATTGCGTAGTTGAAAATTGGCATGATCTGTTTGTATGGAAGAGTGACCGGTGCAAGAAACAGAACAAGGGAGCCGTTGCCTATGGTGATGGAAGAATAAGCGGAAGGAAAACAAGCTGACAGAATATCCATATTTGAAGACATATGCGAGGATGCACCGGAATCGAAAATCCAATATGTACCTTGGTTATTGGGTGTAAAGTTGTTCATGGCAGCAATGAAGGCGGCTTGATCCCAGACTGACTGTTGATGAGTAGCTGGCGGTGCGGCCGCGGGCGCGTGCGCATACGGCATGGGTGAAGCAGGGTTGTAGGCGTAGGGCGCATAGGGTACCGACATGTAGCCGTGGTGTGCTCCTTGGACGGCCGGTGATGGGGAGGTCGTGGCAGTGTAGACATGAGGCGGTGGCCACGAACCAAGGAGGCCGGGAGCACTAGTAGCAGGGCAAAGGCCTAGGCTCCAGTTGCCGGTGTACGCAAGAGGAGCGTCGTAGGGAGACGACACAGTCCAGAGCATGGGCCATGCCTGAACTAGACCAGTCCAGGGTCTTGCTGAGGCTGCCAACATGTGGCGGCAACGGCCGATGGAGGAGCCGTTGGTGGTGTAGCCGTTGGTGGTGGAGGAGGCATCGGTGCTGATGGAGCAGCAGGTCGGGGCTACAGCGGCCGGTAGACGGGGTTTTTGCCCCGATAGTTAGGGCTCGGGCGCCATCCTGGAGGAGCCGAGGGCGTCGGTGGAGGTGGCGCAGATGGTGCAGCGAGTCAGGAAATGTGAAACGGTTGTGGAGGATGCTTCGCCTTGCATGCCTGGTTCTGTGCCTCGAGCTACAAGATGGAGCGAACCTTCACGAAGGAGGGGTAGGAATGCAACATAGGGATGAAGGCGACCTGCTTCTCGAACTGCTCCCCGAGGCCGACGAGGAGAGCGTTGATGAGGATTTGATCGTCAACGTGATCACCGAGCTCACGGAGTTCATTGCCGATCGCCTTGATGTGTTGGCAATAGACGGTGATCGGAGAGTCTCCTTGGATGTTGGTGCGGAGCTCGATATGTAGCGCGTTAACATGCCCATCGGAGTTGTCCTAGAAGAGCTGCTGAAGAGAGGCCCATAGTTCAGTGGCAGTGGTGTCTTCGTTGGAGACAAGATTGAAGAGCTCGGTGGAGATGCGAGTATATATCCATTGGATGACGGTGAGATCATCCTTGATCCAGCGAGGGTCGTCCAGCCGCGGCGGGGCAGCTGGATTGATGTGATGGCAGAGCCCGCAACGGCCAAGGTGGACATGGAATAGGTGGCGCCAATGGTAGAAGTTGTGGGCAGCGAGGTCTAGGGTTATCAGGATTAATGGCAAAACATCGGCGATAGTATCGATGAGGGAGAGCTGAGGTGGTTGGGGTGGAGTAGGGTTTTGGGTAGGGGTTAAAGAAGGTAAAGGAGCAACGCCGGCGGCATGGAATTCGATGGTGGTGTAGAGTTGTCACGGCGGCAGCGAGGGAGGAGTTGGCGGCGAAGCCATGCCGAGGGAGAAAACCTAGGTGTCTGATGGTAATTGTATATAGATTGATGCCTCAATGGGATGTTTATATAAGTACAAAGTCTTGGAGTCCAAGTATAGAAGAGATAGATTACAATTCAAACTACCAAAACTAATCCGGACGAATATACTCTAATAGTGCTTAACATTAATAGTTTGATCTTGGATTCTATGCTGAACAACACGATACTTTAGGTCAATGTGCCTGGCAGCAACATTTGACTTGTTGTTATTAGCATAGAAAACTGCGGGTTCATTTTTGCAGTACAATGTCAGTGGTTTGGAAATGTGGTCAACTACTTTAAGTCCGGGAAGGAAATTCTTCAGCCATACAGCCTACCCAGTGGCCTCAAAACATGCTATAAACCCTGCGTGCATCGTAGGTGAGGCAACTATCGTTTGCTTGGAGCTTTTCCATGACATGGCTCCACCAGCGAGTGTGAATATATAACCTAACATGGATTTCTTACTATCCATACACCCGGCTAGATCAAAGTCTGAGTAACCAACAACTTCCAGGTTATCGGACTCTCTATATGTAAGCATGAAATTTTTAGTACCTTGCATATAACGCAAGACTTTCTTGTGGCCTTCCATTGGTCCGGTCCTGGATTAGATTCAAATCTACCAAGCATCCCGGTTACGAAAGCTAAGTCAGGGCGTGTACACACTTGAGCATACATGATGCTTTCGACAGCTGAAGCATAAGGAACCGATTTCATCTGATCAGCTTCATTTTGGTTCCTTGAACATTGGAATGTCCCCAACTTACCACCCATGATTATGGGGGTAGGTGAGGAAGAGTACTGATGCGTATTGAATTTCTTTAGTACTCTCTCAAAGTATGCCTTTTGTGATAGTCCTAATGTTCCGTTGGACCTATCTCGATGAATCTCAATGCCAAGGACATACGAGGCTTCACCGAGATCTTTCATGTCAAAATTTGAGGACACAAATCTCTTGGTCTCATGCAGCATATCTTTATCGCTGCAAGCCAATAGAATATCATCCAAATATAGGACTAAAATTGTGAACCTGCTGCCTTTAAATTTAACATATATGCAGTTGTCCACTTCATTTTTGTTAAAATCAAAAGTTCTAGTAACCTTGTCAAACTTGAGGTACCACTGCCTTGAAGCTTGCCTCAAGCCATATATGGATTTCTTTAAAAGACATGTCATGTGTTCTTTTCCTTCCAAGAAAAAACCTTCAGGTTGAATGTAAACTTCTTTATTTAAGTCACCATTCAAAAATGTCGTCTTGACATCCATTTGATGCAACTCCAAATCATAATGAGCTACAAGTGCCATGACAATTCTGAAAGAATCTTTTGATGACACAGGCGAGAAGGTCTCCTTATAATCGATCCCTTCTCTTTGTGTGAAACCCTTTGCTACAAGTCTCGCTTTGAACCTTTCGACATTCCCTTTGGAATCATATTTGGTTTTGTAGACCCACTTGCAGCCTACCCTTTTGGCTCCATCAGGAACTTCTACTAAGTCCCAAACGTCATTCGAGATCATAGATTTTAATTCGTCTTCCATGGTGACCAACCATTTGGACGAGTCTTCACTTTTAGTGGCTTTTTTATATGAGGTCGGATCTTGTGCCTTCCCTATGTAATTTTCATACTCACACATGAAAGTGACATGTTCACTGGAGATGGCCTTTTTATTATCTCATTGTGATCTTCTCACGGGCTCATTAGTATGTGTATTTCTTCTTGCCCGAGAAGGTTGAGGATTATTATTAGGTTGAGGGTCATCATTTGGTTGAGGGTCCTCATCATGCTGAGGATCTTCATTATGCTAAGGCTCCTCGCCTGATTGAGGATCCACTTCAAGTTTCGGATCACTAGTAGGTGTCTCGTGCATGTTAGTTATAGGGATAAAGTTCTCTTGGATAACCGGGGATGGAACATACACCCGCTTCTCCTGAAGATCAATCGCCCTAACCCCAGTGACTTAGTTATCCTTAAAAAACATCGCTTGCCTGGTTTCTACAAACTTGCTGGTATGACCTGGGCAATAAAAGCGGTATCCTTTTCCTCTATGCGGGTACCCAATAAAAAAACAACTAAGTGTCCTTGGGTCCAACTTCTTAATGTGTGGATTGAACACTTTAGCTTCAGCTAGGCAGCCCCACACACGCAAGTAATTCATGCTCGGTTTGTTTCCCGCCCACATCTCATAATGTGTGCTCGATGCTGACTTAGTTGGAGCAAGATTCAGGATGTGTGCAGCTGTTTTCAATGCCTCCATCCAAATACTTACTGGTAAGCTTGCATGGCTGAAAGCTAAAGCTTTACACATTATAGGAAAGCAAGCACCACGAAGGGCAGTACCCAAACTATAGGTTATCTTGTGTCTGGGCAAGAAAGGTCAAGTAGTGGCGTCCTATTACCCTAAATGGAAAGCAAAGTAGGTTATTCAGCCATCCCTCGCGGACAATCAGAAGTCCCAGTTTCATTAACTAATCTCGCCAATTTATCACCTAAGCATGCTACGCACCATATCCATAAGAGTACAGTTGCGACGCTCAGCTACACCATTTTGCTAAGGTTCATCGGGCATTGAATATTGAGCAATAATTCTATTTTCAGCAAGACATTTAGCAAATAGTCCCAGAATTTTCCCATAAGGAGCATGTATGCCATAATATTCTCCCCCGCGATCAAACCGTACTACTTTGATCTTTAGATCAAGTTGATTTTCAACCTCTGCTTTATAAATCTTAAATTTGTCCAAAGCTTCCGATCGATCATGTATAGGATAAATGTAGCCATAGCAAGAAAAGTCATTTGTGAAGGTAATGAAAGAATCAAAACCATCCATAGATTTTACATTAAAGGGTCTGCATATGTCAGTATGAATAAGTTCAAGGACCCTTGTGGCTCTTACTGCTCCTTTCTTAATTTTTTTCACATATTTTCCTTTAATGTAATCAATGCAATTCCCCGCGTTAGAGAAATCCAGTGGAAGAACTATTTCTACTTTAATCAATCGCTCCATTCTCCCCTCAAAATGTGGCACAAGCGACGATGCCACGATTTCGAAGAAGGATTGGTACTTCTCCCATTTTTATTATTGCATTCATTCATATTCATCTCATAGAGATTCACACATATAGGATAATCAAAAAGATTTAACATATAAAGTTTGCCTCGTCAGACGGCGAGACCAGCATCCTTATTACAATACTTTCAGAAATATTGTTTCTCCCAAAGGTGCAATGAAAACCAAAATCATCTAAACATGAAACTGAAATCAAATTCCTACTCAAAGTAGGTACATAAAGAACATCCTTGAGCTGATGTAGGAAACCGGTGTGCAACTTCAAGGTGAGGGAGCCCACGGCTTCAACTTCAGCCTCCTTCCCATTCGCGACATTAAGTTTTCTTGAACCCCTTTCTAGGGTATGGCTTGTATGGAATCCCTGCAAGGAATTAGCGACATGAATAGTCGCTCCTGAGTCAATCCACCATGTAGATTCAGAAAAATCAACATATAGAGATTCACCTACTAGAGTGATCTTATCCTTACCATTTTTATTCAGCCACTTAAAAAAATTGGACAATCCGCCTTGACATGATTTGGCTATTTGCAAAAATTGTAAAGTCTTTCTCCAGCGGCATTTGTTAGATTTATTGGAGCACCTGCTGGAGGAGCGAAACGTGAAGATCTTGCCTCATTGCATTGCTTAGGCTTTGGAGGATTCTTTTTGACAAATGGCTTTTTGTTGGGCACGTGATTGTTGTGAGCATGGTTCTCATGCTTCTTCTTTTTAGAGTTAACATGGAAAGCTTGATCTTTCTATTCACTCTTCATTCTCTCTTCCTCCTGGCGCAATGTGCAATGAGTTCAGGTAGTTTCCATTTGGTTTCAAGAGAATTATAATTAATCTTGAATGGATTGAACTGTGAGGGTAGTGACCTGAAAACTAGGAGGACAAGAAGCTCTTCGCTCAAGTAACACTTCATGGTTTTAAGCTTTGTCGCGGCATTGCTCATACTTAAAATGTGCTCCCTCACACTTCCGTGCCCATCATATTTTGCAAGCATCTTGTGCAAAAGCTTATCTACATACACTTTCTTCGAGCCCTTAAATTGTTCTTCCACCGATTTCAAAAATTTGGCGGCATTTTCTTTAGTGGGAATTGCCCCTTTGATCTCAGTTGAGATGGAGAAGTTCATGATTAAGAGCGTCATTCTGTTTGGCCTCTCCCACTTCTCAACTTTATCATCATAGGCTTTCTTAAGCTCATCATACCCAGTGACACCTTTTGCAGGTTCCACTGGTTTACTTTCCCTTAGTGCGAGGTCAACCTCATGCCATCCCAAGTGCAATAGCAGCGAGTCCTTCCATGTTTGGAATTTGTTTCCCGTGAGTGGCTCGATGTTCTTGAAACCATGAGGACCGGGAGCTGTCATAACTTCAAAATATCACAAGTAAAGGAAAAGAACACCATGATTAAATTGCAAGAAAATTAACCTACGTTGGTTGATCAATTTTCATACAAAAATAAATAAATTAATTAACTTCGGATTATATCACCTTTGGGCAGAAAATAATAAGGAATTAACAAGGTGAATCTGTATTACAAAAATGATCACATTAATCTCATGTGTAATGTAATCTTTGAACATTAGTAGTACACCATTTATTGATATTACTATGAGATAGACATAAATATGTCATAAATAACACAAACATTAATTCCATAAGAGTTCTCTAAATGAAATTTCTCGTTGGTTTCATTTTATTCAGAAAAGTAAAACATAATTTGCAACATTATCTTTTCTAGCAATTTTCCATTGATAACAGCGCAAAACATTTTCTTTTGAATAACCATAATTTCATAAAATGCACTGAATAAACAGAAAATACGCAGGACTTTATTTTTAGCCCATAATAGCCCATGGCTGTCCATTACTCATTCGGCCCAGCAGCAAAACTTGCGCTAGGTCCTAGTCAACTTGGACCGAAGCCCAGGCTCAAAATTGGCACGTTAAGGGGCCGAAGGCCCAGTCGGACCACCGCTTCGGCTCGTCCATCCGATTGAGAGGACGGCGCCGATCTCCCACAGCGGAGCAAAAACCGGGCAGGGTCGAACCCTAGCCTTCATTTCCCAGCTCCTCCCGATTCACTTGTTCTCTCCATAGAGGAGTGGCGACGGCACGGCTGAGCGAGGCTCACCGGCCACGAAGGAGTGGCGGCTCGAGGCTCTCCGGCCATGGCGGTGAGGCTGCTGCCCTCAGCGGACGAGCGTGCGGCGGACAAGTCTGGCGCGCTCCTCCGTCGAGAGTGGCTTCCGGCGACGCGCGCATGGCCTGTTGAGCGGCGCCGTCGGGGAGCCTTTTCGCCGACGGTTGCCGGCATTGATCTTGAAGACGATGTTGGCGTGCAAGGCGCAAGGGCCAGGCGACGCGTCCATGGGCTCAGCCATGGTTGGCTATTTCTTTCCACGTGCCGTCCGGGAAGACGACGGCGTCGCCGGCTGTGGAGTCCAAAGGAGGAGCACCGGCTGGCGTCATTAGGTAAGCCCCTTTCTATTTTTGCTCTTAATTTCAATATTTGAGCTCTGATTTGAGGATTTCAAAATTGGGGAAAACTCTAGGGTTCCGGTTTCTTCTAATTTGGGGTAATTGCATGATTTCTTCGAGACATTTGAATCCCCTCCTTCTACATGCTTTAACACAAACCAAAAACAGTGCTAATTTACTAAACATGAAGCGAAAGCGTGGCATAGATGGGATTAACAGAACATGTTAATGATCAAAAAATCTGACTAGCACTGATCCAATAGCAAATTAGGCATTAATAGGAAACTTTTAACCCTAGAGCTTAACCAAAACCGAGGGCTAACCTTAATCATGAGTAGGGATCTAATCTAGGCTTAACCTTGCTCAACATACCATTGTTAGAACTAATCCCATAGGATAAACATAATAGGATCATAAGCCTAGTCATTAGATCACCTAATTGAACAGATCAGAGAGAGGTGAGATGGATTCTTACCACCAATGGAAGCTGCCATTGGTGTAGTCATGCCTGCTCGATGCAGGCGTGGTGCAGGCTCAGGATAGATTGTTGCAGCAGGTAGCGGCGTCCCTCCGGGCACCACTGTCACTACCATGGAACAGGGGCAGAGCTTGGTGATGGTCTTCCCGTCGTGCAGCGCTCCCCCAGATCGGTTAGGGTTTAGGGATGTGGGGAGGAGGAGTAAACCGTACGTGAACTCGTCAGATCGTAGGTGCCAACTGCTCCCCCATCTTTATATGTGCGCTGGCGACAGGGGACCAAAACTACTTGTTGGTTAGGGTGTCCCCGATCAGGGTGCTTCTATTGTGACGAGAGGAAACGATCGTCGGATCGTGGCCCCTCTCTTTTACGTGAAAACTTATCTTCTGTCTCTCTCTGTTTTTTTTTCAGCCCATTGGGCCTTCAGATCAATACCAACACTTTTTTTATTTCAAAATAAATGTTTTGAATTTAGTATAATTTTATACGAAAACTGGTATAAAATTGAGGCACTTATTTTGAGACTGAGGAAGCACATGTCTACATCCAGGTCCGGATACAGCTCTAGCTAGGCAGGCACTCGATCACTTTGGTTGCCGATCGACGAGAAATGTTTGTTGTACGATACTGGTACTTGCGAGCAATCAACACATGACTCAATAGAGAGAGAAGAGAGAGATCCGGGCGGTGCTATAACCCATCCCGATCCAGTGCAGGCACCAATCAAGCAACAGAATCGGAAGTACTTAGTATCTTTCCATAGGAGCAGTATGTGCGAATTGGTGACACAAATCAAGTGAGCAATATTATTTGTCTCCTTTTCTAGACAAGTTCCAAAAAAATTGGTGGCAAAATACAGATGCCGTTGAGGAAGTTGTTGCTGATTTGTCGGATTTATCTCCTATATATATGTTTATCTCTGCACATTTCCGAGCTGTAATTCTCTTGAATGTATGGAGTATAGTACATCAGCAGGAGACGGCCGAGCACGTAGAGATTGAGAGAAGGGATTGATCTCACGCACCTGACGAGTGCTTCCCGGCGATGGCCGAGACGCCCGCGGAGGCTGCGGGCGTGTTGGAGATGGCCTTGAGCCAAGCAGGTTTCCTCTCGGACTGAGGCGTGGTGGCGGCGAAGCAGAGGAGGAGCAACGCGAGCGCCACGACGGTGGAGGGGGAGCGAGCGCCAACGCCGGTCGCCATGGTCGTCTGTGGATGTGAGATGTGGTGGAGGCGAAGCAGAGGAGCGAGTGCTGGAGTTGCTCAACGGCCGGCAGCGCATGTACACATTACTTCATCACTACGTATATTTTTTTTAGAAAAAGATGGTTACCTCCCGTCTCTGCATCATGATGATACGGGCGGCCCTTTTATTAACCGGGAAAACAAATAGTGTGCGGTTCGAACAAGCTCTCAATGAGCTAAAAAACAAAGTTTAAAAATAAAAATAAACAAATAGTGTCACAACCGGCGAACATAAGCCTAGATGCCTAACCATCTATTCTATTACTGGACCGTCATCCAAACCGATTGTAGATATCACACGCTACCATCTTTCATCGGATAGACTCAATAACCATACGCTACCATCTTCCATCGGATAGACTCAATAACCAAAGGCTTCCTGGTTTCCGCAAGAGTGAGTGACGACCATGTACGGATCAACGCCGATGTCCTGTGTAGTACCTGCAAAAAGTGTGTATGTGGTTGTCTGTTAAAAACCATGTCATTTCTACAATTCCATATTGCCCATAAAAATGCACACACCCCTATGCGAATATGTCTAGCGAAGCCTATATCCACCCCATTTAGCCACGTACCAAACACCGTATCAATGCTATCCGGGGGAGTAATATTAAAGGCTATGTGAATTGTTTGCCACAATATTTTTGCTAACAGGCACTGGAGAAAAAGGTGTTTGATTGTTTTCTCCTCATCACAGAAGCTACATCTTGTATTTCCTTGCCAACCGCATTTCGATAAATTATACTTAGTCAGAACCACCTTCTTGTGCACAAATCATATAAAGACTTTGATTCTTAAGGGTACCTTGACCCTCCAAATATGAATCGATTTTGATATTACAGTTGTGTCAATAAGGTGCAAATACATCGATTAACTAAAAAGATGTCGGTCGTTGTCAACTTCCACTGAATCCTATCGGGCTCGTCAGATAACTGGACATCCATAAGTTTCCTGACTAAGTGTAACCAATCATCCCATCGATGGCCTAACAAAGCACGTCGAAACTGAATATTTAGAGGTACTAACTGTAATATTGAGGCGACGAACGCATCTTTACATTGTGCAATATTATAGAGAGTCGGATACTGTACAGCTAGGGGCTCCTCCCCCAACCACGTATCTTCCACAAATCTCGTTGACCCACCATTGCCAATAATGAACTTGGTTTTATTGAAGAAATCTATTTTCACCTTCATCAGACCTTTCCAGAAAGGAATCCGTGGGTCTAACGGGTACCCGGGTCAGGGTTTTAGAGTGTAAGTACTTATTTCTCAAATTTGTACCCACATACCTTCAGTCTCTACAGATAGTCTGAATAGCCACTTACTAAGTAGACATTTGTTCTTTACCTCTAAATTCTCAATCCCCAGACCTTCCTGGTCCTTGGGTCTGCAAATGATGTCCCATCTACTTCACCTATATTTCTTCTTAACTTCATCGTTGTTCCAGAAGAATCGGGATCGATAGAAGTCCAATCTTTTGCGAACCCCTACCGGTATCTCAAAGGACAAGAGGAACGCCGGCATACTCGTAACGACCGAATTAATCAAAATAAGCCGTCCCCCGTAGGACAAAAGCTTGCCTTTCCAGCAACTTAGTCTTTTCTCGAAGCGATCCTCTATGCTCTTCCATTCTTTGTTTGTTAGCTTACAATGGTGAATTGGTATACCCAGATATGTAAACGGTAAGCTTCCCAATTCACATCCGAACAACCGTCTGTAATTATCTTGCTCGTCTTTGGCTCTCCCAAAACAGAACAATTCACTCTTGTGAAAATTTATTTTTAGGCCCGACAATTGTTCGAACAAGCATAGAATAAGCTTCATATTTCTTGCTTTTGCTACATCGTGCTCCATAAACAATATAGTATCATCTGCATATTGTAGTATGGACACCCCACCATCCACTAGATGTGGTACCAGTCCCCCTACCATGCCTTCCTCCTTAGCCCTTCCTATTGGTATTGCTAACATATCTGCAACTACGTTAAATAGGATAGGGGACATTGGGTCTCCTTGCCTAAGTCCTTTATAAGTTTGGAAAAAGTGGCCAATATCATCATTGACCTTAATTCCGACACTCCCTTGTTGTACGAAGGATTAGACGTGCCTCCTCCATAGCTCGTCAAACCCCTTCATATGTAATGCCTGCTGCAAAAATGGCCATTTGACCTTATCATAAGCTTTCTCAAAATCCAATTTGAAGATAACCCCATCTAGTTTATTCCAATGGATTTCATGAAGTGTTTCATGGAGCACAACCACCCCTTCGAGTATGTTTCTGCCCAGCATGAAAGCTGATTGACTCGGTTCCACCACCTCATGTGCAATTTGCGTCAATCTATTCGTCCCAACCTTGGTGAATATTTTGAAGCTCACATTAAGCGAGCATATAGGTCTGAACTGTTCAATGCGCACTGCTCCCTCCTTTTTTGGCAACAACGTCACTGTCCCAAAGTTGAGGTGATGAAGCTGCAAGTGCCCATTGAATATCAATGAAACGTTGGTAATAGGTTGCCCTTGATAATGTGCCAACACCTCTTATAAAACTCAGCTGGAAACCCATCCGGTCCCGGAGCTTTATTATTTTTCATTTGTGATATGGCCTCAAACACCTCTTTCACCGTAAATGGTGCAGTTAATATCTCATTCTCGTCAGACCCGAGTTGAGGGATATCACTGACCCGCTGCTCATCCATGGACACAGTGTTATCCTCTGGAGCCCCCAAATAGTTGTTTATAATATTCAGAGATATACAACTTCAGGTTTTCATGCCCGACAATTGTACCTTCATCTTGTTCTAGCTGATATATCTTTTTCTTTCTGTGCTTCCATTAGCAATCAAATGGAAAAATTGGGTGTTGTCATCACCCTGTACTACCATTCTCACTTTCGCTCGAAGTGCCCACTTCAATTCCTCTTCTCTGAGCAGTTTTTTAAGCTTTTCTTCTGCCTCGTGTTTTGATGACCTTTCATTGTCATCTAAAACCATAAATTCTGCTTTAATTTCTAGCTCATTTATAAGATTGAGAATACTTTGTTTCTCCTTCTTATAAATTCCGCTCTCATGTTTCACCCATCCCCTCAGGAACTGCCTGAGATGTCTAATTTTATTCTGCCATTTGTCGACATTCGTGTTGGAAATATGCCCTAGAGGCAATAATAAATTAGTATTATCATATTTCCTTGTTCATGATAATCGTTTATTATCCATGCTATAATTGTATTGATCGGAGACTTAGATGCATGTGTGGATACATAGACAAAACCATGTCCCTAGTATGCCTCTAATGGACTAACTCATTGATCAAAGATGGTTAAGGTTTCCTAGCCATGGACATGAGATGTCATTTGATAACGGGATCACATCATTAGGAGAATAGTGTGATGGACAAGACCCAAACTACAAATGTAGCATATGATCGTGTCAGTTTATTGATACTATTTTCTGCATGTCAAGTATATGTTCCTATGACCATGAGATCATGCAACTCACGGATATCAGAGGAGTGCCTTGTGTGTATCAAACGTCGCAACGTAACTAAGTGACTATAAAGGTGCTCTACAGGTATCTCCAAGGGTGTCTGTTGAGTTGGCATGGATCAAGACTGGGATTTGTTACTCCGTGTGACGGAGAGGTATCTCAGGGCCCACTCGGTAATACAACATCACAACAAGCCTTGCAAGCAATGTGACTAAGTGTTAGTCACGGGATCTTGTATTACGGAACGAGTAAAGAGACTTGCCAGTAACGAGGTTTAACTAGGTATGGAGATACCGACGATCGAATCTCGGGCAAGTAACATACCGAAGAACAAAGGGAACATCATACGGGATTAATTGAATCCTTGACATAGAGGTTCGACCGATAAAGATCTTCGTAGAATATGTAGGAACCAATATGGGCATCCAGGTACCGCTATTGGTTATTGACCATAGAGGTGTCTCTGTCATGTCTACATAGTTATCGAACCCGCAGGGTTTGCACACTTAAGGTTCGGTGACGTTTCGGTAGTATAGAGTTATGCATGGTAGTGACCGAAGGTTGTTTGGAGTCCCGGATGAGATCCCGGATGTCACAAGGAGCTCCGGAATGGTCGGGAGGTAAAGATTCATATATAGGAAGTCCTATTTTGGTCGCCAGAAAAGTTTCGGGCTCATCGGTAGTGTACCGGGAGTGTCGGTAGTGTACCGGGGACCATCGGGAGAGGTATTTCGACCCAAGAGGCTACATGGGCTGTGGGATGGTGGAAACCAGCCCTTAGTGGGCTGGTGGAATTCCTCTAAGAGGCCCATGCGGCTGGAGTTGAAAGAGAAAGAAAAAAAACACAAGGTGAAAAGAGATTCCAAGTAGGAAAGAAGGAATCCTAGTCCTACTAGGAATGGAGGAGGATTACTCCTCTCCTCCTTGCGCAAGGGCAGCCTTGTGCGCCAGCCCTCCTCCTCCCTCCCTCTTATATATACTGGTGGTATTGGGTGTTTTTCACTTGATTTTACGGCCACGTGCTACCCGTTCCACTGGTGCTCCTCTAGATCGGATTTCCGCAGTGCTTAGGCGAAGCCCTGCCGGAATTGCTCCACCACCATCGTCGGAGCGCCGTCACGCTGCCGGTGAACTCTTCCTCCTCTCCACTTCCTCTTGCTGGATCAAGACGATGGAGATCGTCATCAAGCTGCACATGTGTTGAACGCGGAGGTGTCGTCCGTTTGGCGCTAGATCGGAAGGACCGTGATCAAGATCACGAGACGGATTGTGATGAGTTCGCGGGACGGATCACGACGAGATCGCGGGACGGATCATGATGAGTTCGCGGGACGGATCGCGACGAGATCGCGCGATGGATCGTGATGAGTTCGCGGGACGGATCGTGATTGGATCACGAAGACGTTCTACTGCACCAACCGCGTTTCTTAACGCTTCCCGCTTAGCGATCTACAACGGTACGTAGATCCACTCTCCCTCTCGTAGATGCTCATCACCATGGATAGATCTTGCGTGTGCGTAGGAAATTTTTTTGTTTCCCATGCTACGTTCCCCAACAATTCGACCTTCCTCCCGTGTCCCTCCCCCATTCTCGAGCTATGAGGTCCATGAATCCTTCCCGTTCGAATCATGCCACCTCGAAGGAAAAGCTATTCTTGTTACCTATGTGCGTAGCCTCACCTGAGTCAACAAACAGAGGTGTATGGTCTGAAATAACTCTCGACAGCGCTCGCACTGTCACTCGTGGGAGTTTCTGTTCCCACTCCACACTGGTAAGAACCCGATCAAACTTCTCAAATGTTGGATTAGGTAAAGTGTTCGCCTAAGTGAATTTTCTTCCGGTTAGCTCAATCTTGCGCAAATCTAGACTTTCGATAATGGTATTAAACATAAATGACCATCTGCCATCAAAGTTATCATTATTTTTTTCGTCTTTTCGCCTGATTATGTTAAAGTCCCCTCCAACTAAAATCGGTAGGCTCTCGTCCCCACAGATCCAAACAAGGTCTGCCAAGAATTCTGTCTTGAGCTCCGGCTGCGCCGCACCGTATACGCCCATGAGCGCCCACTGGAACACGTCCAGCTTGGACCTCACTCTAAATTTGACGGCAAAGTCCCCAACACCACGTTGCGGACTTCGAGCGTCTCGCACCTCATCCCAAGTAATATCCCTCCAGACCTTCCTTTTGGCGGTAAACAGTGCCAATCAAAATCAATACCACCAGAGAGCGTATTTAGGAACTGTGACGTGAAGTTATCTCTACCAGTTTCCATTAGTGCAATGAAGTCAAGTTTGTGTTTAAGTGTTGCTTCTGCTAGAAATCTTCGTTTAGCCAAGTCTGCAAGACCTCTGCTATTCCAAAATATTCCTTTCATCTTTCATCGTGAATTTTTTTGCAGTCTTAAATCTTGCACTTCTGCGAACTGCAGATACAGGATACACCTTCCTCTTCCAGGGGCGTTTTGGTTTATCCTGTTCAGCCAACCGGTCCGTATAACCGGTCTCAGACTGTGTGCAAACACTTGGTTGCGTAGGGGCCACATACCCCTCCATACCGAACTCATTATCTTCCCCAGGCATTATAGATGTTGGCACCAAATCCTCACATAACCATTCTATAGCCCCCATCCCTAATGCATTAACCTCAGAGTGATCCATAGGCTTTACTGCTCGCAATATTTCTAACCATCTCCATAGCCCTCTCAGCCTCTAAGTCTAATAGGTCATTAACAAATTTTGAGACTTCCTTACCATTACTACCCAATGAAACCCCGAGTTTGTTTGCATTTAAGATAATCTCATCTTCGGGAAAATGCAAAATAGACCAACTCGTATTAACGGACATACCTGTAGTCACCTCTATATCCCAAAGCTTAGCCGCCCTCATAGCACGACCCATCTAAAGCTCGTCAATGTCTGGCTGAGCCTGGAGACGGTGACTCGTCTGCCTGTCCCCAGCTGCCGAATCGGGGATGCCTCCAAACTCAATAACGTCCTCGGTTGTGCGCCCGGTCAGAAAGTGGTAACCTGCCACATGACCGACAGGGCCAGTCCCACCTCCGGGTGAGTCGCGGTTGCCGGAACTAGCGCGGCCTGCCTGTGCCGCGCGACCGGCAGTCACGCTCCCGACACTCTCCGGCAGTCCTGCCAACGACGCGTGACTAGTTGTCTCGCGAACGGCACTCCTCTGTGCTAATTCCGCCTTCGACGTGCGACCGTCTGTAGCATACCCGGCAGGGCTATCATGCCCACCTCCGATGCTCATTTCTGGTAGTCCCACCATCGAGTGGTGTTGAACACCCCGGCCGCCCAAAGAACTGAGTCTCGTCGGGGCAGGTGGGGTATGGCCTCCCGCCAGCATCCCAACTGCCGCAGCCATTGTCCCCTGGATAGGCAGCGGAGAAGGCGAGCGCAACCCCACCTCGGTGGGAGTGGTCACCTCAGAAATCGTCCGCCGGTCTATAGTCATATCCATGGACCGTGGCGAACTCGGCATCCTGGATCGCAGCGGCGTCGTAGGAGGGGATATTGGTGGCAACTCCTGCTCCATCGGATCATCCGCCTTAGCCCTGACACCCCAAAGTCTGGAGGGAGCCGACATAGAGCCAAAGGATCCAAACCTCAACTGGTTTGTCGGAGTGGAAATTTGTGAATGTCCCATAGGTGCGTCAATCTCTCCTGGTTTAGCCATCGCTGTGGAGCCTCTATCAGTAGCATCCGTCTGATCCGACCCCTTATCGATATTTTCGTCACCTCCGTGACCCTCATCAGTATCCATGTCTACATGCTTAACCAAGTCCTGAAAGTCAGCATTCTCCTCTAACTCAATGTCCAAATCAAAAGACCTGCCATCATACGTCCATGTGACAGTCTCCGGAATATGTTCAACACTGATGACGCTGACAAGTAGGCGGGCGATACCCTGCGCCCTTGTAAAAGGCATGTCTACCTTCTCCATCTTACCAATCAGGGATCCAATGCTCCAAGTCACCAAGAAATCATCTAAGGCCACCCGCGGAGCACCGAGGAACCTAACCCAAAGCTGAGGGAGAGGAGTACCCTTGGGTTCCTTCCGAGTCCATGCATCAAACTCAAGAACACAAGTGTTGTTAGGAACCCTGCTCATCCCAAACTTAAGAAGCCTCGTCAGGTCCTCCTTAGTAGGAAAGTCCACTCTGAATATTTGGTCATCGATCCTGACTGGATCCCATTGGAAACTAGCAGACACCAATTCTCGCATGAATTGCACCACCTGGTCTCGAGTCATGGTTCCGCGAGTCACCTTCACAACCCCGGTACGTGAACTTTCCGGAGCCGGCGTAGTCGAAGAAGAGTGAGGGGACTCGAAGAACATCAGCTCCGAATAGCATGCCCCGTAGATAGTAACCACCGGTTTCAGCCTCAGAAGTAGGGGACACTCGCCCATCTGATGCTTCAGCTTACGGAAAATGTCACAAAGCTCAACCGAACACACCGCCACAAAATGCCCCGGTTCACCGCACCGGTAGCAGGTCATCTTTTCCTTTTTCCGAGCCCACTTCGTAGTTCTCTCCCCATCAAATTTGTCACTAGCTTTATCAGACACCACATCCGTACTAGCTGCCGCCATGACTTTAACCCGAGCGAGAGCCCTTACAGCCTCCATGGCGGCACCCAATAGAGGTGCGGCAGCCATTGCACCCACAGTAGCCGGCGACAGTGCCCCAGTCACCGTGCCTCCCCATGTCGTTGGAGGGTCTGCCCGGTTTGTGTTTAGGTCCCAAGGAGGCGGTGGCCATCTTCCACCCCCTCGGCCAGGGCGATATGCCTGCCGGTTCCGGTTCAAAGGACCTGTGGCGCCCTCGACAAATGGCACGGGTGGGCTATTGAAGCCAGCTCCACCTCCATCGCCCCGACCATTGCCGGTAGATGAGGATCCACGGTGCACCCCTTGGTCGTAGGCATTATAACCATCATCACCCCAGCGTCCACGAGCTAAATTTCTGCCATCATTGTGCGCCTGAAAGTTCCGGCCTCTGTCGAATTCGCCGCGCCCACGAGCTCCCATCTGCCCGCCGTTAGCTGCCTCGCGGCCTGCACCTCCGCCAGTCTACCTGCCGTTAGCTGCCCCGCGACCCGCACCTCCGCCAGCACCCAGCCTAGCCGGTGCCGTCTGCTTGTGCGGTGGCTGCTGGCCTCGCCCCGCCATTGGCTGCACCGGCGGCCTCGCGACCTGCTGCATGGGCGAAAGCACGAGCTACTGAACAAGCTGCTGCAAGGGAGGAGGCGATGGCTGCGTCGCGGGTGGTGGCGCAACCCTGGGAGCCCTCCCCGCTCGCGATGCAGGGAACCCAGGTCTGTTTTGTCGCCTCGCAACCCTAGCCGCAGCACTCGATGAAACTAAGCATGTACCGATCAAACTCGGGATCGGTACACGTATGCAGCGATCGGCATCGGCTTGGACTCCCGTATGGGCCTCATACCCAGACACTATGGAGCCCACGACCGGTCCAATCCCATCTGGCCCATTAGTGCCCAACAAAAAATTCAAACGGGACTATCTGATCTCCGCCATTGTTCTCGCCGGCGCAGCCATCTTCACCGGCGTCGGCGGCTGTTCCGCGAGCCGCCGCCCCTTTTTCTGTCATCGTCGCACCGTTTTCCAAGTTCCAATAAAGTCAGCGAGAGTGAGGGTGGGGAGACGTACCTTCGGAAGAGGCCCCTTCCATGGTCTCACCGCCGACGTAGCCGTCCGCCGATGAACCACACGCCGGAACACCTCAACTTGGTCCGCCTTGCCGAGCCCCTCCCAAGCCTTGTCAGACGCCGGAATGATCCCATCGATGCCCGCCGCGATCTCTTCTTCCGTGGACCCCGAGCGTAGGTACTCACACACGACATCTGAAGGCGTCGGAGAGGAGACTTCCGTTGCCGTCCCGGCAAAGATCCGGCCATCTTCTTCGTCGGAGTCATCGGATTCCGACACCACTGACACCGAGAACCGATTCCCGCCCGGGGAGGGTTCGCCGTAGCCGCCGGCGGCCAAGCCATCACGGAGCGCACGGGATCGCTCGTCGGTCGCCCCCGTTCGCCTCCCCTCATTTTCCAGGAGAACCTCTCCACAGAAGAATCTCTCTTTGGGGCCTTGTTCATCATGATTCATCCATGCGCACGCACGCACGCAGAGGGGCCAAGAATTAATGAACAAACTTTTGCCACATCACTACGTATATAGGAGTAGGAGTAGGTGTTTTATGATGCATGCGGTCTATGCTCTTACCAGCTTTCGGTCATCGGGACAAGGAACCGGCAATCGATGTGCTGGTAACTCACACACATTGAGGATACACTGGAGAAATCCAGGAAAAAGGCACCGGGAAAATATTTTCTTTAGCTGTCAAATGGAAATATGCATTATTTGGCGAACCCAGCCTCATTTACGTCTAGTAAATCAGGACATGGTAGGTTAGATCAATTTTCAAAGAATCAGTGGAATGTGGCATAACAACCAGGATAAGCCATTTCACTCGATTTCAATCCTTCCACTCCAGATATATAAACGACAGCCACAGATGTCTGAAAGCAGCAAAAATAAACGGAAGCAGGAAGCCCGGCATCAGGATAAGAGGCATATGCAGTGTTCCAACATCAGGAGTATGCAGGAAACCAAGCAATTGTTCTTCATTCTAGAGTTTTAGAGCCCTAAACATACAAGCTAGTAGTAGCCACTTCCGAAAAAGTGAAGACAAAAATAATAGGATGATTCAGATAAATGTCCAACAGAAACATGTCAAGGAGCAAGCCTGGCGACCAACTCCTCGAGAACACAAGGACAGCTGCTCCTCAGATGCCGAAAGCCCTCGCTCGCCATCACCGCTTTCAGGTTCCCCGGAGAAGTGAGGAACATGAAGCACGCCTTCTTGAGCGTGCCACAGCCATGCTGCTCGGCCAATGGCAACGTTGTTGTCGCCGTGCTTCTGCAGAGGCGGCTGCAGAGCTTCCCCTCGCAGATCAGCTTGAGCCTCTCCATGTCATACCTGTCCGCCGCCACAAGCAAATGCTGAGCCATCGCCGCCGAGTCGCCGTCGTCCATCTCTGGCAGTGCATCGGTGTAGATGAAGTGGAGCAGAGCTCCGAACACTTTGGGATCCATGTTGTCGATCCGTACGCGAGTTGCGGTCTTTTCCTTCATCGGGCCAAGGAGCTCCGCCCTGAAGACGGAGGACCGGGCGGCGAGCATGTACCTGTGCGCGGGAAACGCCTCGCCTCCGACGTCGAAGGTGACATCCGAGCCCTTGCCGGCCGAGAGGAGACGGGCGAGATGGCGGTGCATGTCCGACGGTGGCACCAGGACCTGGACCGCCGGAGCGGCAAGCTTGGTGACGATCCCTTTCGTGGAAACGAGCATGACAGTACACGATAGGATACGAATGGAGAGGACAGAGTCTTAACTACGGCGAGGGTGTACACATAGATGTATGAGTTCAGTGTTGGGAGACGTAGTAGTAAATCAAAAAAATTCTTACGTATCATCAAGATCCATCTATGGAGAAACCAGCAACGAGTGGGAAGAGATTGCATCTTCAATCTTTGAAGATCACTAAGCGAAAGTGTTACAAGAATGCGGTTGGTGGAGTCGTACTCGTAGCGATTCAGATCGCGGTGGATTTCGATCTCAGCGCCGAACAACGGCGTCTCCGCGTTCAACACACGTGCAGCCCGATGACGTCTTCTACGCCTTGATCTAGCAAGGAGGAAGGAGAGGTTGAGGGAGAGCTCCGGCAGCATGACGGCATGGTGACGGTGGAGCTACGTGAATTCCGGCAGGGCTTCGCCAAGCGCTGAATGAGGAAGAGGAAGGGTAGGGCTGCGCCGAGAGAGTGAAGTCGTGTCTCAAATCAGCCCAAACCCTTGCATATATATAGAAGGAGGGAGAGGGAGGGCTGCATTGGCCTCTCCTCCAAGGAGGAGAGGTTCGGCCGAACCAGGGATAGAGTCCACCTCCCACAAGAGGGGTGGATCTCCTCTTTTAAAACCCTTTTGCCTTTTATATCTTGATCCCAGCCGCATGGGCCTTTCTAGGTCTTGGCCAGCCCAAAAAGGGCTGGCACACCTCCTCTAAGGGCCTACAAAGTCCTATGGTCGTCACACCCCTCTCGGGGTCCTCCGGCACCCTCCCGGCACTCCCGGTACACTACCGATGAGCCCAAAAACTTTTCGGTGACCAAAACTAGACTTCCTATATATCAATCTTTACCTCTGGACCAGTCCGGAGCTCCTCGTGACGTCTGGGATCTCATCCGGGACTTCAAACAACCTTCGGTAACCACGTACAACATTTCTCTATAACCCTAGCGTCCTCGAACCTTAAGTGTGTAGACCCTACGGGTTCGGGAGACACGTAGACATGACCAAGACACCTCTCCGGTCAATAACCAACAGCGGGATCTGGATACCCATGTTGGCTCCCACATGCTCCACGATGATTTCATCGGATGAACCACGATGTCGGGGATTCAATCAATCCCGTATGTAATTCCCTTTGTCTATCGGTATGATACTTGCCCGTCGGTATCTCTATACCTTGTTCAATCTCGTTACCGGCAAGTCTCTTTACTCATTCCGTAATACATCATTCCATGGCTAACTCCTTAGTCACATTGAGCTCATTATGATGATTTCTTACCGAGTGGGCCCAAAGATACCTCTTCGTCACACGGAGTGACAAATCCCAGTCTCGATTCGTGCCAACCCAACAGACACTTTCGGAGATACCCATAGTGCACCTTTATAGCCACCCAGTTACGTTGTGACGTTTGGTACACCCAAAGCATTCCTACGGTATCCGGGAGTTGCACAATCTCATGGTCTAAGGAAACGATACTTGACATTGAAAAGCTTTAGCAAACGAACTACACGATCTTGTGCTATGCTTAGGATTGGGTCTTGTCCATCACATCATTCTCCTAATGATGTGATCCCATTATCAACGACATCCAATGTCCATGGCCATGAAACCATGACCATCTATTGATCAACGAGCTAGCCAACTAGAGGCTTACTAGGGACATGTTGTGGTCTATGTATTCACATATGCATTACGGTTTCTGGTTAACACAATTATAGCATGAAAAATAGACAATTATCATGAACAAGGAAATACAATAATAACCATTTTATTATTGCCTCTAGGGCATATTTCCAACAGTCTCGCACTTGCACTAGAGTCAATAATCTAGTTACATTGTGATGAATCGAACACCCATAGCATTCTGGTGTTGATCATGTTTTGCTTGTGAGAGAGGTTTAGTCAACGGATCTGCGACATTCAGATCCGTATGCACTTTACAAATATCTATATCTCCCTCCTGAATGTAATCACGGATGGAGTTGAAGCGGCACTTGATGTGTCTTGTCTTCTTGTGAAACCTAGGCTCCTTCGCAAGGGCAATAGCTCTAGTGTTGTCACAGAATAGAGTCATTGGGCCCGACGCACTTGGAATTACTCCTAGGTCGGTGATGAACTCCTTCATCCAGACTCCTTCCTTTGCTGCTTCCGAAGCAGCTATGTACTCTGCTTCACATGTAGATGCCGCTACGACGCTTTGCTTGCTACTGCACCAGCTGACTGCCCCTCCGTTCAAAACATACACGTATCTGGTTTGCGACTTGGGAGTCGTCCGGATCTGTGTCGAAGCTAGCATCGATGTAACCCTTTACGACGAGCTCTTCGGCACCTCCATATACGAGAAACATGTCCTTTGTCCTTTTCAGGTACTTCGGGATATTCTTGACCTCCGTCCGGTGTTCCGCTCCGGGATCACTTTGGTACCTCCCTACCAAACTTATGGCAAGGTTCACATCAGGTCTGGTACACAGCATGGCATACATAATAGAGCCTATGGCTGAAGCATAGGGGATGACACTCATCTCTTCTCTATCCTTTGTCGTGGTCGGGCATTGAGTCGTACTCAATCTCACACCTTGTAACACAGGCAAGAACCCCTTCTTGGACTGATCCATATTGAACTTCTTCAATATCTTTTCAAGGTATGTGCTTTGTGAAAGACCTATGAGGCGTCTCGATCTATCTCTATAGATCTTAATACCTAATATGTAAGCAGCTTCTCCAAGGTCCTTCATTGAAAAACACTTATTCAGGTAGGCCTTTACACTTCCCAAGAGTTCTATATCATTTCCCATTATTAGTATGTCATCCACATATAATATGAGAAATGCTACAGAGCTCCCACTCGCTTTCTTGTAAATACATCGTTCTCCATAAACCTGTATAAAACCAAACGCTTTAATCACCTCATTAAAGCGAATGTTCCAACTCTGAGATGCTTGCACCAGCCCATAGATGGAGCGCTGGAGCTTGCATACCTTGTTAGCATCTTTAGGATCGACAAAACCTTCCGGTTGCATCATATACAGTTCTTCCTTAAGGAAACCATTAAGGAATGCCGTTTTGACGTCCATTTGCCAGATCTCATAATCATAAAATGCGGCAATTGCTAACATGATTCGGACAGACTTTAGCAACGCTACGGGTGAGAAAGTCTCATCGTAGTCAACTCCTTGAACTTGCCGATAACCCTTAGCGACAAGTTGAGCCTTATAGGCGGTCACATTACCATCCGCGTCAGTCTTCTTCTTAAAGATCCATTTATTTTGAATGGCTCGCTTATTATCAGGCAAGTCCACCAAAGTCCACACTTTGTTCTCATACATGGATCCTATCTCGGATTTCATGGCTTCAAGCCATTTGTTGGAATCCGGGTCCGCCATCGCTTCTTCATAGTTCGACGGTTCACCGTTGTCTAACAGCATGATCTCCAGGACAGGGTTGCCGTACCACTCTGGTGCGGAACGTGTCCTAGTGGACCTTCGACATTCAATAGTAACTTGATCTGAAGTTTCATGATCATCATCATTAACTTCCTCTCCAGCCGGTGCAGGCTCCACAGAAACAACTTCCTGTGCTGCGCTACTCTCCGGTTCGAGTGGAGGTACAGTTACCTCATCAAGTTCTATTTTCCTCCCACTTACTTCTTTTGAGAGAAACTCTTTCTCGATAAAGGATCCATTCTTGGCAACAAAGACTTTGCCCTCGGATCGTAGGTAGAAGGTATACCCAATAGTCTCTTTGGGATATCCTATGAAGACGCACTTTTCCGCTTTGGGTTCGAGCTTCTCAGGTTGAAGTTTCTTCACATAAGCATCGCATCCCCAAACTTTTAGAAACGACAGCTTAGGTTTCTTTCCAAACCATAATTCATACGGTGTCGTATCAACGGATTTTGACGGTGCCCTATTTAAAGTGAATGCGGCAGTCTCTAATGCATATCCCCAAAATGATAGCGGTAAGTCGGTAAGAGACATCACAGATCGTACCATATCTAATAGAGTGCGATTACGACATTTAGACACACCATTTCGCTGAGGTGTGCCAGGCGGCGTGAGTTGTGAAACAATTCCACATTTCCTTAGGTGCGTGCCAAACTCATGACTTAAATATTCTCCGCCACGATCACATCGTAGGCACTTTATTTTCCTGTCACGTTGATTCTCTACCTCACTCTGAATTTCCTTGAACCTTTCACAAGTTCCAGACTTATGTTTCATTAAGTAGACATACCCATATCTACTCAAGTCATCAATGAGGGTGAGAACATAACGGTAGCCACCACGAGCCTCGACCCTCATTGGACCGCATACATCGGTATGTATTATTTCCAACAAGTCAGTTGCTCGCTCCATTGTTCCGGAGAACGGAGTCTTGGTCATCTTGCCCATGAGGCATGGTTCGCATGTGTCAAATGATTCGAAATCAAGAGACTCCAAAAGTCCATCAGTATGGAGCTTCTTCATGCGTTTGACACCAATATGACCAAGGCGACAGTGCCACATGTAAGTGCGACTATCGTTATCAACCTTACACTTTTGGTACTCACACTATGGACATGTGTAACTGTTGGAAATATGCCCTACAGGCAATAATAAATTATTTATTATCATATTTCCTATTTCATGATAATCGTTTATTATCCATGCTATAATTGTATTGATCGGAGACTTAAATGCATGTGTGGATACATAGACAAAACCATGTCCCTAGTATGCCTCTAATGGACTAGCTCGTTGATCAAAGGATGGTTAAGGTTTCCTAGCCATGGACATGAGATGTCATTTGATAACGGGATCACATCATTAGGAGAATGATGTGATGGACAAGACCCAAACTGCAAACGTAGCATATGATCGTGTCAGTTTATTGCTACTGTTTTCTGCATGTCAAGTATATGTTCCTATGACCATGAGATCATGCAACTCACGGATATCGGAGGAGTGCCTTGTGTGTATCAAACGTCGCAACGTAACTGGGTGACTATAAAGGTGCTCTATAGGTATCTCCGATGGTTTCTATTGACTTGGCATGGATCGAGACTGGGATTTGTTACTCCGTGTGACGGAGAGGTATCTCGGGGCCCACTCGGTAATGCAACATCACAATAAGCCTTGCAAGCAATGTGACTAATTATTAGTTGCGGGATCTTGTATTACGGAACGAGTAAAGAGACTTTCCAGTAACGAGGTTGAACTAGGTATGGAGATACCGACGATCGAATCTCGGGCAAGTAACATACCGAAGAACAAAGGGAACGTTATACGGGATTAACTGAATCCTTGACATAGAGGTTCGACCGATAAAGATCTTTGTAGAATATGTAGGAACCAATGTGGACGTCCAGGTCCCGTCATTGGTTATTGACCGTAGAGGTGTCTCGGTCATGTCTACATAGTTCTCAAACCCGCAGGGTCTGCACACTTAAGGTTCGGTGACGTTTCGGTAGTGTAGAGTTATGTATGGTGGTGACCGAAGTTTGTTTGGAGTCCCAGATGAGATCCCGGACATCACTAGGATCTCCGGAATGGTCCGGAGGTAAAGATTCATATATAGGAAGTCCAAGTTTGGTTTCCGGAAAAGTTTCGGGCTCATCGGTAGTGTACCGGGAGTGTCGATAGTGTACCGGGAGGCCTCCAGGAGGGGTATTTTGACCCCAAGAGGTCCATGGGCTGTGGGATAATAATAACCAGCCCTTAGTGGGCTGGGAAAACATCCACAAAGGCCCATGGCGCAGGAGAGAAAGTCCTAAAGCAAAAAGTGGAAAATCAGCCAATAGGAGGCAATCCTACTCCAACTAGGATTGGAGGTGAAGTAGGATTGCTTCCCACCTCCTATTTCGGCCGACCCAAAGGCCTTGGCTGCCTCTCCTCTCCTCTCCTCCTATATATACTAGTGGATTGGGTGGTTTTTGGACAGAATTTCCGGCCACGTGCTACCCGTTCCACCGGTGCATAGTTTCTCCTCTAGATCGGTTTTCTGCAGCGCTTAGGCGAAGCCCTGTCGGAATTGCTCCACCACCATCACCGGAGCGCCGTCACGCTGCCGGTGAACTCTCTCCCCTCTCCACCTCCTCTTGCTGGATCGAGACGGTGGAGATCGTCATCAAGCTGCACGTGTGCTGAACGCGGAGGTGCCGTCCGTTCGACGCTAGATCGGAAGGACCGTGATCGAGATCGCGAGACGGTTCGTGATGTGATCACAGAACGGATCGTGATGAGTTCGTGGGACAGATCGTGATCAAGATCGTGAGACGGATCGTGATGAGTTCGCGGGACGGATCATGATGTGTTCGCAGGACGGTTCGTGATTGGATCGCGGGACGCTCGGCGATTTGGATCGCGAAGAAGTTCGACTACACCAACCGCGTTTCTTAACGCTTCCCGCTTAGCGATCTACAAGGGTACGTAGATCCACTCTCCCTCTCGTAGATGCTCATCACCATGGATAGGTTTGCGTGTGCGTAGGAATTTTTTTGTTTCCCATGCGACATTCCCCAACAGTGGCATCATGAGCTAGGTTGATGGTTCGATGAGATCTCGAGTAGAACACAAAAGGTTTGTGGGTGTTGATGCTTAGATTGCTTCCTCCCTTGGTCGGATTTTGGTTCAGCGGGATTGTGAGATGAAGCGGCCCGGACCAACATTACTCGTACGCTTACGAGAGACCGGTTCCCTCGACGCAACGTGTTGCTTAGATGGCTTGCGGGTGACAATTTCTCTCACTTTAGTTGGATCAGATCTGACAAAGGCGGTCCTTGAGAAGGTTGAAAAGCAATCTATGTATCACCGTTGTGGTTTATGTGTAGGTGAGAATCGTTCTTGCTAGATACCCGTAGGAGCCACGTAAAACATGCAACAACAATTAGAGGACATCTAACTTGTTTTTGCAGGGTATGTTGTGATGTGATATGGCCAATTACATGATGAGATATATGTGATGTATGAGATGAGCATGTGATGTATAGAATTTCACGACTTGCATGTCGTTGAGTACGGCAACCGGCAGGAGCCATAGGGTTGTCTTTAATTATTGTATGACCTGCGTGTCAATCATTAAGCGCTATGTAATGCTTTACTTTATCGCTAAGCGGTAGCAATAGAAGTAGAAGCAGGGCTGGCGCCACAACCCCAATGGCAACACATTGATGAAGATCAAGATGACGGAGATCATGGTGTTGTGCCGGTGACGATGGAGATCATGCCGGTGTTTCGAAGATGGAGATCTTAAACACAAGTTCATGGCCATATCATGTCACTTATGAATTGCATGAGATGTTAATCCTTTTATGCACCTTGTTTTGCTTAGTATGGCGGTAGCATTATAAGGTGATCCCTCACTTGAATTTCAAGATGAACTGTGTTCTCCCCGAGTGTGCACCGTTGCGAAAGTTCGTCGTGTTGAGACACCACGTGATGATCGGGTGTGATAGACTCTACGTTCACATACAACGGGTGCAAGCCAGATTTGCACGCGCAGAACACTCGGGTTAAACTTGACGAGCCTAGCATGTACAGACATGGCCTCGGAACACAAGAGACCGAAAGGTCGAGCATGAGTCATATAGTGGATATGATCAACATAATGATGTTCACCATTGAAGCCACCTTAACTCACGTGATGATCGGACTTGAGTTGGTGAATTTGGATCATGTATCACATGAATGACCCGAGGGATGTCAATTTGAGTGGGAGTTCTTAAGTAATATGATTAATTGAACTCATTATCATGAACATAGTCAAAGTGTCTTTGCAAATTATGTTGTAGATTACTAGCTCGCGCTGTAGCTCCCTTGTATTTTTATATGTTCCTAGAGAAATAGAATTGAAAGATGTTGGTAGCAAAATTGCGGACTGGGTCCGTGATCTGAGGATTGTCCTCATTGCTACACAGAAGGCTTATGTCCTTAATGCACCGCTCGGTGCGCCACCCCATCTAGCGTCGTCTGTAGATGTTGTGAACATCTGGCAGGCACGTTTTGATGACTACTTGATAGTTTAGTGCATCATGCATTACGGCTTAGAATTGAGGATCCGAAACGTTTTGAACGTCACGGAACATATGAGATGTTCTAAGAGCTGAGATTGTTATCTCGGGCTCGTGCCCGAGTTGCGAGATATAGGATCTCCAACGAGATTCTTTGCCTGCAAGATGAAAGAGAATAGCTCAATCGTTGAGCATGTGCTCAGATTGTCTGGGTACTACAATCGCTTGAATCGAGTGGGAGTTGATCTTCCAGATAAGATAGTGATTGATGTAGTTCTCCAAGTCATTTTCACTGAGCTACTAGAACTTGGTGATGAACTATAAAATGCCAGGGAAAGAAATGTTGATCCCTGAGCTATTCGCGGTGTTTGACACCGCGAAGGTAGAAATCAAGAAGGAGCGTCAAGTGTTGATGGTTAATCAAACCACTAGTTTCGAGAAGGGCAAGAGCAAGGAGGGAAACTTCATGGATAGCAAGTCAGTTGCTGCTCCAGTGAAGCAACCCAAAGTTGAACTCAAACCCGAGACTAAGTGCTTCTGTTATGAGGCGAGCGGTCACTGAAGCGAAACAACCCTAGATACTTGGTAGATAAGAAGGCTGGCAACATTGATAGAAGTATATTTGATATACGAGTTACTAATGTGTACCTTGCTAGTACTCTTAGTAGCACCTGGGTATTGGATACCGGTTCGGTTGCTAAATGTTAGTAACTCGAAATAAAAGCTACGGAATAAACGGAGAACTAGCTAAGGGTGAGGTGACGATACGTGTTGGAAGTGTTTCCAAGGTTGATGTGATCAACATCGCATGCTCTCTCTACCTTCAGGATTAGTGACAAACCTAAATAAATGTTATTTGGTCTTTTGCGTTGAGCATGAACATGATTAGATCATGTTTATTGCAATATGGTTATTCATTTAAGTTAGGGAATAATGGTTATTCTGTTTACATGAATAATACCTTCAATGGTCATGCACCCAGTGAGAATGGTTTGTTGAAATCTTGATCGTAGTATTACACATGTTCATCACATTGATGTCAAAAGATACAAAGTTAATAATGATAGTACCACATACTTGTGGCACTGCCGCTAAATGTCATATTGGTATAAAGCGCATGTAGAAACTCCATGCTGATGGATATTTGGACTTATTCGATTTCGAATCGGTTGAGACATGCGAACCATGCCTCTTGGGCAAGATGACTAAAGGACCCCGTTGGATGGAGCGGGCAAGTGATTCATTGGAAATGATACATGTTGATGTATGCAATCTAGTGAGTCTTGTAGCGTGCAGTGGATATCGTTATTTTCTTACCTTCACTGATGATTTGAGTAGATATAGTGTATATTTACTTAATGAAACACAAGTCTGAATCGTTTGAAAGGTTCAAGCAAATTCTGAGTGAAGTTTAAAGATAATCGTGACAAGAAAATAAAAATGACTGCGATATGATCGTGGAGGTGAATATCTGAGTCATGAGTTTGGCATACAACTTAAGACAATGTGAAAGTTGTTTCACAACTAAACGCCACCTGGAACACCATAGTGTGATGGTGTGTCCGAACATCATAGGTATGCTCTATTGGACATCGTGCGTGCTATGATGTCTCTTGTCGTTTTACTACTATAATTTTGGGGTTATGCATTAGAGACAACTACATTCACTTTAAATAGGGCACCATCTAAATCCGTTGAGATGACACCATGTGAATTATGGTTTGGTAGAAACCTAAGCTGTCATTTCTTAATATTTGGGGATGTGACACTTGTGTGGAAAATGTTTTCACCTAATGAGGTCGAACCCAAGGCGGAAAAATTGCATCTTCATAGAATACCCTAAGATCAGTTGGGTGAACCTTCAATCTCAGATCCTAGTGCAAAGTGTTTGTTGCTTAAACGGATCCTTTCTTGAGGAAATGTTTCTCTCGAAAGAATTGAGTGGGAGGAAGATAGAACTTGATGAGGTTGTTAAACCTTTGTTCAACCAGAGAGTAGCGCAGCGCAGAAAGATGTTTCTGTGAAGCCTACGTTAGTTGAAGAGGAAGTTAATGATGAGGATCATGAAGCTTCAGGATCAAGTTACTATCGAACTTCGTAGGTCGACAAGGATGTGTACTGCTCCTAAATGGTACAACAACTCTGTCTTGGAGATCATGTTGTTGGACAACGATGAACCTACGAGCTATGGAGAAGCGATGATGGGCCCGGATTCCGACAAATGGTTAGAGGCCATGAAATCCGAGATAGGATCCATGTATGAAAACCAAGTGTAGACTTTGGTAGACTTGCTCGTTGGACGGCAGGTCGTTGAGTACAAATGGATCTTTAAAATGAAGACAGACACTGATGGTGAATGTCACTATTTGTAAAGCTCGACTTGTTGCAAAGATGTTTGTGACAAGTTCAAGGAGTTGACTATGATGAGACTTTCTCACTCGTAGTGGTGCTAAAGTCTGTTGGAATTATGTTAGAAGTTGCTATGTTTTCAATTATGAAATCTGGCAGATGGATATCAAAACATCGTTTCCTTAACGGTTTACTTAAGGAAAGGTTGTATGTGATACAACTAGAAGGTTTTGTCAGGCCTAAGGATGCTAAAAGGTGTGCAAGCTTCGATGATCCTTCCATGGACTGAAGCAAGCATCTTGGAGTTGGAATATACGCTTTGATGAGGTGATCAAAGTTTTGATGTTTATACAAAGTTTACGAGAAACTTGTAATTGCAATAAAGTGAGTGGGAGCACTATAGAATTTCTGATAAGTATATGTGGATGACATATTGTTGATCAGAAATAATGTAGAGTTTCTGGAAAGCATAAAACGGTCATTTGGAAAGTGATTTTCAAAGGAAGACCTGGATGAAGCTACCTAATTGTTGAGCATCAAAATCTATGGAGATAGATCAAGATGCTCGATGAGACTTTCAATGAGTGCATACCTTGACAAGATTTTGAAAGAGTTCAAAATGGATCAGTCAGAGAAAGAGTTCTCGCCTGATTTGCAAGGTGTGAAAGTTGAGTGAGACTCAAAGCTCGACAACGCCAGAAGAAAGAGAAAGGACGAACGTCGTCCCCTATGCCTTAGCCATAGGCTCTATATTATGCCATGTTGTGTACCGCACCTGTGTGTGCCTTGCCATGAGTCCGTCAGGGGGTACAAGAGTGAACCAGGAGTGGATCACTAGACAGCGGTCAAGATTATCCTCAGTAACTAAGAGACTGAGGAGATGTTTCTCGATTATGGAGGTGATAAAGAGTTCGTCGTAAGGAGTTACGTCGATACAAGCTTTAACACTAATCCGGATGACTCGTAGTAGCAATCTGGATACGTATAGTGGAGCAGTCATTTGGAAATAGTACCAAGTGGAGTGTGGTAGCGTGTTTACGGTTTGACATAGAGATTTGCAAAGTACACACGGATCTGAATATCGCAGACCCGTTGACTATAAGACCTCTCTCACATGCAAAGCATGATCGAGCCCCAGAACTCATTGGGTGTTAGATTCATAACAATGCGAATCACATGGTGATGTGAACTAGATTATTGACTCTAGTGCAAGTGGGAGACTGTTGGAAATATGCCCTAGAGGCAATAATAAATTATTTATTATCATATTTCCTTGTTCATGATAATCGTTTATTATCCATGCTATAATTGTATTGATCGGAGACTTAAATGCATGTGTGGATACATAGACAAAACCATGTCCCTAGTATGCCTCTAATGGACTAGCTCATTGATCAAAGGATGGTTAAGGTTTCCTAGCCATGGACATGAGATGTCATTTGATAACGGGATCACATCATTAGGAGAATGATGTGATGGACAAGACCCAAACTGCAAACGTAGCATATGATCGTGTCAGTTTATTGCTACTGTTTTCTGCATGTCAAGTATATGTTCCTATGACCATGAGATCATGCAATTCACGGATATCGGAGGAGTGCCTTGTGTGTATCAAACGTCGCAACGTAACTGGGTGACTATAAAGGTGCTCTACAGGTATCTCCGATGGTTTCTGTTGACTTGGCATGGATCGAGACTGGGATTTGTTACTCCGTGTGACGGAGAGGTATCTCGAGGCCCACTCGGTAATGCAACATCACAATAAGCCTTGCAAGCAATGTGACTAATTGTTAGTTGCGAGATCTTGTATTACGGAACGAGTAAAGAGACTTTCCGGTAACGAGGTTGAACTAGGTATGGAGATACCGACGATCGAATCTCGGGCAAGTAACATACCGAAGAACAAAGGGAACGTTATACGGGATTAACTGAATCCTTGACATAGAGGTTCGACCGATAAAGATCTTTGTAGAATATGTAGGAACCAATGTGGACGTCCAGGTCCCGCCATTGGTTATTGACCGTAGAGGTGTCTCGGTCATGTCTACATAGTTCTCGAACCCGTAGGGTCTGCACACTTAAGGTTCGGTGACGTTTCGGTAGTGTAGAGTTATGTATGATGGTGACCGAAGTTTGTTTGGAGTCCCAGATGAGATCCCGGACTTCACGAGGATCTCCGGAATGGTCCGGAGGTAAATATTCATATATAGGAAGTCCAAGTTTGGTTTCCGGAAAAGTTTCGGGCTCATCGGTAGTGTAGCGGGAGTGCCGGTAGTGTACCGGGAGGCCTCCAGGAGGGGTATTTTGACCCCAAGAGGTCCATGGGCTGTGGGAGAATAATAACCAGCCCTTAGTGGGCTGGGAAAACAGCCACAAAGGCCCATGGCGCAGGAGAGAAAGTCCTAAAGCAAAAAGTGGAAAATCAGCCAATAGGAGGCAATCCTACTCCAACTAGGATTGGAGGTGAAGTAGGATTGCTTCCCACCTCCTATTTCGGCCGACCCAAAGGCCTTGGCTGCCTCTCCTCTCCTCTCCTCCTATATATACTAGTGGATTGGGTGGTTTTTGGACAGAATTTCCGGCCACGTGCTACCCGTTCCACCGGTGCATAGTTTCTCCTCTAGATCGGTTTTTTGCAGCGCTTAGGCGAAGCCCTACCGGAATTGCTCCACCACCATCACCAGAGTGCCGTCACACTGCCGGTGAACTCTCTCTCCTCTCCACCTCCTCTCGCTGGATCGAGACGGTGGAGATCGTCATCAAGCTGCACGTGTGCTGAACGCGGAGGTGTCGTCCATTCGGCGCTAGATCGGAAGGACCGTGATCGAGATCGCGAGACGGTTCGTGTTGTGATCACGGAACGGATCGTGATGAGTTCATGGGACAGATCGTGATCAAGATCGTGAGACGGATCATGATGAGTTCGCGGGACGGATCATGATGTGTTCGCGGGACGGTTCGTGATTGGATCGCGGGACGCTCGGCGATTTGGATCGCGAAGAATTTAGACTACACCAACCGCGTTTCTTAACGCTTCCCGCTTAGCGATCTACATGGGTACGTAGATCCACTCTCCCTCTCGTAGATGCTCATCACGATGGATAGGTTTGCATGTGCATAGGAAATTTTTTGTTTCCCATGCGACGGTCCCCGACAGTAACATCATGTTCGAGATTCATCAAAAATAAACCATTGACCAGCGGGGCATGACCATAAAACATTTCTCTCATATAAATAGAACAACCATTATTCTCAGATTTAAATGTGTAGCCATCTCGCATCAAGCGAGATCCAGATACAATGTTCATGCTCAAAGCTGGTACTAAATAACAATTATTAAGGTTTAACACTAATCCCAAAGGTAGATGTAGAGGTAGCGTGCCGACGGCGATCACATCGACCTTGGAACCATTCCCGGCGCGCATCGTCACCTCGTCCTTTGCCAGCCTCCGCTTATTCTGCAGCTCCTGCTTGGAGTTACAAATGTGAGCAACTGCACCGGTATCAAATACCCAGGAGCTACTACGAGCGCTGGTTAGGTACACATCAATAACAAGTATATCACATATACCTTTAATGTTGTCGTCCTTCTTATCCGCTAAGTACTTGGGGCAGTTCCGCTTCTAGTGACCGGTACCCTTGCAATAAAAACACTCAGTCTCAGGCTTGGGTCCATTCTTGTTCTTATTCTTCTCGGCAACTTGCTTACCGGGCGCGGCAACAGCTTTGCCATCCTTCTTGAAGTTCTTCTTACCCTTGCCTTTCTTGAAACTAGTGGTCTTATTCACCATCAACACTTGATGCTCCTTTTTGATCTCGACCTCTGCTGATTTCAGTATCGAGTACAACTCAGGAATGAACTTCTCCATCCCTTGCATGTTGTAGTTCATCACAAAGCTCTTGTAGCTAGGTGGAAGCGACTGGAGGATTCTGTCAATGACCGAGTCATCCGGGAGATTAACTCCCAGCTGAGTCAAGCGGTTGTGTAGCCTCGACATCTTGAGGATGTGCTCACTGACAGAACTGTTCTCCTCCATCTTACAGCTGAAGAACTTGTCGGAGACGTCATATCTCTCGACCCAGGCATGAGCTTGAAAAAACCAGTTTTAGCTCTTGGAACATCTCATATGTTCCTTGTTGCTCAAAACGCTTTTGGAGCCCCGGTTCTAAACTGTAAAGCATGCCGCACTGAACAAGGGAGTAATCATCGCAGTGAGAATGCCAAGCGTTCGCAACGTCTTGCTCTGCTGGGAGAAGGGGTGGGTCACCTAGCGGTGCATCGAGGACATACAATTTCTTGGAAGCTATGAGAATGATCCTCAAACCACGGACCCAGTCCGCATAGTTGCTTCCATCATCTTTCAGCTTGGTTTTCTCAAGGAACGCGTCGAAATTGAGGGTGACATTCGCGTTGGCCATTGGGTCTACAATATAGATTGTAAAGATAATTTAAGACTAAGTTCATGATAATTAAGTTCACATAATCAAATTATTTAATGAACTCCCACTTAGATAGACATCTCTCTAGTCATCTAAGTGACACATGATCCATGTCAACTAGTCCGTGTCTGATCATCACATGAGACGGACTAGTCATCCATGGTGAACATCTCCATGTTGATCGTATCTTCTATATGACTCATGTTCGACCTTTCGGTCTTCCGTGTTCCGAGGCCATGTCTGTACATGCTAGGCTCGTCAAGTCAACCTAAGTGTATCGCGTGTGTAAATCTGGCTTACACCCGTTGTATGCGAACGTTAGAACCTATCACACCCGATCATCACGTGGTGCTTCGGAACAACGATCCTTAGCAACGACGCACAGTTAGGGTGAACACTTTCCTTGAAATTTTATTGAGAGATCATCTTATTTACTACCGTCGTTCTAAGAAAATAAGATGTAAACATGATAAACATCACATGCAATCAATATAGTGACATGATATGGCCAATATCATCTTGCTCCTTTGATCTCCATCTTCGGGGCACCATGATCATCACTGTCACCGGCACGACACCATGATCTCCATCATCACGATCTCCATCATTGTGTCTTCATGAAGTTGTCTCGCCAACTATTACTTCTACTACTATGGCTAACGTTTAGCAGTAAAGTAATTACATGGCGTTTATGATTGACATGCAGGTCATACAATAAAATAAGACAACTCCTATGGCTCCTGCCGGTTGTCATACTCATCGACATGCAAGTCGTGAATCCTATTACAAGAACATGATCAATCACATACATCACAATGCATCACATCACATTATTTGGCCATATCACATCACAAGGCATATGCTACAACAAGTTAGACGTCCTCTAATTTGTAGTTGCAAGTTTTTACGTGGCTGCTATAGGTTTCTAGCAAGAACGTTTCTTACCTACGCCAAAACCACAACGTGATATGCCAATTGCTATTTACCCTTCATAAGGACCCTTTTCATCGAATCCAATCCGCCTAAGGTGGGAGAGACAGACACCCGCTAGCCACCTTATGCAACAAGTGCATGTCAGGCGGTGGAACCGGTCTCACGTAAGCGTACGTGTAAAGTCGGTCTGGGCCGCTTCATCCCACAATACTGCCGAATCAAGATAAGACTGGTAGAGGTAAGCAAATTAACAAGATCGACGCCCACGGCTGCTTTGTGTTCTACTCGTGCATAGATTCTACGCATAGACCTAGATCATGATGCCACTGTTGGCTGACGTAGTAGTAAATAAAAAAAATTCCTACGTATCACCAAGATCCATCTATGGAAAAACCACCAAGGAGTGGGGAGAGATTGCATCTTCATACCTTTGAAGATCGCTAAGCGGAAGCGTTACAAGAACGCGGTTGGTGGAGTCGTACTCGCAGCGATTCGGATCGCGGTGGATTCCGATCTCACCGCCGAACAACGGCGCCTCCGCGTTAACACACGTGCAGCCCGATGAAGTCTCCTACGCCTTGATCCAGCAAGGAGGAAGGAGAGGTTGAGGGAGAGCTCCGGCAGCACGACGGCGTGGTGACGGTGGAGCTACATGAACTCCGACAGGGCTTCGCCAAGCGCTACGGAGAACGATGAAGAGGAAGGGTAGGGCTGCGCCGAGAGAGAGAGAAGTCGTGTCTCAAATCAGACCAAACCCTTGAATATATATAGGAGGAGGGAGAGGGAGGGCTGCCTTGGCCTCTCCTCCAAGGAGGAGAGGTTCGGCCGAACCAGGGATAAAGTCGACCTCCCACAAGGGAGGTGGATCTCCACTTTTAAAACCCTTTTGCCTTTTATCTCTTGATCCCAGCCGCATGGGCCTTTCTAGAAGGTCTTGGCCAGACCAAAAAGGGCTGGCACACCTCCTCTAAGGGCCCACAAAGTCCTATGGTCGTCACACCCCTCCAGGGGTCCTCCGGCACCCTCCCGGCACTCCCGGTACACTACCGATGAGCCCGAAAACTTTCCGATAACCAAAACTAGACTTCCTATATATCAATCTTTACCTCCGGACCATTATGGAGCTCCTCATGACATCCGGGATCTCATACGGGACTTCGAACAACCATCGGTAACCACGTAAAACATTTCCCTATAACCCTAGCGTCATCGAACCTTAAGTGTGTAGACCCTACGGGTTCGGGAGACACGTAGACATGACCGAGACACCTCTCCGATCAATAACCAACAG
This sequence comes from Hordeum marinum, assembly GCA_022496015.1. NCBI lineage: Eukaryota > Viridiplantae > Streptophyta > Magnoliopsida > Poales > Poaceae > Hordeum > Hordeum marinum. The sequence goes on along the minus strand of CM039675.1, from coordinate 460,234,931 downwards.
CGGGATCTGGATACCCATGTTGGATCCCACATGCTCCACGATGATTTCATCGGATGAACCATGATGTTGGGGATTCAATCAACCCCGTATGCAATTCCCTTTGTCTATCGGTATGATACTTGCCCGAGATTCGATCGTCGGTATCTCTGTACCTTATTCAATCTCGTTACCGGCAAGTCTCTTTACTCGTTCCATAATACATCATCCCGTGGCTAACTCCTTAGTCACATTGAACTCATTATGATGACGTCTTACCGAGTGGGCCCAGAAATACCTCTTCGTCACACTGAGTGACAAATCCTAGTCTCGATTCGTGCCAACCCAACAGACACTTTCGGAGATACCCGTAGTGCACCTTTATAGCCACCCAGTTACGTTGTGACGTTTGGTACACCCAAAGAATTCCTACGGTATCCGGGAGTTGCACAATCTCATGGTCTAAGTAAACGATGCTTGGCATTGAAAAGCTTTAGCAAACGAACTACATGATCTTGTGTTATGCTTAGGATTGGGTCTTGTCCATCACATCATTCTCCTAATGATGTGATCTTGTTATCAACGACATCCAATGTCCATGGTCATGAAACCATGACCATCTATTGATCAACGAGCTAGCCAACTAGAGGCTTACTAGGGACATGTTGTGGTCTATGTATTCACACATGCATTACGGTTTCTGGTTAACACAATTATAGCATGAACAATAGACAATTATCATGAACAAGTAAATACAATAATAACCATTTTATTATTGCCTCTAGGGCATATTTCCAACGTTCAGGCCCCTCTCGTGGAGGTAATAGCCCTACGTCTCAGTGCTCGGGAGCTTTATGTCGAGTGGAATGTAGAGATTACAATAGTTTCTTAACCCTTGTGCAGGAGGGGAGGGGCGGCTTATATAGAGTTTGCTGCCCCTCATAATGGCACCGCATCAAAGGGTCTGGTCGTGGGGTGTAAAGTCTGCCTTTACAGGTAACGTACGTAGTAAAAGCTATTAAGGGCCATTAAGCCAGCGTCTACCTGTTGGGCTCTTGATGATGGCTTCTGGTTTTCTAGCGTCGAGTGAAGCGAGGTCTGTCGAGTGACAAGAGACTGCCGAGTGAAAGGAGAAGGTACGAGTGGATTACTGTCGAGTGGTCTTGGACATCTCCAGGGATCCACTCGGAAGTTCATGTTTGATCTTCAAGTCCTCCCATGTAGTGTCCTTAGGTAGGGTAGGTGGGCCTTGCCTAAGACCCTACCCTAGGTACGTATCCTCGTCATTAGCCCCTGAATAGATCGGGGTTTGAGTGGTGGAAGGAGGTATCAACGTCAACCTTTAGTTAATGCATTGAATCCTCTGAATGGTATTTGGGGTTTCCATGGAACTTGCGTCGATTGAACTCTGAGCATTAGCGTTCATTTAGGATCGACACGCAAAATCTTTCGAACGATATTCGGGTGTTCAACGAAATTTACGTCAATTGAATTATTCTCCGCTCGCCCGGATCCATTCAGACTTAAAAAGTGTCCGAGTGAATCGAGCGCATCTTGGGGAGGTGACGGGTCGGTCTAACGGGACCGGATTCTCAAGGATACAAAAATTTGGGAAGCGCGCGCACGCGCGAAGATGACGCCACAATCAGGACAAGTGGAGGCACGACGCCTCGATTCTCATGCCGGTCATCTCGCCACGCACTGGGCGTCGTCAGCGGTTAGCGTGTGCGGTTATCTCGCAGGCCCACTGGTCAGTGAGACACTCGGCAGCATATAAAGCTTCCTGAGCCGTGGATTGTACAGTACCTTCCGCCGATTCTCCCTCTCTTCCTCTGCCTCTTCTGCTCCCCAACGCAGCACACCGCTCTCCTCCGACCAGAGCCACCGCTCCGATGACGAAGAACGCGACGGAGAAGCTAGAGCGCGCAAAGAAGGGGACGTTGAAGCTCAAGGGAAAGAAGCCCTCGACTGCTCGGTTCACCGCACCAGCAGGGTGGATGTAGGGGGATTTTCTCCCCTCTGTTGTCACTCGCGCCGACCTCGAGGGCCTCATCTCCGACAGGCTGGTGGTGGACGGTGCCTGGAGGCTGCCGGGGGAGGAGCGCGAGCCAGAGCCGCGCGACGGGGAGCGGGTTCTTCTCCTCTCCCATATAGAAAGAGGTTTCTTCATGCCACCCCATCCATTCTTTCGGGGATTTCTGAATTTCTTTGGTGCGCAACTGCATCACTTTCTGCCGAACACCATGGCGTACTTGTCTGCATTCGTCACCTTGTGCGAGTGTCTCCTGGGATGCTCTCCCCATTAGGGGTTGTTTAAGCATCCCTTGACGGTTAGATCACAGACTGTGAAGAAAATCCTTGCCGCCAACGGGAAGACTCACGTGCTCCAGTTGTGTGGAGGTTTAGGAGTCCAGAAAAGGCAACGTAGTTCCCTTCCTGCCATTACTCTTCCCGAGTCTATCCGAGGCTGGCAGTCAACCTGGTTCTACTACAAAGATGTAGCGCCACCCAACATGTCGACTGGTCTTCCTCCGTTTTCATCCGACCGATCCGCTGCCCCCAAGTCCCTGAAGGTGACCGACGAGGAGCATGTCCAAGTAGGTATCTTAGTCGAGGCAGTGGTTTAGCTGATCCGGGGCGGGGTGACAGGCATGGATCTGCTTGAAACGTTCCTCGGTCGACGTATACAGCCACTCCAGGCCAGAGACCACACCATGTGGCACTACGCAGGTCCGAGGGACTCGACCAGGACGCATCCAGAAGAAGTTACACAGGAGACTATCGAGCAGTGGCTTCGGAGCATCACTGGCGCTTGTGACAACCCCTTAGGAGCCAAGAGGATCCGGCCTTACTCGGATGAAAACCCACCGAAGAACCTGGTGAGACGTGTGATGTCGACTGATAGATTTATACCGTCAAGTGATGTATTGACTTGTAGTCTGACTCTCTTGTTTCAATTATGCAGGAATGGACGAACATGCACTCGCCCGTTCCCAACGGGAACCATGTGCATGACGGTGTGGTGAGCGAGGGCGGCAGCGTGGACGGCGACGGACTTTCCGATTCTGAGGATGAACATGAAGATTCCAGCGAAGAGGAAGGAGTCGAGTCGCCCCCTCTTCGCGAAGGCCGCACTAAGGCCCTTCATGACCCGACAGCTGCTGAGGACAAGGCTTCGGGCCCAAGCGAGAAGAACCCAAAACGGAGCTTCCCCTCAACTGTCGAGTCGAATGAAAGACTGGCCAAGCAGCCCAAGCAAGCCACCTCCAAGCCTCGCAAAGCACTGCCCCGCATGAGGGTGGCCATACCTGTCGTCTCCACGTAAGTGCTCATTTCCGAATTGTTCTGTCGACTTCAGTCTTGAGTTATATCTGAGTGAAAGCTGTCTAATCCATCAGAGCTACAACATCTGTGACCTCGCCTCGTCGAGATGAAGAGGACGCGATGGATGTTGATACCGCTGACGCTGCCACTTCTCATAGAGGTAAGAAAGTTGTTAGTTTGTCCGAATAGGACTCGACACATGCAGGTGTTGATGTTGTCGGTTGTTGCAAAGGTCATTCAAGTGGAGGACGACAAGGGGCCGCTGGACACTTCACGCACTCGCACCCGAAGGGCGTCATCGTCGCAAGCACCTCAGCGCTCAACTGTGGAGTCTTCCCAGAGGAGAAGTGACTCGATGTGACCCAGGGTTGAGCCTACAACGCCTCTGTCGCATGCTCCTCCAACCGTCTCGACCATCATGACGTCGACTCCGACCGGACCTCTTCAGGCTGCCTCAGCTGCTCCAGCGACTACGCCAACCCCACCTGTGACGGCCTTCCCTCTGCATCGCACCCTGGAAGACCAAACCGGAGCTTCAAAGGAAGCCATGATCCAGGCGGAGCAGCTCATGCTGAGGACCAAGGAGGCGTACGAGGCCAGCAAACTGGCTTTTGACGTCAGCGCAGCCCTCCGCACCAATGTCTGAGTAAGTTCGATTGTAAGTCCATTGTCGATTGAATTCTTATCTTTTGTTGGCTGCCATACACCCACTGGGTGATTGCCGTAGAATGTTTAAACTTTCTCCAGTCGAATGGATCGGATCGTAGTCGAGTAGGACTAGGATTGGTAGTACATGCGGTACTATTGTCGCTCGACATGTCGAGTGTGTTTTCTGATGAGTTACTCGATGGATTGAGAGCTAACCGTCTCAGTGGGGGCGCTCTTAGTGCACCCACTGGGTGTAGTTCCCGAGACCGCTGTCGAATGCTTGCATCGGCGGGGGTCTTTAGAGTTATATAGGATACATTTTGTCTTCGAATCACACCACTCCATAGATACCTTGCAGGTTTCATGGATATTATTATGAAACCATTATATGACGCTGCATAGGGATCGACTACACTTCATAGAGTGGGGGAGGTGCGTCGCTCAACGGGTTGAGTGTCACGACAGGTCTGACCTTGTCGAGTGTTTTTTTTCTGATGAGTTACTCGACGGATCGAGAGTTAACCGTCTCAGTGGGGGTGCTCTTAGCGCACCCACTGGGTGTAGTCCCCGAGACCGCTGTCGATTGCTTGCATCGGCAGGGGTCTTAGAGTCTATTGTATACAGGATACACTTCGCCTTGAATCACACCATTCTGCATCTACCTTGCAGGTTTCATGGATATTATTTACAAACCATGATATGACGCTGCATAAGGATAGGCTGCACTCTATAGAGTAGAGTGGGTGCATCACTCAACGGGTTGAGTGTCACGACATGGCTGACCTTGTCGAGTGTGTTTTCTGACGAGTTACTCGACGGATCGAGAGTTAACCGTCTCAGTGGGGGCACTCTTAGCGCACCCACTGGGTGTAGTCCCCAAGACCACTGTCGATTGCTTGTGTCGGCAGGGGTCTTAATAGAGATAGCTTTCTGTTTGAATTTGTTTACGGCGTGCAGAGTGCCAGAGCCACTCGATATGTCGAGTGGACTTTCTATTTGAATTCTTCCAACAAGGGCATTCACCGGTTTTAATAACTCAGTCGACTGTCCAAGAACTACTTGCTGATTGAATTCTTGTATTTTGTTGGTTCCAGACGGCTTGCGAACTTGGGACACAGTACAAGGAGATGGAGGAGGAGAAGAACCAATTGCAGGTGGACATGGCGGTTGCCAACAACGCCCTGGAGCGAGCGCGTGCTGAGCTGAAGTCTCTGGGAGGTAATAAGTGCCGACTGTCAGCATTTCCATCTTCACCTTTTCATGTTTTGAACTGAGTGCTCTCACTCGAACAGACGTGCTCAATGAAAACCGTCGAGTCCAAGCGCGACTCAACAATGTTTTTTCTTTAGATTCCATGAAGAGGACACTGGAGGAGAAGGAGAAAGCACTTGCTGACGCCCAACAAGTGGCCAAGGACAAAACTGAAGCTGTAGAGCAGAAGTTGGTGGCCGTCTAGAAGCTGGAAGAGGAGAACGCCAAGCTGAAGCAGGAGCGTGCGGACCTTGTCAAGAAGGCCGAGCAACTAACCAAGAGGAGTAATGGACTGGAGAAGCATCTAGGCGAATTCTCGAGGAAGATGTATCTTTTGCTCGACGGTGAGTTTTTCTTGTCGACTCACATTTGCAAAAAAAATTGAGGGTTGCAGTTCACCGATTCGCCTTCTTCAACAGAATTCTGCCAGGACTTTGAAAAGGAAACAGAGGATATTGATCCCATGCTTGACCCCACCAAGTCGCCAGTTGCTGATGCGGTGGCGATGAACATGCTACGGCTCAACTTTCGGCTCCAGGGTGCCCAGACCTATATCGCTCGACCGAAATCTGTCATGGAAAGAATCGACAAGGAGCTATGGCCTGAGGACACTCTTCAGCTCGACCGCAACTCCATGATGGCTCGCGTGAACAAACTTCCCAGTTGAGTGCAAGCTTGGAAAAAATCTGCTGCTCGTTGCGGGGCCGACGTGGCGTTGTCACTAGTCAGGGTCCATTATAGGGACATGAGGGAGGAGAAGCTGAAGGAGCTCCAAGTGGTAAACACGAAGAAACTACAGTTCGAGGACTTCATGGAAACCTTCATCGAGGCGGCCACCAGAATCGCCGACGGCATCGACCTGGACACTTTTGTCGAGCCCGCCAGTCTGTCGCCTACCTAGAAACTTGAGTCTTTGGAAAAACAGTTAAATTTGCCTCGGTATGCCGAGTGGAACTGTATCCCTTGAAACTTTATTCAAGCCATAGGCCTGAGCACATTTGCTTCTGCACAAGACGTTTATTCGCGATTTTATCCTTTGGATTTTGCTCGCGCTTTGGCTTTCAATCGTCTGTTCGACTGCTTTTGTTTTTAACTTAGGCGAAGTGTTTTCGCAGCCAAGCCCCCGAGTGTGAGGATCGCTCGTCACTCGGAGTATTTTGAACTTAGGCGAATATCGATTCGCATCTAAGCTGTCGAGTGGATGGATTACTATCCAGTCGACGAGGTTTTTAACTGAGGCAAAATGTATTCGCAGCTAAGCCCCCGAGCGTGAGGATCGTTCATCACTCGGAGTATTTTGAACTTAGGCGAATGTCGATTCGCATCTAAGCTGTCGAGTGGATGGATTACTATCCAGTCGACGAGGTTTTTAACTTAGGCGAATTGTATTCGCAGCTAAGCCCCCGAGCATGAGGATCGCTCCTCACTCGGAGTATATCGAACTTAGGCGAATGTCGATTCGCAGCTAAGCTATCGGGTGGATGGATTACTAACAAGTCGACGAGGTTTTTAACTTAGGCGAAATGTATTCGCAGCTAAGCCCCCGAGCGTGAGGATCGCTCATCATCGGAGTATTTTGAACTTAGGCAAATATCGATTCGCATCTAAGCTGTCGAGTGAATGGATTACTATCCAGTCGACGAGGTTTTTAACTTAGGTGAATTGTATTCGCAGCTAAGCCCCCGAGCATGAGGATCGCTCATCACTCGGATTATTTTTAACTTAGGCGAATGTCGATTCGCATCTAAGTTGTCGAGTGGATGGATTACTATCCAGTCGATGAGGTTTTTAACTTAGGCGAAATGTATTCGCAGCTAAGCCCCCGAGCGTGAGGATCGCTCATCACTCGGAGTATTTTGAACTTAGGCGAATGTCGATTCGCATCTAAGCTATCGAGTGAATGGATTACCATCACCTCAACGAGTTTTTTTTTAACCCAAACGAAGACGGATTCGCAAATAGGCCGTCGAGTGAATGGACTGCTATCCACCCAATAGGGTTTTTAACTTAGGCGAAACATGTTTCGCAGCTAAGCCCCCAAGTGCGAGTATTGCTCGTCGCTCGGAGTATCCCCAAGTAAATAACTGCACGGTTGGAATCGACGAGGCATTAATTGCAGAGACACAAATTGCATTGATGAAGTACTCTTATTACATCAGAAAACTAATGTCTCAAGTGTAAAAACGTCGAAGTAGGTCTGCATTCCAAGCTCGTGGCTCATCCATGTGCTTCATGAGATTATATAAGTGATAGGCTCCATTGTTTAGCACCTTGGTGACTACAAAAGGGCCTTACCATGCAGGAGCTAGCTTATGAGGTCGGTGTTGATTCACTCGGAGCACCAAATCTCCTTCATGAAACGCTCGGCTTCTGACATTCCTTGCATGGAAGCGCCGCAAGTCTTGTTGATAGGCTGTGGTCCGGATCAGATCCATCTCACGCTCTTCTTCTAGAAGATCTACCCCATCTTGCCTGGCCTGCTCGGCTTTGGCTTCAGAATACACCTCCACTCGAGGAGAATTGTGGGCCAAGTCACTCGGCAGTATAGCTTCAGCACCATAGACAAGGAAGAAAGGAGTGTTGGAAATATGCCCTAGAGGCAATAATAAATTAGTTATTATCATATTTCCTTGTTCATGATAATCGTTTATTATCCATGCTATAATTGTATTGATCGGAGAGTTAAATGCAAGTGTGGATACATAGACAAAACCATGTCCCTAGTATGCCTCTAATGGACTAGCTCGTTGATCAAAGGATGGTTAAGGTTTCCTAGCCATGGACATGAGATGTCATTTGATAACGGGATCACATCATTAGGAGAATGATGTGATGGATAAGACCCAAACTACAAACATAGCATATGATCGTGTCAGTTTATTGCTACTGTTTTCTGCATGTCAAGTATATGTTCCTATGACAATGAGATCATGCAACTCACGGATATCGGAGGAGTGCTTTGTGTGTATCAAACGTCGCAACATAATTGGGTGACTATAAAGGTGCTCTACAGGTATCTTCGATGGTGTCTGTTGAGTTGGCATGGATCGAGAGTGGGATTTGTTACTCCGTGTGACGGAGAGGTACCTCGGGGCCCACTCGGTAATGCAACATCACAATAAGCCTTGCAAGCAATGTGACTAATTGTTAGTTGCGGGATCTTGTATTATGGAACGAGTAAAGAGACTTTCCGGTAACGAGGTTGAACTAGGTATGGAGATACCGACGATCGAATCTCGGGCAAGTAACATACCGAAGAACAAAGGGAACGTTATACGGGATTAACTGAATCCTTGACATAGAGGTTCGACCGATAAAGATCTCCGTAGAATATGTAGGAACCAATGTGGACGTCCAGGTCCCGCCATTGGTTATTGACCGTAGAGGTGTCTCGGTCATGTCTACATAGTTCTCGAACCCGCAGGGTCTGCACACTTAAGGTTCGGTGACGTTTCGGTAGTGTAGAGTTATGTATGGTGGTGACCGAAGGTTGTTCGGAGTCCCGGATGAGATCCCGGATGTCACGAGGAGCTCCGGAATGGTCCGGAGGTAAAGATTCATATATAGGAAGTCCCAGTTTGGTTTCCGGAAAAGTTTCGGGCTCATCGTTAGTGTACCGGGAGTGCCGGGAGTGTACCGGGAGTGCCGGGAGTGTACCGGGAGACCTCCGGGAGGGGTACTTAGACCCCAAGAGGTCCATGGTCTGTGGGAGAGTATTAACCAGCCCTTAGTGTGCTAGGAAAACAGCCACAAAGTCCCATGGCGCAGGAGAGAAAGTCCTAAAGCAAAAGGTGGAAAATCAGCCAATAGGAGGCAATCCTACTCCAACTAGGATTGGAGGTGAAGTAGGATTGCTTCCCACCTCCTATTTCGGCCGACCCAAAGGCCTTGGCTGCCTCTCCTCTCCTCTCCTCCTATATATACTAGTGGATTGGGTGGTTTTTGGACAGAATTTCTGGCCACGTGCTACCCGTTTCACCGGTGCACAGTTTCTCCTCTAGATCGGTTTTTCGTAGTGCTTAGGCGAAGCCCTGCCGGAATCACTCCACCACCATCACCGGAGCGCCATCACGCTGCCGGTGAACTCTCTCTCCTCTCCACCTCCTCTTGCTGGATCAAGACAGTGGAGATCGTCATCAAGCTGCACGTGTGTTGAACGCGGAGGTGTCGTCCGTTCGGCGCTAGATCAGAAGGACCGTGATCGAGATCGCGAGACGGTTCGTGATGAGATCGCGGAACGGATCGTGATGAGTTCGCGGGACAGATCGTGATCAAGATCGTGAGACGGATCGTGATGAGATCGCGGGATGGATCAGATGAGTTCACGGGACGGATCGTGATTGGATCGCGGGACGGATCGTGATGAGATCGCGGGACGCTCGGCGATTTGGATCGCGATGATGTTCGACTACACCAACCGCGTTTCTTAATGCTTCCCGCTTAGCGATCTACAAGGGTATGTAGATCCACTCTCCCTCTCGTAGATGCTCATCACCATGGATAGGTTTGCGTGTGCGTAGGAAATTTTTTGTTTCCCATGCGACGTTCCCCAACAAGGAGTTCGTCCAGTCGACCGATTAGGCATTGTCCTCAACCCCCCACAGAACAGACGGCAGCTTAGTTACCCATGCACCAGCGGCATGATCCAAATCGCGCATGAGACGAGGCTTCAGACCTTGCAGAATGAGACCATTAGCCCGCTCAACTTGCCCATTAGTTTGAGGATGTGCAACGGAAGTGTAATCCACTCGGGTGTCTTGGGAGTTACAGAATCTCCTGAATTCTTCTGAGTCAAAATTAGTGCCATTGTCCGTGATGATACTGTGGGGAATGCCGAACCGGATAATGATCTCCCCCATGAACGTGACCGTCGTGCAGGAATTGAGCTTCTTGATGGGCTTGGCTTCAATCCACTTGGTGAATTTGTCGATTGCTACCAACAGGTGGGTGAATCCTCCTTTTCCGGGTCGGAAAGGACCAACCATGTCGAGCCCCCAAACCGCAAACGGACAGGCGAGTGGAATTGTCTTCAAAGCAGACTTTGGCTTGTGTGACAGGTTTGCATAGAACTGACAGCCCTCGCAATGATCAACAATGTCCTTAGCCATTTCATTAGCCTGAGGCCAATAAAAACCTGCTCGGTATGCTTTAGCGACGATCGCCCTTGAAGATGCATGGTGTCCGCAAGTTCCCGAGTGGATTTCATCTAGAATCATTCGACCTTCCTCGGGTGAAATGCAGCGCTGGGTGACACCAGTCACACTTTCTCTGAATAGTTGATCTCCCATCACAGTGAAAGCCTTGGACCTACGCACGATCTGTCGAGCCTCTGCTTCATCTTCAGGAAGCTCCTGTCTGAGGATATAGGCTATGTACGGTACAGTCCAGTCGGGAATGATAACTAGCACCTCCATGACCAGGTCGATCACAGCAGGAACATCGACTTCAGTCGAGTCAGAGGAGCTTAAGGTTTGCAGGGGCTCTTTAGTGAAGGGATCCTCTTGAATTGAAGGAGTGTGCAAATGCTCCAGGAACACTCCACTGGGGACAGGCCGTCGAGTGGAACCAATCTTGGATAGCTCATCAGCTGCCTGATTTTTCAGTCGAGGAACATGGTGAAGTTCCAGACCTTCAAATTTCTTCTCCAGCTTCCGGACTGCATTGTAGTGTCCAGTCATAGCAGGGTTTCTAACATCCCACTCTTTCATCACTTGATTCACCACCAAATCTGAGTCGCCATAAACCATCAAGCGCTTGACGCCGAGCGAGATAGCCATGCGCAACCCATACAAAAGTGCTTCATACTCTGCCTCATTGTTGGAGGAATCAAAGTGAATTTCCAAGACATAGCTGAGCTTGTCGCCTCTAGGGGATATCAAAACAACGCCAGCACCGGACCCATTCAACATTTTGGAGCCGTCGAAGAACATTGTCCAATGCGCCGAGTGAACTTGGATAGGCTGTTGTTGTTCGATCCACTCGGCCATGAAATCTGCCAATGCTTGGGACTTGATTGCCTTCTTGGCTTCGAATCTAATGTCGAAGTGTCCCATCTCAATTGCCCATTTAGCCACTCGACCTGATGCGTCGCGATTATTGAAAATCTCTGATAAAGGTGCATCACTGACGACTCAGATCGAATGGTCATGGAAATAATGTGCCACCTTCTTCGCTGATAAGTAAATACCATACACCAGCTTCTGATAATGAGGATATCTCTGCTTTAGGGGGACAAAACTGCCGAGACATAATAAAATGGCTGCTGAACCTTATAGGCTTTGCCTTCCTCTTCTCGCTCGACAGTCAGCACTGTACTGACGACCTGATTTGTGGTCGCGATGTACAGGAGCAAGGGCTCTTTGCTGGCAGGAGCGGCAAGCACCGGTTGGGTGGATAGCAGGGCTTTGAGCACGACAAACGCTGCTGCGGCTTCAGGAGTCCAGTCGAATGTGTCTGATTTCTTCATCAACTGATACAAGGGCAAAGCCTTCTCACCAAGACGAGAAATGAATCGACTCAATGCCGCCAAGCAACCTGTGAGCTTCTGAACATCGTGCACTCGCACGGGAGTCTTCATACGGGTAATGGAGATGATCTTCTCGGGATTGACATCAATTCCCCGTTCGGAAACGAGAAAACCGAGTAACTTGCCGCCAGGGACACCGAAGGTACATTTGGCCGGATTCAGCTTTATGTCGAATCGCCTCAGATTGGCGAATGTCTCAGCCAAGTCAGCCAGCACGTCGGAACCTTTGCGGGACTTGACCACTATATCGTCCATGTACGCCTCGACATTCCGAGGGATCTGGTCGAGTAAACATTTCTGAATCATGCGCATAAAAGTAGCGCCGGCATTCTTGAGACCAAAAGACATGGTGATGTAGCAAAAACACCCAAACGGGGTGATGAAGGTTGTTTTTATTTCATCTGGGCCAAACAGACGGATCTGATGGTACCCAGAATAGGCATCCAAAAACGATAGTCGCTCGCACCCCGCTGTCGAGTCAACAATTTGATCTATGCGGGGGAGCGGAAAATGGCCTTTCGGACACACCTTATTGAGATGTTTGAAGTTAATGCACATGCGCAACGACTTATCTTTCTTGGGCACCATCACAACATTCGAGAGCCACTCGGAGTGGTAAATCTCCCGAATGAACTTGGCTTGCAAGAGACGGGCCACTTATTCTCCGATTGCCTTGCGCTTCTCAGTTGCGGATCGACGCAAATGCTCCCTGACGGGCTTGGCTTTCGGATCCACTCGCAGACGGTGCTCAGCCAGCTCCCTGGGAATCCCTGGCATGTCAGCAGGCTTCCATGCAAAGATATCCCGGTTCTCACGGAGGAACTGGATGAGCTCGGCTTCCTATTTGCTATCGAGTGTTGTTGAGATATTCGTCGGGGCAGCGGTTGGATCCGTTGGGTGGATGTGCACCTTCTTCACTTCTCCTGCCGACTGAAATGCCGACTCGGAAGCCGGCTTTTTTGTGCGGAGCAAATCAGCAAGGTCAGTGGTTTTCTTGTACTCCTCCAGCTCGACCATGGCCATTTGTTGATCGGCGATCTTGGACCCTTGCTAGAGACACTCGTCGGCCCGCTGTCGACTGCCAGTGACCATGATCACGCCCTTAGGGCCCGGCATTTGTAGCTTGAGATACATGTAACATGGTCGGGCCATGAAACGTGCATAAGCGGGTCGACCCAAAATTGCGTGGTAAGCACTCTTGAAATCCACGACTTCAAACGTCAACTTTTCTTTTCGGAAATTTTTGCTATCTCTGAATGTCACATCCAATGCTATCTGGCCGAGTGACTTGGCCTTCTTTCCTGGGATGACGCCATGGAAATGCATGCTGCTTTCGTTGAGATGGGACATAAGAATGCCCATTCCCTTCAGGGTATCCGCATACAGAATGTTCAGGTCGCTACCGCCGTCCATGAGGACCTTTCTGAGTCGAGTCCCCTGCACCACCGGATCAACTACCAGAGCCTGTCGACCGGGTGTGGCCACACGGGCAGGATGGTCAGTCTGGTCGAATGTGACAGCATACTGAGACCATTTGAGGTAGGTGGGGGTGTCTGGCACAGCCATGTTGATCTCTCTATTTATGACTTTCAGACGGCTCTTGCTCTCGACGTCAGCAAAGATCACCAGTGTAGCAGTGACCTTCGGAAATGTTTCCTTTTCTTCATCTTCATCTTCTTTTTCAGGAGATTTCCCACTCGACTGGTCTCCCTTGAACTGCTGGATGAGGGTTCGACACTGTCGAGTGGTGTGCTTGGGCAAAATCAGGTTGCCTTCTGCATCTTTCTTCATGTGAATCACACACGACTGATCCAAGATATCGGTTCCTAGCTGACCCTTCCCCTTCTTGGGGGCATATTGAGCTTTGGCCTTGCCCTTGTTCTTCGACTGAGTCGCCAGTGCTGTTGCCTCTGCCGGAGCTGGGTCTTCAGCCTTCCGCTTTTGTTTCCTATTGTTGCCGCCGCCAGACTCGTTGACGACCGCTTTTCCTTTGCCGCTACGGAGGCGGTCTTCTTCCTCGCCATTGGCGTAGCGAGTGGCAATTTCCATCATCTTGCCGAGTGAAATGTCATCGGTGCGCCCGAACTTCAAGTACAGCTCTGTGTATCTCACACCGGCCTTGAAGGCACAAACAGCCTGGTGTTCCGACACATTTTCCACCGTATGATGCAGGGTGGACCATCGCTGAATATAGTCCCTTAAGGTTTCACTGGGCTTCTGGATGCAGTGTTGTAAGTCGACCAGACCTGCGGGGCGCTTGCAAGTGCCCTCGAAGGTCTAGACAAACACTCGGGCAAGATCTTCCCAACAATGAATGCTGGAAGGAGCCAAACGATTCAACCAAGCTCGAGCTGGACCATCCAACATAAGAGGCAGGTGCTTCATTGCGACATTGGCATTCCCGCCGGCAATCTGCACAGCCACTCGGTAATCATCTAGCCAAGTCTCTAGTTTTGTTTCACTAGAAAACTTTCCGATCCCCGCCGCCATTCTGAAGTTGGGGGGAATCTCCACAGAACGTATAGCTCTACTAAAACACTCTGGACCAGACACTGCAGCTGAGCTTCCACTCGGGACATCTCTGTCGTGTCCTTCTCTGTAGGCTCTGCTTTTGTCGATCTGCTTCTGAAGAAGGTATGCGCGGGCATCAAAGTCTGTGTCCCGCTCGTCACCGAAGGAGTGCCTGTCGTCCTGGCGCCGGGGCGCGTACGGACCACTCCGCGGAGGAGTGGGCACTCGACGGTGGTCTTCGCGGTGATGCTGATCTTTGTCTTGCCCTTCACGATAACCGCCGCCTCGATGACGTAAGGGCGACCAGGACTACGTGCCGACTGAACGGTCTCTCCCTTGGGTGAATTGCTGTGTATATTATGACGAGACTGAGAAACTACTGAATTCTGACATTGTGCTACATCTAACAGTGCTCTGATCTGCAACAGCCCTCTACCAGCCTCTGATCGGGAAGGCTGAATGGAATCTGCTATCCTAGGCGCAACAGCAACATTAAGCACGGGAGTTCGGTATACTTCGACGCCATCGTGAGATCCAATCGGGAACAGCTATCGCTGATGTCGACTGGGGCGTGGCGGGCATGGACGGGCGTGCTCGTCGATCTCTGCCTGGAGCTCTTCCAGACGAACGCACGTGGCCTCCAAAGCCCGGGTCTCGGTGGTCGCGCCGACGATGGGGGTATGAAGGACCTTCTCATCGCGACGCGACTGCACGTTCGACGTGCCACCAGCCTCGTGCTCGCCATGACCAAAGCCAGGCGGTGAGCTCTGATGAGAGCCCGCCATCAAGACCTCTGCTGCGGGATCACAGCTCTCGCACTCGGAAGGCACGTCGGACGGAGAATCTGACTCAAACACGCCATGAAGGGATTCGGCAGGTTCGAGTGCTGCAACCTGCGAAGAAGCTTGACGCGCCGCTGCGTGTTCGACCCACCGCTGGAGTCGTGAGCGGCCGGACCGCTTGCGACCGCGAACGGCGAGAGGAGCCGATGCGTAAGGGGTCGACGGCTGACGCAGCAACACGCCGCACGGACTCGCACGGAAATGCATGGCCCCACGGACCGGGAGTGCCTTGACATCGAGAGGCGCCTCCTGGAGCCATGCCGAATCGTCGGTGATGAAAGTGAGCGCTCCGAAACGGATCTCGTGGCCTAGAGCAAAAACACCACCGGAAGACATGTTGAAGGATGAAAAACGTAACCTTGCTAGAAGTCGCTTCCTGCCCCACGGTGGGCGCCAACTATCGTGGAAACGAGCTTGACAGTAGAGGGTAGGGGTACGAATGGAGAGGGCAGAGTCTTAGCTATGGCGAGGGTGTACACATAGATGTATGAGTTCAGGCCCCTCTCGTGGAGGTAACAGCCCTACGTCTCAGTGCTCGGGAGCTTTATGTCGAGTGGAATGTAGAGATTACAATAGTTTCTTAACCCTTGTGCAGGAGGGGAGGGGCATCTTATATAGAGTTCGCTGCCCCTCATAATGGCCCTGCATCAAAGGGTCTGGTCGTGAGGTGTAAAGTCTGCCGTTATAGGTAACGTACGTAGTAAAAGCTATTAAGGGCCATTAAGCCAGCGTCTGCCCGTTGGGCTCTTGATGATGGCTCCTAGTCTTCTGGCGTCGAGTGAAGCGAGGTTTGTCGAGTGACAAGCGACTGCCGAGTGAGAGGAGAAGCTCCGAGTGGATTACTGTCGAGTGGTCTTGGACATCTCCAGGGATCCACTCGGAAGTTCATGCTTGATCTTCAAGTCCTCCCATGTAGTGTCCTTAGGTAGGGTAGGTGGGCCTTGCCTAAGACCCTACCCTAGGTACGTATCCTCGTCAATCCCCATTGACACCGTGACATCGCACCTGATTCTCAAGACATCGTCCTTCAGGTACACAGATCGCTCCAAGTCCTTGCTTCTGATTACACCGAAGCCCCACGGTCCTTCTGCTACTCTGAAGGCGCATATCTGGCTTTTTCTGACGTCTGACGTCCCCGGCTCTGCATGCTGGTCGACCAAACTGATCTTGAATATTGCCTTGACCTCGTCGGCATCGGTGTGGTCGAGACGTAGGTAAATGGATACCCAGTCGGCGTCATCTGAAGTCCTACCACCAGGGTAGTATAGCATGCACCAGCGATGGCCACCGACGTCGAACGTTCCAGAGTTGACGAACTTGCTGGTGCCGAGCCCCTTGGTGCGGGAGTACCCGTCAACCGTGAGGACGTGCGACCCGGACACGGCCTGCGCGACGATGGCCGACGCGGTCGGCGACGAAGCGCCGCCGCCGATCTTAGAAGATGGAAAACAGGTGGGCATGGTGACGGCCGCCAAGTACTGCCCAAGTTTTCCTCGCAATGGTCTGCGCTTTTGGCTAGTCTTTTTTAGGGTATTCGGTTGGTCTTTCCAGTTGTGCCCCTAACTTTCCTATTTGTCCCCATTCCCACATTCACCGACCACAAACCAATCTGCTCTTTCAACTGTTGGAGAAAAAAAACAATCTGCTCTTTTCCTTCCTCCCTCGTCCATGTCCTGCCTCCCCTTCTCCTACATGTCCCACCAGGCATGTGCAGTAAAAGCACATATATTCGGACGCGGTCACCAGTCAGGATGTGTTGTGTAATTTAATGAGGACATGTATTGATCCTCTTTCTGTAAACCGAAGGCAAATGTGGAGGGTTTACGTATGTCCGAACAGAAGCCAAGCATGCGTCTGACCGACTTGGCCCACCAAAACCAACTTCCTCGCTCACGTGCTTCCCGTCCGGCGCCAGCTGTCCGCATTCATGCCGCTATAAAGCGCGCCGCTCCACATTGAAGATGACTCGGGACAGACGCGACCACTCGCTGCCTCCTGGTTATTGAAGTGAGGCACGGCGATCTCGGCATGTCTGGCTGAACACGCCTCCTCACCGCAGTCAAACGCCCCCATTAGGCTCGCATGGAAGCTGAGAAACCTACTCCGATCATGCGTCTGTTCACGAGCGGGAGGCATTAAACACAACGCCGAGCAAGCTCCTCCCATGCGCTCTCTATTTAAAGGAGGCCAGATGCCGAGCAAGAATTGCACCACTCCGCCGCTCTCCATCTCCTCCTTCCAACATTCTCTCCACCCTTTCGATCGCATCCGACGAGAAGAAAGAGCAGTTTTCCGGCATAAAAGCTTGCTAGGTGGCCCGCCGAGCCCGCCGGATACTAGCAGGACAACTCGTTGCTCCACCCTCTCGCCTAGCCTGGCAGAGCAAGTTGCCTCTCCAAACTAGCGCATGGTTCAGCAACTCGGCGCTCCAAGCAAGCTCCCGGAGGAGTGGCGAGTTGCTCCATGGAGGCACGTGGGGGAACACAGCGGAGCGGCCATCATGGCTGGCATGGATGAGGCCACACACCATGCCATCCACCGTCGATGTAGGAGAAATCACGCCCAGTCGATGAAGAAAGAAGCTGGCTATGCGGAGCTCGACGAGTTGGTAGCCAGCGCGTTTGAGACCGACGACAACACCGGGGAAAAGTAGAACACAAGAGGCCGCTGCCGCTTTCGTCGCAAGATGGCCACTACAGGCGAGTCGTCAGCGTCCACAACCAGTGTCTCATCCTCTATCGTCAGCCACCGTCATTCCTGTCGCAAAAACAAGCATGGATCAGTGCTTCATGGAAGCGGATGCAACCTTTCCCCTCTGGCTGAAGCACCCCCTTTGCCACTTCGGCTAGCGGCATAGCCGGAGATAGGTAAAGGGGGAGGAATATGTTACAAGGGATGGAGAGGGATTGATGGAATTGATGTTTATTGCTTGAGCCTCGTGGGCGTATATATAGGAATACATGATCAACTTAGAGTACAAGACAAGACAGAATAATTCCTAGTCTATCTTATGTTTCCTAACTAATCACGATACTCAACATCCCCCCGTAGTCACAACAGTAGCGACGCAGACGATGAGACTGGAGAAGAATCCGAAGGTAAACCGACGGACACCCCACCCACCCACCCCCCCACACACACAGACCCATAGTCGTAATGGTCGATGCATTGCAGAAGACGTAGCTGGAGTGAAAAGCGACGAGGTTGTTCAAGCAAGGCGATATCCCTTTGCGCCGATGTTGAGGTACCCGAGAGCATAGGATGGTGTAGTTGTGGTCGAGGTAGCCGTGCGAAGAACGTTGTGGTCGATGTCGAGTCGGGGTGGCCGGTGTCGAGGAAGTCGCCATGGAGCCGCAGGTGCAAGGAGGCGCTGAATTAGTCATGGGTGTAGTGGTGTCGAAGTAGTGGTGCGTCGAGAGGAAGACGTTGTTGACGATGCATCACGCCAGGTTTGCCAAGCCTGGGGACACTTCATGCATGAAGCGTGCGTTGGTGTTGCCAGCACCGGGCATTCGTAGACGACTGAAGTTGATGTTGACGATGCCCGCTCCAGGCTAGCCAGGCCAGGGAACACATCAGGGAAGAAGGCACGCGTCGGTGTTGCCACCACCGGGCATGCGTAGATGAGGACCT
The DNA here is from genome assembly GCA_022496015.1 of Hordeum marinum. Classification (NCBI taxonomy): domain Eukaryota; kingdom Viridiplantae; phylum Streptophyta; class Magnoliopsida; order Poales; family Poaceae; genus Hordeum; species Hordeum marinum. The sequence continues at coordinate 460,216,220 of CM039675.1, read as the reverse complement.
GCACAACTTGTATGCCATGTTAAGAGCAATTGCAGAGAAGGACTCGACGACAGTTGTGACGCAAATCGGCGGGGGCGATGTCGCCCACGATGGTCGGACTAGATGAAGTGGTCGGGAAGGATGACGGCGCCGTTGGCGATGAGATGGTGTTGGAAGAAGATGAAAGGGGTGGACGGCGGTGGCGGCGACTACAGTGGTAACGGCGTCGGTGGAAGAAGAGGGGCAGCGATGGACTGAAGGCGACGACAGCTAGGTTAGGAGAGCGGTGGCGATGCTTGAAGTAGGCGAGGAAAAAACCGATAGCGTTATGAAGACCGGCGCAGACGATGGTGTTCCCGCACCAAGGGAGGTGGTGCGGCGCATACCATGTAAAGTCGACGCGCAGGGACGACGGAGTGGACTGCGAGCCACGGCGCTACGGCCTGAAGTGGTGGCACAGCGGTAGCAGGCTGGTCGAAGCGATGGCGGAAAGGCCTCGAGGCGGTGGCGTGGACTGCGTGGCGCGGCGCTACATACTGAAGGGGTGACGCAACGACAGGGTGCGGGTCGATGCAGCCACGGGGGCGGCCTTGGGCAACAGCGAGGACTACGTGTCGTCGCACTACGGCCCGGAGGGGTGACACAGTGGCAATGCGCGAGTTGGTGCGGTCGCGGGGAGAACCACAGGGCGGCGGCGTTGCGGCTCGATGGGATGACGCAGTGGCAGCTCGTTGCTCGATCGGCGGAGTGGCGCGTTGTACTTGGGGATAACCTTCACATGACATGTGGAGGCACGTGTAACCTACTGATAAGGTCAGTCGCACGACACGGATGGAGCGGGTCACGGGGGGCGGATGATCAATACGATCGCACATGAGATGTGGGTGCTGCTCGGTGATGATGACGACGTCGTGGATGGTGAGTCGGGGTTGTCGAGCAGATCAAGGTGACCATGGCTAGGGCGAACGACATGTCAGAGGAGGCCGGCAAGAGGCGGTGAGCCCGAGGCAGCCGGCGTGGGGGGCATCAAGCCCGTTACAACTGGCAACTGGCAGGCCCGACGTAGCCGACAAGCTCGACGCAGTGAGCGAGTGGCGACAGAGACGGTAGATGATGCAGGAGTCCTGTTCGAAGCGGGGCAGCGACAACCGACGTAGAGCGACGGGCGGGCAGACACGCAGACGACGGTCGTGACAGGACGCCACGTCGCTTGAGGACGTCGGGTCGGAGTAGAGGCCAGGTAGTCGCGTCGGTGTCGGAGTAGAGGCGCGGGGTCGACGGCGGCGGCGGGCAACACAAACCGATGTTAGATCGGGAAAAAAATAAAAGGATTTGCCGATCAAGACGACCGACGAGAGAAAAACCCGGAACAAGGGATTAGGAAAAAGACTCACTAGGGCAGCCGGATCAACATGACCCGCGGACGAACCCTAGGTACGAGCAGTGTGGCCCCAGCGGCAGTCATGAAGGCCGACCGCCCCAGGGGCGGCGCAGGACGGAAGCGACGGGCGGCGACTAGACTTTGGATCGGTTAGGCCCATACCATGTTATAAGGGATAAAAAGGCATTGATGAAATTGATGTTTATTACTTCAGCCTGGTAGGCATATATGTAGAAGTACACGGTCAATTTGAAGTACTAGACAAGCCAAAATAATTTCTAATATATCGTATGCTTCCTAACTAATCACGATACTCAACAGAATATGCTCCCGGGGCTTGCAGCAGTATGCGAGACATGGGAAAGACAAAAGAATCTGCTGTTGTCATCCGTAGATTAGTGTAGTGTATCCGTGTTGTGTTGTGGAAATGAAGCTCCGCACGGCCGTACGTACGTGCACATAATTTTACCTTTTTAGTTACGATATATCTAAAATGTAAATGGTTCTGTCCGCTTTGTGTGAAATCCACCGTTTTTGTACAAATTTCGTACAATTAGTTTAAAATTTTGTTAAAATGTATGCGGATAATGTTGACCGATGGCCTTCCGCGTCCATGTCCATGGAACGGTCCGTCCCTCCTCTTTGCCTGTAGACGGATGCGGAAGAAAATTTACGGGTTGTGAGATGCCCTAAAAGCATGAATCTAGTAGCTGGCTTTTTCACAAACCCTGATTATGTATAGGCATGTCCTCGGTCAAGGTGTTGTTCAAAGCTCGACATGAAAACCCCAAATTCAACCTTTCGGCGAACCTTCAACATCAGCAGCACATACATTGATCTCTTTTTGAAGGATTTTCACTGTTCTATCGTGACGCTCGACCGGTGGATTATGATCAATGCTCACAAGTTTCTTGGTAGGACTGTTGTGACCAATACTGCCGTGGGCAGGTCTAATTTGGATGGCCTTGGGTTTTACTTATTCTGTAAACCGGTTTATTTGGAATCGATATTTAGCTTTGCTTGACATTGTTGATTAAATAGTAATTAATGATATATGACAGCGTGCATCAATCCAATCCATCGATGCAAAGGCCAATATATCCATCTTTTCAAAAAAAAAAAATAGGCTTGTGACATTTTGGTAAAAGAGCGCCCACCCTGGAGAAAACGCATTATCAAGCGTGTAAATCAAAACACATTACTATCTTGGTATTTCGTAGGCAGAAGCAGGCACGGATGATGTCAAATATGATATGAGTACAGGTAATACTACACCCAGCCGGAGAATGTCATTTTGCTTCTGACCTACCAGGATGCCAAAACATGGAGCCAAATCCGCAAGATACACATAACTCCTGGAATTTTTTTTAGGGACATACCTCCAGGAGGCTTAAATGACAATTTTGAACATGATACAACCATGTACATATTTTATTTTGAATAAAAAATAACTGCAGGTCTGCAATGTTGAAAAACTGCAGTCATTAGGCGCATATCATTGGGAAGGCTAAAAGTCTAAAACAAATGGAGTCATGTAACCCATTCCATTGCTCAACAAATCAATGGTCCAGCTAAAGGAACCCCTAAAAAAAAGGCTTAAATTGCACCTTGGATGCTGCACTAGGAATAAAAGCAAACCTGCATGTATGCAGTGCTCAAGAAATTTAACTTAGAAGATCTAAAGATCGTAACTCTAAAATTCTTTAAAAAAAAACACTTAATATCTATGAAGAAATAAGCATCATACTCAAAAGGGATATCACAGGCAGGAACTGATGGCAAGCATACATGGAATTCAACTGGTCAGCATTTCTAACAGGGCCAGCCCAGCCTCGTTAACAGCTCGCAAACCAGGACATGATAGCATAGCTAGCAATCATGATTCAGCCTGACAACAAATGTGAGAACAAATTTGCAGAAACCAATGGAATGAATAGAGCATAACAATCAGGATAAGTCATTCGCACAATTGCTGTTCTCCAGATATATAAATGATAGACACAGATGGCTAAAGTTTATAAACAAATAAACTGAAGCATCAATCGTTGCATCAGGATAAGAGACACGACAACTGGTATCCTTTCCAGATATATAAGCTCATAGGCTCATAGCACTGTGAAGACTCTTTATTGGAAAAAGCACCGTGAAGGCTAAGACAAATGAGCCATGTAATACATTCCATAACTGTTAAAATAGTGTGAACAAAGCAATGATTCAGCTGAAGTAGAAATGATCACGACTTTGGCTGCTGCACTAGGAAGGGTAGCAAGACTCCCTGTGTGGAACAACAACAAAGCCTTTCAGTCCCAAACAAATTGGGTTAGGCTAGAGTTGAAACCCATAAGATACCGAAACCAAGTCATGGCTCTGACACGTGGATACCTAACTTCCACGCACCCCTGTTCATGGCTAAATCTTTGGTGATATTCGAGTCCTTCATATCTCTCTTTACGAACTCCTCCTATGTCAAGTTTGGTCTACCACGACCTCTCTTGACATTATCAGCACTCGTTAATCGTTCGCTATGCACAAGCCTCCTATGTGCAATGCCTAATAATTTAACTTGAAAAAAGTCTGAATATTCACAACTCTAAGCATCACACTCAAATAGAGATCAAGCCAAAAACTACTTGCAACATATATGGAATTCAACTAGTCAGCATTTCATCCAACAGGGCCATCATCGGATCTAAATAAGTGAGCATCCTGCTCAAATAAAGATCCAAGTCAGCCTCTTTTATGCCTGGCAAACCAGGACATGGTAGGATAGCTAGCAACCATGATTCATATCCACAACAGATATGTCAGAGAACAAATTTGCAAGAATTGATGGAATGAACAGAGCACAACAACCAGGATAAGCCCATTTCACTCAGATTCTCCAATCCTCCGGTGTGGATATATAAACGACAGCCACAGATGTCTGAAGTCTCTAAGCAGCAAAATAAACTGAAGCAGGACAGACTGTATCAGGATAAGAGGCACGGCAACTCGCTACTACATGATGGTGGAGGAGAGCTTGAGGCACTCGCTCTGGCAGCGCTTGAGGCAGACGTCGTTCCAGTTGGGCACCTGGTGCTGGTTGACGCAGACGGTGCGCGCGCAGGCGTCGGCGCAGGCGTCGAGCTCGGAGACGCCGCAGACGGTGACGCAGGTGTCCGGGATGGGGTCCTTGGAGAAGGCGCCCACCTTCTTGAGCATCCTCTTGGAGGTACAGACGCGCTCGCAGACGAAGACCTCGTCGGAGCTCTTCTCGCGGCCCCGCGCCGCCTTGAGGCGCTGCTCCTCGTCGCGCCGCCGCTTGACGCGGAAGGCCTGGCCGGCCACGATCGCCGGGACGGCCGCGGCCAGCAGCGGCCACCACGCGTCCACCATCCTGGCCGCCGACCTGGGGATGGATGGATGGATGGAATTACCTTGCTGCTGCGTCGTGCTTCGATCTGCAGCCGCCGCCACCACCCACGGGAGAGGAAGGGGGATGGAATGGTGGTTCCCAAACTGGAGAGAGATGATGGTTGGGGTTGGACTTGGGCTGCATCCGGGCCGAAAGCCGGAAATATCTTCAAGCTGAAACCGGACAGTGTTCCCTCAAAAAAATAAAAAAATCGGACAGTGAAAAAGCCAGCCTGAAGAATTTGTGGGGTCATTGTTATTTTTTTAAAAAACTTTATTAATAATGAACAGTAAATTTTTAATGTTTTAGATTGTTTTTTTCAAAAATTGTTGGGTTGACCCACAGCTAACACATAGAAACGCCACAAAAATGAGACACACTAAACGTCTGCGGACGACGGATAGAGGGCTGCCCTCCAACGCGGTGCAATAAATGCCCATTGCTTAAATCAGCATGTATCAAAAAGTTTATCATGTATTTCAAGGAAACTTCATTATGTATAAGACTGTTTCTCGTGTATTAGACAAAATTAATTGTGCATTTTAAAATGTTTATGATCTACTAAAATTGTTCATTATCTATCTAAAAATTTCCAATGTAATTAATATAACTGTCCTTACATTTGTAAATAGCATTCATGCAATCGAAAAAGTGTTCACCCATTATGAAAAATATCCATACAAAGTGTTCATATATTCTTAAAAATTTGAAAATGTTCACAAATTTTCTTGAAAGGGTTCATGTATTTTCAAAATAATACATGTCATTATAAAAGTAAATTTACATATTTTGAAAAGGAAACTGAAAGATGATGTTAAAATACAAAAAGGAAATAGAAAATAAGAGAGTAAAAGGAAATGGAAGACATTTTAAATTAGTTGAATTTATTTTTATTTTGGAATAAAAATGAAACAAATGAATTAAAAAACAAAACAGAAAAAACACTAAAGAGCAAAAATGAAAATGAAAAGAGAAAAGTATATTTTTCGTCCCTCAACTCTTGGCAAAGTCTAGATTTGGTCCCTTAACTTCGGAACCGGACAACTTGCACTACCAACTACTGAAACTGTACCAGGTTCATTTTCGGCTTTGAGCGGTTTTGGTGCTGACTCACCTCGGTGCTGACTTAAATACGTGTAGATTTTTCAAATCCGTGAATATTTTGAAATTCATGTATTTTTTTCTAATCTGTGTACTTTTTCACGTTCGTGTAAAAAATTTCAAATTCACATACCTTTTCAAAATCTACACTATTTTCAAATCCACATACTTTTTCAAGTTCACGTAATTTTTTAATTTCGCATACTTTTTTCCTAGTTCGCTTTCTCAAATCTGCCTACTTTTTTCAAATCCGCTTGCTTTCAAATTCATAAACTTTTGTAGAAAGTACGTGGATTTGAGAAAAGCACGTGAACTTGAAAATGGTATGCGGACCTGAAAAAACAAAATGGATTTGAAGAAAGTACGCGAAATTGAGTCAAAACACGGTCAAAACTAGTGAAAGTCAGCACCAAAACAGTCAAAACCTTGTTCAGGGACGAACCTTGTCCAGTTTAATTGTTGGGGGTGCAAGTTGTCCGGTTTCAGGGTTGAGGAACCAAATCTAGATTCTGTCAAAAGTTAAGAGACGAAAAATATACTTTTCTTAAAAGAAAAAGAAAAAACGAGAAGAAGAGAGAACGGAAACAAAAAAGACAATGCATTCTATATCCACGCTGGAAGCAAACGAGCCAAGCAAGAAGAAAGGAAATCGTTTGAAACGAGTCCGACTAGGGGTTTGGGCATGATTCACATGATTAGGAATTGATCGGGGTTAAATGTCTGGTTAGATCTCTAAAAATATAAAGAGAGTCTATGCTCCGAAATCTACCATAAAAGGTCCAACCATAAAAAGTGAGAAGCTATAAGGCTTAACTCTAACATAATTACTCTAATATAGCTGGCTTTTTGTGGTATTTGAAAATTCTTCTACAATTTGGGTGCATTTGTTGCTACTGCTTTTGCCTCTTTATAAATAGTCTAATATGGGTTCACAAACAAGAACATCCTCACCATCAAGAGTAACGATCAATCAAAGAAAACCATGCATCGACGGGTGTCTGATTCCCGAAACTCGGTGCTATGTTGACTTATTCTTAAGGGCCTCTTTGATTCTAAGGATTTTCATGAGTTTTCAAGGATTTAAATCCTTGGAAAGTTTTTCTATGCTGATTGTTTGAATCTTGTAGGGGGGTTTCAGAAGGATTCTTTTGTACTACACTTCACAGAAACATTTGCATCCATTAAACTTCTCGGTAAGAATCATTTGATTTTCCTGTGAAGCAATCAAACAAACCAAATCATGTTAGAACTCATGTGTTTTTTCCATTCCTGCGTTTTTAAAATCGTGTGAATCAGGACCCCCAAGAAAAATGAAATATTACAATCCTTCTGTCTGACAAAAAAGAAAAAGATCCCGCTGCAAACCAAATATATCGACCAAACCTCTCAACAAGAGAGCAAAACAAATATCAACCACTGGGCGTGCTCGCTGATCAGAGCAAAGCTATGGACACAATGAGGATTTGCAGCATCCGGCCATCCGGGTAAGAAACCGTTGACCGTGATGTGGTAATGCATATGCTTCTGAATTTCCAAAGTTAGAAAACCGGTACTGTTTGGGAGTGAGACAATATATACAACAGATCAGCTACTTCATCAGCTAACCAAAAGGGAGCACCTATTTACAGCTCGTCCCCAACATGTACAACGTATTTCTGTGCCTAATTGGGCGCAGGCTTCATAAAACAACAGCACCCCGCCCAAATCTCCTACAAAAAGGACAAGAATCCCTTGGGAAAACAGAAGCCTTTATACCGCCGATGGAAATTCTGTGCACTATCCGCATCCAAGCGATGTACTGTACTGCAGCTCGACCAACACATCAAAGAAAAACAAGGGCTAGGATTCTGCTCTTTTGCACCGCGATTTCAAGCTTTTCTCCAAAAATGCCAGTGTCTCGGCGTATGAAGGATCATTCTTGTTTACCGGTTTACACGAGTTTATATGGTCAGTGTTCTGTAGAACCTGCAAAGATACATAAGATCGGTAATCACTTCCGAGTTGCATCAATTGGCACAACTGTCTTTTTCAATTGACAAGACAAGCTTCTACGTAGTTTGGAGGAAATTACAGGAACATACAAGATAAACAATAACAAGCGGGTCAGATGTCATAAACGTTCATCTGGCTCTGAACTCTAAAATCACCAGTTACATAGGAATAACTACATAATTGCACATAAATCCCTGTTGTTATACAAATACTCCCTCCGTCCGGAATTACTTGTCACGAAAATGAATAAAAATGGATGTATCTTGAACTAAAACACATCTAGGTACATTCATTCCTATGACAAGTATTTCCGGACGGAGGGAGTATTATTTAGCAGTGCAATTAGGATATTTGAAACTAGCATTGACTTGGACACATATATACCACTGCCATCACTATTCATGTTACAATTGGGCAGCCCTCATAATGCAAGCAAGCATAACATATCCGCAAAAGATGATTGAATGACATAATCCAACTGGTAGGATACTTACGACAAGCTCCCCGTATCCTGGGTATGCAGATTCGATCGGGACTATCTCCGCTCGAAATGCCCAACCACCATAACCTTCAACAATTGGTGTGACTTCGCTCTGTTAAGAAGCCAGTTAGCAAAGACAAGTTAGCAAAGATAACTTCGTGTTCTGGCAGTGAAAGCACGATGTACTAGTCTATGAGAACATTTCATTTACCTCACTAAAACTAAGAACATCGAGAAGTCCTTTACTGTGGCGCTGCCGCACAAAATCATTTAACTCAACTAGTCTTGGAGACCCACTTCTTAATTCGCCAATCTACAGGAGAAGGTGTCAGAAAATATACATGCATGAAAAACATCAAATATGAGTCTTGTCATATAAAGAACGTACTGAAGGAGCTGGACGGAACACATAACCCATACGCCATGGCATGTCTGCAAGTTTACTGCCAAAATGCGGACAGCTATAGAAGACCTGCCATATGAATAGAATCAGAACTCATGCAATCATAAAATGGACGGCCAAACACATACTAGTTCCTCAAACAAAAAAAATCAGACACATACTAGTCCAATTGTATTATTCAGGAACTTGTCGTAATTGTTCAGCTTCGCTTGATGCAATATCTGCTTAACCACCAGTCCACCCATGCTGCAAGTATGAAAATGGGGGAGAAAATATTAGTTCTTTGATTCTTTCAGCTGTTAGATTTTTCAGCCCATGTGTAAGCAGCATTATAAACCAATCAGCCATCATTACCTATGAGTCACAAACACAACAGGTCGGCTACCGATCCCAGCAGCCACCAGCTTCCTCAGCAGCATAGAGCTCACCTCCTATACAACAAATATGATCTCGATAAATGCAATTTAAGCAAGAAAAAAAGAGCAAACCATCACCCAAAGACATCGAAATATCTCAAACCATGTATTACTTCAGATAGGAGAGTCTTACAACCTAAAATAATACTCCCTCCATTCCGAAATATAGTGCGTCCTCGGTTCCCGCACTTCAACTTTGACCATAAATTTAACCAACGAGACCGACTGCGGCGGGAGCAAAAATTATACCAGTGAATTTGTATTCGAAAGAAGTTTTCAATTATATAATTTTTGCTCCCGCCACAATCGGTCTCTTTGGTTAACTTTATGGTCAAAGTTGAACCTCGGAAAGCGCAGGCGCACTATATTTTGGAATGGAGGGAGTATAATCTTTTGTACTGCATAGCAATGGTGAAAAGGTCTCAGAAAAACATGAAGTGTCATAAAATGCTCTATCTGTACAGAAAATAAAAATTGATGAAACACAATGTCCTTTTCTATGTGCAAGTACTAAGTCGGAAAATGTTGTATTTTGACCAATGGGTTTGTCCAGGCCTAGTCAGAGATAAAGGGAAGTGGGAGTATGTGCATCAACATGCACAACTCTCCAGAACACTAACCTGAAGGGACAGGCTGGCTCCAGTCCATTGTGTCAAATTTGTCTGCATAAACCATTTGAAACCAGTAAGGATCTTGGAACATTTAAATCGTTTGAGTGGCATCAGCAAATAAGCATGATTTTTATAAAAGTTAAAAGGCTTTTAAAGGAGTGATATAAGTCTCCTAACCTAAGAGACAATCAGAGACTTAGAGATCAAACCTTGTATTTGACTGTCAAGAAACGAGCTTGAGGAAAATCTGATGAAAGCCATTGTCTAGGCCAACAAGTACCTTCTTTTCCAGCATCTTCGTCTATACTTTCCACCAGACCGGCTTTAGTAGTTGATGACTTGTCATCAGCTATCCGCCATGAGTTGAATGGGCCACCACGAAGGCCATGGATAAACACGACATCAACTTCAGGGGTGACACGTCTTGATGCAGCATCTGGATCTTCTATGCTTCCAGTTTCAGAGCCACTATGTTCATCCTTACAAGTATCTCTTGAAATCCCACAACCGCTGTTGTCCAAATGAACCTCAAGAGGTAATTCTGGATTCAGCAAGAACAGTGCATCTCCAAATTGAGGACACTTTCTTTTATACTCACATTCTGAATCGGGATATTCACCAGAAGCACTTTTTGTATTTTGATTCTCAGAGCAGAGAACATTTAACAGAGTTAGTCTGCAGTAGCTTTTTAACTTGATATCGTTGCAAGGAATTCGTCCAGTTGCACATTCCTCAAGCCACTTGCACCATACATCATCAGAAACAATTTCCTTCTTTGAGTTGGGTAAAAGGGAGAGAATGGTAAGAAGCCGCCCGGCGTGCCTTCGAATATGTGCTGCTGGAGGAACACGTACACTACGGGGATCAGTGGTAGCAGCAGTAGAAGAATTATCGGAAGCAGACACATTCTTGTCTTGCACTTCTCGTATTCTTGATGCATCATATGCTTCAATTGCAGCAAGTTTCTCATAATCATCACCGACGAGGATGTGTTTCAATAACGAAACACCTCCTAAATCAGCTATTCTCTTTTGGCACACAACATCCTCAGAACAAAGCTCAGCTAGTGCTTTTATTCCCTTAAGCGTAGCTAAGGCTGAGTCAACAGCATCAAACTTGGGTGGGCTCTTTTTGTTCAAGTTCTTTAGAGCTGTAGCAAATGGTTCAAGAGAGAGAAAATCGTAAAGTGGTACTTTGTCACCAGACCCAGAATCATAGTCCGACTGAATGCTTGCTAATTTGACAACAGCTGTAGCTAACTGATTCAAGACCTGTGTGGCAGTGTAAGCATTATGATAATCAACTTGATTCTGCAAAAAAGAAATGTATTAGGACAGTAGGAGGGAGAACAAGATTTGAAAGAAAATGCTGCATCAGGTAGATAGCAACTTGCCCACTCACACATCCCTCAAATCGTTAAATTCAAAATTAAGTTATGAGTATAAAGGTAAAATATAAGTGCAAGACTGGTCGAACAGAACTCTAAATAAGAAATGTTTCTGCAATCAAATGTCTACATTTCAAACATGGGATTTCAAAGGATGTCCAATCAAAACATATACTCCCTCCGTCCCAAAATTCTTGTCTTAAATTTTTCTAGATATGAATGCATATAGATACTAAAACGTGACTAGATACATCCATATCTAGACAAATCTAAGACAAGAATTTTGGGACGGAGGGAGTATGATGTAACTTCTCCATGAACAAACAAGGATAAAGGATAACACCACGAGGCTACAAACAAGGATAACACCACGAGGCTACCCTAAATAGCTTCTCTTCTGTGAATCATTCTATAGTGTCTTTCAAAGTATATTAGCAAAATTCACATACAGAAATTGTTTAGAACATTTGTTGCTCCATGCCCAATACTTATGAGTTACGAAAAATCTAACTTAGGTATGAACAAATGACATACTATACTATGCAAGCGTGACATTGACATTCCAGTAACAATTTGACCATTTTGTGTAATTCGTTTATATGCAGCTCATTTATCCAGCCTTGCTACCTAACAATTTTATGCTGTGCTGTTAATAAATTTGCAAAGGGCACACACACTAAAATACATTTTGCAATAAAAATTGCATGAATTATAGATGAAAGGATTTTTGCGATAAAAAATGCAAATTGCGATAAAAATTTGCAAAGGGCCCTGCTACCTTCACTCTTTCAGGTTCAGGCGGGGTGGTTCCTTTCAAACTTTGTGTCTTGTTGTCTCCAAGAATTTCAGAAAGCACGAGAGTTAACCATCCCTGAGAAATCGGTACGGAAGATGGCCCGTAATCCTCAAGTATAGATGAAAGGATTTTTACAGATGTAAGATGTGTTGTGCCTGATACAGATTTGTCAAAGAGCCAACGAAGAAGAATGCCAGACCATCTTTGAGCTTCTTCAAGTGACAAAGGAACTTCACCAGAATAGAGCGAACTCAGGGCAACCGCTAATGACTCCTTCATACCACTCTGACCATTTTCATTATGAATTTTTTTTGCAATGCTACGAAGAAGATGAAGACCCTTCTGCCTTATCACAAACTTCGACTCATTGCATCGTATCAAAGATAACAGGAAAGTTGACAGTGACATTTGGGCCAACGACATGTCGCCATTCTCAGTAGCCTGAGAAGCTGTTAAAAGAAGACTTGAGGACCAATCAGGGATAGAAGGAGCCAAAGTCAAGTTCTGGTCTTCCAAAAGAGCTCGGGCCACCAAAGCTCCATGCCACTTCACAGTTCTTTCGGGAGCTTTCAATGCAGTTGTCACAGCATGCCCGTCGCTATCCAGTTCTTGAATACGAGTGCGGTTCAGATCTGATGCTACAGCCCAATTAGCAAGAGCCCAGGTAGCAAAAGGCACAGCTACATGCTCCCTCTGTAGATCATCCCAAAGGCCTGGGGTAGCATGGGAACTTAGTCTCTCGATGTCTACATAATCAACAGTAGGCTCTTGGTTTAACAGTCCACTACTATTCCGGGTAACTTCCATTCTACTATTTTGTGCAACTTCCAGAACATCATCACCTGAGTTGTCAATCTTTAGTGAGTTATTTTCTCTAGAGAATCCCAATATAGTAGTCCCCCCAAGTACCTTAATCCCTATTCCTTTTAATCCCCTGTCACCGTCATCACTGCTATCATCCTCATGGTCATCAAAATGCATTCCCCCTTCCTCAATGACTTCGATAGCTGTTGCAATATCTCTTATGTCAGCATCTGCAGGCAACAAAGGCTGAAAGGACAAATAATCTGCTTTATCACAGTTGGATGTGATTATATCCATGAGTGCAGCGACAAGCATGCTCCTTCCTTTAGAGTGATCTGATACATCGAACGAAGAGTGTCTAGAGTTCTGTCTCGACAAGAGAGCAATAGATTAGGGAAAAACTACTTAACAAAAAACTATAGACTGCTTCATTCCATACATACAAATGTTTGTCAAGATGAACAAAATGCAAACAGAAAAATTCCATACAGAGAGTGGAGAAAGGAAAAGTATCACAATAACATGATGGTCCATGAAAATGGGAAGGTCGTCAGCTAATTTACAGTTTCAGAACTCATACCAAAATGTAGATTTATTACAAAGATCAGGCAACCAGAGATTCATATGGAATCTACATCGTAAACTTTAACATCTGAATCCTGCAATGTAGCATATGATGACCTGATTCCTAGCTATATAGACCATACTACATTGAGTCAAAAAACTTCTAACAGAAAATTACTGCTCCAATACCAATTGATGGTCAAGATGTACAGTGGGAAGTTTTTATATCCAGAAATTGTATAAGTTTTGTATATCCTAAGTTTCTGCAATATGGTCAACCAAGCTACACTGAATTAAGAATTCTCTAACAAAAACTATGACTTCTAATTGATGGTCAAGGTCTATAAGAGAAACTGCATAAGTTTTGTACCCTACGATTGCACAATGTGAATAAGAGAATCCCTAGAAAAACAATGAATAAGAGAACGCTGTATTGCACAATCATACTGAATGCAAGCTTCTATCAAACTACATTTGCGCAATCAGGAAAAACAAACGATCCAAAACTAACACCTGTTATCACCTTATGGCCGCGCTTGGGCTGGTAGGAGAAGATAAATTGAAGGAGGGAGGGCACCGCTCGTGGCCTGCCGAGCACAGCAGGTGCGACCCACGGGTCGGCCAGCAGGTTCGCGAGCGCCCGCGCCGCCTCCGCCTGCGTGGCGCCCCGCACGATGCTGTCGAGCAGCCAGTCAACCACGGCGCCCCCGCCAGCGGACACGATGGCCGCACGCCGAGCGGCACTGGCAGCCGTGATGTCAGCGAGCAGCGCGGCGACCCGCAGCTCGAACCCCGACCGCACCTCGTGGTTGGCGGACGACAGGACGGACGCGAGCGACTTGCAGAGCACCCCGCCCGCCGTCCACGTATGCCGCATCTGCTCCGCCACGCGCGCGGCGGACGCCCTGGACCTCTCTAGGGTCTCCTCGATGTTGTCGGTGGTGAGGTAGAGCGTCCCGGCGGCGGTGGCGACGGAGAGCGCGGAGATGGCGAGCAGCGGGGAGACGCGGCGGGGGCCGTGGAGGGGCGCGAGGTGGTGCCGCGGCCGGGGAGGCGCCGCGACGGGGAGGGTCGACGAGGAGGGGGAAGGCGGAGAGGGAGAGGCGGGCGGGGCGGGGCCGGACGAGAGGAGGCGGCGGGGCCGGAGGCGCGGGTGGCGGCGAGCATGGCGGAGGGAGGCGGCGAGTAGGCGCCGCAGCATCGCCGGGCCGGAGAAGCTACGCGGGCGGCGTCTCCTCGAGAGGGGCCAGATTTGGGGGCGGCTCCTCGGTTTGCTTGGGGAAGACGGCGTGGTGGATTTGGGTTGGGGGGAAGCACGCGGGAATATCCGCCGGAGTGGAGAGCGGAAGAGGCGGTGGTGCCGGGATGAGATCGACGGGCGTGGCCGCGTCACGGGAGGAAAGGGAGTTGTGGTGGGCTACCGGTTCCGTGATGGGCTGGCTATGTTTGGGTCGGTTCCGTAAAGCCACACGACCCGTTTTCCCGTGGTCGCACCTCGCACGTTTTTCTTCTCCGGTCCGTGCACGGTAAGCACGTGTCATGTACAATGTACAAGTATATATTTTTTGAACGAAGGATCAAGAAGAACCCGATTTTGAATCAACAAAGTCATCAACCGGTCAAGAGGTACATCAACCACACTTACAACAAGCAAAGAAAATAAAACGGCAGATACCCAATGCCCTCAGACAGCTAACAGACCATGACAATCCAACACTTTAAAATATAAAATAAACACAAAGCATCGTTGAAGTCAGTCATCCAACAGTACAACAACACCAAAGGAAACATGCTTGACCAGGGCAAGGCTCAACCAAAATTGAGTTGAGAACTTGGCCGCTCCAGAAGGAACACCTATGTTATAACCCGACTGTTTCAGTCGCCGAAGAGGACCCCTGCCTCTCGTCTTGGATCGAAGGACGCTGCATCGTCGGCAGGACAAAAGTTCACACTAGAACCCGGCTGAGCGAGCATGATGCCTGAGGAGGGGAGCCAACCGGACCGCCCATTACACAAATCGAGCTCAACCTTGGCCAAGCACTCGTCGACTTCGTCGCTACATAGTGGAAGCAAACCGCCAAGCAAAGTCAACTAAACAGGAAAGACACGACAAAGGAAGAACAAACAAATACTCCGTGAATCACAACGGGCTTGCAACACTGTAGCCGAAGATGGGAACCCTTTCCCCGCTCACTTAGGCTCGAAGGTGAAACCTCCGGCAAACAGGGTAGATGTAGCAACACAGAGCAAAGTCGATCTAAGAAAACTGAAGAACCGCCACCAACAGACACCAAAACCACCTCAACTCGACAACCCCGAGTGGTTCATAGGCGGCGCCTCCAACGAGGGGAACGGCACCGGAGCGTCGTCGTCGCCCAAAGTTGAACTAGGGTTTTCACCCAAACAGGGGTATAGGGTGGGGAAAGGGACCTTGAAAACGCCTTCATGAAGGAAAACAATGCATAGCGTCGCCGTCATCGTGGCTACCGTCAACGGCCAAGGTTTCCCCCGGCCCCGAGCTCCCCAACACCTCCCACCGACCACCAATCGCCACCGACGAGCCTAGGCACTATGGCGACAGAGCTGATGCGGGGCCAAGGAAAAGTGACCGGAGGCTGGACTCCGCCGAAAAGATGTTGGAAATATGCCCTAGAGGCAATAAATAAAGTGTTATTATTATATTTTCTTGTTCATGATAATTATTTATTATCCATGCTATAATTGTATTGATTGGAAACACATTGCATGTGTGGATGAATAGACAACACTTTGTCCCTAGTATGCCTCTAGTAAACTAGCTCGTTGGTCAAAGATGGTCAAGGTTTCCTAGCCATTGACATGTGATGTCATTTGATAATGGGATCACATCATTAGGAGAATGATGGGATGGACGAGACCCAAACTATAAACGTAGCATATGATCGTGTCAGTTTATTGCTATAGTTTTCTGCATGACAAGTATATGTTCCTATGACCATGAGATCATGCAACTCACGGACGCGGAGGATTGCCTTGTGTGTATCAATTGTCGCAACGTAACTGGGTGACTATAAAGTTACTCTACAGGTATCTCCGAGGGTGTTTGTTGAGTTGGCATGGATTAACATTGGGATTTGTTACTCCGTGTGACGGAGAGGTATCTCAGGGCCCACTCGGTAATACAACATCACAATAAGCCTTGCAAGCAATGTGAGTAAGTGTTAGTCACGGGATCTTGTATTATGGAACGAGTAAAGAGACTTGCTGGTAACGAGGTTGAACTAGGTATGAAGATGCCGACGATCGAATCTCGGGCAAGTAACATACCAAAGAACAAAGGGAACATCATACGAGATTAACTGAATCCTTGACATAGAGGTTCGACCGATAAAGATCTTCATAGAATATGTAGGAACCAACATGGGCATCCAGGTCCCGCTATTGGTTATTGACCTTAGAGGTGTCTCGGTCATGTCTATATAGTTCTCGAACCCACAGGGTCTGCACAATTAAGGTTCGGTGACGTTTCGGTAGTATAGATTTATATATGATGGTGACCGAAGGTTGTTCGGAGTCCCGGATGAGATCACGGACGTCACGAGGAGCTCCAGAATGGTCCATAGGTAAAGATTGATATATAGGAAGTCCTGTTTTGGTCGCCGCAAAGGTTCCGGGCTCATCGGTAGTGTATTGGGAGTGCCGGGAGGATACCGGGTGACCATCGGGAGGTGTATTACGAACCAAGAGGCTAAATGGGCTATGGGAGGATAAATACCAGCCCTTAGTGGGCTGGACAAAGTCCCACACAAGGCCCATGGGGCTGGGAAGAAATTCCAAAGTGGAAAAGGTGGAAAAAAGGCAAAAAGGTGGAAATAAGGAAGGAGTACTAATCCTACTAGGAGTGGAGGAGGAGGACTCCTCCTCTCCACTTCGGCCGAACCAAAGAGGGGCTGGCCCTTGCGCCAAGCCTCCTCCTCCTCTCCTCCTAAATATACTAGAGTTTTTAGGGTTTTTGCACTAGATTTTTCAGCCACGTGCAACCCTATCCTCTAGTCCGTAGTTTCTCCTCTAGATCGGTTTCAGCTATGCTTAGGCGAAGGGGATCCGTGGGCAGACAACCCAAATCCCAGAGGAAACCGCCGCTCCCTACAATGTGCCCTAGGCAGGAGCGACCCTTCCCGAGCCAGATCTAGGAGAAGCCAACATGAGGGTGGTTGTCAGAGCGCCATAGAATCGAGGACGATCGGATCTGAGTTCATCCGCCCGTCGGACGCCGACCGAGGGTGTGCTGCCCCCAAGATGAAGGGCAGCACGCGGAGAGCGCCCCGCCGCCGCCATCCTGGTAACATGCGAGCTTGCCGGCGCTTTACTCCGGCAACTAAGAGGGGAGATGAGAGGACTAGGCGGCGCTAGAGTTCGTCGCCACCCGTGTCGCCCCGAATGGAGCGACGTGGGGGCAGGGAGGAGGCGTCTCACTCCCTTAGGTGAGTCGAGGCCCCAGACGCATATTGAAGTAACTTTTCTTTTGAAATTGAAGTAAAAAAATTAACCACAAATGCATATTCATCCATATGAACGCACGCACAAACATTCTATCTCTATTAGCCCTTGTGATGGACTGGGTCGCTCAAGTGTGAGAGCAACTCCAACGGGTTGATCGGACATTTGCTTTGTCCTTTTTTGTTTGTTTGGGCCAGCACGTCCGTCTCCTTTTATGTTTGGATCGGTCTTGCGACCAATGTGTGGACGCATTTTCATGGTCGGACCGCGTCCATATTTTTACTCTTTTCCGTGCAAATATATGAAAAAAATCATAGTTCATATAATTCAAACAAAACACATATATCTTATAGTTTCACAACCAAATGAAAATATCTCGCTAGATATAAATTAAATTGTCTCAAATATAATAGACCGATACATCTATTGGTTGCCAACACTAGCCCACATATGCTCAACCAAATCAACTTGCAGTTGAATGTGACTTTTCAATCACGCATTTGATGATGAATTTCGATGAACTGTGCAAATGTTGCCGCTCCTCCATGCTGAAGCACTACATTATCACCCTAAAACTAAAACCCTTGGTCATAGATACGTTTCGGACGCTCATCCTCAACGATCATGTTGTGCATGATCATGCAAGTGGTCATCACTTCCCACAACTTCTTGGTGATCCAAGTTCTAGCAGGATACCGAGCGATGCCTCATCGAGATTGAAGAACACCAAAGGCATGCTCCACATCCTTCCGAGCACTCTCTTGTTCTTGTGCAAATCTCTTCCTCTTCTCTCCTATAGGGATGGGGATTGTCTTCACAAGAATAGTCCACTGAGGATAGATACCATCAGCTAGGTAGTATCCTTTGTCATACTGGTGGCCATTGATCTCAACATTTACCTCCGGACTGTTGCTTTCTGCAAGCCTTGCAAAAACTGGAGATCGTTGAAGCACATTGATATCGTTGTGAACTCCGGCCATGCCAAAGAAAGAGTGCCAAATCCAGAGATCTTGTGATGCCATGGCCTCGAATATGACACTGCAAGCTTTGATATGACCCCTATATTGTCCCTGGAAAGCATAAGGGTAGTTATTCCACTCCCGCTGCATACAATCTATGCTACCAAGCATCCCCCGAAAGCCCCTGCTGGCATTCATCACCGACAAACGGGCAGTATCTGCAGCCTTTGGCTCTCTCAAGTATTCAGGCCCAAACCCTGCTACCACGACATTGCAGAACCTATAAGTGAATTCTAGGCACGTGGACTCACTCATGCGGACATACTCATCAATGAGATCACCAGGAACTCCGTAAGCAAGCATTCGAATAGCCATAGTGCAATTCTAATAAGAGGAGAAGCCAATCTTTCCCAGGGCATCCTCCTTGCACTCGAAATACTTATTGTATCCCACCACACCTCCCGGATATGATTGAACACGTGTTTAGCCATCCAGAAACAGCGTCGTAATAGGTGTGATGGGAAGAGCGATTTAGGTGACTTGAAGTAGTCCATCCATAGTAGGAATTGACCACTCTCTCGGTTGCGATTCAACTCCCGGGAGTAGCTGACTTGAAGTTCCATCATTATCTTCCCAATAATCCTCATCACAACAAGTAGTAGGCATAACAAAATAATTATCAAGTGTATCATTGTCCAAACTACTTTCGTATCCATTTTCAACAATTATAGGAGGAACATTATTTGAGAGAGATTCATTTTTACCTCTGATTTTCCTTATTTCCTTCTACTTCATCACCTTAGGTGTGGGTTTAAGTAATTTATCCGAGCTTATTATTGAAGATATGGGAAGCTCCTCCTTCAAACCTGATTATTACGAGAAACAATAGGAGGGTATTGGAAACCTTTACCCTTTCATTAGTATTCATTTTATACTCTATTGATTTTTCATTCTTTCTATAGTTGGCAACATAAACATTCTCAATGCAATTCACTACGCAAAACATATAGATTTCGTGTAGATTAGTTTCATTATCATTAGTGACAAGGGATATATCAAACTAATCATTTTTTATGTGATAATTCTTCACACCCCAAAAATAAACAAAGTTCATTATAGAGTTCATGGGAGATCAAGTTATCACAATATTTGGAAATGGTTCACTCATGAAAATGCATGCATTGGAAATTAAGATGACCAACCCTATTGCAAAGTTCACAAGTAATGGGATGAAGAGAGCATAATCTTGTGGCAAATTCATCTATCACTTTAAGCCACCAATTAGTTTGATCTTGTTTATGCATCTTACAATATCTATCATCCCTATATGGCATGTCTTTACAAATTTTATCACTCCACAAAAATTGACATGCTTATATGAAATCTTTTTATCATGACTAGTGCAATCATCATTAGCATCATGGTATTCAGAGAATTCATACTAACAATAGTGCTATCATGCTCATCATTCAAGGAATTCTTATTAAGTATTTTCATAAATTCTTCCTCTACCAATTGAGCACAAATTTCTGAACCATCGTTTTCACGAAAGACATTAAAGAGCCGAAACAATTGATGCAACCTAAACTCCATTTATTTTGTAGTTTGCTTTTATAAAACCAAACTAGTGAAAACCAAGAAAGTAAAAGATGTATTTGCAAGATCTAAAGATATACCTTCAAGCACCAACCTCCTTGACAATGATGCCAGAAAATAGCTTGATGTATACTACACAACTTTATTCTTGTAGACTATGTTGGGCCTCCAAGCACAGAGTTTTGTAGGACAGTAGCAATTTCCCCTCAAGTAGATGACCTAAGGTTTATCAATCCGTGGGAGGTGTAGGATCAAGATGGTCTCTCTCAAACAACCCTACAATCAAATACAAGAAATCTCTTGTGTCCCCAACACACCCAATACAACGACAAAGTGTATAAGTGCACTAGTTCGGCAAAGAAATGGTGATACAAGTGCAATATGGATGATAGAAATAGGTTTTTGTAATCTGAAAATATAAAAACGTCAAGGTAACAAGTGTAAAACAACGAGCAAAACGTTATACAAATGATTGGAAGCTGGAAATGAGGCCTAGGGTTCATACTTTCACTAGTGCAATCTCCCAACAATGCTAACATAGTTGAGTCATATAATCATCCCTCAACATGCAACAAAGAATCACTCCAATGTTCCTATCTAGTAGAGAACATAAGATGAAA
This sequence comes from Hordeum marinum, assembly GCA_022496015.1. NCBI lineage: Eukaryota > Viridiplantae > Streptophyta > Magnoliopsida > Poales > Poaceae > Hordeum > Hordeum marinum. The sequence continues at coordinate 460,195,257 of CM039675.1, read as the reverse complement.
TTGGTGTAGGTAGTAGTGTTGGAAATATGCAACCTGTATTTCCATGAGCCCATAGGCCAGTATATATACATGTATAGGTGTAGAATATGCAAGAAACCCCTTATACAATGGGGTAAATATGAAAGGTTACATGGCTATATATATAGTACTTTAACCCCACCCCCCTCAAACTCATGGTGGATGAACAACACTGAGTTTGGATAGATAGAAGCCATGCTGCGCTCTAGTCTAGGCCTTCATCGAAAAATCCACCAACTGTAACTCGGAAGGCACATATTGAAGAGCAATAACTTGATCCTGCACACGAGCGCGCACATAGAAAGCATCAACACTAATATGCTTGGTAAGCTCATGCTTCACAAGATCGTGTGCAATGATGAGAACACATGTACTATCAGATAATAGAAGAGTAGGTGTAGTGACAAAAACAACAAAATCCTGAAGGAACCACCGTAACCAAGTCACCTCAGTCGTCAAAAGAGCCATAGCTTGCAGAGGAGGACCTTCGAAACTCGGACGGTCACACGGACAGCCCTTCAGGAGGCACTCTCGAACTAAGACCAAAACTACGATCTCTCTATAGAGTTGCACACATGCGGTGTCATCTATCCGTCAGGGCTTCGCCGTCTAGAACTAGTTCCTGCCGGAACCCAGACAGCCTTTCGGCTCTACGAAACTATTTCGCTGGGAGGGAGAGAAGAAGCCACATCATTGCAATGGCACTTGTATGTGAGAAGGAGTGAGTTTTGGGCTGCCCCCTCCACCTCTATTTATAGGAGAAGGAGGGGTGGAGGGGCTAAAATTTCAGCCACACCCATCCATGTCATCTCCAAGATATTTTGGAGCAAAAGCCCAAAAAGGTGGCTTTCCAAAAAGTAACCATAAAGCTGATTTCACTATTCACGACGACATTTTTCAGCGTCTGATCGAACTGAAAATATTTATGTGGGCTTAGAACATTTCCAGTACCCACTAAAATAATTTTCAACACTTTTCGAAACAATTACGGTTTAGTGATCTTCATCTGCGAAAAGCATGTGAAGCGGTTCCGGCAGCTCCGGAACATTTCCGGTTTTTCTTCCGGAAAATTCCCAAAAGTTTCCAGAATGATTCTGGCACCCTCCAAGAATTATCAGGCATGTGCCAAAACCAATTTGACTTAATGGTATCCCCTCAAACAACTTTTTAGTTTTACCGAAACTGTTCCGGTGTTCTCCTTGCGGAACTTTTCCGCTGTCCAAAACTTTTCCGGTGTGCGAAACTTTTTCGGTGATTTTCTCTCAGACTCCTTGTCTAGTGTTCAGCAGATAGATGACCCTTAAGCGTGTGACCCTATAGGTTCGGTGAAGCATAGACATGAACCGGAACCCTTTCCGATCAATGATCAACATCGGAGCCGTGGACACCCATATTGACCACTATACCCACACGAATGAATATTCGAGTGAACCTCTAGTTGCCGTGTGCTATTCCTGTTACTTCACGATATGTTACAAATACCCGAGGTGAGACATGTTGGCATCCCCGTGGATCAACAACTTGTCCACTATGCCAGTTACCTCGTTGTCGGTATTGTTCTCTTTTCTCGTTCCCGTGTTCTGGCATCCCCATGATCAAATCACAAAATGTCTGGCCAGACGATGATGGATACCGTAACACCGAGAGGGCCTAGAGATATCTCTCCATCGTCAGAGGAGCAAATCCCAATCTTGAGCTATCAAGTTACTTGACATACTTTTCCATGAACCCGTAAGCCGCCGTAATAGCCACCCATTTACGGATGACGTTTAACAAACCCCAAAGTTCATGAAGCAAGCATGAAGAAACTCAATACTCTCATGGTCTAAGGAATTATGCAAACATTAACTTCTCTGTGTTATTTACCATTAACTTATGACGAATGTATCCCATAGCATAACACCAATTCGGGTCGATTCAACACAAATGTTCTTCTAACATTGTGCCCTCAAAATTGTCGGCATAGCCATGCCCATGATCAGGAAAACAGGATTCATGCAATACTTGAGCCAGTCTTAGAGGCCAGACTAGGAATACAATTTATCGTTTATTATTCCACACGTGCATATGAGTCTTCCTTCACGCCTCGTGGTTATTGTAGACTCAAGAACCATAGCAGTTATGGCATGGAACATAAACCTAATTATGAACAGGGAGATAATCAATAACATTTATTATTGCCTCTAGGGCATATCTCCTACAGACTCCCACTTGCACTAGAGTCAATAATCTAGTCAATGCTAATGTACTTTACACCTATGGCATACTGGTGTAAAATATGCTTCGCTTGTGGTATAGCCTGATGTCCAACGGATCTGACAACTTCAGCTCCGTGTGTAACTTTGCATATCCTCGCGTTTTCACGCTATCACAAAATTCATACTTTGTGTGAACTTGGCTTTGCATATGTGTGAATCATTGGTCGAAACCTGATTCCTCAGACTGAGCTATGGAGCAACTATCTGCAATAGTGTCTCATAGACCAAAGCCATCTTGGAACCATACTAAGTTCATGAATGAACTATATGATTCAACAACTTCTTTGACGCTTCCAAAGCGTCAACATACTTAGCCTTTGTTACAGAATTCGCCACAGTATCTTGTTTGGAACAATTTCCAACTACCGTGCCACCATATTGTGTATTACACAAAACCCTTAACTTAAATCGAAAATTGCATGGAGCATTGATGAAGACTGTATCGATGTAATTACTTACAACGAGCACTTCATAATCTCTTCTTGCGGGAAACCATGTCATCAGTACTACTCTAGCACTTAATGACATCTTTCACTGTTGTCCTATGATCAGTACTTTGATACTTTGGTATCCATACTCGCAACAACTTTGGAGTATCAGACATATCTGGTTGTTTTACATACCATGGAATACATGATTAATCCAAACACAAGAGTGTGTGGAATCTCCATCATGTATTTTACTCATCAGTGTTTTAGGACACCGAGTCTTGCAAAAACTCTTTCCATGTGACTTAGGCAAGAATCACTCCTTGGCGTTTTAAATGCTAAAAAGTTTTAGCATCTTATCAATATGTATTCATAGCTTAGCCCCATTAGGTAAATCTATCTGCATAGATCATCATGCCTAATATTGAGGCTATTTAGCATCGAAAAACTATTTTCAAATGAAGTCTTAATTCGTGTCAAGAAATTCATTTCCAATTAACAATGTGTCAAGCACACAACGTTTTAGAAATATTATTATGCTCCCACTTACTTTCTTGAATCACAAGCATCTTCGTTACCCATTGATGAAGTCAAAAACCCTTTTTGACCATTTCATCAAACCACGAAGATTCCAACTCCATTTTGCTCTCTTCTGTCCATTGCTAGAACTCTGAAGTTTGCATACTTACTAGCATCCTCTGGATCAACAAATTACTTTGGACTGTATCACATACAAGTCATAGGTTTCATTTCCATCAAATGGAAATCCTTTTGTCATCCATGTTTCATATCTCATGATTGATATATGTATTAATTGCTAGTTCAACCCGAACCGACCTTAAGCATCGCTACGGTGAAACAACCTCATCGTAGTCAACTCCTTGAACTTGTTATTTCAACAAGTCGAGCTTTATGGATAAAACATTTTTATCTGTATCAGTTTTTAGTTCCATAAATATTCGTTAGACTCTAAGTCCTCTGAAAGGTGTATCAAGGTTTTAATCTTGAATCACTTATATGGAAACTATCTCGGATTGTATTGACATTTAGCCAATCTTGGAGTCAGGGCCCATCAACGCTTCCTTGTGTATTGTAGGTATACTGTTGTCTAACAACAATATCTCGTTTGCGCACCTGATAGGTTTGCACGAGCTTTGCCTACGTGGTTCAGTTGCACGTTCGACCGAAGTTCATACATTTTATTGTAGATACTTCCGTATCAGTCGTAGTAGGAAAACAATGGAATCACTTGCAGGGTTTCTTTCCTTTGAACCGATGACGAAGATACTGGTTATCTCGTCGAGTTGCACTGTCCTCCCACTCACCTTTTGTAAGAACTATTCTCTTTAAAAGCATACCATTTTGTGGCAAAACCCTTTGCCTCAGTATAGTGGTGGGGGAATACCCAATGACTTGGGATAACCATACAAAGTAGCACTTGTCTGATTTGGAATAGGTTTGTAACCTTTTACACAAGACCTATATTCCAAATGTTAAGAAAAGATATAACATGGTTGGGCATACCATACCATGGCGTCATTTCAACAGACCTTATGGATCTCTTTTCAGTGTAAAAGCCGTAGTCTCTAAAGCATCACTCTATAAAAGGGATAATGGCAAATCTACTTATGTCATCTTTGATCTTACCATGTCATAAATGGTTTGATTACATCTTCATGGACTTTCCACTTGCAGTGGTGTTCTGAGAGGTGCAAGTTATGAAACTCTTTTCACAACTCATCAGACATTCGCTAAACTTGTAACTCAAATATTCCTTTCCGTAATCAAATCGCAGAAACATAACTTTCTTGTTACAATAACTTCTACTTCATTTTTGAAAACCTTTCGAATGATTTCAAAAGATCCAGACTTACGTCTCATCAAGTAAGTATCCATATATCTACTTGAGTCATTTCTGAAGATAGATAAATCCACTACTTGCAACAACATTTATTAGACTACATACATCATAATGTATGATCACCAATATGTTCTTTGCTCATTCCTTATGGCCTGTGAACGGTATTTCAGTCACTTCACTTTTCGGAGGAAAGTTGCAAGTGTCAGATGATTCAAAATCAAACAACTTCAAAATCCATCATAATGGAATTTTCCATGCGGGTTTCTCCAATGTGACCAAATGCAGTGCCACACTTGTGTGGTATTCTTTTAGTCTTGCGACATTTAGCGTTAGTGTTTATGGATGTATCATATAACCATCAATATTCATAACATACATCCCATCTAGGATGGAAGCATGGCCCTTCATTTTATTCATAATACTGAACAACAATTGTTGTTTTTATGAACAACTCTATTGCAACAAACATGGTGCAATGGGCTAGAGTGTATGAAACTCTAAAATGAATTATGAAAGTAAACCTAGAGGTAATGTATTATTATCAATATTCATAGCATACGTCTCATTCATAATGGAAGTATGGCCCTTATGCTATTCATAACACCGAACGTCAAAAGTTCTCTTATGAACAACCTTCTTGCAAGATACCTTATGCAAAGGGATAGAGTGTGCAACTCTAAATGAATTATGAAAGTAAATACATAGGGAATACACCGATGGAAGGCATAGTAACATTTACTATGTTCCCTGCGTGTATCTAAACCTCATCCCTGGCTAGTCTTTCAGGCCATAGTAGTTCTTACATCGAGTTGCAACAGAATGCAATCGAGCGGGTATCTTTGTGATTAACTCACAATACCGAAGAATTAATGATTAACGTGTTTAACCATAATTCCCAAGAACTATATCTTTGACCAGCCTTCTATACATCAAAAACTTGTATGACATTCATACATGAGCTGGATATTCGAGTCTTCTTTCCTTTTGCCATTATACTTCTAACAGTTTAACTTTTAGTATTTCTCCTACTCTTAGAAGAAGCATCCAACTTAAGAGTGGCGTTAGCCCTGGACTTCCTAGACGTGAAAGTCTCACTAACACCCTTAGGACACTTCCTTTCTCTTTAAGTTGTTGTTTTATTCACCTTTCATCATATGACAGGCGTTCTCCTGGATCCCTCTCTTATCAGTCTAATGCATAGTAAACTTTTTTACTAGTAGTTTGCAAACAAACATTGCTTTGGATATCTCATATCTTTTAGCCTTTGTCTTTCTTTGAAAATGATTTTCAGATTCCATGAATATCACATAACTATCCAAACTTTCGAAGTTCGGGTCTCATGGAAGCAAACATATTGCACTCTGACTGAAAAAGGAATTCTAGCTTTTGGATCGAAGGACAAGAGTCATATCATCCATAGCATTAGCGGGAGAATACCAAAAGCATGCGATAGGACAAAGTCCTTCTCGGCACTCTTGATGACAATCCTCACATTACGTTACCAACCGTAAAGTTTTAACCAGATATTTAACAGCTATTCAATTTTAATAGGGAAGGTGGAAACGCGCGCCATTATTCTACAACTATTATGCAAATCACACTTAGACACTGTTCAAAATTAATTGCACTGAGAATTAAAAAAGTTAATTCTATAGTGCGCTCCCACTCAAATCAATATCTCTCATAGTTGATTTTGAGTGATGCAAGACCCAACTTTCAATTCAACATCAAGGATGTAACCATCTCAAGTGACGAGAATTTCGATTGGTAGGCCAACTTGCCAATCACATCTCTATGTGACTCTTGTTCATCTTTCGATGCGTGTGTTCCGAGCTCATGACTTTCATGCCTGAACATCAAGACAACCAAGTGATCTCGCTGCGAGGTCTCAACTCACCCGCCTCACACTTCTCTAATTGTTCGTACCCATGTAACCATGTGATAGCCCGAAGAGATAGGTGCCGTGATGGTGCTACACTTGGGAGAACACTAACTACTTGATATTTTGTGAGAGATCACCCTAATAAAAAGCGGCTACTGCGCAATCAAGAAGGGTGCATCAAGAGGGATAAACATCTCAGGCAATTCATAATAGCATGATATGGTATAGCCCTTTCTGACGGAGAAGTCTTTCTTCCTTCGTCTTTGGCATTCGCGTCGGTGTTCACCTTCACGAAGATTGCCACCACCTTGTCGATGCACCAGATAATATTGCTATCTCTATAGCTAATAAAATAAGTGCATTACTTAAGGTTGACTCGCAGGTCATTAAAGTGACAATCATATGGCTCCAGCCATCATGCCGAATCATGACACGCAGGTCATGTTAATATTACATCATATAGTCATCTCATACATAATCAAATTAATATGAGCATTGCTATACCACATCATATGCACATGCAAACCATCCTGCAAAACCAAGTTAGACGCCTCTAATCGGTTCATGCAAAAATTTGTTTTACGTGGCTTCTAAGGTTTTGAAACAAACCGAATCTACCAACGTCCATCATCAAGTATGATAATTCAAGTTGCTAGATTAACTTTCCAGGGTGTATAAAACACGAGATAATAAAATCTCGAGCCCCATACTAAACTTTGTCATACGCGTGATCCCCGTGCAGATCACATCTGCATTGCCCTTTCGTCTGCAAAACATCCATCTTTCTCAACTATGGTGGAACCCAAAGAACTGTTAGCACTTCGTTGATCTGTCAATCAGCATACTCAGGAGCAGCATGAAAGGATCGCGGATTGCTAGAACTTTGTGAGATTCAACCATTCCGTCAAGATCAGGACTATGCAAATTCAGGGGAAGCAAAAGGAACATCGGGTAACATATTTCATATGCTACCCGCACAAATAATTTTCAGCAATAGATCTCATCTACTACCTAATTATATTGTGCAACACCCATATATCTCTATGTATTCTAGATCGCAACCTGCATCTACGCATAGCACGGCTCTTGATGCCACTGTTGGGGAACGTAGCAGAAAACAAAAATTTCCCGACCTACGCACCAGCCCAGGACCACTATGGAGACTGCATACAAGGTTTGATCATTTTCATTACCGACTCGTAGCGCAGCGGAAGTAGAGTCGATGACGATCGGCGGTGCAGATCCCCGCAGCTAGGATTTACAACCTCCCAACCGCGAGGATGTATACCCTCATCTGCCCCTCAGACAGCCCTCCGGGAGGCGGTCAGACAGTCCCCCGGATGGTATCGCGGACAGCCCTTCGGGAGGACCTCCAAAACTTGGACTGTCACTCGGACAGCCCTTCAGGAGGACCTTCGAAACTCGGACGGTCACACGGACAGCCCTTCGGGAGGCACTCTCGTACTAAGACTAAAACTACGATCTCTCTACAGAGTTGCACACATACGGTGTCATCTATCCAGCAGGGCTTCGCCGTCCAGAACTAGTTCCTGCTGGAACCCAGACAGCCTTTCGGCTCTACGAAACTATTTCGCTGGGAGGGAGAGAAGAAGCCAGATCATTGCAATGGCACTTGTATGTGAGAAGGAGTGAGTTTTGGGCTGCCCCCTCCACCTCTATTTATAGGAGAAGGAGGGGTGGAGGGGCTAAAATTTCAGCCACATCCATCCATGTCATCTCCAAGATATTTTGGAGCAAAAGCCCAAAAAGGTGGCTTTCCAAAAAGTAACCATAAAGCTGATTTCACTATTCACGACGACATTTTTCAGCGTCTGATCGAACTGAAAAATGAGTCTTATTATTCCACACGTGCATATGAGTCTTCCTTCAAGCCTCGTGGTTATTGTAGACTCAAGAACCATAGCGGTCATAGCATGGAACATAAACCTAATTATGAATAGGGAGATAATCAATAACATTTATTATTGCCTCTAGGGCATATCTTCTACAGTAGCATATGAATACGCCTGAAGCTATAAAGCACTGGAGCGAGGAAAGAATAGATGGTGAGAGATCGTGCCCCAAAGATATCGAAGAACACGAAGGAGATGGTTATAGTGAACTGAAGTGGGAGCAGAGACAAACTGACTTAGAATATGAACCAGATAAGAGATATCCGGGTGAGTGATAGCTAGATAGACAAGACTCCCAACAAGATGACGATAACGTGTCGGATCAGGCAAGGGGTCACCATCAGTATCACGGAGGTGAACATTGAGCTCCATGGGAGTTTTAATAGTGCACTCATTAGTAAGAGCAGCACGAGCAACAAGATCATGTATATACTTTTCCTAGGATATAAAAAATCCATCAGAGGTAGAAGAGACTCCAATCCCAAGAAAGTAGCGAAGAGGTCCAAGATCAAACATAAGAAACTGCTCACTAAGACGGGCCTTTACAAAGGCAATATACTCAGGGTCGTCGCCAATGATGATCATGTCATCGACATAGAGAAGAAGAAGATTCCATCCACAAGGTGAAAGGTGGACAAACAACGCTAGATCATGAGCACTCGCTGAAAAACCAACCATAGTCACCACAGAGGCAAAACACTCAAACCAGGCACAGAGGGCTTGCTTAAGGCCATGGAGAGAGCGACGAAGACGACATACCATGCCATCAGGAACAGAATACCCAGGTGGTGGTTCCATGTAGACCTCCTCACGCAACTCACCATTAAGAAAGGCATTCTTAACATCAAGTTGAGATACAGACCGGTGGCGTGTAGAGGCCACGACAAGAAGTGTACGAACAGTGGTCATATGGGCCACATGAGCAAAAGTCTCGTCGTAATCACGACCATGCTCCTGCTGAAAGCCACGAGCCAGAAGACGAGCTTTGTAATGCTCAAGAGAGCCATCAGAGCGAGTCTTAACCTTGTAGACCCACTTACAAGTGATGGGACGAACACTTGGAGGAAGAGAAACAAGATCCCATGTACCGGTGCGCTCAAGAGCAGCAATCTCCTCTGCCATCGCAAACTGCCAGTCAGGATGAACAACAACCTAACGATAAGAAGTCGGCTCAAGAACAGTAGCACCAACGGTTGAAAAACCATAGCGATCAACATGCGAAAGCGGACGATAACGCAAGCCATAGGTAGGCAGAGACGAGGATGACGACACATCAGTAGACGCATCCACATTACGTGAACGATGAGTATAATACTGAGGAAAAGACGGGAGAATACAAGGAGGAATCTCCAGAATAGGCGAGGGTGACAGAGAAGACATCGGGATGAAGGTGTAGAATCCTATGATAAGTGAGGTGTGGAAAGCATGGGAGATGATGGCGTCAAATCTGCAATAGTTGGAGAAGCAAGAACATTAGGACAGACAGGCAAGGGCTCAATAGGAGAGATAGGTGTGTCAGGAAAAGTGAGGAAAGGTATATCCTCCACTACAAAGCTCGAGGAAGATGGACGCGGGTAGAAGGGACGAGACTCATAAAAAGTCACATTGCGAGAAATACGCATCCGACGACCGACATGATCCCAACAATGATATCCCTTATGCTCATTGCTATAACCTAAGAAGACACACTCAACTGACTAAGGGGCTAGTTTAGTGCGTTCGCGAGGGGTAATAAGAACATAGCAAACACAACCAAACAAATGAAGTTCCGAGTAATCGGGAGAATGATCAAAGAGATGCTCAAAAGGAACGCCACCCTGCAAAGAAGTGGACGGCTGAAGGTTGATGCGATAAGTGGCAGTGGAGACAACCTCAACCCAAAAGTGAGGCAGAAGATGTTGGGGAACGTTGTGTTGGAAATATGCCCTAGAGGCAATAATAAATTAGTTATTATCATATTTCCTTGTCCATGATAATCGTTTATTATCCATGCTATAATTGTATTGATCGGAGACTTAGATACATGTGTGGATACATAGACAACACCATCTCCCTAGTATGCCTCTAAATAGACTAGCTCGTTGATCAAAGATGGCTATGGTTTCCTAGTCATGGACATGAGATGTCATTTGGTAATGGGATCATATCATTAGGAGAATGATGTGATGGACAAGACCCAAACTACAAACGTAGCATATGATCGTGTCAGTTTATTGCTATTGTTTTCTGCATGTCAAGTATCTGTTCCTATGACCATGAGATCATGCAACTCACTGACACTGGAGGAGTGCCTTGTGTGTATCAAACGTCGCAACCTAACTGGGTGACTATAAAGGTGCTCTATAGGTATCTCCGAGGGTGTCTGTTGAGTTGGCATGGATCAAGACTGGGATTTGTTACTCCGTGTGACGGAGAGGTATCTCAGGGCCCACTCGGTAATACAACATCACAATAAGCCTTGCAAGCAATATGACTAAGTGTTAGTCACGGGATCTTGTATTACGCAACGAGTAAAGATACTTGCCGATAACGAGGTTGAACTAGGTATGGAGATACCGACGATCGAATCTCGGGCAAGTAACATACCGAAGAACAAAGGGAACATCATACGGGATTAACTGAATCCTTGACATAGAGGTTTGACCGATAAAGATCTTTATATAATATGTAGGAACCAATATTGCATCCATGTCCCGCTATTGGTTATTGACTGTAGAGGTGTCTCGGTCATGTCTACATAGTTCTCAAACCCGCAGGGTCTGCACACTTAAGGTTCGGTGACGTTTAGGTAGTATAGAGTTATGTATGGTGGTGACCGAAGGTTGTTCGGAGTCCCGGATGAGATCTTGGATGTCACGAGGCGCTCCGGAATGGTCCGGAGGTAAAGATTTATATATAGGAAGTCCTGTTTTGGTCACCGGAAAGGTTTCGGGCTCATCGGTAGTGTACCGGGAGACCATCGGGAGGGGTATTTCGACCCAAGAGGCTACATGGGCTGTGGGAGAGTAAATACCAGCCCCTAGTGGGCTGGTGGAAGTCCCACACAAGGCCCATGCAGCTGGGAAGAAAAGCCCAAAGAGAAAAAGGTGGAAAAAGGCAAAAAGGTAAAAATAAGGAGGAGTCCTAGTCCTACTAGGATTGGAGGAGGAATCCTCCAATCCTCCTTGGTTCGGACGACCCAAGGGCTGGATCCTTGGGAGGCAAGCCTCCTCCTCTCTTACTCCTATATATACTAGAGGTTTTAGGGTTTTTGGCACTAGTTTTTTAGCCACGTGCTACCCGTTCCTCCAGTGCATAGTTTCTCCTCTAGATCGGATTTCTGCAGTGCTTAGGCGAAGCCCTGCCGGAATAGCTCCACCACCATCGTTGGAGCACCGTCATGCTGCCAGAGAACTCTTCTACCTCTCCGCTCCCTCTTGCTGGATCAAGAAGGTGGAGATCGTCATCAAGCTGTACATGTGATGAACGCGGAGGTGCCGTCCATTCGGCGCTAGATCGGAAGGACCGTGATCAAGATCGCGGGACGGATCGTGATGAGATCGCAGGACGGATCATGATTGGATCGCGGGATGGATCGTGATGAGATCGCGGGATGCTCGGCGATATGGATCGCAAAGACGTTCGACTACACCAACCGCGTTTCTTAACGCTTCCCGCTTAGCGATCTACAAGGGTATGTAGATCCACTCTCCCTCTCGTAGATGCTCATCACCATGGATAGATCTTGCGTGTGCATAGGAATTTTTTTCCCATGCAATGTTCCCCAACATTATTATGCTATTTTATATTATTTTTGGGACTAACCTATTAATCTAGAGCCTAGTGCGAGTTTATGTTTTTTTCCTTGTTTTTGAGTTTCGCAAATAAGGAATATTAACGGGGTCCAAATGGAACAAAACCTATGGAATGGTTTTTTCTGGAAAATATGGAAGCCACGAGACTTGAGAACCAAGGCAGAGGAGCTGCCACGGGGCCACAAGCCCGCTTGCCGTGGCCAGGGGGCCACCCGTGCCGGGCAAGCTTGTGGGCCCCTGGCAACTCTCCTAACCCTAATCTTCAGCCTATAAATACCCAAATATTCCATCATTATCGAAAAACAAGCGACAAAAACACTTTTCCGCAGCCAGAAGCCTCCATTCCCGAGAGATCCAATCTTGGAGCCTTTTTCGATAATCTGTCGGAGGGGGATTCGATCACGGGGGGCATCTACATCAACTCCATTCCCCTCCGATGATGCGTGAGTGGTTCACCATGGACCTAAGGGTCCATATCTAGTAGCTAGATTTCTTCTTCTCTCTCTTTGCTTCTCAATACCATGTTCTTCATGATCTTCATGGAGATCTATCTGATGTAATACTCTTTTGCGGTGTGTTTGTCGAGATCCGATGAATTGTGGGTTTATGTTCAGATTATCCATGAATATTATTTGAATCTTTCCTGAATTCTTATATGCATGATTTCATATCTTTGCAAGTCTCTTCGAGTTATTGGTTTGGTTTGGCCAACTAGATTGGTAATTCTTGCAATAGGAGAAGTGCTTAGTTTTGGGTTCAATCTTGTGGTGTCCTCACCTAGCGACAAAGTAGGGGTAGCGAGGCACGTATTGTATTGTTGCCATCAAGGGTAAAAAGATGGGGTTTTCATCATATTGCTTGAGTTTATCCCTCTACACCATGTCATCTTACTTAATGTGTTACTTTGTTCTTCATGAACTTAATACTCTAGATGCAGGCAGGAGTCGGTCGATGTGTGGAGTAATAGTAGTAGATGCAGAATCATTTCGGTCTACTTGTCACGGACGTGATGCCTATATGCATAATCATTGCCTTGGATATATTCATAATTATTCTCTTTTCTATCAATTGCTCAACAGTAATTTGTTCACCCACCGTAATACTTGCCACCATAAGAGAAGCCATCTAGTGAAACCTATGGCCCCCCGGGTTTATTTTCCATACTGTATTTTCAGATCTAAAACCAAAAACACCAAAAACACTTGCTGCATTGTTTTTTTACTTTTACTTTTACTTTCCTTTCAAGCATCCTATTATATCTATCTCTACTAGATCTCATCCTTGCAAATAACCGTGAAGGGATTGACAACCCCTTTATAGCGTTGGGTGCAAGAGTTTGATTCCTTGTGCAGGTATATCTATTGGTGGCTCGCTTGTATCTCCTACTGGATTGATACCTTGGTTCTCAAAAACTGAGGGAAATACTTATCTACTTTGCTGCATCAAACCGTTCCTCTTCACGGGAAACCAACACATGCTCAAGAAGTAGCAAGAAGGATTTCTGGCGCCATTGCTGGGGAGTTACATAGCAAGTCAAGAACACCAAGTACCCATCACAAAATCATCTCTTGCATTTACATTATTTGCCATTTGCCTCTCGTTTTCCTCTACCCCACTTCTAAAATGATTTTCAAAAAGATTTGCCTTTCGCCCTTTTTTGTTCATCTCCCCGTTTGCTTTTTGCTTGCTTGAGTGCTTGATTGCTTGCTTTGTCATGATGAATCAAGAGAATACCAAGTTGTGTGACTTTTCCAATACTAATAATAATTATTTTATTAGTACTCTGATTTCTCCCTCCACTAGTGCGGAATCTTATGAAATTAATGCTGCTTTGCTCAATCTTGTTATGAAACAACAATTTTCCGGCCTTGCTAATGAAGATGCCGCATCCCATCTAAATACTCTCGTTGAGTTGTGTGACATGCAAAGAATGAAGATGTGGATAATTATATTGTTAAATTGAATCTATTTCCGTTCTCACTACGAGATCGTTCTAAAACTTGGTTTTCATCTTTGCCTAAAAATAGTATTGATTCATGGAATAAGTGTAAAGATGCTTTTATTTCCAAGTACTTTCCGCCCGCTAAGATCATCTCCCTTAGGAACGATATAATGAATTTTAAGAAACTTGATCATGAACATGTTGCACAATCTTGGGAGAGGATGAAACTTATGAGTAGGAATTGCCCCGCGCATGGTTTGAGTTTATGGATGATTATACAAATTTTCTATGCTGGATTGAATTTTGCTTCTAGGAATCTCTTAGATTCCACCGCGGGTGGAAATTTTATGGAAATCACATTAGGAGAAGTTACTACACTCTTAGATAATATTATGGCAAATTACTCTCAATGGCACATCGAATGATCTCCTACTAGTAAAACAGTGCATGCTATTGAAGAATTTAATACTTTGAGTGAAAAGATGGATGAATTGATGAAATTGTTTGCTAGTAAGAGTGCTCCTATTGATCCTAATGATATTCCTTTGTCTTCTTTGATTGGAAATAATAGTGAATCTATGGATGTGAATTTTGTTGGTAGGAACAATTTTGGTAATAACGCTTATAGAGGTAATTTCAATGCTAGACCGTTTCCTAGTAATTCCTATAATAATTATGGTAATTCATACAGAAATTCTTATGTAAATTATAATAAGATACCCTCTTATTTTGAGAGTAATATTAAAGAATTCATTAGTACGCAAAAAGGTTTCAATGCTATGATTGAAGAAAAATTTCTCAAGATTGATGATTTGGCTAGAAACGTTGATAAAATTTCTCTTGAGATTGATTCTTTAAAAATTAGATCTATTCCACCCAAGCATGATATTAATGAATCTTTAAAATCTATGAGAATTTCTATTGATGAGTGTAAGGAAAGAATCGCTAGAGCTCGTGCTAAGCGTGAATGGCTTGAAAAAGTATGTTCTCGTGCTAATATGGATGAAGATCTTAAAGTGATTGATGTGACTCCTATTGAATCTTTGTTTTATAATATTAATATTGATAAGAATGGAACTATAGATGAGTCAACTTTAGTTAAAATGCGCCCCAATGATTCGAAGTTTTAGATCTTGATGCTAAGATTGATAAAAGTGGGATTGAAGAGGTCAAAACTTTAAATAGCAATGAACCCACTCCTTTGGATTTAAAAGACTTTAATCATGGTAGATGATCTTTGATTGATTGTATTTCCTTGTTGCAATCCATGTTGAATTCTCCTCATGCTCATAATCAAAACAAGGCTTTTAATAAACATATTGTTGATGCTATGATGAAGGGTTTTGAGGAAAAACTTGAGTTGGAAGTTTCTATACCTAGAAATCTATATGATGAGTGGGAACCTACTATTAAGATTAATATTAAATATTATGAGTGCCTTGCTTTGTGTGATTTGGGTGCTAGCGTTTCACTATTCCAAAAACTTTATGTGATGTGTTAGGTTTCCGTGAATTTGATGATTGTTCTTTAAATTTGCATCTTGCGGATTCCACTATAAAAAACTATGGGAAGAATTAATGATGTTCTTATTGTTGCAAATAGGAATTATGTGCCCATAGGTTTCATTGTTCTTGATATATATTGCAATCTTGCATGTCCTATTATTCTTGGTAGACCTGTCCTTAGAACGATTGGTGCAATGATTGATATGAAGGAAGGGAATATTAGATTCTAATTTCCATTAAGGAAAGGCATGTAACACTTTCCTATAAATAAAATAAAATTACCTTATGAATATATGATGAGATATACTTATGGATTGCATACCAAAGATGACAATACCTAGATCTATTGTGTTTTGCCTAGCTAGGGGCGTTAAACAATAGCGCTTGTTGGGAGGCAACCCAATTTTACTTTGCTTTAAGCTTTTTGCTTCTATTTTGGTGTGTTTGGCACATTATTAATTCTGTAGTAATTGTGTTTTTGTGTTTAAATTAGTGTTTGAGCCAAGTAAAACCTTTGGGGTGATCTATGGTAGTTGTTGATTTGATCTTACTGGAAAACAGAAACTTTTTCGCTCAGTCCAGGATTTTTATGAATTTTTAAAGAGTCAAATTGAGATGGAAATTTTGCACAGTATTGGTATACAATTTTCCCTGGTTTTCCTAATTTTTCATAATTTTTACAGTTCCAGAAGTATTCGAAGTTTACAGATTGCTATAGATTGTTCTGTTTTTGACAAATTCTATTTTCTTTGTGTTGTTTGTTTATTTTGATGTATCTATGGGTCGTATCGGGGGGTATGAGTCATGGAAAAGTTAGAATACAGTAGTTATGACACAAATATAAATAAGTAATGAGTTCATAACAGTACCTAAAGTGGAGATTTATTTTTCTTATACTAACAGATCTCATGAGTTTTCTGTTGAGTTTTGTGTTGTGCAGTTTTCAAGTTTTGGGTAAAGATTTGATGGACTATGGAATAAAGAGCGGCAAGAGCCTAAGATTGGGGATGAACATGGAACCCCAACTCATATTCAAGGATACCAAAAAGCCTAAGCTTGGGGATGCCCCGGAAGGCATCCCCTCTTTCGCCTTCAACCCATCGATAAATTTACTTGAGGCTATATTTTTATTCACCACATGATATGTGTTTTGCTTGGAGCATCTTGTATGATATGAGTATTTGCTTTTTATTTTTCCACAATCATCCTTGCTTCACACATATTTTGAGAGAGACACGCTGAATCGTGAATTTGTTAGAATACTCTATGTGCTTCACTTATTTCTTTTGAGCTAGGCAATGTATAATACTTCACTTATATCTTTTTAGAGCATGGTGGTGTTATATTTGATAGAAATTATTGAGCTATCTTTCCTCACTTATACTATTTTGGGAGTTTTTTAACAGCATGGTAATTTGTTTAGGTTATGAATTTAGTCCTAATATAATGGCATCCAAGAGGGATATAATAAAAACTTTCATATTAGGTGCATTAACAACTATGAGAAGTTGGATTCCTTGCATATAGTTTTGAGATAATAGGGATGGTAATATGAGAGTCACGCTGGTGAGTAGTTGTGAATTGAAGATATACGTGTGTTAAAGCTTGGGATTCCCGTAGCATGCACGTATGGTGAGCCGCTATGTAACGAAGTCGGAGCATGACTTGTCTAATGATTGTCGACCTTTGTGTGAGGGTCAGGAGCACACGATGGTTAACTCCTACCAACCTGTAGCGACCCGACTCAAAACGAGTCAAGCCTCTGTGTTTTCTGTGCCATCCCTGGATCAGTATGCTGGCACACACAGTACATCAATGTATATATCAAAGTGCAATCACATGTAATTAACGTAAAACTAATATATACCTTAAAATAGCAACGGATACAGTCAACGGGAGTGGAGTCCCAATAACACCAACGGCAGGTTGAGTGCGGACCGTAACCCTGAATCGTACTCTTACCCGTCGTAGAAGAGTATCTGCAACATAAGACGTTGCAGCCGTGTAGGTGAGTACATGGAATGTACTGGCAAGATCACCATAGTAGAACAGAAGAATAAACTATACTATATGCAATAAGGCTTTATGGCTCTGTGGCTATGTTTTTGCATAAAAGCTGATTTTGTTTTCCTACAACAAAGGAATATCAGGAATTTCACTATGGAGTTACCTATCATGACATGGTTCCGCCAACCAATGTCTCAATGCCCATAAGTATCATTAAGTTGCCCACAATTAGTTATCAGTCCAGTGTTGAGAGTTCAGAGATAGATCCAAGTCTAGAAGCTCAAATTGTCCGTAACCGGGGACACGGCTAATCGATTAGGTTTAACTCTGCAGAGTGTTGTGTACTTTACCCACAAGATTCTTTCCCTCCTGGTAAGTCCTCGCACTGCCTGGTGTTTGAGAATAGGATGAAAGAAACATGGTCTTTCAGAGTGCTTCCCTGTCTGTCCGGCAGTGCCCATCCAATCCTAACATCGACTACATCTCGTAGCACTGCCCAGCAGAGTCACAACAAAGATCAACCAAGCCAGAGCCCATAATGACTTGTGGCTACACAGGTAAGCTTCCGGGCATGAAGTATTCATCCTTCTCTTTGAGTCTGGGTGAAGCTTTCCGCAAGATGTCATGGCGCTTCTCCATGCATCCTGGCCACTCACTGATTTCTCCAGGGTGCCCAATCAACCATCCTTCACCCAGTAGTGTGTATTGAAAACTTGTCTTCTCGAGTCTTGAAGTCTTGAGGTCTTGAAGATGTAGGACTTGAAGATGTCTTCCTGAAGTTGTCGTCTTGACGTAGAGTCCTTCTTCACACCACTCACGAACACTCATACCAATCCCCGTCTACTTTAGCATAGCATAAAAATAACTAACGTTCCCGGGGCTTTAGTAACCAGTGGTGGGTTCCTACCTCATGCATTCTACTCAACTACAAGAATTTCAATAACACTACGGGAGGGATTTGTTGAATTATGTCACTACATGCAAATAAAAACATGGGTATGAAATAGATGGTCAAAGTGAACTTGCATGTACTGTTGATGAAGATAAAGATCGCTCTCAGAAATAACTTGATAGACTATTCGTCACTCTCCGATGAAAATCTATATAAACAAGCATTGCATTCATACAAGCAATCATACTAACAATCAATTCTAACAATCAAAAGTAACTCAAAACAAAAGCAACAAGGTTGATGAAAGAAATACTTAAGACAAAGTTGAAACACAAAACTCCAACAAATTCAAAAGTAACACAAAACCCAAAACAAAGTAAAATATAATAAAAGGATTTTATTAAATATTTTGCTAGCAAAATGAATTACTTTTGAAAGACAACTAAAACTATGAAAACAACATCCTAAACAACATAAGTGTTTGCCTAATGAACACAACTACAAGCACAACCATAACTAAGAGAAAACAAATTATGAAACAACTAAGTTAACAGACATTAATTAATAAAAATCTTTATTACAAAACAGAATTAGATCATCTAAAACTTTTGGGAAAGGAGTTTCTATAAAAACTAAATTGTTTTATAAAACATTACCTAATGATGAAGAATATAGTTCCTATAATAATAGAGTAAATCTAAACTATTTTTGTTTAAAACATTTCTTAACAGAAAGGAATTACTACAAATTTCATTTGAAAACAGAATCTAATTACTTAAAACTTTGTTAAAATTAACTATTACTAACTAGTCTGTTTTTATCAAACTATGCTTAGTTAAAATATAATGTTCCTATAACAACATAGTAATAAACTAAGAATTTTTTTTAAGAGCAAGTATAAATCCTAAATTTAGAACAACAGAACTAAATGAAATCTAAAACATAATATAAATCATATTCAGATTTTCAAAATAACTAAAGAAAAATTAAACTAACTAAACAACATAGGAACTAAACAGAATCTGTTTTAGTTGAAAACACTATTTTAAAATATTCTAGAAATTCTCAAACTCTTCCTAATGATAAATAATATCACTAGTGACAATTAGCAAAAAGAATCAATCAAAAATACATTTTAAAACTCAAGATATTCAGAAAACAAAATTTAAATCTAATTTGTTTAAATTCAAATTTAAATGTTCAAACATGGTCAAATTTGGTATCTACAGAAACTATATAAACATTGTGACCTAATGCAAAAATAATCAATTAAAAACACTTAAAAAAATAAAAGATATACTAAAAACAAAATCAGGACTATTCTGTTTTTATAACAAAACAGAAAATAAAAATCCTATAACTAACGGACAGGGGGGGTGACGTGGCATCTTCTGATTGGTCAAAGGGGTGCGCGCGCAGTGTGTTATGGGCGGACGACCGATCGCTAGGGGAAAACGATTCGCGAAATGAAATTTCTAATCGTGGCCGTTCATCTGGATCCGACGGTTGAGGGGGTGGTGGAGCTCACCGTGGTGGTTGCCGCCGGCGACGAAGTTTTTCCGGCGAGGCAGGGGCGTCGAGGTTGATGTGGGCGGCGCTCCGGTGGTCTTCGGCATCGGGGAAAGGGCCCATTCGATGTGCGCGATCGTGGCGATGACGATGGTGGCGTCGGCGAGGCTCGAGGGCGACAGGAGCAAGCGGCACGAGCTCCGGGGCGGCTCGGTGGAGGTGGGGCTCCGGCGAGGTCGTCGGGGACGGCGTTCCAGGGGCGGTGAAGCACGGGCAGGGGGATGGGGCGGTGCGCACGGGTGCGGGGAGGTCGAAGGAGGCCTCGAGAGGGCTCGGGGATGGCTGGGTGGTGCGGTGGCGCAGAAATGGCGCGGCGGCCGTGGTGAAGTCCGGCGAGAAATCCCGGCGAGGAGAGGGGGTCCGGCGATGGGGCAAAGGGTGGAATGGCCAGAGGGGTCCTTGGGCTTATATAGGAGGGGTTGGGCGGTCCGAAAGGAAGGAGGGGAGAGAAATCCGGCGAGGGGAGCATCAGCGAGGTCGTCGGGGAGAAGGGGGAGGAAGGTGACCGCGCGGGAGAGTAAATCGGGCGGCGGGTCCCACACGTCAGCGAGAGGGAGGGAGAGACGGCAGTGTCGGTTGGCCGCAATTTAGGAAACTCGGGAGGAGGTTTAGGTAAGTGGGCCGACCGGACATTTATAAAGTTTAAAAACTTTCCTTTTTATTTTTATCAGAGAATCAAAATCATTAAAGGGCCATAAATACTTTTCCAACAAAACAAAAGTTTTATACCAAAATTATCAGCAGAATAAATTTCATTTAATGGACATTTTTATTCTGTCAAATTTAATACTTTAAAAAAATATTTTTTTCAGAAAATTGCCTAATTGGCTTTATTTATTTTTGCAAATTTATTTTTCATACAACCCCTTGGGTTTTATGATTCAAAACTTCACAAATAACCCCCTGGTTTTGGAGTGTCATATTTACTCCCCTCAAATTTTTGACAAGGGTTTGAATACTTTGAAAACTTGAATAGGAACCAAATATGAAATGGGTTCCAAAATAATTCAGAGGCACTTTCAAATTCTTTTAAACTCCCAACTCATATTTCACACATTTGAAAAAGTCATATTATCCTCTCTCATGAAAATCATTGAGTTGCATAAAGTTTTCTGAATTTGAAATATTTTCAAATGGGAATTCAAATCACATGGGAAAGTCATTTTATTCCCTCTCATTCAAAAGTTTCAAAAAGTTTCAAATTTTCACTCACTTTCAATCACTCAAGCAAACAAACAATCATTCTAATAATTATTATAACATTCCAAAATTTGGGATGTTACAAACCTACCACACTTAAAATGAATCTCGTCCTCGAGATTCGGAGGGGCTAGCAAGAAAAGGTTAGGGTTTGGGGGTCTTCTAACAAATCCACCAACCAAGAAGGTGTGGGGTATTCCAACAAGACTCCATTGACCTGGGAATGTGGGTCTACCACACTTAAAATGAGAGTTACTGGTCCCTCAAAATCTTGGTAGTCATCTGGGTGCATCTGTCTGTTCACCTTCTTCACGATAGCTTCTTCGGTGATGCTATTCCGTTATATCAAAATCTTGTGTCCTCATAACAACTTGTATTTCCTCCGATACTGGGTCTTCTTAACTGACAGGTCTCGTGATCATTCTAAATAACTTATTGATGATCTCATGGTGGTCTACCATTAGTGGTTATCCTGCAGTGAAATGGGTCTTGGCTTCATTCCTCACCGTAAAATTCCTACGTGTGACAGCAACTGTCATGTACAAGGGTTTTCTTCATACCATTCTAAGGCTTAAACAAAAGCTTTCAAAGAACGTCGTCTCTTTACTATGGGTAAGTCACTCAGATTTACCATTCCGAATAGCAAGAGAATGATAAGAGAAGTCGTCATGGTGGCCAAGCCATGTCACACTCAAATCATTACCTTGTATAAGGTTTAGTGAATCTCGTATTCTAACACTTGGGCTTCCTCACAAGCATTGCAGAAAATTTCTCTTGTCAATGAACGAAGTTCGAATAAATCCATTTATTTCTGCAAGCCGAACAAAAACATCTATCATTTCTTCACAACTCTCAGGTTTTCGTAATACTCCTAAGGAAAACGTTTGCTGATCAGTCGTAGCTTCTTCCAAGTTTCTTCACAAAGGTGGGGCTTGATCCTTATCAATCCTGAGGTCAGTGAGTTGTGGGTTCACTTGAATACTTGAATAGCTTCATCTCACCCATGGGGTGACTGTTGATCCATATTCCAGCATTACCTTCAGTTCACTCCATTATACCCTTGAGGTAACAATTTACAGACCTATTATTGTCTAGATTCCACTCCATGGAATTCATTTTCCTTTCCATTGGTTTGTTTAACCTTGGGTATGGTTTCATCACAATCATTCCGTTTCTCAGCATTCCATCTTCGAAAACTCTTTGTCTCAAAGGTTATTATCCGGATAGTTTGCGGTGGTTCCACATTCTCTTCATCCGTATTCACTTATCCAAATTCCTTAACCGGGAGGTACCTGTGGTCACTACCACACTTAAAATGAAATGCACTCATGTATGCATAGACCATATTTTCTCATATCCTCGAAAATTGGTCAGAGATCTTTGTTCTTAGAGTGGCAACTCATATAATTCAACACAGGAGAATCATAACACCATAAATTCCATTGATCTCATGAATTTATTACAAACTCTGAGACTTCCATTACATAACTTCAAAATGATAAGAGTGCTACCTATTACATTTATTACTTCCAAAATCCAAAACTCAAACTGCTCATGTTTAGCCTTCTTCTCAGGGCATTTATCGGCATAGTGGCCTAAATTCTAGCACCAGAAACACATGATCTGACTCAGATCCTTCTTTGCAGAAATTGGGTTGTTCTGAGAACGTCTTCGGCTTCTCTTCCTGGGCTTCTTTGTTCCGATCAAACTTTCAGTTTCCTATGGATCAAACTCCACTTCTTCTGTCGGGAAGTTTCCCAGATACTCTTTTCTTTCCTTCGTACAGTCCTGTGAGAAATATCCTTCTTCTCCACATGAATAGCAGGCATCGGAGTAAAATCTGGTTAGGTTTCTCCATTAGGGTCTTCAACATCTTCCTTCATCACAAGTTCTCCTAACTTTTCTATGAAGGCTTCCTTCATAGCTTCCTTCTGCTGCTTGATGACTTCTTGTACCTTCCTCAAAATAGCCACCATATATTCCTCAAAACAGCCACCATACCTACCTATTATGGCATTTCCATAGCCATTCCGAGATATATTGCCATGCAAATTCCACCATGTAGTTTTTCTATGACTTGCATCATCACTTCATATTGAATATAGAGTTATATCTTGTCATAGGAATCGAGTTGTAATTTCTTTTTCTTTGAGTTATAAGTAAATAAAAGTGTGATGATTTTTCATTAATAGAGCATTGTCCCATGAGAGAAAAGGATGATGGAGGCTATGACTCCCTCACAAGTTGGGACGAGTATCCAGACTTTACAAAAAATAAAAGAGGCCAGCGAAGCCCAAACAAAAAAAATAAAAGAGGCCAAAGAAGCCCACCAAAATAATAATAATAAATGAGAGAAAGAGAGAAGGGACAATTGCTACTATCTTTTTCCACACTTGTGCTTCAAAGTAGCACCATGATCTTCATGATAGGGAGTCTCTTATTTTGTCACTTTCATATAACTAGTGGATATTCATTATGCACGACCACTTAGTTTTCTTTTTGAGCTTTCATACACTTATAGCTCTAAGTGCATTTGTTGCATGGCAATCCCTACTCGCTCACATTGATAACTATTGATGGGCGTCTCCATAGCCTGTTGATACGCCTAGTTGATGTGAGACTATCTTCTCCTTTTTCCCTTGCACCCCCACCATATTCTATTCCACCTATGATGCTATATACATGGCTCATGCTCATGTATTACATGAGAGTTGAAAAGTTTTGAGAACACCAAAAGTGTGAAACAATTGCTTCACTTGTTAATCGGGGTTGTGCATGATTTAGATACTTTGTGTGGGGAAGATGGAGCATAGTCAGACCATAGGATTTTGTAGGGATAAATTTCTAAGGCCTTGTTATTTCGAAAGGACACGACTACCTTGTTGGTGTGCTCGAAGTATTACTGTTTTTATGTCAATATTAGACTATTGTTTTGAATCTAACAGATCTGAATATTCATGCCACAATAAATAATATTACATGGATAAATATGTTGGGTAGTATTCCACATCAAAAATTCAGTTTTTATCATTTACCTACTCGAGGACGAGCAGGAATTAAGCTTGGGGATGCTGATACGTCTCCAATGTATCTATAATTTTTTATTGTTCCATGCTATTATATTATCTATTTTGGATGTTTTATATGCATTATTATGCTATTTTATATTATTTTTGGGACTAACCTATTAATCTAGAGCCTAGTGCTAGTTTCTATTTTTCCTTGTTTTTGAGTTTCGCGGATAAGGAATATTAAACGGAGTCCAAATGGAATAAAACCTCTGAAATGATTTTTTCTGGAAAATATGGAAGCCATGAGACTTGAGAACCAAGGCAGAGGAGCTGCCATGGGGCCACAAGCCCGCTTGCCGCGACCAGGGGGGCCACCCGCGTCGGGCAGGCTTGTGGGCCCCTGGCAACTCCCCTAATGCTAATATTCGGCCTATAAATACCCAAATATTCCATCATTATCAAAACGATCCAGCAAAACACTTTTCCGCCGCCAGAAGCCTCCTTTCCCGAGAGATCCAGTCTTGGAGCCTTTTCCGGTAATCTGCCAGAGGGGGATTCGATCACGGAGGGCCTCTACATCAACTCCATTGCCCCTCCGATGATGCGTGAGTAGTTCACCATAGACCTACAAGTCCATAGCTAGTATCTAGATGGCTTCTTCTCTCTCTTTGTTTCTCAATACCATGTTCTTCATGATCTTCATGGAGATCTATCCGGTGTAATACTCTTTTGCGGTGTGTTTGTCAAGATTCGATGAATTGTGGGTTTATGTTCAGATTATCCATGAATATTATTTGAGTCTTTCCTGAATTCTTATATGCATGATTTCATATCTTTGCAAGTATCTTCGAGTTATTGGTTTGGTTTGGCCAACTAGATTGGTAATTCTTGCAATAGGAGAAGCGCTTAGTTTTGGGTTCAATCTTGCTGTGTGCTCACCCAGTGACAAAGTAGGGGTAGGGAGGCACGTATTGTATTGTTGCCATCAAGGGTAAAAATATGGGGTTTTCATCATATTGCTTGAGTTTATCCCTCTACATCATGTCATCTTACTTAATGCGTTACTCTGTTCTTCATGAACTTAATACTCTAGATGCAGGCAGGAGTCGATCAATGTGTGGAGTAATAGTAGTAGATGCAGAATCGTTTCGGTCTACTTGTCACGGATGTGATGCCTATATGCATAATCATTTCCTTGGATATCTTCATAATTATTCGCTTTTCTATCAATTTCTCGATAGTAATTTGTTCACCCACCGTAATACTTGCCATCATGAGAGAAGCCATCTAGTGAAACCTATGGCCCTCGGGTCTATTTTCCGTATTATATTTTCAGATCTAAAACCAAAAACACCTAAAATACTTGTTGCATTGTTTTTTACTTTTAGTTTTACTTTTCGTTCAAGCATCCTATTATATCTATCTCTACTAGATCTCATCCTTGCAAATAACCGTGAAGGGATTCACAACCCCTTTATAGCGTTGGGTGCAAGAGTTTGATTCCTTGTGCAGGTATATCTATTGGTGGCTCGCTTGTATCTCCTACTGGATTGATACCTTGGTTCTCAAAAACTGAGGGAAATACTTACCTACTTTGCTGCATCAAACCGTTCCTCTTCACGGGAAACCAACACATGCTCGAGAAGTAGCAGTGGGCCCTGAGATACCTCTCCGTCACACGGAGTAACAAATCCCAGTCTCGATCCATGCCCACTCACCAGACACCCCCAGAGATACCTATAGAGCATCTTTATAGTCACCTAGTTATGTTGCGACGTTTGATACACACAAGGAACTCCTCCGGTGTCAATGAGTTGCATGATCTCATGGTCATAGGACCAGATACTTGACATGAAAAAAACTATAGCAAAAAACTGACACGATCATATGCTATGTTTATAGTTTGGGTCTTGTCCATCACATCATTCACCCAATGATGTGATCCCATTATCAAATGACATCTTATGTCCATGGCTAGGAAATCTTGACCATCTTTGATCAATGAGCCAATCTACTTGAGGCATACTAGGGACAAAGTGTTGTCTATGTATCAACACATGCAATGTGTTTCCAGTCAATACAATTATAGCATGGATAATAAACGATTATCATGAACAAGGAAATATAATAATAACCATTTATTATTGCCTCTAGGGCATATTTCCAATAGTCTCCCACTTGTAGTAGAGTTAATAATCTAGCTCACACCACTATGTGATTTACATTGTAATGAATCTAACACCCATACAGTTCTAGTGTTGATCATGTTGAGCCCTTGGAAGAGGTTTAGTCAACGGGTCTGCGACATTCAGATCTGTGTGCACTTTGCAAAAATTTATGTACTCCTCCTTGATGTATTCGCGGATGGAATTTAAGTGTCGTTGTATGTGTCTTTTCCTCTTGTGAAACCTTGGTTCCTTGGCCAGAGTTGTCACATAATAGATCCATCGGTTCAATGCGTTGGGCACTACTCCAAGATCTATCATGAACTCCTTCATCCAGACACCTTTCTTCACTGCCTCTGAGGTTGCGATGTACTCCGCTTCGCATGTACAATCGACTACCTCACTCTGATTGGAACTGCACTAGCTTACCGCTCCCTCATTGAGAATAAATACGTATCCGGTTTGCGACTTAGAGTCATTCAGATCAGTGTCAAAACTTGCATCGACGTAACCCTTTACAATGAGCTATTGATCACCTCCATAAACGAGTAACATTTCCTTAGTCCTTTTTAGGTATTTAAGGATATTCTTGACCGCCGTCCAATGCTCCATTCCTGGATCACTTTGAAACCTTCTGGACATACTTATAGCAAGGCTGACATCGGGTCTTGTGCACAACATTGCATACATAATAGAGCCTATGGCTGAAGCATAGGGGATGACATTCATATTTTCTCTATCTTCTGCAGTCACGGGGCATTGAATCTTACTCAACTTCACACCTTGTAACACAGGCAAGAACCTCTTCTTGGACTGATCCATTTTGAACTTCTTCAAAACTTTGTCAAGGTATGTACTTTGTGAAAGTCTTATTAAGCTTCTCGATCTATCTCTATAGATCTTAATGCCTAATATGAAAGCAGCTTCTCCTAGGTCCTTCATTGCAAAGTCTTGCTCAAATATTCCTTCATGCTTTCTAGCATTTCTATATTGTTTCCAATCAGCAATAAGTCATCCACATATAATATTAGAAACACTATAGAGCTCCCACTCACTTTCTTGTAAATACAAGCTTCTCCGTAAACTTGTATAAAACCGAACGCTTTGATCACCTCATCAAAGCGCAGATTCCAACTCCGAGATGCTTGCACCGGTCCATAAATGGATCACTGGAGTTTGCAAACTTTGTTAGCATTCTCTGGATCGCAAAACCTTCTGGTTGTATCATATACAACTCTTCCTTAAGGAAACCGTTAAGGAACGTTGTTTTGACATCCATTTGCCAAATTTCATAGTCGAAATATGAAGCTATTGCTAACATGATTCGGATGGACTTAAGCATCACTACGAGTGAGAAAGTCTCATCATAGTCAACTCCTTGAACTTGTGAAAAAACCCTTTGCCACAAGTCGAGCTTTATAGACGGTGACATTACCGTTCGCGTCCGTCTTCCTCTTAAAGATCCATTTGTGCTGAATGGCCTTCCACCCTTCAGGCAATACTTCCAAAGTCCATACTTTGTTTTCATACATGGATCCCATCTCAGGTTTCATGGCCTCTAACCATTTCTCGGAATCCGAGCCCATCATCGCTTCTCCATAGCTCGTAGTTTCATCATTGTCTAACAACATGACCTCTAAGACAGGGTTGTCGTACCACTTAGGAGCAGTATGCGCCCTTGTCGACCTACGAGGTTTGATAATATCTTGATCTGAAGCTTCATGATCATCATCATTAACTTCCTCTTCAACCGATGCAGGATCTACAACAACATCTTTCTATGCTGCGCTACTCTCTGGTTGAAGTAAAGGTTTGACAACCTCATCAAGTTCTATTTCCCTCCCACTCAATTCTTTCGTGAGAAACTCTTTCTCAAGAATTGTTCCGTTTTAGCGACAAATACTTTGCCCTCAGATCTGAGGTAGAAGGTATAGCCAACTGTCTCTTTTGGATATCCTATGAAGACGCATTTCTCCGCTTTGGGTTCTAGCTTTTTAGGCTGAAGTTTTTTGACATAAGCATCACATCCCTAAACTTTTAAGAAACGACAACTTTGGCTTCTTTCCAAACCACAGTCCATATGGCATCGTCTCAACAGATTTCGATGGCCCTATTTAAAGTGAATGTAGTTGTCTCTAATGCATAACCCCAAAATGATAGTGGCAAATCCGCAAGAGACATAATAGAATGCACCATATCTAATAAGGTTCGATTACGACGTTCGGACATACCATTACGTTGTGGTGTTCCATGTGGTGTCAATTGTGAAACAATTACACGATGTCTTAAGTGACCGCCAAACTCATAACTCGGATATTCTCCTCCTCGATTAGATCATAGGAATTTAATCTTCTTGTTACGATGATTCTCAACTTCACTCTGAAATTGCTTGAACTTTTCAAACGTTTCAGACTTGTGCTTCATCAAGTAAATATACCCATATCTACTTACGTCATCAGTGAAGGTGAGAAAATAACGATATCCACCGCGCGCCTCAATGCTCATCGGACCACACACATCAGTATGTATGATTTCCAATAAGTCACGTGCCCGTTCCATTGTTTCAGAGAACGGAGTTTTAGTCATTTTGCCCATAAGGCATGGTTCACATGTGTCAAGTGATTCAAAATCAAGTGACTCCAAAATTCCATCAGCATGGAGCTTCTTCATGCGTTTTACACCAATATGACCTAAATGGAAGTGCCGCAAGAAAGTGGTACTATCATTATCAACTCTACATCTTTTGGCATCAATGTTATGAACATGTGCATCGTCACTATCGAGATTCAATAGGAATAAACCCCTCACATTGGGTGCATGACCATAAAAGATATTACTCATATAAATAGAACAACCATTATTCTCTGATTTAAATGAGTAACTATCTCGCAGTAAACAAGATCCAGATATAATGTTCATGCTTAACGCCGGCACCAAATAACAATTATTTAGGTTCATAACTAATCCCGATGGTAATCGAAGAGCGAGCGTGCCGACGGCGATCACATCAACCTTGGAACCATTTCCCACGCGCATCGTCACTTTGTCCTTAGCCAGCCTTCATCTGTTCCGTAGCTCATGTCTTGAATTGCAAATGTAAGGAACCGAACCGGTATCAAATACCCAGGCACTACAACGAGAGTTGGTAAGGTACACATCAATAACATGTATATCATATATACTTTGTTTGGTGTTGGCTAGATACTTGGGGCAGTTCCGCTTCGAGAGACCAGTTCCCATGCAATGAAAGCACTCAGTTTCTGGCTTGGGTGTAGTCTTGGGTTTCTTCATGGGAGAGGCAACTGCTTTTCCACTCTTCTTGGAGTTACCCTTATTGGCCTTGCCATCCTTCTTGAAACTAGTGGTTTTATTGACCATCAACACTTGATGCTCTTTCTGGATTTCAGACTCAGTGATTTTCAGCATCGCAAATAGCTCGGCGACTGACTTGTTCATCCCGTGCATGTTATAGTTCATCACGAAGCTCTTGTAGCTAGGTGGCAATGATTGAAGAACTCTATCAGTGATTGCCTCCAGTGGAAGGGGCATCCCTAACTCAGCCAGACCGTTTGAATACCCTCACATTTTGAGTATATGTTCACTGACAGACCCGTTCTCCTCCATCTTGCAAGCATAGAACTTGTCGGAGGTCTCATACCTCTCGATTTGGGCATTCTTCTCAAATATAAACTTTAACTCGTGGAACATCTCATATGCTCCATGACGTTCAAAATGTCTTTGAAGTCCCGGTTCTAAGTCATACAACATTGCACATTGAACTATTGAGTGATCTCCAGAACATGTCTCCCAAGCGTTCCTAACGTCTTCGGACGACACGGGAGTGGGTGGGTCACCAAGCGGTGCATCAAGGACATAAGCCTTCTGGGAAGCCGTGAGGATAATCCCCATATTTTGGGCCCAGTCCACAAAGTTACTTCCATCATCTTTCAACTTGGCTTTCTATAGGAACGTATTAAAATTCAGGGAACTACTGCACGAGCCATTGATCTACAACAGAAATATGCAAACATTGCTAAGACTATTGTTCAAGATAATGAGTTTAGTTAATCAAATTGCTAAAGCTCCCACTCAAACTGACATCCCTCTGGTCATCTGAGTGATACATGATCCAAATTCACCAACTTAAGTCCGATCATCATGTGAGTTGAGGTGGTTTCAATGGTGAACATCATCATGTTGATCATATCTACTATATGACTCATGTTCGACCTTTCGGTGTCTTGTGTTCCGAGGCCATGTCTGTACATGCTAGGCTCGTCAAGTTTAACCCGAGTGTTCTGCACGTGCAACACTGGCTTGCACCCGTTGTATGTGAACGTAGATTCTATCACACCCGATCATCACGTGGTGTCTCGATATGACGAACTTTCGCAACGGTGCACACTCAGGGAGAACACAATTTATCTTGAAATTTTAGTGAGGGATCACCTTATAATACCACCGTCATCCTAAGCAAAATAAGATGCATAAAAGGATTAACATCACATGCAAATCATAAGTGACATGATATGGCCATGAACTTGTGCTTTTGATCTCCATCTCCAAAGCACCAGCATGATCCCCATCGTCACCGGCATGACACCATGATCTCCATCATCTTGATCTCCATCAACATGTCGCCATCGGGGTTGCCACGCCGACTGTTGCTTCCATGACTATTGCTAACTCATAGCAATAAAGTAAAGAAAAAATGGCAAAAATAATTAAAGACAACCCTATGGCTCCTGACGGTTGTTGAACTCATTGACATGCAAGTCATGATATTATATACAAAACATGATTATCTCATACATCACATATATCTCATCATGTAATTGGCAATATCACATCACAACATACCATGCAAAAACAAGTTAGACATCCTCCAATTGTTGTTGCATGTTTTACGTGGCTGCTACGGGTATCTAGCAAGAACAATTTGTTGGAAATATGCCCTAGAGGCAATAAATAATGTGTTTATTATTATATTTCCTTGTTCATGATAATCGTTTATTATCCATGCTATAATTGTATTGATTGGAAACACATTACATGTGTGGGTAAATAGACAACACTATGTCCCTAGTATGCCTCTAGTGAACTAGCTCGTTGATCAAAGATGGTCAAGGTTTCCTAGCCATTGACATGTGATGTCATTTGATAACGGGATCGCATCATTAGTAGAATGATGTGATGGACAAGACCCAAACTACAAACATAGCATATGATCGTGTCAATTTATTGCTACTGTTTTCTGCATGTCAAGTATATGTTCCTATGACCATGAGATCATGCAACTCACGGACGTCGGAGGAGTGCCTTGTGTGTATCAAACGTTGCAATGTAACTGGGTGACTATAAAGGTGCTCTACAGGTATATCCGAGGGTGTTTGTTGAGTTGGCATGGATCAAGACTGGGATTTGTTACTCCGTGTGACGGAGAGGTATCTCAGGGTCCACTCGATAATACAACATCACAATAAGCATTGCAAGCAATGTGACTAAGTGTTAGTCATGGGATTTTGTATTATGGAACGAGTAAAGAGACTTGCCAGTAACGAGGTTGAACTAGGTATGGAGATACCGACGATCGAATCTCTGGCAAGTAAACTACCGAAGAACAAAGGGCACATCATATGGGATTAACTGAATCCTTGACATAAAGGTTTGACCGATAAAGATATTCGTAGAATATGTAGGAACTATGGGCATCTAGGTCCCACTATTGGTTATTGACCGTAGAGGTGTCTCTGTCATGTCTACATAGTTCTCGAACCCAAAGGGTTTGCACACTTAAGGTTTGGTGACGTTTCGATAGTATAGAGTTATGTATGGTGGTGACCGAAGTTTGTTCGGAGTCCCGGATGATATCCCAGATGTTACTAGGTGCTCCAGAATGGTCCGGAGGTAAAGATTCATATATAGGAAGTCCTGTTTTGGTCGCCGGAAAAGTTTCGGCCTAATCGGTAGTGTATCGGGAGTGCCGATACAGTATCGGGAGACCATCGGGAGGGGTATTTCGACCCAAGAGGATTCATGGGCTGTCGGAGAATAAATACCAGACTTTTGTGGGCTGGTGGAAGTCCCACACAAGGCCCATGCGGCTAGGAAAGAAAAGCCCAAAGGGAAAAGGTGGAAAAAAGGCAAAAAAGGAGGAATCCTAGTCCTACTAGGATTGGAGGAGGAGTCCTCCTCTCCTCCCCACTTCGGCCGAACCAAGGAGGCTTGGCCCTTGCGCCAAGTCCTCTCCTCCCTCCCTCTTATATATACTGGAGGTTTTAGGGTTTTTGCACAGAATTTTCAGCCACGTGCTACCCGTTCCTCGAGTGCATAGTTTCTCCTTTTGATCAGATTTCTGCAGTGTTTAGGTGAAGCCCTGCCGGAATAGCTCCACCACCATCACCAGAGCACCATCACGCTGCTGGAGAACTCTTCTTACTCTCTGCTCCCTCTTGCTGGATCAAGACGGCGGAGATCGTCATCAAGCCGTACGTGTGCTGAACGCGGAGGTGCCTTCCGTTCGGCGCTAGATCGGAAGGACCGTGATCGAGTTCGCGGGACGGATCGTGATCCAGTTCGCGGGACGGATCGTGATTGGATCGCGGGACGGATCGTGATTGGATCGCGGGACACTCGACGATTTGGATCGCGAAGACGTTCGACTATACCAACCGCGTTTCTTAACGCTTCTCGCTTAGCAATCTACAAGGGTACGTAGATCCACTCTCCCTCTCGTAGATGCTCATCACCATGGATAGGTCTTGCGTGAACGTAGGAATTTTTTTGTTTCCCATGCAACATTCCCCAACACAATTCTCACCTACACAAAAACCACAACGGTGATACACAAATTTCTATTCAACCTTCTCAAGGATTGCGTTTGTCGAATCCGATCCAACTAGAGTGGGAGAGACATACACCCGCCAGCCATCTTTATGCAACAAAGTCACATGTCAGTCGATGGAACCTGTCTCTCGTAAGTGTACGAGTAAGGTTGGTCCATGCCGCTTCATTACACAATACCTCTAAATCAGAAACCGACCAAGCAAGGAAGCAATCTGAGCATTAATGCCCGCAAAATACTTTGTGTTCTACTCGTGATCTCATCTACACATAAACCTAGCTCATGTTGCCATTGTTGGGGGATGTTGCATGGGGAACAAAAAATTCCTACGCACACGCAAGATCTATCCATGGTGTTGAGCATCTACGAGAGGGAGATTGGATCTACATACCCTTGTAGATCGCTAAGCGGGAAGCGTTAAGAAACGCGATGTAGTCGAACGTCTTCGCGATCCAAATCGCCGAGCGTCTTGCGATCTAATCATGAACCGTCCTGATATAGCTCCAAACGGCCGGCACCTCCACGTTCAGCACACATACATCTCGTTGACGATCTCCACCTTCTTGGTCCGGCAAGAGGGAGCGGAGAGGTAAATGAGTTCTCCGGCAGCGCGACGGCGCAACGGCGGTGGTGGTGGAACTATTCCGACAAGGCTTCGCCTAAGCACTTCCGAAACTAGACTAGAGGGGAAAACGATCTAGAGGAAGAACAGGGCAGCACGTGGCAATTAGGGTTAGGACTGCCCTCAAATCCTCTAGTATATGTAGGAGGGAGGGGAGGGAGGTCGGCGCCCCAAGGGCTGCCCCTTTGGTGCTGCCGAAGTGGGAGGTGGAGGAGTCCTAGTCCAATCCTACTAGGAGTAGGATTCCTCCTCTCCACTTGGAAACCCTTTCCACCTTTGGGTTTTCCTTCCCCAGCCGCATGGGCCTTAGTGGGGGCTTCGGCCAGCCCACCACGCGCTGGTTTGTCTCCTCCCACAGCCCATGAGGCCCCTCCCGATGGTCCGCGGGTACCCTCCCGGCACTCGTGGTACACTACCGAAGTGCCCGAAACTTTTCCGGTGACCAAAACAGGATTTCCTATATATCGATCTTTACCTCCAGACCATTCCGGAGCTCCTCGTGATGTCCGGGATCTCATCTAGGACTCCTGTAAGAGCATAATTTTCCCTAAGTAGTTTTGGTGGTTAATGACAGTGTGTTCGCGAACTAACCATGTGCATTAAGCTTTGAGAGATTATCAGGTGGCACGAGATGGTTATCTTCCCCTCAAGAAGTAAATTAGAAGACAGAGTCTTTACCTTTCGAGGTTAGGTTGGTGGACCTGAGTCGTAGGTGAAAGGACGTGGATGTCACTTAGAGGGGGGGGGTGAATAGGCGCTTTAAAATAATTACGGTTTAGGCTTGAACAAATGCAGAATAAAACTAACGTTTAATATGTCAAGCACAAAACCTAAAACAACTAGGCTCACCTATGTGCACCAACAACTTATGCTAAGCAAGATAAACAACTAAGTGATAGCAAGATATATAGCAAGAAACAATATGGCTATCACAAAGTAAAGTTAGTAAGTAAAGGGCTCGGGGTAAGAGATAATCGAGGCACGCAGAGACGATGATGTATCCCGAAGTTCAAACCCTTGCGGATGCTAATCTCCGTTTGGAGCAGTGTGGAGGCACAATGCTCCCCAAGATGCCACTAAGGCCACCGTAATCTCCTCACGCCCTCGCACAATGCAAGATGCCGTGATTCCACTAAGGGACCCTTGAGGGCGGTCACCGAACCCGTACAAACTAGGTTGGGGCAATCTCCACAACTTAATTGGAGGCTCCCAACGACACCACGAAGCTTCACCACAACGGACTATGGCTCCGAGTGACCTCAAATGCTCGGGAAAATATCCAAAACCTAATTGGAGACCCTGACGCTTGCCCGGAGCTTTTCACCACAATGATTGAGCTCCGAGGCACCACCAACCATCTAGGGAGCCAAAGCACCAAGAGGAACAAGCTCTAGGGTGCTCAAACACCCAAGAGTAATAAGCTTCTCAACTTCTCACTTCCACGTATCACCATGGAGAACTCCAACCTATGCACCAAATGCAATGGCAATGGAACACTGAGTGGCCAAGTCCTTCTCTCCAAAATTCCACCAAAGCAACTAATGCTAGGGAGGAAAATGAGAGGAAGAACGAAGAAGAACACGAAGAACTCCAAGATCTATATCCAAGGGGTTCCCCTCACTTAGAGGAGAAAGTGATTGGTGGAAATGTGGATCTAGATTTCCTCTCTCTTTTCCCTCAAGAACTAGCAAGAATCATTATAGGGATTGAGAGTTAGCAAGCTCGAAGAAGGTCAACAATGGGGGAAGAACACGAGCTCAAAGGGTTAAGTTCAATGGGGAAGAAGACCCCCTTTTATAGGTGGGGAAAATCCAACCGTTATCCTCACAGCCTGCATAGAGCGGTACTACCGCTAGGGAGGTAGTAGCCATATGAAACACTACTACAACAAGGCAATAGGACGGTAGTACTGCCGAAGCAGTACTACCGCCTGCCCTTGCGGTACTACCGCGAGGTAGTATTCAACGGCCACTCACGTGCAACACACGGCAGAAGACACCATGAGGTAGCGGTACTACCGCTGGAGGTATTAGTACTACCACGCATCCACAGATGTAAAAAATTACTTCCGAGCTACATCCGTTGGAGCTAGCTTCGATAAAATATCTAGCACAGTAGTACCAGAAGTAATTTGCGGTACCAGAAGGATCTCGAGTAGAACACAAAAGGTTTGTGGGCGTTGATGCTTAGATTGCTTCCTCCCTTGGTCGGATTTTGGTTCAGCGGGATTGTGAGATGAAGCGGCCCGGACCAACATTACTCGTACGCTTACGAGAGACCGGTTCCCTCGACGCAACTTGTTGCCTAGATGGCTTGCGGGTGACAGTTTCTCTCACTTTAGTTGGATCGGATTCGACAAAGGCGGTCCTTGAGAAGGTTGAAAAGCAACTAGTGTATCACCGTTGTGGTTTTTGCGTAGGGGAGAATTGTTCTTGCTAGATACCCGTAGCAGCCACGTAAAACATGCAACAACAATTAGAGGACGTCTAACTTGTTTTTGCAGGGTATGTTGTGATATGATATGGCCAATTACATGATGTGATATATGTGATGTATGAGATGATCATGTGATGTATAGATTATCACGACTTGCATGTCGATGAGTACGGCAACCGGCAGGAGCCATAGGGTTGTCTTTAATTCTTGTATGACCTGCGTGTCAATCATTAAGCGCTATGTAATGCTTTACTTTATCGCTAAACGGTAGCAATAGTAGTAGAAGCCTGCAGGGCGTGACAACCCCGATGGCGACACGTTGATGGAGATCAAGATGATGGAGATCATGGTGTCATGCCGGTGACGATGGAGATCATGTCGGTGCTTTCTAGATGGAGATCAAAAGCACAAGTTCATGGCCATATCATGTCACTTATGATTTGCATGTGATGTTAATACTTTTATGCACCTTGTTTTTCTTAGGATGACAGTAGCAGTATAAGGTGATCCCTCACTTAATTTCAAGATAAATTGTGTTCTCCCCGAGTGTGCACCATTGCGAAAGTTCGTCGTGTTGAGACACCACGTGATGATCGGGTGTGATAGACTCTACGTTCACATACAACAGGTGCAAGACAGATTTGCACACGCGGAAACACTCGGGTTAAACTTGACGAGCCTAGCATGTACAGACATGGCCTCGGAACACAAGAGACCGAAAGGTCGAACATGAGTCATATAGTAGATATGATCAACATGATGATGTTCACCATTGAAGCCACCTCAACTCACGTGATGATCGAACTTGAGTTGGTGGATATTGGATCATGTGTCACTCAGATGATCTGAGGGTTGTCAATTTGAGTGGGAGTTCTTAAGTAATATGATTAATTGAACTCATTATCATGAACATAGTCGATAGTGTCTTTGCAAATTATGTCGTAGATTACTAGCTCACGCTGTAGCTCCCTTGTAATTTTATGTTCCTAGAGAAATAGAGTTGAAAGATGATCGTAGCAATATTGCGGATTGGGTCCGTGATCTGAGGATTGTCCTCGTTGCTGCACAGGAAGGCTTATGTCCTTGATGCACCGCTCGGTGCGCCACCCCCTCTAGCGTCGTCTGTAGATGTTGTGAACATTTGACAGGCACGTTCCGATGACTACTTGATAGTTTAGTGCGTCATGCATTACGGCTTAGAATTGAGGCTCCAAAACGTTTTGAACGTCACAGAACATATGAGATGTTCTAAGAGCTGAGATTGTGATCTCAGGCTCATGCCCGTGTTGCGAGATATGAGATCTCCAACAAGATTCTCTGCCTGCAAGATGAACGAGAATAGCTCAATCATTGAGCATGTGCTGAGACTGTCTGGGTACTACAATCGCTTGAGTCGAGTGGGAGTTGATCTTCCAGATAAGATAGTGATTGATGTAGTTCTCCAAGTCACTCTCACTGAGCTACTAGAACTTGGTGATGAACTATAAAATGCGAGGGAAAGAAATGTTGATCCCTGAGCTGTTCGTGATGTTTGACACCGCGAAGGTAGAAATCAAGAAGGAGCGTCAAGTGTTGATGGTTAATCAAACCACTAGTTTCGAGAAGGGCAAGAGCAAGGAGGGAAACTTCATGGATAGCAAGTCAGTTGTTGCTCCAGTGAAGCAACCCAAAGTTGAACTCAAACCCGAGACTAAGTGCTTCTGTTATGAGGTGAGCGGTCGCTGAAACGGAACAACCCTAGATACTTGGTAGATAAGAAGGCTGGCAACATTGATAGAAGTATATTTGATATACGAGTTATTAATGTGTACCTTGCTAGTACTCTTAGTAACACCTGGGTATTGGATACCGGTTTGGTTGCTAAATGTTAGTAACTCAAAATAAAAGCTACGGAATAAACGGAGAACTAGCTAAGGGTGAGGTGACAATATGTGTTGGAAGTGTTTCCAAGGTTGATGTGATCAACATCGCACGCTCTCTCTACCTTCAGGATTAGTGACGAACCTAAATAAATGTTATTTGGTGTTTTGCGTTGAGAATGAACATGATTAGATCATGTTTATTGCAATACGATTATTCATTTAAGATAGAGAATAATGGTTATTCTGTTTACATGAATAATACCTTCAATGGTCATGCACCCAGTGAGAATGGTTTGTTGAAATCTTGATCGTAGTAGTACACATGTTCATAACATTGATGTCAAAAGATACAAAGTTAATAATGATAGTACCACATACTTGTGGCACTGCCGCTAAATGTCATATTGGTATAAAGCGCATGTAGAAACTCCATGCTGATGGATATTTGGACTCATTCGATTTCGAATCGGTTGAGACATGCGAACCATGCCTCTTGGGCAAGATGACTAAAGGACCCCGTTGGATGGAGCGGGCAAGTGATTCATTGGAAATGATACATGTTGATGTATGCAATCTAGTGAGTCTTGTAGCGTGCAGTGGATATCGTTATTTTCTTACCTTCACTGATGATTTGAGTAGATATAGTGTATATTTACTTAATGAAACACAAGTCTGAATCGTTTGAAAGGTTCAAGCAAATTCAGAGTGAAGTTTAAAGATCATCGTGACAAGAAGATAAAAATGACCGCGATATGATCGTGGAGGTGAATATCTAAGTTACGAGTTTGGCATACAACTTAAGACAATGTGAAATTTGTTTCACAACTAACGCCACCTGGAACACCATAGTGTGATGGTGTGTCCGAACATCATAGTCATGCTCTATTGATATAGTGCATATTGTGATGTCTCTTATCGTTTTACTACTATAATTTTTGGGGTTATGCATTAGAGACAACTACATTCACTTTAAATAGGGCATCCTCTAAATCCGTTGAGATGACACCGTGTGAATTATGGTTTGATAGAAACCTAAGCTGTCATTTCTTAATATTTGGGGCTGCGACACTTGTGTGGAAAATGTTTTCACCTAATGAGGTCGAACCCAAGGCGGACAAATGCATCTTCATAGAATACCCTAAGAGCAGTTGGGTGAACCTTCTATCTCAGATCCTAGTGCAAAGTGTTTGTTGCTTAAACGGATCCTTTCTCGAGGAAATGTTTCTCTCGAAAGAATTGAGTGGGAGGAAGATAGAACTTGATGAGGTTGTTGAACCTTTGTTCAACCAGAGAGTAGCGCAGCACAGGGAGTTGTTTCTGTGAAGCCTACGTTAGTTGAAAAGGAAGTTAATGATGATGATCATGAAGCTTCAGGATCAAGTTACTATCGAACATCGTAGGTCGACAAGGATGTGTACTGCTCCTAAGTGGTACGACAACCCTGTCTTGGAGGTCATGTTGTTGGACAACGATGAACCTACGAGCTATGGAGAAGCGATGATGGGCCCGGATTCCGACAAATGGTTAGAGTCCATGAAATCCGAGATAGGATCCATGTATGAAAACCAAGTATAGACTTTGGTAGACTTGCTCGTTAGACGGCAGGTCGTTGAGTACAAATGGACCTTTAGAATGAAGACAGACACTGATGGTGAATGTCACCATTTGTAAAGCTTGACTTTTTGCAAAGTTGTTTGTGACAAGTTCAAGGAGTTGACTGCGATGAGGCTTTCTCACTCGTAGCGATGCTAAAAGTTTGTTGGAATTATGTTAGCAGTTGCTGCATTTTCAATTATGAAATCTGGCAGATGGATGTCAAGACATCGTTTCCTTAATGGTTTACTTAAGGAAAGGTTGTATGTGATACAACCAGAAGTTTTTGTCAGTCTTAAGGATGCTAAAAGATGAGCAAGCTTCAGTGATCCTTCTATGGACTGAAGCAAGCATCTCGGAGTTGGAATATACACTTTGATGAGGTGATCAAAGTTTTTGTAGTTTATACAAAGTTTACGAGAAACTTGTATTTGCAATAAAGTGAGTGGGAGCACTATAGAGTTTCTGATAAGTATATGTGGTTGACATATTGTTGATCGGAAATAATGTAGAATTTCTGGAAGGCATAAAAGGTTGTTTGAAAAGTGTTTTTCAAAGGAAGACCTGGATAAAGCTACCCAATTGTTGAGCATCAAAATCTATAGAGATAGATCAAGATGCTTGATGAGACTTTCAATGAGTGCATACCTTGACAAGATTTTGAAAGAGTTCAAAATGGATCAGCCAGAGAAATAGTTCTCGTCTGATTTGTAAGGTGTGAAGTTGAGTGAGACTCAAAGCTCGACAATGGCAGAGGAAAGATAAATGACGAATGTCGTCTCCTATGCCTTAGCCATAGGCTCTGTATAGTATGCCATGCTGTGTACCGCACCTGTGTGTGCATTGCCATGAGTTAGTCAAGGGGTACAAGAGTGGTCCAGGAGTGGATCACTAGACAGCGGTTGGAATTATCCTTAGTAACCAGAGGACTAAGCAAATGTTTCTTGATTATGGAGGTGATAAAGAGTTCGTCGTAAAGAGTTACATCGATGCAAGCTTTAACACCTATCCGGATGACTAGTAGTAGCAATCTGGATACATATAGTGGAGCAGCCATTTGGAAATAGTACCAAGTGGAGTGTGGTAGCAGTGTTTACGGTTTGACATAGAGATTTGCAAAGTACACACGGTGTGAATATCGCAGACCCGTTGACTATAAGACCTCTCTCACATGCAAAGCATGATCGAGCCCCAGAACTCATTGGGTGTTAGATTCATAACAATGCGAATCACATGGTGATGTGAACTAGATTATTGACTCTAGTGCAAGTGGGAGACTGTTGGAAATATGCCCTAGAGGTAATAATAAATTAGTTATTATCATATTTCCTTGTTCATGATAATCGTTTATTATCCATGCTATAATTGTATTGATCGGAGACTTAAATGCATGTGTGGATACATAGACAAAACCATGTCCCTAGTATGCCTCTAATGGACTAGCTCGTTGATCAAAGGATGGTTAAGGTTTTCTAGCCATGGACATGAGATGTCATTTGATAACGGGATCACATCATTAGGAGAATGATGTGATGGATAAGACCCAAACTACAAACATAGCATATGATCGTGTCAGTTTATTGCTACTGTTTTCTGCATGTCAAGTATATGTTCCTATGACCATGAGATCATGCAACTCACGGATATTGGAGGAGTGCCTTGTGTGTATCAAACGTCGCAACGTAACTGGGTGACTATAAAGGTGCTCTACAGGTATCTCCGATGGTGTCTGTTGAGTTGGCATGGATCGAGACCGGGATTTGTTACTCCGTGTGACGGAGAGGTATCTCAGGGCCCACTCGGTAATACAACATCACAACAAGCCTTGCAAGCAATGTGGCTAAGTGTTAGTCACGGGATCTTGTATTACGGAACGAGTAAAGAGACTTGCCAGTAAAGAGGTTGAACTAGGTATGGAGATACTGACGATCGAATCTCGGGCAAGTAACATACCGAAGAACAAAGGGAACGTTATACGGGATTAACTGAATCCTTGACATAGAGGTTCGACCGATAAAGATATTCGTAGAATATGTAGGAACCAATGTGGATGTCCAGGTCCCGCCATTGGTTATTGACCATAGAGGTGTCTCGGTCATGTCTACATACTTCTCGAACCCGTAGGGTCTGCACACTTAAGGTTTGGTGACGTTTTGATAGTGTAGAGTTGTGTATGGTGGTGACCGAAGGTTGTTCGGAGTCCCGGATG
The DNA here is from genome assembly GCA_022496015.1 of Hordeum marinum. Taxonomy (NCBI): domain Eukaryota; kingdom Viridiplantae; phylum Streptophyta; class Magnoliopsida; order Poales; family Poaceae; genus Hordeum; species Hordeum marinum. Next base: position 460,153,246 of record CM039675.1, on the reverse strand, counting down.
AGATCCCGGACGTCACGAGGAGCTCTGGAATGGTCCGGAGGTAAAGATTCATATATAGGAAGTCCCAGTTTGGTTGCCGGAAAAGTTTCGGGCTCATCGGTAGTGTACCAGGAGTGCCGGTAGTGTACCGGGGGACCTCCGGGAGGGGTATTTCGACCCCAAGAGGTCCATGGGCTGTGGGAGAATAATAACCATCCCTAAGTGGGCTGTACAAACAGACACACCAAGGCCCATGGCGCAGGAGGCAAAAGTCCTAAAGGAAAAGGTGGAAAAAAGGCTAAAAAGGAAGAGTCCTACTCCTACTAGGAGTGGAGGAGGAGCAGGACTCCTCCCCCTCTAGTTTGGCCAACTCCTATTGGAGTTTTTCCTTGCGCCATCCCTCCTCTCTCTCCCTCCTTTATATACTGGTGGATTGGGTGCTGTTTGGATACAGTTTACGGCCACGTGCTACCCGTTTCACCGGTGCTCCTCTAGATCGGTTTTCTGCAGTGCTTAGGCGAAGCCCTGCCGGAATTGCTCCACCACCATCACCGGAGCGTCGTCACGCTTCCGGTGAACTCTCTCTCCTCTCCACCTCCTCTTGCTGGATCAAGATGGTGGAGATCATCATCAAGCTGCACGTGTGCTGAACGCGGAGGTGCCGTCCGTTCAGCGCTAGATCGGAAGGACCGTGATCGAGATCGCGAGACGGTTCATGATGTGATCACGGAACGGATCGTGATGAGTTCGCGGGACAGATCGTGATCAAGATCGTGAGATGGATCGTGATGAGTTCGCGGGATGGATCATGATGTGTTCGCGGGACGGATCGTGATTGGATCACGTGACGGATCGTGATGAGATCACGGGACGCTCGGCGATTTGGATCGCAAAGATGTTCGACTACACCAACCGCGTTTCTTAACGCTTCCCGCTTAACGATCTACAAGGGTACATAGATCCACTCTCCCTCTCGTAGATTCTCATCACCATGGATAGTTTTGCGTGTGCGTAGGAAATTTTTTGTTTCCCATGCGACGTTCCCCAACATGCACCCCCGTCGGTTTCTTGGCAGTACGAAGCTTTTTCTGCCCCGAAGGCTCTAAAGTGTCTCTCAAGTGGAAGTACCGCTCTTCAGAGTGGTAGTACTGCTCTAGCCCTGAAGGGTCACTCGAACTACCGCTTAATTTTTTAAGCGGAAGTTCCGAGCGGTACTACCGCCGTGAACTACCGCTTAACTTTTTTAAGCGGAAGTTCGGAGCGGTACTACCGCCCTGAACTACCACTTATATTTTTTAAGCGGAAGTTCCTGGCGGTACTACCGCCCCAAAGAACTCTGGAGCCTCTTTCGCATCCTTTTTCTTCCAGACTTTTGGGGTCTCTGAGCGGAAGTACCGCTCCCTCCAGAGCGGTACTACCGCCCAAAGCGGAAGTACCGCTCCCTCCAGAGTGGTACTACTGCTCAGTTGTTCCAATATGCGTATAAGTGGAAGTACCACCCCCTAGGACAGTACTACCTCTTATGCTCGTGTCTTGGCAGAAAAACAACCACTTTTCCCCTCACCTATATAAGTGAGTCTTCTTCCCCATTGAGACTCACCTCTTCCCACAAAAAGCTCCATTGTTGCTCCTAAGATTATTCTTGCTCCTTATCCCTCCCTAGACATCAAATCTTGTTGATGCTCTAGGGTTCAGAGGAGAGGGCCTTGATCTACACTTCCACCGAGAGATATTTGATTGTCCCCATCAATCCCTTGTGGATCTTGTTACTCTTGGGTGTTTGAGCACCCTAGACGGAAGAGGTCACTTCAAAGCCATAGTCCATTGTGGTGAAGCTTCATGGTATCATTGGGAGTCTCTAATTAAGTTGCGGAGATTTCCCCAACCTTGTTTGTAAAGGTCCGGTTGCCGCCTTCAAGGGCACCACTAGTGGAATCACGACACCTCGCATTGTGTGAGGGCGTGAGGAGAATACGGTGGCCCTAGTGGCTTCTTGGGGAGCATTGTGCCTCCACACCGCTCCAACGGAGACGTACTTCCCTTTACCAGGAAGGAACTTCAGTAACAAATCTTCGTCTCCATCGGTTCCACTTGCGGTTACTTCTTACCTTTACTTTGTGCAAGCTACTCATATTGTTTATCTTGCTTGCTTATCTTGTTGTTGTGTTTAGCATCATATAGGTTGCTCACCTAGTTGCATATATAGCCAACCTATTTGTTGCTAAGCCTAAATTGTTAAAGAAAAGTTAAAATTTGGCAGTTGCCTATTCACCCCCCTCTAGTCAACCATATCATCCTTTAAATTGGTATTAGAGCCTCGCCTCTTTATGAAGGGTTTCACCAGCTAAAGAGTAAGGTTGGCGAAGGGGAGCGGTTGAGAGAACTTCCCAAGGCCGTGGGAGTGAACATGGTCTCTCGCGAGGATTTGAATGAGGCCATATCTTCTCTCAAATCTTCCATGATGACTGAGGTCAAATCCATCTTAAAAGAATTCCTTGATACTCTTAAACTTTCCACCAATGCGGTACAAGTGGTTAATCCCACTAACTCGACATCGAATGTCAACTCCGGCAAGGAGGGGGCTAGTGTTGATAAGGATAATCGTTCTCAAGGAATTAATGGGTCGGGGAGCTTTGCCTCGGTTCCCCCTCCCTTGGTCTATGGAGGACCGGTGCACTCACCTCATATAGTTAATCTCGGTCCTCCTCCTAAACTTGTTAAGAATGATTTTGCTAATTGGATTTTTCGTATCAAGTCTCATTTGGATCACAGCTCAATTCAACTCATGCGAGTCATTGGACAAGGATACTACCCTCGTGATCCACGCAACCTCACTCCAAGAGAAGAAGCGGATAAACAGCTAAATTCCTCTGCATTGTTCACTCTCCAAGCTGCGGTTCCTATTGAAGACCTACCTCACCCGCATCCCTTCACTGATGCTAAAGAGTGTCGGGAACACATTGTCTCCGTGTACAAGGGCAGCTCGAGCATTCAACGGTCAAACTATGAAGTTGTCCTTGATCAGCCAGATGAGTTTGTAATGGTAGAAGATGAGGAACCGCGTGAGCTCTATAGGAGGGTGACTGCTCTTGTTGTTGCCCTCACAGATCATGGCAGCAAGGATGTGGATGACACCTGGGTCAAGCGTAAGTTTCTGAAGGCCATCATGCCCTACAGCAAGGCCATGCCCGCAGTCATCCGTCAATGACCGGCCTTTCACACCTTGTACTCTAGGGATGTGTTGGATGAATTTATTGCAGTGAACATCTTGAACACGATCGTAGACAATGCCCTTGCTCACATGCAACGGTCGAAGAAATCAACTCCCAACCTTGCTTTGAAGTCCAAGGTCAGTCAATAGGAAGAAGAAGAAGAAGAAGAGGGTTTCCCCGAGGACACCAAATATGCTTACCATGAGCACATGGCTCTTGCGTCCAGGCAATTTTGGGGCAACAAGAGAAACACAAGGCCCAACTTCTCCAAGAACAACTCAAACGGGTCAAAGGGCAAGCAACGTGTGAGGACCTGCTACAACTGTGGAAATGTGAGTCACTTTGTGGTGGATTGTCCATATGATAAGAGGTAAGACAATGGTGGCAAGCTCATCCACAAAGATAAGGCCAAGTCCTTCCCCCAACAAGACCAACTTCACCAAGAAGGCTCCTAACAAAGTGTTGGTGGCTCAAGAAGAGTATGCCTCGGGTGATGATGTTGATGATGAAGACACAAGTGGTGAAGGAATGTCAATGGCATTTGTGGCAATTTCATCCTCTACCGCAACAAAGGTGTCACTCTTCGACGCCCCCAATGAGAACCACATTGCTAGGCGCCTCATGGCAAAAGGTATCACCAAGGTAACCTCCAACACCAAAACCTCAAACATTAAGACTTCTATTTATTCCACTCTGTCTTTGTTAGATTGTGTGGATGAACATGAGGAGGCGAAATAGGGTAAAATGAGTTTGACAAGTTCTTGTGCAAACTCAAGGGAGAATCCAAGAAGCACTTCGTTGCTCTCTTGGAACAACTTGGTGAGGTCAATGACACTATTGAGTCTCAAGAAGAATGTCTTGAGGAGTTGAGAGACCATAGTCGTGATTATGTCGACGAGATAGCGGATCTTTCTATTTCTATTGAGAAAGAGCGAGGTCGCCGTATGGCTCTTGAGGAGTCACAAAATGATGACCTTGCTAAATACGTAAAGATTATGATCATGCTATCGTTCTTAATAGTGTGCTCAAGTCTAAAAAGGTTGCACTTGGGGTTGGCCATGATCGACTCAAGGATGAGCTTGACACACTTGACAATGCTCAAAAGGCATTGAAGAGTGCTCATGCTTCTCTTAAGGAGTCGCATGATCAACTCCAAGTAAAACTCACTAAGGAAATTGCCATGTGTCCTCCTTTTGTTCTAATTGATAATGCATCTGCTACCCACCCGTGTTGTGAGCATGCACATCTTGTGGAGGAAAATGCTAATATGAAAGAGTAGCTTGAAAAAGGTCTAGTGACGTGTATCCAAGTCAAGAAGACTCTCAATGACCTTTTGAGTAATCAAAAGGAGGTTGTTTCAAAAGAAGGGGTTGGGTTTGCACCCAAAAACAAGAAGAAGAGGGTGAAAACCAAGGAAGTTCCACCGCTCAAGGAAACTTTTGTAAGAGCAAGAGATAGTCCTCATGAGAAGAAGAAAGATAAGGTTGTGGTTGGTAATTCCAAGAAGGTCAAGATGACCCACCCCAACAAGACCGACAACTTTAACCCCTCTTATGTTTTATGCCATGCTAGTGATGGGCATGTTTATGCCAAATATGTTGGTTCTTCTTATGAGTACATTGAATGGTGTATTTGGGTTCCTAAGACCCTTGTTTCTAACGTGAAAGGACCCATTAAAGAATGGGTACCTAAAACCAAACATTGATCTCTTGTAGGGGTTTGCTTCCGGACGAGTGTCATGGTTGCTCGATAGTGGAGCGACAAATCATATGACCGGAAGCAAGGACTTGGTGGTGGACATTCATCCTGACCCATCCATGGCCACTCAAGTCTCATTTGGTGATGATGCAATTTCAAAGGTATTGGGTCTTGGCAAGGTGATAATCTCTCCGGAACTCTCCATACAGAATGTTATGCTTGTTGAGACCCTTGCATACAATTTACTTTATGTTCATCAACTCACACTCATTGTTTTTTGTACCTTCTTTGGTGTTGACTATGTGGCCCTTTTGTGGAGCAAGACTCTTAAAGTAGCTTTTGTTGGGCATGTCAAGAACGGTCTCTATGTGGTTAACTTCTTGGAGCAACCCACTAAGACCGCGACTTGCCTAATGGCTAAAGTTGATGTGGGATGGCTCTGGCATCGCCGGCTAGCCCATGTCAATATGAGATCTTAGCAAAGTCTTCTAAAAGGGGATAACGTTCTTGGACTAACAAATGTGAGTTTTGCCAAAGATCGTGCTTGCAGTGCTTCTATTGAAGGAAAGCCACATGAGACAGCTCACCGCTCCACGACTACTATTTACTCAAAGAGGCCCTTGGAGCTCCTCCACATGGATCTCTTTGGTCCTCCATCTTTCAATAGACTTGGGGGAAGGAAGTATTGTTTGGTGATCGTGGATGACTACTCAAGATACACTTGGGTATATTTCTTCAAGAGAAAGAATGAAACTCAACAAGCCGTCATCGACTTTGCAAATGAAGCTCAACGACAACATGAGGCAATGATTCTGATGATAATAAGTGACAATGGCATCGAGTTCAAGAACTACACCTTGAATGAGTTCCTAAGTGATGAGAGGATCAAGCACCAATACTCCACACCTTATACCCTTCAACAAAATGGTGTTGCCGAGAGAAAGAACCAAACGTTGATGGACGCGGCAAGGACCATGATGTCGGTATTCAAATCTCCATACAATTTCTGGGCCAAAGCCATCAACACAGCTTGTCATGCATCCAATCGTCTCTATCTCCGCAAAGGCTTGAACAAGACTCCTTATGAAATTCTTACCGATAACAAGCCCAATCTCAAGTACTTCAGGGTGTTCGGGTGTAAGTGTTTCATTCTCAAGAAAGGTGTTCGTTTGTCTAAATTTGAACCTAGAGCTCAAGTGGGCATATTTTTTGGTTATGCTACAAACTCTCATGCTTACCGTGTCCTCAGTAAGTCCAATGGACTCATTGAGGAGACGTGTAACATAGAGTTTGATGAAAATAATGGCTCCCAAGTGGAGCAAAGTGGTCTTTGTGATGTAGGTGATGAAATTCCTCCCCAACCCATAAGAAGAATGGGTGTGGGACACTTCCTACCCGTTGAGGAACCCCTTGTGGACGAAGGAGAAGGAAAATGTTCCACTCAAGTGGAACCATCACCGACACAAGACCCACACGCTTCCGAAGAACAAAATGAAGGCCCTCAATCACATGGACAATATCAAGGGCAAGATCAATCTACTGACAATGGTGTCATGCCAAGTGATGCCCAAGATCAAGACCACGACTCTGAGCAAGCTCAAGATCAAGATCTCATTCAAGATCAAGAGCAATCTCATGACTTCTCTCAAGATCATAAAGATGATGCTCCTACAGATATGGAACGAGTAAAGAGACTTTCCAGTAACGAGGTTGAACTAGGTATGGAGATACCAATGATCGAATCTCGGGCAAGTAACATACCGAAGAACAAAGGGAACATCATACGGGATTAACTGAATCCTTGACACAGAGGTTCGACCGATAAAGATCTTCGTAGAATATGTAGGAACCAATATGGGCATCCAGGTCCCGCTATTGGTTATTGACCGTAGAGGTGTCTCGATCATGTCTACATAGTTCTCGAACCCACAGGGTCTGCACACTTAAAGTTTGTTGACGTTTCGATAGTATAGAGTTATGTATGGTGGTGACCGAAGGTTGTTAGGAGTCCCGTATGAGATCCCGGACGTCACGAGGAGCTCCGGAATGGTCCGTAGGTAAAGATTCATATATAGGAAGTCCTATTTTGGTCGCCCGAAAAGTTTCGGGCTCATCGGTAGTGTACCGGGAGTGCCCGTAGTGTACCGGGAGGACGCCTACCAGGCGGCCCTTGCGGCCTTCGTGGCCGACTTTAATGTTTAATTAATATTTTTTTAAATATGCATGCGTTTTTTTTCTAGAGCCGTCAAAATGGGTCGGGCCAGCGTTGGGCGCATGCACCGACCCAAACGCGGAAGCGGACGTCCATGTTCGCCTGGTCGACCAAAACGGACAAATAGCGGACAAAATCGCCGTCCGTTTGGGTCGGACCATTGGAGTTGCTCTAAGAGCAACCCCAATGGGGCGACCCATTTCGTCCGCCGCCGTCCGTTTGGGTCGGCACAGACATAAAAGGCGGCCCAACTCGCCGACCCAAACGGATGCGCATCCGCTTTTCGTCCGCGGGCGACCCATTCCCAGCCCATTTTTGAGCCGGATTTGCGTCGGCGCGGACACGAGATGGACGCGCGCGCACTTGCCCTCTCCCCTCCCCGAGCCCGCTGGTCGGTGGCACATTGGCCTCCCCTCTCCCCCTAGCCAACAACAACCCTCGCCCGCCTCCTTCGTCGTTGCCGCCGCCGCCTCCACATCCGCCCATTTTTGCCGGCGACTCTGCCAGCTGACGCCGCCTCCACATCCACCCAGCAACGCCGTCCAACTCCCCCCGTCGGCCGCCACTGCCGTTTTGCCGCCGGGAAGCAAACTGCTTCCCACCGCCGCTCCCCCCACCGCACAGCCTCCCGCGACCAAGAAGCCGCCTCGCTGCCCTGGCCAGACCCGATCGGCACGCTCGTCGGACACCGGCAGGGCAGCTAGCTGGTCCGTACCCGTCGCGACTCCCCTCGCCTGCCGTCTCCTTCTTCGACGCCTGCAAGCTGTTCGACAGTTTGCCAATGTACGAAATGGACTCCACCGACGAGTTCTTCTTTCATAATTTCCTTTGCGACTCCGACGATTCGTCGTCCGACGAGGAGGAGGAGATATTGGCTGCCGTGTTAGTCCATCACCACCTAAACAGCCAGCGGCCGTTGTTCCGTGGCTCCATTCCGGGCCACCTTCCGGCGTTGAATCGCAACCGAGAGAGTGGGCATTTCCTTCTCTGGAAGGACTACTTTGATACAACAAACCTGTTGTGCAAACATCAAAAATTCCGCCGCCGTTTCCGTATGAGTAGGCATGTTTTCAACCGTATTAGAGAGGGAGTGGTTGGCTATGATAACTATTTCGAGTGCAAAGAGGATGTCGTCGGCAAGATTGGTTTCTCCTCTTATCAGAAATGCACTACCGCCATCCGAATGCTTGCATACGGAGTGCCCGGTGATCTCATTGACGAGTACGTCCGAATGAGCGAGTCTACATGCCTAGAGTCCCTGTATAAATTCTGCAAGGCTGTTATTGCTGTGTGTGGCCCTGAGTACTTGAGAGAGCCGACAGCTGAAGATACATCCCGTTTGTTGGCGATGAATGCCAGAAGGGGCTTCCCAGGGATGCTTGGCAGCATAAACTGCATGCACTGGGAGTGGAAGAGCTGTCCTTCTGCTTGGCAAGGGCAGTATAAGGGACATGTCAGGGCTTGTACTGTCATACTAGAGGCCATGACGTCTCAAGATCTCTGGATCTGGCACTCTTCCTTTGGCATGGCTGGATCACACAATGATATCAACGTGCTTCAGCGCTCGCCGGTGTTTCCTTGGCTTGCCGAAGGCAACAGCCCACCGGTGAACTTTACTGTCAACGGACACAACTACGACAAAGGATACTACCTGGGTGACGGTATCTATCCTTAGTGGACCACTATTGTCAAGACAATACCCAACCCTGTCGGAGAAAAGAGGAAAAGATTGCTCAAGAGCAAGAGAGTGCTAGGAAGGATGTCGAGCGTGCCTTTGGTGTTTTGCAATCTCGATGGGGCATCGTTCGGTATCCTGCTAATACCTGGAGCACGCAGAAAATATGGAAGGTGATGACTGCTTGTGTGATCATGCACAATATGATCGTAGAAGACGAGCGCCCGGAACGTCTGTACGATCAAGGCTTTCAGTTTCAGGGTGAGAATGTTGTGCCTCAGCATGGAGTAGCGGCAACGTTTGAACAGTTCACCCAATTTTATGAAGACATGTGCAGCTGCAAAATAATTTGGTTGAGCATATGTGGGCTCATGTTGGCAACCAATAAATGTATCTTCTTTTATTTGTTTGCAAAACTGTGTGAAATATTTTTTTTGCATCCGGTTTGTAAAACTATACTATTTTATTCGGTAAACTATGTTTATTTGACAATATATTTGAATGCAATCAATGTAATATTGGGCGCCCGGCTTGCCGGCCACGCCAGCACATATGGGTCGGCGCGTTGGGCGCGCTGCCGACCCAAATCTAAAAGAGGGCGGACGCCGAGCGGGCGACCGACCCAAACAGACAAAAAACGGACGAAACCGCCGTCCGTTTGGGTCGCCCCATTGAAGTTGCTCTAACCGATCCATTTGAAAAAACAGACATCGGACCCAAACAGACAAAAAAAAGATAAATCACGGATCCACTTTGATTGGAGTTGCTCTGAGTCTTCCATGTTATCCACACCGGTCTAAATTGGACTACAGTACCACAGTACGTATTGGTAACCTACAATTCACTGGCACGAATCTGCTGATAGCGTCGCGTGCAGAGACGGATACGGCAGCTTCCGGTCCCCCATCTTGATTTCGTCTGTTTATCCACAACAACACCAGGTTTCCCACGCTAAGCATCGGTTAGATGTCAGTAACATTTTCACACAAACAAGTGCTGGAGCACTGGGTCGTCCAGTGATTTACAAAAACCAAATCAAGGGTGATTAATTTCAGTTTTCAGAGCAGGAGGTTGCCGAGGGCGAGGCCGACGCACACCGCCAGCGCCACCCACCACGCGGCGGCCACCCGGTGCCGGGCGGCGCCCCCCGCGCCCCCCCCCCTCCTCGTCCTCCTCGGGCCCCGCGCCGGCGGCTCCTCCTCCCGCCCTGAGCGCGGAGTTCTCGGCCTCCAGCATCATCACCCACCGGCGGTGCGCCGAGAGCGCCACCGAGTCCCGCACGAGCAGCGCCGCGAGGCCCCCGCTGCTGGCGGCCGCGGCGGCCAGCTTCTCCTCCGCCTCCCGAGCCCGCGACTGCGACCGGCGCAGCGCCTGCAGCAGGACGTCCTTGCCGCCGCCGTCGCCCTTCTCGTCCGCCCCGCCCGTGCCCTCCAACCTTAAAAAGAGAAGAGGAAAAGAGAGAGAGAGGCCACCCAGTCTGAGCAACGCAAATTCGTCGAGGCGAACGCGCCGCGCCGCAGCGAAAAAGGAATCACGGCGCCTTGACTTACCTCGGCAGGGGCGGGAACGGGCCGAAGAGCTTGGCCGGAGGGGGCAGGTCGCAGTTGAGGAGCAGATCGGCGCACGGCGGCCGTCCCCGGGGCCGCTTCTGGCGCTCGTCGGCGGCGGGCGCGGCCATCAGCAGCATCCCTCCCTCCCGCGACTGAAGCGCCGCGGCCGGGTCCGGTTTGGTGAGGGGCGTGGGGTTTGGTGGGGGGAGCGGTTGCCCGAGGCTTCCGCTGGGAAGAAACTGCGGGCGCTTGGGTTGGAAGGAGGCTGCCGCCGCGCCGCGCCGCGCGGAGGAACCACTTTTGCGTGAGGCTTCGGTCGCGTGGCGTGTCGCCCCGCGCGCGCGCAGCGCCGGGGCGTCGTCCGTCGCCGTCACGCTGCTTCCGAAACCTGGCGTGCTTTCGGCCCACCCTTCGGTGCAGCTGATGGTCTATCGTGCTCTGTCCTTTGAGGGACAGACTTGGCATTTCCAGCATAGATAGATATATGTATCTGCCGAGTGCGCTACTAGCACGGAATCACGGTGGCAAGTTGCCATCGACAAATGGCACATGAACGCGACCGACGAATCTTGGCCGGGACGGTTGGGTTCGGGTTCGATTAGCCGGAGACTTTGTTCGAAAAGCATCCCTGCTGCGCACGTCTCTTCCGGGGTCCCGTTTTCAACTCTCATGCGGTTTTTGTCGCGAGGCCGAGGCGTGAATAGCACGATGTGTGTCTATCAAGCAGCGACTACTGAAATGATACACTTTGAGCGCCATGGCAAATATATTACCAAATTTGTCATAGTAAATAATGTGTTATACGGCATTGAAAAGCAAAAGTTTCAATGAAAGATGAAAGTATAATTTGCCATGGATGTAAAGTAAAAAATCACCCTGGCATTACAAAAAAGTAAACTTGTTAAGATCCATAAAAAGTGAAATTGCCATGACAAAAAAAAGAAGATTGACATGAGCGATTAAATTGACATCTTTGTAAAAGTAAATTGGCCAGTCAATATAGGTATTTTTGCCATGGTAAATAAAAGTTTAAATTTTCCATGGCAATAAAAATAAAATAATTTGTCAAGGAGGTATACGTAAAGTTACCAGGTCAATAAAGGTAAATTTACAATGGAAAAAGGGAAGGTAAGTTTTGCCATGCTAATAAAAAAAGGGTTTTTTACACCTGTGCCCCTGGTTCCTTAGCTCTATTTATTCATCCTCACGCTCTAAATTTTTGCTCAGTTTTTCCACTCACTTGTCCAAAACCCTCAGAGCACGTCAGAACGGACGCTGTCGTCGGGTCAATGGCTTGACCGTTAACTCTGACGAGTGGGGCCGTGCTGGACTGTGTCGCCCGTTGGACCTGACAAGTGGGGCCACATTGGGCGGTGTCGCTGTTCGACCGTTGGGCCGTGGTTTCGTTGGGCCATCCCTTGCATTAAACGTCTGTGCGAGCCGCCACGAGAGAAGCCTGCTATGCATGCATCCAGCAAGCCTGCCTGCCTGTGTTGATGCGCGACGCCATGATGCTCCGGCCGAGCCTGCATGCGCCGATGCGTGCCGCCACGATGCACTGACCGAGCCGCTTTCGTGCACGACAGCCGCCACGGATGCAGCGACGGTCGCTGTCGTTGGTTTCTCTCTTCTCGCACGCTTGTCTCCTTGTCTTAGAGCATCGTTTTTACGATCAGTTTCAGCCTTTTCGATGCACTCGCATCTGCACCAGTTTTGCTATGACAAATAAATTGAACGATATGTTTTATATTTGTGTGACTGCATGCACTAGCTACGTGGCTACATATTTGTGGCTTGCGTAAAAAAAGGAGAAGGGTTCGTTGTGGTTGCATGCACTAGATGGTTACTAACAAAGCGAACTCTCTAAGAAAACAATCAACAAATATGTAGATAAGGCCAACAAGCCCATAGCACGAACACATAGTTCAAACTAGCAAGAACTTAATAATAGAATAGATAGAAAACTTAATAATAGAACTCAGTAAAAGGGCCAACAAGCCCATAGCATCTCCAACATAGTTCAATTACAACTTATTTAACATAACATAGATTCAAAAAAATAGATAGATAGATAGATGGTTTAGAACCCTAGCCGCCGTCTTCTCCACCTCGCTCCTCCTCCGGACGCCCTTCACTGCTCCCCCGGGGCGTTCTCGATGGGGTACGGAAGAGTGTGCATGCGCGACACGGTGGGGAAGATGTTGGTCTACTCCGTGAACCTATTATGGGTGGTGAAAGCGATGAACTCGCAGCCACACCAAAACACCCGGCTGAGGAGGTAGAAGGTGTTGAATGTGTTGGTGAAGTGGGCAAGGAGAGCAACCACGACCCCGTTTTGGATGACCTCCTCGACGCGGAACATCGTTGGAGATCCCCGTGGGAGGTGGCGGTAGCCGGCCGCAAGGAAGAACTCGGTGAAGTTTCTTGCGGTCCTCCACCTTGATATCGCCCACACACGTAGTGTGCGCACAACGTACATGCCGGTAGGGTGGAGCCTCTCCGGCATGGTAGGTGCGAAGCGGTAGGTTGGTCCGGTGTATTGCATGCCTGAGGGATGTGCAGAAGAAGGAGAAGGGGTCGAAGAGCAAGAAGGGTAGATGGCAGAGGATGGGAGATGGATGAAGGATGTCAGAGCCAAAGGGTGGCTTAAATAGCCGTAGTGCTAAGTGTCATTTCGCCGTGGCAATAACGGGGTCAAATGTGAAGTGGCTCGCTTTCACATCTACCGCGGCATCGGGAGTCTACACGCGTGGAAAACTGTGGTTTGAAAAGAGGAAACAAAATAAGCTAATTACACGCGTGGGAATCTGTGGTCATATATATTATATGAACAAAAAGAGACAATTTTTGAATAGTTTGTGGCCATTTTTCATGATAAAAATAACTTTGGCCCTTATAAATTTGGTCATTTTGCATTTGTATTGAACAAAAAGAACTAAAATTTTTAGGCAATGTCAATTATTGTGTAATTTCAAACGATGCACAAAATAGAGCCAACAAATTCACTAAAAACAAAGCAAACGATGCAAAAAACGACGCAATTCGATGGCCCAGCCAGAGCTTGGTTTCCTTTTGGGCCCAATAACTACGGGTTTTCGCGGAGTCAATGGTGGGCGAGCAGCCGAGCACAACCAATAGGATCGCCTCTCGCGGATCGCCTCACAATCCAACGATACGGAACCGTCCATATGATCGGACGACTGACGTTCGGAGCTAGGGTTAGGAGGGGTTTTGAGCTGATCAACGGGGTTTCCAAGACTTTGACTGAGCATAACTAATTTTTTAAAAAAATCTAAAAATATGAAACCTTCACCATTCATCGTTTTATAAGACACACTAACGAGGAAAAAAATACTAAACTTGGTATATGGACATTTAAAAAAAACCTAACTGACACGATCGAGGTCAAATGAGCACCATTAATTTAAAAAAATCAAAAAATATAAAACTTGCGCACAATGTTGTCTTATGTGACATGTTACCAGCCGAAAATCATAAACTTGGTCTATGGTCATTTTCATGAAAAAACATTCACACATATGAGCTATTATGTACAACATTTCATAGAGTTTAAGGAGGGGAGGTAGGGTTACCTTCTGTTTTTGAAAAAATCAAAAAAAATTCAAAAAAATCACCAAAGCTTTATTTCAAAGTGAATAAGAAGGATCTGAACTTAGTTTTCCATTTTCATATTTTATGGTTTAATAGTTTTTATATTAAACCATATTTTTTCATTTTCAAAAGAAATGTAAAAATATGAAGATTAATTCAAAAAATAGTGAGACTTCGATTATACACTATATATATTGAATAGGTGTTAATAAAAAACATTTGGCTCATTTAAAGTAGGTCCAAAAAAACTCGATTGCAAATGGGGCTGTTTACCCTAGCCTGGGAGCTCATTTGGAGCACATTTCTCAAATTCAAATTTCTTTGACCTCCTCTAAATCACCTCATTTTTTTTGCCTTTTTTGGAATTCATATTGTCCTATCGAATGTTGTTTTTTCTCTGTTATTGGAATATTTGAAAAAATGATGGACTATATAGATAGTCATACCATCATAGCATGTGTGATCATTGCAGCACCTAAACTCAGAAAATAAACATTGAAACAAATCATAGCAGACAAATTTAAAAACACACAAATACCCAATATAGATAGCCATACCATCATAGTACCATACTATCCATAGATAGTTCACACACAAAGTTCACCAAACAACCAAAAGTAAGTAAAACACATCATCACATCACTTGGGAAGGGGAGTCAGGACTTTCGCCAGGGCACCATGCTACCCCCTGATCTTGTAGTCCTCGCCGTGGATGGCTACATCTTCTGCATGAGCTAGAAGGTGAGCGAAGCGGTCGTACTTTGGCTTTGGCTTGGTGGTGCAGTAGGGGCAGCGCCAAGTGTTGGTCTTGCTTTTGTAGTAGTAACCATCTCCCTTGGCCCTGATCTTCTTCTTTTCCTTCGCTTTGAAGGACGCGAAGTTACCGTCGTCCACATCCACATCTTCTCCAGAGACATACTGCACACACGAATAAATTACATTAATACATTATAGATTCGTATACACCATGTCAAAGGAACTAAATGAACAATCTAAATTTCAAGTAGGCTTACCTCATACTCTTCATCGTCACTATACCCTGGATCGTACGGGTCCTTGAACCCAGTAAGGTCCAGCTTCCTCTTTTTCCCCAACCATCATCCTCCTGAATATACAATTACATCCATCACTAGTAAATACAGAAGCCAATTGAAAATTGAGATATGCACACATGGCACATTGATCATAGGGCTAATATACTATGATCCTATGTGCATTTTCCATTGTCATGCACACACATTGAACAACAGAGCTAGTATAACTAGATATCGTGGACAAACTTATATACTAATGAATCAAATAGCCTCTTAATCAATGGGTTCCATTTGGGCATATGACATTCAAAACCCCAATCTGCGTAGCATTCAAAAAAATCTAATAGGGATCCAATCTAATAAGCATACATGTCTGTAGCATTAAAAAAACCAATCTGTGTAGCATTAAAAACAAAATATAATAAGCATACATCTATGTAGCATTGAAGCACAGAGATCCCTATCTCCCATACAGATATGTCTAGCATTTTTTCAAAGAAAGTAATCCAGAAAACCCTAGTGCAAAACCCCCAATCCCCCCATACAGAAAACCCTGGCCCATCCGTCAAACCAACTACTCTAACCATCTGTACTACCATAGGAATCACAACCTAACAAATGCAACTAAATCCACAAGCTAGA
This sequence comes from Hordeum marinum, assembly GCA_022496015.1. Lineage (NCBI taxonomy): Eukaryota > Viridiplantae > Streptophyta > Magnoliopsida > Poales > Poaceae > Hordeum > Hordeum marinum. Next base: position 460,137,632 of record CM039675.1, on the reverse strand, counting down.
TATTGGAACTAACAAGCAAGTGCAAATACCTCCTGCTCCTCGCCAGGCTAGGCATCGGGATGGACTACGCCGCTCGACACCGTCACCTTCAGCTTCGGCTCGGGATTAGGCCTGATGACAGGGAGATTCATTTCCCTTCGGTCACCCACCTTCTTGCTACCATCGAGTGCCTGGCCGAGGATTCATCCCGACCGTCCGAACTAAAAACAGTCTACACCCCGGTCTCCGACCGCCAAGACTTCATCGGCGAATCGAAGGCCGGAAACCACCCAAGAACCGGATCATTATCGATCCAGGATCTATCACACGATTCAGAATGTGTAATTCCGAACACGCATCGTGGCGTGGGATTGAATTTTTCCCCACCCACCACCCATGACGATTGTCCCAGTATCGCATCAAAGCCCGCATCCTCGAACTTTCGAGATATTGAGCACCTACAGGGGGAGTCAGTCCATCACTTTTGGGCATGACTCCTACCCGCTAGGAGCAGAGAAAAAGGTCTTAGTGACCAAGAGATAATGGGAATTTTCATTCGCAATTGCCATGACGAAGGGATTCTTAACGCCGTGGCCCGCAGACACATTCATGACTTTTCCGAGTTATCCGATTTGGTGCAAAAATACTATGCCATGGAAAGTGCTTGGCAATCCGAACAATTGTTTTCGAAACCAACTTTCCCCAAGCACCCTAGTGGAGATCGGAAAAAGAGGGTACCTCCAAAGTGGCCAGCCAGATACAAACCTGCTGAAAAAAGAAACAATCCTCCTTTAGGGGTCAGCACTGTCCTTGATGGACTACTGGATAAACCTTGCCCTATACATTCCGTGTTGTTAAACACAAGCCCGACTCATAGCCTTAGAGCTTGCTGGGTCGTCAGAGAAGTGGCTAAAAGTGGCGAGGCCATCCTCAAAACACCTTCGACGAATGGGCACTCCTCATCGTTGTCCGAATACAATGCTGGAGTCCCGACGGTCTATGAAACATTCCCCTCAAGGAATAGGAGAAAAAGAGCCCATAGAGAGCTTGAACAGGTCTACCATGTGGCAGTAACTAGTGCATGGGCAGACATACTGATTACCTTCAAAGATACTGACCAATCAACCATTCTTTCCGATCACTCACTGGCTGCACTAGTCTTGAACCCCATTATCCATGGATACAAGCTACATAAGGTGTTAATGGACGACAGCAGTGGTTTAAACCTAATTTATGAAGGCACCTTGGAAAAAATACAGTTCGACCGATCTCGCATCGAACATAGCAATACAACTTTCCGAGGAATCATTCCAGGGAAAGAGGCGCGCTGTTCTGGACGTATCGTCTTGGACGTAGTGTTCGGCACGCCTGAAAACTACCTATCCGAAGAACTCCTCTTCCACATCATACCCTTCCCACGTAGCTATCACGCCTTATTGGGACGTGACACCTTCACAAAGTTCCAGGCCATACCCCATTACGGGTACATGAAACTTAAAATGCCAGGACCAAATGGAGTGATCGCAATCTCCAGTGATTCGAACATAGCCCTTCGGGCTGAAAACAAAACGGCATCACTCGCCCTCGAGGCATTAGGCGAGGCTTTTGCTGTCGAAGAACTGACTGCGTTACACTCAACAGTTAGCAAGGATGACGTGATCCTTAGCAAAAGGCCCAAGTCTACGTCCTTCAAACCCGTAGAGGAAATCGTTAAGTTTCAAGTACATCCGACGGACCCCAATAAGACAACGTCCATCAGAGCCCAGCTCGATCCCCTTGTGGACGAGGCACTACGGAATTTTCTTCGAGAAAATTGGGACATTTTTGCCCGACATCCTGCTGATATGCCCGGAATCCCACGACAGCTTGCCGAACATAGTCTGAATATTATCGTTGGCTCTAAGCCCGTTAAGTAGATTCTGCGTCGCTTCTCCGAACCCAAACGGCAAGCCATGGGTGAATATCGGCTAAACTGCTAGAGGCCGGTTTCATTCGGGAAATCAAGCACCCTGAATGGTTGGCAAACTTGGTGATGGTACCAAAGAAAGACAAGTCCTGGCGGCTTTGTGTCGACTTCAAGGACCTCAAGAAAGCCTGCCCTAAGGACCCTTTCCCCTTACCACGCATAGACCAGATCATCGACGCCACACCCGGACATGATTCATTGTGTTTCCTCGATGCTTACTCCGGATACCATCTGATTAAAATGAAGGAATCCGATCTAGCGGCAACCGCATTCCTCACCCCATACGGGCCATTCTTCTTCAACACGATGCCTTTCAAGCTAAAAAACGTTGGGGCCATATACCAGCGCATGATCCAGACGTGTCTCGTGACACAGGTCGGTAAGACAGTCCAGGCATACATGGACGATGTGGTAATCAAAACCAAACACGTCAGCCAGTTGATCGACGACTTATGGCAAACCTTTGACAATTTGCGCGAGTATGACATACAACTCAATCCGGAAAAATGTGCATCCGGAGTTCCTTCTGGTAAGTTGCTTGGATTCATCGTCTCTCAAAGAGGAATAGAGGCGCATCTAGCTAAGATCCCTGCCTTATCGGAACTTGCAATTCCTTCAGAGCTGAAGCATGTCCAATGATTAGCTGGGTGCGTAGCGGCGTTAAGCCGCTTTATCTCCCTCCTCGGAGAGAAAGCTTTGCCGCTCTATAAACTGCTGAAACGGACCAACAAATTCGAGTGGACCGATGAAGCAGCGGCTATGCTAGAAGAAATCAAAACACTACTGGCAACCAATCCCATACTCACAGCACCAGGCGCTGGTGAGCCCATGTTGTAATACATATCGGCCACCAATCAAGTTGTCAGCGTGTTGCTCATTGTTGAACGAGATAAGGAGGGACACAAATTCTGGACTCAGAAGCCGGTTTATTACGTGTCAGAAGTGCTAACGCAGTGCAAGTCAAGATATCCACACTACCAAAAGATAGCCTACACAATGTTTATGGCATCAAGGAAACTCCGACATTACTTCCAAGAGTGTGTGGTAACAGTGGCATCCGAAGTCCCCCTGAATGATATAATCAACAACAGGGACACCACCTGCCGCATATCCAAGTGGGCCATTGAGCTCCTTCCCTTTGACATAACCTATAAGCCATGCCGCGCCATAAAATCTCAGGTATTGGCTGACTTCTTGGCTGAATGGACAGAGGCTGAGCTCCACAAGGAATATAGTGCATGATCCCATTGGACAATGTACTTCGATGGGTCCAAAACTTTAGCCAGATTGGGGGCTGGAGTTATCCTCACATCCCCCATGGGCGACAACGTGCGATACATGTTGCAAATCATGTATGCCGACACCAACAATGCAGCCGAATACAAAGCTCTCCTTCATGATCTTCGAATGGCAGTATGAATGGGCATATGACGGCTAGAGGTACGGGGAGACTCCAACTTGGCCGTCTCCAAAATCAATGGTGAATTCGACGCAAAAATCCAAAGATGGCAGCATACAGAAATGTCGTCCTAAAGATATCTGCTTCGTTTGAGGGGTTGTAATTTCACCACGTCGCTCGCGACAACAACGAAGCCGCTGACATACTAGCCTGTATGGGAGCCAAGGGCGACCCTATCCTGAGAAACACCTTTTTGGAACGGCTCTTTAAGCCATCCGTAGTGTGGCAGGACGAAGACAAGGGCGCTAGTCTAGATACGGTGGACAAGGTTGCTCCCCCTGAAAACGAATTAGACAATCACATCATCGACGGCTCCTTATTGAGTGAAACACCTTCGGCTCACGGGGTAGTGGCAGTAATTGCAGCATGGACAGAGCCCTTCCTCACCTACCTTCTTCCCAAGGAACTCCCCAACGATCAGACAGAGGCACGACGCATAGTTCGGTGATCCAAGGCCTACAAAGTACACAAGGGCGAGTTATACAAGAAAAGCCCAACCAGAATATTACAATAGTGTATATATGACGAAGAAGCACGTGAGATCCTCGCCAAAGTTCACGCAGGCATGGGTGGCCATCACACCGCAGCAAGAGCCTTAGTTAGCAAGGCCTTCCAAGCTGGTTTCTTCTGGCCAATAGCTCGGACGGATGCCCAGTCACTTGTCAAACATTGCGCACGGTGTCAAATCTTCGCAAACCAAAGTCACATGCCCCCAACGGCTCTTCGGACTATTCCGATCACTTGGACTGTCATGGTCTGGGGGCTGGACATGGTCGGACCCCTTAAAGGGGGGACCAAGAAAAATAAATACCTACTGGTCATGGTTGACAAATTCACTAAGTGGATAGAGGCAAAGCCCGTCAAATCGGCCAAGTTCGGACCAGTTATCGACTTCATATCCGGCTTGGTACACTGTTACGGTGTTCCGCACAACATAATAACAGATAATGGATCCAACTTCACGGCCCAAGAGGTCAAGGATTGGTGCGCAAAAATGGGCATAAAACTCGATTACGCGTCAGTCTATCATCCACAGACCAACGGACAAGTCGAGTGAGCAAACGGCCTCATTATGAGCGGCATTAAGCCACGTTTTGTCCGATCTCTTCATGAGTCCGATTGTCATTGGGTGGAGGAACTTGACTCCGTTTTATGGGGCATGCGCACTACCCCGAACAGATCAATAGGTTGCACACCTTTCTGCATGGTCTATGGGGCAGAGGCAGTCCTGCCCTGTGACATTATTCACGACGCACCAAGAGTGCACATGTATGAGGAAAAGGAGGCCGAGTTGGATTGGCAATACGACCTAGACGCCCTATAGGGAGAGCGCGACATAGCTCGGGCTCGCTCTATGTTTTACCAGCAGCAAACACGATGCTACCAAAGCATGGAGGTCTGGGCAAAAAGCATATAACGTAGGCGAATTCATCCTACGGCTCCCGGAGAAGTAGAAGCATAAACTCAACCCCAAATGGGAGGGGCCCTTCATCATCGACGAAGTACTCGTGGGAGGAGCCTATCGTCTTCGGAGCCCGTCAGAAAATTGCCTTGAACCAAACCGGTGTCGTCCAATTGTACGGATAAACCGATGTCGTCCAATTCTCTTATATTTTTATTTTTCCTCTCGTATTTCCTCATTTCCTTTTTCTTACCATCCCACTTTGTTGCTTGATAGGATTGATTTTCTTTTTTTCCTATGTTTGGTTAAACCGATCTTGTACTAAGGTTATCGGCATACACCATAAAGTGTAAAATCCGAACACAGCACCTGGGGGCTTCTTTTCGAAGCCAACATTTTTATATTATAAATATTTACTCACAGTTATCGTGTACACACGTTTTCTTTGTCACGCTCAATCCATCATATGCATCAATTCAAACTAAGACTTTGCCAAGCTGGGTTGCCTTGCTCTTGTGGTTACCCTCTATGTTCCCGATTGTTCGGCTAGAGGGTAAATGGAGCACCTCTGCGATTGTTACGACCGGGTCCTCCGGATACGTACTTCAGATGGGTGAAGCCAAAAGCTAGCTATCTTACGTAGACAATTGGTCGGCTGTGACGGAAACACCTAATACGGCTATGGTCATTGTTAATATTGCCTCGGTCATTTTTTCCTAAAAAACCTTAGCCGCATATTAAGATTATGTGGCCTTCTATCTACAATTTTCGTAGAGTCCCGATGAAAGGTATCAATAGAATCTCTATTTTCCCCGGAAGATGTTTCTTACGCTACGCGGTAATATAACATACCTCTCTATGTGCTTTCTGTCTGTTCGCACCATATGGCCGGATTGCCTGGTTCCCCGAACACAAGTCACTCTTTTTGAGTGACAAATCATGAGGAACACTCCCGAGCTCTTCGCACGGGAGGTAGAAGCCGATGGTCGGTTAAGACAAAGTTTACAACATAGATTGTTCATACAATAATGTATATCATTACACATTTGGCTGCTGATTGAGATCATCGATTATCGTATCCAGGGAGCAGTCCTCTTGTGAAAGACGAGCGGTAGGCATCACCTGATCATACACCAGGTGTAGTGGTACTTCTTGTCCATCCAATCCCATAGGACCAACCCGCACCATACGCTCGGGATTAAGTCCGGTGTAACGGGTCTTGATCATCGCCCATGCCTCTCGTGCTCCCTCCCGCCAAGCCGAAGTCTTCCACAGCTCGAACCCCCTTCAAGCTCCCTTGAATCGATCGACGATTTCGGATAGCCCTTCGGGAGGCTATTTGGCCGGCCATAGCACCTGCACCATGTTCTTCATTGCTTTCCGCGCACGACCATGGAGGGCGGTCAGCTCTTTCAGCAGGTTTGCCTGGTATGATCCGATATCCTCTTCAGGACGCACAGACAGGAAGCGAATGCTTACTTTTACTTCCTTCATAAGAAAACCGTATTGATGATAAAATCACACTTACCGAACATACCCTTCTGAAGTTTGTGGTTTTCTTGGTCTTGGGCCAATTGACTTTTTAAATTCTTAATTTCGTCGGCCTGCTTTTGTACAACAAGACAACCAGCCTGATGCTCGGACTCAGCATACCGCCGAGAGTCTCGGGCTTCCTACAGCTGCCTTTGCATATGCCGTATTGATTCAGCTACTACACGTCATCCTTGAGTCAAAAGATGGTGATATATTAACATTAGCAGTAAAGGTATACTCACCATGGGCCTCCCGGGTGAAGCTTTTTCACTTGTTCCAGTTCGGCCTTCACAAACTTCACTTCTGCGCGACTATCTTCCAGCTCCTTGGCTAGTTGTTCGGTCTGCTGCTTTGAAGCCTGAGTTAACAATAAAATAGCACGGAGATCCTTAATTCAGTTGTTTCAAACTAATTTAAGCCTCGGGGGCTACTGGGTTTACATGAGTGTTCGGACTCTGTAAAAACCAATCACTTACCTGCATGCTGGCCGATATCAACTTCATAGCTTTGCCGAACCCGGCTCAGGCATCACCAATGTGTGCAGCCGTCGATTGAAGGGCACTGAACTCTTGCTCGGAATATCTTGGGTGTCGCATAGCCTCCCATCATCGCCGATTATTCATGGCACTTCCCACTTCTGATTTGGTAACGGATACACCGTCACTAGAATCGACAGGTACTGGATTAGCCATGGGGGCTCCGGTAGCAGGGCCGGTGTGAGCTGTGGCTCTGGCATTTTGGGGATCACCGGACACCCCGACGACCTCTTCGACAGGAGAAGACTGGTCATTTCACCTAAATATTTCAATAAAATAAATTGCCATAAGGCTCTATTGATTATGATGATCAGCGGATGACCAAACAATGTACCTTTGGGTTGAGCGGGCAGGCTGGTTTGTCCTCATGGCCGGCTCTTTGATAGAATCCCTGTGGACTTCCGTTTCGTCCATGGTCTCAGTTGCCGGCGCATGGTGCACAGACCGATGTCGCTTGGGAGTCAGAGCCGACGCTTTCGGGGCGCTGTTGGTGGTTTGCCTCTTATGGGATGAGCTCTTCTTCTTCTTGTCCATGGCGGGGATGGAGAATGACCCAGGGTACTAGACTACGATAGCCACCGGGGATTGGTCGAGGTTGACCTGATAATAGACTCTGTCTTCGAAATCAATTAGAATGTCTGGGTCCTCATGGAAACCCGAATCATCATCATGTGCATAGCTTTCGGGCTGAGGAGCCAGACAGTTGACTCTCTCGATGAAGCTCCTCCATTCCTATTCGCGCAAGACTCCGGTCAAATGAATTACGGAATGAAAATTCAGAACTATGTTCGTAGAGGGAAAAGGGCTTACCCATTCGATAGTATTGTGGGTTGAGTATCCTTCTTTGGTCGCCCGCTGAATAAAGTCCTCTTGCTCGCCTTTATACAGGTCGGTAAGGGCGGTGTCCAATGCCGCGTGGTTAGCGGGCCCTAGTCTTCGGGAACGTGTGGTGTCGGTTGTCCCATTGTAGCGCCACAAGGGGTGCACCCTCTGTTGGAGGGGTTGTACACACCGGGAGATGGCAGCGGCCATGACGTCGATCATGGTTAGTCGATGGTGGACAAGCATCCACACCTGAGCCGCCAGGCATTGCACTTCGACGTTTTCCTCCTGGGTTGGACTCCTCGGCTGCCAGTTGTATCTTTTCTTCAAGGGGGCATCAGAGTATTTGGGTAGACCTGTCCTTGCTGGCTCGAGCATGGGGACGCCTTCAATATAAAACCATTCCGAAGTCCACTCTTCGGATTCCTTCGAGGTGCCCACTGGATACCCCGTCCTCGCTATGTGGCACACTTCGGCTCCCCCGACCTCCAAAATTGTCTTGTTCCGAGTTCGAGGGATGAGACCGAAATATTTTTTCCACAATCTGAAATGTGCCTCGCAACCTAAGAACGTCTCGCAGAGGGCCACGAAGCCTGAGATGTGCAAGATGGACCCCGAGGTAAGGTGGTGGAGCTGAATACCGTAGAATTTCAGTAGCCCCCTTAGAAACTGGTGGATGGGAAACCCGAGGCCCCATAGGAGAAAAGGGATGAAGCATATGCGTTCCCCCTGTGAGGATTGGGGAAACGCTCAGCGAAGACCTCGTGTTGTAAGAAAATAAGCATGCACAGGTCACCGCCAGATCTGAAGGAGGGAGATACCCCTGGGTCTCCAGATTATGGAGCCGTAGGGTTGCTACAGAGCAGCTGGTCCAGTCCCCTGGACATGAGCCGTAGGGGCGTGCAGAGGGCCTAGGTATGTTGGCCATGGTTTTCGAGGATCTTCTGCTGGGAGTTTTTTCTGATGGGGCGGAAGAGGATGTGGTCTCAACCACAATTTTGTTTGATTAAATGGGTGGCCCCTCCGTTGCGGAGGGGTAATATTGTAAAAATCACTGACCACTCGCCTCACCACGATGCGTGAGAATCGAGGAACACAAGCGGTTATTGTAATGAACCTACACCCGCGACGCTTGGGATCTTACCGAAGATTGGTCAGTTGCCGAACAAGCAGAAGTGAGGGACTTGCCTCGCAAGCCAAAGATGACGACACGAGGAGATTGACTGGATATATATTAGCGTTGAAGGCTAGTCCGGGGGCTACTAAGGGACAGATTAGGGGGTCCTCGGATGGTCAACCTATTGCTTATGGGCCGAACTGTATGGGTTGTAAGGTGAACATTGGATGATCAAGGTCACCGACACCAGGATGGAGACGTCAAGGAACCGTGACGTATCCTCCAAGTTTTCGACTGTAGATAGGCATGTTTATCTCTTCGGCATGTAATCGACCATGTGAAACCCTAGGTACCCTCTGCGCCTATATAAGCCAGAGGGTTTTAGGTTGTAGAGATAGAATAACTCATCCAGGGTTAGCTATTCGATCTCGAGGTAGATCAACTCTGTAACCCCCATATCATCAATACAACCAAGCAGAACGTAGGGTATGACCTCCATAGGAGGGCCCAAACCTGGGTAAATCCGTGTCCCCTTCGTCTCCTGTTATCATCGATTCTAGTCTCATAGTTCGTGACCCCCTACCTGAGATCCGCCGGTTTTGACACCGACAAGGGGAGAGTTGCGGGCTTGGCTTTGGAAGGGTGGAAGCTACTCCCTCTGTCCAGTCGTTGCATACAACCTGTGCAGGCGAACGACAATGCTTAAATAACACATGTGTATGCAAACAATAACGCTTGGTGGTTGGCTGCCTAAGTGCATTGTCCTAAATAGTTCATTAAGTGCGCGTAAATACACATGCTAATTAATGTTTTTAGTCCAATCTATATATGCCTAGGTTTTGAGGCAACTTCTTAGACGCCCTATGCACCTGGACGGAGGGAGTACTGTCCACAGGTTTCCACTTACAGAAGGACGACGACACGAACATGGGTGGCTGATTATCGAGGCCCGCCGCACATGCACATTTACTTCGGGTTGTGGGGGTAGTTGGAAGGTGCCACGCATCCCCGAGGCGTATGAGGAGAAAGCGCATGCACGTCCAAATCAAATCAATAAGCCAAAAAAGTAGAACGAGCGCGTGCAATATTTTGTAGGCCTCTTTTATATTTGGCCATTCGTCAGTCAATGCCATGCAATGGCCCAACCAGAGTTGGAGACAGGGACATAGTTGAAGCAACCCAGAGAGCACATGATCCACAAATTAAGCTTACACCATACTAATAACATCTTTAGTGAGTGATGACCAGCAAGTAAGCAAATCCTAGGGTAACTATACAAAAATAAAATCCTAAAGCTATCAGATTCGTCTTCTTGTTCAATTGAATCATATGTCTCACGTTCTTGTTCGTATTCTTTAATTCTCCCTTCAGATTTGCATCCCCAACTGTGAGAGCAACACTTTGAGAAACCAGATTCCGTACGGCTGACGGCAGATTGAGCTCCCGAGTTGCGAATCCATTGAATTGAATCAAGCCCTCCCCTTGAAGCCTTAGAACATATTCATACAACCATTCAAAATGTGTGCACTTCTTCACGATCTAAAACGAAATTGTGAGCCCTAAATCCCAGACCCAACGAAAAAGAATTAAAAGCAAAGAGAAAAAGAAATGAGAGGAAAATCATGAGATCTAACCCGCCCATATGGCTTGCTCTCGCACTTCACGAACTTGCGCTCAAATTGGCCTTTCCTGTCCTCCTTCGAAGTCAACCATTTCGGTGGCGCGGTGTGTGGGCAGTCATGACATGGCTAGATGGGCAGTGGACCATACTTGGTCCACGCGGGGCGGGAGGCTGAGGTGGAGCTCGACATATTTCGTCAGGAAGACGAAGCAGATGAGGGGCTCGTGTCATCGCCGCAGAAGAAGAAGCAGAGGAAAGTGGAGGCAATGCCGCAATGGTGGGCGAGCAGAACCAAACCTCCCGCCGTCTCGCGGATTATTGCCCAATGATTCAACCATGCGGAGCAGTCCATGTGATCCAATGGCGCGCAGCCTGCCCTTAGAATTCCTTCTAGGAGACCATATCTGAGGGCTGTCTCTTGGCACTAGGGTATGATCGGACGACTATAGTTCGATGGTAGGGTTTGGAGAGATGCTGCGACGTTTTGAGCCAGTCAGCTGGGTTATCTTAGGTTTGACCAACTTTCAAATGACCTTAACTAATTAAAAAAATCAAAAAATATGAAACCTTCGTGGTTCATTGTTTTATAAGACATGGTTACCATAAAAATTATAAACTTGGTTAAGGGACTTTTTTATGAAAAAACTTTTTTTGATGTGAGCTACCATTTCCGAGTTCAAATGAGTAGAACTATTTCAAAAAAATGGAAGACCTGCGCACAATGCCGTTATATGTGACATGGTTATGACAAAAAAATTTGGTTTATGGCCATTTTCATGAAAAGTCCTTCACAAAAATGAGCTATCACGTACGAGGTTGTATAGAGTTCGAGAAGAGAATGATAGTGGGTTTAGGTTTAAGATTTTTTTTGAAGAATCAAGAAAATCACCAAAGCTTTGTTTTAGTGTCAATAAGAAGGATCTGAACTTTTTTTCATTATTCAAATTTTTCCACGTGTAATAATCAATTTTTTGCCAACATCATCATCATCAAACAACAACAACAAAGCCTTTAGTCCCAAACAATAATCAACTTTTGCAAACATCACATCACAGAGCAATGGACTTCAAATGTTGCCTCCAATTTCGAATTATTACAAATCCTTAAAATTCAAAGGTTAGTTCAAATTCAAATTTTGCCTTCAATTTTGGATTATTACAAATGCTTAAAGTTCAAAGTTTAGAACTTGCATTCAACGTTCAAAGTGCACATCTTTGCCTTGCTCCTTGTGTTCCTAGACGGTTTAACAGACTTGCTCCTAGTTTCCCTACCTGGGATATCCACCCTTTTCTTCTTCCTTTTGATCTTCACTTTGATTGGTGGCTGTCGAGTTGCTGGTGGAGAACTTCCATTGGCCAGTTGACAGGGTTCAATAGCTTCAAAACCTTCATAAGATATGCCTTCAAATTCTCCATCGGATGATGATTGAACCGAAGTTTCATTCTCTCTTGGACATTTCTCTCCTTTTCCTTTAATTTCCCTAGCCATATCAAATAGAAAAAATAGAGTATAAGCCGTCAATAAAAGACATAAGAAATGCACAAAAAGGGAAGGTTGTTGCACACATACCAAGCTGCCGGCAGTGCTAATTCGGTTGCTTCATTTTGTAGGATCGAAAGTAGTTCTAGAGGGGAGATTAGACTACTTGACCAAATAAAAATCTACTTTTTCCCAATTTTAAGTGTTGGCAAATTTCAGCATTCATAGCAAGTCAAGCACACCCTGCACATGCATGTCTACGAGTATAGTAGTGGAATATAAAGACAATCATGAATAGTAAAGAAAGGGTAGGAGGATCAAACACAATTTGAAGACACGATGATTTTTTCCCGTGGTTCCGATAGGTGGTGCTATCATACGTCCACGTTTATGGAGTCTTCAACCCACAGAGGGTAACGGTCGCGAGAGTCATGAAGGGCTCTACCCACAGAGGGTTCCACGAAGAAGCAACCTTAACTATACCATTATGGCCTACGTCCACGGAGGACTAGCCTAACTCGGGGTAGATCTTCATGAAGTAGGCAATCTCCTTGCCCTTACAAACTTCTTGGTTCACTCCACAACACGAAGTAGGAGGCTCCCAAGCGACACCTAACCAATCTAGGAGGTACCTGTTGGAAATATGCCCTAGAGGCAATAATAAATTAGTTATTATCATATTTCCTTGTTCATGATAATTGTTTATTATCCATGCTATAATTGTATTGATCGGAGACTTAAATGCATGTGAGGATACATAGACAAAACCATGTCCCTAGTATGCCTCTAATGGACTAGCTCGTTGATCAAAGGATGGTTAAGGTTTCCTAGCCATGGACATGAGATGTCATTTGATAACGGGATCACATCATTAGGAGAATGATGTGATGGATAAGACCCAAACTACAAACATAGCATATGATCGTGTCAGTTTATTGCTACTGTTTTCTGCATGTCAAGTATATGTTCCTATGACCATGAGATCATGCAACTCACGGATATCGGAGGAGTGCCTTGTGTGTATCAAACGTCACAACGTAACTGGGTGACTATAAAGGTGCTCTACAGGTATCTCCGATGGTGTCTGTTGAGTTGGCATGGATCGAGACTGGGATTTGTTACTCCGTGTAACGGAGAGGTATCTCGGGGCCCACTCGGTAATGCAACATCACAATAAGCCTTGCAATCAATGTGACTAATTGTTAGTTGCGGGATCTTGTATTACAGAACGAGTAAAGAGACTTGCCGGTAACGAGGTTGAACTAGGTATGGAGATACCGACGATCGAATCTCGGGCAAGTAACATACCGAAGAACAAAGGGAACGATATACGAGATTAACTGAATCCTTGACATAGAGGTTCGACCGATAAAGATCTTCGTAGAATATGTAGGAACCAATGTGGACGTCTAGGTCCCTCCATTGGTTATTGACCGTAGAGGTGTCTCGGTCATGTCTACATAGTTCTCGAACCCGCAGGGTCTGCACACTTAAGGTTCGGTGACGTTTCGGTAGTGTAGAGTTATGTATGGTGGTGACCGAAGGTTGTTCGGAGTCCCGGATGAGATCCCGGATGTCACGATGAGCTCCAGAATGGTCCGGAGGTAAAGATTCATATATAGAAAGTCCCAGTTTGGTTTCCGGAAAAGTTTCGGGCTCATCGGTAGTGTACCGGGAGTATCGGTATTGTACCGGGAGTGCCGGTAGTGTACCGGAGGACCTCCGGGAGGGGTATTTCGACCCCAAGAGGTCCATGGGCTGTGGGAGAATAATAACCAGCCCTTAGTGGGCTGGGAAAACAGACACAAAGGCCCATGGCGCAGGAGAGAAAGTCCTAAAGCAAAAAGTGGAAAATCAGCCAATAGGAGGCAATCCTACTCCAACTAGGATTGGAGGTGAAGTAGGATTGCTCCCACCTCCTATTTCGGCCGACCCAAAGGCCTTGGCTGCCTCTCCTCTCCTCTCCTCTTATATATACTAGTGGATTGGGTGGTTTTTGTACAGAATTTCCGGCCACGTGCTACCCGTTTCACCGGTGCACAGTTTCTCCTCTAGATCGGTTTTCCGCAGCGCTTAGGCGAAGCCCTGCCGGAATCACTCCACCACCATCACCGGAGCACCGTCACGCTGCCGGTGAACTCTCTCTCCTCTCCACCTCCTCTCGCTGGATTGAGACGGTGGAGATCGTCATCAAGCTGCACGTGTGCTGAACGCGGAGGTGCCGTCCGTTCGGCGCTAGATCGGAAGGACCGTGATCGAGATCGCGAGACAGTTCGTGATGAGATCGCGGAACGGATCGTGATGAGTTCGCGGGACAGATCGTGATCAAGATCGTGAGATGGATCGTGATGAGATCGCGGGACGGATCGTGATGAGTTCACGGGACGGATCGTGATTGGATCGCGGGACAGATCGTGATGAGATCGCGGGACGCTCGGCGATTTGGATCGCGAAGATGTTCGACTACACCAACCGCGTTTCTTAACGCTTCCCGCTTAGCGATCTACAAGGGTATGTAGATCCACTCTCCCTCTCGTAGATGCTCATCACCATGGATAGGTTTGTGTGTGCGTAGGAAAATTTTTGTTTCCCATGCGACGTTCCCCAACAGTGGCATCATGAGCTAGGTTGATGGTTCGATGAGATCTCGAGTAGAACACAAAAGGTTTGTGGGCGTTGATGCTTAGATTGCTTCCTCCCTTGGTCGTATTTTGGTTCAGCGGGATTGTGAGATGAAGCGGCCCGGACCAACATTACTCGTACGCTTACGAGAGACCGGTTCCCTCGACGCAACTTGTTGCCTAGATGGCTTGCGGGTGACAGTTTCTCTCACTTTAGTTGGATCGGATTCGACAAAGGCGGTCCTTGAGAAGGTTGAAAAGCAAACTAGTGTATCACCGTTGTGGTTTATGCGTAGGTGAGAATCGTTCTTGCTAGATACCCATAGCAGCCACGTAAAATATGCAACAACAATTAGAGGACGTCTAACTTGTTTTTGCAGGGTATGTTGTGATGTGATATGGCCAATTACATGATGAGATATATGTGATGTATGAGATGATCATGTGATGTATAGATTATCACGACTTGCATGTCGATGAGTACGGCAACCGGCAGGAGCCATAGGGTTGTCTTTAATTATTGTATGACCTGCGTGTCAATCATTAAGCGCTATGTAATGCTTTACTTTATCGCTACGGTAGCAATAGTAGTAGAAGCATGCAGGGCGTGACAACCCCAATGGAAACACATTGATGGAGATCAAGATGATGGAGATCATGGTGTTGTGCCGGTGACGATGGAGATCATGTCGGTGTTTCGAAGATGGAGATCTTAAACACAAGTTCATGGCCATATCATGTCACTTATGAATTGCATGAGATGTTAATCCTTTTATGCACCTTGTTTTGCTTAGTACGGCGGTAGCATTATAAGGTGATCCCTCACTTGAATTTCAAGATGAACTGTGTTCTCCCCGAGTGTGCACCGTTGCGAAAGTTCGTCGTGTTGAGACACCACGTGATGATCGGGTGTGATAGACTCTACGTTCACATACAACGGGTGCAAGCCAGATTTGCACGCGCAGAACACTCGGGTTAAACTTGACGAGCCTAGCATGTACAGACATGGCCTCGGAACACGAGAGACCGAAAGGTCGAACATGAGTCATATAGTAGATATGATCAACATAATGATGTTCACCATTGCAGCCACCTCAACTCACATGATGATCGGACTTGAGTTGGTGAATTTGGATCATGTATCACTCGAATGATCGGAGGGATGTCAATTTGAGTGGGAGTTCTTAAGTAATATGATTAATTGAACTCATTATCATGAACATAGTCAAAGTGTCTTTGCAAATTATGTTGTAGATTACTAGCTCGCGTTGTAGCTCCCTTGTATTTTTATATTTTCCTAGAGAAATAGAATTGAAAGATGTTGGTAGCAAAATTGCGGACTGGGTCCGTGATCTGAGGATTGTCCTCATTGCTGCACAGAAGGCTTATGTCCTTAATGCACCGCTCGGTGCGCCACCCCCTCTAGCGTCGTCTATAGATGTTGTGAACATCTAACAGGCACGTTTCGATGACTACTTGATAGTTTAGTGCGTCATGCATTATGGCTTAGAATTGAGGCTCCAAAACGTTTTGAACGTCACGGAACATATGAGATGTTCTAGGAGCAGAGATTGTGATCTCAGGCTCGTGCCTTTGTTGCGAGATATGAGATCTCCAACAAGATTCTTTGCTTGTAAGATGAAGGAGAATAGCTCAATCGTTGAGCATGTACTCAGATTGTCTGGGTACTACAATCGCTTGAATCAAGTGGGAGTTGATCTTCCAGATAAGATAGTGATTGATATAGTTCTCCAAGTCACTGTCACTAAAGCTACTAGAACTTAGTGATGAACTATAATACACCAGGGATAGAAGTATTGATCCCTGAGCTGTTCGCGATGTTTGACACCGCGAAGGTAGAAATCAAGAAGGAGCGTCAAGTGTTGATGGTTAATCAAACCACTAGTTTCGAAAAGGGCAAGAGCAAGGAGGGAAACTTCATGGATAGCAAGTCAGTTGCTGCTCCAGTGAAGCAACCCAAAGTTGAACTCAAACCCGAGACTAAGTGCTTCTATTATGAGGTGAGAGGTCGCTGAAGCGGAGCAACCCTAGATACTTGGTAGATAAGAAGGCTGGCAACATCGACAGAAGTATATTTGATATACGAGTTATTGATGTGTACCTTGCTAGTACTCCTAGTAGCACCTGGGTATTGGATACCAGTTCAGTTGCTAAATGTTAGTAACTCGAAATAAAAGCTACGGAATAAACGGAGAACTAGCTAAGGGTGAGGTGACGATGTGTGTTGGAAATGTTTCCAAGGTTGATGTGATCAACATCGCACGCTCTCTCTACCTTCAGGATTAGTGACGAACCTAAATAAATGTTATTTGGTGTTTTGCGTTGAGCATGAACATGATTAGATCATGTTTGTTGCAATACGGTTATTCATTTAAGTCAGAGAATAATAGTTATTCTGGTTACATGAATAATACCTTCAATTGGCATGCACCCAGTGAGAATGGTTTGTTGAAATCTTGATCGTAGTAGTACACATGTTCATAACATTGATGTCAAAAGATACAAAGTTAATAATGATAGTACCACATACTTGTGGCACTGCCGCTAAATGTCATATTGGTATAAAGCGCATGTAGAAACTCCATGCTGATGGATATTTGGACTCATCGATTTCGAATCGGTTGAGACATGCGAACCATGCCTCTTGGGCAAGATGACTAAAGGACCCCGTTGGATGGAGCGGGCAAGTGATTCATTGGAAATGATACATGTTGATGTATGCAATCTAGTGAGTCTTGTAGCGTGCAGTGGATATCATTATTTTCTTACCTTCACTGATGATTTGAGTAGATATAGTGTATATTTACTTAATGAAACACAAGTCTGAATCGTTTGAAAGGTTCAAGCAAATTCAGAGTGAAGTTTAAAGATCATCGTGACAAGAAGATAAAAATGACCGCGATATGATCGTGGAGGTGAATATCTGAGTTACGAGTTTGGCATACAACTTAAGACAACGTGAAATTTGTTTCACAACTAACGCCACCTGGAACACCATGGTGTGATGGTGTGTCCGAACATCATAGTCATGCTCTATTGATATAGTGCATACTGTGATGTCTCTTATCGTTTTACTACTATAATTTTTGGGGTTATGCATTAGAGACAACTACATTCACTTTAAATAGGGCATCATCTAAATCCATTGAGATGACACCGTGTGAATTATGGTTTGATAGAAACCTAAGCTGTCATTTCTTAATGTTTGGGGCTGCGATGCTTGCGTGGAAAATGTTTTCACATAATAAGCTAGAACCCAAAGCGGACAAATGTATCTTCATAGAATACCCTAAGAACAGATGGGTATGCCTTCTATCTCAGATCCGAGTGCAAAGTGTTTGTTGCTAGAACTGGGTCCTTTCTCGAGAAAAAGTTTCTCTCGAAAGAATTGAGTGGGAGGAAGATAGAATTTGATGAGGTTGTTAAACCTTTGTTCAACCAGAGAGTAGCGCAGCGTAGAAAGATGTTTCTGTGAAGCCTACGTTAGTTGAAGAGGAAGTTAATGATGATGATCATGAAGCTTCAGGATCAAGTTACTATCGAACTTCGTAGGTCGACAAGGATGTGTACTGCTCCTGAGCGGTACGACAACTCTGTCTTGGAGGTCATGTTTTTGGACAACGATGAACCTACGAGCTATGGAGAAGCGATGATGGGCCCGGATTCCGACAAATGGTTGGAGGCCATGAAATCCGAGATAGGATCCATGTATTAAAACCAAGTGTAGACTTTGGTAGACTTGCTCGTTGGACGGTAGGTCGTTGAGTACAAATGGATCTTTAAAATGAAGACAGACACTGATGGTGAATGTCACTATTTGTAAAGCTCGACTTGTTGCAAAGATGTTTGTGACAAGTTCAAGGAGTTGACTACGATGAGACTTTCTCACTCGTAGCGATGCTAAAAGTCTGTTGGAATTATGTTAGCAGTTGCTGTGTTTTCAATTATGAAATCTGGCAGATGGATGTCAAAACATCATTTCCTTAATGGTTTACTTGAGGAAAGGTTGTATGTGATACAACCAGAAGGTTTTTGTCAGGCCTAAGGATGCTAAAAGGTGTGCAAGCTTCGGTGATCCTTCCATGGACTGAAGCAAGCATCTCGGAGTTGGAATATACGCTTTGATGAGGTCATCACAGTTTTGATGTTTATACAAAGTTTATGAGAAACTTGTATTTGCAATAAAGTGAGTGGGAGCACTATAGAATTTCTGATAAGTATATGTGGATGACATATTGTTGTTTAGAAATAATGTAGAGTTTCTGGAAAGCATAAAACGGTTATTTGGAAAGTGATTTTCAAAGGAAGACCTGGATAAAGCTACCTAATTGTTGAGCATCAAAATCTATAGAGATAGATCAAGATGCTTGATGAGACTTTCAATGAGTGCATACCTTCACAAGATTTTGAAAGAGTTCAAAATGGATCAGCCAGAGAAATAGTTCTCGTCTGATTTGTAAGGTGTGAAGTTGAGTGAGACTCAAAGCTCGACAACGGCAGAAGAAAGAGAAAGGACGAACGTCGTCCCCTATGCCTTAGCCATAGGCTCTATATTATGCCATGCTGTGTACCGCACCTATGTGTGCCTTGCCATGAGTCGTTCAAGGGGTACAAGAGTGGTCCAGGAGTGGATCACTGGACAGCGGTCGGAATTATCCTTAGTAACCAGAGGACTAAGGAAATGTTTCTTGATTATGGAGGTGATAAAGAGTTCGTCGTAAAGAGTTACGTCGATGCAAGCTTTAACACCTATCCGGATGACTAGTAGTAGCAATCTGGATACGTATAGTGGAGCAGCCATTTGGAAATAGTACCAAGTGGAGTGTGGTAGCAGTGTTTACGGTTTGACATAGAGATATACAAAGTACACACGGATCTGAATATCGCAGGCCCGTTGACTATAAGACCTCTCTCACATGCAAAGCATGATCGATCCCCAGAACTCATTGGGTGTTAGATTCATAACAATGCGAATCACATGGTGATGTGAACTAGATTATTGACTCTAGTGCAAGTGGGAGAGTGTTGGAAATATGCCCTAGAGGCAATAATAAATTAGTTATTATCATATTTCCTTGTTCATGATAATTTTTTATTATCCATGCTATAATTGTATTGATCGGAGACTTAAATGCATGTGAGGATACATAGACAAAACCATGTCCCTAGTATGCCTCTAATGGACTAGCTCGTTGATCAAAGGATGGTTAAGGTTTCCTAGCCATGGACATGAGATGTCATTTGATAACGGGATCACATCATTAGGAGAATGATGTGATGGATAAGACCCAAACTACAAACATAGCATATGATCGTGTCAGTTTATTGCTACTGTTTTCTGCATGTCAAGTATATGTTCCTATGACCATGAGATCATGCAACTCACGGATATCGGAGGAGTGCCTTGTGTGTATCAAACGTCACAACGTAACTGGGTGACTATAAAGGTGCTCTACAGGTATCTCCGATGGTGTCTGTTGAGTTGGCATGGATCGAGACTGGGATTTGTTACTCCGTGTAACGGAGAGGTATCTCGGGGCCCACTCGGTAATGCAACATCACAATAAGCCTTGCAAGCAATGTGACTAATTGTTAGTTGCGGGATCTTGTATTACAGAACGAGTAAAGAGACTTGCCGGTAACGAGGTTGAACTAGGTATGGAGATACCGACGATCGAATCTCGGGCAAGTAACATACCGAAGAACAAAGGGAACGATATACGAGATTAACTGAATCCTTGACATAGAGGTTCGACCGATAAAGATCTTCGTAGAATATGTAGGAACCAATGTGGACGTCCAGGTCCCGCCATTGGTTATTGACCATAGAGGTGTCTCGGTCATGTCTACATAGTTCTCGAACCCGCAGGGTCTGCACACTTAAGGTTCGGTGACGTTTCGGTAGTGTAGAGTTATGTATGGTGGTGACCGAAGGTTGTTCGGAGTCCCGGATGAGATCCCGGACGTCACGAGGAGCTCTGGAATGGTCCGGAGGTAAAGATTCATATATAGGAAGTCCCAGTTTGGTTTCCGGAAAAGTTTCGGGCTCATCGGTAGTGTACCGGGAGTATCAGTATTGTACCGGGAGTGCCGGTAGTGTACCGGAGGACCTCCGGGAGGGGTATTTCGACCCCAAGAGGTCCATGGGCTGTGGGAGAATAATAACCAGCCCTTAGTGGGCTGGGAAAACAGACACAAAGGCCCATGGCGCAGGAGAGAAAGTCCTAAAGCAAAAAGTGGAAAATCAGCCAATAGGAGGCAATCCTACTCCAACTAGGATTGGAGGTGAAGTAGGATTGCTCCCACCTCCTATTTCGGCCAACCCAAAGGCCTTGGCTGCCTCTCCTCTCCTCTCCTCTTATATATACTAGTGGATTGGGTGGTTTTTGGACAGAATTTCCGGCCACGTGCTACCCGTTTCACCGGTGCACAGTTTCTCCTCTAGATCGGTTTTTCGCAGCGCTTAGGCGAAGCCCTGCCGGAATCACTCCACCACCATCACCGGAGCACCGTCACGCTGCCGGTGAAATCTCTCTCCTCTCCACCTCCTCTCGCTGGATCGAGACGGTGGAGATCGTCATCAAGCTGCACGTGTGCTGAACGCGGAGGTGCCGTCCGTTCGGCGCTAGATCGGAAGGACCGTGATCGAGATCGCGAGATAGTTCGTGATGAGATCGCGGAACGGATCGTGATGAGTTCGCGGGACAGATCGTGATCAAGATCATGAGACGGATCGTGATGAGATCGCGGGACGGATCGTGATGAGTTCACGGGACGGATCGTGATTGGATCGCGGGACAGATCGTGATGAGATCGCGGGACGCTCGGCGATTTGGATCGCGAAGATGTTTGACTACACCAACCGCGTTTCTTAACGCTTCCCGCTTAGCGATCTACAAGGGTATGTAGATCCACTCTCCCTCTCGTAGATGCTCATCACCATGGATAGGTTTGTGTGTGCGTAGGAAATTTTTTGTTTCCCATGCGACGTTCCCCAACAGTACCATCCTCCAAAAGGTAATAGGATCGATAATGTCAATGAACTCCTTGCTCTTATGCATCAAGATCATAGAATCCTCAACACACAATCACTGTCTCACAGATTTGGTTTGGTGGAAGAGATTTATTGGGTGGAAGGCAACTTGGGGAGGCTAGAGATCAAGATCATACGGTTGGAATGGAATGACATGATCTCAACACATGAGTAGGTGGCTCTCTCTCAGAAAATCAGTTGGTATGAGTGGGGATCTGTTCTGAGTGCTTCTCTTGCGAGTGAGTGGTGGTGGAGGGGTATATATAGGCATCTCCAAAAATCCAACCGTTACACCCAATAAGTTCAACTCGGTGACACTGATGTGTTAATCTCGGTGGTACCGAGTTGCCTAAAAGGTAGCAACTTTTGAATCTCAGTGAGACCGATATATAAAACTTGGTTTCACCGATAAGGTGGCCAATGGTTAGATTGCCAGATTTGGTGACGCCAATTCAACAAACTCGGTGGGACCGATTTTGTGAATTTGCGTAACAGAAAGTTGGGAACCCAACTCGGTGGCACCGAAGCAGAATCGGTTGCACCAAAGGGCTAGGGTTTGGTTGAGTCTATATGAGGCTGAGAATTGGTGGCACCGAGTGGGGAGTGTTGGTTGCACCGATTTTGGATGTTTGGCTTTGGACAGACTTTTGTGGAAGAGCTTGTGGGTGTATGTGGTGACTATCACTTGTGCACGTGTGAGCATTTTGTTCACCAACAGTACTTTACCCCCTTTTAATTGTATTGGCTTTCCTATGGACTCAAAGTGATTTCTCACAAAGTAAAATGTAGAGTCCTCTTGCTTGAAGCTTTGCCAATCTATTTCCTTGCATCTTAGGGTATTCCACAATCCTTTTGCCAACCCATCATTGAACTTTTCCTGAAACATGCTTAGTGGAAACATTAGTTCAATGACATATATGTTGTTATTAATTACCAAAACCACCAAGGGAGCAAACGTGCTTTCACATTCTCCTCTACATTAGCTGCAATCTGCTCTAATGGTTCATCCTCCTCTGCATTAGCTCCAATCTGCTGTAATGCTTTGTTCTCCTCTGCAATAGTTGCAATGTGCTCTAATCCTGCATTCTCCTTTGCATTTGTTGCTTCCCATTATTCCTCTTCTCCAAATGAAGCATCCACTGAATTGGTACATTTCCTAGCAATGTGCCCTAGGGTTCCACATTTTTTGCATTTGCACTGTCTTTTGACACGACCTTCTTCACATCTTCTGTAGATGTTCTTCCTTGGTCTTCCTCGTGGTCTAGTCAGTATAGGAGAATTTAGTTTGAACCCTAGATCTACTATGTTCCATTGGTATTTTCCCAAGAGTGCAGGCACATTGGAAGCATAAGCAGCCATGAATTTGGAAACCGAAAAATATTTAGAGATTTATTGATCAACTTCACCATCTTCACCATCGGTAACAGTCATCAGATGTAGGGCATGTATGCATGGCTTCCCACGGAGCTGCCATTGCCTACAACTGCATTCCCTAGTTGCTAGGTTAACTAGATATCTCCATTCCCCATTTTTTACTGTCAGTATATGTTACCTCAGCCTCATATGTCGCCACTCGAATGCATTTCATTATGTTCAGTCCTCTTGCCTTGACATGCAATGCCTTAATAAGAGATGGGAGCATAAGATGGCCAACATATTTTGTTTCTGCAATTCTTTTGCGAAGATCCATCTTTATCATGATCATTTGTCGAATCTTATCAAATATTTGCCATATCAGAAGCCATTTCAATGACTTGAGATTTGCTATATCTGCCAGGTTACTCGTCACATAGTCTACTTTGCATATTGCATTGAATTTTCTTCTTGACAACAGTTTTCCATGATGTGGACCTAGGTACTCCTTCACGAGAGGATTGTGAGCATACAACACTCTCAAATGATGCTCATGCTTCCTCTCACAGCATGTGTATGATGCTGGCCATAAGTTCTCATCATAAACTTTACCTTTGAATTTCTTTCTGAAATTCTACGCTAGGTGTCGCATACATTCCCTATGTCGCACTCTAGGGAATACAATTTCCACTGCACTCCTCCAAACCCTTACAAGCATATGTGTGTATAGCTAAACCTGGGGTGTACTTACAAGGTTGCGCAACTATTGCAGAAATCAGACCTAACTTTCCTCGGACTCCGCCTCCACCACACCAAATGCAACTAGGAATAGCCAGTTGTGTCCATCAACTGCAGAAGCAGTCACCAGTTGTCCTCCCCACCTTCCATTCAAAGAAGTTGCATCAACAGACAAATACGGCCTGCAACCATCCACAAACTCCTGTCAGCAAGCCTTGAAACAAACAAAAGCCCTCCTAAAGCACTCCTTCTCAAATGACTTCCCTTTTTATTTTGTATGGAACTATATGCTTCTCAATCTCTACAACACTCCCTGGACTAGCAGCTTCTACTTCAGCTTTAAATGTGTAGAGCAACTGAAAGCTCTCATTTCAAGGGCCATTAATCATGTCAAGAGCTATTTCCTTAGCATAAAAAAGTCCTCATGTAAGTGTTGGAAATATGCCCTAGAGGCAATAATAAAATGGTTATTATTGTATTTCCTTGTTGATGATATCTTTTATTATCCATGCTATAATTGTATTGATTGGAAACTCAAATGCACGTGTGGATCCATAGACAACACCGTGTCCCTAGTATGCCTCTAGTAGACTAGCTCGTTGATCAAAGATGGTCAAGGTTTCCTAGCCATTGACATGAGATGTCATTTGATAACAGGATCACATCATTAGGAGAATGATGTGATGGACAGGACCCAAACTATGAACATAGCATATGATCGTGTCAGTTTATTGCTATAGTTTTCTACATGTCAAATATCTGTTCCTATGACCATGAGATCATGCCACTCACTGACATCGGAGGAATACATTGTGTGTATAAAACGTCGCAACGTAACTAGATGATTATAAAGAGCTCTATAGGTATCTCCGAAGGTGTCTGTTGAGTGGGCATGGATCAAGACTGGGATTTGTTACTCCGTGTGACGAAGAGGTATCTCAGGACCCACTCGGTAATACAACATCACAACAACCTTGCAAGCAAAGTGACTAAAGTGTTAGACACATGATCTTGTATTACGGAACGAGTAAAGAGACTTGCCGATAACGAGACTGAACTAGGTATAGAGATACCGACGATCGAATCTTGGGCAAGTAACATACCGAAGAACAAAGGGAACAACATACGGGATTAACTGAATCCTTGACATAGAGGTTCAACCGATAAAGATCTTCATACAATATGTAGGAACCAATATGGGCATCCAGGTCCCGCTATTGGTTTTTGACCATAGAGGTGTATCGGTCATGTCTACATAGTTCTCGAACCCGCAGGGTCTGCACGCTTAATGTTCGATGACGTTTTGGTAGTATTGAGTTATGCATGGTGGTGACCAAAGGTTGTTCGAAGTTCCGGATGAGATCCCGAACATCACGAGGAGCTCCGAAATGGTCCGGAGGTAAAGATTGATATATAGGAAGTCCCGTTTTGGTCACCGGAAAAGTTTCAGGTATTTTTCGGTATTGTACGAGGGGTGTCGGGATACCATCGGGAGGGGGCACCCACGCCGGGAGGCCACATGGGCCTTAGGAGTGGCGCACCAGCCCTTAGTGGGTTGGGCAAGCCAGCCCCTAGGGGCCCATGTGGCTAAGGTGGGGGGAAAGGAAAAACCCCAAGTGGGGGAAGGGTTTCCAAGTAGGATTGGAATCCTACTTGGAGTAGGATTGGAGGTGGACTCCTCCACCTCCTCGTTCAGCCGACTCTTAGGGAATTCCCTAGGGGCGCTGGCCCCTCGCCTCCCTCCGATATATATTGGAGGGGAGAGAGGGAAGATGCACCCAACCCTAAGCCACAGTGCATCCCTCTCTCCCCACTTGATCCTATCCCTCTAGATTCGGCAGTGCTTAGGTGAAACCTTGACGGAATAGTTCCACCACCGTCGTCGTTCCGTCGCACTGCCGGAGAACTCATCTACATCTCCGTCCCTCATGTTGGATCAAGAAGACGGAGATCGTCATCGAGTTGTACGTGTGCTGAACGCGGAGGTGTTGTCCGTTCGGCGCTCGACCGGGACGGATCATGATCGGATCGCGGGACGGCTAGCGATTTGGATCGCGAAGATGCTCGACTACATCAACCGCGTTTCTTAGCGCTTCCCGCTTAGCGATCTATTAGGGTACGTAGATCCACTCTCCCTCTGTTAGATGTTCATCGCCATGGATAGATCCTACGTGTGCGTAGGCAATTTTTTGTTTCCCATGAAAAGTTCCCCAATAGTAAGGTATAACAATCTTGTACTTGTCAAATAGCTTCCCTTGGAATTCTGTTGGACCAAGTGTTGTTTTTTCTCTCATCCAATCCAAAATTGCATGTTCCACCCACCTAGTCTTTGCTAGCTTTGTTTTATCCTTCCCCTCCCCCTCCAGGTGGACAAGTGTGCTGGTGTGGGTTCTTTTTTATCTGAAAAAATATGATCTGAAAACATTACATAATGATCTGATAATAGAATCAGTATAAACTGAAATACACAAACCTGAATAAACTTGCACCTCAACATATGTGATGCATGCAACCTCCATCTACACCTATCATATGGGCAACTAACAGTGAACCTTGATGGCTCACTCCTTTCAATCACATATGTATTTTGTGTGAGAATGCATTATGTAGTCATTGCATTACGACAGTCCACCATCGACTAGAATATGGTGCCGAAAGCAAGCTGATGATCTTTCCTATTCCACTCAATTGTTGGCATGTCCTCACCATCATATTCATCTAAAACTAAGATGTCAATGTTCTCCTCCCTCTCTTCATCGTTAGTGTCATCAAATATAGCACGACTGATAGGTTGCTCATGAATTTCATCTTCCATTGCTTGTTTACTCGTAATATCTACAAGGTCAGGGAACATATTCTCATCCTCGTCATCATATCCAGGCACCTCTTTGTCTAGCTCTCCATCCTGTCCTACATCGGCTGAGGCAGCAATAGGAGAAGCATCACAAGAAACAACATCAAATATATTGTGATTTACAGAACCACTAGCTCTGCTTGGTTTCGACCTACAAGGAGTGCCAAGGCGCTCTCCGTCAGTGGATGCGGAATATTCCTGAACACCCTTCCCCTTCTCACGTTCATTGTGTGGCTAAAGCACCTTGATATGGATTTTACCGAAGTGACTTTCAGCATTCAAAGTAAAGAGCAATGCCAAATGCTCATCGCAAGTTAGTGGTATAATTTTTTGCTCGGTACCGTTAATTTTTTTAGTTCAATAGCATCGTCAGGGCTCCATCCATATGGAGAATTTCGGAGCGCCACGAGCAAATGTTTGAATGATATACTGGTTTCTACCACCTTCGGATAGAAAATCCAGTAAGCTTATGCACTTTTCTACCGTGCAGCACACTAACTTCCATCCTAACCGACAACAGGAAAGTAAGCACATGATCAATCCTATTCGATTCAAATAAGGGGTCCTGTTAGGCCGGGAACAATTCAGCAAAATTTGAAAGATGCAAGCGACTAGCAGTCAAATAGGGCCGAATTTATGAATCAGCAAATCAGTTAGATGGGAAAATGACGCTTACCCAGGTGTAATCCATGATCCGCCGTCAATTCCACTCAATCCTCTCCATGGTCGACGGGCTTGAGAGCCTGCTCCCCCGACATCGCTGCTTAATCCAGATTGGGATGTGGGGGTATATCTGGCGGAGGGCACGACGGTGGCGGGGGCGGAATGGGGTCAGAGGTTGAAGGGCACGACGGTGACGGAGGGGGTGGAGCACAATGGCGGAGGGGGCGAAGCGACACGGTGTTGTAGGGCTCGAGCTCAAGGTTCACACAAAGCCCATCCGACGTGTTTCAATGCGTCCCCACACGTCAGAATGGTCAAAGGAGGAGCCGTTCCAACACGGCCCCAGTCGTCAGATTTAACAATCAAACCATTGACCCGACGACATCCTCCGCTGTGACCATTTCTGAGTGTTTTGGCCAAGGGAATGGGGAAAAGTGAGCAAAGTTAAGAGCATGGGGATGAATGAGTACAACTAAGGAACAAGGGGCATAGATGTAAAAAACCTTTCTTACAAGGGAAAATACCAAAGGTCACTCTCACCTTACAAAGGTCACTCTCACCTTCTTAGGGATGTACAAGTGTCAACTACATGTGCGCCACTTGTTGTAATATGAGATTTGTCCCTTTTTCATATATTTGTTTATTTAAGGCATTTTGCATTTTAAACCATTCATCCAATACCCAAATCGTTTTCACTGTTGGATTCCTCATGTCAAGTTGTTCAAAACTTTTTGACAAACTTATTTTACCATGAAAAACTGGAAGAAACAATCCAAGTCGGAAGCAAGTTTTTTTCTTCACTTTCTTCCATTTCCGAGAGGCACATATTCGTGCCTCCACGAGAAGCAAATATGTGCTTTTTGTCGAAGCAAAAAAGAAATAAAGAGAAAACAAGTTTGTTTCCTTTTTCGAAAAGTCCACGTGTGCCTCTCGTGGAAGTAGTAAATATGTGTCTAAACAAAAAGCAAATATGTGCCTCATGTGGAAGTAAAACAGCGTCTCTTGCGAAAAGCAAATATGTGCCTCGTGTGGAAGTAAAACGGTGCTTCTTGCGAAAACAAATATGTGCCTTCCGTGAAAGAAAAAACAAGAAAACATGTTTTCTTTTTCTTTTTTGAGAGACGCAATTGTGCCACTCATGAAAGAAAATCCATGCCTCCTATGAAATAAAAACATGTTTTTCCTTTTTTCGAAAGACAAAGTTGCGCCTCTCGTGAAAGTGTGTCTTGCCTCGCGTTGGACAAAGGAAATCTGCGCTTTTGTTTTTCTCCAAAACCTATAGAAAACCTGTCAAAACTGAAAAGCCAAAAACACGTAATAAACCCGAAAACGCGTACACCAAAATAAAAAACATCCAAAGAGGGCAACCGACATGCGACATGTGGTGATGCTTGTGAGTATTCTCTCAACCCATCAAAATGACCCTTAAATGGAACCCACAGAGCAGCGGCGGAGCTACAAGAAAAATACTGGGCGAGCCAAACTAATGAAGAGCACACGATTTCTTTAAAATTTGAACCATATACTATTTCAGTAGGCATGGTCTGTATGGAGCTGCATACTTGTTCATATTCATAACAAGATGCACATACATATTTATGTAAATATACACTTACTACACAAAAGAATCCATGGTAGTTTACCACCAGTCACATATACTACAAATCAGCTTTCCCATCCACCATGCTTTTAAAAACATCAATGATATCTTTGTAGCTGTATTTCTCCACAATCTCACCCTCTAGGTTAACTAGCAAGTTGTTGGCAAGATGATCATCTTCCATCTTATTCTGCAACCTTGTTCTAATGATCTTCATACTAGAAAATGTGCGTTCAGCACTCGCTATAGAAACTGGGAGGGTGACGAGCAAATGAAGTAGCCTTTCAATCAAATTGAAGATATTATGTCTTCCTATCTCCACAAGGCATCGACGAAGATCAATTAAGGTTGATATATGTGTCGGATTTTGGACTCCGCAAAACCCTTAAGTTTCGAACACAGGGGCGTGTGCGAAGATCCCTTGCAGCCTCGCCCGACCTAGCTCGCTACTTGATGAACACAACAAAGAACTCGCACGATGACGAGGAAGAAGATGAACACGATAGTTTACCCAGGTTCGGGCTGCTGCGAAGCGTAATACCCTACTCCTGCTTTGGTGGATTGCCTCTCGAGGAGGTGAGGTGGATGAACAAGAACAATGTTTCGGGGCCTCCTGAGAGCTCTCAGTTGTGTTCGAGGCTCCTTGTGGTTTGGTGAGTGGTGGAGTTGGTCGATTGGGTTGGGATCCCCCTCTACAAAGCAGCCTACCCTCTATATATAGAGGTGGCCTGGTCCTCTTCCCTTATCACAATGGCAGGAAGGGATCCCACAATGGCCAATTTTGAAGGGGACAGGGGTTCATGCTCGTCCTGCCCAAAGGCGGTCTTCGCCTGCAAAGTAGTTGTCGGCGCCATAGGGACGGGCTCAGCGATGACGTCCGTCCTGTGGAGCTAGTGGTGCGGTCTTGTTGCACCGGAATGGAAAGATTTAGGGGGTGCTTTGGGAACCCACATACGTCCTTGCTCCCTTTGCACCAAAGGGGAAACTATGCCGCCTGGCTCGCTGGTGCTCGCATGTCCTTCCTTGCGTCATCTTTGACTCCTAAGGTCGGGCCTTGCATAGAGATCTCGGCCCCTCTGGAGGGGGCCTGGGGAGGCCCGTTCTCTACCGGTCTTGATATTGCTCATCCTCGTGAGTCTTGGGCCCTCGCGAGGGCCTTGTCCTGAGTGGGGCCACGCCTTGCTGCGTTTGGTCGATGAGGTGGGCCATGCTCTGGGCCGCAGGTAGGCAGGTCTGGGTACCCCCGTTCCCAGAGCGCCGACAGTAGCCCCGGAGCCTACAACGTGCTCGGGCCGTCCTCGGGGTGGGGCCCTAAGGGCGGCCAGGAGCGCTACAGGCCCCATACGCCTGTGGGCCAGGCCTGGCCCGTGTTGTGCGGCTTGATGTCGGGTGCCCCTCGCCCTTTTTGCCTCCGCTTGAATTGCCAGGAGCCTGACTTCTAGCATTGGTCCATTATTGTTTTCCCTTCCTGCGCTCCTGCTCTTGCTTCCCAAGTCTCTCGCTCTAGCAGGCGCCTCCCCAGATCCAGAGCCGCTCCGTCCTCTTCCTTGCTTCTTCGGCCCTGCTAGCTCTGTGATGGCTCCCGCCAGCAAGCAGAAGCCAAAGGCGCAAAGTTGTGCCTCCGCTCCCACCTCATCGGCGCTCTTGGGGTCTACCATTGCCAAGGACGAGGACCTCCTCCCTATGATCCCATGGACAGCGGATGGGTCCAATGAGAAAGGGCGGACCCTTTATGGGATGGCTCCTCGGCGAAACGGCCCTCGTCCAAGGCGATCTACCCCTTCTTCCTTCATAGCATCTTCGCCGGGCTCGTTTCGCCCTTCTCTGTGTTCTTCACCGCCATCCTTGACCACAATGGGATCCAGGCCCTTCACCTCCAGCCCAATTCCTTCTTGCTCCTGTCCGTCTTCGCCTTCTACTGCGAGTCCTTCGTGGGCGTGCGGCCTTCGGTAGCCCTCTTCCATCATTTCTTTAGCTTGCACTTGCATGACGGCGCCCAACGGTCAGCATGTGTCTCTTTCGTCGCGGTCCAGAGCGGCAACATGCTCCTGAAGGCCGGGAAGAAGGTGGAGAACTTCAGGCACCGCTAGGTCCTCATGGATCTCAAGGACATCAACCCTCGGTTAGATCTGCCAAAAGGGTTGCCGGAGAAGACTTCTGTGTGGAGCTCCATGAAGCTTTCCGACCCCCGGACCGAGCATGTTCTGGAGCACTTCACCCGCGATATCAGCGCCAAGAAGTTGACTGGTGGAATGATAGTGAAGGAGTTCTTGGTGCAGCGCCCACCGCCCCTTCAGGCCCATTCTAGGCCGTTGTGGGACTATCAGGGCAGCGGCGAATACCTCAAGCTTCGTCCAGCGCGCATATCTCCCAGGAAACTAAGCAGGGCTGTGGCGACCTTGCTTGGCGGTGACCCTGGTGACCTTCTCGAGGCTCACGATCCGCTGTACAGCCGCGACAACGGGGCCGACCTAGTTGTCGCAACGCCTGTCTTCAACGAGCTCGGGCTATTCCCAGCTAAGGGCCCTGGTCCGGTGGTGGTGTCCTCCGGTGATACCTCGTGCGGGGAGGACTCGGAGAGGACTACTGACGATGGCCCGGCGGGGGCGTCCCCCCATCACAGGGTACCCTTCTGCGCGAGCTTGAAGATGACGACGACGTTGGTGAAGTTTCTGCTGTGGGCTCCTCATGCGCCACTAAGGCCTCCAGGGGGCTAGGGCCAGCCCCTCATGCCATGCGGTCTGTGTGCATGTCAACTCCCCGGAAGCACGGCGCTGAGTCTCCTCCGGCGCACCCTGCCTTTGCTGGTAGGACGATCGAGGTGCTGGTGTCGCCCCGCTCGAATCGCAACCCACGGGCAAGGTGGGCGAGGACGGGGCCATGGTGATCTCTTCCGCGGCCGCCTCGGCTGTCGGTGACTCTGCTCCTCCGCGCGGCGGCGCCCTCTCCATGGGGATCTCGGGCGCCCCCGTCATTGTCGGGACAGAAAGGAAGAGGAAGTGGGTCGACGTCAATGAGTAAGCGACCCGACTTGGCTTGGCTCACATGTCTATGGCTTGTGCACTGCTGACCTCCCTTTGCTTGGTGACCCAGGATGTCGCTATGTTGAAGATGAGGAAGAAGAAGGCGGGCGTTAAGCCGAATGCGACTCCCAACGTGTCGCCTGCCCTTGCCGACACGCTGCCGCCTACTGCTGAATAAGAGAGGACTCGCGAGGCGACCCCTAATGCGACCATCACCGAGCCTCCTGAGCCCCCGATGCTTCTTGACGTGATCACTCCTGCCCTTGGGGGTGTGGTGACACCGACGTCTGGAGGACAAACCCCTGAGGGCTTGCTGCCTGCCGATTTGTCCATGTCTACGGTCGCCGAGCGGCCTCCAAAGCCTCCTGTACTTCGTGGCGCCGTTTCCCCGAGGGCGCCCCCCGCGACCGCACTAGGGATTCCTCAGGGGGAGACCTTGACGCCTCCGGTGCATGTCCACAAAGTCCTGGAGGGGGCCTTCTCTACTCTGGTTCAGGTTCGTGATGCCTTTGGGAGTGATGGTGATCGCCTCACGGATGGATGCCTAGAGCTCCTCTCAGGGTGGCTCCAGGCCGCCGCCGCCACTGTCGTGATGTGGGGTCAGGATGCGGCTGCCGCGGCAAAGAGCAAGGAGGAAGCCGCGGCCTCTCGCACCGCGCGCGAAGAGGTGGAGGTGTTGGGGAACGTCGCATGGGAAACAAAAAATTTCCTACGCACACGCAGATCTATCCATGGTGATGAGCATCTATGAGAGGGAGAGTGGATCTACATACCCTTGTAGATCGCTAAGCGGAAAGCGTTAAGAAATGTGGTTGGTGTAGTCAAACATCTTCATGATCCAAATCGCCGAGCGTCCCGCGATCTCATCACGATCTGTCCCGCGATCCAATCATGATCCGTCCCGCGAACACATCACGATCCGTCTCGTGAACTCATCACGATCCGTCCTGCAATCTCATCACGATCCGTCTCGTGAACTCATCATGATCCGTCCCTAGATCTCGATCACGGTCCTTCCGATCTAGCGCCGAACGGACGACACCTCCGTGTTCAGCACACGTGCAGCTTGATGACGATCTCCACCGTCTTGATCTAGCAAGAGGAAGTGGAGAGGAAGAAGAGTTCACCGGCAGCGTGACAATGCTCCGGTGATGGTGGTGGAGCAATTCCGGCAGGGCTTCGCCTAAGCACTGTGGAAATCCGATCTAGAGGAGCACCGGTGGAACGGGTAGCACGTGGCCATAAAATCTAGTGCAAAACACCCAATACCACCAGTATATATAGGAGGGAGGGAGGAGGAGGGCTGGCGCAAGGCCAAGGCCCCATAGGAGTCGGCCGAATCCACTAGGATTGGAGGACTCTCCTCCAATCCTAGTAGGACTAGGATTCGTCCCTTTTTTTTCCTTTTTCCACCTTTTCCTATTGGGTTTTCTTCTCTAGCCACATGGGCCTTGTGTGGGAGTTTCCACCAGCCCACTAAGGGCTGATATTCACTCTCCCACAGCCCATGAAGTTTCTTGGGTCGAAATACCTCTCCCGATGGTCCCCCGGTACACTACCGGCACTCCCGGTACACTACCGATGAGCCCGAAACTTTTCCGGCGACCAAAACAGGACTTCCTATATATGAATCTTTACCCCCAGACCATTTCAGAGCTCCTCGTGACATCCGGGATCTCATCCGGGACTCCGAACAACCTTCGGTCACCACCATACATAACTCTATACTACCGAAACGTCACCAAACCTTAAGTGTGCAGACCCTACGGGTTCGAGAACTATGTAGACATGACCGAGACACCTCTACAATTAATAACCAATAGCGGGCCCTGGATGAACATATTGGTTTTTATATATTCTACGAAGATCTTTATCGGTCAAATCTCTATGTCAAGGATTCAGTCAATCCCGTATAACGTTCCCTTTGTTCTTCGGTATGTTACTTGCCCGAAATTCGATCGTCGGTATCTCCATACCTAGTTCAACCTCGTTACCGGCAAGTCTTGGCTAAAACTTAGTCACATTGCTTGCAAGGCTTGTTGTGATGTCGTATTACTAAGTGGGCCCTGAGATACCTCTCCGTCAAACGGAGTAACAAATTCCAGTCTTGATCCATGCCAACCTAACAGACACCCTCGGAGATACCTGTAGAGCACCTTTATAGTCACCCAGTTATGTTGCAACGTTTGATACACACAAGGCACTCCTCCGATGTCTGTGAGTTGCATGAGCTCATGGTCATAGGAACATATACTTGACATGCAGAAAACAATAGCAATAAACTGACACGATCATATGCTACGTTTGTAGTTTGGGTCTTGTCCATCACACCATTCTACTAATGATGTGATCCCGTTATCAAATGACATCTCATGTCCACAGCTAGGAAACCTTAACCATCTTTGATCAACGAGCTAGTCCATTAGAGGCATACTAGGGACATGGTTTTGTCTATGTATCCACACATGCATCTAAGTCTCCGATCAATACAATTATAGCATGGATAATAAACGATTTATCATGAACAAGGAAATATGATAATAACTAATTTATTATTGCCTCTAGGGCATATTTCTAACAAGAGGCTCGTCTTAAGACCATCCATGAGGAACAGGCCAAGCTTGCGGTGCAACTTCATTAGCGGACGGAAGACCTCGAGGCCCGCGAGGCCAAGCTTGCCGCTCGGGAAACCGACTTGTCTCAGGTGGCGACCTGCTAGGATGCAGAGCGGGCGCGCCTAGACATGTGGGAAAAGGAAATTGCTTCGAGGAAGATCCTTCTTGACACCAAGGGGGAAGCTATCTCTGCGGCCGAGGAGAAAAAGGCCGCAGAGCTTAGTGCCTTCCCCATCATCGAGCTCAAGCTTCGCTAGGCGCTCCACACCCTCTGCCGAGATGGGCTTGGGGATCCTCTGGCCGCTCCGGAGAGCGGCTTCGCAGTGCTTGCTTCGAAGCTCGTCAAGGCACTGGAGGGCGCCATCGTCAAGGTGGATAGGGTCTTGGACAGGAGTGTCACGACCTCTTTTCTGAAGCTGCGACACGCGTCTTCAGCCATCTTCATCTTCGTGAGCCGGGGTTCGACTTTGACTCCATGATCCTCCTGGTCGCCCCTAAGGTCCGTGCTGGCGCCGCGGCAGCAGTGAGGGGCGTCGTGGAGGTGCTGGTGAAGAGGTTCACCCACGTCAGGTTTTTCCGCCTCCGGATGCTGCTGAGGCTGGCGGCGGGGAAGACGAAGCAAGCGATGTGGACGGCGAGTCCCCCGAGGGTGGGACAAACGGTGTTGGCGGTTCCTCCTGATTCCTTCCTCCTGCTCCTTTCCCACAATGCACATCGTGCCTCGTGGAGGCGTTAAACTCGTTTGTGTTTATGAAAACTTCTAATGCTTGTAATAACTGTTGGACTGCATGATTGCTTTCTTCGCCTTGTTTCCTTCTTGTTTGTTGTGATGCTCTGCGTCGGCAGGGCCCGACCCGTGCATACCTCAACCGTCGTTGGGCCAACAAGAAACCAAGGACAGTCCAAGGGGTGAGGGGCTACGGATCTAGTTGTCTATCCCCCGCACCGAGCGTGGGGCTTCCACCTTGCGTGGGCATAGTCATTGATGGACCGTGTTGACCGCCAGCATGGAACTGTGGCTTCCACATTGCGTGGGCATAGTCATTGGTGGACAGTGTTGACCGCCAGCATAGAGATGTGGCTTCCACATTGCGTGGGCATAGTCACTGGTGGACCGTGTTGATTTCTCCGCCAGCACTGGGTTGTGACTGCCACATTGTGTGGGAAGAGACCCCGCCGCGTCCTCGGGGGCCCCCGAGCGTGTACAACCCATAGAGTTCATATGCATGGTTGGCACGGTAGAACTGGGAGGTGTATCTGGGAGGTCGTGAGGGTGCTTTGGCCTCGCGATGTCCCTACCTCAAAGGCGTTTTGCGCTTGAATCTTCTTGTAGATGGGGCCATTTGAAATCCCGCTTGCTTCTTCTTCTTCGGGAGTGAGGCGCGTTGGGGGTCCTTTTGGCACTCTACATCTGCAGCTCCCGGTCCCACACATTTCCTGACCACCGCAGCATATGACCGGAAACCAAGGACGCAACTACGGAGTTAGGCACCGGCACCCTTGACGCTGACCAAAAACCAAGGACGACATCAAGGGGCGAGTGGATTTACGACTAGTAAGGCTCCTGAGGAGCCCCCTTTGATGCTCAAGTGGCTCTACGTCGGCAGGTCCCGGTCCCGCACATTTCCCCACCACCGTTAGGCACGATCGGAAACCAAGGACACACTTCATGGGGCAAGGCCCCGCCACTCCTGATGTCGACCGGAAACCAAGGACGATATCAAGGGGGGCGGGTGGCCTTATGACCGGTAAGGCTCCAAAGACTCAATGCTCAGGAGCCCCCTTTGATGCTCGAGCGACCCCCATTCCACCCTGTCGGTTGTTGCCTCGGGAGGCTGCGAGGCCTCCTGAGACTCCATGCTGAGCCAACGTACTGCAGCCGGAGCTCCCAAGTGGGGGGTCGACCGCCCAGCGATGCAAGTAAGGTAGAACGCCAGGACATAGAATAGATGCACAAGAAACTATTGAAATACGCATAAACGAAGCGACGGCAGGGGCATGCCCTGATCACCTGAAGATCATGCGGCCCAGTGGGCTCCCTTGGACAGAGTGAACCAAAAAATTACCTGGCAATAGCCAACAAAAAGTCACCTGGCGACCATGCCGATGAAGAGCTAAGGCCACCATCATTGCCCGATCTCCCGCTTCTACGAGCATGACCTTCATGGGTCTGTCGTCTCCCGAGGCTCGAAACCTTTGCTTGGTCCGAGCACCTCCTCCAGCTCCTCGCTGCGCCCCGCCAGGCAAGGCATGAGCATGGCTCGATGAAGGCGCTGGAAGGTGACGCCTGCGTTTGCCAGCCCGAAGGGCATGCAGACATAGGTGTTCGGGTAGACCCATCCATGATCGACACACACTAGCCAGAAGGGGCCTTGAGCCGCGGCCCTGTTAATCGCGAGCACATTGACGCAGACGCGTGGCTGATCGACCATGCCGATGACGGCGACTGCGATTGGTGGTGCAGGGTAGTCCCCGCCTCGCACGGCCTGGGCTCACCGAAGCTCTTTGATCGCTCTAAGGACGGACTCTTGCGAACTGAGCCCCATGCGCCATGATCCCAGCTCGAGCTGGCGTGCATCAGAGCGCGCCTTCAGGTTGTGCTCGAGCGCCTCTCTTGCCTCACTGACCAAGCCGGAAACTTCCCCGGTGGGAGCCTCCAAGCCCGACCTAAGAGGGGCGCCGAGCACGCTTTCCTATGAGACAGGAGGTGGGCCCCATACCTGAGTGTAGAGCCTGACATTCGGGGACGCCATGCGGAGAGGAGTTGCTTCTTCTTCTTGCGGGGGTCCTCACGAGGCAGTGTGTCTTCCTCGTCGTCCGAGCGCTCAGCCGCCGTAGCGCGGTAAGCACGCTCGAGGGTACAGACGGCATCCTTCTCATCGCAAGCAATGGTGATGACGCCACCACTCCCGGGCATCTTGACGACGTTGTAACCATGGTGCGTTACTACCATGAACTTGGCGAGAGCCAGGTACTCAAGGATCACGTTGTACGGGAGGTGGATGTGTGCGACGTCAAAGACGATGATCTCAGTGTGGTAGTTCTTACGCCCGCCGAAGGTGACAGGCAGACGCACCTGCCCGATGGGTACGGTGGACCCGTCTGTGACCCCGAGAAGGGCTTAGTTGGCATGAGTTGTTCGTACGGCACTTGGAGCGTCTTGAAGGTGTTGACGGAGAGGATGTTGAGCCCTGCCCCACTATAGATGAGGGTCTTGGTGACGAGGACATTGTTGATGGTTGGGGTACACGGCATGGGGAGCTTGCCGGCCATAAACGAACACCTGAGCTGATCGCTTGAGTCGAAGGTGATGGCGGTCTGGGACCAATTGAGAGGGCGCATTGCTTCAGGCTTCGGGAGAGCCGCATTCACCTCCCGTGTGAATTGCTTGAAGGCACGATTCGATGTTGGGGCCTGGGTGCCGCCCAAGATATAGTTCACCGCCCTGATTTCCTGGAAGCCCCCAGCCCCAACGTCCTGCCTGTCTTCCTCTTTCCTTCTGGGTGGCGGAGGCAGCGGAGGTAGTCCAGCCTCACGCGGGTCAGCCTCGCGAGGCTGACCGCGTCGTGACCCCTCCGGAGGATCGTCGCGCCAGCGGTGCTCACAAGGCGGGTCACGCCAGCGGTCCTCCTGAGGCTGATCGCGCCATCCCTGACGCGGCTCCCGGTTGTCCCAACAGCCTCCATCGTGGCCACCGTCGTGTCTGAAGCCTCGGTCGCCTCGGCCGGGGCACCTGGCGAAGTGCTCAGCATGGATCAGTCAAAGTTCCTGGCAGTCGGCGGTGTCATGGTTGTTGGTGCCATGAAGGATGCAAGTCGGCCTTCCTCCTGGGGGTGTTCTTCTCCCCGGCTACGCTTTGCCTTGGGTTTGGCCACAACTACCGCCGGGGCCGTGCACTTTGCTTCCTTGGCCTTGGTGTTCTTCTCTTCTGGCTCCGTCGCCGGAGGCCCGCGGAGCGATAGGCAACCCTCCTCGGCCTTGGCGCACTTGTTTGCCACGTTGAACATCTCCAAGGCAAAGCACAGTTCGTCATTCATGGTGAGCTCTTCCTTCATTTTGAGGTCAGTGACTCCGTCGGTGAAGGTCGAAATGATGGCCTCGTTCGACGCCCTGGGGATCTTGAGGCATGTGGTCGTGAACGTTGTATGAACTTGTGCAGGGTCTCCCCATCCTGCTGCTTGATACGCTGTAGGTCGTTCACGGTGGACGCACGGTCGTGGGCGTCTTGGAGGAAGTTGGCGATGAAGCATTTGCGCAGATCATCCCACGAGGTGATGCATGCCTCCGGGAGGTTGAAGAGCCAGGCGCCGCCCGTGAGTGCCATGTGGAACCAACACGCCATGACCTTGTCGTCTCCTCCCGCCGCCTGGATACTCAGCGAGTAGAGCTGTAGGAACTCGGCTGGGTCTAGGGGGCCGTTGTAATAGGGGGGCAGGTCAGGCTTGAACTTGCAGGGCCACGCAGTCGGGTAGAGCTCTGGGGCGATGGTGAGGCACCCACCGGCTCGACAGGCGCCGCGTGCGCGAGGGCGACCTGGTCTTGACGCTCCTACGGGGCCGCCTCGAGCGGTGTCTGACTGCGACGTTGAGTCGGTAGCGCAGGGAATGCGCGCACGTCGGTGCGTGGCCAGGGAACCACTTGGAAGCTTACTTCATCTCCTGGCCTCGCCCTCGGTTTGCGAGGCCGGTCACGGGGGCACGCTTCTCGCCTAGGCTCGGGGTCAGCGTCGCGTCGTAGAGGCGGACGCTGCGCGTCTTGTACCACGTCGTGAGCCAGGGACGGTTGGGGTTGTAGCGAGTAGGAGAGCGCCGAAGTGTCGCCGGTAGCACTGACGAGCTCCGTGATGCGCCGAAGCCAGTCGTGTTAGTGGTCGGGAGTGGGGAGGTAGCGAAGCAGTTCGTTAGCCATGGCGAGCGTGCCCTGGCTGCGCACCGGCCCTGGCCGAGCATGAGAGGACGAACCGGAGGCTGGGACGATCGACGAAGTGGCGGTGTGGCCATCACGCTGCACGGTGACCGGCTGGGAGGAGTCTTGTTGCTCGTGGGCGTCAGGGCCCGTGGCAGCGTTCGTCATAGGCGAAGGTGACCTGCGTGCACCGGTGCGGCCCACCGGCGCTGTCTGGGCGACATGGGTGGCACGACGCTCGGCGCGGGCTCGGCGAGCATCAGACATCAGAGCGGCGAGGTGGGAGGAGATCTTGGCTTGACGGAGACTCCAACATGCCCCCTACCTGGCGCGCCAAATGTCGGATTTCGGGCTCCGCAAAACCCTTAAGATTCAAACACAGGGGCGTGTGCGAAGATCCCCTACAGCCTCGCCCGACCTAGCTCGCTACACGATGAACACAACAAAGAACTCGCACGATGATGAGGAAGAAGATGAACATGATAGTTTACCCAGGTTTGGGCCGCTGCGAAGCGTAATACCCTACTCCTGCTTTGGTGGATTGCCTCTCGAGGAGGTGAGGTGGATGAACAAGTACAGTGTTTCAGGGCCTCCTGAGGGCACTCATTGGTGTTCGAGGTTCCTTGTGGTTTGGTGATTGGTGGAGTTGGTCGATTGGGTTGGGATCCCCCTCTATGAAGCAGCCTACCCTCTATATATAGCGGTGGCCTGGGTCCTCTTCCCTTATCACAATGGCAGGAAGGGATCCCACAACGGCCAATTTTGAAGGGGACGGGGGTTCGTGTTCGCCCTGCCCAAAGGCGGTCTTCGCCTGCAAAGTAGCTGTCAACGCCACAGGGATGGGCTCAGCGATGACGTCCGTCCTGCGGAGCTGGTGGTCGCGGTCATGTTGCACCAGAATGGAAACCTTTGGGGGTGCTTTGGAAACCCACGTATGTTCTTGCTCCCTTTGCACCAAAGGGGAAACTACGCCGCCTGGCTCACTGGTGCTCGCTTGTCCTTCCTTGCATCGTCTTTGAATCCTGAGGCCGGGCCCTGCATAGAGATCTCCGCCCTTCCGGAGTGGGCCTGGGAGGCCCGTCCTCTGCCGGTCTTGATGATGCTCATCCTCGCGAGGCTTGGGACCTCGCGAGGGCCTTGTCCTGAGTGGGCACGCCTTGCTACGTTTGGTCGATGAGGTGGGCCATGCCCCGCGTCATAGGCAGGCAAGTCTGGGTACCCCTGTTCCGAGAACGCTGACAATATGTTTCATATGTTCATCCTTAGAACCATCCAAAACATAATGCTTTAGTTGCAGTTCTAATACATAGATATCTTGCTGGGAGAAGTCAGATGGGTAGTATTTTTTCACCATCTCACATATGTCACTAGCTTTGAAGTCTCTAAATCTGTTTCTAGGAATCAAGGTGGCACTAGTAGATAGAAGATTCATTACCTTCTCACTGAACCTCCGGTTTAATTCAAATAGTTGGATATCCATCATTGCAAAGAATATTTCCACTCGAAAGTAATGCTCCTTGGTGAACTGATTAGGCTGATGACGGGCACGACCACCACGCAATATGTAATTTTCCTCAAAGTTAGGAATGTCTATGGAATGGTTTGTACAAAATTCAATAACCATGACAATAAATTCTTCATATCCATCATCTGATCTCAGCTGCTGAAGATGCTCTTTTGTCGAGGACGCTAGACGATTAGCATTCCCAATATCTTGTGACTTCTTTTGTAAGGCTTGGCCAAGTAGCTCGGTTATCTCAAATATTTCTTTAATCAAATATAAGATAAATATGAAGGTTCGTAACTCTGTAGACGGGGTTGCATAGTATTCAACAACAAATATCCTCGCCGCACACTATCTCTTTCATCTGGTGGATATTGCCAAATTTGTGGACGCAATCTTGGGTCTCGCTGCAAGAATTTGATACCTCTAAGTAGAACTTGTTGATTTTGTTGAGGCCCATTTAGGTTTTGATGTGGTTGTTGTTCCAATTCAACCAAGGGTGGAGGAATATGATGGTCTTCTGGTGA
Organism: Hordeum marinum; assembly: GCA_022496015.1. Taxonomy (NCBI): domain Eukaryota; kingdom Viridiplantae; phylum Streptophyta; class Magnoliopsida; order Poales; family Poaceae; genus Hordeum; species Hordeum marinum. The sequence goes on along the minus strand of CM039675.1, from coordinate 460,096,261 downwards.
CGAATGATTCTCCTCAACTTCATTCAAGTCATATCTTTTCCTTTTAAAAACCAAATCAATTCTTTGCTGACTAGCTTTTCCCATGACGCAGAAGACACCTAAATTACAATTTGTAAAGATCAAGTGACTGAAAAAGGCTAACTACGTGAATTTCAAATTTGCTTTGACCCGGAACCGTACAACTGAAATTGGGGAGACAATACAAACTGAATACAAGAGTGAAGAGTCAAGAGAGAAATTGACCTGTGTGTCACAACGGCCGGTAGATCAGCTGCAGCTGCCGCTCGTGGCTCTTCTTGCGTCGCTGCTGGGTTGCCACCGACCGGCTTGCTACCGTGCGGCCAGGGCTAGCGCCGCCACATTAGATGGACTGATGGAGGAGCCGGGATAGATCGGTATTGGGTTGCCACCGGCCGGCTCGCCGCCATGGCTGCCGCCACCTCCGTCGTTCGCCGGCGCCGTGATCTAGCTAGCGGAGTCCATGAACAGAGAGGATGGATGCGAGGCTGGCTACAGGGATGGATGTGCTCGCTGCTTTGTTTTGCTTTCTGAGTATGGGCTGCCAAATACGTGACCATGTGGGCTGCATGGATGAAATTCTATTTATCATCCAGGATGCACAATAAGTTATTTTTCATCCGAGGTAATCTTACGAGCGTTTCATAAATAAATTACGTTTGGAATACAAATAGTTAATTTATATTGATTACTATGTAAAATTTGATATAAGAAAACAAAAATACACGTGATGAGACCAGAAAATTTGCATTTTCTGTATATTTTACACTATGTTTTTATGTTTATAAATTTACGTGACATGAAATGTTTTTATGGTGATTTTATGTTTTCTTACGGTCTCTTTTTACATATGAAACAACGCAAAATTTATACAACGTAAAATTACGGTGCATGGATGTTAAAATAGAGGGAGGGTGAAGAATAACTATTCCTCACCCAGGGTGACGAATAGCGCGACCCTATACATCTGGGCTATTCTGTTTCGCGTAACAAAATATTATTCTATTACCCTACTTGAAGTGACCTAGTTTACAGATTGGACTGACGTGGTTTTCTACTTGAACTGATCTTCCTGCGTCCACGACAGACGGAAACAGGGGATGCAACGGGGAGCTTCCGGGGGTTCTCCGGCACGGTGCTGCGGGCCATTCATTGCCAGAGGAGACATGTACGGGGTTCCGCACGTGCACGTGCTTACCTGGTCATGTTTTGCTATCTCAAGTCACCGGAGGTGACGGCATGGCCATTTGGCGGCGGACGTGTTTTGGGCGTTGGTGTTTACCGTGGTGTTCGTAGCCATCAATTTTATGTCTGGTTTGTTGTTTTATGTGTTGTTTTGGATGTGAGAATTATCGGTGTGTTAGAGTTTTTGGAGACTTTTTTCACTGTAATTTCTGATTTCAAGTTTTGGTGTTCTTGGTCATTTGCCATGTCCGCCATGCAAATGTGTTCTTCTTTTTGTGATGTTTTACTTTCAAATTGGCGTTGCAGGGAGAGAGATGAGGATTGTATGAAAAGATTTGTGTTGTCAATTTTGCTTCTTGAGTTGTTTCTACCCCAGATTCCCATGTGATTTGGTCGTTGGCGGAGGTGGTGTATGGTGGCTGACTATAGCCAGCGATTTCTTGTAATATAGTCAAACCGTGTAATTAAGTTGCGTGTTTCTCAATGTTGTTTGAATTTCTGCCGTATGTGTAGTTGGACTGCTTCGTGTTAAAGTTGTATTACTGTGCGTTGACATCGGAGTAAGTATTTTCTACTTGTTGCGTACCCATACCTCTGCACTTTGAGTATAAAGCCAGAGCCCTCTGTCACTTTCATTCCATCAGCTGCAACCAAAGAAAAGCCAGATGGATCCTGAGTTGGGAGAGGTCTCAGAGGAGGAGGGGGATGCCGTCGATGTGAGGGCTGCCGTAGCGGAGCAGAGGAGTAGGAGGAGGCGCAGGCGCATGCAAAGGGCATGAAATGCTGCCGAGGAGGAAGTGGAGGCAGAGTTCAACAGACGCCTTGCGCGCGAGGTGATGATACTTGCAACTCCAATGAACCGGAGCTACTTTCCCACAGGGCAGGGGAAGGAACCATATTCAGATCATCAGTTGGGCTAGGGCGAGAGCAGCCACGGCTCCACATCCATTCACCAGGACCAAATGGCGTCGTTTCTTTAATCGTTATGACTGAAGTACTGAATTTTTATGTTTTTAAGATTGTGTTGTGAGGGAGCAAATGGTTGAATGACTAAATGAATTCAACTGTCTACCTATGAATGTGTTGTTTTATCTGCAAATGTTTTTTATGTGCACTTTTGAACTGCTGTTTTATCTGAAGTTGAACTGATTTGCGGTCAAATGTTGCATGACTTGTATAATAACTATTTTCTACCAGCTAGCTGCCCACCTGCCTATTTATTATTTTTATAATCTGCGAGTCTCCCTGGCTATAAATTCTATCCATCTATGTGTGGTGTGTGGCTCAGAGTCCCCCTCCTTTTTCTTCCTTCTTCCAGAATCAGATCTAGGTTCCTCCCTCTTCTCTCTGTTGTTTTCTTCCCTATTCCCATGTTTTCCATGGAGGATTGTTCATGCGGATGTCTGGCAAAGATGGCGCGCATAGCTGACGGTTGTGTGTACGAATCTGGTTTGGAGCTCACCGAGACTCAGCACCGTGGACAACTTTCATGTCTGCTGTATAGCAACCATGGGTTTGGTGCACCCTATGTTTGTCGCCTCACGGTTGGGGACTTGAAGGAATCATGGGTATGCGTTTCTATTCGTTTTGTTTTCTTCTTTTTGTAGGTCTCATTTTGAATCCCATGGACTGAATCTGTAGTCTAGTTTTATCGATAGTTTGTCTATAATTTTTATTTGGTTTTGTCAGAATTTAACAATAGGGGTTTGTGTGTGTATTTGTTCATTACTTAACAGTATTTATCCATTTTTGTATAATCCTTGTTCTGTTTTTGTCAAACGTTTTTACTGTAGGTGTATTCATATGTATATTTCTTTAGTTTAGTCAGGTCATATGACTAGTTAGTTTGGTGTTTTTGTTTTGGTTTAGATATTTTCTTTTCACTTTGTTATGCAACCGTTCCTAGATCTGTGTAAAAATTCAGTTATGTCAGGTGTTTGTTTTCTACTCCCATGCCCATTTGTAGAAAATGTCACCCAAAATCACGATTGTTGTTCCTAGTTCCGGGATACTGAAGATGGAGACTTTAGGCAAAAACGGGTATCAGTTGATGGAAGTTGCCTATCACATTGACTTTGATGGTTGCATCAACCTAACTACTGGGTGGAAGGAGTTTGTGGCAGAGTCTGGATTTGAGGATGGTGATGCGGTTATGGTTATGTTCTCCTGGGAAGATGACTCTCTGACGTTCATAATTTATGTGTTGTAGGTTTAAATGTGGCAAATGACGCTGGTTGTGAGATTTGTATGCGTTTGATTATGTTGTAGTATTTTTTGTTTAAAACAATGCATGTGAGATGGTTGAATTCTATGGTATTACCAGATGGTTTGGAACAATTTGTTTGCATTTTATTGTATGCGCTATTTTTTAATTTATGTAATGCTTTCCTATTTTTTTGCTCAAGCATAGCTGTTTTTATATATTCTTTATATTTCAACTGGAACAATTATAGTTGAACTGATGGGCATCCTTTGTTTTGACTGGGATATTTTCATGTACATAGCACGTAGACGGAAAATATACGCTGATGATGGTTGTAGGATCCCTTTTGGGTTTTGAGTTTGCTGAACTTACATGCTGTTAATGATAGTACTGAATAATTTTAGGATGTCAATGGCCAATCGCATTCGTTTGTTGTAGAGCATTTTTTCTTACTTTTTTACATGAATTTTAGAGCACAATTTTTAGCATTTTTTATTCTTAGCATTTTTTTCTTCTAGTTTTTATGATTTTTTTGCCTAATGTAAGCATTTTTTTAGTACAGAATATTGTCCTCTACTTGAACTAACATCTTTTTTATAGTGTGTTTCCCTCGCTTTCTCTTAGTTCTCATTCTTTTTCGGCATTTTTTGGATTTCTAATGAATATCTGGGTAAGGTATATAAGAACCGCACCGAGTGGCATAGTTGTACTCGCACATTTTTGTATGGACTGAAGAACATCTATCTTTTTAGGGTGCGTGGGTGCGTGGCGTGGGGGAACAGAATAACCGCACTGCGCCTATCAAACGAGTGCACTGCCGCGTTAGCGCGAGGCCGAGCCGGGGGGAGGGACCCCATTATCTTTATCTTTTTTTAGGGGAAAACCAGCACCGCACTGAGGGTCATAGTTGTACTCACACATCTTCCTTGTATGGACTTGCCCCCCGTTATCTTATCTTTTTTAGGGGAAAACCAGCACCACACCGAGGGGCATAGTTGTACTGACACATCTTGCTTGTATGGACTTGCCCCCATTTATCTATCTTAGGGTGTGTGGGTGCGTGTGGAGGGAAACAGAATAACCGCACTGCGCCTGTCAAACGAGCGCACTGCCGCGTTAGCGCGTGGCCGAGTCGGGGGGAGGGGGGTCGGGACCCCCTGCCCCATCCCAGCGAGGCCGAGCCAGGAACGAGCCATAGCAGGCGACGACGTGGCGTGCCGCGGCATCGCATGCGGAGGCGGGTCCGTAACATGACTTGCCGCCATTATCTTATATTTTTTAGGAGAAAAACTAGCACCGCACCGAGGGGCATAGTTGTAGTGACACATCTTCCTTGTATGAACTTGCCCCCCATTATCTATCTTAGGGTGTGGGGGTGCGTGTGGGGGGAAACAAAATAACCACACTGTGCCTGTCAAACGAGCACACTGCCTCGTTAGCACGAGGCCGAGCTGGGGGGAGGGGTGTCAGGACCCCCCCCCTCCCCCATCCCGGCGAGGCCGATCCAGGAACGAGCCATGGTAGGAAACGATGCGGCGTGTCGTGACGTCGTAGGCGGAGGCGAGTCCGTAACATGACTTGCCCCCATTATCTTATCTTTTTTAGGGAAAACCAGCACCGCATCGAGGGGCATAGTTGTACTGACACATTTTTCTTGTATGGTGTTGCCCTCCATTATCTTATCTTTTTCAGGGGGAAACCAGCACCGCACTGAGGGGCATAGTTGTCACGCCCAAGATGCGGTCCTATCCTTATTTGGCACAAGGGCCTCAAGGGGATAGAAGCGCATCTCAATGCGTTCGCAAGAATGGATATCATTACAAGTACATGTACAGAAGAGATGAGTATATAGAACTAGCTTACACTCTCCACAAGCTACATCAGAGTCACATCAATACAATATCATCTCAACCATCATACATAAGAGCAGGGTCCGACTACGGACGAAACCAAACGACAAAATGACATCCACCCTTGCTATCCCAGGCTGCCGCCTGGAACCCATCCAGGATTGAGGAAGAAGAAGAAGAAGAAGAAGAAGAAGAAGAAGAACTCCAAGTCAAATCAAGCAACGCGCCCACGTCAAATCATCACATAACCTGCACCTGTAACTGTTGTTGTAGTAATCTGTAAGCCACAGGGACTCAGCAATCTCATTTCCAAGGGTATCAAGACTATTAAAGCTTAATAGATAAGGCATGGTTAAGTGGTGAGGCTGCAGCAAGCGACTAAGCATTTATTTGAGTGGCTAACTTACGAGAACAGAAATTAAAGTATGGTGGTCTACGCATAACGAACGTGAACTAGCAATGATCACTAACTGATCCTGAACACCTACTTACGTCAATCATAACCCCACCGTGTTCTCTTACGGATAAGAACTCACGATAAGAGACAGTCACGGTTACGCACACAGTTGGTGTATTTTATTAGAGTTTACTTCAAGTTTGCTATGACCGGGTGTTAAACAAAGTATCCAAGTTTGCCACATAACCGCGGGCACGCCTTCCCGAAAATATTTAACCCTGCAGGGGTGCTCCAACTCGTCCATCACAAATTAACCACACTCAGCGGGAATAACCTCAACCACGGATCTCGTGATCTTCCTAGGCAATTCCAAAGGAAATCCAACACCTCGAGATAACCCGAAGAAAATCAGAGTTCCTCACTCGAGACGTTCGAGAAAGGGTAAAACAAATCCAGCAAGGCCTCCCGGCATGTCGACAATCCCGATAGGAGCCGCGTATCTCGTTCTCAAGACACGGCGGATAAGCTAGTGTACGGAGGCCTGATAGAAATCTCCCAAGTTGCCCTGGGTTGGCCCCGCACAGTGCTCTAGTTTGGACCAACACTAATGAGGAGCACTGGCCCGGGGGTTGATTAAATTATCCACGGGGTCCGGAAAAATATCCCCTATGCAAGTTCGTTAATTATTAGGCGAATGTAGTACCAATGTTGGGCCTTGCCAGACAAGTTTTAAGCTAACCCGAAAATCAAGGGGGTCCCCATAACAACCCCGAGCATGTTAGGAGCGCTCATTTCTAGAACATAACACCGGTTCACAAGTAACTAAGGGCGGCAAGAGTGGAACAAAACACCAAGCAAAAGGCCAAGCCTTCCACCCTTTACGAAGTATATATGTGCATTAAATTAAATAGCAGCAATATTGTGATATAACAAAAGAAGATCCATGTTGGCACATGGAAGCAAATACACCTGCAACTAGCAACGCTATAAGAAGGGCTGAGCAAGCGGTAACATAGCCAAACAAAGGTTTGCTGGGACATGGAGGGGTTAGAGGCTTTTCATGGCAATGTTGGGAGGCTTATCAAACAAGTGGTAGGTAGCGAGACATAACGATAAAAGACGAGACAACTAGCATGGCAATGATAGTAATGGTATCCAGGGAAATGTGTCATCTTGCCTGAGATCCCGCTCGGAAGAAGGCCGAGTACATGAAGAAGACGAACCAACGTAGTTGAACGAATCCTCACATTCCGAACGCTTTCGGAACTCTATCGAGAAGAAGCAATCCGAAACAAACAATCAACACAAGATACACCACAACATATGCAAAACACGATGCACAACAACTATGATGCATGTCCGGTTTAAATATGCAATGCAAGACAATTCACAACAATCAAATACTACACATTAAAGTGAAGCTCAATATGCAACGAGTTACATATTGACGAAACTCCACATTCGAAATATTTAGTTCACTCTCGTTAGGTACACGACAATATTAAATGTTGTTAAACATGGCAAGAGGCGAAGCATAAGTAAACTATCTATCTAGGCAAATTAAATGAGGTCGGAAACAACTTATAGCATCTCCGAAACGACCCCATATGGAAATTATGAATTTGGTCCAGATCTGATCTAAACATATTTTATGTTTGTTAAACATCAAAATAAATCATACCATGTTATCCTACATGTCATTCTAGTCGATTTACTTATATAGAACATCTCAAACGGAGCTACGGTTCAAAAGATATGAGCAAAACAAGATGCACATGGCATGAATGCAAATGCATGGGAAATGCAATCACAAACATCTCAAATCATGAATGCAACAAGTTATTATGCAACTACATGAGATTCTAAGCAAGTTTCATATATGGATGACCCAAACGGAGCTACGGTTCAACCACAATCATCGAAACAAGTTTTAGTTTAAATCTGCCAAAAACAGCAACATAGCATTTTGAACATATGAAAACAATAAGCTACAAGATTCCAAAATGCACAAACTAGGCATGGGGCAATAGCATACAACATCCACTTCATTTCATCTTCACAAATCATAATCAAAACATGCATGGATCACTAGGTAGGAAGCTCACAAGAAGGCTCCTTAATAACAGTTTCAGACTTGGTGAAAATAGCAGTTTTAGACAGTGCAGTTTTTATCACGAAGGCATATTGACAGCAGTGAAAACATAAGCTACATGTCATGGAATGGGATGAAACTTAACAGCATACTAGAGGGCAATACCAACAACAAATAACTCCATTGCATCAACCTCAAAAGAGGTCTAGATCACTAGCAAATCACATGGCAAGACAACATCAAAATATAACAGATTCCAGACTTAGAAATATTTTGGACCCTCAAAATAGCATATTTTCCTAGCAAGTTGACAACAGCAAAACAACACCTACACATGCATTTCTATGACAAACAAAATGGCCGTGGGCTAGGACACACATCAACGAGCAAGTTTCATGTTGCAAATAATTTCATATCATGCACGGATTAATTCCTACGAAAATGACAAGAGGGCATCACGGTGATAATGACATGCACTCAAACATGCTCAAATGGCAAAACTAAATACACCGATAAATCCAATATATTATTCTACCCCGAAAACATATATAATATGATTATGTTCATGTAGAAGATTAATCACAATTAAATCATGCGGGAATAGGCCTATTCGCGGTAAAGCAACTCATCAATGCAAATACAATGCAAAAATGATGACGACAATTATCCCGTGCATGAAAATGCAATGCAAATGAGATGGACATTTTTAACATTAGATAAAATTACATGCATGTTTATTTATTTATGAAAAATGCAAATAAATGCCAAAATGCAATATGGCATGAAAATGACATGTTAATAATTCTGCGCAATATTCTAAACAACTTTCATGTTGAAATTATTTACATATGATGCACGGTTATTTAGCTATGAATTAAATCAATTTAATATGCCATCACGCAAAACGATGCAAACAGCACGTTTAAATAATTCAAACATGGATGAAAGTTAGTTATTGCGAAACTAGGCAAAATTCTACACAATTTACATATCTAATTTATTTTCATACGATGCCCGGATTAAAAGTTATTAACAATCTTTAAAACGAGTTTTTTCTGAAAATATAAAAGCACTGGTTAATAGATAATTCGCAATATTAAAAAAAACGCCAACTGGGCCAAAACTGACAACTGGGCCTATACAGGGGCATTGGCGCAACATAGCAATGCAGCGCCTGGTGCGCGGGTTAGGCAGCTCACCATTGGGCCATCAGGCCGGTCGGCTGGGCTGGAGGGGGCGCTGGGCTGGCTCAGCCGCGGGCGACGCAGCAGGTCAACGGGCGAGCGCCTCCCGCTCGGGCCCAACCTGAAGCAGCGGCGGCGGCGGCCTCGCACCGGCGAGGGGACGGCGCGGCGAGGTCGGACGGCGGCGGATCCGGGGCGGAACGGGCGGATCCGGTGGTCCCCTTGCCGAATCCGGCCGGCAGCGAGCCTGGGCGGCCGGGGCGACGAGGCCATGGTGATGGCACGGCGGCACCTGCGGTGGGAGGGAGAGGCTGGAGGGTGAGCTAGCAGGGAAGGAGGAGGAGAGGAAGAGGGAGAAGGAGGAAGGGGCGGCCGGCGACGATGGCGGCTGGCAGGGCTCCGGCGACCTTGACCGCGGGAGGAGCTGCGGGAGGAGGAAGAAGCTGCCATGGGAGCTCGGGAGAGCTCCGGAAACGGCGATTTCGGGTCCGGAACGACCCGTACGGGCCCAGATGGGCTCGGCGGGCTGGCTAGAGGTGGGAGAAGGGGCTGTTCAGGCTAGGGTTTGGGGCACGGGAACCGAGGGGGTTTTAATAGGGCTAGGCTAGGGTTAGCTGGCACTGTCCGTTTTCGGACTGCCGGATGACTATCCGACATCCGGAAGCGGAGGGTCGGGACTGCGGCGACTGTGTAGACGGGCAAAGAGGGGAAGAGAGAGAGAACGGTGTGACCCGTGACACGAGGATTTATAAAACACCGATAAACGACCGACGATAACCCGATACCTCACTGCTACGACTGTCCGACGGAGTATCTAACGAGCTCGGATCGCGATAAAAATCGACGGGCGGTCTACCTACAATATAACAAGACCGCACGACAAGTTTCAACTCGATCCGAGAATATTTTTGCGCGCGCTTAAAAACGGTTTTATTTAAAAGATGTCGCGGGCGCGTGCGTGTGTGGCTGGACTCGAGACGGGCAACGCGAAACGGAGAAAACCGGCAACTAAAAACCAGCGATGATGCAATGCAGATGATGCGAATGATGCGATGACGAATGCAACAACCAAAACGGAACACAGACGAAAACGAAAACTAAGGGGAATCTTCTGGAATCTTCTGGAACGTCGGTCTCGGGCTGTCACAATAGTTGTACTGACACATCTTCCTTGTATGGACTTGCCCCCCATTATCTTATCTTTTTAGGGGGAAAACCAGCACCGCACCGAGGGGCATAGTTGTAATGACACATCTTCCTTGTATGGACTTGCCCCCCATTATCTTACCTTTTTCAGGGGGGAAACCAACACCGCACCGAGGGGCATAGTTGTACAGACACATCTTCCTTGTATGGAGTTGCCCCCCATTATCTTACATCTTTAGGGGGAAAACCGGCACCGCACTGAGGCGCATAGTTGTACTGACACATCTTCCTTGTATGGACTTGCCCCCATTATCTTATCTTTTTTGGGGGGAAAACAAGCACCGCACCGAGGGGCATAGTTGTACTGACACATCTTCCTTGTATGGACTTGCCCCCATTTATCTATCTTAGGGTGTGTGGATGCGTGTGGGGAAACAGAATAACCACATTGCGCGTGTCAAACGAGCGCACTGCCGCGTTAGCGCGAGGCCGAGCCGGGGGAGGGGGTCGGGACCCCCATCCCCCATCCCGGCAAGGCCGAGCGAGGAACGAGCCGTAGTAGGCGACGGCATGGCGTGCCGCGGCATCGCATGTGGAGGCGAGTCTGTAACATGACTTGCCCCCATTATCTTATCTTTTTAGGGGGAAAAGTAGCACCGCGCCGAGGGGCATAGTTGTACTGACACATCTTCCTTGTATGGACTTGCCCCCATTATCTTATCTTTTTTAGGGGGAAAACCAGCACCGCACCGAGGGGCATTGTTGTACTGACACATCTTCCTTGTATGGACTTGCCCCCTATTATCTTATCTTTGTTAGGGGAAAACCAGCACTGCGCCGAGGGGCATAGTCGTACTGACACATCTTCCTTGTATGGACTTGCCTCCCATTATGTTATCTTTTTTAGGGGAAAAACCAGCACCGCACCGAGGGGCATAGTTGTACTGACACATCTTCCTTGTATGGACTTGCCCCCCATTATCTATCTTAGGGTCTGTGGGGTGCGTGAGGGGGAATAGAATAACCGCACTGCGCTTGTCAAACGAGCGCACTGCCGCGTTAGCGTGAGGCCGAGCCGGAGGGGGGGGTCGGGACCCCCTCCCCCATCCCGGCGAGGCCGAGCCAGGAACGAGTTGTAGCAGGCGACGACACGGTGTGTCGCGGCATCGCAAGCGGAGGCGAGTCCGTAACATGACTTGCCCCCATTATCTTATCTTTCTTAGGGGGAAAACCAGCACCGCACCGAGGGGCATAGTTGTACTGACACATCTTCCTTGTATGGTCTTCCCCCCAATATCTTATCTTGTTTAGGGGGAAAAGCATCACCGCAACGAGGGGCATAGTTGTACTGACACATCTTCCTTGTATGGTCTTGCCCCCCCCATTATCTTATCTTTTTTAGGGGAAAACTAGCACCGCACCGAGGGGCATAGTTGTACTGACACATCTTCCTTGTATGGACTTGCCCCCCATTATCTTATCTTTTTTTAGGGGAAAAACCAGAACCGCATCGAGGGGCATAGTTGTACTGACATATCTTCCCTGTATGGACTTGCCCCCCATTATCTTATCTTTTTTAGGGGAAAAACCAGCACCGCACCGAGGGGCATAGTTGTATCGACACATCTTCCTTGTATGGACTTGTCCCCCATTATCTTATCTTTTTTAGGGTAAAAAACAGCACCGCACCGAGGGGCATAGTTCTACTGACACATCTTCCTTGTATAGACTTGCCCCCCTTTTATCTATCTTAGGGTGTGTGGGTGCATGTGGGGGGAAAGAATAACCGCACTATGCCTCTCAAACGAGCGCATTGCCTCGTTAGCGCGAGGCCGAGCCAGGGGGAGGGGGGTCGGGGACCCCCCTCCCCCATCCCGGTGAGGCTGAGGGATCACTAGAATAGTGTCTAGAGTGGGGGTGAATAGACTACTCGCAGGAATTTAAAACCTAACCTGTCCCAAGTTAATTGGTTGGCAGATTTTAACAGTTTTAGCAAAGCTAGCAAGTCTAACAGCCCTACACATGCATGTCAACAAATATGGCAGCGGAAAGTAAAGACATTGCATGTGAAGTAAAGTGTTGAGATAGGTAGATCAAACGCACTTGTAGACACGATGATTTTTCCCATGGTTCTGATAGGTGGCGCTATCATACATCCACGTTTATGGAGTCTTCAACCCACGAAGGGTAACGATCGCGAGAGTCCATGGAGGGCTCCAACCAAAAGGGTCCACGAAGTAGCAACCTTGACTATTCCATAACGGCTTCCGTCCATGAAGGACTAGTGTCACATGGGTAGATCTTCATGAAGTAGGCGATCTCCTTGCCCTTACAAACTTCTTGGTTCACTCCACAACACGAAGTAGGAGGCTCCCAAGTGACACCTAACCAATCTAGGAGGCACCACCCTCCAAATGGTAATAGGATCGGTAATGACGATGAACTCCTTGCTCTTGTGCTTCAAGATGATAGACTCCTCAGCACCCAACCACTTTCTCACAGATTTGGCATGGTGGAAGAGATGGGATTGGTGGAAAGCTACTAGGGGAGGCTAGAGAGCAAGATCCATATGATTGGAGTGGAAAATCTTGACCTCAACACAAGGGTAGGTGGTTCTCTCTCATAAAATCTGATAGGATAGGTATGGAATAGTTCTGAGTGCTTCACTTTCGAGTAGGTGGTGGTGAAGGGGTATATATAGGCATCCCCAAAAATCCAACCGTTACACACAAAATGACCAACTCGGTGACGCTGATGTGTTAATCTCGGTGGTACCGAAGTGACCAAAAGGTGGCAACTTTTGAATCTCGGTGAGACTGATATAGGAAACTCGGTTGCACCGATAAGGTGACCAACGGTCTGATTTCCAATCTCGATGACGCCGATCCAGCATTCTAGGTGGGACCAAAAATGTGAATTTGCGTAACAGAAAGTTGGCAACCTAAACTCGGTGGCACCGGTATGGAATCGGTTGCATCGAAGTGGCTAGGGTTTGGCTGAGTCTGTCTAGGATCTGGAATCGGTGGCACCGGTATGGGAAAGTTGATTGCACCGATTTTGAGTGTTAGGTATAGAACAGACTTTGGTGGGAGAGTTTGTGGATGTTTTTGGTGACTATCACTTGTGCACGTTTGAGCATATTGTTCACCAACAAAACCTTAGCCCCTTTTAATAGTATTGGATTTCCTATGGACTCAAAATGATTTCTCACAAATATAAAATGTAGAGTCCTCTGGCTTGAAGCTTGGCCAACCTATTTACTTACATCTTGGGGTATGTCCACAATCTCCTTTTGCCAATCCTCTCTGTGGACTGTATCTAAAATACACTAGGTAAAAGTATCGGTCCAAGAGACAATGTATGTTGTCATGAATTATCAAAACCACCAAGGGAGCATGTTGTGCTTTCAATCTCCCCCTTTTTGGTAATTGATGACAACATACAATCAAAGCTTCAAATAAAGATATGCATGGTTATACTGAAGACTTTGAGAGACACATGACTTAGACTTGCTCGCCCTAAATGTGTGCAGTCCTTTAAAGGATATTTGCTTTTGAATGCATGAACACACATAAGGTAGAAGGGATATAACAGGTCATGTGTATCTTGGCTATATGCATCAAATATATATGAATGAGATGTATCTTTGTTCAAGACATCACTCTTGCAAACAACATGTGCAAGAAGCAAGAGATCATGTTGACCAAGGATATGATGCATATACTTACCTTGAGTTCTTGAGCATCCTGGTAATAGAAACACACTTGAGAAAACAATGTTAGGAAACACAAGAGTATTCTACCAAACAACAAGGCAATAGAACTCAAAATTGCCAAGATATGGAGGACATATAGAAGATAGTATTCTTTAGAATTGATATGTATCCAAAATCATTTAGAATTTTCTCACCGTAGATATGAAAAAAAAATTATCCTCTCCCCCTGAATCTTAGCATGTAGATATTAGGATTGGATAAGGTGAGAAAGGTCAAAGATTTTCTTCTCCCCCTACTTTGATATTCTCCCCCTGTTTATAAAGGTATGAGAATTGATATTGGCTCTCCCCCTTGATAATATCTCCCCCTTTGTATAAGCATGTATCTCCCCTTTAGCATGAAACTTTGATCTTCTCCCCCTTTGGCTTTAATTTCCAAAAAGGTTTAAAACAGGGATAGATACATGGATCATTGACTGAGAAGGGATCCTTGAGAACAAGGGTCATCGAAATGTAGGATTCATAGAAGTGAAAACTGAGAGAGTTATGGAAAATGATTTCTCTCCCTTTGAGATGTTGTAGGACTTTGTTATTCTCCTCCTTTCTTCATTGAAGACAGGGATCTTTGAAGACCAAAACAAATTCTCTCCTCGAGATTAACTTTAGTTCTTCTCCCCCTAAGTAATTTAAAGTTTTTTTTCTTTTTTTTAAAGGATCATCGAAGTAACGGAAGTCTTACGAGAAAGATCATAAGAAAACATAGAATTTGCAAAAGTGAATTCAAATGAGACAGAATGAAAATCGGTAACTCCGAGATAGATAGATCGGTGGTACCGAGATTTTGTAGTGCAGCATGTCTGCAATTTCGGTAGACCCGAGATATCTGAGTCGGTGGCTCCGAAAGAGAAACCAAGTTTCTGTTTTCACATAGTCAAGAGAAAGATTTTCAATGAAATATGAAGTTTTTACAAGGGACATCAACTAGAGAAGATTGGAGTAGTTATGAGAAATCATGCAATAGAGAGCAAACAACACTAGGTTCTTAAGTAGATGATGGGCGGTGACTAGGTCACCTATATTAGAGTATATCGACTTAGGAGCCAAGCAAGAATACTTGATCATAGGTCATACCCTACGTTAAGCTCAGAATGGGGTTACCATTTTTCGATTAAGCATTTTAATATTTTCATGTCACTTGAGTTGCGTTAGCTCATTTCTTGGAGTAAAGCCTTTTCAAGGACATGAGTACATACCTTTGAGTGATGTTGATGACTTAGCTTGTCGATGACCTTGTTGAGGATGCTCGAGGTTGATGAAGATCATCTTGAGTTTTGAGCAATCCTTCTTGTTCTAGTACACCGGTTACCTACAAAGATTAGTCATGCAAGGAAGAACAATAGATATATCCTATTGACATGATACCAATTGAGAGTGTGCAATTTTGATCAATTATATGTCAAGGATATGATTGAGTGGCCTTCTTCCTTCCATCATCAAGAGGGGTTGTGGATACTTGGTAATGACAAGATTGCTTATGATTGGAGTTGATGCCAATCTTGTGGAATGAAGTTTTTCCATGTACCTACAAGAGATTAGATGCAATACAAGGGAGCATAGAATTCCATGGCATAAGATGAAATGTTAAGATAGATGGAAATATCAATAAAGCTCATGCCCTTGCATGCAACTGAGTGAGTCTAGCTCAAGTTTGAAGCATCGATGATGTTCAACTCACTCCTCAAGTGACAAAATGTCTTCTCATCAAGTGGCTTAGTAAAGATATCGGCCAACTACTGTTAGTGCGAACATGCTTAAGGTTAATATCTCCTTTGGCAACATGATCACGAATGAAATGATGTCGAACTTGAATATGCTTAGTTCGAGAATGTTGCACAGGATTATGAGCAATTTTAATGGCACTTTCATTGTCACAAAGTAATGGAACATTTTTAACATGAATTCCATAATCCTTAAGTGTTTGTGTCATCCAAAGTAGTTGCACACAACAAGATCCAGCAACAATATTCTCAGCTTCGGCAGTCGATAGGGATGCTGAATTTTGTTTCTTAGAGGACTAATATACAAGAGATCTGCCCAAAAATTGACAAGTACCCGAGGTGGATTTTCTATCAACCTTGTCACCGGCATAGTCCGAATCAGAATAGCCAACAAGGTCAAAAGAAGATCCCTTGGGATACCAAATGCCAAAATTTGACATTTGTATCAAGTATCTCACAAAGTGTTTTACAGCTAAAAGATGACATTCTTTCGGTGCAGCATGATATCTAGCACCCATGCAAACACTAAGCATAATATCGGGACGAGATGCACATAGATATAACAGTGAACCAATCATAGATTGATAAACTTTCTGATCAACCGGCTCATCCTCTCTGGTAAGATCAACATGTCCGCTAGTAGGCATAGGGGTTTTCATACATTTGCACTCCTGCATGTTGAACTTTTTGATCAAGCCCTTGGTATACTTAGTTTGAGAGATGAAAATTCCTTCTTTTGATTGCTTGATTTGCAACCCAAGAAAGAATTTCAGCTCACACATCATGGACATCTCATACTTCTCGGACATCAACCTTCCCAACCTTTCACTAAATTGAGGGTTAGTGGAAGCAAAGATAATATCATCCACATAGATTTGTCACACAAATAATTCACCATTAACTCTCTTAGTGAATAAGGTTGCGTCAATTTTACCAATTTCAAAACCCTTTTTGATAAGAAACTTCGTTAAACATTTATACCAAGCACGAGGGGCTTGCTTAAGACCATAAAGAGCTTTACGAAGCTTGTAAAAATGATTAGGTTTCTTAGGATTCACAAAGCCAGGTGGTTGCTTAACATAAACCTCTTCTTCAATCTCACCATTTAAAAATGCACTTTTAATATCCATTTGATAAAGCGTGATATCATGGTGATTGGCATAAGCAAGAAGAATGCGAATAGCTTCAAGTCTAGCGATGGGGGTGTAGGTCTCACCGTAGTCCATACCTTCGACTTGCGTATATCCTTGAGCTACGAGGCGAGCCTTGTTGCGCACGACTTGACCGTCTTCGTCTTGCTTGTTCCAAAATACCCATTTGGTTTCGATGATGTTGTGTTCATCCTCGGGCTTCTCCACGAGTGTCCACACTTCATTCCTTTCGAAGTTGTGAAGCTCTTCATGCATAGCGTTCACCCAATTTGTGTCTTCAAGAGCTTGTTCTACCTTCAAGGTCTCAATGCTAGAAATGAAAGAATAATGCTCACATACGTTTGCTAGACAGGTTTTAGAGCGAGTGATCCTCCCTATTTGTATATCGCCAAAGATTTGGTTTAGGGGATGGTTCTTGGTCACTTGTGATCGAACTCGGGTCAGCTTCTGATTGTTGGTTGGTGGAGCTTCTTCTTCATCACCATCTCCTTCATCTTCGTTATTGTTGAAGGTGTCGTTCCCTTGAGGTGGTGGTGAAGGAGGTTGTGGTGGGTCTTCATGATGCACTTCCTCCTCTTCATCATTTTGCCATGTACCGCTTGTGGATGCCTCCATGTCATGTTGTGGTTCACCTTGTTTTGAGGTAGGAGGGGCTTCCACTTGAGTTGATGAAGTACTTTCCTTCACCTCCATGGAACGAATCTTGCCGATAGGTAAATCTAGGATAGCTTCCGAAGGGTTCTTATCACCTACATTATTTGGCAATTGTTCAACTTGCGAACCATTAGATTCATCAAACTTCACATCTACCGTCTCTTCAACTTTTCGGGTGAAGTTGTTGTAGACACGGTAGGTGTGGGAGTTCGATCCATAACCAAGTAGGAATCCTTCATGAGATTTAGGAGCAAATTTAGTACGACGATGCTTATCAAGAATGTAGCACTTGGAGCCGAATACCCAAAAGTATCCAATTTGGGGTTTGTTACCGGTGAGTAGCTCGTATACCGTTTTACAGAGAAGCTTGTGCAAGTAAAGTCAGTTTGTGGCATGACATGCTATTTCCACGGCTTCTGCCCAAAAGTGTTTTGGCGTCTTGTATTCGTCAAGCATCGTTCTTGCCATCTCAATGAGTGTACGGTTCTTCCTCTCAACAACTCCATTTTGTTGAGGCGTGTACGTGGCCGAGAACTCATGTGAGACACCTTCTTCATCAAGAAAGGTATCCACATGGGTGTTCTTGAACTCCGATCCGTTATCGCTCCAAACCTTCTTGACCTTCACTTCAAACTGATTTTGCACTTTGCGAACAAAGTTCTTGAAGATCTTTTGAACCTGTGACTTATCATCAAGAAAGAATACCCATGTAAATCTAGAAAAATCATCAACTATAACTAGACCATAGGAATTTCCACCGAGACTCTTGTAAGCATTGGGACCTAAAAGATCCATGTGAAGTAACTCGAGTGGTCTCCTAGTAGTCCTGATATTCTTAACAGGATGACTTCCACCTACTTGCTTTCCAGCTTGACAAGCACTACAAAGTCTATCTTTGTCAAGGACAACATCTTTAACACCAAGTATATGATCACCTTTGATAAGTTTGTCTAAATTATGCATGCCAACATGTCCTAATGTTCTGTGCCAAAGCCAACCTTTAGAATATTTAGCAATTAAACAAGTGCGAGGTTTGGATCTCTTAGTGAAATCGACAATGTATAGATCACCTCTACGGATACCAGTAAAGACTATTTTATGATTATCTTGGCAAAACACTTGGCAATCTATTTTCGTGAATAACACATTGAAACCGAAGTTGGCAAGTCTAGACACAAAAAAGAAGATTATAGCCAAGAGATTCAACAAGCATAAAATTTTGAATAGAACTATCATGGGATATGGGCACCTTACCAAGACCAAGTACCTTACCCTTGGAGTTGTCTCCAAATGTTACGTACCTTCGCGGTCCATGGTTTGGTGTAATCTCTTCGAACATTTCTCTATCTCCGGTGATATGATCGTAACATAACTTCGCGTCGCATGTGGTGGTGAGTCCGTAACATAACTTGCACCCATTATCTTATCTTTTCTTTAGGGGGAAAACCAGCACCGAACCGAGGGGCATAGTTGTACTGACACATCTTCCTTGTATGGACTTGCCCTCATTATCTTATCTTTTTTAGGGGAAAAACCAGCACGGCGCCGAGGGGCATAGTTGTACTGACACATCTTCCTTGTATGGACTTGCCCCCCATTATCTATCTTAGGGTGTGTGGGTGCGTGTGGGGGAAACATAATAACCGCACGGCGCCTGTCAAACGGGCGCACTGCCGCCTTAGCACGAGGACGCGTCGGGGGGGGGGGGGTCGGGACCCCCCTCCCCCATCCCGGCGAGGCCGAGCCAGGAATGAGCCGTAGCAGGCGACGATGCGGCATGCCAGGGCGTCGCATGCGGAGGCGAGTCCGTAACATTACTTGCCCCCCATGATCTTACCTTTTTAGGGGGAAAACCAGCACCGCATCGAGGGGCATAGTTGTACTAACACATCTTCCTTGTATGGACTTGCCCCCCATTATCTATCTTGGGGCGTGTGGGGGCGTGTGGGGGGAAACAGAATAATCATACTACGCCTGTCAAACAAGCGCACTGCAGCGTTAGCGCGAGGCCGAGCTATAGGGGAGGGGGTCAGGACCCCCCCCTCCCCCCTCCCGGCGAGTCGAGCCAGGAACGAGCCGTTGCAGGCGATGACACGGCGTGCCATGGCATCGCATGCGGAGGCGAGTCCGTAACATGACTTGCCCCCATTATCTTTTCTTTTTTAGGGGAAAAACCAGCACCGTCATGAAGTATTATTTCATTTGTAATTTT
Source organism: Hordeum marinum (assembly GCA_022496015.1). Taxonomy (NCBI): domain Eukaryota; kingdom Viridiplantae; phylum Streptophyta; class Magnoliopsida; order Poales; family Poaceae; genus Hordeum; species Hordeum marinum. The sequence continues at coordinate 460,076,677 of CM039675.1, read as the reverse complement.
TTGATAATTTTTATTTTACTGTTATGAGTTATATTTGTACTTTAGCCGTTTGTTTTCTCCCTCTATATTAATTTTTTTATTGTATTTAATTTTTGCTATTATCTTTAGTAACTGCCCACAGATAGTGGGCTTTGCCATGATTGTGGGCTTTAGCCGTCGGTTTTCTCCCACTCACCTTTTAACCTCCGCTCTCCCCCGCTCCGCTCCCCTCCCCTCCACAAATTGATTCCTTCTTCGTTCCCCTCCTCTCCTCTTCTCACATAGAAGCTGCTTCTCTTGTTTCGCCGCGGAAGTGTCAGCCGACGGGTTGAACTCCAGGGGTGGAGGTCTGGGTGCTCTGTTTGCTCCTTTTGCTCTGCCATCGACTCCCCTTGCGTCCCCTTATGTACAGATTTTCCCTGTATTTCTGTGTTATTGCTCTCGTGTTGTCTTAGACTGGATTCGCTAGGGTCCATTTTCTCTTGAACGAGCGGTTCGCGTTAGTGATATTGGATTCAGTGGTGGATTTTGTGTTTGCTAGTAAGAGTTTTGCTTTGTATGGCGTGCTTTGTTTCTGAAATAGGTAAGAGCCCTAATTTTTGTTCATGTGTCTTGTAGTTTTGGTTCGGCAGATTTTAGGTCTGTACATCTCAATGGGTACATCATCCAGTCCACACAAGTTGAATGTAGGTAATTTTTCCTGTAATTCGGATGATGTTTTATAAGATCTGGTGCTTAATAGGTTTTTTGTTGTATAGATATTGTCGTATGGACTTTACAAGTTGTATGGATTTTGATTGTTGTTAATTTTTGTCGTGGAATGTGTGGTGTGTCTAGTTTTTAGGTTGCTGTGACCTGCAAACAGGTTGCAGTACTGATCACCATGTGTAGTCTGAACTGTTGTCCTAGCATTTGAATAGTTTGTAGCAGTCTGAGAAGAACTATTATGATGTTGAAAGAGTTGTCATTTTGAAGTTTGGTGTGCTAGTGGTGGGGTGATATTGTTTTATTGGGTGCACTTTTAGTGTTCATATAGTTGAACTGATTGCTTGTTCATGTACTTTTCTTTTTTTTACCTTTTTTTGCTGATTATGATGTTGTTACAGATGTTGGAGTGCTGGTGCCTCCTGATTCTGACATACCAGAACGCTTTCAAGATCTTGTGAATGTTATTTTTGAGATACCAAATCCTCTAGAAGAACTTGCGAGTGTTGCTGGTGTTTCCCTTATATTTTCTCTTTTTTTAACAGCCTTGAATAAATAGATATGTTTAGTTACATCAGTTTTTACTTTTGTTTGTGTCTGATGCTATGCGTGTTATTTATCTTTTCTATGCAATGTTGATTATGTTTTAATTTTATATGTGTGTGCTTATGTTATTGGTTTATGCAGTTAATGACAGCCATGTTGTTGCTGAGGACATTGGTGATGTTGTCAAAGATATTAGTGATGAAATTTGTTCTCTTAACTTTGATGATGGTGATGGGGGCTTGCAGTTGTCTGTTACTCGGTCATAGAGTATTGATGGCACTGAGCCTGTTACTCGGGCTGAGGATGTTCCTATGCAGTTATAGCTCGAGGATGAAAGGATAAGAAAGAAGAAGTGAGATTTACAGAGGTGAAAGGAGTTGGAACGGCATCAAAAGGCTGCTTGCATGCAATGAAGCGATGAGGATGTTGCTCAAGCTCCTAAAGGCATAGGTGATGAAGGTGGTGACGAGGCCTTTTCAACTGTTGATGTTGGATATCATGGAGCTGACATGCTTGTGAAGACAAACCTGATGCAGACTCGTTTGACGCAAGTGTTTACTCGTGATGCAGTTAAGGAAAAGAAAGTTGTTTTGAAGAGGAAGATGTCAGATCCAAATCCTGATGGCACACAGAGGCATAGCCCATGTGTGAAAGCTGGATCCCAACCTGGTAATAGCAAAGCTGATGGTGATAGTGTTGTTGTGAAGATTGGTCCAAGCACACTTGGTGGCTCTCCTGTTCGTTAGAGTCCACGAGTTTTGTCAAATAAGAAGCCTTCTTCGTCTCCTCTTCCAGAGCGCACTTTGTTGAAGGAAAATAAGAAGCGTAAAGTTGCTCCTGTGAAGGTGAACAAAGGTGTGAAGAAGTGTGCTCGTGTCGAAGCTGAAGATCCTGTATCTGAAGAAGATGATATTTAAGTTAATTCTGAAGATGAATATGCAGTGGTACGTGTTTTTACTGTAAGTGACTTACTAGTTGTACTTGCAATGATTTAATTGTGTCTGGGTTGGTATGCTGGCCAGGTGAGGGTTGGTCATTGTTTGCATCAATTGAGGGTGGTACTGATGTTGTTTTAAGAGTTGAACTTGTGAAATCTTTCTTTTTTCTTCTTTCCTTCATATGTTTGTTTTCTTTTCTATATTTATTTAATTAAGTTGTGCCTTCTTTGTTTTCATTTACAGCCTATTAGCGTTATGGGTCCGCTCAAGCCGATGAGACGCAATGTCAGAAAAGTTGCTTTGGATGAAGGTGACCTACAACGATTGAACATAACTGTGCGATGTTCGTTGAGAGAGATTGATGCTTGTGCTAAATTTCTTGAGAGTTGCCATGTGGCTAGGGTTCATGCAGCTGGTTTTGGTTCTATCTTCAAATGGAAGGTGAAGTCTAACATTTCCCGCACTCTGATGGGAGCTTTGTACCTGAAGATAGATCCTGATACGATGACTATTGACATGGGTGATGCTAATAAGAAGCTTCGCATCACTAGAGATGGTATACAACAACTATTTGGGTTCCCTCGTGGTGGTCGTTCTGCACCAAGGCCAGCAGAGGACGGATATGACGAGGCTCTGATGAAGTTAAGATCGGAGCTTGACATTAGCAGGAACAAAGATATCAAGACAAAGTATTTGAGGGATAGGCTCAAGGTGCTTGTCAAGGATCCTAGCAAAGATGACCTTGCTCTCAAAGTGTTCTTAATTATTGTGTTTATGAAGGTTGTGTTGCCTGGTGCCGCCCCGCGTGTTTCGAGAGAGGTAGCAATGTTTGAGGATCTTGTCATTGAGGACATGGCTAATATGGATTATTGCCAGCTGATGGTTGATGAGCTTAGAAGGGTTGTTGTCAGGTACCAAGATGGTGTTACCATTGGGAAGGCAATCACAGGCTGTGCTATAGGGCCTGTACTAATGTACCTTGACTGCCTTATACGTGGCAAGACTCCGGAACCTGACATGCGAGTCCCCCGCATATGTTTCATGGATCCTGACAAGCTTTCTGATCTGGCTGATGCAGTTTTGATAAAAAAAAGGCAACGCAAATCCAAAGACTTGGATGTTTGGGAAGCTTCCGGTGAGTTTTATTTATGTCGTGTCTTGCAAACCTTTTTTATTTAGGTATAGCTATTTTTTGCTGGAGTGAACATGTGTACTACAGAGTTACCTGTTTAGATTTTTTTCATTTATTAAGCTTTTTGAGGTTTAGGTATGATTTTTAGTACTGTTGTGTCATGTGTGGTTGAACTGGATCTATTGTTGAACTGACCTATTTTGTAAATGGAGATGCCAGTCCTGGAGATGGCGTTGTCTCAGGTTCCCAAGATTTCATCTCTGCACGATGAGTTGAGAGATGGCCGTGGTGTTGAGGGTGCTGGTTATGGTCCCCCTGGCCCTATTAAGGCTAGTACTTCACAGAGGTAGGGTTTTGGTATCGATGTAGTTGTTTATGCGTTGGAGCGCGCTAAGCATATTTTTAGTAATGTGTGTTCTTAGCTGCAAAAGGTCCCAACTACAATTGAGCGTCTTAGCTGTATCAATGGTATCCTTCCTGAAGGTCATCAATTTAATGCTGAGGAAGCAGCGGACTATATTGAGATGGAGAGAATTTTAATTAGTGACATGCGTGATGGTGCTGCTCAACTAATTCAGAGCTCGGTTCGTCTGTTGAACAACATGAAGCGTTTCAAAACTATGCAAGACTCTCGTTGTAAGCCATATGAATAAAGTGCCAATGTTGTTATCAGGCAGATTGAGCAGGATGAGGATGCTGCCACCGATTGCAGGGCTGTTGATGGTACTGAGGCTAATGTTTCTGATCACCATACGAATGATGTTGGCTTTGAGCCCCCTGTTGTTGATGTGAGTCAGTCCTTGATGTTTGCAATTTTTACTATGTTGTTTTGCTGTCAGTATTGTAGTTGAACTTTCTCATCTTCATCTGTTTATTAATTTTTATTTCATGCAGGAGACGAGTCATAATGTTGAGGCTGCTATTGACCGTGGAGTTAATGATCCATCTACTGATAAGTGCAAGGTTATTTTTATTTTTATTGTGTTTATATATATTCTTGAATTTTCATGCGCACCAATGTGCACATTTTTCTATCCCACACCGTTAAGAGTTTGTAGGTGATACCTACCTTTTTGTTTTTTTGCTTTATTACTATGAATCAGGGTCCTATTGTTGGTGATGAGCCTTGTTCGACCATTGGTGATATTCCTTTGAATGTTAGTAGCAGCAAGATCGGTGATGTTGCTGTGAATGGTGCTAAGGTTTGTTTTTCTGTGCTTCCATTAATTTTATATGCAGTTTTCCCTGCTCGTTCTTTGTAGCTGTAATAGTTAGCCTGTGCACCTCTTGCTACCTTTTTTGTGTTGGTAGACGTAGTAGTAAATCAAAAAAAAATCCTATGTGTTCACCAAGATCCATCTATGGAGAAACCAGCAACGAGTGGGGAGAGTACATCTTCGTACCTTTGAAGATCGCAAAGCGGAAGCGTTACTAGAACGTGGTTGGTGGAGTCATACTCGCAGCAATTTAGATTGCGATGGAATCCGATCTAAGCGTCGAACAACGGCGCCCCCGCGCTCAACACACGTGCATCCCGGTGACATCTCCTACACCTTGATCCAGCAAGGAGGAAGGAGAGGTTGAGGGAGAGCTCCGGCAGCACGACGGCATGGTGCCGGTGGATCTGTGTGGTTCTTTGACAGGGCTTCGCCAAGCTCTATGGAGAACGAGGAGGAGGAGGAGTAGGGCTGCGCCGAGGGAGGAAGAAACTTGTGTCTTTGGCAGCCCCAAACCCTCCACTGTATATAGGAGGAGGAGGAGGGAGGGCACATCCCTAGGATTCCCACCCTAAGGGCCGGCGGCAGCCCCATATCCCATCTGGTGTGACGGCCAGAGGGGGAGAGGGGAGGGCGGCGCCCTAGGTGGGCCTTAGGCCCATCTGGGCCTAGGGTTCCCCCCTTCCCACCTTTGCTGCGCCTTGGGCCAGGATGGAGGGCACACCAGCCCACTCTGGGGCTGGTCCGTTCCCACTCTCGGCCCACACAGCCCTCTGGTGCCCGTGGCCCCACTTGGTGGACCCTCGGAACCCTTCCGGTGGTCCCGGTACGTTGCCGGTGATGCCCAAAACATTTCTGGTGACCAAAACCTCACTTCCTATATATGAATCTTTACCTCCGGGCCATTCCGGAACTCCTCGTGACGTCCTAGATCTCATCCGGGACTCCGCACTACCTTAGGTAACCACGTACACTATTTCCCTATAACCCTAGCGTCATCGAACCTTAAGTGTGTAGACCCTACGGCTTCGGGAGACATGTAGACATGACCAAGACAACTCTCCGGTCAATAACCAACAGTGGGATCTAGATACCCATGTTGTCTCCCACATGCTCCACGATGATCTCATCGGATGAACCACGATGTCGGGGATTCAATCAATCCCGTATACAATTCCCTTTGTCTACCGGTATGATACTTGCCTAAGATTCGATCGTCGGTACCCCTATACCTTGTTCAATATCGTTACCGACAAGTATCTTTACTCATTCCGTAACACATCATCCCGTGGCTAACTCCTTAGTCACATTGAGCTCATTATGATGATGTCTTACTGAGTGGGCCCAGAGATACCTCTCCGTCACACGGAGTGACAAATCCTAGTCTCGATTCGTGCCAACCCAACAGATACTTTTGGGGATACCCGTAGTATACCTTTATAGCCACCCAGTTACATTGTGATGTTTGCACACCCAAAGTATTCCTACGGTATCCTGGATTTGCACAATCTCATGGTCTAAGGAAACGATACTTGACATTAGAAAAGCTTTAGCAAACGAACTACACGATCTTGTGCTATGCTTAGGATTGGGTCTTGTCCATCACATCATTCTCCTAATGATGTGATACTGTTATCAACGACATCCAATGTCCATGGTCATGAAACCGTGACCATCTATTGATCAACGAGCTAGCCAACTATAGGCTCACTAGGGACATATTGTGGTCTATGTATTCACACATGCATTACGGTTTTTGGTTAATACAATTGTAGCATGAACAATAGACAATTATCATGAACAAGGAAATACAATAATAACCATTTTATTATTGCCTCTAGGGCATATTTCCAACAGTCTCCTACTTGCACTAGAGTCAATAATCTAGTTACATGGTGATGAATCGAACACCCATAGAGTTCTGGTGTTGATCATGTTTCGCTCGTGAGAGAGCTTTAGTCAACGGATCTACGACATTCAGATCCGTATGTACTTTACAAATATCTATATCTCCTTCCTAAATGTAATCACGAATGGAGTTCAAGCGGCGTTTGATGTGTCTTGTCTTCTTGTGAAACCTAGGCTCCTTGGCAAGGGCAATAGCTCCAGTGTTGTCACAGAATAGAGTCATCGGTCCCGACGCATTGGGAATCACTCCTAGGTCGATGATGAACTCCTTCATCCAGACTCCTTCCTTTGCTGCTTCTGAAGCAGCTATGTACTCTGCTTCACATGTAGATGCCGCCACGACGCCTTGCTTGATGCTGCACCAGCTTACGGCCCCCCGCCCCCATTCAAAATATACACGTATCTGGTTTGTGACTTGGAGTCATCCGGATCTGTGTCGAAGCTAGCATCAACGTAACCCTTTACGACAAGCTCTTCGGCACCTCCATATGCGAGAAACATGTCCTTGGTCCTTTTCAGGTACTTCAGGAAATTCTTGACTACTGTCCAGTGTTCCACTCCGGGATCACTTTGGTACCTCCCTACCAGACTTATGGCAAGGTTCACATCAGGTCTGGTACACATCATGGCATACATAATAGAGCCTATGGCTGAAGCATAGGGGATGACACTCATCTCTTCTCTATCCTTTGCCGTGGTCGGGCATTGAGTCGTACTCAATCTCACACCCTGTAACACAGGCAAGAACCCCTTCTTGGACTGATCCATATTGAACTTCTTCAATATCTATTCAAGGTATGTGCTCTATGAAAGACCTATGAAGGGTCTCGATCTATCTCTATAGATCTTGATGCCTAATATGTAAGCAGCTTCTCCAAGGTCCTTCATTGAAAAACATTTATTCAAGTAGGCATTTATGCTTTCCAAAAGTTTTATATCATTTCTCATCAACAATATGTCATCCACATATAATATGAGAAATGCTACACATCTCCCACTCACTTTCTTGTAAATACAGGGTTCTCCATAAACCTGTATAAATCCCAAACGCTTTAATCACCTCATTAAAGCGAATGTTCTAACTCCGAGATGCTTGCGCCAGCCCATAGATGGACCGCTAGAGCTTGCATACCTTGTTAGCATCTTTAGGATCGACAAAACCTTCTGGCTGCATCATATACAGTTCTTCCTTAAGGAAGCCATTAAGGAATGCTGTTTTGACGTCCATTTGCCAGATCTCATAATCATAAAATGCGGCAATTACTAACATGATTCAGACGGACTTCAGCATCACTACGGGTGAGAAAGTCTCATCGTAGTCAACTCCTTGAACTTTTCGATAACCCTTAGCGACAAGCTGAGCCTTATAGATGGTCACATTACCATCCGCGTCAGTCTTCTTCTTAAAGATCCATTTATTTTCTATGGCTCCCTTATCATCAGGCAAGTCCACCAAAGTCCATACTTTGTTCTCATACGTGGATCCTATCTCGGATTTCATGGATTCAAGCCATTTGTTGGAATCCGGGTCCGCCATCGCTTCTTCATACTTCGAAGGTTCACCGTTGTCCAACAACATGATCTCCAGGACAGGGTTGTCGTACCACTCTGGCGTGGAACGTGTCCTAGTGGACCTTCGAATAGCAACTTGATCTGAAGTTTCATGATCATCATCATTAACTTCACTCTGAAATTCCTTGAACTTTTCAAAGGTTTCAGACTTGTTTTTAATTAAGTAGACATACCCATATCTGCTTAAGTCATCAGTGAGGGTGAGAAGATAACGGTAGCCACCACAAGCCTCAATGCTCATTGGACCGCATACATCGGTATGTATTATCTCCAACCAGTCAGTCGCTCGCTCCATTGTTCCATAGAATGGAGTCTTGGTCATCTTGCCCATGAGGCATGGTTCGCACGTGTCAAATGATTCAAAGTCAAGAGACTCCAAAAGTCCATCGGTATGGAGTTTCTTCATGCATTTGACACCAATATGACCAAGGCGGCAGTGCCACATGTAAGTGGGACTATCGCTAACAACCTTACACTTTGTGGCACTCACACTATGAACATGTGTAACATCACGTTCGAGATTCATCAAAAATAAACCATTGACCAGCGGGGCATGACCATAAAACATTTCTCTCATATAAATATAACAACCATTATTCTCATATTTAAATGAGTAGCCATCTCGCATCAAACGAGACCCAGATACAATGTTCATGCTCAAAGCTGGTACTAAATAACAATTGTTGAGGTTTAAAACTAATCCTGAAGTTAGATGTAGAGGTAGCGTGCCGACGGCAATCACATCGACCTTGGAACCATTCCCGACGCGCATTGTCACCTCGTCCTTTGCCACTCTCCGCTTATTCCGCAGCTCCTGCTTGGAGTTACAAATGTGAGCAACTGCACCGGTATCAAATACCCAGGAGCTACTACGAGCGCTAGTTAGGTACACATCAATAACAAATATATCACATATAGCTTTAACATTGTCGGCCTTCTTATCCGCTAAGTACTTGGGGCAATTCCGCTTCTAGTGACCGGTACCCTTGCAACAAAAGCACTCAGTCTCAGGCTTGGGTCCATTCTTGTTCTTCTTCGTGGCAACTTGCTTACCGAGCGCGGCAACTGCTTTGCCGTCCTTCTTGAAGTTCTTCTTACCCTTGCCTTTCTTGAAACTACTGGTCTTATTCACCATCAACACTGGATGCTCCTTTTTGATGTCGACCTCCGCTGATTTCAGCATCAAGTACAACTGGGAATGGACTTCTCCATACCCTGCATGTTGTAGTTCATCACAAAGCTCTTGTAGCTAGGTGGGAGCGACTGTAGGATTCTGTCAATGATCGAGTCATCTAGAAGATTAACTCCCAGCTGAGTCAAGCGGTTGTGCAACCCAGACATTTTGAGTATGTGCTCATTGACAGAACTATTTTCGTCCATCTTACAACTAAAGAACTTGTCCGAGACATCATATCTCTCGACCCGGGCATGAGCTTGGAAAACCAATTTCAGCTCTTGGAACATCTCATATGCTCTTTGTGGCTCAAAACGCTTTTGGAGCTCCAGTTCTAAACTGTAAAGCATGCCGCACTGAACCAGGGAGTAATCATCACAGCGTGACTATCAAGCATTCATAACGTCTTCATCCGTTGGGACAATGGGTGCATCATCTAGCGGTGCATCAAGGACATACAATCTCTAGGAAGCTATGAGAATGATCCTCAAGCTATGGACCCAGTCCGCATAGTTGCTTCCATCGTCTTTTGGCTTGGTTTTCTCTAGGAACGCGTTGAAGTTCAGGGTGACATTAGCGTTGGCCATTGGATCTACAATATAGATTGTAAATACAATTTTAGACTAAGTTCGTGATAATTAAGTTCACATAATCAAATTATTTAATGAACTCCTACTTAGATAGACATCTCTCTAGTCATCCAAGTGATACATGATCCACGTCAACTAGCCTGTGTCCGATCATCACGTGAGATGGACTAGTCATCCATGGTGAACATCTCTATGTTGATCGTATCATCTATATGACTCATGTTCGACCTTTCGACCTACTGTGTTCCAAGGCCATGTCTGTACATGCTAGGCTTGTCAAGTCAACCTAAGTGTATTGCGTGTGTAAATATGGCTTACACCCATTGTATGCGAAAGTTAGAACCTATCACACCCGATCATCACATGCTGCTTCGGAACAACAATCTTTAGCAACGGTGCACAGTTAGGGTGAACTCATTTCTTGAAATTTTAGGGAGAGATCATCTTATTTAGCTACCGTTGTTCTAAGAAAATAAGATGTAAACATGATAAACATCACATGCAATCAATATAGTGACATGATATGGCCAATATCATCTTGCTCCTTTGATCTCCATCTTCGTGGCACCATGATCATCACTGTCACCGGCACGACACCATGATCTCCATCATCACGGTCTCCATCATCGTATCTTCATGAAGTTGTCTCGCCAACTATTACTTCTACTACTAAGGCTAACGATTACCAATAAAGTAAAGTAATTACATGGCGTTTATGATTGACACACATGTCATACAATAAAATAAGACAACTCATATGGCTCCTGCCGGTTGTCATACTCATCCACATGCAAGTCGTGAATCCAATTACAAGAACATGATCAATCTCATACATCACAATGCATCACATCACATCCTTTATCCATATCACATCACAAGGCATATGCTGCAAAAACAAGTTAGACGTCCTCTAATTTGTTGTTGCAAGTTTTTACGTGGCTGCTATAGGTTTCTAGAAAGAACGTTTATTACCTACGCCAAAACCACAACGTGATATGACAATTGCTATTTACCCTTCATAAGGACCCTTTTCATCGAATCCGATCCGAATAAGGTGCGAGAGACACACACCAGCTAGCCACCTTATGCAACAAGTGCATGTCAGGCGGTGGAACCGGTCTCACGTAAGCGTACGTGTAAAGTTGGTCCGGGCCGCTTCATCCCACAATACCGCCGAATCAAGATAAGACTAGTAATGGCAAGCAAATTAACAAGATCAACACCCACAACAACTTGTGTTCTACTCGTGCATAGATTCTACGCATAGACCTAGCTCATGATGCCACTGTTGGTAGACGTAGTAGTAAATCAAAAGAATTCCTACGTGATCACCAAGATCCATCTATGGAGAAACGAGCAACGAGTGGGGAGAGTGCATCTTCATACCTTTGAAGATTGCAAAGCGGAAGCGTTACTAGAACACGGTTGGTGGAGTCGTACTCGCAGCGATTCAGATCGTGGTGGAATCTGATCTAAGCGCCGAACAACGGCGCCTCCGCGTTCAACACAAGTGCAGCCCGGTGACGTCTCCTACGCCTTGATCTAGCAAGGAGGAAGGAGAGGTTGAGGGAGAGCTCTGGCATCATGACGGCGTGGTGACGGTGGAGCTGCGTGGTTCTCTGGCAGGGTTTCGCCAAGATCTATGGAGGACGAGGACGAGGAGGAGTAGACTTGCGCCAAGGGAGGAAGAAACTTGTGTCTTTGGCAGCCCCAAACCCTCCACTATATATAGGAGGAGGAGGAGGGAGGGCACAGCCCTAAGGGCCGGCGGCAGCCCCATATCCCATCTGGTGCGGCAGCCAGAGGGAGAGAGGGGAGGGCGGTGCCCTAGGTGGGCCTTAGGCCCATCTGGGCCTAGGGTTCCCCACCCTTCCCACCTTTGCTGCGCCTTGGGCCAGGGTGGAGGGTGCACCAGCCCACTCTGGGGCTGGTACCTTCCCACTCTCGGCCCACTCAGCCCTCTGGTGCCCATGGCCCCACTTGGTGGACCCCTGAACCCTTCCGGTGGTCCCGGTACATTACCGGTGATGCCCGAAACACCGGTGACCAAAACCTCACTACTTATATATGAATATTTACCTCCAGACCATTCCGGAACTCCTCGTGACGTTCGGGATCTCATCCGGGACTCCGAACTACCTTCGGTAACCATGTACACTATTTCCCTATAACCCTAGCATCATCGAACCTTAAGTGTGTAGACCCTATGGGTTCGGGAGACACGTAGACATGACTGAGACACCTCTCCGGTCAATAACCAACAGCGGGATCTGGATACCCATGTTGGCTCCCACATGCTCCACGATGATCTCATCGGATGAACCACGATGTCAGGGATTCAATCAATCCCGTATACAATTCCCTTTGTCTACCGGTATGATACTTGCCTGAGATTCGATCGTTGGTATACCTATACCTTGTTCAATCTCATTACCGATAAGTCTCTTTACTCATTTCGTAACACATCGTTCCGTGGCTAACTCCTTAGTCACATTGAGCTCATTATGATGACGTCTTACCAAGTGGGCCCAGAGATACCTCTCCGTCACATGGAGTGACAAATCCCAGTCTCGATTCGTGCCAACCCAACAGATACTTTCCGGGATACCCATAGTATACCTTTATAGCCACCCAGTTACGTTGTGACATTTGGCACACCCAAAGTATTCCTACAGTATCCGGGAGTTGCACAATCTCATGGTCTAAGGAAATGATACTTGACATTAGAAAAGCTTTAGCAGACGAACTACATGATCTTGTGCTATGCTTAGGATTGGGTCTTGTCCATCACATCATTCTCCTAATGATGTGATCCTGTTATCAATGACATCCAATGTCCATGGTCATGAAACTATGACCATCTATTTATCAACGAGCTAGCCAACTAGAGGCTCACTAGGGACATATTGTGGTCTATGTATTCACACATGCATTACGGTTTCTGGTTAATACAATTGTAGCATGAACAATATATAATTATCATGAACAAGGAAATACAATAATAACCATTTTATTATTGCCTCTAGGGCATATTTCCAACATTTTGATTGTTAGTTTTGCTCATATTATTCACTTTCTAAAATTTTATTTTTTTAGATGACTGATGTTGAGCGTGAGGCTGCCGTTAGTGTTGGTGATGATGCTTGTGGTGTTCCATTGAGCGGTGGGTGCGATGTTGGTAGCAAAGTTGCCAATGAGGATGTTGGTGCTGCCAGCATATTTGATGCCAAATTGTTTGGTGTTGGTATTGCTGGGAATGAAAATCTTTCTGATTGTGAAGATTTGCTGCCGGAAAATTTCCCTCTTGGAGGGCTTGATTATGGTGATGCATTGCCAGATGCCTCTAGCGTGGAGGAGGTGCCATCTGAGGATGATGATTTACTTTTGTCGATTTCTTCTGGCCTGTTGACGCAGGAGGTGCTCTTGTCATCCCAGGATTTTCTTTCTTCAGACCCTGAAAGCGTAGCCATATTGCTGTCCTCACAAGATCTTCCGTCGTCAAATCCTGAAACTGGAGGCATATTGGTGTCATCATAGGAACTCCCATCATCAAACGCTGATAGTGCAGGTAAGGACTTGTAAATGAGGCGTAGTTCTCATTTATGGCATTTTGGACATGTTCACTTGTAGTGCCTGAACTTATTCTTTTTCTTCTTTTTCTGCAAGCAGAAGGTGCTAATGTTGTTAAGGTCGATTTGTTTTTCTTCATTGTTACAAGGTCAAGCACGAACCATGGGAAATGGTTAGTTTGGGATTTTGCACGTATCATTTTAGTCTCTTTTTCTTTCTCTCATATGACTATTGTTGTTATTGCAGTAGTTTTAATTCATGTCATCTTTTGTGCTTTCCAAGTGACAAGCCGATGTTTCAAAATAGCAAATGTGATGCCAGTGTTGGTTCTATTGCTAAAGCGTTTGTCCCCACTAGCATGCTCAACTCATACAATGCTGACGTTGTTTTATATTCTCTACGTCAGAAGTACCGAGACACTGACAAGTTGATAGTTCCCAGATGGGTGATGGTCGGTATTTTGCTTTATAGATAGGATGATAAGTTATTTCGATAATTTTATAACTGTTGTTATTCTTTTTGTACTACAGACCAAGATCCGTGATGGAAATATTGATGCCAATGTGCTATAGTGGTTCACGATATCAAGGGCTGATGGTTTTGACCAAGTAGGTGAACTTGAACTTATTGTACTCATGAACTAGAACTGTCATGTTTTCTTGCAAGTTTGGGAGGTGGGAATGAACTTGAGTAGCCTGCTTTTTAACACTTGTACTTAAGAATGATGTGTGCTTCTTTTTTTAAAGTTGTACTTATTGTCGCAAGGAAATTGAACTGATATGTTTGTTGCAAGTTTGGGTGGTGGATATAAACTTGAGTAGCATTTATTTTTTGTAGTGGGTTGCTTACTCAATTAGAACTTATGATTATCTGATTTGTTTGTACTTCTCAATTTCAATTTCCCTCTTTTATTTTATTGTTTGGAGGCTGAATTTTTTGTTTCATTATGATTTGTTAAATTCATTTTCCCTCTGTGATTTTTGTCAGCTTCTTTTCCCTACTTTTCATCCGTCGTCATTTGCGGCTGCCATGAAGCCTAGTGAAGAATCTGGGCATTTGTGCTTGATTGTTCTGAATTTGAGGTTCTGTCATTTCGAGTGTCTTGATTCACTCCGCGATGAAACCTGGAGTGATGCAGTTAGATTCTTAAGGACTATGACAGATAACATAAAGAAGCTTTGGAGGGAGTCCAGCATAGACAGGGCCAAACCGTTCTTGCCAGCGCATATTGATGGTTTGTCTTGCGAGTTTGTGCGGGTGTCGCAGCAGCAAAACATGTGAGTATCCGTTTTTAATGATTTTAATTAGTTATTTTTGTTGCTGGGAGGATGGTGTTCGTGTATTTTTGAATTTTTGGTTGTGTTCCTGTATTTTGAATTTGAGTTGTACCGTCTTGTTTTTTCTTTTGTTAACAGGCATGATTGTGGCTTCTTTATGCTACAAAACTGCAAGACCTATCATTCCCGGGAGGATGGTGTGATTGAATTTTTTTATTACAGCCACGAAGACATTCTTGACATTAGAAAGACTTTGTTGTATACCTGCGCAACAAGCGATGTGTTTGATGTTGACTCCCGGAGTTTGTTTGGCATCGAACCCTATATGTATGCATGACCTTTTATAATTTGTCAGCTTCTACTTCTTGATTAGTACTGTCATGAATTATGTATTTGAACTTACGCTTGATGTGCTCCTTATTTTTTTTATTTTGCAGGTGAGTGGCTGGATCTTGGTGAGCATGACTACAGGATCTTTCGCAACCAGTTCTCGGAGCTCGAGCGTGTAGCTATTGATTTTAGCCAGGTGCGTTCTCCCAAAAAGACAAGATCTGGTGTTATGAAGGGGCGGTTGGGAACTCTGAAAGGTTCTACGGCTGCTTGTGCGGAGAGCCCCCTTTACACCCAAGAATCCCATTGTGGAATTGATAGACAGTGATGATGATGCGTTTGACAAGATTGCTGGCATGGGAAGAGTCACCAGGAGCGCTGCTGCCAAGGGTTTATCCCCCCTTGCTGGAATAGTGCCCCGTAGAGCTGGTGTTGCTACGAAGGATCCTGCTTTGGATTCTGGCAATGTTACAAGCACGAAGTGTGCACCCAGAGCTCCTATAAAGTTTTGCTCCGCTGTGTAGCAGCTTCACCCTCATAAATTCCCTCACCTGGTCAAGGCTCGCAAGTTGTATAATCTGTTGCTTAGTGATGAAGGACGTGAGAAGTATGCCGAGTGAGTATCTCTCATTATGTTCCTTCTGTTGTTTCTAACTACTAGATAAATATGACCTGAATTGTTCGTTTTTATACAACTTGAAATGCTATGAATGCCTTATCTTGCTTCCCCTGCTTTTTGTTCTTGTGTGTGCTGCAAGACTACATTCTCAATGATACCTCAGCCTGATGATAGCGTAACTAGCTTCACTGGGAAACGCATCTGAGAAGTTTTTGCACCTGGGCAAATGATGGAGGGTGATGTAATGGACTTCCTCATTGATGATTGCAAGCAAGATCCCGAGAGAAATGCTAATTTTGCATCTAGAAAAAGGGTATTGCTGAGTCCATATTTCATCACGGTAATCAATCAGATCGTTTGTTTCTGTTAAACAAGACTGCCTATTGTTTTACGAGTTTTAATAATACTTTGCTTGTTGATCCTTTCCCCCTGTCTATTTCTTTTTGTCTTTTTGCAGGTTGTGCTTGACTTTACGTTTTATGGTGATGAAGATAAAGAGTTTAATGTGGAGAGTGCAGCGAGAGATTTCAAGAGCTATGTTAAAGATGAGGAAGACTTGCTCACTACCGACCTTGTGAGATCTACTAGCTGATTTTTTGGTTTTATTTTTTGCTATGATGCTGGTTTTTATTTTGAATATTTAATATCTATTTTTTGGTCATTTGTTTTTAGATCATGATGCCTCTATTCAAACCTATGGTTTTATCAAAGGATAGGAAAGTGAACCACTTTTCCTTATATGTCATGAATCGGTACCGAAGTAGCGTCAACATCCTTGACTCTTTACCTTATATAAGAAGAACCATCATCCTTCAAAGAACACCTATCATAAAGACTATGAGAAGATTGTGAGTGACATTTATTACCTGTACTCGATTAATTTTTCCGCATCTTTGTTTCTGCTTTTCTGAGACCTGAAAATGTGTGGCTTCTTTTCTTTTTTACAGATCTCTAGATTGGTCCAAGTAATGAAGGCTGTGTATGGTGATGCTCAGTACAATGCGAGCAAGCATCCCAAATGGGAGGTTTTTGCAAAGAAACCAACGTTTGTCAAGGTTCCACTTCAATGGCCGAATGAATGTGGCCATTATACTCTGAAGTATGCTGGAACCTATGATGGTGAAAAGATCGTTGAGAACATTCAAAATAATGACGTGGGTTCTAGTTGATCTTTTCACTTTCTGTGTTTGGCTTATTGTGTATTCTTTTTTTGATGTGTCATGATTTTTGATAATTTGTTTTATTGTTTTGCAGCCTCATATTGTTGATTGGAATGCTGAGGATTTGTATACAGTTGTGTTCAACTGGAATAACCAGCTTCTGGTGACGGAGCTTCCCAAGGAGGTTCAGGCTTTGGCTCCTGGTGCATAGAAGAAATGGTCATCATTTGCGTAGTGAATGGTATAGTTGTGTGATATATCTCTTGAAACGATTGTAGGCTTTGTTTGTAGTGTTTGGATGTCTTGTCAACTACTATGTAATAACTGGTATATTTTGTGATGTGTTTAAGTGTGGCACAATGTTTAACAAACTTTTTTTCCATGGTGATATTGTGGTTGAATAGCTGTTTCACTTGTGTATGTTTCATCGGGAATTTGTTTTGGTTAAGTTTTATTTTTTGTACTGAAGTCTTATAAACTAGTTGAACTGAAAACACCCTTTTTCAAGTGCATTACGAGTTGTTGCTGAAAAAGTGAGATTTTTTTTATTTTCATCTGTCCCAACCTAAGTTGGACCTTTATAGTTTTTGTACCCTCTTTTCTTGCACTTATGGTAAAGTTCTATGAGTACTGAATTGCAATCTCATTCAGCGTAAGGCTTTTAAAATTTGGTGCCACAATAGCACTTGTGGATCTAGCGTGAGTGGAGTGATGCTTCCTTGTTATGTAGAACTGATGTCATATAATGTATTAGAACTGAAGTTTTTTGGGATTGAAACTATTTACGACGAAATTGCTACATGATCTCTAGCCAGATTTTATTTAAGTATAAGAAATTTAGCAAAATTTGAGAGCCGAATTTTTGTTTGAACTTCTTGAATTTTAGTAGTTGAAATTCATAGTAAAAGTTAAAGCAGTGGTTTAAATTAGCTACATTTAACAGATAGCCCTATTAAGTTCATAATTACTTCACTAGTCAATGCAGACTAATGCTTCTGTTGTTTGTTTTTGTGAATTTTTAAAAACTCATTTTTAGTGTGATAGTACTAACGTACATGACTAAGCTGTACTGAGCGTCCAAGACTACTATTTGCTGTTGTCCTTAGTATGCCACTATTTTTGTGAAAATATCCATATGTGATTTGTTGCTCCATGACTAGTGCTGCATGGCAGCCATCAAGTTTCATTCACAATCTACTTCAACTTCAAATGATGGATAAACAAAATAGGAAGCTAGCAAACTTGTTTAACAATATAAGCGAACGATGTACTTGACGACATAAGCAAACTTGCTCAAACCCTGACACACATGACATAAGCAAGCTGTTCAACCTAACAAAAGCAAACTACAAATTTGAAACAAGATAAAGGACAAGCACAAGCGCAAGCAACACAGAGGAAGACTTTCATGTCTCTTCATCCCGCGAAGTGGCAGTGGTAGTAGGGGTCAGCCTCCTGCTCTTTTGAAATTTCCCAACCTGTTGTGATGTTGTCGATTATCTTCCATGACTTGTAGATGGCGTACGCATCTATTCATGCGTACTCGATGAGCTTGTCTGGCAGCAGGCTGATCCCCCACAGTTTGTGGTCTTCCTCCCTGTCGATCTTCCTCTTCATGCCTTTGTAGAATGGGTGGATGATGCTGGCTGCAACATCGGCCAAGGAGTCGTACTTTTTTCTGGTGGTTGGAACTTTCCACTTGCATTGCATGTTGATGAAGTTCTTGGGGTTGATCTCCAAACTAGACTTCTTGAGCATCCGCTTGTCACCGTCAATGCTGAAACCGGCAAATGTGTGCAATTTCTGCTCCTGCAAAAACTCTTTGAGGCACTTGGGCCTGCAAGGGGGAGACACATATTGAAGATTAGTGTTATTTTTTGAAGATTTAATTCTTCTGTTTTTTTGTTTACAAGTGCTAATCCATGAGGTAGATGCTTATATAGTATAAGTCATGGATCAAATTAAATTCAAGTAACACCATGTCATTTTTCTTTTTTGGTATCTTCAGTGGTTCAGCAAATGGTTCACCAAGTTCAAGAACCTATAACCAGAGTAAATGATCTATGTGCTGCTTACTTCAAGTTTAGTTTTCTTTTTGTTGAATAAAAGACCTATACCAGTGCTTCACCAAGTTCTTACTTCATTTTTTGCTGCTGAAAATTACATCAGACCAGGTTCAGAAACTACTTGTGTACATCAAGTTTAAAAACATCTTTTAATACATCAACTCTATAAACTATACTAGTGCATCAAGATCAGAATCTATGCTAGTACATCAAGTTCAGAAATTAATTTGGTGAAACAATTTTCAAATGCTAATCCAGTGCATCAGTTTCAGATGCTAATCTCGTGAAACAATCCACTTCACAATTTCAGAAATGCATGTAACTTGAGAAACATGTACTCGTGCATCCACTTCACAAATTATAGTAGTTCATCTAGTTGGGAAACAAGTTTAATGAAATTTTTAGGGATAGTACTAGTAGAACAGATGAATGAACAGTAGTGTGGGTTACCGTTTTGTGGTCGCTGCGATGTGGTACACCAAGCAGAATTCCTCCACGCACAACTGGAGGACTGCTACCATCTGGGGAGGTTCATCTTCGCTGGTGTACTCCACATCAACTCTGATGAAGCTAGGATACAAGTTGTCGCCCTTCATCCTGAGCATGCTCATCATCTCGTCGGCCTTGTCTGGTTTGCTGGTGCAGACGATCTCCAGCGTCTCCTTGCTGTGAAGCTCAACCCCTGTGAGGGTTTTGGTGTACTCGCGCTTGTCGCCGGGGACGTGAACGTCATTGAGGTTGTTGCTCTTGTCGGATGTCTCGCCATGATGACGCTTGGCGGATGGTTCCTCTGCCATTGCCCTCCTCCGGCGACTGTGGGCTTGGGAGAGAGAAGTTTCTGGTTTGTCTGCAGTGGAGATGGAAGCGGCAATGGTGGTTCTGGGAATGAGGCAGAGATGGAAGACAATGGTTTATTTCCAATGCGTGGACGGGGATGTTTGGGAGGCGGTTCATTGGGGACGTGGGTGTAGTGGTCGTGGGGTCGCCGTTTGCAGTCCCTTGTGGCAACCGCCCAGTGGGTGGCGCGGGTGGTGGCCTGGAAAAACCAACCGCCAAGTCAATGGTTTTTACTGTCGCACTAATCCGTATTGTCAAGCTGTACTTATCACTTGCTTATCCCACTTGCACGTCTTAGGGGTGGTGATGATGGCATTTTGCACTGTTTAAGTGACGTATGCTTTGTGATGTTTTTCGGTGTGGAGGTTAAGTCTTGTTTTTCCACTGAAGTCTTATACACTAGTTGATCTAAAAACATTTTTCAGTGCCCTGGGAGTTGTTGCTCAAAACTGGGACTTACTTTAGTTTCATCTGTCCCAACCTAAGTTAGGCCTTTATAGTTTTTGTATTCTCTTTTTAGTGCACTTATGGTTTAGTGCTGCGTGAACTGAATTGTAATTTCATACAGCGTACGGTTTTGAAATTTGGTGTCACGGTGGTGTGAGTGGCCTGGCTGTTCTTGCTTTTTTCATACTGATGTCATATGTATGTTTGAACTAAGTTTTTTTGGGGAGATTGAGATTATTTATGACGAAATCATTCGTTGAGCTCTAGACAGATTTTATATAAATAAGAAATTTAGCAGAATTGACAAACAAAATCTATTTGAACTTCTTGCATTTTAGTAGTTGAACTAGTCAGATTTTATATAAATAAGAAATTTAGCAGAATTGACAAACAATATCTATTTGAACTTCTTGCATTTTAGTAGTTGAACCTATCAGATTTTATATAAATAAGAAATTTAGCAGAATTGACAAACATTATCTATTTGAACTTCTTGCATTTTAGTAGTTGAACTTGTCAGATTTTATATAAATAAGAAATTTAGCAGAATTGACAAACATTATCTATTTGAACTTCTTGCATTTTTAGTAGTTGAACTTGAAAGTAATATTTAATTCGGTGTTTTAAATTATGTACATTTAACAGATAGGCTATTAAGTTCTCTGCTTTTTAGAGTTTTGTTGTTTTTGTATCATATTTTTTCCTTTTTTATCATCCGTGGTGCAGAGGTAAAATTATTTTTATTTTTATTTTTTGTATTTAAAATTATTGCCTGTGAACTAGTATTTGAACTTTTATATTTTCAGTTTTCGAACATTTTTTTTGCAGTTTATATTTCTTTGCCCCGCGCTCTGCTTTGTTTAACTGGCCTTATTGGTGGGGTGTTTGTAGACAATGGATGCTATTGGGCTGTTTTCCAGCCTAAATGGCCCGCGCGGGCGATTTGGGGACTGTTGGATGTGCGTGTGCTCTGGGTTTAGTTCCACCTCGCTAAGGGAGGAGGCTCTCGACCTGTTTATAAGCGCGGCCAAGTCCTACTAGTCGAACTCCTCTGAATACTTACCTGAGCGCTTATACACGGTGCTCGCTCTCTCTCATGACATGTGGGCCCTAGTCGGTTGGCCCTGCGTTGTGCGGATTACTAGGGATTCGCCGACTGCTCCGTCGTGGGCTCGAGTTCAAGTATCTAGCAGCGTCAGGGCCTGCCTGGCCTTGGGCGGCCAATTTTTACTTTTTTGGGTTTGAATCTAGTACTCGACTCCACCAGTAACTTGGACTGATACTTTTTGTTCTAGTTCTTGTGAGTTTTGTGGCAGTGTTATCTTTTCATTTGAGTTTTTTGCCTTCTTTTTGTGTTTGCTTTTGTGATTATTCTCAAGGGTCTTCTGGTATCATTTTTAGCACTATGGTACTTGCGTGTAGACTAAGTTGTACTGATAGTCCATTCATAGTAGCACGTATGTTCTTAGTCTGACATTTTGGGGGGAGGGGTTATGAACTGATGCTTCTTTGTACTTTTTATTGTAGTAAGTATGTACTGTCCGATCAAGTGTACTAGTACTGTCATTCTTAGTCTGCAAGTGACCAATATAAGTGTGTGATGATGCTTCTTAACTTTTTCTGTTGTAGTACTTGCTAATTTTCTAGCAGCTACATATGAATGAGAACAGTACATGAAGTACTAAGAATTTCTGCTTCAACTTTTGAAGCGTGGTTAAGCAACTCAAATTGTACTGATTGTTTTCAACATTATGTTTTCTATACAATACTGAATCGAAACTACACATGGAACATCGTTGTGTGATTAGTTGCTTCATAACTAGTACTAAAGAGCAACCACCAATTTCCATTCAGAAGCTACTTTGAATTTGAAATGATGGATTAACAAAATATGAAGCTACCAAACTTATATAATGAGATAAGAAAAACAATGTACTTGATGACATAAGTAAACTTGTTCAACCATGACAAGCACGACATAAGCATACTGGTTCAACCCAACAAGAGCAAACTACAATTTTGAAACAACAAGATAAAAGGCAAGCACAAGCGGAAGCAAAACAAAGGTAGGCTTTGATGTATCTTCATCCCTAATAGGGGTAGTGGTAGTAGGGGTCAGCCTCCTGCACTTTTGAAATTTCCCAACCATTTGTGATGTTGTCGATTATCTTCCATGACTTGTACGTGGCATACGCATCTACTCCTGTGTACTCGATGAGGTTGTCTGGCAGCGGGCTGATCCCCCATAGTTTGTGGTCTTCCTGCGTGTCGATCTTCTTCTTCATGCCTTTGTATAATGGGTGGATGACGCTGGCTGCAACATCAGTCAAGGAGTCGTACTCTTTCCGGTGTATGGAACTCTCCAGATGCGCTGAATGTCGATGTACTTGTTGGGGTTGATCTCCAAACCAGACATCTTCAGCTTCTCTTTGTCGCCTTCAATGCTGAAACCGGAAGATGCGAACAACTTCTCATGCTTCAACATCTCGTTGAGGCGCTTGGGCCTACAAGGGGAGAGACATTTTAAAGATTAGCATTACTTTGATGTTTGAATTCTTCATTTTTGTTTTGTTTTACAAGCGATGAATCCATGAAGTAGATGCTTATATAGCATAATTAATGGATGAATGTACTTCAGAAACTAGTAAACAAAGTTCTGAAATTAAATTCAAGCACATCATGTTATTTTTATTTTTGGATTATACATGGTGTGAGTCAATGTTATATGTGCTGCTTTAGTACAAGTTTAGTTTACTTTTGTTGAATAGGACAACACATACCAGTGCTTCACCAAGTTCTTAGTTTTTTTGCTTATGAAAATAACATTAGACCAAATTCAGAAACTACTTCACTACATCAAGTTCGGAAACATCTTTCTAATACATCGAGTACAGAAACTACACTATCGGATCAAGATCAGAAACTACACTAGTACATCAACTTCAGAAATTAATCTTCTGTAAGATTTTTCAAATAGTAATCCAGTGCATCAGGTTCAAAAATACATTTTATAGTGTATCTACTTGAGAAATGCAGTAGTGCATCCACTTTCACAAACCACACTAGTACATCTAGTTGGGAAACAAGTTTGATGAAATTTTTAGGATACAATACTAATTAAACAGATGAACCAAACAGGGCAAATGAGTAGGATGGGTCACCATTTTGTGGCCGCTGCGATGTAGTACACCAGGCAGAGTTCCTCCACGCACAACTGCAGGACTGCTGCCATCTGGGGAGGTTCGTCTTCCCTGGTGTACCGCACACCAACGCCGACGATCCTATGATACAAGCCACCAGCCTTCCTCCAGAGCCTAGAGATCATCTCGTCGGCCTTGTCTGGTTCGTTGGTGCAGACGATCTCTAGCGTCTCCTTGTTGTGGAGCTCACAATCCCTGTGAGGGTTCGGGTGTACTCACGCTTCTTGCCAGGGATGTGAACGTCGACGAGGTTGCTACTCTGGTCAAACGTCTCGCCATGATGACGTTTGGCGGATGGTTCCTCCGCCATTGCCCTCCTTCGGAGACTGTGGGCTTGGGAGAGAGAAGTTTCTGGTTTGTCTGCAGTGGAGATGGAAGCGGCAATGGTGGTTCTAGGAATGAGGCAGAGATGGAAGACAACGGGTTATTTCCAGTGCGTGGACGGGGATGTGTGGGAGGCGGTTCGTCAAGGACGTGGGTGTAGTGGTCATGGGGTCGTCATTTGCAGTCCCTTGTGGCAACCGCCCAGTGGGTGGCAAGGGCGGTGGCCTGGAAGAACCAACTGTCCAAGCCAATTTCTTTGCCAGGGTATTAGTCTGGTCCCAGTGAGTAGTCTTGTCAAGCTGTACTTATCAGTTGCTTATCCCACTTGCTCGTCTCAGGGTCGGTGATGATGGCATTTTACTGTCGCACTGACCCGTCTTGTCCAGCTATACTTATCAGCTGCCTATCGCACTTGCACTTGTCAGGATTGGTGATGATGGAGGTTTGTACTTCTCTACTGTGGGTACTTGGACTGGTGATTGAAGTGTAATTGAACTTACCAAATACCAGTTAGACTGTGTGTGTCATGCTAATCTTTTTTTAAACATTTTTTTGAAAGGATTGTTTATAT
The DNA here is from genome assembly GCA_022496015.1 of Hordeum marinum. Lineage (NCBI taxonomy): Eukaryota > Viridiplantae > Streptophyta > Magnoliopsida > Poales > Poaceae > Hordeum > Hordeum marinum. The sequence goes on along the minus strand of CM039675.1, from coordinate 460,052,515 downwards.
CAACATAATCTTTGAAAGTATTTTTACAGATAAATTAATTTTTCATCAGTAGAGGTGTATTATATTTGCATTTGCTTGAGGTAATTATTTTTCTGTACTGATGGACTTTTTGAACTAGGACTGGCAGAACCAGACATAACTTGTTTTGACGAGTGTGTTTGGTTACTCTTCCTTTTACTGACGAGTGAGAATTATCAATACTAATTTACTATAAGAGTTAAAAATTTCCTTAACATATATTTGCTGAGTTACTGGTCGACAGTAGTGTTGGCGTTACATAAATCCATATAAGTTTTTTCAAATATATTTGTGACTGCATTCAAAAGGATTGTCAAATGGTTTACATAATAATGTCACTGGTCCAGCAGGCACAAATCACAAATTATATCTTAACTATAGTACTGATCGAGAAATCGGTGATAAAGCTAAATAAGTTTTGGTAACGACAGTGTTTCTGATATGTTTCCTCATTGTGTATCGAGGCAACTGAGAGTACAAGCTTATTTTTCAGTTGATGCAGCAGCATAACCACTATGGATTCTCAGTCTTGAGCCCCTCCTAACTGGCCCCGAATGTTGTCCCTTGCCGGCGCCCTTTCCTGGTTGAGCCTTGGCAGCTTCATCGCCAGTTTCAGTTTCCTCGTCCCCAATACTGTCATCTTCATTGTCTTCGTCTGATTGGTCGTCATTCTCGTCAAACTCTTCTTCTTCATCCTCTTCTTTTGATTTTTTGGAACTCTGGACCTTGCCCTGTTTATGTTCAGCGCCACTGACCTCTTTGCCTACTTTGCATGTGCGGGCATTATGTCCGTCAGTTCCCCCACACTTGTGGCAAGTGTAGTGAGTCGTCTCCATTGGTAGAAACCTGGGCGGCTCCAATCTGCTTCTGCAGCTTTTGCTTGTTGACAATGGCATCTGTGCGGAGTGGGCATGTGCGCTAATTATGATTGGTCACGATGTTGCAGAATCCGCATGCCCTTATCCCGAGAGGTTTCCCGTCCGGGACAAATTCCACGCGCCTGATGGGGCATGGTAGCTTTTTGGCTGCTGCTTTCGCTGCTTGTGTCTTACTCTTCCTCCCCTTTGTGTTCAAGAATATGGGTGGTTTAATTACCCTTTCCTGCTGCTACTGGTAGGATGTCCTGTTGTCATGTCGTTCGCCTACAACACCATCAAGCTCATGATCTTGCATGTGAGCATGTTGCTGCTCTTGAGTGTGTACATGGGCAAGCTCTGGTTGATGTTGCTCCTCTTCCTCGTTGTCGAATGGGTCAATAGCTCTCAGATGGTTCATCTTGGATATGACTATAGCAATATCCTGCTCAATGGCTTCATTGTCTGCGAGACCTCTATTTTCAGTAGAATGCATGGCGTCGAGTTCTTGTTCAAGTTTGTCCATGACGACCCGTGACCTCGCCATTTGCTCTTGGCTTCTCAAGCTATTTCTGTGCACCCTCATGTTCAGCTGCAGCAATGAGCTTTCAATGTAGTATTGGGAGGCCTTGTTTGACGCTACTGTTCTCAAGTCATTTCTGTTGAATGTTGGCTGGATGTTTGGGCGTTTGGTGTATCTCCTGAGGCTGTATTTCTCTAGAATGCTTGCAGCCTTAATTGTCTACATCATGCACAGGACATCCACGCAGAAAATACCTGTATTTTTTTGGAATAGGTGCATGTTTTTTGTCATTTCATTTGAACAAAAACTTTGCAAAAATAAGTAGTACAGTATAAAAACATCTTTTTTCTAGCCCTCACTTGTGTGGTCCCATAGCTTGCACTCGCAGTCATATATTTATCCCACGGGGTCTGCAACCACCTGGAACGCGTGCTGAGACCATGCAGACAGTTTTTGCGGGTTGTTGTAGCGCACGAGGTACCTTGTGGGCTCTTTCGTCTCTGTCGTCGTGAAGAGTGTGCTCAGTTTTAGCCTTTTTCTGATCTCGATGTACACAGCTCGTGAGTAAAGCATTACCATCTGGGTGTGAAACCCATACAAGGTCAGCGTGTTTTGTTCCTTCTGTCCATGCCAGAATGATGACCAAATTATTAGTTTTCTCGCAGCAAAAACTTTTCTAACTAATAAAGTTTTACTTTAGTAAGCATGTTATTTTGTCTTACGACAGGTGATAGAGCTATACCCGGTTACCCATTGTCTCCTGGTTCTCTGTCTGCCTCCTGGTTTTGATGCAGGAGTTTACCTGGCTGACAAACCGGTGGAGGTTTTGTCTCTCACTTACGAAGTTCGTCATGAGCACATAGTTCATGCTCTCACTTCGTTGTGTGGGTGTCATTTTGGCGCAGAAAATTTCTTTGTAGTAAGCTGATATCCATCTCTCACGCTCGTTCCACATGGCCACCATCGTGGCATCATCATGGAGGTTGTACTTATCCATGAGTCCTTTCCAGGCAGCCTCAAACTTAGTTGGCATGAGGGGCCAGTTGAGGATTGATGTGAATTCATCCTTAAAGTCTTCGTGGAGGTTGTACAGGTATGCGAGGTGTTCCCTATACTTCTTCATAATGTGCCAGCGGCACAGCTTGTGTATTGTGTTCCTGAAAACATCTGGGATCGCCAAAGCCATTGTCGGGCACTAGTCTGGTAATGAGAAAAGAGACGTGGAGTGGTCAGCAGATGGTAGTGCATATATACAGATAGAACTGACACAACATTTTTACTGTGTTATTTTCCTTTTGGGGGTGGGGGGTGGGGGTGGTTTTGGCTGTTGTACCTGTGAGGATGCATGTAGGAGCCTTTCCTCTCATGCACCTTAAAAATGTCTTGAACAACCATCTGAATGAATCTGTATCCTCATCTCTTATCAGGGCAAAAGCAAAGAATGTAGTCTGTAAGTGATTGTTAGTACCCACAAACACCCCAAGTGGCATATGGTACTTGTTGGTCTTATATGTGTTGTCAAACATTACGCAGTCACCAAAGTCTTGATACGCCCCTCGGTAGCTTGTGTCCCCCAAAATATGTTCTTAACTCTGTCGGACTCATCAAGTTGCATGTCACAGAAGAATTCTCTGTTTATAGATTTAATCTCCCTAAAGAAGTTGTCAGTCTTTAGGACATCGTCCACATCATCCATCCTTGAATTCTTTGCTTTGCTGCATATTAAAAGTGAATAGTCATTCAAAAATGCATGTTGAACTGGCATCAGGTCATGCGTTGCGTAATATGTTTGTACTGACAGAGGAAAAAAGACGGAGGGGGTTTATGGGAGGAGAACAAGTTTGTACCTGCATGTTAATCAGGTCTTTGGCATTCATTTCGAGGAAGTAGCTACCGGGGTCATCGCCGCCCAGTATGCTCATGATTTGCGCGTGTTCAATGCCTTTGAACTGCAGGTACTTGACGTACTCCAAGATTGTTTTGTCAAAGTTTTTGTGGGAGTGCAAGAAGACAAGCATTTGGGGGGAGAGCTGTAGCCTGTGGTTGTGTTCCCAGACTATCTCTTTTACAACAAGTGTTCCATCATTTTCCCTCTTCAGTCTCATTTTAGCCCCGCAGTTAGTCCTGGCTGCCATCTTGTTCCGCTGCCTATTTGCTTCTAATATCTTCTATTCATAGACTCCATAGCACATGCAATAAAGGTAGACTTTGGTCTCAACCTTGGAGCCTTCCCTGACAGCAAAACCCGCGTGCTTTGCATAGATGTTGTAGAAGTCCTTTGCTTCTTTGAAAGTTTCAAAGCGCATCTCTAGACTTGGCAGAACCTAAGCTTCAATGTTAGGTGGCTGCCTCCTGGTTTTGACGCAGGAGTTTACCTGGCTCACAAACCGGTGGAGGTTTTGTCTCTCACTTACAAAGTTTTTCATGAGCACATAGTTCATGCTCTCACTTCGTTGTGTGGATGTCATTTTGGCACAGAAAATTTCTTTGTAGTAAGCTGATATCCATCTCTCACGCTCGTTCCACATGGCCACCATCATGGCATCATCATGGAGGTTGTACTTATCCATGAGTCCTTTCCAGGCAGCCTCAACCTTAGTTGGCATGAGGGGCCAGTTGAGGATTGATGTGAATTCATCCTTAAAGTCTTCGTGGAGGTTGTACAGGTATGCGAGGTGTTCCCTGTACTTCTTCATAATGTGCCAGCGGCACAACTTGTGTACTATGTTCCTGAAAACATCTGGGATCACCAAAGCCATTGCCGGACACTGGTCTGGTAATGAGAAAAGAGACATGGAGTGGTCATCAGATGGTAGTGCATATATACAAATAGAACTGACACAACATTTTTACTGTGTTATTTTCCTTTTGGGGGGAGGTTGGGGGTGGTTTTGGCGGTTGTACCTGTGAGGATGCATGTAGGAGCCTTTCCTCTCATGCACCTTAAAAATGTCTTGAATAACCATCTGAATGAATCTGCATCCTCATCTCTTATCAGAGCAAAAGCAAAGAATCTAGTCTGTAAGTGGTTGTTAGTACCCACAAACACCCCAAGTGGCATATGGTACTTGTTGGTCTTATATGTGGTGTCAAACGTTACGTAGTCACCAAAGTCTTGATACGCCCCTCGGTAGCTTGCGTTCGCCCAGAATATGTTCTTAACTCTGTCGGACTCATCAAGTTGCATGTCACAGAAGAATTCCCTATTTATAGATTTAATTTCCCTAAAGAAGTTGTCAGTCTTTAGGACATCCTCCACATCATCCATCCTTGAATTCTTTGCTTTGCTGCATATTAAAAGTGAACAGTCATTCAAAAATGCATGTTGAACTGGCGTGAGGTCATGCGTTGCGTAATATGTTTGTACTGACAGAGGAAAAAATACGGAGGGGGTTTATGGGAGGAGAACAAGTTTGTACCTACATGTTAATCAAGTCTTTGGCATTCATTTCGAGGAAGTAGCTACCGGGGTCATCGCCGCCCAGTATGCTCATGACTTGCACGTGTTCCATGCCTTTGAACTGCAGGTACTTGACGTGCTCCAAGATTGTTTTGTCAAAGTTTTTGTGGGAGTGCAAGAAGACAAGCATTTGGGGGGAGAGCTGTAGCATGTGGTTGTGTTCCCAGACTATCTCTTTTACGACAAGTGTTCCATCATTTTCCCTCTTCAGCCTCATTTTAGCCCCGCAGTTAGTCCTGGTTGTCGTCTTGTTTCGTTGTCTATTTGCTTCTGACAGCTTCGATTCATAGACACCATAGCACGTGCAATAAAGGTAGACTCTGGTCTCAACCTTGGAGCCTTCCCTGATAGCAAAACCCGCGTGCTTTGCATAGACGTTGTTGAAGTCCTTTGCTTCTTTGAAAGTTTCAAAGTGCATCTCTAGCCTTGGCAGAACGTAAGCTTTAATGTTAGGTGGCTGCACGCAACAGTGAGCAAACAAAAACACAGTTATGAAAATGTTAGATGGGGTGGTCACACTACCAGGGTATGGACTGTGCTTGTATGTTTTTTTCTGAATGGATACTTACATGTGTATAGCTCTGTGCTGCCTCCGTGTTTGCTGTTCACCCTGGTGTATGGGCGCGGGTGGTGTCACCCTTGGCACATGCAAAAATGCATCTCTTGGAGGGAGAAATGTTGATGAAGCTCTCCGTCTCTCATTGTACGGTCGTCTTCCCTCAGATTCGTTGTGAGGTTGCTCCTGTCTATATGGCTCATATCTTCTACTTTGCACCCTGCTAGAGTGGCCAAAATATATGTCTCTTTGGCCTGGTCTTCCTGTTGCAACTGCTTTTGCAGCACGGATGATTGATGTTGACGGAGCAACTAGTGGAAGCTTGTGTGTCCTTGCCATTCTGCATGCGCTAGGGAAGGAAAACATCTGTTGTTGGGGAAATTGTTGACCTTGTTGCACTCCAGTAGTGGCAAAGCTTGTATTCCCAAATATCGGTGTTTGCTGCATAGAAGAACCTGTCTGTGCCTCTGATGATTCTGGTGTAGCTTGAAATCTGCGTGTATTGTTGAAGTATCCAGTTGCTATTTCTGGTGTTACCCAACCAGGCGGTGCCCCATATCTTCTTGGCTCATCAAACCCTCGCTGCGTGTGCCGCCTTGCATGTTTCTGCAATGACATTCAATAGTTTTGGGATTAATCTTTTCTGCATTTTCTCGTATACATGCTATGGGTAACATGTCATGCACTGAAGGCAATGTACAAGTTGAACTTGCATCGCTCGGTGTTATTAAACATTATTCTCTATTCTGTATCTGGTTTAGTTTCAGTCGAACTGATGAATGTACATGTTCATCACTGATGTACTGATTTTTAGCATTGCTTGTAAACTGAACATTGAACTTCATCTGTTATGGAAAGTTTTTTTTATCTTTTTTCCCTATAACGGATGCATAAACATTTGGTGCGCTGCTTGGAAATTGAACATTGGACTTCAGAGATGTATGGATATACATATATATATAATTGATGCATGTATTCTCTTTTTTTCATCTACAACTTATGCAACTACACTAGAAGTACTCCTAGTTTATGTATCATTGAACTTACTGTGTAACAAGTGTATATTTTTTTAACAACATTCTTTTACTAGTTCGAACTTACGCAACTACACGGCATGTACTATTATAAATAACATCATACAACTTGCAGTGGTAGCTGAACCTTATATAAAGCCTAGTAGCTACTTGGACTGATGCATAAGTTTATGTTTTTTGGCTTGAACTGAAGCTATCATATTAGAGGTACTGACAGTAACCTCGACATCCAAATTGTGCATCAAGTGCTAGGGGTGTAATGAATCGATGCAAGCATTTGCAATGTAATATCAGCTTCTGCATCATAGGAACATGTGTCACTGATGCAACACATATGTAGTACTGATGAATCTCATAGTGTAACATGTAGGCAGAGCATAGTGTGTGCAATTTTTAAACCGAATCTTCTTCATAGCAGGACTGATGAACTGATGAACTGACATAAACGTGGTATTTTTCTTCATGCAAACCCAGACATGAAAACATTTTTTGAACTGGTTCAATTTTTAAGGAAAATTAGTGTGGGAAGCAGACATCACCTCCAGTGGCATGTTCTTGGATCTGACTTCTTCTTCTTCCTCTCGTGGGCGGCGTACTGGCATGTTCTTGGGAGGCGAGGCCATTGATGCAGGCAAGGAGCTTGGGGAGACGATGGCGCTCCTGCTTGTGGTGGACGTCCAGCGACGAGGTCCGAGGAGGCAACGGCTGGCGGGGATCACGGCCCTGACGAAGAAGCCCCGGCGAGGGAGGGAGGCTGTTGGTGGGGATCACGGCCCCAACGAAGGAGCCCAGGCGAAGGAGGGAGGCAGGAGGCGAGGATCACGGCCCCGGCGAAGGAGCCCCGGCGAGGGAGGGAGGCTACTGGCGGGGATCACGGCCCTGGCAAAGGAGCCCCAAGAAGGAGGGAGGCAGGAGGCGAGGATCACGGCCCCGGCGAAGGAGCCCGGCGAAGGAGGGAGGCAGGAGGCGGGGATCATGACCCTGTCGTTGCTTTGCCACCGAGGAAGGGGATGGTGACGGTGGATCCGTCGCTGGCCAGTCACGGCGTCGCGGGCTCCCTCGCTCTGGCTGCCGCCGTCGCTCGCTCGCCCACGACGGCTGCCTCCGACGGAAGAAGGTGGGTTGGGTTTCGGCTGGGTCGGGGAGATTCTACGATGTAGGCGCGTCGCGCCCTATATATGGCCGGGGGTAACAGAATATTATTCTGTTACGGGTAACAGAATAGTCCAAATATATATATATATATAGAGAGAGAGAGAGTTTCTATATATAGGGTCGCGCTATTCGTCACCCTACGTGAGGAATAGTTATTTTTCACCCCCTCAATTTACCATCAATGCACCGTAATTTTACATCCCGTAATTTTTGTCTCATTTCATACGTAAAAACAGACCGTAAGAAAATTTATAATCAGCTTAAAAAATATTTTATGTCAGGTAAAATTATAAACATACAAAAATAGTGGAAAATATATGATAAATTCAAATTTTTTTGTCTTCTGACTTATATATTTGTTTTCTTATATGAAATTTTACGTCATGATGCAATATAAATATAACTTTTTGTATTCCGAACATAATTTATTTATAAATTGATCGTAAGATTATCTCGGATGAAGAATAACTTATTTTGCACTGGATGATGAATAGAGTTTATATATATATATATATATATATATATAGGTAAATTGTTTGGGACACCTAGGCCCATTATGGCAAGTTATTTTTATTAGTGCATGGCGTGGAATCCATGAATAGTAGCTTTCCATTTATTATTTGCATGCACTATATCCTCAACGCTCCATGATTACTTTCTAAAAAATAATTATATTGATTTCCTAGAAATAATTTCTTTTCCAAATATTATATTGTTGTATTATACCTAAATAAAATATACAGATACGCGGGCTATTATATCTAATAAAATTATAAATATAACATAAGTATTATAATTAATAAAAAATACACATATACCCATGGTATTATATGTAATAAAAATATGCCTCAGGTACCCAAGGTATTATACCAAATATAAATTATGGATATGCCTCCGGTATCTCAAATACGTACTAACAAGACGTAATGAATATATCCAGAAATATCATGAGTATGTAGATACCTCAAAATATCATGAGTATATACGTAAATCTGGTGTGTTGTATACCTAAATGGTGTACGTATTCCAAATCATTGGCACATACCCGAGGTATCAAGTACCTCCTACTAACGACCAAGCAAAAAAAATATCTACTAACGAGACGCAATGTATATACCCAAAAATATTATGAGCATGCAAATACCTCAAAATAAATTGGCCATGCATGTCATAAGAATTTGTCCTAGGTATCATACTCGGAATTTATATACTCGAAATAAATATGATATAGCCCCAAGATGATAATAAATATGGTGTACCAAAAATAAATATGATATACGCACTATATCATATTCAAAATTTATATACTCAAAATTTCTCCTAGTTATCATACTCGGAAAGTTTATACCCAAAATAAATATGATATACTCCCAATATTATATGTACCCTAATTTGGTATACCTAAATAAATATAATATACCCAAAATAAATATAATATACCCCATGATGATAATTAAAGTATGACATACACGAAATTTATATACACAAAATAAATATACTCAAATGTGGCATATCCGGAATTTTGTGAGTGTGGACCATCGTTCAAAATTCTCACAAGATACATACCAACGTACCCGCCAAAAAGTCGCATACCATAAAAATTAATACGTGCATACATATCGTATGCATGAGGACTACACATGTATACCCAACAAAAAGTGGTACGGTCGTATGTATATACCTTCAAACGAGTTTCCATTCTTCATGCAAGGAAATAATTGAGGAGAATCTATTACATTTATCCCAGCGCATGATATTAATGCACCTAAATCATACATTTATTGGCAGTTATCAATTACGCCATATCAATCATATATGGAAGGTGCCTAATATCCCGATCTGTTTGAATTTTCATTCATCAATCTAAGATCCAATGGTTACGACGTAAGGAGACTGGACACCTAGGTGTCCCAAACGATTGCAATTTTGTTGGGCGGGCCATGATATGATTTTGCCCGTGATAGCTCCGCCAGTGCCACAGAGGGTACCCTTGATTAGTAGCTCCATGTCGAGATTGAGTGTCCCCTACCTTAGGGAGCACGCGAAGTGGGCTGGTCTAGTAGCTTTAGTTAGTTAGTTATTTTTCCTTTCCTTTTTACATTTATTTGTAATTTTAAGTAATCTAACTACATACATGTCAAACGTTAATCTAGTTAAATTTTTAGAACTATTCATCACCCATATAAAAAATTGTTTCTACAGTGTAAAGATAAATCCATGCAACTTCTAAAAATTCTTCATAGTATTAGAAAATCTTTCATGCCATTTACAAATGTCCACGTGTTTCAAGAGTATGTTTGTATCATTAGAAAAGTGCTACATAATCTAAAACAATTTTCGTCTAATTTTCTAAGATGCTCATACCAATTTTTTTTCAAGCATATCAAAAAAATGTTCATGACATTTAAAACGTTCAGTAGTTTCAAAAATATGTCAATGCAATTTAAAAATATATTTCATATCATTTTGGAAAAACGTTCATGACATTATAAAAATGTTCACTAGTTTCAAAAATGTTTTCGTGAGACTTAGAAAAATGTTAATGCAATTTAAAATCTTGTTCTCCTAATTTCAAGAAAATGTTTCATACAATGCAAAGAAATGTTCAACAAGTATTTGAAAAATAATTAATATTGAAAAAGAGTTTGAAACATGTATTTGAAAAATGCTATCGTGTATTTGAAAAATATTGAATGTGTATAAAAATATTTCATGCAAACGTAAAATGTAGAGCATGTGCTAAAATCTCCAAAGATAATAAATCAAAAGAAAATCAATGAAAACCCCCACTCGGAAGCTTCTTGTTGGAAGGAAGAGAGAGATTGGTGAAATAGTTGCTGTATTGATTAAGCCTCGTGGGCATATATATATATATATATATATATATATATATATATATATATATATATATATATATATATATGTGTGTGTGTGTGTGTGTGTGTGTGTGTGTGTGTGTGTGTGTGTGTGTGTTTCCTAAACAATCATAATCTATCTATGTTTCCTAAACAATCACGATACTCAACATCCCCCCACAGTCACAACGATAGCGACGCAAACGGTGAGACCGGAAAAGAATCCTAAGGCAAGCCAACGATCATCCACCCCACAGTCGTAACGGTCGATGCATCGCGGAAGTCGTGGCTGGAGTAGAAACCGACTAGGTTGCTCATGCAAGGCGGTAGCCCTTTGCGCCTTTGTTGAGGTAGCCTAGAGCGTAGCATTGTGTAGCCATGGTTGAGGTAGTCGTGCGAAGAACGTCGTAGTCGATGTCGAGTCGGGGTAGCCGGTGTCGAGGAAGTCGTCGTGAAGCCGCGAGCGCAAGAAGGCACCGGGTTAGTCTTGGGCGCAGTGGTGTCGAAGTAGTGGTGCGCCGAGAAGAAGACGTAGTTGACGACGTGTCGCGGCGGGATTGCCAAGCCCGAGGACACATCTGGACGAAGGCACGCATCGGTGTTGTCAGTACCGGGCATGTGTAGACGAACGAAGACGATGTTGACGATGCGTCGCTCCAGGGTTGCCACGCTTGGGAACATATCGGGGACGAAGGCATGCGACGGTGTTGTCAGCACCGGGCATGTGTAGACGGGGACCTGCACACAACTTGTACGCCATGTCGAGAAGGCTAGCAGAGAGGGACTCGATGACGGTTGCGGCGCAAATCGGCGAGGGGCCGATGTTGCCCGCGGTGGTCGGAGTAGATGAAGTGGTCAGGTAGAAGATAGCGACGCTGGCGATGAGCGGGTGCTGGATGAAGAAGAAGGGGGTGGACTGGCGGCACGGCTCGGGTGAGCGAGCTGCAGCAACGTCGAAGAAGAGCGGCGGCGACGACTGGTTAGGAGCGCGGCTGCGATGCTCAAAGTAGGCGACGAAGAACCCGACAGCGTGATGAAGACCAGCGCGAACGGTGGCGTTCCCGCGTCAAGGGAGGTGGCACGACGCATACCAAGGAAGTCGGCGCGCGGGGACGGCGGAATGGACCGTGAGCCGCGGCGCTACGACCCGAAAAGGCAACGCAGCTGCAGCAGGCAGGTCGGGGCGATGGTGGGAAGACCTCGGGCGGCGGCGGTGATCGCGGGCCGCGGTGCTACGGCCCGAAGGGGCAGCACGGCGGCGAAGCGTGGGTCGGTGCGACCATGGGGATGGCCTCGAACGGTGGCGAAGACCGCGTGCCACGCTCACTACGGCCCGGTGGGGCGACGCAGCGGCAGCGCGAGGGTCGGTGCAGCCATGGGGACGCCCTGGAGGGGATGACCTCGGGACGGCGGTGGACCGCGGGCCGCGACACTACGGCTCGAAGGGACGACGCAGCGGTAGCATGCGGGTCGATGCGGCCGCGGAGACAACCACGGGTCGGCGGCGCTGCAGCCCGACGGGGCGACACAATGGCAGACTGGTGCTCGATCGGTGGAGGGGCGCGCTTTACTTGGGATAGTCTTCACGGGACCTATGGAGGCGCGCGCAACCGACGGGCCAGGTCGGTCGCATGACGTAGATGAGGTGGATCGCGGTGGTGGGCGAGTGATCAATCCGATCGCGCGCGAGGTCGGGGACGCTGCTCGATGGAGGTGGGATGATGGCGGAGTCCGAGGTGAAGCCGGCGACGACGGTCGACAGGGCGGCCGTACAGGTGCGAAGTAGATCGACGGGCGGGCCGGCGCGCGAACGGCGGCTGTGATGGGCCGCTGCATCGCACGCGACCGCCGGATTGTGGCGATGCAGGAGTCCCGATCCGAACAGGGCGGTGACGGACGACGTAGGGTGACGGGCAAGTAGACGCGCGGGTAATGGCCGTGAGGGGCCGCTGCATCGCGCGAGACGGCGAACGACGCAAACGATCTTAGATCAAAAAACCCCAAAAGAACCGCCGATCAAAGCGACCGGCGAAAAAGAGAAAACCCCAGGTCAAAAGATGAAAAAAAAAACTCTCTAGGGCAGCCGGTCAACACGACCGGTGAACGAACCCTAGATACGAACGGCACGGACACCGACTTACGGTCATAAAGGCCGACCGCTCGGAGGCGACTCACGGTGCGAAAACGAAGAACGACGACTAGGTCTAGAAACTTGCTTTCAAAACCCCCTAAAACCCATATTGGTCGAGGCTATCAAGCAATCGCCTAGGGCGAGACGACGCATGCTAGATATAGCTCCTGCAGGGCATCACTGCATCGCACACATCCGACATCGCGTTACCTCAACCTTTGCCGTGCACCACCACTAACCGCCGCAGCGGTCGCCACTTACCTAGCGGCCTCGCCGTCGCCGCCGCCCCCACTAACCTCGCAGCCTCGACGGTGTTCCCCGACACCGCCCCACACGAGCCCACCCCGGCGTCGGGGAATTGTATACTGTTGTGAGGCCGAACAAAACCGCCTCGCCAGCCCGGCCCACAAAGCCAGGCCATTTCCCGCGATAACAGGCAACGAAGCGCGGGAAAGGCAATTGACGCTGAGCATTACCCGCCTGTGCTCCTTCCCGCCCCCCACATTCTTGCGGCGGCGGCGGCGGCGGGGGAAGACGGAAGAGGAAGCGAATTCCTATGGCCCCGAGAGGCGGTCACGCGGCGGCGAGCTCCGGCTCCGAGGACGAGGAGGAGGAGGCGGAGGCAGGCTTCTCCAGGAGCTATTTCCTCGCCAAGGAGAAGGAGCCCTCCTCCGCCAAGAAGCGCGCCCGCGCCGCCGCCGGCGGCAAGCTCTCCGACCTCAACCTCGTGGACGAGCAGGTCTGCCAATCCACCTCTCCTCGCAACCCTCCGACCACCCCTTCGCTCCTCGGCGCCCTTATTTATCCTGCTACGATTTGCTGATTAATCTGGGATCTGCGCAGGTGTTGCGAGCGTCCCTCGCCGAGTTACCCCCAAAGCACGAGAAGGAGGTGGAGGCCCTCACTAGGAGCTACAAGGAGCAGTACCGCAACTGGCTTTTCGAGCTGAGGTCTGTTCTTCTTCCGATGCTAATAAGCGCGACGGCACCAAGCAAATTTCATTTCTGCTTGGACCAGTGATAATGCTGATCGAAACGAATGGTTGCGCTGTTCTTCTGCAGATGCGGTTTTGGGCTGTTGATGTATGGCTTTGGGTCTAAGAAGCTGTTGCTGGAGGATTTCGCCTCCACGACCTTGACTGATTTCACTGTCATTGTGGTCAACGGTTATCTTCCGTCCATCAACTTGAAGCAAGTATGCCCTTCTGCCTAATACTGACCTCTTGCCTGTATAATTTCTTGCCCCTGTACTCTCTTTTAAATGCTCAGAATACTGTTACACATGTATCATGCGTAGCTGTCTTGAACTTTCAGTCTTTATGGGCAAACAAACCAAAGACTAGAGATATCAGTTCATTGTACAAGATCAATTAAAAGCTTGGTTTCTAGTATCAAACAATGCTCACAGCCATGAATGGGCTTTAACCTTTGTTAGCTAACAGGTTTGGGAATTAGAAGTAGATGAAACAATCACATGAAACAGGGCTGAACATTTGCATACTAAAATCTACCACTTGAATTGTTATGAAAAAACTGGTCTTGTAGCTGTATCGTGTGGGACACCTGGACTAAGTTTCTGTGTGATCTTGGTTTGCACACCCAGATTGTCAAATTTGATACTTAAGTAAAGGAAATGCAGCTGCATTTGATTGCTAGATTTGTAACACCAATGCTTTTTGAAGCACCAATTCTATCTATCTTAATCTCTTCTTTTTCAGGTAATGGCAACAATAGCTGAAATATTTTGGGAACAAACAAAACTTAAGCGAAAACGCCACTCAGGAACAAGGTCCCAACCATCACAAACTTTTGCATCCCAATCAATGGATGATATTATATCGTTTTTAAACAACCAGACATCAGAAGACGGGGTTGATGGCGTGTGCCTTCTTATTCACAATATAGATGGACCTGCATTGCGTGATGCTGAATCACAGCAGTGTCTAGCACAAGTTTCTTGCTGTCCACAAATCCACATTGTTGCATCAGTGGATCATGTCAATGCACCTTTACGTAAGTTCCTGGCACCTTTAGCTTCCTGCTTTTCTAGTGCCTTCATTGTTTAAGGTATCCTAAAGTGGCAACTATTTATTGTAGTGTGGGACAAGAAGATAGTGCACACACAGTTCAAGTGGAGTTGGTACCATGTCCCAACATTTGCACCTTACAAAGTTGAAGGCGTGTTCTACCCATTGATACTTGCTAGCGGGGGTCATGCACAAACAACTAAAACTGCCCTTGTTGTTCTTCAGAGTCTGACACCAAATGCACAAAGTGTCTTTAGAGTTCTTGCTGAATATCAGTTGGCAAATGAGAAGGAGGAAGGTAAGTTGTGTGGTGTTTTTTCTTGAGAAAGCACAGGGCAGCCTGTTTTATCAAACTTATTTTCCCTGTTCGAGTTTCCATGCCATATATACTGAATCACATTTGCAATGTTTGTCAGGTATGCCAGTCAGCAGCTTGTATACCAAATGCCGTGAGCGTTTCCTGGTGAGCAGTCAAGTGACATTGAATTCCCACCTGACAGAGTTCAAAGATCATGATCTTATAAAGATCAAAAAGCACTCTGATGGCCAAGATTGCCTCCACATTCCCCTTGTTCCTGATGCGCTGGGGAAATTGTTGCAAGAATTGGCCTGATATCCTGAATTTTTACCTTTTCGGTTGATTATTTGATTCAGCAAAACTCTTCCAAAGGAGAAGATTTATCTGCTACGTGTAGTGTTACCATGGAGATAACTCAGTTGAGTATCTATTCCATACTGTTGTAAATCGATTATTCAGCACTGAGATTTATGAAATGGCCAAATGTTGCAGGTTACTCATGTTATTCTCTATTTCTTTGGCTCAGCATTTTTGCTGTGAGTTTCAATATGGCATTGTATAATTTCAGAAGGGCATGTTTGATGCCTTGATGAAAGCATGGATCACCATAAAAGAACACATATCAACTTCCAAGTATTCGTTGGACATATTTTTTCTCTTAGTATTTCTGGGTGCATTTGTTCTAAACGTTTGAATCTGTCCTGCTTACAATAATACTCCAAAGCAACTACTCATGCAATTCCAGTATGCATAGCATCAACCAGTATCTGAACATAATACTATTTCTTTATCTGAATATATACTCAGTATTACATTATTACATCTCAACTTGGTACAACAAGAGTGGCATACTGCAGTATATACATGTCAATGATTCTAGTACATAAAACATGACGCTCTACATGAAGCGTGAAATGTAATTCAAGTAATAACAGAGTAGAAAACTAAAATTTGATCAGTTCCTCGTTCTTGAGCCATAAAAGCATCTCAGCTAGACCTTCAGTTAAGTTTCTTGGATTGTAGCCCAGTTCCCTCTTTGCTTTGTCACATGAATACGCCCATTGATGTCTAATAACACGTACTGTCTGCAATCCACAGTATGGAGACACTATTAAATGGGAGTACAAAAGAATGGACTGTATGCAAACAACTAGTCAAATGCTTAAAATAGAATTTTAAAGAAAGTACTGGGACATACAGGGTAACTGATAAGAGGGAGCTTTCCAGTGATGCGAGAAATGAAAACTGAAATCCATCCATATATTTCAATCAACCAGAATGGTACGTGGAAGTACGGGGCCTTTGTGTTCGTGATATTAGCAGCCATATTGAAAATATGCATGAACGACAAGTTTTCGCCGGTGAGAAGATATCTTTCTCCCACTCTGCCCTTCTCCATAGCTGCTATGTGCCCACTAACAACATCGTCGACATGGCAAAATGATTCTCTATCATACCCATCTCCAATGTAACCAGGTAGACGGCCATTAAACCTTTCAATTAACTGCAAAGAAGAACCAGCAATGTTCAATTTCTGCTAATGACCATTTGCTCAGGCACTGTGTTTTATGAATCATGCACAAATACTTGACAAATAACAATATATGTCATAATCATGGGTAAGAAGGTTCTCATACAATGCGGGAAACAAGGTTTCCAGTTGTAAGTTTTCCAGGACCATAGATGACTCCTGGATAGACAATGGTTATTGGCACCCCCTCTGCTGCTGCCTGCAATGCGATTCTATCTGCAAGAACCTTTGATTTCTCATACTCGGTGCAAAATGTTTTCCCTTTGTGCACCTGCAATTTAGAACAATTTAACTGTTTTACAGCTTGCAGCGTTTGCACAAAAGCGCTGTGTAAATGTAGATAACTCAAATCACCCAATACCCCAATTTTAATACGTAGCAGAGTAGCAGTCTGAGTAGCAGAACTATTCTTGGAAATAGCACCAGTGACCAAAACAGTCAGGTTTCAAGGTTCGACCATTGTAGAATATCTATCTACTCTTGTAATTTGATGCAATCAAGTAAATATCTATATGCTCTTGTGTAAACCAATGTGCTAGCTAACAGCAGCATTGACAATGCATCCGCCTAGAACAGAACTACCAACCAAGCTATTTCTCAAAAACCATTCACGAGGAGAGAAAATGGCATCATTTATGTTGACAGAAACTAGTAAATGGACAATGACAAAGGCCAATACAGTTCAATAATACAACTTTACCTGTGTCTCATCTGCGACATAACCATCTGTGGGGCCAAGTGCGAAGAACGACGACGTGTATATTATCTTCTTTACCGTCGGTGTTCTCTTGGCCGCTTTTAACACATTCTCAAGCCCTCTCACATTGACCTGGTAATGACAGCAGGAAACACACAAGTTCAATAATATGCTCTTGTTTCACTGTCTTGCTGAGTTGCTTTCATCCAGCTTGGTGCGTTCTAATCATTACTGTACTGTCCAAATTTTACCCCGCGGCAGCATAGGCAGTTGACAAAAATAATTTACGGCGATCATACTATCAAGCATCGAGTGCATCATGAATCACTGTTTACTCCGCAGCAGCATGGATAGTTGACAAAGATTTATGGTGATCGTACTACAAGTCTACAACCAAAGCATCAAATGCATCATAGTCCACTGTTTACTTTGGAACACTGGTCAGTACCAAAGCACGAACCTGACCGCCTAAATTTTCCAGAGCAACCTCTAATCCCTAGAAGAAGAATCTGAAGAAGGGGTGGAAGTGGAACGGAAAAGCATTCAGTACTGTGTGCACGTACGGCGGTGAAGAGGGAGGGGTCGGGGAGCCATGGCTCGACGGAGGCGGCGGCGTGGAAGACGGCGTCGCAGCCCTCGAACGCGGCGGCGAGGGAGTCGGCGTCGCCGACGTCGCCGTAGGCGAGCTCGACGGCGTCCGGCAGGCCGGACGCGTCCCCTGTGCGTCGCACGAACGCCCGCACGCCGTGCCCCGCCCCCGCTAGCGCCGCGCACAGCCGCCCGCCCAGGTACCCCGTCGCGCCCGTCACCACCACCCTCATGTCGGTCGCTCGGTCGCCGCGGCACTCGGAAGCCGATCCACCCAACCCACTGCCTCCTCCCTCCCCCGGTCAACGTCAGCCCGCGTGAACCACCCACCTACCCACCCCGCCCACGAGTCCACGACGACTCTCTCACCAGTGGGCCGGCCCAGAGAAACGCCTCCGGCCGGCCCGGCCCGGCCCGGCGTCTGCCATTCCTGACCGCTTTACCCGTGGCAGCCTCCAACGGTCGATTTCCACCGCGCTACGGCCCCGAGGAGGCGCATTGAAAAAACCCCAACCCAACCCCGTCCCTCCACCACCCGAAATCCCCGGCTTAAACCCTCGCCTTCCTCCTCCTCCTCCTCCCCCAACCTCCGCCAGCAGCCTCCAAGAAACCCAATCCCCACCACCCGCTACCGCTCCGGGACCGAGGCGCGCGGCGGCGATGGCGGTCGAGAAGAAGGGGGGGATGTCGGCGTACGAGGCGGAGCGGGAGAGGACGGTGGAGGAGAACAAGCGCAAGATGGAGGCGCTCAACCTGCACCACCTCTCCGCCGCCGTCGCCCCCAAGACCCCCTCCCCCATGGTGCCTCCCTTTCTGCAGCCGTCCCGTTGGTCGACTCGCTCGCTCGCTCGCTGCCGTTAATTTAATCCTGTGTTTTCCTTTCTTGTGTTTGCGCATGACCGAGCAGAAGCACAAGCGGCGCCGGATCATCGAGGCGGCGACCCCCGTCCCT
Source organism: Hordeum marinum (assembly GCA_022496015.1). Lineage (NCBI taxonomy): Eukaryota > Viridiplantae > Streptophyta > Magnoliopsida > Poales > Poaceae > Hordeum > Hordeum marinum. Next base: position 460,033,837 of record CM039675.1, on the reverse strand, counting down.
TCGCCGCCCAGGAGGTCCCGCCGGCTCGCCCACCTCCCCGAGGTCAAGTACGCCGACGCCTGCGCGGAGGTATCCATCCATCCACCTCTTCCTGTCCCCCTTGCCTGATCTGTACCAATCTTTTGGGGAAGATGCTTAATAAATAAATGCGCCCGCTTCTTGTGATTTTTTGCATAATTATGTTTTCCATTTCGTCCCTTGCGCAACTAATTTGTCTTTTGATGTGAGATGGCAACTGATTTTGATGTGATAAATCAACTGATTTTGCCTTCTGCTCGCTGTTCTTCTTACTGCCTAGTGTTCGCTGTTTTCTTCCTGTTGCGGAAATGAACATGGTGTTTACTTCACATTGTATCTGTTGAACTGTCCCAGATCATGTCAATTTATTACAAACTAGTAAGAGTTAAAGCAACTGATTTGGCTTCTGCTCACTGTTTTTACTGTCTAGTGCTGCTCATACTGTAAGTGCAGCCTGTTGCTCAACTGAAGATGATATTTGCTTCACGTTTTTGTCTCTGAACTGTCCCAGATTATGTAAACTTAGTAGTATGAACTAGTAAGAGTTAAATCAAGTGTATGGGTAGCATTAACGCCGGTGCTCTAGACCTGCTCTGCTTCTGTTCAGAGGCATCTTGCATTCTTTTCTGTAAAATCTCCTGTCCTAAAAGAAAAGACTTTAGGCATTGAGCCATTGTATTGTCATCTTTAAATACGTTTCCTATTTTGTCCCTTGCATATCTAATTTGCCATTTGCTATGAGATGGCAACTGATTTATCCACCTTTTGCGGTGAGATGGCAACTAATTTGCCTTTTTACTCGCTGTTTTTACTGCCTAGTGCCGCTCATACTGTAATTGCAAGTGCAGCCTGTTTCATAACTGGAGATGATTTTACTATTGAACTGTCCCAGATTATGCCAACTTATTATGAAGTAGTAAGAACAAAACAAGTGTATACTATTCTAAATTTTCCTGCCAACCGGTTCAGGGATTGAGCCATTGTAATATTGTCCCTACTGTAATAAGCTGAATTCCATATTTGCTTCTCTGACAAGTAAGGTTTGTTTTCAATTGACAGGTGGGAGAAGATAGTGAGAGGGTGGGAAGGTTTGTGAATATGTGCTATCACTATCATAGGAACTCGAGACGTGTAATCTCTTCCATCGTGTGACAAAATTTCATCGTATCTATCCATTTCTTCTTCAGGTGGTCTCCTAGAAGACGAAGTGGCAGCATCTACTTAGCAAGAGGCGGGCCAATTTCCATGAAAGCTAGGATGGAAGCAGCAAGCAAAGCTGAGAAGTTAGAATCACAGCTTGACCCTGAATTTCCATCCTTCATGAAACGGATGTTACATTCACATGTGGTGCGAGGGTTCTGGTTGGTGAGTATTGCATTGGTATTACGTGTCTTCCTAGTAAATTCATAGCTCATCGATCTTGTATTCTTCTGCGTCCTAATTTTGCTGTATGACATGATCAAAAGGGTCTCCCAAGCCATTTCTGTGACACATACCTGCCAAAGAATGACTGCACTATCACCTTGGTGGATGAGAAAGATGAAGAGTTTGAGTCCAAGTACCTTGCCTACAAGAAGGGGCTAAGTGGTGGCTGGGCTGGTTTTGCTCTGGATCATGTGATTCGGGATGGAGACTCGACAGTCTTTCAGCTGATCAAGCCTACAACCTTCAAGGTTTGAAAACCTACTGGACACTAATATCTGAATGATATGCAGTTGTGAACTCAAGATGGTTTATTTCGAATAGTGTGAATAATCGAATTTCTTTTCAGGTGCATATCATCCGAGCTGCTGTTGGTGATGATGACAATGAGGAAACAGAGTGAGCACGCCATGCAGCATCGCTACTAAGAACTAACCTATCGGTAGATGGTACTAGTTAGAAGTTGGGTATGGATTAATCTTTATCTATCTGGATCGCCTGTGCGGCTATGCATTTTGTTGGTATGTCCACCAGTGGGCTTACAAGATGGCAAGTAGGATTTGGGGCGTGGTGTAGGCTTTTGTGTATCAGGATTACCCGCGCAGCTATGTAATATGTTTCCATGTCCACCAGTACTGGCAATGAGGTCAGATGGCAAGTAATCAGCTAATTGTGTGTCTGTCTGCTACTACATATTGCTGTCCTAAATGAAGTCCTAAGGTAATACACATTTTGCCGTAGATAGACCGGGAAATGATTCTTTGGCCTAAAAATTGTACCTAAAGTCCTAAACTAGGAGAAGGACACAATGGCTCAAAAGGATGCCAAATATCATCACATCAATCTTCAGCTCACATATCACATGGTACATCAGTATCATCATCATCATCATCATCCTACATTTTCTGAAGCCTTTCACTCTTCTCCCTTCTTCAAATTGTATCTCTTTGTATACATAAGTGCGCAAATTAGCATCCCGATATTTCCTCCTTTTGCCAGCCTCATTGAAGTTTGTTCCCCTCAGTCCTACAAGTTATTCATTCAAACCATACCATCAGCAAAAACAAACAACTTCAGCGACCCGGTTTGTCGATCGCCATACCTCATGACAAGTCCAGGCTTGGTTTTCAGGTTTGGTGGTATCAGTCCGGAGAGATTGTTGTTGTTCAGGAACCTGCCATTGTGCAGAGCAAATGTATCAGGGTTGAAATCCAGTGAAAGAACCTCAGAAAGAGAAATCAACTCCTTACAGCTCCTTAAGACTGGTGATGTTTCCCAGCGACGGGTTGATCGCCCCACTGAACTGGTTGCCATCAAGATGCCTTTTTTTTTTTGGCGAAATGTCGAATGTTAGCTTCAATGAAAATAATCCTAGGATGTTCAAGAAAAAGCTAGGTATGCATTGAGCTTACAATGCAGTCAAGCTCTGCATGCCGCTCAAGTCAGGTATGGGTCCTGAGAGTTTGTTGCCACTGAGAGAACTGCAGGGAGGGAAAAATCAGAGGCAAGATTAGAAGGAGTTTTTCGTTTTTGTTTGGTCCATTTGACACCACAGAATTTGATTGTTGTACTGCTTACATGCTATTCATCCCTGTCAAATTTCCAATGCTGTCTGGAAGAGATCCTGAAAGACCACGGTTTTTTAGATCCCTGTGGTACAGAACAGGGATCATATTATTACAGAAATGGTCAGCACAGTTTACTGAATCTAGGTTTCATTTTTTTTCCAGCCATATAGTGTCACAATTCCATTGGGCAAATTCGATCAAATTCATTTCGGTATGAGTTTGCACAGTCTGAAGGATACTTACAGCGACAAGACGCGCACGGGTGAGTTGTCGGAGCAACCGACCCCAGTCCACGAGTTCTGCCGCGGCAGGCAGGGGTCGCCGGCCCAGTCCGGCGGCGGGTTCTTGAAGCTCCTCGCGAGATCTTCCATTGCACCCACTGCACAATGTAGAAGAAGCCTGAACCTTTTTATCACCCAATCACTAGATTCACAAACGTAAGGTGAAACAGAATAAATTACCACTTGAGAATCCAGATGATGAGAATTTACAGTCTGAAACTGCCTGCATATTTTCAGGCATAGGAAGGGTCTGAAATTGAGTACATACCATCTCTGGTGGCGGTCCTGCCGCCGACGGGCACGATCTGGTAGATCTCGGCGGCGTTGATGAGCGGGCCGACGGGGCAGGTCCCGTTGGGCGTGAGCAGGATCTCCGTCTTCCCGGCCAGCTGCATCATGTTGGAGTAGACCATGACGCCGGCGGCGGAGGCGTTGAGCCCCAGGAAGAAGTCCTTGCCGTTCATGGAGACGTCGAAGACGCGCCAGCTGTAGGGGCTGGCCGTGCGCGGGTCCTGGAAGTAGAGCGCCACGTAGTAGCTGGCGAAGGGCAGCTCCAGGGGCGGCCACTGCACGGTCAGCTTCTTCCCGCGGCTCGTGGTGATCCCGCCCTTGAGCGCCTTGGCCGGCGGCAGGTTCCAGAAGTCCGCCGGCGCGATCGACGAGTGGCTCTCCGTCGTGGGGTTGCCGTCCGTGAACGGCGCCCAGTACCGGTTGTACTGGTCATCTGGATAGCTAGAATTGGTAATGCCAAGCAGCAGCACGTCACGTTAGGATCTCAGTGGACTGGATGGATGCCATGGCAATGCCATTGCCAATTTGCCATTGCCATGCATGCGCATCGATCGACGCCGGCGCGGCGCGACGGATGTGCAGCGTGCGTGCGTAGCGTACCTGATGATCTCGCCCTTGGCGCCCATGGCGCTGCGCGTGACGGTGCTGAGGACGTACTTGTCGAAGTCGGTGGTGTTGTACATGGAGTCCTCGAGGTCGACAAGCTCCAGGGAGGAGATGAAGGGGCTGGACTTGGTGTCGGGGCGGCGCGCCAGGCAGACGCTCATGGACTTGCCCTGCGCCTGCGCCACCATCTCGAAGTAGGTGGACATGCCGCGGCGGGCGCTGTCGGCGGTGTTGACGGCGCTCCATAGGGTGCCGTCGACGATCTGGTCGAACACGGGGGGGTCCGCGCCGCCGTCGAAGCCGCCGTAGAAGTAGGTGGTGCGGACGAGGTAGCGCGAGCCCTTGATGGCGGGGACGGTGTAGCAGTACTTGCGCGCGGTGGCGTCCGGGAAGTGGCGCACCGTGGCGAGCACGGGGAGGACGTTGGGCTTGCTGACGGCGGAGGCGTTGCCGACGGCGATGAAGCCCGCGTCCGGGACCCACTTGATGCTCCCCACCTGCACCTCCTTGTCCGCCCCGCAGTTTATGTAGAACCCTCTGGGTTGCGGGGGTGCGGGGGCGGGGTCGGCGGCGCGGGAGGAGGGAGCGGTGGCGGCGAGGAGGAAGAAGAGGGGGAGGAGGGAGGCAATGGGGAGTGGCATCGTAATGTCATAATAGGGTTGGATGGATGGAGCGCCCGCGAAGGGGAGGCTCCCAAGGAGAAGAGGCCAGGAAAGGGGGCTCCGGAAGGGAGGAGGGAAATGTTTACGGGCGCGCCGTCGCCGGATGCCAGCCGCACCACCAACGGAGGTCGCTCGCAGGGAGGAGGACGTACGTACGGCTGGTCTTGGTTCGTGCATGCATGCAGGGTCACCGCTTAAATATAGCACAAGTATGATAGGTTGAAGGGGTCAACGCAGCGTGCTTGGGGCCTCATGTGTCATGTCTTGCCGCTTGGGTGCGATCGGATCGATCGACGGCAACGGCGAGGCCGCGCCAGTGGAGCACGCACGTCCATCTACCGGCCGGCTACACTCGTGCTCACTTTTTTTTGGCTTTGTTTCAGGCTTTAGTCCCCGCAAAACACCACAACTTGTACTCATCTTTAATTCTAGCAACAATAACCCCCACCGGCACCGCGGTGCCCCCTGAAGACATGAGTATTCCTTTCTTTCTAGATTTCCCATGAGACTAGCAACATAAGAGAGAGCATCGGCCGACACGATTGTGATAGAGGTTCCACCAAGACTTCACAGAATCCATAGGCTTTCATGTCGAAGGTGTACATCCATCCGAGCATCTCCAACAGCCGTCCAACAGCCGTTCAATGTCCGAGGCATACCGGAAGATATTCCGCCCATGACGGCCGGAGATGCACTCATGCCTCTCATGAGAGACGCAAAACTCATGCCTCCCATGGCGCGTGCGTCCATCGGGTCCAGTTCGCCGGCGCCGGCGCGCGCGGGGCGAAGGTGGCGCGGAGGAGAGAATGCGGCGCGAGCGCTCGTGTGTGCCGCGCGCGAAAGCGGGCGTCCTAAATACACAGCGCGCGTTGGCGATTCGGACCGCGCGCCCAACTCCATATGCCGCGCGCGTGGTTATTGCGCGTCCGCTGGAGCCACTCTACCGGTTGCGCGCGCGTGCTAAAATGGTCAAATTTGCGGTGCGACGCTTGTTTAGCGCGACTGTTGGAGATGCTCTCAAGCAAAGCCAAGATTTGCTATACGTACCCCAAACTCGAACAATATAGCGGCATTGGAAGAGGATGTGTGCCGTCGATTCTTGCACTTGCTTACAAAACAGGACACGATCGCAATTACGCCATCCACGTCGGTGAAGCCTATCGGTCGTCCAAATCCTATTGTTGATAACCCACCGGACAAAAAAAATTGCATTTGGGGAGAGCCCAATTCTTTCATACCCACTGTAGCATGCTAGTGTCAACCAAGCCGAGGTCTTTATCTTCCTTAGGTTTTGTTCTCTTGAATTTTTGAGCCCAACCCTCCCAAAACCCTACCCTCCCCGCCGCCACCCGCGGGGCGGCCGAGGAGGGCATCCAGCCCCCCGCCGTGAGCTCCCTCCCCTCCCCCGCTCTTCCCTCGCTGCCGCCAGGGGGCCCGACCGGTGCCGCCGCCAGCGGGGCTCGTCTTCTCCTCCGGTGTGATGGGACGGTGCGGGTCCTCCCGTCGGGTGCGGGTGTGGTGCGAGTATGGGGCGGCGTGCAGGCTCCGGCGAGCACGTGCTGCTTGGACGACTGCGGGCAAGGGTGCGCGCCTCGCGCGACGGCCGGATCTGGCCGGCAGGCGGGGAGAGCCGCGGCAACCGGGGCCGGTATCCTCTACTTCCCCTTTGGTGACAGGGCCTGCGGGTGGCGGGGGTGCTCGGCCTCGGGGGTGGGCTCCTCCTGGGCAGCACCAAGGTTGGGCGGCGGAGCGCGTCGGTGGGGCTGTGGTGGCGCGGCGGCCAGGCTCCTTCAGGCGACACGGGGCGGCGATGTCAGCCTCCTTCTCCCGGATCTGGTCCGACGGTGTGCGGGGCTCGGCGGGTGCCGATGGTGCCGACCGCACACGTTTCGAGGATGGGCCAGGTCTAGGGTTCGTGCTCGGGCGGGTCAGATTGGACCCGCGGCGGATCGAAGGTTTTCCTTCAGGTAGGAGAGGTTGGGATTGACCCGGGATGTGCTTGCAAGGATGCTCGGGCTTCCTTCGCGGGTACAGTGCTCATTGGTGGTGGTCGTGATATCGGTGTGTCGGTGCACGGATCAACGATAGTGACCGCGGGCATGGCATTGCTGGGGAACGTTGCATGGGGAATTTTTTCCCCTACGCACACGCAAGATCTATCCATGGTGATGAGCATCTACGAGAGGGAGAGTGGATCTACATACCCTTGTAGATCGCTAAGCGGGAAGCGTTAAGAAACGCGGTTGGTGTAGTCGAACGTCTTCGCAATCCAGATCGCCGAGTGTCCTGCGATCCAATCACGATCCGTCCCGATCAAGCACCGAACGGACGGCACCTCCGCGTTCAGCACACGTACAGCTCGATGACGATCTCCGCCTTCTTGATCCAGCAAGAGGGAGCGAAAAGGTAGATGAGTTCTCCGACAGCGTGACGGCGCCGCGGCGATGGTGGTGGAGCAATTCCGGCAGGGCTTCGCCTAAGCAGTGCAGAAAACCGATCTAGAGGAGAAACTATGCACTAGAGGAACGGGTAGCACGTGGCTGAAAATCTAGTGCAAAAACCCTAAAACCTCTAGTATATATAAGAGGAAAAGAGGAGGAGGCTTGGCCCTCAAGGGGCCAACCCTAGGCTTCGGCCGAACCAAGGAGGAGAGGAGGATTCCTCCTCCAATCCTAGTAGAACTAGGACTCCTTCCTTTTTTTTTTTTGCATTTTTGCCTTTTTCCCACCTTTTCTCTTTGGGCTTTTCTTTTCCAGCCGCATGGGCCTTGTGTGGGACTTCCACCAGCCCACAAAGGGCTGGTATTCACTCTCCCACAGCCCATGTAGTCTCTTGGGTCGAAATACCCCTCCCGATGGTCCCCCGGTACACTACCGGCACTCCCGGTACACTACCGATGAGCCCGAAACTTTTCCGGCGACCAAAATAGGACTTCCTATATATCAATCTTTACCTTCGGACTATTCCGGAGCTCCTCGTGACGTCCGGGATCTCATACAGGACTCCGAACAACCTTCGGTCACCACCATACATAACTCTATACTACCAAAACGTCACCAAACCTTAAGTGTGCAGACCCTGCGGGTTCGAGAACTATGTAGACATGACCGACACACCTCTACGGTCAATAACCAATAGCGAGACCTGGATGCCCATATTGGTTCCTACATATTCTACGAAGATCTTCATAGGTCGAACCTCTATGTCAAGGATTCAGTTAATCCCGTATGATGTTCCCTTTGTTCTTCGGTATGTTACTTGCCCGAGATTCGATCGTCGGTATCTCCATACCTAGTTCAACCTCGTTACCGGCAAGTCTCTTTACTCGTTCTGTAATACAAGATCCCGTGACTAACACTTAGTCACATTGCTTACAAGGCTTATTGTGATGGTGTATTACCGAGTGGGCCCTAAGATACCTCTCCGTCACACGGAGTAACAAATCCCAGTCTTGATCCATGCAAACCCAACAGACACCCTCAGAGATACCTGTAGAGTACCTTTATAGTCACCCAGTTATGTTGCGACGTTTGATACACACAAGGTACTCCTCCGGTGTCAGTGAGTTGCATGATCTCATGGTCATAGGAACATATACTTGACATGTAGAAAACAGTAGCAATAAACTGACACGATCATATGCTACGTTTGTAGTTTGGGTCTTGTCCATCACATCATTCTCCTAATGATGTGATCCCGTTATCAAATGACATCTCATGTCAATGGCTAGGAAACCTTGACCATCTTTGATCAACGAGCTAGTCTACTAGAGGCATACTAGGGACAAAGTGTTGTCTACTTATCCACACATGTAATGTGTTTCCAATCAATACAATTATAGCATGGATAATAAACAATTATCATGAACAAGGAAATATAATAATAAACACTTTATTTATTGCCTCTAGGGCATATTTCCAACAGTCTCCCACTTGCACTAGAGTCAATAATCTAGTTCACATCACTATGTGATTTACATTATAATGAATCGAACACCCATGCAGTTCTGGTGTTGATCATGTTTAGCCCTTGGAAGAGGTTTAGTCAACGGGTCTGCAACATTCAGATCCGTGTGCACTTTGCAAATATTTATGTCCTTCTCCTCGATGTAATCACGGATGGAATTGAAATGTCACTTTATGTGTCTGGTCCTCTTGTGAAACCTTGGTTCCTTGGCCAGAGCAATGGCACCAGTGTTGTCACAGAACAGATTCATTAGATTTAGTGTACTAGGCACTACTCCAAGATCTGTCATGAACTGCTTCATCCAGACACCTTCCTTCATCGCCTCCGAGGCTGCGATGTACTCCGCTTCGCATGTAGAATTGGCTACCACGCTTTGCTTGGAACTGCACCAGCTTACCGCTCCCCCGTTGAGAATAAATACGTATCCGGTTTGTGACTTAGAGTCATTCAGATCAGTGTCAAAGCTTGCATCGACGTAACCCTTTACGACAAGCTCTTCATCACCTCCATAAACGAGAAACATTTCCTTATTCCTTTGCCCGGTGCTCCATTCAAGGATCACTTTGAAACCTTCCGGCCATACTTATGGCAAGGCTAACATCGGGTCTTGTGCACAGCATTGCATACATGATAAGCCTATGGCTGAAGCATAGGGGATGACACTCATCTTTTCTCTATCTTCTGCAATCACTGGGCATTGAGTCTTACTCAACTTCAACCTTGTAACATAGTCAAGAACCCCTTATTGGACTGATCCATTTTGAACTTCTTCAAAACTTTATCAAGGTATATGCTCTGTGAAAGTGCTATTAAGCGTCTCGATCTATCTCTATAGATCTTAATGCCTAATATGAAAGCATCTTCTCCTAGGTCCTTCATTGAAAAACTCTTGTTCAAATATTCCTTCATGCTTTCCAGCATTTCTATATTGTTTCCAATCAGCAATATGTCATCCACATATAATATTAGAAACGCTATAGAGCTCCCACTCACTTTCTTGTAAATACAAGCTTCTCCTTAAACTTGTATAAAACAAAACGCTTTGATCACCTCATCAAAGCGCTTATTCCAACTCCGAGATGCTTGCACCAGTCCATAAATGGATCGCTAGAGTTTGCAAACTTTGTCAGCATTCTCTGGATCGACAAAACCTTCCGGTTGCATCATATACAACTCTTCCTCAAGGAAACCGTTGAGGAACGCTGTTTTGACATCCATCTGCCAAATTTCATAGTCGAAATATGTAGCTATTGCTAACATTATTCTGACAGACTTAAGCATCGCTATGGGTGAGAAGGTCTCATCGTAGTCAACTCCTTGAACTTGTGAAAAACCCGTTGCCACAAGTCGAGCTTTATGGACGATGACATTACCGTCCACGTCTGTCTTCTTCTTAAAGATCCATTTGTTGTGAATGGCCTTTCGCCCTTCAGGTAATACTTCCAAAGTCCATACTTTGTTTTCATACATGGATCCCATCTCGGATTTCATGGCCTCTAACCATTTCTCGAAATCCGGGCCCATCATCGCTCCTCCATAGCTCGTAGGTTCATTGTTGTCCAACAACATGACCTCCAAGACAGGGTTGCCGTACCACTCAGGAGCAGTACACGCCCTTGTCGACCTACGAGGTTCAATAGGAACTTGATCCAAAGCTTCATGATCATCATCATTAACTTCCTCTTCATCTGTGGTATGCTCCACAAAAACATCTTTCTGCGTTGTGCTACTCTCTGGTTGAACTAAAGGTTCAATAACCTCATCAAGCTCTATTTTCCTCCCACTCAATTCTTTCGAGAGAAATTCTTTCTCAAGAAATGTTCCATTCTTAGCGACAAACACTTTGCCTTCGGATCTGAGATAGAAGGTATACCCGACCGTCTCTTTCGGGTATCCTATGAAGACGCGTTTCTCCGCTTTGGGTTCCAGCTTTTCAGGCTGAAGCTTTTTAACATAAGCATCACATCCCCAAAATTTAAGAAACGACAACTTTGGCCTCTTGCCAAACCATAGCTCATATGGCGTCGTCTCAAAGGATTTTGATGGTGCCCTATTTAAAGTGAATGCAGTTGTCTCTAATGCATAACCCCAAAACAATAGTGATAAATCAGCAAGAGACATCATAGAACGCACCATATCTAATAAGGTTCGATTACGACGTTCGGACACACCATTACGCTGTGGTGTTCCAGGCGGTGTCAACTGTGAAACAATTCCACACTGTCTTAAGTGACTGCCAAACTAATAACTCAGATATTCACCTCCTCGATCAGATCATAGGAATTTAATCTTCTTTTTATGATGATTCTCAACTTCACTCTGAAATTGCTTGAATTTTTCAAACGTTTCAGACTTGTGTTTCATTAAGTAAATATACCCATATCTACTTAAGTCATCAGTGAAGGTGATAAAATAACGATATCCACCGCGCGCTGTAACATTCATTGGACCGCACACATCAGTATGTATGATTTCCAACAAATCACTTGCCCGTTCCATTGTTCCAGAGAACGGCGTTTTAGTCATCTTGCCTATGAGGCATGGTTCACATGTGTCAAGTGATTCAAAATCAAGTGACTCCAAAAGTCCATCAGCATGGAGCTTCCTCATGCGTTTTACACCAATATGACCTAAACGGCAGTGCCACAAGAAAGTGGTACTATCATTATCAACTCTACATCTTTTGGCATCAATGTTATGAACATGTGTATCATCACTATCAAGATTCAATATGAATAAACCCCTCACACTGGGTGCATGACCATAAAAGATATTACTCATATAAATAGAACAACCATTATTCTCTGATTTAAATGAGTAACCGTCTCGCAATAAACAAGATCCAGATATAATGTTCATGCTTAACGCAAGCACTAAATAACAATTATTCAGGTTCATCACTAATCCCGATGGTAATCGAAGAGAGAGCGTGCCGATGGCGATCACATCAACCTTGGAACCATTTCCCACGCGCATCGTCACTTCGTCCTTTGCCTGCCTTCGTCTATTCTGTAGTTCCTTTTTTGAGTTGCAAATGTGAGCAACCGAACCTGTATCAAATACCCAGGCACTACAACGAGAAGTAGTAAGGTACACATCAATAACATGTATATCATATATACCTTGTTTGTCGTTGGCCGCCTTCTTGTCAGCCAGACACTTGGGGTAGTTCCGCTTCCAGTGACCAGTTCCCTTGCAATGAAAGCACTCAGTTTCTGGCTTGGGTCCAGCCTTGGGCTTCTTTACAGGAGTGGCAACTGCTTTGCCATCCTTCTTGGTTTTACCCTTCTTGCCCTTGCCCTTTCCATTCTTCTTGAAACTAGTGGTTTTACTGACCATCAACACTTGATGTTCTTTCTGGATTTCAGACTCAACGACTTTTAGCATCACAAACAGCTCGGCGACTGACTTGTTCATCCCGTGCATGTTATAGTTCATCACAAAGCCCTTGTAACTAGGTGACAGTGATTGAAGAACTCTGTCAGTGATCGCCTCTGGCGGAAGGGCAATTACCAACTCCGCCAGACGAGTCGAATACCCAGACATTCTGAGTATATGTTCACTGATAGACCCTTCTCCTCCATTTTGCAAGCATAGAACTTATTGGAGGTCTCATACCTCTCGATCCGGGCATTCTCTGAAAGATAAACTTCAACTCCTGGAACATCTCATATGCTCCATGACGTTCAAAACGTCTTTGAAGTCCTGGTTCTAAGCCATACAATATTGCGCACTGAACTATTGAGTAATCTCCAGATCGTGCCTCCCAAGCGTTCTTAACGTCTTCGGATGACATGTCTTCTGGTTGGTCACCAAGTGGTGCATCAAGGACATATGATTTCTGGGAAGCCGTGAGGATATCCTCAGATTACGGGCCCAGTCAACAAAGTTACTTCCATCATCTTTCAACTTAGCTTTCTCTAGGAACGCATTAAAATTCAGGGGTGCTACTGCGCGAGCCATTGATCTACAACATAAATATGCAAAGGTTACTTAGACTATTGTTTAACATAATGAGTTTAGTTAATCAAATTACTAAAGCTCCCACTCAAATTGACATCCCTTAGGTCATATGAGTGTCACATGATCCAAATTCACCAACTCAAGTCCGATCATCACGTGAGTTGAGGTGGGTTCGATGGTGAACATCATCATGTTGATCATATCTACTATATGACTCATGTTCGACCTTTCGGTATCTTGTGTTCCGAGGCCATGTCTGTACATGCTAGGCTCATCAAGTTTAACCCCGAGTGTTCTGCATGTGCAACACTGGCTTGCACCCGTTGTATGTGAACGTAGAGTCTATCACACCCGATCATCACGTGGTGTCTCGACACGACAAACTTTCAGAACGGTGCACACTTGGGGAGAACACAATTCATCTTGAAATTTAAGTGAGGGATCACCTTATAATGCTACCGTCGTCCTAAGCAAAACAAGGTGCATAAAAGGATTAACATAACATGCAAATCATAAGTGACATGATATGGCCATGAACTTGTGCTTTTGATCTTCATCTTGAAAGCACCGACATGATCTCCATCGTCACCGGCACGACACCATGATCTTCATCATCTTGATCTCCATCAACGTGTCGCCATCGGGGTTGTCGCGCCCACCATGCTTCTATTACTATTGCTACCGTTTAGTGATAAAGTAAAGCATTACATAGCGCTTAATGATTGACACGCAGGTCATACAATAATTAAAGACAACCCTATCACTAGTAGAAAAAGGCCCATTTGTCCCGGTTCGTAAGGCCCATTTGTCCCGGTTCCGGAACCGGGACTAAAGTGTCGGGACTAAAGCCCAAAACCTTTAGTCTCGGTTCTCTTACAAACCGGGATAGAAGGGGCTCCACGTGGCCTCTGCGGGGAGCCCAGGCAGGAGGACCTTTAGTCCCAGTTGGTAACACCAACCGGGACCAACAGGCATCCACGCATCAGCATCTGGCAGTTGCTTGTTTTTTTTATTTTGAAAGGGAGGGGGTTTAGGGGGTTTTAGAGAGTTAATTTAGGGGTTTTATATTGTTATAGCTAGCTAATTGATAGAGAGAAGTGTCCTCTCTTTCTTCGTGCTTGGTCGACGCTAGCTACTATAGAGAGAACTCGACACGCTAGCTAGTAAGCAAATGAAGGAACCATTAAGTACAAAAGATCGTCATGAACATATAGAGATAGAAGTTATCGACCTCTCTTTCTCCGAGAGATTGGTCGTATAACAAGTTTTCGTATATATATCCGACGCTACTAGCTACATATATAAAATATAAGATCTCTTACAATCCCTAACATCTAATCTCCAATTCCATATGGTACTCTCCGGCTTTATTTATGACGTGGTCAAGAAAGAATCCCGCCAATTCTTCTTGAATTGCTCGTATGCGATCATGTGGTAGGAGTTCATCCCGCATCTTCCACATCTAATTTGAAGAAGGGGGTCAATACATATATATGGTAATAAAATAAAATTGTGAATATTATTGCTTACGCACTTCAAATTGTTTTGTAGAGTAGCCCCGCTTAGGGGTCGTCGCGTTGTAGATGAAGTCGCAAACGTAGTATCCACATAAATCAATCCCGTCTTCCTGCCACAAGCACTTTACGAGAAATAGAGTTCAATCAAACTGATAATCAAGCAGGATAAATGGTATTGATGAAACTAGAATCAATGGGAGATGCGCAAAACTAGCTAGTAGTACTTACTTTGGGGTGTGTAAATCGCTGCTCCTTCGACAGTGCCGGAACAGTTGTTGTGAAATCTTTCCAAACCCTGCCAGACAAAGAAAATAATTACTTGATATCAGGAAATGAACAAATTGAAGTTGCCGATATGATGCGATAATGATCGATTGAACTTACTTCTGGAGAATTTTAGTCATGTCCGCATAATTCTGGGGATCTTTTTGTTTCGAGTCTAAGACGATTACTACTCCCCGCTCAAGATGAATCTCTAGCAAAATAAAGTGGAAACTGTGCACGCATGCATAACTCATCAATTACATTACTATAAACCTCGAGTAATAAGGGAAACCGAATATGCACAAGACAGTAACACTCACTTGAAGTTGTAAGGAAAGAGTATTGTCCCTTTGTTTTGATTTTTAAGCAACGATTGTAGCAAGTTCTCCTCGGTTTCTATGGGCCAATGTTTTATATTATGCTCATGTATGACATTTGGGTTAATGAACCCAATGTCTTAGATTTGTGCTTTTCTGCATTCGACGATCTTCAATCTGCATAATATAGTAGTGAAGATAATTATATATACATGCAATGAAAGAGCTGAGCTATATACATAGAGAGACTTAATTACAGAAGTAGTACTTACAGACAGTAGCAAGTCACGATTGTTTTCTCGATGGCCTTCTGATTGTATAACTGCCATATCTTCTCATATTCAATATTGAACATATCAATTCCAACGAGGTCCTGCTCCTCTTTAACTGACAGTACCAAAGAATCCATCATAGACTCACGACAGCTTTGCATGTACCATTCATGGAATCTTCGCATCATCATTGTTAGAGGAGGATGATCGGGTTTGACGAGAGGACGCCCGTACCGGTATTTGAATTCGTCCACCTCCAACTTCTCAAACAGTACATCATCGCTCAGGTAATCACCACGTTTGGTACCAGGGACCATCCCTGGATGATTAGCGACGATATCGCTAGAAACCTTGAGCGGGGGGCACGATTGGTTCGCCTGTTCGCCGAGCTGTGGAATTTTTTCCCACTTCTTCGTTCTGCTAACTTTGCATCACCGGAAGTACTTCCCGACCGCCGCGCATCTTGATATGCCTTTTTAATACATCGTTCATAGTTGGAATCCGGTGGAGGCGGTGGTGGTCACTTCAGGGCATCGCTTTCACCAAATCTATCTTCTCCTTCGGAGCTGGAGTTTTCTTTGCAAAATGGTCCCTCACTTCGGCCTGACTTATCTCCTTGTTTTCAGACTCGATCCTCTCATATGGTAACTTTTCCACAGGCTTGAGAGATGGACCGTATGTGTATCCCCTGCTGCCTATGCTTGTACTGCTAGCCGCCGGAGCGGCGGCGGCTCCCTTCCGTCATTGCTTACTAAGCGCTGGAGGAGTCACAGCGGCGGCGGCTGTCTTCTGCCATTAACGACGAGGCTGAGGAGGAGGCGTACTGCTCCGACATGCCGGAGTAGGCGAAGGAGGAGGCGGAGTGCCCCCACGCGTCGGAGGAGCCGGAGAAGGAGGCGGTGTGCCCTGATTCGCTTGAGGAGAAGGAGGAGGCGAAGGCGTCCACTTTGGAAGCTTGATGTACTCCTTCTGCCATAGACATGCACTCCTCAAGGCACGAACCAGCTTATTCTCTCCTTCACCTATACAGTGGTCAAGCTCGAGCTCCTCAAATTCTGGCATTACTTCATCCACCATCACAACAGCATAGCCATGTGGAATCAGACGACAGTGAAAAGTTCCGTTGGGTTGAGGAGGTGCAACAGAGCCGACAACCGCCTTGAAAGTGAGATTTCGACATTTCGTCATAAGCTCGCAATGTTGAGTCTCCGTGATAGTATCCACGGGGTAGCTAGGAGACGTGAAGTCAGGCTGAACGGGCTCCGTGGAAGCGATGCTGCTTCTCCGTTGAGATGGCGGGGTAGTAGCTTCTGGGGTAGCTTCGTGCCGCTGAGATGGTTGGCCGGCAGCTTGCTGGCTCTCAGCTTCCTCTAGCTTTTGTAGTCTTGCATTGAGCTTCTGAATTTTGCTCAGCTCCGCTTTCCTCTTTCTCTCCCGGCTTTTGTAACCGCATGCATCGGGAAACTCAACCTTCCATGGAATGGAGCTTGATGTGCCTCGTGTTCGTCCAGGGTGCTCAGCATTCCCTAGGGCCTCAGTCAGCTCGTCCTTCTCTCTGTCGGGAATGAACGTCCCTTCCTGCGCTGCGGTGATATAGTTCTGAAGCTTGTTCACGGGTATTGCAAGTTGCTCGTCCGTCCAACTGCACTTCCCTATTTCAGGGTCCAAAGTTCCCCTAACCCCGAAGAACCAAGTCCTTGGACGGTCTGGCCAATTATATGTTTGTGGTCGGACCCCTTTAGCAAGCAGGTCATTCTCAGCTTTGTCCCACAACGGTCGGGCTTTAAGGTAGCCACCTGACCCTGTGTGATGGTGAAACTGCTTCTTTGCAGCATTGTTCTTGTTTGTCTCTGACATCTTCTTACTCTTCTCCGATGTCTTGTAGGCCACAAATGAGGGCCAGTAATCTCTTATCTTCTCATATCGGCCGACGAATGCTGGAGTCTTCCCTTTGTCGACAAACTTTGATTTCAACTCATTCTTCCACCTCCTGAATAGATCTGCCATCTTCTTAAGAGCACACGCCTTGACCGTGGCACTAGAATTGGCTTATTCGGATCCTCCTCTGGCGGTAAGGTGAAATTTGCCTTCAGCGCGGTCCAAAGATCTTCTTTCTGTCTATCGGTGACATAATCACCATCAGGGGTGCCGTCCTTAGGCTTATTCCATTGCTTGATGCTGATCAGGATGTTGTCCCTAACAATAGCTCCACATTGAGCAGAAAATGCGTTCTTGGTCCGCTTGGGTTCAATCGGATGGCCATCGTCCGCGAGTGCCGTGATCATGAACTTTTCATCCTTGCGCAACCTCTTCTTTGGGCCTCGTCTCGTTACCGAAGTTTGGCTCGATCCAGAGGGATATAATAGAAGAAAGAAGAGTTAATTAATATATGTACATACCAAAACAATTAATGCATCAATTAGCTAGAGTCAGCACAGGCTTAATTAATATATATACCTCGCCATACTTTGCAACATCTCCCTCCTCCGATCGGCCACCGGAGCCGTCATCATGGTCTCCTTCTTCCTCCGGCATTCGGTCACTAGAGCCATCATGATCATGCCCTTCCTCCGCCATTGTTCGATCACCAGAGCCGTCATAACCCTCTCCTTCCAGACCATCGGTGTTGTTGAGATACGACAAGACATCACGTCTGTCGTGGATTATGTCCCCCAATAATTGTTCTTGTTCTTCGTCTCTTGGATCCATAGTTTCTGCAAATATTACAACATGACAATTAACTTGATAAATCTATGTTACCAGAGTTTTCTTCATTTAACTTGGTAAATTTGGGTGGCCTCGACAACGCTTCTAGGGTTTGGGTGGCCTCGACAACACTTCTAAGGTTTGGGGTGGCCTCGACAACACTTCTAGGGTTTAGGGTGGCCTCGACAACACTTCTAGGTGCCAACAAAATACATATATCATATATACAAAAACATGGGATACCTTAATTAGTTCAATTTTTTGCCTTGACAAATCATTGAACCTTTTAACAGAAACCTCCCATAAACTCTTTCATAATTTTCTTTAGCATACATCCATGGAAAAAACAGGAAGCTACGATATTTTTTTATATCATATGATAATTTTCTATATATATACATCCATCCATCCATCCATCCATATACACACACATATATACATGGACCAAAAATGCTATAAAAAATTATATGAACAAAAAAAAGCATACATCATCTATCATCAACATCATCAGCTATCATCAACATCATCATCTAACTATCATATATCATCTATCATCTATATATCATCAAATTAAATCATCAAAATCGGACAGGGGAGGAAAGGGGGCCGGCCGGATCGAACGGGGAGGAGTGGCGGCATCGTCGGGGCAGGGTTGTGGCGTGAGGCGGCGTCGGGGAGCGGGGCCGGCGTCGGGGCAGGGGCGGCGTGTCAGGGCAGGGCGGCGCGTCGGGGCACGGGGCGGCACGTCGGGGCAGGGCGGTGCGTCGGGGCACGGGACGGCGTGTCGGGGCAGGGTGGCGCGTCAGAGGGCGTCGACGGCGAGCTCGGGCAGCCTGGCGGCGTCGATGTGCTCGACATCGTCGGGGGCAAGTGCTAGATGAAATCTGAAAAAATCAAAATTGTCGCTTATATACACAAAGCATTGATCCCGGTTGGTGCCACCAACCAGGACCAATGTGCCCTTTAGTCCCGGTTGGTGGCACCAACCGGGACCAAAGGTCTCTTTTCGGCAACCCAAAGGGCGGGAAGCAAAGACTATTGGTCCCGGTTGGTGCCACCAACCGGGACTAAAGGGATGCATTGGTCCTGGTTGGTGGAAACAACTGGGACTAAAGGGGGTCATTGGTCCCGGTTGGTGCCACCAACCGGGACCAAAAGATGGTGCTGCCCGGGGACAAATGTTTAGTCCCACCTCGCTAGCCGAGAGGGCTCGAGAGTGGTTTATAAGCACTGCTACGCCAACCCTCTCGAGCTCCTCTCAACTGCGGGCTTACGGGCCTAATTGCACTCTCCTCTACCTGTGGGCCTACTGGTCCTTGTGCGGGACTGAATCCTGGCCCAACTAGCTGTTGGGTTTCCAGTCATATTCAGGGCGTGGTGGCCCAGTAGGCGGCATTTTTTTATTTAAAAAAATGTTTTTTGTTTTTTTGCTTTTTTTATTGTTTTAATTTTTTTCTATTATTTTTCTTCTGTTATTTTAGTTCATTCTTTTTAACAAATAAATACTTTGATAATTTTAGTTGCATAATTTCCATTATTTTGTTTTGCTTCTTGCTTTATTTATTTCCAGTGTGTTTTATCATTATATTCTTTTTGCTATTAATGTTTTGAACAAAAAAACTTTGATAATTTTAGTTGCATAATTTTTATATAATTAGTGTTTCAAAAATACTAGAGGTTTATAAAAGCTTTTTAGCTGATTCTTTTTTGAACTCCACTCCTACGATGTTTTGAAAGAAATTAAAAAGCACTTCAAACAAACTTTGAAAAGGTTGAAAGTTGGCATGGTATCATCATTTCACCCACATAGCATGTGCTAAAAAGTTGAGTGGGGTATGACAAAAACTGGATGCACTTCGTGTACAAAATGGACAATCTATTTTGAAGTATCACGGTTTCGAACGAAAACTCATCTGTTACAAAAGGCATTTCATTTCTTCACATGTCACTGCAATGATATAGTTGTGGAGCGAAAGTCTTCACTTCTTCTTCGCGTGTGTCCTTTTCTTATTGCGCCGTAACCATGGACAATTTTCATCGTTTAACAGGGTGCTTGGGTCAGCCTTGACTTTGAAGGGAGGAATTTCATGAAACTTTTCATAATCTTCAGACATGTCTGTCTTGCCCTCTAATCCCACGATATCTCTTTTTCCTGAAAGAACTATGTGGCATTTTGGCTCATCGTATGATGTATTCGCTTCCTTATCTTTTCTTTTTCTCGGTATGGTAGACATGTCGTTCACATAGAAAATCTGTGCCACATCATTGGCTAGGACGAATGGTTCGTCTGTGTACCCAAGATTGTTCAGATCCACTGTTGTCATTCCGTACTGTGGGTCTTCCTGTACCCCGCCTCTTGACAGATTGACCCATTTGCACTGAAACAAAGGGACCTTGAAATCATGTCCATAGTCAAGTTCCCATATGTCCACTATGTAACCATAATATGTGTCCTTTCCTCTCTTGGTTGCTGCATCAAAGCGGACACCGCTGTTTTGGGTGGTGCTCTTTTCATCTTGGGCGATCGTGTAAAATGTATTCCCATTTATCTCGTACCCTTTGTAAGTCAATACAGTCGAAGATGGTCCCCTGGCCAACGAGTACAACTCATCAGAAACAGTGTTGTCACCCATGAGACGTGTTTGCAACCAACTGCCGAAAGTCCTGATGTGTTCATATGTAATCCAGTCGTCACACTGCTCCGGGTGTTTGGAGCGCAGAATATTCTTGTGTTCATCGACATACGGGGTCACCAAGGTGGAATTCTATAGAATTGTGTAGTGTGCTTGAGACCAAGAATGTTCGTCCCTACATATTATGGAGTCTGCTCCTACCTTGCCTTTTCCAGTCAGTCTCCCCTCATACCGCGATTGAGGGAGACCAATCTTCTTAAGGTCAGGAATGAAGTCAACACAAAACCCCATGACATCCTCTGTTTGATGGCCCATGGATATGCTTGCTTCTGGCCTAACGCGGTTATGAACATATTTCTTTAAGACTCCCATGAACCTCTCAAAGGGGAACATATTGTGTAGAAATACAGGGCCCAGAACGGCAATCTCGTCGACTAGATGAACTAGGACGTGCGTCATGATATTGAAGAAGGACGGTGGGAACACCAACTCGAAACTAACAAGACATTGCACCAAATCACTTCTTAACCTTGGCAGGATTTCTGGATCGATCACCTTCTAAGAGATTGCATTGAGGAATGCACATAGCTTCACAATGGCTAATCGAACGTTTTCCGGTAGAAGCCCCCTTAATGCAACCGGCAGCAGTTGCATCATAATCACGTGGCAGTCATGAGACTTTAGGTTCTAGAACTTTTTCTCTGCCATATTTATTATTCCCTTTATATTAGACGAGAAACCAGACAGGACGTTCATACTGAGCAGGCATTCAAAGAAGATTTCCTTCTCTTCTTTGGTAAGATCATAGCTAGCAGGACCTTCATACTGCATTGGATGCATGCCGTCTTTTTCATGCACATGTTGATGTTCCTCCCATGCCTCCGGTGTATCTTTTGTCTTCCCATACACTCCCAAGAAGCCTAGCAGTTTCACACAAAGGTTCTTCGTCACGTGCATCACGTCGATTGCAGAGCGGACCTCTAGGTCTTTCCAATAGGGTAGGTCCCAAAATATAGATTTCTTCTTCCACATGGGTGCACGTTTGTCAGCGTCATTTGGAACAGATAGTCCGCTAGGACCCTTTCCAAATATTACTTGTAAATCATTGACCATATCAAGTATGTGATCACTAGTACGGAGGGTGGGCTTCTTCCGGTGATCTGCCTCACCTCTGAAATGCTTTTCTTTCTTTCGACATTGATGGTTGGTTGGAAGAAATCGACGATGCCCCAAGTACACATTCTTCCTGCATTTGTCCAAATATATATTGTCGGTGTCATCTAAACAGTGTGTGCATGCGTGGTATCCCTTGTTTGTCTGTCCTGAAAGGTTACTGAGAGCAGGCCAATCGTTGATGGTTACAAATAGCAACGCATGTAGGTCAAAATCCTCCTGTTCGTTCTCATCCCACACGTACACCTCTTCCATTCCATAGCTATAAAAGTTCATCAACTAATGGCCTTAGGTACACATCAATGTCATTGCCGGGTTGCTTAGGGCCTTGGATGAGCACTGGCATCCTAATGAACTTCCGCTTCATGCACAACCAAGGAGGAAGGTTATACATACATAGAGTCACAGGCCATGTGCTATGCTGGCTGCTCTGCTCCCCAAAAGGATTAACGCCATATGCACTTAAACCAAACCATACGTTCCTCGGGTCACCTGTAAAGTCACTCCACTTTCTCTCGATCTTTCTCCACTGCGACCCGTCAGCGGGTGCTCTCAACTTCCCGTCTTTCTTACGGTCTTTTTTGTGCCATTGCATCAACTCGGCATGCTTTTTGTTTCTGAACAGACGTTTCAACTGTGGTATTATAGGAGCATACCACATCACCTTGGCAGGAACCCTCTTCCCGGTGCGCTGGCCCTCAACATCACCAAGTTCATCTCTTCTGATCTTATACCGCAATGCACCGCATACCGGGCATGCGTTTCGTTCCTCGTACTCACCGCGGTAGAGGATGCAGTCATTAGGGCATGCATGTATCTTCTGCACCTCCAATCCTAGAGGGCATAGAATCTTCTTTGCTGCGTACGTACTGTCGGGCAATTCGTTATCCTTTGGAAGCTTCTTCTTCATTATTTTCAGTAGCAAACTAAATCCCTTGTCAGATAAACCATTGTCTGCCTTCCATTGCAGCAATTGCAGTGTGGTACCGAGCTTTTTGTTGTCATCTTCGCAATTTGGGTACAACCCTTTTTGTGATCCTCTAACATGCGATCGAACTTCAACTTCTCCCTTTCACTTTCGCATTCTCTCTGTGCATCAACAATGACCCGGTGAAGATCATCATCGGGCACATCGTCTGGTTCCTCTTGATCTTCAGCTTCCCACATTGCAGCATCACCATATTCAGGGGGAGGGTAGTTGTCGTCATCCTCTTCTTCTTCGTTGTCTTCCATCATAACCCCTCTTTCTCCGTGCTTGGTCCAAACATTATAGTGTGGCATAAAACCCTTTTGAAGCAGGTGGAAGTGAAGGGTTTTAGAGTTGGAGAAAAACTTCGTATTCTCACAGACAATACATGGACAAGGCATACAATCATTCTGCTTGCTTGCCTCAACCGCTTCGAGAAAATTATGCAGGCCCTTAATATACTCGGAGGTGCATCGGTCACCGTACATCCATTGCCGGTTCATCTGCGTGCGTTATATAATAAAGTGTATTGAAAACCATTAAAACATATCATGAATAGAAAAGTGACCAAATTATTAGAAATCCATCATCACATTAAAGCCAAAGTACAATAATGACCAAAATAAATACGTACAGTTCATGCATAGTTGTCATTATTGAACAACATATAGGTCTCTAGAGCATCTAATTAAAACATACACCGAAACTATGTAAAAAATTTAAATGCAACAACAAATGCAATCATAACTGCTACTAAGGTACCAATTGATCCAATGGCATAATGATACCAAACCTCAGTATGAATGTCATATTTTCTAATCTTTCTAAGCTTCAAGCCATTGCATCCATCTTTGTCTTGTGATCGGCGACGACATAGACAACATGCAACTCCAATCACATCTTGTTATCTTCAGTTCTTTTCAATTTTTCTTTCAAATGATCGATTTCTTTTTCAGCTTTAGTTAACTTGTCGAGCAGAATTGCATAGTCGGTTGGAATTTCTGGTTCAACTACTTCCTATAGATAAAAACATCTACGTCAAGTTGGTGGCATAATTAATTGTCATAGACATTAGATATGTGAAAGAGTTATATAAGAGATAATATACCACATCTGAATCATAGACTGGACAAGGGCCGATGTGGGCGGATGCCATAACCATGGCACTATATAATAACAAACAATAATAAAAGTAAGAAAATCATATGAGTAAGTATATTTTCTTTTAGCAAGAAGATAAGATCAAGAGGCTCACCACGCGCGGGCGATCGACGGCGGTTTCAGGACGGGGACGGGATAGGACGGACCGCCAAACCTAGACAAATCTTGACGAAAATGGAGTTTGGACAAGGACTTCGAGAGGAGAAAGCATAAGTTTGGCTTGGTCATTTCATCAAACACCTCATGTGCATAGGAGGTGAGCTATAGCACCACAAAGGTCTTCCCTCGCTGGCAAAAAAACATAGCAGTGTGTGGAGTGCTCTGCTCGCCGGGGAGGGGGTATATATAGGCATCTCATTGGTCCCGGTTTCAGCCACGGACCGGGACCAATGGTTGTGGGCAAGGAGCGAGGCCCATTGATACCGGTTCGTGTCTGGAACCGGGACCAAAGGGGCCAGACAAACCGTACCAATGCCCCACATGGTCCGCCCGGCCCCCTGGCCTCACGAACCGGGACCGTTTCCCCCATTGGTCTCGGTTCGTGACCGAACCGGGACTAATGGGCTGGCCGGCCCAAACCGATGCCCTATTTTCTACTAGTGTATGGCTCCTGTCGGTTGCCATACTCATCGACATGCAAGTCGTGATATTCTATACAACACATGATCATTTCATACATCACATATATCTCATCATGTAATTGGCCATATCACATCACAACATACCCTGCAAAAACAAGTTAGACGTCCTCTAATTGTTGTTGCATGTTTTACGTGGCTGCTACGGGTATCTAGCAAGAACAATTCTCACCTATGCAAAACCACAACGGTGATACATAAGTTGCTTTTCAACCTTCTCAAGGACTGCCTTTGTCGAATCCGATCCAACTAAAGTAGGAGAAACCGACACCCGCTAGCCATCTATGCAACAAGTTGCAGTTGAGAGAACCGGTCTCTCGTAAGCGTACGAGTAATGTTGGTTCGCGATCCAAATCGCCGAGCGTCCCGCGATCCAATCACGAACCGTCCCGCGAACACATCATGATCCGTCCCGTGAACTCATCACGATCCGTCTCACGATCTTGATCACGATCTGTCCCGCGAACTCATCACGATCCGTTCCGTGATCACATCACGAACCGTCTCGCGATCTCGATCACGGTCCTTCCGATCTAGCGCCGAACGGACGGCACCTCCGCGTTCAGCACACGTGCAGCTTGATGACGATCTCCACCATCTTGATCCAGCAAGAGGAGGTGGAGAGGAGAGAGAGTTCACCGGCAGCGTGACGGCGCTCCGGTGATGGTGGTGGTGGAGCAATTCCGGCAGGGCTTCGCCTAAGCGCTGCAGAAATCCGATCTAGAGGAGAAACTGTGCACCGGTGAAACGGGTAGCACGTGGCCGGAAAATCTGTCCAAAAACCACCCAATCCACTAGTATATATAGGAGGAGAGGAGAGGAGAGGCAGCCAAGGCCTTTGGGTCGGCCGAAATAGGAGGTGGGAGCAATCCTACTTCACCTCCAATCCTAGTTGGAGTAGGATTGCCTCCTATTGGCTGATTTTCCACTTTTTGCTTTAGGACTTTCTCTCCTGCGCCATGGGCCTTTGTGGCTGTTTTCCCAGCCCAATAAGGGCTGGTTATTATTCTCCCACAGCCCATGGACCTCTTGGGGTCGAAGTACCCCTCCCGAAGGTCTCCCGGTACACTACCGGCACTCCTGGTACACTACCGGCACTCCCGGTACACTACCGATGAGCCCGAAACTTTTCCGGAAACCAAACTGGGACTTCCTATATATGAATCTTTACCTCCGGACCATTCCGGAGCTCCTTGTGACGTCCGGGATCTCATCCGGGACTCCGAACAACCTTCGGTCACCACCATACATAACTCTACACTACCGAAACGTCACCGAACCTTAAGTGTGCAGACCCTGCGGGTTCGAGAACTATGTAGACATGACCGAGACACCTCTACGGTCAATAACCAATGGCGGGACCTGGACGTCCACATTGGTTCCTACATATTCTACGAAGATCTTTATCGGTCGAACCTCTATGTCAAGGATTCAGTTAATCCCGTATAACGTCCCCTTTGTTCTTCGGTATGTTACTTGCCCGAGATTCGATCGTCGGTATCTCCATACCTAGTTCAACCTCGTTACTGGCAAGTCTCTTTACTCGTTCCGTAATACAAGATCCCGTGACTAACACTTAGCCACATTGCTTGCAAGGCTTGTTGTGATGTTGTATTACCGAGTGGGCCCTGAGATACCTCTCCATCACACGGAGTAACAAATCCCAGTCTCGATCCATGCCAACTCAACAAACACCATCGGAGATACCTGTAGAGCACCTTTATAGTCACCCAGTTACGTTGCGACGTTTGATACACACAAGGCACTCCTCCGATATCCGTGAGTTGCATGATCTCATGGTCATAGGAACATATACTTGACATGCAGAAAACAGTAGCAATAAACTGACACGATCATATGCTATGTTTGTAGTTTGGGTCTTATCCATCACATCATTCTCCTAATGATGTGATCCCGTTATCAAATGACATCTCATGTCCATGGCTAGGAAACCTTAACCATCCTTTGATCAACGAGCTAGTCCATTAGAGGCATACTAGGGACATGGTTTTGTCTATGTATCCACACATGCATTTAAGTCTCCGATCAATACAGTTATAGCATGGATAATAAACGATTATCATGAACAAGGAAATATGATAATAACTAATTTATTATTGCCTCTAGGGCATATTTCCAACAGTCTCCCACTTGCACTAGAGTCAATAATCTAGTTCACATCACCATGTGATTCGCATTGTTATGAATCTAACACCCAATGAGTTTTGGGGCTCGATCATGCTTTGCATGTGAGAGAGGTCTTATAGTCAACGGGTCTGCGATATTCAGATCCGTGTGTACTTTGCAAATCTCTATGTCAAACCGTAATCACTGCTACCACACTCCACTTGGTACTATTTCCAAATGGCTGCTCCACTATACGTATCCAGATTGCTACTACTAGTCATCCGGATAGGTGTTAAAGCTTGCATCGACGTAACTCTTTACGACGAACTCTTTATCACCTCCATAATCAAGAAACATTTCCTTAGTCCTCTGGTTACTAAGGATAATTCCGACCGCTGTCCAGTGATCCACTCCTGGACCACTCTTGTACCCCTTGACAGACTCGTGGCAAGGCACACATAGGTGCGGTACACAGCATGGCATAATATAGAGCCTATGGCTAAGGCATAGGGGACGACATTCATCCTTTCTCTTTCTTCTGCCGTTGTCGAGCTTTGAGTCTCACTCAACTTCACACCTTACAAATCAGACGAGAACTATTTCTCTGGCTGATCCATTTTGAACTCTTTCAAAATCTTGTCAAGGTATGCACTCATTGAAAGTCTCATCAAGCATCTTGATCTATCTCTATAGATTTTGATGCTCAACAATTAGGTAGCTTTATCCAGGTCTTCCTTAGAAAAACACTTTTCAAACAACCTTTTATGCCTTCCAGAAATTCTACATTATTTCCGATCAACAATATGTCAACCACATATACTTATCAGAAACTCTATAGTGCTCCCACTCACTTTATTGCAAATACAAGTTTCTCGTAAACTTTGTATAAACATCAAAAACTTTGATCACCTCATCAAAGTGTATATTCCAACTCCGAGATGCTTGCTTCAGTCCATGGAAGGATCACCAAAGCTTGCACACCTTTTAGCATCCTTAGGGCTGACAAAACCTTCTGGTTGTATCACATACAACCTTTCCTCAAGTAAACCGTTAAGGAAATGATGTTTTGACATCCATCTGTCAGATTTCATAATTGAAAACGCAGCAACTGCTAACATAATTCCAACAGACTTTAGCACCACTACGAGTGAGAAAATCTCATCGTAGTCAACTCCTTGAACTTGTCACAAACAACTTTGCAACAAGTCGAGCTTTACAAATGGTGATATTTACCATCAGCGTCTGTCTTCATTTTTAAAGATCCATTTGTACTCAACGACCTGCCGTCCAACGAGCAAGTCTACCAAAGTCTATACTTGGTTTTCATACATGGATCCTATCTCGGATTTCATGGTCTCATCCATTTGTCGGAATCCGGGCCCATCATCGCTTCTCCATAGCTCGTAGGTTCATCGCTGTCCAACAACATGACCTTTAAGACAGGGTTGTTGTACCACTCAAGAGCAGTACACGTCCTTGTCGACCTACGAGGTTCGATAGTAACTTGATCCGAAGCTTCATGATCATCATCATTAACTTCTTTCTTCAACTAACATAGGCTTCACAGAAACAACTTTCTGCGCTGCGCTACTCTGATTGAAACAAGGTTCAATAACCTCATCAAGTTCTATCTTCCTCCCACTCAATTCTTTCGAGGGAAACCTTTTCTCAGGAAAGGATCCATTCCAGCAACAAACACTTTGCACTCGGATCTGAGATAGAAGGTATACCCAACTGTTCTTGGCGTATTCTATGAAGATGCATTTGTCCGCTTTGGGTTTGAGCTCATTAGGTGAAAACATTTTCCACACAAGCTTCGCAGCCCCAAACATCAAGAAATGACAGCTTTAGGTTTCTATCAAACCATAATTCACACGGTGTCATCTCAACGGATTTAGATGGTGCCCTATTTTAAAGTGAATGCGGTTGTCTCTAATGCATAACCCTAAAACGATAGTATTAAAACGATAAGAGACATCATAGTATGTGCTATATCAAATAAGGCATGACTACGACGTTCGGACACACCATCACACTATGGTGTTCCAGGTGGCGTGAGTTGTGAAACAACTTTCACATTGTCTAAATTTGTATGCCAAACTCGTAACCCAGATATTCACCTCCACGATCATATCGCAGAAATTTTTATCTTCTTGTCACGATGATCTTTAAACTTCACTCTGAACTTTGCTTTGAACCTTTCAAACAATTCAGACTTGTGTTTCATTAAGTAAATATACACTATATCTACTCAAATCATCAGTGAAGGTAAGAAAACAATGATATTCACTGCAAGCTATAAACACTCATTGGATCGTATACATCAACATGCATTGTTTCCAATAAGTCACTTGCCCGTTTCATCAAGCCAGAAAACGGGGTTTAGTCATCTTACCAAAAGGCATGGTCCGCATGTCTCAACCGATTCAAAATCGAATGAGTCCAAAGATCCATCAACATGGAGTTTCTTCATGCGCTTTATACCAATATGACATTTAGCGGCAGTGCCACAAGTATGTGGTACTATCATTATTAACTTTGCATCTTTTGGCATCATTGTTATGAACATGTGTATTACTATGATCAAGATTCAATGAACCACACTTACTAGGTGCATGACCATTGAAGGTATTTATTCATGTAAGCAGAATAACCATTATTCTCTAACTTGAATGAATAACCGTGTTGCAATAAACATGATCTAATCACGTTCATGCTTCAATGCAAAACACCAAATAAAATTTAGGTTCGTCACTAATCCCGAAGGTAGAGAGAGCGTGCGATGTTTGATCATATCAACCTTGGAAACATTTCCAACACACATCGTCACCTCACACTTAGCTAGTTCTCCATTTATTCCGTAGCTTTTATTTCGAGCAACCGAACCGGTATCCAATACCCAGGTGCTACTAGGAGTACTAGCAAGGTACACATCAATAACATGCATATCAAATATACTTTTGTCGACTTAGCCAGCCTTCTTATCTACCATGTATCCAGGGTTGTTCCGCTTCAGTGACCGTTCTCCTCATAATGGAAGCACTCAGTCTCGGGTTTAGGTTCAACTTTGGGCTGCTTCACTGGAGCAGCAACTGACTTGCCATCCATGAAGTTTCCCTACTTGCCCTTGCCCTTCTCGAAACTAGTGGTTTTTACTAACCATCAACACTTTGATGCTCCTTTTTGACTTCTACCTTCGCGGTGTCAAAACATCGCGAGAAGCTCAGGAATCATTTCTATCCCTGGCAATTTATAGTTCATCACCAAGTTCTAGTAGCTTAGTGATAGTGACTTGGAGAACTATATCAATCACTATCTTATCTGGAAGATCAACTCCCACTCGATTCAAGCGATTGTGGCACCTAGACAATCTAAGCACATGCTCAACTATTGAGCTATTCTCTTTCGTCTTGCAAGCAAAGAATCTTTGTTTGAGATCTCATATCTCATAACACGGGCACGAGCCTGAGATCACAATCTCAGCTCTTAGAACATCTCGTATGTTCCGTGACGTTCAAAACGTCTTGGAGCCTCAATTCTAAGTCGTAATGCATGACGCACTAAACTATCAAGTAGTCATCAGAACGTGCCTGTCAGATGTTCACAACATCTACAGACGACGCTAGAGGGGGTGGCGTACCGAACGGTGCATTAAGGACATAAGCCTTCTGTGCAGCAATGAGGACAATCCTCATATCACGGACCCAGTCCGCAATATTGCTACCATCATCTTTCAACTCTATTTCTCTAGGAACATATAAAAACACACGGGAGCTACAGTGCGAGCTAGTAATCTACAACATAATTTGCAAAGACACTACTGACTATGTTCATGATAATGAGTTCAATTAATCATATTACTTAAGAACTCCCACTCAAATTGACATCCCTCAGGTCATCTGAGTGTCACATGATCCAAATTCACCAACTCGAGTCCGATCATCACGTGAGTTGAGGTGGCTTCAATGGTGAACATCATTATGTTGATCATATCTACTATATGACTCATGCTTGACCTTTCGGTCTCTTGTGTTCCGAGGCCATGTCTGTACATGCTAGGCTCGTCAAGTTTAACCCGAGTGTTCCGCATGTGCAAATCTGTCTTGCACCCGTTGTATGTGAACGTAGAGTCTATCACACCCGATCATCACGTGGTGTCTCAACACGACGAACTTTCGCAACGGTGCACACTTGGGGAGAACACAATTTATCTTGAAATTAAGTGAGGGATCACCTTATAATGCTACCGTCGTCCTAAGCAAAACAAGGTGCATAAAAGGATTAACATCTCATGCAATTCATAAGTGACATGATATGGCCATCAACTTGTGTTTAAGATCTCCATCTTCGAAACACCGGCATGATCTCCATCGTCACCGGCACGACACCATGATCTCCATCAACGTGTCGCCATCGGGGTTGTCACGCCCTGCATGCTTCTACTACTATTGCTACCGTAGCGATAAAGTAAAGCATTACATAGCGCTTTAATGATTGACACGCAGGTCATACAATAATTAAAGACAACCCTATGGCTCCTGCCGGTTGCCGTAATCACCGACATGCAAGTCGTGATAATCTATACATCACATGATCATCTCATACATCACATATATCTCATCATGTAATTGGCCATATCATATCACAACATACCCTGCAAAAACAAGTTAGACGTCCTCTAATTGTTGTTGCATGTTTTACGTGGCTGCTACGGGTATCTAGCAAGAACAATTCTCACCTACGCAAAACCACAACGGTGATACACTAGTTTGCTTTTCAACCTTCTCAAGGACCGCCTTTGTCGGATCCGATCCAACTAGAGTAAGAGAAACTGTCACCCACAAGCCAGCTAAGCAACAAGTTGCATCGCAGGAACCGGTCTCTCGTAAGCGTACGAGTAATGTTGGTCCGGGCCGCTTCATCTCACAATACCGCTGAACCAAAATCCGACCAAGGGAGGAAGCAATCTAAGCATCAACGCCCACAAACCTTTTGTGTTCTACTCGAGATCTCATCGAACCATCAACCTAGCTCATGATGCCACTGTTGGGGAACGTCGCATGGGAAACAAAATTTTCCTACGCACACGCAAACCTATCCATGGTGATGAGCATCTACGAGAGGGAGAGTGGATCTACGTACCCTTGTAGATCGCTAAGCGGGAAGCGTTAAGAAACGCGGTTGGTGTAGTCGAACTTCTTCGCGATCCAAATCGCCGAGCGTCCCGCGATCCAATCACGAACCGTCCCGCGAACACATCATGATCCGTCCCGTGAACTCATCACGATCCGTCTCACGATCTTGATCACGATCTGTCCCGCGAACTCATCACGATCCGTTCCGTGATCACATCACGAACCGTCTCGCGATCTCGATCACGGTCCTTCCGATCTAGCGCCGAACGGACGGCACCTCCGCGTTCAGCACACGTGCAGCTTGATGACGATCTCCACCATCTTGATCCAGCAAGAGGAGGTGGAGAGGAGAGAGAGTTCACCGGCAGCGTGACGGCGCTCCGGTGATGGTGGTGGTGGAGCAATTCCGGCAGGGCTTCGCCTAAGCGCTGCAGAAATCCGATCTAGAGGAGAAACTGTGCACCGGTGAAACGGGTAGCACGTGGCCGGAAAATCTGTCCAAAAACCACCCAATCCACTAGTATATATAGGAGGAGAGGAGAGGAGAGGCAGCCAAGGCCTTTGGGTCGGCCGAAATAGGAGGTGGGAGCAATCCTACTTCACCTCCAATCCTAGTTGGAGTAGGATTGCCTCCTATTGGCTGATTTTCCACTTTTTGCTTTAGGACTTTCTCTCCTGCGCCATGGGCCTTTGTGGCTGTTTTCCCAGCCCAATAAGGGCTGGTTATTATTCTCCCACAGCCCATGGACCTCTTGGGGTCGAAGTACCCCTCCCGAAGGTCTCCCGGTACACTACCGGCACTCCTGGTACACTACCGGCACTCCCGGTACACTACCGATGAGCCCGAAACTTTTCCGGAAACCAAACTGGGACTTCCTATATATGAATCTTTACCTCCGGACCATTCCGGAGCTCCTTGTGACGTCCGGGATCTCATCCGGGACTCCGAACAACCTTCGGTCACCACCATACATAACTCTACACTACCGAAACGTCACCGAACCTTAAGTGTGCAGACCCTGCGGGTTCGAGAACTATGTAGACATGACCGAGACACCTCTACGGTCAATAACCAATGGCGGGACCTGGACGTCCACATTGGTTCCTACATATTCTACGAAGATCTTTATCGGTCGAACCTCTATGTCAAGGATTCAGTTAATCCCGTATAACGTCCCCTTTGTTCTTCGGTATGTTACTTGCCCGAGATTCGATCGTCGGTATCTCCATACCTAGTTCAACCTCGTTACTGGCAAGTCTCTTTACTCGTTCCGTAATACAAGATCCCGTGACTAACACTTAGCCACATTGCTTGCAAGGCTTGTTGTGATGTTGTATTACCGAGTGGGCCCTGAGATACCTCTCCATCACACGGAGTAACAAATCCCAGTCTCGATCCATGCCAACTCAACAAACACCATCGGAGATACCTGTAGAGCACCTTTATAGTCACCCAGTTACGTTGCGACGTTTGATACACACAAGGCACTCCTCCGATATCCGTGAGTTGCATGATCTCATGGTCATAGGAACATATACTTGACATGCAGAAAACAGTAGCAATAAACTGACACGATCATATGCTATGTTTGTAGTTTGGGTCTTATCCATCACATCATTCTCCTAATGATGTGATCCCGTTATCAAATGACATCTCATGTCCATGGCTAGGAAACCTTAACCATCCTTTGATCAACGAGCTAGTCCATTAGAGGCATACTAGGGACATGGTTTTGTCTATGTATCCACACATGCATTTAAGTCTCCGATCAATACAGTTATAGCATGGATAATAAACGATTATCATGAACAAGGAAATATGATAATAACTAATTTATTATTGCCTCTAGGGCATATTTCCAACACGAACGTCTTCGCGATCCAAATCGCCGAGGGTCCCGCGATCCAATCACGATCCGTCCCGATCAAGCACCGAACAGACGGCGCCTCCGCGTTCAGCACACGTATAGCTCGATGACGATCTCCGCCTTCTTGATCCAGCAAGAGGGAGCGGAGAGGTAGATGAGTTTTCCGACAACATGACGGTGCCGCGGCGATGGTGGTGGAGCAATTCCGGCAGGGCTTTGCCTAAGCACTGCAGAAAACCGATCTAGAGGAGAAACTATGCACTAGAGGAACGGGTAGCACGTGGCTGAAAATCTAGTGCAAAACCCCTAACACCTCTAGTATATATAAGAGGAAAAGAGGGGGAGGCTTGGCCCTCAAGGGGACAGCCCTAGGCTTCGGCCGAACCAAGGAGGAGAGGAGGATTCCTCCTCCAATCCTAGTAGGACTAGGACTCCTTCCTTTTTTTTTGCCTTTTTGCCTTTTTTCCACCTTTTCTCTTCGGGCTTTTCTTTCCCAGCCGCATGGGCCTTGTGTGGGACTTCCACCAGCCCACTAAGGGCTGGTATTCACTCTCCCACAGCCCATGTAGTCTCTTGGGTCGAAATACCCCTCCCGATGGTCTCCCGATACACTACCAGCACTCCCGGTACACTACCGATGAGCCCGAAACTTTTCCGACGACCAAAATAGGACTTCTTGTATATCAATCTTTACCTCCGGACCATTACGGAGCTCCTCGTGACTTCCGGGATCTCATTTGGGACTCCGAACAACCTTCGGTCACCACCATACATAACTCTATACTACCGAAACGTCACCGAACCTTAAGTGTGCAGACCCTGCGGGTTCGAGAACTATGTAGACATGACCGAGACACCACTACGGTAAATAACCAATAGCGGGACCTGGATGCCCATATTGGTTCCTACATATTCTACGAAGATCTTTATCGGTCGAACCTCTATGTCAAGGATTCAGTTAACCCCGTATGATGTTCCCTTTGTTCTTCGGTATGTTACTTGCCCGAGATCCGATCGTCGGTATATCCATACCTAGTTCAACCTCGTTACCGGCAAGTCTCTTTACTCGTTCTGTAATACAAGATCCCGTGACTAACACTTAGTCACATTGCTTGCAAGGCTTATTGTGATGTTGTATTACCGAGTGGGCCCTGAGATACCTCTCCGTCACACGGAGTAACAAATCCCAATCTTGATCCATGCCAACCCAACAGACACTCTCGGAGATACCTGTAGAGCACCTTTATAGTCACCTAGTTACGTTGCGACGTTTGATACACACAAGGTACTCCTTCGGTGTCAGTGAGTTGCATGATCTCATGGTCATAGGAACATATACTTGACATGCAGAAAACAGTAGCAATAAACTGACACGATCATGTGCTACGTTTGTAGTTTGGGTCTTGTCCATCACATCATTCTCCTAATGATGTGATCCCGTTATCAAATGACATCTCACGTCAATGGCTAGGAAACCTTGACCACCTTTGATTAACGAGCTAGTCTACTAGAGGCATACTAGGGACAAAGTGTTGTCTACTTATCCACACATGTAATGTGTTTCCAATCAATACAATTATAGCATGGATAATAAGCAATTATCATGAACAAGAAAATATAATAATAAACACTTTATTTATTGCCTCTAGGGCATATTTCCAACAGGCGTCGGGTGAGCTCGCCTGGCCATGGCCTTGGGGCTGGCTCGCCGACGGCCATTGGTAGTCTGAGAGTCGTGTCCCCTCCAGTCCACTGGGTATCGGCAAGGAACGCAGGTGTGGATGCCTCCTACGGTGGAGGCGTCTACCTAGACTTGGGGACTGATGTCGGGCTTGGAGTTGATGGACTGGCATCGATCTTCCTACGGTGGTTGGTTGGGTGTGACGTGAGGTGCGCGACCGACGGTATTTTGCGACAGGGATGCCGGGGCGGCGACTCCGGATGGCGGGTCGCATGTTTGCTCTCCGGCGGGCAGCATTGCGATGATGGTGGCTCCCTTCCCGGGTTGTGAGGGCAACGGGAGGTGGGATGGCAGGTAGCTCGGACGTGCTTTCTCTCCCGACAAGGTGGCGTCCTGATACGGATATGGGGATCTAACATCGTCATGCTCCTCTTGGTGGCCTCATAGTGACATGGGTGAGTTGCTGAGCGAAAGCCCCGTGCCTTGGCGCCAGCGACGGCGACACCAGTGGGTGTCGTGCTCTTCCTAAAGACGTCGTTGCGGTTCTTCTCCTCGTATCAGGGCTCCGGTTGAAGACCTTTATCCGTTGGACTCGACGGCGGTGGCGCTCTGCGTCGTTTTCCCTCTCGAGGGCGTTGTCGTGGAGCCTAGGTTTGCTAGGTCGTAGCATGGGGGTGCTTAGCTTGCCTGGTGTGTGTTACCGGTTACATAGTCGAGTGTGCTCTACGTGTGCTGGGTATCTCAGGATCGGCTTTGTAAGAGGGCTTCCTCGCCATTCTATATCGCTTGTCCGTGTACTTCTGTGGTTGTTGCTTTATATATAAAGTAGGGCGAAAGCTTGTTTCGAGGTGTCAACCAAGCCAAAGAACTAAGCTTTATAGGCCAATGCCTCGGAATACAAGGCATCATTAGTTAGTTTTCATGAGATAGTGTCAACCCCATCAAGTTGAGCTGAACAACCGAGTTTTTTTCACAAAGGTTGACGAACTGAGCGAGCTGGCTAGCGAAGAAGATATCAACAATATTTACTTTGGAGACCCAGAAGTTGTTGTGTAAAGCCTTATTGACCGAGCATTCCTTTCTTTTGGAAATTTCAAATATCTTTGAAGCTATGTCTCTGGGCCAAACACCATCAAGCCAAGCAGATTCCCAAAAAGAGGCACGAAGGTCATCTCCAACTAAAACCTTGGTGACAGTCGCAAAAATGTCTTTATCTCTCTTATCGCAAGGGTTTCCCATCGCACCCAAGGCTTCACCAGGTCCATCGGTTCTGCCCAAAGCCAACGTATGCGGAGAGCGAACGCAAATTTCTCGAGATTTAAGATGTCAAGTCCACCATACTCTTTTTATTCAGTCCATATATATAGTGAATTGTGTCTATACAACATTTCAAATGTTAGCACTGAGATGTTTACTTTAATGCCATCTATGTTATTTCTTTTCTTTAAAGAGTATATGTATATATTTCTAAGCATTTATAGAATATAAAAATTCCCACAACAAAGCGTGGGGTATCTCCTAGTTTCAATACTGCGTGCAACTAGTGATTTCCTCAACTGAATGACTACTCATTATTCAACCACCAAAGTTTGTGCAATGACCACCTGCTTATGTATACGTACGTATTATATATGGACAAAAAGAAAGGATAGAGAGACCGAAACTCAAAATGCGGCGAGCTCGATCAGCCGCCGCCGCCGCTCCGGCCGGCCGGCCGGCCGGCCGGCCGGCACGGCCAATTAGACTATAGTTACGTTCCTGTCCTCGCAGACCCGCCGTCGCGTGGTACTACTCCCACTTCCTTGGGTCGGTGATGTTGATCTTCCAGTGCTGGTCGGCGTAGCCGATCTCCTGGGCGACGTGCCTGTCCCACGCGATCTCGATCTTCCTCCGCTCCGACAGTGCGCACGGCCCCCGCATCACCTCCCCCATCTGGTCGTACACCTGCCACCACCGGCGGTGCGCCTCGTCGCTGGCGTACACGCGCTGGTCGTCGATGTTCCAGTTGCAGTCGTAGTCCCTGTAGCACCGCCACGGCTTGAGCCCGAGGTAGTGGATGGACCACACCTCCGCCGGCTCCGCCCTGAACAGCCGCTCCTTGAGCGCCCGCTCACCGGTGGTGTTGGCCCAGAAGTTCTTGAGGTAGTTCACCCGGCGCGGCAGCCGGTGCCACCACACGAACACCTCGTTCAGGTACCCCTGGTCGCCGCCGTTGTAGGACCGGATGGTGCGCCGCCCGCGGACCAGCGCCTCGAACGTGCACGCCGACGGCTCGATGACCATGATCCCGGAGTTGAAGAGGGAGCCGTCGTTGCCCACCGCGGAGATCTGCGGGAACCGGAAGAGCGCGTCGAGGGAGCGGAGGACCAGGATGTCGGCGTCGATGAAGACGACGCGGAAGTACTCCGTCAGCTGCCACAGCCGGAACTTGCTGTAGTTGTACTCGTTGTAGGAGCCCCGCTCCGCGCGAGGGTTGCGGATGCGCCGGATCCTGCGCGGGATCCAGCCGGCGGCGACCAGCGCGCGGAGGGCCGGCTTGGACACGGTGTGGTCGTGGAGGAGGACCATGTCGCGGGTGGAGCCCGACCGCCGGATGCTCTGCGCCAGCACGATGGCGCCGCACAGGTACCTGTCCGACGAGTGCAGCACCGTCGCATAAGCCTCGCGTCGCGGGTTGCCGGCGGTCACCGCCGTCACGTCCGACGCGTTGAACACCTCGTGGATGCCTGTGCACGTACGTACGGTTGCAGTGCATGGTTAGTTGATTTACGGAACGTGGCAAGAAGAAGAAAAAAGTGGAACATATGGACCCTCTGATCTTCGTTTCTTATCTTAAAGTTTAGTCGGGCATTTTTAATACCCCGCGCTAAGAAACGGTCTAGATTGAAGTTGATCTAGGATTGTCCTAAGCCAAACTTTTTTAAGTTTGAGCAAGTCCATACAAAACCCCACAAAAATCAACAACA
The DNA here is from genome assembly GCA_022496015.1 of Hordeum marinum. Lineage (NCBI taxonomy): Eukaryota > Viridiplantae > Streptophyta > Magnoliopsida > Poales > Poaceae > Hordeum > Hordeum marinum. Next base: position 459,995,635 of record CM039675.1, on the reverse strand, counting down.
TCAACATCAAGTATGTATAATATGAAACCTCTCTCATAATAAGGAATATAATGAATCAAATCTGGTTTTGTAGATCTTTATATACTTTATATCATATCATCATATCATCGTGCAAATCGTTTTCGATGTTGGAAACAGAAAAGAGAACCTCATGTCTATTGAACTTGGTTTCGATACTCGGGAGACCAATAATTTCTAGTGCTAGAGTTAAGGGACAAATTCTGAACTTTAGTAATACTCGTGGTATCAAATGTACACCTTTTCTTCTCTTAACCATAAGTGAGTTGTACACCCACGTGCACATGTGCAATTTCAGAACGCCATCCATCAACCAGAGCCTAGCTTGAAACAAACTGCAAGCCAGTGCCGGGCATTGGGGAGGTCAAAACCACCACCACCACCAACGTACAAAAAGAGGATCGAATTATATATATGTAACCAACGGTACTTTTGCGTTGGTTTTTCGACGTTGCGTACGTTTGGCCATCCGTCGGTCGACCCATCCACTCCACCGCGTAGCTAGAGTGTAGTAGCATGCAATGCAAGTCCTATATATCACCTGGCCTTGGCGCACGCACAAGCTAGCCACCCAGCTAATCGGACAAGCTGTCACACCAACCGGTTCTAAGTTTAATCTGACGCGTCGACGGTGTCGTGTCGATCCATGGACGCACACATCCGCCGCCACAGTGCTCACCTCGACCGAGGCCGGCCGGGGAGAGACTCGCGACCAGAAGCGTTGGGTGCAGAGGCCCCAGCAGCCGGTCATTTCTCAAGCTTGGCTTCAAATTTTCATGTCTTCTTCTTCTTCTTCTTACCATGTTCACTGACCAGGAGTCGGGACCTGAAGCAATGAATGAAGTGCCATCCTTTTCCCACGATCTTGTCTTAGCAATAGGAAGAGGACACAGTGAAGTGATCGGATGAGTTGGGAATGGCTAGCTAGCTTGGGATGGAGTCACACCTACCTAGATCTATCACCATCTAATATCTGCTTGCTGTGAGGACAGATCTTGGGTCACTTTTGGGCCGCACTGGTGACACGACGCTGATGGCTCCATGATTACCAACAGAAGTTTCCGTTCCGATGTGGGGATATATGCTTTTCAATCGTGCTGATAAATGCTCTAGTAGCTAGGTAGGAGTAGTACTAGGATATAAGGCTAGCTAGAATGTGTAGGACTAACGTGGAACGCATGTATATGGTACTCCGTACTTGGGAACCAATTTAACGGTTGCATATAAAAAACGTACGGCCATATGTGCGGTTGCCAAAACAGACGGTACCGTAGAGGCTAGTATATGTTCTTGTGTGCACCCTGACCCTGATAATCAGGACACACAAGTTAATTACTTTGTACCATGATGAGAATGGAGTAGTCATCACGCGGTGTGATGAGTAAGCTGATTAAGCCGGTGATTGGATCAGATCAGATGCTTAAGTTTGTTGGGAATGGGGGCTACGGAGCATTGTTTTTCAGCACCAAGGACAGTGCAGGGATGATAGGAATCGATGCATTATTATCAGGCCATATATCAGCTCGATCGTACTACGCAGCATGCATTTCCCGACCGGATTCCTATAGATAGATAGATGTTCTTCCAGACGGCTTGTCCCACGCACAGATGCCCAATTGATTAACTGGTCGATCTGGTCCCTCCGATCATACTATATCGCAATTACGAAGTCCAGGCAAAAAAAAAAAAAGCTTGATTATGCGCTAGCTGTATCGTCGATCGCCTCAATTGCATTAGGTGGAGTGTTATGTCCTTATAACACAGCTGTGTTACACACACCCAGACGTACGGCGGATCCGATGCTAATCCCTTTTTTTTCGACATCTTGCTTTTTGCATGGAGAATATTGTTTTTCGTACTGTCATGTTTTCTCCAAAGACTTGCTTCAGAACTCGATAAAACTTTTTTTAGACACGGTCTGCAGAACACAAACTTTCATTTTAGCACAACATGGGATTGTCTATTCCTAGAGATTGCCTAGATTGTAAGCCAATGGATCCATCTAATGACTGTCCTCTCACCGCTCACTTCATATAGCACTATAAACCCACCGACGAAGTAAATAATTGCATTGAGCGTAATTAACACTAAACTTGCGGTTTTACGTTCATTTTTTAATAGAAAACCCAGTTAAGTGAAATTAGCAAAGCACCAATAAAACACCGGCATGTGTTTTTTTTGGCGAGAACCAATATATGAATATTATGATACTACTATGAAAGTATTTTCGGACAAATCTGCGTGTATGATTTTGGCATTCTTTGCTCTTTTGGCTTTTTGCTCGTGTGGTGTCAATTGGCATTCTTGTAGCATTTCGCCCACATGTGTGCGTTTCCTTTGCTGCATGCCATCTCAGTTTTCTTCCGATTTCTAGAAGAACCATCGCCGTCTTCATATCTCTCTGCCTATCTTCTTACCGCTATCGGTTGTTAGCATGGGTGCAACTGCATGCACGCTTGACTTACATTACATGCAACGGCAACACGACCGACACGATCGATACGAGAGAGCAAAGTACGCGCGTACGTACGGGATCCAAGAAGAAGTTACGACGTACCTGTTGGTCCCCAGAGCGGCAGCGCGAGGTTGCAGGAGCCGACGGGCAGCCGGAGCTTCTCCTCGAGCCGCGGCACGTCGACGCTGTACATCCACCAGTCCCCCTCCCGCCCCACGGACTCGTCGCACCGGAACAGGTCCATCATCGGCTCGCACTCGCTCCGCAGCACCACGCGCACCCTGCCGCGCCCGTCGCGCCGCCCCTTCCGCGCCGCCATCTGCGCCGCCACCAGGTGCACCTGCAGCCTCAACACGTCGCGGTTCCAACCCTGCGCCGTCCGGTTGCACGGCAGCGCCGCCACCACCACGTCCACCTCGCCGTCCTCGTCGTACCGGGAGAAGTCCGGCATGGGGATCTCCGGGCACGACGGCACCCCGTCCTCCTCCTCCTCGTCGATCCACTCCGGGAACAGGTCCGACCACCGGAACACGTCCGACACGCGGTCGAAGTCCACCGCCACCGCGTCGCCCTCCACGCCCAGCGCCAGCAGCTCGTCGCGCCCGATGTTCACCAGGCCCATCCGCAGCCGGCCGCGCAGCTCGTTGAACATGGTCGGCGCGCGCCCCGCGTTCACGATCCGCTCCGTCGCCACCACCTTGTTCGCCGCCGCCGCTGACCTCCCCCCCGGCTGCACGCATGCATGCATGCATTTGGACGCGTTAATTAATTAATCGACAAGGTATGCTCCTCGTCCTCGGTGTCGGTGGCGAGGCGAGGATGGCCGGCCGGTATTAATGTCGTACGGCAAGGCAAGAACCCCACCGGTGGCAGCGGTCGGGACTCACGCTCACGTACCTTACCTTCCGTGAGAGCTGGGACGTGGACGGGCAGGCGTCGCGGAAGGTGCAGCGGACGAGGGACGAGGCGCCGCGGTCGAGGATGTGGGAGTACTTGGGGTGGAGCAGGAGGGCCATGTAGACGAGGAAGAAGAAGGCGAGGAAGGCGGCGTTGAGCTTGACGATGGCCCCGGCCCGCAGCCCGGCCACCGGCGACTTGACCGCCTCACCGGCGCCGGTCTTCATGGTGACCCGGCCTGGCGAAGGCGCACGCTACTAGCTACGGCGCTCTCAGGTATGCCGTACGGTGTCAGTGTGCCTCTGCGGGCGCGCGCGCGGGGGCGGGCGGCGGCGCGGAGGTCGGTCGGTCGGTCGGTGGATGGAGCTGCAGCCTAAGCCAAGACGCCGCTGCATGCGCGGGATATATATGCAGGGAGGGCGCGCCCTGCTCTGTGGGAGGGAGTGGATCGGAGGTGTGAGTGAGCGGGAAGACTGCGGGGCTGGCTGCGGCGGCCAATGGGCGGTGGTTGGGGACGGTGAGCTAGGTGTAGGAGAGGGACGCATGAAAGGACGGGCCCAACGAATTTAGGGGCCACGCGTCATCGGGCTCCATCCGCGATTGAGTTTGGTTTGGTTCGCGCGCGCGCGCGCGATCGCCACTTCTCAGCGAACGAGCTTAGGCAGTGAGTACTTTTGAGTAATCATGACATGACATGCTTCGTTTGTAGGAGTAATATGGACGTGCCTAGATGACAGTCTGACCCCCCCCCCCTCCCCCCTCCAAAATGTTTAGGGTCAGTCGATTTTTTTAAGTAGTTGGATGAAAAATGAACGGCCAGATCTCTTTGTTCAATCTCTAGCCCAAATCTCTTGTTCATCTACTTTCTCAAACCGCCCTACGTACCATCGGCCCAACCGCCTGCACCGACCGCGCCGGGCGGCACTCCCACGTCTGCCTCGTCGCCCCACCCCCACCCCGCAACCGCCACCCACTGCCGTGCTGGCGCTGCCCATGACCATCCCTATAACCCCGACGACTGCTCCTTCCTTCCTTCCCTGCCTCTCGTGAACTTCATCTCCACAAATCGAGTGGCCCAACTTGTAAATTTAGGCGACCTACATATAGCTATTGTGGAGTAATATTTTCCTTTCGCAAGAAATAGGAGTAATATTTGAGCAGGGACCGACAATTCATTAGTCGGCTAACAAAATCAAGTTCAATCGATTTTCACGTGCCTGCCATTGCCATCGATCCACCTGTGGTCACTGACTCCACTATCCCCCCTTCCTGCCCAAGCCACCGCCTACATTGAGCCGATGCCACCCAACCATCCCCTATACTCCCTTCTCCGGCTCGGTGATATCGCAACCAGCTGCGTCGTCCTTGTCTCTGGCCCATTCTCAACAAGCTCTCGCCAGTGACGCCACACACCCAAGTGAAGATGGGGATTACTAGTGCACGATTGCATCGGTGACCGAAACACAACTTCTTGTCTAGGATGAAAATCCATACAACCTTTACTGCCTCCAACAAGTTGACCTTTGCGAAAATTATATTGATTTACCTTTATTGAATTTGAAAATACCCCTTCTCTCTCCGATTGAGTAACTATTTTTGTTCATAAAATCCATAAATAAATAAATTTGACCAATCACTATCAAAATCATATTGCGTCCCTCACACCATTGCGCCATGGTTTTAGAATATGTTTTTAACAAAAAAGGGCCCCAAAGCACACATAAAGCTGCATTACATGAAACATGACATTAATACAACTTACAACAGGACCCAACTAAAAACAAAAACCACAATCGAATCCTAATATTTTAAACAAAGTATCAGGGCATACAAATTTATATTGCAATCCGATCCTGAACAAAAGCTTCCAACTAGGACGAAATCTCTCAACTACCTGGTGCACCACTATCAGTGTAAAATCCTGTAGAGTTCTCTCCTAGTCATACGGCTAGTTGCGGTACCCCTCCAGGGATCTACCAAATTTTACACCAATATCATCGTTGTTGGGGATGAACCACTTGGTTGAAGAACTCGTTGCTGCGTCATTGCCAATTGCGCCAAAAGGAGTGGTAGATGCCTCACAGAAAGCCCAACTGCCTCCCATTTGGCAACCCAACTAGGATGACATAAGCAGACACAGGAGATCCATGTTTCCCCCTTCATCTAGAAGATATTGCATGTAGAGACGCATCGGAGACTGATCATCGACTGCCCAAGCCATCTCCCAAAAGCAAGAGAGCCTCGGCAAGCATCATAGCTCCATAAGGGGCATCATTATAGGTGATCATCGTGATTGAACTAGCATGTTATTTTGTTCGAGATCTTCACGCTCGGCGACCATTGAAGAGTGTCAAGGTCACAAAGTCAGCCTGCATATATATTTGAGATGCCTATGAGCTTATTTAGGGAAGAACAAGTGATAAGACCACCCTCCACCTCTGGATCCGACCTCTATAGCACCATGGATATGATAGTCATGGTTGCTAGCAATCAGGTGCAACTCAACCACAATGATAGCATTCCTCCTACCAGCATAACACCACACCCCCTTGAGGGAACCGAAACCACGATGCTCTTCTATCGGCCTACTCCAACCGCTACACCATGGCAGAGGTAGGGGGAATGTGATAGGCCTCTGACATCAACTATCAATGCAAGAGAACGAAAGGTAAAGAAAAGGGACAAGTTACAATTCTTTGTAGTGGCTATGGCTTTGCACACAAGGAAGCTCTATGCCAAACTATCCTGAAAAATAAAAAGAGAAGTAAAGAAATTTCAGCAAAATAAGAAAAGAAAAAAAGATGTAAAAATGATAAATATCCAGAATCAGACTTAGATAAGTTGAAACTATTTTACAAGGAAGGGAAACTACCAAATTAAGTTCATGAAAACTAAGAAATTCAAGCAAACCCACAAACAATATGTGTACATCCATAAGAAATGAAGATGTGTGGTTAACAACCCAAAGTGGATGCTAGAATTCTTTGCAACCTAGATTACATGGATGCGGACGTGCAAAAAAACTAGAAGATATCCTCCACGTTGCTGTGGGAATGTTTTGCAACATATTTCAATGAGATTTGGTTGTATGAAATATGAATAAGTTATAATATAAGAAGTAAAACTGAAAATACATATAACTTGTTTTGTTTGATTATTGTGTATTTATTAAATATAAATAGCATAATATAATAGAAATTCTTATGCACGTTTGTATGTTGAGATGGGCCTTTTCCCATGCACGTTACATGCTGAGGCGACAAACTTGCATGTTAAGAAAAATATGCTAGCGAGGGTACCTACTTAGATATATAGATCAAGTACATGAAGGGGAGAACCCTTTCACACCTAATGCAAAGGCACCCAACGATAGGGTTTCCCATGTAACCCGCCAGGGTCGCCATCGGTATGTCTCATCTGTGATTTTAGGGTCATGGAGATGTGATGAATTCCGACCCTTACTGGCAGGAGGGCTCTGTTTTTAGGTGTATCTTTTATTTTTGTTAGGGTTTGTGTACTATTTAGAGAAGTGAAGCGACGGCGGCGGCTCCTTGAAGATGGAATAGGGTTCTCTCCATCTAGCCCCCATTTCGGTGATGCTTCTAGCATCGTAGGAGGGTGTGTGGAGGTTTGTCTCCGCCGAATCTCACGACATTTGGTCAACGATGGTCTTTGATGGATCCACTTGGATCCGGTCTTTGTTCGTCTGTGTTTGTGTGTCTAGTGATCGGTTCTTTTCGATCCACACTTCTCTTCATCAACATCGGTTGCTGTCATGGTGCGGTGGTCATGTGGGGCCTTAGCACAACGACTTCTCAGTTGTCTACTATAACAAGGTTTTTGGTTCGGGTGAGGGAAGGGCAATGATAGTGGTGTGTCGTCGGCTCACTCCAATGCTTGTACTCGTACCTAGATGGTCTACGGACCTAAATGTAATTTTTACATGCGGTGTTCTTTCTACTACCTTGACAGTTGATAAATAGATCAAAAGTGTTTTTCACAAAAAAAAGAACAGTAAAATAGAAAAATGTCCTTTTTAGATAAAAAATATATAGAAAGTGATATGAAGGCCATCCAATTATGGTGCATTTGACTATTGCCCATGTTTCCCTTGTATTGCTAATTTTCTTGAATGTGCGTACTGCATAACTTAGTGTTTTTCTTTTCTTTTGTTCTATTGCTTCGCTTGCATTGCAATAATGAATCGAATGACTAATTAACCAATTTAAAGTCGGCCGAAATGTGGCTTGAAGCATGACAAACCCTCCCTACCTTACTGCATACTCCAGTACGCGTCAGTATTAAATCATGCACAGTACGGACGTTTGGGGGAGATGGAGAGGATCGACCGACACAGTTCACAGATAGCCACTCAATTAGTGGTGGGGCGCGACTGATCTTAACCCCCTAATTGTCCACGACATGCACGTCTCTAATCTATGTGGCCGCAACCCGTCAAAAAAATAAATCTATGTGGCCGCAAGCGCAACGGAACATCCGTATGCACGGCCATCTCCACCCGTAGCCATCACAATTAAAAACTAATCCATCCTCATTAATGCGCACACACACGCATATATTATCTCCCTGATAATACAGCGCCCATCCGTCCAGCCAGCCAACCAGCAATGATCGATTGGGAAATGCAACGTTTCATCCGAATCACAGGCTAACTACCAACCTGATATCGATTTGATCGATTTTCTCTCCCTTGCCGTCCAAGGATCCCATGCGCAGATCGTCATGCCAGATGGAAGCGTCTGCATTTTGAACAACGGGCATGCCGAATTGCCGACCCTCTAGCGGTTGGATTCCCAGCGCAAAAGCTAGAGAAGCTTCAGGGTGTCATTTTTAATGTCATCTTTGGGGCCGATGATCTTGGTTCATCTCGGCCGCACTCAACTCAATGATCGATCAACGCGTGCGTGGCCATTGACCGGAGAAGAAAACCATCACTGATCCAAGCGTGCCCGACACAAAAGGGCCTATGCAAGGAATAAAATCGCTCGATCTCCCTTACAATATTGCCGTCTGATCAGCCGCCCCCATCCAGTTCCAGAGCGTGCGTGCAGTCGAGTCGGCCTGTGGACGGACGGAGGATTTGCTTTGCCGGGCCGTACGCCGCGTGGCTTTCACACGTGGAAACAGAGAGATCGATCGGCCGTCGACGCGCAACGAAATGCTTCGGCATTTTAATTGGCGGATGTGTGCGCGCGGAAAAGCAGATGCATTGGTTGGGACGAACGCCTCAGCCGGCGTATTCGTGGGGGTTTCCCGCCCTTTTCGCCTCGGCTTTGGCCTCGTTTTCTACTTTCCTTTCGGTATCCGGCGCCACTTTCAGAAGCTTTACTCCACTCTAATGTACTCCTTCCGTCTCAAATTAAGTAACTCAAAAATGACTTAACTTTATACTAATTCATAGATATACCTACCTATATATATATATGCATGCTTATCTGACACCGGGCCTGCAGGGGAATTACTGATGTTTACGCCTCACCTGCAAAAAGGGTGGCTGGTCAGGTGGTGATCTGGAGAAGAGAACAAGGGGAAGCTGAGGTATGCAGTGCTAGGTAGGTGCTGGCTGGCTGGCTATATGGTCTTGTAAAAAATCGCTTGCACACCAATTTATCCCCTTGCCTTTTCACCCAAGGAGAAGGAATATGTATTGGGTCAAAATTAGCTTCTCTTGCCCTGCACACAATATCCATCACTTGTATATGGTGCTTGATTGTTGCCTAATGTTTCTATATTGGTTTTGTGGCACTGTTCCTGTTCTCTGTTGGTAAGCGAGCATCGTACATGGCCGACAATGTCTTTTGCAAAAGTGTGTATCAAGGAAAAGAACCCTAGCTTATCAGCTTTCTTTTCGTCTTCGTCTTTCGAATGCTAAAGCCTAGCTTGTTTAGTAGCTACCAGGTGGTCTTCAGACTAGTGCTTGATCGAGAGCCTAACATGTCTTATTCACTAGCTTTGTTAATGATTAGTCTACTTAAGCTTGTCTAAAGGACGAAAGGAATCCATTAATCATGTGTTGTTGAAGACATGGCACTGCCTGCATTTGGAATTATTAGGCCGAATGAGTTCCTTTTTAACCGAGAGTTTTTTTTTTAGAAAAGGAAGGTATCCCCGGCCTCTGCATCTGAAAGATGCATACGGCCATTTTATTAATAAGAACTCGTCCAACATAGTCTGAGCTGTTACAGAGTTGTACGATGAAAACGCGATAAATCACGGTGGGTTGGGCAGTCATTCAGATGCCTCTAGAGCTTAGAGCACACGACATTAAAGATTAAACAACAAAAGGTAGATAAAAAGCTGAGTGCACCTCTTGAGAGGAAAAGGAAGATGAAAAGGGTGAGCTTGAGATGGATATATGCGCATATATTCCTGGGAGGGCAGCAGCAGCAGCAGGAGCAACCACGGGGTTGGCTTACAGAGATTACAGAGCCTTGAAGGCAACTCCTTGCCCAAACCTGACCTACCATGGCCGAGCTCGCGATGTGGCTCCATGGCCGATCCATCCGTCCATCCGTCCGTCGCTTGGAGATGACTTCTTTCTTTTTCTCACCAAATCTCGGATGGATTCCTTTGTCGTTCAGTTAAGAAAGCCGGGATGAAAAGCTCGCGCCTGGTTGCATTCATCAAATGGGTGGTGGATGGCGCGCCTGACCTACTGTTCCATGCCTTGGGCTTGGCCAGGAGGGATCGTGATCGGCTCTCTTTGGTAGTGGAGATCTAGCTGTAGGCAGCTCATGCCGCTCATCGCATCTCACCTCACCTGAAGAAGAACATGTAGCATGCAGCAGCACTGCAGCAGTGCACACCACATGTCCGCATTGGTCGCGATTGATTCAGGCGAGAATAATGGTGGCGTAATCAATTTATGTGTTGGTAATTCAGCGCTTGGTTTGCCGAAATGCTTGAACGAATGCCTTGCAATGCTCAAACGATTCTTGTGCCAAAACGGCGGCAGATGGATGGATCGATGTGGGTGCCGCGCTCGGCGGTCGCTGTCGGCATCTTCTCGCGGGGGCCGGCGCGATCTCATGATTACGGCGACGGATGGATGCGGCGAGCCAATCCCATCTCGCCGACGGCGCACCTGCCGCGCTAGCGCTCGAGCCCATCCGGATCCGGGAGCAGCCACCGACCGGCGACTGGTCCAAGCCGGTGTGCGTCGTGGCTAGTGACTAGTGAGATTGGTTTTGAATCGGCTCCTCCGTGGTGCATCGATCGACTGAGGCGCGACGCGGTCGGTCAGCCAATGTGTCGGCGGATCAGGGGCTGGCCGTAGAGTTGCGGTGCTCCTCCTACGCGACTTTACAAAGGGGCCTTGTTTCTCTTCTTTTTCTCCCCACGTTTTTTACAAGTAACACAAATATAAACTACTCCTAGCGACCTAAAACGTATCATATTTTTTTACATAGAGAGTAAAATGCACTTATCAGCAAAAATTAACGTATGCATGTCATACCCTATGAGTAAACCCGGGCATACGTCGGGCCAGGCCGGGCCGGGCTTGTAAAAGCCCGACGTTCTTTTCTCAAGCCCGAGCCTGGCCCCAAGTCCAAAATACAATTTTTTTTCAAGCCCGAGCCCGACCCGAATGTTGTTTTTTAATTGTTTGCACGTGTAAGCCTGGTCCAAAGCCCGAAAGCCCGACTCGAAATCCTTACAAAGAAAAGCCCGAGCCCGGCCCAAACTAGCTTTCGGGCTGGAAAATAAAGCCCGAAAGACCGGCTCAAAATCCTTAAAAAGAAAAGTCCGAGCCCGGCCCAAACTAGCTTTCGGGCTGGAAAATAAAGCCCGAAAGACCGGCTCGAAATCCTTAAAAAGAAAAGCCCGAGCCCGGTCCGAACTAGCTTTCGGGCTGGAAAATAAAGCCCGAAAGCCCGGCTCAAATCCTTAAAAAGAAAAGCCCGAGCCCGTATGAGACCATATGAGCATGTCATACCATATGAGTATCTGCCTCTCAAAGAGACTGAGACGACAAATCTTGCAAATTGATAAAGTGTCCATATATGCCCACTAGTCAGCGGGAACATCGTTCCTCACCGAATAAACACCACCGAATACCTCGAATAAATCCAATAAAATTGCGAGCGTTTATGCCAAGTTTAGAACTTCGATCTGGGACTGGTTTCACGACAAGGAACCTAAAATCTGAGCTACGTACACTCAGTTCACAAAGGTTATTTATCCTACATCCCATATCACTCAATGTGTGTTTGCCTGAGCAGACGACACGAGCGGCTACCAACCTGGTTACTTCATGTCCTTCTCGCTTCTCACGTTTCCCTAGCCGCCAGCAGGCGAAGCGTTGTGACTGACAACAACTACGGGGCTTCGAACTATTCTCCATGCAGCAACATCGACCCATGGCATAGAAGAGCGCGTGAGGGCCAACGACAAACAGAGCAATGGTCTTTGTGTAGTGAGTCAATAGCATAAAACTACTACAATTCATGATATGGTTTAAAAAAATTACCGATTTTTAAGTTTTCGTTGATAACTACCAACTCAAGGGTCGGATGCCTCAAAAGACCCCAAATGCCCGTTATTAAAAAATTAATCATGTTTATGACAGGTCAGGCCCGCACCTAAACGATCCGTCCATTTGACTGCATGTTTGACAAAGCATGTGATACATCAAGATCGTGACATTTCAAGAACACAAAAAATATCAAACACATAGCTACCGATACATACCCTCAGCCCCAAGGGTGAACTACTCCCTCCTCATCATGGACACCGCCGGGATGATGAAGATGGCCTCTGGTGATGATTGCCTCCTCCGGCAGTGTGCCGGAACAGGGCTCTAGATGAGTTTTCTTCGGTGCAGAGGCTTGCGACGGCGAAACATTAAGTTCTAGGTTAACTCCTGGGAGTTTTGGAATTTATAAAAATAATCAGCGTTGGAATCACGCTAAACGGAGCCATGGGGTGGTCTCAAGCCATCAGGACACGCCCGGGGCGTTGGATTGGCACCAACAAGTGCCCCCCCCTCCGGTGGTTTTTCGCTCCGGTATTTATTATTTGCTTCAGAAAAAATCGACAAAAAGTTTCGGGTGATTCCGAGAATATTTATTTTCTACACAAAAAACAACACCACGGTAATTCTGTTAAAAACATCGTAAGTCCGGGTTAGTTCTTAATAAATTATCGATACGTTAAAGACGTATCACTACCTAAGACAAAGAAACAAACATGTAGTATAATATGTCATCATGGTATGTTTGAGTGCTGATAGCAAGGACAATAACTAAATTGTAGAGTAAAATAAGGCATAGGACGAATTTCTAGCAAGATCTATCTATATTGCAGAAGCATTTGTGGTACACTTTGGAAGCTTCATATATATGAAGCATGTAAAAATAACAAGTTAAATCGATTGTTGAAGCAGGATAATGTAAGCAAGAATAAGATGTAAGCACTTGTCTACTAAAAAATGGATAAGAAAAAAAATAAAGCATAGGATTAAAATATTGATGCAAGAAAACTAAAACTCAGAAACATGTTGCGTACAATATCAGAGCCCAAGATAGCGATTTATGAAAAAAGAATTCCGATATAGCTATGTCCAAATTTCGACATAGTAACATAACAGCGTACACGATGAAAATTATAATATTACTGGCAGAGCATGAAGCGTCAACCCAAGATAGCAGATGTAGCTATGCCATTTTTCTTAGATTCGGATTTTTTTTTACTTGGGGGAACATCATTAAGGATTGTTGAATAATAAAGCTAAACAAATGAAGTGTTTGCAGGGACATATCAACACACATAATGCGTAGAAGAAGAAGCATCAGGTTTTATATGTTCACGAAGACTAGGAATTTTCCATTCTTTCCAACAAGTAGCCCATATCCGAAAGCAACCAAATGGATCCAATCAGGATAACCAATTCATGGCAGTAATCTCATGAACACACACAAAACGTACAGAGTAACCTCCCTTACAGAAAACACAACATAAGTTTGAGTAACCTCCACCCAATTTTTCTTCATAGGATGACTTCATATTATCACATAAATACTTCTTCCATCCCATAATATAAAAGCGTTTTTAATACTAGTGTAATGTAAAAAAATACTCTTGTATTATGGGACGGAGAGAATATTATCTTAGGAGCCATGTTTTGGATATTGTCACTGCTTATTACCTGGAACAAATTTCAGCACTGTATGAATCCGAGATGTAGGAAGTTTGTTCAATTTATAGAAAAGAATATACCACATCAGAACTATTTACACATGTTCGTGCAGTAATCTTCAGTTACCTCAGTACAAAATGCCTTCCAATTGATTCTGGGATTGGGCACTCCAAATGAGGGCGGTGGCTTGCATGCCACTTTGGCTACGACATTGATAGTGCAGGGCGGCGCTAGCAGATGGGAGGAGGCGTCAGGGGCGCTCAGGTGCGACACGACGACCCAGGGGAGGGGCATGGTGAGAGGAGGAGGCAGTCGTGGGACGCGGCGGCTCGGTGCCAACGCATGCAATACGCACGCTCTGGCCGCGCTCCGGACACGTGCAGCACATGTTCGAAGAAATGCCACGTCGATCTACAGAGGCCTGATGGTACTGAGAACTTATAGGGTGACGCTCATGGGTATGCTAAGGTTGATAGACATATTGGTTTGGACGATGGATGAGGTTGACAATGACAGCTTGAGTAGTTGCAAAATTCTGTCATGTACATGAGGTGCTCGATGCAATTCAACAGTGCTCTAGGGAGTTTTGTTGAAGATGAAAATTTGGCAGGATGGGGTCTCTTTAGATGTTAGTGAGGATGGTGAAGTTTGTTTTAGGAAATAGGAAACTTGCACTTGCTCTAGCAAGTTTTGCAAAACTTCAGATTTGACACCAAAATTCAGAGAGTTGTTTGGTGGACTTAAAAGATTCTATTGAGGTAGATCTCATGGACTTAAGTGGTTGATTGGAAGGACTACAATATGGAAAAATATCATAATTATTTGAGCAAGGAGAAACAGGGTTGCAGTGCAATGCTCACACCGGACCAGATTCAAAAATTGGATGCCGGGCTCAAACTTTTCAAACTACCATGATGCCTTTTTGCATAAAAGTGTTCTATAGGCATTACATGAGCTATCCTAGTTTTTTTTTGGAATTTTAAAAGTATTATTTAAAATAGTTCTAGTGCAATAGAGGTATTTCAAAGGCTGAAATTGCTATTAAAAGAATTTAATTGGGAAATTTTTTATTATAAAAATATTTCCTAATGAATTTTAAAATTTAATATAAATGATTTTGAAATTTTCCAAAACCACAACACTGCCTAAAAATTTCTACATGAGGGAAAAAATTTAGAAAATAGAAAACAGAAAAAGTAATGAAATCAATTAGGGACCAAATATAAGTTAACCATTTTATTTATGGAAAATTTTGAATTAATGAAAAATGGTTAAAATTTTGGGATGTTACAATTGGTATCACTTTTTAAAAAAAGTTAAAACAATATAAACTTCAGTATAAACACATATTGACGCCGAGACAAACCAGCTGCCCCCCCCCCCCTAGGGCCGATGTGGCATGTTCTTTCGCAAATAAAAACCATTGCATTATATGTAATCACACAAATGCTCTTATTTGCGAAAAAATACTAAACATAATTTATGTCCGTAAAATAACCCGTGCCGCCACCATGATTCAAACCTTGGCTACGCCGAATTTGTCATACATGCAGTAAACTGCGCCACTTGACGGCTTGAGTCCCAATACAGGGTTTAGGTACTTTTATAATGTGAAAGTTAGGCACGTCCTAACCTTTCTTGACTCTTGTTTTTCCAGATTTCTTTTGTCTTTTTTTAGATCTTGGGCATTCTTTGGATTTATTTTTTGCATATTTCTTTTTATATAGGTCTTTTAATAAACGGCATATGTTTTTTCAATATCGTCAGCATATTTTTAATTTACATTGAATTTTTTATTATGTGATATTTTTTCAGATGATTGTATATTGAGAAAATGTTCAATGTATATAACAAAAAAGTTTACATATATTAGAAAACAATGTTCAGTATGTATTTACAAAAGATATCGCATAATATAAAGAAAGTTCAATATATATTAAAAAAATCATGCTATTAACTTTCCACGAGAACGTGGTGGCGCACAACACTATTCCTTGCTGACACCCACAAACTGCGCCGACTAAGCGCTCCTCATGCTCCTCAACTCGGGGCCACAACAATACCATGTCAACACATCACCCTCCCCTCTTTTTCTAACAAACAGAGTGCTGCACCGCTACAGTGTTGCTCACCATAGAGCCAATCACATACTCCCTCCATCCCGAAGTTTAAGACGCATTTTCACACTATGATAGTATCAAAAAACGTCCTCATTTCAAGACGGGGAAGTAGAAAATCACACTAGATCATACATAACTACTTGCTACCAAGAGCGTAGTTCTTCACTGATCTTTAATTCGGGTTTCTCTTGGGATCAGCAAACAGGGCTTTCTTGCCCCAATTCTACAGCTTGTTCATCCGCAGATAATTTCAGTGGTCTTTCATGCCACTTCCGAAATTTATTGGATCCAGCTACATTGCTCACATTCATGTAAAGCTTGATCAAAACAAACAACTTTGGGCCTTGATAACCCACAAACAGGGTAAGATCTGGCTTTCCACATTCAAAGGCACACAACATACAGAGTGCACACGAAGAAGATTGGACAACGATTAATGCAAGAACACAAATGAAGTCTAATTCTGTAAAGGACACAGTAGAGGGGGGAAACATTTAAGCATGGCATTGGTTTTTTTGTGGCAATGGCATTGATCTCCCATATTTTAAGGAGTATAGGTTCTGCCACATCACTTTCTCCCATATTATGAATTGTGCAACTGCTCTTGCCTGCTGCCAAGAACAAAGTTCTTCAGTGATGTTGTCACAGACATCAGGCACGTTCCAGCGACACACTGGCACGCCTTTGTTGAATGTTGGTGCAAGTACTAGCCTTCAAGTTCTCCACAGTTTGTGACCCCTGCCTCTGTACATTTCAGTATTACTCCCTTCGTCCCAAAATAACCGTCTCAAGCTTAGTACAACTTTGTACTGAAGCTAGTACAAAGTTGAGACAGTTATTTTGGGACAGAGGGAGTACATGGCAATAGCTAGTTGAATCTTTCGACCAAACAAGTAGTTCATGTTTGGAAACTAAGGGCAAAAGAAACACCAAACACTTGTGATAAACTAAAGAAGAGGCTGCAACCTTGGCCTCAGAAGTGTAGTGCAGTTTTCATTGCGGAATGGAGAGACCCATTGGCTCAAATCTTATACCTTTTCACTTTCACATCATCGGCACTGCAACTGCAAGTTTGTCAACAGAAACTATCTCCGTTATCATCGCAGCGACAAGATGCAACTGAAAACAAAGTAACAAGAAGGACCAAAAGTATACAAACACTTAAAGAGCAACGAACAACTGCCAGCCATAGGTGCCTCAGATAACCTTACGGAACTTCCACATGATGGAACCTTTGAAGGGGTCCATTTCAGAGCACAAATCAGGATTTCTTGAAGAGGTCCATTTCAGAGCACAAATCAGGATTTCTTGAAGAGGTCCATTTCAGAGCACAAATCAAGATTTTATCATCATCGGCACAAACATTGACTGACTTCAGAGAACAAACTGAGGAAATACCAAACAAACACTTCATAAACCCATAAACCGAAGAACAAACTGCTTACTTCGCCTCGGCAAGATACTGCAGTTTTCATGGCCGAATGGATAGACCCATTGGCTGAAACTGATAACTCTTTTCACTTTCACATCATCAGTTCAGCAAGTTTGCCATCTCAGCTACAGAACAAAGCAGAACAGAAACAGAAAGATCAGAGAAACCATACTGGATCTGAGAACAAGCACAGGAAATTGAAATCGAAGCGCAATGCCAACATCCTTCCTGGAATCCAAAGTCGTGGCATGTACCTGAGGCATCTGTACTACAGAATTGCAGATACTAAAAATTCAGAAGAATAGTTTGTGACCTTGGCCTCAGCAAGAACAATGTGTCGAATGGATAGGTTCCATGCGTCGGCTCACATCATCAGGCCCTATTGGATATGAGCAAGAAAATAAATTTGCACCAAACCTTTTGAAGCATATTTGATGTATATGTATTCAAATACTAATCGAGAGCAGAGCATGCAAGAAACGTAAATTCACATGAATTTAAATCTGACAAAAGAAAACTTAAACTTAAAGCGAACAGGGTATATTCCAGAGATTTAGCGGTCCTTAGATACTTTGAAGAATTGATTTTATCTTGTCATCTGTGCATATAGACAGCACATCTCAAAATCCATCGATGTGTCGTCATTGGCCTAATCAAAATCAAAGGTCCCATCTGAGAACAAAACACTTGAAGAAGATCAATTAAAGTAACAAGCAAATTGCCGCGCCTCGGATCAAAGAGAGGTAGGAAAAGATAACAAGCAAATTGCAAAGAAAAAGCTCCCTAGATATATGGCATTGCCGCACCTCGGATGCTTATAATTTTCTCGTCATTTGTTATTTTATTTATCTGAAAAGCAAGCAATGTCGTCCTCGGCGCACGTCACCGAAATCAAAGAAAGAAACACCTGCGGTACATCGCTACAGTACTAAACCAAAGCCAAAGATTCTTCGCCAACAAGGAAACTACTGCTGTGTCAAGGTAGCCAGAAATTCATCAAAACCAAAGTAAATCGACCATGCATGAATGCATGGCAGTTCAGTCAGTCAGATCCAAGATCAAATAACAGAGACCAAGTAAAAACTACAGGGCCGAATCGGAGTGGGTGAAGATGAAAAGCACAGTTGAACGTACAGCAGCTTTCTAGAAACGCACAGTCTGGCTGGAAGAAACCAACCAAAGCCAAAGTAAAAGCAAAGCGTGCATGGAAGGCCAGCCAGATCCAAGAACCGGAACTTGTCCGAAAAAAATAATAGTTGGACGGCCTCAGATACTTTGAAGAAATTGATTTGCTCTTGTCATCTGTGCATGCATGCATAGCACATCTCCAAAGCCATCGTTGTTTCATCACCGGCTCGGACTCGTAAAAATCAAAGAACGCTTCTTACACAAGAACAAAGGCATGCGGTAAAAAGGAGTCGTGCATCTGGTAAATAATCCGGTTGAACCATCACATGGAAGATGGAATCTCTATGCTCAGTTATGTTTGAGAGAAACCAGAGCACAAATAAGGATTTCATCATCACCGGCACACACACACACACATCCACTTACACACGGGCATACATCAAGATAAACCGAAGAACAGACTGCTTACTTCGCCTGAGCAAGATAGTGCAGTTTCCATGGCCGAATGGATTGACCCATTGGCTGAAATTGATAACTCTTTTTCACTTTCACATCATCGGCTCTGCAAGTTTGTCATCTCGGCTACAAGATAGTATAAACCGAGAACAAAAGGAAACAGAAACAGAAAGAGCAGAGAAACCATATAGTGGATCTAAGAAGAGAGCAAGCAGAGAAACTGAAACCGAAGCATCCTCCCTAGAATCTAAAGTTGTGGCATGGCATGTACCTCAGGGCTGCCCCTCAGCAAGAACAATGTGTATTATCATGGCCGAATGGATAGGCTCTGATTTGAACTGTGTTATTACACATCATCGGGCCCTATTGGATATGAGCAAACAAAAAAAAAATTGCTACAAACCTTTTGAAGCAAATTTTATGTATTCAAATACAATCAAGAGCAGAGCATGCAAGAGATAAATTCAAATGAATATAAATCCAACAAAAGAAAACCAAATTAGAAAGAAGCTCCTGGAAAACTCAAAGCAAACAGGATACATTCAGATGTCAATTCTCTAGAGATCTAGCCGTCCTCAGATACTTTGAAGAGATTGATTCGCTCTTGTCATCTGTACATTTCAGCATTACATGGCAACAACTAGTTGAATCTTTTGATCAAACAAGTCGTTCAGGTTAAGAAACTGAGGGCAAAAGAAACACCAAACAAAACTGAAGAAGAGACTGCAAGCTTGGCCTCAAAAAGTGTAGTGCAGTTTCTTTTTTTTTGACGGTGCTACTGCGTGCCGGCCTGAACCATTTCATTAATAAAAACAGTACATTTACATAGGAAAGGGAGTTGGAGGGAGGGATAGAGTACAAAGTATGTAGGTTATAATCTCTCAGATAAGTGAAACAACATGGTGCACCAATCCCGAAGCAAGAGCATTGGCTGCTCCTTTGAGCATCTGTTAGACCAGAGCATGATATCATCTGCCGCTGAGCGGGCAATGAGGTGGATCGGTTGCAGTTCCCCCCTGAAGACCTTTGCATTTCTTCTTTTCCATATATTCCATAAGATAGCAATGATTATTGTGGAGCGAGTCTTGCTAGCATGGCGAGGACCCCAAAGTTGTGTAAAATCCGTTGGAGGAGAGGCAGACAGGGCTGAGAGCTCTTGCCACAATGGTCTGACATGACTACAAAGAAGGAAAAGGTGTTCTGTTGATTCCGTAGCTGGACAGAACGGGCGGTTGCATGAGTCCGTTAACCCCCTTTTGAAGCGTCATTCGCAGGTGAAAAGTCGATTTTTGCATGAAAGCCAGAGAAAAATTCTGCATTTATTGGGTGCATAGTTCTTCCAAATGACCGACGCAAACGGATCGACGGGTTTGTTGGCCCAAACCGCCTTATATGCCGAGTTGCAAGTTATTGGCTTACCGTCGATACGTCCCATTCGTTTGTCTTGAACCTGCACATTCAAGGAGACAGTTGCCAACAAGGAACGAAGATTATCCAGTTCAATGCCTGCAGCATTAGAGAGTCTCGGAGCCAAGTCTAGCTGCAACTGAGGATTAGTGAGCACGCGTGCAACGGAGGCCGAAGGCCGAAGAGAGTGGGAAAAAATAGCGGGGAAAATTGTTGCAAGATTTTGGGTGTGGTTGGGGGCCCAGAGGTCAAGCCAGAAGGCAGTAGTCATGCCATTTCCAATATGCATCATAGTTATCGATCGAAAGAAATCAATCCCCTTGGCGATGTCTCGCCAAACATAAGATTGAAAAGGGTGAGTGTTGTCAATGTCACGAGAATCCGACCAACCATATTTGGCCGCAAGGTGAGAGCTTCTTGAATATTGGATGTTTGAGTGTAGTTTATTCAAGTGAGAGAGGAGTAAGCAAGAGTTTAAGTGATGCAGAGAAGAAAAACCTAGAACCCCCCCCCCCCCCCCCGAGAGAACGGAGCACACACAAAGTCCCAAGCCACTTTGCACTGACCACCCGACACTTTGTCCTGTCCTGCCCAGAAAAATGCCCGGTAGCGTTTATCGATTTCCTGAACAATGCTCATAGGCAGCAAAAGAGCAGTCATGGCATAGATAGGTAAGGCTCTTAGAACTGCCCGAACCAAGATTGTGCGACCGACAATGGTAAGAAGAACCCCTTGCCAACCTGCCAGACGCCGGTCAATCTTGTCGATGATGAAGAAGAAGTCCTTAATGTTTAGTTTGTGAGTGGACAAAGGCAGACCTAGGTAGGATTGGGGGAAAGAAGCAACCGCGCATCCCATGATAGATGCAAGAGAGGCTGCGAGGCCCGGCTCCACATGAATCGGAGCGAAAGTGCTCTTGTGGAAGTTAATCACCAAACCCGTTGCATTTGAGAACTCAAGCAGGATTGATTTAAGCGTTTGAAGCTGTCCCAGGTCCGCTTGCATAATGATAAGAGTGTCGTCGGCGTATTGAAGCATCGGACATGTGATATTCGAGTCAATGGAGTGGGACAGAAGGCCATTTGAGGATGCCTGTTGAATAAGACGTTGCAGGACATCGACGACAATAATGAAAAGATAGGGAGATGTCGGGTCTCCTTATCGAAGACCCTTTTTGCAAGTAATCCAGGGTCCCGGCTTACCATTAAAAGCACTGCCGATTGACTAGTATGATTGAGATTCTGAATCCAATCACACCATTTCAAAGGAAATCCTTTAGCTTTTAAAATTGCCGCCAGAGCCTCCCATGAAACAGAATCAAAGGCTTTTTGGAAGTCTAATTTTAGGACAATCGCTGATTTTTTACGCTTGAAACAAGTTTGAACAATATCAACAGCGTAAATAAAATTATCAGCGATTCCTCTGCCTTTAATAAAGCCAGATTGATCTTGATGAATAATTGAAGGAATAAGAGGTTGCGTTCTGAACGCAAGACATTTGGAGATGATTTTAATAAGACTGTTGGGGAACGTTGCATGAGAAACGAAAATTTTCCTACGCACACATAGATCTATCCATGGTGATGAGCATCTATGAGAGGGAGAGTGGATATACGTACCCTTGTAGATCGCTAAGCGGGAAGCGTTAAGAAACGCGGTTGGTGTAGTCGAACGTCTTCGCGATCCAAATCGCTGTGCGTCCTGCGATCCAATCATGATCCCTCCCACGATCCAATCACGATCCGTCCCACGAACTTGGTCATCCCTCCTAGCAGCCGCACCACTCGGTCAGGGTGATGAAGATCCGAGGGCGGCGGCGGAGGCGGTGCCAATCTTGAGTCCATGCCGGTAGGGAAGTCACCACCCTCACTACCGGAGTGGTTGTGATCCCCTCCGCCACCGTTGTGTTGGAAATATGCCCTAGAGGCAATAATAAAATAGTTATTATTGTATTTTCTTGTTCATGATAATTGTCTATTGTTCATGCTATAATTGTATTAACCGGAAACCAGAATGCATGTGTGAATACATAGACCACAACGTGTCCCTAGTGAGCCTCTAGTTGACTAGCTCGTTGATCAATAGATGGTCACGGTTTCATGACCATGGACATTGGATGTCGTTGATAACAGGATCACATCATTAGGAGAATGATGTGATGGACACGATCCAATCCTAAGCATAGCACAAGATCGTGTAGTTCGTCTGCTAAAGCTTTTCCAATGTCAAGTATCATTTCCTTAGACCATGAGATTGTGCAACTCCCGGATGCCGTAGGAATGCTTTGGGTGTGCCAAACGTCACAACGTAACTGGGTGGCTATAAAGGTGCACTACGGGTATCTCCAAAAGTGTTTGTTGGGTTGGCACGAATCGAGACTGGGATTTGTCACTCCGTATGACGGAGAGGTATCTCTGGGCCCACTCAGTAAGACATCATCATAATGAGCTCAGTGTGACTAAGGAGTTAGCCACGGGATGATGTGTTACGAAATGAGTGAAGAGACTTGCCGGTCACGAGATTGAACAAGGTATAGAGATACCGACGATCGAATCTCGGGCAAGTATCATACCGATAGACAAAGGGAATTGTATACGGGATTGATTGAATCCCCGACATCTTGGTGTTGGAAATATGCCTTAGAGGCAATAATAAATTAGTTATTATCATATTTCCTTGTTCTAATAATCGTTTATTATCCATGCTATAATTGTATTGATCGGAGACTTAAATGCATGTGTGGATACATAGACAAAACCATGTCCCTAGTATGCCTCTAATAGACTAGCTCGTTGATAAAAGGATGGTTAAGGTTTCCTAGCCATGGACATGAGATGTAATTTGATAATGGCATCACATCATTGGGATAATGATGTGATGGACAAGACCCAAATTACAAACGTAGCATATGATCGTGTCAGTTTATTGCTGTTGTTTTCCTCATGTCAAGTATATGTTCCTATGACCATGAGATCATGCAACTCACAGACACCGGAGGGATGCTTTGTGTGTATCAAACGTCGCAACGTAACTGGGTGACTATAAAGGTGCACTACAGGTATCTCCGAAGGTGTCTGTTGAGTTGGCATGGATCAAGACTGGGATTTGTTACTCTGTGTGACAGAGAGGTATCTCAGGGCCCACTCGGTAATGCAACATCACAACAAGCCTTGCAAGCAATGTGACTAATATGTTAGCCACGGGATCTTGCATTATGGAACGAGTAAAGAGACTTTCCGGTAACGAGGTTGAACTAGGTATGGAGATACCGACGATCGAATCTTGGGCAAGTAACATACCGAAGAACAAAGGGAACGTTATACGGGATTGATTGAATCCTTGACATAGAGGTTCGACCGATGAAGATCTTCGTAGAATATGTAGGAACCAATGTGGACGTCCAGGTCCCGCCATTGGTTATTGGCCGTAGAGGTGTCTCGGTCATGTCTACATAGTTCTCGAACCCGCAGGGTCTGCACACTTAAGGTTCAGTGACGTTTCGGTAGTGTAGAGTTATGTATGGTGGTGACCGAAGGTTGTTCGGAGTCCAGGATGAGATCCCGGATGTCACGAGGAGCTCCGGAATGGTCCGGAGGTAAAGATTCATATATAGGAAGTCCCAGTTTGGTCGCCGGAAAAGTTCCGGGCTCATCGGTAGTGTACCGGGAGTGCCGGTAGTGTACCGGGAGACCACCGGGAGGGGTATTTCGAACCAAGAGGCTTTATGGGCTGTAGGAGGATGAATACCAGCCCTTAGTGGGCTGGTGTAAGTCCTACACAAATCCCATGAGGCTGGGAAGAAAATACCAAAAGGAAAAAGGTGGAAAAAGGCAAAAAAGGGCCAAATAAGGAAGGAGTCCTAATCCTACTAAGGGCTGCCTTTCTGGCAGCCAAGCCTCCTCCTCCTCTCCTCCTATATATACTAGAGTATTTTAGGGTTTTGGCACAAGATTTTCAGCCACGTGCCACCCGTTCCTCTAGTGCATAGTTTCTCCTCTAGATCGGTTTTCTGCGGTGCTTAGGCGAAGCCCTGCTGGAATAACTCCACCACCATCACTGGAGCGCCGTCACGCTGCCGGTGAACTCTTCCTCCTCTCCGCCTCCTCTTGCTGGATCAAGACGGTGGAGATCGTCATCAAGCTACACGTGTGCTGAACGCGGAGGTGCCGTTCGTTCGGTACTAGATCGGAAGGATCGTGATCAAGGCCACGGGACGTTCGTGATCGGATCGCGGGACGGATCGTGACGAGATCGCGGGACGGTTCGTGATTGGTTCGCGGGACGGTTCGTGATTAGATCGCGGGACGCTCGGCGATTTGGACCGCGAAGAAGTACGACTACACCAATCGCGTTTCTCAACGCTTCCTGCTTAGCGATCTACAAGGGTACGTAGATCCACTCTCCCTCTCGTAGATGCTCATCACCATGGATAGGTTTGCGTGTGCGTAGGAAATTTTTTGTTTCCCATGCGACGTTCCCCAACACTTGGTTCATCCGATGAGATCATCGTGGAGCATGTGTGAGCCAACATGGGTATCCAGATCCCGCTGTTGGTTATTGACCGGAGAGGTGTCTCGATCATGTCTACGTGTCTCCCGAACCCGTAGGGTCTACACACTTAAGGTTCGATGACGCTAGGGTTATAGGGAAACGGTATACGTGATTACCGAAGGTTGTTCGGAGTCCCTTATGAGATCCCGGATGTCACGAGGAGCTCTAGAATGGTCCGGAGGTAAAGATTGATATATAGGAAGTCCTATTTTGGTCACCGGAAAGTTTTTGGGCTCATCGGTAGTGTACCGGGAGTGCCGGGAGGGTGCCGGTGGACCCCCGGGAGGGGTGTGATGACCAAAGGATGTTAGAGGAGGTGTACCAGCCCTTATTGGGCTGGCCATGTCCTTCTGGAAAGGCCCATGCGGCTAGGGATAAAGAGATAAGGCTAAAGGAGATTTAAAAGGAAGAGATCCACCTCCCTTTAGGGAGGTGGACTCCTCCCTAGCTTTGGCCGAACCTCTCCTCCTTGTAGGAGGGGCCAAGGAAGCCCTCCCTCTCCCTCCTCCTACATATACTTGAGGTTTTGGCTGTTTTGAGATAAGATTTGATCTCTCTCTCTCTCTCACGGCGCAGCCCTACCTCTCTTCTTCCTCCTCCTCAGTGCTTAGGCGAAGCCCTGCCGGAATACCTTGCTGCTCCACCACCACCACGCCGTCGTGCTGCTGTTGGAGCTCTTCCCCAACCTCTCCCTCCTCCTTGCTGGATCAAGGCGCGGGAGACGTCACCGGGCTATACGTGTGTTGAACGCGGAGGCGCAGTTGTTCGGCGCTTAGATCGGAATCCACCATGATCTGATCGCTTCGAGTATAACTCCACCAACCGTGTTCTTGTAACGCTTCCGCTTAGAAATCTTCAAAGGTATGAAGATGCAATCTCTCCCCACTCGTTGTTGGTTTATTCATAGATAGATCTTGGTGATCGTAGGAAATTTTTGATTTACTACTACGTCTCCCAACAGTGGCATCATGAGCTAGGTCTATGCGTAGAATCTATGCACGAGTAGAACACAAAGTTGTTGTGGGCGTCGATCTTGTTAATTTGCTTACCACTACTAGTCTTATATTTATTCGATGGTATTGTGGGATGAAGCGGCCCGGACCAACTTTACACGTACGCTTATGTGAGACCGGTTCCACCGCCTAACATGCACTTGTTGCATAAGGTGGCTAGCGGGTGTTTGTCTCTCCCACCTTAGTCGGACTGGATTCGATGAAAAGGGTCCTTATGAAGGGTAAATAGCAATTGGCATATCACATTGTGGTTTTGGCGTAGGTAAGAAACGTTCTTGCTAGAAACCTATAGAAGCCACGTAAAAAACTTGCAACTACAAATTAGAGGACGTCTAACTTGTTTTTGCAGCATATGCCTTGTGATGTGATATGGCCAAAGGATGTGATGTGATGCATTGTGATGTATGATATTGATCATGTTCTTGTAATAGGATTCACGACTTGCATGTCGATGAGTATGACAATCGGCAGGAGCCATAGGAGTTGTCTTATTTTATTGTATGACCCGCGTGTCAATCAAGATCGCCATGTAATTACTTTTCTTTATTGCTAAACGTTAGCCATAGTAGTAGAAGTAATAGTTGACGAGGCAACTTCATGAAGACACGATGATGGAGATCATGATGATGGAGATCTTGGTGTCGTGCTGGTGACAGTGATGATCATGGTGCCCCGAAGATGGAGATCATAGGAGCAAGATGATATTGGCCATATCATGTCACTATATTGATTGCATGTGATGTTTATCATGTTTACATCTTATTTGCTTAGAACGATGGTAGTAAATAAGATGATCTCTCAATAAAATTTCAAGAAAGGTGTTCATCCTAACTGTGCACCGTTGCTAAGGATCGTTGTTCCGAAGCACCACGTGATGATCGGGTGTGATAGGTTCTAATGTTCGCATACAACGGGTGTAAGCCAGATTTACACACGCGAAACACTTAGGTTGACTTGACGAGCCTAGCATGTACAAACATGGCCTCGGAACACGAAAGACCGAAAGGTCGAACATGAGTCGTATAGAAGATACGATCAACATGGAGATGTTCACCATGGATGACTAGTCTGTCTTACGTGATGATCGGACACGGGCTAGTTGACGTGGATCATGTATCACTTGGATGACTAGAGAGATGTCTATCTAAGTGGGAGTTCATTAAATAATTTGATTATGTGAACTTAATTATCATGAACTTAGTCTAAAATTGTCGTTACAATCTATATTGTAGATCCAATGGCCAATGCTAATGTCACCCTCAACTTCAACGCGTTCCTAGAGAAAACCAAGCTGAAAGATGATGGAAGCAACTATGCGGACTGGGTCCGTGGTTTGAGGATCATACTCATAGCTTCCAAAAGATTGTATGTTCTTGATGCACCGCTAGGTGGCGCACCCATTTTCCTAGCAGATCAAGACGTCATGAACGCTTGGCAGTCACGCTGCAATGATTTCTCCCTTGTTTAGTGCGGCATGCTTTACAGTTTAGAACCGGGGCTACAAAAGCGTTTTGAGCAACATGGAGCATATGAGATGTTCCAAGAGCTGAAGCTGGTTTTCCAAGCTCATGCCCGGGTCGAGAGATATGATGTCTCTGACAAGTTCTTCAGTTGTAAGATGGAGCAAAACAATTCTGTCAGTGAGCACATACTCAAAATGTCTTGGTTGCACAACCGCTTGACTCAGCTGGGAGTTAATCTCCCGGATGACTCGGTCATTGACAGAATCCTCGAGTCGCTTCCACCTAGCTACAAGAGCTTTGTGATGAACTACAACATGCAGGGTATGGAGAAGTCCATTCCTGAGTTGTAGTCGATGCTGAAATCAGCGGAGGTCGAGATCAAAAAGGAGCATCAAGTGTTGATGGTGAATAAGACCACTAGTTTCAAGAAAGTCAAGGGTAAGAAGAACTTCAAGAAGGAAAACAAAGCTGCTGTCGTGCCTGGTAAGCACGTATCCGGGAAGAAGAACAAGAATAGACCCAAGCCTGAGACTTAGTGCTTTTATTGCAAGGGTACCGGTCACTGGAAGCGGAACTGCCCCAAGTACTTAGCGGATAAGAAGGCCGGCAACGTTAAAGGTATATGTGATATACTTGTTATTGATGTGTACCTAACCAGCGCTCGTAGTAGCTCCTGGGTATTTGATACCGGTGCCGTTGCTCACATTTGTAACTCCAAGCAGGAGTTGTGGAATAAGCGGAGACTAGCAAAGGACGAGGTGACGATGCGCATCGGGAATGGTTCCAAGCTCGATGTGATTGTTGGGTAACGTTGCATGGGAAACAAAAAATTTCCTACGCACATGCAGATCTATCCATGGTGATGAGAATCTACGAGAGGGAGAGTGGATCTATGTACCCTTGTAGATCGCTAAGCGGGAAGCGTTAAGAAACACGGTTGGTGTAGTCAAACGTCTTCGCGATCCAAATCGCCGTGCGTCCCGCGATCCAATCACGATCCGTCCCGCGAACTTGATCACGATCCTTCCGATCTAGCGCTGAACGGATGACACCTCCGCGTTCAGTACACGTACAGCTTGATGACGATCTCCGCCATCTTGATCCAGCAAAAAGGAGCGGAGAGGAAGAAGAGTTCTCCGGCAGCGTGACGGCGCTCCGGCGATGGTGGTGGAGCTATTCCGGCAGGGCTTCGCCTAAGCACTGCAGAAATCCGATCTAGAGGAGAAACTATGGACTAGAGGTAGGGTGTCACTTGGCTGAAAATCTTGTTCAAAAACCCTAAAACCCTCTAGTATATATAGGAGGAGAGGAGGAGGGGAGTCAGCCTTGGCTTCCAAGCCAAGGAGGCTCGGCCGAACCAGGAGGGAGGAGTCCACCTCCTCCACTCCTAGTAGGATTAGGACTCCTTCCTTATTTTGCCTTATTTTGCCTTTTTCCACCTTTTTCCTTTTGGGTTTTTATTCCCAGCCACATGGGCCTTGTGTGGGACTTCCACCAGCCCACTAAGGGCTGGTATTCACTCTCCCACAGCCCATGAAGCCTCTTGGGTCGAAATAACCCTCCCGGTGGTCTTTCGGTACACTACCGACACTCCCGGTACACTACTGATGAGCCCGAAACTTTTTCGGCGACCAAAATAGGACTTCCTATATATCAATATTTACCTACGGACCATTCCGGAGCTCCTCATGACGTCCGGGATCTCATCCGGGACTCCGAACAACCTTCGGTCACCACCATACATAACTCTATACTACCGAAACGTCACCAAACCTTAAGTGTGCAGACCCTGCGGGTTCGAGAACTATGTAGACATGACCGAGACACCTCTACGGTCAATAACTAATAGCAGGACCTGGATGCCCATATTGGTTCCAACATATTCTACAAATATCTTTATTGGTCGAACCTTTATGTCAAGGATTCAGTTAATCCCGTATGATCTTCCCTTTGTTATTCGGTATGTTACTTGCCCGAGATTCGATCGTCGGTATCTCCATACCTAGTTCAACCTTGTTATCGGCAAGTCTCTTTACTCGTTCCGTAATACAAGATCCCATGACTAACACTTAGACACATTGCTTGCAAGGCTCATTGTGATGTTGTATTACCGAGTGGGCCCTGAGATACCTCTCCGTCACACGGAGTAACAGATCCCAGTCTTGATTCATGCCAACTCAACAAACACCCTCGGAGATACCTATAGAGCACCTTTATAGTCACCCAGTTACGTTGCGACGTTTGATACACACAAGGCACTCCTCCGATATCCGTGAGTTGCATGATCTCATGGTCATAGGAACATATACTTGACATGCAGAAAACAATAGCAATAAACTGTCACGATCATATGCTACGTTTGTAGTTTGGGTCTTGTCCATCATATCATTCTCCTAATGATGTGATCCCGTTATCAAATGACATCTCATGTCAATGGCTAGGAAACTTTGACCATCTTTGATCAACGAGCTAGTTCACTAGAGGCATACTAGGGACAGTGTGTTGTTTATTTACCCACACATGTAATGTGTTTCCAATCAATACAATTGTAGCATGGATAATAAACGATTATCATGAACAAGGAAATATTATAATAAACACTTTATTCATTGCCTCGAGGGCATATTTCCAACAATCTCCCACTCGCACTAGAGTCAATAATCTAGTTCACATCACTATGTGATTTACATGGTAATGAATCGAACACCCATGCAGTTCTGGTGTTGATCATGGTTAGTCCTTGGAAGAGGTTTAGTCAACGGGTCTGCAACATTCAGATCCATGTGTACTTTGCAAATATTTATGTCCTTCTCCTCGATGTAATCGCGGATGGAGTTGAAGGGTCGCTTTATGTGTCTAGTCCTCTTGTGAAACCTTGGTTCCTTGGCCAGAGCAATGTCACCAGTGTTGTCACAGAACATGTTCATTGGATTCAGTGCACTGGGCACTACTCCAAGATCTATCATGAACTGCTTCATCCAGACACCTTCCTTCGCCGCCTCCGAGGCTGTAATGTACTCCGCTTCACATGTAGAATCGACTACCACGCTTTGCTTGGAACTGCACCAGCTTAACGCTCCCCCGTTGAGAATAAATACGTATCCGGTTTGCGACTTAGAGTCATCCGGATCAGTGTCAAAGCTTGCATCGACGTAACCCTTTACAACGAGCTCTTCATCACCTCCATAAACGAGAAACATTTCCTTAGTCCTTTTCAGGTACTTAAGGATATTCTTGACCGCTGCCTAGTGCTCCATTCCAGGATCACTTTGAAACCTTCTGGCCATACTTATGGCAAGGCTGACATCGGGTCTTGTGCACAGCATTGCATACATGATAGAGCCTATGGCTGAAGCATAGGGGATGACACTCATCTTTTCTGTATCTTCTGCAGTCACTGGGCATTGAGTCTTACTCAACTTCACACCTTGTAACACAGGCAAGAACCCCTTCTTGGACTGATCCATTTTGAACTTCTTCAAAACTTTATCAAGGTATGTGCTCTGTGAAAGTGCTATTAAGCGTCTCGATCTATCTCTATAGATCTTAATGCCTAATATGAAAGCAGCTTCTCCTAGGTCCTTCATTCAAAAACTCTTGTTCAAATATTCCTTCACGCTTTCCATCATTTCTATATTGTTTCCAATCAATAATATGTCATCCACATAAATGCTATAGAGCTCTCACTCACTTTATTGTAAATACAAGCTTCTCCATAAACTTGTATAAAATCAAACACTTTGATCTCCTCATCAAAATGCTTATTCCAACTCCGAGATGCTTGCACTAGCCCATAAATGGATCGCTGGAGTTTGCAAACTTTGTCAGCATTCTCTGGATCGACAAAACCTTTTGGTTGCATCATATACAACTCTTCCTCAAGGAAGCCGTTGAGGAACACTGTTTTGACATCCATCTGCCAAATTTCATAGTGAAAATAAGCAGCTATTGCCAACATGATTCTGACAGACTTAAGCATCGCTATGGGTGAGAAGGTCTCATCGTAGTCAACTCCTTGAACTTGTGAAAAACCCTTTGCCACAAGTCGAGCTTTATAGACGGTGACATTACCGCCCGCGTCTGTCTTCTTCTTAAAGATCCATTTGTTCTGAATGGCCTTTCGCCCTTCAGGTAATACTTCGAAAGTCCATACTTTGTTTTCATATATGGATCCCATCTCTAATTTCATGGCCTCTAACCATTTCTCGGAGTCCGGGTCCATCACTACTCCTCCATAGCTCGTAGGTTCATTGTTGTCCAACAACATGACCTCCAAGACAGGGTTGCCGTACCACTCAGGAGTAGTAAGCAGCCTTGTCGACCTACGAGGTTCAATAGTAGCTTGATCCGAAGCTTCATGATCATCATCATTAACTTCCTCTTCTATCGTCGTAGGTTCCACAGAAACATCTTTCTGCGCTGCGCTACTTTCTGGTTGAAGTAAAGGTTCAATAACCTCATCAAGCTCTATTTTCCTCCCACTCAATTCTTTCGAGAGAAACTCTTTCTCAAGAAATGTTCCGTTCTTAGTGATAAACACTTTGCCTTCGGATCTGAGATAGAAGGTATACCCGACTGTCTCTTTCGGGTATCCTATGAAGACGCATTTCTTCGCTTTGGGTTCCAGCTTTTCAGGCTGAAGCTTTTTGACATAAGCATCACATCCACAAACTTTAAGAAACAACAACTTTGGCCTCTTGCCAAACCACAGTTCATATGGCGTCGTCTCAACGGATTTCGATGGTGCCGTATTTAAAGTGAATGCAACTGTCTCTAATGCATAACCCCAAAACGATAGTGGCAAATCAGCAAGAGACATCATAAAACGTGCCATATCTAATAAGGTTCGATTACGACGTTCAGACACACCATTACGCTGTGGTGTTCCGGGCGGTGTCAATTGTGAAACAATTCCACACTGTCTTAAGTGACTGCCAAACTCATAACTCAGATATTCACCTCCTCGATCAGATCGCAGGAACTTGATCTTCTTGTTACGATGATTCTCAACTTCACTCTGAAATTGCTTGAACTTTTCAAACGTTTCAGACTTGTGTTTCATTAAGTAAATATACCCATATCTACTTAAGTCATCAGTGAAGGTGAGAAAATAACGATATCCACCACGCGCTGTAACATTCATTGGACTGCACACATCAATATGTATGATTTCCAATAAGTCACTTGCCCGTTCCATTGTTCCTGAGAATGGCGTTTTAGTCATCTTGCCCATGAGGCATGGTTCACATGTGTCAAGTGATTAAAATCAAGTGACTCCAAAAGTCCATCAGCATGGAGCTTCCTCATGCGTTTTACACCAATATGACCTAAACGGCAGTGCCACAAGAAAGTGGTACTATCATTATCAACTCTACATCTTTTGGCATCAATGTTATGAACATGTGTGTCAGCACTATCAAGATTCAATATGAATAAACCCCTAACATTGGGTGCATGACCATAAAAGATATTACTCATATAAATAGAACAACCTTTATTGTCTGATTTAAATGAGTAATCGTCTCGCAATAAACAAGATCCAGATATAATGTTCATGCTTAACGCAGACACTAAATAACAATTATTCGGGTTCATCACTAATCCTGATGGTAATCGAAGAGAGAGCGTGCCGACGGTGATCACATCAACCTTGGAACCATTTCCCACGCGCATCGCCACTTCGTCCTTTGCCAGCCTTCGTTTATTCCGTAGTTCCTGTTTTGAGTTGGAAATGTGAGCAACCGAACCGGTATCAAATACCCAGGTACTACTACGAGAGCTAGTAAGGTACACATCAATAACATGTATATCATATATACCTTGTTTGTCGTTGGCCGCCTTCTTCTCAGCCAGGTACTTGGGACAGTTCCGCTTCTAGTGACCAGTTCCCTTGCAATGAAAGCACTCAATTTCTGGCTTGGGTCCATGCTTGGGCTTCTTTACAGGAGTAGCAACTGCTTTGCCATCCTTCTTGGTTTTACCCTTCTTGCCCTTGCCCTTGACCTTGCCATTTTTCTTGAAACTAGTGGTTTTATTGACCATCAACACTTGATGTTCTTTCTGGATTTCAGACTCAGCGACCTTTAGCATCGCAAACAGCTCGGCGACTGACTTGTTCATCCCGTGCATGTTATATTTCATCATAAAGCTCTTGTAACTAGGTGGCAGTGATTGAAGAACTCTGTCAGTGATCGCCTCTGGCGGAAGGGCAATTCCCAACTCCGCTAGACGAGCTGAATACCCAGACATTCTGAGTATATGTTCACTGATAGACCCGTTCTCCTCCATCTTGCAAGCATAGAACTTATCGGAGGTTTCATACCTGTCGATCCGTTCATTCTTCTAAAAGATAAACTTCAACTCCTGGAAAATCTCATATGCTCCATGACGTTCCAAACATCTTTGAAGTCCCGGTTCCAAGCCATACAATATTGCACACTGAACTATTGAGTAATCTCCATTACGTGCCTCCCAAGCGTTCTTAACATCTTCGGAGGTCATGTCTTCTGCTTTGTCACCAAGTGGTGCATCAAGGACATATGATTTTTTGGAAGCCGTGAGGATAATCCTCAGATTACGGGCCCAGTCAACAAAGTTACTTCCATCATCTTTCAACTTAGCTTTCTCTAGGAACGCATTAAAATTCAGGGGTGCTACTGCGCGAGCCATTGATCTACAACATAAATATGCAAAGTTTACTTAGACTATTGTTCAAGATAATGAGTTTAGTTAATAAAATTACTAAAGCTCCCACTCAAATCGACATCCCTCAGGTCATCTGAGTGTCACGTGATCCAAATCCACCAACTCAAGTCCAATCATCACGTGAGTTGAGGTGGCTTCAATGGTGAACATCATTATGTTGATCATATCTACTATATGACTCATGTTCGACCTTTCGGTCTCTTGTGTTCCGAGGCCATGTCTGTACATGCTAGGCTCGTCAAGTTTAACCCGAGTGTTCTGCACGTGCAACACTGGCTTGCACCCATTGTATGTGAACGTAGAGTCTATCACACTCGATCATCACGTGGTGTCTCAACATGAGGAACTTTCGCAACGGTGCACACTCGAGGAGAACACAATTTATCTTGAAATTAAGTGAGGGATCACCTTATAATGCTACCATCGTCCTAAGCAAAACAAGGTGCATAAAAGGATTAACATCACATGCAAATCATAAGTGACATGATATGGCCATGAACTTGTACTTTTGATCTCCATCTTGAAAGCACCGGCATGATCTCCATCGTCACCGGCAAGACACCATGATCTCCATCATCTTGATCTCCATCAACGTGTCGCCATCTGGGTTGTCACGCCCAACATGCTTCTACTACTATTGCTACCGTTTAGCGATAAAGTAAAGAATTACATAGCGCTTAATGATTGACACGCAGGTCATACAATAATTAAAGACAACCCTATGGCTCCTGCGGGTTGCCGTACTCATCGACATGCAAGTCGTGATAATCTATACATCACATGATCATCTCATACATCACATATATCACATCATGTAATTGGCCATATCACATCACAACATACCCTGCAAAAACAAGTTAGACATCCTCTAATTGTTGTTGCATGTTTTACGTGGCTGCTACAGGTATCTAGCAAGTTAGACATCCTCTAATTGTTGTATCATGTTTTACGTGATACACTAGATGCTTTTCAACCTTCTCAAGGACCGCCTTTGTCGAATCCGATCCAACTAAAGTGAGAGAAACTGTCACCCGCAAGCCATCTACGCAACAAGTTGCGGTCGAGGGAACCGGTCTCTCGTAAGCGTACGAGTAATGTTGGTCCGGGCCGCTTCATCTCACAACACCGCTGAACCAAAATCCGACCAAGGGAGGAAGTAATCTATGCATCAACGCCCACAAACCTTTTGTGTTCTACTCGAGATCTCATCTACACATAGACCTAGCTCAAGATGCCACTGTTGGATAACGTTGCATGGGAAACAAAAAATTTCCTACACACACGCAGATCTATCCATGGTGATGAGCATCTACAAGAGGGAGAGTGGATCTACGTACCCTTGTAGATCGCTAAGCGGGAAGCGTTAAGAAACGCGGCTGGTGTAGTCGAACGTCTTCGCAATCCAAATTGCCGTGCGTCCCACGATCCAATCACGATCCATCCCGCGATCCAATCACGATCCGTCCCATGAACTTGATCACGATCCGTCCCACGAACTTGATCACGATCCTTCCGATCTAGCGCCGAACGGACGGCACCTCCGCGTTCAGCACACATACAGCTTGATGACGATCTCCACCGTCTTGATCCAGCAAGAAGGAGCAAAGAGGAAGAAGAGTTCTCCGGAAGCGTGACGGTGCTTCGGCGATGGTGGTGGAGCTATTCTGGCAGGGCTTCGCCTAAGCACTGCAGAAATCCGATCTAGAGGAGAAACTATGGACTAGAGGGTAGGGTTTCACGTGGTTGAAAATCTTGTTCAAACACCCTAAAAACCTCTAGTATATATAGGAGGAGAGGAGAAGAGGAGGCATCCTTGGCTTCCAAGCCAAGGAGGCTCGGCCGAACCAGGAGGGAGGAGTCCACCTCCTCCACTCCTAGTAGGATTAGGACTCCTTCCTTATTTTGCCTTTTTGCCTTTTTCCACCTTTTTCCTTTTGGGTTTTTCTTCCCAGCCGCATGGGGCTTGTGTGGTACTTCCACCAGCCCATTAAGGGCTGGTATTCACTCTCCCACAGCCCATGAAGCCTCTTGGGTCGAAATACCCCTCCCGGTGGTCTCACGGTACACTATCGGCACTCCCGGTACACTACCGATGAGCCCGAAACTTTTCCGGCGACCAAAATAGGACTTCCTATATATCAATCTTTACCTTCGGACCATTACGGAGCTCCTCATGACGTCCGGGATCTCATCCGGGATTCTGAACAACCTTCGATCACCACCATACATAACTCTATACTACCGAAATGTCACCAAACCTTAAGTGTGCAGACCCTGCGGGTTCGAGAACTATGTAGACATGACCGAGACACCTCTACAGTCAATAACTAATAGCAGGACCTGGATGCCCATATTGGTTCCTACATATTCTACAAAGACCTTTATCGATCGAACCTTTATGTCAAGGATTCAGTTAATCCCGTATGATGTTCCCTTTGTTATTTGGTATGTTACTTGCCCGAGATCCGATCGTCGGTATCTCCATACCTAGTTCAACCTCGTTATCGGCAAGTCTCTTTACTCATTCCGTAATACAAGATCCCGTGACTAACACTTAGACACATTCCTTGCAAGGCTCATTGTGATGTTGTATTACTGAGTGGGCCCTGAGATACCTCTCCGTCACACGGAGTAACAAATCCCAGTCTTGATCCATGCCAACTCAACAGACACCCTCAGAGATACCTGTAGAGCACCTTTATAGTCACCCAGTTACGTTGCAACGTTTGATACACACAAGGCACTCCTCCGGTATCCGTGAGTTGCATGATCTCATGGTCATAGGAACATATACTTGACATGTAGAAAACAGTAGCAATAAACTGACACAATCATATGCTACGTTTGTAGTTTGGGTCTTGTCCATCATATCATTATCCTAATGATGTGATCCCGTTATCAAATGACATCTCATGTCAATGGCTAGGAAACCTTGACCATCTTTGATCAACGAGTTAGTTCACTAGAGGCATATTAGGGACAGTGTGTTGTTTATTTACCCACACATGTAATGTGTTTCCAATCAATATAATAGTAGCATGGATAATAAACGATTATCATGAAACAGGAAATATTATAATAAACACTTTATTCATTGCCTCTAGGGCATATTTCCAATAGTGATCGCCGTCGGCACGCTACCTCTACATCTACCTTCGGGATTAGTTTTAAACCTCAATAATTGTTATTTAGTACCAACTTTGAGCATGAATAATGTATATGGATCTCGCTTGATGCGAGATGGCTACTCATTTAAATCTAGGAATAATGGTTGTTCTATTATATCAGAGAAATGTTTTGTGGTCATGCCCCGCTAGTCAATGGTTTATTTATGATGAATCTCGAACGTGATGTTACACATGTCCATAGTGTGAGTACCAAAAAGTGTAAGGTTGATAACGATAGTCCCACTTACATGTGGCACTGTCGCCTTGGTCATATTGGTGTCAAACACATGAAGAAGCTCCATGCTGATGGACTTTTGGAGTCTCTTGATTTCGAATCATTTGACACGTGCGAACCATGCCTCATGGGCAATATGACCAAGACCCGTTCTCCGGAACAATGGAGTGAGCAACTGACTTGTTGGAGATAATACATACCGATGTATGCGGTTCAATGAGCGTCGAGGCTCGCGGTGGCTACCGTTATGTTCTCACCCTCATTGATGACTTGAGCAGATATGGGTATGTCTACTTAATGAAATATAAGTCTGAAACCTTTGAAAGGTTCAAGGAATTTCAGAGTGAGGTAGAGAATCAACATGACAGGAAAATAAAGTGCCTACGATCTGATCGTGGCGGAGAATATTTAAGTCACGAGTTTGGCACACACCTAAGGAAATGTGGAATTGTTTCACAACTCACGCCGCCTGGCACACCTCAGCAAAATGGTGTGTCTGAACGTCGTAATCGCACTCTATTGGATATGGTGCGATCTATGATGTCTCTTACTGACTTACCGCTATCATTTTGGGGATATGCATTAGAGACTACCGCATTCACTTTAAATAGGGCACAGTCAAAATCCGTTGAGACGACACCGTATGAATTATGGTTTGGAAAGAAACCTCAGCTGTCGTTT
The DNA here is from genome assembly GCA_022496015.1 of Hordeum marinum. Lineage (NCBI taxonomy): Eukaryota > Viridiplantae > Streptophyta > Magnoliopsida > Poales > Poaceae > Hordeum > Hordeum marinum. The sequence continues at coordinate 459,957,749 of CM039675.1, read as the reverse complement.
GTAAAAGTTTGGGGATGCGATGCTTACATGAAGAAACTTCAACCTGAGAAGCTCGAACCCAAAGCGGAGAAGTGCATCTTCATAGGATATCCCAAAGAGACTATTGGGTATACCTTCTACCTTAGATCCGAAGGCAAAGTCTTTGTTGCAAAGAATGGATCCTTTCTCGAGAAAGAGTTTCTCTCGAAAGAAGTAAGTGGGAGAAAAATAGAACTTGATGAGGTAATTGTACCTCCACTCGAACCAGAGTGTAGCACAACATAGGAAGTTGTTTCTGTAGAGCCTACACCGGCTGGAGAGGAAGTTAATGATGATGATCATGAAACTTCAGATCAAGTTACTATTGAACATCGAAGGTCCACCAGGACACGTTCCGCACCAGAGTGGTACGGCAACCCTGTCTTGGAGATCATGTTGTTGGACAACAATGAACCTTCGAACTATGAAGAAGCGATGGCGAGCCCGGATTCCAACAAATGACTTGAGGCCATGAAATCCGAGATAGGATCGATGTATGAGAACAAAGTATGGACTTTGGTGGACTTGCCTGATGATAAGCGAGCCATTGAAAATAAATGGATCTTTAAGAAGAAGACTGACGCGGATGGTAATGTGACCGTCTATAAGGCTCGGCTTGTCACTAAGGGTTATCGACAAGTTCAATGAGTTGACTACGATGGGACTTTCTCACCCATAGCGATGCTGAAGTATGTTCGAATCATGTTAGCAATTGCCGCATTTTATGATTATGAGATCTGGCAAATGGACATCAAAACGACATTCATTAATGGCTTCCTCAAGGAAGAACTGTATATGATGCATCCGGAAAGTTTTGTTGATCCTAAAGATGCTAACAAAGTATGCAAGCTCTAGCGCTCCATCTATGGGCTGGTGCAAGCATCTCGGATTTGGAACATTCGCTTTAATGAGGTGATTAAAGCGTTTGGGTTTGTACAGGTTTATGGAGAACCGTGTATTTACAAGAAAGTGAGTGGGAGCTCTGTAGCATTTCTCATATTATATGTGGATGACATACTGATAATGGGAAATGATATAGAACTTTTGGAAAGTGTAAAGGCCTACTTGAATAAATGTTTTTCAATGAAGGACCTTGGAGAAGCTGTTTACATATTAGGCATCAAGATCTATAGAGATAGATCGAGACGCCTCATAGGTCTTTCATAAAGCACACACCTTGACAAGATATTGAAGAAGTTCAATATGGATCAGTCCAAGAAGGGGTTCTTGCCTGTGTTACAAGGTGTGAGATTGAGTACGACTCAATGCCCGACCACGACAAAGGATAGAGAAGAGATGAGTGTCATCCCCTATGCTTCAGCTAAAGGCTCTATTATGTATGCCATACTGTGTACCAGACTTGATGTGAACCTTGCCATAAGTTTGGTAGGGAGGTACCAAAGTTATCCCGGAGCAGAACACTGGACAACGGTTAAGAATATCCTGAAGTACCTGAAATGGACCAAGGATATGTTTCTCCTATATGAAGGTGCCGAAGAGCTCGTCGTAAAGGGTTACGTCGATGCTATCTTCAACACAGATCCGGATGACTCCAAATCACAAACCGGATACATGTATATTTGGAACGGAGGGGCAGTCAGCTGGTGTAGCAGCAAGCAAAGCGTCGTGGCGGCATCTACACGTGAAGCGGAGTATATAGTTGCTTCGGAAGCAACAAAGGAAGGAGTCTGGATGAAGGAGTTCATCACCGACCGAGGAGTGATTTTCAATGCGTCGGGCCCGATGACTCTATTCTATGACAACACTGGAGCTATTGCCCTTGCGAAGGAGCCCAGGTTTCACAAGAAGACAAGACACATCAAGCGCCGCTTCAACTCCATCCGTGATTACGTTCAGGAGGGAGATATAGATATTTGTAAAGTACATACGGATCTGAATGTCATAGATCCATTGACTAAACCTCTCTCACGAGCAAAACATTATCAACACCAGAATGCTATGGGTGTTCGATTCATCACAATGTAACTAGATTATTGACTCTAGTGCAAGTGGGAGACTGTTGGAAATATGCCCTAGAGGCAATAATAAAACGGTTATTATTGTATTTCCTTGTTCATGATAATTGTCTGTTGTTCCTGTTATAATTGTATTAACCGGAAACCAGAATGCATGTGTGAATACATAGACCACAACGTGTCCCTAGTGAGCCTCTAGTTGACTAGCTCGTTGATCAATAGATGGTCACGGTTTCATGACCATGGACATTGGATGTCGTTGATAACGGGATCACATCACTAGGAGAATGATGTGATGGACACGACCCAATCCTAAGCATAACACAAGATCGTGTAGTTCGTCTGCTAAAGCTTTTCCAAAGCCAAATATCATTTCCTTAGACCATGAGATTGTGCGACTCCCGGATACCGTAGGAATGCTTTGGGTGTGCCAAACGTCACAACATAACTGGGTGGCTATAAAGGTGCACTACGGGTATCTCCGAAAGTGTCTGTTGGGTTGGCACGAATCGAGACTAGGATTTGTCACTCCGTATGACGGAGAGGTATCTCTGGGCCCACTCGGTAAGACATCATCATAATGAGCTTAGTGTGACTAAGGAGTTAGCCACGGGATGATGTGTTACGAAACGAGTAAAGAGACTTGTCGGTAACGAGATTGAACAAGGTATAGAGATACCGACGATCGAATCTTGAGCAAGTATCATACCGGTAGACAAAGGGAATTGTATACGGGATTGATTGAATTCCGGACATCGTGGTTCATCCGATGAGATCATCGTGGAGCATGTGGGAGCCAACATGGGTATCCAGATCCCGCTGTTGGTTATTGACCGGAGAGGTGTCTCGGTCATGTCTACGTGTCTCCCGACCCGTAGGGTCTACACACTTAAGGTTCGATGACGCTAGGGTTATAGGGAAATGGTATACGTGATTACCGAAGGTTGTTCAGAGTCCCGGACGAGATCCCGGACATCACGAGGAGCTCCGGAATGGTCTGGAGGTAAAGATTGATATATAGGAAGTCCTGTTTTGGTCACCGGAAAGTTTTCGGGCTCATCGGTAGTGTACCGGGAGTGCCGGGAGGGTGCTGGTGGACCCTCAGGAGGGGTGTGACGACAAAAGGACTTCGTGGGCTGTTAGAGGAGGTGTACTAGCCCTTATTGGGCTGGCCATGTCCTTCTGGAAAGGCCCATGCGGCTAGGGATAAAGAGATAAGGCTAAAGGAGATTCAAAAGGAAGAGATCCACCTCCCTTGTGGGAGGTGGACTCCTCCCTAGCTTCGGTCGAACCTCTCCTCCTTGGAGGAGGGGCCAAGGCAGCCCTCCCTCTCCCTCCTCCTATATATACTTGAGGTTTTGGCTGTTTTGATATAAGATTTGATCTCTCTCTCACGGCGCAGCCCTACCTCTCTTCTTCCTCCTCCGCAGTGCTTAGGCGAAGCCCTGCCAGAATACCTTGTTGCTCCACCACCACCATGCCGTCGTGCTGCTGTTGGAGGTCTTCCCCAACCTCTCCCTCCTCCTTGCTGGATCAAGGCATGGGAGACGTCACCGGGCTGTACGTGTGTTGAACGCGGAGGCGCCGTTGTTGGGCGCTTAGATCGGAATCCACCACGATCTTAATCGCTTCGAGTACGACTCCACCAACCGCGTTCTTGTAACGCTTCCGCTTAGCGATCTTCAAAGGTATGAAGATGCAATCTCTCCCCACTCGTTGCTGGTTTCTCCATAGATAGATCTTGGTGATCGTAGGAAACTGTTGATTTACTACTACGTCTCCCAACACGTTGGAGTTGTCGTCGTCGTCGGTGTCGACAGGGAATGCAAGATCCGGCGGGAGCTCCTCGGAACGCACCACCATGACCGATGCGATAGCACCTAGGCCGGAGAAGCCATGCATCGGGATGGTGTGAGGAATATCCGCGAGAGAGCGACTTTTGACAGAGATCAGAACGGCCGAGTAGTCGACGCCTGTAAGGCACACCGGGTCAATCTGGATAGGGCAGGCGAAAGGGACAACATAGTTCGCTATGGTGTCGAGGAACTAGTACTCAATGGGGAAGTCCACCAGGTTTAAGGCGGAGACAATGCCAAGGTGGAACAAGAAGTGGTTGTCTGTGTCGTCGTGGCGAACCAGATGCACAGAGTTGAAAGCACAGTTGAAGGGACTGGAAAGGACAAAGACTTCCCTCTCATAGGTGGAGGCAAAGACAACCAGTCCCGGCCCCTAAGAGGACGCCCTAATTGCCACCTGAGGGTTCCCAGCTCCAGTGAGCAGGGCCCTACGGATCATGGCTTGAGGAGAGGGGTGGGAGGGTTGACATAGGCAAAAGCCAGATTCTAAAAGTGTTCGAGAGGAACATGAGGTATGAACACATTGGAGTGGCTCCTACGTGTTGGAAATATGCCCTAGAGGCAATAATAAAATGGTTATTATTGTATTTCCTTGTTCATGATAATTGTCTATTGTTCATGCTATAATTGTGTTAACCGGAAACCATAATACATGTGTGAATACATAGACCACAACATGTCCCTAGTGAGCCTCTAGTTGACTAGCTCGTTGATCAATAGATGGTCACGGTTTCATGGCCATGGACATTGGATGTCATTGATAACGGGATCACATCATTAGGAGAATGATGTGATGGACAAGACCCAATTCTAAGCATAGCACAAGATCGTGTAGTTCGTTTGCTAAAGCTTTTCAATGTCAAGTATCGTTTCCTTAGACCATGAGATTGTGCAACTCCCGGATACCGTAGGAATGCTTTGGGTGTGCCAAACGTCACAACGTAACTGGGTGGCTATAAAGGTGCACTACGGGTATCTCCGAAAGTATCTGTTGGGTTGGCATGAATCGAGACTGGGATTTGTCACTCCGTGTGACGGAGAGGTATCTCTGGGCCCACTCGGTAAGACATCATCATTATGAGCTCAATGTGACTAAGGAGTTAGTCACGGGATGATGTATTACGGAACGAGTAAAGAGACTTGCCGGTAACGAGATTGAACAAGGTATGGGGATACCGACGATCGAATCTCGGGCAAGTACCATACCGATAGACAAAGGGAATTGTATACGGGATTGATTGAATCCCCGACATCGTGGTTCATCCGATGAGATAATCGTGGAGTACGTGGGAGCCAACATGGGTATCCAGATCCCGCTGTTGGTTATTGGCCGGAGAGGTGTCTCGGTCATGTCTACGTGTCTCCCGAACCCGTAGGGTCTACACACTTAAGGTTCGATGACGCTAGGGTTATAGGGAAATGGTATACGTGATTACCGAAGGTTGTTCGGAGTCCCGGATGAGATCCCGGACGTCACGAGGAGCTCCGGAATGGTCCAGAGGTAAAGATTGATATATAGGAAGTCCAGTTTTGGTCACCGGAAAGTTTTCGGGCTCATCGGTAGTGTACCGGGAGTGCCGGGAGGGTGCCGGAGGACCCCCGGGAGGGGTGTGACGACCAAAGGACCACATGGGCTGTTAGATAAAGTGTGCCAGCCCTTATTGGGCTGGGCAAGACTTTTGCTAAAGGCCCATGCGGCTGGAGATAAGGAGATAAGGCAAAAAGGATTTAAAAGGAGGAGATCCACCTCCCTTGTGGGAGGTGGACTCTCCCTTTAATTCGGCCGGCCATCTCCTCTTTGGAGTAGAGGCCAAGCCAGCCCTCCACGTCCCTCCTTCTATATATACTTGAGGTTTTGGATGTTTTGAGACAAGATTTGATCTCTCTCTCTCACGGCGAAGCCCTACCTCTCTTCTTCCTCCTCCGCAGCGCTTAGGCGAAGCCCTGTCGGAATACCTTGCTACTCCACCACCACCACGCCGTCGTGCTGCTGTTGGAGACCTTCCCCAACCTCTCCTTCCTCCTTGCTGGATCAAGGTGTTGGAGACGTCACCGGGCTGCACGTGTGTTGAACGCGGAGGTGCCGTCCGTTCGGCACTTGATCGGATCTACCGCGATCTGAATCGCTGCGAGTACGACTCCATCAACCGCGTTCTTGTAACGCTTCCGCTTAGCGATCTTCAAAGGTATGAAGATGCAATCTCTCCCCTCTCGTTGCTGGTTTCTCCATAGATAGATCTTGGTGAACGTAGGAATATTTTGATTTACTACTACGTCTCCCAACAGTGGCATCATGAGCTAGGTCTATGCGTAGAATCTATGCACGAGTAGAACACAAAGTAGTTGTGGGCGTCGATTTTGTTAATATGCTTGCCGTTACTAGTCTTATCTTGATTCGACGGTATTGTGGGATGAAGCGGCCCGGACCAACCTTACACGTACGCTTACGTGAGACCGGTTCCACCGCCTGACATGCACTAGTTGCATAAGGTGGCTAGCGGGTGTCTGTCTCTCCCACCTTAGTCGGATTGGATTCGATGAAAAGGGTCCTTATGAAGGGTAAATAGCAATTGGCATATCACGTTGTGGTTTTGACGTAGGTAAGAAACGTTCTTGCTAGAAACCTATAGCAACCACGTAAAAACTTGCAACTACAAATTAGAGGACGTCTAACTTGTTTTTGCAGCATATGCCGTGTGATGTGATATGGCCAAAAGGATGTGATGTGATGCATTGTGATGTATGAGATTGATCATGTTCTTGTAATAGGGTTCACGACTTGCATGTCGATGACTATGACAACCGGCAGGAGCCATAGGAGTTGTCTTATACTATTGTATGACCTGCGTGTCAATCATAAACGCCATGTAATTACTTTACTTTATTGCTAAACGTTAGCTGTAGTAGTAGAAGTAATATTTGGCGAGACAACTTCATGAAGACACAATGATGGAGATCATGATGATGGAGATCATGGTGTCGTGCCGGTGACAGTGATGATCATGGTGCCCCGAAGATGGAGATCAAAGGAGCAAGATGATATTGGCCATATCATGTCACTATATTGATTGCATGTGATGTTTATCATGTTTACATCTTATTTGCATAGAACGACGGTAGTAAATAAGGTGATCTCTCAATAAAATTTCAAGAAAGGTGTTCACCCTAACTATGCACCGTTGCTAAGGATCGTCGTTCCGAAGCACCACGTGATGATCGGGTGTGATAGGTTCTAACGTTCGCATACAACGGGTGTAAGCCAGATTTACACATGCGAAACACTTAGGTTGACTTGACGAGCCTAGCATGTACAGACATGGCCTCGGAACACGGAGGACCGAAAGGTCGAACATGAGTCGTATAGAAGATACGATCAACATAGAGATGTTCACCATGGATGACTAGTCCGTCTCACGTGATGATCGGACACGGGCTAGTTGACATGGATCATGTATCACTTGGAAGACTAGAGAGATGTCTATCTAAGTGGGAGTTCATTAATAATTTGATTAAATGAACTTAATTATCATGAACTTAGTCTAAAAATGTCCTTGCAAATTATGTCGTAGATAGCTCACGCTGTAGCTCCCCAGTTTTAGTGATACAATCCTAGAGAAAAGTAAGTTGAAAGTTGATGGTAGCAATAATGCGGACTGGGTCCGTGATCTGAGGATTGTCCTCATTGTTGCACAGAAAGCTTATGTTTTTTATGTACCGCTAACTGCATCACTCCCTCAAGCGTTGTCTGTAGATGTTGTGAACATATGACAGGCACTTTTTGGTGACTACGTGATAGTTCAATGCGTCATGCATTACGGCTTAGAATTGAGGCTCCAAAACGTTTTGAACGTCATGGAACATATGAGATGTTCTAGGAGCTGAGATTGTGACCTCAGGCTCGTGCCTATGTTGAGAGGTATGAGACCTCCAACAAGATTCTTTGTCTGCAAGATAAAGGAGAATAGCTCAATCGCTGAGCGTGTGCTCAGATTGTCTGGGTGCTACAATCACTTGAATCAAGTGGGAGTTAATCTTCCAGATGAGATAGTGATTAATGCAGTTCTCCAAGTCACTGCCACCAAGCTACTAGAGCTTCGTGATGAACTATAACATGCCAGGGATGGATAAGATGATCCCTGAGTTGTTCGTGATGTTTGACACCACGAAGGTAGAAATCAAGAAGGAGCATCAAGTGTTGATGGTTAAGTGAAACCACTAGTTTCAAAAGGGGCAAGGGCAAGAACAGAAAACTTCAGGAATGGCAAGCCAGTTGTTGCTCTAGTGAAGAAACCCAAGGTTGAGCCCGAACCCGAGACTAAGTGCTTCTGTTATGAGGAGAATGTTCGCTGAAGCGGAAAACCCCTAGATGCTTGGTAGATAAGAAGGCTGGTAATGTCAATGGAAGTATATTTGATATACGTGTTAGTGATGTGTACCTTGCTGGTACTCCTAGTAGCACCTGGGTATTGGATACCGGTTCGGTTGCTAAGTGTTAGCAACTCGAAATAAAAGCTACGGAGTAAATGGAGACTAGCTAGGTGAAAGGTGACGATGTGTGTTGGAAGTATTTCCAAGATTGATGTGATCACCATCGCACGCTCTCTCTACCTTCAGGATTTGTGATAAACCTAAATAAATGTTATTTGGTGTTTGCGTTGAGCATGAACGTGATTAGATCATGATTAGTGTGATATGGTTATTCATATAAGTTAGAGAATAATGGTTATTCTGTTTACATGGATAATGCCTTCAATGGTCATGCACCCACTCGAAATGGTTTATCGAATCATGATCGTAGTAGTACACATATTCATAACATTGGTACCAAAAGATACAAAGTTAATAATGATTGTACCACATGCTTGTGGCACTGCCACGTAATGTCATATTGGTATAAATCGCATGAAGAAACTCCATGATGATGGATTTTTTGACTCACTCGATTTCGAATCGGTTGAGACATGCGAGCCATGCCTCTTGGGCAAGATGACTGAGACCCTGTCATCCAATATGATGGAGCGGGCAAGTGGCTTATTGGAATTAATACATGTTGATGTATGTGGTCCAATGAGTGTTGAAACACACAATGGATATCGTTGTTTTTCTTTACCTTCACTGATGATTTGAGTAAATATGGGGATATTTACTTAATGAAACACGAATCTGAAATGTTTGAAAGGTTCAAGGAGTTTCAGAGTGAAGTTAAAGATCATCGTGACAAGAAGATAAATGTCTATGATATGATCATGGAGGTGAATATCTAAGTTACGAGTTTGGTATGCAATTTTAGACAATGTGGAAATTGTTTCACAGCTCACGCCTCCTGGAACACCATAGTGTGATGGTGTGTTCGAACGTCGTAGTCGTGCTCTATTGGATATAGTGAGTACTATGATGTCTCTTATCATTTTGCCACTATCGTTATGGGGTTATGCATTAAAGACAAATCCATTCACTTTAATAGGGCACCATCTAAGTCTGTTGAGATGACACCGTGAGAATTATGGTTTGACAGAAGCCTAAGCTGTCATTTCCTAATGTTTGGGGCTGCGACGCTTATGTGAAAATGGGTTTCTCACCTAGCGAGCTAGAACTCAAAGCAGACAAATGCATCTTCATAGAATACCCTAATGAGACATTGGGTATACCTTCTATCTCAGATCCAAGCGCAAAAGGTGTTTGTTGCTAAGAACGGGTCCTTTCTTGAGAAAGAGTTTCTCTCGAAAGAATTGAGTGGGAGGAAGATAGAACTTGATGAGGTTGTTGAACCTTTGTTTCAACCAGAGAATAGCGCAACACAGAAAGATGTTTCTGTAGAGCCTACTCAGTTGAAAAGGAAGTTAATGATGATGATCATGAAGCTTCGGATCAAGTCACTATCGAACCTCGTAGGTCGACAAGGACGCGTACTGCTCCTGAGTAGTACGACAACCCTGTCTTGGAAATCATGTTGTTGGACAACGATGAACCTACGAACTATGGAGAAGCGATGGTGGGCCCGGATTCCAACAAATGGCTAGGAGCCATGAAATCCGAGAAAGGATCCATGTATGAAAACCAAGTATGGACTTTGGTAGACTTGCCTGTTGAATGGCGGGTCATTGAGTACAAATGGACCTTTGAGATAAACATAGACGCTAATGGTGAAATGTCACCGTTTATAAAGCTCGACTTGTCGCAAAGAAGTTTCCGCCAAGTTCAAGGAGTTGACTACGATGAGATTGTCTCATCTGTAGCGATGCTAAAAGTCTATTAAAATTTTGTTAGCAGTTGTTGCATTTTTCGATTATGAAATCTGGCAGATGGATGACAAAACAAGGTTTCCGTAATGGTTTCTGTGAGGAAGAGTTGTATGTGATACAACCAGAAGGTTTTGTCAATCCTAAGGATGCTAATAATATGCAAACTCCAGCGATCCTTCTATGGAATGGAGCAAGCATCTCGGAGTTGGAATATATGCTTTGATGAGGTGATCAAAGTTTTTAAGTTTATACAAAGTTTATGAGAAACTTGTATTTGCAAGAAAGTGAGTGGGAGCACTATAGAATTTCTTATAAGAATATGTAGTTGACATATTATTGATCGGAAATGATGTAGAATTTCTGGAAGAGCATGAAGGGTTGTTTGAAAAGAGTTTTTTCAAAGGAAGACCCAGATAAAGCTACTATTTTATTGAGCATCAAGATCTATAGGGATAGATCTATTCGCTTGATAAGTTTTTTTTCGACGAAGACATACCTTGACAAGTTTTTTGAAGGAGTTCAAAATAGATGGGTCAAAGAAGGAGTTCTTGACTGTATTGTAAGGTGTGAAATTGAGTAAGACTCAATACCCGACCACGGCACAAGATAAAGAAAAGATGAGTGTCATCTCCTATGCTTTAGCCATAGGCTCTATATAGTATGCCATGCTATGTACCGCACCTGTGTGTGCCTTGCCATGAGTCTGTCAAGGGGTACAAGAGTAATCCAAGAGTGGATCACTGGACAACGGTCAAAGTTATCCTTAGTAACTTGAGAACTAAGGAAATATTTCTCGATTATGGAGGTGATAAAGAGTTCACTATAAAGGGTTACGATGATGCAAGCTTTAACTCCAATCCGGATGACTCTTAGTAGAAATCCAGCTACGTATAGTGGAGCAGCCATTTGGAATAGCTCCATGTGGAGCATGGGAGTAGTATCTACAAATATGACATGGAAAGTTTGCAAGGTACACACGGATCTGAATGTCGCAGACCCGCTGACTAAAAAACCTCTTTCACGAGCAGAACATGAACAAACCCCAGAACTTATTGGGTGTTAATCACATTATGATATGATCACATGGTGATGTAAGTGTTAATCACATGGTGATGTGAACTAGATTATTGACTCTAGTGCAAGTGGGAGACTGTTGGAAATATGCCCTAGAGGCAATAATAAAATGGTTATTATTGTATTTCCTTGTTCATGATAATTGTCTATTGTTCATGCTATAATTGTGTTAACCGGAAACCATAATACATGTGTGAATACATAGACCACAACATGTCCCTAGTGAGCCTCTAGTTGACTAGCTCGTTGATCAATAGATGGCCACGGTTTCATGGCCATGGACATTGGATGTCATTGATAACGGGATCACATCATTAGGAGAATGATGTGATGGACAAGACCCAATTCTAAGCATAGCACAAGATCGTGTAGTTCGTTTGCTAAAGCTTTTCAATGTCAAGTATCGTTTCCTTAGACCATGAGATTGTGCAACTCCCGGATACCGTAGGAATGCTTTGGGTGTGCCAAACGTCACAACGTAACTGGGTGGCTATAAAGGTGCACTACGGGTATCTCCGAAAGTATCTGTTGGGTTGGCATGAATCGAGACTGGGATTTGTCACTCCGTGTGACGGAGAGGTATCTCTGGGCCCACTCGGTAAGACATCATCATTATGAGCTCAATGTGACTAAGGAGTTAGTCACGGGATGATGTATTACGGAACGAGTAAAGAGACTTGCCGGTAACGAGATTGAACAAGGTATGGGGATACCGACGATCGAATCTCGGGCAAGTACCATACCGATAGACAAAGGGAATTGTATACGGGATTGATTGAATCCCCGACATCGTGGTTCATCCGATGAGATAATCGTGGAGTACGTGGGAGCCAACATGGGTATCCAGATCCCGCTGTTGGTTATTGGCCGGAGAGGTGTCTCGGTCATGTCTACGTGTCTCCCGAACCCGTAGGGTCTACACACTTAAGGTTCGATGACGCTAGGGTTATAGGGAAATGGTATACGTGATTACCGAAGGTTGTTCGGAGTCCTGGATGAGATCCCGGACGTCACGAGGAGCTCCGGAATGGTCCGGAGGTAAAGATTGATATATAGGAAGTCCAGTTTTGGTCACCGGAAAGTTTTCGGGCTCATCGGTAGTGTACCGGGAGTGCCGGGAGGGTGCCGGAGGACCCCCGGGAGGGGTGTGACGACCAAAGGACCACATGGGCTGTTAGATAAAGTGTGCCAGCCCTTATTGGGCTGGGCAAGACTTTTTCTAAAGGCCCATGCGGCTGGAGATAAGGAGATAAGGCAAAAAGGATTTAAAAGGAGGAGATCCACCTCCCTTGTGGGAGGTGGACTCTCCCTTTAATTCGGCCGGCCATCTCCTCTTTGGAGTAGAGGCCAAGCCAGCCCTCCACGTCCCTCCTCCTATATATACTTGAGGTTTTGGATGTTTTGAGACAAGATTTGATCTCTCTCTCTCACGGCGAAGCCCTACCTCTCTTCTTCCTCCTCCGCAGCGCTTAGGCGAAGCCCTGTCGGAATACCTTGCTACTCCACCACCACCACGCCGTCGTGCTGCTGTTGGAGACCTTCCCCAACCTCTCCTTCCTCCTTGCTGGATCAAGGTGTTGGAGACGTCACCGGGCTGCACGTGTGTTGAACGCGGAGGTGCCGTCCGTTCGGCACTTGATCGGATCTACCGCGATCTGAATCGCTGCGAGTACGACTCCATCAACCGCGTTCTTGTAACGCTTCTGCTTAGCGATCTTCAAAGGTATGAAGATGCAATCTCTCCCCTCTCGTTGCTGGTTTCTCCATAGATAGATCTTGGTGAACGTAGGAAAATTTTGATTTACTACTACGTCTCCCAACACTACGGTGGGTAGGGGGGAGGGAGGAAGCATGTAAGGGATTGAATCCGAATCAGTTGGTTCCTCCCCTGATTCAAACTCAATCTCTTCAGGATCCTCCTCCTACACTTCTTCTTCAACCTCCACGGCGTCCACTTGCTCAGGGAAGGCAAAAAACGGTCGGTGGAGGAGTTGATGGAGGGCGAGAGAGTTTCATCCTCCTCGGAGGAGGGAACCTCGATCGGCACAGGGATGAAGTCGGCCATGGCAATAGGCGGAGGAGCGAGTTGAGGAGTCAGGGAAGGTGAGAGAGAGTGCCCGAGAGAAGAGGTTTGAGATATGTGAGAAGGGGTGGGAGAGATGCTAGGGTTGGAGGGGGGTAAAATAGCCAAGCAATGGTGTTGGGTGTGGCCCAAGCCCCAGCATCGTCTGCAGCGAATGGGATCGCGACATTGCTTGACCTGGTGGTCTATAGCTAGGCATCTGTGGCAACGATCCATGAAGTTGGCGTTCTTAGGAGGAGAGAAGGCTTTTGGAGTTGGCCGAGGAGAAGCATGCATGCTATAAGGAGAAGAGGAGAGGGCACGGGCGTAAGATTTTATATGCTGATCAGAGGGGCGGGACGTGAGAGCGCTCGGGGATTGAGAGTTTGGCGGCGAAGGCGTCAAAAGATTTTGGGGAGCTGTGTTGTCACATCCCGTGAACAATAGCATATTTGTCTGCAGCGGCTTGTTCAACTGGTCGTCACTAGTGACCCAGAGGGAAGTAGAAGTTGACCAAGGCAAAGGGCCCTTTGGCCTTGGCACGATTCCCTAGCCGAGAAGGTCCAACATGAAAGCAGGCCGCCTCCGTCCAAGCCTTGACACGTGTTTGACCTTGGATGGCTGCATGCCCGGCGCCATGCAGCTCCTCATGTCGGGCGGTACGAAGTCGCCAGCCAGTCAAGGCAACGGACCAGGCGGCCTCGGGAGTAAACCCGCACTATGGACATCCAGAACCGTAGCACGCCTAGCCGGATTATCAGGAGAAAATAGGCATGCCGCATCGTGATCTACAGTGGTTAAATGACTCCGGACAAGCTGACCGTCACGGGGGGGGGGGGGTCTAGTACGAGCATGGGGTAAAATAGCATCAGCAACTGGGCGGATCAAGCAGAGAGCAGCGGCAACAGGAGATGAGCTCACAGTGCGTGTGGAGGGGAAAGCAGGGCGAGACTGAACCCCATTAAATGCAGCAGGATCAGCGTCAGCACGCTTAGAAGGCACAACGGACATGAAATTTTGAAAAGGGGCACTGAAAAAAAGCTTTTGCACCGTAGAATCGATCGGAGGAGCAACATAAAATGAAATCACCATGCCTTTGTAGTTAATACCTTCGAGAGAGACAATGAACTGGGCGATCTGTTTACTGGCAACTGAAACCGAGAATAAGAAAATACTAAACTGACGAATAATAGGAGATTCGAAGGCAGAGCCTAACCAAGACTTAAGCAATGCAGCAACGGCACTCGCAAGCGGCGCCAGCGACGACAGCAGCACCTGGACCCAAACCAATTCCGGAGTCGCCGAGGTGAGAGTCGGAGCGATGGGAGAACATACCGGCGAGGAGAAGTAGGATCGGGTGTAGTGTAGCAGGGCATCTCCTGGCGTCCTTAGGAGAGAGGAGCATAGTCTGACTTGACACCGTCGCAGCATGTTCGGCGTGGAGGCGGCAAGGAAACCCGTCCTCAGAGGAGTTGCACGCCAAATGTCCCTGTGAGCCACGAATGAGATTTCCGGCGGCAAAGGTAGCGAGGCCGCCAGTTGTGTCCCCGCACTACACCATAACACTACATTCCTGACAGTCAGGTTGGTCGGGAATACAATTTCCGTCAATAGACAGTCGGTTGGGAAAGATTATTGCCGACCAACATTGTCTGTTGGGGAAAGTCCAGACGGGAAAGCCCTTTCCCAACCGATATATATTTCCCGACCGACTGCTTGTCAGCTTTGGTGTATCTTTCCCGACCAACATTCTGTTGGGCCTGCCATGGGCCTTTCCCGACCAATAGTCCATTGGGATTGCCATGTCCCTTTCCCAACCGACTATCCGATAGTGTAATTTTTTGCCAACTGACTATCTATCAAGGCTACCATGGGCTTTTCCGACCAACTATCGGATAGGGTATTATTTCCCGACCAACATACTGTTAGGCCTGACATTAGCTTTTCCTGTTACACCTGCCATTAGCTTTTCAACCGTCAGACGGGTTTTGTTCTGCTAACCAGCATCGGTTAGCCCTCCCATAGCTGGATTTCACATTACCAAAAGAATATCAATCAAGTTGCATAGTTCATAATAGTACGTGCATGTCTTCCAACAATATATAAAACCAGAACCAAATAATTCACATATAAACTACACACATTCAATAATTTTCACAAATAAACAGTTCATCTGTTATGAACTAATGACCATCCAAGTTTCCTATAAACTAATGTAACTAATTAAATAGAGAGGAAACACTATGGTTCATGTATGAGGAAACACTATGGTTCATCATCTGCCTTGGCTCCTTGTAGTGGGGTAACTACATACCCATCCTCACAGCCTTCCACCAAGATGCACCAAGATCCTCGCAACATTCTTGTGCTTGACATCAAAACCTTCATTGTTCATCTCAATATCTTCCATCTTGAACATCTGAAGTCAAAATCCCCAGTTAATATTCCATACGATAAACAGAGAACATGATATTTCCTATAAGTTTCACTAAATACCATTTCATACCAAACCAACTGAAGAGAATTTATTATCACTGACGAGAAAAGGGGTACCCTTCTAAAAGAATTAGAAGGGAGCATACCTTTAGCTCCCCTCTTTTGGGTTTCTTCTAAACCTTGATACAATGCATCCTGGTCTATGTGCCCGTGTGGGATACCTATCTTCAGGCCATTCCTACAAAAAATAGTTTCACATCATTTCGTTATTCAGCTAGACAATGTACACCACACAGCCAGAACCTAGAAGTTGCACATGGGTTACAAAGTGGTTCTTATTTAGTGCACTGGTTGTTATAGTGGAGCTTTAATACAATAAATTTAAAATTACATAGTTATAGACGTGTATATTGTGTGATACAACATAGAAATCAATTGTGCAACACGTTTACCTTTGTTTGTTTTTGAGATTATTAGTCGGGAATAACTATGACGATCTGAAATCGTTAGACCATACTTCAAATGATAAATAGTTTTTGCTTAGGCCAGATATGCTATTCTTATATAAATCTAGGAAAACAAAAACATTAGTACTTTGTTTCATGCCTCCCCAATTCACTACATGGGAGAAAGAGGTGGTCAAGAATGCACTGATGTGTGCGCTTTGGATACAACTAAAAAAATGAGCTGCCAAAAGAAATTCTGAGTATAACTAAATATGACTTTTATAAGCAAGATGTGCTAAGATACTCCTTAATTGTAGTTGTAGATAAGACCATCATAATTTAAAAGAGTTCCCGTTAGATATCCTTCCTTAATTGTAGTTGTAGTTGTAGATAAGACCATCATAATTTAAAAGAGTTCCCGTTATATATATTCATTCATTGCATTTATCTTCTATACCCAGATTCTTATGACATTTGCACAAAATATGCTATATAAATGAAGATACGTATGCCATGGAAAGAAAGCTAGGTAGCACCTCTTTGTATCATCGAGTATAAGCTAGAAGGCACTGAGCGTCAAATTTGAAGTAAAAGAACGTAAATAGCTATGGATAACAAACCAATTATTTGTATATGCAGCATCAACACCGTGATGGAGAGCTGCCATCATCAACACACAAGGGGGGAGTGAACACACAAGGAGCTAGTGTAACCAAGAAGATAAATTAGAGATAAAACACAAGAGGATAACAGAAGAGACATAAGTAGATGAGAGTGTAGAATCTTTTAGAAACTGAAAGCTATCTGGACACATTGTTGCATGAAGACAATACTATAGTGTTTCATCCATTAGGTCTCTCATAGCTTGTCAAAGAAGAATATTAAATCTACTAAGTACTCTCCGCCCCAAAATAAGTGTCTCAACTTTGTACTTGTACAAAGTTGTACTGAAGTTGAGACACTTATTTTGGTACAGAGGGAGTAACTGTCTGAATCCTCATTGTGAAATATATCAAGTAATTGGACAAGCTAATTCCAAAGTGATACTTTACGACATGACTTCAGTGCACAACATAAAGATAACTACAATTTACACTTAGTATCCCATACTGTAGGTTGTTCCCTCATTCCCAATGATGGCATGTAGGTTTGTCCCATGGACTCTGTGTAACTCTCCAATTCATGTAATTCATTAAGATTGAACAGGAATTTGTCAAACAGGCATATAAATATGTTGCTTAGAAGTTGAAATCACTATGTAGTTCCATTTAATTCTAAGAGAACTTGTAATTATAAGATATAATTGTGTGATGGCATCTAAGGTGAGCGTACAAAATGTCAGTATAAATAATAGTATATGCATTTTGGAAACTGACAACTCTGTTGTGCCAAACAACAAAGTGAGTACAAATATGTGGAATGGATGACAATATATTCAAATGATATTACACACTTGCAAATTTAAATTAATAATGCTTATCAAAATGGTCTGTGACTAATAAATCTGGCATATGCTTGTATGGCATGGTTCATAATTAATTCTAGAAAACAATGCAATTGCCAATAGTATTTACATGAATGCTCACTGAATCTGAAAAAATGTTCATACTGGAAGATGAAACAGTTGCATATAAATCTCAATACGGAACCAAGAAGAAAGGCAGGGAAACACATCAATAATAGTCCATACACTTAAGAGCACCTTCATGTGGCTTGTTGCATGGATTTCAAGTCATGCAACTAGTCATGACTAGTCATCGACTAGTCGATGAGTCGCAAAATAATGTAGACTCAACTTAGTGTTGACTCGAGTCACGGGTCGTGACTAGTTGCAATTGCAGGCTCGACTTTTTTCGAGTCGCTACCCCAGAGCGACTCGAATGAGTCGTGGCTTGAAAACCATGGCCTGTAGATATAAAACATGTAAGAGAGATTGCTAGGAGACTTGCTGAATATGAATATGCTTTACTTCGGATAACTAGGAAGAGTCCTCTAATCCTAGTAGGACTAGGATTCGTCCCTTTTTTTTCCTTTTTCCACCTTTTCCTATTGAGTTTTCTTCTCCAGCCACATGGGCCTTGTGTGGGAGTTTCCACCAGCCCACTAAGGGCTGATATTCACTCTCCCACAGCCCATGAAGCCTCTTGGGTCGACATACCTCTCCCGATGGTCCCCCGGTACACTACCGGCACTCCCGGTACACTACCGATGAGCCCGAAACTTTTCCGGCGACCAAAACAGGACTTCCTATATATGAATCTTTACCTCCAGACCATTCCGTAGCTCCTCGTGATGTCCGGGATCTCATCCGAGACTCCAAACAACCTTCGGTCCCCACCATACATAACTCTATACTACCGAAACGTCACCAAACCTTAAGTGTGCAGACCCTACGGGTTCGAGAACTATGTAAACATGACCGAGACACCTCTACGGTCAATAACCAATAGCGGGCCCTGGATGACCATATTTGTTCCTACATATTCTATGAAGGTCTTTATCTGTCGAACCTCTATGTCAAGGATTCAGTCAATCCCGTATAACGTTCCCTTTGTTCTTCGGTATGTTACTTGCCCGAGATTCGATCGGCGGTATCTCCATACCTAGTTCAACCTCGTTACCGGCAAGTCTCTTTACTCGTTCCGTAATACAAGATCCCGTGGATAACACTTAGTCACATTGCTTGCAAGGCTTGTTGTGATGTTGTATTATCGAGTGGGCCCTGAGATACCTCTCCGTCAAACGGAGTAACAAATTCCAGCCTTGATCCATGCCAACCCAACAGACACCCTCGGAGATACCTGTAGAGCACCTTTATAGTAACCCAGTTACGTTGCGACGTTTGATACACACAAGGCACTCCTATGGTGTCAGTGAGTTGCATGATCTCATGGTCATAGGAACATATATATACTTGACATGCAGAAAACAGTAGCAATAAACTGACATGATCATATGCTACGTTTGTAGTTTGGGTCTTGTCCATCACACCATTCTCCTAATGACGTGATCCCATTATCAAATGACATCTCATGTCCATGGCTAGGAAACCTTAACCATCTTTGATCAACGAGCTAGTCCATTAGAGGCATACTAGGGACATGGTTTTGTCTATGTATCCACACATGCATCTAAGTCTCCAATCAATACAATTATAGCATGGATAATAAACGATTATCATGAACAAGGAACTATGATAATGACTAATTTATTATTGCCTCTAGGGCATATTTCCAACAGTCTCCCACTTGCACTAGAGTCAATAATCTAGTTCACATCACCATGTGATACGCATTGTTATGAATCTAGTACCCAATGAGTTATGGGGCTCGATCATGCTTTGCACGTGAGAGAGGTCTTATAGTCAACGGGTCTGCGACATTCAGATCCGTGTGTACTTTGCAAATCTCTATGTCAAATTGTAAGCACTGCTCGCACACTCCACTTGGTACTATTCTAAATGGTTGCTCCACGATACGTATCCAGATTGCTACTACGAGTTATCCAGATTGGTGTTAAAGCTTGCATCGATGTAACTCTTTACGAAAAACTCTTTATCACCTCCATAATCGAGAAACATCTCCTTAGTCTTTTAGGTACTAAGGATATTCTTGACCGTTGTCCAGTGATCCACTCCTAGATCACTCTTGTACCCCTGACGGACTCATGGCAAGGCACACATGGGTGCGATACTCAGCATGGCATACTATACAGAGCCTATGGCTAAGGTATAGGGGACGACATTCGTCCTTTCTGTTTCTTCTGCCGTGGTCAAGCTTTGAGTCTCACTCAACTTCACACCTTACAAAGCAGGTGAGAACACTTCTCTCCGACTGATCCATTTTGAACTTCTTTCAAAATCTTGTCGAGGTATGTACTCATTGAAAGTCTCATCAAGCATCTTGATCTATCTCTATAGATCTTGATGCTTAACAATTAGGTAGCTTTATCCAGGTCTTCCTTTGATAAACACTTTTCAAACAACCGTTTATGCTTTCCAGAAATTCTACATCATTTCCGATCAACAATATGTCAACCACATATGCTTACCAGAAACTCTATAGTGCTCCCACTCACTTTATTGTAAATACAAGTTTCTCATAAACTTTGTATAGACTCAAAAACTTTGATCACCTCATCAAAGTGTATATTCCAACTCCGAGATGCTTGCTTTAGTTCATAGAAGGATCACTGAAGCTTGCACACCTTTTAGCATCCTTAGGACTGACAAAACCTTCTGGTTGTATCACATACAACCTTTCCTCAAGTAAACCGTTAAGGAAACTATGTTTTGATATCCATCTGCCAGATTTCATAATTGAAAAATGCAGCAACTGCTAACATAATTCCAACAAACTTTAGCATCGCTACGAGTGAGAAAGTCTCATCGCAGTCAACTCCTTGAACTTGTCGTAAACTTCTTTGCAACAAGTCGAGCTTTACAAATGGTGACATTCACCATGAGCGTCTGTCTTCATTTTAAACATCCATTTGTACTCAACGACCTGCCGTCCAACGAGCAAGTCTACCAAAGTCTATACTTGGTTTTCATACATGGATCCTTTCTCGGATTTCATGGCCTCTAACCATTTTTCGGAATCCGGGCCCACCATCGCTTCTCCACAGCTCGTAGGCTCATTGTTGTCCAACAACATGACCTCCAAAACAGGGTTGTTGTACCGCTCAGGAGCAGTACACATCCTTGTCGACCTACGAGGTCCAATAATAACTTGATCCGAAGCTTCATGATCATCATCATTAACTTCCTCTTCAACTAACGTAGGCTTCACAGAAACAACTTCCTGCGCTGCGCTACTCTCTGGTTGAAACAGAGGTTCAATAACCTCATCAAGTCTATCTTCCTCCCACTCAATTCTTTTAAGAGAAACTTTTCCTCAAGAAAGGACCCAGTTTTAGCAACAAACATTTTATGCTTGGATCTGAGATAGATGGTTCACCCAACTATTCTTAGGGTATTCTATGAAGATGCATTTGTTCGCTTTGGGTTCGAGCTCATTAGGTGAAAACATTTTCCACACAAGTGTCGCAAACCCAAACATTAAGAAATGACAGCTTAGGTTTCTATCAAACCATAATTCACACGGTGTCATCTCAACGGATTTAGATGGTGCCCTATTTAAAGTGAATGTAGTTGTCTCTAATGCATAACCCCAAAATTACAGTAACAAAACGATAAGAGACATCATAGCAAGAACCATATCCAATAGAGCATGACTATGACGTTCGGACACACTATCACACTATGGTGTTCCAGGTGGCATGAGTTGTGAAACAATTTTCACATTGTCTAAAGTTGTATGCCAAACTCGCAACTCAGATATTCATCTCAACGATCATATCGTAGACATTTTTATCTTCTTGTCACGATGATCTTAAACTTCACTCTGAATTTGCTTGAACCTTTCAAACGATTCAGACTTGTGTTTCATTAAGCAAATATACACTATATCTACTCAAATCATCAGTGAAGGTAAGAAAATAACGATATCCACCGCATGCTACAAGACTCATTGGATTGCATACATCAACATGTATCATTTCCAATAAATCACTTGCCCGCTCCATCAAACCAGAAAACGAGGTCCTTAGTCATCTTGCCCAAGAGGCATGATTCGCGTGTCTCAACCGATTCAAAATTGAATGAGTCCAAAGATCCATTAGCATGGAGTTTCTTCATGCGCTTTATACCAATATGACATTTAGCGGCAGTGCCACAAGTATGTGGTACCATCATTATTAACTTTGTATCTTTTGGCATCAATGTTATGAACATGAGTATTACTACGATCAAGATTCAATAAACCATTCTCACTCGGTGCATGACCGTTGAAGGTATTATTCATGTAAACAGAATAACCATTATTCTTTAACTTAAATGAATAACCGTGTTGCAATAAACACGATCCAATCACGTTCATGCTCAACGCAAAACACCAAATAACATTTATTTAGGTTTGTCACTAACCCCGAAGGTAGAGAGAGCGTGCGATGTTGATCACATCAACCTTGGAAACATTTCCAACACACATCATCACCTCACACTTAGCTAGTTCTCCGTTTATGTCGTAGCTTTTATTTCGAGTTACTAACATTTAGCAACCGAAACGGTATCCAATACCCAGGTGCTACTAGGAGTACTAGCAAGGTACACATCAATAACACGTATATCAAATATACTTCTGTCGACGTTGCCAGCCTTCTTATCTACCAAGTATCTAGGGTTGTCCCGGTTCAGCGACCGCTCTCCTCATAATCGAAGCACTTAGTCTCGGGTTTGGGTTCAACTTTGGGTTGCTTCACTGGAGAAGCAACTGACTTGCTATCCATAAAGTCTCCCTCCTTGCTCTTGCCCTTCTCGAAACTAGTGGTTTGACTAACCATCAACACTTGACGCTCCTTCTTGATTTCTACCTTCGCGGTGTCAAACATCGTGAACAGCTCAGGGATCATTATTTCTATCCCTGATGTTTATAGTTCATAACCAAGTTCTAGTAGCTTAGTGACAGTGACTTGGAGAACAATATCAATCACTATCTTATCTGGAAGATCAACTCCCACTCGATTCAAGCGATTGTAGCACCCAGACAATCTGAGCACATGCTCAACATTGAGCTATTCTCCTTCATCTTACACGCAAAGAATCTTGTTAGAGATCTCATATCTCGCAACACGGGCACGAGCCTGAGATCCCAATTTCAGCTCTTAGAACATCTCATATGTTTCATGACGTTCAAAACATTTCGGAGCCTCAATTCTAAGCCGTAATGCATGACACACTAAACTATCAAGTAGTCATCAAAACGTGCCTGTCAGATGTTCACAGCATCTACAAACGACGTTAGAGGGGTTGGCGCACCGAGCGGTGCATTATGGACATAAGCCTTCTGTGCAGCAATGAGGACAATCCTCAGATCACGGAGCCAGTCCGCAATATTGCTACCATCAACTTTCAACTCTATTTCTCTAGGAAAAAATTCACGGGAGCTACAGCGTGAGCTAGTATTCTACAACATAATTTTGCAAAGACACTACTGACTATGTTCATGATAACGAGTTCAATTAATCATATTACTTAAGAACTCCCACTCAAATTGACATCCCTCCGGTCATTCGAGTGATACATGATCCAAATTCACCAACTCAAGTCCGATCATCACGTGAGTTGAGGTGGTTACAATGCTGAACATCATCATGTTGATCATATCTACTATATGACTCATGTTCGACCTTTCGGTCTCTTGTGTTCCGAGGCCATGTCTGTACATGCTAGGCTCGTCAAGTTCAACCTAAGTGTTCTGCATGTGCAACACTGGCTTGCACCTGTTGTATGTGAACGTAGAGTCTATCACACCCGATCATCACGTGGTGTCTCGACACGAAGAACTTTTGCAACGGTGCACACTCGGGGAGAACACAATTTATCTTGAAATTAAGTGAGGGATCACCTTATAATGCTACCGTCGTCCTGAGAAAAACAAGGTGCATAATAGGATTAACATCACATGCAAATCATAAGTGACATGATATGGCCATGAACTCGTGCTTTTGATCTCCATCATGAAAGCACCGACATGATCTCCATCGTCACCGGCACGACACCATGATCTCCATCAATGTGTCGCCATCGGGGTTGTCACGCCCTTCATGCTTCTACTACTATTGCTACCGTTTAGCGATAAAGTAAAGCATTACATAGCGCTTAATGATTGACACGCAGGTCATACAATAATTAAAGACAACCCTATGGCTCCTGCCGGTTGCCGTACTCATCGACATGGAAGTCGTGAAATTCTATACATCACATGATCATCTCATACATCACATATATCACATCATGTAATTTGCCATATCACATCACAGCATACCCTGCAAAAACAAGTTAGACGTCCTCTAATTGTTGTTGCATGTTTTACGTGGCTGCTACGGGTTTCTAGCAAGAACAATTCTCACCTACGCATAAACCACAACAATGATACATAATTTGCTTTTCAACCTTCTCAAGGACCGCCTTTGTTGAATCCGATCCAACTAAAGTGAGAGAAACTGTCACCCGCGAGCCATCTAGGCAACAAGTTGCGTCGAGGGAACCGGTCTCTCGTAAGCGTACGAGTAATGTTGGTCCGGGCCGCTTCATCTCACAATACCGCTGAACCAAAATACGACCAAGGGAGGAAGCAATCTAAGCATCAATGCCCACAAACCTTTTGTGTTCTACTCGAGATCTCATCAACACATAGACCTAGCTCTGATACCACTGTTGGAGAACGTTGCATGGGAAACAAAATTTTTCCTACGCACACACAGATCTATCCATGGTGATGAGCATCTACGAGAGGGAGAGTGGATCTACATACCCTTGTAGATCGCTAAGCGGGGAGCATTAAGAAACGCGGTTGGTGTAGTCGAACATCTTCGCGATCCAAATCGCCGAGCATCCCGCGATCTCATCACGATCCGTCCCGCGATCCAATCGTGATCCGTCCCGTGAACTCATCACGATCCGTCTCGCGAACTCATCACAATCCCTCTCGCCATCTTGATCATGATCCGTCCCGTGAACTCATCACGATCCGTCCCGCAAACTCATCACGATCCGTCTTGCGATCTTGATCACGGTCCTTCCAATCTAGCGCCGAACGGACGGCACCTCCGCGTTCAGCACACGTGCAGCTTGATGACGATCTCCACCGTCTTGATCCAGCAAGAGGAAGTGGAGAGGAGGAAGAGTTCACCGGCAGCACGACGGCGCTCCGGCGATGGTGGTGGAGCAATTCCGGCAGGGCTTCGCCTAAGCACTGCGGAAATCCGATCTAGAGGAGCACCGGTGGAACGGGTAGCACGTGGCCGTAAAATCTAGTGCAAAACACCCAATACCACCAGTATATATAGGAGGGAGGGAGGAGGAGGGCTGGCGCAAGGCCAAGGACCCATAGGAGTCAGCTGAATCCACTAGGATTGGAGGACACTCCTCCAATCCTAGTAGGACTAGGATTCGTCCCTTTTTTTTTTTCCTTTTTCCACCTTTTCCTATTGGGTTTTCTTCTCCAACCACATGGGTCTTGTGTGGGAGTTTCCACCAGCCCACTAAGGGCTGATATTGACTCTCCCACATCCCATGAAGCCTCTTGGGTCGAAATACCTCTCCTGATGGTCCCCCGGTACACTACCGATGAGCCCGAAACTTTTCCGGCGACCAAAACAGGACTTCCTATATATGAATCTTTACCTCCGGACCATTCCGGAGCTCCTCGTGACGTCTGGGATCTCATCCAGGACTCCGAACAACCTTTGGTCACCACCATACATAACTCTATACTACCAAAACGTCACCAAACCTTAAGTGTAGACCCTGCGGGTTCGAGAACTATGTAGACATGACCGAGACACCTCTACGGTCAATAACCAATAGCAGGCCCTGGATGACCATATTGGTTCCTACATATTCTACGAAGATCTTTATCGGTCGAACCTCTATGTCAAGGATTCAGTCAATCCCGTATAACGTTCCCTTTGTTCTTCGGTATGTTACTTGCCCGAGATTCGATCGTCGGTATCTCCATACCTAGTTCAACCTCGTTACCGGCAAGTCTCTTTACTCATTCTGTAATACAAGATCCCGTGGCTAACACTTAGTCACATTGCTTGCAAGGCTTGTTGTGATGTTGTATTACCGAGTGGGCCCTGAGATACCTCTCCGTCAAACGGAGTAACAAATTCCAGTCTTGATCCATGCCAACCCAACAACCACCCTCGGAGATACCTGTAGAGCACCTTTATAGTCACCCAGTTACGTTGCGACGTTTGATACACACAAGGCACTCCTCCGATGTTAGTGAGTTGCATGATCTCATGGTCATAGGAACATATATATACTTGACATGCAGAAAACAGTAGCAATAAACTGACACGATCATATGCTACGTTTGTAGTTTGGGTCTTGTCCATCACACCATTCTCCTAATGACATGATCCCGTTATCAAATGACATCTCATGTCCATGGCTAGGAAACCTTAACCATCTTTGATCAACGAGCTAGTCCATTAGAGGCATACTAGGGACATGGTTTTGTCTATGTATCCACACATGCATCTAAGTCTCCGATCAATACAATTATAGCATGGATAATAAACGATTATCATGAACAAGGAAATATGATAATAACTAATTTATTATTGCCTCTAGGGAATATTTCCAACAATCCGCACCGAGGAAGCCGGCACAGAGGAGGCCACCACCGGTGGCGCAGCTCCTGACAGAGAGAGATTGGAGTCCTCAGCGACCGGAGCGGCCCGTGGTGCAAGGCACGTCACGGGGTTGATGGTGGACAACACCTTCGTGGGAGACGGTGCCGCGGCGGTTCGTAGTGCAGTTTCCATTGCCGAATGGAGAGACCCCATTGGCTCAAATCTTATACCTTGTCACTTTCACATCACCGGCGCTGCAGCTGCAAGTTTGTCAACAGAAACTATCTCCATTATCATCACCGCTAGAAGATGCAACTGAAAACCAAGTAACACGAAGGACCGAAAGTATACAGACACTGAAACAGCAACGAACAATTGTCAGCCAAATAACCTATATGATGGAACCCTTGAAGAACTTGGAGAACTTCCACATGATGGAACCCTTGAAGAGGTCCACTTCAGAGCACAAATCAAGATTTCATCATCACCGGAACAAACATCGACCGACACACGTGCATGTGCATACATCAAGAAACACCAAACAAAAACTTGATAAATCGAAGATTAAACTCGTTTTTTTTTTGGACCAAACAAGTAGTGCAGGTTAAGAAACGAAGGGCAAAAGAAACACTGAACAAAACTGAAGAAGAGACTGCAAGCTCGGCCTGAGCAAGATAGTGCAGTTTCCATGGCCGAATGGATTGACCCATTGGCTGAAATTGATAACTCTTTTTCACTTTCACATCATCGGCTCTGCAAGTTTGTCATCTCGGCTACAAGATAGTATAAACCGAGAACAAAAGGAAACAGAAACAGAAAGAGCAGAGAAACCATATAGTGGATCTAAGAAGAGAGCAAGCAGAGAAACTGAAACCGAAGCGCAATGCCAACATCCTCCCTAGAATCTGAAGTTCCTCGGGACTGCCTCTCAGCAACAACAATGTGTATTATCATGGCCGAATGGGTAGGCTCTGATTTGAACTGTGTTATTTCACATCATCGGGCCTATTGGATATGAGCAAACAAAATAAAATTGCAACAAACCTTTTGAAGCATATTGGATATGAGTACTAATCAAGAGCAGAGCATGCAAGAGACGTAAATTCAGATGAATTTAAATCCAAGAAAAGAAAACCAAATTAAAAAGAAGCTGCTGGAAAACTCAAAGCAAACAGGATACATTCAGATGTCAATTCTCTAGAGATCTAGCCGTCCTCAGATACTTTGAAGAGATTGATTCGCTCTTGTCATCTGTGCATATAGACAGCACATCTCAAAAGTCATCGATGCGTCGTCATTGGAGATTGGACTAATCAAAATCAATGAACCCGTCTGAGAACAAAACACAGGAAGAAATTACTAGCTAATTGCAGAAATCGCCAAAGACCAAAGGCTAAATAAGTGTCTGAAAATAAAGTTGCTAGCTAGCTAGCTCGTGGCGCCTCAGATCTGATTAATTTGCTCGTCATTAATGATATCAGAAAAGCAAGCAATGTCATCACCGGCGCCATTGCCCAAGATCAAATAACAGAGACCAAGTAAAAGTACACGGCCGGATCGGAGTGGGTGAAAAAGATGAACGTACAGCCAAAGCCAAAGTAAAACAAACCGAAACCAAAGCCAGATCCAAGAACCGTAACTTGTGAAAAAATAGTTAAGACGGCCTCGGATACTTTGAAGAAAATGATTAGCTCTTGTCATTTGTTCATAAATATATATATGGCACATCTCAAAAGCTGTCGATGCGGCGTCACCGGCCTGCTCAAAAATCAAAGGAGCCATGCCTGCTGAATGGTGTCTTTCAAGTCTAGGTATACTTGGGCATGAAGGTGCACGCCTCAGAAATCGTTTTGCTCGTCACCGATAATGTCGGAAAAGCAAGCGATGTCATCACCGGCGACAGAACCCGAAATCAAAAGCAAGCACGGTCTGGACATACGTACTGATCAAGAATTAAACCAACCAAAGCCAAAGAAAGTAAAGCAAACCATGCATGCATATGGGATTGGGAGGCCTCGGATACTTTGAAGAAATTGGTTCGCTCTCGTCATCTGTGCATGCATGGCACATCTCGAAAGCCAATGATGTCTCGTCACCGGCACACCATGAAAATGGAACGCAAGACCACAAAATCAGCCAGAAACCAAACGCGCACATGCAGAGATCCGTGCCTGCCCAGCAGCTCACTGCACGACTACTGGATCGTCGGATCGGACAAAAATATGTGGAGAGATTCAAGCCTAAAAATTATCGACTCAAATGAGTGCCACGACTCTCTGCATGCGACCAACCAAAACAGACCTCCACACATGGAAGACCAGAGAAGTTCATCACAGAAAACGAAAGCCGAGATCAAAAGGTTCATGGCCATGGGAGAGAGGACCAGATCCAAGAAACGACCATTGGATCATCGGCAAGCACGTCAAAAAGAGGATGCAAACAAGAGACAAATCCAAGAAGGCACGAAAGTGGCTAGCAACGGCCCAAAGATCAAATAGCTGGCCTCAGATACTTTGAAGATATTGATTTGTTCTTGTCATCTGTGCATAGCACATCTCAAAAGCCATCGTTGTTTCATCACCGGCCCGGCCTTGTAAATATTTTTAAAACTTCAAAAAATTTACATAAAACTAGTACAACCCCAAGAATATAAGCGGCGCGGCAAAGCGCGTACTGTCCTTCTAGTATTCACTATGTTCAGAGATTGGTTTGATTTTGTAAGCTTAGTGTTTGTCATTAGGGTCCAAGTGTTATGATTTCACACCTGAACCTTTATACTTTCAATAATATATATGTATTCCTGATTTTACGTACAAGTTGTATGTATGTGTTATCATTTTGAACCCTAGACCCCAAGGTGACAACAATTTTGATATCACGGGGATGACTTTAACTTGAGGATTACATATATCCACTATGTGTTAATGTTTTTTTGGTTCCCTATTAAATGGAACACCTTAACTATCCTTAGTTTTCATTAGAACCCGCTGCCGTGGAAGGGTAGGACAAATAATGTTATGGAGGATTTTATTGCAAGCACATATAACTATATATGGAATGCATGTCTATATATGATTGATGACTTGAAGCTAGTTTGTTATTGCTCTAAGTTATGAACATGGCATATTGAATATCATCTGAACAACCCCATCGCTTACTCCATGCATAGACTTTTGCTGCTATTGCTTCTGTTACATTCACTACTGTCACTTTTTTCTACTACTCTGCAGACTTATTACTGTTTCTGCCACTACTACCGTATTACTATGTTACTAATAAATTGTCGCAAGCAAGTTATTTCTTTAAGTGTGGTTGAATTGTTAATTCAACTGCTAAAATTTATAAATATTTTATGTCTCCTCTTGTGTCGAATCAATAAATAAATTTGGAATGTAATTCTTTTCTCGAAGACTATTGCGATCCCCTATATTTGTGCATCATCACATCGCAAGCTTCCGCTAAACATGTGCATTCATCGGGCCGGGACGGGTTTGGGCTGGGTTTGAAAAGCCCAAAGCCTGATAAATAAAAGTCAAGCCCGAGCCCAGCTCGAAGCCCAAAAATTCCATCTAAACCAAGCTCGAGCCTGGCCTGACATAAAAGCCTCAAGCCCGAGGCCCAGTCTGAAAGCATGAAAATGTTTTGTTTTCAGCTAAAAAAGTTCATTCACATATTTACATGCTAGATTCATTCACATGTGTACATGAATAGGATTGATTCCCTATTTGTAGACGCAAGATACATCAACTAGTAATGGAAAGCCTAGCCTGACCCGACCCGGGTTTTTCGGACCGAGCTCGGGCCAGGGTGCCCATGCCCAGGTTTAGCTACCGCATGAGCCGACGCACCATTGCATCTCCGCGCTCCTCGCCTCGCGCCCCGCAACGAGCCACCTGCACGAGAGGACAAGGACTCCTCGCCGCCATCGGCGCGGGCCGGGTTTCGCGTAGCTGCGCCCTCTAGCAACAACGAGGGAAGGGAGGAGAGGTGGAGAAGAAGGGTTCTAGAGGCAGCGGTAATGGTTAGCCTCACAGACGCTCGCTAGAGCGCCGTGGAAGGAGGGTTTTGGTTTGAGAGCAGCGTTTCGGCTCTTGGGTGCATTTGCACGCGTGCCGACGAAGAAAATCAAAACAAATACTAAAAAATTTCAAAACATTCCAAATGTTTTTTGTGTGGTAGGTAATTTGATGCGTGAGGAGCTCTCCAAAATTCAACTTATTTGGAGATCTGAGCAGCTCTCGCCCAAAAAGACAAATCGGGGTCTGTAAAAAAGGTTTACTGTTCACGAACTTTTCTGACCCGATTTGTCTTTTTATCTAAAGGTGCTCAAATGTTCAAATAATTAAATTTGGAGCGAACCTCACGCATCAAAATATCTACACACAAAAAAATGTGATTTTTTTTTGTATTTTTCTAGTATTTTGTTTTATTTTTTTCGTTAGCGGGAGCAGCTGAACCCAAGCTCAGAGTTGGATTTTCGGTTTTGGGTAATCCTATATTAGCTTGTCATGCCTAGTTTGCTTGCTTCCACGAACTACTTCACGTCCGTGTACCGAGCCACCATGCTTTGATCTCTTGTTTGACATCATACCTGCAAACAATGCCACTACCATCTCTAAATAGTCATCATCATCTGACGATGAATCACTGAAAAACAACTTTGAAAACGGACTGGTCTAGAAAAAGTACATGTATAAAAAATTAACATCACCGACAAAAATTCAAAATTCTTCATTGAATAAAAACATACGTTGAAATTTCATCAAGCACCTTTGAAGACGTCGTTACAAGAGGTTGTAGTCCAGGCAGGCGACAGTGGTCGGGGCAGGCGACGACTACGGCCATGGCAAACGGTGATGGGTTACGGATGGCGGCGTGGTCACGATGATCGGCTCGACAATCCTTGCTACGCGTGCCCGAGGGCAAGGGAGCCGGTGCAGCGACAGGCAGCACCGACTGCTACCGGACGGCGATGGGGCATGGTGGTCCGGCAACAACGTGACGGCCCCATGATGCTAGTGAAGTGATAGGAGCGAAGGTGGCACTGCGACGACCCATGGATCTTTAAGGCATGTACAATGGAGGCAGCACCTTGGTGCTGCCCCAGCCATCCACATAGATATATTTGAATGAAGCTAGTGGTGTATGCCACTATCATCCAACGGAAGCTACTCTATGTGATGTCATCATCTTACTTTTTTTCTCTGACCTCCTTTCCAACACATGAAATCTCCACTACATTTAAACAATATCAGCATCCATTTGAAACAACGATATCAACAAGCATACACACTGAAAGTTATCAAACAACTTGATTTCCAAACAAAAAATCAGCAATCTTGATATGCAAACAGTGTCAACAGGTATGTCTTGTCCATGCCACTACAACATCCCATAGTAACAGAGTAATCTTAAGGTTTCCAAATACTCATAAAGGGAAAATTTGTAAACATACATATCAAATTATTTGAAGTTCAGACCGAATTTGTTGATGTATCCTTTGATTATTCTCATTCCAAAAAAAGTCGCACATCTTCTACACTTTCTAGCACATGAAACCTGCTGTTGTTGCACATATATGTAGAACATCTACATGAGAAGCAAGACACAAGTTAGAGTAAAATAACAAGCATGTTGAAAACATAGATTTTTTCAAAGTTGGCCATTTGGTTTGTCTAGAGCATTGAAAGAAAAAGAGGAAGGCTCCATTTGGTTCATAGGATAGGGGAAAAAAATGCAAGAATGGGATACACACAGGAATATGACATGGATCAAGGGATACACATAGGAACATGACATGGATCAAGGGACACACACAGGAACACGCACAGGAATTTGGATGGCAAGAATAATATTCATGTGCAAATAGCATAACGTACTCAAATATATGTTAAGACAATCCAGGTCAATTAATGTCAGCCATATAGGAGTGGATTGACGAACAAGTTGAACCACATACCTCTATTCCTCCTTGAAAAGTTGATCCCCCAATCTTGTGACAGCCCGCACGTGCATCTCCTTTGCCCATGGCTCCATTGCTGTAGTGTCGGCACTCAACATCTCTGTGAACTTGTCAAACAACTTGGTTCTTTCCTCAGCTAACTTCGCCACAGTCCTCTCCTTTGCCGCCTCCTTCCAATAGTATTCTCCCTTCTTTGCATTCCCATCGATAGGATTCACAGAGTTGCGCAACCAAGCACTCACCTGCACAAAGGAAGTAAGCATGGAAGGAAGCCTATGGTTAAATTTGACTAAACAAAAGACAAGATGCATGTCCACGAGTATGAAAATAGGATAACCAGCCTAACTAAATTCTTAGATAGAAATACATGGGATATCTGTGATGTCTACATGACAAGAGTAGGAGGATTTGGGGGGCTTACCAATCTGATGTCCTCATCTTTTGTATAATACAACCTCTGTCTATCTTCATCATCTGCTTCCACATCAATTGTTGACTCGTTTTCGCTTATTGGATGGAGTTGTGGTCCTAGGATCAGACGTTGATGGAAGAGGGTTGTGCTTGGCTGGTGGCGGCGGCGGCTGCGTGCAGAACATCGGGTATTGGAAACCAAGCTGCTGAGGGGCTGGCAAGGTGAAGTTGGGATGACTTTGGCCTTGAAGGAAGCTCAAGAAACCACTAGGAGGACGGTATTCCATTGCAGCTGAAAGAGAGAAGAATTAAATGAAACTAAAGTAGTAAATGAAACTCCTCAACAAAAATGGATGGAATTGGACCGAAAAAAGCCATTCAGCTTCGTTATCGATTAGGTATCAGTGGGAACATCAAGAAATGATCACCCATGACTTCTGTGTACCACTAGTGCCACAAAGGCCTTTGGTGGTCTTATTGGCGCATACCACGGTGGGGTCTTCGACTGGGGTGAAGTCGTAACAAGGTAGCCGTAGGGGAACCTGTGGCTGGATTGAATCCTTCGCGATGGAAATGCCCTCGCCTACTTGACTAAACTAAGGACCTCAACGGTATAAACATGTAGAAAATCTACTTTTCCATTTTCCTTCTTGTTTATCAATCACCAATCAAGACAAACCGGGCACTACGGTGAGACGTGAAAACACCCGATCCCATTCCGACCTCGATATATATGTGGAATCGTCTTGCGCCATATGTACTGAAATTGTTCGGGAGACATGGTCAAAGCCCGGAGAAAGAGCAAGAAAACTAAAGAAAGCGTTAGCGCATTTCTCCCGGGGCTAAGAAGAAAAAGGATGGGGATTTCCACAAGCATGGTCGCTTGACCCAAATAGATTGAATCTGAATCACATCAGGGGAATCAACTTTACTGACCGAATCACCATGAATCTCCAGAATCCATCAAACCCTAGCCTAATTTACTAATCGAAATCAATCTGGGCATGAGCACATGAAGAAGCGGGGGAAGAACTAGCATCATACCTTGCAGGGAGAGCTGGAACCGCCGATGCCGACGCTGAGCCGAGGACGAGGGGGCGCCGATTCTTCCCTCGTTCGCGCGTCCTGCCTCTGCTCCTTTCCCTTGCCCTTCCTTTCTCTCCTTCCCGCCCGGCCCTTCTCTAGTTCGCGCCCTTCCTTTCTCCCCTTCCCGCCCTTCCCTTCTCCGGTTCGCGCCCTTCCCCTCTCTCGTTCGCGGGCTTTTTGTTGGGCGTCCGTGGTCCTGAATCGAGCGGAGCGACGGACGCCCGAGCGGTCGCCTCGTCGCTTTTGTCAGGGAGGAGGCGAGCTCTTCTGCAAGAGCTCGTTTTGGCCTGCGAGCGACAGCTTCGGCGGAGGTGGCATTGAACGAGATGATGTGGCGCCTAGGGCGAACGTCCAGCGTGGCCCGTTGGCCATGCCCTTAGGAAGTTGGCTACCGCCAACGTCAACTTCTTCTGTATATGTAGGTTTTTTTTCGAATAGGTGAACTGGTTGAGATGAAGACCAAGGAAGTCAAGAAAAAGAATGCTGGTAAGCCCCGAGACCGGCGGAAGTCGTCTTGTGCAGTTCACATGGGGCACAGGAACGTGTAAGCGGCTGCCACCCGATCCCAGTCAGCAACCGGCCGCACACGCATCTCCATGGCCCTCATGCATGATCCTGGTGCCATTTTCCGCATGGTGACCACGCATGTGTACCTAGTCTATCATGTTCGAAGGCTAAATGGTGACCACGCATGTGTACCTAGTCTATCACGATCGAAGGCTAAATGGTGACCACGTATGTGTACCTAGTCTACCATGATTGTCGTGGATTTATCACGGCAGATGTCCGGGGTGAACGAACTTGGATTCGAGGTCATCGCTAACGGGGTGGACTCAAAGGGGTTGATCGGGACGAAAGACACGGATTTACCCAGGTTCGGCCCCTCAAGTCGAGGTAATAGCCTACGTCCTGCTTGTGTTTGTATTGCTTATGTATCGATTACAAGGAGCTAGAAGCTTGACCTAATTCTCGGTAACCTATCCTCTAAGTCGCGCCGGATCTGCCTTTATATAGGAGGTCAGGACCACCGGGTCTTTATAATTATCTATCCGGGTCTTCTTGTGACTCCGAGTCTCTTTCTATCTTTCTGTCCAAGTTGTCCTAGAGGCGGCTTGCACACCCGGGTCTTCTACGTCCGGGCCATCACGCGGCCCACATCTTGAGCCGCCTATCTTCCTGGGCCACCAGTCTTACGGCTCACCCATGGTCCGGCTTACAAGTCACCAATATGAATCGAAGCCCCTAAGGCGGGTCATATTGCGGGGTTATATCCCCAACATTATGCCCCAGGTTGAATTGAGCTTGCTCACTTCATCCTTCTCTTCTGATTTTGGCGAGCCGCCCGGAAATGACCCGGCATGACGTCATGAGATCTGCTGACGTATCATCGAATCTTTCATTAAACTGTCATCCCGAGAATCGAGGCGTCCGCCTCGGTCAAACGGTGTCGTCGCCCGGATTTTTGCGCCTTCCTTATTTCCTCTTTAAATACGACCCGTGCGGGGCGAAGCTTTTCATTCTCCCGCTCACGCCTCTTCTTCTTCTTCCTGTCGCCGTCGCTCCAGCGTCCTCGTCGTTCGGCGCCATCTTCACAGCTACACCGACTGGCCGTTGCATCCACCTGTGCGAACCAGAGTTTCGTCCGCCTCCGCCGCGCCATCTCCAGTGAGTTCTCCTGCTCCTTAGATCGCTGCTGTCGTAGTAGGGTTTTCACAAGGGGCTCCGCCGCCACCGCTCGGGCTTCGGCACCGCCATCGCGAGTGTATCTCGACGCCGCTGGCGCCTTTAGAATGCGCTCTTGCTTTGCCGCCGCGCGCGGGCCGGCCGCGCGTAATGCGCGGACCACGATGGCTCCAGTCCATTTCCTTTTCTTCCTCTGTTCATCGCTAGGTCAGGATAAAAATTATTTTCTCTGCTTTTCTAGATCCGTAGCCATAGCAATAGTTTGCGGAATCTGTTTTTTAGGACTTAGCCGATTTTCAATTTTCCTTTCCCTGGATGCGTCGCTAAGCCACGTCCGGCTCTTGTCACCCAGATGGAAGCATGATATCGTAGAGTCCTTAAAATTGTAAGCCGCCGTAGATTCCTGCTTGTTCTTGACTTGCCGTTTTTATCTCCTTTGTACAGTAGTTAAGTCGCCGTCATGTCTCGTGCTTCCAACTCATGCAACTGGGTTGGCTCCTGCGTCACGGAAGAATATTTAGCAGATCTTGTCGAAGCGGGCACTCTCCCTCCCAAAGAGGTTCTTCACTGGCGGGTTCCAGATAATGAGACCCGGCCTGCACCCAAGAAAGGAGAAGTAGTCGTTTTCACCGACCACACTGAGCGACGGTTCGTGCCGCCCGGCTCTAAATTTTTCCGGGACGTTCTTCATTTGTATAAGCTGCACCCTCAAGACCTGGCCCCCAACTCTATCCCGAATATATGCAACTTCCAAGTTCTCTGTGAAGCTTTTCTGCAGTCTAGAGCGTCTGTTGGTTTCTTTCGGGAGTTCTTCTATGCCAACCGCCAAACTGAGGTGACGGGCGGTCCGAGTCTGGAGCTTGGAGGGATTTCTATTCAGCGGTGCAGAGACATCATTTTTCCGGCTATGCAAATGCCGAGTTACCCAAAGGACTGGAATAAAACCTGGTTCTACTGCAAGGATACCTCTCCTGAGGGTGAACGCCCCTTGCCGGGCTACCGTCCCTCCCGACTCAAGAAAGATTCAGAGCTTTCGGGCCGGCTCATGCCAAGCTCAAGGTGCTCATGGCCAATGGACTAACAGGAATAGACTTGATCCGCTGCTGGGTTTCTTGGCGGATCATGCCCTTAAGCCACAAGGGCCGGCTTATGTGTGAATACGAAGGCAAGTACGACAGCTCCTTGTGCTTCAGCAAATCAACTTTGACCGAAGACGACATCACCATGACCATCTGGAGCCTTGTCCACGAAGCCTCCGGCTCTTGCAGCGCCATCAGGCTGGCGCCTTTCTGCATCAATCATCCGGCTCCGGACATAAGTTAATCTCTTCCCATCCATTTCTTGGATGTTGCTTGTACTTTGCTGATTTATTACTCCTTCTTCGGGTCACTCCTGTAGGCCGACTCAGACTTCTGGAAGAAGGAGTATGTCCCTCCTCCAAAGAAGACCAAGAAGAAAGCTGCAGGCAAGAAGTCAAAGAAGAGCGCTCCGCAAGAAGACTGGCTTGAACGGCCACAGTCGTCCAACTCAGAGGTAAAGTCTTAATTTGTTTGCTTGACCCTTTGCCCTCCTGCTATTTATTAATGCTTGTTTTACTCGCAGGATGAAGTGGAAACCAGCCACGGTAATGTTCCTGAGGTAAACTATATTTCTTCCGGTTCAGAATGTTTTGTCCCCCGAAAGCCACGGCGGGTTATCAGAAAAGTTCCTCTTTCTCATCCTCTCGCTTACCTGGCTCCCGACTTTCTTTTGAAAAAGCAACAACAGGCCAAGCATCAACAAACTCGGAGCACCGGCTCTACTGAGCTCGTGTCTGGGTTACCAAATTCTCCGGCTCCCAAGAAGCGCCCCACAGAGGTTTACGTCTCTACTTTTCCTTTGACTTTCCTTTGTAATCTTGACACTTTCTCATCTTTCCTATTTTACTTTTTTTAGAAATCCCCTTCTTCTGGCGACTCTTCGGTGTCGGTTCTACCACCGCCCAAGATCAATCCACTTTAAGTCTTTCTTACTATGACATCTAGATATCCGGCTGTTAACACGATAGTAACATCTCAAATGCTGATCCTTTTGTTTCGCGATGCCCAAGCCAAGCATCGCAAGACCAACAAGCCCTCCCCCGGTCCTGTTATCCAAGAGCAGGAGCTCGAACAACCGGAGGAGACTCAACTAGAAGAAAACCCGTCGGCTGCCTCCACGGAGCCGGCCGCTGAAGATGTCATCATGGAGAGCCCTCCAAGGGCTCCTTCAAAGCCGCCTACTCCTGCAAAAACTCCTGCAACTCCGGAGGTCATTATCACCGGGTCAGCTCAGCAGATGCCTCCGGCTCATGTGCTGACTAAACATATCGAACCGTTAGAGGCCTCGAGGAACTTAAACTTTGATTCTTCGTATGAGAAGATGGCAGCTGATGAGCTCCATGCCGGATATATGAACCGGCTAAATACCAACCGTGACTTGGAGCTTCGGCTGGTGGCTTTGATGAAAGCAAAATATGAGGTACCCTTTTCTTCTTTCTATATCCTTACTTAGCCCCCAAGAGCCGGTTTAATCTAGTTGATAGTTGAGCCGGGTCTTTGTGTAACCTCTGTAGATATTGTCATGCCAAATTCACTTAGAATTGCTTTAGCTTAGTACTGTAGATAAAGTGAACCGCCAATCGTAGCCCCCAAGGGCTGTCTCAGATTTTATTTGAGTCGGTTCTTTAATGTAGACAGCTTGAAGATCTAATCATAGCCCCCAAGAGCCGAGTCCACTTTGACAAAATTGAGTCGGATCTTCCATTAGGAGCAGTCTTTGAAGATCCAATTCGTAGCCTCCAAGGGCCGGCTCAAACTTGATCAAGTTGAGTCGGTGCTTCCATTATTAGTACATTGAAGAGCCATAGTGTAGCCCCCAAGTTCCGGATTAACTTCGAAGGAGATGAACCGGAACTGCATTGCATACTGAAAGATCAAATATACATTAGCCCCCAAGTGTCAAATATATTGCTGCAATCTGTTTGAGACTTGCATAAATTTGCTTTTAACACTCATCCTGTATTTTGATGACTTATCCTGTATTTTGATGTATTATAGGAAGCTTTAAATGAAGCCGGGTCTCAGTTGACGGATTTGAAGGCCAACTTGGCGGCTCAACAAGAAGCCCGAAGCATTGCTGACAAAAAGTGCCAGCTTCTCTGTGAGGAGCTGGCCAATGCCACTGCTGAGCTTACCTGTTTGAAAGAGACGGCAGAATCTGAAAAGGCCGCTCTGACCAAACGGGCGGACGACGCCGACCAGCGACTTATAGCTGTGGCGGAGGAACTCCAAGGCCTGAAGCGGCACATAGCGAAGATGCCAGCCGTCCTATTTGGTAAGTTTCTATTTTACTTTGTATTTTAACATTGCTATTGAAAAACTGGCGACTCATTAGCTTTACCTGGCTTATCCAGGTCCCAGGAGCCGACAATTGGCTTCTGATAGCCTTCTGCCACTGAATGCCATCTACACCTTTGCAGAACAACTATACTGCGGCGCCATCTTCATGATCAAGAGTGTTCAATATAAGGAGAAGATCCCCACCGCTCTGAAAGGGGTCTTGGAACTCTTCTCCACCATGCCAAAACAGATTGAAGAACTGAAGAAATCAGCTTTTCGTCAAGGAGCAGTCGCCGGATTGAGCCGGGCTCTGGCCTTCGCCCCTGAGCTGACGCCGGCTGAAATGATGGATGGCTATCCATCGAAGAAAGACGATGGCTTAGAATTCACAGAGGCGGACTACATCCAGTGTGTCAAGGACTCCCGCTTCTTGGCGTTTGTACTTGCAGATGAAGCCAACTTAAATGTCTACCAGGCGGCTTATGATGGCGAGGATAAGAGGATCCGCGGGCCTCTCTATGAGTGGAAATCTCTAACACCCGCCCACAGTAAGGAACTCTTTCCTAATGATCTCGACACGTCTCCCTTTTTTGAGGAAGGGTCCTTCGCCGCGTTGGCTGACTGCAGCTGGGATTTGGAAACTCTCCAGATGAAGCCAGTAGAAGAGTCGGAGCAGGATGATCTGGCCGCCTGACTTTGCATTTTGTAACCTTCTGAGCGATGGCTCATGCAATGACCCGCCGTGGGCAGTTTGAAACTTGGTAATGCCTTTGATCCTTCTGAGAGAAATTTTTGTAATAGCTTGAGGATGACTCCGCCGTTCTAAAGATATTGCCGGCTGTTCATATTTCCATCTCTTTGTGTGTACTTTCCGTCTCTCCGTGTTTCAATTTGATGTGTTGCCGGCTCTCCATTGATTGATCGCTCCTTTGCATAAATATACCTTGAGCTTTTCTGATGAGGGGTGTTTGTCTTTGAAGACTTCATTCCTTCTCCAGAAGATTAGAGCCGAATAATATCTTTGAAAACTTGAATTTTGTCAATTGGAGCAACATGGCTCCGGCTCTTGTCGGATGAATCCATTAAGGAGCCAGTTGTCTTAGGATAATGTAAGCTATACCTGATGGTAAGAAGACTCTATCGACAACTACGGCTATTGATGAACCGGAAGCGGCCTAAAGCCGGCTGTATGAAGGGTAATGTAAGCTATACCTGACGGTAAGAAGCCTCCTTTTAACAGCAAATGTTGTATGCGCGAACGCCGGCTGTCGATGGGAGATGTAAGCTATACCCCAAGGCAAGAAGCCTCCATCTACAGTCGCGGCTAATAATTAGCCTGAGACGGCATAAAGCTGGCTGTTTGACAGGAGATGTAAGCTATACCCGAAGGCAAGAAGCCTCTTTCAACAGCTACAGTTGATAAGCAACTGAGTTTTGGCGTAAACGCTGGTTGTTAGGGTGAGATAAGCGAACCCGTCGGTAAGAAGCCCCCTTCGACAACCACGGTTAATAAGTAACCGGAAGTGGCATAAAGCTGGCCATTAGGGTGAGATAAGCGATACCCGTCGGTAAGAAGCCCCATTCGATGGCCGCAGTTGATAAGCAACTGGAATTTGGTGTACACGCTGTTGTCTTAGGGTCATGTAAGCTATACCAAAGGTAAGAAGCCTCCATCAACAATAGCGCTTAATGTACCCAAACTAGGCATAAAGCCAACTGTGCAAGGGAGATGTAAGCTATACCCGAAGGCAAGAAGCCTCCTTGCAATAGTTTAATAACAGCTGGCTGTGCAAAGGAGATGTAAGCTATACCCGAAGGCAAGAAGCCTCTTTGTAATAGTGCTTAATTGGGCATAATACCGGCTGTGCAAGGGAGATGTAAGCTATACCCGAAGGCAAGAAGCCTCCTTGCAACAACGTAAAAGCAGACTGTGCAGGGGAGATGTAAGCTATACCCGAAGGCAAGAAGCCTCCCTGCAACAGCGCTTGATAGGGTATAAAGCTGGATGATAGATCAACCGTTTTGACGACGAACAAACCATTTCAACTCAAATTTTTGAGCCGGAAAATTTTCATCTTGATTGCACAAAGATATGCATAAGAGCAGAGGCCCCAGTCTCTGCGGGGATGCTAGCTTTTACTCATGTAAACATGATATATACAATGATAGCGGCTTTCAACGCCTGCTAAGTAAAGTATGGTCGCAGATGCGCGATATTCCATGGCCACAACATCTCTTGACCCGCGGTTTCCGACTCATCTCGAATATCAATGAGGTAATATGATCCATTGTTAAGGTTTCTGCTGATCACAAAAGGCCCCTCCCATGGTGGAGATAACTTATGCGTTCTAGATTGGTCTTGAATCAACCGGAGCACCAGGTCACCTTCCTGGAACGTCCGGGTCTTCACCCTGCAGCTATGATAGCGTCGCAGGTCTTGTTGATAAATTGCCGACCTGGCTGCTGCTAACTCTCGTGCTTCATCCAAGGTGTCCAACGCATCTTGGCGTGCTACCTCATTGTCCGTCTCAACATAAGCCGCCACCCTTGGTGAGTCGTGCCGGATATCGCTGGGTAGAACCGCCTCAGCACCGTACACCATGAAGAAAGGCGTGAAACCTGTAGATCTATTAGGGGTAGTTCTGATGCTCCATAAGACGGAAGGCAACTCCTCAACCCAACATCCGGGTGTCCGCTTTAAAGGAACCATGAGCCATGGTTTGACTCCTCTTAAAATTTCCTGATTGGCTCGCTCCGCCTGACCATTAGACTGTGGATGTGTCACGGCTGAAACATCAAGACGGATATGCTCCTTCTCACAGAACGCTTTCATAGCTCCTTTGGATAGATTTGTTCCATTGTCTGTAATGATACTGTGTGGGTAACCAAAGCGATAGATCAGCTTCTTAATAAATTGAACCGCTGTAGCCGCGTCACATTTGCTGACCGGCTCTGCCTCTACCCACTTAGTAAATTTATCAATCGCCACCAGAAGGTGTGTTTTCTTATCCTTGGATCTCTTGAAAGGTCCTACCATATCAAGCCCCCAGACCACAAACGGCCAAGTGATTGGTATCATCCTCAACTCTTGAGCCGAAACGTGAGCACACCGGCCAAACTTCTGACAGCCGTCACACTTACGGACTAAGTCTTCTGCATCCTTGTGAGCCGTCAACCAGAAAAACCCATGTCGAAAAGCCTTGGCCACTAAAGATTTTGACCTGGCATGATGTCCACAGTCGCCAGCATGAATTTCACTCAAGATCGGTCGGCCCTCCTCCAGTGAGACGCAGCGCTGAAAGACACCCGTCACACTACACTTATGTAACTCACCATTGATAACCGTCATAGACTTAGAATGCCGGGTGATCTTCCTGGCCAGATCCTCCTCCCGAGGCAACTCGTCGCTTGTCAGATACGCCAAATAAGGAATAGTCCAGTCTGGGATAGCATGCAGAGCCGCCACCAATTCCGTCTTCAGGTCAGGAATAGCCAGATCCTCCTCAGAGGGTATCTTGACAGTCGGATGATGCAATACGTCCAGAAAAACATTAGGTGGTACCGGCTTTCGTTGAGAACCTAACCGTGATAAGGCATCAGCCGCCTCATTCCTGCGACGATCAATATGATCCACCTGGTACCCCTTGAAG
Source organism: Hordeum marinum (assembly GCA_022496015.1). Classification (NCBI taxonomy): domain Eukaryota; kingdom Viridiplantae; phylum Streptophyta; class Magnoliopsida; order Poales; family Poaceae; genus Hordeum; species Hordeum marinum. Next base: position 459,915,282 of record CM039675.1, on the reverse strand, counting down.
TGACCAGCAATGATATCAACCGCCTGTCGATAAGCCGCCATCCGCGGATCCTTGGAGTCCCAAGTACCTGAAACTTGCTGAGCCACAAGATGTGAGTCGCCTAAACATCTGACCCGGCTTAAGTTCATCTCTTTAGCGACTCTGAGACCATGGAGCAGTGCCTCATACTCAGTTGCATTATTAGTACAAGGAAACATTAACCGGAGCACATAACAAAACTTGTCACCCTTCGGGGAGGTGAGAACAACCCCTGCATCGGACCCCTTTAGCTGCTTGGACCCATCAAAGTGTATAGTCTAATATGTGTTATCCGGCTTCTCTTCGGGAGCTTGATATTCTGTCCAATCGTTTATGAAATCCACCAAAGCTTGAGACTTTATTGTTGTACGAGGAACATATTTGATGTTAAGAGGACCCAGCTCTAAGGCCCACTTGTCACTCCCCGTGGCTTCTGTATTTTGAATGATATCTCCCAACGGGGCAGAACTGACCACGGTTATCTGGTGCCCCAAAAAGTAGTGTTTTAACTTGCGGTTAGCCATGAAAACTCCATATACCAGCTTCTGCCAATGCGGATACCTCTGCTTAGACTCTGCCAAAACTTCACTGATGTAATAAACCGGCCTTTGCACAGGATATTCCTTCCCTGCCTCCTTGTGCTCAACCACAATTGCTACACTGACCGCTCTGTTGTTAGCCGCCACATAAAGGAGCAATGGCTCTTTCTCAGCCAGAGCGGCTAATACTGGCGTCTCAGTCAACTATTTTTTAAGAGCTTCAAGTGCTTCAACTGCTGCTTTGCTATACTTAAACTTGTCTGTCTTCTTCATCATCTGGTATAAGGGAATGGCCTTCTCCCCAAGCCGGCTTATGAACCGGCTCAACTCAGCAATCCGTCCTGCAAGGCGCTGAACATCATTAATGGACGTCGGCTCTCCTAAAGAAGTTATAGCCTTAATTTTATCTGGGTTAGCCTTGATGCCCCGCTCAGAGACCAAGAAACCCAAAAGTTTTCCTGCTGGAACACCAAAAACACACTTCGTCGGGTTAAGCATCATGTTGTAGACCCGGAGATTGTCAAAAGTTTCCTTCAGATCCTCTAGGAGAGTTTCCTTCTTTCTGGATTTAACCACGATGTCGTCTACATAAGCATGAACATTTCGGCCAATCTGACTGTGAAGGCAGTTTTGCACACATCGTTGGTAAGTTGCCTGGGCACTCTTGAGCCCGAAAGGCATGGAGACGTAGCAGAACGCCCCAAAGGGTATAATAAACGCCGTATTCTCCTGATCTTTCATTGCCATCTTGATTTGATGATAACCTGAATATGCATCCAGGAAGCATAAACTTTCACACCCGGCTGTAGCATCAATAATCTGATCAATACGAGGGAGTGCAAAAGGATCAGTCGGGCAAGCCTTGTTAAGGTCCGTGTAATCTATACACATACGCCAGGTGCCTTTCTTTTTGAGCACTAGCACCGGGTTAGCCAACCACTCCGGGTGAAAAACTTCCACTATAAAGCCTGCAGCCAAGAGCCGGGCAACTTCCTCCCCAATAGCTTTACGTCTCTCTTCGTTGAACCGTCGTAGAAACTGTTTAATTGGCTTAAACTTCGGATCCACATTAAGGTTGTGCTCAGCGAACTCTCTCGGTACACCCGACATGTTAGAAGGCTTCCATGCAAAGATGTCTCGATTCTCACGGATGAATTCGATGAGCGCGCTTTCCTATTTGGGATCCATGTGAGCCCCAATGATGAACTACTTGGATGAGTCGCCCGGATTGAAATCTACTGCCTTGGTATCGTCCGCCGAAAACTTGAGTGGCGGCTCAACTTCCGTAGTAGGCTTCTTCAGCGGGGTCATATCCTCCGGGTCAACGTTCTCCTTGTAGAACTTCAGCTCCTCCTGGGCACAACTAGACTCTGCATACGCCGCATCTCCTTCCTCACACTCGAGAGCCGTTTTCCTATTACCGTGAACAGTAATTGTACCATTTAAGCCGGGCATTTTGAGTTGTAAATAAACATAGCAAGTCCTAGCCATAAATTTGGCATAAGCCGGCCTCCCAAACAGTGCATTATAGGGACTTTTGATTTTAACCACCTCAAACCACAAGGACTCCACCCTGTAATTATACTCATCGCCAAAAGCCACTTCCAAAGAAATCCAGCCCACCGGGTATGCCGACTTACCCGGGACCACACCATGAAAGACGGTGGAGGAAGGTTTAAGGTCTTTGTCAAGCAACTTCATCCGGCGGAAAGTGTCATAATAAAGGATGTTGATACTGCTGCCTCCGTCCATGAGCACCTTGTTCACCATATAGCCATTCACCTGAGGGGCCACAACTAAAGCCAGCCGGCCCGGGTCATCTACCCGCGGCGGGTGATCCTCCCGGCTCCACATTATGTCATACTTAGACCATGGTAAGTACCGCAGGAGAGCCGGAGCAACCGCATTAACCGCTCACCTCCGCAACTTCTCATCTCATTTACTGTGACCGGTCGTGAACACGTGATACTGCCCAGAACTGAGCTGCTTCGGGTTACTCTAAAACCCGGGTTGATTGCGCTGCTGCTGATTGTTGTTATTGCTGTTGTTGCCAGGATGCTGTTGGTGCCCCCCTTGGTTATTTTGACCCGGATGCCCGGCTCCTGAACCGCCGACGCCGAATCCAGCCCCTGATTCGCCGTGCCCTGAGCCGCCAGGCGGGCCACCGCCCTGGTTATTGCGTGGTTGGGAATGCTGGTTTTTGAATCTCTGCATGATAAAGCAATCACCCCACGCATGTAACGTCGGCTTATCAGGCGTGCCGTGCTCCGGACAAGGCTTCTTAAGCACTTCTTCTAAATTGAAAGGACCTCTGTTCCTTTGGTGAAACGACCAGAATTTTCTGTTCCCCTTGGGATGGTTCTGTTCTGTGTTGGTGTTTGCCACTAGCTCTGACCCACCATCAGCGCTCTTCCGTTTATTCTGATTCCCATTGTTCACGAAGCCTTTGCCTTGATTGTTCTTCTTCCCTTGATTGGCTTTCTCATCATCCGAGCCTGGATCCTTGGTGTTATCTGAGTCGACATACTTTGTCAGGGCCGTCATGAGCTCTCTCATATCCTGACACGTGCGCTTGAGCCGGCCGAGCTTCTGTTTCAATGGAACAAAATGACAATTCTTTTCCAGAATAAGCACCGCTTGAGCCGCCGTGATCTGCTCTGAAGAGTGAATAATGGTCGACACCCGCCGGACCCAATGATGGGCCGACTCATTTTCCTGTTGAACACAGTGGTCCAAGTCTACAATGGTCATAGGCTGCTTACAGGTCCCCTGAAAATTCTTAATAAACTTCACTCTCAGCTCCGCCCATGAACTTATCGTGTTAGGCGGCAGACCTTTCAACCATGTGCGAGCCATACCCTCAAGCATCATGATGAAATACGTTGCACATACCGCCTCACTGATGTCCAGCATCTCCATGGCCAGCTCATAACTCTCAACCCAAGCCTCAGGGGGTAGATCAACTGTGTAATTCAGAACCTTTCGAGGCCCCTTAAAATCTTTCGATAGTCGTTCACTTCTCAAAGCCGGAGTTAAACATGGCACCCCTACAGCTCTGGTACTAACTACTCCCATTGAGACGGAAAGCGCCGGCTCTGGACGGGTTGCCGTTATCTCCGCCTCTCGCCTGTTCCTCGCCCGGTCCGCGAGGGCTTGTGCATCTAGAGCCGCCTGCTCATCCTCCGGTGGTCCCCAACGTGGATGACTGCTGGAACACGCCGACGACTCGTAGCGCCGGCTGAAACTTTGACTTGGGAAGGGGGTAGAGTGAACCCGGCTCTGGTTGTGAGCATATTTCTCTTGCTGGGCCATGGCCGTCTGTAAATATCCAACGGCGTTTCACACGTCCTCCACAAAGGGTGCTTCATCTGGGATGGGAATCGTCCCAAGCCGGGTGGCCGCCGCCACCATGTTCTCGGCCGGGTTAGAGTAATGACCTGCCGGTGTCTGAAAAGCTCTAGGTGAAGTTTGGTTATGCTGGGGTGGATGAGTTGCCGGGCGTTCCATCGGGCGGCTTTCCGGTGCGCCCGCGACCCGCCCCGCACCAGGGGTATTAAACAGGTTCCTTGCTTCGTAACGTTTTGGCAGATGGGGTTGATGCCTCCTCCGGTGCACCGCGGCTGCTGACCTTTGTTCCAGTTCCATATGGAAATCATCTGCCTTGATACGCTCCGCTTCTTCCTCCATCCGAATCTTCAGCTTAGCCATCCTTTGTCGTTCCTTTGCCATCCGTCCCTTGATCCGTGCCACCTCTAGATTCCGGGCTGCTTGATTATCCGGTGTTACTTCCATGGCCATGAGAGCTGTAAGCTCGTCCATCAATTCCACTAGAACCTGAGCCGGCGGTGGCGGGCTATCACCCACTGCGGCGGCTCCCGCAGCTGTGTGATCGGCGGCTCGAGCCGATCCCGCCATGAACACCGCCGTATGAATCGGGGGTCTCGGAGCATCCGATTCAAAGCCCTCTACCTTAGAATAGGTGTCGTAGTAGCTCCCAAGGCCACCGTTACTGAGCCAATACACTGACTCTGTCTCCCCACTAGAGGACTCATCTTCCGAGCAAACAAGAGTTCCCTATGACCCGGACGCTTCCAGGTCCGTACCTTGAGTGAAGCCCACGAGAACATGCTTTTGACCTGGATGGGCACGGGCAGGCCACACACCACTCGCAGATTGGAGATGTCGAGCCGACTCGACGATGTTGGTGCAGATGTCCGGCCCGGGTGTAGATCCATCAACCTTTCCAATGAAAACCTAGATCCCGCCAAACGGAACCCGGAATCCATACTCCATAGAATCAGCATCAAGCCCCCAGCCGGCGTCGTCGATGTAGAGCCGGCCGCGGTGACTCTTGCTCATCTTTCCAACCACGTATCCCTTGAGCCCTGGGAGAGAGCCCTTTGAGAACTCAACACCACCAAGCGCTAGCCCCACGGTGGGCGCCAACTATCGTGGATTTATCACGGTAGATGTCCGGGTGAATGGACTTGGATTTGAGGCCATCGCTAACGGGGTGGACTCAAAGGGGTTGATCGGGACGAAAGACATGGATTTACCCAGGTTCGGCCCCTCAAGTCGAGGTAATAGCCTATGTCCTGCTTGTGTTTGTATTGCTTATGTATCGATTACAAGGAGCTAGAAGCTTGACCTAATTCTCGGTAACCTATCCTCTAAGTCGCCCCGGGTCTGCCTTTATATAGGAGGTCAGGACCACCGGGTCTTTACAATTATCTATCCGGGTCTTCTTGTGACTCCGAGTCTCTTTCTATCTTTCTGTCCAAGTTTTCCTAGAGGCGGCTTACACACCTGGGTCTTCTATGTCCGGGCCATCACGCGGCCCACATCTTGAGCTGTCTATCTTCCTGGGCCACCAGTCTTACGGCTCACCCATGGGCCGGCTTACAAGTCACCAATATGAATTGGAGCCTCTAAGGCGGGTCATATTGCGGGGTTATATCCCCAACAACGATCGAAGGCTAAATGGTGACCACGCATGTGTACCTAGTATACCATGATCGAAGGCTAAATGGTGATCACGCATGTGTACCTAGTCTATCACGATCGATACTTCCGTTGCTGAGAATATGATGGATGTGCTTGCTGCTTGGTGTGTATATAAAACCACAACAAATGCCGGCCGGAAGCCTACTGCCTATGTATATATGTATCAGCAAACACCAGAGGGACGACCCAAGCTCCGAAAATGAGGATCTCCATCCATGGCTGCACTCTTTAGCCAAGCATGTGCGCTGGCCGAAGACAGCCCTCTTCCGTCTCCGCGCACGCTGCTCGTTTCCCGTGTCAGATCACATCGGCTGCAAAGGTTTCTTGTCTCTCTCTCTATACCCCACTTGATCACTGATCAGGACGCGCCGAAAGAATAGGCTTATATTGATCTTGTGTGTTTCAAGGAGCTTCAGCAACAGTTTGCTTTGAGAATTGGGGATGCATCAAAAGCTTTGAGTGATGCCTCCCAAAGGTTGTTGGATGCATTTGTCGGCACCATCTTCACATTAAGTCACCAACCTTTACGTCCCATCGAGGTAAGTAGCTAGGGATAACATCAACTGCATTATCTACTAGCTAGATAATCAAATAGAGGGGGGTGTGAATCGATTGATGAAGAGTCTGGAAGGTTTACCCTCTTTCAACAACAACAACAACAACAACAATAACAACAAAACCTTTAGTCCTAAACAAGTTGGGGTAGGCTAGAGGTGAAACCCATAAGATCTCGCGACCAATTCATGGTTCTGGCACATGGATAGCAAGCTTCCACGCACCCCTGTTCATGGCTAGTTCTTTGATGATGCTCCAGTCCTTCAGATCTCTTTACGGACTCTTCCCATGTCAAGTTTGGTCTACCCTGACCTCTTTTGACATTATCAGCATGCTTAAGCCATCCGCTTTGCACTAGGGCTTCTGGAGGCCTGTGCTGAATATGCCCAAACCATCTCAGACGATGTTGGACAAGCTTCTCTTCAATTGGTGCTACCCCAACTCTATCTCGTATATCATCATTCCGGATGTGGTCCTTCCTTGTGTGGCCACACATCCATCTCAACATGCGCATCTCCTCCACAGCTAACTGTTGCACATGTCGCCTTTTAGTCGGCCAACACTTAACGCCATACAACATTGCGGGTCAAACTGCCATCCTATAGAACTTGCCTTTTAGCTTTTGTGGCACCCTCTTGTCACAAAGAATGCCAGAAGCTTGGCGCCACTTCATCCATCCGGCTTTAAGTCGATGGTTCACATCTTCATCGATATCCCTATCCTTCTGCAACACTGACCCCAAATATCGAAAGGTGTCCTTCTGAGGCACCACTTGGCCATTAAGGCTAACATCCTCCTCCTCCTCGTTCCTAGTAGTACTGAAAGCGCACCTCATGTACTCAGTTTTAGTCCTACTAAGTCTAAAACCTTTCGATTCCAAGGTTTGCCTCCATAACTCCAACTTCCTGTTGACCCCCGTCCGACTCTCATCGACTAGCACCACATCGTACGCAAAGAGCATACACCATGAGATATCTCCTTGTATATCCCTTATGACCTCTGTTGGAAATATGCCCTAGAGGCAATCATAAAATGGTTATTATTGTATTTCCTTGTTCATGATAATTGTCTATTGTTCATTCTATAATTGTGTTAACCGGAAACCATAATGCATGTGTGAATACATAGACCACAATGTGTCCCTAGTGAGCCTCTAGTTGTCTAGCTCGTTGATCAATAGATGGTCACAGTTTCATGACCATGGACATTGGATGTAGTTGATAACGGGATCACATCATTAGGAGAATGATGTGATGGACAAGACCCAATCCTAAGCATAGCACAAGATCGTGTAGTTTGTCTGCTAAAGCTTTTCTAATGTCAAGTATCATTTCCTTAGACTATGAGATTGTGCAACTCCCGGATACCGTAGGAATGCTTTGGGTGTGACAAATGTCACAACGTAACTGGGTGGCTATAAAGGTGCACTACGGGTATCTCCGAAAGTGTCTGTTGAGTTGCCACGAATCGAGACTGGGATTTGTCACTCCATGTGACTCAGAGGTATCTCTGGGCCCACTCGGTAAGACATCATCATAATGAGCTCAAAGTGACTAAGGAGTTAGCCATGGGATGATGTGTTACGGAACGAGTAAAGAGACTTGCCGGTAATGAGATTGAACAAGGTATAGGGATACCGACGATCGAATCTCGGGCAAGTATCATACCGGTAGACAAAGGGAATTGTATACGGGATTGATTGAATCCCCGACATCGTGGTTCATCCGATGAGATCATCGTGGAGCATGTGGGAGCCAACATGGGTATCCAGATCCCGCTGTTGATTATTGACCGGAGAGGTGTCTCAGTCATGTCTACGTGTCTCCCGAACCCGTAGGGTCTACACACTTAAGGTTTGATGACTCTAGCGTTATAGGGAAATAGTGGACGTGGTTACGTAAGGTTGTTCGGAGTCTCGAGTGCGATCCCGGACGTCACGAGAAGTTCCGTAATGGTCCGGAGACAAAGATTGATATATAGGAAGTGAGGTTTTGGTTACCGGAAATGTTTCGGGCGTCACCGATAACGTATCGGGACCACCAGAAGGGTTCCGGAGGTCCACCGGGAGGGGCCACGGGCCCTGGAGGGCTGCATGGGCCAAAGGTGGAGCAAACCAGCCCCTAGGTGGGCTGGTGCGCACCTCCCACCTGGCCTAAGGCACAGCAAGGAGAGAGGGGGGGGGCAAACCCTAGGCCTAGATGGGCCCTAGGCCCATCTAGGGCAGCTAGGGCTGCCGCACCACCTCTCCCTCCCCCTTGGCCACCGGACTAGACCCCATCTAGGGATGCCACACCACCTAGTGTGGGAACCCTAGGGGTGGGCATCCTCCTCCCTCTCCTCCTATATATAGTTGAGCCTTTGGGGCTGTTTGTTTTGGGAGACGTAGTAGTAAATCAAAAAATTTCCTACGATCACCAAGATCTATTTGTGGAGATACCAGCAATGAGTGGGGAGAGAATGCATCTTCATACCTTTAAATATCGCTAAGCGGAAGCATTACAAGAACACGGTTGGTGGAGTCGTACTCGTAGCAATTCAGATCGCGGTGGACTCCGATCTTAGCGTCGAACAACGGCGCCTCCACGTTCAACACATGTACAGCCCGGTGACATCTCCCACGCCTTGATCCAGCAAGGAGGAGGGAGAGGTTGAGGGAGAGCTCCGTCATCACGATGGCGTGGTGACGGTGGAGCTGCGTGGTACTCCGGCAGAGCTTCGCTAAGCACTACGGAGGACGAGGAAAGGAAGGAGTAGGGCTGCACCATGGGAGAGAGAGATCAAATCTTGTCTCAAAACAGCCATAACCTCAAGTATATATAGGAGGAGGGAGAGGGATGGCTGCCTTGGCCCCTCCTCCAAGGAGGAGAGGTTCGGCCGAGCTAGGGGAGGAGTCCACCTCCCACAAGGGAGGTGGATCTCTTCCTTTTAAATCGCCTTTAGCCTTATCTCTTTATCCCTAGCCACATGAGCCTTTCTGGAAGGACTTGGCCAGCCCAATAAGGGCTAGTCCACCTCCTCTAACAGCCCACGAAGTCCTTTGGTCGTCACACCCCTCCCGGGGATCCTTTGTCACCCTCCCGACACTCTCGGTACACTACCGATGAGCCCAAAAACTTTCCGGTGACCAAAACATGACTTCCTATATAACCCTAGCTCCTCGTTATGTCTGGGATCTCATCCGGGACTCCGAACAACCTTCGGTAATCACGTATACCATTTCCCTATAACCCTAGCGTCATCGAACCTTAAGTGTGTAGACCCTACGGGTTCGGGAGACACGTAGACATGACCGAGACACCTCTCCGGTCAATAACCAACAGCAGGATCTGGATAGCCATGTTGGCTCCCGCATGCTCCACGATGATCTCATCGGATGAACCACGACGTTGGGGATTCAATCAATCCCGTATACAATTCCCTTTGTCTACCGATATGATACTTGCTCGAGATTCGATCGTCGGTATCCCTATACCTTGTTCAATCTCGTTACCAGCAAGTCTCTTTACTCGTTCCGCAACACATCATCCCGTGGCTAACTCCTTAGTCACTTTGAGCTCATTATGATGATGTCTTACCGAGTGGGCCCAGAGATACCTCTCCGTCACACAGAGTCACAAATCCCAGTCTCGATTCATGCCAACCCAACAGACACTTTTGGAGATACCCGTAATGCACCTTTATAGCCACCCAGTTACGTTGTGACGTTTGGCACACCCAAAGCATTCCTACGATATCCGGGAGTTGCACAATCTCATGGTCTAAGAAAACGATACTTGACATTGGGAAAGCTTTAGCAGACGAACTACACGATCTTGTGCTATGCTTAGGATTGGGTCTTGTCCATCACATCATTCTCCTAGTGATCTGATCCCGTTATCAACGACATCCAATGTCCATGGTCATGAAACCGTGACCATCTATTGATCAACGAGCTAGCCAACTAGAGGCTCACTAGGGACATGTTGTGGTCTATGTATTCACACATGCATTACGGTTTCCGTTTAACACAATTATAGCTTGTACTATAGACAATTATCATGAACAAGGAAATACAATAATAACCATTTTAATATTGCCTCTAGGGCATATTTCGATCAGTCTCCCACTTGCACTAGAGTTAATAATCTAGTTACATTGTGATGAATCGAACACCCATAGCATTCTGGTGTTGATCATGTTTTGCTCGTGAGAGAGGTTTAGTCAACAGATCTGCGACATTCAGATCCGTATGTACTTTACAAATATCTGTATCTCCCTCCTGAATGTAATCACGGATGGAGTTGAAGCGGCGCTTGATGTGTCTTGTCTTCTTGTGAAACCTGGGCTCCTTCGCAAGGGCAATAGCTCCAGTGTTGTCACCGAATAGAGTCATCGGGCCCGACGCACATGGAATTACTCCTAGGCCGGTGATGAACTCCTTCATCCAGACTCCTTCCTTTGCTGCTTCCAAAGGAGCTATGTACTCCGCTTCACATGTAGATGCCTCCACGACGCTTTGCTTGCCGCTGCACCAGCTGACTGCCCCTCCGTTCAAAATATACACGTATCCGGTTTGCGACTTGGAGTCGTTCGGATCTGTGTCGAATCTAGGATTGACGTAACCCTTTACGATGAGCTCTTCGGCACCTCCATATACGAGAAACATGTCCTTTGTCCTTTTCAGGTACTTCAAGATATTTTTGACTGCTGTCCCGTGTTCTGCTCCAGGATCACTTTGGTACTCCCTACCAAACTTATGGCAAGGTTCACATCAGGTCTGGTACACAGCAGGGCATTCATAATAGAGCCTATGGCTGAAGCATAGGGGATGACACTCGTCTCTTCTCTATCCTTTGCCGTGGTCGGGCATTGAGTCATACTCAATCTCACACCCTGTAACACAGGCAAGAACCCCTTCTTGGACTGATCCATATTGAATTTCTTCAATATATTTTCAAGGTATGTGCTTTGTGAAAGACCTATGAGGCGTTTTGATCTATCTCTATAGATCTTAATACCTAATATGTAAGCAGCTTCTCCAAGTTCCTTCATTGAAAAATATTTATTCAAGTAGGCCTTTACACTTTCCAAAAGTTCTATATCATTTCCCATTATCAGTATGTCATCCACATATAATATGATAAATGTTACAGAGCTCCCACTCACTTTCTTGTAAATACAGGGTTCTTCATAAACCTGTACAAACCCAAACGCTTTAATCACCTCATTAAAGCGAATGTTCCAACTCTGAGATGCTTGCACCAGCCCATAGATGGAGCATTGGAGCTTGCATACTTTGTTAGCATCTTTAGGATCGACAAAACCTTCCGGATGCATCATATACAGTTCTTCCTTAAGGAAGCCATTAGGAATGCCGTTTTGACGTCCATTTGCCAGATCTCATAATCATAAAATGCGGCAATTGCTAACATGATTCGGACATACTTTAGCATCGCTACGGGTGGGAAAGTCTCATCGTAGTCAACTCCTTGAACTTGTCGATAACCCTTAGCGACAAGCCGAGCCTTATAGACGGTCACATTACCATCCACATCAGTCTTCTTCTTAAAGAACCATTTATTTTCAATGGCTCGCTTATCATCAGGCAAGTCCACCAAAGTCCATACTTTGTTCTCATACATGGATCCTATCTCGGATTTCATGGCTTCGAGCCATTTGTTGGAATCTGAGCCCGCCATCGCTTCTTCATAGTTCGAAGGTTCACCGTTGTCCAACAACATGATCACCAGGATAGGGTTGACGTAGCACTCTGGTGCGGAACGTGTCCTAGTGGACCTTCGACGTTAAATGGTAACTTGATCTAAAGTATCATGATCATCATCATTATCTTCCTCTCCTTTCGGTGTAGGCTCCACAGAAACAACTTCCTGTGTTGCGCTACTCTTCGGTTCGAGTGGAGGTACAATTACCCATCAAGTTCTATTTTCCTCCCACTTACTTCTTTTGAGAGAAACTCTTTCTCGAGAAAGGATCCATTCTTGGAAAAAAATACTTTGCCTTCGGATCCGAGGTAGAAGGTATACCCAATAGTCTCTTTGGGATATCCTATGAAGATAAACTTTTCCGCTTTGGGTTCGAGCTTCTTAGGTTGAAGTTTCTTCACGTAAGCATCGCATCCCCAAACTTTTAGAAACGACGTCTTAGGTTTCTTTCCAAACCATAATTCATACGGTGTCGTCTCAATAGACTTTGACGGTGCCCTATTTAAAGTGAATGCGGCAGTCTCTAATGCATATCCCCAAAATGATAGCGGTAAGCCGGTAAGAGACATCATAGATCGCACCATATCCAATAGAGTGCGATTGTTGGGGAACGTCGCATGGGAAACAAAAATTTTCCTACGCACACGCAAACCTATCCATGGTGATGAGCATCTACGAGAGGGAGATTGGATCTACGTACCCTTGCAGATCGCTAAGCAGGAAGCGTTAAGAAACGCGGTTGGTGTAGTCAAACATCTTCGCGATCCAAATCGCCGAGCGTCCCGCGATCTCATCACGATCCGTCCCGCGATCCAATCACGATACGTCCCGTGAAGTCATCACGATCCGTCCCGCGATCTCATCACGATCCGTCTCACGATCATGATCACGATCTGTCCCGCGAACTCATCACGATCCGTTCCGCGATCTCATCACGAACCGTCTCGCGATCTCGATCACGGTCCTTCCGATCTAGCGCCGAACGGACGGCACCTCCGCGCTCAGCACACGTGCAGCTTGATGATGATCTCCACCGTCTTGATCCAGCAAGAGGAGGTGGAGAGGAGAGAGAGTTCACCGGCAGCGTGACGGCGCTCCGGTGATGGTGGTGGAGTGATTCCGGCAGGGCTTCGCCTAAGCGCTGCGGAAAACCGATCTAGAGGAGAAACTGTGCACCGGTGAAACGGGTAGCACGTGGCCGGAAATTCTGTCCAAAAACCACCCAATCCACTAGTATATATAGGAGGAGAGGAGAGGAGAGGCAGCCAAGGCCTTTGGGTCGGCCGAAATAGGAGGTGGGAGCAATCCTACTTCACCTCCAATCCTAGTTGGAGTAGGATTGCCTCCTATTGGCTGATTTTTCCACTTTTTGCTTTAGGACTTTCTCTCCTGCGCCATGGGCCTTTGTGGCTGTTTTCCCAAACCACTAAGGGCTGGTTATTATTATCCCACAGCCCATGGACCTCTTGGGGTCGAAATACCCCTCCCGGAGGTCCCCCGGTACACTACCGGCACTCCCGGTACACTACCGATACTCCCGGTACACTACCGATGAGCCCGAAACTTTTCCGGAAACCAAACTGGGACTTCCTATATATGAATCTTTACCTCTGGACCATTCCGGAGCTCCTCGTGACGTCCGGGATCTCATCCGGGACTCCGAACAACCTTCGGTCACCACCATACATAACTCTACACTACCGAAACGTCACCGAACCTTAAGTGTGCAGACCCTGCGGGTTCGAGAACTATGTACACATGACCGAGACACCTCTACGGTCAATAACCAATGGCGGGACCTGGACGTCCACATTGGTTCCTACATATTCTACGAAGATCTTTATCGGTTGAACCTCTATGTCAAGGATTCAGTTAATCCCGTATAACGTTCCCTTTGTTCTTCGGTATGTTACTTTCCCGAGATTCGATCGTCGGTATCTCCATACCTAGTTCAACCTCGTTACCGGTAAGTCTCTTTATTCATTCCGTAATACAAGATCCCGCAACTAACAATTAGTCACGTCGCTTGCAAGGCTTATTGTGATGTTGCATTACCGAGTGGGCCCCGAGATACCTCTCCGTTACACGGAGTAACAAATCCCAGTCTCGATCCATGCCAACTCAACAGACACCATCGGAGATACCTGTAGAGCACCTTTATAGTCACCCAGTTACGTTGCAACGTTTGATACACACAAGGCACTCCTCCGATATCCGTGAGTTGCATGATCTCATGGTCATAGGAACATATACTTGACATGCAGAAAACAGTAGCAATAAACTGACACGATCATATGCTATGTTTGTAGTTTGGGTCTTATCCATCACATCATTCTCCTAATGATGTGATCCCGTTATCAAATGACATCTCATGTCCATGGCTAGGAAACCTTAACCATCCTTTGATCAACGAGCTAGTCCATTAGAGGCATACTAGGGACATGGTTTTGTCTATGTATCCACACATGCATTTAAGTCTCCGATCAATACAATTATAGCATGGATAATAAACGATTATCATGAACAAGGAAATATGATAATAAATAATTTATTATTGCCTCTAGGGCATATTTCCAACAGTCTCCCACTTGCACTAGAGTCAATAATCTAGTTCACATCACCATGTGATTCGCATTGTTATGAATCTAACACCCAATGAGTTTTGGGGCTCGATCATGCTTTGTATGTGAGAGAGGTCTTATAGTCAACGGGTCTGCGATATTCAGATCCGTTTGTACCTTGCAAATCTCTATGTCAAACCGTAAACACTGCTACCACACTCCACTTGGTACTATTTCCAAATGGGTGCTCCACTATACGTATCCAGATTGCTACTACTAGTCATCCGGATAGGTGTTAAAGCTTGCATCGACGTAACTCTTTACGACGAACTCTTTATCACCTCCATAATCAAGAAACATTTCCTTAGTCCTCTGGTTACTAAGGATAATTCCGACCGCTGTCCAGTGATCCACTCCTGGACCACTCTTGTACCCCTTGACAGACTCATGGCAAGGCACACATAGGTGCGGTACACAGCATGGCATAATATAGAGCCTATGGCTAAGGCATAGGGGACGACGTTCGTCCTTTCGCTTTCTTCTGCCGTTGTCGAGCTTTGAGTCTCACTCAACTTCACACTTTACAAATCAGACGAGAACTATTTCTCTGGCTGATCCATTTTGAACTCTTTCAAAATCTTGTGAAGGTATGCACTCATTGAAAGTCTCATCAAGCATCTTGATCTATCTCTATAGATTTTGATGCTCAACAATTAGGTAGCTTTATCCAGGTCTTCCTTTGAAAATCACTTTCCAAATGACCGTTTTATGCTTTCCAGAAACTCTACATTATTTCTGATCAACAATATGTCATCCACATATACTTATCAGAAATTCTATAGTGCTCCCACTCACTTTATTGCAAATACAAGTTTCTCGTAAACTTTGTATAAACATCAAAACTTTGATCACCTCATCAAAGCGTATATTCCAACTCCGAGATGCTTGCTTCAGTCCATGGAAGGATCACCGAAGCTTGCACACCTTTTAGCATCCTTAGGCCTGACAAAACCTTCTGGTTGTATCACATACAACCTTTCCTCAAGTAAACCATTAAGGAAACGATGTTTTGACATCCATCTGCCAGATTTCATAATTGAAAACACAGCAACTGCTAACATAATTCCAACAGACTTTAGCACCACTACGAGTGAGAAAGTCTCATCGTAGTCAACTCCTTGAACTTGTCACAAACATCTTTGCAACAAGTCGAGCTTTACAAATAGTGACATTCACCATCAGTGTTTGTCTTCATTTTAGAGATCCATTTGTACTCAACGACCTGCCGTCCAACGAGCAAGTCTACCAAAGTCTACACTTGGTTTTCATACATGGATCCTATCTCGGATTTCATGGCCTCTAACCATTTGTCGGAATCCGGGCCCATCATCGCTTCTCCATAGCTCGTAGGTTCATCGTTGTCCAACAACATGATCTCCAAGACAGAGTTGTCGTACCAGTTAGGAGCAGTACACATCCTTGTCGACCTACGAAGTTCGATAGTAACTTGATCCTGAAGCTTCATGATCATCATCATTAACTTCCTCTTCAACTAACGTAGGCTTCACAGAAACATCTTTCTGCGCTGCGCTACTCTCTAGTTGAACAAAGGTTCAACAACCTCATCAAGTTCTATCTTCCTCCCACTCAATTCTTTCGAGAGAAACATTTCCTCGAGAAAGGATTCGTTTAAGCAACAAACATTTTGCACTAGGATCTGAGATTGAAGGTTCACCCAACTGATCTTAGGGTATTCTATGAAGATGCAATTTGTCCGCCTTGGGTTCGACCTCATTAGGTGAAAACATTTTCCACACAAGTGTCACATCCCAAAATATTAAGAAATGACAGCTTAGGTTTCTATCAAACCATAATTCACATGGTGTCATCTCAACGGATTTAGATGGTGCCCTATTTAAAGTGAATGTAGTTGTCTCTAATGCATAACCCCAAAATTATAGTAGTAAAACGACAAGAGAAATCATATTACGCACCATGTCCAATAGAGCATAACTCAGGAATGGACTTCTCCATACCCTGCATGTTGCACTTCATCACAAAGCTCTTGTAGTTAGGTGGAAGCGACTGGAGGATTCCGTCAATGACCGAGTCATCCGGGAGATTAACTCCCAGCTGAGTCAAGCGGTTGTGCAACCCAGGCCTTTTGAGTATGTGCTCACTGATAGAACTATTCTCCTCCATCTTACAGCTGAAGAACTTGTCGGAGACGTCATATCTCTCGACCTGGGCATGAGCTTGGAAAACCAGTTTCAGCTCTTGGAACATCTCATGTGCTCCGTGTTGCTCAAAACGCTTTTGGAGCTCCGGTTCTAAACTGTAAAGCATGCCGCATTGAACAAGGGAGTAATCATCGCAGTATGACTGCCAAGCGTTCGTAACGTCTTGATCTGCTGGGAAAATGGGTGGGTCACCTAGCAGTGCATCAAGGACATACAATCTCTTGGAAGCTATGAGGATGATCCTCAAGCTACGGACCTAGTCGGCATAGTTTCTTCCATCATCTTTCAACTTGGTTTTCTCTAGGAACGCGTTGAAGTTGAGGGTGACATTAGCATTGGCCATTGAATCTACAATATAGATTGTAAAGACAATTTTAGACTAAGTTCATGATAATTAAGTTCACATAATCAAATTATTTAATGAACTCCCACTTAGATAGACATCTCTCTAGTCATCCAGGTGATACATGATCCATGTCAACCAGCCCATGTCCGATCATCATGTGAGACGGACTAGTCATCCATGGTGAACATCTCCATGTTGATCGTATCTTCTATACGACTCATGTTCGACCTTTCGATCTTTCGTGTTCTGAGGCCATGTCTGTACATGCTAGGCTCGTCAAGTCAACCTAAGAGTTTCATGTGTGTAAATCTGGCTTACACCCGTTGTATGCGAACGTTAGAACCTATCACACCCGATCATCACGTGGTGCTTCGAAACAACGATTCTTAGCAACGGTGCACAGTTAGGGTGAACACCTTTCTTGAAATTTTATTGAGAGATCATCTTATTTACTACTGTCGTTCTAAGCAAATAAGATGTAAACATGATAAACATCACATGCAATCAATGTAGTGACATGATATGGCCAATATCATCTTGCTCCTTTGATCTCCATCTTCGGGGCACCATGATCATCACTCTCATCGGCACGTCACCATGATCTCCATCATGGTGTCTTCATGAAGTTGTCTCGCCAACTATTACTTCTACTACTATGGCTAACGTTTAGCAATAAAGTAAACTAATTACATGGTGTTTATGATTGACACGCAGGTCATACAATAAAATAAGACAACTACTATGGCTCCTGCCGGTTGTCATACTCATTGACATGCAAGTCGTGAATCCTATTACAAGAACATGATCAATCTCATACATCACAATGCATCACATCACATCCTTTTGGCCGTATCACATCACAAGGCATATGCTGCAAAAACAAGTTAGACGTCCTCTAATTTGTAGTTGCAAGATTTTACGTGGCTGCTATAGGTTTCTAGCAAGAACATTTCTTACCTATGCCAAAACCACAACGTGATATGCCAATTGATATTTACCCTTCATAAGGACCCTTTTCATCAAATCCAATCTGACTAAGGTGGGAGAGACAGACATCCGCTAGCCACCTTATGCAACAAGTGCATGTCGGGCGGTGGAACCGGTCTCACGTAAGCGTACGTGTAAAGTTGGCCGGGCCGCTTCATCCCACAATACCGCCAAATCAAGATAAGACTAGTAGTGGTAAGAAAATTAACAAGATCGACGCCCACAACAACTTTGTGTTCTACTCGTGCATAGATTCTACGCATAGACCTAGCTCATGATGCCACTTATGGGAGACGTAGTAGTAAATCAAAAAATTTCCTACGATCACCAAGATCTATTTATGGAGAAACCAACAATGAGTGAGGAGAGATTGCATCTTCATACCTTTGAAGATCGCAAAGCGGAAGCGTTACAAGAACGCAGTTGGTGGAGTCGTACTTGTAGCAATTCAGATCACGGTGGACTCCGAACTTAGCGCCAAACAACGGTGCCTTCACATTCAACACACGTACAGACCGGTGACGTCTCCCGCGCCTTGATCCAGCAAGGAGGAAGGAGAGGTTGAGGGAGAGCTCCAGGAGCACGACGGCGTCGTGACGACGGAGCTGCGTGGTGCTCCGGCAGAGCTTTGCTAAGCACTACGGAGGACGAGGAGAGGGAGGAGTAGGGCTGTGCCGTGGGAGAGAGAGATCAAATCTTGTCTCAAAACAGCCAAAACCTCAAGTATATATAGGAGGAGGGAGAGGGAGGGCTGCCTTGGCCCCTCCTCCAAGGAGGAGAGGTTCGGCAGAGCTAGGGGAGGAGTCCACCTCCCACAAGGGAGGTGGATATCTTCCTTTTAAATCTCCTTTAGCCTTATCTCTTTATCCCTAGCTGCATGGGCCTTTCCGTAAGGACTTGGCCAGCCCAATAAGGGCTGGTCCACCTCCTCTAACAGCCCACGAAGTCCTTTGGTCGTCACACCCCTCCCGGGGGTCCTCCGGCACCCTCTTGGCACTACACTACCGATGAGCCCGAAAACTTTCCGGTGACCAAAACAGGACTTCCTATATATCAATATTTACCTCCGGACCATTCGAGAGCCCCTCGTGACGTTCGGGATCTCATCCGGGACTCCGAACGACCTTCGGTAATCACGTATACCATTTACCTATAACCCTAGCGTCATCGAACCTTAAGTGTGTAGACCCTACGGGTTCGAGAGACACGTAGACATGACCGAGACACCTCTCCGGTCAATAACCAACAGTGGGACTGGATACCCATGTTGGATCCCACATGCTCCACGATGATCTCATGGGATGAACCACGATGTCGGGGATTCAATCAATCTCGTATACAATTCCCTTTGTCTAGCGGTATGATAGTTGCCCGAGATTCAATCGTTGGTATCCCTATACCTTGTTCAATCTCGTTACCGGCAAGTCTCTTTACTCGTTCTGCAACACATCATCCCATGGCTAACTCCTTAGTCACTTTGAGCTCATTATGATGATATCTTATCGAGTGGGCCCAGAGATACCTCTCCGTCACACAGAGTCACAAATCCCAGTCTCGATTCATGCCAACCCAACAGACACTTTCGGAGATACCCGTAATGCACCTTTATAGCCACCCAGTTACATTGTGACGTTTGGCACACCCAAAGCATTCCTACGGTATCCGAGAGTTGCACAATCTCATGGTCTAAGGAAACGATACTTGTCATTGGAAATGCTTTAGCAGACAAACTACACGATCTTGTGCTATGCTTAGGATTGGGTCTTGTCCATCACATCATTCTCCTAATGATGTGATCCCATTATCAACGACATCCAATGTACATGGTCATGAAACCGTGACCATCTATTGATCAACGAGATAGCCAACTAGAGGCTCACTAGGGACATGTTGTGGTCTATGTATTCACACATGCATTACGGTTTCCGGTTAACACAATTATAGCATGAACAATAGACAATTATCATGAACAAGGAAATACAATAATAACCATTTTATTATTGCCTCTAGGGCATATTTCCAACATTTTGAGTCATGACTCTCTCTCCC
The DNA here is from genome assembly GCA_022496015.1 of Hordeum marinum. Taxonomy (NCBI): domain Eukaryota; kingdom Viridiplantae; phylum Streptophyta; class Magnoliopsida; order Poales; family Poaceae; genus Hordeum; species Hordeum marinum. The sequence continues at coordinate 459,895,281 of CM039675.1, read as the reverse complement.
TCTCGGCGTAGCCCTACTCCTTCTACTCCTTGTTACCCGTAGTGCTTGGCGAAGCCCTACCGGAGACCACGAAGCTCCAGCGTCACCATGCCATCGTGTTACCGGAGCTCTCCTTCAACCTCTCCTTCCTCCTTGATGGATCAAGGTGTAGGAGACATCATCGGGCTGCACGTGTGTTGAACGCGGAGGCGACGTTGTTTAGCGCTAAGATCGGATTCCACCGCGATCTGAATCGCTACGAGTACGACTCCACCAACCGCGTTCTTGTAACGCTTCCGCTTAGCTTTCGTCAAAGGTATGAAGATGAAATCTCTTCCCACTCATTGCTGGTTTCTCCATAGATAGATCTTGGTGAACACGTAGAAAATTTTGATTTACTACTATGTCTCCCAACAGTGGCATCATGAGCTAGGTCTATGTGTAGAATCTATGCATGAGTAGAACACAAAGCAGTTGTGGGCGTCGATCTTGTTAATTTTCTTACCACTACTAGTCTTATCTTGATTCGGCGGTATTGTGGGATGAAGCGGCCCAGACCAACTTTACACATACGCTTACGTGAGACCCATTCCACCGCCTGACATGCACTTGTTGCATAAGGTGGCTAGCGGGTGTCTGTCTCTCCCACCTTAGTCAGATTGGATTCGATGAAAAGGGTCCTTATGAAGGCTAAATAGCAATATCACGTTGTGGTTTTAGCGAAGGTAAGAAACGTTCTTGCTAGAAACCTATAGCAGCCATGTAAAAACTTGCAACTACAAATTAGAGGATGTCTAACTTGTTTTTACAGCATATGCCTTGTGATGTGATATGGCCAAAGGATGTGATGTGATGCCTTGTGATGTATGAGATTGATCATGTTCTTGTAATAGGATTCACGACTTGCATGTCGATTAGTATGACAACCGACAGGAGCCATAGGAGTTGTCTTATTTTATTGTATGACCTACGTGTCAATCATAAATGCCATGCAATTACTTTACTTTATTGCTAAACGTTAGACATAGTAGTAGAAGTAATAGTTGGCGAGACAACTTCATGAAGACACGATGATGGAGATCATGATGATGGAGATCATGGTGTCATGCCGGTGATAGTGACGATCATGGTGCCCCAAAGATGGAGATCAAAGGAGCAAGATGATATTGGCCATATCAGGTCACTATATTGATCGCATGTGATGTTTATCATGTTTACATCTTATTTGCTTAGAACTACGGTAGTAAATAAGATGATCTCTCAATAAAAGTTCAAGAAATGTGTTCACCCTAACTGTGCACCATTGCTAAGGATCGTTGTTCCAAAGCACCACGTGATGATCGGGTGTGATAGGTTCTAACGCTTGCATACAACGGGTGTAAGCCAGATTTACACACGCGAAACACTTAGGTTGACTTGACGAGCCTAGCATGTACAGACATGGCCTCGGAACACGGAAGACCGAAAGGTCGAACATGAGTCGTATAGAAGATACGATCAACATGGAGATGTTCACCATGGATGACTAGTCCGTCTCACGTGATGACTGGACACGGGCTAGTTGACATGGATCATGTATCACTTGGATGACTAGAGAGATTTCTATCTAAGTGGGAGTTCATTAAATAATTTGATCATGTGAACTTAATTATCATGAACTTAGTCTAAAATTGTCTTTACAATCTATATTGTAGATCCAATGGCCAACGTAATGTCACCCTCAACTCCAACGCGTTCCTAGAGAAAACCAAGCTGAAAGATGATGGAAGAAACTATGCGGATTGGGTCCGTGTCTTGAGGATCATCCTCATAGCTTCCAAAAGGTTGTATGTCCTTGATGCACCGCTAGATGACCCACCCATTTTCCTAGCGGACCAAGACGTTACGAACGCTTGGTAGTCACGCTGCGATGATTACTCCTTTGTTCAGTGTGGTATGATTTACAATTTAGAACCAGGGCTCCAAAAGCGATTTGAGCAACACGGAGCATATGAGATGTTCCAAGAGCTGAAACTGGTTTTCCAAGCTCATTCCCGGGTCGAGAGATATGAAGTCTCTGACAAGTTCTTCAGTTGTAGGATGGAGGAGAATAGTTTTGTCAATGAGCACATACTCAAAATGTCTGGGTTGCACAACCGCTTGACTCAACTGGGAGTTAATCTCCCGGATGACTCGGTCATTGACAGAATCCTCCAGTCGCTTCCACCTAGCTACAAGAGCTTTGTGATGAACTACAACATGCAGGGGATGGAGAAGTCCATTCGTGAGTTGTACTCGATGCTGAAATCAGCGAAGATCGAGATCAAAAAGAAGCATCAAGTGTTCATGGTCAATAAGACCACTAGTTTCAAAAAAGGCAAGGGTAAAAAGAACTTCAAGAAGGACGGCAAAGCTGTTGCCGCACCCGGTAAGTTGCCGGGAAGAAGAACAAGAATGGACCCAAGCCTGAGACTGAGTGCTTTTATTGTAATGGTACCGGTCACTTGAAGCGAAGCTGCCCCAAGTACTTACCGGATAAGAAGGCCGGTAGCGTTAAAGTTATATGTGATATACTTGTTATTGATGTTTACCTAACCAGCGCTCGTAGTAGCTCCTGGGTATTTGATACCGATGCAGTTTCTCACATTTGTAACTCCAAGCAGGAGTTGTGGAATAACTGGAGGTTGGCAAAGGACGAGGTGACGATGTGCTTCGGGAATGGTTCCAAGGTCGATGTGATCGCCGTCGGCACGCTACCTCTACATCTACCTTCGGGATTAGTTTTAAACCACAATAATTGTTATTTAGTACCAGCTTTGAGCACGAACATTGTATCTGGATCTCGCTGGATGCGGTATGGCTACTCATTTAAATCTGAGAATAATGGTTGTTCTATTTATATGAGAGAAATGTTTTATGGTCATGCCCCGCTGGTCAATGGTTTATTTTTGATGAATCTCGAACGTGATGTTACACATGTCCATAGTGTGAGTACCAAAAAGTGTAAGGTTGATAACGATAGTCCCACTTACATGCCGCACTGCCGCCTTGGTCATATTGGTGTCAAACGCATGAAGAAGCTCCATGCTGATGGACTTTTGGAGTCTCTTGATTTCGAATCATTTGACACGTGCGAACCATGCCTCATGGGCAAGATGACCAAGACTCCGTTCTACGAAACAATGGAGCGAGCAACTGACTTGTTGAAGATAATACATACCGATGTATCCGGTCCAATGAGCGTCGAGGCTCGCGGTGGCTACCATTATGTTCTCACCCTCACTGATGACTTGAGCAGATGTGGGTATGTCTACTTAATGAAACACAAGTCTGAAACCTTTGAAAAGTTCAAGGAATTTCAGAGTGAGGTAGAGAATCAACATGACAGGAAAATAAAGTGCCTACGATCTGATTGTGGTGGAGAATATTTAAGTCACGAGTTTGGCATGCACCTAAGGAAATGTGGAATTGTTTCACAACTCAGGCCGCCTGGCACACCTCAGCAAAATGGTGTGTCTGAACGTCGTAATCGCACTCTATTGGATATGGTGCGATCTATGATGTCTCTTATCGACTTACCGCTATCATTTTGGGGATATGCATTAGAGACTGCCGCATTCACTTTAAATAGGGCACCGTCAAAGTCCGTTGAAACGACACCGTATGAATTATGGTTTGGAAAGAAACGTAAGCTGTCGTTTCTAAAAGTTTGGGGATGCGATGCTTATGTAAAGAAACTTCAACCTGAGAAGCTCGAACCCAAAGCGGAAAAGTGCGTTTTGATAGGATATCCCAAAGAGACTATTGGGTATACCTTCTACCTCAGATCCGAAGGCAAAGTCTTTGTTGGCAAGAATGGATCCTTTCTCGAGAAAGAGTTTCTCTCAAAATAAGTAAGTGGGAGGAAAATAGAACTTGATGAGGTAATTGTACCTCCACTCGAACCGGAGAGTAGCACAACACAGGAAGTTGTTTCTGTGGAGCCTACACCGGCTGGAGAGGAAGTTAATGATGATGATCATGAAACTTCAGATCAAGTTACTATTGAACGTCGAAGGTCCACTAGGACACGTTCCGCCCCATAGTGGTACAGCAACCCTATCCTGGAGATCATGTTCTTGGACAACGGTAACCTTCGAACTATGAAGAAGCGATGGCGGGCCCGGATTCCAACAAATGGCTTGAAGCCATGAAATCCTAAATAGGATCCATGTATGAGAACAAAGTATGGACTTTGGTGGACTTGCCTGATGATAAGCGAGCCATTGAAAATAAATGGATATTTAAGAAGACTGACGCGGATGGTAATGTGACCGTCTATAAGGCTCGGCTTGTCGCTAAGGGTTATCGACAAGTTCAAGGAGTTGACTATGATGAGACTTTCTCACCCGTAGCGATGCTAAAGTCTGTCCGAATCATGTTAGCAATTGCCGCATTTTATGATTATGTGATCTGGCAAATGGGCGTCAAAACGGCATTCCTAATGTCTTCCTTAAGGAAGAACTGTATATGATGTATCCGGAAGGTTTTGTCGATCCTAAAGATGCTAACAAAGTATGCAATCTCCAGTGCTCCATATATGGGCTGATGCAAGCATCTCGGAGTTGGAACATTCACTTTAATGAGGTGATTAAAGCGTTTGGGTTTGTACAGGTTTATGGAGAATCCTGTATTTACAAGAAAGCGAGTGGGATCTCTATAGCATTTATCATATTATAAGTGGATGACATACTAATAATGGGAAATGATATAGAACTTTTGGAAAGTGTAAAGGCCTACTTGAATAAAAATAAATTCAATGAAGGACCTTGGAGAAGCTGCTTACATATTAGGTATTAAGATCTATAGATATAGATCGAAACGCCTCATAGGTCTTTCACAAAGCACATACCTTGAAAATATATTGAAGAAATTCAATATGGATCAGTCCAAGAAGGGGTTCTTGCCTGTGTTACAGGGTATGAGATTGAGTACGACTCAATGCCCGACCACGACAAAGGATCGACAACGAGATGAGTGTCATCCCCTATGCTTCAGCCATAGGCTCTATTATGTATGCCATGCTGTGTACGATACCTGATGTGAACCTTGCCATAAGTTTGGTAGGGAGGTACCAAAGTGATCCCGGAGCGGAACACTTACAGCGGTCAAGAATATCCTGAAGTAGCTGAAAAGGACAAAGGACATGTTTCTCGTATATGGTGGTGCCGAAGAGCTCGTCGTAAAGGGTTACGTCGATGCTAGCTTTGACATAGATCCAGACGACTCCAAGTCGCAAACCAGATACATGTATATTTTGAAGGGAGGGGTAGTCAACTGGTGCAGCAGCAAGCAAAGCATCATGGCGGCATCTACATGTGAAGCGGAGTATATAGCTGCTTCGGAAGCAGCAAAGGAAGGAGTCTGGATGAAGGAGTTCATCACCGACCTAGGAGTGATTCCAAATGCGTCGGGCCTGTTGACTCTATTCTGTGACAACACTAGAGCTATTGCCCTTGCGAAGGAGCCCGGGTTTCACAAGAAGATAAGACACATCAAGCGCCGCTTCAACTCCATCCGTGATTACATTCAGGAGGGAGATATAGATATTTGTAAAGTACATACGGATCTGAATGTTGCAGATCCGTTGACTAAACCTCTCTCACGAGCAAAACATGATCAACACCAGAATGCTATGGGTGTTCGATTCATCACAATGTAACTAGATTATTGACTCTAGTGCAAGTGGGAGACTGTTGGAAATATGCCCTAGAGGCAATAATAAAATGGTCATTATTGTATTTCCTTGTTCATGATAATTTTCTATTGTTCATGCTATAATTGTGTTAACCGTAAACCATAATGCATGTGTGAATACATAGACCACAACCTGTCCCTAGTGAGCCTCTAGTTGGCTAGATCATTGATCAATAGATGATCACGGTTTCATGACCATGGACATTGGATGTCATTGATAACGGGATCACATCATTAGGAGAATGATGTGATGGACAAGACCCAATCCTAAGCATAGCACAAGATCATGTAGTTCGTCTGCTAAAGCTTTTCTAATGTCAAGTATCATTTCCTTAGACCATGAGATTGTGCAACTCCCGGATACCGTAGGAATGCTTTGGGTGTGCCAAATGTCACAACGTAAGTGGGTGGCTATAAGGTGCACTACTGGTATTTCCGAAAGTGTCTGTTGGTTTGGCACGAATCGAGACTAGGATTTGTCACTCCGTGTGACGGAGAGGTATCTCTGGGCCCACTCGGTAAGACATTATCATAATGAGCTCAAAGTGACTAAGGAGTTAGCCATGAGATGATGTGTTACGGAACGAGTAAAGAGACTTGCCGGTAACGATATTGAAAAAGGTATAGGGATACCGACGATCGAATCTCGGTCAAGTATCATACCGGTAGACAAAGGGAATTGTATACTGGATTGATTGAATCCCCGACATCGTGGTTCGTCCGATGAGATCATCGTGGAGCATGTGTGATCCAACATGGGTATCCAGATCCCGTTTTTGGTTAGTGAACAGAGAGGTGTCTCGGTCATGTCTACGTGTCTCCCGAACCCGTAGGGTCTAAACACTTAAGGTTTGATGACGCTAGGGTTATAGGGAAATAGTGGACATGGTTACCGAAGGTTTTTCGGAGTCCCGGATGAGATCCCGGATGTCACGAGGAGTTCCAGAATGGTCCGAAGACAAAGATTGATATATAGGAAGTGAGGTTTTGGTTACCGGAAATGTTTCGGGCGTTACCGGTAACATACCGGGACCACCGAAAGGGTTCCGGGGGTCCACCGGGAGGGGCCACGGGCCTCGGAGGGCTGCATGGGATGAAGGTGGAGGGAACCAGCCCCTAGGTGGACTGGTGCGCCCCTCCCACCTGGCCCAAGGCGCAACAAGGAGAGAGGGGGCCAAACCCTAGGCCTAGGGCCCATCTAGGGCAGCTAGGGCTGCCGCACCACCTCTCCCTCCCCCTTGGCCGCCGGCCTAGACCCCATCTAGGGCTGCCGCACCACCTAGGGTGGGAACCCTTGGGGTGGGCACCCTCCTCCCTCTCGTCCTATATATAGTTGAGCCTTTGGGGCTGTTTGAGACACGACTCTCTCTCCCTGTTGGCGTAGCCCTACTCCTCCTACTCCTCGTTCTCCGTAGTGCTTGGCGAAGCCCTGCCGGAGACCACACAGCTCCACCATCACCACGCCGTCGTGCTGCCGGAGCTCTCCCTCAACCTCTCCTTCCTCCTTGCTGGATCAAGGCATAGGAGACGTCACCGGGCTGCACGTGTGTTGAAGGCGGAGGCGCCGTTGTTCGGCGCTAAGATCGGATTCCACCGCGATCTGAATCGTTGTGAGTATGACTCCACCAACCGGGTTCTTGTAACGCTTATGCTTAGTGATCTTGAAAGGTATGAGGATGCAATCTCTTCCCACTCGTTGCTGGTTTCTCCATAGATAGATCTTGGTGAACATGTAGAAAATTTTGATTTACTACTACGTCTCCCAACAACCCCATCCATCACCAAGGCAAAAAGATAAGGGCTCAAAGCTGACCCTTGATGCAGTCCTATCTTAATTGGGAAGTTTTCGGTGTCGCCATCACTTGTTCGAACACTTGTCAGAACATTATCGTACATGTCCTGGATGAGGGTAATGTACTTTGTTGGGACTTTGTGTTTCTCCAAGGCCCACCACATAACATTCCACAGTATCTTATCATAGGCCGTCTCCAAGTCAATGAACACCATATGCAGGTCTTTCTTTTGCTCCCTATATCTCTCCATAAGTTGTCTTACCAAGAAAATGGCTTCCATGGTCAATCTCCAAGGAATGAAACCAAACTGATTTTTGGTCACGCTTGTCATTCTTCTTACATGGTGCTCAATGACTCCCTCCCATAGCTTCATTGTATGGCTCATCAGCTTAATTCCACGGTACTTAGTACAACTCTGAACATTCCCCTTGTTCTTGAAGATTGGTACTAATATACTCCATCTCAATTCTTCTGGCATCTTGTTTGCCCGAAAAATAAGGTAGAAAAGTTTGGTTAGCCATACTATCGCTATGTCCCCGAGGCCTCTCCACACCTCAATTGGGATACAATCGAGGCCCATCGCCTTGCCTCCTTTCATCCTCTTTAAAGCCTCCTTGACCTCTGACTCCTGGATTCACCTCACAAAACGCCTACTAGTATCATCAAAGGAGTCATCCAGATCAATGGTAGATCTCTCACTCTCCCCACTGAACAACTTGTTAAAGTACTCCTGCCATCTATGCTTAATCTCCTCAATCTTCACCAAGAGTTGATCTACTCCGTCCTTGATGCACTTGATTTGGTCAACATCCCTCGTCTTCCTCTCTCGCCTATTGGCCATCTTATATATGTCCCTTTCGCCTTCCTTCGTGTCTAACCTTTGGTAGAGGTCCTCATACGCCCGACCCCTTGTTTCACTCACAGCTCGCTTTGCAGCCTTCTTTGCCATCTGGTACTTCTCTATGTTGTCTGCACTCCTATCCAGATATAGGCGTCTGAAACAATCTTTCTTCTCCTTGATTGCCTTCTAGACAACATCATTCCACCATCAGGTATATTTAGCTTCTCTTCTACTTCCCCTGGACACTACAAACTCCTGTGAGGCCACCTTACGAATGCAAGTCGCCATCTTCATCCACATGTTGTCTGCATCACCTCCTTCCTCCCAAGGTCCCTCCTTAATGACCCTCTCCTTGAACGCCTGAGCTACCCCCCCCCTTGAGCTTCCACCACTTCGTTCTAGCGACTTTGGCATGCTTGTCCCGCTGGACACGAATCCGAAAGCGGAGGTCAACAACCACAAGCTTATGCTGAGGGACAACACTCTCTCCAGGTATCACTTTACAGTCTAGGCATGCACGCTTGTCTTCTCTTCTCAAGAGGATGAAATCAATCTGGCTAGAGTGCTACCCACTATTGTAAGTCACTAGATGTGATTCTCTCTTTTTAAAGAGGGTGTTAGCTACGATCATGTCGTAGGCTAACGCAAAGCTTAAGACATCTTCTCCTTCTTGATTCCTGATGCCATAGCCAAATCCCCCATGCACCCCTTCAAAACATGTGTTAGATGTGCCCACGTGGCCATTGAGGTCTCCTCCTATGAAGAGCCTCTCGCCAATCGGTACACTCCTAATCAAGTCCTCTAGGCCTTCCTAGAACTCCCTCTTGGTGTTCTCATTATGGCCTACTTATGGGGCATATGCGCTAATAACGTTGAGGACTAAGTCCCCAACTACCAGCTTGACCAGGATAATCCGGCCCTCACGTCTCTTGACGTCTACCACTCCATCCTTGAGGCTCTTGCTGATCAAGATGCCTATTCTATTTCTGTTTGCAACCGTCCTCGTGTACCACATCTTGAAGCCGGTACCCTCCACCTCCTTTGCCTTCTGTCCCCTTCATTTGGTCGAATGCGAGGTTTACCCTCTTTCAAAAAAAAATAAGACTACAACATCCATCTTTTGCTTTCACTCGGTTAACATGTGAGGAGATCACACAATTGAGGAATAATGTTTTGGAGACCAAATTTAAAAAGATTTTTGAGTGCCTAACTACCTATTAAATTAATAAAATCGTCATTCTTTGTTGCAGGGTAATTTTGCACCTGTCGATGAGATCGGCGATATGCGAGGGATATTTGATATGTAGGAAAGATTCCAGCAGATTTTCCAGAGGGTGTTTATATAAGAAATGGTAAACTTCTCGTCTCACTAAGTGAGAGATCACAAACATGCATGCAATGGAGCAGAATCAAAAGTCATGTCGGTGTATGCAGGTTCAAACCCTCTCTTTGGAGCCCTCCACTCATCAACCTCTATCTTTGGCAAGTCCCATGACATTTGGGTCGAAGGAGAATGCATGTTGCACGCCGTATACTTCACCAAGAGCAACAACACATGGTCAATCAAGTACACCAACCGCTACATGCAGTCCGATACATTTAGGGTTGAGAAAGGACTCAACAAACCATGCTTCCTCCCTGCCACCGATGGCGACCCTCTTGCGATGCTCATAGCGGGTACCCTGAATACTGTAAGTACATGGTTAGCTAGCTTAACTTGCTGCTGCAAATAGGAAACTCTTTTTCTTCTTCTCGTAGTTATGGGATGCTGAAATGCGCGGCATATGAGCAGCTCAGGTTCGGGAAGGCTTTCAAGAACATGAGCAACACCAGCATGTTTGTGCATGCTGGGAGAGTCTTCTCAGCAGCACAAAACGATAACCCCCATGAGATTGACTTGCATAGTCTTGGCACATTGGGTAGCTGGAATGTTGATGGAGGATGGAAGATGCCATTCACTACACACCCTAAGGTTTGTCCTCCCACTTACTTTCTCAAAATGATAGTTCATCAACATACACACCATGTACAGGTCAAGTGTATGATCTCCCGCAAAAACAAAAGATCAAGTGTATGATGATGGTGCATTAGAGGTGATGCCAAATATAGCAACACCATATAATTTAAAATAGTATTGTGATCAATTATTAGACAAAGCATATAATGTATTAACCGAGAAAATAAGTGAATGCATATTATTAGTTGTCTTCTCTTTTACATGCAAGAGAATAATTTTAGTTAAGAAGGACAACAAAGTTCTTTTTTTACTGGAAACAATAGGAAATTCCTACTTTGTACCTTTTCGTATTTTCTATTAGGTCTATCAGGTACATGCAAAAAATAAGACTATTATTCCAGCATAACACATATAACATATTCCCCCTTTGCCCAACTATAACACATAAATTTTTTGGTCAAAGTCAAACTTTCTGAACTTTGACCAAGTTTATAGGAAAACTAAATGACTATTCACAGTAACAAATAAATACCATGTGAAAAAAAATCTTGATGAATCTAAAAGCATTGATATAGTTCTATAAATATTGATAAGTTTATCTATAAGCTTGGTCCACGTTTACAAAGTTTGACTTTGACAAAATCTAATATGCACTTTAATTGAGCAGCAAATATTATATGTACTATAATTTGAAGAAAAAATGGTACAATTCATATTATTATTGCTTCCAAGACATTCGTATTATTATTGCTTCCTTTTGGAGAATTTATGATGTTGAGTTGGTACTTCAACCGAAGTCTTGCTCATGGATCTGAACTATGTCTCCCATGATAATGGAACGTGACCACATCTGCACTCATCACTACTGGAATTAGCAAATTTGCCGTCAGCCAGTTCTTTGCCGTCAGCTGGCAGACGACAAAGAAGCTCTTTGCCATCCGTTTCCAAAAAACGGACGACAAAGAACTAGCTGACAACAAAAAAAGCTCTTTGCCGTCAGCCACTTCTTTGCCGTCCGCTCCACTAGTGGACGACAAAGAAGGTTTGCCGTCAGCTAGCGGACGGCAAAGAGGGAGGGGGGCCCACTGACGAGCCGCTTACAACTTAACCTAACGCCCCTTCTTTGCTGTCTGCTAGCGGACTGCAAACCTCCTTTGCCGTCTGCTAGCGGACGGCAAAGAGGTGACTTAACTAACGGCAGCGCCCCACCCCACCTCTCTCTCTCTCTCTGTTTCTCTCCCTCTCCTCCCCGCCGCCCACCGCACGCGCGCCGCTGCCCCGTCGCCCCACCGGCCCACCGCCCCCCGACGCCATCGCCCCCGACCACCGACACCCGATCCCCGACGCTAACCCCCAACCTCCGACGCCACCGACCCCCGACGCCCCGGACCCCCGACCCCCGACCCCCGACGCCATCGCCCCCGACCACCGACACCACCGACCCCTGACCACCGATGCCATCGTACCCCAACCACCAACGCCACCGACCCCCGACTCCACTAACCCGTAACGCCACTGTCTCCCGATGCCACTGACCCCCGACCCCCGACACCTATTCTGCCTCCTGTTGACCAAAAAGGTGCTCTTCAGCCTTCATGAGACCGAGGAGGTCATAGTTTTGTAAATTATGAGCTAGGTCACATATTTTCCTATTTTGTGATAAAAAACATCATATTTTGTGTTGACCAGGTGAATTTTAGTGTGCAGTTGTTCGAGGACCTCCCCGTGCATTTGACGAGCTCCCCTGCCGAGTTCGTTGGTGAGCACACATGACATTTTTTCCCCGACACCCTTAATTTTTTTGCTCTGTTCCGGTCTTCGTGCCGAGGAAACTTGCTAGCTATAGGTGTCTTCAATCATCAGTATGCGTGACCACTATGCATCTCCCGTTCGAAAGGGTTACATCTATAAATATGCATTCATTATCATATTTATAACTGTGATTCTTTTGAATTGTCCAACATTATCCATGGACAACCTGAGTATGTGTAGATTGGGTTCATTTTCCCATATATGCTCTGCTCTGGATCCGATGCAGAATTTCGTCAGTGCCTCCCTGTTGTTCTCCGGGTACACATCCTCTCTGCTTATTGCCGAGACGTGTATCAGGAGAACAACGGGGAGGTGCTGCCAAAATCATGCGTCGGATCCAGAGGAGAGCATGGGAAAACGAACCCAATCTACACATACTCGGGTGGGATTAGGACCTATCTTTACCTACTAGCGTCTAGGTTGCATCGACGTAATAAAACTGACAAACTCTATTAACTGATGAATATGGTTTACTGAATTATGTATATATTTTTTGTGTGTCCAGTAGCTAGGCAAGATGAGTGATCGTGGGTGGATGTACCCCGGTCACACTAGTCAGAAAGACATGACCCGTGAATGGATAACAAAAATCAAGGAGTTTGTGAGAGTCGCATTTGCAAATGGACATAAAATAACCTGGTGCCCTTGTGTCGATTGCGACAACTTTAAGAAGTAAGAATTTGAAATGATCAAACACCTGCATAAGTGGGGTTTTACGCCTAATTATACGGTCTGGACATTTCATGGTCACTCTGCCCAACGTGCCAGAGCTGAGGTGGTTCATCGTCGCACCGACGAGCATGGTACCGGGATCGATGGCATGGTGCAAGACTTTGATGATGCTCGGGATTCGGACGATGAGATGGAGGAATCTGCAGAGGCCTTCTATGAAATGTTGGAGTCTTCAAAACGTCCTCTCCACGAGCACACTGAGGTTTGTCAGCTGGATGCCATCGCGCAAGTAATGGCTTCGAAGGCTCAGTTCAACCTGGGCAGAGAATGCTACGACGCGATGGTGACGATATTTGGACGCTTTCTACCCAAAGGCCATGTATTGCCAGCAAACCTGTACTAGTCAGACAAAATCCTACGTGCGCTTAAGATGCCCTATGAGAAGATAGATGCGTGTGAGAATGGATGTGCCTTATTTAGGCTTGAGTATGCGGGCTTCAACTATTGTCCCATTTGCAATGCTTCCAGGTATGTTCTGGTAGACAACGGTATGGGTGAGAAGAGTTAGACCAAAATCCCAGTCAAGGTTCTTCGGTATCTACCAATCATAACAAGACTTCAACGTCTTTTCATGGTCGAAGAGACGGCCAGACATATGACGTGGCATAAATTGGCTAAAAGAACAGAACTAGATGCAGATAGGAATCCGATGTTGGGACAGACTTCAGACGCTTTTGCGTGGAAGCACTTCGATGCATTACATAAGGATAAAGCGGCAGATCCAAGGCATCCTTGAGTTTCCATTAGGACAGATGGGTTAAATGTGTATGGTATGACGGCAACACAATATAGTTGTTGGCCTGTATTTGTCATTCCACTCAATCTCCCTAGAGAGATTATGAAAAGAAAGAACATTTTCCTGACGTTGATAATTCCAGGGCCCAAATATCCGGAGAAGAATATGAATGTGTACATGCAGCCACTTAAGGATGAATTGCAAGAAGCCTGGGATGATGGGATCAAGACATACGACGCCGCTACCAAAAAGAACTTCAAAATGCTTGTGTGGTACATGTACTCGTCGCATGACTTGCCGGCGTATGCGCTATTCGTTGGCTGGTCTGTGCATGGAAGGTTCCCGTGCCCCACATGCAAGGCAGCTCTTGATTTCCGTTGGCTGCAAGCAGGTCGCAAGTTTTCTTGCTTTGACATGCATAGACAGTTGCTGGATCCTAACCATAAGTTCAAAAAAGACAAGAAGATTTTCATCAAGGTAGAGTTGTCAAAAACATTGCACCACCTGCGTTGACAGGCCAACAGATCCTGGATCAGATAAACGCTCTTGAGCCGGATCCAAATCGTCCAGGGTATTTCAAAGGGTATAATACGGAACACGCCTGGACTCACAAGATATGTTTGTGAGATCTGCCTTACTTTAAAGACCTCCTTTGCCCACACAACATCGACGTGATGCACACTGAAAAGAATATCGCGGAGGCCCTTTTTGGTACATTGTTCCGTATAGAGGGGAAGTCGAAGGATAATCCTAAGGCTAGAGTCGATCAGGAGGCTCTATGTGATAGACCGTTACAAAACATACGACAACCAAAAGGAAAGAAGAACTGGAGGAAGCCAAAGGCATGGTTCAATCTTGGGAGGCTAGCTATGAGGGAAATGATCTTGTGGGTGAAAATGCAGTTGATGTTTCCCGATGGGTATGCAGCGAATCTAAAGAGGGGAGCGAGTCTTGGCAAATTGAAAATATTTGGTCTCAAGAGTCATGATTGGCACATATGGCTTGAGCGGGGTAATGCCGGTGATGTTGCGTGGCTTTATCCCTGAGGATGAATGGCTAGTACTGGCAGAGCTGAGCTTTTTCTTCCGTGCTCTTTGTGCAAAAGAACTAGCACCTGACGTGCTAGATGAACTGGAAGAGTTGGCGCTAGAGTTGATCTGCAAGTTAGAAAAGATCTTTCCACCAGGCTTCTTTAATCCAATGCAGCATTTGATTTTGCATCTCCGACCGAGGCAAGATTGGGGGGGGGGGGTGTGCAAAATCGTTGGTGCTTCGCAACTGAAAGGATGCAGAAGCTGCTTCGAGGAAAATGTAAAAATAAACATAGAGTTGAAGCATCGATGGCCGAGGCATTCATTACTGAGGAGGCGACAAACTTCATGACAGCACACTACAAAGCCAAGAATCGTCATTTGCATAATCCAAAGCCTCGGTACAATGATGGCAACAGTGAAAAAGGTCGATCCAACCTCAGCCTATTCAAAGGGAAGCTCGCACCAGCCGGTGATTCGAAAGCAATAGCGTTGGATGTCGAAGAATGGCAGGCCATTTTGTTGTATATCTTCAACAACCTAACAGAAGTGCGGCCGAACATCGAGTAAGTTCTCGGTATATTGTTTCGCAACTTCTAATTCCTTCGAATGCTCTTATTCCCGGATATGTGATACAGTCGATATGTCGCCAAATTCTCGGATGGAGCGGTGATTGAAAAGGATTACATCGAAGAGTATGAGCTTCTGGCAAAGCATGGAGGCGGCTATCTCGGTTTCATCTCTTGGTTCAAGCAAACGGTAATTTCCATTAGACGATTTCATTTCTTCGCCTAGTTTGCGGCTAATGCAACAATCCTTTCATATTAAACTTGTAGGCTAATGCAGAGTCTATGGACTCCGAATTGAGACAAGTCGCTAATGGTTTTGATTATAAGGTCCGTTCATTTGACAAATACGACATCAACGGGTATCGCTTTCGTACTTTTGGCAAGGAGCTATCTATGGCCGACCAAAAGTCTACAAATTGTTGTGTCTCCGCTGTTGGTGAAGGAGGGGTCGAGTATTATGGAACAGTTGAAGCAATTTATGAGCTTACATTCTTTGGTGAAAACCCACCAAACATCGTAGTCTTCAAATGTTATTGGTTCCAGCCGAAGGAGACAAGAAGGACTCATGAACATATAGGGCTAGTCGAAATCAAACAAAGCACCCATTTAGATGTTCCCAGTGTCTATATTATGGCTCAACAGGCGACCCAAGTTTTCTGTCTACCATGGGCCTGCCAAACGGATCCAAATCTGAATGGTTGGGATGTCGTTTATGATGTGCTGCCACATTTTAGACCACCTCCCCTCAATGAAGATGATTATGAACCTCACATTAACCCAGACACATATGAAGGAGAATTCTTCCAAGAAACACGTGTTTCCAAAAAACATTTCAAGAACTGCTCTACTTCACCCCAGAACATTGAGGTAGACATCGATAGTAAATCCGACTTCACCCCTGAGCCAAAATAAGAAGAGACGGAAGAAGAAGAGGTTACTGCTGCGGATGACCTGTCAATGCTTGACCGATTACATAAAGGAGGCCTTCCACATGTTGATGCATTTATTGATGATGCTGAGGAGCACGTCAGTACTGATAGTGATGGTGATTATGCACTTATTGATCCCGGAGCATATATAGACGATGAAGATTAATATTAGTAATGTCAAGTATTCAATTATTATTACATATATATTATTAATTAGTTCATGTTATTGGGTATTCAATTTTTTTATGTTGAACTAATTTCGTTCACTCTTTGTCATTGCAGGTGTTGACCGATGGTGGGCGCGGGTTGAGAGCGCTCTGAGCCTCCTTCCTCGGCGCGTGCTGGGAGGGGTGCTATTATTCCACCCCAGCAACTTCGTAGAGCGCTTGTACACTGTATGCAGACACCGACGGGCCCTTCTTCTTCGATCGGGAGAGGTCGGGGGAAGACGAAGAGAGGTGCTAGAGGTAGGAAGGCTTCTGCACCTTCCTCGCCGCCACCACCAGCTGATTCTCCCGACCATAGGAGTGCTCCGTCTCAGGTGGACCCGTCTTGGACTCCGGTCGCCGAGCCTCGGGCCGACGAGCCTCGGGTCACCGAGCCTTTGTCCTAGGAGACTCCGGTCCTAGAGTCTTCGTCCCACGTGACTCCGGAGGCTAGTGGCCATGCTGATGGTGGCAAGGACAACTTTTCTGAGGATACCTATAGCGAGGGCGAGCTGGTTGAGGAGGGCAAGAAGGTCTACCAGCGTGGTTGTACAAAGCTCCCGCCCGTGCCGACGACCCGCGATTAGAGGTGGTTGATTGTGCCTAATGCGGAGAAGTAAGTGCATTTACTCTTTTTTAACCTTTTGCCTTCATGTTTCTTCAAATTAATATCTAATGTGTTGGCCTTGTCATACAGAAGGGGTTGGAAACACGACCCTGGTGTCCACAGGCCCAACCAGGTCCTTGGTGTGCTTCTCAAGCACCACTTCCCGGGGAAGGTCCAGTTGCCCGGTGAGGGTGAGGTTCCACATGTAGCACTGACCTGGGAGCTGTACGTGGCTGCCCTGGACCCGTCGGAGGAGATGGTCGACGATGTCTTGTGCGAGACGATGGCCAACATTGTGATCTATCAGTTTTGGGTAATTTCTCCTTTATAGAATTAAAAATCAACAACACCTATTGATTGTACTAATCAGTGTTGTCTTGTTTGATTGCATACCTTCTACAGGTGTCTTGAGGAACACGAGATGTACGCGGCTATTGTTCTCGTAGCCGAGTGCAAGTGACTACTTCAGAACTTATGGCACGAGGCTCGGGTGCAGGCTATTCGAGACTACTACGCCTCGACTAACATTAGAGGGCCAAGAAGAAGTGCCACAAAAAATTTCTGTGTAAGGAGAAGTACATGAAGGTAATTACCTATTCTTAAGGCCTTGTACTTAGTTTCCTTGATTTGATTCGTAGGCGTAGCACTGAAATTTCTCTTGTCTAACACATGCCAAAACACCATTTTCAAAACATAATTCCAAAAATTTGTGGGTATTGGGAGTGTGGCATCTAACCATCACTTAAGCTTTACTAGAGATGAAAATTTCCTTGATATTTCTCGCATCATTTTGCGTACATAAATTTCATTTTGATAATTTTTTTTATTTAAACCTTGATATTTCTAATGCATGGGATTTAAGAACATTTAAAATTCAGTATTTGAATTCAAATTTAAACCACATTTTCTCAACAATCCTACAAAAAGCAACAACATAGAACATCCAAAAGCATCAACACAGAGCATACACTAGTAGAAAACTGACCTTTAGTCCTGATTCCAAAGGGCCTTTAGTCCCGGTTCTAGAACCGGTACTAAAGGGTCAGGACTAAAGCCTCCATCCTTTAGTCCCGGTTGTGTTACGAACCGGGACTAAAGGCCCTCCACGTGGCAGCTTTAACCCGAGCATGCTTAATATTGTGATATTTTCAAATCTGTGAATTATCTGACAATTTAATCTCTAATCACCCCTTCTCACTGCTTTTGAATTATTTGACAATTTAATCTCTAATCACCACTCATTCCAAATCATCTAACTTCCTAGCCGGTCACCCATCCTCTCACTGCTCTAACCCTAGCACGCTTAACTTTTGAGTTCTATCACCCTTTGTTTCCAAGTCTGCACTTGTTGTTTTCTTGACAATAGTAAGCTATCAATCCTATTAACCCATAGGTCTTGATGTCACATTATTTAATTTTTTGAATTCCAAACAATTATTAAAATAAACAAAATAAGTAATAATATTGAATTTCTATGAAAACAAAATAAGTAATATTATTATTTTATTCATTTTTTTTGCCATATATTCAATTCATATGGCATAATTAATATCTTTAAATCTGTAAATCGAAATTCAACAAATAATAGATCCATTATTATCAGAAAGATGTGAGGAATCCAAATATGATATCATTTATTTATTTTTAAAATTATATTTTTTGATTTTGTAGGAAAAAAATCTTCTTGTTGAAATAACTTTTTTTACTTTTAAAATTTCGAGAATCTGAGAAAACTTCATCGGGTAAACCCGGGTGAAATCGAGTCCCAATTTTTCTCTAGTTTTTTTGGATATATTAAACTTTTTTTTCTATACCAACTAGACACGAAAACTAACTACATCTCAAAGGATTTTATTTTTGAAGATTTTATCATTTTTGTTTATTTTATGGAAAACTCAAAAAGCGGTCCACACGGGGGTGGGGTAGAGTTTGAAAATTTCAGAACCCCTTTAGTCCGGGTTGGTGTCCATCCAATTATACAGTCGACTACATATGCTAGCATCGTCCCAGCCAGAGTCACAACTAAGGTTAACCAAGCCAAAGTTAACCCATTTCTAACTTCATTTGCTATTTTTCATGCATTTAATGATTTTTTTGAGCTAAATGACCCCGAAATTGAAAAGCACTACAAATGAACTCTGAAAAGGTTGAAACTTGGCATGGTATTATTATTTCACCCACAAAGCTTGTGCTAAAAAGTTGAGAGGGTTACGACAAAAACTGGATGCACTTCGTGTACAAACTGGACCATCTCCTCCGAAGTACCAAGGTTTCGAACGAAAACCCATCTATTACAAAGGCATTTCATTTTTATTTATTTATTTCAACTCCAGACTTTCTGTGCATTTAGTATGCACCACACTACAACATGTTAAAATCTACACAAAGAACTAACTAAAAAAGTAAAAAACAACAATTAAATGACCAAAACAGCTATATAAGCAAAACAGAAATGTTTTAATTAAAATCCTAATTTAAATTATTCTAAAAATAACCAAATAAATCTTACTGTGATAACAATCTAACACGTGACTAGGATAAAAAACAATTAAATTTAAAACTTTTTGTAAACTCAAGTTATTCACAATCTAGTGTTTGAAGCAAATTTGAACAAATTCAAATTTAAACCATTCAAATTTGAAAACTAATGGCAAAACATAAATTAGACAAAATTTTGAATCTAATGCAAACAAGAATCGCTCAAAAACATCCAATATCCTAAAAGATATAAGCAATTGAAAACAAAAACTAAAAACAGAAAACAAATATAAAAACAGAAAAAAACTTTGAAGGACCCCTTTAATCCCGGTTCGTGTCTCCAACCTGGACTAAAGGTCTAACCTTTAGTCCCGGTTGGAGACACTAACTGGGACTAAAGCCTCAACCCCCATTAGTCCCGGTTGGTGTCTCCAACTGGGACTAAAGGTCCCATTTGAACCGGGACTAATGCCCTAGCCGCTCGAACCGGGACTAATTCTCACATTAGTCCCGGTTCGTAATGCAACCGGGACTAATGTGTACATCGAGCTGTGACGAAAGCCTTGTTTTCTACTAGTGATAACTCCTCATCCTAGTACATGGTTCACCCAAAAGCGACCACATGGGACATACTTCGTAAATCAAACCGCATCACATACACCCATTACGACAACTACTACCACATAACATAGATCTTGGTATTCTGGAAGCCAAGATCTCACCATGTGTGAGTTCCAATAGTGTATTTCCTTCTAATACATCTCACGAATATCATCTTACGGACATCATCATTTTATCTTGCTCCTCCCTTTTTTTATTTCTTTCTTAGACTAATGCTTGAAATTGATGAAATCAAATATCAACTTGTGAGTGTAGGTACCACATTATCTTAGATGTTCCACTTACAATTAACAAGGAAAGGATGCTAAAAGGTGCTTCGTAAGTACTAATAACAAAATTAGTCTTGATTCCAAAATTATCATCTGGTGTCTAATTTATCATTTATATGTCCCTCATGTAGGCTGATTGAATTCGAAAAGGATAGCTTTGCAAGAATAGGTATTGTGCCCCGTTACAGTGATGCAAACTCGATAACATGGTTTTATGTACAACCATTTTGCACGATCCATCTTGTCAATTGCTTTAAAGAAGATGATGAGGTACAAAAATACATATGAGCAATCACAATATACTTCATGTTGATGTAAATCCATCACAAATATCCTTTATGATGATGTATATTGAGGTAGACACAATTCTACTATACTCTAAATATTTGTGATATTTTATTTTCGCACCCTAAAGGTGTTGGGGAACGTCGCATGGGAAACAAAAAATTTCCTACGCACACGCAAACCTATCCATGGCGATGAGCATCTACAATAGGGAGAGTGGATCTACGTAACCTTGTAGATCGCTAAGCGGGAAGCGTTAAGAAACGCGGTTGGTGTAGTCGAACATCTTCGCGATCCAAATCACCGAGCGTCCCGCGATCTCATCACGATCCGTCACGTGATCCAATCACGATCCGTCCCACGAACACATCATGATCCGTCCCGCGAACTCATCACGATCCGTCTCACGATCTTGATCACGATCTGTCCCGCGAACTCATCACGATCCGTTCCGTGATCACATCACGAACCGTCTCGCGATCTCGATCACGGTCCTTCCGATCTAGCGCCGAACGGACGACACCTCCGCGTTCAGCACACATGCAGCTTGATGACAATATCCACCATCTTGATCCAGCAAGAGGAGGTGGAGAGGAGAGAGAGTTCACTGGCAGCGTGACAGCGCTCCGGTGATGGTGTTGGAGCAATTCCGGCAGGGCTTCGCCTAAGCGCTGCAGAAAACCGATCTAGAGGAGCACCAGTGAAATGGGTAGCACGTGGCCGTAAACTGTGTCCAAACAGCACCCAATCCACCAGTATATAAAGGAGGGAGAGAGAGGAGGGATGGCGCAAGGAAAACCTCCAATAGGAGTCGGCCAAACTAGAGGGGGAGGAGTCCTACTCCTCCTCCACTCCTAGTAGGAGTAGGACTCTTCCTTTTTAGCCTTTTTTCCACCTTTTCATTTAGGACTTTTGCCTCCTGCGCCATGGGCCTTGGTGTGGCTGTTTTTCCAGCCCAATAAGGGCTGGTTATTATTCTCCCACAGCCCATGGACCTCTTGGGGTCGAAATACCCCTCCCGGAGGTCCCCCGGTACACTACCGGCACTCCCGGTACACTACCGATGAGCCCGAAACTTTTCCGGCGACCAAACTGGGACTTCCTATATATGAATCTTTACCTCCAGAAAATTCCGGAGCTCCTTGTGACGTCCAGGATCTCATCCGGGACTCCGAACAACCTTCGGTCACCACCATACATAACTCTACACTACCGAAATGTCACCAAACCTTAAGTGTGCAGACCCTGCGGGTTCGAGAACTATGTAGACATGACCGAGACACCTCTACGGTCAATAACCAATGGCGGGACCTGGATGTCCACATTGGTTCCTACATATTCTACGAAGATCTTTATCGGTCGAACCTCTATGTCAAGGATTCAGTTAATCCCGTATAACGTTCCCTTTGTTCTTCGGTATGCTACTTGCCCGAGATTCGATCGTCGGTATCTCCATACCTAGTTCAACCTCGTTACTGGCAAGTCTCTTTACTCGTTCCGTAATACAAGATCCCGTGACTAACACTTAGCCACATTGCTTGCAAGGCTTGTTGTGATGTTGTATTACCGAGTGGGCCCTGAGATACCTCTCCGTCACACGGAGTAACAAATCCCAGTCTCGATCCATGCCAACTCAAAAGACACCATCGGAGATACCTGTAGAGCACCTTTATAGTCACCCAGTTACGTTGTGACGTTTGATACACACAAGGCACTCCTCCGATATCCGTGAGTTGCATGATCTCATGGTCATAGGAACATATACTTGACATGCAGAAAACAGTAGCAGTAAACTGACACGATCATATGCTACGTTTGTAGTTTGGGTCTTGTCCATCACGTCATTCTCCTAATGATGTGATCCCATTATCAAATGACATCTCATGTCCATGGCTAGGAAACCTTAACCATCTTTTGATCAACGAGCTAGTCTATTAGAGGCATACTAGGGACATGGTTTTGTCTATGTATCCACACAGGCATTTAAGTTTCCGATCAATACAATTATAGCATGGATAATAAACGATTATCATGAACAAGGAAATATGATAACAACCAATTTATTATTGCCTCTAGGGCATATTTCCAACAGTGTCCCACTTGCACTAGAGTCAATAATCTAGTTCACATCACCATGTGATTCGCATTGTTATGAATCTAACACCCAATGAGTTCTGGGGTTCGATCATGCTTTGCATGTGAGAGAGGTCTTATAGTCAACGGGTCTGTAACATTCAGATCCGTGTGCACTTTGCAAATACCTATGTCAAACTGTAAACACTGCTACCACACTCCACTTGGTACTATTCCAAATGGCTGCTCCACTATACGTATCCAAATTGCTACTACGAGTCATCCGGATTAGTGTTAAAGCTTGTATCGACGTAACTCCTTACGACGAACTCTTTATCACCTCCATAATCGAGAAACATCTCCTCAGTCTCTTAGTTACTGAGGATATTCTTGACCGCTGTCCAGTGATCCACTCCTGGTTCACTCTTGTACCCCCTGACGGACTCATGGCAAGGCACACACAGGTGCGGTACACAGCATGCCATAATATAGAGCCTATGGCTAAGGCATAGGGGACGACGTTCGTCCTTTCTCTTTCTTCCGCCGTTGTCGAGCTTTGAGTCTCACTCAACTTTCACACCTTACAAATCAGGTGAGAACTCTTTCTCTGACTGATCCATTTTGATCTCTTTCAAAATCTTGTCAAGGTATGCACTCATTGAAAGTCTCATCAAGCATCTTGATCTATCTCTATAGATTTTGATGCTCAAAAATTAGGTAGCTTTATACAGGTCTTCCTTTGAAAAACACTTTTCAAACAACCTTTTATGCTTTCCAGAAATTCTACATTATTTCCGATCAACAATATGTCAACCACATATACTTATCAGAAATTCTATAGTGCTCCCACTCACTTTATTGCAAATACAAGTTTCTCGTAAACTTTGTACAAACTACAAAAACTTTGATCACCTCATCAAAGTGCATATTCCAACTCCGAGATGCTTGCTTCAGTCCATAGAAGGATCACTGAAGCTTGCTCATCTTTTTGCATCCTTAGGACTGACAAAACCTTCTGGTTGTATCACATACAACCTTTCCTTAAGTAAACCGTTAAGGAAACGATTTTTGACATCCATCTGCCAGATTTCATAATTGAAAACACAGCAACTGCTAACATAATTCCAACAGACTTTAGCACCACTACGAGTGAGAAAGCCTCATCGCAGTCAACTCCTTGAACTTGTCACAAACAACTTTGCAACAAGTTGAGCTTTACAAATAGTGACATTCACCATCAGTGTCTGTCTTCATTTTAAAGATCCATTTGTACTCAACGACCTGTCATCCATCGAGCAAGTCTACCAAAGTCTACACTTGGTTTTCATACATGGATCCTATCTCGGATTTCATGGCCTCCAACCATTTGTCGAAATCCGGGCCCATCATCGCTTCTCCATAGCTCGTAGGTTCATCGTTGTCCAACAACATGACCTCCAAGACAGGGTTGTCGTACCGCTCAGGAGCAGTATACATCCTTGTCGCCCTACGAGGTTTGATAGTAACTTGATTCGAAGCTTCATGATCATCATCATTAACTTCCGCTTCAACTAACGTAGGCTTCACAGAAACAACTTCCTGCGCTGCGCTACTCTCTGGTTGAAGTAAAGGTTCAATAACCTTATCAAGCCCTAATTTTCTCGTAGGTCGATAGTAACTTGATCCGAAGCTTTCGTGATCATCATCATTAATTTCCTCTTCAACTGACGTAGGCTTCATAGAAACATCTTTCTGTGCTGCGCTACTTTCTGGTTGAAGTAGAGGTTCAATAACCTCATCAAGTTCTATCCTCCTCCCACTCAATTCTTTAGAGAGAAACTTTTTCTCGAGAAAGGACCCAATTTTAGCAACAAACACTTTGCACTCGGATCTGAGATAGAAGGTTCACCCAACTGTTCTTAGGTATTCTATGAAGATGCATTTGTCCGCCATGGGTTCGACCTCATTAGGTGAAAACATTTTCCACACAAGTGTCGCAGCCCCAAACATTAAGAAATGACAGCTTAGGTTTCTATCAAACCATAATTCACACGGTGTCCTCTCAACGGATTTAGATGGTGCCCTATTTAAAGTGAATGTAGTTGTCTCTAATGCATAACCCCAAACTTATAGTAGAAAACGATAAGAGACATCATAGCACGCACTATATCCAATAGAGCATGACTATGACGTTCGGATACACCATCACACTATGGTGTTCCAGGTGGTGTTAGTTGTGAAACAAATTTCACATTGTCTTAAGTTGTATGCCAAACTCGTAACTCAGGTATTCACCTCCACGATCATATCGCAGTTATTTTTATCTTCTTGTCACGATGATCTTAAACTTCATTCTGAATTTGCTTGAACCTTTCAAACGATTCAGACTTGTGTTTCATTAAGTAAATATACACTATATCTACTCAAATCATCAAATCATCAGTGAAGGTAAGAAAATAACGATATCCACTGCACGCTACAAGACTCACTGGATTGCATACATCAACATGTATCATTTCCAATGAATCACTTGCCCGCTCCATCCAACGGGGTTTTTAGTCATCTTGCCCAAGAGGCATGGTTCACATGTCTCAACCAATTCGAAATCGAATGAGTCCAAAGATCCATCAGCATGGAGTTTCTTCATGCGCTTTATACCAATATGACATTTTGTGGCAGTGCCACAAGTATGTGGTACTATCATTATTAACTGTGTATCTTTTGACATCAATGTTATGAACATGTGTATTACTACAATCAAGATTTCAACAAACCATTTTCACTGGGTGCATGACCATTGAAGGTATTATTCATGTAAACAGAATAACCATTATTCTCTAACTTAAATGAATAACCGTATTGCAATAAACATGATCTAATCATGTTCATGCTCAATGCAAAAACACCAAATAACATTTATTTAGGTTCTTCACTAATCCTGAAGGTAGAGAGAGCGTGCGATGTTGATCACATCAACCTTGGAAACATTTCCAATACATATCGTCACCTCACCCTTAGCTAGTTCTCCGTTTATTCCGTAGCTTTTGTTTCGAGTTACTAACATTTAGCAACTGAACCGGTATCCAATACCCAAGTGCTACTAGGAGTACTAGCAAGGTACACATCAAAACCTCGTATATCAAATATACTTCCATCGATGTTGCCAGCCTTCTTATCTACCAAGCATTTAGGGTTGTTCCGCTTCAGCGACCGCTCACCTCATAACAGAAGCACTTAGTCTCGGGTTTGAGTTCAACTTTGGGTTGCTGCACTGGAGCAGCAACTGACTTGCTATCCATGAAGTTTCCCTCCTTGCTCTTGCCCTTCTCGAAACTAGTGGTTTTACTAACCATCAACACTTGATGCTCCTTCTTGATTTCTACCTTCGCGGTGTCAAAACATTGCGAACAACTCAGGGATCAATATTTCTATCCCTGGCATTTTATAGTTCATCACCAAGTTCTAGTAGCTTAGTGACAGTGACTTGGAGAACTATATAAATCACTATCTTATCTAGAAGATCAACTCCCACTCGATTCAAGCGATTGTAGCACCCAGACAATCTGAGCACATGCTCAACGATTGAGCTATTCTCTTTCATCTTGCAGGCAAAGAATCTTGTTAGAGATCTCATATCTCGCAACATGGGCACGAGCCTGAGATCACAATCTCAGCTCTTAGAACATCTCATATGTTCTGTGACGTTCAAAACGTTTCGGAGCCTCAATTCTAAGCCATAATGCATGACGCACTAAACTATCAAGTAGTTATCGGAACGTGCCCGTCAGATGTTCACAACATCTATAGACAACGCTAGAGGGGGTGGCGCACCGTGCGGTGAATTAAGGACATAAGCCTTCTGTGCAGCAACGAGGACAATCCTCAGATCACGGACCCAGTCCGCAATATTGCTACCATCATCTTTCAACTCTATTTCTCTAGGAACATATAAAAACAAGTGAGCTACAGCGTGAGCTAGTAATCTACAACATAATTTGCAAAGACACTATTGACTATGTTCATGATAATGAGTTCAATTAATCATATTACTTAAGAACTCCCACTCAAATTGACATCCCTCCGATCATTCGAGTGATACATGATCCAAATTCACCAACCCAAGTCCGATCATCACGTGAGTTGAGGTGGCTACAATGGTGAACATCATCATGTTGATCATATCTACTATATGACTCATGTTCGACCTTTCGGTCTCTTGTGTTCCAAGGCCATGTCTGTACATGCTAGGCTCGTCAAGTTTAACCCGAGTGTTCTGCATGTGCAAATCTGGATTGCACCCGTTGTATGTGAACGTAGAGTCTATCACACCCGATCATCACGTGGTGTCTCAACACGACGAACTTTCGCAACGGTGCACACTCGGGGAGAACACAATTTATCTTGAAATTAAGTGAGGGATCACCTTATAATGCTACCGTCGTCCTAAGCAAAACAAGGTGCATAAAAGGATTAACATCACATGAAAATCATAAGTGACATGATATGGCCATGAACTCGTGCTTTAGATCTCCATCTTGAAAGCACCGGCATGATCTTCATCATCACCGGCATGACATCATGATCTCCATCATCTTGATCTCCATCAACGTGTCGACATCGGGGTTGTCACGCCCTGCATGCTTCTACTACTATTGCTACCGTAGCGATAAAGTAAAGCATTACATAGCGCTTAATGATTGACACGCAGGTCATACAATAATTAAAGACAACCCTATGGCTCCTGCCGGTTGTCGTACTCATCGACATGCAAGTCTTGATAATCTATACATCACATGATCATCTCATACATCACGTATATCACATCATGTAATTGTCCATATCATATCACAGCATACCCTGCAAAAACAAGTTAGACGTCCTCTAATTGTTGTTGCATATTTTACGTGGATGCTACGGGTATCTAGCAAGAACAATTCTCACCTACGCAAAAACCACAATGGTGATACACTAGTTGCTTTTCAACCTTCTCAAGGACCGCCTTTGTCAGATCTGATCCAAGTAAAGTGAGAGAAACTGTCACCCGCAAGCCATCTAGGCAACAAGTTGCGTCGAGGGAACCGGTCTCTTGTAAGCGTACGAGTAATGTTGGTCCGGGCCGCTTCATCTCACAATCCCGCTGAACCAAAATACAACCAAGGGACGAAGCAATCTAAGCATCAACGCCCACAAACCTTTTGTGTTCTACTCGAGATCTCATCGAACCATCAACCTAGCTCATGATGCCACTGTTGGGGAACGTCGCATGGAAAACAAAAAATTTCCTACGCACACGCAAACCTATCCATGGTGTTGAGCATCTACGATAGGGAGAGTGGATCTACGTACCCTTATAGATCACTAAGCGGGAAGCGTTAAGAAACGCAGTTGGTGTAGTCGAACATCTTCGCGATCCAAATCGCCGAGCGTCCCGTGATCTCATCACGATCCGTCACATGATCCAATCACGATCCGTCCCGCGAACACATCATGATCCGTCCCGCGAACTCATCACGATCCGTCTCACGATCTTGATCACGATCTGTCCCGCGAACTCATCACGATCCGTTCCGTGATCACATCACGAACTGTCTCGCGATCTCGATCACGGTCCTTCCGATCTAGCGCCGAACGGACGGCACCTCCGCGTTCAGCACACGTGCAGCTTGATGATGATCTCCACCATCTTGATCCAGCAAGAGGAGGTGGAGAGGAGAGAGAGTTCACCGGCAGCGTGACGGCACTCCGGTGATGGTGGTGGAGCAATTCCGGCAGGGCTTCGCCTAAGCGCTGCAGAAAACCGATCTAGAGGAGCACCGGTGAAACGGGTAGCACGTGGCCGTAAACTGTGTCCAAATAGCACCCAGTCCACCAGTATATAAAGGAGGGAGAGAGAGGAGGGCTGGTGCAAGGAAAAACTCCAATAGGAGTCGGCCAAACTAGAGGGGGAGGAGTCCTACTCCTCCTCCACTCCTAGTAGGAGTAGGACTCTTCCTTTTTAGCCTTTTTTCCACCTTTTCCTTTAGGACTTTTGCCTCCTGCGCCATGGGCCTTGGTGTGGCTGTTTTTCCAGCCCAATAAGGGCTGGTTATTATTCTCCCACAGCCCATGGACCTCTTGGGGTCGAAATACCCCTCCCGGAGGTCCCCCGGTACACTACCGGCACTCCCGGTACACTACCGATGAGCCCGAAACTTTTCCAGCGACCAAACTGGGACTTCCTATATATGAATCTTTACCTCCAGAAAATTCCGGAGCTCCTTGTGACGTCCAGGATCTCATCCGGGACTCTGAACAACCTTCGGTCACCACCATACATAACTCTACACTACCGAAATGTCACCAAACCTTATGTGTGCAGACCCTGCGGGTTCGAGAACTATGTAGACATGACCGAGACACCTCTACGGTCAATAACCAATGGCGGGACCTGGATGTCCACATTGGTTCCTACATATTCTACGAAGATCTTTATCGGTCGAACCTCTATGTCAAGGATTCAGTTAATCCCGTATAACGTTCCCTTTGTTCTTCGGTATGCTACTTGCCCGAGATTCGATCGTCGGTATCTCCATACCTAGTTCAACCTCGTTACTGGCAAGTCTCTTTAATCGTTCCGTAATACAAGATCCCGTGACTAACACTTAGCCACATTGCTTGCAAGGCTTGTTGTGATGTTGTATTACCGAGTGGGCCCTGAGATACCTCTCCGTCACACGGAGTAACAAATCCCAGTCTCGATCCATGCCAACTCAACAGACACCATCGGAGATACCTGTAGAGCACCTTTATAGTCACCCAGTTGTGTTGTGACGTTTGATACACACAAGGCACTCCTCCGATATCCGTGAGTTGCATGATCTCATGGTCATAGGAACATATACTTGACATGCAGAAAACAGTAGCAGTAAACTGACACGATCATATGCTACGTTTGTAGTTTGGGTCTTGTCCATCACATCATTCTCCTAATGATGTGATCCCGTTATCAAATGACATCTCATGTCCATGGCTAGGAAACCTTAACCATCTTTTGATCAACGAGCCAGTCTATTAGAGGCATACTAGGGACATGGTTTTGTCTATGTATCCACACATGCATTTAAGTTTCCGATCAATACAATTATAGCATGGATAATAAACGATTATCATGAACAAGGAAATATGATAACAACTAATTTATTATTGCCTCTAGGGCATATTTCCAACAAAAGGAACATCGATTTTCTATTAAGTACACACCATAGATCCATCAGTGATGAAGAAGTTATGAACCTCTTTGATTCAAGGGATACACAAAGGTCATGACTATAAAAATGTAGGAATTGGATGTCAATACATGGTTCCTACAAGAATTGAAAGTGTATGAATAAGAAATGGAAGTTGTTTGCTTGGTCCAAAAGGAAAACATTCAGAATTTTCTCGAGTGATTAGGTGTACGTCATTGTTGTCATAGATATAAATTCAATTTCTTAGAGTCTGGACTGAATGAATTTTTTTGTTTGGAATATAGTACAAAGTGACCCATCAAAACCATTCCGATGGATTCTAATCCTAGGAATCAAACAAGCCCTATCGGGAAAGTTTCTAAGTATAGAAATCGTACAAAAAAATTATATCAATGAGGCCAACATGTTCCTCCCTCCATTATTTCAGGTTGGGATGCCACTATCAGTAGCATGCTAAAGCCCAAAAGGTGACAAAAACACAATAATGGTAGAGTTTCGGGATCTTAGTGTGTGTTCGGTCCTTTCCTAAGGCTGTTCCGCCATATGTTGGACTAGAAAAACATGTTTGTCAAGTTTTGTGCATACATGAGACAATAAAGGTAAATGAAGGGTTGTGGTAATAGACATGATGTAGGTAACATTGGCCAACAAAGACTTTAGGATGAGTCTTATTTTTTAGTTTTTTTGTATCAAACAAAAAAATCCTTTAAAATAGGACGTCCTTGACGAAATCCCCGAGAATGAGAAATACTTCAAGGGAAACTAACTTTTGATTTTTTTACTCAAACAATTACACCTCATTTAAAATGGGACAACCTTGACTAAATACCAAGTTGGTCCATTGTTATTTTATATTAAGAATAAATGTGTGAATTAAAGTTTTCTAAGATAAGTAAAAGCTATAGGTACCCCATAAGTCGCATCATCATGGGATGCTAGCTAGGCCACACATAGTTGGTGATACTAGAGCCTCCACATCAAGGGGCTAAGAGACAAGTTTCCTTATTTATTTAGTGTTTCCTTTTGGTAGTAATATTGGTACATATAATGATTCTATTCTAGGAATGCCATGTATACGATGATTGCTTAATTATGAGAGAGAAATAGAGAAAGGGAGAGAGAGAGAGAAAGAGAAAGAGAGAGATGGAAAAGGGGGCTTTCCTTATCTTTGCTAAGAGATGATGCCCTAGTAATAAAGACATGACATTTGTATCCTTTGTATGATATATCTTCTATTAATTACATGTTTTCTAGCTTAATTTTAACCATTCTACAATTTTAGGAGCATAAGACTAAAAGATAATCATTGTATAACATGTTTCTTTAACTTATATTGGTGGAGTGGAATGTATAATAAAATATCATATGATCAGCCATTATACACGTACATAGCACATGAAACAATCATTTTAATTAGTGGGTTATAACTTTGCTTCTGGATCAAGTTAACCCGTCCCATATAGTGGTACTCCCTCTAATCCATATTACTTGTCGCTCAAATGGATATATATTTATATAATATATACATATAGATTGATCCATTTGAGCGACAAGTAATATGGATCGGAGGGTGAACTAAAATTACTGAACTAATATGTATTTCTTTAAGAAATCAAGAAACAAGAAACAGTGAATCCTACCTCAAAACCATATCCCATGCCGCACACCACCTATACTGGTTGTTCCCAAACCACGCCACGCTTACCCATAAATCATTTGTAGTTGTCCCCTTTGGATGTTGTCCTATGACTGGTTGCAACAACACTACACCATATGTGTATCTAAGTATTAATGGGTTCATCGTCCATGCTATAATATTTCCTTGTCTAATGATTTAATAGGTCGCTGTGAGGAGATTTCATGTGCCAGGATCTATCATTTTGGGGCCAAGGATCGAATCCAATCAAGGACTAACCGAGGAATGTTTTTCTAGCTTGTATGAGTGGAGACTGAACTTGAAAACAAGGACAATTGTAGGCAAATACTTAACTAGAAAAGAGGTTGCCCTGGAATTCCCAGTAATCAATGACAAGTATGTTGGCTTGCCTCACAAGTATGCATATGCACAAGTGGCAGATTCTCCAACAAATTTGGCAGGCGGTCTAGGAATAGGTATTGCTAAACATACATTAGTACATAACTTACTATATGCAACTTCCATTTGAACTTGACAAATAGATATAAAATAGCGGTTATTGTCCATACACCAATCGTTTGTCCTAATTTTTGTTTGCATAGATACTTGTCAAAAAACACATGCTAATTTGGATGTCATTCGGGCACAGTGGGTGTAGAACAATAAATGGCAATGGTGGTTGACTACCCATGGCATCACATTAACCTTGATGAAGCATAAATCCAACATGTGGTTACAATTATTAGTTGACCATCAAATCTTGAATGTAATTCCCACAATGTTTATTTGACACTCCATCCATTCTTAAATGTTGCCTCATATATGAGAAACAAAAGGATATGACCCGGTTAATTAAAACATATTAATACATCAAACACGGAGTAGGATTTTCTATCCTAGCTCGCCACATAACTAGTTAAGGTTTTCGACGATGTAAAAGTTCCCAAAAAATTCTGAAAAAAATATTGAAACAACAAACCTATAGTAGAACATGATCCAACGAAATGGATTGGGAAAATATGAGTGTATATGTCCTGGACAAAAAAACAAGTAGTATAGTATATATTTTATGTCAGAGCAAGCTGAAATGCTTGTTTTTTTGCCAAGGACACATAAATCCTTATTTTCACAATCCCTTTGTTGGATCATTATATTTCATTATAGTGATGCTTCACTATTTATTTAATATTTTTAATAACTTTTAGACCGTTAAAAGCTTAGCGAGCCTAAACTAGTTATGTGGGTCATCTACGGGTCGCAGTGATCCATTAATAGCTAAGATCCATGTACAACAAATGTCCTCTACGGGTCACAGTGCAATGTTATTTACTCAAAATGTCCATATCATGCAAACTCAATACAATATAGTTTGATACTATGCTCAATCATGTAGTACGACCAAAATCTGGAGGTTTTGCAAATTTTTGTCTTGATGAGAAAGAGGATGCAACCACCAAGGTAATTATCATATACAATCAAGTTATTCAGTTTGGCCCATCATTTGAAATTACTATATTATAATCAAATTAACTTCCAATCTAGAATTCTTAAAGAACAAAGGAATAGAAGACCTCATAAAGGTTAAGTATCATCACCTTTAAAGAAATCAATTCTGCTCCGGAGCAACTTTTGTGCCAAAGGCCAATGGTACAAACGAAGTTGATGGCTGGATAATTTCGTTTGTGCATGACGAGGGGACAAATAAATCGAAAGCAAGTTTTTGATAGATTCAACATTCTTGTACAATTCTACTATAATGTCTATGTAGAGATTGTTGTTTCATAGAAACTAGCACATTTGATTCTCTCTAAGATTAGCATCCGTTCATTTAGCTACAAGCATAGATCCTAGAGATGTTTCAACAAGTGTTGAACCTATTTACTCTACATTTTTTTCTTAACACCTTAACACATAAAATTATCACCAAGAGTCGACTACTTTATAAATAAAAAATTGGGACCAAAGGAAACATATTATCAATTTTAAAAATGATTGAATTATTACAGGAAAGTGTATGCTACCTTCATGGCCATGGTAAATATTTAAAGATTCTTCTTTTCATGGTGTAGGTGCACATCATCAACGCACAAACATTTGAGTATGAGCCTATTGCCAAGATAACATTGCCACAAAGATGCCATATGGTTTTCAT
Organism: Hordeum marinum; assembly: GCA_022496015.1. NCBI lineage: Eukaryota > Viridiplantae > Streptophyta > Magnoliopsida > Poales > Poaceae > Hordeum > Hordeum marinum. Next base: position 459,861,655 of record CM039675.1, on the reverse strand, counting down.
GGAGCATTTGTATCAAAAACTACATGACAAAGGACATGTTTTCCTATAAGACATGCATTCACCACTTGATGCATACTATATTCATTTGTTATGATTGTGACTTTATCGCAACCCTATGGTTTTCTTAGAAGACTTGTATAGGTGCATAACAAGGTGACAATTTCTCTTATAAGCATTTGTATCAGTGTAAACTCCGACAGACCCCTCGATAGAGTGTTGCGACTAGATGGAAGAAATAGAGGGGTAACATAGGATCGATTCACATAGCTTTGGGACCTCAAGATGGAGGTAAAGCCCTAATCATGCTCATATATATTATATTGCGTTGATGCGGTGTACAAGGTGCAAGGATGTATCGAGGGATAGATTGTGAGATGTTTTGTACTAGCCCTCCCCTTGCTTATGAAGGGTGTCGGGGCTCTATGCTTTACAGGAATCCTAACCGACCTAAGCAACATGGAGAATCCTTATGGCTTCCTACCCATATGAACACCTCAGATAGACTGAGCTGGCACATCATTTTTGGATTGACGAAGTATCCAAAGACCCATTCATAGTTGAAGGGAACGTCTGCTCCCGTTAAATGCACATGACCGAAAGGTCTGGGATAAATCCAGGAAAATGCGAGCACCAGTATCAAGTCTAGAACTTGAACCCTGATGGGCTGAGAGTATCACTGTCCTTCTAATCATCTAACCATCGGTTGGTTCACAACAAGTGCAACCATGTAGAACTCCTTTTGCCACGGCTCCCACCAAGCAACTCCAAGTGAAGTTCTTTCTATGCGGGTTGTTCTCGTAAACGATAACCCATCGGAGTTAGGGGTTGTATTTTTCTCTTAGTATCCTTCGCGTAAAAATGCTGAATAAAGCAGGTTGTATTCTTAAAATAAAACTAAGAAGAGTCCTTTATCCGCAAAATCAATCCCTCTACAAAGTTTTTTTAGAAACACAAATTCTTACATACATGCACATACACTCATCCCTAAAAACGCATGCATGCACACACTACCATGTGAGCACCTCTGAGATACTGAGCTGATACAACATGCATCTTGAGATTGACGAAAAGTCCCTATAGACGTATCTTAGTCGATGAGAACGTGTCTTCGAATTGAACATACATCGCTGGAAAGACTGAAATAACTTCAGGAAAATACAGAACATGTGCTAAGTCTGGAACTTGAACCTTAGTGGACTACTTCACTACAAAGAATCTAACCATCAAAGTTACACTCAGTTCACTTCTACAAAATTTCATAGGATCACGGCAAACATTTTCCTCCAAACTTCACCGGTGAGCCCATGGATTTGTGTTCCCTCTTCACTCTAGCGGCCAGTGGCGGGGAGGAGAATCCCAGCACCTCCGCTCCGGTTAGTAGTTTAGGTTAGGTTTTTTAGTCCTCGCATGTGAGGCGTTCGGGCGGATGACAATGCTTCTTCTTCGAATTTGTCTTCCGGACTTCGATCCTCCTCGAATTCATCCGTTTGGACATAGTCGAAGGAGTTCCAGCGTCGATTCATGTCGTTTCCTTGAGGTGGTGAGGTTAGGATTTCTCGTCATGTGACGAGATTTGATGTCAGGTGTTTGAGATGTATGCAAGGGTTCAACAGTGAGGACTACGGCTACAGGGCGGTAGCGAAGACCGCCCGACTGTTATCAACTTGAGTTGAAACAAAAAGGGAGATTGAGGCTGGTCTTCAACTTGAGTTCCTGGCAGAAAAGTAACCGCTCCCCCTGACACAAGAAGAATCAGAGGGAGAGGGTGGAGACTGAAAAGAGGGAGAGCGCGGATCCCGAGGCGCGCCCTCCATCTAGCTTTCTCGTCTTGCCTTGCGTGGAAAGGAATCCATCGTACGCGCGGGGAGGCATCTGCGCCGTCGGTCGGGGATGAGCACGGAGCGCAGCCGTCCGTGGCCCTGCCACCCCGGCTATTTATAGGGGGGCGCCTCGCACCCGGTTCCTCCCATTCTTCTCGCCTCTTCTCTGCTCCGATCCTCATCCACCCAAGGAAAACATCGTTTGATTTTTGAGCAGGCCGGTGACGACGCAACGATGGCTTTTGAGATGTGCTACATGTATATTTATGCACAAATGACAACAGCTAATCATTTTCTCCAAAGTATCCGAGGCCGTCCAACTATTTTTTTTTGAGAAGTTCCGGTTCTTGGATCTGGCTTTGGTTTCGGTTTTGCATTTGCACGGTTTGTTTTACATTGGCTTTGGTTGTACGTTCATCTCTGCATTTTGAACCTCTGGAGACAGATATCCTCTCTTTTTCACCCACTACGATCCGGCCGTGTACTTTTACTTGGTTTCTGTTACTTGATCTTGGGTCATGACATTGCTTGCTTTTCTGATATCATTAATGACGAGCAAACTAACCAGATCTGAGGCGCCACGAGATAGCTAACTAACACCTCTATTTTCTGACACTTATTTAAATCTTCAAACTGAGAAAAAATTATATGGGCCGATCTTGGGTCTTGTAATTTCTTCCTGCGTTTCGTTCTCAGACGGGTTCATCGATTTTGATTAGTCCAATGACGACATATCGATGGCTTTTGAGATGTGCTGTCTATATGCACAGATGACAAGAGCGAATCAATTTCTTGAAAGTATCTGAGGACGGCTAGATCTCTAGAGAATTGACATCTGAATGTATCCTGTTTGCTTTGAGTTTTCCAGCAGCATCTTTCTAATTTGGTTTTCTTTTGTTGGATTTATATTCATCTGAATTTACGTCTCTTGCATGCTCTGCTCTTGATTATATTTGAATACATAAAATATGCTTCAAAAGGTTTGTTGCAAAAAAAATTGTTGCTCATATCCAATAGGGCCCGATGATGCGAAATAACACAGTTCAAATCAGAGCCTATCCATTCGGCCATGATAATACACATTGTTCTTGCTTAGGGGCAGTCCTGAGGTACATGCCACAACTTTAGATTCTAGGGAGGATGTTGGCATTGTGCTTCGGTTTCAGTTGCTCTGCTTGCTCTGCTGTTAGATCCACTCTGGTTTCTCTGCTCTTTCTGTTTCTGTTTTCTCTGGTTCTCTGTTTATATCCTGTAGCTGAGATGACAAACTTGCAGAGCCCATGACGTGAAAGTGAAAAGAGTTATCAATTTCAGCCAAGGGGTTCATCCATTCGGCCATGATAACTGCGCTATCTTGCTGAGGCGAAGTAAGCAGTCTCTTCTTCGGTTTATCAAGTGTTTGTTTGGTGTTTCTTGATGTATGCGCGTGTGACAGTCGATGTGTGTGATGATGAAATGCTGATTTATGCTCTGGTTTCTCTCATACATAGCATAGCATAGGTTCCATCTTCCATGTGAATATTTACCAGAGGCGCTACTTGTTTTTACTGCATGCATTTGTTCTTGTGTAAGAAGGGTTCTTTGATTTTTACGAGGCCTGGCCGGTGATGAAACAACGATGGCTTTTGAGATGTGCTATGTGTACATTGTTCTTGCTGAGGCCAAGCTCATGAATTGTTCTTCCAAACTTTTAATATCTGCAATTCTGTAGTATATAGGACAGGCGTGATGTTTGCATTGCGCTTGTTTTTCAATTTCTCTGCTTGCTCTGTTCTCAGGTCCGCTATGGTTTCTATTCGCAAAAATAAAATAAAAAATAAAATAAAATAAAAAAATCCACCATGGTTTCTCTGCTCCTTCTGTCTGTGTTCTCTCTTGTTCTCCGTTATATGATGTAACTTGCAGAGCCGATGATGTGAACGTCAAAAAGAGTTACCAATTTCAGCCAATGGGTCTACCCATTCGGCCATGGAAACTGCACTATCTTGCTGAGGCAAAGAAAACGAGTTTAATCTTCGATTTATCAAGTTTTTGTTTGGTGTTTCTTGATGTATGCACATGCACGTGTGCCGGTCGATGTTTGTTCCGGTGATGGTGAAATCCCGATTTGTGCTCTGAAGTGGACCTCTTCAAGGGTTCCATCATGTGGAAGTTCTTCAAGGGTTCCATCATATAGGTTATCTGGCTGGCAATTGTTCGTTGCTGTTTCAGTGTCTGTATACTTTTGGTCCTTCGTGTTACTTGGTTTTCAGTTGCATCTTCTAGCGGTGATGATAATGGAGATAGTTTCTATTGACAAACTTGCAGCTGCAGCGCCGGTGATGTGAAAGTGACAAGGTATAAGATTTGAGCCAATTCGACAATGAAAACTGCACTACACTTTCTGAGGCCAAGCTTGCAGTCTCTTCTTCAGTTTTGTTCGGTGTTTCATTTGCCCTTCGTTTCTTAACCTGCACTACTTGTTTGGTCTAAAGATTCAACTAGTTGTTGCCATGTAATGCTGAAATGTACAGAGGCACGGGTCACAAACAAGGGAGAATTTGAAGACATGTTCTTGCATCAACATTCAGCAACTTGTGTGGCCTGGAACATGCCTGCGGTCTACGACATCAGCACTGAAGAACATTGTTCCTGGCAGCAGGCAAGAGCAGCTGCACAATCGATAATAGATAACTGGACCTTCACTGTGAAAAAATGATGTGGGAGAACCTATATACCATGTTGTTGTAAGATCAATACCATTTCGTTGAAAGAACAATGTCATGCTGTTGTAAATGTTCCCCCCTCTCTTGTAGTTCTTCAGATTTTTTTCTGTCTTAATGAATGGAAGCCTCGGCTCTACCATGTTCTTTACAGAATAAGACTTCATTTGTGTTCTTGCATTGATCAAAGTAGGTTTGTTTTGAACTTTACATGAAGGATGCAGCTGAATACAAATAAAATTCGGAAGTAAAATGAAGGACCAATGAAATTATTTGCGGGTGAACAAGATAATGAAGTGCAGAATTTGGGCAGGAAGCATTGTGTTCTGATCTCAAAAGAAAACCCAATTGAAGATCACTGAGGAACTTTGCTCTTGGTAGCAAGTAGTTATGTATGATCTCGTGAAATTCTCTCGTAGCCTATCTGTATGCGATTGGCTCTGTGGTGAGCGACGCTGTAGCGGCAGCGGCACTCTCCTTGTTTGTTTGGACAACGAGGGAACTGGTGACGTGTGGTCTTGGTGTCATGACCTCGACGGCGGAGTTTCCCTGGCCTTGATCAGGAGGCCTCTAGTTGGCGACGGTGGTCCTTGTTCTGCTTGGGTCGGTAACTTTAGTACCTCGTGTGACACGGGCGAGGCCCCAAGTGAATGTTCCGCGCAAACTTTATGCAATATAGTAAATACTATTCTCAATCATGTCGTGCGATCAAAATTCGGTGGTTTTGCAAATTTTTGTCTTGATGAGAAAGAGGATGCAACCACCAAGGTAATTATCATATACAAACAAGTTATCCAGTTTGGCCCATCATTTGAAATTACTATATTCAAATGAAATTAAAATCAAATCCGAAATTCTTAATAAACAAAGGAGAGAAGACCTCATAAAGGTTAAGTATTGTCACCTTGACAGAAATCAATTCTGCTCCGGAGTAACTTTTGTGCGAAAGGTTAATGGTACAAACGCTGGATAATTTCGTTTGTGCATGATGAGGAGACAAATAGATCGAAACTAATTTCGTTCGTTCGTCTCGGGTGCGCATGAGTGAGGACAAAGTGCGTAGAAAAGACTAGTGTTGGTCTTTGGGGCTAGTCTAGACCCCGCCGGTCGTAACGGGCAGGAACCAGTGGATATGTCCGGGGCATTATACTGACAACACGCCGGCCTCTTCGAGCATGCTCTGATCATGGCATGATGCTCTCTACTCTGATTTATGATATCTAGTCATCACTGCCTCGCCTCCCGACAGGGCATCCTCAAGCCCGTCCGCGCTCGTTACGCTAGTTATAGGATCTCTCTCTTCGCAGATGATGCATGCATCGTTGCAAACCCGGATAAGGAGGAGCTGTGTACTATCTCGACCATCTTGAAGGCCTTTCGGGAGGCTAGGGGCCTCATCCCAAATCTGACGAATACTGAGGTTTTTCCTGATAAGGTTGATGAGTGATATTTTTTACACTCATTTCAACCATGTTTAAACCGAGATATTTCACTAAAAGAGAGATATTCGCTCTGCTATTGTCACTAAAGACTAATGAATGCAAAGGATTCCATAAATCCTCTCTTTAATATTTTTCTAGAGAAAATGGGCTAAAAAGGGAATAAATCTCATGGTAGAAAGGAAAGGATAGAGAATGGAGAAGAAACAAGTCACCGGGAGGCGTCAGAAGGTCACCGAAGTCAAAGACGACGTTCCATACGACTGCACGCGCCCGTTTGAGCGGTCGTTTGGCATGAAAACTGAGGCAAGTCATCCACCTGAACAACTTTTATAAAGGGGACCCTATCGAAATGTTAACAGAACATCGTCGAGCACAGCCAAAACCTCTTCATCATCGTCTCCATCTATAAACCCTAGCTGCCGTCATTTTCATCTCCATAGACATCTCCACCATCATAGTGCTCTCTCACCTAGTTCATACTTGTAATCGTGCATCGCACAAAGCATCTAGATTAAGACATATTGCAATCAGTCAATCCCAAGATGTGTTTTGCAATGATTTCTTCTCGTGATCTCATCTCCATGTGTGAGTAGTTCGGTAAGGTATGGGGTGAGGCATGAGCCTTGAAACCCTAGGTATTTGGTGAAGGGATCAATGGAAGCCTTTGACGTACATGGCGTCTTGTATGTGTGAATAAAATTGTTTCGTGAAGTGTCTCTTGTCTTGTTCACGATCTTCATCCTTGCAGGTATCCAGGATCATTGGAATCGAGCACTGGTGAGGCTAGGAGAAAGGGGACCATGAAGTGTTATACCGAACACTGATGACAGTAAGGTTTAGTAGGGTAACATGGATCATAATCTTGGGGATTCATGAGTTGTAGTCACTAAACACCCGATGCTTTTGTCCGATATTATTATCTTAATTATCAGGACAACCTCGCGAGATGGATAGGGAATGCGGTAGGAGTACTGATTCTTGATGCAGGACTCGATCCGGTCAAGATGTTATTTGGACACACCCCCAACTCCGATACGAAGCAAGCAACTCTTGATGGGTGACTTCCCAAACACAAACTAATATTATTTTTTATCCCAACACCAATACATGGTCGTGAGCATTAAGACCTCATCCCATTGCCTTCTTTTTATTATGTTGAATCACAATTTGCTTGTTGATCGGGTAAAGCTGGATTAAGACTTTAACATAAACTTGCTAAAGACCATTGCTTCAAGGGAGTCTTTCTCTTGTGGGTTCGATACCCAAGGTCACCTTTGGGGAAATAGGTCCAGAATACCCTTTCTTGTTTCAATACCGGCTCAATAAAAAGCAGATATCAAAGGTGCGATGCCATTGACCTCCAGGACATTCTCACCGTCTCCCCTGCCAAGATTGCCAGTTTCCTCGGCCACTACATCAGACTCCCATTGCACTTCCGCCACCTCCAGAGGGTTGACCTCCAGCCTTTCATAGACAAGATTGCGGGTATATTGACAGATTGGAAGGGAAAGCTGCTAAACAAGCTGGGCCAGGTCTCCCTGGCTCAGTTCTCATGGCTATGGCAACTTTCCACATGTCACCTCTCAGCCTACTCAAATTGATCTTGCAGATAGTTTATAAGATCACTCACCTTTCTTTGACAGAAGAAGGATCAAGTACAGACTTTTGGAGGGCACTCCCTTGTTAACTAGAGGCCCGTCTGTCACCTCAGGTGTTTGGGCGGCTTTGGAATTGCGGGTCTTGAGAGATTTGGCCGCGTCGTTCGTCTTCTTTGGCCCTGGTTACAATGGACGGACCTGGAGAGGCCTTGGGTGGCCATCGAGCTTCCATGCGACTAGGGTGACATGAACCTATTTCGTGCATGCACAACCATATCTTTGAGAGACACTCACAAGGCTCTTTTCTAGCATGATAAGTGGAGTGAAAGGGGCCCTCTAAATCTATGTGTGTCTCCTCTCTACAAAACCGCTTCAAGAAAAAATAGGATGGTGCAATATGAGTTGACAAATAACAACTGGATCGGAGAAGCCGCTGTCCTTTGGTCCCTGCAACAGTTGGGGGAGTTTGTTAGACCGTGGGAGTGGATCAGTCGGACTACTCAACTGCTGAATCAGGAGGATAACATCTCCTGGAACCTGACCACTAATGGATCCTACTCTTCTGCATTGGCCTATGTGGTGCAGTTCTATGGCTCACATCCGAGGTTCGACTCTTCCAAGGTATGGTCTGCTCAGGCAGAGCTGAAGTGCAAATCCTTTGCGTGGCTGGTTCTACAAGGTAGAATTCTCAACGGGGACATGCTGGCTCTACGGGGTTGGCCACATGACCCAAGGTGTCAGCTATGTCTTGAGGAACCGAAAACGGTGACCCACCTTTGCAATCCCCACAAAAGGAGCAACTTCAGTCTCTTCACAGACAACACAAAGGGGACACCACGACAACAATCACCAAATTGTTTAGGAAGCGGTAACCTCATGGAGTAATAAGCTTGCAAAATCTAACTCAAAAATACTGACGCAAAAATCTCAAAGAAATGGAAAAAATGAAAATCAAGAACACAAGGATACTCAAATCTCACCCCCAACTTTAAAATATCACTCAAATTAGCTAATGCTATGGAGGAACGTGGAGGGAGCAATAGAGGATGTCAACAAATGGCTCCTACATCAACCACAAACCTTCCTTATCTTAGAGGGGAGGTTCAGGATTTTTTAGGGGAGGGGGAGAACTCTCAAGAATGGTGAAAACGAGATTAAAAAGCTCTAACCATTTGGAGAAGAAGACACCTATATATAGGGCAACTAAATCTGCATATTAGGACTTTTCCAGGCACTCCTAGTATAACTAGCTCAATTTGTTTGGTTACACTAGCCCAAACCCAAGAGTCCTCTATGAGGAACCTACACTGGCCCTCGTTAAACCATCCATGGACAAACAATAAGGACACAATCACGGAAAACATGATAACTCACTCATACGAACTCCGTTTTCAATTATCTTGGGCTCGATTTAAGATAACAACATTCTAGATATTTTCACATAGGTAGACACCCAAGATAACCTAAAACGAGGTACAACACCTGCAAAAGCATTGATCAATCTATGATGACGTGAACGAGAAACACATTCGATGGCCCTCTTTATAATATGGTTATCAAACCTATAACCCGGTCTGTCATCAACCACCTTAAGACCATTATAACTAGGAAAACCTAGCTAACATATACCTTTGCCTTGAGCTTTCCATTGAGCTTGATGATGGTGTTCATGGTCGCCTCAAGATGGAAACATCACTTGATCGTGATCACTTGGTTAAGCCTTCTAGTATCCCCCTATAATCCTTGTGGGAAGCATTGTCTTGTATACCATCTTCACATGTACCAATAATCCCGATTAACGTTCAATCTTAATGTATATGTCATTCATCAAAGTATCTCAAAAGTTGGGTGACATTCTTCAAATATCTGATATCTCCATCACATACTATGGGAAGCCTCTTCTTGTAAAACACCTTCACATGTCAATCACATGATCATTCACAGGCTTCAAGCATATGTAAACTCATTGGTACATTGCTTGAGATTTCCATTGCTCAACCTACATTAGCATCTCCACATGATGTCATCCTCACATGATCTATATGAAATCTTTTGTTTCAAACAAGCCCACAACTGGTAACTAACCCACACAGGCATACCAAACATATATGATGACGCACAAGTATAGGGAATCACAGCACTCCTTCGAGGAAAGTATTCTACCCAAATTTATTGATTCTAGACAAGGGGAGCCAAAGAATATTTATAAGCCTTAGCAGTTGAGTTATCAATTCAACCAAACCAGGTAAGTTATTTCTCTATAGCAAAGTATTAATACCACAATAGTATGGTAGTTTTGATAGCAGTAGTAACAGTAGCAATGGTAACAATAACAGTAGTAGATGTTTTCTAGTAGTTGGAACAACAATAGCAGTAGTAGTAACTTAGCAAACACAATATGAGAAAAGAGTAGGCATGGAGTAGCCTGATACGTGTCAAACGTATCTACTTTTCCAAACACTTTTTATCTAGTTTTGGACTCTAATTTTCATGATTTGAATGGAACTAACCCAGACTAATGTTGTTTTCAGCAAGAACTACCTTGGAGTTATTTTTGTGCAGAAATAAAAGTTCCTTGAATTGGGCAGTCTTCTGTGAATTACTTTTGGAACAAATAATGAATTATGGAGTGAAGATCCACCGGAGGGGGCTGCCTATGAGACACAAGGCAACATGGCACGCCCTGTTAGCTTGTGGGGCTCACGTGGCAATCCCGACCCTAATTCCACTCCTATGAATTCACATCTTCAGAGAAAAAAAATGTGAGAGAAGATTTCTTGGCGTTTTACAAGACGGAGCCACCGCCACCTCATGTTCTTCATCGGAGGGCTGATCTGGAGTCCGTTTGGGGCTCTGAAGAGGGGGATTCGTTGTCGTCTTCATCACCAACCCTTGTTCATCAACACCGTCATGATGCTCACCACTGGGAGTGAGTAATTCCTTTGTAGGCTAGCTGGACAGTGATGGGAATTGGATGAGATTGATCATATAATTGAGTTAAGTTGATAGGGCTTGATCCCTAGTATCCACTATGTTTTGAGATTGATGTTCCTATGACTTTGCTATTCTTAGTGCTTTTCACTAGGGCCTGAGTGCCATGATTTCATATCTGAACCTATTATTTTTTCATTAATATACGAGTGATTTGGCTCTGATCTTGCAAGTTGTATGCACCTATTACATGTCATGATCTGCATACCCCCAAGGTGACAATAATTGGGATTCTTTCCAATGATTGCAATAGTTTGAGGAGTTCATGTATTCACCATGTGTTAATGCTTTGTTCCGGTTCTCTATTAAAAGGAGGCCTTAATATCCATTAGTTTCCATTAGGACCCCGCTGCCACATAAGGGTAGGCCAAAATACATCATACAAGTTCTTATCGCAAGCACATATGACTATATACGGAATATATGCCTACATTACATTGATGAATTGGAGCTAGTTCTGTGTCGCCCTAGTGTGTAACTGTTACATGATTGATGTCATCTAAATCATTATCCATCATGATCCATGTGCCTACACTTTACATATACTGAATCTTGCTAAGTTACTATTGTTGTTGTGACTGTTAGAGCTGTTATAAAATTATTGTTGTCACTACTACTATTACTGTTACTACTATCACTTGTCGTGCTACCAAAACTTTGTTGCAAAGAGATATCCTAGGTGTGGTTGAATTGACAACTCAACTTCTAAGGCTGATAAATATCATTTGGCTCCCCTTGTGTCGAATGAATAAATCAGGGTGAAATACTACTCGTGAATACTATTGCGATCCCCTATACTTGTGGGTTATCAAGACCTTCTTTCTAGCACCGTTGCCAAGGATCATAGCTATATTTATTGTGTTATCTTGACGATATCCAAGAATCTGAAAGATACTCGAACCAAGTTCGTCCTCTCTTGTACGAGAGCAGGTAAGGAACTGCCATCTAGCTCTGCTTTTGATTCACCTACTATTTTGAATCGGCTCATAACACCACCACCTGTTGCTCGTTCTGATATATCGCATGAACTTGATGATGCTACTTCTAAAATTAATGATAATACTACTTCTACATTTGATGAAACGGAAACTGTGCCACTGAATGAATTACTTGATGCTCATATCGCTAAAGCTAGAGAACTTGAAAATGCTAAAACTGATGAAGATTTTGAGACACCGGTTACACCTCGCTCTCCTAATAGATATATATGAATTGCCTGATGTACTTGAGGGTTATCTTATGGATGGATAGGTAGCTAGGGACTTTCTTGCTTGTAATGATAGAGATGATTTGAAGAAAGTACTATGCAAACTGAAAGAAAGAAAATCTATGATGGAGAAAATGAAACATGATTCTAAATTTCTACTTCTCCTATATTTGTTACCGATAAGGATTATGAATGCTCTATGGACCCCGAGTTAATCCCTATAGTAGAGTCTCATCCTTTCCATGGTTATGAAACTGAAACTGTTGTTGGACATCTTACTAAACTAGATGATATTTCTACTTTGTTTACCAATGAGGAAAAGATGTGCTACTATTATATCCCTAAGATTTTTTCCTTTCTCACTAAAAAATGAGGCTAAGGAATGGTTCCTCACTCTTACTCCTGGTTGCATGCGTAGCCCCCAGGTTATGATTTATTACTTTTTTGGAAAATATTTTGCTGCTCATAAGAAATAAGCTGCTTTATATGAAATATTTAACTTTGTGCAAAGTGAAGAAGAGTGTCTCCCTCAAGCTTGGGGGATGCTTCTCCAACTATTAAGAGCTTTACCTAATCATCCTCTCAAGAAAAATGAAATACTTGATATCCTTTATAATGGACTAACCGATGCTTCTAGGGACTATCTAGATAGTTGTGCTGGTTGTGTTTTATGGGAGAGAACTGTTGGGCAAGCTGAATAATTATTGAATAACATATTGCAAAATGCTAATAATTGGACACTTCCTGAGTCACCGTCGGAACCTATTCAATAGAAGAGAGGTATTCTATTCCTCAGTCCTGAAGATATGCAAGAAGCAAAAAGAACTATGAAGGAGAAGGGTATTAAATCTGAAGATGTCAAGAAGCTACCACCTATCGAAGAAATACATGGAATTGACACCCCGACACAAGTTGTAGAGGTAAAATCTCTCTGTGCCTTTAGTGAAAGTGATAAACCTTATACTAAGACTCATAGTCAATGCATGGATGAATTTGATAATTACATTGTTTAACAAGAACATTTCAATAACTATGTCAAAGATCAATTAAGACGTAATGCCATGATGATAGATCGCTTGAGCGACTTAATGTTTAGAATTGCTAATGATGTTAAGGATCTAGGTAAGCATGCTTCTATGGTTCATACTCAACTAGACCAAGTTGTTAAGTCACAAAATGATTTCCTTGTTGAAAATGACAATATGAAGGATCATGTTGTTAGAGTAATGACTAGAGGAGGGAGAATGACTCAGGAACCCCGTTATCCTGAGGGTCATCCTAAAAGAATTGAACATGATTCTCAAAGAACTAATGATAATGCACCTACTCCATCTAAGAAGAAAAAGAAAAAAATAGGACTTTGCATGCTTCTAGTGAACCTGTTATAGAAAAACTTGCTGAAAAACATAATGATGTTTATATTTGTGATGTTGAGGCACAATCTGGTAGTGAACATGCACCTAGTGATAATGAAAATGATAAGAATAATGATGGTGTTCACATTGATTCTCAGCCAGATAATAATAAAGAACATGATAATGATGTGGAAATAGAACCTGCTGAAGATCTTGATAACCCGATAAACGTTATGATAAGAAAGACTTTGTCACTAGCAAACATGGTAGGGAAAGAAATCCATGGGTTCAAAAACTCATGACATTCCCTCGTAAGCCTTCGAAGAGTAAGGATGAGGAGGATTTTGAACGCTTTGCCGGAATGATTAGACATGTCTTGTTGCGCACTCGCTTGACTAATATATTGAAAATTCCTCCGTATGCTAAGTATATGAAGGATATTATTACCAACAAGAGAAAAATACCTGAAAATGAAATTACTACTATGCTTGCTAATTATTCTTTTGATGGTGGAGTGCCTAGGAAGTTGGAAGATCCAGGTATACCCACAATACCGTGCTCCATTAAACGGAGTTATGTTAAAACTGCTTTGTGTGATTTAGGAGCCGGTGTTAGTGTTATGCCTTTCTCTCTATATAAAAGACTTTATTTGAATAAACTCGCACCTATTGATATATCTTTGCAAATGGCTGATAAATCTACTGCTATACCTATTGGAATTTGCAAGGATGTTCCTCTTGTGGTTGGAAATGTTACTATCTTAATAGACTTTGTTATTCTTGAGATCTATGCCCAAGGATGACAACATGTCCATTATCCTTGGTAGACATTTTTTTAACTACTGCAGGGGCTGTTATTGATTGCAACAAAAGAAAGGTTATTTTTTACGTCAATGGAAAACAACATACTGTGCATTTTCTGAAGAAGCAAACTTTGGTTAATAATATTAATGCCATTGAGCCAAGTGCCATAATCATCATTGGAGGTTTTAAATTTCCTCTTCCTATGTCGGTGTACTAAAGTATGGGCTTTTTAGTACCCCGTACTTGTGCACGGACAGTTGTAGCCATACCAGCGGCAAGGCCTGCCAGGGAGCAACTGAGAACAAATACATCAACATCGAGAAGGCATTCAAGTCAACAGACCGAAGGCAAGGCCTTGCCGGGATGGCCTTCAAACCCCCCAGCAAGACCCCGCCATCATAGAGGCCAGCCATCGCCCCACCGAGACACATGTCGAGGCGCCGACGATGGAGGGGCTAAGCGGTGCTGATGGGACGGGGGTCCTGTCCCGTCCCGGGACGGTCAAAGGCACCAGATGGAGCATTAAATGCGCCTGTCATACACCGTCAGAGTTAGGTATGATAGCAGTGTAGCTCTATACACCTCGTGTACGCACTGTACGCCACTGTTGGTGACCTCTTCGAGAGTATAAAAGGAGGCCCGGGGCATTATGGTAGAGGACTTTTTGGATCTTCTCTACCATTCAGACCCTCCTCATCCTCATTGACAAGTTTCGGGCCATCGAGCCGGCTCGCGCCTGTGGCGAGAAGGCCGAAGGCGGTGCGACCATGGTGCACTCTCCTCCATGGTAACAACGTCGGTCACTGACTCGACGGACCGACGCTTGCGATGGTTACTCAATGCTGTTGTCTGATCCACGGACTCGCTGCGGTCAGCATCAAGTTCTTCGATAACGAAGCAAAGAAGACGCTCGGACTACAATCGAGCGGCAGCAGGAAGCACGCCATCAATCTGATAAGCGCGGGGGACCCATTGTAGACAAACCAGCGCCGGGGAATCCTGTAAATCTACCTTACGAGGTGGGTTGTCCAGCGTTTACCCATGAGCTATGGCGAGTCCAGTGGCCCAATTCCCGCACGTTCAAGCCCGAGGTCCCGGAGAAATATGAAGACAAGACTCACCTGTCAGAGTTCTTGAGCATCTACACCATTGCGGTGCAGGCCTCCGGGACTCGCATGACAAGATACTCGCCAACTACTTCCCATTGGTTCTTAAGCCCAACATTAGGTCATGGTTGATGCTCTTACCAGAAGGATCCATTTCTTCCTGGGCAGATATGTGCCATGAGTTTGTTGGCGCCTTTATCGGAGGTCATCAAGCTCCTAGCCTGGAAAGTGATTTACGTCTCATCCCCTAGAAGGAGGGCGAGACTTTGCGCAAGTACATCCAGAGGTTCAGCCGCATACACCATAACATACCAGACATTCATCCTGCCACTGTTATCAGCGCATTCCATCAGAACATGCGCAACCGCAGGATGCGGGAAGAGATGGCGATGAACAAGTGCAGGGATGTTGCCGAGCTCTATGCTCTGGCAGATAAATGCACTCGGGCTGAAGAAGGGAGGAGGCTCCCCAGCGAGGATGCTGGCGCAGGGGTCAACTCTGAGGATGAGGACACCGCCGCCTCGGCAAAGAAGGGGCGGCAACGTAACAGGAAGCGCAAAGGTAAGGCCGTGCTTGCTGTCGAGGGATCCGGCAACCCCGGCACCGGCAAGAAGGCCAAGGGTGATGATCCCGACAAGGATGTTGTCGGGTGTGCCTCCTGTCGGGCTTTGGCGGCTGCCAATAAGCCGGAAGGCTCCGTCAAGCAGTATTGCAAGATCCATCGCACCAAAGGCCAAGACCTCCAAGACCGCTGGCAAGTTGAGCAGCTTGCCGAGAAGCAAAAAGCCGAGTACGAGAGGTGAGACAAGGAGAAGGGCCAGGATGGTGCGGAGGGGTCCGACAAGAAGCGCGATGGCCGTGGAGGTCGCTGCGGCAAAACCAAGCAACAGAAGGACCGGCCCGTTCGTGGCCCTGACAAGCAAGAGGGGGATGATCATGACGTTGAAGAGGGCGACGAGTCCAGCGAGCAAGAATTCTAGAGAGCTACAGATGCCATGTGCATCAACGTATTAGCCTCGTTGCATTCTTCCCACCACCCACTTAAGTAGTGGGCACGTGAGGTTAATGCGACTGAGCCATCTGTCGGTGCTCGGAAGCCTTTGAAATAGTCCAACACGCCTATCATTTTTTATGTTGGGGATCACCCTGATCGTGTAACTGCGGTTGGGTGTTTGCCGTTGTTGGTCTCACCAACGATTCACAACCTCAAAGTGATGAAGATGTTAGTTGACGATGGGGCCAGCTTGAACTTGATCTCGCCCAAGGTAATCAAGAGATTACAAATTCCTGATGGAGATCTTGAGGAAACGGGCTCGTTTCAGGGGGTCAATCAAGGAAGGAGCTAGTCCAAGGGAAAGATCACGCTTCTGGTAACATTTGGTAGCAATCTGAACTTCAAGACAGAGAAGGTTGTTTTCGACGTCGCCAAAATTCCGTTGCCATACAATGGGATCCTTGGCCATCCAACGTTATCCAAGTTCATGGCGGCATCGCACTACGCCTACAATTTATTGAAGATGCCCAGGCCGATGAGCGTCATCACTATCAAGTCTGACAAGAAGGACGCGCTTGTATGCGCCGATCCACTCTACCGGAAGGCAGTTGCAGCATCTACCGCCAAGGCACTTGCTCCCGCTGTTGAAACTCCCGGGAGGAAGAAGCCCGACAAGGCCTCTCGCATAGACTCTGGCAAGCGCACTTCCTCGGAGTGATGCACTCCTATTGAGGACATGCCAGAGGTTTCCACCGGCAAGAACAAGAAGTCCAAGGCAGCTCCACCAGAAACTAAGAAGGTGCCCACCAAGGAGGATGGTACGGGAGGAACTTTCACCATAAGTTCCACCCTTGACGACAAATAGGAAAGTGCGCTCGTCGCCTTCCTATGGGCAAATGTTGATGTGTTTGCATGGCAACCATCTGATATCCTCGATGTTCACAGGAAGGTGATTGAGCACCACCTTGCCGTCTGTTGATACGTCTCCAACGTATCTATAATTTTTTATTATTCCACTCTATTATATTATCTGTTTTGGATGTTTTATATGCATTAATATCCTATTTTATATTATTTTTGGGACGAACCTATTAATCTAGAGCCTAGTGCCAGTTTTTGTTTTTTTCTTTATTTTGAATATTACAGATAAGGAATATTAAACGGGGTCCAAACGGAATAAAATCTTAGGAATAATTTTTCTTGGACCAGAAGCAACCCAAAAGACTTGGAGATGAAGTCGGCAGAGCCGCCGTGTGGCCACAAGCCACAGGGGCATGCCTAGGTGGGTAGGGCGCGCCCGTGGCTTGTGGGCCCATGGCAGCTCCCCTAACCCTATTTCTAGGCTTATAAATTCACAAGTATTCCCTGTATACCACGGGGATCCATGAAAACACTTGTCCGCCGCCAGGAGCCTCGGTTCCCGCGAGATCCAATCTTGGAGCCTTTTCTGGTAATCTACCGGATGGGGATTTGATCACAGAGGGTATCTACATCAACTCCATTGCCCCTCCGATCATGCGTGAGTAGTTCACCACAGACCTTCGAGTCCATAGCTAGTACCTAGATGGCCTCTTCTCTCTCTTTGCTCTTCAATACCATGTTCTTCATGATCTTCATGGAGATCTATCCGATGTAATACTCTTTTGCGGTGTGTTTGTCGAGATCCGATGAATTATGGGCTTATGTTCAGATTATCTATGAATACTATCTGAGTCTTTTCTGAATTCTTATATGCATGATTTCATATCTTTGCAAGTCTCTTCGAGATATTGGTTTGGTTTGGCCAACTATATTGGTAATTCTTGCAATGGGAGAAGTGCTTAGTTTTGGGTTCAATCTTGCGGCGTCCTCACCCAGTGACATAGTAGGGGTAGCGAGGCACATATTATATTGTTGTCATCAAGGATAAAAATATGGGGTTTTCATCACATTGCTTGATTTTATCCCTCTACATCATGTCATCTTACCTAATGCGTTACTTTGTTCTTCATGAACTTAATACTCTAGATGCAGGCAGGAGTTGGTCGATGTGTGGAGTAATAGTAGTAGATGCATAATCATTTCGGTCTACTTGACACGGACGTGATGCCTATATGCATAATCATTGCCTTGGATATCTCCATAATTATTCGCTTTTCTATTAATTGCTCGACAGTAATTTTTTCACCCACCGTAATACTTGCCATCATGAGAGAAGCCTCTAGTGAAACCTATTGCCCACGGGTATACTTTCCATAATATATTTTCAGATCTATAAACAAAAAATACCAAAAATAGTTTGTTGCAATTTATTTACCTTTTACTTTCCGTTCTCGTTTACATCTATCTCTATCGGATCTAATCCTTGCAAATAACCGTGAAGGGATTGACAACCCCTTCATAGCGTTGGGTGCAAGAGTTTGATTGTTTGTGTAGGTGCATCCATTGGTAACTTGCTTGTTCCTCCTACTGGATTAATACCTGGGTTCTCAACAACTGAGGGAAATACTTATCTACTTCGTTGCATCACACTTTCCTCTTTAAGGGAAAACCAATGCAAGCTCAAGAGTTAGCAAGAAGGATTTGTGGCACCGTTGCCGGGGAGGAAACATAGCAAGTTAAGACAAGATCTACATCAAGCCTACCAAGTACCCATCACAAACTCATATCTTGCATTTACATTATTTGCCATTTTCCTCTCGGTTTCCTCTCCCCCACTTCTAAAACGATTTTCAGAAAATACCAAAAAGATTTGCCTTTTTATTCGCCCTTCTTCCGTTTGCCTTTTCATTGCTATGTTTGCTTGTGTTGCCATGTGCCTTCTATTTTCTTGCATCTTAGCTTGCTAAAAATCTATTGATATGGATCCTCATTCACTGGCTAATCTTTTCAAAATACCAAATTATGATGAACCAATTGCTAGTGAGTTGAGTGCACTTGATTATCTCTATGACGTTTTGTTTGAAAATCATGAACCTGGAAATTTTGATGAAGTGTTGAAAGAAGAAATATGTAAGGAGATTCATGATAGTTCCTTGAATGAGAAACATGATTGCCATGTTGTTAGTATGAATTCTCTGAATATCCATGATGCTAATGATATACAAAACCACAAGCTTGGGGATGCTATGCTTGATGAATATGATATTCTTTGTTCCCCAAGTTTTGATGATGACACGTATGCTATAATTGATGATGGAAATAATGCTTTATTTATTTATATTGTGAAATTCCTTCATGTTTCTAGTGAAAATTATTATGAGGGAGGAACATATGCTTGTAGAAATTTCAATAATATCAAGTTTCCTCTCTATGTGTTCAAAGTTTTGAAATTATGGTTGTTTTGCCTTCCTATGCTAGTTGATTCTTGCTCCCATAAATTGTTTGCTCACAAAACTCCTATGCATAGGAAGTGTGTTAGACTTAAATGTGCTTGTCATTAGATTCATGATGCTCTCTTGCATGTTTCAATTACTACTTTTTATGTGAGCATCATTGAAATCATTATGCCTAACTAGGGTGTTAAACAATAGCGCTTGTTGGGAGGCAACCCAATTTTATTTTTGTGTTATGTTTTTGAGTGTTTCCCACATTATTAATTATGTTTTGGTGTTTTAATGAGTGTTTGAGACAAGTAAAACATTTGGGATGATCTATGGTAGTTGTTGATTTGATCTTGCTGAAAAACAAAAACTTTTGTGCTCAGTACAGGAATTTTCTAAATTTTGAAGATCATATAATGAGTCTGAAATTTTTACACAAGATTTATATATAAATTTACACTATTTTCCTAATTTTTGAGAAATTTATAGTTTCCTAAGTATTCGAAGTCTACAGATGTCTACAGACTGTTCTGTTTTTGACAGATTCTGTTTTCTTTGTGTTGTCTGCTTATTTTGATGTATCTATGGGTTGTATCGGGGGGTATGAACCATGGAGAAGTTAGAATACAGTAGGTATTACACAAATATAAATAAATAATGAGTTCACAACACTACCTAAGTGGTGATTTATTTTTCTTATACTAACGGATCTCATGAGTTTTCTGATGAGTTTTGTGTTGTGAAGTTTTCAAGTTTTGGGTGAAGATTTGATGGACTATGGAATAAAGAGTGGCAAGAGCCTAAGCTTGGGGATGACCAAGGCACCCAAATCCATATTAAAGGATACCAAAAATCCTAAGCTTGGGTATGCCCCGGAAGGCATCCCCTCTTTCGTCTTCAATCCATCGGTAAATTTACTTGAGGCTATATTTTTATTCACCACATGATATGTGTTTTTCTTGGAGCGTCTTGTATGATACGAGTATTTTCTTTTTAGTTTGACACAATCATCCTTTCTGCACACACATTTTTGAGAGGGACACGCTGAATCATGAATTTATTAGAATACTCTATGTGCTTCAATTATATCTTTTGAGCTAGGCAATGTTGCTATAGTGCTTCACTTATATCTTTTTAGAGCATGGTAGTGTTATATTTTATAGAAATTGTTGAACTCTCGTACCTCACCTATATTATTTTGAGAGTTTCTTAAAAACAGCATGGTAATTTGTTTAGATTATGATTTTAGTCCTAATATAATGGTCATCCAAGAGGGATATAATAAACTTTCATATTAAGTGCATTGAATACTATGAGAAGTTTGATTCCTTGCATATAGTTTTGAGATAATAGAGATGGTAATATGAGAGTCATGGTAGTGAGTAGTTGTGAATTGGAAGAGATACTTGTGTTGAAGTTTGTGATTCCCGTAGCGTGCATGTATGAACCGTTATGTAACACAGTCGGAGCATGATTTGTTTAATGATTGTCAACCTTTGTGTGAGGGTCGGGAGGGTGCGATGGTTAACTCCTACCAACCTCTTCCCTAGGAGCATGCGTATAATGGTTTGTTTTATACCTAATAGACTTTTTCAATAAGTATGTTTGTTCTTTATGACTAATGTTGAGTCCATGGATTATACGCACTCTCACCCTTCCACCTTTGCTAGCCTCTCTAGTACCGCGCAACTTACGCCGGTACAACAAACCCACCTTCCTCAAAACAGCCACCATATATTTTCATCAAACCAGCCACCATACCTACCTATTATGGCATTTCCATAGCCATTTCGAGATATATTGCCATGCAACTTCCGCCGTTCCGTTTTTCATGACATGCACCATCATTTTCATCCTGCATATAGAGTCATATTTTGTTCTAGGTATCGAGTTGTAATTTTCTTTTTGAGTTGTAAGTAAATAAAAGTGTGATGATTTTCATTTTTAGAGCATTATCCCGTGTGATAAAAGGATGATGGAAGCCATGACTCCCTCACAAGTTGGGATGAGTCTCTGGACTTCACAAAAAAATAAAAGAGGCTAGCGAAGCCCAAATAAAAAAATAGGCCAAAGATGACCACCAAAAAATAAAAAATAAAAAAAGAAATGAGAGAAAGAGAGAAGGGAAAAATTCTACTATCCTTTTCCACACTTGTGCTTCAAAGTAGCACCATGATCTTCATGATAGAGAGTCTCCTATTTTGTCACTTTCATATAACTAGTGTAATTTCTTCTTGCACGACCACTTAGTTTTCTTTTTGAGCTTTCATACACTTATAGCTCTAAGTGCATTTGTTGCATGGCAATCCCTACTCACTCATATTAATATCTATCGATGGACATCTCCATAGCTCGTTGATACGCCTAGTTGATGTGAGACTATCTTCTCCCTTTTTTCCTTGCAACCTCCACCATATTCTATTCCACCTATAGTGCTATATCCATGGCTCACGCTCATGTATTGCGTGAGAGTTGAAAAGGTTTGAGGACACAAAAAGTTTGAAACAATTGCTTGACTTGTTCATCATGGTTGTGCATGATTTAGATTCTTTGTGTGGGGAAGATGGAGCATAGCAAGACCATATGATTTTGTAGGGACAACTTTCTAAGGCCATGTTATTTTGAAAGGACATGATTGCCTTGTTGGTGTGCTCAAAGTATTAGTGTTTTTATGTCAATATTAGACTATTGTTTTGAATCTTATGGATCTTAATATTCATGCCACAGTAAAGAATATTACATGGATAAATATGTTAGGTAGCATTCCACATAAAAAATTCTGTTTTAATCATTTACCTACTCGAGGACGAGCAGGAATTAAGCTTGGGGATGCTTGATACGTCTCCAACTTATCTATAATTTTTGATTGTTCCATGCTATTATATTATATGTTTTGGATGTTTTATATGCATTAATATGCTATTTTATATTATGTTTGGGACTAACCTATTAATCTAGAGCCTAGTGCCAGTTTCTGTTTTTTTTCTTGTTTTTGAGTATTGTAGATAAGGAATATTAAACGGAGTACAAATGGAATTAAATCTTCGAAATAATTTTTCTTGGACAAGAAGCAACCCAGAAAACTTGGATATGAAGTCGGGAGAGCCGCCGTGTGGCCACAAGCCATAGGGGCGCACCCAGGGGGGTAGGGCGATCCCCCTGGCTTGTGGGCCCACAACAGCTCCCCTAACCCTATTTCCCGGCCTATGAATTCACAAATATTCCCTGTATACTAGGGGGATCCACTAAAACACTTTTCCGTCGCCAGGAGCCTCGGTTCCCGTGAGATCCAATCTTGGAGCCTTTTCCGATAATCTGCAGGAGGTGGATCGATCATGGAGGGCATCTACATCAACTCCATTGCCCCTCCGATGATGCGTGAGTAGTTCACCATAGACCTTTGAGTCCATAGCTAGTACCTAGATGGCTTCTGCTCTCTCTTTGCTCTTCAATACCATGTTCTTCATGATCTTCATGGAGATCTATCCGATGTAATACTCTTTTGTGGTGTGTTTGTCGAGATCCGATGAATTGTGGGTTTATGTTCAGATTATCTATGAATATTATTTGAGTCTTTTCTGAATTCTTATATGCATGATTTCATATCTTTGCAAGTCTCTTAGAGTTATTGGTTTGGTTTGGCCAACTAGATTGGTAGTTCTTGCAATGGGAGAAGTGCTTAGTTTTGGGTTCAATCTTGCGGTGTCCTCACCCAGTGATATAGTAGGGGTAGCGAGGCACGTATTGTATTGTTGCCATCAAGGATAAAAAGATGGGGTTTTCATCATATTTCTTGAGTTTATCCCTCTACATCATGTCATCTTACCTAATGTGTTACTCTGTTCTTCATGAACTTAATACTCTAGATGCAGGCATGAGTCGATCGATGTGTGGAGTAATAGTAGTAGATGCAGAATCATTTCGGTCTACTTGATACGAACGTGATGACTATAAGCATAATCATTGCGTTGGATATCTTCATAATTATTCGCTTTTCTATCAATTGCTCGACAGTAATTTGTTCACCCACCGTAATACTTGCCATCATGAGAGAAGCCTCTAGTGAAACCTATGGCCCCTGTGTCTACTTTCCGTAATATATTTTCATATCTATATACCAAAAGTAACAAAAATAATTTGCTGCAATTTATTTACCTTTTACTTTTCGTTCTCGTTTACACCTATCTCTATCAGATCTAATCCTTGCAAATAACAGCAAATAACCGTGAAGGGATTGCCAACTCCTTTATAGCGTTGGGTGCAAGAGTTTGATTGTTTGTGTAGGTGCATCCATTGGTAACTTGCGTGTTCCTCCTACTGTACTCATACCTTGGTTCTCAACGGTTGAGGGAAATACGTATCTTCTTTGCTGCATCACCCTTTCCTCTTCAAGGGAAAACCAACACACGCTCAAGAGGTAGCATCTATCCACACGCACGGCCCGTCAATCAGAAGGTCAGGAAGCAGTCTTTGGAGCGGCAGCAGTTTATTGCCGAAGAAATCAAGATATTAGAAGCAGCTGACTTGGTTAGAGGAGTACTTCATCCGACATGGTTGGCCAATCCAGTTGTAGTGCGCAAGGCGAATGGGAAATGGAGGCTATGTATTGACTACACAGATATCAATAAGTCCCGCCCCAAAGATCCTTTTCCCTTGCCGTGCATCGACCAGATTGTGGACTTCACCGCCGGTCGTGTCTTTCCTTGACGCCTATTCAGGTTGTCATCAGATTTTCATGGCCAAGGAAGATGAAGAGAAGACCACATTTATCATCCCATGTGGTACGTGTTGCTTTTTGCGTATGCCATTCGGTTGGAAAGTGATGGTTCTACATTTGCAAGAGCGGCCCAGATTGGTTTTGAGCACCAGCTACATAGAAATATGGAGGCTTATATGGATGACATAGTGGTCAAAACCAAGGACAAGGCCATGCTCATATCAGACATAGAAGAAACATTCGCAAATGTGCGCAAGATCAACTTGAAGCTCAACCCTAAGAAGTGTGTGTTTGGCGTCCCTGCCGGCAAGCTTCTCGGGTTCTTTGTATCTCAACGTGGAATTGAAGAAAATCCTGACAAGATCAAAGCAATTGAGCAAATTGAAGCACCAAGACGTGTCAAGGATGTGCGTCGCCTTGCCGGCTGTGTTGCTGCTCTGAGTAGGTTCATTTCAAAATCTGCTGAGCACGCCCTATCCTTTTTCAAAATCTTGAAGAAGGCAGGTCCGATGAAATGAACTCCAGAAGCAGAGGCAACACTGCAGGATTTGAAGAAGTACCTCTCCTCTCCGCCAGTCCTAGTCGTGCCAAAACCACAAGAGCCGTTGTTGCTACATCTAGCGGCAACAAATCAAGTGGTGAGTGTTGCGTTAGTGGCTGAAAGAGAAGTTGATGAAGAAGCAGCGGCAGCGGCAGGACTGCCAAGCGACAAGCCAGGATATTCCCCGGTAGGGTCTGGTGCCGACAAAGCAGGATCTGCCAGTCGAATGAAACAATTGAGAAGACGAAGATGGTGCATTGCCCAATCTATTTTGTTGGCTCCCTTTTGAAGGGGCCTAGGTCAAGATATTCTGGTGTGCAAAAGTTGCTCTTTGGCCTCCTTATGGCCTCGAGGAAGTTGTGCCATTACTTCCAGGCACATGAGATCACCGTTGTCACTCGCTTCCCATTGCAGCGGATTTTGTGGAACCCAGATGCTACCGGCAGGATTGTAGAGTGGGCTTTGGAACTGTCAAGATTTGGTCTCAAGTTTGAAAGTGCTTCGACTATCCAGAGCAGAGCCTTGGCGGAGTTCATTGCGGAATGGACCCCAACACCAGATGAAGAAGTTCCAGAGTCAACTCTCCCCGTCAAGGAAACAAATCAAGAGTGGATCATGTATTTTGATGGGGCTTTCTTGCTGCAAGGCGCCAGTGCTAGAGTGCTACTTGTTGCACCCACCGGAGAGCACCTCAGATATGTGATTCAGATGCATTTTCCCGGGAGAGGTCAACGAACAATACTACAGAATACGAAGGGCTGCTTGTCGGTCACAGGATCGTGGCAGACCTTGGGATTAAGAAACTTATTGTCAGGTGTGATTCTCAGCTTGTCGTCAAGCAGATGAATAAGGATTATCAGAGTCCATTGATGGAAGATTATGTAGATGAAGTGAGAAAGTTGGAAGAACATTTTGACGGTCAGCAAATGGAGCACGTTCCGCGTGCAGAGAACAGTGTTGCTGATGGCCTATCAAAGTCTGCTGCCCTTAAGTTACCTATGAAACCAGGAACTTTTGTGATCCGACTGACTCAACCATCTGTGACACCATCAATTGGACAAGAGAAAAGAAGAAAGTTGAGTTCCGGCAAGTATTTCCCAGCAGAGCTCCCAGAAGCCCTCGGCAAGGAAGTTGCTAGGAACGATGCCAGGCTTGCCGGTGAGCTTCACCCTCTGGCAGGGCCTCAGGCTCTTGCCATGGAAGCACATGCTCTCGCCAAGCTTGCCGAGGGCCAACGGGCTCCGGCAAGGCCTCGAGCCCTTGCCGTTGAGACAAATGCTTCCCCGGGAGAGGATATGCCTTTAGTCCTTGTTGTCGAGCCCCAGGCTCCAGCATGGGCACATCACATCGTCCATTTCCTTCAAACAGGAGAACTCCTTGAGGAACAAGAAGAAGCAAAGAAAGTAGCCCGCCGGTCTAATATGTACCAGTTCGTGGACAACATCCTGTATAGAAAGAGGCCGAATGGTGTGAAGCTCAAGTACATTTCTCGGGAAGATGGACTAGAGCTGTTGGCAGAGATACATGGAGGCATATGTGGCTCCCACATAGGATCAAGAGCGCTTGCCGGTAAGGCATTCCGGCAAGGTTCCTTTTGGCCCACTGCCCTCCATGATGCAACTGTGCTAGTAACCAAGTGTGAAGCATGCCAGTTTCATTCAAAGAAATTGCATCAACCACCTCAAGCTGTTCAGACAATCCCTCTCTCCTGGCCATTTTCGGTCTGGGGCCTCGACATCTTGGGTCCTTTTCCCCGTGCTACCGAGGGCTTTGAATACTTGTACGTCGCAATCGACAAGTTCACAAAGTGGCCAGAAGTGGAAGCAGTGAGAAAGGTGACATCACAATCAACCGTCAAGTTCTTTAAAGGAATAGTTTGCCGCTTTGGTGTCCCAAACAGGATCATCACCAACAACGGCACACAGTTCACGAGCCGCACCTTCATGCAGTATGTCCAAACCTTGGCAGCCAGATTTGCTTTGCTTCTTTTGAACACCCAAGGAGCAACGGCTAGGCGGAAAGGGCTAATGCTGAAGTGTTGTGAGGCCTCAAGACAAGAACTTTCGACGAGCTGCGCAAGTGCGGAAGGCGGTAGATTGATGAGCTATCGATGGATCTTTGGTCAATCAGGACGACACCAAATCGAGCTACCGGCCAGACACCCTTCTCCCTAGTATATGGGGCGGAAGCAGTTCTCCTCACAGAACTCACATACGGGTCACCTCGAGTGCTTGCTTCTGATGATCTTGAGCAAGAGCAGTTGCGGCAAGATGACACTACACTCCTTGAGGAAGATTGTCTTCAGGCTGTTGTGCGAGCTGCGCGCTACCAGCAAGCTTTGTGCCATTATCATAGCCACAAGGTTCATGCCCAAAGTCTTGAGGAAGGTGACCTTGTTCTTCGGTGCATTCAACCCGCCAAGAATTCCAACAAGTTGACGCTGAAGTGGGAAGGCCCTTATCGGGTAGTGCGAGTCACCAGGCCTGGCGCAGTCCGCTTGGAGACCGAGGATGGCATCCGAGTGAGCAACTCCTAGAATATCGAACATCTTCGTAAGTTCTACCCATAAGGCGCAGTTGTCGGGTCTCCCTGCAACCACCTTTTGTACAAAGTCTTGCCGCCGAAGCATGTAATCCTCTGTACAAAGCCATGCACAGATCGTGTGCATAGTTGAATAAAGCTAAGTGTTCTGCAAATCTTGATGATTCTCATGTTAACTTATGCACATGTTTGTCCGAGATATTGTATTGCGCTTACTTTCGGCAAGATCTAACAGACCACCAAGGTTCCATATCCTTATTTTCTCTTCTTTCTTTTTCTCAAAGGACAGAAGGTTACCTCGCGTGCAGCTTTACTAGGGGGAATGGTGGTATGGATACCGACGGACGATGTTCAAGGAAAACATCTTGCCAGAAGGAGTATGGCAATGAAAAGCTAAGTTGCAAAACCCTGAGTAAATATTCTTACTGTGAAGTTATTTTCCTTGGACGATTTCAACTTTTGTATGGAAAACCTGCACGCGAAGGAACCTTGTTGCGATTGGTTGCGCCCTTATTCTATTTCGAGTCCTCCCAATAGTCTAGGTGGCTGCACTAAAAACGTCAAGGTAACCTTGTCATGATTAGTCGCGCCCTTACTTTGTTTCGAGTCCAGTCAACAGCTTAAGTGGCTACACTGAAAATGTCAAGGTATCGTGCCGGTAGCAGCACCACCAGCAGGCTGCTAAGGATCTTCTCCTCAAATCGCTCGTGGTAGGGCTGCATGCGCTGGCAAGTTTCCGAAAAAGCGTAGGGAAAACACCATGCAAAGATGAATCTAACGAGGAGAATAATATACAATCACTCAATTAGGGTGAAATTTACATGAGATGTTGCCTCTTCCTAAGTACATCTTTATTTGAATTTCTCCCCTAGGGGAGATTGCGAGACGAAAAAAGATAGGAGGAGGAGGCACATTACGAGAAGAAAAAGGTAGCAAGGGCCTCTGATGAGAGCCTGGCCCCTCCTGGGCCAGCATTGCGTGGAGGAGAAGATCAGCGCTGCACGGATGAGAGGACGGGCCCTAGAGGCCGAAGTGCACGGGCCTGTCGGGAGATCCAGCTGGAAGGTGAGGTAGGGCCCGGGACAAGGACCCCTGGCAAGATCGGCCTGCCGGGAGGGGGAGAGGCGTGAGGCTGACGAGGGTGGTGCAGCCGCCGATCAGTCAGAGCTCAGGTCGTCATATTCCGACTTGATGGCCTAGAGCTCGGACTCATCGTCTCTTTCACCGACACCATCCTCCTTGTCGCTGTCGCTCGAGCACGAGCTTTCAGCGCCACTTGAGCTCTCTTCGCAACAGTTGAGACGGACGCCTGAGCGCCCATAAATCTTGACAGAGAGCAGATCGGCCTCTGTCATTTTGAAACGAAGGACGTGCCTATCCTGGAGGTTGTGGGTGCGGGCGAAGGTTTTCCAGCCGCCCCTGAAGATCATGACGCGGCTCTCTGGATACTCGACATCCACCCGCATGGTGCCATTGCAGCAGCCATGCGCCCGCAACCACAAAACGGGCGGCTCATCGGCCTCCATCGCCCTGACGAAAGGGTGAGGGAGGGGCAAATGGCCCGAAGGGGACTGCGCAGTTTGAGGACGAACTCCAACGCCATCCCCTCTGCGTGGGTCTCTTCGAGGAAGGGGCCTGGCGTTGGAGGGAGAGATGGAGCAGCACTTTGCCTCCCCCGACCTCGGCCTCCATGATGACCACGGCCCCTCACGCCTCTCCCGTCACGAGCACCCGGGTCACCCTCTGCCTCTGCGGCGGAAGCGGTGGCATGATCCAGATGAGAACTCCTTGGCATAGAGGACGGTGGCCTCCCTCGCCCCATATTCATGGCTAAGGGTGGGTACCACTCAGGTTTTGG
The DNA here is from genome assembly GCA_022496015.1 of Hordeum marinum. Lineage (NCBI taxonomy): Eukaryota > Viridiplantae > Streptophyta > Magnoliopsida > Poales > Poaceae > Hordeum > Hordeum marinum. The sequence continues at coordinate 459,832,678 of CM039675.1, read as the reverse complement.
AAGAGATGGAAAGACGAGCTCTGGAGGTTCGCACTTGATGAGGGAGGAAGGATGGATGAGCATCGCCCTTGCTGCCCCTCAATTTATAGGGGGGAGCGTGGGGGTTGGCTCTCCCCCGCTCCAAGAGTCACCGCCCACCTCCTCCAATAGCGCCGCCCATGATCACGGGGCGAACAACAACTGCCCCGTTGCTCCAATCCACGGCGCTGCAGTTTCTGCCACGGCCAGGACTTTAAGTCACGGGCGCCCGTTGTTGGCTCTCTGCTATGCATGTGGCACGCGTGGTGGAAACAACCTGATGCAGCCATGGAAACAATTATAGCCGCTTCGCGCGCGTATCCCACGTCGCGCACTTAACGTGCGTCGTGGGGAGGCACAGTAAGCGGAATGGTTACAACAACAGTTAATCCCTACCGCACGTGCCCGTGCACTGTTTGGGCCTATCCCAACAATGCCAGGCACCATGTATGGCCTAGGCCTGGGGGCTCCTGTCGGTGTACTAAAGTATGGGCTTTTTAGTACCCCGTACTTGTGCACGGACAGTTGTAGCCATAACAGTGACAAGGCCTGCCAGGGAGCAACTAAGAAAAAAAACAGCAACATCGAGAAGGCATTCAAGTGCACAGACCAAAGACAAGGCCTTGCCCGGATGGCCTTCAAACCCCCCGGCAAGGTGAAGCCCCGGCAAGACCCCGCCAGCATAGAGGCTAGGTGTTGCCCCACCGTGACACATGTCTAGGCGCCGACGATGGAGGGGCTAAGCGGTGACAATGGGACGGGGTCATGTCCCGTCCAGTGGACAGACAGAGGCACCAGACGGAGCATTAAATTCCCCTGTCCTACACTGTCAGAGTTAGGTATGATAGCACTGTAGCTCTGTACACCTCGTGTATGCACTGTACGCCACTGTTGGTGACCCGTTCGAGAGTATAAAAGGAGGCCCAGGGCATTACGGTAGAGGACTTTTTGGATCTTCTCTGGCCCATTCTGCATGTGTAGTAGTTGTGTACTGTAGCGCTCCCAGAACCTGAGGTAGAACACATCAAATACAACCAAGCAGGAGTAGGGTTTTACGCATCTTTGTGGCCCAAACCTGGGTAAAATCCCGCACGTTAGTCATCAGATATGATCTCTGTGCGAGCCTTCTTCCCTGCTGAACCATAAAGGGATCCTCCCTATCCCATAGGTGTCATTTCCCCCGACATCCTACTACCAAGAAGAAATGTGATATTCTTATTGTTGGGGATATGCAAATCCCCATTGAGGTAACCTAGTGTTATACAAAAATTCTTCGGTTTCATATCAATCGGAAATGGTTATTGATAAGACTTGATCAACCTTATTAGTGGATCCTTTTTGAAAGACATGTTGTTGATGAATTTAGTAAGCACAGCCTTATGTATTATAAGTTTACCCTCTGTTATTTTTAGTTAGATAAAATAAAATGACATGATTATCATGTTTTTGAATTTCTCGTGCAATAAAAATGACCCAAAAATAAAAAGTCTCAGATTATCAAAAAAATTAACATGATTTTTTTTGGAATATTTCAGAATTTTTGGTGCTGAGAATACATCAGGGAGGGGCACCTGTGGGCCACAAGCCAATAGGGCATGACCACCTCCCCTGGGCGGTCCCTGATAGCTTATGGGGCCCACAGGGCTCCCCCGTCTTATCTTTTTAGCCCATGTCATCCCCTACCTACAGCAAAAGTTCATTCACACTCTCTCTCGTGTTGTTGCTCTTGAAACTGAAATTTTTGATCTCTTTGCTCAGAACTCCGTTTCTGAAACTATTTTGAGGAATTGCTCCTTGGTATGTGACTCTCCTTTTCCTCCAATTAGTTTTTTCTTTAGTGTTTTATAGTTTGCATATTTTTTTGCACTTGGTGCTACTGAAAATGAGCTTGCATGTTGAATTCTTTGAGTTCTAAGTAGTATGAATGCTTTATATGGCCTTTAGGTACCTATATGAGTAGTTGCTACCAATCTTGCAAAGTTTTATTGACATAATTTTGTGACGCAAAAATTTCAGAAATTTTTGCTCGGGGAAATGAATTTCCTAAGGAGGTGTTCTTTGAGCAGGAGCCCAAAGAGAGTTGTTGGGAGGACTCAAGATCGAGACATCAACATTTTTCGCAACATGGAGGTTAGGCCTATGCATGGCCACATGAGCCCTTCATGAGCGAAGCGGCTCTCTATCAAGAATTTATACAATTCGTTGCAAATGCCAGGCTAACCAACTTCGTAGATGAGTGCGACCAATATTATCTCCTTACTAATTCCTTTGTGCAAAATTTTCATTTCGCAAATACGCCTGATGCTCCCATGGTACGCATTAAGTTATATGCATCACATTCTGAATTACCACTTGCCGAGTTTAGTGAAATATGCTTGCTTCCCTCTGACGGGGGAATGCGTGATCCTAAACTAGAGGAGTTCGAAGATTTCCTCCTCACCTTAATGTGGGAGAAACTAGGGGCGTATCGAAAGCTAGGGACACCAATTTACATTTTCTAGTTGTGCATTACTTTTCTTTATTCATAGGAAAATGTGTAACTACTATGACTCGGGGTGGTGATCTCAGTGCCCCCATCCTTGCTATTTTGCTCGCGCACTCTATGGTGATAACACTTACAACTTAGTAGTTATTGTCGCGTGTCTCTTGCATCTTAACTGAACCAAGGGCAAGGTTCATGATGGTACTTATGCCACTCGCTTAGCAAAAGATTTTAATGTCGCAATACGCCCCACTGACTACATGTTGCCTAAGGTTTATCTTGATCACCAGCCCATGCTAGATCACCAGTTCATTGAGGAACCTCAGCCACCGCATCACATTCGTTAGAACTTAGTATATAGCGAGGAGACTCATGATGTTATTGTGTTTCCTGCACCTTATTTGTTTAATTATCATGCCAGGAACGGATACATCATCATGCCACCAGACATAATTGCTTACTAGAACGAGTTGGCTGAGGCGGAGGCTGTAGCTCAAGCGTGCGATGCTCAAGTACCTCAGCCCAACTACTTTCCTTCGGGACCAAATGGCTTCTACGGATGATGATCACCAAGGTAGGCAAACGGCTAAGCTTGGGGGATGTCGTGGGAACGAACACCTACGGGATCATGGGGGTCCCTTTCGGTTGGGCAAGGGGCGGGCTCGCACAAAGAGCCGGTCTGGTAAGCAGCGCACAGGGAGTTTTTACCTAGGTTCGGGCCGCACGGGTGCGTAACACCCTATTCCTGCTTGGTCATATTGATCGTGTTCTAGGGTTCTAGCTACAGGAGCACCATGAATGGCTGCTACGTGAGCTTGGTAACCTCCACTTGTCTAACTGTCGGGCTGTCCGGTTGTCTAACCTTCTAACCTTTTTTTGTCCAACCCCTCTCTCTATAACACCCTGGGCCTCCTTTTATACCTAATGGGATCCCATCACTGGCGTACAGTGTGCACACGGGATGCACAGTGCTACAGTGCTATCGTACCTAACTCTGACGGAGTAGGACAAGAGCATTTAATGCACCGTCAGGCGCCTCAGTCCGTTAGTGGGATGGGACGGGGGCCCGTCCCATCGGCTCTACATAGCTCCCTCCAACGTCAACGCTGCGACACGCGTCTAGGTGAATCGACACTTGGCCTGTGTGTTGGCCTTGCTTGCCGGGGGCCTTGCTTCACCTGGAGGCTCTTCAGCCCTCCCGACAAGGTCTTGCCGGTAGTCTTGAGTCTTTTGTGCTGGTGCTTGACAAGTCTTTGCTGGGCCTTGCCGCCGGGGTGGCTACTACTGCCCCTGCACGAGTAAAGGGGCACTAGATGGTCCAAAAACTCTAGTGCACCGACAGGGGAGTACGTATTTCTCATTGACATTAAATTCATCTTCAGACACTTCATATAAATTGTCGATGTTCATCCTCTTTCATTGTATATTCGTGTTAGCTTCTTATTTCCGCCTTCTTTTTGTGTGTTTGAAAAACTTTTAACATCCAAAAATATTTCTCGCTTATTTTCGGTTTTTGTTTCCCGTTATGTTAGTTGTAGTATTAAAAGAAAACCCAAAATTATTTCCTTTGCATGTTGGGAGCTTTCCTGTGTAAATAATTTTTATCATCCTTGTTTTCTCTTGAGAAAAACAAAAACTCCAAAAATATTTCATTGTGTTTCTCTGAATTTCTTTTCTTTTTGTTGAGTCATTGAAAGGAGAAGACCACAATGCAAATGTTGAATGGCTCTCATATGCATTATTTATGATCTAACAAAGAGTCAATATTACCTTGTATTCTCCTTTGTATAAATCTGCCTTTTAGATTCTAGCTTAGTCAACGGCACTCTTGCAGCACTATTATTATCACATCATTCGGTCGTGCAAGTGAAAGGAAATACTCACAATATTTGATGAAGTGATCGTGGTAAAGGAAGCAGGTATGAACTCTTCTTGTTTTCCGTATTTGTAAATATTTTTAGCTCGTTCTATCTCATTCAATATATCATGAGTGAACATGTTTGTGGTGACAATTAGATATTATAGTTGCTCATGCCATGCTTAAATAGCTAGGAGTGGATAATGATTTATCTTATGTGTCAACATGCATTAAAATGGTTATGATGTCCTATGGTAGTATGGTATTTCCCTCTGAGTAATTCGAGCGGCTTGACTTGACCCATGTGAAAACATGTAGTTGATTCAAAACCAAAATGCAGCCTTCATGATGTTTCAATTCAGAGTGTTCATATCCTACTCATGTTATGTTCAATGTTAATTACTCACACGCATGAGCATGACCGTTTTTGCTCTCTAGTTGGTCGCTTCTCAATCTATTGCTAGCCTTCACCTGTACTAAGCGGCAATACTGCTTGTGCATCCAAAATTCTTAAACCAAGTTATTCCACATGAGTCCACCATACCTACCTATATATTGTATTACATGTCGTTCCAAGTAAATTTGCATGTTCCACATATAATATTCAAATAAACATCTGTTTTGTGTGTTTGTACCGCTCATGGAGCAACGTTCAGTATCTTCCATGCTAAATGGGTTATTCTCAAGATGGGTGTTTATTTACCTGTCATTGCATGAGAGAGGCTAGTAAAAAGGATGCACAGACCTGCAAAATAAAAAATAATTAAACAAAACTCCCAGGACAGTTGATATCTTGGAGGGCATCCGTGGATTCGGTCAGCCATGGCTTATGTATGTATGGTAGATGGGAGTAAACTTTACATTTCCCCTTGGAAACCACCAATAATGTTATATTGAAATCCTTTGCCGTGACGTTGACAGGAAAAGCGCACCATCCAAAATTATAATTTCAATCTTGTTTTAAACCTTGAGCTCTGGCACCTCTGCAAATCAATGTTTTCCTTTGCAAAGGGCATGTGTATTTACTTTTATGCTAAGTCATCACCCTCTTACTAAAAGTACCAGACCAGAGAGCACTATTGTCAATTGTATGCATTGAGTCTAATTAATATTGGATGTGAGCATGACTAGATCTTTTCTACCCTGAATTATAGTGATTAGTCGCTGCTTGAACCTCATATGTGCTTTGTATTTATGTTTCACGGTCGTAGGAAGGGCTAGAGAAATACCATGTCATCATATTATATCATGATTGTTTTGACAAATTGTTGGCATGTTGTTGGCATGTGAGGTATCTTATTATTGCTCACTAGTTGGTTATGTATTGCCACGAGTGAATATGATGTTTAATTGTTATCATGGATATGGTTATTTATGATTTATGTTGAAAACTTAAACACTAGCTTAGCATATGTATAACAATGAGAACAAAAGAGTTTGTAAAAGTTTTTTTATCACTTTCAGTTTATCAACTGAATTGCTTGAGGACAAGCAATTAATTAAGCTTGGGGGAGTTGATATATCTCAAACATATCTACTTTTCCAAACACTTTTGATCTGGTTTTGGACACTAAATTGCATGATTTGAATGGAACTAACCCGGACTGACGATGTTTTCAGCAAGAACTACCTTGGTGTTATTTTTGTGCAGAAATAAAAGTTCCTGGAATTGGATAAAACTTTTTGTGAATTATTTTTGGAATAAATAATGAATTATGGTGTGAAGATCCACCGGACGGGGGACTGCCTGTGGAGGGTAGGACAAAACATGTCATACAAGTTCTTATCGCAAGCACGTATGACTATATATGGAATACGTGCCTGCATTACATTGATTAACTAGAGCTATTTTGTGTCTCTCTAGTTTGTAATTGTTACATGATTAATGTCATCTAAATCATTATCCATCACCAATCCACGTGCCTAAAATTTACATATACTGAATCTTGCTAAGTTACTACTACTGATGTTATTGTCACAACTGTTACAAAATTACTGTTGTCACTACTATTATTACTGTTACTACTATCACTTATCGTGCTACTAAAACTTTGGTGCAGAGAGATATCCCAGGTGTGGTTGAATTGACAACTCAACTACTAAGGCTGATAAATGTACTTTGGCTCCCTTTGTGTCGAATCAATAAACCAGGGTGCAATACTACCCACGATAACTGTTGTGATACCCTATACTTGTGGGTTATCATAGCCTCCCATTCATCAACCATATGTACGCATGTATTCCGTATATAATCATACGTCCTTATAATAACTTGCATAACATGTTTTGTCCTACCCTCCTGTGACAGTGGGGTCCTAATGAAAATCTAAGCATAATTAAGGCATCTTTTTAATAGAGAACCGGATCAAATCATAAACACATGGTGAATATATGAACTCATCATATTACGGTGATCACCGTAGTGAATCCCAATTTTTGTCACCTTGGTGTTTGCGGATCATAAAACGTAATAGGTGCATACAACTTGCACGATAGGATCTTAAAATCATTTATATTCATGAAAACATAATAGTTCCAGATGTTAAATCGTAGCACTTGGGCCCTAATGAGAAGCATTAAGCATAGCAAAGTCAAAGCAACATCAATCGCAGACCATAGCGGATATTAGGGATCAAGCCCTAACAAATCGACTCGGTTACATAATCAATACCATCCATCTTCATCTAACTCTAGTATGCCCACAATGGAATTACTCACTCCCGGTGGTGAGCATCATGAGGTTGTCAATGGAGAAGGGTTGGTGATGACGTCAATGACAATTTGCCCTCTCTGGAGCCCCGAATGGACTCCAAATCAAGACTCCTAATGAAGAACATGAGGTGGAAGCGACTCCGTATTGTAAAGCACGATGGTTCTTCCTCTCTGATTTTTCTCTTGGGAAGACGGTACTTATGGACCGGGAGTTAGGGAAAACAAAGCACCGAGGGACCCACAAGCTCAGCTTGTGGCTCTGAGGTGGCCCCCTCTAGTAGATATTTTTGCCATTATTTTTTATATATTCTCAAATAATTCTCCACCAATTTTCGTCAAATTTCGGGAAAAAATATTTCTGCACAAAAACACCACCAATGTAATTCTGCTGAAAACAACATCAGTTCGGGTTAGTTTCATTCAAATCATGCAAATTATAGTCCAAATTAAGAGAAAGTGTTTGGCAAAGTTGATACGTTGGAGATGTATCAATATATCACACAAATTAGTGCACAAAATGCAATTCACAATTGCTTACCATATTGATATATCATGTGGTCACGCATGGTACACCATTTACAGTTTGTGAGATGACCAACTAGACTCCACTCCTCTGTGATCATTGCGGTAAAGATCCATCCACAACACCTCGAAAGATAAGGTGGAAGAAGAGCAGTTGCAACTCATCGTCAGGGTAGGTTACACTCAGCCCAAGGGCCCAGTTACACCGACTCACACACAAGGTTGTCATCATAAAGAGCTGGTCACACTGGGTTGGTCACTACTCCCACACAAAAGTCACAAGCCAGGAACATGGGAGGTTGGTTACACTGGGCATAACAACCGATTATACCACCCAAAAGAAATGTCAGTGTAACCGACACTAACTCGAGAGGAGTTAGGTGAAAACTCGTTTCAACCGATTGGAAAATTTAGTTGCGCCAAAAGACCCCACTTATACCGACCTTCGATGAAGAGAACTATGCCGCTTTTTACTCTCCGTCTGGAATTGCCCAGAGACTCCAAGCAACGAAAAACTTCAGCTTTGACGGAATTGTCCTTGTTGAGATCCGTGTTAATATCATTTTCGCCATCACTTATTCTTGTTCATGCTTTAACACATTTTGTTCATCACTCAAGCGACTCCATGCTCTAACATAATCACTTGAGAGAGACTATTCGGTTAAATGTTTGCACCAAGACTTGATCGTCATGGCTCAACATATGAGCACACTAGGACCTTATCTTGACTCCACGTCTTGAATTCTTCTCTTCAATACATTCCTCAAGACTTTGAAGCATATCTTGTTGTTGATGACACTAATTGCAAATTCATCACATCTCCTTCATGCATCACATATGGAACATAACTTCATCATATAATAGCTTCATGCAATTGTTGCTCCACAGGAATTGTCATTCACTACCAAATCTCAATGTATGTTTTTTGCGGGGAATGCATGTATTTGTCTTGGTGGCTTCAACCTTGAATTCATCAAATATTCTCCATGCATTGCCTATGGAACATCCCTTCAAATGCATCTTAACGATATCATTAGTCATAGGAATCATTAATCACCAAAACCAGACATGAGGGCAGCAAACACTTTCAGCTATTCACCACCCTTAACAACTCACGAACTACGGAAAAGTTCTCCGGAAACAACACCCTCAGAAAGGATACGTATGATGTGAAGCGCCATCATCACAAGATCCAACCGTTGGAGCTCAAATCATATACAACTAGTCCTTGCCATGTAACATGTTCCACCCATGCTTGAATGTCATTTGAGTGTGGCGGGCCACATGGTCAGCCACCCTTTCAGATGGTTAGTCCTCTTCTATGTAAAAATCTTAAAGCTAGCATTTAAAAGATAAATCGGTCAATAATGTTTGATTTGACTTGCGTCCTTAGTCTTAGACAAAAGAATTACTACTTCCGTATCAAAATATAAGACATTTTTGTAGTTGAATTTAAACTCTAAAAACGTCTTATATCTCGGTACAGAGGGAGCATTTTTCTAATGTTTAGATGGCCGATGTCAAGATTCTTTTACGCAGTTGGTTGAACAGCCAAAACCACCTTAATCACATCCGATCGAGAGGATCCATAAAATGCTACGAATTTTGACACGTATAGACGGCCGCACAGTAAAACATGTACTAGCAATTACTCTTTCATCATTCATATATTAGTACATATAAACTCTCTATCGCTAGCCTCGGCTATGGGTCGGGAGCGGTATGTCTGCCAGGTCCTCACGGTACGGCAAGGGCTCGTCGTCCTCCTCCCCGCTGCCGCCCGCCGCCTTCTCGGCGTCGGCCTTGCACGAGTCGGCGACGAAGGTGACGACGGTGTCCTTCCTGAAGGTGAGGTAGACGACGGCGACGAGGTAGACGAGCATGAGCGGGCACACGACGACTCCGACGAGCACCTTGGCGTACGTGGGCAGCGAGGCGTTGATGAGCCACCCCATGAAGCTGGTGCTGAGGAAGTAGACGTTGATGCCGATGAGCATCAGCCCAAGCGTCCACGAGAACACGATGATCTGCACGCACGTACGAGCATTCAATTTTCTTGTAGTAAAATTCAAGCTCAGTTTTGCTTTGATATCATGATGCTATCGTCGACAAAACATGTCCATCGACGTTGCACTAGCATTCATTCATGCATGCATGTGAACTGTCGTCGATATGTTTGATAGAACCTATTTGTTTGGCTCGGGTTGGACGTACGTGCGCTACATGTATGTGCGTACAAGTGGTCAAGTGCATGGATCGATCAATGCGTTTTCACCAACATGGCATGTAGGGTGGCCATCGATCGATCGACATCGATCAATGCACATCATCATTTGGTGCAAGGCTGGGCGGCTAGCCTGCAGGGTACGTACGCTCGTGTGTGGGGATGCACAATTATTGAGGTGCATGATCATGCAGGTGTGTACGTACGTACGTACGTACGTGTCCACGAACGAGCAAGAGGAGAGGCCGGGACAAGCTAAACAGTGGATTGCTTACGTAGATGGAGTTCTTGTGTGGGCCCATCTTGCTGCTGCTGCTGCTGAACTTGAGAAGCGGGATGAGTGCAAATGGCAGCTCGAACGACAGTATCATCTGCACAAAGAAAATCCAATCCAATCACATGAATTAATGAGTGAAACCAATTATGCATGAGATGACATAGAACCCAATCATGCATTCCGTGTGTCCATCGCGGTTGTTACAAGAAGTGTGTAGAAGGCCTACTGTTTTTAGATGCTTTGCTAGTGCATTCGTCAGTTAAGCACTTGCTGGCTAGCTGTTAGTAGTGAGTCCTAGTTAAGTCGTGCGAAATGCAGTAGTGGATGGGGCACTATATATATGTGTATGAGTATGTGTGTGTTTTCTGACCGAGCAGCGACGGCGACCGGCGTTTCGCCGGTGCTAGCGCAGCCACCGTCGTTTTCACCCGCTAATATCGACAGCGAGGGAGGCCGGCCCCGGCAAAGAGAGAAGGTGAGGGCGCCGTACCGATGCGATGATGATGAGACGGCCGGCGCCATTCGACCCGCCGATGATGGAGACGACCAGGCTGGGTGCAATGGCGATGCAGCGCGTCATCAGGTTCCTCAGCCACGTCTTCATCTTGATGTCCAAGAACCCCTAATGTTCACAAGGGGGAAAGAGAAGGGTCAAAGAAAACCTAATTGAGATGCACGCGTGGACCAAAAGTAGGAATTAATGGTGGAGTCCTACGGACGCACAAAATGTCAGAAAAGGATGACAGGCAAGTAAGTAAACGGCACATAACTCTACTTACTTCTAGAATAGACATGTCATACGTATACAGATCACAGATCGAGCTGGAAAGTACCTGCATGATGTACTGGCCGGCATACGTGCCGGTAATGGTCGAGCTCTGCCCTGAGGCCAACAACGCCACACCGTACACGATCGAGCTCGACCTGCCCAGCACGTTCTGATGCATCCAACAACACAAAACATTTCAATCAATCAGAAGAGTAAAAATAAAATAGCCTACTGTGATTAATCAGCAGAGTATCATGCATCAAATTCCTTTGTTATCCTTAATTATGTACCTTGAGCAGAAACGAGGAGTTATCCAGGCTGAGATCACTGCATTTGTCGATGTCCTCCGCCGAGAGGTTCTCGCCGAAGCAGACTGTCCCCGAGACGGAGACGACGGCGATGTTGATGAGCAGCGCCACGAACAGCGCGAAGCCACTCTCGTAGAGGAAGAACCTGCAAGCGTCCTGATCGACAGACACATATATTTAAGAAAATGGAGCCATTTACCACCGAAACACTTGAGTGTAAATTAAGAAACCGACCTTGATTCCTTTTACCGAAGCCGGCGTCTTCCTGGACAGCACCAACGCCGAATGCAAGAACAGATTGTGACTGTACTCAAACAAAATGAGAAACCACATTTCATTAGCTAGCCATAACAATTATATTACTAACATTTTCACAGTTATAACCATATATATTTCTGACATTCCACCCTTACGGCATAACTAGAGCTCCGAGGAGGGCAATGGCGTCTCCGGTGGCGCCATTCCCCTTGAGCTTTGGAATGAACAGCCCCTTGAGGACCTCCTTCGCGGGGGGCTTCACTATGCTCAGCTCCCCGAAGAAGCACGCCGCCATGACGAAGACCAGCATCGAGATCAGAAACTCCAGCTTCCGCACCCCGTATCTTTGCAGGCCGAGGAGGAGGAGCGTGCTGGAGCCGGTGATGAGAACCCCGATCCACACCGGGATGCGGAACAAGAGGTAGAAAGCGAAGGCCGTCCCGATCACTGCGTAAACAAACAAGTTAACCCATCGATTTCGTAAGAAAATTTGCAAGACATGCATGTAATTATAGATTACTACTAGCTAGATATTGTTGCTATTTTCAACTGTTGCCGTCGATGCTACTATTTTCGGCATAAAATATTTGAGCAGGTACGTGACAAAGTAATACATTTAGATCTATGTAGACCGGTTCAGCATCTTGACTCCACCATGCCATTAGTGTTGTTTGTTATTAAGGGAGATATGGTTAATTAACATTCATATATGGTTAGCAACGGTTGACTAAGGACAGGAAGATAGGGAGGAAAGGGTGCCGTCCATGTGGGTCAGCAACTGGACGGAGCGTGGGGGCCGGGACAATTGGCATTATATATGCTGTCGTGTTATTCCGCTTGCTATCTATCAGTATTCAGTAGTGAGCTTGATCATGACAGGGTCAAATATATGTCACCGAAATGCAGACTTTGCAATGAGCATTATTGGTTCCAACTTCGAACCTTCAGGGATATCGGCGGCGATCACCGCCACCTCCGCGAGAAGCCACAGGCAGATCATCACCGGCTTCGGGTACTCGCTCTTGCATATCTCGGCAAGATGCTTTCCTGCACGAGCGTGAGTTGGAATAAATGTTGTCTTGGATCTTGTGGTTGGCGTTGTGGGCTTTTAATATACCTGTAACCACGCCAAGGTTCGCCGCTAGCGACTGTATGATCAGCGCGAAGATGAGGCCAATCAGAATCACCCAGAGGAGCTGCAAACACACAATCGACGGGACAAAGCAAACGACAGATGCACAGTCAGAAAATTTGCTTACTCGGTGCACAAAGATCGTTAAAAAAGTGCAATGTCATGGAAAAGTAGAATCGCCTGGGAAAAGGTAGGTAGGATCGACCAAAATGTGCACTACGTACCTCATATCGGTGATTGGCGCCGGCTTGCAGGTCCGTTTCCACTGCATCAACATTCAATAATTCCATCACCATGAGTGAGAATCAAAGTGCGAGGTAAGAGAGATGAGCAAGAGCCGGTTGCAAAAGAGAGAGAGATGGAGAAGAAGGTGCTCACGGTTGCCAGGATCCAGATAGGCCAGGGACACCATGAACCCAGGTCCAACATGGGAGAGGAACCGCTTCCATGCCGGCTCCTGCATAACGCAGATATTGCAAATTTTAACCGATCTCACACACCACCAACATGAGCAGACGAGCTTCCACATATGGGCAAGAACAGCAAGGGAGAGCACCGTACCTTGACGAACGTCTCATCACCGTCTCCCAACTTCTTCTCATCCTGCGCATCTTGCACGGCGTTGGCTCGCCAGCTCCTCCCCCTCTCGCTGCCCGGCGCCTCTCTCTCGATCTCCATTGCTGCCGCTGAATAGCGAGATGAGCAAGAGCAGCACACTAGCAGCTGGCTGGCAAGGTGTTTGGAGAAGATGGGGGCAGCGAGGTGAGATGACCTCAGTAGCCACCCTCCGGTGGTGCTTAAATAGGCCCGGCAACGAAGTGTGTCCCTTTGCGTGGACGTACAAGTGATAGCGCCATCCCGCATCTGCTGCCCGACGGATCAAACAAGGGGTGGGTGCCGGAGTAGTCTTATCACGTCTTCCTTTTTTCTGCTAGTTCACGGTCACCCAAGCCCCGGATGGCGCCTGCATCTAGCGTTTGTCTGCTCGGGGATGCTGCTTGGATGATAAGCCAAGATTGGTGATATGTTATTAGTTTCTTGGAGGGTTATGTTATTTTTCTATTGGACTGTCTGGCTGCTCCGGCGCAAATAATTGGCTGGAATGTACGCCGGAGATGGGTGGTTCTTTGTTTACTGAGATGTAAAATTGTACGTGGTTCATATTTTACTGTCGCTCCTGAAATGCACCGTGTCGTGTAGGAGCAGGTGTAGACTTTAGGGGTAATGTATTTATTAATTAGGACGTCTCATATCAGAATACATCAATAATTCAAACGGCACGACTGGTTCTAACTTGTAAGGGAATATATAGTTGCAGGTGCAAGCTCTTGTCCTACGGGGGACGCGATGATGCCTCCAGAGATTTAGGGCTTTGTTTAAAATAAAAAAATCATCGTAACTAAAGAATTCATATAAGGATAGTGATACAATCTTAACGTTCAGATCTGTTGGATAGATCCGAACGACCCCTACCCTTCCCCACCTTCGCGAGCCCTACCTTCCTCACCTTCTCGAGGCCGAGCGCGCGAAGCGCCCGAGGCCGAGCCGTGACGTTGACCAACACCTTGGCCTAAGTTGGCCCCTTCATCCCCTCACCCTGGCCCACACCCCACCACGCAGCCACCACCTTCCCTAAATCGCTAGTTTCTTACCTCCATTGCAAGAAAAGGCAAAGAACCCTCTCCATCGACCCACCTCTCCCTCTTTCTCTCCCTCTTTCTCTCCCAGGTCGACGAACTCAAGGAAGCGATACCCTACCCCCCGGATTGATCTAACAAATTCAACCACAGAATTGCAAGGGCGTATGGGGAGTTGAAAGTTACCACAAGATCCTTCCTAAAACTACCACCAGAAGCACAAGTGATTATCACGCGTCCTACATCCAACAAGAATCTAGGTGAACCAGGTAAAATTAAGCAATCCTACCCCCATCCCACCCCTCCCCACACCCCAACCCCGATCCGATCCACCAAACTAGGCAAGGGCATGAAGGAACTGTAGTTACCACCACATCTAGGATCAAACTATCACCAGGGGGAACATATCTTACCAGGCGCTCCGAACAGATCTTATCACACTGATTGCACTGAAGCTACCAGCTAGATGCTACTAGGTTACCAGGGTGAATATAAAATTTGTAAAGCCATGTTTGAGATGTCAAGACATGTGCAGAATTTTTCTTGAAAAAAGTTCAGCTCCTTTTCAACTTATTTGACAGAAAAGTGAAATTCTGTTACAAGACACACCAAACTAGATACATAGTTGTTACAAAATGTATATAGAATCAAAAGAGACCAGATTTTTTTCATACAAAGTTATCACTACAGAAAAACAGGCTGCAGAAGATTTGTCTTGTGTTACCATGAAAACAGGGTGGATGTTACGAGACATGTGTGATGCAAGTTACCATCAAGAAAAAGCCCACTGATTTTTGCAGTGGTGAATGTTGTTGCCAAGTGTAATAGTCTCCAGCATGAGTAACAAGATGTTCCCTGTAGAAAAAATGATAACATCCATGTCAACTGTAGTTACCATCAAGAAAAAATGATAATTATTGCTCTCATTGATATATGTAAAAAAATTGACATGTGACTGATGCTATTAACATGTGTACGCAGGTGCTACAGCAAACATGTCAGAAACCCACGGAGACAACACCAATGTCATGGAGAGTGCTGACCAAGAAAAACGACAAGACGATGATGCGCGTACTACTAGCTATGGCTGTACCAACATCAACCGCCAATTGTCAGGTAAGAGAATACTCACTTACAAAAAGTGCCACCTACATGTCCATGATATATGCAGAATGTAATGAAGTTATCAGCCTTGAACATCAATCATATACTGATACTAAACCAACAAAAGGAAGACAGAATTGTATTGTCACTTGTTATCATCACTGCATACTCTAAGTTAGCACACAATGTTAATGCAAGTTACCACCAGAACTGACAAAAAAGATTTTAAAGCTGACAGTTTGTATTATCACTTGTTATCATTGATCCATACTGAAAGTTACCACAAGATTTTAAGGCAAGTTACCACCAGAACTGTCAAAAAAGAATTTAAAGCTGACTGTTTGTTTCATGTGAACAACACGCAGGTGCTCCACCTACATCTAAACAGAGGATCCTTGGGCCAGGCAGTGAAACAAGTGCTAGCATTGGGGCGAAGGAAAGATTCTTTGATATATCGGTCAGCGAGCCGACAAGTCCAGAAACAGGAGCGCTGAACGGAGATGAAGGAGGCATTAACACTAAGGCGTACTCCACGGCTAAGGCTCCTGATGGTACAATGAAGTTTGACACATTGGAGGACGCTATTGCCCACTACAAGCTATATGCGCCCAGGAATAGGTTTGGGATAAGGACTGAGTACACGAGAACTACAAAGGACAACACAATTACCAGAGCGATTGTGGTGTGTGGAAAATACGGCAAGCCAAAGCCAAACAAGGAGGAGGAGCAAGATGTGCAGAACCCAAAAGGCATCGTGAAGAAGAGAAAAAGAGAGAAGATTGTGAGGACTGAGTGTCCAGCACACCTCTATCTTAAGCACACGGATTCTTGGTGGACAGTGGAACGCTTTGAGGACAACCATAACCACCCACTGATCAGAAAGCCTTCACTGACCAAATTCCTAGCATCACACCGGCACATCCCCAAGAAAGAGGTGGACTTCTTACGGATTCTACACGAATGCAACATAGAAACCGCAAGGTAGATGCAACTGATTTCATGGTTCTACGATGATCCTAATGATGTGCCCTACAGAACGCAAGACCTAGCAAATCAGCGAGCCAAATTTCGCAATGAGTACCGCAACGTAGACGTAGGCAACACGATTGCGTACTTTGAGGAGCTGAGGGCAAAGGATCCAGATTTCTATTGGAGAAGTAAACTTGACGATGAAGACAGGGTGGAAAACATGTACTGGATAGATGGTAAATCGCGTAGGGCGTACGCTAAATACAATGACATTGTGTCATTTGACACGACTTACATGACCAATATGTATAAGATGTCGTGTGCGCCATTCATTGGCATTAACAATCACGGGTAGTCCATCCAATTTGGGTGTGGTTTTGTTCGAAACGAGCTGACTGAAAACTTTGTTTGGCTTTTTAACACATTCCTACATGCGATGGGTGGGGTCGCGCTAAAGAATATAATCACAGATCAGGACTTTGCCATGAGGAATGCTATTGATGCGGTGTTCATCAGGATAGTACACAGGAATTGCCGATGGCACATCATGAAAAAAGCACAAGAGAAGCTCGGGAGGCTAATGGCTGATGATCAACCATTGAACAAGGCATTCAAGGATTGTTGTGACAACAGTTTGACTGGTATTACACTACCCCATTACACCATATAAACACCATTAGCAACACCTTTTTGTTGATTCAGTTACCATAGACTCTTACTTAGGTTATCATAACTTTACATGCAAGTTACCATGATCTGTTTTTTAAGCTACCATCACTATACATGCAAAAAAGGGTATTCAATCTTAATTTACCATCTCTCCTAGACTGATAGGTAGTTGCAAGTTACCATAATCTGTTGTTCAAAGCTACAATCACTTTACATGCAAAAAGGTATGTGATCTTAAGTTACAATCTCATTGACTGACTGATATGTAGATTCAAGTTACCAAGAGCTTATATTTAAGTTACCATATATTTACATGCAAACTACCTCTGTATGTGATCTTAAGTTACCATCTCCCTAACTTTTTTAATGCAGTGGAACAGTTTGAAGAGAAATGGTGGAAGATGCTTGATGAGCATGGTCACACGGACAACGAACATTTCCATTGGTTGTGGGAAAACAGGGAATGCTGGGTACCGGTGTACTACATGCACAATTTCTTTCCGTTCCTGCAGACCACGACAAGGAGCAAGGGTTTCAACTCTGTGCTAAAGAAGTACGTGAACCCAAACAACTCGCTGGTTGAATTTGCAAAACAGTACACTTCGATCCAAGCCAAAGTGCTGGTGAGCGTGGCAAAAGAGCAAGTGGAAACAATTTACAAAGAGATGGACACGTACTCGTTCAACCCACTTGAGCTGCAGGTGTGGGGCCTCTACACACAAAATATTTACTCCAAATTCCATATGGAAATGAAGGTAAAAACTAGATACAGATGCGACTCGTTGCAAGATGGGACATTCAGGTGTAGATCAGTCCGAGGAATCATACCGAAGTATGGGGATGGGGACTACCATGTGCAAGCAAACATGGATGAAGGGACATATTCATGCACTTGCTGCAAGTTCGAGCGAGATGGGATACTATGCGCACATGTGTTATGAGTGATGGACCAGATTGGTGTGTACGAGATACCTCAGAGGTACATCCTAAGGAGGTGTACTTGGGATCCAGAAGAAGATCTAGTCGAGCCTGATATTGAACAGTCAACAGTTAAAAAGAGCATGCTAGAGTGGGGCAAAAGCGCCATGCGGTATACATCAATGCTTAAGAATTTCAAGTCGACAGCCAAGGACGCTTGCCTCACAGAAGATGGGGCCAGGGTGGCCAAAAAGCACCTATATGCTTTCAAGGAAGAGATGGAGACACTAAGAAAGAGCCAGCTAAGGAGAGTCAAAGCGGAGAAGGAGGAAGAAAGAGGATCGCTCCAATCACAGCCATATCCATGCTCTATTCCAGTGCGTGTCGAACAACAAACAAACATACATATCGCACAGCAAGTGGACATCCAAACAACACAACAAGCTAGCATCCCTGTGACGATAAAAACTAGTGTCAACATGCTAGCCATTGCATTCAAGCAGCCGGGTGGCACCGCATCACAATCAACAAACACAATAATCATATAAGACCCTCTGAGGACAGTCACTAAAGGGAGGCCAAAAAAACAAAGGTTCAGCATCCATTTGACATTGCAAAACCATCTAAACAAAGGAAGTGTAGGGTATGCGGCGACCATAACCATCACAAGCGCAACTGCACTTCGCCTCTGCCAAGAGGTGAATGAGATAAATGAAGATCGTTGCTACAAATCAATGGACAGAGGAAACTTGAATGCATTTTATTTGCTGATTGTTATCAAGATGAAAATTTTAATCCAAATTATCATACTTATATTCGTGTAAGTTTATTGACAATTTAGTGGTTTGAGTGTTAAGTAATTTGTGGATGAGATTTATCGTAAGAACAGGTAAAAGTTATCAGCAATGATACAGTGTGTTATTAGAAGTTTATAGTTGTGTCACCTATGTCACCTCAGAAATAATTGGACATCAAAAAATCACTCTATTTTACTGATAGTTATCAGCCCTACAAAATGGTAGGTACCAGCTTTGGTAAAACAAGTTATCGGCAGTGCTATTTATCAGAACAAGTATTGTACTGTCAACAAATGTGCTGCCTCTTTCACAACTGAAAACCTACTAGCACGACGAAAACAAAGATGACGACAGTAATTACCTCATGAACTGCTGGCAAACAAATGATAGCACCACTGTTTGCACTTGCTTTTAGTGTGATTTAGCCACCTCGATGTCAAGATTTTTCTGAGTGTTGGTACTTGGTCCTGGGTGAAAGCAGGAATCAATTTCCCATTCCACAGCTCTAGAAACATGAAAGTGAAGAATCCACAATCAATGCTGAAAACGGATAATGATTGTCAGAGAACATAAAAACAGGATATCACACAAAATGGGACTTGGTCTAAGAAAAAACAAACACGATTACACAACTAAGCCGTTCTCTTGTTTAACAACATCAATATACACAAGCTCGTAGTCTTGGATTTGCTTGTGCGAGTCCTTGTATGATATCAACCAAGCCTTCTTTATAGCATTCATATACCTCGTTGCATGCTCAAGTAAAGATGGGCTATCTTCTTCACGCAATGAATCTAGAACCTGAAATCTTTTCGCCTTAAGATTCAACGACAATACATAGCAATGACCATCATCTCGTCCCGGTCCCAACTTTTGCAGCGCTGGAAATAGAAGTACAAATATGATAGAAAAAAAAGTTATGATGAGATAACAGAACAAGATACCCGGAAAAGTTACAGAAGTTACCATGAGAAAACAAACAAGTTTTCACATGACAGGATAGACAAATGTTGGCTGGTAGTCTACCATGAAAAAACAATATGTTACCAGGATATGAAAGTTGAAGTTACCAGGGTTGCTATATTAAAACTATCACTGTATGAGGATAAATGTTAAAAAAGGTAAAAATAAAATACAACCAGTACCTCATTTTTATGACTCAAAATGTACCGCTGGTCCCGTCGGAAATGATGCAATACTGATTTGCAGTTGAAGTCTCCAACAAGAAGATAAACAGACAGCAACCAAGGAAAGATAATATTGTTTGGCAATTCCAAATATTGAAGAACATGTACATGCAACTCAGCAATACTCGTTGAAACATGCCCAATTTCTCTCACGCAATTAACAAGCTCCCCAAGCGTCACCCACCTCCCATAGATGTCAATTACCCTAATACTGCGTTAACAAGAGGGGAACAACTCAAAAAATGTAATGGCAACATAATGTTATACAGTGAGAGTATACAAAAAAAGAAAAATAGTTTCATACTCCTTAATCTTGGAGTTCGAATTAGTTGTATGCTTGATGACCTCGTTATAAACAGCCTCATCATCTTCACTGGGTTGGAGTGTCGAATATGGCGGCAGAAGGTATTGGGACGGGAAGGTAACCCTAACTTTTCGAATTAACGACCTAGGTGTGGCAATGTCCTGCTTATGCTCATCGTGTAGTGGTAAAACCGGTATAACAAAGGTGGGGCTTTGACAAATATCTGTGAAGTAAGGTGAAAGATTTAGAACAATAGGATTGGTGATTGGAAAAAAGGAGTTATCACTAGACAAAAAAACAGTTATCAGCCAGTATGTGAAGGACTTATCACAGGTGGGTGCCTGAGTTATCAGAGGAAAGATATTACTGTCACACAAACTATGCACTGCCAAAAAGGATTACCTCCTTGCGCAGCAGCTGCAGCAGGTTTTCCTTTGGCTGTAGTAGCTTCTCATTTTGCTGTTGTGTTGTCATGATCATATTGTTCCCACCACATGATTACTTCATCATCGTCAATTTCGACATCATACACTCGAACACTACGAACTTCAAAGATTGTATAAAAAAGAAAACTTAAGGTTGGGACATGATAAAAGTGCAAAAATGGATGTTCGCGTGAATTTACAAACCACAATAAATATGAATGTTACCATAAATACAAGGATGAGTTATCAGCACAACAGAAAAGGGTGGTATCAAAAGGTTATACCAGGTGATAGATTTGTAGGGGAGAGTGAAAAGTCAACAGGAAGAAGAAACAAAGTTATCACCCATTCTTATGGAATTTATCAGATATATTATGAAGGATTATCAGCCAAGTAGAAGGCGTGACATGAAAGCTATAACAGGGGATAAAAAAGATAAAAGGGATAGTGAAAGTTATAAGATAAGAATTATGCAATTATCAAGACATCACTTCTTATAGCATACACAAAAAAAGTAAGAGGGCTATTCAACACAGTAGGCAAACAAAGAAAAAATGAAGACAATACCACGATAGATGAATGACAAATGTTATCAGCTGGTAAAAAAGTTATGTTGTCACCAAGAGTAAAATAAGGTGAAATGTTATCAGGGGTTGTAAAAAGAATGTTACCAACCTATACAAACATAAGTTATCATCAGTTTGAATGTAAGTTACCAGTGGATATGTGTAATATAACAAATGAAATGTTACCAGGTGGGAGGGGTTAGGAGATGTGAGCGGTAAAAAAATGAATCACAACGTGAGGGATCTAAATACAAAAGCAACTAAACGACATGACGGTTCATATTCACACCATAACCCAAAGCCTGAAGATTCATATTACATTCATCCATACCCACACACACATAGTAAATAAAAGTACTAAACATAATAACACAAGCACATAAAACGGTAAAATGAGTCTTCGACCAAACATCAGCGTCATTCAATCTTTCTTGTGAAGCGAAGACAGAAGAAGGTGTTCACTTACCAGAGTCAAGAGGCGGAGCCCAAGCCACTGGTAGAACTTTGATGGGGTCTGCGACAAGAGACGCAAGCGCTAGCACCACGACTGAACGTCCTGCCATTGCTTGTGGTGCTGCTCCTACTTGTGGTCCTGCTTCTCTTGGGGGTGCTCGTTCGGTTTGTGCTGGTGCTGTTGCTTGTGGTGCTGCAGGAATGCTCTGGATAGAAGCTACCGCTTAAGGAGCTGCCAGTGTGACCTGAGCTGATGCACGTGATTCTTCTGGAGGCGTCGCAACAAAAATGGAGTCAAGGCCAAGAGAGAAGCTTGGTGGGGTGAAATCACCAGGCACTCTATCCACAATAGAATCTCCTCCATCCTTGGCTTGAACATCACCAGCTTTAGCTTGAACTTCACCTTGGGCCGCCACATGGACCTCATCTTGGACATTGGCATCAGCAGCTTCATCTTGGACCATATCATTGAAAACTGTCTCTAAAACAAGAAAGTGCACATCAAAAATTGAAAGTTATCATCAGAAAAAGATGAAACTTACCAGTACAGAAGTATGCTTCTTGTGGTGATGCAGGAATGCTCTGGACAGAAGCTACCGCTAGAGGAGCTGTCGGTGTGACCTAAGCGGATGCACGGGATTCTTTTGGAGGCGGCGCAGCAAAAATGGAGTCGAGGCCAAGAGAGCAGCTTGGTGGGGTGAAATCACCAGGCACTCTATCCACAACAGAATCTCCTCCATCCTTGGCTTGAACATCACCAGCTTCAGCTTGAACTTCATCCTGGGCCGCCACATGGACCTCATATTGGACATTGGCATCAGCAGCTTCATCTTGGACCACATCATTGACAAATGGCTCTAAAACAAGAAAGTGCACATCAAAAATTGAAAGTTATCATCAGAAAAAGATGAAACTTACCAGTAGAGAAGGATGCAGGTTACCACAATGCGCATGTTGTGGTTACCATAAGAATCATGCATATTTACCTAGAGATGTTGGATGTTCACCAGCCTCACTTTCTGCAACAATATCTCCAGCAACGGGGGGCACAGATACTTCAGCAACTTGTTTAGTGGTTTCTTCAATAGGTTCATCTGCAGAATATGAAGGACAATAAATATATGTTACCATCATAAGAAAAGACAAACGAGACTAAAATTCCACACACTGAAGGGACATCCATGCATACCAATTTCAGTAGGAGTGATCTGGTCAACCTACATATCAACTACCGCTTCTTCCTCAATAACTGCTGCAGCGGCGATCTCTTCGACATCAGCAGTGATGGTGGCCATTGCAGCAAGCTGATCAACAACGATGGTTTGTGACGGATCTGAAGCAGCATCAGCTTCAGAAGGTGGCAAAGAGCACGCCACACTAACTTTTGGAACAACAACAGGAGATGTTGTCGTGGGTTGTTCTTCAAGATAAACAAATTCAGTTTCTGCCGGTTGTGACTGAAGTGCTCTCACACGAGGAGAAGACCTAGTCTTAACAGCTTCGAAATGCACCTTCTTAACAACTTTGTTTGATTTTTCCTGACTGAAAAAAATATCATACTCTTAATTTTGTCCGGGAAAATGTCACCTATATACTAGGAAGAACAAAAAACCACAAGTTCGAAAAAATGCAAAGTTACCAGAATAATGTAATGCAGTTATCAGATTAGTACTACTAGCTTACTAGCATTTTACAACATAAGTTACCATGTGGATAGTAAATACCATTAAAATAGCCTTTGTAAATCAAAACTTAACCAATAAAAGTAGCTAAATGAAAACTAAAACAAGAAATTGCTTATGCAGAAAACAAAATGGAGAACAAAAAACCTTGAAGCAAGGACACTTGATGACGGCTTAGGAGGACCGACTTGTTTCGCAGGTGCCCTGAATAAACAAAATATTATTTAACAACAAGATTAGCAGCACTAGTTTAGGAACATAAAAGGAAGAAAACAAAGCATATAAAACAAAAAAGAGTTTGCAAGTTATCAGGAAAATAATACTGTAATTACCACAAACTAACAAAAGAAACTACCATGAAGTCAACAAGTACATAAACAAAATTAAGCTAATATGACACAAAAAATATATCACCTGCGAGGAACTAGCTTCTTATGATTTGAGGATGGAATCACATCACCATTTCCTTTTTCAGCAACACCAATCCCAAGCTCTTCAACAACAATTTGTTTGACAGCAGCGTGAACATCCATGTTTGACGGAGGGGCAGGGTCACGCGGCGATGTTGGACGGGGCGGAGATGGCAGCTTCAGATTCTTGCACCTTCTCTTGTAGGCCAAAGCCTTGACGAGCTGAGCACCACATTGTTTCACAGAAGAATCAGTGGCCAACTCCGTCCGTGTGTCTTTCATGCCACGCTGGCCACACATACCATCCCCTGAGCCGCATGAGGTCGTGTTAGATGTAGCAGTAAGCATGATCTGGGACTCGATGACAGGTTCATCTCCCGCATGGACAGGCGAGGCTTGGATATTTCCTGCTGCACCATCGTCTGCCTCGACATTTGCATCATGTTGCTCAACATTATCAACATCAACATCAACATCAGCAGCAGCATCCGACTCTGAGGACTCTACAGTCGCTGCCCTGCTGCCGGAAGCCTCACATGCTGGCCCACTGCGAGAAGAACTACGATGCTTCTTACCATGGTAAACAACATGGTAACCAGTGTCATCATCTTCATCATCAGAGTCATCACTCTCGTCACTCTCATCACCCACAAAATCACTCTCAGTATCTGAATCTTCAGCAACATTCTTGCCAGCACTATCAGTTTGACGAGTACGGCAAGGAGGAGGGGGCCTTGCCACATTGCGGGTAGCAGTAGAAACCGCACCAATGTCTGCCTCAAGACAACAAGACACATGAGAAATGCCTGCGTCATCAAGAGTTACAAGACCTTGCACAAGATCGCCAAGCAGGCCTACTAAGCCTGATGAAAATCAACCCACAATCTCTGAAGCCTTTGCAAGTTTCTACATAAAAAGTAAAAAAGAAAGCAAAAAACAGAGAAAATAAAACAAGTTATCAAAAAACAATGTGATTCTCAGTTATTAAAAGAACATGAACTAAGGAAAACACACAACCAGAAAAGAATCACAAACAAATTGAATAAACATAATCTCATCAAATGCATAAATTACCATCAAATCAAAGCATAAGTTACCATACCAATAAAACTATAGTTATCATCAACTGACAACAGAAGTTACCAGCAAGTTAAAAAAGGTTATGGTTATCATCAAATGACAGTCAGATGCATAAGTTATCATCAAATGACAGCATAAGTTACCATAACAATAGAAATATAGTTACCATCAACTGACAGCAAAAAATACCAGTAAATTAAAAAAACTGTTATGGTTAAATGCATGGGTTACTAGGTGGGCTTTCATAATTTACCACACGAGTGCACATAAGTTCCCAGCAAATTACAACAAGAAATTACACATGAGAAATCAGAAAAGGAGAAACCAAAAGGACAAGGCCACACACAAAAAAGAAAAAAAAGAAAAAAAGCACACCTGTTCACTGAAGTTCTAGGGGACATGCATGCGCACGAATTTCCCAAGGCCTTGTAAACTGCCAAACAAGGAGTGATCGACACCAAATTGGGATTTCAACTGATCATTTGTGATAAAGAAAAATGAAGTGAGAAAAAAGGTCAAAAACAAATGCGGTAGCTGAAAGTGCACGAAAACAACAACAAAATGAAACAACTTACCGGAAGTCTCCGAAAAGAAATTTCATCTGCTTGGACATCCTTACTAAGGAGTTGAGATATCTCCTCCTTCGAACAAACATTAATAGGAAATTCATCATCAGGCAACACAATGTCAAGCCCAGTGAGGTCGATCACATCAATGTATAGAAGCTAGTAAGAATGTTTAATGTGTTCAGGATACACCTAAAAATAAAGAGCTACCAAAAGCAAGAGAAAGAAAACAAAAAAGTAGCAACACTAACATTGTAGAAAAGAAGACAACCCTTAGTGGGCTTTTTCTTAGATAGTGCCTTGTGGAGTACCTCAGCAATGAACTTGGCCCAGTTAAGATCTTTAACTTTCTCAAGGTTGCACTGCAAAAATACAAGGAACAAAAGCGGACAACAATTAAGATGGAAGGAAGCACTGCGATGACCATGCAAACATGATGGAAGTTATCAAAAGCAATAGGTAAACTGACCACCACATAGTCAAGAATGTCAAATACTTACCAGCACACTGTACCATCTGGGGCTGACCTTGTTGGAAGTAGTAGGCTCAATCACAGTATTGCCGGCAAGCATAAGCTACATCCACTTGAAATTGTCGTCATGATTGTCTGATTTAGTGATAAGCTCAAGGACATCTGTCATCTTCGGCGTATAACCAAGATCACCAAACATCTCCTCACCCAATTCATAGCCAGCTTTTGTAGGCAGGTTGTATGTCACATCCTCCCCACCCCAGTGCACACCCATGATGCGATGAATAGATTCCTCATCAACGGGGATCCTACCACACCCTGGAACAACCACCTCCCGAGAATCTAGATCATACGAACTAGCAAGCCACTCGCTGAGATAACTGAAAAGGTAGTCGCACTTGATACCCCTGAGGCTTCTAAAATTCATTTTGTTAATGGCGTCTTTCCTCTCATCAGGCATGTCCTTGCAAGCCGTCAAAAGCATGGTAGGGGAAGCCCCGTTTCGAGAGGGAGGACACTTCGTCTTCTTCGAAGGAACTTCCCCATGGTCACCACCAACTGCTTTGCGCTTCCTTGGCGGCATCGTGCACCAGCCAAATAAAAAGAAGAAGAACAATTAAAGGCTGACAAATTAAATAGATGAAAAAGGTGAACTGAATGACATAGCAACCAAAATCCTAACAAAAACTATCGTGGTAACTTTTATGCAGGAGACTAGTAACCAGTACTTATCAGACATGATAACTTTCACAACTGTCAACAAAAAAATTGTTTGTGACAACACTGTTAATTTGAAGTCAAAATATATGAAATTCATGGTAACAACAAACAAAATAAAGTGATAACTTGAAGTAATTAGCCAACTCAAAAATCAAGCATTAATCTAGACATAAACTACTAGTGAACTATAGTGGCATTTCAAGATAAACACTGATAAATACATAGGTAATCACAAAGCCAAAATGAAAACAAATTGTTTCCAAAAACACTGGTAATTTGAAGATAAAATATATGAAGGATAGATGAAATTAATGGTAACAACTAACAAAAACATGCTGGATCTAAAGCATGTGGCCTATCATGCAAGTTCGGGGTAACAGAGACCAAATCAAGTGGTAACTACACTTAATGAGTACTGGTAGATATGCACTAACATAGAACCAATCTAGATGTAACCACCGGGGGAGGGGGTGAGGATCAGACACATACCACCACCGGCCAACAAACAGTGCTTCAACTGCAAATCTCACAAAAATCGACCGCGAAACCCTGGGTTCAACCCACGGCGCAAACAAATAGGGGAGTGGGAAATCTCACCGGAACGAATCCGCCGCCGACCGCCGTAGAATCAACCAATGGCCACCTGCCTCGAACCGCCTCGATTCCATCTCGATTTGCCTTGGTTCACCGGGAGGGAGAGGGAATGGCGGAGCGGCGCGAGTGAATGGCAAAGTGGGGAGGAGAGCGTCGGAGTTGGGCGATGGAGATTGGAGCGGCGGAGTGGGGCGGAGCGGAGCGGCAGAGCACGGAGAAAATGTAGGGAGAGAAGCCACGACACCAACGACTGGAGGAAGGAGCAGTGCGACCCCATCTGTCAGCGACATAGCGACGAAAACGGCTCTCTCTCGCGCGCCAGTTATCAAGCGGGTGTAGTTTCGGTCGTGCGATCGCCAACCGACGGAGATGACCTCGTTCGGATCTAAGGAACAGATCTGAACGTTTGGATTTTACAAATTTCGTTCATATAATATATTCTCTCCGTCTCGTAATATAAGATGTTTTCTAAGCTAGTTTAGTTTGTAAAAATATCTTGGAGCATCTACGGCCGGAACTTGTAAATCCGGTCCCTCAAATGACCACGTTCGCGTTCGCGAATACTGACCATTTACGCCTTAAATAATGGATTTTACATCCGGATACCTCAAATTAGAAACCTCAAATCCATATTATTACATGCAATGTAAACCTAATACTAAGCGGAGGTCTTCCTGCTCCGTCGTGCCCATGTTCGGTGGCTGGTTGTGCCGCTTGTAGTGTTGGTCTCGTCGCTGGCGAGGTAGAGTAGGACATGGGACACTAGCTGGCTCACGGTACTTGATGTCCCACTGTCTCCCATTCCTTACTCTTCCTCATCGGAGCCCGTAACCTGGACGGTGCCGGTGGACATGAGGTCGATGACGGATCCTTACTCGGAGGAGCCAACGTCCACCATGCGTGGTTGCGGCACCCACACTGGTGCACCCTACGGGCGCCGGAGGGTGTGACTCCGCCTCTTTAAAGTTCACCGCCGTGAGGGCCTCCGCTGCCACCCGCGCCCTCTGCCTCGCCCTGACGGGCACGTCGTGCCATGACATCGTCCGAGGATGGCCATGCTTCGTGCTGGGTCACCAACAGAGGGGTTGCACTTCCGCCATGGTGTTCAGATGCCAGACGGACCGCACTATCTCCGGTGGGGCTGTGCCGATGCAATGAATTCCCTGTGTTGCGAGTCCAAGCGCTGCCGTCAGGCGGCCACCTCCCGGGAGCGGTGCAGCACAAGCCGGACGACCATCTCCTCCTCGGGGTCGCGTGGGATGAGCTCATTGTCAAAGATCTGGAGGTGAAGGACTCGGATCCGCTGCCTGCAATGGCAGAGAAGGCCGGAGATCGCCGGGGTAAGCTAGGGTGGCGAATGGGATTCGAGGGGAGTGGAGTGAAGTGGTTAGGGTTTGGTCCAGCGAATGGATAGGACAAACATATGTGGGGTCGATGTGGTCCAGGCGGGCGTATTTGGGCTGGATATGAGGGGTGTCGGTTAGCCCGAGCGTTTGAGGCCGGTTTGAGAGGCCCATCTAGGTCGATTTTTCGTGACCGGGCGGTGATCGGGCGGCCTGCCGAGCGTTTGAGACGGATATGAGGGGCCCGGTTGAAGATGCTCTTACATTATGTGACGAAGTAGTATATCATACTCTCACTTAATCATATAATTTAGATGTGTATTATATTGTAAAATATTTGAAATTTTATCAAATATTGATGTTAAAAGAGAAAAGGTGGTGCTAAAGGAATAAATTGACCTTATGCTCTAACAAAAGCATCACTTGTGAGACACCAAAAACATGTCTCCCCACGTGTCCCCTTGCAGGTGTAAAACTAGATCCACGCCGTCGGATCATTTACCCCTGTCTCTACCCTCATCGTCACCAAAGGATATCATCAGGATAGGCCCGTGCGGCGGACGGCGGGCGGCGAGGTTCCTCCAGCGTCTTCTCCTCTTATTCAGGTTGTGGAGTCGTCCAATGACAGAAACTTTTACCACTGGTATGGTATGGTGTTAAGGCGGCCCGGTGTGCTAGCTTTGCGGATACAACGGCTGTGGTGCACCCAATGGAAAGGTGCGTTCGACGACTACGACGGCTTCCCTTGTCGATGCCATTCTAAGCAATGGCGAGAGATTTGCTCGACGTGGCTCGTATCTGGCCTCTCAGTGGTGACTATGGTTGTCTAACGGCTCTCTGAAGTGAGGTGGCAATCTGGTTTGGCGTGGGCTCCATGGCCAATGTGCTTGGTCGGGCTCCTTGCTGCGAGGTGGGTGCTATCGATGGAGGTTTGGTGGGTCAGTCAGTGATGGACATAGGAAGCGATATGGTCGGCGAAAGCCAGGCTCAAATGTTGTTTGGGCTGACGAGAATGGCGTGTGCAGGCGTAGTCACCTTGTTGAATGTGTTTCTTGATGTTCTCGCCTCCTTGTCCTTGTTACTTTGGGGAAAACCCTGGATCCAGGTATCCCCAGATCATACGTTGTCGGTACCGGTGTCATGTTTCCCACATGAGGGTGGGGGGAGTGTTTTGGAGTTGGTGCTAGCTGGCGAGCCCGTGGTTGATGATGGTGGTTATTGGTGACTTGTGGCAACGACTAACTGGATGAGTGACAATGGGGTCGCAACAGTTATGGATAGATTTACGATTTTCTTGGGTCACTAAGGCTTGGTTAGTTAAGCTCATGCTCTTAGGCTTGGCTAATTAAACTTGTTAAGCTTCACAAGGAAAAAAAGGTTTGGCTCTGTTCGTTTAAAGCTCATGAGCGCTCGTTTACAGACTACGATGTGTTAAAGCCTATTGGATGAGAGTGTGATTGTGTTTTTTATGAAGAAAGAAGGTGACTATAAGAGCAAGTGAGCTAGTTTTCCGCCACCTATGGTTTGGGATGGGTCGATTAAGTTGTCTAGATGGGTTGAGGTATCATGAAAATACTATCATGTAAGATAAAAATATGTGTTGTCATGTACTAACGAGCTTAACGAGCCTCTTTTGAAATTCTTTAGCTTGTTAAGTTTGATGAGATGACATCCGTGATCGGCTCTGTATATTGAGAAGCAAACTACGAGCTTAACAAGCAGAGCTATCGAGTTTTATTAAGTTTGTGAGTTGTGAGCTTTTGGTCCAGCCCTACGGCAATGGATGTGGAAGTCGACTTTTCAGCATGTCCTTGGGTCGTCATGCCTTGTTGGTGCGATGGAGTAGGAGTTGCATGGCGGCAAGGTCCGTGCGACAACGATAAATGTCGTCGGGTAGCCAAGCTTGGTAATTCTTGACGACGCCAGCCTTGCATAGTTCTTCGTCATGAATTATTGTACGATTTAGTGTCGCCATGTTCATGTCATGTGGCTGATTGGTTGGCTTGGATCTTCTTGTGGCTTCTCGTCACCTCTGCGGTTGGCGCTGTCAGTAGTTGGTTGCAGCGAAGTCAAAGTAATTTTCTCAGGGAGAAATGATGACGGAACGCAAAATGGTACCTCGACGATGCATTCTTCGCAAGGATGAGTGCGATGTATCGTTGGTGTGCCAGATCGGCGAAGATGAATTGAATTGATGCACATGTGAATATGTACATTATACTCCCAGCAAAAGAAAAGGAGTATGTACATTATACTCATTACTCATTAATATAATTAGGTTGGCCATAATGGGAGTAACATAGTTAGTGTCATGTACTTGGGACTAACAAACATGCTGATGTGACAGACAATTAAAAAAGAGATAGGGTTAGAGTAACATAGGTAGATATCGTATCATGTTAAAACTAGTCACAATGGGGAGTAACATAGAATAGTAATATACATATTTACTAGTCTAAGTTACTACCTTCACAGTAGGTAGTAACATAGAGGTAGTAACACTGAGTCGTTCATTTATTAGCTTATAGACTCATCTTGCGTTAAAATGTGTTATGTTATAGTAGTAATAACATAGCATGTTACTCAATTTCTCTCTCTTCTCATTAATTAGGTGTCGCATCATATTTTTTGCTTAGATGTCATCTATGTTACTATCTATGTTACTCCCATTATGAGTAGTCTAAATACTATACTAGTATGTGTCTTGCATGTTAATAAATAAGATGACATATGATACTAGTTTATAATACTATGAGCACGATACTATTATATAATACTCTCCGTTATGAGTAGCCTTAGTCAACAAAAATGACTTTGAATATGGCTTTGGCATGGACACTTGGGCGCCTGCATGCATGCACCTGTGATGGACTGATCGGTGATGCAATGGGCGCCGTCGTCTGCTTGTGTAGTTGTGTTTGTCGGCGTTGGCTGGGAGAGGATCGCGCCGTGCTAATTCCTCTACAGCTGCGGTGCTGATCCCCGTGTCCACCCTGGCCCTTGGACTTTGGTCCTTATCCTCTACAGCTTGCCGCCGTGCTGACTTCGCCTCCCTTATCAGATATTCATATCCAGGCGTCCCCCGCAGGAGACCAGGAGGGAACCATGGCAGCCGCCCTCAGGGATCCCTCTCCTTATCCCCTCCCTCCCTCGCCACCGTCAGGGGCGTAGTCGGGCGAAGCACGACTGGTGCCGGCGGCAGCAAGGAGCCCCGCATGGGGACCTGATGCGGGAAGGGGCGGCTGGGCTGGGGTGCGGCACTGCGGCGTGGCCTTATGTCGGAGCTATGCGGCGACGACAGCTTGATGGATACGCGACAGGTGTCGTGGTGGCGGGGTGTGCTGGGCAGACGGGGCTGGTGCAGCGCGGCTCTGCCAGATCTGGTAGCGTGGCGACGCATGCTGCGGGTGCCAAGGCTGCAAACTGGCACCGTGGTGGTGGTGCGACTTTGGTCGTCCGTGGCAGCGGTGAGGCCTCGCCTGGTTTGGTGGGCCGGCTCAGGTGGCGGCTGGTGACCGAGGCGGTGGTGCGGGTCTATGGAGTCCAGGCATCGCTGATCTGGTGGTTGGGCTTGCATAGGCAGTAGAGGGAGGAGGCGGCAGTCTCCCTTCTCCTAGGACCAAGACGACGGCGTGTGGGGTCGGGCCAGTGTCGGCCACATTGTTGAGCTTGGTGCACGCAAGGCGGGGGTGGCTTGGGCCTAGAGTTCTCGCTCGGGTGGGCCTGATTTGGACCCGAGGCAGATTGGTGTGGTTGCGTCGGATAGGTGGGATTGGGCCTGGCCCAGGTTGTGCTCGCATGATGATTCCTTTCCTCGCAGGTACGGGGGTTGTGGGTGGTCGTCGGGACCCCTTTAATCAGTCAGACAGATCGGTGCCAAGACCTCGGACATGGGGTTGTGCGAGCATGCTCGGATATGGCCGTCTGTAGAC
Organism: Hordeum marinum; assembly: GCA_022496015.1. NCBI lineage: Eukaryota > Viridiplantae > Streptophyta > Magnoliopsida > Poales > Poaceae > Hordeum > Hordeum marinum. Next base: position 459,800,290 of record CM039675.1, on the reverse strand, counting down.
ACGGAGTTGTGTCTCCTCGGTCCATCGGGTCTGGCTGTAGACACGGGTGTCGACACCTGAGGCGTTGACCCATACTCCGTTGTTGATGTTGGGCTAGGAGTCTTCTTTTACTCCTCCTACCAGGGTGGTTGCACCGTGATGTGGCCGGGTGGTGCTGTCTCGGACATGGACGCTGATGACCCACAAGTATAGGGTATCAATCGTAGTCCTCTTGATAAGTAAGAGTGTCGAACCTAGCGAGGAGTAGAAGAAAATGACAAGCAGTTTTCAGCAAGGTATGATCTGCAAGTGTTGTAAGTAATAGTGGTAGATAGTTCATAGCTGAAAGCACATATGCCCCACTGGTGGCTTTGATAATTCATGACAACATAAATTGTCTCTTGGACTAATATCTCTACCTAGTTTTTTTAGGTTTACTCCACAGAGAGGATTGGCAAAGGATTGTGAGGAGAATTCCCAAGAAAAGGAAGAAGAAGAAGAAGAAGAAGGGAAGGAATAGGATTGGCCAAGCTCCAAGCTATAAGCTACAAGACTCTATATTTTACATTTTGTGAGAAATAATTTTTGAGTCCATAGGAAAGCCAATACTATTAAAAGGGGGTGAGGAACTATGATGATCTGGTTGAGTAGCCACCAAAAATACTCACCCATTCTCCTACAAAAATTCTCTATCCAAAGCCTAAAGTCCAAAATGGATGCCACCAACAATTCTCATTCGGACCTATCGAGTTTTGACTTAGACAGAACTCCTGCCAAACCCTATCTTCTCGGTGACACCAACTTTCTCTTTTGGTGAAACCGAAAACATTGACCAACCTTATTTTGTCCCATTTCTAAAAATCGGAATTTCTGAGCTTTACGAATCGGTGACACTGAGATTTGGAAAATGCCTAGATTAGCCAATTCGGTATCGTCGAGATTTATATATCGGTCTCACCAAAACGCCAAAAGTTTCCACATTTTGCACTAGTCGGTGCAACCGAGTTTTCACTTTGGTTTCACCGATTTGGACAATAATGTTGTAACGGTTGGATTTTTGGAGATGCCTATATATACCCCTCCACCACCTCTCACTCGTACAGGAAGCACTCAAAATGTACAAACACTTGCCCCATTCATTTTTTTGAGAGAGCTCTGCCTACTCATGTGTTGAGATCAAGATCATCCACTCTAACCATATGGATCTTAATTTCTAGCCTCCCCAAGTTGCTTCCACCCAATCAATCTCTTCTAACCAAGCCAAATCTGTGAGAGCGTGATTGAGTGTTGAGGAGACTATCTTCTGAAGCACAAGAGCAAGGAGTTCATCATACTTACCACATATATTACCTTTTTGAGGGTGGTGCCTCCTAGATTGGTTAGTGTTGCTTGGGAGCCTCCTACTTCATGTTGTGGAGTTGAACCAAGAAGTTTGTGAGGGCAAGGAGATCTCCTACTTCGTGAAGATCTACCCCGAGTAAGGCTAGTCCTCCGTGGACGAAGGCTATGATGGCATAGACAAGGTTTCTTCTTCGTGGACCCCCTGTGGGTGGAGCCCTTCGTGGACTCTCGGGGCCGCTACCCTACGTGGGTTGAAGTCTCCATTAATGTGGACGTGTGATGGCACCACCTATTGGAACCACGCTAGAGAATGTATGTGTCAACTTTGCGCTTGATCTTCCTATATCAGCTCTCTTACATATGCTTGTCTTTACTTTCTTCTGCCATACTTGTTGACTAGCATGTGTAGGGTGCACTAGACTTGTTAGAATTGCTACTAGAGAACTCTACGGCCCCGGGTCTATTCACCTATATATATATTCGCAAACGCTATCATTACGTTGCTGTTATTTATTTGCTTTTATTTTGTTTTGCAATTTACAATTTTCTACAATTATCCACACAACCCACTTGCTTGCAAATAACGAGATCAAGGGGATTGACAACCCTGTTGTCGGCATTGGGTGCAAGTTATTTGTTCTTTTGTGTGCAGCCACTGAAGACAGTTGAGGATTGGTATTCCTATTGGTTTGATAAATCTTGGTTTCATAACTGAGGGAAATACTTACCCACTTTGTGCTGCGACAACCCGTTCCTCTTCACGGAAAGTCCAATGCAGATCACGAGTATCACTACCCTTCATGGGTTGAAGTCTCCATCAACATGGACGTATGATAGCATCACCTATCAGAACCATGCCAAAAATCTCCGTGTCAACTTTGTGTTTGATCTTCCTATCTCAACTCTCTTACATATGCTTGTTTTTACTTTCTGGTGCCATACTTGTTGACCAGCATGTGTAGGGTGCACTAGACTTGTTAGAATTGCTAAAATGTGCCACCAATTAATTTGGGAAAAGGGTAGGTTTTAATTTTGTCAGTAGTATATTCACCCCCCTCTAGACGCCTCTTCTAGTGATCCCACAATTGGTATCAGAGCTTTGGTCTCCATAGCCTTGGTTTTATCACCATTGGAGGAAGATGGATGTGTCTAGTTTGGGGAGTCTTAGTTGTAGAGTGTCTGTTCTCGATGCAGAGTACTATAGTCAATGGAAATATGAGATGCTTGAGTTATTCAATGAATTCCATTTGAGAAAATATATTGAGGGACCCTATGTGTCTCCCATTGATCCCTTACATCCTTCACACAAGGAAGAAATTGATATGCTTCATAATCTTAGAACTGTTAATCTTATCATTAGAGGCTTGCCAATAATTTTGTTTGATCAAATGAGAAATTTTAAGTGTGCTTGTACTTTATGGAATGATTTAGAGAAAATATATCCTAACTGCTCTTTAAAAAATCTTGATGTCATTCTCCATAAAACTATTGCCTTTCACCAAATTAAGCCTAGTGATCCAAACTTTGATGAATACTTGTTTGAGATCCATGATCTCAAGTGTGCTAAAGGAGATGTAATAACTATCAATACATAATTGTTGAAGCCATTTGCATTCACAATTTTGAAAATTGTCATGATCACAACTCTAACGAATCTCTTGTCTCTTATCACTAGTAGAAAAGAGACCTTTCGTCTCAAGCATTAGTCCTGGTCTGGTTACGAGCCGGTACTAAATATGCTATTAGTCCCGGTTCGTGCCGATCCAATGGCTAGGAGCAGGGCGACCTTTAGTGCCGGCTCGTAAGGGATCTTTAGTACTGGTTCGTGTCACGAACCGGTACTAAAGGGGGCGTGGCAGGCTTTTGGTCAGACTTGGGCGCCGCGTGCCTCTTTAGTACCGGTTGGTGACACCAACCGGTACTAAAGACTTCCTATATATATGCTTCGTCCACAGCCGATCGAAGGGGCTCTCATTTCTCTGTTTTCTCCCCTGTTCTTCTTCTTGCTCGAAGCTCAGCATCCATTTTGCTAAGGATTTGTCAAGATTTGAAGGCACCCCATCTATCCAAGTGTTCACAAAGGTTAACAACTTTGCCCCTTCATCTCTCATTGCTAGATTAGCTTGTGGTATGCTCAAAGGTATGTGATTTGTGGGTTTTAGCTAGGTTTTGGAGGAGTGATCATTATGTGGGAGTTTATTTGATTTATATGCAATTTGAGCTCAAACTAACTTGTTAGGTTGCATATGTGTAGGTGTGGTTTATTTGGTGCCTTCCCATCCCCGTCCTAACCACTGTCGATCGTTCGCACCGTCTCGTCGCGGCACCGGCCACCTTGGTGAGCCTCTTGTTCTTCTTAAAACCTTTTTGTTAAAAAAAATTACTTGTATGATTTAGATAGCTGCGTGGACGATTTACTTACTTGTATTATTGTTAGTTATTCTATAGTGTCATGGTTATGGTATCCGCCCACGTCGGCCCTCGTCCAGTCTATGATTCAGATGTGGTCTGTCGTTATCATTTATAACTATTTCACTCATCATCTAATGTCTATGACAATTAATTATGCCACCAAATTGACGTAGATGTTTTTATCTATAGGAAGCAGTTGAACTAGAAATTCCAACCGACTATGCAATTCTGCTTGAGAAATTAACACAAGCTGAAAAAGAAATTGATCATTTGAAAGAAAAATTGAAAAGAACTAAAGATGAGAAGATGGGATTGGAGTCGCATGTTGCCGATATCATCGATGATCACAAGAACAAGATGGCTGGAATGCGCTTGAAGCTTAGAAAGATTAGAAAATATGCCATTGATAAAGAGGCTTGGTATCATTATGTTGTTGGCTCAATTGTTACCTTAGTTGCAATTATGATCGCATTTGTTGTTGCATTTACATGTTTTAGATAGTTGTATGTTGTTTTATGAGATGTATGTATGAACTATAAGTATCTATTATTTGCAGTAATAACATTTGGTCACTGCTAGCTCTACTTTGGTTGAAATGTGATGATGAAGTTGTATTAATTTGGTCACTTCGATGTTGTGTAGTGAACATGAGCTGGCAATGGATGTACGATGACTGACTAAGTCCAGGGTTCCTTAATGGCCTGCATGATTTTATTCGTGTAACTGAGGCAAACAAGTAGAATGGTTTCATATGTTGTCCATGTCGTGACTGTAAGAATGATACGAATTACTCTACCTCAAAAACCCTTCACTACCACCTGTTGAAGTCCAGTTTCATGTCCGGCTATAGCTGTTGGACCAACCACAGAGAAAGAGGGGTTATAATGGAAGGCAATGAAGCAGAAGAGGATGATGACAACTATCCTTTTTCCGATACAACAATGGGGGAAGCTGAAGAAGAGGCATCAATGGGGGAAGCTGAAGAAGAGGCATCAGATGAGCCCGCTGATGACTCGGGTCGGGTCATTGCTGATGCAAAGAGAAACTGCAAAAGTGACAAGGAGAGGTTGAAGTTGAAGCGCATGTTAGAGGATCACAAAAAATTCTTGTATCCAAATTGTGAAGTTGACCAGAAAAAGCTGGGTACCACGCTGGAATTGCTACAATGGAAGGCGAAGAATGGTGTAACTATTGGGGAATATTGCATGGGAAACAAAAAAATTCCTACGCACACGCAACATCTATCCATGGTGATGAGCATCTACGAGAGGGAGAGTGGATCTACATACCCTTGTAGATCGCTAAACGGGAAGCATTAACAAACGCGGTTGGTGTAGTCGAACGTCTTTGCGATCCAAATCGCCGAGCATCCCGCGATCTCATCACGATTCGTCCTGCGATCCAATCACGATCCATCCCGCGAACTCATCACGATCTGTCCCGCGATTTCATCATGATCTGTCCCGCGATCTCGATCACGATCCTTCCGATCTAGTGCCGAACGGACGACACCTCCGCGTTCAGCACACGTACAGCTTGATGACGATCTCCGCCTTCTTGATCCAGCAAGAGGGAGCAGAGAGGTAGAAGAGTTCTCCGGCAGCGTGACGGCACTGCGGTGATGGTGGTGGAGCTATTCCGGCAGGGCTTCGCCTAAGCATTGCAGAAAACCGATCTAGAGGAGAAACTATGCACTAGAGGAACGGGTAGCACGTGGCTGAAAATCTTGTGCCAAAACCCTAAAATCCTCTAGTATATATAGGAGGAGAGGAGGAGGAGGCTTGGCTGCCAAATAGGCATCCCTTGGGTTGGCCGAACAAAGGAGGGAGGAGTCCTCCTCCTCCACTCCTAGTAGGATTAGGACTCCTTCCTTATTTGGCCCTTTTTTTGCCTTTTTCCACCTTTTTCCGTTTGGGCTTTTCTCCCCAGATGCATGGGCCTTGTGTGGGACTTACACCAGCCCACAAAGGGCTGGTATTTACTCACCCACATCCCATGTAGCCTCTTGGGTCGAAATAACCCTCACGATGGTCCCCCGGTACACTACCGGCACTCCCGGTACACTACCGATGAGCCCGAAACTTTTCCGGTGACCAAAACATGACTTCCTATATATAAATCTTTACCTCCAGACCATTACGGAGCTCCTCGTGACGTATGGGATCTCATCCGGGACTCCGAACAACCTTCGGTCACCACCATGCATAACTCTATACTACCAAAACGTCACCAAACCTTAAGTGTGCAGACCCTGTGGGTTCGAGAATTATGTAGACATGACCGAGACACCTCTACGGTCAATAACCAATAGCGGGACCTGAATGCCTATATTGGTTCCTACATATTCTACGAAGATCTTTATCGGTCGAACCTCTATGTCAAGGATTCAGTTAATCCCGTATGATGTTCCCTTTGTTCTTCGGTATTTTACTTGCCCGAGATTCGATCGTCGAGACCTGTATAACTAGTTCAACCACTTTACCGGCAAGTCTCTTTACTCGTTCCGTAATACAAGATCCCATGGCTAACACTTAGTCACATTGCTTGCAAGGCTTATTGTGTTGTTGTATTACCGAGTGGGCCCTGAGATACCTCTCCGTCACACGGAGTAACAAATTCCAGTCTTGATCCATGCCAATCCAACAGACACCTTCGGAGATACCTGTAATGCACCTTTATAGTCACCCAGATACGTTGCGACGTTTGATACACACAAGGCACTCCTCCGGTGTCCGTGAGTTGCATGATCTCATGGTCAAAGGAACATATACTTGACATGCAGAAAACAGTAGCAATAAACTGACACGATCATATGCTACGTTTGTAGTTTGGGTCTTGTCCATCACACCATTCTCCTAATTATGTGATCCCCTTATCAAATGACATGTCATGTCCATGGATAGGAAACCTTAACCATCTTTGATCAACGAGCTAGTCTATTAGAGGCATACTAGGGACATGGTTTTGTCTATGTATCCACACATGCATCTAAGTCTCCGATCAATACAATTATAGCATGGATAATAAACGATTATCATGAACAAGGAAATATGGTTATAACTAATCTATTATTGCCTCTAGGGCATATTTCCCATAGTAACTGACAAGGGATTTCAAGAATTGCTGATAATGATAAAGAAGATGCTTCCAAAGGATAACGAATTGGCTGAAAGTACATACGAAGCAAAGAAGTTTGTGTGCCCTCTAGGATTAGAGGTGCAGAAGATACATGCATGCCCTAATGACTGCATCCTCTATCGCGGTGAGGAGTACAAGAATTTGGATGCATGCCCAGTATGCGGTGCACTACGCTATAAGATCCCCCGCGATGACCCTGGTGGTGTGGAGAGCGAACGCCACAGGAACAGGGTTCCTGCCAAGGTGATGTGGTATGCTCCTATAATACCACGGTTGAAATGTTTGTTCCAAAACAAAGAGCATGCCAAGTTGTTGCGATGGCACAAAGAAGAACATAAGAAAGACGGGATGTTGAGAGCACCCGCTGATCGCAGTGGAGAAAAATCTACAGGGAGTTCGAGGACTTTGCAGCTGACGCAACGAACTTATGGTTTGGTATTAGTACAGATGGCATGAATCCTTTTGGGGAGCAGAGCTCCAGTCACAGCACCTGGCCCGTGACTCTATGTATCTACAACCTTCCTCCTTGGTTGTGCATGAAGCGGAAGTTCATTATGATGCCAGTGCTCATCCAAGGTCCTAAGCAACCCGGCAACGACATTGATGTATACCTAAGGCCACTATTTGATGAACTTCTATAGTTGTGGAAAAAACTAGGTGTACGTGTGTGGGATGCACACACACAGAAGGAAATTGACCTACGAGCGTTGTTGTTTGTAACCATCAATGATTGGCCTACTCTTAGTAACCTTTCAGGACATACAGACAAGGCATACAATGCATGCACGCACTGTTTAGATGATACTAAAAGTATATATTTGGATAAATGTACGAATAATGTGTACCTAGGACATCGTCGATTTCTAACGATCAAGCATATGTTAAGAAAGGCAGGCAACCATTTCAAAGGTGAGCCAGATAACCGGAAGAAGCCTGGCCTCCGTACTGGTGAATATATATTTGATATGGTCAAGGATTTACATGTAATCTTTGGAAAGTGTCCTGGTGGACAAGCTGTTTCGAATGACGCCAATGGACATGTACCCATGTGGAAGAAGAAATCTATATTTTGGGAACTTGAATATTGGGAAGCCCTAGAGGTCCGCAATGCAAATAACGTGATGCACGTGATGAAGAATCTTTGTGTGAACCTTCTAGGCTTCTTAGGCATGTATGGAAAGACAAAAGATACACCGGAGGCACGGGAGGAAAAGCAAAGAATTAACGAAAAAGACGGCATGCCTCCAAAGCAGTATCAAGGTCCTGCTAGCTACGCTCTTACGAAAGAAGAGAAGGAAATCTTTTTTGAATGCCTGCTCAGTATCAAGGTCCCGTCTGGCTTCTCGTCGAATATAAAAGGAATAATAAATATGGAAGAGAAAAAATTTAAATCTAAAGTCTCATGACTGCCACGTGATTGTGACGCAATTACTTCCGGTTGCACTTAGGGCGCTTCTATCGGAAAATATTCGATTAGCCATTGTGAAGCTATGCGCATTCCTCAATGCAATTTCTTAGAAGGTAATCGATCCAGAAATCCTACCAAGGTTACAGAATGACCTTGTCCATTGTCTTGTTAGTTTCGAGTTGGTGTTCCCTCCATCCTTCTTCAATATTATGACGCACGTCCTAGTTCACCTACTCGAAGAGATTAACATTCTGGGTCCTGTATTTCTACACAATATGTTCCACTTCGAGAGGTTCATGGGAGTCTTAAAGAAATATGTTCATAACCGTGCTAGGTTAGAAGGAAGCATCGCCAAGGGATATGGAACAGAGGAGGTTATTGAGTTTTGTGTTGACTTTGTTCCTGACATTAAGCCGATTGGTCTTCCTGAATCGTGGCATGAGTGGAGACTGGGTGGAAAAGTCACACTAGGAAAGAAAGAAGCAATAAATATGGACGTGCATTCTTTCACTCAAGTACACTACACGGTTCTACAAAATTCCACCTTGGTGACTCCATATATCGAGTAACACAAGGATATTGTACGGTCTAAGAACTCGGAGCAGTCTGACCCCTGGATTGAACATAAACACATGGAGACTTTCGCCGGTTGGTTGCAAACAAAGCTTATCAATGACAACGATGTTCCAGATGAACTGTACTGGTTGGCCAAGACACCAAGTTCAACTGTAACGACTTTCAAAGGGTACGAGATAAATGGGAATACATTTTACACGATCGCCCAAGATAAAAAGAGCACCAACCAAAACAGTGGTGTTTGCTATGATGCAACCAACTTTCAAGACATATATTATGGTTACATAGAGGATATATGGGAACTTGACTATGGACCTGATCTTAAGGTCCCTTTGTTTCGATGCAAATGGGTCAAATATACTGGAGGCAGGGTACAGGTAGACCCGCAGTACGGAATGACAACAGTGGATCTCAACAATCTTAGGTACACAGACGACTCATTCGTCCTAGCCAATGATGTGGCTTAGGTTTTCTATGTGAAGGACTGTTGGCGAACGTCGCATGGGAAACAAAAAATTTCCTACGCACACGCAAACCTATCCATGGTGATGAGCATCTACGGGAGGGAGAGTGGATCTACATACCCTTGTAGATCGCTAAGCGGGAAGCGTTAAGAAACGCGGTTGGTGTAGTCGAACATCTTCGCGATCCAAATCGCCGAGCGTCCCGCGATCTCATCACGATCCGTCCCGCGATCCAATCACGATCCGTCCCGTGAACTCATCACGATCCGTCCCGCGATCTCATCACGATCCGTCTCACGATCTTGATCACGATCTGTCCCGCGAACTCATCACGATCCGTTCCGCGATCTCATCACGAACTGTCTCGCGATCTCGATCACGGTCCTTCCGATCTAGCGCCGAACGGACGGCACCTCCGCGTTCAGCACACATGCAGCTTGATGACGATCTCCACCGTCTCGATCCAACGAGAGGAGGTGGAGAGGAGAGAGAGTTCACCGGCAGCGTGACGGCGCTCCGGTGATGGTGGTGGAGTGATTCCGGCAGGGCTTCGCCTAAGCGCTGCGGAAAACCGATCTAGAGGAGAAACTGTGCACCGGTGTAACGGGTAGCACGTGGCCGGAAATTCTGTCCAAAAACCACCCAATCCACTAGTATATATAGGAGGAGAGGAGAGGAGAGGCAGCCAAGGCCTTTGGGTCGGCCGAAATAGGAGGTGGGAGCAATCCTACTTCACCTCCAATCCTAGTTGGAGTAGGATTGCCTCCTACTGGCTGATTTTCCACTTTTTGCTTCAGGACTTTCTCTCCTGCGCCATGGGCCTTTGTGGCTGTTTTCCCAGCCCACTAAGGGCTGGTTATTATTCTCCCACAGCCCATGGACCTCTTGGGGTCGAAATACCCCTCCCGGAGGCCTCCCGGTACACTACCGGCACTCCCGGTACACTACCGATGAGCCCGAAACTTTTCCGGAAAAAAAGATAAGGAAGCGAATACATCATACGATGAGCCAAAGCGCCACATAGTTCTTTCAGGGAAAAGAAACATTGTGGGAGTGGAGGACAAGACAGACATGTCAGAAGATTATGAAAAGTTTCATGAAATCCCTCCCTTTAGAGTGAAGACTGACCCAAACATCCTGTTAAATGATGAAGATTCTCCATGGTAACGGCGCAATCATAAGCAAGGGACAAACACGCAGAAAAAGTCTTACACCACGAGATCCCACTCTGGGATGTGACCGGCTTCACCGTCATCACTTTCTACGTGAAGGACATGCATGCATTTTCTAGCATGGTATCATTGTAACAGTTTGTACACGACGTGCATCCAGTTTTTGCCGTAACCCTATCAATCTTTAGAAGTTGCTATGTGGGTGAAATTATGATGTCATGCCAAGTTACAACCTTTTCAGAGTTCATTTGTACTGCTTTTCAAATTCAGGGTCATTTAGCTCAAAATAAATCATTAAATGCATGGAAAATATCAAATGAAGTCGGAAAGGGTTGAAAATTGATGATGTGCCTTTGAATGGTGCATATTGAACACACAAAAATTATGGAGTAAAAATAAGTTATTAAAAATGAAATCCCTTTGTAATAGATGAGTTTTCGTCCGAAACCCTCATACTTCGAAAGAGATTGTCCAATTTGTACACGAAGTGCATCCAATTTTTGTTGTAACCCTCTCAACTCTTTAGAAGTTGCTATGTGGGTGAAATAATGATGTCATGCGAAGTGACAACCTTTTCGGAGTTCATTTGTATTGCTTTTCAAATTCAGGGTCATTTAGCTCAAAATAGATCATTAAATGCATGAAAAATATCAAATGAAGTCAGAAAGGGTTGAAAATTGATGATGTGCCTTCGAATGGTGCATATTGAACACACAAAAAGTATGGAGTTAAAATAAGTTATTAAAAATGAAATCCCTTTGTAATAGATGAGTTTTCGTTCGAAACCCTCATACTTCGAAAGAGATTGTCCAATTTGTACACGAAGTGCATCCAGTTTTTGCCGTAACCCTCTCAACTCTTTAGAAGTTTCTATGTGGGTGAAATTATGATGTCATGCCAAGTTACAACCTTTTCAGAGTTCATTCGTACTGCTTTTCAAATTCAAGGTCATTTAGGTCAAAATAAATCATTAAATGCATGAAAAATATCAAATGAAGTCAGAAAGGGTTGAAAATTTTTGATGTGCCCTTGAATGGTGCATATTGAACACACAAAAAGTATGGAGTAAAAATAAGTTATTAAAAATGAAATCCCTTTGTAATAGATGAGTTTTCGTCTGAAACCCTCAAACTTTGAAAGAGATTGTCCAATTTGTACACGAAGTGCATCCAGTTTTTGCCGTAACCCTCTCAATCTTTAGAAGTTGCTATGTGGATGAAATTATGATGTCATGCCAAGTTACAACCTTTTCAGAGTTCATTTGTACTGCTTTTCAAATTCAAGGTCATTTAGCTCAAAATAAATCATTAAATGCATGAAAAATATTAAATGAAGTCAGAAAGGGTTGAAAATTGATGATGTGCCTTTGAATGGTGCATATTGAACACACAAAAAGTATGAAGTTAAAATAAGTTATTAAAAATGAAATCCCTTTGTAATAGATGAGTTTTCGTCCGAAACCCTCATACTTCGAAAGAGATTGTCCAATTTGTACACGAAGTGCATCCAATTTTTGTTGTAACCCTCTCAACTCTTTAGAAGTTGCTAAGTGGGTGAAATAATGATGTCATGCAAAGTAACAACCTTTTCAGAGTTCATTTGTACTGCTTTTCAAATTCAGGGTCATTTAGCTCAAAATATATCATTAAATGCATGAAAATATCAAATGAAGTCAGAAAGGGTTGAAAATTGATGATGTGCCTTTGAATGGTGCATATTGAACACACAAAAAGTATGGAGTTAAAATAAGTTATTAAAAATGAAATCCCTTTGTAATAGATGAGTTTTCGTTCGAAACCCTCATACTTCGAAAGAGATTGTCCAATTTGTACACGAAGTGCATCCAGTTTTTGACGTAACCCTCTCAACTCTTTAGAAGTTGCTATGTGGGTGAAATTATGATGTCATGCCAAGTTACAACCTTTTCAGAGTTCATTTGTACTGCTTCTCAAATTCAGAGTCATTTAGCTCAAAATAAATCATTAAATGCATGAAAAATATCAAATGAAGTCAGAAAGGGTTGAAAATTGATGATGTGCATTTGAATGGTGGATATTGAACACACAAAAAGTATGGAGTTAAAATAAGTTATTAAAAATGAAATCCCTTTGTAATAGATGAGTTTTCGTCTGAAACCCTCATACTTCGAAAGAGATTGTCCAATTTGTACATGAAGTGCATCCAGTTTTTGTCGTAACCCTCTCAACTCTTTAGAAGTTGCTATGTGGGTGAAATTGTTATGTCATGCCAAGTTACAACCTTTTCAGAGTTCATTTGTACTGCATTTCAAACTCGAGATATGATATTTCAAATGCCATTTAATCAAATTGTCTTATACGGCAGTTTAAGTTCTTCAAACATGCATGGAAATGCCATAAACAGATTCTTTATATTTTTCTGATATTTTTTCATATATTATTTATTTCCATTGGAGTCATAGATTTTTTTCTATGATTTTCTAAAGTTTAGGGTTTTTTCTGAAAATAATAATTAATATTGAATTAAAAAACCTTTAGTACCGGTGCGAGCCACGCACCGGTACTAAAGGTCCACCGCCCCGCGCATTTTTTGGGGAAGACCTTTAGTACCGGTGCGAGCAATGCACCGGTACTAAAGGTCCTCCACGTATAAATAGTGGAGGCCTCATCTCGGGCCGAGCCACGCACTAGGAGAAGCTTATTTGCGTTGCTGCCAGGCTGCCGAAATCCGTTGTCCTTGTCGCCGGACCTCCTCTCCCTCCTCCCCGAGCCAGCTCCTCGTCGCTGCCCCCGATGCCATCCCCGAAACCTGCCCGACGCTGTTGCCTCCGAGCCGTCCCCAAGCCTGCTCTTCGTCGCCGGACCTCCCCACTGTCCTCGTCCCCGGACTTCCTCTCCCTCCTCCCCGAGCCCGCTCCTCGTCGCCACCCCCTACACCGTCGTCGAGCCCTCCCCCAACGCGTCAGCCCACCGGCCCGCCCCGACGAGCCCCGACGATCCATCCCGCCGATGAGCCCCGACGAGCCCTGCCAAAATGTATGATGCAAAAGCTGATTTTTTATAGTGGTAAATAGTGTACATCAAGTGTATGAAATGCTAGAGGGCTCTAGGAATTTTAGAAATTTTTGAGAATTTTTGTGGTGAGGTGTTGATGCACAAAAGAGAGTCTGGTAAAGTTTCGGAATTTTTGGAGCAATTTAAATTGGGCTTTGACCATGGAGTTCGAATCTGGTCCAAATTTGAACTGAATTAAATTTGAAAAAATTTAACTATGGAACCAAATGATTTTGCTGGAATGGGTTGTGGGTACTGTCAAATAGATGGATTATTTTTTGTGGCTGCAAAAGAATTGGGGAGAATATATCTCCTTTGCAAATCAAAGATTTTTTTTTTGCATTAGAGTTCATTTTTTTGCAAATCAAATATGTATGAGATGTTAGATGGATAGATAGATATGTTTGGATGGATGGATGATCATTTTGTGTTTAGTGTTTACTTAGAATTCATTTTGATGTTCATTGAAGAATTTTTTTATTGTGGCAAAGTTGTGAAATTTAGAGCTTTTGACCTTAATTATCTCGCAAAGTTGTGGCAAACTTCAGGAATAGTGTGGCATATACTCTACTCTGCTCAAGATCGTGGATGGATGTATATATATATAGAAAATGTTGATATGATGATTTTTTTTGTTCACAGAATTTTTTATGTTCATAGATTTTTTTTGTCCATGTATGTATGTATGTATAGAGGGATGGATTGATGTATATAGAAAATGTTCATATGTAGAGTAAAACATTTATATGAAGTGTCTCCATTAGAACGATAGATCAATGGAGATCATCTACTCTGCTCAAGATCGATGGATGGATGGATGTGTATATATAGAAAATGTTGATATGATGAAAATAATTTATATATGAAAATCGATCACAAAATATGACGAATCCGAATATACCCTCTGTTCGTCTGTCACAAGCAGCTAGCATGGCAAACCTCAAACCGTCCCCATCCGTTTCATCTGTCCGAAAATGCAGACTTCGGGAAAACATTCCCGGATGTTATTCCCCATCCATTTCATTTGTTAGATGCTAAGTGTTAATTTTGCTAAGTGTTATTTAATTTGTTTTCATAAATAAGTGTTTCTTCTCGACGTCGACGATGCCGATCCCGTGTCCTCGTCGTCGAGTTGGTGGAGGAGGTCACTTGCTTGATCTGAGGGGCCTTGTTCGGGACTGGGCTCTCCCGGGCTGGTACTGGGAGGTGCTGCCTTCGGGCACCGCAAATGATGAGGAGCCAGCCCGTCATCGACCCCGAGGTCCTGTGGTGGCGGCCACATGGGCCACGGACGATTCGGAGGCTTGAGTCCCCCACGGAGGTTGGTACAATACCATGTCAGCAAGGAGAACGAGCACGTTCGTCGCTACATGGCAGCTTTGGAGGCTAGGTCCGACAATACCTGGCAGATTCTTCAGGGATCTCACTGGAGCTATGTTCCTGTGATGGTTCCTTCTCTTTGGGTGTCCACCACCCGCCCCGATATCCGTCGGGCGCTAGGGTTCTAGCTAGATCGATATATTAGCTACTATATATGTATTATTATGACATATTAGCTAGATCGATGGATTAGCCGATGTATTAACTATTATCCGAGATTATGAGATGAGATCTTTTCTAAGAACTACTATATATGTATTCGATGATGCATTATTAATTAACTATCAGTTATTTTGCTTCTTGAATGCATGCTAATTTGAATACTAGTTTCTTTTATCTATATTATTATGGATTAGTTATTAAGCTATGGACAATACCAGTAGAGGTCATGAAGAAGACATCTTCGACATGATACGCTCCTCTGAAAACCCAGCGGACCTTCTGGGTGAATCACAGGATGATGACGGCTCACAATATCTGAACGATTACGGTGATGGATGTGAGGCCGAGGAAGAACAACTTATGTTCCAAAATCCGGAACAACTAACAATGTCTGGCGAGGTATATACACATATTAGCTTCTGGTGATCATTAGATGTGTATTAATTGATTTGTGTGTGTATATATATATATATTAACAAATGTTTCTTATTTTCATTATCAGCCCTCCGGATCGAGCCAATCTAGTAGAAAGGTGCGAGGCAGTGCCAAAATATTGGACGGCAACGTAAAGCTCAATATTGATGCTTTCAAACATGATGGCACACCGACTCACCCTGAAGCCAATGCCAAGACATTTGTGCGTCAATGCGGAGTGGTTGTTAGGGACGGAGTCCCGATCACAATGCAAGAATGGATTCTACCAAACAAACCAAAACCAGGAGTGAATTGTGTCGATAAAAGAATTAAAGATGACCTTTGGCAAGATCTCATGGAGCATTTCATCCTACCAGATTCTCTCTCGAAGTGCCAAAGGGACAAAGTCAAGGAGTTTTCTCTCCATAAGATGGCCGGCGTGTTCCAGACTTGGAAGAAAAGATTATGGACCGAGTACAACGCTAGAGGCAAGAAGGCACCCAAATTCAGAGGAATAAACGAGAAGGTAAGGAATCACTGGGACGCATTTATCGAGTACAAGACATCGGAACCTGCTATGGAGAAGTCGGCAAAGAATAAGATAAATGCGGAGAAAAAAAGTATCACCATAAACTAGGGACAGGTGGATACAAGTCAGCCATTCCTAAGTGGGATGCATTAGAGAATAAGATGCATGCTGAAGGGATCACTCAAGTAACCTTCCACTGGCCCCGGAGGTGCAGGAATTGGTTTTTTGCACATGGGGGAAAGTTGGACCCAGCAAGAGGGAAGATTATTGCACTAGCCAGTCTGAAGCATGCATCACATGAGTTGATTGAAGCAATAAAAGCTGCCCAAGAAGGATGGTTTCACCCCGATAGAGAGAACGACGAGCTTAGACGCGCCCTCGGGAATCCCGAACACGGAGGACGAACACGAGGTGTGGGCGTTGTTTCGTGGTATGAGGGGTTTGCGGGATGGAAGGACAGTTATAAAAGCCGTTCGGGAAAAAAGAAGGTGGAAACAGACCGACTTTCAAAGTTGGAACAGAAGTACGAGTAGCAGCAGCTGTAGATACAGGTACTGACCCAGCAAAGGGCAACTCCGCGGCAAGAGGCATCGGAACCCGTCCCATCTACACTGCCGAAAAGCAGCATGAGTTCCACAGGGGCACCGTTGGGTCACACCCCCGTTGATGATATCACCGAGAAGACATCTTTTGAGCTAATCCAGAAAATAAAGAACATACCCGTGCGGGTCGTGACGAGCTATGCTTTACCAAATACACCTGATGTTCTCTGGCATTTCAATCCGGTTCCAGCTAGGTATGCTCGTGTCGTGGTGGACACAATAGAGCCAGGATATGATGAACTACAGCTTGACATCCCTGGAGGTGAGGAGGAGTCCACACTGGCAGAAGCCGGTCGTGGTCTCATTCTATGGAGTAAGGACTGCATCATCTTTCCACACTCGGCGCTAAGGCCACTGGCTCCTCCGAGTATCGATGTCCAGCGTGAGGGATCCTAGCCAGAGGCATCGCAGCGCCAGTAGTCCTCCCCACCTCGCCAACAGTCCTCCCCACCTTGCCAGAAGTCCTCCCCACCTCGAGAGGTGTCTCACTTCGATATGGATCCCAGCGCGAGTCCACCCAACCTCGGGACGGAGCACGATGCGAGTCCATATCGTTGATATCGATCTCCATCGCGTGAGCCGACTCCACCCCGGCAGCTGTCCCACCAGCAGGGCTCCCAAAAGAGGAAGGCCATCAGCAGTCCTCTTCGGAAGAAAGCAAACAAGAAACCCGAGCCTCCGGCCAAAAGGAAGCTGCCTTACGACATGACACCAGAGGAAACCAAAATTGAAAGCGATCGCCAAGTGAAAGCCTTTTTTGCGAAGAAGACCCTGCCGCCAAAGGAGGTAATGCCCAAGGAAGTCCAAGAGCACTTTATGGAACACTTTATTGATCAACCCCCGACATATGTGGAGCGTATGCCGACAGACTATGAGCGACAGATTCAGAAGGCAAGTGAGCAGAGAAGTCGGCCCAGCCCAAGGAAGAAGTCGGGAAGTACGGCATCAATGACAGGTGGTACTACTAGTGGGAAAACAGTTCCCGAGCTCGGAGAACAATCCAAGCAATCGATCTCTCCGCTCAAGGTGAGTACCAATCCAAGCAAGCAATCGATCCAAGCAGTCGACATGCAAGGCAACCCAATCGACCTCGAATAAGTAGAGGCTGCAGGTCTCACTCTTGGCCAAATCCTTGGCACCGAGGAAATCCGCGGGTACGGTAAAGCTGAGTACGCAATGCAATATGTTGTCGGAAAACCACTTGTCACACCCGAGCAGTACAAGGAACTACCAACTGCGATGCGACGGTTGCATGATTGGTACCTGCGTGAAGCAAAGCGAGGGGAGACGGTGGTCATGGTCAAAGTAAGGAAAGAGCATTACGTCAATGGATATGATATATGTCTTGAATTCTCAAAACTTTTCCAGTCATACCACATGGACTCTATCGACCAAACTCTCATCAGTTGCTATTGTCTGTAAGTGATTTATATCTTTAATAATTTAAGTCTCTAGCTCAGATATTGTTCATTGGCTTATCTTCACTATATATCTTCTTTTCTATGCTATTATGCAGATTGAAGATGTGGGAATTGAAACAAGAGGGAATCGATGACATTGGGTTCATCGACCCAAATACCGTTAATGGTCATGTGGTAAAACATTTTGCCAAGGACACAAAAGATCTCTTGGAAAAATTTCTAGACGCACTAATGAATACCAAATCTACTATAATATTTCCTTACAACATGGGGTGAGTGTTTACTCTCTTGTATACTACAAATTCTATTTTTGCTTACTAGCTCGCTGTCAAGTGTAGTTGATGAGTTATATGCATGCCTGCTTAATTATATAAACTTCTGCGCAGAGACCACTATATCCTTCTAAATATTATCCTCGCGGATGGACTTGTTCAAGTGTATGACTCACTAGATACACTAGAACAATCATACGTGGACTTGTATTTTATGATAGAACGGTAATTTCAATCCTTATCGACCTCGCTTTCTTTCATTATTTCCTAGTATCAAAAGTAATTATAATAACTATTTCCTTCTTTTTCTTTGTCGCATAGTGTTTGGAAAAATATCATAGAAAAAATCATCACGGTCGTCAATGGAAACCGAAGCTGAAGTGGAAAAAGATGCAGGTAATTAAGTAGTACTACTAGGTCCACGCATCTCTTTAATTCTAGTTTCAATACCATTATCATGCTTGATTATTAATTATCTTATTGAATTCTATTCTTTTGCAAAGTGCGCGAAGCAGCCACAGGGGACAAATTTATGTCGATACTTCCTGTGCGAGAACATTCGCATCTAGACCGAAGGCCGTATACGTCGCAGAGGAGCACGTGAAAGACAACTCCAGGTTTGGCAGATGATGTCGAAGCTCTCACCCGAGAAACGCTTTGTAGCACTTCAAGAGGAATTTGCGGCATTTCTTCTTCGACATGTCATTGATGTAAGCGGAGAGCACTATTCCTTACCGCCGCCTAATTAAAGCCAGCAAATCAGTAGTAGAAAACTAAGATTTCATCCGAAGCACTAGCTAGCTAGTCCCGGCCGGGTTTTGGGCCTTAATTTATAAGTCTAGAATATATATGGATGTGTAATTCCATTTGTATATATACTGTGTATGACATATTGTATATTATATTACATATATATATGTGCATCAAGTCGTGTAATGTTTATAGTATGTAGCACCATAAAATAAATTTGAAATGAATAGAAAACACAAAAAATAGAGAGGAAAACTAAAACCTAATTAAAAGATAAAACAAAAAATAGAACACTTAGTATTGGTTGGTATCACCAACCGGTAATAAAGGTCCTCCACCACTAGCCCACGCAGGCAGCCACGTGGTGGGCCTTTAGTACAGGTCCATGGGCCAACCGGTACTAAAGGTCTGGACCTTTAGTCCCGACCCTTTAGTACCGGTTGGGGAACCCGTACTAAAGGCACATCCCGACCGAGACTACAGAGAGACATTCTACTAGTGTATGACGAGGATATCCAAAATGATGATGACAATGTGGAACATGGCTACTGATTTGTCTCCAACGTATCTATAATTTTTTTCTTGTTCCATGATGTTATATTATCAATCTTGGATGTGTTTACAATCATTTTATAGCAACTTTATATCATTTTTTGGCACTAACCTATTGAAATAGTGCCTAAGTGTTGATTGTTGTTTTTGCTTTTTTTTACTTTGCAGAAAATCAGTACCAAACGGAGCCCAAACGCTACAGGAATTTTTGGAGATTTTTTATGGGCCGGAAGAATCAGGATGGGTAAAACAACCACAAGAGAGGGGGCCCAGGTTGGCCACCCTCCACCAGGGCGCGCCAGAGGCCCCTGGCGTGGCCTGGTGGAGCGTGCCCACCTCGGGACTCCCCTCAATCGACTATTCGCACTATAAATTCCCAAATATTTAGAAAACCCTAGAGGAGTTGATGAAACACAATTCCAACCGCCGCAAGTTCTAGAACCGCAAGATCTAATCTAACACCATCACGAAGGGGTGCGCCGTCTTCATGTGTGCTTCTTCGATGATGCGTGAGTAGTCCACCATAGAATTATGGGTCCGTAGGCAGTAGCTAGATGGCGTCCTCTCTCTCTTTTGATTCTCAATATAATAGTCTCTTGGAATTCTCAATACAATAAAATCTTTAAAGAACTTGGCATTCTCATAGGCCTGGGTCAAGTGGATAATGTCAAATAACCTCTTCTCACCAACAAGTTTGAAATCATAATTGAGCTCTTTGATTGCCCAATAAGCTTTATGCTCTAGTTCTACAAGTAAGTAACATTCTTTACCATAAACCATTTTATACGGAGACATACCCATAGAGTTTTCTAATCAGTTCTATAAGCCCATAATGCATAGTCAAGTTTCTTAGATCAATTCTTTCTAGATCTATTAACAGTATTTTGCAAGATCAATTTACTTTCTCTATTGCTTGATTCTACTTGACCACTAGACTAGAGGTGATAAGGAGATGCAATTCTATGATTAACGTCATACTTAGGAAGCAATTTACGGAAGGCTCCATGAATAAGGTGTGAACCACCATCAGTCATTAATATCTAGGGACTCCAAATCTAGGGAAAATAACTTCTTTTAGCATTTTAATAGAGGTGTTATGATCAGCACTACTAGTTGGCATAGCTTCTACCCACTTAGTGACATAATCAACAACAACTAGAATATGAGTATACCCGTTGGATTTGGGAAAAGGTCCCATATAATCAAAACCCCAAACATCAAATGGTTCAATAACAAGAGAGTAATTCATAGACATTTCCTGACGTCTACTAATATTGCCAATTCTTTGACATTCATCACAAGACAATACAAACTTACGAGAATCCTTGAAGATAGTAGGCCAATAAAAACCAGATTGTAATACCTTATGTGCAATTCTATCTCCAGCGTGGTGTCCTCCGTAGGCCTCGGAATGACACTTGTGTAGGATCTATTCATGTTCATGCTCCTTCTTTATAAATGTGTGGATCATCCCAAAAGTAATGTCTTAAATGATAGAAGAACTTTTTCTTTTGTTGGTATATGAAACTAGGCGGTATAAATTTAGCAACAATGTAATTAGCATAATAAGCATACCATGGAGCATTATGTGAAGCATTTATGACAGCTAATTGTTCATCTGGAAAGCTATCATCAATAGGTAGTGGTTCATCAAGAACATTTTCTAACCTAGACAAGTTATCCGCTACGGGGTTATGAGCACCCTTTCTATCAATAATATGCAAATCAAATTCTTGTAGCAGAAGAACCCATCTAATAAGTCTAGGTTTAGCATCTTTATTTTCCATAAGATATTTAATAGCAGCATGATCAGTGCGAACAGTTACTTTGGAATCAACAATATAAGGTCTGAACTTATCACAAGCAAATTCAACTTCCAAAAATTCCTTTTCAGTGGTAGCATAGTTTCTTTGAGCGATGTCTAGAGTTTTACTAGCATAATGGATATCATTTAATTTCTTATCAACTCTTTGTCCTAGAACAGCACCAGTGGCATAATCACTAGCATCACACATAATTTCAAAGGGTAGGTTCCACTAAGGTGGTTGAACAACATGTGTAGAAATCAAGGCATTCCTAAGAATGTCAAATGCTTCTACACAATCATGATCAAAAACGAATGGGACATATTTTTGCAAAATATTAGTGAGAGGCCTAGAAATCTTAGAGAAGTTTTTAATAAACCTCCTATATAAACCAGCATGACCAAGGAAACTTCGTATACCTCTGATATCCGTAGAACACGGCGTTTTTTCAACAGCATCAGACTTTGGCTTTGTCAATTTCAATACCTCTTTTAGATATTTTGTATCCCAAGACAATACCTTCATTCACCATAAAGTGGCACTTCTCCCAATTCAACAAAATTAGTTTCTTCGCATCTCTGCAAAGCTCGATCAAGTTTGCTCCAACAATCATCAAAAGAAGTTCCGTAAACGGAAATATCATCCATGAAAACCTCAACAATCATTTCACAAAAATCAGAGAATATAGCAGTCATACATCTTTGAAAGGTAGCAGGTGCATTACATAAACCAAAAGGCATACTTTTATAAGCAAAGGTACCAAAAGGGCAAGTAAAAGTGATCTTCTGTTGGTCCTCTTTTGACACATGTAATTGAGAGAAGCCAGAATAACCGTCTAGAAAGCAAAAATGTGTGTGTTTGGATAGTCTTTCTAGCATTTGATCCATAAATGGTAGAGGGCAATGATCTTTCCTAGTATCTTTATTTAATTTCCTAAAATCAATTACCATTCTATACCATGTAACAATTCTATGCAGGATCAATTCATTTTTATCATTAGGAACTACGGTAATACCTCCTTTCTTAGGGACACAATGAACGGGACTAACCCATCTACTATTAGCAATAGGATAAATGATACCTGCCTCCATAAGCTTTAATATTTAATTTCTTACCACTTCTTTCATTTTAGGATTTAATCGTCATTGGTGATCAACAACTGGTTTAGCATCGGGCTCCATATTAATTTTATGCTGACATAGAGTGGGACTAATGCCCTTAAGATCATTAAGAGTATATCCAATAGCAGCATGGTGCTTCCTCAGAGTTTTCAATAATCTTTTTTCTTCATTCTCTTAAAGGTTAGCACTAATAATAACAGGATATATCTTCTTTTCATCAAGATAAGCATATTTCAAAGTATCCCGTAATTGTTTAAGCTCAAACACGGGATCACCCTTGGGTGGAGGAGGATCCCCGAGTATTTCAACAGGCAAGTTGTGTTTCAAAATAGGATGTTGATCAAAGAAAATCTTATCTATTTCATTCATATGCATATCGTTTTCATGATCTAGCAGATATTGTTCTAAGGGGTCAGTAGGAGGCACGACAATAGAAGGAAGACCAATAATTTCATCCTTACTAGGCAATTCTTTATCATGGGGTTGTCTACGAAATTTAGAGAAATTAAACTCATGAGACGTATCCTCAAAACTTGGAGTAACAGTTTCCTTCTCACAATATATACTAGCATAAACAGTATTCAAGAAAGGTCTACCAAATATAAAGGGACAAAAATCATCTTGTGGGGAACCAAGGACAAGAAAATCAGTAGCATATTTTATTTTCCCACACAATACTTCAACATCTCTAACAATCCCAACTGGTGTTATAGTATCTCTATTAGCAAGCTTAATTGTAACATCAATTTCCTCTAACTCAGCTAGTGCAATACAATTCATAATTTCTTTATACAAGTTAAAGGGAATTGCACTCACACTGGCACCCACATCACATAAGCCATGATAACGATGATCTCCTATTTTAATAGAAACAACAGCCATGCCAATAATAGGTCTATGTTTATCTTTAGCATTAGGTCTAGTAATTCTAGCAGCTTCATCATAGAATTGAATGACATGCCCATCAATATTGTCAACCAAAAGATCTTTAACCATAGCAATACTAGGCTCAACTTTAATTTGTTCAGGGGTGTAGGTGTTCTAACATAGCTCTTACGAACCACAATTGAAGCTTTAGCATGTTCCTTTATTCTAAAAGGGAAAGGTGGTTTTTCAATATAAGCAGAAGGAATAACAGGATCAACATTATAAGTAATAATTTCTTCTTCAACTTTAATAGGTTCAACTACTTTCACTTCAATGGAATAATGATATTTAAGCCACTTCTCCATAGGGAGATCAACATGAGCAGCAAAAGATTCACAGAAAGAAGCTACTATTTCAGAGTCAAGTCCATATTTAGTGCTAAATTCACGAAAAGCATTGGTGTGTACAAAGGATTTAACACAATCAAAATTAAGGTTTATACATGACTCCTTACCTTTATCGAGTTCCCAATCTTCTGAGTTGCATTTAATTCTTTCCAATAAATCCCATTTGAAGTCAATATCTTTCTTCATAAAGGAACAAGTACAAGAAGTATTGAGCATGGATTGATCATTACGAGAAAGTCGAGCATAAAAATTCTGAATAATAACTTCTCTTGAGAGCTCATGATTAGGGCAAGAATATAACATTGACTTAAGCCTCCCCCAAGCTTGAGCGATTCTTTCTCCTTCACGAGGCCAAAAATTATAGATATAATTCCGATCACGATGTACTAGATGCATAGGATAAAACTTCTGATGAAATTCCATTTTCAATCAGCTCCATGATCCAATATCATCACATAGTATATACCATGTCAATGCCTTATCCTTCAAATATAAAGGAAAGACCTTCTTCTTGATGTGATCCTCGGGCAGACCTGCAAGCTTAAATAATCCACAAACTTGATCCACATAGATTAGATGCAAATCAGGTTGTAGTGTTCCATCTCCTTCATAAGGATTAGCTCGCAGTTTCTCTACCATACCCGAAGGAATTTCATAATAAATATTTTCAGTAGGTTCAGTAGGTTGAGAGGCAACTCTTTTTGCTTCCGGTCAAGGTGAAGATACCCCGAACAAGCCCCTCAAAGGATTATTTTCCATAGTAACAAGTGACAGTAATTTCAGCACACTATATATTTTTTTCCTTGCCAGATGCCACTTACCAAAGGTGCTTCACTCCCCGGCAACGGCGCCAGAAAAGAGTCTTGATGACCCACAAGTATATGGGATCTATCATATTCCTTTCGATAAGTAAGAGTGTCAAACCCAATTAGGAGCACAAGGAAATGACAAGCGGTCTCACTAAGGTATTCTCTGCCAACACTCAAATTATCGGCAACAGATAGTTTTGTGAATAGATAATTTGTAACGAGTAACAAGTAAGAACTGTAGCAAAGGTGGAGAAAGGTAGCCCAATCCTTTTTTTAGCAAAGGACATGCCTGTACAAACTCTTATATAAAGTGAAGTGCTCCCGAGGACACATGGGAATTTCTGTCAAGCTAGTTTTCATCATGCTCATTTATTCATGTTCATTACTTTGATAATATGATATGTGGGTAGACCGGTGCTTGGGTGATGCCCTTACTTGGACAAACCTCCCACTTATGATTAACCTCTCTCGCAAGCATCCGCAACTAGGAAAGAATAATTAAGATAAATCTAACCATAGCATGAAACATATGGATCCAAATCAGCCCCTTACGAAGCAACGCATAAACTAGGGTTTAAGCTTCTGTCACTCTAGCAACCCATCGTCTACTTATTACTTCCCAATGCCTTCCCCTAGGCCATAATAATGGTGAAGTGTTATGTAGTCGACGTTCACATAACACCACTAGAGGAGAGACAACATACATCTCATCAAAATATCGAACGAATACCAAATTCACATGATTACATATAACAAGACTTATCCCATGTCCTCAGGAACAAACATGGCTACTCACAAAGAATGTTCATGTTCATAATAAGAGAAGTATTAATTATCATAAGGGATATGAACATATGATCTTCCACCAAGTAAACCAACTAGCATCAACAACAAGGAGTAATCAACACTACTAGCAACCCACAGGTACCAATCTGAGGTTTGAGACAAAGATCGGATACAAGAGATGAACTAGGGTTTGGAGAGGATATGGTGCTAGTGAAGATGTTGATGGAGATCGACCCCCTCTCGAAGAGAGGATCGTTGGTGATGACAATGGCTTCGATTTCCCCCTCCGGGAGGGAAGTTTCCTTGTGGAATAGCCTTGCAGGAGCTCTAGATTGGTTCTGCCCAAGTTCCACCTCAAGATGGTGGCGCTTCGTCCCGAAAGCTCTCTTCCGATTTTTTTCCAGGTCAAAACCCTTCATCTAGCGGAAGATGGGCGCCAGAGACCTGCCAGGTGGGTCACAAGCTACCTAGGCGCGGCCAGGGGGTGGCCGCACCTGGCAGGCTTGTGACCTCCTGGTGGGCCCCCTCTGGTATTTGTTTCGCCCAATATTTTATATATATTCCAAAAAAATTCTCCATAACTTTTCAGGACTTTTGGAGTTGTACAGAATAGGTCTCTCAGATTTACTTCTTTTCTAGTCTAGAATTCCAGCTGCCGACATTCTCCCTCTTCTGTAAACCTTGTAAAATAGGAGAGAAAAGGCATAAGTATTGTACCAAAATGTGTAATAACAGCCCATAATGCAATAAATATCAATATAAAAGCATGATGCAAAATGGACATATCATCAAGTCGTATGCAACAAGGCACGTCTCGTGGGTCAGGGCTACATGCAAAGCGAAGCAAACGAGAGAAGGAACTTTCATCTCTCAAACCAGGTATACCAAGGAGTTGTTCAACAAGTTCAACATGCAAGAATGAAATGGTATGAATAGTCCTATGCCTACTAGTGGACATGTTGACCTCACGAAGGAGGACAAACTGGTTGATCAAAAGCTTTATCGACCCATGATTGATTCATTGCTATATCTATGTGCCTCCCATCCTGATATCATGCTTAGTGTGTGCATGTGTGCTAGATATCAAGTTGCTACCAAAGAGTGTCATCTAATTAAGGCCGTGAAAATATTTGTGAGATACTCTATACATACACCAAACTTTGCAATTTGGTATCCCAAGGGATCTTCTTTTAACCTCATTGGCTATTCCGACTCGGACTATGCCGGAGACAAGGTTGATAAAAATTCCACCTCGGGTACTTGCCCATTCCTTGCTACATCTCTTGTGTCTTGGTCATCCAAGAAACAAAACTCGGTATCTTTATCTGCCACCGAAGAGGAATACATTGCCGCTAGATCATGTTGTGCGCAATTGCTATGGATGACTCAAACTCTTAAGGATTCTGGAATACATGTGAAACATGTACTATTGTTATGTGACAATGAGAGTTCAATCAAGATTGCTCATAATCTTGTACAACACTCTAGAACTAAGCATATTCAAGTTCGACACCATTTCATTCATGATCATGTTTCCAAAGGAGATATAAATCTCAAACATGTTTGTACTAACAAACAATTGGCCGACATATTTACCAAGCCACTTGATGAGAAAGTGTTATGTCACTTGAGGAGTGAGCTGAACATCATTGATACTTCAAACTTGATCTACACTCACTCGGATGCATGCAAGGGCATGAGCTTGTGAGACCATTCCTTGATATCTTTGACACACAATTTTCTTATATCTTGGAAACCTATGCTCCCTTGTACTGCATCAAACATTTTTGTAGGTACTTGGAAGAACCACACCCCATAATATTTCCATCAACTCATATCATAAGCAATCTTTTTCATAACCAAGTATCTACATCCCCGCCTTGTGATGGAGGAATAAGACAACACAAACCATACTCTTGACAACTAGTTGATAAACAAATTTCATTCTTGTCATTTGGAAATATCTTGTCATTCCTTGAATGACTAACCCATGCAGGTGAAAAGAGAACCAAAACGATCAAGTATAGCTATGAAGTCAAGATTATCTTCATCAATATTAAGAATCCACAACAAGTTCTCCTACATGCTATGTCATCTAAATCATTCAAAGATATGTAATCATATCCTTGAAAATATTTACTCCAAGAAATGAGATAAACCAATTTCAAGTGATATGAAAATATCAATATGATTAAACTACAAATGGAAACCCCATTTTGAGCTTAATGATGAGTATGACCTATGATCAAGTATTATTGCTTGGCTCCAAAGTCAATATACTCTAATATAGGTGACCTAGTCACCCACCATCATCTAGATGGAGTATCTTGTTTGGTTCATATTTTTATTGCAAGTTTTCTTGGAACCACTCAACCTCAATCTAGTTGAAAATTCATTGCAAAAACTCTTGAAAATTCACCGCAGATCGATTTGAAAACACCTTGCAAATTTGCTGGAACTTTTCTAAAAAATTTGGATAAAATTCTTCTGCTGATTTTTATTGTCAAATATGCCCAAGAATACTTTTGCCAAGTTTCTGTTTTGCATGTCGTTCCCTCCAATCCAAGTAACTCGGTATCACCGATACTGCAAATAGGCATCACAACCACACATCGGTTCCAACGATTCACTTTGCCTCGGAGTCGCCGATTTTGTTAACTTTTGTGTTCTTTATCAAAAGGGTAGAAATCTCAATTCTTATAGGATCCCTAAGTCAAATGGGGATAAATCTTAAAATTTCTCAGATAACAAAAGGGGGAGAAATTATTCTTCATGGATCCCTATGTCTCACAAGCTCTCTATGGCCCTTACTCTCAAGGATCCCTTTAACTTATTTTCTATGACCCTCACCCTCTGCACCCTTTTTGGAAATTAATGCCAAAATGGGGAGAAATATCAAAGCTTATGCTTGTTAGGGGGAGAACATATCAAAGCCTATGCTTATATATGAGGGGAGAAGTATTCATAGGGGAGAAAAACATCAAAGCTTACACTTATTAAGGGGGGAGTAGACCAAATTCATTCTTTAAAGAGATAGAGAGGAAATATGATTTAATTATGTTTGTCTACTTATGTTAGACTTGTCTCACCCTACCTACTCCAAATATCTACATGCTAAGATTCAGGGGAAGAGGAAGTGCCACAAATCTATACCTAGGGGAGAAATTTCTTTTCATATGTCTTCCATATCTTGGTCCTCTTGAAGTTCTTTGCATTTTTATGATAGAAATATTCTTGAGTTTTATAACATTGTTTTCTCGAGTATGCTCCTACTATTGAAATGCTCATGAACTCCAAGGTAAGTATATGCACCATATCCTTGTATAAGATGATCTCTTGCTTCTTGCATATATTGTTTTCAAGAGTGGATCTTGAACATGGAGATACTTCATTGGCATACGCTTGATGCATATAGCCAAGATACACATGGCATATCATATCTTTCCTACTACGTATGTGTCCATGCATTCCAAAGCAACTATCCTTTAAACGGATCACACACATTTAGGGGGAGCATATCTTAGTCATCTGTCTCTCAAAAGTCAAAGCCTTCATTTTATCTTTGCATATCTTAATTTGAAGCTTTGATTGTATGTTGTCATCAGTTACCAAGAAGGGGGAGATTGAAAGCACATATGCTCCCTTGGTGGTTTTGATAATTCATGACAACATACATTATCTCTTCGACTAATGGCTCTACCACTAGTAGAAAACAGGCCTTCCGTTTCAACCTTTAGTCCGGTTTTGCTTTGGACTGGGACTAATGTTCCCATTAGTCCCGGTTCCAACGGCTAGGAGCTGTCAGGTGGTATGGACCCCATTAGTCTCGGTTCATTTGGGACATATAGTCCTAGTTTGTATCACAAACCGGGACTAAAGGAGTGTTGGCAGGCTGGTGTCATCCTGGGGCCCCCACGAGCCCTTTTAGTCTCGGTTTGTGATACAAACCGGGACTAGAGATTGACCTTTAGTCCCTGTTTGTATGACCAACCGGGACTAAATCTTTCCCTATATAAACCCTTCGTCCAGCCCGACTCATTTCTCTATTTTCTCCATTCGAACTCCCCTCTTTGTTTCTTCCCCTAGCTCGAGCTCATCCCTCCATTTTTGCCAAGATTTGTCAAGATTTGAGGCACCCCAATCCATCCAAGTGTTCACAAAGGTTAGAAGATGTGTCCTTTCATCTCTTATTGCTAGATCATCTCGTACAATGCTTTATAGGTATAGTGATTTGTGGGTTTTAGTTTGGATGTAATTATGTGATAGTTTTATTGATTTATATGCAATCTGAGCTCAAATTAACTCCTTAGTTTGCATATGTGTAGGTCTGGTTTACTTGGTGTGCCTTCCCGTCCCCGTCATGACCACCGTCGATCGACTGCACCGTCCCGTCGCCGACACCACCTTGGTGAGCCTATTCTTGTGTTCTTATCATTTTTATAAATAAAATCATATTTGTATGATTTAGATAGTTACTTGCATAGTTGTCTTACTTGTATGATTGTTGATATATATTGTGCCATGGTTATGATATCCATGCCCATCGGCCCTCGTCCGGTTTATGATTCACATGTGGTATATTATCTTTTATAACTATTTGTTGCATTTTGTGTTAATGACAATTATGCCCATCAAGTTGACATAGACATTTTATCTAGGAGGTAGTTGAACCGGAAATGCCAACCGACCCTATTGTCGAGAAGTTAAATTTAGTTGAAAAAGAAAATGAGGATTTGAAAGAAAAATTGAAAAGAGTTGAAGAAGAGAAGATGAAATTGGAGTTGTAAGTTGCCGATGCCGTCGATGATCACAACATCAAGATGGATGCAATGCGCTTGAAGATTAGAAAATATGCCATTAACAAAGAGGCTTGGTATCATTATGTTGTTGGATGATTTTTTACCTTAGTTGCAATTTTGATCGCATTTGTTGTTGCATTTAAAATGTTTTAGCTAGATAGTTTTATGTTGTTTTATGAGAATAAGTGTGTATGAACTTGTATTAATTTGGTCTTCTCAGTGTTGTGTAATGAATATGAACCGACAATGGTTGTACGTTGACCGACGCTCTCCCCAGTTCATTAATGGAATGCAGAGTTTTTTGCGAGCGGCTGAGGCAAACAAGTGGGATGGTTTTATGTGTTGTCCATGTGGTGTGTGTAAGAATGATAAGACTTACTCTAGCTCAAAACAGATTCACGTCCACCTATTTACGTCCGGTGTCATGTTCGGCTATAATTGTTGGACCCAAACACGGAGAAACAGGGGTTCTAATGGAATAGAATGAAGAAGAAGATGATGTCAACAACTATCCTGGGTGTCCTGAATATGATGGTTGTACAATGGGGGAAGATAATGAAGAAGAAGAAGAAGCTGCGACATCAGATGAGCCCGCTGATTATCTTGGTCGGGCCATTGCTCATGCAAAGAGAAACTACGAAAATGAAAAGGACAAGTTGAAGTTGCAGCGCATGTTAGAGGATCACAAAAAAGTGTTGTACCCGAAGATGACAACATAAAGCTCGGTACCAAACTCAAATTGCTGCAATGGAAGGCAGAGAATGGTTTAGCTGACAAGGCATTTGAAAAGTTGCTGAAAATAATGAAGAATAAGCTTCCAAAGGACAACGAATTGCCCAACAGTACATATGGAGCAAAGAAGGTTGTCTGCCCTCTAAGATTGGAGGTGTAGAAGATACATGCATGCCCTAATGACTGCATCCTCTACCGCGGTGAGTACGATAATTTGGATGCATGCCCGGTATGCAATGCATTGTGATATAAGAGCGGTCATGATGACCCTGTTGATGATGTTCAGGGCGAGCGCCCTGGGAATAGGATTCCTTCCAAGGTGATGTGGTATGCTCCTATAATACGACGGTTGAAACGTTTGTTCCAAAACAAAGAGCATAACCTTCCTCCTTGGTTGTGCATGAAGCGGAAGTTCATTATGATGCCAGTGCTCATCCAAGGCCCTAACCAACCCAGCAACGACATTCATGTGTACCTAAGGCCATTAGTTGATGAACTTTTGTAGATGTGGACTAAAAAAGGTGTACATGTGTGGGATGAGCACAAACAGCGGGAATTTGACCTGCGAGTGTTGCTCTTTGTAACCATCAAATGATTGGCTTGCTCTTAGTACCCTTTCAGGACAGACAAACAAGGGATACCATGCATGCACGCACTGTTTAGATGATACCCAAAGTATATATTTGGACAAATGCAAGAAGAATGTGTACCCGGGACATCGTCAATTTCTTCTAGCGAAGCATGCCTTAAGAAAGAAAGGCAAACATTTCAAAGGTGAGGCAGATCACCGGAATAAGCCCGTCCTCCGTACTGGTGCTGACATACTTGATATGGTCAAGGATTTACAAGTAATATTTGGAAAGGGTCTTGGCAGACAATCTGTTCCGATTGACGCTAAGGGACGTGCACCTATGTGGAAGAAGAAATATATATTTTGGCAGCTAGAATATTGGAAAGTCCTAGAGGTCTGCTCTGCAATCTACGTGATGCACGTGATGAAGAATCTTTGCGTGAACCTGCTAGGATTACTGGGCGTGTATGGGAATACAAAAGATACACCGAAGGCATGGCAGGACCAGCAACGTGTGCACGAAAACGATGGCATGCATGCAAAGCAGTATGAAGATCCGGCTAGCTACGCTCTTACGAAAGCAGAGAAGGAAATCTTCTTTGAATGTTTGCTCAGTATGAAGGACCCATCTGGCTTCTCGTCGAATATAAAGGGAATAATAAATATGGCAGAGAAAAAATTCCAGAACCTAAAGCCTCATGACTGCCACGTGATCATGACACAATTGTTTCCAGTTGCGTTGAGGGGGCTACTACCAGAAAATGTTCGATTAGACATTGTGAAGCTATGTTCATTCCTCAATGCAATTTCTCAAAAGGTAATTGATCCGTAAATCCTACCAAGCTTACAGAATGATTTGGTCCAATGTCTTGTCAGTTTCGAGTTGGTGTTCCCACCATCCTTCTTTAATATTATGATGCACGTCCTAGTTCACCTAGTCAAAGAGATTGCCATTTTGGGTCATGTATTTCTACACGATATGTTCCCCTTTGAGAGGTTCATGGGAGTCTTAAAGAAATATATTCATAACCATGCTAGGCCAGAAGGAAGCATCTCCAAGGGACATGAAACAGAGGAGGTTATTGAGTTTTGTGTTGACTTTATTCCTGACATTAAGCTGATTGGTGTTCCTCAATCCCGGCATCAGGGGAGACTGCATGGAAAAGGCACTCTTGGACCAAAATCAATAATATGTACGGACGAGCATTCGTGGGCGCAAGCACACTATACAGTTCTACAAACTTCTACCTTGGTCACCCCATATATCGAGGAACACATGGATATTATAAGCTCGAAGAACCCGGAGAAGTCTGACCCCTGGACTCAACGTACACATATTGAGGATTTGGCGGTTGGTTGCAAACACATCTCGTGAGTGATGACAATGTTGAAGATGACTTGTACTTGTTAGCCAAGAGACCATCTTCGACTATGTTGACTTTCCAAGGGTACGAGATAAATGGGAATACATTTTACACGATCGCCCAAGATAAAAAGAGCACCAACCAAAACAGTGGTGTCCTCTTTGACGATGCGGCAAACAGCAAGGAGAAGGACACATATTATGGTTACATAGAAGAGATATGGGAACTTGACTATGGAGGTGATTTGAAGGTCCCGTTGTTCCGGTGCAAATGGGTCAATCTGATTGAAGGAGGGGTAATGGTAGACCAGCGGTACGGAATGACAATAGTGGATCTCAACAATCTTGGGCACATAGACGAACCATTCGTTCTAGCCAATGATGTGGTGCAAGTTTTCTATGTGAAGGACATGTCTACCAAACCGAGAAAAAAGGAAAGATAAGAAAGCGGATACATCATACGATGAGCCAAAGCGCCACATAGTGCTTTCTGGGAGAAGAAACATCATGGGAGTGGAGGAGAAGACAGACATGTCAAGAGATTATGAAAAGTTTAATGAAATTCCTCCCTTCGCAGTGAAGAATTACCCAAGCATCATGTTAAATGATGAAGATTTTCCATGGTTACGGCGCAATAATCAAGGGACACGTGCAAAGAAAAAGTTTTATACCCCAAGATCCCACTCTGGGATGTGACTCGCTACACCGTCATCATTTTTCTTCTCTAGTGAGTAGCTGGGATGGTTCAGTTTGTACACGAAGTGCATACAGTTTTTTTTGTAACCCTCTCAACAATTTACCACTTGCTATGTGGGTGAAATTATGATACCATGCAAGGTTTCAACATTTTTAGAGTTCATTTGTGGTGCTTTTTAATTTCAGGGTCATTTTTCTCAAAACAATTCATTAAATGGATGAAACATAGCAAATGAAATTAGATAGGGTTGAAATTTTAGAATGTGGATTCTAATGGTTCATATTCAATGCACAAAAAGTCTGGAGTTGAAATAAGTTTAAAAAAATTGAAATCCTTTTGTAATAGATGAGTTTTCGTTTGAAACCCCGATACTTCAAAGGAGATTGTCCATTTTGTACATGAAGTGCACCCAGTTTTTGCCGTAATGCTCTCAACTTGTTAGCACATGCCATGTGGGTGAAATGATGATACTGTGCCAAGTTTCAACCATTTCGGAGTTCATTTGTGGTCCTTTTTAATTTCAGGGTCATTTAGCTCAAAACAAATCATTAAATGCATGAAAAATAGCAAATGGAGTTAGATAGGGTTGAAATTTTAGTATGTGGTTTATAATGGTTCGTATTGAATCCACAAAAAGTCTGGAGTTGAAATAAGATTAAAAAATAGAAATCCTTTTGTAACAGACGAGTTTTCGTTCAAACCCCGATACTTCGAAGCAGATTGTCCATTTTGTATACGAAGTGCATCCAGTTTTTGCCGTAACCCTCTCAACTTTTTAGCACATGCTATGTGGGTGAAATGATGATACCATGCCAAGTTTCAACCATTTCAGAGTTTAGTAATAGTGATTTTGATTAAAACAAATGAAGGTATATAAAACTAAACGAGTTAAACAAAATCTGGTTTTGATTAAAGCACCTATTCAAATTATCCTAAAAATTTCACAACTTTAGCATAATGATAAAACATAATAATATTAAACAACAGGAAAAACAATCACTCAAATAACTATTTTTTACACTAAAGTTATTCACAAATTACTGTTTCACACAAATTTCAAATGAATTCAAATTTAAACTTTTCAATTTGAAAACTACAGGCACTAACAGAAAGTTTGTAATTGTTTTGACCTAAAGCAAAAAAGATTCATTAAAAACTATAAATATTCCAACAATTATTCCAAATATAAAAACCGAAAATAGAAAAACAAAACAAAACAAAAAAGAGAAAATACAGTTGTAGTCCCGGTTGGTGCTACCAACCGGGACTAAGGTCCCTTCCCGCGCGGAATTTGGGCCGCCGAAAAGATGCACTCGGAATTTGGGCCTTTAGTCCCAGTTGGTGAGACTAATGGTTCTTTAGTCCCAGTTGGAGCCACGACCTGGGACTAAAGAGTCCCTCTATAAATGCAGGACTTTGTCGTTTCTCCGCCAACCTCTCCCATTCTGCCCCCCGACGCTGCCCCTGCCCCGATGCCGCCAGGCTGCTAGAGCTCGCCGTCACCTCGACCTCGTCGTTGCCTCGACCTCCCCATCGCCTCGACCTCGCCGTCGAGCCCGCTATCGCCTCGACCTCGCCGCCAAGACTGTTGTGAGCCCCTCTCCTCCTAAAGCCCCCCTCCCCGTCCGCCATTGCCGCCATGGCCGCCCCTCCCCGAGCCCATCCCTCACCTAGCCACCACCGGAGATGCCCGAGATCTGCCGCCCCATCCATCTCCGGCATAGGAGCCTCGCCGCCCTGTCCATATCCGACGTAGGAGCCCCTCCGGTGCCGCAAACACACACACACACACACATTGTTTAAAAACGTGCAAATATTTTCTAATTGTTAGAACATCTTTTTAGTGT
This sequence comes from Hordeum marinum, assembly GCA_022496015.1. Taxonomy (NCBI): domain Eukaryota; kingdom Viridiplantae; phylum Streptophyta; class Magnoliopsida; order Poales; family Poaceae; genus Hordeum; species Hordeum marinum. The sequence goes on along the minus strand of CM039675.1, from coordinate 459,764,882 downwards.
TATGAAAAAAAATTGGTTCGTATGCAACATTTTTTCATCAAACAATGTGTTAAGAAAATTATAGTAGATGGATAAATAGATTGATATTGTTAGATGATTTTGTTTATGATGCTTTTAGGTTTTAGTTGTTTTATGTTTTAGTTAATTAGGAGTCCTAGGAAAAATTAGTATGTGTATGTTAGATTAGAGAAAAATTCTTGGGTTTTGAAAAAATTAGTGATTAAACGATAAGAAAATGTTCTCATAAGAATTTGTCTCGATGTCGACGATGTCTGGCCTGCATCCTCATCGTCGTCGAGTCGGCGTCGACATCCTTGATAGGCGCAATGTCCAGGACTAGGCTCCGCCGGGCTGGCACTGGGAGGTGCTACCTTCTCGGGCTCGGAGCTTGGTGAGGAATCCTGGTCTCGCCGTCGACCCAGAGCTTCTTTGGTGGCGGTCACATGGGCCCTTTTGATGCAGAGGGAGCGGGGCCCCACGGAGGTGGTACGTCGCCATGTCAGGGAGGAGGACGAGCACGTCTGTTGCTACATGGTGGCATTGGACGCTAGGTTTAACAATACCTAGCTGATTCTTCAGGTATCTCGCCCGAGTCATGATCCCGTGATGGTTCCTTATCTTTGGGTGTCCACCACCCACGGCTCGGGAACCACTAGTGACTTAGATTATTCGATAGTATTCGCTCTGTATTAGTGATCTTATATGATAATGTTCGAGTTGTATTAGTTAATATTTGATGATGTATTAACTGGATTATTCGATATGATGTATTAGTGATATTATATTCGAGTTCATTATAAATGTATTAGTGATATATTATCAGTATAATGCATGTGTGACTTTTGGTCTGTCGTTGCTCCTTGTGTGACTTTCATGTGTGTTCTTGATGGAGGAATCCCGACTGTTGTCATTGGGGGAGCCTCCTCTTCTTCTCTTCCTTGTGATATTCTCGTCGGTATAATGTGCAAGAAGAGAAGAGGCGGGGCGTCCATCACCGACGGTCAAACTATTACTGTGAGAGAGTGTCCACCAACATATATACACCACCATATCAGTGTAAGAGAGTGCGCGCCAACACACCATGAGATATGAGAGTTATTTAAGGAAAGCCTCGACGGATCGAAAGTCACACACGCATTAGGATCCGAGCATGCCATAATTCTTGAATCATGAACACAGGAAATGTCGTCGTCATCAGACGACGATAGGGTCCAAGCGTGTGAAGATAAGGGTCTTTGCGACCAGCCTGGGCTACGAGATGGAAGGTTCTTCACCATGAAGCTTCATGAGGACTTTGATATTTCTACAGTACGCAATGATGACAACTGTTTTTTCGTAATTAAGCATGACTTCTGTTTCTTTCCTTCAATGCGTAATTTATGTTTTATACAATTCGACTAGTTCATACCCTGTCATGCAAGACGGTATTTCTTGGAGAGGCCTGGTTTCAAAGAGCACGAGTGTTTCGAGATAAGGACAGCCAACCTGAGGACTAAACATGGTCACGCATTTCTGGTGAAAGTAATGGATGCACTTAATAACACAGAATTAGGGTGCTCAAATTAGGAAGGTATTTTCAAGGCATATGGATTTTAGGAGGATATGGAAATAACCTTCGATCTTCATCATGAAGATCATATTGAAGGTAACATCGACATTTGGGTGGATGTCGACATGCTTCCTGTTTTACCTCCATGTGAGTTTGTCAACCATGCATATTTGCCAAGTAATTTACATTCTATATGCAAAAATATTTGGTGTTCATCCAAACTAAATTTGTTAATTTATAATTTATAGCTTATTTCATTTCTTCGAGTGAAACACAGAACATAATCGACACGACACACTACACTTATGGATCACATCTAACTTGGGAGGAGAAGGATGATCTTATCAACTTTGTTATAGGTGTCCTAGTTGGTAGGGAGATCTTCCCGTACAATTTGGGAACTAGCCCAAATTATACATTGTATAGGACACTAGTGCATAGGTCGAGGGCGGATGACATTCGCCAAAATATCTTGGTAAGAGTTGCTAATTAAGTACACTAGTAATGTTGCGTAAATGGTATTGACTACATTGCTAACTAGGCTACTATTATGTTCTTCAACAGAAACTGCCAAATGAAGTTGTGCCTCCATTGATGCAACCCGAAGGTAATATAACAACTAAAAGCCCCTTCCAGCCCGAGTTCTCTTTTGCATACTCGACTGAGCGCAAACCACCAAGATGGCTCCAAATTGAAGCATGGGGACAAATAAAGAAGGATCGTAAGCCACAAGTTGGAGACTATTGGATATCTTTGCTTCATCATGGAGACATGGGTGTTATTCTGTTTTATGTCATTTTACCTAGGAGGGAGGACTAGGTCCTATGAGAGAGAAGTTTTTCTCGTTTATATTAACTTGCATGATCGATTAGGATGATTATGTTGGGAGACGTAGTAGTAAATCAAAGTTTTCCTACGTGTCACCAAGATCTATCTATGGAGAAACCAGCAACGAGTCGGGAGAGATTGCATCTTCATACCTTTGAAGATCGCTAAGCGGAAGCGTTACAAGAACGCGGTTGATGGAGTCGTACTCGCAGCGATTCAGATCGCGGTGGATTCCGATCTAAGCGCCGAACAACGGCACCTCCGCGTTCAACACACGTACAGCCCGGTGATGTCTCCCGCACCTTGATCTAGCAAGGAGGAGGGAGAGGTTGAGGGAGAGCTCCGGCAGCACGACGGCGTGGTGACGGTGGAGCTACGTGAACTCCGGCAGGGCTTCGCCAAGCGCTACGGAGAACGAGGAAGAGGAAGGGTAGGTCTGCACCGAGAGAGAAAGAAGTTGTCTCTAAAAACAGCCCAAACCCTTGCATATATAGGAGGAGGGAGAGGGAGGGCTTCCTTGGCCCCTCCTCCAAAGAGGAGAGGTTCGGCCGACCCTAGGGAGGAGTCCACCTCCCACAAGGGAGGTGGATCTCTTCCTTTTGAATCCTTTTCAGCCCTATCTCTTATCTCCAGCCGCATGGGCCTTTCTAGAAGGTCTTGGTCAGCCCAAAAAGGGCTGGCACACTTCCTAAAAGGGCCCACGAAATCCTATGGTCGTCACACCCTCCTGGGGGTCCTCCGGCACCCTCCCGGCACTCCCGGTACAATACCGATGAGCCCGAAAACTTTCCGGTGACTAAAACTGGACTTCCTATATATCAATCTTTACCTCCGGACCATTTCGGAGCTCCTCGTGACGTCCGGGATCTCATCCGGGACTCCGAACAACTTTCCGTAATCACGTATACCATTTCCCTATAACCCTAGCGTCATCGAACTTTAAGTGTGTAGACCCTACAGGTTTGGGAGACACGTGGACATGACCGAGACACTTCTCCGGCCAATAACCAACAGCGGGATCTGGATACCCATGTTGGCTCCCACATGCTCCACGATGATCTCATCGGATGAACCACAATGTCGGGGATTCAATCAATCCCGTATACAATTCCCTTTGTCTATCGGTATGATACTTGCCCGAGATTCGATCGTCGGTATCTCTATACCTTGTTCAATCTCGTTACCGGCAAGTCTGTTTACTCGTTCCGTAATACATCATCCCGTGACTAACTCCTTGGTCACATTGAGCTCATTATGATGATGTCTTACCGAGTGGGCCCAGAGATACCTCTCCGTCACACGGAGTGACAAATCCCAGTCTCGATTTGTGCCAACCCAACAGACACTTTCGGAGATACCCGTAGTGCACCTTTATAGCCACCCAGTTATGTTGTGACGTTTGGCACACCCAAAGCATTCCTACAGTATCCGGGAGTTGCACAATCTCATGGTCTAAGGAAACGATACTTGACATTGAAAAGCTTTAGCAAACGAACTACACGATCTAGTGCTATGCTTAGGATTGGGTCTTGTCCATCACATCATTATCCTAATGATGTGATCCCGTTATCAACGACATCCAATGTCCATGGTCATGAAACCGTGACCATCTATTGATCAACGAGCTAGTCAACTAGAGGCTCACTAGGGACATGTTGTGGTCTATGTATTCACACATGTATTATGGTTTCCGGTTAACACAATTATATTATGAACAATAGACAATTATCATGAACAAGGAAATACAATAATAACCATTTTATTATTGCCTCTAGGGCATATTTCCAACAGTCTCCCACTTGCACTAGAGTCAATAATCTAGTTACATTGTGATGAATCGTACACCCATAGCATTCTAGTGTTGATCATGTTTTGCTCGTGAGAGAGGTTTAGTCAATGGATCTGCGACATTCAGATCCGTATGCACTTTACAAATATCTATATCTCCGTCCTGAATGTAATCACGGATGGAGTTGAAGCGGCGCTTGATGTGTCTTGTCTTCTTGTGAAACCTGGGCTCCTTCGCAAGGGCAATAGCTCCAGTGTTGTCACAGAATAGAGTCATCGGGCCCGACGCACTTGGAATTACTCCTAGGTCGGTGATGAACTCCTTCATCCAGACTCCTTCCTTTGCTGCTTCCGAAGCAGCTATGTACTCCGCTTCACATGTAGATGCCACCACGATGCTTTGCTTGCTGCTGCACCAGCTGACTGCCCCTCCGTTCAAAATATACACGTATCCAGTTTGCAACTTGGAGTCGTCCGGATCTGTGTCGAAGCTAGCATCGACATAACCCTTTACGACAAGCTCTTCGGCACCTCCATATACGAGAAACATGTCCTTTGTCCTTTTCAGGTACTTCAGGATGTTCTTGACCGCTGTCCAATGTTCCGCTCCGGGATCACTTTGGTACCTCCCTACCAAACTTATGGCAAGGTTCACATCAGGTCTGGTACACAACATGGCATACATAATAGAGCCTATGGCTGAAGTATAGGGGATGACACTCATCTCTTCTTTATCCTTTGCCGTGGTCGGGCATTGAGTCGTACTCAATCTCACACCTTGTAACACAGGCAAGAACCCCTTCTTGGACTGATCCATATTGAACTTCTTCAATATATTTTCAAGGTATGTGCTTTGTGAAAGACCTATGAGGCGTCTCAATATATCTCTATAGATCTTAATACCTAATATGTAAGCAGCTTCTCCAAGGTCCTTCATTGAAAAACACTTATTCAAGTAGGCCTTTACACTTTCCAAGAGTTCTATATCATTTCCCATTATCAGTATGTCATCCACATATAATACGAGAAATGCTACAGAGCTCCCACTCACTTTCTTGTAAATACAGGGTTCTCCATAAACCTGTACAAACCCAAACGCTTTAATCACTTCATTAAAGTGAATGTTCCAACTCTGAGATGCTTGCACCAGCCCATAGATGGAGCTCTGGAGCTTGCATACCTTGTTAGCATCTTTAGGATCGACAAAACCTTCTGGCTGCATCATATACAGTTCTTCCTTGAGGAAGCCATTAAGGAATGCCATTTTGACGTCCATTTGCCAGATCTCATAATCATAAAATGCGGCAATTGCTAACATGATTCGGATAGACTTCAGCATCGCTACGGGTGAGAAAGTCTCATCGTAGTCAACTCCTTGAACTTGTCAATAACCCTTAGACAAGCCAAGCCTTATAGATGGTCACATTACCATTCGCGTCATTCTTCTTCTTAATGATCCATTTATTTTCAATGGCTCGCTTATCATCAGGCAAGTCCACCAAAGTCCATACTTTGTTCTCATACATGGATCATATCTCGGATTTCATGACTTCAAGCCATTTGTTGGAATCCGGGCCCGCCATCGCTTCTTCATAGTTCGAAGGTTCACCGTTGTCTAACAACATGATCTCTAGGACAGGGTTGCCGTACCACTCTGGTGCGGAACATGTCCTAGTAGACCTTCGACATTCAATAGTAACTTGATCTGAAGTTTCATGATCATCATCATTAACTTCCTCTCGAGACGGTGTAGGCTCCACAGAAACAACTTCCTGTGCTACGCTACTCCCTGGTTCGAGTGGAGGTACAATTACCTCATCAAGTTCTATTTTCCTCCCACTTACTTCTTTCGAGAGAAACTCTTTCTCGAGAAAGGATCCATTCTTGGCAACAAAGACTTTGCCCTCGGATCATAGGTAGAAGGTATACCCAATAGTCTCTTTGGGATATCCTATGAAGACGCACTTTTCCGCTTTGGGTTCGAGCTTCTCAGGTTGAAGTTTCTTCACATAAGCATCGCATCCCCAAACTTTTAGAAACGACAGCTTAGGTTTCTTTCCAAACCATAATTCATACAGTGTCGTCTCAACGGATTTGACGGTGCCCTATTTAAAGTGAATGCGGCAGTCTCTAATGCATATCCCCAAAAAGATAGCGGTAAGTCGGTAAGAGACATCATAGATCGTACCATATCTAATAGAGTGCAATTACGATGTTCAGACACACCATTTCGTTGAGGTGTGCCAGGCGGCGTGAGTTGTGAAACAATTCCACATTTCCTTAGGTGCGTGCCAAACTCGTGACTTAAATATTCTCCGCCATGATCAGATCGTAGGCACTTTATTTTCCTGTCACGTTAATTCTCTACCTCACTCTGAAATTCCTTGAACCTTTCAAAAGTTTCAGAATTATGTTTCATTAAGTAGACATACCCATATCTACTCAAGTCATCGGTGAGGGTGAGAACATAACGGTAGCCACCACGAGCCTCGACACTCATTGGACCGCATACATCAGTATGTATTATTTCCAACAAGTCAGTTGCTCGCTCCATTGTTCCGGAGAACGGAGTCTTGGTCATCTTGCCCATGAGGCATGGTTCGCACGTCTCAAATGATTCGAAATCAAGAGACTCCAAAAGTCCATCAGTATGGAGCTTCTTCATGCGTTTGACACCAATATGACCAAGGCGGCAGTGCCACATGTAAGTGGGACTATCGTTATCAACCTTACACTTTTTGGTACTCACACTATGGACATGTGTAACATCACGTTCGAGATTTATCAAAAATAAACCATTGACCAGCGGGGCATGACCATAAAAAGTTTCTCTCATATAAATAGAACAACCATTATTCTCAGATTTAAATGAGTAGCCATCTTGCATCAAGCGAGATCCAGATACAATGTTCATGCTCAAAGCTGGTACTAAATAACAATTATTAAGTTTTAACACTAATCCCGAAGGTAGATGTAGATGTAGCGTGCCGATGGCGATTACATCGACCTTGGAACCATTCCCGACGCGCATCGTCACCTCGTCCTTTCCCAGCCTCCGCTTATTCCGCAGCTCCTGCTTGGAGTTACAAATGTGAGCAACTGCACCGGTATCAAATACCCAGGAGCTACTACGAGCGCTGGTTAGGTACACATCAATAACAAGTATATCACATATACCTTTAATGTTGCCGTCCTTCTTATCCGCTAAGTACTTGGGGCAGTTCCGCTTCCAGTGACCGGTACCCTTGCAATAAAAACACTCAGTCTCAGGCTTGGGTCCATTCTTGTTCTTCTTCTTCCCGGCAACTTGCTTACCGGGCGCAGCAACAGCTTTGTCGTCCTTCTTGAAGTTCTTCTTACCCTTGCCTTTCTTGAAACTAGTGGTCTTATTCACCATCAACACTTGATTCTCCTTTTTGATCTCGACCTCTGCTGATTTCAGCATCGAGTACAACTCAGGAATGGACTTCTCCATCCCTTGCATGTTGTAGTTCATCACAAAGCTCTTGTAGCTAGGTGGAAGCGACTGAAGGATTCTATCAATGACCGAGTCATCCGGCAGATTAACTCCCAGCTGAGTCAAGCGGTTGTGTAGCCCAGACATCTTGAGGATGTGCTCACTGACAGAACTATTCTCCTCCATCTTACAGCTGAAGAACTTGTCGAAGACGTCATATCTATCGCCCCGGGCATGAGCTTGGAAAACCAGTTTTAGCTCTTGGAACATCCCATATGCTCCGTGTTGCTCAAAACGCTTTTGGAGCCCTGGTTCTAAACTGTAAAGCATGCCGCACTAAACAAGGGAGTAATCATCGCAGCGAGAATGCCAAGCGTTTGCAACGTCTTGCTCTGCTGGGAGAAGGGGTGGGTCATCTAGTGGTGCATCAAGGACATACAATTTCTTGGAAGCTATGACGATGATCCCCAAGCCACGGACCCAGTCCGCATAGTTGCTTCCATCATCTTTCAGCTTGGTTTTCTCTAGGAACGCGTTGAAATTAAGGGTGACATTCGCGTTGGCCATTGGATCTACAATATAGATTGTAAAGATAATTTTAGACTAAGTTCATGATAATTAAGTTCACATAATCAAATTATTTAATGAACTCCCACTTAGATAGACATCTCTCTGGTCATCCAAGTGACACATGATCCATGTCAACTAGCCCGTGTCCGATCATCACGTGAGACGGACTAGTCATCCATGGTGAACATCTCCATGTTGATCGTATCTTCCATACGACTCATGTTTGACCTTTCGGTCTTCCGTGTTCCGAGGCCATGTATGTACATGCTAGGCTCGTCAAGTCAACCTAAGTGTTTCGCGTGTGTAAATCTGGCTTACACCTGTTGTATGCGAACGTTAGAACCTATCACACCCGATCATCACATGGTGCTTCAGAACAACGATCCTTAGCAACGGTGCACAGTTAGGGTGAACACTTTTCTTGAAATTTTAGTGAGAGATCATCTTATTTGATGTAAACATGATAAACATCACATGCAATCAATATAGTGACATGATATGGCCATTATCATCTTGCTCCTTTGATTTCCATCTTCGGGGCACCATGATCATCACTGTCACCGGCACGACACCATGATCTCCATCATCATGATCTCCATCACTGTGTCTTCATGAAGTTGTCTCGCCAACTATTACTTCTACTAATATGGCTAACGTTTAGCAATAAAGTAAAGTAATTACATGGCATTTATGATTCACACGCAGGTCATACAATAAAATAAGACAACTCCTATGGATCCTGCCGGTTGTCATACTCATCGACATGCAAGTCGTGAATCCTATTACAAGAACATGATCAATCTCATACATCACAATGCATCACATCACATCCTTTGGCCATATCACATCACAAGGCATATGCTGTAAAAACAAGTTAGACATCCTCTAATTTGTAGTTGCAAGTTTTTACGTGGCTGCTATAGGTTACTAGCAAGAACGTTTCTTACCTACATCAAAACCACAACGTGATATGCCAATTGCTATTTACCCTTCATAAGGACCCTTTTCATCGAATCCAATCCGACTAAGGTGGGAGAGACAGACACCCGCTAGCCACCTTATGCAACAAGTGCATGTCAGGCGGTGGAACCAGTCTCACGTAAGCGTACGTGTCAAGTCGGCCCAGGCCGCTTCATCCCACAATACCGCCGAATCAAGATAAGACTAGTAGTGGTAAGCAAATTAACCAAATCGACGCCCACAACTGCTTTGTGTTCTACTCGTGCATAGATTCTACGCATAGACCTAGCTCATGATGCCACTATTGGGAGACGTAGTAGTAAATCAAAATTTTCCTCGTGTCACCAAGATCTATCTATGGAGAAACCAGCAATGAGTGGGGAGAGATTGCATCTTCATACCTTTGAAGATCACTAAGCGGAAGCGTTACAAGAACGCGGTTGATGGAGTCGTACTCGCAGCGATTCAGATCGTCGTGGATTCCAATCTAAGTGCCAAACAACGGCACCTCCGCGTTCAACACACGTACAACCCAGTGACGTCTCCTGCACCTTGATCCAGCAAGGAGGAGGGAGAGGTTGAGGGAGAGCTCCGGAAGCACGACGGCGTGGTGACGGTGGAGCTACGTGAACTCCGGCAGGGCTTCGCCAAGCGCTACGGAGAACGAGGAAGAGGAAGGGTAGGTCTGCACCGAGAGAGAAAGAAGTCGTCTCTCAAAACAGCCCAAACCCTTGCATATATATAGGAGGAGGGAGAGGGAGGGCTGCCTTGGCCCCTCCTCCAAAGAGGAGAGGTTCGGCCGACCCTAGGGAGGAGTCCACCTCCCACAAGGGAGGTGGATCTCTTCCTTTTGAATCCTTTTCAGCCCTATCTCTTATCTCCAGCCGCATGGGCCTTTCTAGAAGGTCTTGGCCAGCCCAAAAAGGGTTGGCACACTTCCTCTAAGGGCCCACGAAATCCTATGGTCGTCACACCCCTCCCGGGGGTCCTCCGGCACCCTCCCGGCACTCCCGGTACAATACCGATGAGCCCGAAAACTTTCCGGTGACAAAAATTGGACTTCCTATATATCAATCTTTACCTCCGGACCATTCCGGAGCTCCTCGTGACATCCGTGATCTCATCCGGGACTCCGAACAACTTTTAGTAATCACGTATACCATTTCCTTATAACCCTAGCATCATCGAACTTTAAGTGTGTAGACCCTACGGGTTCGGGAGACACGTGGACATGACCGAGACACTTCTACGGCCAATAACCAACAGCGGGATCTGGATACCCATGTTAGCTCCCACATGCTCCACGATGATCTCATCGGATGAACCACGATGTCGGGGATTCAATCAATCCCGTATACAATTCCCTTTGTCTATCGGTATGATACTTGCCCGAGATTCGATCGTCGGTATCTCTATACCTTGTTCAATCTCGTTACCGGCAAGTCTCTTTACTCGTTTTGTAATACATCATCCCGTGAATAACTCCTTGGTCACATTGATCTCATTATGATGATGCCTTACCGAGTGGGCCCAGAGATACCTCTTCATCACACGGAGTGACAAATCCCAGTCTCAATTCGTGCCAACCCAACAGACACTTTCGAAGATACCCGTAGTGCACCTTTATAGCCACCCAGTTATGTTGTGACGTTTGGCACACCCAAAGCATTCCTACGGCATCCGGGAGTTGCACAATCTCATGGTCTAAGGAAACGATACTTGACATTGAAAAGCTTTAGCAAACGAACTACACGATCTAGTGCTATGCTTAGGATTGGGTCTTGTCCATCACATCATTCTCCTAATGATGTGATCCCGTTATCAATGACATCCAATGTCCATGGTCATGAAACCATGACCATCTATTGATCAACGAGCTAGTCAACTAGAGGCTCACTAGGGACATGTTGTGGTCTATGTATTCACACATGTATTATGGTTTCCGGTTAACACAATTATAGCATGAACAATAGACAATTATCATGAACAAGGAAATACAATAATAACCATTTTATTATTGCCTCTAGGGCATATTTCCAACAGATTAGTAGTATGATCTTTTTTGTTTTATGAGATTTTAACTTGGTATGATTAAGATGATGATGATGAGTAGTTAGATGAGTAAGATGATGATGAGTTATATGACATATATTTGATTAAAGTGGATGGATGCAAGTGATCATGTTGAATTAAAGGAAAAAATTAAATGGAAAACACAAAAGGAAAAGGAAAAATAAACAATGAAACCTTAACCGCTTAACCTTTAGTCTCGGTTGGTGTTACCAACCGGGACCAAAGGTCCCCATGCACTGGCGCACTCTGGCGCCCATGTGGCCATGGTTTAGTCCCGGTTCGCAGCCAACCGGGACTAAAGCCTTAGACCCTTTAGTATCTATACTTTAATCCCGGTTAGGGAACCGGGACTAAAGTCCCTTCTCAACCGGGACTAATGGCATGTTTTCTACTAGTGTACCTAGTTTATTTCAGGTTTTGTCCATAGAGAGGATTGGCTAAGGATTGTGAGGAGAATTCCCGAGAAGAAGAAGAAGAAGAAGAAGAAGAAGAAGAAGAAGGGGAGGAATAGGATTGGCCAAGATCCAAGCTTCAAGATACAAGACTCTACATTTTACATTTTGTGAGAAATCATCTTTGAGTTCATAGGAAAGCCAATACTATTAAAAAGGGATGAGGAATTATGATGATCTGGTTGCTCAAGTGCTTAGAGGTTAGCCATCAAAAATACTCACCCATTCTCCCACAAAAATTTTCTGTCCAAATCCTAAAGTCAAAAATCGGTGCCACCAACAATTCTCATTCGGTCCTATTGAGTTTTGACTTAGACAGAACCCATGCCAAACCCTAGCTTCTCAGTGACACCACCAACTTTCACTTTTGGTGAAACCGAAAACAGTGACCAAACTTTTGTTGTCCCATTTCTAGAAATCATATTTTACGATTTTTAGGAATCAGTGACATCAAGATTTGGAAACTGCCTAGGTTAGCCAATTCGGTCCCACCGAGATTTATATATCGGTCTCACCGAAACGCCAAAAGTTGCCACATTTTGCACTAGTCGGTGCAACCGAGTTTTCACTTCGGTTTCACCGAGTTGGGAAATAATGTTGTAACGGTTGGATTTTTGGAGATGCCTATATATACCCCTCCGCCACCTCTCACTCGTAGAGGAAGCACTCAGAACATACAAACACTTGTCCCATCCAAATTTCAGACAGAGAGAGACACCTACTCATGTGTTGAGATCAAGATCATCCACTCCAACCATATGGATCTTGATTTCTAGCCTCCCCAAGTGGATTTCCACCCAATCAATCTCTTCTACCCAAGACAAATCTGTGAGAGAGTAATTGAGTGTTGAGGAGACTATCTTTTGAAGCACAAGAGCAAGGAGTTCATCATACTTACCACATCTATTACCTTTTGGAGGGTGGTGCCTTCTAGATTGGATAGGTGTTGCTTGGGAGCCTCCTACTTCGTGTTGTGGAGTTTAACCACAAAGTTTGTGAGGGCAAGGAGATCACCTACTTCATGAAGATCTACCCCTAGTAAGGCTAGTCCTTCATGGACGAAGGCCATGAGGTCATAGACAAGGTTGCTTCTCCACGGACCCCTTGTGGGTGGATCCCTTCGTGGACTCTCGTGGCCGCTACCTGATACGTCTCCAATGTATCTATAATTTTTTATTGTTCCATGCTAATATATTATCATTCTAGGATACTTTTTGGGTATTTATTTACCAATTTATAATATCTATGAGCACTAACTTATTCACCCATTGCCTAGTGTGAGTTGTTGTTTTCCACATGTTTTTGACTTTTCTGGTTTACAGTACCAGACGAAGTACAATTGCCACGAAACTTTTCGATGATTTTTTTGAAACAAAATAAGACTTGGAAGCTTCGGGGGGAGGCCGGAGGAGCCACGAGAGGGGCCCACAAGCCAACAGGGTGCGCCACCAGGGGGAGCCCTGATGGCTTGTGCCCCCCTCGGGTGCCTCCCGATACCCCTCTCTGGTCTATAAATTCACAATTACCCTAAAAATCCAGAAGCGCTCCCAAAACACTTTTTACACCGTCACAAGTCTATGTTCCAACGCGAGTCCATATACACCTTCGTTCCGGCACCCTGCCGGAGGGGAGATCGATCACGGAGGGCCTCTTCATCAACCTTGCTGCCCTCACCATGATGTGTGAGTAGTTCACCACAGACCTACGGGTCCGTAGGTAGTACCTAGATGGCAATCTCTCTCTCTCTCTATCTATCTTCAATACAATGTTCATCGCATCTTTGCCTTGATCTATCCGATGTAATCCCTTTGTATGGTGTGCTTGTTGGGATCCGATGAATTGTGAGTTTATGTTCAGATTATTCATGAAAAGTATTTGAGTCAAACCTGAATACTAAGATTCTTATTTGCATGATCATCATAGCTTCATAATGCTCTTCGATCTATTGAGATATTTTGGCCAACTAGATTGTTATTTCTTCGATGGGAGTGTTGTGTTGTAGTAGGTTCAACCTGGCGTGTTTCCATATCCCATGGACAGAAGGGGACAAGTTGCATATTTGTGTTGCTAATACTAAGGATAAAATTATGGGTTTTATTCTTATTGATTGAGTTTACTTTCTATACATTATGTCATTGTTCTCCAAGCATTACTTTGTTTTACTTAATACTCTAGATGCATGCTGGATAGCGGTCAATGGGTGGAGTAATAGTAATAGGTCCAGGTAGGAGTCAGCATATTTGCCTATGGACGTGATTCCTATATACACATAATCATTGCCGTGAAAATCGCATAATTATTCGCTTTTCTATCAATTGCCCAACAGTAATTTGTTTACCCACTGTATGATATTTCTATGAGAGATGCCACTAGAGAACTCTACGGCCCCCGAGTCTATTCACTTATATATTCACAAACGCTATCATTACCTTGCTGTTATTTATTTTCTTTTACTTTATTTTGCAATTTACAATTATCTACACAACTCACTTTCTTGCAAATAACAAGATCAAGGGGATTGACAACCCTCTTGCCGGCGTTGGATGCAAGTTGTTTGTTCTTTTGTGTGCAGCCGCTGAAGACGATTGAGGATTTCTATTCCTATTGATTCTATAAACCTTGGTTTCATAACTGAGGGAAATACTTACACAATTTGTGCTTCAATAACATGTTCCTCTTCACGGAAAACCCAACGCAGATCACGAGTATCATGAACGATTTCTGGCGCCGTTGCTAGGGAATACCTTCACCAACTATTAAGTAACTTGGCACAAAATTTCATTCACTTGTTATTATTTTTGTATTTGTTGTTATATTTAGTTTGTCTCAAAAAAAATACAAAAAAATCTTTGCTTGTTACTAGTTTACTTCTAGTTTGCTTTAGTTGCTAGTTTACTTGTCTTGCTTGTTGCTTTGCTAGTATAGTCACCATGTCTCAAGATACTACTAATTTGTGTGATTTCTCAAATACTAATAATAATGATTTTACTAGTACTCCTATATTATCCGCCACTAGTACGGAGGCATTTGATATTAATGCTGCATTGTTAAATCTTGTCATGAAAGATCAATTTTCGGGAAGTCCTAATGAGGATCCCGAATCACATCTCAATACCTTTGTTGAATTATGTGATATGCAAAAGAAAAAGGATATGGATAATTATATTTTGAAATTAAAATTATTTCCTTTTTCACTAAGAGATAAATCTAAAGCTTGGTTTTCATCTCTACCTCGTAATAGTATTGGAACATGGGATAAGTGTAAAGATGCTTTTATTACAAAGTATTTTCCTCCTGCTAAGATCATCTCCCTTAGAAATCAAATAATGAATTTTAAACATAAATATCAATACCATGTTACACAAGCTTGGGATAGAGTGAAATTAATGATAATAAATTCTCCACCTCATGGCTTAAACTTGTGGATGATTATCCAAGATTTTTATGCTGGACTAAACTTTGTCTAGCAATCTTCTAGATTCTGTTGCAGGTGGTACCTTTATGGATGTGACCTTAGTAGAGGACACAAAACTTCTGGACAACATTATGACAAATTATTCTCAATGGCATACCAAAAGAGCACCAACTGGTAAGAAGATAAATTATGTCGAAGAAATCGCCACTTTGAGTGAAAAAGTGGATGCTCTTATGAATATGGTTGCTAATAAAAATACTAATGTTGATCCCAATGATATGAATTTGTCTACTTTGATTGAGAAAAATAATTATTCTATTGATGTGAACTTCATCTCGCGAAATAACTTCAATAACGATGCTTATAGAGGAAATTTCAATGTTAGACCGTATCCCGGTAATTCCTCTAATAACTATGGAAATTCTTATGGTAATTCTTATGTAAATTCTTCTACAAACTATAATAGGATACCTTCTTATATTGAGAACACAATTAAAAATTTATTAATTCTCAAAAGGTTTTCAACACTACGGTACAAGAAAAGTTGCATGTGATTGGTACTTTGGCTAAAAACATGGATAGAATTGCTCTTGATGTTGAAACTCTTAAAAATAATTCTTTGCCACCCAAGCGATATTTTAATGAGACAATTAAAACTATCGAATTATTTATTGATGAAAGTAAGGAGAGGACCGCTAAGTTGAGACCTAAGCGAGAATTCTTAGAAAAAGCTCTTCCACCCGGTTTTTATCGGAATCATGATGAAGATCTTAAAATGATTGGTGTTTCTCCTATTGAATCTTCGTTTAATTCTCTTAATATGAATGATAAAGGGGCTAGATATAAGTCGGGATCATCCCGTTTGCTTGGAGGGTGATGATTTTAATGCTAAAACTGAAGAAACAAAAGTGGGTTTGGAGAGGTCAAAACTTTAACTAGTGATGTGCCCACTATCTTGGATTGCAAGGACTTTAATTATGATAAATTAATTTGTGAAAAGGTTAGGTTTTAATTTTGTCACTAGTCTGTTCATCGCCTCGCCCCCTCTAGACGCCTCTTCTAGTGATCCCACAGTAGCAAGATAATTCGTAACAAGTAACAATAATAGAAAGTGTGCAGTAAGGTGGCCCAATCCTTTTTATAGCAAAGGACAAAACTTAAAGTTATCTTATATAAAGCAAACTGCTCTCGAGGACACATGGGAATTTTTTTCTAGTCAAGTTCATCACGTTGAGTTGATTCACGTTTGTTACTTTGATAATTTGATATGTGGGTGGACCGGTGCTTGGGTGATGTTCTTACTTGAACAAGCAACCCACTTATGATTACCCCTTCTCGCAAGCATCCGCGACTACGAAAGAAGAATTAAGATAAATCTAACCATAGCATGAAACATATGGATCCAAATCAGCCCCTTATGGAATAATGCATAAAGTAGGGTTTAAGCTTTTGTCACTCTAGCAACTCATCATCTACTTATTAGTCCATAATGTCTTCCCTTAGGCCCAAATATTATGAAGTGTCATGAAATTGACGTTCACATGACACCACTAAAGGAAGCAACGACATACATATCATCAAAATATCGAACAAATACCAACTTCACATGATTATTTATAACAAGAATTCTCTCATGTCCTCAAGAACAATAGTAACTACTCACAAAGCATCGTCATGTTCAAAATGAGAGGTATAATGAATATGATAAAGGATATAAACATATTATCTTCCACCAAATAAACCAACAACCATCAACTATAAGATGTAATCAACACTACTAGCAACCCACAAGTACCTATCTGAGGTTTTGAGATTAAGATTGAATACAAAAGATGAAGTAGGGTTTGAGATGAGATGGTGTTGGTGAATATGTTGATGAAGATTGGTCCTCCCACGAAGGAGGAAGCGTTGATGATGAGGATGGCTTCGATTTCCCCCTCGTCGAGGGAAGTTTCCCCGGCAGAATCGCACTGCCAAAGAGAAAAGGGGATCCTACCAGGTTTCCGCTCGACACGGCAGCACTCCGTCCCAAAAGTATCCTCCTTATTTTTTCTAGGTCAAAACCCTTCATATAGCAGAAGAGGGGTACCGGAGGCCATCTGTTTATTATAATCTTCCCTCGGCGATTATAATGATCGTGGGGCGAAAGCCTGTTTCGAGAAACATCATTATAATCTTGTCCGGCACCTGAGTGTTTTTTTTTCTTAAATCTGTTTATTAAAAATGTTTTACCTTTTGAACCATGTGTTCAAATCCCACAGTTTGCACAGTTGGATTCTCGTTGAGATCTTCGAAACTAGACCCCATGCTAATAGATTTAGACAAGGCAAAAATCACGAGAAAAAGTGGGAAACGGGAAGAAAAAGTAGACCTCAAAGTATGATTTTTTTTCGCTTTTCCCGTTTCGAGCTCATGGAAGCAAATTTGTGCTTCTCGTGTAGGCAGAAATAAATTCTCTTTCGAAGAAACACAGTTGTGTTCTTGTCGAAGCAAGTTTGTGCCTCCATGATAAGCGATTATGTGCCTCTTGTGTAACCAAAAAATTTTATTATGAGACGCATAGTTGTGCTTCTCGTGAAAACAAATTTGTATCTACACGAGAAGCAAATATATGCTTCTTGTGAAAGCACAGTTTCTTTTCGACAAATACAGTTGTGCTTCACGTGGAAGCAAATCTGTATCTCCACAAGATGCACAATGTGCTTCTCGTGAAAGCACATATTTTTATTTCTAGAAGCACAGTCGTCCTCTTATCGAGAAGGCTTCTTTCAGAAACAAATATGTGCCTCTACGAGAAGCAAATATGTGTTTCTCCTGGAAACACAACTTGATATATATATTCTCAAAAGAAATCATGAATTTTTCTTCTTCTCCAAAACCAGAAAAAATGGGCAAAGACCAAAAAACCCCAAAAAATGATCTAAAAACCGAAAACGTGTTAAAAATGAAAAATTAAAATCTAGAAGAAGTATCCGTCACACGACTTGTGGTGATGATTGAACGCACCATTTGGCGTGCTCTAAGGACACCAAAAGTGATCCTTGCAGGTCCTGCGCAAGGGGTAACAATCAGTTAATTGCTCTCATGTTGCGGGTTGCGTGCTGATGGGAGCCTCTAATTTGACACGTGGGTTGGGACAAAACGGACACCAACAAATGCTAGCCCATGTGCGGCGCTGGGTACCCTTGTTTTTTGTCTTGTTCCATTTATTTTACTTTGAAAACTATTCATGAATCTCAAAAATGAAAAAAAAAAGTGTTCAGTATTTCGAAAATTGTTCACAGATTTGAAAAAAACTGAGTTTAAAAAATGTTCACGACGTTAAAAAATGTTCATAAATTTCAAAAACATATTACTAGACTTCAGAAAGTGTTGATGAGTTTCGAACATATGTATTTTAAAAAATTCATGAATTTAAAAAATGTTGCCAGCTATGTTCCAAAAAACTAAAATGCAATTCGAAAAATGTTTTGAATTTCAAACAATTGAAAAATGTTCTGAATTTCTAAAAATATTCCCGAATTTTAAAGATGGGGGATTTCATTAAATTGTCTTTAATTGGAAAAAAATCATGCATTTTGTGTGAATTATTTTTTGTGAGAAACAAATTTGCTTCAATTGGAAGCAAGATTTGCTTTCGCAAAAAGCATAGTTGTGCTTCTTCGGAAACGGAAAAAAAATCGTACATTATTTGTTTTGCTGGCTTTTATTTTGTTTTTCCACTAGAAGCATAAATTTGCATCTTGTGGAGGTACAGATTCTGTGCTTCTCGAAAAGGGAAAAAAAGTGGGTGGGGGCGGGGGTGGACCGTGCTTCCGGCTCTGGTTTTCTCCTTCCAAAAAAAATCATGAAAAAAGTTTGTTGAAACCTATTAACATGGGTTCTAGTTTAGAATATCTCGACGTGAGAAATCCTACGATGAAAACGATTGAGGATTGGATGTACG
Source organism: Hordeum marinum (assembly GCA_022496015.1). Classification (NCBI taxonomy): domain Eukaryota; kingdom Viridiplantae; phylum Streptophyta; class Magnoliopsida; order Poales; family Poaceae; genus Hordeum; species Hordeum marinum. The sequence goes on along the minus strand of CM039675.1, from coordinate 459,745,844 downwards.
GTTCAAGAGATAAAACATTCTAAAAATATTAATCTACAAAATAAGGAAAAATCTTTAAGGTTATGACATGTGACACACATGCAGTGTGCCAATTGTCAGCGCTTGAGAAGGTGAGAGTGGCCTTTGTAAAGGATATCCCTTAACTAGTGATTTCGATCTTATATTCATATTGGTTGATGTGTGCAACTTGTCATCGGAGTTGACTGTGGAAAACAAGGAAATAAAAGAACAGTTGTTGTCGGAGGCCGTTGATGAATGCAACTCTATCCTAAACTTCTTTTATTACTGATAAAAAATAGCTGGGCCGTGGCCGTCCACTTGCTTACAATGTATTGCTTGATTAAAAGAAGTAAGCTGAGTATATACCACTTAAATAGCACTATGCACTTTGATGATTCGTCCACATGTCATAATAAGTTATATAAAGGAAAACTGGATGTCAGAATTAACTGGGACTTCTCTTAGCTTTCTGTATGTTAGAAAGAAACATGATTCCCATGGGAAAGAAAAAACATGGTTCGGGTGTATTTCAGTCTGGTGACCAAAGCGAATATACACTTCAAGTTTGATGACGGTTGATATTGTTTTACTCTATTTGATTATCGATTTACTTCAACATGTTATGTGTTTTTTTATTACAACCATTGTTTATGAGGTAGATAGCGAATTTCCGATGCCATAACAACCGTGGAAAGCTACAGGTTGGATCCTTAAGTTCGCTGAACTCACAACCTTGATAATAACATATATATCTCAAAACCAGGCAAAGTCCATGCCTTGCCAGACTCATCGAGGTCATCACAGGCAGCTCAGATCTTGCTTTCCAACCCCATTTTTGGAATATACTCAGGGTAATGTTCAAATGTTCCCAACACATAAGATATATATTTTTCACTCCTATTAAAAGACACATCTACAAATCGTATGAAATATGAATCAATGAGTTTGTAATATAAAAAATTGTATAAAACATGAATCAGTTGTAGATGAATGTGAGCATAATGCGGCTCAAGCCAATAAATTTCAGTATTCAGAAAGAAAGTAACGTGCAATACCCATGAAATTACTTGCATTTGGATGAACAATAATAACCACACAACTTAGACAAGGAACCCTCAGGTTTTTATTTCAGAATAAAGCAACATACAGGACCACTAAAATCCCCTGCATCGCATTTACAGGGATAACAATTGTACAGGAATGGATAACAGAAGATTGTCCTCACAATGCTAACAGTTTCATATGTGAGAACAAGATACATCTTTTCCAGCGCACGGAATTCATCGACAATATCAAACTCAAGATCTAATTAATCAATTATTTGAGTCTGTAACAGTTACAAGCTTGAAACACACGGTGTCTGTGAAGAAAGATCTGTATCATGATGCTTTAATTCTTGCAGAACCTTGTAAAGGTCACGGAATCTTGATGAGATGAGAGACGCAGACTCCTTGGCCATCTCAACCTGTGCAATCGCCCAACATGTCTTCCATGCACAAGCTCTTCTGCCTGATGGGATTTCTCAATGAGAGATGCGTGCTCATCAAAGTCAAGTGTGATCATTCAAGGACAGCCTACAGCCTAGTTCTTTGATGTTAACTGCAAGCTCTTGCACAGCTTCCATGACCTTGAGACCTGCTTGGAGCCTGCATTCCACAGTACCTAACGAGGCTGATTACCTAGTTTCATGCTTCAGGGTTTGCTTCACTGGGTCTGCTTCCAGAGGACACGCTGCTGCTTGGTCCAGCAATAGTGCTGCTACCCACATTTGGTTCATCATTTCTGCTTCCAGAAACTGCATTCTCACTTGGTCCACGGTTTGTGTTACCCGCAAACTGACTGCCAGTGCCAGGTCTTCCAGTGTTCCTATTACCAAGAATCAGTTGCTTCTTGAGTTTGTGCTTTTTCCCTCCAATATGGGCACCGAAATTGAATTCGGTAACACAATCCACCTTGCATATTTTGCACCAAAAGGAAGGTACAGAATTTGTTCTGGGTATCTGAGCAGCCTGCATAGCCTGTGATGCAGGCTGTCGAACTATTACTTTTTTCTTTGGGGGGTACCAATTTGCTGGCTGGCTTCTTCCAGCGTTGAAATTAAAACTTGACTGCGGTGAAGGCATATTACTCTCAGCAGTAAACTTTCTCTTCAACATATCAGGTGTTGAATCTGTACAGGTCTCCTGAAAGTATATTTTTAATCCAATAATAGATAAGTAAAGTGCATCTAATTTCTCCGACAAAATTTTTCGAGGTTTCAAACAAAAACATAGTAACAAATAGTGCATAGCCTTATCATGCTCTCAGATAATGTCTTTCGATATCTAACTATATTTTGATAGACAATTAGGGAAATTAATATCAATCCATACTTACCATGCAGAAGAATGAGAACATAAAATGGTTTAGCATCAGAAAGTAAAAGAGAATGGTACCAGGACTCAATGAGTCAACAACAAAGTGCATTTCAAAAGAATACTCAATAACCAGAATAATTGTTTTTAACATGAGATGATATAGCAATTCAACAGCCTCTAAATAGGAATGCAGTTTAATTAATACTTCAGCAAAGTTTCCCCAGAAAATCAAAGAGTTACTAAAACTCTCCAAGCTGAACTCTTCATCCTGTCCAGAACATGGCAAGAATGAGGATAAGGACTAGAGGTAATTTGGAGTGGCATTAAAACAACACCACCATTGTTGCAACTTCTCACATGAGCGGTGGGATCAAACTCGGGTATGTTTCATCACATCTCATAAAGCAATATTGAACTCATGTGCAAAGCCAGTATAGTAGTGTGCGGCTTATGGTAATTTTCTCAATAGCCTGAATATGACAATAAACTTTGAGAAAACTGACTCTTGTTCGAGCTTTCAGCATATGAAGTTGTGACTCGATTCAATACCTTGCACAAGAGGATAGAAAAAAACTATTGAAGAAATGGTAAAGAATAACTTTCTGCAGTACACAGATAGCACAAATGATAAAACTGTGTTGGTTCTATTGTGTTGACATACATATATAAGTAACCTAAATGAAATGGTAAATTTCTGTTGATGATTGGTTACCAAGACTAACTCAATACTTCACATGCACCTAAGTTATCAACCAAAAGACAACATATGTTTGTTACGAATAAAACTTGCTGACAAGTTATCAGGCAAGAAGCTTACTCTGGATAGCGCAGGGGCTTCATTAAGAGCAATCAACAGATGTGGATGAGTACTTTCCAACCTTCGCCGATATTCCAGTTCCCTTCTAAGAGCTTCATCATATGTGATAGTAGGACAGGACGGTGCATGAGACTTTTGCATGCTTGATGAGAACAAACCACATCTACTTGCAAGCGCCAATTCTTTCTCAGCTAGCAAAGGATTCCCTAACATATTTGTGTATTTATAAACGGGAGTGATCTGATTTCCAGCATTTAAAACCACAGCTTTGTCGCGTATTCAGAATCTGAGCTCGTAAGGTTCAAAGCTGCAACAAACATAGTGGATCAAAACCCAAAAAAGAGCCATATTTTTTCTATAATATCAATGCATGCTGATTTTAATATCAGTCTAGGATTCAAGTCAATTTTGCAAACAGATAGATGTGCATTCAGTGGCATTAATTTTTTAAAAAGCTGATAAGAAATTGTCAGTGTCCTCTAGCAACAGAGTACAGAACTACAGATGAATCAGTTAGCTTGAGCAACTTTGGTCTAATGTTCAGCACTATATGCATAATTAAAAACACCAGATATGGACGAAATCTAATCAAAATGACAAAATGGTATGTTTTTCTGTGATGTACAAGTTGTTGTCACTTGTCAGTCTACAAATTTACCTTCTAATTTGTTGCTATTTAAAACGAAATTCTTTTGGAAGTAAACTGATCTGGTTACTCCAGCACGCATCACACAGATCCATAACAAACTGGAAGCACCCTGGATGAGTTGGAGTGCCGATCCCACAAAGAGAAGACAGATTGCTTGCTCAAAGAAAAAGAAATGCAGTAACCAAACTCACACAACAACCCAAGCAAATTAGCATCGCCAACCAAGGAAACAGATCCAGATCACAATGGATCCGTTGCTCTATCATCCTCCTCCCTCAAGCTAAACAGCCTAGACATCACATCTTCCTTCAGTGGAAGGATGAACCTCTCAATATCTTGTTCGATGACAAGAGTTCACCAATCAGACGAGCCATAGGTGGTTACTCGCTGACGATGCCTCAGAACCATCAGTTAGTTGTTAACCGAACACAGCGTCATGGCGCATATTTTCTGCCACAGCAGATTAGGTGCATTCATGCTCATGCGTATCCACATCGAGCCTAATTGGCATGAAGATCCCATCGATCTCAATCATAATTCCATCTGAGAAGGCGAAATTCGCGAATCTCACAAAAGAAATAGGTTTCTAACAAGCTGAGACAACGGAATCTAGGGCTTTACCGCGACTCCGGGTGCTGCCCTTTCTAGAGCGAGTCGTTTCCGGCCGCCGGGGTTCACCTCCCTGTACACCTGTACGCCGTCGGTCAACGGGGACAATTAGACAAGGAAAAATGAAAAGAGGAAGGGATGGGCTGGGGCAGCACACCACATACCTCGCCGCCGGCTGGAACCGTCTCGCCGGATCGGATCGAGCTCAAGGGGGGCGGGGAGTCGAGGAGCAGGGCGGCGGAAAGTGTTGCGTCGGGAGGGCGGGTCGGGTCGGCTTGTTAATTTCCTCAATCCTGAAGGGTAGTATCGTCTTTTACTTCACATACTTCTGTTAGTTTGGTGATTTGTCTCCAAAAAGAAATTTGGTGATTCTCAGGGTAAAACAAAATTGTGATTCCTACTAGTAAGTGTTTTTTTGCGGAAGTATTAGTAATTGGACTGTGATATATACCAAATGATCGTATCTGTTCAACAGATCCGAACGAATTGTAGCCTAGAGATGCACGCATGTAGCGGTGAGATTTTCCACCTGTGTGATTCTTCCTATACTAATTACCATGAGTTGCTTTAATTAACCAGCTTTGCTCAATTAAGTGTGCATGTAAACATGTGACACAAAAGTGCTAATGTCATCAAAGATTTCAAAAAAATCAAAAATCAAAATGTTTTGTAGCTCAAATCGTTGCTCCGATTGAAAAACCGTTTTCACATAAAAGATTCGTCGCGACGAGACCTTCGAAACTAGATCTCATGTTGATATGTTTTGACGACTTTTTTCAGGTCAGAAGTTACCATGCCCATAGTACTAACTTATCATGGTGTTTACACTGAAGTTACCGGAGGTGTTTCAACTATCTTTTTTTGCCTGGGTTGAAAATTTACCATGATGTTTATAAGTAAATTATCATGTCTACAGTACCGCCAACCATTGGTGACATGCCTCGGCAGTAGGGTGAGGTCCACATGCTGACATGGCATGACTCACTTTATAAACAAAACTTTGCGGGTCGTGTCATTTCAGGGATGTTTAGGTGTGTGTCGGGTTGTGCCGTACCCGGGTCAGCCTGTTGGCCACATATAATCAGGTATGTGGCGCGTAAAAAAACCATGCTATTTACGCAAAAAATATTGGGTGTATGTGAAGATATTTCATCAACCCTCCCTCCTAACCTCGTCGCCAAAGTTACCAGGACCGGTGTACATAAGTTATCGGGTCTACGATGTGTGAGTTACCATGCTATTCACACAAAAGTTATTGATAGGATATTTCATCAACTCTCCCTGCCCCGTCACCAAAGGTACCATGACCGAGGTACATAAGTTATCAGCTCCATGATGTGTGAGTTACCATCTATTCACACAAAAGTTACCGGGGGATATTTCATCAACCCTCCTCCCATACCAAAGTTATCAGGACCGAGGTGCATAAGTTATCAGGTCTGCGGTGTGTGAGTTACCATGTTATTCACATAAAAGTTATCATGGGATATTCCATCAACCGCCCCTGGCCCCTCTCCCTTGGTGCCAAAGTTATCAGGATCGGGGTGTATAAGTTATCAGATCTGCGATGTGTGAGTTACCGTCTATTCACACAAAAGTTACCGGGAGATATCCTCACCCCCTGCCACGCTCGTGAAAATTACCCAGGGTGTACGATGTGTGAGTTACCATGCTATTAACATTAAAGTTACCATGGGTATATTTCATAACCCCCCGTCCCGCGCGCGAAAATTACCCAGGGGTGTACATAAGTTATCATGTCTTGGGGACATAAAAAAGGCATGTTATCTGCACATAAGTTATCATGGTGTGTTTCAACAACTCCCACATCTCCATCCCGTCGCCAAAGTTATCAGGACTAGGGTACATAGGTTATCTGGTTTGTAGTGTGTGAGTTACCATGCTATTCACACAAAAGTTACCAGGTGGTATATTTCATCCCCCCATCCCCCCCCCCCCCCGTGTCGCCAAAAGTCACCATGACCGGGGTACATAAGTTATCAGGCTACGAAGTGTAAGTTACCGTGCTACTAACATTAAAGTTACCGTGTGTATATTTCACCACCACCCCTCACCAAAGTTATCAGGATCGAAGCACATAAGTTATCAACTTTTCCCTCTAATGCATGCACGCATGTGCATGTGAAGAGAAAAGTTGGAGGAACCGCTTTTTTATGCACGGTAATTTGTGTGTAAACAACATGATAACTTAGGGCATCTCCAAGGGTGACCCACAAATTTCACCGGTATATGTTCGTTTTTGTGTCCGGACATGGTCCGCGGACATGATGCGGGAAGGAGTCATCCAACGATTTACAAAGCATCCAGCTGGAAGAAGGAAAAGTAGGTGGGGGACCATGCATGTGGCGGACTATTTGTGTTGTGTTGTCCGGTTGGGAGGAGAGAAAGAAGAGGGAGACCATGCATGTGCGGTTGGTTGGAGACAGAGAAGAGAGAGACATGCATGTGATTGGTCAAATGTATGTCCAGACTCCCGCAAATCTTCCCCAGTTTTGTCTCCATTTTGTTGGAATCCGTACGTTCGGACTACTAAGCGGACATATACAGGTCCCCATTGGATGACAAAAGTGGTCCTTACACTGTGGTTCGGACGTATAGTGGAGGTTTGAGGGTCCGCCTGCGAGATGCCCTTATGGTCAACTAACATTATAACTTGTGTAGCACAAGCGTGGTAACTTATCACCAAAAAAATTATTGAAACATACCAACATGGGATCTAGTTTTGAAGGTCTCGTTGCGACCAATCTTTTATGTAAAAACAATTTTCCCATCGGAGCAATGGTTTAAGCTACAAAACATTTTGAAATCTGAAATTTAATGAAATCGTTGATGATGTCAGCAATCTTGTTTTACTTGCATGCATGCATGAAGGCATACGCATGCAACGCTGGTTCGTTTTTCGTATAAAGTTTGCTAACCTGATTTAAAAACACAAAGGCAAGCTTAGCCCGGGTGGTAGTGTACGTGAACCACAACCAGCAGGTTAGGGGCTCGAGTCCTAGTGGGAGCCTTTTTTGATCCAACGGACTGCGTGCGGGAGAAGCGAGCATGGCGAGAAATTATCGCGCGGCTGGCACGCGCGGGGAATCCGGATCGAACGACAATCAGGTCGTTTGGATCTAATGTACAGATCCGAACGTTAGTAAAATACAAATTTCGTTAGTAATTTATTCTTTCAATATACAAACATGCCAACAATGATGCACCGGCGCCCTTCCTCCCAAATATTCAGCGTTACGTATGCGTTGATAGCACTACCATATGATGGATGTGGTGAGAATGAATAAAGGTTACACATGACGAAGCAATACAACAGCCATCCCGCTTTGTGTATGCCACGGACTACTCCATGGTTATACATATCACTGTTGAGAGGCATGGGTGGAAGAAGCCGAACGAGAGTCTAGTTAAACTTAATATGGATGCATCGGTCACACGGGCTCCAAAGGCTAGGGAGCAACCATGTTGGGGAACGTTGTATGGGAAACAAAAAACATTCTATGCACACGCAAGATCTATCCATGGTGATCAGCATCTACGAGAGGGAGAGTGGATCTACATACCCTTGTAGATCGCTAAGTGGGAAGCGTTAAGAAACGCGGTTGATGTAGTCGAACGTCTTCGCGATCCAAATCGCCGAGCATCCCGCAATCCCATCACGAACCGTCCCGCGATCTCATCACGATCTGTCCCACGATCTCGTCATGATCCATCCCGCAACCCAATCACGAATCGTCTCGCGATCTTGATCACGGTCCTTCCGATCTAGCACCGAACGGACGACACCTCCGCGTTTAGCACACGTACAGCTCGGTGATGCTCTCCGCCTTCTTGATCCAACAAGAGGGGGCGGAGAGGTAGAAGAGTTCTCCAGCAACATGACGATGCTATGGTGATGGTGGTGGAGCAATTCCGGCAGGGCTTCGCCTAAGCACTGTAGAAAACCGATCTAGAGGAGAAACTATGCACTAGAGGAACGGGTAGCACGTGGCTGAAAAAACTAGTGCCAAAAACCCTAAAACCTCCAGTATATATAGGAGGAAAAGAGGAGGAGGCTTGGCCCTCAAGGTACCAGCCCTTGGTTTGGCCGAATCAAGGAGCAGAGGAGGACTCCTCCTCCAATCCTAGTAGGACTAGGATTCCTCCCTATTTTGCCTTTTTTCCACCTTTTTCTCTTTGGGTTTTCTCTTCCAGCCGCATGGGCCTTGTGTGGGACTTCCACCAGCCCACTAAGGGCTGGTATTCACTCTCCCACAGCCCATGTAGCCTCTTGGGTCGAAATACCCCTCCCGATGGTCTCCCGGTACACTACCGGCACTCCAAATACACTACCGATGAGCTCAAAACTTTTCCAGCGACCAAAATAGGACTTCCTATATATCAATATTTACCTCTAGACCATTCTGGAGCTCCTCGTGACTTCCGGGATCTCATACGGGACTCCTAACAACCTTCAGTGACCACCGTACATAACTCTATACTACCGAAACGTCACCGAACCTTAAGTGTGCAGACCCTGCGGGTTCGAGAACTATGTAGACATGACCGAGACACCTCTACGGTCAATAACCAATAGCGGGACCTGGATGTCCATATTGGTTCCTACATATTCTATGAAGATCAATATCGGTCGAACCTCTATGTCAAGAATTCAGTTAATCCCGTATGATGTTCCCTTTGTTCTTCGGTATGTTACTTGCCCGAGATTCGATCGTCGGTATCTCCATACCTAGTTCAACCTCGTTACTAGCAAGTCTCTTTACTCGTTCCATAGTACAAGATCCCATGACTAACACTTAGTCACATTGCTTGCAAGGCTTATTGTGATGTTGTATTACCGAGTGGGCCCTGAGATACCTCTCCGTCACACGGAGTAACAAATCCCAGTCTTGATCCATGCCAACCCAACAGACACCCTCGGAGATACCTGTAGAGCACCTTTATAGTCACCCAGTTACGTTGCGACGTTTGATACACACAAGGCACTCCTCCGGTGTCAGTGAGTTGCATGATCTCATGGTCATAGGAACAGATACTTGACATGCAGAAAACAATAGCAATAAACTAACACGATCATATGCTACGTTTGTAGTTTGGGTCTTGTCCATCCCATCATTCTCCTAATGATGTGATCCCATTATCAAATGACATCTCATGTCAATGGATATGAAACCTTAGCCATCTTTGATCAACGAGCTAGTCTATTAGAGCCATACTAGGGACATGGTGTTGTCTATGTATCCACACATGTATCTGAGTTTCCGATCAATACAATTATAGCATGGATAATAAACGATTATCATGAACAAGGAAATATGATAATAACTAATTTATTATTGCCTCTAGGGCATATTTCCAACAGTCTCCCACTTGCACTAGAGTCAATAATCTAGTTCACATCACCATGTGATTCGCATTGTTATGAATCTAACACCCAATGAGTTCTGGGGATCGATCATGCTTTGCATGTGAGAGAGGTCTTTTAGACAACGGGTCTGCGACATTCAGATCCGTGTGTGCTTTGCAAATCTCTATGTCATACTGCAGACACTGCTACCACACTCCACTTGGAGCTATTCCAAATGGTTGCTCCACTATATGTATCCGGATTGCTACTAAGAGTCATCCGGATTGGTGTTAAAGCTTGCATCGACGTAACTCTTTATGACAAACTCTTTATCACCTCCATAATCGAGAAACATTTCCTTATTCCTTTAGTTACTAAGGATAATCTTGACCACTGTTGAGTGATCCACTCCTGGATTCACTTTTGTACCCCTTGATGGACTCATGGCAAGGCACACTCCTGGTGTTGTACACAGCATGGCATAATATAGAGCCTATGGCTAAAGCATAGGGGACGACCTTCGTCCTTTCTCTTTCTTCTGCCGTGGTCGAGCTTTGAGTCTCACTCAACTTCACACCTTACAAATCAGGCAAGAACTCTTTCTTTGACTGATCCATTTTGAACTCTTTCAAAATCTTGTCAAGGTATGTACTCATTGAAAGTCTCATCAAGCATCTTGATCTATCTCTATAGATCTTGATGCCCAATAATTAGGTAGCTTTATCCAGGTCTTCCTTTGAAAATCACTTTTTAAACAACCGTTCATGCTTTCTAGAAATTCTACATTATTTCCGATCAACAATATGTCATCCACATATACTTATCAAAAATTCTATAGTGCTCCCACTCACTTTATTGTAAATACAAGTTTCTCAAAAACTTTGTATAAACTACAAAACTTTGATCACCTCATCAAAGTGTGTATTCCAACTCCGAGATGCTTGCTCCAGCCCTTAGATGGATTGCTGGAGCTCGCACACCTTTTAGCATCCTTAGGACTGACAAAACCTTCTGGTTGTATCACATACAACCTTTCCTTAAGTAAACTGTTAAGGAAACAATGTTTTGTCATCCATCTGCCAGATTTCATAATTGAAAAATGCAGCAACTGCTAACATAATTCCAACAGACTTTAGCATCGCTACGAGCGAGAGAGTCTCATCGCAGTCAACTCTTTGAACTTGTCAGAAACTTCTTTGTGACAAGTCGAGCTTTATAAATGGTAACATTTACCATCAGCGTCTGTCTTCATCTCAAAGGTCCATTTGTACTCGACGACCTGCAATCTACGAGCAAGTCTACCAAAGTCTATACTTGGTTTTCATACATGGATCCTATCTCGGATTTCATGGCCTCTAACCATTTGTCAGAATCCGGGCCCATCATCGCTTCTCCATAGTTCGTAGGTTCATCGTTGTCCAACAACATGACCTCTAAGACAGAGTTGCCATACCACTCAGGAGCAGTACACGTCCTTGTCGACCTACGAGGTTCGATAGTAACTTGATCCGAAGCTTCATGATCATCATCATTAACTTCCTCTTAACTAACGTAGGCTTCACGGAAACATCTTCCTGTGTTGCGCTACTCTCTCGTTGAAACAAAGGTTCAACAACCTCATCAAGTTCTATCTTCCTCCCACTCAATTCTTTCGAGAGAAACTCTTTCTCGAGAAAGGACCCGTTTTAGCAACAAACACTTTATGCTTGGATCTGAGATAGAAGGTTCACCCATCTGTTCTTAGGGTAATCTATGAAGATGCATTTGTCCTCTTTGGGTTCAAGCTCATTAGGTGAAAACATTTTTCCACACAAGCATCGCAGCCCCAAATATTAAGAAATGACATCTTAGGTTTCTATCAAACCATAATTCACACGGTGTCATCTCAATGGATTTAGATGGTGCCCTATTCAAAGTGAATGTAGTTGTCTCTAATGCATAACCCCAAAACTATAGTAGCAAAATGATAAGAGACATCATAGCCCGCACCATATCCAATAGAGCATGACTATGACGTTCGGACACACCATCACACTATGGTGTTCCAGGTGGCGTGAGTTGTGAAACAACTTTCACATTGTCTAAAGTTGTGTGCCAAACTCATAACTCAGATATTCACCTCCACGATCATATCGCAGACATTTTTATCTTCTTGTTACGATGATCTTAAACTTCACTCTGAATTTGCTTGAACTTTTCAAATGATTCAGACTTGTGTTTCATTAAGCAAATATACACTATATCTACTCAAATCATTAGTGAAGGTAAGAAAATAACGATATCCATCGCACGCTACAAGACTCATTAGATTGCATACATAAACATGTATCATTTCCAATAAATCACTTGCTCGCTCCATCAATCTGGAAAACGGGGTCCTTAGTCATCTTGCCCAAGAGGCATGGTTCGCATGTCTCAACTGATTCAAAATCGAATGAGTCCAAAGATCCATCAGCATGGAGTTTCTTCATGCGCTTTATACCAATATGACATTTAGCGGCAGTGCCACAAGTATGTGGTACTATCATTATTAACTTTGTATATTTTGGCATCAATGTTATGAACATGTGTATTACTACGATCAAGATTCAACAAACCATTCTCACTGGGTGCATGACCATTAAAGGTATTATTCATGTAAACAGAATAACCATTATTCTCTAACTTAAATGAATAACCGTGTTGCGATAAACACGATCTAATCACGTTCATGCTCAAAGCAAAATACCAAATAACATTTATTTAGGTTCGTCACTAAGCCCGAAGGTAGAGAGAGCGTGCGATGTTGATCACATCAACCTTGGAAACATTTCCAACACACATTGTCACCTCACCCTTAGCTAGTTCTCCGTTTATTCCATAGCTTTTATTTCGAGTTACTAACATTTAGCAACCGAACCGGTATCCAATACCCATGTGCTACTAGGAGTACTAGCAAGGTACACATCAATAACACGTATATCAAATATACTTCTGTCGACGTTGCCAGCCTTCTTATCTACCAAGTATCTAGGGTTGTTCTGCTTCAGCGACTGCTCTCCTCATAATTGAAGCACTTAGTCTCGTGTTTGGGTTCAACTTTGGGTTGCTTCACTGGAGCAGCAACTGACTTGCCATCCATGAAGTTTCCCTCCTTGCCCTTGCCCTTCTCGAAACTAGTGGTTTTACTAACCATCAACACTTGACGCTCCTTCTTGATTTCTACCTTTGCGGTGTCAAACATCGCGAACAGCTCAGGGATCATTATTTCTATCCCTGGCATTTTATAGTTCATCACCAAGTTCTAGTAGCTTAGTGACAATGACTTGGAAAACTATATCAATCACTTTCTTATATGGAAGATCAAGTCCCACTCGATTTAAGCGATTGTGACATCCAGACAATCTGAGTACATGCTCAATGATTGAGCTATTCTCCTTTATCTTGCAGGCAAAGAATCTTGTTGGAGATCTCATATCTCGCAACGCGGGCACGAGCCTGAGATCCTAATTTCAGCTCTTAGAACATCTCATATGTTCCGCGATGTTCAAAACGTTTCGGAGCCTCAATTCTAAGCCGTAATGCACGACACACTAAACTATCAAGTTGTGATCAGAATGTGCCTGTCAGATATTCACAACATCTACAGACGACGCTAGAGGGGTTGGCGCACCGAGCGGTGCATTAAGGACATAAGCCTTCTGTGCAGCAATGAGGACAATCGTCGGATCACGGACCCAGTCCGCAATATTACTACCATCATCTTTCAACTCTATTTCTCTAGGAACATATAAAAATTCAAGGGAGCTACAGCGCGATCAAGTAATCTACAACATAATTTGCAAAGACACAACTCACTATGTTCATGATAATGAGTTCAATTAATCATATTACTGAAGAACTCCAACTCAAATTGACATCCCTCCGGTCATTCGAGTGATACATGATCCAAATTCACCAACTCAAGTCCGATCATCACGTGAGTTGGGGTGGTTTCAATGGTGAACATCATTATGTTGATCATATCTACTATATGACTCATGTTCGACCTTTCGGTCTCTTGTGTTCCGAGTCCATGTCTGTACATGTTAGGCTCGTCAAGTTTAACCCGGGTGTTCTGCATGTGCAACACTGGCTTGCACCCGTTGTATGTGAACGTAAAGTCTATCACACCCGATCATCACGTGGTGTCTCAACACGACGAACTTTCACAACGGTGCACACTCGGGGAGAACACAATTCATCTTGAAATTAAGTGAGGGATCACCTTATAATGCTACCATCGTCCTAAGCAAAACAAGGTGCATAAAAGGATTAACATCACATGCAAATCATAAGTGACATGACATGGCCATGAACTTGTGCTTTTGATCTCCATCTTGAATGCACCGGCATGATCTCCATCGTCACTGGCATGACACCATGATCTCTATCATCTTTATCTCCATCAACGTGTTGCCATCGGGGTTGTCGCGCCCACCATGCTTCTACTACTATTGCTACCGTTTAGCGATAAAGTAAAGCATTACATAGCGCTTAATGATTGACACGCAGGTCATACAATAATTAAAGACAACCCTATGGCTCCTGCCGGTTGCCGTACTCATTGACATGCAAGTCGTGATATTCTATACAATACATGATCATCTCATACATCACATATATCTCATCATGTAATTGGCCATATCACATCACAACATACCCTGCAAAACAAGTTAGACGTCCTCTAATTGTTGTTGCATGTTTTATGTGGTTGCTACGGGTATCTAGCAAGAACAATTCTCACCTACGCAAAACCACAACGGTGATACATAAATTGCTTTTCAACCTTCTCAAGGACCGCCTTTGTCGAATCCGGTCCAACTAAAGTAGGAGAAACAAACACCCGCCAGCCATCTTTGTGCAACGAAGTTACATGTCAGTCAATGGAACCGGTCTCTTGTAAGCATATGAGTAAGGTTGGTCCGGGGCGCTACATCCCACAATACCACTGAACCAAAACTCGACCAAGGGAGGAAGCAATCTAAGCATCAACGCCCACAAACTCTTTGTGTTCTACTCAGGATCTCATCTACACATAGAACTAGCTCTGATACCACTGTTGGGGAACGTTGCATGGAAAACAAAACATTCCTACGCACATGCAAGATCTATCCATGGTGATGAGCATCTACGAGAGGGGGAGTGGATCTACATACCCTTGTAGATCTCTAAGCGGGAAGCGTTAAGAAACGCGGTTGATGTAGTCGAACATCTTCGCGATCCAAATCACCAAGCATCCCGCGATCCCATCACGATCCGTCCCACGTTCTCATCACGACCCGTCCCGCGATCTCGTCACGATCCGTCCCGTGATCCAATCACGAATCGTCTCGCGATCTTGATCACAGTCCTTCCGATCTAGCACCGAACGGACGACACCTCCGCGTTCAGCACACGTACAGCTCGATGACGATCTCCACCTTCTTGATCCAGCAAGAGGGAGCAGAGAGGTAGAAGAGTTCTCCGGCAGTGTGACGGCGTCGCGGTGATGGTGGTGGAGCAATTTTGGCAGGGCTTCGCCTAAGCACTGTAGAAAACCGATCTAGAGAAGAAACTATGCACTAGAGGAACGGGTAGCACGTGGCTAAAAAACTAGTGCCAAAAACCCTAAAACCTCCAGTATATATAGGAGGAAAAGAGGAGGAGGCTTGGCCCTCAGGCTACGAAGTGTAAGTTACCATGCTACTAACATTAAAGTTACCGTGTGTATATTTCACCCCCCCCCCCTCACCAAAATTATCAGGATCGAAGCAATTAAGTTATTAACTTTTCCCTATAATGCATGCACGCATGTGCATGTGAAGAGAAAAGTTGGAGGAACCACTTTTTTATGCACGGTAATTTGTGTGTAAACAACATGATAACTTAGGGCATCTCCAAGGGTGACCTGCAAATTTCACCGGTATATGTCCGTTTTTGTGTCCGGACGTGGTCCGCGGACATGATGCGGGACGGAGTCATCCAACGATTTACAAAGTATCCAGCTGGAAGAAGGAAAAGTAGGTGGGAGACCATGCATGTGGCGGACTATTTGTGTTGTGTTGTCCGGTTGGGTGGAGAGAAAGAAGAGGGAGACCATGCATGTGCGGTTGGTTGGAGAGAGAGAAGAGAGGGACGTGCATGTGATTGGTCAAAATGTATGTCCAGACTCCCACAAATCTCCCCCACTTTTGTCTCCATTTTGCTGGAATTCGTACGTTCGGACTGCTAAGCGGACATATACAGGTCCCCGTTGGATGAAAAAAGTGATCCTTACACTACGGTTCGGACGTATAGCGGAGGTTTGAGGGCCCGCCTGCGAGATGCCCTTATGGTCAACTAACATTATAACTTGTGTAGCACAAGTGTGGTAACTTATCACCAAAAAAAATTGTTGAAATATACCAACATGGGATCTAGTTTTGAAGGTCTCGTCGCGATCAATCTTTTATGTAAAAAAAATTTCCCATCGGAGCAACGGTTTAAGCTACAAAACATTTTGAAAACTAAAATTTAATGGAATTTTTTATGATGTCAACAATCTTGTTTTACTTGCATGCATGCATGAAGGCATACGCATGCAACGTTGGTTCGTTTTTCGTATAAAGTTTGCTAACCTGATTCAGAAACACAAAAGCAAGCTTAGCCTGGGTGGTAGTGTACATGAACCACAACCAGCAGGTCAGGGGCTCGAGTCCTAGTGCGAGCCTTTTTTGATCCAGCGGACTACGTGTGGGAGAAGCGAGCATGGCGAGAAATTATCGCGTGGCTAGGACGCGCGGGGAATCCGGATCGAACGACAATCAGGTCGTTCACATCTAATGTACAGATCCGAATGTTAGTAAAATACAAATTTCGTTAGTAATTTATTTCTTTCAATGTACAAACATGCCAACAATAATGCACCGGCGCCCTTCCTCCCAAATATTCAGCGTTACGTATGATGTTGATAGCACTACCATATGATGGATGTGGTGAGAATGAATAAAGGTTACACATGACGAAGCAATACAACAGCCATCCTGCTTTGTGTATGACATGGACTACTCCATGGTTATACATATCATTGTTGAGTGGCATGGGTGGAAGAAGCCGAACAAGAGTCTAGTTAAACTTAATATGGATGCATCGGTCACACGGGCTCCAGAGGCTCGGGAGCAACCATGTTGGGGAACGTTGTATGGGAAATAAAAAAATTCCTACGCACACGCAAGATCTATTCATGGTGATGAGCATCTACAAGAGGGAGAGTGGATCTACATACCCTTGTAGATCGCTAAGCGGGAAGCATTAAGAAACGTGGTTGATGTAGTCGAACGTCTTCGCGATCCAAATCGCCGAGCGTCCCGCGATCCCATCACGACCTGTCCTGCGATCTCATCACGATCCATCCCGCGATCTCGTCATGATCCATCCCGTGATCCAATCACGAATCATCTCGCGATCTTGATCATGGTCCTTCCGAACTAGCACCGAACGGACGGCACCTCCGCGTTCAGCACACGTACAGCTCGATGACGATCTCCGCCTTCTTGATCCAGCAAGAGGGAGCGGAGAGGTACAAGAGTTCTCTGGCAGCGTGACGGCGCCGCGATGATGGTGGTGGAGCAATTCCGGCAGGCCTTCGCCTAAGCACTGTAGAAAACCAATCTAGAGGAGAAACTATGCACTAGAGGAACGGGTAGCACGTGGCTCAAAAAACTAGTGGAAAAAACCCTAAAACCTCCAGTATATATAGGAGGAAAAGAGGAGGAGGCTTGGACCTCAAGGTACCAGCCCTTGGTTCGGCCGAATCAAGGAGGAGAGGAGGACTCCTCCTCCAATCCTAGTAGGACTAGGATTCCTCCCTATTTTGCCTTTTTCCACCTTTTTCTCTTTGAGTTTTCTTCCAGCCGCATGGGCCTTGTGTGGGACTTCCACCAGCCCACTAAGGGCTGGTATTCACTCTCCCACAGCCCATGTAGCCTCTTGGGTCTAAATACCCCTCCCGATGGTCTCCCGGTACACTACCGGCACTCCCGGTACACTACCGATGAGCCCGAAACTTTTCCGGCGACCAAAATAGGACTTCCTATAAATCAATCTTTACCTCCAGACCATTCCGGAGCTCCTCGTGACGTCCGGGATCTCATCCAGGACTCCGAACAACCTTCGGTGACCACCATACATAACTCTATACTACCGAAACGTCACCGAACCTTAAGTGTGCAGACCCTGCGGGTTCGAGAACTATGTAGACATGACCGAGACACCTCTACGGTCAATAACCAATAGCGGGACCTAGATGTCCATATTGGTTCCTACATATTCTACGAAGATCTTTATCGGTCAAGCCTCTATGTCAAGGATTCAGTTAATCCCGTATGATGTTCCCTTTGTTCTTCGGTATGTTACTTGCCCGAGATTCGATCGTCGGTATCTCCATACCTAGTTCAACCTCATTACCGGCAAGTCTCTTTACTCGTTCCGTAATACAAGATCCCGTGACTAACACTTAGTCACATTGCTTGCAAGGCTTATTGTGATGTTGTATTACCGAGTGGGCCCTGAAATACCTCTCTGTCACACAGAGTAACAAATCCCAGTCTTGATCCATGCCAACCCAACAGACACCCTCGGAGATACCTGTAGAGCACCTTTATAGTCACCCCGTTATGTTGCGACGTTTGTGTTGGAAATATGCCCTAGAGGCAATAAATAAAGTGTTTATTATTATATTTCCTTGTTCATGATAATCGTTTATTATCCATGCTATAATTGTATTAATTGGAAACACATTACATGTGTGGGTAAATAAACAACACTCTGTCCCTAGTATGCCTCTAGTGAACTAGCTCGTTGATCAAAGATGGTCAAGGTTTCCTAACCATTGACATGTGATGTCATTTGATAACGGGATCACATCATTAGGAGAATGATGTGATGGACAAGACCCAAACTACAAACGTAGCATATGATCGTGTCAGTTTATTGCTACTGTTTTCTGCATGTCAAGTATATGTTCATATGACCATGAGATCATGCAACTCATGGACATCGGTGGAGTGCCTTGTCTGTATCAAATGTCGCAACGTAACTGGATGACTATAAAGGTGCTCTACAGGTATCTCCGAGGGTGTTTGTTGAGTTGGCGTGGATCAAGACTGGGATTTGTTACTCCGTATGACGGAGAGGTATCTCAGGGCCCACTCGGTAATACACCATCACAATAAGCCTTGCAAGCAATGTGACTAAGTGTTAGTTGTGGGATCTTGTATTACGGAACGAGTAAAGAGACTAGTCAGTAATGAGGTTGAACTAGGTATGGAGATACCGACGATCGAATCTCGGGCAAGTAACATACCGAAGAACAAAGGGAACATCATACGGGATTAACTGAATCCTTGACATAGAGGTTCGACCGATAAAGATCTTCATAGAATATGTAGTAACCAATATGGACATCCAGGTCCCGCTATTGGTTATTGACCATAGAGGTGTCTCGGTCATGTCTACATAGTTCTTGAACCCGCAGGGTCTGCACACTTAAGGTTTGGTGACGTTTCGGTAGTATAGAGTTATGTATGGTGGTGACCAAATGTTGTTCGGAGTCCCAGATGAGATCCCAGACGTCACGAGGAGCTCCAGGATGGCCCGGAGGTAAAGATTCATATATAAGAAGTCCTGCTTCGGTCGCCGGAAAAGTTTCGGGCTCATCTGTAGTGTATCGGGAGTGCTGGTAGTGTACCGGGAGACCATCGGGAGGGGTATTTCGACCCAAGAGGCTCCATAGGCTGTGGGAGAGTGTTTACCAGCCCTTATTGGGCTGGTGGAAGTCCCACACAAGGCCCATGCGGTTTGGGAAAAAGGCCTAAAGAGAAAAAGTGGAAAAAGGCAAAAATAGGGTGAATCCTAGTCCTACTAGGATTGGAGGTGGAGTCCACGTCCTCCACCTGGTATGGCCGACTCCTTGGAGGCTTGGCCCTTGTGCCAAGCCTCCTCCTCTCTTCCTCTTATATATACTGGAGGTTTTAGGGTTTTTACACAGAATTTTCAGCCATGTGTTGCCCGTTCCTCCAGTGCATAGTTTCTTCTCTTGATCGGTTTTCTACAGTGCTTAGGCGAAGCCCTGCCAGAATAGCTCCACCACCATCGCCAGAGTGCCATCACGCTGCCGGAGAACTCTTCTACCTCTCCACTCCTTCTTGCTGGATCAAGACGGCGGAGATCGTCATCAAGCTGTACGTGTGCTGAACGCGGAGGTGTCGTCCGTTCGGCGCTAGATCGGAAGGATCGTGATCAAGTTCGTGGGACGGATCGTGATCAAGTTCGTGGGACGGATCGTGATTGGATCGCGGGACGAATTGTGATTGGATTGCGGGACGCACGGCTATTTGGATCGTGAAGACGTTTGACTACACCAATCGCGTTTCTTAACGCTTCCCGCTTAGCGATCTACAAGGGTACGTAGATCCACTCTCCCTCTCATAGATGCTCATCACCATGGATAGATCTGCGTGTGCATAGGAAATTTTTTGTTTCCCATGCAACGTTCCCCAACAGTGGCATCATGAGCTAGGTCTATGTGTAGATGAGATCTCGAGTAGAACACAAAAGGTTTGTGGGCGTTGATGCTTAGATTGCTTCCTCCCTTGGTCGGATTTTGGTTCAGCGGTATTGTGAGATGAAGCGGCCCGGACCAACATTACTCGTATGCTTTCGAGAGACCGGTTTCCTCGACCGCAACTTGTTGCATAGATGGCTTGCGGGTGCCAATTTCTCTCACTTTAGTTGGATCGGATTCGACAAAGGCGGTCCTTGAGAAAGTTGAAAAGCAACCAGTGTATCACCGTTGTGGTTTTTGCGTAGATGAGAATTGTTCTTGCTAGATACCCGTAGCAGCCACGTAAAACATGCAACAACAATTAGAGGACGTCTAACTTGTTTTTGCAGGGTATGTTGTGATGTGATATCTCCAATTACATGATGTGATATATGTGATGTATGATATGATCATGTGATGTATAGATTATCACGACTTGCATGTCGATGAGTACGGCACCGGCAGGAGCCATAGGGTTGTCTTTAATTATTGTATGACCTGCATGTCAATCATTAAGCATTATGTAATGCTTTACTTTATCGCTAAACGGTAGCAATAGTAGTAGAAGCATGTTGGGCACGACAACCCCGATGGCGAAACATTGATGGAGATCAAGATGATGAAGATCATGGTGTCATGCCGGTGATGATGGAGATCATGTCGGTGCTTTCTAGATGGAGATCAAAAGCACAAGTTCATGGCCATATCATGTCACTTATGAATTGCATGTGATGTTAATCCTTTTATGCATCTTGTTTTGCTTAGGACAACGGTAGCATTATAAGGTGATCCCTCACTTAAATTTCAAGATGAATTGTGTTCTCCCCGAGTGTGCACTGTTCCGAAAGTTCGTCGTGTCGAGACACCACGTGATGATCGGGTGTGATAGACTCTACGTTCATATACAACGGGTGCAAGCCAGTGTTGCACACGCAAAACACTCGGGTTAAACTTGACGAGCCTAGCATATACAGACATGGCCTCGGAACACAAGAGACTGAAAGGTCGAACATGAGTCATATAGTAGATATGATCAACATAATGATGTTCACCATTGAAGCCACCTCAACTCACGGGATGATCGGACTTGATTTGGTGGATTTGGATCATGTGACACTCAGATGGCCTGAGGGATGTCAATTTGAGTGGGAGCTTTAGTAATTTGATTAACTAAACTCATTATCTTGAACAATAGTCTAAGTAAACTTTGCATATTTATGTTGTAGATCAATGGCTCGTGCAGTAGCACCCCTGAATTTTAATGCGTTCCTATAGAAAGCTAAGTTGAAAGATGATGGAAGTAACTTTGTTGACTAGGCCCGTAATCTGAGGATTATCCTCACGGCTTCCCAGAAATCATATGTCCTTGATGCACCGCTTGGTGACCAACGAGAAGATATGACCTCCGAAGACGTTAGGAATGCTTGAGAGGCACGTACTGGGAGATTACTCAATAGTTCAGTGTGCAATATTGTATGGCTTAGAATCGGGACTTCAAAGACGTTTTGAACGTCATGGAGCATATGAGATGTTCCAGGAGTTGAAGTTTATCTTTAAGAAGAATGCCCGGATCGAGAGGTATGAAACCTCCGATAAGTTCTATGCTTGCAAGATGGAGGAGAACGAGTCTATCAGTGAACATATACCCAGAATGTCTGGGTATTCAACTCGCCTAGCGGAGTTGGGAATTGCCCTTCCGCCAGAGGCGATCACTGACAGAGTTCTTCAATCACTGCCACCTAGTTAAAAGAGCTTTGTGATGAACTATAACATGCACGGGATGAACAAGTCAGTCGCCGAGCTATTTGCGATGCTAATAGTCGCTGAGTCTGAAATCCAAAAAGAACATCAAGTGTTGATGGTCAATAAAACCACTAGTTTCAAGAAGAATGGCAAGGGCAAGGGCAAGAAGGGTAAAAACAAGAAGGATGGCAAAGCAGTTGCTACTCCTGTAAAGAAGCCCAAGCATGGACCTAAGCCAGAAACTAAGTGCTTTCATTGCAAGGGAACTGGTCACTGGAAGCGGAACTGCCCCAAGTACCTGCTGACAAGAAGGCGGCAACGACAAACAAGGTATATATGATATACATGTTATGGATGTGTACCTTACTAGCTCTCGTTGTAGTGACTGGGTATTTGATACCGGTTCGGTTGCTCACTTTGCAACTCAAAACAGGAACTACGGAATAGACGAAGGCTGGCAAAGGATGAAGTGACGATGCGCGTGGGAAATGGTTCCAAGGTTGATGTGATCGCCGTCGGCACGCGCTCTCTTCGATTACCATCGGGATTAGTGATGAACCTGAATAATTTTTATGTAGTGCCTTCGTTAAGCATGAACATCATATCTGGATCTTGCTTATTGCGAGACGGTTACTCATTTAAATCAGAGAATAAAGGTTGTTCTATTTATATGAGTAATATCTTTTATGGTCTTGCACCCAATGTTAGGGGTTTATTCATATTGAATCTTGATAGTGATGACACACATGTTCATAACATTGATGCCAAAAGATGTAGAGTTGATAATTATAGTACCACTTTCTTGTGGTACTGCCGTTTAGGTCATATTGGTGTAAAACGCATGAGGAAGCTCCATGTTGATGGACTTTTGGAGTCACTTGATTTTGAATCACTTGACACATGTGAACCATGCCTCATGGGCAAGATGACTAAAACGCCGTTCTCTGGAACAATGGAACGGGCGAGTGACTTATTGGAAATCATACATACTGATGTGTGCGGTCCAATGAATGTTACAGCGCGTGGTGGATATCGTTATTTTCTCACCTTCACTGATGACTTAAGTAGATATGGGTATATTTACTTAATGAACCACAAGTCTGAAACGTTTGAAAAGTTCAAGCAATTTCAGAGTGAAGTTGAGAATCATCGTAACAAGAAGATTAAGTTCCTGCGATCTGATCGAGGAGGTGAATATCTGAGTTATGAGTTTGGCAGTCACTTAAGACAGTGTGGAACTGTTTCACAGTTGACACCGCATGGAACACCACAGCGTAATGGTGTCTCCGAATGTCGTAATCGAACCTTATTAGATATGGTGCGTTCTATGATGTCTCTTGCTGATTTGCCACTATCGTTTTGGGGTGATGCATTAGAGACAACTGCATTCACTTTAAATAGGGCACCATCAAAATACGTTGAGACGACGCCATATGAACTGTGGTTTGGCAAGAGGCCAAAGTTATCATTTCTTAAAGTTTGGGGATGTGATGCTTATGTCAAAAAGCTTCAGCCTGAAAAGCTGGAACCCAAAGCGGAAAAATGCGTCTTCATAGGATACTTGAAAGAGACACTCGGGTATACCTTCTATCTCAGATCCGAAGGCAAAGTGTTTGTCGCTAAGAATGGAACATTTCTTGAGAAAGAGTTTCTCTCGAAAGAATTGAGTGGGAGGAAAATAGAGCTTGATGAGGTTATTGAACCTTTACTTCAACCAGAAAGTAGCGCAGCACAGAAAGATGTTTCTGTGGAAAGTACGACGGTAGAAGAGGAAGTTAATGATGATGATCATGAAGCTTCGGATCAAGCTACTATTAAACCTCGTAGGTCGACAAGGCCGCGTACTACTCCTGAGTGGTACGGCAACCCTGTCTTGGAGGTCATGTTATTGGACAACAATGAACCTACGAGCTATGGAGGAGCAATGATGGGCACGGATTCCAAGAAATGGTTAGAGGCCATGAAATCCGAGATGGGATCCATGTATGAAAACAAAGTATGGACTTTGGAAGTATTACCTGAAGGGCGAAAGGCCATTCAGAACAAATGGATTTTTAAGAAGAAGACAGACGCGGACGGTAATGTCACCGTCTATAAAGCTCGACTTGTGGCAAAGGGTTTTTCACAAGTTCAAGGAGTTGACTACAATGAGACCTTCTCACCCGTAGCGATGCTTAAAGTCTGTCAGAATCATGTTGGCAATAGCTGCTTATTTCGACTATGAAATTTGGCAGATGGATGTCAAAACAGCGTTCCTCAAAGCGTTTGAGTTTATACAAGTTTATGGAGAAGCTTGTATTTACAAGAAAGTGAGTGGGATCTCTATAGTGTTTCTAATATTATATGTGGATGACATATTGCTGATTGAAAACAATATAGAAATGTTGGAAAGCGTGAAGGAATATTTGAACAAGAGTTTTTTAATGAAGGACATAGGAGAAGCTGCTTTCATATTAGGCATTAAGATCTATAGAGATAAATCGAGACGCTTAATAGCACTTTCACAGAGCACATACCTTGACAAATTTTTGAAGAAGTTCAAAATGGATCAGTCCAAGAAGGGGTTCTTGCCTGTGTTACAAGGTGTGAAGTTGAGTAAGACTCAATGCCCAGTGACTGCAGAAGATAGAGAAAAGATGAGTGTCATCCCCTATGCTTTAGCCATAGGCTATATCATGTATGCAATGCTGTGCACAAGACCGGATGTCAGCCTTGCCATAAGTATGGCCGGAAGGTTTCAAAGTGATCCTGGAATGGAACACTGGGCAGCGGTCAAGAATATCCTTAAGTACTTGAAAAGGACTAAGGAAATGTTTCTCGTTTATGGAGGTGATGAAGAGCTCGTCGTAAAGGGTTACGTCGATGCAAGCTTTGACACTGATCCGGATGACTCTAAGTCACAAACCGGATACGTATTTATTCTTAACAGGGGAGCGGTAAGCTGGTGCAGTTCCAAGCAAAGCATGGTAGCCGATTCTACATGTGAAGCGGAGTACATCGCAGCCTCGGAGGCGGCGAAGGAAGGTGTCTGGATGAAGTAGTTCATGACAGATCTTGAAGTAGTGCCCAGTGCACTGAATCCAATGAACCTGTTCTGTGACAACACTCGTGCCATTGCTCTGGCCAAGGAACCAAGGTTTCACAAGAGGACCAGACACATAAAGCGATGCTTCAACTCCATCTGCGATTATATCGAGGAGAAGGACATAAATACTTGCAAAGTGCACACCAATCTGAATGTTGCAGACCCGTTGACTAAACCTCTTCCAAGGGCTAAACATGATCAACACCAGAACTGCATGGGTGTTCGATTCATTACAATGTAAATCACATAGTGATGTGAGCTAGATTATTGACTCTAGTGCAAGTGGGAGACTGTTGGAAATATGCCCTAGAGGCAATAAATAAAGTGTTTATTATTATATTTCCTTGTTCATGATAATCTTTTATTATCCATGCTATAATTGTATTAATTGGAAACACATTACATGTGTGGGTAAATAAACAACACTCTGTCCCTAGTATGCCTCTAGTGAACTAGCTCGTTGATCAAAGATGGTCAAGGTTTCCTAACCATTGACATGTGATGTCATTTGATAACGGGATCACATCATTAGGAGAATGATGTGATGGACAAGACCTAAACTACAAACGTAGCATATGATCGTGTCAGTTTATTGCTATTGTTTTCTACATGTCAAGTATATGTTCCTATGACCATGAGATCATGCAACTCACGGACATCGGATGAGTGCCTTGTGTGTATCAAACGTCGCAACGTAACTAGGTGACTATAAAGGTGCTCTACAGGTATCTCCGAGGGTGTTTGTTGAGTTGGCATGGATCAAGACTGGGATTTGTTACTCCGTATGACGGAGGGGTATCTCAGGGCCCACTCGGTAATACACCATCACAATAAGCCTTGCAAGCAATGTGACTAAGTGTTAGTTGCGGGATCTTGTATTACGGAACGAGTAAATAGACTAGTCAGTAATGAGGTTGAACTAGGTATGGAGATACCGACGATCGAATCTCGGGCATGTAACATACCGAAGAACAAAGGGAACATCATAAGGGATTAACTGAATCCTTGACATAGAGGTTCGACCAATAAAGATCTTCATAGAATATGTAGAAACCAATATGGACATCCAGGTCCCGCTATTGGTTATTGACCATAGAGGTGTCTCGGTCATGTCTACATAGTTCTTGAACCCGCAGGGTCTGCACACTTAAGGTTTGGTGACGTTTCGGTAGTATAGAGTTATGTATGGTGGTGACCAAATGTTGTTCGAAGTCCCGGATGAGATCCCGGACGTCACGAGGAGCGCCAGAATGGTCCGGAGGTAAAGATTCATATATAAGAAGTCCTGTTTCGGTCGCCGGAAAAGTTTCGGGCTCATCGGTAGTGTACCGGGAGTGCCGGTAGTGTACCGGGAGACCATCGGGAGGGGTATTTCGACCCAAGAGGCTCCATAGGCTGTGGGAGAGTGTTTACCAGCCCTTAGTGGGCTGGTGGAAGTCCCACACAAGGCCCATGCGGTTTGGGGAAAAAGGCCTAAAGAGAAAAGGTGGAAAAAGGCAAAAATAGGGTGAATCCTAGTCCTACTAGGATTGGAGGTGGAGTCCACCTGCTCCACCTGGTTTGGCCGACTCCTTGGAGGCTTGGCCCTTGTGCCAAGCCTCCTCCTCTCTTCCTCTTATATATACTAGAGGTTTTAGGGTTTTTACACAGAATTTTCAGCCACGTGTTGCCCGCTCCTCGAGTGCATAGTTTCTCCTCTAGATCGGTTTTCTGCAGTGCTTAGGCGAAGCCCTGCCGGAATAGCTCCACCACCATGGCCGGAGCGTCGTCACGCTGCCGGAGAACTCTTCTACCTCTCCGCTCCTTCTTGTTGGATCAAGATGGCAGAGATCGTCATCAAGCTGTACGTGTGCTGAATGCGGAGGTGCCGTTCGTTCGGCGCTAGATCGGAAGGATCATGATCAAGTTCGTGGGACGGATCGTGATTGGATCGCGGGACGGATCGTGATTGGATCGCGGGACGCACGGCGATTTGGATCGCGAAGACGTTCGACTACACCAATCGCGTTTCTTATGCTTCCTGCTTAGCGATCTATAAGGGTACGTAGATCCACTCTCCCTCTCGTAGATGCTCATCACCATGGATAGATCTGCGTGTGCGTAGGAAAATTTTTGTTTCTCATGCAACGTTCCCCAATAGTTTGATACACACAAGGCACTCCTCCGGTGTCAGTGAGTTGCATGATCTCATGGTCATAGGAACAGATACTTGACATGCAGAAAACAATAGCAATAAACTGACACGATCATATGCTACGTTTGTAGTTTGGGTCTTGTCCATCCCATCATTCTCCTAATGATGTGATCCCGTTATCAAATGACATCTCATGTCAATGGCTAGGAAACCTTAGCCATCTTTGATCAACGAGCTAGTCTATTAGAGGCATACTAGGGACATGGTGTTGTCTATGTATCCACACATGTATCTGAGTTTCCGATCAATACAATTATAACATGGATAATAAACGATTATCATGAATAAGGAAATATGATAATAACTAATTTATTATTGCCTCTAGGGCATATTTCCAACAAACCATTCACGATGACAAGGGTTATTTTCTTGCAACAAGCTAAACGGTATTTCTTTGTTGATGATGTGACAACAGCCAAATTAAGGGCACTTTGTGGTGGTTTTATACTTTTAATGAAATTATGGGTTGCAATAAGTTGATGATCGGGTGACTACATGAAAGTCATAGAGATTGGGCAGAATGATAGACACTTAATTGGGTCGATGATAGAGATCTAGAAGAATGTAATTTCATATTCCGTAATTTGACTTATGTTTAGTTTCCTCGTTGCCCTAAGTAAGCTAATATGGTTGCTGATTTTCTAGCTAGTAAGATGGAGGACTCAAATGACTTTCTAGTTGATATAATTGCAAAGGATTTATCTTCATTTGCCCAAGTAATATAATTTGGCATGAAGGTTTCCTAAAAAAACAATATAATCATATGGGAAAAGACCTACCTTAACATGCAACTACATATGAGCAAACAAGTAATGTTATTTATATTCAATATTTTTTCATAGATATGCAATAATCAAATACAATAAATTGTATCTATTTTCAGTTTTAGTTCTTCTATTATTAGTCCAAGTCCAACCTTATTGCACTAAACTATATTGTACTCCCTCATTTCACTATTATAAGATGTTCTAACTTTTTTCCGAATCGGATGTATGTAGACACATTTTAGTATGTTTGTTCAATCAATTCAGTCCCTGTGTAGTCCATGTTAATATATTCAAAACATCTTATAATAATGAATGAAGAGAGTAATAAATTTCTGAGTATATCATTTAGATTTTGAAAAAGACAAATGCAAATGTAGACCAACTTTACACACAAAAATACTAACATAATTATAATTTTCCCTCAAAAATTTGGGGCAAACAAGAAAAGTGAAGAATAATTGATAGAATTGTGTTCTCTTTTTTATCGTGCGTGAGCCGTTTGTGAGCACGACCAATGGTGGACACGTTGTTCATTCTTCTTCATGTCTTGGTTCGAGACAGCCATTAATGTTATGCCAATATGGTTCACGGTTACTAGCTTGGCTTTTTTTCCCTTGGTCAACGATAATATGGTTGGGCTACCTTTTGAAGGCTCGTGACGCTATGAGGTCTTGGATTCGACGACCCCCGAGGTTTGGTTGTCCTGTATAGTGTTTTGATTCTCTTTATTTGTGATGGTGGTCGTGGTGTGGCCCAGAGGAGGTGAAAGGTTGTCTCGGTGGAACATTGTCCTTCGACACGATATGTGGCTCTCTCCGTCTCGTCCTGGCTAGGCAGCGGAAAGCCCTTCGACGGTGGTTGTGACTCTCCTAGTTCTTCAAGGTGCATAGTGATCGTAGGGCAACAGACGACTTCTTCTTTACATATTCCCGGTGACGTATCTCCTTTTGACTGATCCAACAATACTAGTTCCCGCTCTTCTTGATCTGCCTAGTGGTGACGAGTGCTAAACACTTGGTGTTGGTTGCTTGCCAAAGCCCATTTATGGTTCTCCTCTGTTGCTCTCGTACCTTTTCTGTTGTCCCTTGTACCTCTGTTATTTCTTATACCTTTTGACGTGTGTCGGGTGCTACTTGTTGTAGTCATAGCGTTGTATCTTAATATTTTCTATTCTCTTTGTTTCTAAAATATACATTTTTTAAAGATT
Organism: Hordeum marinum; assembly: GCA_022496015.1. Lineage (NCBI taxonomy): Eukaryota > Viridiplantae > Streptophyta > Magnoliopsida > Poales > Poaceae > Hordeum > Hordeum marinum. The sequence goes on along the minus strand of CM039675.1, from coordinate 459,716,466 downwards.
TCACTATAAACTATATACGGATGTATATAGACATATTTTAAACTATAGATTCATTCATTTTATTCTGTATATAATTCATAGTAAAATTTCTAAAAAAGCTTATATTTAGAAACATAGGGAGTATATGATAATGAAATTGGTTAGGCTGGCGTAAGCATGCCGTAGCATCCTAAAAGAAAAACAGTTAATATAGATAGGAAGGTAATCTATAATATCTAAATAGTTCATTCCCATTATCTTATTTCTCTAAACATGCACACTATCCACCTCATCAGTTTTGCCACATCTAGGATGCAAAATACATCCATGCATCCACGTCATCATTTATTCCTCTGTATAATCTGTAATAATTTTCACAAGTTCGTCCGATCTTATTAGGCCAGCGTGCCATGAAGCGTCTTCCGTGTTTACAGGCCGACCAACATTCTTTGCACCGGATCAGAAGAAAAGAACAACATCTTTTCCCCTCGGTCTCCCTTCTATACGTCCGCCGCTTGAAGTAAAGAAACCCACTAGCTCGAGTTAAAGGAAGAGAGCGCTTGAAATCAGGAACGTGCAACTAATAATAATTTATGCACGACCCGAAGCAAATATCGTGTTCTGCTGTAGTTAATTAGGGAAGATAAATAACTAAGACACTTTAAGACTATTCATAATGTGGAATAACACAGAGTAGTAACATGCATATGTTATTAGTCTAAATTACTACCCCATAATGGATAGTAACATATAAGTAGTAACATTGAGCCTTTTATTTATTAGCTTATAAACTCATTTTGTCTTGTTATGTGTTATGTTACTCATAGGGTAGTAACATGCTAAGTTACTTAATTTCTCTCTCTTCTTATTAATTACATGTCACGTCATACTTTTTACTTAGGTAGCATTTATGTTACTATCTATGTTACTTCCATTGTGAGTAGTCTAACAGGCAGACAAAGTAGTATATCTTCGTTGTTGTTATCTTTTCCCCTTCAACCACTCACAATCAGAGTTTAAATTGGATCGTGACGCACACGCATCGGAAATAAATGCATCGAGTCCTGGAGGAAGAACACAACACCGAGCAGCACCAGGAACAGCAGCGTTCGTGCGGCGATCGCCCATGTCGTCACCAAGCTCTCCACGTTGTTGCACTCACACAAACATGCTACCACGCTAACCGCTCCCAGCGTCAAGGCAAGATGGTCGTCGGGGGAGACGACGATCCCTTGCTTCTTGCTCCACGGGTCGTCATCAGTCGTTTCGCCATCGTTGCAGATCATCTCCGCGAGAGACACAACAGTCTCTTGATGCTTGCTTCGTGCGTCGTCATCGTGCGTCTCACCGCCGCCACAGATCATCGTGACGGGAGCCGGCGAGAAGCGATCCCTTGCTGCTTGCTCTGATAGCGAAGTGAGCTTTGTGACTTTTAGTAGGGTTGTATCGTCCGTCTTCAACATTCATTTATAAGACTTATTTATTCGATTCATTGTATCTCGAACAGAGAGACAGCGATCCATTACTGCTTGCTTCATACGTTGTCGTTGGCTGACTCACCAGTCACCAGTGCCGCCCATCATCGCCATCGGAGCTGATGATCCCTTGTTGCTTGCTCCGCACGTCGGCCACCATCTCACCACTGCCATGACTTCCCTGGTTCGCCGCACCGACGCAATGTCAAGGTCGTGTACATCGCCCATTGCCCGACCGAGGAGGCCTGCCATGTTCTGCAAGGTAGTCTTTTACTGTATTAATCATGCAAGTAGCACTTTCCTCCTTTCAAATCTTATATACTCAATATTATATGATACAGAAACTACACACAATTTTGTTATCTGTGTTTTACATCTTGCAGATTATGTTCATTCTTCTTTCAGCCGGTTATGCAAATGCTCCTAAGACGGTGATTCTTTGCCGATCCAAAAGAATACGAACAGTTCATGTACGGTGATACAATTGGGTAATTTTGCACACTTCACTTTAATGATGGGTGCACACCTACTATTTATGTATCATGATGATGCAAAGGTCGGATTACCTTTTTCTTAGAAAAAAACACCTACGATCCATGCAAATGTATATGATAAATTGTACCATACATGTCGAATTTGTTAGATGTGTATAGTTCCTTTTCGGTTTATCCCCATTGTACAAGGGGTTTCTTGCCTTTACCACACATGTATATGTATTGGCCTTTGGCCGACCTTCCTGTGAATGCAGTTGCTCATTCCTCGACATGGTATCAGATGTTAGGTTAGCTCTGCTCCCGCACGCTGCGACTCCGTGCCCGATTCCCACTCGCCGCCGCCGCTAGCCGTCCGGCTGCGTCTCCCGTCAGGCTGCTTCTCCCTCCCCTGCCCTAGTGAGTCCGGCCCCCTGTCCGGCCACTCCTCCCCTGCCGGCGGCGCGGCCCTGGTGCGCGCCCCCGCCCTCGTCTGGCCACGGCGGCCCGACTGCCGCCTTCGGACGCTGCCTCCCTTCACGGGTCTGGCCTCCGCCTTTCTTCCCCAGTATGGACGCCGCCTCCCTTGCCTGGTTGGCTCCCGCCTCACCTCACTGGCCGGCCACGCCGCCCTGCCTCGCGCCGGCCTGCTCGATTAGCGCCGCCCCGTCTCCCGTCGGCGGGCCCCTAGGTAGGCGTCGTCGCCACTCAGGCCGCTGACGCCCCAGCTAGCTGCCTCCTCCCGTTCGCGTGCTGCTCTGCGTCCTCGATCCAGATCGAGATCGGCCTCTGGGACAGTTGACCAAAAAAACAAAGAGGAAGCAGTCATGTCTTCCTCGGGCTATGTGGTTGTTCCTCGGTGTTGTGTGATCTTTGATGGCACCAATTATGCTGAGTTTGTGGGTTTCATGTGTATCCACATGCGCGGTCTTCTCCTGTGAGGCGTCCTATCTGGCGAGGTCCCATGTCCGCCTTGCCCTATTGCTCCCGTGTCTCCTATCGCGTCGGTGCCGCTTGTTCTTGCTGTTGATGCTTCTCAGGCTGATCAGGATACAACCAAAGCTCTTGATGATGATGCGGTCGACGCTTATGATCAGCAGGTATCAGCCTACTCAGATGCTCTTTTTGTCTATCGAGATGATCTATCTGCTTATATTCAGTGGTGCTATGATGATGCTCAAGCTGCTGCTGTCCTCACTGTGAGTGTGTTACCTCAGTTTGCTTCTGAGTTCATGGGTCTCGGCCCTGTTGCTGCGATGTGGTCTTATCTTTGTCAGCGATATCAGCCCTCTAGTGATGCTCTCTACTTGTCTGTGGTGCGCCAGGAGCATGCTCTTCAGTAGCGTGACTCTTCTGTTGATGAGTTCTACTCACAGAGCTCTGCCATCTGGCGTCAGCTTGACTCTCTCAGGACAGTTGTTTGTGGTACTTTTCGTTGTTGCCAGACTATGCAGTCTGACTTGGAGTTTCATCGTCTCCATGAGTTCTTGTCTCGCCTCCGTCGAGAGTTTGAGCCTTGGCATGCTCACTTGCTTGCTCGTAGTCGTGTTCCTATTTCGAAGGTGCTTGCAGAGCTTCATGCTGAGGAGACCCGACTTTGGTCTGCTGGTCTGCTTGTGGTTCCCATAGTTCTTGCTACCAAAGTTCATATGTTGTCTTCTCGCCTCACCGCTTCAGTCTCCATCGCCCCTGCCCACACCTCCAGGGGGCTGGTCGCCCTCCTTCTTCAGGAGAGGGTCGACCGCGCTCGCACACCTTTTGTGGCTACTGCAACAGGCCAGGTCACCTAGAGTCTGATTGTCACAAGAAGCAGAAAGACCTGAAGTGCTCCTCTTCTAGTGGGACCCGTGCGTCTTCCTCGACTCCGTCACTCACTGACCAAGATATTATGCGACTCAAGCACATGTTGGCTTCCTCTAGTTCTTCATCAATGGGTTGTGTTGCCACTGTGACTGTCACCACCACTCTACCCCCGCCGGAGCCTACTCAGTCAGGTACATCCTCGTGGGTTCTGGATTCTGGAGCTTCTTTTCATATGTCTTCTGATTCTTCTGCTTTATCTTCTCTTCGACCTCCTGATTTTCCTCTTAATGTTCTCACTGTCGATGGCACACCTCTTCCTGTTGCTAGTCGTGGCATCCTTTCTACTCTGTATTTTTTGGTTCCTAGTGTTTTTCATGTTCCTCGTCTTACCATGAATCTCTTTTTCGCTGCCCAACTTACTGATTCTGGTTGTCGTGTCATTCTTGATGCCGACTCTTGTTCCATTCAGGATCGTCGCACTCAGGCTCTGGTTGGTGTTGGCCCTCGGCGCCGTGAGTCTGAGGGCCTTTGGGAGGTTGACTGGCTACATGTTCCTTCCGTTGCTACCACATACGCCAGCTCTCATGCTCTTGCTGCCTCCTCTTCTGTGTCCTTCCAGCAGTGGCATCATCGACTTGGTCACATCTGTGGCTCTCGCTTGTCCTCATTAGTACACCAAGGCGTCTTAGGGTCTGTCTTTGGTGATGTTTCGTTGCATTGTGATGGTTGTAGGCGACAGACTCGGTTACCTTATCCTACCAGTGAGTCTGTATCGCAGCGTACTTTTGACTTAGTTCATTCTGATGTATGGGGTCCTGCTTCTTTCGACTTGAAAGGGGGTCATCGCTACTATGTTCTATTTATTGATGATTTCTCTCGCTACACTTGGCTTTATTGTATGAAATCTCGCAGCGAGGTTCTCCCCATATACAAGCGATTTGCTGCCATGGTTCGCACTCAATTTTCCACGCCTGTCCGTATCTTTCGTGCTGACTCAGCTGGAGAGTATCTCTCTCACATGTTGCGTGGATTTCTTGCGGAGCAGGGTACTCTTGCCCAATTATCTTGCCCTGGTGCCCATGCTCAGAATGGCGTTGCAGAACGCAAACATCGCCATTTACTTGAGATGGCTCGGGCGATGATGATTGACGCCTCTCTTCCACCCCATTTTTGGGCTGAGGCTATTTCCGCATCCACCCACCTCGTCAACATTCAGCCATCGGCTGCCTTGAAGGGTGGTATTCCTATGGAGCATCTCTCTGGTCGCTCTCCTGACTACTCTGCTCTTCGTATGTTTGGATGCGTGTGCTATGTTCTTCTTGCTCTGCAAGAACGAACCAAGTTGACTGCTTAGTCAGTTGAGTGTGTTTTCCTTGGCTACAGTGATGAGCACAAGGGCTATCACTGTTGGGATCCTGTTGGTCGCCGGCTGCGCATTTCGTGTGATTCGACTTTTGATGAGTCCCGCTCGTACTATCCGCGTCCCTCCTTCTCGAGCTTTTCCGTGGAAGATATTTCCTTCCTTCTCCTTCCCGACACATCTTCCTCTGTGCCTCTTGTTCTTCCCTCTCCCCCGGTGAGTCTCCCTCCACCTCCTACACCACCGGTACCACCATCTCCTCCCTCCTCCTTCTCTCCCTCGTCATCTCCCTCTCCACCCTCCTTCCCAGTTTTTTGACATCACTCCCCTTTTCCTCTCCACTACACTCGCCGTCCTCGTGTTGAGGATGCTCCTACTGATGTGCCCTCTACTTTTGGTCCACCTCCTCTCATGACTACACCGGTTCATAACCTCTGTGTTACGCCTTGTCCCCCACCTGATCGCTATTCTCCTGACCGGTATGGTCTTTCTGCCATTGCTGAGCCCACCACCTATCGCGCTGCCATGACTCGACCTGAATGGCAGCTTGCGATGGCCGAGGAGTTTGCGGCACTTGAGCGCATTGGCACGTGGGATCTGGTTTCTCCTCCTTCCGGTGTTCGTCCCATCACGTGCAAGTGGGTCTATAAGATTAAGACTCGCTCTGATGGTTCTCTTGAGCGTTACAAAGCTTGTCTTGTGACTCGTGGTTTTCAGCAGGAACAAGGATGCGATTATGACGAGACTTTTGCTCTTGTGGCCCACATGACCACTTTTCGCACTCTCCTTGTTGTAGCTTTTGTTCGTCATTGGCCTGTGTCTCAACTTGACGTTTAGAACGCATTTCTCAATGGTGAGTTGCGTGAGGAGGTCTATATACACCCCTTCCAGGGTACTCTGTTCCTGATGGTATGGTCTGCCTCCTTCGACGCTCCCTCTATGGCCTTAAACAAGCCCCTCGCGCATGGTTCTCGCGGTTCACCTCTGTGGTGATTACCGCTGGCTTCCTGCCTAGTGATCATGATCCAGCATTGTTTGTTCACACCTCTCCTCGTGATCGGACTCTTCTCCTTCTATATGTGGATGACATGATCATCACCGGTGACGATTCTGAGTATATTGCCTTTGTTTCTCATGTCTGATCTTGGTCCTCTTTGCTACTTTCTTGGGATTGAGATTTCTTCGACCTCTGAAGGCTTCTTCATCTTTCAAGAAAAGTATATTCAGGATCTTCTCTCTCGAGCCGCTCTTGGTGATGATCGCACCGTTGTGACTCCTATGGAGCTCAATGTTCAGCTTCGTGCTACTGATGGTGATCCTCTGGCTGATCCCACACGGTCTCGCCACCTCGTTGGGAATCTTGTCTATCTCGCTGTTACTCATCATGATATATCCTATCCTGTTCACATTCTCAGTCGGTTCGTCTTAGCTCCCACCTCTGTCCACTATGGTCACCTCCTCCGTGTTCTACGCTATCTTCGTGGCACGATTTCACACCGTCTTTTCTTTCCCCACTCCAGCTCTCTCCGGCTCCAGGCCTACTCTGATGCTATGTGGGGTAGTGATCCTACTGATCGCCGCTTTTGTCTGCTTACTGTGTCTTTCTTGGAGGCTCCCTCATTGCCTGGAAGACGAAGAAACAGACCGTTGTTTCTCGCTCGAGTACGGAGGCTGAGTTGCGGGCGATGGCTATGTTGACGGCTGAGGTGATTTGGTTACGATGGTTACTCGAGGACTTTGGTGTTTCTGTTGCTGCACCGACTCCACTCCTGTAGATAGTACAAGTGCTACCAGCATTGCGCGTGACCCGGTGAAGCATGAGCTCACCAAGCACATCGGTGTGGATGCCTCCTTTGTCCGTACGGCTGTGCAAGATCAAGTTTTTGCTCTTCATTATGTGCCTTTGAGTCACAATTGGCGGACTTCTTCACGAGGGCACAAACTCAAGCGCAGCACGGGTTCTTTCTCTCCAAACTCAGTGTGGTTGATCCACCATGAGTTTGTGAATGTAGCTGCTCATTCCTCGATCAATTCTATTATATTAATACAGTGGGATGAAAACATGTTTTGAGAATTCTAATCTCCAACATAAAATGCTTGCCGGATCATATCCACAACCCCCTTAATTATCATCGTTCAATTGTAAAGAGAAATAGTCTCATACTTATAGGTGTTCCGAGGCATACAAAAGTACAACTATATCATCTGGACTTTTTCTGTAAACCTCCCTGTGATGCATATGTTGGCCTTACCTTAATGTAGATCATCAGTTTCGTAGAATGTGCAAGTCAAATGTAGAGGTTGGCACTTCAGTTTGGATTCTGACCTTTCTCATAAAAATTTATGAAGAAAATCCCACAGCAACGCGTGGGGAATCATCTAGTTAACGAAATGGTTCATCACAATTCTCACTCACGAGGGCATGAAATTTATTAAAGGGAAAAAAAATCAACATGCCCGGCGACGTGCGTGACAGCTTCTCGCTATGCCGTTCTTCAGGGACGTGGCCCGCACCAACGAAACGGAGAGCGCCGACAATGGCAGAAGGAACATGCCAGGCGTCGTGTGTGGAGAGCATGTTGGTTGGTTGGAACGCACGCGCGTGCGTCCCACGGCCACGGCTGACGCCGCCGACAATCCGGCCCGGCCGCCGGCGAGCGAGCGAGCGAGCTGAACCTAATGTTCAGGTGCTCAGCGCCGGCCCATGAGACGATCGATGGTTTCCCTGTGCCTTCTCCAGGTACCTCCCAATGCAAGAATAGGCTGGATCTTCAGTCTAACTGCTCTGCATAATTCAGAAGAAAATTTTCAGCATGCAAAACCACTGAAACCTTTTCGTATTCAGATGTATATATATATACAGGATAATAACTATGCACGGTTTGAGAAGAAAGTGCCTTGCTAAACCCACCGTACACTGCAATGTTACGGTAGATGCAGCTCCCGGTGCGATCATCTTATCCAGCACACGAAATTCATCGAAAATACCATAACCCAAGATCCAATTCAACAAGCATTCGAGTCGGTGGCGGTTACAAGCACGATACATTACAAATTTACTACAAGTTCGCGTTTCTGAACTTCCTCTGTAGATATATCATATCATTACCGTCAAGACTTCGCGGCACGTGGTCGGAAAGTTCTGCAGCACGCCAGTCGCCAGTCGAGTAAGCACAATGACTTGGCTTATCGCAGAATGAACACACATCTGACAGTTCTAACAGTTCTTCTTTTTTCTTTTTTTGTTGTTGCGGGGAGACAATGCTAACACATCCACCAGAAGGAAAGCACACTGCGTTAATTCGCTGCTGTGAGCCTCCTCCTGGCCAGAAACATCATCATGCGGCGGAGGAACGGCAGCTTCTTTGCTTTCTTCGCCTTCTCGCGCAGACCTGAGTCGGCAGGGCTGCTCCTGGCAGACATATCGGACAGTGGATGAACCAAGGCGCAGCTGTCTTCTTTGCATGTGCCCTTGGCGTCCCGATCGCGCTCAACGACGATCACCGCCGCGTTTGAATGTTCGGTTTCAGATTTCAAGGCCTCGGCGGTAGCCTTACGACGCTGCCCGTGCTCCTCCCTCCATGTCCTCAGTTCTTGTTCCATGGCCAGCTTGCCTTCGGTGGCACTATCGGCCTGCTTTTGGGCAGCAAGCAGTGCTTGCTTTCGTTCTTCCAGAACCTTGTAAACTTCGCTGAGCTTTGCTAAGATGAGAGACTCGGACTCCTTGGCCATCTCGACCTGCGCGACTGCAGAAGATATTTTCTCGTGCACAAGCTCTTCTGCCTGATGGGACTTCTCAATGAGAGACGCGTGCTCATGAAAGTCGAGCGTGATCATTCCAGGAGAGCCTTGTTCTGCAACAATGCTTACTGCAAGCTCGATCTCCTCCAGCGCTCTGAGAGCATCGAGCGACAGCCTCTCAGACTCTTTCGCTGCTTCCGTCTCCTTCAGGACTGCTTGGAGCCGGAATTCCATAGTACTCAGATCAGCCTTCACTTGCTCCATTTCCTCCTTGCTCGTTCTTACCATCTCCTGTGCCTTCATAGCAGCAGGCTTTGCCTCATCAGCTTCCAGGGCTGCAGCTTGCAGAAGCCCAGGCAACTCACTCATTCTATCGCGGGTTTTCTTCTCCTTGGCCTGAACTGTTTCCAGTTCCTGTTGTGCCAGCTTAATCTCCGCCTTGAGAGAAGTAATGGTAGTCGATGTCATTGCTTCCAGCTGCTGCATGTTGGCAAGTGCTTCTTTCTCTTTGGTCAACTCTGACTGAAGTGATGCAGCAGCAACTTTCAGGGCACAGACTTCATCTCTCGCCTTATCAATGCTCTTCTTCTGCTCCTCAAGCTCATTTCTTGATAGAATGGTTTCTTTTCGCAGGGTCTCATCAGTTCTGTTTCCTTGTTCTTGTGCTTCTTCAATTAGTTTTGCCTCCATATATGCAGTTAGCTCTTCGTTGCGCTTGACCAGCAAGCTGGATGATGTTTCGAGCTCTGATTTCAGGTCTTCAACAGAAGAAAGCTTCTTGTTGAGTTGACTCATCTCCTCTTCTGCTTGCCTTAGATCCTTCTCCCATTTAAGACGCTCCTCATCTCGAGCTAGGGACGTACACGCCTTGTGTTCTTCAGCATCATGGCACATAGTACGCGCCAAATCCAACACTTCCTTCAGTTTTTTTAGCTCTGCAGAGAGCTCCTCTACTTGCCTCTCAGTCTCTTTGGAGACTATGATGGCCGCCCGAGAATTTCCAGCGGAAATGTCCTGTTCAATCAATAAAGAATCATAATCCTCCTGAACCCTTTTTAACTCATCATTGAGCAACTTCAGTTTGGACACCAGTACTTTGTGCCGTTCTTGGATATTTTTCAAAATCTCCTCGCCTGCAACACTATCATCGCTAGCTCCTCCATCCTCCGTCTCTGGTGCAATAAATTGAAAGAAATCCAAATCCTCCTTGGCATGTGCCTCTTCATGTTCTGCCCTCTCCAGGTCATGTTTCAGGTCTTCAATAAGCTTATTTGTTCTCTCAATCTCATTGAATACAGACAGCTTTGCAGCCTCTGCAGCTTCTGCTTGCTGTTTGCAATCTGAAATTTCATTCTTCAGCAGACCGACCTCGAGTTTGACATGGTGACCCACCTGGATATACTAAGATTGTTAATCATACATAGCGAAAGTAAAACAAAAATATGTCTGTAAGTGCTCAAGTAAGGCTCAATAAAACTACAAAAGATAGAATGTTACTGATGCAAATGAAAGATAATTTATTAAGTTGCAGCTGAGAGAATTAATGTACCAAACAAGAGAAGGTGTGATGTAAGTTACCTGCACTGGTTCTGTTTTGCGCGTTTTCCAGTTGATGCTACCACCAAATCTTGAGGCAGCCACCTTCACTGATTCAATGGGCTTCGTTGTATCAACAAAAAAATTATCAGTCCTCGAATAATTCCCACTGTTCAATCTCCTCACAGGTGCAGGCATTTTCTGTCTAGTGTCTCGTAGGCTCATTTGGCGATCAGGCAATCTATGCATGAACCGTGGTTTATCTTCTTTCACCTTTTGTAAGATAGCAGGTGGCGCATCACAAGCAGTCTTCTCAGAATCAGAACAGGAAGCACCATCTTGAACGTTATGCAAAGGTGCACATTGGACGTCTTCTCTTGAGCTAACTGAAGTCTGTGACGTTGCATGCCTGTTTTCTTCTGAAGAATGCATTGTCATCAAGTCACTGATTGCATCCTTGGATTCATCAACTTCGTTAGAGGCAGATGGAAAACTGTGAGAATCTTCTTTGATCGATGGCAACCCACTGTGGTCTATTTCTAATGAAATAATTATGGACTCACCAATGGGAGCCTTTTGTTCAACCGAAATCTCCTGCAGATTGCTTTCTTCGTCACTCAATATCAAGCTTGCAGGCAGTTCTTGGTGCGTCGGTGTCTCCAAATTGGCACATGCTGTTTTCTCAAGGTTACTGTTGTCATCCTCATTGGTGCCTTCAGTTGGCTTAGGCTCTAATGAATTTTGCACAGATTTTGGTGAAGACAAAGACGAGTCACGCACTTCAAGATTCTCCTCTACCATTCTTCCAGTCACAGTTTAATTTTATATTAACTGTGGAAGAAAACATTGAAGATGAGAATTAAACTGGAACAGCCAAAACCTAAGTATGAGTAACAGTTTACTTGCCAAATAAAGTAAAACATGCAAACACACACACAACGAAAATAAACTCAGCAAAGGGAAGTCCTGAGATACTGATTTTTTTTAATGAAGGAGGGGTCTTCATATATGATGTTCACATCCAAGAACATTCAGGAAAAGTTTGAGCTTGATAAGATTTTATAGATGATAAATCCATGGTATAAGAGCAAAACAAGTACTCCCTCCGATCCATATTAACTGTCGCTGAATTAGTACAACTTCGTGCTAAATCAGTGACAATTAATATGGATCAGAGGGGGTACTTTTTTTCAACCATAACTATCTGAGAGGCCACGAAACATTGACCTGATGATTTATCACGGCAAAGGTTCATCTAGCATAACTATTTTGGCTAAATGTTCTTGGACATAACAAAAGTACAATCTGAACATGCAAAAAGTTGCAGGACCCTCTAGATTTTGGTTTAATTTCTGATCCACGTAAAAGCAATATTGCTTTATCTATGTCAAGAACTGAGGTCTTCATATGTAAGCAAATTACATGGTTAAACAAAATAATCCAACTTCAAGCTTAGAAAATAGCCTAGAAATATCCAAAAATGAAACTCAAGAACTCATGAAATGAAATGAAAACCGAAAGGAAAACATGATTAAAACTGAACCACACATATGACAGTACTGAAAGCCACGTGCGTGATCAGAAAGTAAACAGAAGGCATAAGCAAAAGATGAAACTTACTGAAGAGTTGAGACCTAGTGCCTGTATATTTTGTAATTGAAGGATGAATGGTCTTCAAAACGAGGGAAGGAGACTGGAGATGGGGAAAAAGGTTTGGGCAGTTTTTGCAGGTATTGGGGAGACAACACTGGAGGAAGGGTTGAAAGAATTGGGGCAGTGGAGAGCCACCTGGGAGGAGAGGAGAGGATCAATTTAAAAATATTCATATGTGGGGAAGACTTGGACTTATTCCCCTATGCAATATTTCGTTTGATTTCTTCCTGTAGTTTTTGTACATTGTTTTACTTTTATCAAAGCTACTGGCACAAGCTGGATGGTTAAGGAAATTGTGTGCCAGCATGAAGCAGGAAGCAGCAACAACTGTACTGGAAATATTCATTTAGAACCTCACGATAGTTGGAAACAATAGAAAAGCTTAGTGCTTCAAGTTCCTCTTTCTGTAGTTTAGTTGGCATTTCATTGGTTGGATCATTCTTCAGTGCGCAGATTTGGTTAAAGTAAAAAAAAGGAAGAGCAAACGAAAGCATCTTGCGGTCTTCTTCTTTGTAACACAGCATTTTTTAAGAAACTGGTTGGATCTGTTTTTCTTCTTTAGAATAAATAAAGAAGAAGCAAACATGGAAACAATTACCTACATGTATCCCGTCAATCATTGTGTCTTGATTTCTACCGTAACAATGTACTGTGCGTGTACCTAATCAATGATAACACGGAAGTTACCATATGTGAAGGTAGTAAGTCGACCACTGCTGGGAGGGGATACTAACCATCTTTACAGTGGTATAAATGTGGAGGATTGTCTGGAAGCCCACCCTGGACGTTCTTTCTTTTCTGAAGAAAAAATGGATACTGTAATTGATTCGAGAAACATTAGCCCTTTCTGAATAGACCAGTGCTACAAAATATTTTGCATTTAGCTTCTTTTATAATTATATCTTCACGGTAGGATGGGCATCTGCACCACAAAAACAACTGCTAAGACAATATACAGCTGTAAGCAAAAAGAAAGTGGCCACGCCGCATACCCTTATACCACCATGATGAGGTGTCCGCAGTATAACATCTGTAACTGGCTGCCCAATCGTCAGGAGATCTTGTTGTATTCATGTACCTGATACTCCAATTTGATGAATGGATATCTCATTGAGATTCTGTTGACCTAGCTTGTCGACAATCTTCTCCAAATCAGACCAAGCAATTCTTTAAGGAATCACTATAACAGCAATGCAACAGCTCTGGAGCGCTTACCATTTAAATGACTCCAATCTTCCTTCAAGGATAACAATACATTTAGCATTTTAAAAGCAAACGATCCTGGCTGCACTGAGATGTAGATATTTCGAACTTTGTGCAACAACTAGCTACTCCAAAATACAGTATTAATCCATGGATGAATGACTAAAACTATTTTCTTGTGTTAAAAAATGCCCTAACAACTGTCAATCTCGCAAAAGAAAGATTTTTGCATGTTTTCTTGTGTTAAGAAAATGCTATACCAGCTGTCAGTAAACAAACATCAACTTAGACTTGAGCAGGGTTTCAATACATTTCCCACAAATGTAATGCTTAGTGTTTGACCAAAAAATTCTCTAGCTGTGGAGCTTGTTGTAGTAGTACCACGGCTACTCAACTAAGCTGATTCCCACATCTTTCCTCAATCCTTTTGCTTCCATATCTAACCGCAGCCACTCATAGTCATTCCATTTACCAACAGAAGCATAGATGTTAGAAAGCATGACATAAGACCGTGGATTACTGTGGTCAGAATCAATGAGCAATTTCCCCACAGCCTCACCAATTTTGGAATTTCCATGGAATCTACAGGCTCCAAGCAATGACTCGAGCAAACTTTCTGATGGTCTGAATGGCATTGACCTGACAACATCATAGGCTTCATCCAAGTGGCCAGTCCGACCCAGCAGATCCACCATGCATGCATAATGCTCCATCCTCGGTGTGATGCCGTAGTCTATCTGCAGTGATTTAAACAATGCTCTTGCTTGCTCTACAAGGCCACTATGACTGCAAGCTGACAAGATACTAACAAAAGCTATGTCATCTGGCTCCACTCCTGAGGCAATCATCATGGAGAAAAGCTCAAGGGCAGACTTGCCATCCCCATGTAAACCGTATGAGTTGATCATAGCACTCCAAGTGACAGAATCTTTTGGCACTGAGCTATCAAAGAGCTCTCTTGCAAATGAAATGCTTCCACACCTTGAATGCATGTCAATGAGAGCATTGACAACAAAAAGGCTTCCACCAAAGCCATTCTTTAGTAAGAGAGCTGTAAGACCTTCTGCCAGATCTGCTTTTCTGATCTGCGAACATGCTGAGATGAGTGCCAACATGGTTACTGCATCAGGATTCACATTAAGGAGGCACATCTGCCTCAAGAAATCAAATGCAACATCAGCCAGCTTGCACTGAACACAGGCAGATAAGATGCAATTCCATACTATGATGTTTTTTTCACCAACCGAATTGAAGAGTTTGCAGCTGTAATCAAAATTGTTGAACCTACTGTACATACAAATGGCTGATGTGAGCATAGAAGTTTCTAGCCTGAAGAACTTTCGAACTGCATAGCAGTGGACAGACTTTCCTTGCAATTGGCTATGACAAGCAGGCAATACATTCAGTAATGTAATATGATTAGGCTCCTTCTCATTCTTCACCATTTCATGAAACAGAGGTAAGATCTCTTCAGATAGGTTGTTTTTACGGTATCCGGTCATCAGAACATTGTAAGAGACTGTGTTCACAGAAGACAAGCTGTCAAAGAGTCGCTGGCATGCCTCAACAGAACCACAGTTGCTGTACATGGTAATGAAGGTGTTTGTAAGAGAAACATCCGTACTGCATCCACTTTTAACTGCCAAAGAATGAAGCGACTCTCCAATTGCGGCGTCCTGAGCCACCGAAATACTGCTGGTCAGGCCAATCAGGGTTACTACATCAAACTGCAAGTCTGCTTGGCGCATCTGGCGGAAGAGTCTTACAGAAGCCTCTGCATCTCCAGCTTCAGCATAGCCAGATATTATCGTGTTCCAAGATATCAACATAGGTTCTTCCATTTTCTGAAATAACTTGTAGGAATTTGAGAGTTCTCCACAGTCACCGTACATAGCCAGGAGTGCATTCATCACGCTTTGGTTCAATTCAAAACTGTTTCTGACAGCATATCCATGGATGGACGTTGCCATACGTAAATCTTTTATGTGCCTGCATCCAGAGATCACCTTAATGACAGTTGTTGCATCGGCTGCAACACCTTCGGTTTGCATCCTGCGGAATGTATCAAGAGCAGTGTGCCATTCGTTGTTCAGAATGTACCCAGAAATTATGGAGTTCCACAGAAGATGGTTCTTTCCGGTACAACTAGAGAAAAGCTGCACAGCTGAATCCAACCCCCCAAGTTTAGAATACATAGAAACAAGAGCGCTGACAACAGAAATCTGCTCTGCAAGGCCAAACTTGATAACCATACCATGCACAGATTCGCTGACGTATACACCAAAAAAATCACTGCAGGTTGGAAGGACAGATACCACCGTTACCAGATTAGGCCCTAGTCCTGCGCGGCGCATCAACCTGAAGACCTCAAATGATTCCTTCCATTTGTCATGCTGCATGTACGCTGAGATCATTGAATTGTAAGACACCAAATCCTTCAAAGGTTGCAGATCAAAGAGCAACCGCGACGAGGAAAGATCATCGAACGCAGCGTACATTGAGATGAATGCAGGCCCGAGGGACTCATCACCAAGCACCCCACATTTCAGTGCAAACGCATGCAGCGAATCGCCCGCATCCGAATCTCCGACGGCACCGCACACGCCGACAGCGGCAACAAAAGTGCTAGCGTTCGGCCTCATGCAGTCCTCCTGCTGCATCTCCCGCATTGCCTCGACAGCTTCTGTAAAGCACCCATTCAGAGAATACCCCGAGATCAGCGCGTTCCAGGAGATCAGGTCCCTCCGCGGCATGCAGTCAAACACCGTCCTGGACGCGGCGACCTGGCCAGCCTTGGCGTACATATCAAGCAGCGCGGTCTGCACGCCGACATTGGCCCCGTGCCCGTCCCGCAGGGCCCTGGCGTGCGCCTCCCTCCCGAGCCGGAGGCAACCCACGGCCGCGCACGCCTTGACGACCGGCGGGAAGGTGAAGTTGTCGGAGCCGCCGCCGGAGGCACACGCCGCCCGGTACAGGCCGAGGAGCTCCCGGTGGAACCCGCGGGCCGAGAAGCAGCGGACGGCGAGGTTGAGCGAGTACACGGTGGGGCGGCGGCGGTGGGACCCCGCGAACAGCGAGGCCGCGGCGCCCGGCATGCCGGCGGAGAGGTAGCCCTCGACGGCGGCCGTGACGGCGGAGGTGTCCCGGGCGATCGCGCCCGAGACGGCCAGCAGCGCGTGGAGCCTGCCGACGCATTTCGCCGAACGGGTGGCGCGCGCGAGCTCCGCGAGCGCGTCGGCGTGGTGCGGCGGCGGCGCGCTTGGCGGGGCCGAGGGAGCCAAGGATTTGGCGAGGGTTTGGGTGGATCGGCGGGGGAGGAGGGTTGGGGTTCTGAGGGATTTGGGGAGGGCTTTGTGGCGCGGGTTCATGCTCTGGGCGGGGGAGCGATGGAGCGATTTTGTCAGCTGCCCGCTGTGTGTGGGGGCGTTGGGTTAACTGTCAAGCGCCATCGTAAGGCGAATCTCATGGCTTTTGGAGCACGCGGCACATTGCGCCGTTTTCTCAAGTTCAAAAACGTATGTATGATTTTTTTAGGGCCTGAAAAATTCCGAATTTTTTGTGTACATGTTTATATAACCGTGTAAAATTTCATCAATGTGCGTGTTTGCAGAGATACAAAAGGACAAATACATGCCAAAAAAAATTGGGCTGAATTTTGACTTTTATGTGTAGCATATTATAATACGATACAACATACTCTTTCCGTTCCAAAATAAATGTCTTAACTTCATACTAACTTTAGTACAAAGTTATATTAAGTTTGAGATAATTATTTTAAAACGGGGGAGTATTAATTATGCATGTCAGTTGGGAAGAAAAACCACATGTATGCGAATTCGTGTAAAAATATAAATCGAAATTTTGGCACATGAAAGAAACCACTCCTTGTCGGAGGAGGCTACATGATCCAAGGAAAGATTGGAAATTGCTTATGGATCCCATGCTCCATGGAGCCAGAATTTTTTTAAATACACAAATCATATTTTGAAGCTCCAAAAAAAATCTGAAAATACACATGAACATAGGGATGTATACTATATATCCATAAATTTTGATGATGAAATATGGTTTGTGGAAGCTACACACACAAAAAAAATCATGTGCAAGTCACACCAAAGCATATACATCTCTATATTCAAGAGTATTATTTTCAGATTTTTTTTTCAACTTTGAAAAATTATTTTTGATTATTATTTTCGAAAAAAGGGGCTCCATGGAGCTCGGGAGCAGATCCACTCTGAAAGAAAATAGCCCATTTTAGATGCTTTCATGTGTGGTCGAGGCCAGCTGCTCCAGGATTAGGGCATTCTCGATGAAGATGCTCATGTTATGTTCCTTCCACACATTCCAATTAGCGGATAACAACACCAAATGTTCTTTCAACAAAGCCAAAAGCTTTGATATAGTTCATTGAATAAGCAGGAGGCTGTACTCGGCGGCCAAAAGACAAACTAGGGATTTCGCTCGTTCATGTAAGAAATATTTTTCTTTTCATGTTAATGCCAATTAAATAAATGTCATTAGCTGCCAATTTGATGTGTAGTTTTATATCAATGTCGACTGCTCGCAAAAGGAACACTTCATTTTAGGACCACTAGCTATTATCTTGTGGCAAACATGAACATTTCATTCACATTTCAAGCAAAGGTTGCCGGAATACAGCAACAACAGCAAGCATTACATCCCTAAGATGAAATAATATCACTATCTACGACGATACTACTAAGGCAGTGAGTGAACCTATTGTTCTGGGGCACTAGAGTGGAACACCATGGACTGATATTACAAAATAGGGAGATACATAACCAGAATCTAACACTACCTCTGTATCATAATATAAGACGTTTTTGCAGTTCAAATATTATGGTACGGAGGTAGTATAGTATGTTAAATCGCCAACACTTAACTCCTTCAGTGCTCCCTGATTGCACATTTACGGAGAAATACTCTTCCGTGCTTTACTTCAGAGTTCAGAGCATCCTTGCTCCCAAGTTCCAACAGGTTTTGAGGTAGCAAGCAGGCTCTTCGAGTAATTGGGTGCATCGCTTCTCTCAACGCCCGCAACAGGCTATGCTAATTGATCCTGTAAATTCACTGGATCATTTGGGCACAGTAAGCGGAAGAACTGCTCAATCTCCTTTTCTTGCATGCTTTGCTTGATTCTGCGCCAACTTCGGCCTCGTCGTCGTCAGCAAAGTTCTGATCAGAGACCTCTGCAGAGAGAAACATGGCATCAGAAATTTAGTTCACCGCAGGATGCTGCTATAGAACATGGTTACCATAAAAGAACAGCACCCATAACTATCTGTTATGAGCTTACGGATAACATAGGTATGCATCTTCCATAAAATCAGCCAAGGTTAAGAGAAAATACGTGTGTATGATGATGCAGCAGACACTGGATGGGGTAATTGAGCTAGTTACCTGAATTTTCATCAAGAAGGCTTTCTCCCTTGCAAACCCCCAATTCCCTTCCATGCGACAAGGGAGTTTTCCCAGGGATAGTCCGGATGCCCGACTCGTGGTCACCTACTGAACTTCCTGCCCCAACACCTCTTGCACCGCTGCTGCTGCTGCTGCTGCTGCAATCACGCGATCTGAAATGCTGGATCCAGGGGTTTGCAGGCAGGCTTTGTTTGGGCCCGACTTGAGCACAAGCAGCGGGCCTCTCAAACTCGAGTTTCTTCCACACCCCAGCTCCACCTTGGAGAACCTTGAACCCATTGGTACCTGGATCCTTCTTGTTCGCGTTGCTGCCGTGATTGTAGAGTCGGTTGATGAAAGAGGCTTCCATGGAGGTTATGTAATCCGTGTGCCTCTCGTCCGTCCATCCCGCCGACATCAGGTTGGTAACCTGGTTCCCCTGTCAAAGACGAACATGACACACTGCTAATCAGTTCATTAATTTCCAGGGTGCAGGAAATTTCAGTTGGGGGTATCTCTTTGTTTTCTTCTTCCTTGCAATGATGAACAAAGGTAATCTTGGTCCATGACTTGATAAAAAGAGTGGCAAGCAACAATAGAGCATGGAAATCACTGGATATTTCTTCTTAAGAAAATGGAACAATCATGCATCAGACAGTTAGTAGCCTAAGTATATACATACTTACATAGATAGAATAGAATAAAAATGGAGAAGAGGAACATGTGGCGGACCGGACCGGAGCGTTACCTGGGCAATGCCGACGGGCGCTGGCTCCGCCTTGACCGAGCCATCCAGGTACGCCTCGCCCATCTGATACTTGTCAAGAGAAGAAGAAGGATTCCCCTGAAACTAGGAAAGACCGATCTCCCTGCGGATTTCCTCCGGGGGATGCGGCGCGGAGAGCAGGCGGGAAGGAGATCCAAGGGAGAGGAAGAAGCGAGTCCCCTCGAGGCCGGAGAAGAGAAGAGATTCGGAGCCCCCAACAACCGGAAAAACAAGAAGGAGAAGGAGAAGAGAGGGAGAAGATCCAGGCGCGGAAGGCAGATCGAGCGAGCGAGGAAACCGTGGCGGGGATTTATGGGATTGGGCCGGCCGGCCGGCGTCGTCTCTCCTCCGGACGGGAGACGGTGGAGGGGAAAAGGAGGAGGAGGCAGGCAGGCAGGCAGGCAAAGAATGGATGAGCAAGCGGACGGAGGAAGGAAGCGAGCGAGCAGTATTATTTCTTTCTCCTCCGCAAATATCAAGGGAGGGGCGAAAGCGGAGGAGCGGATGCCCTTTTTCCGCCTACGTGCCGGCGCTTTTTCCAGCGTGGCGGCGCGACAGGTGGAGCGGGGGGCCGAAATATCTCGCGGACGCGCGGCGAGGCGAGAGATATTTGTTGGCCGGCCAGAAAGATCTGCGGGGCGGAGCACGGGGCAAGCTAGTAAGTACGACCAGGCCGGGCCACACCAGAGCGGAGGGGATGGAATGGATCGGTTGTGCGCTGCGCTTTATGGCCCACCGAATGGGCCCACTGTCAGCTGCGGAAGGAAGAAAGAAGCACGCTGTGGCGGGCGAGGCCGGTTGTTGTTCGTGTTCTCTCCTGCTGTGAATCGGCTATGAGCGTACAAGGGCTTCACCTTCACGATATAACATGTTAATGCGTTGCCGTAACGTAACTCGTCTCGGGACAAAAATGAGACCACGGTTAAATAAACCAAGGCTTGTGTGACACCACATTATACCGCCTACCAAGAAAATATTGTCCCTTCCCTCAAAAAAAAAAGAAAGAAAGAAAATATTGTCCTCGTTTTTAAATATATATGTTTATACCGTGTAAAAAAAGGGCACAGTAGATAGTATGTTTGCACTCTTTTCGCTCCTTTTCGAGAAAGCATCTTCTACGAGCACGAATGTGCACCGGCCATCGTGATAGAGCGCAGTCTCAACGGGCGTCCGACTCTAAGACATTCATTTACCATGACGTTGCATTAATCACGTAGCGAAGCCCTAGGACAATGTGGTTCATCAAAACGCTCGTAAATATTTGGATCATCAACATTTTTTTGCCATTACATCCGTGGACCAGTCCGGACCGTAAAATTCCTCTATACTGGAATCAAATTCGAGGAGCTTCGGGAAAGTCCGGACGATCTGTTTTGATGCACCGCGTTGGAGTTGCCCTAGTGCAGCATTCACTCATTCAGGATTACAATGATTCCGTGCTGACTGGTGACGGTACAAAGCTGCAGGTTATTCTTGTCCTGTTGATGCTTCTTCTTCTTTTTTTTGGCAGGGTCCTGCTGATGCTTTTGTTCTGTTATTATCCGGAGGATGGCTTCAGCTACAGCCCAGCCATTCCAGACAATCTCATACAGCTAGCAAAGCCATGCCAGGAGGAAGATATGATACACCTTTTTTCAAAAGGAAAAATAAAATGATATGGCCTACTAGCAGCTCAGATACGTATTCCCTACTAGTACTGGCCCGCCAGTACTACCATACTATCTATCTATCTCCTGTTGATACATATCACAGGAAATATCCTTTTTTTTTTGCGAGGATATCACAGGAAATATCTTTTTTTTTTGCGAGGATATCACAGGAAACATCTTTTTTTTTGCGAGGATATCACAGGAAACATCTTTTTTTTTCCGAGGATATCACAGGAAATATCTAACAAGTACATACTACAATTATAGTGGGGCCCACGAAGAATATCTTTTTTTTTTGAACAAAATGCCTGTACACCCCCTCTTGAAAATTCGCAGCTGACCAAGCCCATCGATATATCCACGCAGGCAAAAGATCTTAGATATCATCAGGATTTTCACTCCAAAAAAAAAAGTAATCGTTAGGATATTGTCCCTGCTTTATTCTCCGTTGCTGGCACAGACCTCGGGTTTTATCCAGGGGGCATGAAAAGCAATCGGTTACGGCTTCGGTTTCCAACAGCAGACAAGATGATAATAATATCTAAGATTCCTTTCTGCATTTCTGCCCTTGTGCAAAGGTCTTCTTTGTTTTACGAATTCCCTTTTTGTTCCAATATGGTTGTCAGCTCAATTCGCTGGTGGACTCTACAACAATGTGATGATGACACAGGAAAATGCTAAAAAAACGAATAGCGCTAACTATCTACAACTTGGAGGCGACGGGGACTTCGGATTGCAGGCTTTCTTGGCTCCTGCGGGACAGCATCTTGGAATCCTGCGAGCAGTGGCGTGATACCATTAGACCGCGATAATGGCGTGCAATAATGCAGGAAGACAACTGTGTACAAGTTTTGTTGCATCTGCGAGCAGCCAGAACCGTGGAGAGATCATTTACCTGCACTACGGACTGTGCGCAAAGCTTCCCGGACAAAACCGCGCCCTCCATGGAAGCCAGGTATTTCTGCTTCGTGTAATCACCAGCCAGATAGAACCCTTCGATCGGTGACCGTTGCAGAGGTCGGCAAGGCTCACAATTCGGGACGGTCTTGTAAACAGATCTGTAACGGGGAGCCGGAAAAGTGTAAGCCACGTAAGAGAAGAAGAGCACACCAAGCCTCCTTTTGACTGATTATCACTTTATCAGGAAGGGTGTTAGCAAAATGTCCTGACCTCGGTGTCTTCACAACATGGTATTTAAGAATCTTTGCTTTACTCTGGTCAGCAGCGATTTCATCTGGAAACAACTTGGCTAGCTCTAGCATAGTTGCTTCGATGATTTCGGTGTCACTCCGTCCAATCCATTCCTCTGCTGGAGCAAAGACCAACTCCAGCATCGAGCGGTTTGGATCATAGTACTCCTGTAATAAACAGTTAGAAAAGAAAAAGAAAGAGAAATGATGAGGTTCCGTTCATGTCCTTGGTTCTTTGTTCCTAAGCTATGACGGTTATTATCAAAGAAAAATGCTATGATGATTCGTAAAATCAGGAACCAGCTGACATGTTAGCAATGACAAAAAGATGCTGCACTTCAATACTTGTCTATCTGAGATAACTAAAATCTGTAATATCGACGATCATAATTGTTTTCATAATCTCTTCCTTCCGTGGGCATTTGGTCAGTCAGTAAAATATAATTCAGGATGCGACACTTAAAAGTGAAATACAAACTGAGCCTAAATTGTCAAGTTAGTACCTTGCACGCTAAAGACATGTCTGCATAAACGCTTAAAAGTGAACTCCTGAAACAAAAAGGAACAAGATCAATACAAGGGACATATGGTATTTGGTAGTACCAACCAAGAATTCAAGTATGGAGTAGGAAAGAATGCACCCAATTTGAATACTAGACAACAAATTCATTAGGCGTCAACAATAAGATCAGTATGACCAAAAGACATACCTGCTGAAAAGAAGGTGGTCGTATGTGTTTTTCAGTTTTCTGTCAAACCTGAAATATTCAAATCAACAGAAACACTAAGAGGTATTTCAAAAATTCGTGGGGCATATGGGCAGAAGTAGAACCACAATAACTTACAGCCAAATGTTTAAATCAACTTACCATATATGAACATTGATGACAGGAACTCCCACTAACTTATCCAGCCTTTTGAAATAAGAGATCTCTCTCCACTCTTGTGGTACAAGAAGCTTGAAGATATCGACTGAATCACAAGCTAGTCAATTGAACTGAATAGGTGCAAAGGGAGCATGATTCTTGAAAATAAATCGCACCTGGTGCTGCACAAACATATGCATCTCCAGTTATTTGAGTCCCGTCGGTAAGTGCGAAGTGCTTCACAGTTCCGTCAGGGTTCAGTTCAATTTTCTGAATCCGAGAATTCAGCCGGACCTCACCACCCAAAGACTGAATGTGGTTAACGATAGGCATGCATAGCCTTTCAGGAGGATTACCATCCAAGAATGCCATTTTCGAGCCATGCGTCTCCTACACATTAACACAGTTTTTTCATCAAGTAATATCCCCAAGTTGTCGTTATGGTGTGAATGAACGTTTGCATCTTCTAAAGGTAATAAAGGACAGAATATGTCAGCTATGACTCCAGGAGGAATAGAAAACTGAAGCTGTACCTGGAGAAATCGGTTTAGAGCAATCAGAATGCACTGCATGGATAACTCATCAGGGTTTATGAAATTGAGTGCCTTGGACATTGCAATAAAAACCTCGTCGTTGACTCGATCAGGAACACCCTGTGCTGATTAAATAACTGTATCAGAAACTGTATTGACTCAATTGTTGAGAACAAAAGAAAGAAAATAGCAGTTATCGACATTTTACTACAAATAAGAAAGGTGAACCTGCTGTGTATTAATTAACAAAGAAGAACCTGCATTCTCTTGTTTGCTCACTTGGGATTTAACTTGAAAGATTCATAAAACTATAAGCATTGTTTAAGCCTTAATTTGCATACAAAAGGGCTTGATTTAAGATGAAAGATGACCAAAGAATATGACAATAAAATGCAGCAATGTATTAGCAAACAAAATATTTTCTCATTACAACGTAGCCTCGTAGAAATTGCAATATGTTTACTACAGTGACGAGTCTAAATGACACAGTGAGCTCATACCTGCTTTTCCATCCATTCTGAAACAGTTAAGCCATCTTGAGCTTCCACGTATGCTTGGCCACCAAGCATTGCTGGTAGAAGCCCAATAGCAAACTTCACCTTCTCCGGCCAAGTAAGCATTTCATTGTTTTTCAGTATGGCCCACACTCCTGTTAAATGCATGCATACTCAACGATAAGTCGATAACCTGACATTGATTGGCAGAGTAGCTCAACAGCCATGATCAAAGTTGTTTGTATTTACTAATATACCCACTAGTTGATTCATATATTAGCACTTCAAGAACTAACACTAGGATGCATTTCTGAGTTCTCTTGGCATTCTTTCTTCTCTTGAGCAACACCAGGGCTTTGTATAACCTTACCATTTAAGGGCGCCGGCAAAGTCTCTGGGAAATCAAAACGGCTGTATTCCCCTGGTTTGTTTGGCATGGCAAATATCATGGAGTGTTCCTTCCATTGCAAGCGATCACTAATACCAAGCTCAGCAAACAAATTCTGTACATTGGGATAAGCTCCAACTGAAAGGATAAAAACATATGGTTACATATATGCACAGAATGGAAAGTATCGTACACATGGTATAGGAAGGGAAGAGAAGGCTGGTAGA
Source organism: Hordeum marinum (assembly GCA_022496015.1). Classification (NCBI taxonomy): domain Eukaryota; kingdom Viridiplantae; phylum Streptophyta; class Magnoliopsida; order Poales; family Poaceae; genus Hordeum; species Hordeum marinum. Next base: position 459,691,709 of record CM039675.1, on the reverse strand, counting down.
TATAGATAAAAAGAAACTATTCAACCAGGCAAACCAGGCCATATGGAACATTAAAATCTGAGCTATTGTATGTGATATCAGTCCACAAATTTTCAGGCTTAAACGAGTTTGGGACCAATCTCTACTTCCGCAAGGATTCCTTTCTTAATAATGGCCGTGCATAAAGTCCACTAAAAATATTATTTTAAAAAAGTAAGGCCCACTTAGTAGAAATTCAAACAACATTAAAAGTTGACAGAACAAAAAAAATTCCTTCTTTTTTGCAATTTCAGAACCTGAACATGACTCCTCAGAGATCAGTTTGTACTTCACTCAAGGTGTTTCATCATATTTTTCTGAAACATCTACCTATACACTGGTAATGGAAGTAGCCTAGATAACACACGGAAGCACAAAAAGAACCTCGAAGAACCAGAACCAGAGCTTACAAAAAATATGAAGGCCAGTCTCATACCAATCACCATCTTCATCCTTCCAAGCAGCTAACTGTTCAAGGCATACAACAATAGAAAAAATAAGAAACAACAATGATAACAGTGAATGTGAGCTACTTAGGCTTAAGACAATAAATGAAAATTAAGATCACATAACGAGCACAATTTTAGAGATGAGATAAGCAAGCATGTAGGTGACAATCAGACCTTTCCGCCCAAGACATCTCTTGCCTCAAGCACTATGGGTTTATGGCCAGCATCTGCCAGGTATTTTGCAGTTGATAGACCAGCCAGTCCTGCAAAATTCACACCAGAAACTAGTGATGCTAAGAGGCAATCGTGATTCTCTCAAGGGTATCTGGTGTGCGAAAATTATACATGTTTTAACTTTGGAGTTACATCAGACTTCAGACCTGCACCGGCAATCACGACCTTTAATGGTTTACTGGGGCGTTCACTGCCTCTAAACAACGAAGAAAGCTGGCCAGCTTCCAGATAGTTAACTGTATTTTCTAGTGGAGGCCTTGGAAAATCTTGGCAAACAACCTGCAAAGAAAGCAAAGAATTATGTGATGAAGAAATGCTACGGGGAGATAAAACAACGAATAAGCTTTTTTCGAAAATAGAAACAGAAGTAAAATCTTAACCTGCAGAGCCCGAAGTCCACGGCGTGATCCTTTTCCTTTATTCCTTAAGCCGAGGGAGGCCGAACTAAAGGTCGTACGGTGGCTGGTTTTCAGTGCCTGGACACTGCTACTTGCGAAGCACCTCTGTGTATGAAGTTGTCCCACGAAAGAACTCACTTGCTTAGCTCCAGCTATGTTCATAGATGATAGACAGCCGGTGTCCATACTGAAGCAACTACTGATAGATCCTTGTCAGCCCTGATTGCGCAGGAGGAAACTGCATGATGAAGAAGAGCAGTTAAACTCACAGCCCACGAAGAGTTAACAAGGTGAGCAGGTTGCGTCGCAAGTCGGTCGATCTGGACTGCCATAGCTGACGCGACATACATATGATCCACTCAAAGTGGAGCGGCCTTTCAATCGATCGGAGGAAATGAGCATAATAAGAGTGTAAGGTAGAGGATCAGGAAAAGCTGTATCAAGTACTCTACATATATGATAGGTTCGCGTAATAATCCATTCATTTCTTTCTTGCAGTAGAAGTATGATGAGTTCATTAATGATAGTTTGTAGTAGCAAAGGCATGGAATGGGCGAATGGGGATCTGGCTGCATGGTAAGTGAATGAAGTATGATAGTCAAGCACGCACAGCAAGCATCCAGTGAAGCCTAGTTTCCCAGCGCCTCTAGAGTAGAACAATAAGCCCTGACAAAATCCCCAATTCGGGGGCTAATCCCCAACGCTTGTCGCGCGGATTCTTGGTAGCAGCGCGCCAATTCCGCGAAACCGAAGAACTGGGGCGGCGCCGGCGCCGGCGCAAAGGAACAAGAGAGCTGCCTCGTGCGGGGAGAGGATACTGACCGGGGGGGGGATGGACGGAGCGGCGAGGCGGAGGAGATGGACGGAGCGGCGAGGGGGATGGGAACGGGAGGGTGGAGGGGGTCCAGGGTCCAGCGGCGAGGGGGGCGGGGGGCGGAAGGCTTTATGTACGGCGCGGGATAAGGCTCGTCGCCGGTTGGGGGTTTGGGGTGGTGCGAAAGGGACAAATCGAGGGAGGCGAGGAAGATGTGGTGGCGGAGGATGCCTTTTGGCGCCTGGTGCGCTCTACGTTTTCCGTGGAATATACCGCACCCACCTCACCTCACACGTTTTTTAGGCCCTGTCTTGTGGTTCCAGTCCAGTCCTGCCGGACGCACCGTGCGTGGCCTGCAGCTTCAGGAGTTGCACGAACGTGGTTGTTTGGTCCCTGTCCCGGAGAACTCTTCCCGACGCCTTCCTCCGAACCGTCGCCGCCTACGTACGCATCCGACACCCCGACCCTACATCAAAACATCTTTCGTGCTGGCCTCTTCCGCGTCAACGTGGGGCGGTCGCGGACGAGAACGCCGGCAGTTGTGCGTCGTTCGCTTCGCCATGAGGCCGGACAATCCACGCCCTCATTCCTCCTCCTGATAATGACCCAACCGACCAAAAGTCAGAGGACAACACAAGTCAGGAACCCCCTAGCCTCCGCCCGCCCCCGGTGGCCATTCCGGCCCCAGCGTCCACACAAAAACTTCAGGCTCCGTTCGGTTCGGAGGCAGAAATAACGAAGGAAGAAATACCTGCATAGGTATAGAGTTGAGTGAGAAGACCAAACCTATGAGACCTTTTGGCCTGTTCGGATTGTAGGAAAAAGCATCATTGGAGTATGATGGGAAGATGGACCGATTGTAATTTTTTATTGTCTTGAAAAGTGATGACCTCACACAACTCTCATGAAGCTGTATTGTTTATTCGGCTGCACCACCCTGGAGCCTGCGTTTGGCCTCGGGCCTCCGCGAGAACATGAAGTTCTACTGGATTTGAGATTTCCTGTGAAAAGTACATGTTTGAGTGATTTTCCAGTGGAACGGACGACCGAGATTCCTCTAAAACGAACACACTACGGGTTGAAATTCCTATGGAAACCTTTCCTTCAAAAGTTCCTGCAAATTTCCTGTATAGCGAACGGGCCCTCAATCTCGCCGGGGGATCATCCACTCCATGGCACTCAGACCTCAATTTTGACGTTGGACAAGACTTTGCTTCGGAAGTATGGAGGAAATGAGGAGTGCCCATCAACTACGAGGAAGATAAAGGACAGGAGGAATTTCCCCTTGTTGTGGAATTCACGCGATCAAAGATCAGACTTATAGAGAACACTGTAAGCACAATCCTTCTCTCATGTTTTGGCGGAAGAGCATCTCTCTATAAAGTTCAGCAACTCCAAAATTAGCCATTCAAATTCTCGGTTTCCTCCAAAGAAGATGGTTTCCCTATCATTAAGGGAGGAAACATTTCCCTCCCACTTCTCAACATCATTTTCCTGTTATGGGGCAATGGAGGACCAAACTCTAGCTGGGAATTAGATCAATATCTTCAAGAAAAAGAAGATGAGTGGACTCATGTTTTAGCCGCCACCCACGCAAATCCTACCTGCAAGCACTTAGATCACCAGGTTCATATTCTGTCCATAAGAATTCTGATCATAGGCTATTACAAAAATCCAACCATGCTCGTGCCAACGCCACATCACGAGAGCACCATCATAGGGCGACAGTTACTACCAGACAGAGTTATGGGAGGGCGGGGTTTCAGCAAATTCAAAACAATCAACCGGGCCTATTTTGCGTTCGTTGCCTCGGCGATAATCACGCTAGGCCCAGCTGCACTAACAAGATCAGATGTAGGGCTTGTAAACGATGGGGTCATATAGCCCGTGATTTTCCGACCTATGATCAGCCCACACATCCTGATTCAAGCCCAACAGAACGTAATGGCCCAAGCCCAGAGGCGACGTTCTCGTTTCTCACGCAGGCGTCCACTGTTCCCGTGAATGTGACTAATCAGCTGGTCATTCAGCAGAATATACAGAGCAATCGAGTTAATTCGCCTCTGCTTTCCATCCGACAACTCCTGCCTAGTTCTCCGCCTCTCTTCGACGTGCACCGTCTCCAATCTGTTGCAACTCCAAATCACCCATCCCACCTTCCCCTTGTCCCCATGCAAAGCTCAACCCAATCAACCATGGCCTCAATTCCATTTGATCCCACGCCATTCCTTCCACCAAACCACCAAAACATTCAAGTGGCAGGAAGGCCGACTTAGATGCGAGTCATCTTTGGAGCAGAAGTCCCAGCACATGAAGAATGGGTGATTGCTTCTATCGTCCCGATGCCAAATCTCTAGGTGAACTTCAACACGGTCAGAGAAGTATTAGCTGATTTTTTATGGAGAAACAGCTGGGGTTTTCTGAGATTAAAAAAGCCCATTTGGCCAAGCCTATGTCAAACTCAATAGCGTGTTCATTAGAGATGCATTAGTAGCAAATAGCCCAAATCCTTTCACTGATGTGCATGTGATCTTTCAAAGACATGATAGAGGTTTAAACTGGAGGAGACTTGTTCTTAACAGAGATGCTTGGATCCTATTGTGTCGATACCCCTTTGATAGGAGGTCAATCCATGAATTCAGTAATGCAGTTAGTAAATTTGGGAAATTTCTACTTTGGGACAGAGTGAGAAGTACCAAAGCCAACCAGATGGTCAAAGTCAGAGTGGAAGAACTCGGTGATATTCCTGTCAGTGTTACATTTGGGGATGGAAACGATTTCCAAACTGGTTCTCTCACTATTTCATTGGTTATTCTTCAGCAACAAATCCTAGGTGCAGAAGCACATGATCAAGACCCAGTAGAACAATTTGGCAACCCTCACCCTGCTCCTATTCAAGATTTCTTTCACCCCAATCAACACAACCACTTCTTGGGCCCTCTTCAGCAGCATGAGCACAATGAGCACCATGAACACAATGTTCCCCAGCAGGCACCTCAGCTTAATCTCCAACTTGCACTCAATGGTGATGCTGGAAATGTAGATAATGATGAGCCAGAGAATGATCAGGAAGACCTACCTAGATGGGGACATTGGGAAATGCCAAATGAAGTTGATATAGAACTTCAAGCGTGTGAATTCCTAGAGCTGAATGATTTAATGGATCCTATGGAGGAAGAGGTTTTACAAGATATAGTTGACAATAGCAGCATTACCAACTCTATGGCTCACTCTGACAATAGTAGGAACTCAGATGCATGTGCAAATGGTCCTTGGGCGCCAAATGCAGCAATCATACCAGATTTGAATGAACAAGTGCAGCCTAATGGGCTTGCTTCTCCACCAGCTCAGCAGGTCTAGCAAGATATTTTTCCAGCTATGGACGTTCCCTATCTCATCACGGAGGCCATTCTTTCACAACCTCCCACACAACAACACATATAGGAAGATCTTATGCATTTTGAACTGTTGTCTCACCCTCACTTGATAGTTTTGTCAACTGTTCAAATAGTCTCAACAGCCACAGTAGAAGATGGTAGCAAGACTGGCAATGAGGAGCCACAAGACCAACATCATATAGCTCTCAAACCAAAGGAGATTGCTACAAGAGATGCCAACAAAGGTTCTGAACTTCAGAATGTAAAAATGCCTACTGGTGAGTCTCTTTCAGACACATCTGTCCCATGAGGATTTCCATATCCTATCTTCTTAAATCAGCCTCATACATTTTGCACAAATAATGCTAATGATGAAGTGAGCATGCAAGGAACAGAGGTGGCACATGTTGAAATAGATGAGGACAACAACAGTCCAGTGGATAAAGACATTGGAAGTGAAGGAGCTAAGATCTGGAAACAATACTTTGCACCAAAAGATGATGGGAAGGAGATGACTTAGGTACCTATTGACTGGGCCAATTTTCTTTCAGTAGCTCTGCTATCACCTAATAAGTTTGAATGGGCTGTCAAATTTATTAAATCCAATCTCTGGGAGATAATCAGGTAACACAATCCCAAGATCCCAACATTACCATTTGTCATTCCTGGCAGATGTCCAGTGGATAACCCTCTTGTTTGTACGTATCCACGGGATCCTAAGGACAAGGATCAGCCCTCTCCAAATCAAGCATCACCTGAAGAAATGGCAGCCTCATCCACTTCTGTTCTTATTAAGAACAAAAGGAGGAAAGACACAATGCCATTGGTAGAAACAGAGGTAAGGAAAAGTTGTAGACTACAAAATATCCCCAAAGGTTTTAAACATACACCATGTAAAGATAAGGATTATCTTACATGTAATGCACTTCCTCCTTTCTTTCCTGCTGAAGTTATTAAAAGTCTGAACACAACATTTTGCAAGGTATTTGAGAAAGCCACTTCTGAAGAAATGCTGAACAAGAGGAATAAAAAGAGCAAGGGGGAAGCTCAAGTCAGGAGGGAGGGAAAGCAGCAAAGGAGCAGACCAGGAAATGGATTTAGCTACCTTATGATGATAGAAGGAATACTAGTATCTTTTGAGTCTCCTAAGTGCTATGTAATGCAGAACAACAGTTCTATGTTTTTTTGCTTCCCAGACATGTTTCATGTTATATTAGACTATATAAGAGAGGACTATGATTAGAGTTGGAAACAATGCGTAATGGACTATTTGTGTTCTCACAGTTTCTTTAAGCAGCACTTTCCCCCATGAATAGAGATTGGAATATTTTAAACTGGAATATCAGAGGGATTAATGACCCCAGGAAATGGATGGCTATCTCTAATAAAATTGAGGAATCTAATTGCTCTATTGTTTGCCTCCAAGAAACCAAGAGAGAATTAATTAACATATCCTATGTTAAAAAGTTCTACCTAAGGAGACTGAATAAATTTGAATATCTGCCATCCAATGGGGCATCTAGAGGTCTATTGATTGTGTGGAATGACCAACTTTTCTCAGGCATTATGTTTCATTCAAATGAATTCTCTCTCTCTCTCTATGTGTCTAACTCACTTCTAGACTCAATGACAATGTATAGGTTCTCACCAATGTCTATGGTCCATGCCAACAAATAGATAGAATGAGATTTCTAGAATGGTTCCAGAACCACCCAATGGAAGATGACACTGATTGGATTATCACTAGGGATTTCAAATACACCAGATACCCACATAATAGAAGCAGAGAAGGAGGAAATAACAATGATATCCTACTATTTAATGAGGCTATTAATAGGCAAGCATTGGTAGAAATCCCACTAAAAGGCCAAAATTTCACACGGAGCAACATGCAAGAGGCCCCATTATTAGAAAAGTTTGATTGGTGTTTTACATCTGAAAATTGGACTCTAAGCTACACCTCCACTTTTTCCACTCCCCCAGCAAAAACCACTTCTGGCCACACTCCTATCTTGGTTAAAATTGGGTCTGACATACCCAAAGCAAAAAAAATCAGGTTTGAAAACTTATGGCTGGAACATGATCAATTCAAAGATGTTGTAAAGGGAATTTGGAGACATGAGGTGCAGGGGATGGATAGTGCAAAAGTCATTGCAATGAAACTCAATAGGCTAACAAAAGGCTTGAAACTCTGGGCCAGAGGTTTCTCGGACTTAAAGAAAATCATTGAAGATACGAATTCCATGGTCCTTTTCTATGACTACATTGAAGAATTCAGAAATTTTACACAAGAGGAAAGTATTGGTAGAGACATCCTTAAAAGACACCTTGAATCTGTCTTACAGCAGCAGAGAACATACTAGAAACAAAGGGCCACAATCAGAAAAATCAAGATGGGAGAAGCCAACACCAAGTACTCCCAAGCTAAAGCCACTATTAAATACAGAAACAATTGTATCCCCATGATTAAAGATGAAGATGGTAATGAACATTTTACATATGAGGCAAAAGCTGTCGTACTACTCAAACACAGAACCCTCTTGTGCTACACCAACAAATTCAACCATTGGAAAACCTTGATGATTTGGAAATTCCATTCAAAAAAGAGGAAATTGACATAGTTATCATGCATATGCTAGCTGATAAGTCACCTGGGCCAGATGGATTTAATGCTACCTTTCTCAAGCATTGTTGGGAGATCATTGCACCTAATTTCTACAATTTGATTAATGACTTTTATGCAGGCAGAGTTAACTTACAAAGTATCATTTTTTCTTTCATCACACTCATACCAAAGACATATTCTACCAACAGACCAGCTGATTACATACCTATATCTTACTGAATTGCACTATTAAGATCATCACTAAGCTACTGGCTAATAAGCTACAAAAATTCGTTCTCAAGATGGTCCACAAAAAATTAGTATGGATTTCTCAATAACAAATGTATCCAAGACTGTCTTGCATGGACATATGAGTATGTACATCAGTGCAATCAAAGCAAGAAGGAACTAGTTCTGCTTAAATTGGATTTTGAGAAGGCTTTTGATATGTTGAACCACGACACTATCATTGAAATACTTGAGGCTAAAGGCTTGGGGCCCAAATGGATCCAATGGATTAAGATGATATATGGGACTTTCTCATCTATTCTGTTGAATGGGGTACCACGTAGACAAATTCCTTGCAAAAGAGGAGTTAGACAAGGAGATCCCCTATCACCTTTTGTATTTGTGATTGATGTTGACTTGCTTCAAACTATGATGAATGAGGCCATGAACAATTCTCTTCTGGAGTCCCCCCTCATTCATGCCACCTACACGGACTATCCAATCATTCAATATGTAGATGACACCATCTTGGTTGCTAAGGCAGATACCAGACAGTTGATGCATATCAAAAACCTGTTACTTCATTTTGCTGAATACACTGGACTGAAGGTCAACTAATCCAAGTCAACCATGATTTCACTAAATACATTTGCACCTAAAATGTTAGCTCTTTCAAACCAGTTGGGATGTACTATTGGTGAATTCCCACATGCATATCTGGGTCTACCTTTGGTTTTGTGCAAACCAAGAGTGGAGGATTACTTTCCCATGCTAAAGAAAATTGAAAATAGATTGTTGAGCTGTTCCACACTTCTATCCACTGGTGACAAACTCATCCTCATCAAATCAGTCTTCTCCAGCATGCCCACATTTATTATGTGTACTCTGATGATACCATTAATTGTGGTTAAGAAAATTAATACATACCTCATGAATTGCTTCTGGAGAAAGTATGGCACAATAGACAAAGGGACTGCACTTATTGCATGGGATCAAATCACCAAACCTAAATCTCATGGAGGACTAGGAGTGCTTGATATCCATGACCATAACAGAGCACTATTGATGAAATTTCTGCACAAGTTCTTCAACAAGGAAGATATTCCATGGGTGAACATTATATGGGAAACATATTGTCAACATCAATTACCTGATGAGAAATCAGTGGGATCTTTCTGGTGGAAAGCTATCCTCAAACTCTTCCCAACTTTCAAACAACATGCTCTATGCTCAACGGGAATGGGGAATACTGTACATTTTGTATAGATAGATGGCAAGATACCACTCTCCAAGATAAATACCCTGAAATGTACTCCTTCACTATTGACAAAAATATGACTCTGGCCTAGGCTCAACTTCAAGAACTAGAGAATCTGTTCCACATGCACATATCTACTCAAGCCTTCTATCAATTTAACCAGCTCCAAGAACTTCTTGAAAACAGAGATATATCCAACGAAAGGGATGTCTGGTCTTACCAATGGAAAGACAAACACTACTTAGCAATAAAGATGTATAAGAGCATCATTGCCCCCAACAAATCACACAACATTTTCAAGCAGATTTGGAAGACAACATGTAGACCAACCAACATTATCTTTTTCTGGCATTTACCGCATGACAGGGTTAACACAAGGAACATGTTGAAGAGAAGGAATATGTATCTTGAGGATTATAATTGTGTGTTGTGTTCTTAAACTACAGAGGAAACCATTACTCGCTTGTTTTGGGATTGTCAATTTTCTTTTGCATGCCGGGTTTCAATCATTCCAACCACACTAGTAGAAAACAGTCCATTAGTCCCGGTTGGGAAGGGCCTTTAGTCCCAGTTCCCCAACCGGGACTAAAGTATAGAGACTAAAGGGTCTGAGGTTTTAGTCCCGGTTGGCTATGAACCGGTACTAAACTCTGGCCACGTGGGCGGCAGAGTGCGCCAGGGCATGGGGACCTTTGGTCCCGGTTGGTAACACCAACCGGGACTAAAGGTTAAGGCATTGTTTATTTTTTTTTCATTTTGTGTTTTCCATTTAATTTTCCCTCTAATTCAACATGATCACTTGCATCCATCCACTTTAATCAAATCTATGTCATATAACTCATCATCATCTTACTCATCTAACAACTCTTCATCATCATCATCTTAATCATACCAAGTTAAAATCTCATAAAACAAGAAAGATAAAATGACATAGTCCTCCCTCATAGGACCTAGTCCTCCCTCCTAGGTAAAATGACATAAAACAGAATAACACCTATGTCTCCATGATGAAGCAAAGAGATCCAACGGTCTCCAACTTGTGGCTTGTGATCCTTCTTTATTTGTCCCCATGCTTCAATTTGGAGCCGTCTTGGTGGTTTGCGCATAGTCAAGTATGCAAAAGAGAACTTGGGATGGAAGGGGCTTTTAATTGTCATATTACCTTCGGGTTGCATCAACGGAGGCACAACTTCATATGGAAGTTTTTGTTGAAAAACATAATAGTAGCCTAGTTAACAATGTAATCAATATCATTTACACAACAATACTAGTGTACTTAATTAGCAACTCTTACCAAGATATTTCGGCGAATGTCATCTACCCTCAACCTATGCACTAGTGTCCTGTACAATGTATAATTTGGGCCAGTTCCCAAATTATAAGGGAAGATCTCCCTACAAATTAGGACACCAATAACAAAGTTGATAAGATCATCCTTCTCCTCCCAAGTTAGATGTGATCCATAAGTGTAGTGTGTCGTGTCGATTATGTTCTGTGTTTCACTCGAAGAAACAAAACAATCTGTAAATTATAAATTAACAAATTTAGTACGGATGAACACCAAATATTTTTAAAATAGAATGCAAATTACTTGACAAATATGCATGGTTGACAAAATCACATGGAGGTAAAACAGGAAGCATATCGACATCCACCCAAATGTTGATGTTTCCTTCAATATGATCTTGAGGACGAAGATCGAAGGTTATTTCCATATCCTCCTGAAATCCATATGCTTGGCAAAGAGCTTCCCAATTTGAGCACCCTAATTCTATGTTATTAGGTGCATTCATTACTTTCACCAGAAATGTGTGACCATGTTTAGTCCTTAGGTTGGTTGTCCTCGTCTCAAAACTGTCATGCTCTTCAAAATCGAGCCTCTCCAAGAAATACCGTCTTGCATGATAGGGGATGAACTAGTCGAATTGTATAAAACAGAAATTACGCGTTGAAGGAAATAAATAGAAGTCATGCTTAATTACGAAAAAACAGTTGTTATCGTTGCGTACCGTAGAAATATCAAAGTCCTCGTAAAGCTTCATGGTGAAGAACCTGCCGTCTCGCAGCCCAGGATGGTCGCAAAGACCCTTATCTTCACCGCAAAATTCACACGCTTGGATCCTATCTTTGTCCGATGACGACGACATTTCCTATGTTCATGATTCAAGAATTACGACACGCTTGGATCCTAATGCGTGTGTGACTTTCGTTTCGTCGAGGTTTTCCTTAAATAACTCTCATATCTCATGGTGTGTTGGTGCGCACTCTCTCACACTGATATGATGGTATATATATGTTGGTGGACACTCTTTCACGGTAATAGTTCGACCGTCGGTGATGGACACCCCCCTCTTCTCTTCTTGTGCATTATACCGATGAATATATAGCAAACAAGAGAAGAAGAGGAGGTACTCCCCACGACAACAGTTGGGATTCCTCCATCAAGAACACACATGAAAGTCACACAAGGAGCAATGACAGACCGAAAGTCACACACACATTATACCGATAAGTATCACTAATACATTTATAATGAACTCAAATATAATATCACTAATACATCATCTCGAGTAATCCAGTTAATGTATCATCAAATATTAACTAATACATCTCAAATATTACCATATAATATCACTAATACAGATCAAATACTATTGAATAATCTAAGTCACTAGCGGTTCCTGAGTCGATTTCAAGACAAATTCCTATGAGAACATTTTCTTATCGTTCAATCACTAATTTTTTCAAAACCCAAGAATTTTTCTCTAATCTAACATACACATACTAATTTTTCCTAGGACTCCTAATTAACTAAAACATAAAAATCATCATAAACAAAATCATCTAACAATATTTATCCACTTATTCATGAAAAAATGTTTAATGAAAAAATGTTGCATACCAACCACAAAAATTTGCATGTTTTTAAACAATGTGTGTGTGTGTGTTTGGAGCACCGTCGGAGATGGACGGGCTGGGCGACAGGGCTCTTACGCCGGAGATGGATGGGGCGACGGCTTTCGGGCATCTCTGGTGGTGGCTCTAGGTGGGGCCGGAATGGGCTCGGGGAGGGGCGGCCATGCATGGTGGCAATGGCGGACGGGGAGGGGCGGCCATGCATGGCGGCAATAGTGGACGGGGAGGGGGATTCAGGAGGAGAGGGGGAGAGGGAGGAGAGTGGCTCACAGTAGGCTTGGTGGCAAGGTCGAGGTTACGGTAAGGCCGAGGCGGCGACGAGGTCGGCCAAAGCGAGCGGGTCAAGGATGGCGATCTCCGGTGGGAGGCAGCACGATGACGAGATCGAGGGAGAAGAGGTGCGCGGGGAGCACCGGTAGCCTGTCGGCGTCAGGGCAGGGGTGGCGTCTTGGCAGGGCGACGTTGGGCAGAATGGGAGAGGTTGGGGAAGAAACGGCAAAGTCCTGCATATATAGAGGGACTCTTTAGTCCCGGGTCGTGGCACCTACCGGAACTAAAGACCTTTAGTCTCGGTTGGTATCCCTAACCAGGACTAAAGGTCCTCCCAGATTCCGCGCGTGAAGGTCTTTTCGGCTGCCCAAATTCCGCTCGCGAAGGGACCTTTAGTCCCGGTTGGTAGCACCAACCAGGACTACAACTGTATTTTATCTTTTTTGTTTTGTTTTGTTTTTCTAATTTCTGTTTTTATATTTGGAATAACTATTAGAATATTTATAGTTTTTAATGAATCTTTTTTTATTTAGGTCAAAACAATTACAAAATTTCTGGTAGTGTGAGTAGTTTTCAAATTGAAATAGTATAAATTTGAATTCATTTGAAATTTGTGTGAAACAGTAATTTGCGAATAACTTTAGTTTAGAAATAGATTTTTGAGTGATTGTTTTTCCTGTTGTTTAATATTAGTATGCTTTATCATTATGTTAAAGTTGGGAATTTTTAGGATAATTTAAATAGGTGTTTTAATAAAAATCAGATTTTGTTTAGCTCTTTTAGTTTTATACCTTCATTTGTTTTAATGAAAATCACCCAACTGAATTCTGAAAAGGTTGAAACTTGGCATGGTATCATCATTTCACCCACATAGCATGTGCTAAAAAGTTGAGAGCGCTATGGCAAAAACTGGATGCACTTCGTGTACAAAATGGACACTCTCCTTCGAAGTATCGGGGGTTCGGACGAAAACTCATCTGTTAGAAAAGGATTTCATTTTTTTAACTTATTTCAACTCGAGACTTTTTGTGCATTCAATATGAACCATTAAAATCCACATACAAAAATGTCAACCCTATCTAACTTCATTTGCTATTTTTGATGCATTAGAACCGGGACTAATGGCCTGACCGCTACTAGCCGTTGGAACCGGGACTAATGGAAACATTAATCCCGGTTCAAATCCAAACCGGGACTAAAGGTTCAAATGGAAGGCCTGTTTACTACTAGTGCCAGGAACATGGGTATCTCAGTTTATGATGAAATCTTGCTAACTACTCCCTCCGTTCCTAAATATAAGAACTTTTAGAGATTTCATCATGGACTACATACGAAGCAAAATGAATGAATATAAACACTAAAATATGTCTATGTACATCCGTATCTAGTCCATAGTGAATCTCTAAAAGGTCTTATATTTTGGAACGGAGGGAGTATGGAACATCTCCCACCAGATATTGCCATGGATATTATGATCATTGGCTGCTGGAGTATATGGTCAGTTAGAAATGACAAGATCTTTAGAAGAGCTCCACAAGAACTAAACAGGTGGAAATTTATATGAAATAAGGTTTAAAATTGGCATAGATCAGAGCTAAGCAAAGCAAAGAAGACATGATTAGAGAGTGGTCTCAGTAGCACCTTTAACTTAATCCTTATGTTTGAGAGAACAGGTGTTGGATAAGCGATTGTAATAACTATGTTACTTTTTTGTTTGTTTGATTAATATAAAATTACCATAGAACAATTTTTCTACGATTTCGGCTCAAGAAACACAAGTAAGGAAAGTTTCGAGTGAATGTGATGAAGAAAAGGGAGAAAATCTGAAGAAGACGGCAAAAATAACAAGGAAGAAAACAAGATCTTGGTGAAAGCAGTTCGACCACTCGGGCATCCAAGCAAGTCTGAGTGGAACTGGAATGATAAGCAACTTCCTTCCCTGCTAAAGGCAAAGGTCCGGATAAATAGATAACTCTGAAGCGATAGAAAATCGTCGTCGTGCTCAAGATGACGAAGCCAGTGCCGATCATCGCCAAGTAAGTGGTTGCAATCAAATCTTTATGTTGAGTGTTAAATGAGGTTCATCATTCATGTCCACCTTGCAGGGTTGCTCCCTCTCCGAGCTTCACTAGCCAAGTCATTGAAAACACCACAAACAAATCCAAATAGACGCTTGATGCTGATGATGTGTCTTTCAAAGTGATGATGGCCATACTGCCTCCAAGTGAAGAAGTGCATTCTTTTGTGTTGACTAGTATAAAATTCCCATGGTCATTGACTCATAAGGCAATCTTCAAAGCCCGATGCAAATACCCATTGCCATAGACACTGCACTACAGATTCCTTCAAGTCCTTGAGAGATTCATCCGAGTGAACCAGTTCACACGCCATCTGCAATAGAGAAAGTTATCACGAGAAAGAATGTCAAAAATCGTGATTCTGAATCAGATCAGAACTCAAGTGATAGGATCAAAAATAGAATCTTAACTAACAGGATCATAGAAACATATATTCTATGAACCAAAATCGTTCAAAAAGAGGGGTTTGTTTGGATCGTAAATTCATAGAATCATACAACAGAATCATGATTCCGACAACCTTGATACCAAGTACTTCGGTAGTGATGTCGCCTCACTTGGACTCGACTCCTTCGGCACCGTCAACATCTTTCTCGCTGGCAAGGTATCCAGAAGACGAAGTGGGTGCAAGCAAGGATGCGATGATGTAGGCCAAGCAAATGGAATCTCGATTGAAGGAACTTCTCTAGTCGAACGAAGTCCTGAAGAAAAACATCAGAGTAAGTGCTAGAGTAACTAAGTGACATTTTCTTCCATTTGCATGACCTATCTTAGTTAAATATTGGGAACCAGATGAAACTATTTTTATTTTCTCTTCCAGTGGGAGCATGACCAGCGCATCCATTGGGTGTAGCACCCTAAACACTAATTGATTGTTCACAGTCGATTGGAGTCTCAAGAACAAATGTCTCTTAACCTCGTAGATCTAGATCATTTACATTAGACCCACGGCTGCACTCGGTTTACGAACGAACTGAGTGGATTGACTCACATTCTCTTTTGGTGGTGGCACGATCAGTGCACCCATTGGGTGTAGCCCTTGAGATTTTAATCAGCTGTTGGCAATTGGTTAGAGTCTTAAGAACAAATAGCCCTTGATCATTCATATACATTATATATATATATATATATATATTCGTTAGACCTATGTCTTCACTTGGTTTACTAATGAGCTAAACGGGAAGCTTCTGCTTTGGGAATTGATTGTAGTTTCAAGGGACTAAGTAAAACCTTGTCTTTGTCTCATGTAGAAGACTTGTGAACTTGGGTTCGGCACTTGAAGTTAAAGAAGGAGTTGGAAAAAATACACTGATGACCCACAAGTATAGGGGATCAATCGTAGTCCTTTCGATAAGTAAGAGTGTCTAACCCAACGAGGAGCAGAAGGAAATGACAAGCGGGGTTCAACAGGGTATTCTCTACAAGTGTTGTAAGTGACAGTAGTAGATAGTTTTATAGCAAAATAATTTGTAACGAGTAACAATAGTAACCAAGGTGCAGCAAGGTAGCCCAATCCTTTTTATAGCAAAGGACATGCCTGAAAGTACTCTTATAATAAGCAAGCGCTCCCGAGTACACATGGGAATTTCCGTCTAGTCATGTTCATCATGTTGAATTGATTCGTGTTCACTACTTTGATAATTTGATAAGTGGGTGAACCCGTGCTAAGGTGTTGTTCTTACTTGAACTAACAATCTACTTATGATTAACCCCTCTTGCAAGCATCCGCAACTACATGAAACATGTGGATCCAAATCAGCCCCTTATGAAGCAACGCATAAACTAAGGTTTAAGCTTCTATCACTCTAGCAACCCATCATCTAGTTGTTACTCCACAATGACTTCCCTTAGGCCTATAACATGGTGAAGTGTCATGTAGTCGACGTTCACATGACACCACTAAGAGAAGTAACAACATACATATCATCAAAATATCGAACGAATACCAACTTCACATGATTACTTATAACAAGACCTCTCTCATGTCCTCGGGAACAATACTAACTACTCACATATCATCAACATGTTCAAGATCAGAGGTATAATAATAATGATCAAGGATCTGAATGTAATTTATTCCACCAAGTAATCCAACAAGCATCAACTACAAGATGTAATCAACATAACTAGCAACCCATAGGTACCAGTCTGAGATTTTGAGACAAAGATTGAATACAATAGATGAACTAGGGTTGGAGATGAGATGGTGTTGGTGAAGGTGTTGATGAATATTGGTCCTCCCACGAAGGAGGAAGCATTGGTGATGACGATGGCTTTGATCTCCCCCTCCCGGTGAGAAATTTCCTCGACAGAATCTGAATGTCGGAGTGCAAAATGGCCTTTGGCCAGGTTTCCGCCTCGAGACGGCGACGCTTCGTCCCGAAAGGTTGCTTATGATTTTTTCTAGGGTAAAACACACCATATAGGATAAGAGGGGCCTCAGAGGTCCAGCAGCCCCCCCACAAACCATCAAGGCGCGAGCTGGGGGCCGCCCTGTTGGCTTGTGGCTAGCCGGTGGCCCCCCTATGGTATATTTTTCGCTAGAAATTCTTAAATATTCCAAAAATATTCTCCGTGAAGTTTCAGGTCATTTGGAGTTTGGTGATTTTTTTGCCTTTTTCTCGGTTTTCTGGTCCAGAATTCCAGTTTCCAAACATTTCCCTCCTTGTGATGTACCTTGCATAATGAGATAGAAAGAACATAAGAATTGTATGCTAATAAGGAATAATGGACAAGAATAACAGAAATATCAATAGGAAATCATGATGCAAAATGGACGTCAACTCCCCCAAGCTTAGACCTCGCTTGTCCTCAAGCAAAAGCCGAGCTCGAGAATCATGACCACATAATTTGAGAGAAACAAGTCGATAAAAAAACAGAAGATGGACATGAAAGCATCATGAATTTTAGCATAGGAGCAAGTTTTTCATC
Source organism: Hordeum marinum (assembly GCA_022496015.1). Lineage (NCBI taxonomy): Eukaryota > Viridiplantae > Streptophyta > Magnoliopsida > Poales > Poaceae > Hordeum > Hordeum marinum. The sequence continues at coordinate 459,674,133 of CM039675.1, read as the reverse complement.
ATATAGCTTCTCATAAACAAGTAACAATCCATTCACAAGTGAAGAAGTATGAAGCATAATCTTTGTTGAGAACAGACAAACAATGCCATTAGTCATTGAGATAATCATAGATATCATAATCGAGAGAAGAGTCTATGTAAGAGCTTGTATTTATAGCAAGTTCACATACTCAACTATAATGTAGCCTTCTATGATTGTTGACACACATTGCATATTTTTGGAACCAGTGATTCCGTGGGACACATAGGAAGATAGGGGCTCTATGATTCTTGCCATCCAACTTATTTACCTCGAGGATAATGTCAAATAATGAATCATGATCACTTACATTCATCTGAATATATTTGTATGGATCTTTCCTGAACAGACAATGCTTACCATTAAAGAGTTGATAGGTAGGAACAAGGGGAATTATTATTGACTCTTGCATGAAAATAAAATTTTGTAAGAATGTAAAAGATAGGCCCTTATCACAGGGAAGCAGAGGTTTTCATGAGCTTTTATTTGTTTGATATGTGCAATCTCTTAAAGCAAAGAACATCACTTTATATTGCTCCTTGTGATAGTGAACTTTATTATGCACTCCATCGCTTTTATTTCTTCACTATCACAAGATCGTACAAAGCTTATTTTCCCTTGCAATAAAAGATCTTAAATGCTTAGTGTAAGTGCATCTAGTGCCCCTTAGTGATTTTGGTGTATTGAAGACTTATAGGTTAAGAGACTGATGCGTTTGTAAGTGTACACATGCTCTATAAGTCACTGACGAGTTTGATATATTCGGAGATTATCGACCCCTAGAATGAATGTCTTCAACTGAAGACTTTGGTGAAGACTTTGGTATTCCCTGAAGACTTTGAAAATGAAGAATTTGGTGTGACCTTGAAGATATGAACAAGGACTATGAAGCATGAAGACTTTTGTTTTCGTAGTTTCATTTCCTTTCTTTAAGTCATAGGAAACACCGTACTGTTAAAGGGGCCCGAGGTCATACTAAGGAAAATTTCCAACTGATGCTCAACTCAAAAGCCTCAACCTATCCAATCCTTCGAGTGCAACCTTTTGGAAAACTCTTGTGGTTCAGTCAAGTTCTTCAGTGACAGAGACGAAGTTCTTCTAGTCTTTGAGGAAATTGGTCTGACTTAGGAGTTAGGATTTCTCCAGTGCAAATTGCCTACAAGTGAGGAATATGATAAGCGTGAGAACTTTCATAGTTCGAAATTCCGACCGTTGTTGTGCTTAGCGCCAGCTATCCCCAATCATCCTATCCACATAACGGTCATATCCTTGGGGGTATTTATGTCTTATCATGTCAGGTTGCACCCTGGCTATAAATAGCCACCCCCCACAACCACTAGTTGGTTGGCTTCTCCAAGAGAGAACTGACACTTGTCATTTGAGAGCAACCCATCCTCCGAGGACATTGAGAGAAAATCATCAGTGAGGAAAAACCCAAATCCAAACCACCAAACCCAAAGTGATTGAGCATCACTGAAGAGATTGTTCCCGTGTGGAACCGACGCTTGTTACCTTTAAAGACTGTGTATCTTCCAGATGGTTAGGCGTCATGGTCTAGTGCATCCCGCAGTAAATTGGGGATCACTGAGTGACCTTGGTCTAGAGCATCCAACAGTCAATTATAGATTGTCGGGTGACCAGTTTGTGAGGGTTTTGGAAGTCTACCCTGAAGACTTACCACGAGTATTGGGCGAGGACTGTGTGACGTTAGCTCAAGGGGAATACGATAAGGACTGTGTGTCCTCTGGTTTAAATACCAGGCCGCTCTGAACCAGACGTACGACTGCCACAGCAGGTGGAACTGGGTCATCAAACCATTGTCTTCATCGAGCTACCTGGTTCTATTTCCTCAAACCTTACATTTCCTCACATACTTGTTGATGAAATTGATTGTTACTGTTTGAAGAATTTGACTGAAGACTTTCTCAAATTTCTCACCTCAAATTCTTCAAGTTACCTTGTTCCTCACATGCTTATCCTATATCACGTTACCTGTAATCTGTGCATGCTATATTTCATGATGATGACTATGCTACTGCTATGTTTCTCATGCACTTGAGTACTTATTCCCTTCTAGTTATTCATCACATTTTAAATTCCTCAAGTTGAAATTCCTCAGTGATGAATTTTTAAAAATCGCCTATTCACCCCCCCTCTAGTCGATATAACACACTTTCAATTGGTATCAGAGCAAGGTACTCCCTTGTTCTGTGTGATTTTGGTTTAACCGCCTGGAGTTCTAGTTATGTCGACTGCAGGTATGATCAAGGTTTCCGTAGGTTGTCCTACCTTTGATGGGTCAGACTATTCCTATTGGAAGAACAAGATGCGCATGCATCTTGAGGCAATTGACAACGATCTCTGGTACGTTGTGGAAAATGGTGTTCCCTCTGTTTCTCCCACGGTCAATGATGCTGATGTGAAGAGATTCAAGCAACTTGATTCACAAGAAAAGAATATCATCTGTGGCCATCTCAGCAAAGGTCAGTATGGCAGAGTGAGTGCTTTGGAGTCTGCTAAGATTATCTGGGATAGGCTATCCAAAGTCAACGAAGGTGTTTCCACTCAACGTGACTCACGTGTTGATGTTCTTCGCAATATCTTCAACCGCTTCAAAAGACTCGACAATGAGAATATTCAGCAAACTTTTGATCATCTCACTGATATCTCCAACAAGCTTCAAGCACTGGGTGCCACTGACATCACCGACCACGAGGTGGTGAAGAAACTGCTAAGATCTCTTGATTCCCCATTAGATACACTGGCTTTGATGATTCAAGAGCGTGGAGACTACAAGTCACTTGATCCTGCTGATATACTTGAGAGACTCAATACTCACGAATTCCAACAAGATGAGAAGAGAGACCTCTACATGCCAAGCTATGGAAGATCTCGTGCTGTGAAGGCAAAAGCAATTTCCTCATCCAAAGGCGAAGATTCTGATAGTAGCCTTGGTGATCCCGAAGAACCGAGTCAGGAGACGGCAATGCTCGTGAGGAAATTCCTGAAGTTCTCAAGGGGAGGCCAATTTGGAAATTCATCAAGAAGTGGCTTGAGAAAATAAGATTCCTCAAGCGACTACAAGAAGAGAACTTGTCACAAATGCAACAAATTTGGTCACTTTAACTCTGACTGTCCTCTCTGGAAAAAATAATCGAAGAAGAAGAAGTATAAGGACGACAGTTCCGATGACTCAAAGATAAAGAAGAAATCTTCAAATCCCTCATCTGCAAAGTCCTGATCTTCAAAGTCCTCAATGCACAAGAAGAATGGTTCCAGAAAGTCTCGGGCTTTCATCGGCAAGGAAATGGATTCTGAAGAAGAATCTGAAGAATATGAAGAAGAGGAAGAATCTGAGGTGGAATCAGAATCTGGTGTTGCTAGCCTTGCTCTCGCTACTGTTTTCGTCAGCAAGTCCATCTTCAATGATGAAGAAAATGACTACTCAAATGACTCGGACATCAACAATAATGATTAGTGTCCCACCTATTGGTTCATGGCTAAAGGTTCCAAGGTACACAAGCATCACTCCTCCTCTGAATCAAGTGATGGTGAATCTGATGAATATGTGAAACCTAGATATTACAAACTTGCTAATATTGCCAGTAAACAACAAAGTGCACTTGAAAAGCTTCATAATATGTTAGACAAAAGCGATGATCTGTTGAATGAGAAAGTGGATCGAACTCAAACTCTGACAGATGATCTCAAAAGTCTTCGGTTAAAGTATCATAACCTTTAGAGTCATCATAACGCTCTCTTAGTCGATCATGAGAAGCTTTCTTACGAATTTCTTCAAAGAAAGCAAGATCTTGAGAAACTAAGAGTGTCTCATGAGGATCTCCAAAGGGAAAACGATTCCTTACTGGCTCAACAGATCAGTACCGCTCAGGAAGAATTTGTTCCACCTTGTTTGAAATGCATCAAACGTGAAACTGCTAATTCTTCACCTGAATGTTCAAATGCTTCTATTGCTGCAAATTCTTCAACTATCCCTGTGGTAACAAATTACTCATCTGAGGATACCACAAGTATCACTGAAGAAAATGCAGGGTTGAAGCAATTGTATGTGACAGACATGTACAAAAGTCTCAAAGGGCATCAAACCCTTTCCGATGTGCTCAAAAAGCAGATCCTAAACAGGAACCCTAGGAAAGAGGGTATTGCATTTGAGAGGAAACTCAATGCTGATGGATCCTACTGGACACCTGAGCAGTACCCAAAAACCTCATGGGTTGTTGCAAAAGGACCTCCTATAGATCCATCCACTTTATCTGGCTTTACTTGTGAAACTTCATATTCCTCTGATGAGTCACTTGACGCCAACTACAAATTCTTCAAAAATCAGAATGGTGAAGTATTTGCTAGATTAGTTGGAACTAACCGCAGGAACGGTTCACCTATGAGGAAAATCTGGGTTCCCAAGAGCTGCTTGGAAAATCTTCAAGTGAATGTCCTCACGACACCACCCATGAAGAAAAGGAACCCCATATCAAATTCCTCATATGGACCAAAGTCTTCACGTGGACCAAATTCCTCAAATGGTCAAAAGTATCATTCTCGTGCTAATGCATCTATTTCACAGGGAAAATCTAAGAGTTCTGAATATGTGCATTCTTCTTCAAATCATTATGTGTTGGGGAACGTTGCATGGGAAACAAAAAATTTCCTACGTTCACGCAAGACCTATCCATGGTGATGAGCATCTACGAGAGGGAGAGTGGATCTACATACCCTTGTGGATCGGTAAGCGGGAAGCATTAAGAAACGTGGTTGGTGTAGTCGAACGTCTTTGCGATCCAAATCACCGAGCGTCCCGCGATCCAATCACGATCCGTCCAGATCAAGCACCGAACGGACGACACCTGCGCGTTCAGCACACGTACAGCTTGATGATGATCTCCGCCTTCTTGATCTAGCAAGAGGGAGCGGAGAGGTAGACGAGTTCTCCGGCAGCGTGACGGCGCCACGGCGATGGTGGTGGAGAAATTCTGGCAGGGCTTCGCCTAAGCACTGCAGAAAACGATCTAGAGGAGAAACTACAGACTAGAGGGTAGGGTTGCACGTGGCTGAAAATCAAGTGCCAAAACCCTAAAAGCCTCTAGTATATATAGGAGGAGAGGAGGAGGAGGCTTGGCCCTCAAGGAGCCAGCCCTAGGCTTCGGCCAAACCAGGAGGGAGGAGTCGTCCTCGTCACTCCTAGTAGGATTAGGACTCCTTCTTTATCTAGCCCTTTTTGCCTTTTTCCACCTTTTTTCCTTTTGGGCTTTTCTTCCCATCTGCATGGGCCTTGTGTGGGACTTCCACCAGCCCACTAAGGGCTGGTATTCATCCTCCCACAGCCCATGTAGCCTCTTGGGTCGAAATACCCCTCCCGATGGTCTCCCGGTACACTACCGGCACTCCCGGTACACTACCGATGAGCCCGAAACCTTTCCGGCAACCAAAATAGGACTTCCTATATATCAATCTTTACCTACGGACCATTCTGGAGCTCCTCGTGACGTCCGGGATCTTATCCGGGACTCCTAACAATCTTCGGTCACCACCATGCATAACTCTATACTACCGAAACGTCAGCAAACCTTAAGTGTGCAGACCCTACGGGTTCGAGAACTATGTAGACATGACCGAGACAACTCTACGGTCAATAACCAATAGAGGGACCTAGATGCCCATATTGGTTCCTACATATTCTACGAAGATTTTTATCGGTCGAACCTCTATGTCAAGGATTCAGTTAATCCCGTATGATGTTCCCTTTGTTCTTCGGTATGTTACTTGCCTGAGATTCGATCGTCGGTATCTACATACCTAGTTCAACCTCGTTACCGGCAAGTCTCTTTACTCATTCCGTAATACAAGATATCGTGACTAACACTTAGTCACGAGAGAAACGATTATCATGAACAAGGAAATATAATAATAAACACTTTATTTATTGCCTTTAGGGCATATTTCCAACATTATGGTCATAAGTCCTCTAAGAATTTTTCTGCTTATTCATATGAGTACTCTAAACCTCGTCATGTGAAACAAAGCGCACTAGCTTCAATGCCTCCTTTCTCATATGGAGCTCGTAGAATGATGAACTCTTTGCCACCCCTCCAGATGTGGGTGGTGAAGAAATTGAACTAATTTGTTATGCAGGGTCAGGTCTCCAGACGAACTTGAATGTCTGATGAATTTTTTGGAGACCCAAAGAAATGCTTGAAGGAATGCAATCTAATCATGCAGAAATGAATTCCTCATTTCTCTCGTCCTCACACTGCTTTACATACTACGTTGTGTGATGAAATTCTGTGTGATGAAATTGATGTCATATTGTTCAATCTGAAGCATATGAGTTCGTAAGTTGTACTAATTCATCTGCAGGATGAAACTCCAAAAGCTACTGAGTGGGTCCTCGACAGTGGATGCACCAACCACATGATTGGTGACAAGCATCTACTGATGAATATACCACTAGCCCCATCTCATCTAAAGCATATCACCTACGCTAACAAAGGAAAAAAAAGCAAGGTATTGGGTCTAGGTAAGGTTGCAATCTCAAAGGACCGACACATGGATAAGGTGATGCTTGTCGAATCCCTCGGGTTCAACCTCATGTCTATCTTAATGCTTTGTGATCTTGATATGGTTGTCATCTTTGGAAAATATCGTTGTGTTGTCATCATGGAAGCTGACAATTCCAAAGTCTTCGAATGCTTTAGGAGAGGAGACTTGTATATTGTTGATTTCTCTACAGGTCCTCAGCCGCCACGTGCCTACTTGCAAATTCCTTAGAAGGCTGGCTATGGCATCGACGACTTGGACATGCTGGTATGAGGAACTTGCACATGCTCATGAAGAAAAAGCACGTCATTGGCATTGAAGGTGTCAAATTCCTCAAGGACCACCTCTGTGGTGCTTGTGAGTTTGGGAAGATGATCCGATCCAAGCATCCCTCGAAGACAATCATGAACACTACTCGACCTTTTGAATTGCTTCACATGGACCTCTTTGGCCCCACTCATTATTCCACACTAACAAATTCTTCGAGTTTGTATGGCTTTGTCATTGTTGATGATTAATCTCATTACATTTGGTGCATATTATTATGTACAAAAATGAAGTGCAGGATGTCTTCAGACGATTTGCTTCAAGGGCCACAACAAACTTCGGTGTCAAGATCAAGCATATCAGGAGTGATAATGGGACAGAGTTCAAGAACACCATGTTGGGGAACGTTGCATGGGAAACAAAAAAAATCCTACGCACATGCAAGATCTATCCATGGTGATGAGAATCTATGAGGGGGAGAGTGGATCTACATACCCTTGTAGATCGCTAAGCGGGAAGCGTTAAGAGATGCGGTTGATGTAGTCGAACGTCTTTGCGATCCAAATCACTAAGCATCCCGCGATCCAATCACGATCCGTCCCGATCTAGCACCGAACGGACGACACCTCCGCGTTCAGCACACGAACAACTCGATGACGATCTCTGCCTTCTTGATCCAGCAAGAGGGAGCGGAGAGGTAGACGAGTTCTCCGGCAGCGCGACGGCGTTGTGGCGATGGTGGTGGAGCTATTCCAGCAGGGCTTCGCGTAAGCACCGCTGAAACCGATCTGGAGGAGAAACTACGATCTAGAGGAGAGGGTAGCACATGGCTGTTTTTCTGTGTCGAAACCCCTCAAAACCTCTAGTATATATAGGAGGAGGGGAGGGAGGAGGCTTGGACCCCCAAGGGTCCAAACCTAGTTCAGCCGAAGTGGAGGGAGGAGTCCTTCTCCTCCAATCCTAGTAGGACTAGGACTCCTCCTCTCCCACTTGGGCCTCCTTCCGCCCATGGGATTCTTCACCCCAGCCGCATGGGCTTCTAGTGGGACTTAGGCCAGCCCACTAGGGGCTGGTTTACCTCCTCCCACAGCCAATGTGGTCTCTTGGGTCGAGACACCCCTCCCGATGGTCCCCCGGTACCCTCCCGGCACTCCCGATACACTACCGATGAGCCCGAAACTTTTCCGGTGACCAAAATAGGACTTCCTATATATCAATCTTTACCTCCGGACCATTCCGGAGCTCCTCGTGACGTACAGGATCTCATTTGGGACTCCGAACAACCTTCGGTCACCACCATACATAACTCTATGCTACCGAAACGTTATTGAACCTTAAGAGTGCAGACCCTGCGGGTTTGAGAACTATGTAGACATGACCAAGACACCTCTACAGTCAATAACCAATAGCGGGACCTAGATGCCCATATTGGTTCCTACATATTCTACGAAGATCTTTATCGGTCGAACCTCTATGTCAAGGATTCAGTTAATCCCGTATGTTGTTCCCTTTGTTCTTCAGTATGTTGCTTGCCCGAGATTCGATCGTCCGTATCTGTATACCTAGTTCAATCCTGTTATCGGCAAGTCTGTTTACTTGGTCTATAATACAAGATCTCATGGACAAAAGCTTAGTCACATTGCTTGCAAGGCTTTGTTGTGATGTTGTATTACCGAGTGGGCCCTGAGATACCTCTCCATCACACGGAGTAACAAATCCCAGTCTTGATCCATACCCACTCAACAGACACTCTCGGAGACACCTGTAGAGCACCTTTATAGTCATCCAGTTACGTTGTGACGTTTGATACACACAAGGCACTCCTCCAGTGTCAGTGAGTTGCATGATCCAATGGTCATAGGAACAGATACTTCACATGCAGAAAACTATAGCAATAAACTGACACGATCATATGCTATGTTTATAGTTTGGGTCATGTCCATCTCATCATTCTCTCAATGGTGTGATCCCATTATCAAATGACATCTCATGTCAATGGCTAGGAAACCTTGACCATCTTTGATCAACAAGCTAGTCTACTAGAGGCACACTAGGGACAAAGTGTTGTCTATGTATCCACACATGCAATGTGTTTCCAATCAATACAATTATAGCATGGATAATTAACAATTATAATGAACAAGGAAATATAATAATAACCATCTTATTATTGCCTCTAGGGCATATTTCCAATAGTCTCCCACTTGCACTAGAGTAAATAATCTAGCTCACATCACTATGTGATTTACATTGTAATGAACCGAACACCCATATAGTTCTGGTGTTGATCATGTTTAGCCCTTGGAAGAGGTTTAGTCAACGGGTTTGCAATATCCAGATCCATGTGCACTTTGCAAATATTTATGTCCTCCTCCTTGATGTACTCGCGGATGGATTTAAAGCGTCGCTTTATGTGTCTGGTCCTCTTATGAAACCTTGGTTCCTTGGCCAGGGCAATGTCACATGTTATCACAGAACAGATCCACTCGATTCAGTGCACTAAACACTACTCCAAGTTTTTTCATGAACTCCTTCATCCAGTCACCTTCCTTCGCCGCCTCCGAGGCTGCGATGTACTCCACTTTGCATGTAGAATCGGCTACCACACTCTGCTTGGAACTGCACCAGCTTACCGCTCCCCCATTGAGAATAAATACGTATCCGGTTTGGGAGTTAGAGTCATCCGGATCAGTGTCAAAGCTTGCATCGACGTAACCATTTACGACGAGCTGTTGATCACCTCCATAAATGAGAAACATTTCCTTAGTCCTTTTCAGGTACTTAAGGATATTCTTGACAGCCGTCTAGTGCTCCATTCCTGGATCACTTTGAAACCTTCCGGCCATACTTATGGCAAGGCTGACATCGGGTCTTGTGCATAGCATTGCATACATGATAGAGCCTATGTTTGAAGCATAGGGGATGACACTGATCTTCTCTCTATCTTCTGCAGTCACTGGGCATTGAGTCTTACTCAACTTCACACCTTGTAACACAGGCAAGAACCCCTTCTTGGACTGATCCATTTTGAACTTCTTCAAAACTTTATCAAGGTATGTGCTCTGTGAAAATCCTATTAAGCGTCTCGATATTGTTCAAATAATCCTTCACATTTTCCAGCCTTTCTATATTGTTTCCCGTCAGCAATATGTCATCCACATATAATATTAGAAATGCTATAGAGATCCCACTCACCTTTTTGTAAATATAAGATTCTCCATAAACTTGTATAAACCCAAACGCTTTGATCACCTCATCAAAGCGTAGATTCCAACTCCGAGATGCTTGCACTAGTCCATAAATGGATCGCTGGAGTTTGCAAACTTTGTCAGCATTCTCTAGATCAGCAAAACCTTCCGGTTTTATTATATACAATTCTTCCTTAAGGAAACCGTTAAGGAATGCAGTTTTGACATCCATCTCCCAAATTTCATAGTCGAAATATGCAGCTATTGCTAACATGATTCTGACGGACTCAAGCATCGCTGCAGGTGATAAGGTATCATCGTAGTCACCTCCTTGAACTTGTGCAAAACCCTTTGCCACAAGTCGAGCTTTATAGACGGTGACATTACTGTCCGCGTCCGTCTTCCTCTTAAAGATCCATTTGTTCTGAATGGCCTTTCTCCCTTCAGGTAATACTTCCAAAGTCCATACTTTGTTTTCATACATGCATGCCATCTCAGATTTCATGGCCTCTAACCATTTCTCGGAATCCGGGCCCATCACCGCTTCTTCATAGCTCGTAGGTTCATCGTTGTCTAACAACATGACCTCCAAGACAGGGTTGCCATACCACTCAGGAGCACACACCCTTTTCCACCTACGAGGTTCGATAGTAACTTGATCCGAAGCTTCATGATCATCATCATTAACTTCCTGTTCAGCCAATGTAGGCTCAACAGAAACATCTTTCTGCGCTGCGCTACTCTCTGGTTGAAGCAAAGTTCAATAACCTCATCAAGTTCTATTTTCCTCCCACTCAATTCTTTCGAGAGAAACTCTTTCTCAAGAAATGTTCCGTTCTTAGCGACAAACACTTTGCCTTCGGATGTGAGATAGAAGGTATACCCAACTGTCTCTTTTGGGTATCCTATGAAGAGGCATTTCTCCGCTTTGGGTTCCATCTTTTCAGGCTGAAGCTTTTTGACATAAGCATCACATCCCGAAACTTTAAGAAACGACAACTTTGCCTTCTTGCCAAACCACAGTTCATATGGCGTCATCTCAACGGATTTAGATGGTGCGCTATTTAAAGTGAATGCAGCTGTCTCTAATGCATAACCCCAAAACAATAGTGGCAAATCGGCAAGAGACATCATAGAACACACCATATCTAATAAGTTTCAATTACGATGTTCGGACACACCATTACGCTATGGTGTTCCAGGCCGTGCCAATTGTGAAACAATTCCACATTCTCTTAAGTGACTACCAAACTCATAACTCAGATATTCTCCTCCTCGATCAGATCATAGGAATTTAATCTTCTTGCTACTATGATTCTCAACTTCACTCTGAAATTGCTTGAACTTTTCAAACGTTTCATACTTGTGTTTCATTACGTAAATATACCCATATCTACTTAGTCATCAGTGAAGGTGAGAAAATAACGATATCCACTGCGTGCCTCAATGCTCATTGGACCACACACATCAGTATGGATGATTTCCAATAAGTCACTTGCCCGTTCCATTGTTCTAGAGAACGGCGTTTTAGTCATCTTGCCCATGAGGCATGGTTCACATGTGTCAAGTGATTCAAAATCAAGTGACTACAAAAGTCCATCAGCATGGAGCTTCTTTTTGCGTTTTACACCAACATGACCTAAACGGCAGTGCCACAAGAAAGTGGTACTATCATTATCAACTCTACATCTTTTGGCATCAATGTTATCAACATGTGTATCATCACTATCGAGATTCAATAAGAATAAACCCCTCACATTGGGTGCATGACCATAAACAATATTACTCATATAAATAGAACAACCATTATTCTCAGATTTAAATGAGTAACCGTCTCGCGATAAACAAGATTCGGATATAGTGTTCATGCTTAACACATGCACTAAATAACAATTATTTAGGTTCATCACTAATCCCGATGGTAGTCGAAGAGCGAGCGTGCCGACGGTGATCACATCAACCTTGGAACCATTTCCCACGCGCATCGTCACTTCGTCCTTAGCCAGCCTCCGTCTATTCTGTAGGTCGTACTTTGGGTTGCAAATTTGAGCAACCGAACCGGTATCAAATACCCAGGCACTACAACGAGAGCTAGTGAGGTACACATCAATACCATATTTATATATCATATATACCTTGTTTGTTGTTGGACGCCTTCTTGTCAGCTAGATACTTGAGGCAGTTCCGCTTCTAGCTAGTGACCAGTTCCCTTGCAATGAAAGCACTCAGTTTCTAGCTTGGGTCCAGCCTTGGGTTTCTTCACGGGAGGGGCAACTGTTTTGCCACTCTTGTTGGAGTTACCCTTCTTGCCCTTGCCATTCTTCTTGAACTAGTGGTTTTATTGACCATCAACACTTGATGCTCCTTCTGAATCTCAGACTCAGCGACTTTTAACATCGCAAACAGCTCGATGACTGACTTGTTCATCCCATGCATGTTATAGTTCAACACGACGCTCTTGTAGCTAGGTGACAATGATTGATGATCTCTATTAGTGATCGCCTCTATTGGAAGGGGCATCCCCAATTCATCCAGATGGGTGGAATACCCAGACATTCTAGGTATGTGTTCACCGACAGACCCGTTCTCCTCCATTTTGCAAGCATAGAACTTATCAGAGGTCTCATACCTCTCAATTCGGGCATTCTTCTAAAAGATAAACTTCAACTCCTGGAACATATCATATGCTCCATGATGTTCAAAACGTCTTTGAAGTCCCGGTTCTAAGCCATACAAGATTGCACATCGAACCATTGAGTAATCATCAGCACATGCCTGCCAGGCATTCACAATGTCTGCAGACTCGACTGGAGCGGGTGGATCACCAAGCGGTGCATCAAGGACATAAACCTTCTGGGAAGCCATGAGGATAATCCTTAGATTATGGGCCCAGTCCACAAAGTTACTTCCATCATCTTTCAACTTAAGTTTCTCTAGGAACGCATTAATATTCAGGGGTGCTATTGCGCAACCATTAATGTACAACATAAATATGCAAAGGTTACTAAGATTATTGATCAAGATAATGAGTTTAGTTAATCAAATTACTAAAGCTACCACTTAAATTGACATCCCTCAGGTCATCTGAGTGATACATGATCCAAATTCCCCAACTCAAGTCCGATCATCACGTGAGTTGAGGTGGTTTCAATGGTGAACATCACCATGTTGATCATATCTACTATATGACTCATGTTCGACCTTTAGGTCTCTTGTGTTCCGAGGACATGTATGTACATGATAGGCTCGTCAAGTTTAACCTAAGTGTTATGCACGTGCAACACTGGCTTGCACCCGTTGTATATGAACGTAGTGTCTATCACACCCGATCATCACGTGGTTTCTCGACACGACGAACTTTCGCAATGGTGCACACTCGAGGAGAACACAGTTCGTCTTGAAATTTAAGTGAGGGATCACCTTATAATGCTATCGTCGTCCTAAGAAAAACAAGGTGCATAAAAGGATTAACATCACATGCAAATCATAAGTGACATGATATGGCCATGAACTTGTGCTTTTGATCTCCATCTTCAAAGCACTGGCATGATCTCCATCGTCACCAGCACAACACCATGATCTCCATTAACATGTTGCCATGAGGTTGTCGCACCAATTGTTGTTTCTACGAATATTGCTAACCCACAACGATAAAGTAAAGAAAAAAACAGCGAAAATAATTAAAGACAACCCTATGGCTCCTGCCGGTTGCCGTACTCATCGACATGCAAGTTGTGATATTCTATACAATACATGATCATCTCATACATCACATATATCTCATCATGTAATTGGCCATATCACATCACAACCTACCTTGCAAAAACAAGTTAGACGTCCTCTAATTGTTCTTGCATGTTTTTACGTGGCTGCTACGGGTATCTTGCGAGAACAATTCTCACCTACGCAAAAACCACAACGGTGATACATAAATTGCTATTCATCCTTCTCAAGGACCTCCTTTGTCGAATCCAATCCAATTAAAGTAGGAGAGACAAACACCCGCTAGCCGTCTTTGTACAACAAAGTTACACGTCAGTCGATGGAACTAGTCTCTCGTAAGCGTACGTGTAAGGTTGGTCTTTAATTGGATTTGGGGGAGATCCATGATGATGAGCATGTATGAGGGGGAGAGTGGATCCACATACCCTTGTAGATTGCTAAGCGGGAAGCATTAAGAAACGTGGTTGATGTAGTCGAACGTCTTCGCGATCCAAATCACCGAGCGTCCCGTGATCCAATCGAGATCTGTCCCGATCGAGCGCCGAACGGACGTCACCTCCGCGTTCAGCACACGTACAACTCGATGACGATATATGCATTATTGATCCAGCAAGAGGGAGCGGAGAGTTAGATGAGTTCTTCGGCAGCGAGACGGCGTTGCAGCGATGGTGGTGGAGCTATTCCCGCAGGGCTTCGCCTAAGCACCGCTGAAACCGATCTAGAGGAGAAACTACGATCTAGAGGAGAGGGTAGCACATGGCTGTTTTTCTGTGTCAAAACCCCTCAAAACCTCTAGTATATATATGAGGAAGGGGGGGAGGAGGCTTTGACCCCAAGGGGCCAACCCTAGTTTGGCCGAAGTGGAGGGAGGAGTCCTCCTCCTCCAATCCTAGTAGGACTAGGACTCCTCCTCTCCCATTTCGGCCTCCTTCCACCCTTGGGATTCTTCACCCCATCCGCATGGGCTTCTAGTGGCACTTAGTCCAGCCCACTAGGGGATGGTTTACCTCCTCCCACAGCCCATGTGGTCTCTCTTGGGTCGAGACACCCCTCCCGATGGTCCCCCGGTACCCTCCTGACACTCCCGGTACACTACCGATGAGCCCGAAACTTTTCCGGTGACCAAAATAGGACTTCCTTTATATCAATATTTACCTCTGGACCATTCTAGAGCTCCTGGTGACGTCTGAGGTCTCATCCGGGACTCCTAACAGCCTTTGGTCACCACCATACATAACTATATACTACCGAAACGTCACTGAACCTTAAGTGTGCAGACTGTGCGAGTTCGAGAACTATGTAGACACCTCTACTATCAATAACCAATAGTGGGACCTGGATGCCCATATTGGTTCCTACATATTCTACGAAGATCTTTATCGGTCGAACCTCTATGTCAAGGATTTAGTTAATCGCGTATGTTGTTCCCTTTGTTCTTCGGTATGTTACTTGCCCGAGATTCGATCGTCGATATCTGTATGCCTAGTTCAATCCTGTTATCGGCAAGTCTCTTTACTCATTCCGTAATACAAGATCCCGTGGCCAACAGTTTAGTCACATTGCCTGCAAGGCTTTGTTGTGATGTTGTATTATCGAGTGGGCCCTGGGATACCTCTCCGTCACACGGAGTAACAAATACCAGTCTTGATCCATACCCACTCAACAGACATTCTCGGAGACACCTGTAGAGCACCTTTATAGTAACCCAGTTATGTTGCGACATTTGATACACACAAGGCACTCCTCTAGTGTCAGTGAGTTGCATGATCTCATGGTCATAGGAACAGATAGTTGACATGCAAAAAACTATAGCAATAAACTAACACGATCATATGCTATGTTTATAGTTTGGGTCATGTCCATAACATCATTCTCTCAATGATGTGATCCCATTATCAAATGACATCTCATGTCAATGGATAGGAAACCTCGACCATCTTTGATCAACGAGCTAGTCTACTAGTGGCATACTAGGGACAAAGTGTTGTCTATGTATCCACACATGCAATGTGTTTCCAGTCAATACAATTATAGCATGGATAATAGACAATTATCATGAACAAGGAAATATAATAATAACCATCTTATTATTGCCTCTAGGGCATATTTCCAACACACCAATCTTGATGAATATCTCAATGAACTTGGTATTACTCATGAGCTATTTGCCCCATATACTCCTCAGTAGAACGGCATCGTGGGGCGCAAGAACAAGACTCTTGTTGAGATGGCTTGCACTATGCTTGATGAATACAAGACTCCTCGTCGCTTCTGTCCCGAGGCAATTGATACAGCTTGCCACATCATCAACAGGGTATATATTCACAAATTCTTCAAGAAGACTTCATATGAACTCATGACTGGCAAGAAACCCAATGTAAGTTATCTCAAAGTCTTCGGTGGAAAATGTTGGATTAGAGATGCTCACCACACTTCTAAATTTGCACCGAAAGCACATGAAGGTTTCATGCTTGGTTACGGAAAGGACTCGCACACCTACAGAGTCTTCAACACCTACTATCACAAGGTTGTTGAAACTATAGATGTGCGCTTTGATGAAACTAACGGCTCACAAAGAGAGCACCTGCCTCCTGTGCTAGATGAAAAGTCTCCTAAGGAATCCATTAAGATGAAGGCTACTAAAGATGTGATACCCACTGAAGAACCTCAAACCACTGAGGAAGTCATTCCAACCAATGAAGACATTCATGCTGATACACCTGAAGAAAATGGTGCTGAAGAAAATCCTCAGCCACGTCAACCTGCTCATTCGAGAGTTGCAAACGAAGTGCAGATTGACAAAATCATCGATGACATCAATGCACCAGGTCCTCTCACTCGCTCAAGAGCTTCACATTTGACTAAATTTTGTGGGCACTTTGCTTTTGTCTCTATCATAGAGCCCACAACATTCAAGGAGCCTGAGTGGATTCAACTATGCAAGAGGAATTGCATCAATTCAAGTTGAACCACGTGTGGGAACTTGTCAAGGGACCAGATCCTTGCATGCACAACATTATAGGTACCAAGTGGACCTACCGCAACAAGCAAGATGAAAATGGCCTTGTCGTAAGGAATAAGGCTCGTCTTGTAGCTCGAGGCTACACACAGGTTGAAGGAATTGACTTTGATGAAACTTTTGCACCTGTTGCTAGACTTGAAGCTATTCGCATATTGCTTGCTTATGCTAACCATCATGATATCATCTTATGTTAAATGGATATGAAAAGTGCATTCCTCAATGGTAAGCTTGATGAAGAAGTATATGTTGCTCAACCCCCGGGTTGTGAAGACCCTAAGCATCATGACAAAGTCTTCAGACTCAACAAGGCCCTCTATGGCCTCAAGCAGGCCCCTCGGGCGTGGTACGACACTCTGAATGAATTCCTCGTGAAGAAAGGCTTCAAACCCGATTCACTCGAGCCAACTCTTTTCACAAAATCCTATGACAATGAATTATTCGTGTGCCAAATATACGTAAACGATATTATCTTTGGCTGTACTGACAAACATTACAGTGATGAATTTGCCTATATGATGACTGAAGAATATCAAATGTCTATGAGGGGGAGTTGAAATTCTTCTTAGGTCTTCAAATTCGTCAGCAACGCAATGGCATCTTCATCTCTCAAGAGAAATACCTCAAGGATATTATGAGGAAATTCAACATGCAAGACTACAAAGGCGTCAAAACTCCAATGCCTTCAAAAGGCCACCTCTGCACTGACGAAAATGGTAAAGATTTCGATCAGAAGGTATATCGCTCCATGATTGGCTTTTTATTGTATCTATGTGCATCTAGGCCAGATATTATGCTAAGTGTTTGCATGTGTGTCCGATTCCAAGCAACACCGAAGGAATCACACGAGAGGATTGGCTTGCGTGTCGAGTCTTCTCAACCCTCCGTTCAGGTGTCGCCATCCTGCTATGGGCCTAGCCCTTCCTTCCAGAGGCGGTCAACTCCTGTCCTTGCTCGCTTGGGACCGACCGACCTCTTTGCTCACCGGGCTCCCTCGGAGCGTGGTCACCAGGGCGAGGATGCGCCCCTTCAGTGCGACTCACTGGCAAGGGCTCACCTAGGCCCTACGGTGTCTCACATTGGCAATGTGCCCTCGGAGCTGCCGGCACCGCCTGGGGATGCTGATGCCGCGGTTTCCAGTCGGGCATCAAGGCCGGACTCGCGTTCCTTGCGCCCGACAATCGAGCGGTGTGTCATTCCGCGCTCTCCAAAGGTGGCCGCCGCTGAGGAGGCATTGAGATGGAGCTTGGTTGTGGTGATCACTGGTGGTAGGCCAAGAGTGGTGGCAAGTTTGGCCGCTGCGGTCGTGGATGCTTTCCTTCCCCGGGGCTGCGGGTGCCGTCTTCATTCATCACTTCTGGCCGGCGGACTTCATATTCGTCTTTAACAACCGCGCCAGCCGTGACCTGGTTCTCAACGCGGGAGAGGCGCAAGGCCGTGGCTTCTCCCTGAGATTCTCCCCATGGAACCGCCAGCTGCAAGCTACCCGCCGCCCATTCCAGTACCATTGCCACGTTGACATGGTGGGTGTTCTGCCACGTGTGTGAAGCCGTGCTATGGCTCAGACGATCCTGGGCTCGGCGGCGTGGGTTGAGCGTTTGGGCACGCTCACTGCCAACAGGGACGATTTGGGGAGCTTCGAGGCCTACACATGGACCGACGATCTGTCGACCTTTGCCAAGCAGAAAATCATCTTAGTGGAAGATCTTGATGAGGGCATGGATGTCGAGTTCACTGATGGTTTGGTGCTGCCGGCCGATGCGCTGGTTCCATTGGAGAAAAGCAGGTTGGAGTACACGGTCATTGTTCATTTGGTGCACACGGAGAACATGGATCAAGGTTCCGGGCCATCTTCGGGAGATGGTGAAGATGGCCGCTTCGACCACCTGCTTGCCGATCCAGATGGCCCTGGTGGTGCGCAGAACACTCGCCGCCAATTCGCTTTCAATTGCGGAGAGGTGGATGGAGCCGGTTCACAGGGCGAAAGAAGACGACGCAGGCGCGGTGGTGGCGTGGGCCACAGACGGATGGCCTTTGATCTGCCGACCTCTGTCGTGCCATGGTGCGCCGTGTCGGTGGCTCGGTCTAGCAAGGACACCAGACTTGGCATCTCGGCGGCTGGTCTCGTCGGCCAGCAGGTGGATGGTGTCGCTAACGTCGTGCACGCGGGTGAGATCACGCTGCTGGGTCCCACTCTGGTCAGGGGTTCGTTGTTAGGTGCTGGTGTGGATACGCAGGTAGGGCCAGCTCACCCTACCGGGCCGCTTTTGACCCTGGTGGGCTCCCCACAGGGAGCGGATCCGAGGAATTTTGGAGACTGGTCAGGTGATGGAGGCACCACTCCTGTGGCGTTTGTGCATTCCGGTGGGCGACAACTGGACGGTTTGGGTTTGGGTGATTGGGTGACTCCGGAATATTCCCTAGATGGGCGCCAATTGCAACTTTCGGCAGCGGCGGAGGCTTCGGTTCAAATTTCGAACCACTCGGGCAACTCTTTTCTCTCTTGGAACTCCTGTAGATCAGTTGTGGGTGGGCTAGGCGCTGATTACGGCGGCCAATGCGTCTTGGACACTTTCCTAGCCAGCCTCTCCCGCTCTAGCTCCATCTCGCCAGTCAGGGCCCCACATGAGGCGAAGGATGAGGTGATTGGGCAGTTTAGGAATGCATGCAGGAAATCCCTTTCTCCTATCCTGCCCAGGCCCACTATGGTTCATAACAGGCGCAAGAGAAGGACGCCGCCCACCACGGTGCGACGTAATCTTAGGCTGAACGGGCGTCTCACAGGTGGTTCCATCAAACATCAGCAGCATGCACTGATGGTGCAACTTGGCATTGCATGAGAAGGCGTGGTCATTGGTGATGATGCATTACAGGCTTACATTGACCTCTTCTCGTGACCGTTACACCAGGAACACATTGCGGCGATCGTGGCTCTCTTTGGCTGGCAGGCCGATGTGGCACCCCTAGGGCCGGCAGAAGACACACTATAGAGGTCTTGTGCGAGCGTGTTAATTGGTAGGCCTTCTCCCATGGCTAAACCAAACCAGATAGTGGTGGTGTGGAATGTGCGTCGCATGAATAGCCCCGCTAAACGACATGCAATAAAGAACATGGTTTCTCTCTCGGGTGCGAGTGTGGTGTGTTTACAAGAAACTAAAATGCAGTTGCTGGACTCGCCCTTGGTTAAACAATGCCTTGGGCCAGCTTTTGACAATTCTCCTTCATTCCCGCGGTTGGCACGCATGGTGGGCTGCTTCTAGCTTGCAAGTCTGAGTGTGTGTTGATGACCAACCCGCATATTACGACAAACATGGTCATGGCTAGGATCACGTATGGGGAGAGCAGCTGGTGGTTCAGTGGGGGCTATGGACCCCAGGACGAAGCAGACAAAGTGGACTTCCTTCAGGAGCTCAAGGACATGCGTGACTTGCACGTGGGGCCATGGATGGTGGGAGGTGATTTTAATTTTATTGCTGACATGGTTGAGAAGAGCAACGACCGTATTAACAGGCGCATGATGGGCAGATTTCGGAGGTGCACTAATGACCTTGAGCTAAAAGACCTCTACCTCAACGGGAGAAGACACACGTGGTCTAACGAGCGGTTACAACCCACGTTGGAGAAGCTTGACAGGATCTTGGTTACAGTGGATTGGGAGGCGCTCTACCCGGCCTCTTTCCTCTCGGTGTTGAGTACATGCATGTCTGATCACTGTTTGCTGCATCTTGCTCTTAATCCAGACCTTCGTAGAGGAAGATGATTTCGCTTTGAGGTCTTCTAGGTCAAAATGCCTGGGTTCCAGGAGGTGGTTTGACAGGCGTGGGAGATAGACACTGGGATGGAGAACCCCTTCAAAAGGCTTGCTGCAAAGCTCAAATCCACAACGAAAGCGTTGGCTAGTTGGAGTGACCGATATGTTGGTAGTGTGAAGCAGCAGATTCTGATTGCGACAAAGGGAATACTCAGGTTTGACATTGCTATGGAAGCTAGGGCCCTCACCCAGGCTGAGGTGGATCTTCGACGTCTGCTCAGGTGCAAGCTTCTTGGGCTCGCTTTGCTTGAGAGGACCATATCCCGGCAGCGTTCAGGTATTATGTGGCTGAAGGATGGAGATGCTTGTACCGAGTTCATTCACGCGCATGCCAGCAACCGTCGACGCAAAAACTACATGGCCAAGCTTAAGGTGGATCGTGTGATCACATGTGAGCATGACGAGATGGCACAGGCCGTGGAAGCCTTCTTTGCCAACCTCATTGGCGAGGCACCCGAGCAAGCTTACACACTGGACTTGAATGAGATTGACCTGCCTAGTTTGGATCTTCGGCACCTTGAGGGAGATTTCACCGAGGAGGAGATTTGGGCTGCTATCCGTGCACAAGATATGGACAAAGCGTCTAGGCCGGATGGGTTCTCTGTCAGATTTTATGCCGCCTGCTGGGCCATCATCAAGGAGGACGTCCTTGCTGCTTTTGCTGCCTTTGGAAACTTGGACTTCAGAGGGCTTACATCCATCAACCAAGCGCTTGTTACCATACTTCCCAAGTCAGCGTCAGCTTTAGAGATGAAAGACTTTCGCCCCATAAGCCTGCTTCACAGTTTTCCAAAGCTCGTGGCCAAGGTGTTGGCTATTCGTGTGGCACCAGAGATGACCAATATTGTGGGACCGCACCAGGGGGCCTTCATCCGAGGGTGTTGTTTGCACGATAACTACATGATGGTCCAAGGCTCGGTCAAGAGATCTCACTCCTTGAAGAGGTCGGCGGTTATGCCGAAACTCGACATTAGAAAAGCTTTGGACGCGGTGGACTGGGCTTTGCTTGAGATCTTGAAGCACATGGGATTTGGTGACCGATGGATTGCTTGGATAGCCGGGCTGCTTGCCTCCTCGTCCACGCGTGTGCTCGACAATGGCATTCCTGGCGAGGTGATCTTTAACAGATGTGGTCTGAGGCAAGGGGACCCGATGTCGCCACTTCTATTTGTCATGGTGATGAGCGTGTTGCACTCCCTCATCACTCACTCCACCGCAAAAGGGCTGCTCTCTCTGCTGGTCACTACGGATTTGTGGCACCACACATCAATCTTTGACGACGATGTGGTCACATTCATAAAGCCGAATCGCATGAGCCTTAGGGCGTGCAATTTGTTGGTGCAGGATTTTGGTGTGGCTTCTGGATAGAGGATCAACCTTGCGAAATGCTCAGCCCACCGCATCCGTTGCTCTAAGGAACAATTGCAATTGATCTCAACCGAGATGGGCTGCCACGTTGGTGGCTGACCATGTTGCTATTTGGGCCTCCCAGTGGGCTTGAGGAAGATAATAGTGACTCGGCTTCAGTTCTTGATTGACAAAATGGGAGATCGCTTGCCCTCTTGGCAAGTCAGATTGCTATATCATTCCGGTCGGCTGGAGCTCTTGAAGACCACCCTCGCCTCCATGCCCATCCATGCCATGATTGCTCTCGACTTACCATCCAAGACTCTTGAGGTGGCCATCAAGATCTGTCGGGATTTCTTATGGAAAGGCCGGCATGACGTACACGGTGGGCATTGCCTCATCGCATGGGAATAAGTATGCACTCCAAAGGAATATGGTGGGCTCGGAGTTCCCAATCTCCGGCTGCTTAACTTGGCTCTCTAGGCAAGGTGGACGTGGCTAGCTAGAACGGACCCTGCTTGGTCATGGGGCGAGTTAAATATACAAGTGGCTCCGGAATCCATGGCTATATATAAGGCCACCACGAGATGCATCATTGGCGATGGCTCCACGACTTTGTTTTGGACAGACTGGTGGTTGGAGGAAGGGCAATTGCAAGACACGCTGCCGAGCCTCTTTCGGGTGGAAAAGGAAGGCGACAAAGCTCACAACAATGTGAGATGCTCTCTTGGAGGGATGGTGGCATGACGTCACGCCAAACATGATGGCTGACACTTTAACAGAATTCCTTCTGCTGGTGGATCACATACAGAACATCGAGCTCTCTAAAGAAAATGAGGATAGACTGGTGTGGGCTTGGAACGAGCGAGGCTCCTTCTCGGCTAATTCGGCCTACCGTGCATTCTTTGCTGGCCGAGTTTAGGCTCCTGGAGCGACGCAAATTTGGAGGTCTAGATCACTAGCATCAACTAAGTTCTTCACTTGGCTCGCGGCCAAAAACCGGTGCTTGACAGCGGATAGACTGCAAAGGAGGCACTTAGCTCACCCTACAACGTGCCCCCTCTGCGACCAGGAGCCCGAGTCCATTAATCACCTCCTTCTTGGCTATGTATTGGCAAGACAGGTCTGGTCGGTCATTGTGACTAATTGGGGTAAACCGGAGTGGATTCCGTCACATGACGCTTCTTTGGTAGAATGGTGGACCAGTCTGGAGGTGCAGAGGGAGGCATGGAAGGAAATCTGGATATCGTGTACTCAGATGCTCAGATCTTCACCTCTTCAGATACTCAGATGCTGATTATGTTGGATATCGTGTTGATCGCAAGTCAACCTCACACACATGTCATTTCCTTGGATGATCCTTAGTCTGTTGGTCTCGAAGAAGTAGAAATGCGTGTCACTATCTACTGCTGCAGCTGAGTATATTTTTGCTAGTTCATGTTGCGCTCAGTTGATGTGGATGAAGCAGACCCTCAAGGACTATGGCATCAAGGTGAAGAATGTGCCTCTCTTCTGCGATAATGAGAGCGCTATCAAGATTGCTTACAACCCAGTTCAACACTCAAAGACCAAGCACATCCAGATTCGTCATCATTTTCTTCGAGATCATGTACTCAAGGGCGGCATCTCCATCGACCACATTCCCACTAAAGAACAACTGGCTGATATCTTCACTAAGCCCTTGGATGAAAAGGGATTTTGCAAGTTGTGGTGTGAGCTAAATATCTTAGAATCTTTGAATGTTCTTTGAAAAGACACACATCCTAACATTTTTGCAAAATTGATGACTTAGATATGCAACACACGAAGTAACGTTTTCTTCAATCAATGAAGAATAACCCTCTAAGTGTGAAGAATTTAATGAAGGATTTGATTCTTGGAACCCTAGGACAATTGTATGCGGTGTCTAAAATCGTCATTCTTATATGGTGGGTCACGCCACCAACCATAGTTCAAATTCTTCAAAGTTGAGTTTTTCATCATTTTGCAAATTCTTCAAAATTTTAAATTCCTCAAGTTTGCAAATTCCTCAAATTTTCAAATTCTTCAAACTATGAAACTAATGTTCTTCATTGACTAGATACATATATATTTGAGTTTTCAATATCCTCAACAACATTAACTTATTGCTAATTCTTCAAGTTGATTTTCATCTAAGTGAATGTGATCGGACCCATTCCCCCTCTATTCTAAACTCAACCCAGTCTGTTCACAAATTACTCATATGCGTTCCACTTTGAAACTCGTTCAAAGTCTTCATTGTGTCCTTGACAACTGAAGAATTTGCGAACAAAACTTTAAAATTTTCACTATCAAAATGTTCGGTGCTTCCCGCTCAAACCGTTCCGATTCCCATGACTGGATAACCCACGACCCCCCACTATATCAACTACACAATACGCGGGTGACACATGTCTCGTGGAGAGAAAGGGTCAGGTGCAATCTGGTCCAAAATCTTCGGACTAGTTAGTTTTCACCTCTGCTATAAATACCCCTTCCCTTTCACTATGCTCGAGTTACTTCCCACTTCACTCTCTCTCCCGAGCTCAGACCTAGCGCTGCCGCTAAAATCATCGCCGCCGGAGAGGAAGAGCTTCACCGCCTCAACCTTGCCGTCACTGTACTCGCATCGGCTGCAGAAATCTTCACCCCGCCGCCACTGTAGTTGTCTCCCTCTGCCAAGCTAGGGCATTGGAGATTTGAACTAATGAACTTCTCCACTTCCTCTCACTGTTCATCGTGTTCTTCATAAGGGTAATTAAAATCCAATTTTACTTCCCTATTTTGATCCTCATGTTCTTCCGCGTTCTTCATGCGCGCACGGCGGAGCTCTGTAATATCCGCCTCGGTGACGATGGAACCAGCCCATCTTCGTCCGCGTTCGTCGACCATTGCGGCGGCAGGGCAGCATGCGGGCGCGGTTGTGAGCTCGGGCGCGAGGAGAGCAAGGAAGACGAAGAGGAAAGGACCAAGGAGGCAAAGGGGATGCGGGTATCTCTGCCCCTACTCTTCCTCCGCTTTAAAATAGAGAGGCCACGATCGGGGGACGTGGGGATTAATTGCACCCACTCCCCGGGAAACTCCGCGCGCGCGTGGGTGGCCCCGAGCCGTAACGACCGCTTCGGCGCGCAGAGGATCCTGGCCTCCACCCCGAGGCCTACTGGGCTATGCCCGGGGCCTAGCGGGCTAGGCCCAGGCCGACGTCCCGACTCCCCTCGTGCGTGGGGCCTGCCCCATCATCACTCGCCGCGTGGTGCGTGGTGGGCTGGCTCGGGTCTCGAGGCGATGCACCGGAACCCGAGGCGTCGGGTCCAACGGCCGACCCGGCTAGCCCTTCGGCTTCACACAGGAGGTGGGTACCGCTGGGGGGAAGCCGCCGGCTCCCCTCTATCTGCCGGACGCGGGCCCCCACCGGCTTCGAGGACTACTGACGGGGTTATTACCCCTAGGTAGGCCAAAGCAACGGGGTTCTCCCCCTTCCGCTTCGAAGAAAAACTACACGACCGGCTGCCCACGACCGGCTGGGGGACGGCCAGCTCGAGCTGCCGCCGGCTGGTAACACGGACGACTGGTCAAGGAGCCGGCTTGACCCCCGGACAGCTAGGCACGGTCGGCTGCCTTCGGGCCGCCTCCTCCGTTGACCCTGGGGCGGACACGCAATGTCCCGTCCCACTGCGTGCAGGTACGATGACACGACACGACCGCCACGACGGGCGACCCTATGGCCACAGTGGCCACTGACGCATGGGAGCGCATGGCTATAGTCCGACCGTCCAGGCCAAGGACCCTGGCGAGCACGACCGGGCAGGGGAACAGTGCCAGCACGCCCTCGCCCACTTGATTACCTGCCCCGGTGTGGCTACAGTACAGCCGGCGGTACCGGAGACTTTGGTCGGCTGGCGCTAGACGACGCCTCCCAGGCGACCCGTTCCACGGCAGGTGGGTGAGGGCCAATCGCAGAGCCGGCTAGCGGGCCCCAGCGAGAGACGGGACCGCTCAGCCGGTGAACCCTATAGACGATGAGACGGCACGAAGGGCGGGACCCCGTGGTCAGCCGGAGAGGCTGCCAGCCGGGTCCCCTCACCTGTGTACTTTAGAACATATTCTAGAGCCAGGGGTTGGTCTATAAAAAACCTCGAGCCCCCATGCAATGGGGACGGATGATCATTCACATACACCCACATAGAACTCTCCACTCATACCATCTCTAGCAACGAAGGAAGATGAGCCGGCTGCTCCTTCTTCCTCCTCTAGACACAGCTCTAGGAGCAACCTTGTAAACACAACTATCCATCCAACTAGACCAAGCAGGATTAGAGGTGTTACCTCCCACGGAGGGCCCTCAACCTGGGTACATCGTGTGTCACCACCGCTTGTGCCCAATCTCGCACCCGGAGCCCGTCAGCATCCTTCGGCCCCAACCACCTACAATAAGTCTACCCATGGCATCTATCGTGAGAAAACGACGACAAAGATCAATGATAGTTCTACTCATATAATCACCTAAGCGATCAAGCATTAAAACATTATGTTTCAATTGTCTACTAACATAAGCATTAAAATTTTCTTGCTTAACAACAAAATTATCAAACTCATCCAAGCATTGGCTAGCAGACTTATTATAAGGAATATTGCTTTCATCAAATCTACGAAGAGAATTTACCTCTACTACCTGTGTCGGTTATCAAGACCATGTATTTGTTCAATAGGTGGTAGATTCTTAACATCTTCAGCTTTAATACCTTTTTCCTTCATAGATTTATTTGCCTCTTGCATATCTTCAGGACTGAGAAATAGAGTGCCTCTTTTCTTCGGAGTTAGCTTCGGAGGTGGTTCGAGAATAGTACAATCATTATCATTGCTCAATATATTATTCAATAGTATTTCAGCTTGCATAACAAATCATTCCCTAAAAACACAACCAGCATAACTATCTAGGTGATCCCTAGAAGCATCGGTTAGTCCATTATGAAAGATATCAAGTATTTCATTTTTCTTGAGAGGATGATCAGGCAAAGCATTAAGTAATTGGAGAAGCCTCCCCCAAGCTTGTGGGAGACTATCTTCTTCAATTTGCACAAAGTTAAATATTTCCTGCAAGGCAGCTTATTTCTTAAGGGCGGGAAAATATTTTTCAAAGAAGTGATATATCATATCCTTGGGACTACGCACACAACCAGGTGCAAGAGAATTAAACCATATCTTAGCATCACCCTTCAATGAGAAAGGAAACAACTTAAGAATATAATAATAACATTTTTTCCTCATGAGTAAACAGGGTGGCTATATCATTTAGTTTAGTAAGATGTGCCACAACAGTTTCAGATTCATAGTCGTGGAAAGGATCAGATTCAACCAAAGTAATTAACTCAGGATCAACAGAGAATTCATAATCCTTATCAGTAACAAAGATGGGTGAAGTAGCAAACTTAGGATCATAGTTCATTCTAGCATTCAAAGATTTTTCTTTCCACTTGCATAGCAATTTCTTAAGATCATCTTTATCATTACAAGAAAGAAAGTCCCTAGCTACCTCTCCTTCCATAACATAACCCTCAGGAATAGCAGACAATTCATATCTAGGAGATCTAGGTCTAGCAAGTGTCTCAAAGTGTTCAGTTTCCATAATTTCATCAGTTTCAGAAGTATCATAATTTTCAGCATTGGCTCTAGCAATATGTTCATCAAGAAATTCACCTAGTGGCACAGTATTATGAAGCAAAGTATCATCATAAAAATCATGCATAGCAGAAGTGGCATCATCAATTACTTGCGACATATTAGAATTACTAGCAGGTGGTGGTGTCGCAAACTTACTCATAACCGAAGGTGAATCAAGTGCACACCTAGATGGCAGTTCCTTACCACCCCTCATAGTAGAGGGATAGATCTTGGTTTTGGATCTTTCATATTCTTCATAGTGATCAACAGATATAAATCCCAAGTGACTCAGAGAATAGAGCTATGCTCCCCGGCAACGGTGCCAGGAAAAGGTCTTGATAACCCACAAGTATAGGGGATCGCAATAGTTTTCGAGGGTAGAGTATTCAACCCAAATTTATTGATTCAACACAAGGGGAGCCAAAGAATGTTCTCGAGTATTCGCAGCTGATTTGTCAATTCAACCACACCTGAAAGACTTAATATCTGTAGCAAAGTATTTAGTAGCAAAGTAGTATGGAAGTAACGGTAACGATGGCAAAAGTGATAGTAGCAGTTTTGTAGTGATTGTAACAGTATCAACGGAAAAGTAACTTAGCAAAGATCAATATGTGAAAAGCTCATAGGCAATGGATCAATGACGGATAATTATGTTGGATGCCATTGATCATGCAAAAGTTATAACATAGGGTGACACAGAACTAGCTCCAATTAATCAATGTAATGTAGGCATGTACTCCATATATAGTCATACATGCTCACGGTAAAGAACTTGCATGACATATTTTGTCCTAACCTCCCGTGGCAGCGGGGTCCTAATGGAAACTAAGGGATATTAAGGCCTCCTTTTAATAGAGAACCGGACCAAAGCATTAGCACTTAGTGAATACATGAACTCCTCAAACCACGGTAATCACCAGAAAGAACCCTAGTTATTGTCACCCTGGGGGATGCGGATCATAACTCGTAATAGGTGTGTACAACTTGCAAGATAGGATCAAGAACACATATATATTCATGAAAACATAATAGGTTCAGATCTGAAATCATGGCACTCGGGCCCTAGTGACAAGCATTAAGCATAGCAAAGTCATAGCAACATCAATCTCAGAACATAGTGGATACTAGGGATCAAACCCTAACAAAACTAACTCGATTAGATGATAAATCTCATCCAACCCATCACCGTCCAGCAAGCCTACGATGGGATTACTCACTAACGGCGGAGAGCATCATGGAATTGGTGATGAAGGATGGTTGGTGATGACGATGGCATCGATTTCCCCTCTCCGGAGCCCAAAACGGATTCCAGATCTGGTCTCCCGAGGAAGAACATGAGGTGGCGGCGGCTCCATATTGAGAAACACGATGAACTCTTCCCTCTGATTTTTTCTCAACAAATAGGGTTATATGGAGCTAGAGAGGAGGTCGGAGGAGCCACGAGGGCCCCACAAGCCTTCTAGGCACGACTAGGGGGTGGCCGCGCCTAGCAGGCTTGTGGCCTGCAGGTGGCCCCCCACTGGTTACTTCTTGCGCTAGTATTTTTTATTAATTCCAAAAATATTCTCCATAAATTTTTAGGACGATCCAAGAACTTTTATTTCTGCACAAAAATAACACCAAGGCAATTCTGCTAAAAACATCGTCGGTTTCGGTTAGTTCCATTCAAATCATGCAAATTAGAGTCCAAAACAAGGGCAAAAGGGTTTGGAAAAGTGGATATGATGGAGACGTATCACGGGTCTCTGTATATGGGATGTTTTTGTTTAAGTTACAACTCTCGCTCTTCTGAAGCTTTTGTTGGTTGAGTTGTATACTTAAGTCCGATGGTGGTCTGACTTTTTTGAACTGCTTTCCCCATGCTTATTTCCTCAAATACCTTAATGCATGCATGCTGAATTTCTTCAGACACCATTTTCTACATGCATTTCAAATACTTCATATCATATGTTAAATGCGTGTATGAATTGCAAGATATAGGGGAGTTCTCCATTTTTTTAACCTGCAATGTGCATTTGCAGTCCAAAGAAAATTCCTCAAATATGTACATCTTCAGGGGGAGTTCTTCTATATCTTGCAATCAAATTCCTCAAACTGGGTACTTACACTTCATATGTTTACCCCCGTTGAAAACTTGACCTATTTGTCATCAATCACCAAAAAGGGGAAGATTGTAAGTGCATCTAGTGCCCCTTAGTGATTTTGGTGTATTGAAGACTTATAGGTTAAGAGACTGATGCATTTGTAAATGTACACAGGCTCTATATGTCGCTAACGAGTTTGATCTATTCGGAGTTTTTTGACCCCTAAAAATGGCATCTTCAACTAAAGACTTTGGTGAAGACTTTGGTATTCCCCGAAGACTTTGAAAATGAAGAAGTTGGTGTGACCGTGAAGATATGAACAAGGACTATGAAGCCTGAAGACTTTTGTTTTTGTAGTTTTATTTCCTTTCTTTGAGTCATGGGAAACACCGCACTGTTAAAGGGGGCCGAGGTAATACTAAGGAAAATTTCCAACTGATGCTCAACTCAAAAGCCTCAACCTATCCAATCCTTCGAGTGAAGCCTTTTGGAAATCTCTTGCGATTCATTCAAGTTCTTTAGTGACAGAGACGAAGTTCTTCTGGTCTCTGAGGAAATTGTTCTGGCTCAAGAATTAGGATTTTGCCAGTGTGAATTGCCTTCAAGTGAGGAATATGATAAGCCTGAGGACTTTCATAGTTCGAAATTCCAACGGTTGATGTGCTTAGCGCTAGCTGTCCCCAATCATCCTATCCACATAACTGTCATATCATTGGGGGAATTTATGTCTTATCATGTGAGGTTGCACCCTGGCTATAAATAGCCACCCTCCACAACCACTAGTTGGTTGGCTGCTCCGAAAGAGAACTGACACTTGTCATTTGAGAGCAACCCATCCTCCGACGACTTTGAGAGAAGATCATCAGTGAGGAAAAACCCAAATCTAAACCACCAAACCCAAAGTGGTTGAGCATCACAGAAGAGATTGTTCCTATGTGGAACCGATGCTTGTTACCTTTGAAGATTGTGTATCTTCCAGACGGTTAGGCATCATGGCCTAGTGCATCCTCCAGTAAATTGGGGATCAATGAGTGACCTTGGTCTAGAGCATCCAGCAGTCAATTGTGGATTGCCAGGTGACCAGTTTGTGAGGGTTTTGGAAGTCCACCCTGAAGACTTACCATGAGTATTGGGCGAGGACTATGTAACCTTAGCTCAAGGAGAATACGGTAAGGACTGTGTGTCCTGGGACTGTGTGTCCTCCGGTTTAAATACCAGGCTGCTTCGAACCAGATGTATGACTGTCACAGCAATTGGAACTGGGTCATCAAACCATTGTCTTCATAGAGCTACCTAGTTCTATTTCCTCAACCCTTACATTTCCTCATATACTTGTTGATGAAATTGATCATTACTGTTTGAAGAATTTGATTGAAGACTTTCTCAATTTCCTCACCTCAAATTCTTCAAGTTATCTTGTTCCTCGCCTGCTTATCCTGTATCACATTACGTGTAATCTGTGCATGCTTTATTTCATCATGATGACTATGCTACTTCTATGTTTCTCATGCACTTGAGTACTTATTCCGCTTCTAGTTATTCATGACATCTCAAATTCATCAGTGATGAATTTGTAAAAATCACCTATTCACCACCCCTCTAGTTGATATAACACACTTTCAATTAGAGGCAATTTTTATTGCCTTGTGCACCAATGAAAACTGACTTGAAGGATCTTATTCAATCCATAGGTAGTTATGGTGGACTCTCATGGCAAGAAAATGGGTTTAAGGGTTATGGATGCACAAGTAGTATCTCTACTTAGTGTAATTTTTTGGGCTAGCAAAAGATCCTAAGCAAGCATAATGTGTTAAGGGATCCAATACCATACAACTTCTATGCAAATGTAAACAATCATGATCATTATGTTGTCTTCCATGTCCAACTTCAACACTTGGTCATTATGTAATATTTGATGGGAGCTCAGAATCATAGAAGGTGTTCAAGATAGTATATTTATATGTAAATCTCCTCTTATCTACCATACTTTTGCATATATTATATCAATTACTCATTCTATGTTTGTTAGTTTTCAACATTTTTTATCACTTACACCTCTTTTCTATGTGAAGTCATTACTTCTCATGACATATGCATATGATCTTTTTCTATTCTTTTTATTGCCATGCTATGATGATGGGTGCACGAGAGAAAGCACACAAACTCAACTAATCTTTACTATACAACTCGCACACTCAGTTACAAAGATAGATAGATCTCAAAGAAAAATTCTAAACAAAGCACTCTCTAAATCACGAAAAACTAAAGATTAGCCTAAGATAGATAATGGTGGTAAAAGTGATACATGATACGTCTCCATCGTATCCACTTTTCCAAACTCTAATGTGCATGATTTGAATGGAACTAACCTGCACTGACATTGTTTTCCGCAGAATTGCCTTGGTGTTATTTTTGTGCAGAAATAAAAGTTCTCGGATTGACCTGGAAATTTACGGAGATTATTTTTGGAATTAATAAAAAATACTAGCGGAAGAATCAACTGGTGGGGGCACCCATAGGTCACAAGCCCACAGGGCGCGACCACCCCCTGGCTGCGCCTAGCAGGCTTGTGGGCCCCCTAGAGCTCCGCCGACCTCAATTCCAACTCTATATATTCCTATTCGTGGAGAAAAAAATAGAGAGAAGAGTTCATCGCGTTTCACGATACGGAGCCGCTGCCACCTCCTGTTCTTCCTCGGGAGGCCAGATCTAGAGTTCGTTTTGGGCTCTGGAGAGGGGAAATCGACGCCATCGTCGTCACCAATCATCTGTCATCACCAATTCCATGATGATATCCGCCGTTCATTAGTAATCTCATTATAGGCTTGCTAGAAGGTGATGGGTTGGATGAGATTTATCATGTAATCGAGTTAGTTTTGTTAGGGTTTGATCCCTAGTGTCCACTATGTTCTGAGATTGATGTTGCTATGACTTTCTATGCTTAATGCTTGTCACTAGGGCCCGAGTGCCATGATTTCAGATCTGAACCTATTATGTTTTCATGAATATATATATGTGTTCTTGATCCTATCTTGCAAGTTGTAGACACCTATTACGAGTTATGATCCGCATCCCCAAGGTGACAATAACTAGGATTCATTCCGGTAATTACCGTAGTTTGAGGAGTTCATGTATTCACTAAGTGCTAATGCTTTGGTCCGGTTCTCAATTAAAAGGAGGCCTTAATATCCCTTAGTTTCCATTAGGACCCGCTGCCATGGGAGGGAAGGACAAAAGATGCCATGCAAGTTCTTTTCCGTAAGCACGTATGACTATATATGGAATACATGCCTACATTACATTGATGAATTGGAGCTAGTTCTGTGTCACCCTATGTCATAACTTTTGCATGATGAATGCCATCCTACATAATTATCCGTCACTGATCCATTGCCTACGAGCTTTTCACATATTGATCTTTGCTAAGTTACTTTTCCGTTGCTACTGTTACAATCACTACAAAACTGCTACTATCACTTTTGCCATCGTTACCATTACTTCCATACTACTTTGCTACTAAATACTTTGCTGCAGATATTAAGTCTTTCAGGTGTGGTTGAATTGAAAACTCAGCTGCTAATACTCGAGAATATTCTTTGGCTCCCCTTGTGTCGAATCAATAAATTTGGGTTGAATAGTCTACCCTCGAAAACTGTTGTGATCCCCTATACTTGTGGGTTATCAAGACCTTTTTCTGGCGCCGTTGCTGGGGAGCATAGCTTTATTCTCTAAGTCACTTGGGATTTATATCTTTTGATCACTATGAAGAATGTAAAAGACCCAAAAACCAAGATCTATCCCTCTACTACGAGGGGAGGTAAGGAACTGCCATCTAGCTCTGCACTTGATTCACCTTCTGTTATGAGTAAATTTGCAACACCACCACCTGCTATTAATTCGGATATGTCACAAGTAATTGATGATGCCAATTTTGCTATGCATGATGCTTATGATGATACTTTGCTTGATAATACTATGCTACTGGGTGAATTTCTTGATGAACAAATTGCTAGAGTCAATGCTGAAAATGATGATATCTCTGAAACTGATGAAATTATTGAAACTGAACACTATGAGACACCTGCTGTACCTAGATCTCCTAAGGGTTATCTTATGGAAGGAGAGGTAGCTAGGGACTTTCTTGCTTGTAAGGATAGACATGATCTTAAGAAATTGCTATGCAAGTGGAAGGAAAAATCATTGAATGCTAGAATGCAATATGATCCTAAGTTTGCTACTTCACCTATCTTTGTTACTCATAAGGATTATGAATTCTTTGTTGATCCTGAGATAATTACTTTGGTTGAATCTGATCCTTTCCATGGTTATGAATTTGAAACTGTTGTGGCACATCTTACTAAATTGAATGATATGCCCACCCTGTTTACCCATGAGGAAAAAAATTGGTATTACTATATTCTTTAAGTTTTTTCCTTTCTCATTAAAGGGTGATGCTAAGATATGGTTTAATTTTATTGCTCCTGCTTGTGTGCGTAGTCCCCAGGTATATTACATATTACTTCTCTGAAAAATATTTTCCTACCCATAAAAAACAAGCTGCATTGCAGGAATATTTAATTTTGTGCAAATTGAAGAAGAGAGTCTCCCACAATCTTGGGGGAGGATTCTCCAATTACTGAATGCTTTGCTTGATAATCCTCTCAAGAAAAACAAAATACTTGATATCTTTTATAATGGACTAACCGATGCTTCTAGGGACCACCTAGATAGTTGTGCTGGTTGTGTTTCCAGGGAATGAACTCTTGAACAAGCTAAACTACTATTGAATAATATATTGATCAATTATAATGATTGGACTATTCTCGAACCACCTCCGAAGCCAACTCCGAAGAAAAGAGGTATTCTATTTCTCAGCCCTGAAGATATGCAAGAGGCAAAGAAATCTATGAAAGTAAAAGGTATTGAAGCTGAAGATGTCATGAATCTACCACCTATTGAAGAAATACATGGTCTTGATAACCCGACACGGGTAGTAGAGGTAAATTATCTCCATAGATTTGATGAAGGCGATATTACTTATAATAAGTCTACTAGCCAATGCTTGGATGAGTTTGATAACTTTGTTATTAAGCAAGAAAATTTCAATGCTTATGTTAGTAGACAATTGAAACATAATGCTTACATGCTTGATCGCTTAGGTGATTATATGAGTAGAACTATCAATGATCTTAAACTCATGCTTCCATGGTAACTACTCAAGTATAACAAGTACTTAAGGCATATAATGATTTGCTTAATGGGATGAATAGTAAGAACAATGATCATTCTGTTAGAGTTGTGACTAGAGGTGGTAGAATGACTCAAGAACCTTTGTATCCTGAGGGCCATCCTAAGAGAATTGAGCAATATTCTCAAATAATTAATACTGATGCACCTAGTCGTTCAAGTAATAAGAGAAAAAAGGATGATGATAGGGCCTTGCATGCTGCTAGTTAACCTGTTATCGATACACCTGAAAACCCAAATGATATTTCTATTACTGATGCCGAGACACAATCTGGTGATGAACATGAGCCTAGTGGTAATATTAATGATGATGTTCATGTTGATGCTCAACCTAGTAATGATATTGATGTGGAGATTGAACATGCTGTTGATCTTGATAACCCATAGCCTAAGAATAAAAGATATGGCAAAAGAGACTTTGTTGCTAGGAAGCATGGTAAATAAAGAGAACCATGGGTTCAGAAACCCATGCCCTTTCCTCCTAAAACATCCAAGAAAAAGGATGATGAGGATTTTGAGCACTTTGTTGAAATGCTTAGACCTGTATTTTTGTGTATGCGCTTGACTGATATATCGAAAATGTCTCCTTATG
Organism: Hordeum marinum; assembly: GCA_022496015.1. NCBI lineage: Eukaryota > Viridiplantae > Streptophyta > Magnoliopsida > Poales > Poaceae > Hordeum > Hordeum marinum. The sequence goes on along the minus strand of CM039675.1, from coordinate 459,638,621 downwards.
CTAAGTATATGAACGATATTGTAACTAATAAAAGAAAGATACCGAAATCTGAGATTTCCACCATTCTTGCTAATTATACTTTTAAGGGTGGAATACCCAAGAAACTAGGAGATCCAGGAATACCAACTATACCATTCTCTATTAAAGGGAATTACGTTAAAACTGCTTTATGTGATTTGGGAGCAGGTGTTAGTGTTATGCCTTCCTTTTTATATCGTAGACTTGATTTGAATAAGTTGACACCTACTGAAATCTCTTTGCAGATGGTTGGTGAATCAACTGCTTTACCCATCGGTATTTGTGAGGATGTACCTGTCGTATTTGCAAATGTTACTATCCTAACGGACTTTGTTATTCTTGATATTCCTAAGGACGACAATATGTCGATCATCCTTGGTAGACCCTTTTTGAATACTGCAGGGGCTGTTATTGATTGCAACAAGGGCAATGTCACTTTTCATGTTAATGGTAATGAGCATACGGTACACTTTCCGAAGAAACAACCTCAAGTTCATAGTATCAGCTCCATTGAAAAAAATCAACGAATATTATTGGAGACTTTGAATTCCCTCTCCCTGCTATCAAGAAAAAAATATGACATACTTATTGTTGGGGACATGCATATCTCCATTGAGGTAACTTAGTGTTATTCCAAAATTTCTTGGTTTCATGTTATTCGAAAGAAGTTTGTTAATAAGACTTGATCAACCTTTTTTATGGATTCCTTCTGGTGAGCATGAGATGGTTGAATTTAGAAAGCACAACTTTCTGTACCCAACCTTTACTTTGTGTTAGTTAGAGTAAATAAAGTAAAAATGCTATTATTTTTCTGTTTTCTGAGTTTTCTGTGCAATAGAAAAATGACCTAAAAAAAGTTCTTCAAATGCCCTGAAAATGTAATATGATTTTTCTAGAATATTTAAGAATATCTGGCACTAAGTACATACCAGGGGGCTGCACCAGTGGGTCACAAGCCCATAGGGCGCGGCCACCCCCTGGCCGCGTCCAGGTGGCTTGTGGGTCCCACGAAGGCCCCCTTCACTTATTCTAGAGCCCATCCACTTCGTATTACTCCAGAAAAAATCTCACCATTACTCAAACCCGTGTTCTAGCTCATTTTGCTGCCATTTTTGATCTCCTTGTGCAAAGCTCCATTCGCAAAACTATTTTAGGAGATTGTTCTTCGGTATGTGACTCCACCATTGGTACAATTAGTTTTTGTTCTAGTGCTTTATATATTGCAAATTTTTGTTGCTGTGGTGACCTTGTTCTTGAGCTTGCATGTCAATTTTATATGGTCCCAAGTAGTTTTGATGCATGATATAGGCTCTAGGCACCTGTGGGAGCAGTTGCTATAAGTTTTGTTGAGTTTTGTTTACCTTTATTTTGAGTCATTAAAAATTTCAGAAATTTTTCAGAGAAAGAAAAATGTTGAGGCGAATATACCAGGGGGGTTCCTCGAGCAAGAAGGCCCCGAGACTCGTGATACATGAGCCCGACCTTGAACCACTGAGGGAAGCACAAGTGTGGCCTTGTGAATGGCCATCGGATCAATTCATGGTTGATGCCGATTTCAAGGAAGAATTTTACGCATACACACAAAATGCGGGCCGTCAAGATTTCCTTTCAGACCAGTGCAAGCAATACTATCAACTCACGGATTCTTTCATGGGGAGGTTTGAATTTTCATCCACGTGTAATAAGCCTTCCGTTCTATTAAATCTTTATGGTAAATCTTATACTATGTACCTAGAGGATTTTAGCCATGTGTGCAAAATTCCATAATGGGGCAGCTATAGTGAGCCACAAAAAACTGAATATAATGATTTTCTTGCTAGCATCACTGTGGGAGAAACTAGAAATATTACACAGGCTACCTCGAGGATCATTCACTTTCCTGTTATACATTATTTTTCTCTCTTCATAGGTAGATGTATTAACGGTAAAACTTATCATAGCCACCTTTGTGTACCTGATCTTAGTATTCTTAAGAGTGCGGTAATGGGTGATAGGCGATATAACTTAGGGGCCATTAGATAAGTATTTCCCTCAGTTGATGAGAACCAAGGTATCAATCTAGTAGGAGGAACAAGCAAGTCACCAATGGATGCACCTACACAAACAATCGAACTCTTGCACCCAATGCTATAAAGGGGTTGTCAATCCCTTCACGGTTATTTGCAAGGATTAGAGCTGATAGATATAGATATAAAAGATTGCGGAAATTAAAAAGTAAATAAATTGCAGCAAGGTATTTTTGGTATTTTTGGTTTATAGATCAAAAAATATAATATGGAAAGTAGACCCGGGGGCCATAGGTTTCACTAGAGGCTTCTCTCTTGAAGGAAAATATCACGGTGGGTGAACAAATTACTGTCGAGCAATTGATATAAAAGCGAATAATTATGACAATATACAAGGCAATGATGCATATAGGCATCACGTCTGTGTCAAGTAAACAGAAACGATTCTGCATCTACTACTATTACTCCACACATCGACCGACTCCTGCCTGCATCCAGAGTATTAAGTTCATGAAGAACAGAGTAACGCATTAGGTAAGATGACATGATGTAGAGGGATAAACTCAAGAAATATGATGAAAACCCCATCTTTTTACCCTTGATGTCAACAATACAATACGTGCCTCACTACCCCTATGTTGTCACTAGGTGAGGACACCGCAAGATTGAACCCAAAACTAAGCACTTCTCCCATTGCAAGAATTACCAATCTAGTTGGCCAAACCAAACCAATAACTCGAAGAGACTTGTAAATATATGAAATCATGCATATAAGAATTTTGAAAAGACTCAAATAATATTCATGGATAATCTGAACATAAACCCATAGTTCATCGGATCTCGACAAACACACCGCAAAAGAGTATTACATCGGATAGATCTCCATGGAGATCATTAAGAAAATGGTATTGAAGCACAAAGAGAGAGAAGAATCCATCTAGATACTAGCTATGGACCCGTAGGTATGTGGTGGACTACTCACGCAACGTCGGAGGGGCAATGGAGTTGATGTAGATGCCCTGCATGATCGAATCCTCCTCTGGCAGATTACCGGAAAAGGCTCCAAGATTGGATCTCTTGGGAACTGAGGCTTCTGGCGGCGGAAAAGTATTTGCGTGGCTCTTTTTCGTATTGGGGAAATATTTGGGTATTTATAGGACGAAGATTAGGATTAGGAGTCCTGCCATGGAGTCACAAGCCTGCCAGGAGCGGCCAGGGGGTGGTCGCGCCCCTGGCTTGTGACCTCTTGGCAGGTCCCTTGCCTTGCACTCCAATCCTTGTAGGTGTCTTCTAGTCCAGAAACAATCATCGCAAAGATTTTATTCCATTTGGACTCCATTTAATATTCCTTATCTGCAATACTCAAAAACAAGGAAAAAACAAAAACTGGCACTAGGCTCTAGATTAATAGGTTAGTCCCAAAAATAATACAAAATATCATATTAATGCATATAAATCATCCCAAATAGATAATATAATAGCATGGAACAATCAAAAATTATAGATACGTTGGAGACGTATCAGCATCCCCAAGCTTAATTCCTGCTCGTCCTCGAGTAGGTAAATGATAAAAATAGAATTTTTGATGTGGAATGCTACCTAACATATGTATCCACGTAATATTCTTTATTGTGGCATGAATGTTTAGATCCATAAGACTCAAAACAACAGCTAAATGTTGACATAAAAACAATAATATTTCAAGCATACTAGCAAAGCAATTGTATCTCTTCAAAATATAATGGCAACAGAAAGTTATCCCTACAATATCATATGGTCTGGTTATGCTCCATCTTCCCCACACAAAGTATTTTTATCATTCACAATCCCGATGAAAAGTCAAGCAATTGTTTCACTCCTTTATTTTCTCAAACTTTTTCAACTCTCACGCAATACATGAGCGTGATCCATGGATATAGCACTATAAGTGGAATAGAATATGGTGGAGGTTTTGAAGGAAAAGGAGAAGATAGTCTCACATCAACTAGGCGTATCAACGGGCTATGGATATTCCCATTAATATATATCAATGTGAGTGAGTAGGGATTCTCATGCAATGGATGCACTAGAGCTATAAGTGTATGAAAGCTCAAAAGGAAACTAAGTGGGTGTGCATCCAACTTGCTTGCTCATGAAGACTTAGGTCAATTTGAGGAAGCCCATCATTAGAATATACAAGCCAAGTTATAATGAAAAATTCCCACTAGTATATGAAAGTTACAAAATATGAGACTCTCTATCATGAAGATCATGGTGCTACTTTGAAGCACAAGTGTGAAAAAAGATAGTAGCATTGTCCCCTCTCTCTTTCTCTCATTTTTTTGGTGGGAATCTAAGGCCTTTTTTATTATTTGGGCTTTGTTGGCCTCTTTTATTTTCATAAAGTCCGGGGTCTCATCCCCTCTTGTGAGGGAATCATAGCTTCCATCATCCTTTCCTCACATGGGACAATGCTCTAATAATGATGGTCATCACACTTTTATTTACTTACAACTCAAGAATTACAACTCGATATCTAGAACAAAATATGACTCTATGTGAATGCTTTCGGCGGTGTACCAGGATGTGCAATGATCTAGCATAGCAAATGACATCAAAAAATGGACAAGCCAAGAAAACATCATGCTAGCTATCTTATTATCATGCAAAGCCATATGAAAATGATGGTGCGTGTCATAATAAACGGAACGGTGGAAGTTGCATGGCAATATATCTCGGCATGGCTATGGAAATGCCATAATAGGTAGGTATGGTGGCTGTTTTGAGGAAAGATATACGGTGGCTGTTTTGAGGAAAGATATATGGTGGCTGTTTTGAGGAAGGTGGGTTTATTGCACCGGCGAAAGTTGCGCGGTATTAGAGAGGCTAGCAAAAGTGGAAGTGTGTGAGTGTGTATAATCCATGGACTAACATTAGTCATAAAGAACTCACATACTTATTGCAAAAGTCTATTAGTCATCGAAGCAAAGTATTAGACGCATGCCCCTAGGGAAGAGGTTGGCAGGAGTACACCATCGCGTGCTCCCGACCCTCACACAAAGGTTGACAATCAATAAACAAATCATGCTCCAACTTCCTTACATAACGGTTCACCATACGTGCATGCTACGGGAATCTAAAACCTTTACACAAATATGTTTACCAATTCACAATTACTTCCTAACATGACTCTCAAAACTTTATATCTCAAAACTTTATGCAAGGAATCAAACTTCTCATAATATCCAATGCACTTAATATGGAAGTTTTTATTATATCCCTCTTGGATGCCTATCATATTAGGACTAAATCCATAACCTAAAACAATTACCATGCTGTTTAAGGACTCTCAAAATAATGTAAGTGAGGTATGAGAGTTCAATGATTTCTATAAAACCAAACACCACCATGCTCTAAAAAGATATAAGTGAAGCACTAGAGCAAAATTGCCTATCTCAAAAGATATAAGTGAAGCACACAGAGTATTCTAATAAATTCACGATTCATGCGTGTCTCTATAAAAAGATGTGTGCATCAAGGATGACTGTGTCAAACTAAAAATCAAATACTCATATCATACAAGACGCTCCAATCAAAACACATATCATGTGGTGAATAAAAATATAGCCTCAAGTAAATTTACCGATGGATTGAAGACGAAAGAGGGGATGCCTTCCAGGGCATACCCAAGCTTAGGCTGTTTGGAATCCTTGAATATGGCTTGGGATTTCATGGGCATCCCCAAGCTTAGGCTCTTGTCACTCCTTATTCCATAGTCCATCAAATCATTACCCAAAACTTGAAAACTTCACAACACAAAACTCAACAGAAAACTCATGAGATCTGTTAATATAAGAAAAATGAATCACTAATTTAGGTACTGTTGTGAACTCATTCTTTATTTATATTTGTGTAATATCTACTATATTCTAAATTCTCCATGGTTCATACCCCCCGATACAACCCATAGATACATCAAAATAGGTAAACAACACAAAGAAAACAGAATCTGTCAAAAACAGAACACTCTGTAGAAATATGAAAAGTTCATATACTTATGTGACTCCAAAAATTCTTAAAAATTAGGAAAACCTGGTAAATTTTTATATATATATTGTGTAAAAAATTTAGACTCATCCAATGCTCTGATAAATATATGAAATTCCAGGACTGGGCACAAAAGTTAATGTTTTTTAGCAAGATCAAATCAACAACCACCATAGACCATCCCAAAGGTCTTACTTGGCTCAAACACAAATTAAAACACCCAAACACAATTACTACAGAATTAATAATGTTTGAAACACTCAAAAACAAAACATAAAAAAATGGGTTGCCTCCCAACAAGTGTTATTGTTTAACGCCCCTAGCTAGGCATAACACAATAGATCAAGGTATTGTCATCTTTGGTATGCAATCCAAAAGTATCTCTCATAATAGATTAATAATAAAATCTTATTTTATTTCTAGGAAAGTTTTCCATGTCTTTCCTTAATGGAAATTGGAATCTAATGTCTCCTTCTTTCATATCAATAGTTGCACCAATCGTTCTAAGGAAAGGTCTACCAAGAATAATAGGACATGTAGGATTGCAATCTATATCAAGAACAATGAAATCTATGGGAACATAATTCCTATTTTCAACAACAAGGACATCATTAATCCTTCCCATAGGTTTCTTAATAGTGGAATCAGCAAGATGCAAATTTAAAGAGCAATCATCAAGATCGTGGAAACCTAGCACATCACATAAAGTTTTTGGAATCGTGGAAACACTAGCACCCAAATCACAGAAATCATGACACTCATAATCTTTAATTTTAATCTTAATAGTAGTTTCCCACTCATCATAAAGCTTTCTAGGTATAGAAACTTCCAACTCAAGTTTTTCTTCAAAATATTTCATCATAGCATCAACGATATGTTTAGTAAAAGTCTTATTTTGATTATAAGCATGCGTAGAATTAATCATGGATTGCAACAAGGGAATACAATCAATCAAAGAACAACTATCATAATTAAAGTCCTTCTAATCCAAAAGAGTGGGTTCATTGCTATTTAAAGTTTCGACCTCTTCAAACCCACTTTTATCAATCTTAGCATTAAGATCTATAAACTCCGAATCATTGGGATGAATTTTGACTAAAGTTGACTTATCTCTAGTCCCATATTTATCAAGATTTATATTGGAAAACAAATATTCAATAGGAGTCACATCAATCACTTTGAGATCTTCATCATTATCATCACAAAAACAGACTTTTTCAAGCCATTCACACTTAACACGTATTCTAGCGGTTCATTCCTTACACTCATCAATAGAAATTCTCATAGATTTTAAAGACTCATTAATACCATGCTTGGGTGGAGTAGATATAACTTTCAAAGCATCAATCTCAAGCGATATTCTATCAACGTCCCTAGCCAAATCATCAATCTTGAGCAATTTTTCTTCAGTCGAAGCATTGCAAACCTTTTGAGAACTAATAAATTCTTTAATAATGTTCTCAAAATCAGAGGGCATCTTATTATAATTTCCATAAGAATTTTTGTAGGAATTATCATAATTATTAGAGCAATTACTAAGAAACGGCCTAGGGTTGAAATTACCTCGATACGCGATATTGCCAAAATTGTTCCTACCAACAAAATTCACATCCATAGATTCATTATTATTTACAATCAAAGAAGACAATGGCATGTCATTAGGATAAATAGGAGCACTCTTACTAGCAAAAAAATTCATCAATTCATCCATCTTTTCACTCAAAGTATTTATTTCTTCAATAACATGCACCTTTTTACTAGTAGGAGATCTTTTGGTATGCCATTGAGAGTAATTTGCCATAATATTATCTAGGATTTTAGTAGCTTCTCCTAATGTTATTTCCATAAAAGTACCACCCGTGGCTGAATCTAAAAGATTCCTAGATGCAAAATTCAATCCCGCATAAATTTTTTGTATAATCATCCATAAACTCAAACCATGTGCGGGGCAATTTCTAATCATTAATTTCATCCTATCCCAAGATTGTGCAACATGCTCATGATCAAGTTGCTTAAAATTCATTTTATTGTTCCTAAGGGAGATGATCTTAGCGGGCAGAAAGTACTTGGAAATAAAAGCATCTTTACACTTATTCCATGAATCAATACTATTTTTAGGCAAATATGAAAACCAAGTTTTAGCACGATCTTGTAGTGAGAACGGAAATACCTTCAATTTAACAATATCATTATACACATCTCTCTTATTTTGCATGTCACACAACTCAATGAAAGTATTTAGATGGGATGCGGCATCTTCACTAGGACGGCCAAAAAATTGTTCTTTTGTAACAAGATTAAGCAAAGCAGCATTAATTTCATAAAATTCTGCACTAGTGGTGGGAGAAATCGGAGTACTAATAAAATCATTATTATTAGTATTGGAGAAGTCACACAAGTTGGTATTCTAAGACATCGTGACAAATCAAGCAATCAAGCACACACGCAAACAAAAGGCAAACGAAAAGGCGAACGGAAGAAGGGCGAATAAAAAGGCAAATCTTTTTGGTATTTTCTGAAAATCGTTTTAGACGTGGGGGAGTGGAAAACGAGAGGCAAATGGCAAACAATGTAAATGCAAGATATGAGTTTGTGATGGGTACTTGGTAGGCTTGATGTGTATCCTCCCCAGCAACGGCGCCAGAAATCCTTCTTGCTACCTCATGAGCTTGCGTTGGTTTCCCTTGAAGAGGAAAGGGTGATGCAGCAAAGTAGATAAGTATTTCCCTCAGTTTATGAGAACTAAGGTATCAATCCGGTAGGAGGAACAAGCAAGTCACCAATGGATGCACCTACACAAAAAATCAAACCCTTGCACCCAACGCCACAAAGAGGTTGTCAATCCCTTCACGGTTATTTGCAAGGATTAGACCTGATAGAGATAGATATAAAATATTGCGGAAAGTAAAAAAGTAAATAAATTGCAGCAAGGTGTTTTTGGTATTTTTGGTTTATAGATCCGAAAATATAATATGGAAAGTAGACCCGGGGGCCGTATGTTTCACTAGAGGCTTCTCTCTTGAAGGAAAATATCATGGTGGGTGAACAAATTACTGCCGAGCAATTGATAGAAAAGCGAATAATTATGACAATATACACGGCAATGATTATGCATATAGGAATCACGTCCATGTCAAGTAGACCGAAACGATTTTGCATCTACTACTATTACTCCACACATCAACCGACTCCTGCCTGCATCTAGAGTATTAAGTTCATGAAGAACAGAGTAACGCATTAGGTAAGATAACATGATGTAGAGGTATAAACTCAAGCAATATGATGAAAACCCCATATTTTTACCCTTGATGGCAACAATACAATATGTGCCTCGCTACCCCAACTTCTTCACTGGGTGAGGACACCGCAAGAATTAACCCAAAACTAAGCACTTCTTCCATTGCAAGAATTACAATCTAGTTGGCCAAACCAAACCAATAAATTGAAGAGACTTGCAAAGATATGAAATCATGCATATAAGAATTCATAAAAGACTCAAATAGTATTCATGGATAATCTAAACATGAACCCACAATTCATTGGATCTCGACAAACACACCACAAAAGAGTATTACATCGGATAGATCTCCATGAAGATAATGAAGAACATGGTATTGAAGCACAAAGAGAGAGAGAAGAAGCCATCTAGCTACTAGATATGGACCCGTAGGTCTATGGTGGACTACTCACGCATCATCGGAGGGGAAATGGAGTTGATGTAGATGCCCTCCGTGATCGAATCCCCCTCCGGCAGATTACCGGAAAAGGCTCCAAGATTGGATCTCTCAAGAACGGAGGCTTCTGGCGGTGGAAAAGTATTTGTGTGGATATTTTTGGTATTGGGGGAATATTTGGGTATTTATTGGATGAATATTAGGGTTAGGAGTCCTGCCAGGGAGTCACAAGCCTGCCAAGCGCAGCTAGGGGGGTGACCGTGCCCCTGGCTTGTGACCTCCTGACAGGTCCCTTGCCTTGCACTCCAATCCTTGTAGGTGCCTTCTGGTCCAGAAACAATCATCGCGAAGATTTTATTCCGTTTGGACTCCGTTTAATATTCCTTATCTGCAATACTCAAAAACAAGGAAAAAACAGAAGCTGGCACTAGGCTCTATATTAATAAGTTAGTCCCAAAAATAATATAAAATAGCACATTAATGCATATAAAACATCCAGTATAGATAATATAATAGCATGGAACAATCAAAAATTATAGATACGTTGGAGACGCATCAGGTGTTCATACTTTTTCATTGTACCGTCCATGGTAGTTTATTTCTTCTTTCTGCTTTCTTCTTCTATGTTTAATTAACTTTGAGAAAAATTCCAAAAAATTAGTTCTAGATTTATCTTCTAGTTTTTTATTTGTAGTATTAAGAGAAAACCCTAAAAGGTTTCTCGTTCTTCTTTTGCTTGTTGAGAGCTTTCCCGCATAAATAGTTTTCTCGTTCTTGTTTTGAATTTTCTTTCTTTGGGTCGTAAGGAGAAGACCACAATGAAAATGTCGAGTGGCTCTCATATGCATTATTGTTTATCTATCTGAGAGCCCATATTACCTTGCCTTCTCCTTTGAGTTATTGTTTGCACATTCCAACTTAGTCCAATGCACGCGCACTATTATTATTTACACCGTTCGGTCGTGCAAGTGAAAGGCAATAATGATGATATATGATGAAAAGATTGAGATGGAGAAACACTGGTACGAACTCGACCTATTTTGCTTTTGTAAATATGATCGGCTCATTGTTTAGAATTCAATTCATTATGGGTGAAACACATTTGCAATGACAATTAGAGATTATAGTTACTCATGCCATGCATAATTTGCTAAGAGTGGATACTGGTTTGTCTTGAGTGCCAACATGCATATTAAAATAGTTGTGATGTAGTATGATAGGATGGCATCCTCCTCTGAATGATTCAAGTTGCTTGACTTGGCACATGTTCATGCATGTAGTTGAAACAAAATCAACATAGCCTCCACGATATTTATGTTCATGGTTATTTATATCCTACTCATGCTTGCATTCAATGATTGGTTAATCTCAAAGCATGTTGATGACTGTTGTCGCTCTCTAGTTGGTTGCTCCCCAGTCTTTTTGCTAGCCTTCACTTGTACTAAGCGGTAATTCTGCTTGTGCATCCACTTCCTCAAACCCAAAGTTGTTCCACCTGAGTCCACCATACCTACCTATATGCGGTACTCACCTGCCGTTCCAAATAAATTTGCATGTGCCAAACTCTAAACCTTTAAATAATATTCTCTTTTGTATGCCCGAATCGCTCATTTAGCGACTGGGGGCGGTCAGTATCTTCCATGCTAGGTGGGTTATTCTCACGATATGTGTTGATTCACTATCATTCACGAGAAAGTGTCCAGTATTCGGGATGCCCGATTCCATGCTCAAAATCAAATCAAATATAATGAAACAAAACTCCCCCGAGATTGTGTTTGTGTGCACGGTACCCGTGAATTCGGCTCACCATGGAGTATGATTGATTGGTGGAGGAGGAGTTAAAACTTTATCATTCTGTTTGGGAGCCGCCTATAATGTATCTAGCATGGAAGATGGTGAAATCTCTTGGTCCTTATGATGACAATGAAAGCATACTACTCAAAATTGTTATTCATCTATGTTTAAAAAGCTCGAGCTCTGGCACCTCTGCAAATCAATGCTTCCATCTGCGTAGGGCCTATCTATTTACTTTATTGTTGAGTCATTATCCTCTTATAAAAAGCACCAGTTAGAGAGCACCACCATCATTTGTATGCCTTGCTATTAATTGATATTGACTATGAGTGTGATTGGATCTCTTTTACCATGAATTACAATGTCTAGTTAGCCCTTGTTCTTTAGGGGTGCTCTGCAGTTATGTTTTGTGGTCTCAGAAAGGGCTAGCGAGATACCGTTATATCATATTGTATCATGGTTGTTTTGATAAATTGTCATCCAAGAGTTATTATTATTGCTCGCTAGTTGGTTATGCCATTGATATGGGTAAATGTGAGACCTAAATGTTATTGTGAATGTGGTTAGTCTATAATCTTTGCTGAAAATCTGAACATCAGTTAGACATATTTACAACAACAAGATCAAACAGAGTTTGTAAAAGTGTTTCTTCATCACTTTCAGGTTATCAACTGAAGTGCTTGAGGACAAGCAATGGGTTAAGCTTGGGGAGTTGATACGTATCCACTTTTCCAAAATCTTTTTCCCTTGTTTTGGACTCTAATTTCCATGATTTGAATGGAACTAACCCGGACTAACGTTGTTTTCAGTAGAATTACCTTGGTGTTATTTTTGAGCAGAAATAAAAGTTCTCGGATTGACCTAAAAATTTATGGAGATTATTTTTGGAATTAATAAAAAATACTGGCGCAAGAAGTAACCAGAGGGGGGCCACCTGCAGGCCACAAGCCTGCTAGGCGCGGCCACCCCCGTGGTCGTGCCTAGAAGGCTTGTGGGGCCTTCGTGGCTCCTCCGACCTCCTCTCTAGCTCCATATAAACCTATTTGTTGAGAAAAAATCAGAGGGAAGAGTTCATCGTTTTTCTCAATATGGAGCCACCGCCACCTCATGTTCTTCCTTGGGAGACCAGATCTGGAGTCCGTTTTGGGCTCCGGAGAGGGGAAATCGACGCCATCGTCATCACCAACCATCCTTCATCACCAATTCCATGATGCTCTTCGTCGTTCATGAGTAATATCATCATAGGCTTGCTGGACGGTGATGGGTTGGATGAGATTTATCATGTAATCGAGTTAGTTTTGTTAGGATTTGATCCCTAGTATCCACTATGTTCTTAGATTGATGTTGCTATGACTTTGCTATGCTTAATGCTTGTCACTAGGGCCCGAGTGCCATGATTTCAGATCTGAACCTATTATGTTTTCATGAATATATATGTGTTCATGATCCTATCTTGCAAGTTGTAGACACCTATTACGAGTTATGATCCACATCCCCTAGGGTGACAATAACTAGGATTCTTTTTGGTGATTACCGTAGTTTGAGGAGTTCATGTATTCACTAAGTGCTAATGCTTTGGTCCGGTTCTCAATTAAAAGGAGACCTTAATATCCCTTAGTTTCCATTAGGACCCTTCTGCCACGGGAGGGTAGGATAAAAGATGTCATGCAAATTCTTTTCCATAAGCACGTATGACTATATATGATATACATGCCTACATTACATTGATGAATTGGAGCTACTTCTGTGTCACCGTATGTTATAACTGTTGCATGATGAATGCCATCCTACATATTATCCTTCACTGATCCATTGCCTACGAGATTTTCACATATTGATCTTTGCTAAGTTACTTTTCTGTTGCTACTCTTATAGTCACTACAAAACTGCTACTATCACTTTTGCCATCGTTACCGTTACTTCCATACTACTTTGCTACTAAATACTTTGTTGCAGATATTAAGTCTTTCAGGTGTGGTTGAATTGACAACTCAGCTGCTAATACTCGAGAATATTCTTTGGCTCCCCTTGTGTCCAATCAATAAATTTTGTTGAATACTCTACCCTCGAAAACTGTTGCGATCCCCTATACTTGTGGGTTATCAATATGATACCGGGGCACCTTCCCCAAGCTTGGAACAAGCTTAAGGGTGGTCCTCATACCCATGTACTCAAGGGTCCTCTTTGGGTGATGGTGGCAGTGATGATGCAGGCATGTCTTCCATCCTCCAAGGCATAGGCTCCCCATCATAAAAATAATATCTTATCCTCGGGAATCCTGAAATCAGCAGCGAGGCTCATCCTTTTAAACCTAGATTCATACTCATAGTTTCGGCCTTGAAGTTCATAGACTTGATCTTGGAGGTGCTCGATCCACTCTTGAAGCTTGAAAAGAACCTCTCCCACTCTATGAAATCCATGATCATAGAGTGGTTAGCCCTCAAACCATGCTCAACCATCCCTTGGCACTTGAAGATCTCCTGTTCCATAGTTGCAAGCCTAGCCTTCTTGCTTCCCTCCTTCTTAGGACCTTGAACATCCTGGATATGGAGCACCCCCTCACGCATCTCAATGGCCCGAGGGTGCTTGATCACCTCCAGCAGGTAGGGGTTGATGACCTTCTCGAAGAACTTGTCCTTGGGAGACTTTGGTGAAGTCATGGCGATCTAGATCTATCAGAAAAACAGCTCGAAAAAAGAACAGAGGAGAAACTCGCGATGCAGTGGTCAAAACATACGGGGGTATATATAATGATTTTTCTAGGTCAAAATACAAGATCGGGAAGAAATCATAGTCCGAAAGGCACACAAGGGCCCAACAAGCCATCAGGGCGTGACCTAGGTGGCACCTTGTTGGATTATGCCTCCCTCATGAGTCCCCTGACTCCTTTTTATTTCTATATTCTAAAATACCAAAACCAACATAAATTATTTTTGTGGAATTTTTGGAGTTGGATTACTTATAGTACCACATACCTACCCCTTGTCCAGGTTTCTGAAGTGTTCCAGAAGGCTTCCTTTATGTGCAATTCTGGTGTTATTCCTTGGATGATATTGATTTCCTCATTAATGGGTGTACCTGAAATATAGTGCTTGATTCTTTGCCCATTCACCACTCTCGGGTTTTTACCTTCAAAGTTATTATTTTTTCTAGCATCGGAGTGATAGACCTCCTCGACAACGTATGGTCCTTCCCATTTGGAGAGGAGTTTTCCTGCAAAAAATCTAAAACGATAATTGTACAAAAGCACTAGGTCTCCTACATTCAATTGTCGTTTTTGAATTCTCTTGTCATGCCATATTTTAACCATTTATTTAAACAACTTAGCATTTTCATAAGCTTGTGTCCTCCATTCATCTAGTGAGCTAATGTCAAATAACCTCTTTTCACCGACAAGTTTAAAATCATAATTAAGTTATTTAATTGCCCAATAAGCTTTATGTGCTAACTCAAGAGGTAAATGACAAGCTTTTCAATAGACCATTTTATATGGGGACATCCCCATGGGATTCTTATAAGCAGTTCTATAGGCCCAAAGAGCATCTTCTAGTTTCTTAGACCAATTCTTCCTAGATCTACTAACAATCTTTTGCAAGATTAATTTTATTTCTCGATTGCTCAGTTCAACTTGGCGACTAGATTGAGGATGATAAGGTGATGCAATTATATGGTTAACATCATATTTAGCTAACAGTTTATGGAAAGCACCATGAATAAAATGTGAACCACCATGAGTCATTAAATATCTAGGGACTCCAAACCTCGGAAAGATAATGTCCTTAAGCATTTTAATAGAAGTGTTATGATAAGCACTACTAGTTGGAATATCTTCTACCCACTTAGTAACGTAATCAAGAGCAACTAAAATATGAGTATACCCATTAGAGGAAGTAAAAGTTCCCATAAAGTCAAAGCCCCAAACATCAAATGGTTCAATAGATGGTGAATAGTTCATAGGCATTTCCTGACGTTTACCAATGTTACCAACTCTTTGGCATTCATCACATGAAAGGGCATACTTACGAGCATCTTTAAAAAGAGTAGGCCAATAGAAACCAGATTGCAATACCTTATGAGTAGTTCTATCACTTGCGTGGTGTCCTCCATAAGCTTCAAAATGGCACTTCCTTAGAATATGTTCCTGTTCATGCTCAGGTATACATCGTCTAATAACACCATCTACTCCTTCTTTATAAAGATGTGGGTCATCCCAAAAGTAATGGCGAAAATCATAAAAGAACCTATTCTTTTGTTGATAGGTGAAGCTAGGTGGACCCAAAAGTAATGATAAATCTAACCATAGCATGAAATATGTGGATCCAAATCAGCCCCTTATGAAGCAACGCATACATTGGGGTTTAAGCTTGTGTCACTCTAGCAACCCATCATCCACTTGTTACTCCACAATGATTTCCCTTAGGACCATAACATGGTGAAGTGTCATGTAGTCAACATTAACATGACACGACTAAGAGAAGTAACAACATACATATCATCAAAATATCGAACGAATACCAACTTCACATGATTACTTATAACAAGACTTTTCACATGTCCTTAGGAACAATATTAACAACTCACACCTCAGCAACATGTTCAAGATTAGAGGTATAATAATAATAATCAAGGATCTAAACACAATTTCTTCCACCAAATAATCCAACAAGCATCAACTACACGATGTAATCAACACAACTAGTAACCCATATGTACCAGTCTCAGGTTTTGAGACAAAGATTGAATGCAAGAGATGAACTAGGGTTGGAGATGATATGGTGTTGGTGAAGGTGTTTATGAAGATTGGTCCTCCTACGAAGGAGGAAGCATTGGTGATGACGGTGGCTTCGATCTCCCCCTCCCGAAGAGAAATTTCCCCAGCAGAATCTTATTGTCGCGGTGCAAAAGGGCCTCTGCTTAGGATTCCGCCTCGAGATGGAGGCGGTTCATCCCGAAAGATTGCTTATGATTTTTTCTAGGGTAAAACACACCATATAGGAGAAGAGGGGCGTCAGAGGGCCAGCGGGGGCCCCACAAGCCATCAAAGCGTAGCGGGGGGTGGCTTGTGGCCAGCTGGTGGCCCCCCTCTGGTATATTTTTGTCCCAAGAATTCTTAAATATTCCAAAAATATTCTCCATGAAGTTTCAGGTCATTTGGAGTCTGGTGATTTTTCTGCCTTTTTCTCGGTTTTCTAGTCAAGAATTCCAGTTTCCAGATATTTCCCTCCTTGTGATGTACCTTGCATAATCAACGAGAAAGAACATAAGAATTGCATGATAATAGGGAATAATGGATAATAATAATAACATAAATATCAATAGGAAATCATGATGCAAAATGAACGTATCATACACCAAAGCAGGACAAATCCATCTGACTCGAGAGGGATACAATTGCAATGGAAGGCAAGAACTATCATCCGAATGGACTCCCATTTCGCTCTTAATCTGATTTGAAACAAAATTTATTCTGACTGATGTGCAAGCTGAAAATATCCTTCTGATCAAACGATTGAGGAACTAAATCTCTGAAGAATTTGTAAAGAAGGCCTTGGAGGACAAGGACATCGTGCTTGCCAAATCTTGGGAGGAGGCCCGAGTGAAAACCAAAAATGATGATGATAGACTTGCAAAGCTTCAAGAGACCAGGGAGATCAAAGATCGTTATAAGAATACCATCGAGGGCTTCAAGAAGCACATTGATGATCTCAAGAAATCCAAAGAGAATTGGCACATGAAAAATCTGGAAATATATCATCTTGTGGACAGGACCATGATTAAGTATGAGAAAGATCTTGACGGCCTCACTTGGGGCATGTCTCACGCCGAAACCTTCTTGGTGGGCCAACTGGATGCAGTCAACCAAAAGCTCGAAGGTAAACATATGTGTTCTTCTCGAGTGCAATATGTCAATTTAATCCATGAGCTGGCCTTCACTTCGTTGATCATTTTTGAAATTTCCTTATGTAGTATATTG
Organism: Hordeum marinum; assembly: GCA_022496015.1. Classification (NCBI taxonomy): domain Eukaryota; kingdom Viridiplantae; phylum Streptophyta; class Magnoliopsida; order Poales; family Poaceae; genus Hordeum; species Hordeum marinum. Next base: position 459,621,129 of record CM039675.1, on the reverse strand, counting down.
TCCTATCACAATGCAGAGGCACGGAAAGGGAAAACAGAACTTTGATAATATGGGATGGTCATCAAAGACACCCCATGAGCATCCACTCGGGTAGCTGAGTCTGTGAACCGATTGGAAGAACGTGCCATCATGGCCGTGAGCAACGCGGTCCAAGTGAAAAAACTTGTGAAGATAATCAACAAGTCTTTCCGCCCTAACAAACAACTTTACAGTGATCTTCCCACCCGGATTCAACACCTTAAACAAGTGTCTGGCTTGCTGTTAAGGCAGAAGAAATCTGCTGCGTGTTCATGGGGTGGACGTCGCTTTGACTCTCGCTTGGGTGCATGGACCCAAGATAAATGAGGAGAAGCTGAAATGAGCCAGTGCGGGAAACCCTGAAGGCTGAAACTTCGAAGACCATATGGAAACCTTTATTGAAGCCGTCAGCAAAAATGCCTCCTTCATCGACTTGGACACATTTGTCAAGCCCACTGGTGTACCAGATACCCGCGAAGATCCGTTGTAAAGCAACCTGACACACAACATCATGACGAGTTCATCGATGAAGATGTAGATTTGCCCGAGCGCTTCGGAAAACGACAAATGCCAAGTCACACATCTTCCTAGTACAGAAGAAATGGTTGGCGATAGAGCACGCTAGAGTCATCGACACAGTAATGTGCGATGTTGTGCGCGGGCAACGAATCAACATCCAGCTGGGCTTCAGGGAGCCACATTGAATCCTTTGCCACAAAACCGGCCGACCAGAAGAAGACCTGCTTCCCTAGGACCAACTCCATGCCAGGAGTCGACGAATATGAACGAACCACCTGTGCCATCTATCGTTGTATGTGCAACCTCACAATGGGTGTCAAACGCCATTTGTGTGAATTCTAGTAGTAAGAGAGGGAGAGGAACGAGACTTGGTCATGCGAGACGCATGGACGACATAAGGAACTATACAAGTTCAGACCCCTCATGGTGGAGGTAAAAACCCTAGTCCACTTCTCCAAAGAGTGTTTTTTCTTAAGTTATATGATAAGTTTCCGGGTAAACAAGAGGACATATTTGATCCAAACTATTGAAATTGATATTGGGTTGAATAAGTCAATGCTTTATGTAATATAGGTGTTGGTGTTTCTACTATCCCTAAGCCATTTCTGATTATCTCAATCTTGGTTCTTTTGTTACTAGTGAATTAAGTTGAACATGATAAATTCTACCTTAACATAAGAAGTATGCGCTAAACATAGTGTAGTCATTCAAATTAACGATTACGATGTCAGAGTACAAAATATTCCAAACCCATAAGCAGGTGCTAGGAGATTCTTATGCAAAGTTTTCTATCTCATTGCTCTCTATGTTACACATGAATTAACCCTATCAATTATGCATGCCCACTACTCATGGTAATGGACAGGTTAGAGTACAAATGTAACACCATGCTCTTATGACTATGGTAATGCCCTTCAATGCCTTTGGTTGTTGAGATACTTCTGCTTGAGTGAACATCAGCTGAGTGGATTCATGTTCCATTCGTCAGAGTGGATCTCCGTTTGGATGTCTCGCCTGAGTAAGTGAAGCTCCATGATGTTGGCTAGTATTTCAATATCTAGAGAATGGGGACCTGTCCCCCATGGGCTCCTTCTAGGTTTAAATCACCGTGGTCCTACCCGATAAAAGATGACCTTGTCTACACCCACCGATGAACGCTATATTTAAAAGTAGCAAGTAAATTTGAATGCAGAATGCTCGGGGTCGCACAAAATTTCATGGTGTTTGGGCATTTAAGGAGCTTGTGAAAAAAATATTTTTGTCACAATCACCTCAAATGTCCAAGAGCATCTTGTATGCCAATAATTTTCAGAACTATATGAATTTTATTGTTGTTTATTTTGACTTTACTATTCATCACATGCAAATGAGCCTAGCCACACACGAAGATTAATAATATTGGTTGTTGATATTTTGTTGATAAATAATGTTTTTATGAACTTAAAATGTTGCTATCTAGCAACAAAGCAAATAAAGAGAATGATGAGTAACATCCAGCCTCTGCACAAGTATAAGAGCATCTGCAGTCGGACTGGGAAAAGTCGGTCCCTATACATCTGTGCATGCCCCGGGCACGCCCACGGACGCATCCGGACGACCCCTCATATTTCACCCCTTGCATCCACATACCTCAAATGCAATTCTCAAATCCATGAAATCCATGCACGTCGATCATCCGATCCAAATTGAATGAATTCAACAGTTCAAAAAAAGCAAATGAAATCATAGTTCAACAAACCGGCCATGCCAAAATGAAATCAATGTAGGACCGACAAGTGGTGCTTGTCGGATCACTAGCCGGACGAGTTCGTTCATGCGTCCTGCTCGTCCAGCTTGTCCTACTCCGCCTAGGCAGCCATCTCCACCTGTATCTGGGAAGCCATCTCTGCCTGCATCATGGTCGTCTGCTCTGCTACCGCAGCCGTCCTCGCTGCAGCGGGCGCCCTACGGTCGTTGATCTCCTTCATCTCCGCAAGCCATTTGTTGGCACGCTCATCCATATGGGTGTCGTTCCATGGGAGTTGCTATTGGAAATATGCCCTAGAGGCAATAATAAATTGGTTATTATCATATTTCCTTGTTCATGATAATCGTTTATTATCCATGCTATAATTGTATTGATCGGAAACTCAGATACATGTGTGGATACATAGACAACACCATGTCCCTAGTATGCCTCTAATAGACTAGCTCATTGATCAAAGATGGTCAAGTTTTCCTAGCCATGGACATGAGATGTCATTTGATAACGGGATCACATCATTAGGAGAATGATGTGATGGACAAGACTCAAACTATAAACATAGCATATGATCGTGTCAGTTTATTGCTATAGTTTTCTGCATGTCAAGTATCTGTTCCTATGACCATGAGATCATGCAACTCACTGACACCGGAGGAGTACCTTGTGTGTATAAAACGTTGCAATGTAAATGGGTGACTATAAAGGTGCTCTACAGGTATCTCTGAGCGTGTCTATTGAGTTGGCATGGATCAAGACTGGGATTTGTTACTCCGTGTGACGGAGAGGTATCTCAGGGCCCACTCAGTAATACAACATCACAACAAGCCTTGCAAGCAGTGTGACTAAGTGTTAGCCACGGGATCTTGTATTACGGAACGAGTAAAGAGACTTGCCGGTAACGGGATTGAACTAGGTATAGAGATACCAACGATCAAATCTTGGCCAAGTAACATACCGAAGAACAAAGGGAACTGCATACGGGATTAACTGAATCCTTGACATAGAGGTTCAATCGGTAAAGATCTTCGTAGAATATGTAGGAACCAATATGGGCATATAGGTCCCGCTATTGGTTATTGACTGTAGAGGTGTCTCGATCATGTCTACATAGTTCTCGAACCCACAGGGTCTGCACACTTATGGTTAGGTGATGTTTCGATAGTATAGAGCTACGTATGGTGGTGAACAAAGGTTTTTAGGAGTCCCGGATGAGATCCCGGACGTCACGAGGAGTCCGGAATGGTCCGGAGGTAAATATTGATATATCGGAAGTCCTGTTTTGGTCACCAGAAAAGTTTCGGGCTCATCGGTAGTGTACCGGGAGTGCCGGGAGGGTATCGGGGGACCATCGGGAGGGGTGTCACGCCCCGAGGGGCCTCATGGGTGTGGGAGGAGACAAACCATCCCCTAGTGGGCTGTACAAAGTCTCCACTAAAGCCCATGAGGTTTGAGAAGGAAAACATCCAAAGGTGGAGAGGTGGAAAGAGTTTCCAAGTGGAAAGGAGGAATCCTACTCCTAATAGGATTGGAGTAGGACTCCTCCACCTCCAATTTTGGCCAACTCTTGAGGATTTGAGGCTGCCTCCTCCCTCCCTCCCTCCTATATATACTAGAGTATTTAGAGGGGAAAGAAAACCCTAATTGCCACGTGCTCCCTCTACTTCCTCTAGATCGTTTTCTCCTCTAGTCTAATTTCGACGGTGCTTAGGCGAAGCCCTGCCGGAATAGTTCCACCACCATCGCCGCCATACCATCATGCTGTCGGAGAACTCATTTATATCTCCGCTCCCTCTTGCTGGATCAAGAAGGCGGGGATCATCATCGAGCTGTACGTGTGTTGAACGTGGAGGCGTCGTCCGTTCGGCGCTAGATCGGAAGGACCGTGATCGGGATCGCGAGATGGTTCATGATTTGATCATGGGATGGATCGTGATGGGATCGCGGGACAGTTCATGATTGGATGGTGGGCTAGATCGTGATTGGATTGCGGGATGCTCGACGATTTGAATCGTGAAGACGTTCTACTACATCAACCGTGTTTCTTAACGCTTCCGCTTAGCAATCTACAAGGGTATGTAGATTCACTCTCCCTCTCGTAGATGCTCATCACCATGGATAGATCTTGCATGTGCTTAGGAAATTTTTTGTTTCCCATGCAACGTTCCCCAACAGTTGCAGCCTATCCTTCTCGAGATCAATCTCTCCAACTCGATCGTCTCCCTCTCAATTTCAAGCCTCCCCTTTTCCCTCGTCTGATCCACTCTATCCTCTCCTTTTGCGCATCCAACCTAAGCTTGTACCTCTCCTCTTTTTTGTTCTCCCTTGTCGAAAATGATGCACGTCCATGTGGACAACATTTTTGTAGCCACGGCGTCATAGAGGATCCTTGCCTTCTCCCACTTGTTTCCCATGACTTGTCGGTGATCCTTTGGCACGGTAGCTTTTCCATTTGTGACGACAACATCGTCGTCCTCATCGTCCAACCCAATGGATTGGTGGGAGCTTGAGCCATCATTCCTCTTCTTGTCAGCCTTTAGATCGGCCACAACTTGTTGCCACTTTGGCTTGCCATTTGAAAGGACGTGAATGCTTCCTAGAGGGGGGTGAATAGGCACTTTAAAATAATTACGGTTTGGTCTTGAACAAATGCAGAATAAAACTAGTGTTTAATTAGTCAAGCACAAAACCTAAAACAACTAGGCTCGCCTATGTGCACCAACAACTTATGCTAAGCATGATAAATAACTAAGTGATAGCTAGATATATAACATGAAACAATATGGCTATCACAAAGTAAAGTGCATAAGCAAAGGGCTCGGGTAAGAGATAACCAAGGCACGCGAAGACGATGATGTATCCCAAAGTTCACACCCTTGCGGATGCTAATATCCGTTGGAGCGGTGTGGAGGCACAATGCTCCCAAGAAGACACTAGGGCCACCGTAATCTCCTCATGCCCTTGCACAATGCAAGATCCCGTGATCCCACTAAGGTACCCTTGTGGTTGGTCACCGAATCCGTACAAAAAAGGTTGGGGCAATCTCCACAATTTAATTGGAGGCTCCCAACAATACCACAAAGCTTCACCACAATGGATTGTGGCTCCAAGGTGACCTCAATTGCTCAGGGCAATCTCCACAACCTAATTGGAGACCCCGACGCCTGCCCAAAGCTTTACACCACAATGATTGAGCTCAGAGGCACCACCAACCGTCTAGGGCGCCAAAGCACCGAACAGGAACAAGCTCTAGGGTACCAAGCACCTAAGAGAAATAAGCTTCTCAACTTCACTTCCACGTATCACTGTGGAGAACTCAAAGCTATGCACCAAATGCAATGGCAAGGGCACACGGAGTTCCCAAGTCCTTCTCTCCCGAATTCCACCACCGCAACTAATGATATGGAAGAAAATGAGAGGAAGAACGGAGAAGAACACGAAGAACTCCAAGATCCAGATCTAGATCCAAGGGGTTCCCCTCACATAGAGGAGAAAGTGATTGGTCGAAATGTGGATCTAGATATCCTCTCTCTTTTCCCTCAAGAACTAGTAAGAATCATTGGAGGGATTGAGAGATAGCAAGCTTGAAGAAGGTCCATAATAGGGGCAAACACGAGCTCAAAGGATAAGAACCATTGGGGAAGAAGACCCCCTTAAATAGGTTCCCCCAAATCCAACCGTTATGCACTCAACCTGTGCATAAGTGGTAGTACCACTCTGGAGAGCAGTACTTCCGCTGAAACGGAAGTCTCAAGCACAGCGTGCAACTCAGAGACCCAAGGAGGCAGTAGTGTCGCCGAAGCGGTAGTTCTGTCAGAGTGGTACTACCTCTCCCACCAGCGGTACTACCGCTAAGTGGAGTAAGTGCAGGTGAAACCGTTGTAGTAGAGTGTAGTAGCACGATACTACTACACGAAGCAGTACTACCGCCCACTGTTGTTGTTCTACTACCGCTCGAAGGAAAGCGCAGAACAAAGAGCAAAAAATAAGCGATAGTAGCAGTGGTACTAGAGAGCGGTACTACCGCCCTACTAGCATGCTACTCCGTGAGTGAAAAATAGACCAACAGAACCTTTAAATAAGCGGTAGTAGTTGCGGTAGTACATAGCGGAAGTGCCGCCTAAGCGGTACTACCATGGTACCGAGCGGTACTACCGCATGAGCACTGAAAACTGTCCTGAGAAAGAAACTTCCATAACTTTCGCATACGAGCTCCGAATTAAGCAAACTCAAGCTTGTTGGATTCAAGACGACAAGAGCTATCCAACAACAACTGGTTATATTAAGGAGAAGCAGAATAACAATGCCAATGATATAGATATGTGAAACCTCTACCAATGAAGAACCGGCAAAAACTCCAACATTGAAAACATCATAGAAGATGCGTATGGACTCCGTTTTCGATGAACTCGAGCTTGTCATGAAGATGACCATAAGCTCTAAAACTCACAAAGAGGAAAGACCAAAGAAGTACCAAGAAAGATGATGCAAGGATGCAAAAGGTTTGAGCTCTCAACGAACGATATGATCAAGCTACTCACTTGAGAGCCCCTCGCCTTGATAGTACGACAATCGATCTAATAACCCGGTCTCCCAACTACCACCATGAGGCTGGTAACATAGAAAACCTATCAAGGGCAAACCTATACCCTTCCCATAGTCCGCTTGAGCGAGATGATGACAATCTTGACTTCCTCAAGATGGACCGCCTTTCTTGATTGTGTTGGCTCAATGAAGACTATTTTACTACTACTCCATACTCCACTATGGGTGAGCCACTCTTCGATACATCTTCACAAGTCCATTGTCACCATAATGGAGGGCAAGATTCAAGCATGGTCTCTTTGTGATGCTCCACTTGAACTTGCACACCGCAATCTTGATGATGATCACCACTTGATGTCATCCTCCATGGGTTGTATGAGATCTTCCTCTTCACGCAAGCCCATGGAAACATATCTAACCCCACATAGAACTCTCACGTAGACCATGTGTTAGTACACAAAGCGTAATGGACAATGCTTACCATACCATGGGATCACTTGATCCCTCCCGGTACATCTTGTACGCTTTGTATGTTGATCAACTTGATTCACTCTTTGACTTAGTCTTGATCAACCTTGCAACTTATCTTCTCTCTTCATAAAGATGATGTCTTGAAGGTAAACATGAATGCTCACACAGTCTTCTTCTTCAAGACATGCTAGCGACAAGCTCAACTCTCACATGACCAATCTTTGGGTAAAACCTTGGATATCACCTTGGTCACCATATAAACTCCTTGAAACCAGCAGATGGACTTCAAGAAGTGCCTATGGACAAATTCTTCGAATATAACTCAAGGAAACCATTAGTCCATAGGGATTGTCATCAATTACCAAAACCATACATGGATAAATGTGCTCTTACACCATTCAATAAGAGCCAACAATGGCTAAACACAATTTGAAATGTCAATAAGATGAGGCAATCCAGCTTACATGATTTGCCACTCCCATCCCACTTTGAGGTCGTTTGGTCACTTGTAAGTAGTAACCGATGTACTTGTTCACTTCTCCTTGAATGATCCCCCATCAATGTTGGAGAGATGCCACACTGTGGGTGGTCATGATAGGATGCTGCTCCACATACTCCTTTCGTTCTTCATAGTCCTTCCAAATATTCTCCCATTATGTGCTTCCCTTTTGCTCGATGCCGCTTATTGGATCCAATGTTGGGTCCAACCAAGATTTGACCAACAAGACGTTCTCAAATCTTGTGAAAGCCGGACCTCTTGCCTTAGCCGTCTTGGCTTTCTTCTTCTTCTTCTTCTTCTTCTTCTTCTTCTTCTTCTACGGATTGGATGTTGCCCAAGTACAAATGTGGTGGTCTCCTTCATTTCATATTCCATTTGGGTCGAATCTTCATCGTCATTGATCATGCTTGCCAGGTACGCCTCCTACACGATCATGGTTTGGAAGCATTCATCATGTGCGTACTACTGATCTACGCAAAACATTGAACATTTGATCGGACAGGAGCAAACGTACCCGCTCTTGTTCAGTCATTCTGTCGAAAATGTCGAGTGTAGGTCGGGCGATGGTGGTGCCCGTGCTCACCCGCTTCCGAACCAGCTGGGGCGACTCACATTCGTCGACAGGCGGCTTCTCTATGGCCGGAAAGCTCTCCGGAATGGCCCAGTCGTCCGTCGCATCCTCCTCGGTCCCAAGGGTGCCGAACGACACAATATGCGTCGGCATTTGGATGGATGGGGTGCGGGGATCCCGACGTGCCGGGGGAGACATCTCCTCGACGATGCCCGCACCTACCTACGCCGCCAACTCTGCCTCCCTCTCTTGCTGCCGGCAACGGAGCATCTTACGAGCGACGTTCTCCGGCTTGCAAGACAAAACGGACGAAGGGGCGTCGACGGACGAGGCGGGTTGTGTCTCCGTCTTGGTGGTCAGGGACGGGCTGGAAGATACCACGATGGCGGATCGGGACAGGTGGTGAGGATGGAGAGCAAGGGTGCCAGACGAGGAGGGGTCGGGCGCGGGAAATGTTGGAGAATGTTGGGAGGAGGAGGAAGGGTTTGGAGAAATTAGAAGAATTTACAGTGGGGTCGGGATGTCGGGTCCGACGTGGCGGACGTACCTGGGCACGCCCGGGCTCCCATATCCGCCTCACATTTGGGTTGGATATGGGGGGTGTCGGTCAGCCCGAGCGTTTGAGGCCGGTTTGAGAGGCTCGTCTAGGTCATATTTTCGTGATCGGTCAATGACCAAACAGCCTGCCCGGGTGTTTGAGAGGTGTTTGAGGGGTCCAGTTGTAGATCCTCTAATATGTGCAAGTTTTTTTACAGAAAAAAATAGCGCGCTATAGCGGCGCTAATAGCACGCTATAGCGTGTGAAGAATTGACTCGCTAAATTAATCAGTATATAATGTCTCGCTAATAGCACGTTATAATGCGATATAACACGCTAATAGTATATTTTCAAGGTACGTTATTTTGTATAGCCGTTATTATTTTCCTTGGAAAAATCCTTGCTCTGAACCACCTGCGCGTCGTGTTTGACATGATTGTTTTCGGTGACACCTCCATCATCCCGCGTTGCTCCCTACACAACAACCGATTTTAATGAACAAAAACAACACTCAGATGACATCGCCGTGTTTTGCCTACTCGACCGGTTGGTTTGACCGTCGGCTGGCTGCCATGGGAGTTTGAACGGTGGTTGCGGCTGGCCGAGCAACACTCCCTCCCAAATGGCGGGAAAAATGGGTAGCAACCCACCTCGTCTCTCCCACTTTACTCCTCATCGACAGCAAACCTTCCCAACGCTGGCAGCCAGCTCCATTCCATCAGATTCTTCAGCGGCGAGTCCCAAACTTCTTTCTTGAAACGAATGAGCAGCTCTGTTCACGAGTGATCTGCTTCCGTTCCGCCGATCACCAACTGCAGATCACGGCGGCGTCGCCTTCGGAGCTGAAGCATGGATGATGACGGGCTGGAGAAACCTCTGCTTGGACTCGAGAGTCTCTGCACTGAAGACATTGATCTGGTAAGTCAAGCACATCAGTTATAGGGTACATACTGACCTTAACTTCGCACTCCGAGCATGCATTGTGTGAAATGGGGTTCATCATGGTGATGGTGATGGTGTGTGTGCAGGGGAACCTGCCCCTGGAAGAAGTCTTTGAGCAGCTGAGCGCGTCTCGGTGCGGCCTCTCCTCGGCAGATGCCGCGGAGCGGTTGCAGCTGTTCGGCGCAAACCGACTGGAGGAGAAGCGCGTAAATGCACCGCCTCTTGCTGCTTGCTCGCTGTTTTTCTTTTCTGGAAGATTTCACCTCATCTGAGCTCCTCATTTTTGTTTCTGGCAGGAGAGCAAGGTTCTCAAGTTCATCAGCTTCATGTGGAACCCTCTGTCCTGGGTCATGGAGGCAGCAGCCATCATGGCATTGGTCCTAGCCAATGGGGGTGTAAGTCAAGCACCGCGCTATGTTCTGTGATCGATTCAGTCCAGACAAATCTCTGCAGTTTCAGGAAAATAAATACTCCGTTTTATCAACAACAACAAAAGAGAAGTGATAGTTTAATTTGGTGTCCACCTTCTCATTCTTCAGAGTCAGGGTCCTGACTGGGAGGACTTCGTGGGAATCGTCTGCCTTCTGATCATCAACTCGACAATCAGCTTCGTCGAGGAGAACAATGCCGGCAATGCCGCGGCTTCGCTCATGGCCCGTTTGGCGCCTAAAACAAAGGTTGGTAAGAGCAACATGAAAGTTGATGGATGAGTTGGTTTACTCTGATCTTGATGTGTTCATGGATGTCTGTGCCTGCAGGTTCTAAGAGATGGGCAATGGCAAGAGCTGGATGCTTCTGTATTGGTACCCGGGGATATCATCAGCATTAAGCTTGGTGACATTGTCCCTGCAGATGCGCGGCTGCTCGAGGGGGATCCTCTCAAAATTGATCAGGCAATCACATTTACTTCATATGCCGTTCATGCTAAAGACATCGGATTGTTCGGTCAAAATGATCCGGTCTCTTTCTGTTTGTGTACAACATCTTGCAGTCAGCTCTCACTGGAGAATCACTTCCTGTGACCAAAAGGACCGGCGATCTAGTGTTCACTGGTTCAACATGCAAGCATGGTGAGATCGAAGCTGTCGTCATCGCGACCGGGATCCGCTCATTCTTCGGGAAGGCGGCTCATTTGGTGGACTCCACAGAGGTTGTTGGCCATTTCCAGAAGGTGAGCCATCATCACTACAGAATGTGATTACACTGTTAAACATTAGTTGCAGATAAGTGTCTGTGCTGTGGGAGCTGAATTTTCCTACTGGAAATTCCAGGTTCTTACCTGCATAGGCAACTTCTGCATCTGCTCGATTGCGGTGGGGGTTTTCGTTGAGGTCATCATCATGTTTGCGGTCCAGCACCGGTCGTACCGGAAGGGGATCAACAATGTGCTTGTGCTTCTGATCGGAGGGATACCGATCGCCATGCCGACGGTTTTGTCGGTCACGCTTGCAATAGGTTCTCATCGCCTATCTCAACAGGTGTGTCTGGATATTGCCATCACCTTTCTTCAGTTAACAAACAAGCAATGTATATTATAGCATCACTGAATTTGTTCTGAACTTTGCAGGGTGCCATCACCAAAAGAATGACAGCCATTGAGGAAATGGCAGGAATGGATGTTCTCTGCTGCGACAAAACCGGAACTCTCACTCTCAACCATCTTACTGTCGACAAAAACCTAATCGAGGTACTTTCTTACCTTAAAAGAAAGATAGATTATATTCATCTTGAGAACTCTGAGATTTATCAGCACTGTAACACTTGGAGTGCAAGCTGATCCATCATTTGGCAAGTTCAGATTTTCAGTGGAGGAATGGACAGGGACATGATCATCCTGTTGGCTGCAAGAGCATCAAGAGTGGATAATCAAGATGCAATCGACATGGCTATCATAAATATGCTTTCTGATCCCAAAGAGGTTCTGAATCTCCTCACTTGATTTGAGCCTGCACACTGATAATGGATCAGAAATCACAAATTTCACCTGTTCTTCCTCAGGCACGCGCAAACATCACCGAAGTTCACTTTCTCCCGTTCAATCCGGTCGACAAGAGGACGGCCATAACATACATTGATTCTGGCGGCAATTGGTTCCGGGTCAGCAAAGGCGCTCCCGAGCAGGTTCTCCCTCTTCCCTACTGATGAAATTCATCACCGTATCTCATCAGTGCTGATGACTGTCATCTGACAACATGGAACTTAATAATCTACAGTGTTGAGTCATAAAAACTCTGAACATCTGATCTGATTTTTGGTCATCTTACAGATCCTCAACCTGTGCCACAACAAGGAGGACATCGCCGAGAAGGCGCAGCGTGTCGTCGACAGCTTCGCCGAGAGGGGCCTCCGTTCACTAGCAGTTGCTTACCAGGTACTCCTTCCTAGCAACACACATTCTGAATTCTGAAGACCAGTTTCAGTTTCTGCTGGTGAATGCACACTGCTGCATTCTGAATTCTGAACCGCTCCGCCGGATCGCCTTGATGCCTGAGACCAGGAGGTCCCGGAGAGATCGAGGCACGGCGATGGCGGGCCGTGGGTGTTCTGCGGCGTGCTGCCGCTGTTTGACCCGCCGCGGCACGACAGCGCCGACACGATCCGCAGGGCGCTGGACCTCGGCGTGTGCGTGAAGATGATCACCGGCGACCACCTGGCTATCGCCAAGGAGACCGGCCGGCGCCTCGGGACGGGGACCAACATGCACCCTTCGGCGGCGCTGTTCGGCCGGCGCGACGGCGACGGCTACGAGGGGGCTGCGACGGCGGTGCCGGTGGAGGAGCTGGTGGAGAGCGCGGACGGGTTCGCGGGCGTGTTCCCGGAGCACAAGCACGAGATCGTGCGGCTCCTGCAGGCGAGCGGGCACGTGTGCGGGATGACGGGCGACGGCGTGAACGACGCGCCGGCGCTGAAGAAGGCCGACATCGGCATCGCGGTGTCGGACGCGACGGACGCCGCCCGGGCCGCCGCCGACATCGTGCTCACGGAGCCCGGCCTCGGTGTCATCGTCTGCGCCGTGCTCACCAGCCGCGCCATCTTCCAGCGCATGAAGAACTACACGGTGAGTCTGGCCGGCCCTCGACGCCACGCCATTGCCAACGCTGCAGATGCTCAGTTCAGTTTGCTGGGATTTGCCTGTGATGATTGATTTCTTCCACCTTGCCGATGCAGATCTACGCCGTGTGCATCACCATACGGATCGTGGTAAGAACGCAGCACATCAATGGTGGTATACGAATCCGGTGGTAGAATTTGCGCTTGATCTGTGTCTGGCTCGCATGATCGCAGGTTGGGTTTGTTCTTCTGGCGTCGATATGGGAGTACGACTTCCCGCCATTCATGGTGCTCGTCATAGCCGTACTCAACGATGGTAATTAATGTAGCATCCATCTCTGAACTTTACCATGTGAAGTTTCAGACCATGCTGAAACATCTAGCCTGACCGAGAAGCTCTCCTCAGGGACGATCATGGCGATATCCAAGGACCGGGTGAAGCCGTCGCGGAGGCCGGACAGCTGGAAGCTGAAGGAGATATTCGCCACGGGGGTCGTCATCGGCACCTACCTCGCGCTGGTCACGGTGCTCTTCTACTGGGCGGTCACCAGAACCACATTCTTCGAGGTTGCCAGAAACCCAAACATCCAACCCTGAGCCGATGGACACCTCTTTCGATCCATGGCGCTCATGATTCTGAAACTGCATGCAGTCTCACTTCGGGGTGCGGTCGCTGAAGCTGGACGCGGAGGAGCTCTCGTCGGCGGTGTACCTGCAGGTGAGCATCACCAGCCAGGCCCTGATATTCGTGACCCGCAGCCGGGGCCCCTCCTTCCTCGACCGGCCGGGGGCGCTGCTCGTCTGCGCCTTCGTGGCGGCGCAGCTGGTGGCGACCCTGGTGGCGGTGTACGCGGCCGTGGGCTTCGCGTCGATCAGCGGCGTCGGTTGGCGGTGGGCGGGCGTCATCTGGCTCTACAGCCTGCTGACCTACCTCCCGCTCGACGTCATCAAGGTCGCCGTCCGCTACGCCCTCACCGGCGACGCCTGGAGCCTGCTCCTCGACCGGAAGGTACGCCATATCCTTGGGCCGGCGCACCTGTCTCTGTCTCAGGCTCCGTTCATGTCTACAACTGCACCTGTTGACTCACTCTCTTCAGGCTGCGTTTGCAAGGAGGAGGAGGGACTACTACGGCGAGGAGGATCGGAGTCGGCGGGGGCCGGCGCTGTCGACGCGGCGGGCGCTCTCTGACCACCTCCTCAGCGGCCGGACGCCGCGCTCCCGCCTCGCGGAGCAGGCGAGGCGGCGCGCCCAGATCGCCAGGTACAACAAAGATCATGAGGTTTTGCTCTGGTGGATGGTGCAAAATCTCACAGCAAGCGTGCTCACGAAATGCATATTTCATAGCAGGCTGGGAGAGACGCACTCGTCCAAGGCCCACTTCGAGTCCGTGATGAAGCTGAAGCGCGACCGGTCGGCCCACTCCGTCTGACGATCTGCTGCCTCAGGCTGGCCGGCACATGCTGAAGCCACTGCCAGCGGATTCAGGCAGCACCAATAACAAAAAAATTCTCACATGATAATCAGCACAACAATTTCCTTTCTAGGGTAATAATCAGCAGACCTGATGTCATGGATATCATGTTTATTTGGAGCATTTGGAGATATATAGGCAAGTGTTAAATCTAACATGATGGCACCAATGTGAGACCAGGATGCTGGTTTGTGGACATGGCACAGCCAAACAACACTACTAATACTTAGGTATAATATAAATCAAGCGAAACCTGTGTGATATGTACTGACGGAACCGGACAATATTTCTGCTCTGTTATGTTCTTCCACTCTTCTCTCGGCCAGGCTAGGGCGCTAGAAGAAATAAACAAATACAATCTCGGATGCTGCGATATCAGGGTTGACATATTAGAGTGGCTGTGCTTCCATCATATGAAATCCTGGTCCTGGTCATCGCCTCGCCGGGAAGCGTCGCCGTCCAGCATTTTCTTGGTCATGTTGGCCCTCTGCACGAGCCGGACCAACGCCTGCACCACCTCCGACATCGGTGGCCTGAATTCCGGTTCAGCCTGCAAAATAGTTCCGAGGCTCACATGTCATATCCCCGCTCAAAATAGTTCCGTTATGGTTTGTAGTATGACAAGTTTGCTTGGGATAGTCGAGTGAAGTCCTACCTGGACACACAGGGCGAGCACGTCGGCAAATCGGGACAGAGACTTGGCGGGGTACAGACCCTTCAGCGCAGGATCCACCATCCTGTCCAAGGCATCGATGTCGTGGAGCTGGGGAGACGCCCACCGCACGAGTGACTGCTCCGACCTAGGCTTGGAGCTGTAACGCAAACGGTCACATGATCACATCTCGGATCATAATTTGCTAGATTTAGATGCATGCCCGAGCCAAAAACTGGTCGTGGCTGATAAGGTACCTGTCGAATGGTTTGCGTCCAGTCAAAAGCTCTAGCATGACAACCCCAAAGCTGTAGACATCGCTCTTCATCGTGTACTGGCCAGTCATGTCCACCTCTGGGGCGGTGCACCCAGCACTCTGTTCTGCTGTCTGCAGAGGTTTATTTGGTGGTGGCCGTTAGGCAATCATTATGCACCATAATCTGTAAAATGCTAAGCTAGAACTGCATATCGAACTGATCAACAATACATAGAGAATAGCCTAGCAAGCCAAGAGCTATTTGTTTACTGAGTTTTAAAAGCACGCAACTATGAAAGCAATCCTTTAAAATGGGTCTTGGAGTATATTGAACAAACCTGAAACTCAGCATCAGGAATGAAGTTTGCAAGTCCAGCATCTGAAAGGTGTGGATTATATTCTGAGTCGAGCAGAATGTTGGATGACTTGAAATTCTTGTGAACGACGGATGGAGAACATACTTCATGAAGATACCTGCAAGTTATATTTGCAGCGGGAAATGGTAAGGCTTATGATATTTCGAACAAACATATATGTTACAATAGCTTATGTAATGAACAAATGATTGTTGAAGAATATTCTTGAACCATTCAGTCAATACTACTGTACTAAAATGTTGCACTAAGAAAACATGTAGAAAAGACATGCATCAAAAAGTCCACGCATAATTTGCAAAAAATGCCTACAGCTCAGAGAGATTCCGGCAGCACATGATATCGACAAGACAAGCATGTTAATTACTTAATTGACTGGCATTAACCAGAAGATGGAAATTTAGTATTTTGAAGCTAGCAATAGTCACTCAGCTTGTCCAGTTGGATCTGGACACACAAGACACGACATCATACCAAGCAAATCAAGATATATAGTTCATTGCCACTTACTCCAGTGCACGGGCAGAGCCTAGTGCGATCTTAATGCGAGTGTTCCAGCTAAGTGGCTTGCTGTATTCATCTGAAAGATGGAGTAGATCATGAAGTGATCCATTCCTGTGGAAATCATACACAAGCAAGTGTTGTCCATGTTCCATGCAATAGCCCACAAGCTCATTGAGATTCGGATGGTGCAAAATCGAAATGTTTGAGACCAGTTCAACAAAGTCATCAGATGATTGGAATGGTATTACAGTACAATCCAGTTTCTTCACGGCCAAAACCTGAACAGAGTAAACAAGAATAGTAAGCACCATATATTTAAATGGCTCAATCTTCTGTTTTTCACTATCTGAACACATTTAAAAGGCAAAAATACAATATCAGGAAAAGCTATCATTAAGTGCCAAAAGAACATCCAAATTATGACGGATGCTTCTATGCTCCTTCATAACAAGACTGATGTTAATACATTATATGCTTGGAACACACAAATTCCATCATAGATCAGTATAGTTTCCACCCTTTCACTAATGTGAAATCATGCATAGAGGAAATGTTATAGCAAGGACCTGTTGCAGACATGTTACCACATGACTACTTGAAACCGAGACCACAATCCAATAACAACCCCTGTTCCGAAGGCTTTAAGAATACAAGTAAAGAAAACATGCATGTGCTTTCAGAAATATACAGGACCAGCGATCAGATATGATACCTTTCCATCGTTAAACTGTGACCTGTAGACACGTCCAAAAGTACCCTCCCCAACAAGGTTGTCCATGCTGAAGCTATCTGTTGCTATTTGTAGATCTGCGACTGAATAAACAATTGCCTTTATAGGTTTTGTATTGCTTTTCCTTGCGACAGGTTTGCTTGAAAAGTCATCATCATCATCGAATGACTTGTTGCGTTCAATCTTGGCAGGTGGCTTCAGACCAACTGAAGCAGGGGAAGCCAAAGAGTCCACATCTATTGCGGTTGACTCTTCGAAAGGCTTCATGTCTGCAGCAAGCGTAGAAGCAATCAGTCACAAGATTAGCCAACTAGAAAAAACATCTCTCTAGTATGATAAACGTCAAGCTAACCGACCTTTAACTTCGTTTGAAGGGAATGAAGTGAATGGCTGGTGCTGTTCAAAGTGCTCTTGCCTTTTAGATTTGCGCTTCCTTTTTATCACAAAAAATGCAATAATTGCTCCGACGACCAGCAAAGATATGATAATGCCTGCTACAGCTCCGCCACTTATTCCAGACTTTCCATCAGAAGTTGATGAACCATCGTCTTTTTTAGCTGGGCTCTTCCGACGGTTTGAAGGTGGAGCTGTAAATGGCGGTGGCGGTGGTGCTGGACCCGTGGTCCAAGAATTACCATCAGTTCTACACATAAGCACCATATTAATTTAGGATATACCTCTCTACCAATTGCACATTAGGAAATCAAGAGACTCACTGTAGACTATTTATCTTCTTCAGCTGACTAGGAATCCAACCAGTGAAGCGATTATTTGCAACATTCCTACAGGTAAGCATGATATGAGATGATGATGTATATGTAAATAAATCATCGATAAATTTCAAGTTGGTTACTTACAGATCAGAAAGGGGAAGATTAGCTAGGACATTGATAGAGCCGGTCAACTGATTGTTCTGCAAATATCTGAGAAGTACAAGACAGGGTTAGATACTTAGATGAATGGCACTCTAACAGGATATGTAGAGAGAGAATGTAAATCCATTTCTTACAGAGTTTTAACACTTGACAGTGAACTTAAACCTTCTGGTAGGTCACCAGTAAGAGAATTAAAGGAGAGATCCCTGTATCACATTACACATGAAAATAGTAAGAGAATCGAAACATCTAGAACATGAGAGAGAGAGAGGGAGAGAGAGAGAGAGATTTTACAACACATGTTAAGACACATCTGATAATTCACATAAAAATGTACTCACACTGTTGTCAAGCTACCAAGGTTGGAAAATACGTCGGTCATTTTTCCCTGTAACTGGTTATGGTTAATATTTCTGCATACACCAAAAAACTTTACTTAGTCCTACTAGATTATACAAACTCCAAGGCGAACGATTACTTCTGGCTGCAAAGATACCCACAAGTACTTAAGATTATTCATCGAGAAAATCGAGTAGGGCAACTCTCCACCAAACTGGTTTCCTGCGAGATTGCTGCAAAACAAGAATCATTTAACAGCTAGAGACAACAATAGTTGAGACTTGAGAAAACAAATCAAATGTGTGACTTCATCTGAGGAACTTACAGCCTCTCAATCTTAGCTGTGGGGAGATTATATTGTATCGCTTGTCCACCACCAAGGCTGTTCTGGCTCATATCACTGCATGATTTTTTATGTTTAAGATGGTTATCAACTGAACTCCCACAGGAAACAAGGTTGAGCATAAGATAAGTTAGGCGCTCACAGCTCGACCAATGAACTCATGGTATTCATATTGTAGCCCAAATTCCCGGACAGGCCCAAGCTTGGCAATTTGCTGCATCATCAAAGAAAAGAAAATATGCTAAGAGAGAGTAAGAAGTGAAGACGGTTAAGCAACCTAGTTTGCTTCAATACACTCACATTGCTGTAACCGACGATCCTGAGCAGGTGATGCCCTGCCATGATTCGCCGCAAGGGTCGCCGCCATTCACTTGCCAGCCTTTGAGCTGCCCCGGAGAATTCAAGCTAGTGAAGAGCGTGTTGAGGGCAGTAACTGCATGTACGAAAGCGACGAATTACTACAATAGACAGGCCATGTCACTAAACAAGAATGTTTCATCTGCAGCCTGAAATAGCAGGATATATATATCCAGCAAAATCAAAAAATCAGAGGGAAGGAAGCGTCACATCTAGAAGGTAGGTGAAAAGAAAACAACTACGGTTTTTTTAGTGGAAAATCTAAACCGAAATTATTCTCCCGGAAGAGCAAAGCTTTCCCCGATCCGAAGCTCTTGTTTTGCTCAGAATCCCTCTTCTATCCCCTACACAACTATATCAAGGTTCAAAGAGCAAGGGAAAGAATCGCTCGCTCAAATTACTCATGAAAGCTATAAAGAAATGTGCTAGTACCACCTAATAATAGCTGGAGTGGGAGGAAAAAACACAAGTACCACCAAACTAAATCAGCCAATCACCTATTTACACAACCAAAAACTAACAGAAGAGGGGGGGTATAATGGACTATGCCGACACTAAACTGCCGGATTCACACATCATCTTGTTCACACTGTAGAGGGGGGTGGGGATCCAAAATCCAAATCTAGGGTTTCTTGCGCAAATCCATCCAGAGCATCAAAAGCGAATAGGCAGAAACATGCGGGGAAAGCCGGAGCGGGAGAAACCAAGATTTGGCCCCAAGAAAGAAAGCGGTCCAATCATGTCGCCGCTCGGAAAGATAAAGACTGAATCTACCCGTCCGCGGCTCCTAGGAGCAACCCAATCTGGCTGGCGGCGGCGGAAGCCCTTGAGCAAACAGGAGAAAGGATGCCCCATTGCAGCCTAAATCCTCGCCTTTTCCCCTTGCCAAAACCATCAACCGGAGCTGTACAAGACTAGAAAGCAACTAAGAGAGGGGGCTTTGCAGGTTGCTGATAACTCACGGTCAGTGGCGTCGGTGGTGGCGGCGACCAAGATTTGCGTCCGGGGCCAGACGCAGCAGCAGCAGGCGGCCAGGAGCAGCAGCGGCAGCGAGGCCGCGCCCGGCATTCCGCCGCCCCTCCTCCTCGTCCCCATCTCCCGCCCGCACCAAATGCTCTCCTCCCTCGATGCAGAGGGGGAAGGGGAGGCGCTTTGGATGCTGACCGAGAGAAGCTCCCCTCTTCTTTTTGGCCCCTCCAATCTCCGGGATGCTGACCCGGTTGATTGATTGATTTGATTTATGGCCTCGTTGCTGCTGCTGCTGTTGGTGGTGCCGGGGGACGCCTCTCCCCTTTTTCAACCCTCCGTGCGTCCGTGTTCTTGAACCGAGCAACAACGGAAAGCAGCAGGGCAGCAGCTGGCACCGGACCAGGCCGGGGTAGGGGGTGGGGGGAATGGAGACGAGAAGCCCGTTCACTCCCCGGGTGTCATGGCGTCATGGGGGTCAATCGCTGGCGTGGGCGTCTTTTTGAAGATGGAAATACGCCGCCCCCGTTCCTTCAGGGGCGTTTTGGGCAGGGAGGGATGGAGGGAGGGGCCGGTCCAGCGGAAAATCAATCCTAGACAGCTTCTTCAGAATGAAAGCGCCAGAGATTTGCTCGTAAGATAATCACCGACTGCATAACACGGCCCTCCAGTCGAGTATGGGCACGTGTGCGTTTCTTACTTTTTCTTCCTCCCGGAAAGGTAATAAGACCAACCATTTTTTTCAGAGCACCACCGCGTAACATATTTTATGAAAAATACTAACGTCCACATCGTATGACACGAAGAAACATGACCTAAACGTCTTTATTACTATCTATTTTGTCACGTCAAAACAGATGACATCAGCGAGAATTTTTTTAGTTTTTCGGCTTAAAAATATTTTATCTCCTGATTAAAAAAATCCGTTTTCATCATTAAATTCGTTTCGACGAGATCTTCAAAACTAGATACCATATTGATATATTTCGATGAAAAAAAATTAGGCAAAAATTGTCATGATGTTTACACTGTAGTTGTCATAGTGTTTACACTAAAATTGCCATAACATGTTCTATCTATTTTTTTCTAGATTTAAAGCTACCGTTATATTTTTTTAACTACTTTTTAAGGCAATTTTTATTAATTGACCATAACAATTTTTAGTAAAAATAGTTCACCATGGCAATTTTAGTTTATGGTTCATGGCAAGTCTAGTTTCTTAATTCTTTGTATTATAATATGACAAGAATTACATTTAAAGTAGAAGAAAAAATAGCAGAGACATATCATGGCAACTTCAGTGTAAACAGCATGACAATTCATTTGCAGTAGACATGGCAACTTTTAACCCCAAAAAAAGTCGTCGGAACATATCAACATGGGATCTAGTTTAGAAGATCTCGTCGCGATGGATTTAATGATGAAAATGGATCTTCAATCGGATTTTTCATTTATGAGATAAAGCATTTTAAAAGCTAGAAATCCAAAAAGATTCTCACATGCATGCATGTGGTGACGTGAACGCAATTTGCGTGTTATAGACATGTGGGCGGATGTTGCTTCCACCACACGTGTGGGTGTTATCGTCGACCCTATTTTATTTAGAGGAATGCATGAAACCAAGCATGTTTTTCAAATCGTTCGCATCTGTTCGGACCACGCGGTTTGAACGTGTTTTGTCATCAATGCGGCCATGTATTCGTTTGCGGGACGGTCTGGACGTCCTCTCTCCCACAGACCGGAAGCAAATCAGGGAGGGGAGTCTTTGCGGACGTCCGAGCCACTGCCACGCACGCGTCCGACAACCTTGGTCCACCCAGAACTCACTTCCGCATCTACCGTGCTTTATATCCGATGTGAGCGCCGTTTTCCGCGCCGCATTCATGCAAAGTTAGAGCATGCAGCGGTCGGCATTGATGTAGCACGATGTGACCGGACGGGAGGGCGACGTTGACCGACGCGGCTTCTTGGGCGACATCGCTTCAATGCGGACGTAGCGTCCCGAGAAACCAACTCTGGCCAATGCGCCACATTGAAACGGGTTGCCCGTCTGTTCCGCTAGCCTTGGCCATGACTATTTAAGCTAACTGTCGACACCGTCCATATGGTACTCTTCACACCGCATCGCCCCACACCTTTGTTGTTCCCCTTTTTATTTACCAATCTGATGGTGGGTAAACCTTGGGCCTCGGCGCCGGAAAGCGACTCTGGATTGTGGCGACGCCATCCTATCACTCTCGGGGCATCTTGCTCATTGACACCCGACTCCTTCGCTAATGGTGACATCGTCATCTCCTCCCTGGGGAGGACCAGTAGACACACATCGCCTCGCAAGACGCGATGTATGTGGTGACGAATACCGACTAGGAAGAGTTGATGGAGCTGATGTTCCGATGCTCGCTCCTCCACGTCCACGGCCTGATGGCACCACTAAAGATGTTTCTCTACGCTGTCAAGCTGGAGCCCATTTCCCCTCCCTGCTCTCTCGGCGTCCAAATGAGACGCCGCACCAAGGAGGAATGAATCTCGTCGCCGCCCCGTCGCGTCAAGGAGGAGCGGATCTTGTTGACGCCCTGTCGCGTCAAGAAGGAGCAAATCTCGATGCCGCTCCGCCGCACCGGTGACGGCCTGCCCCATGCGATTTTCCGCGAATGCGCGCAGTTGCATTCGGCACTACCTCGACGGTGACGGCATCAACGATATCTCGTCCTCCCGGAGAGCCATACAGTGCAGGAGTACGCCTATAGGGAGCGGTGGCGACGGGACATGCGCAACTCCGTGTGCCACGCGGTTCATGGACTTCGACGTCTTGTCGCCACATAGCTTGGGCCCTCGACCGGTCGAAGACCATGAAGGAGATGAGCAAGCGTTGTCTCCGCCGCCTCGACAAGGAGATGGTCAAGTATGACCAAGAGTGGTCTTTCCACGAGTCCACCGCCATAGCCACCTCCACCAACTCCAACCGCCATCTCCCCCATCCACGTCCACAATGGCCGCGGCCGCATTGTGCACGTCGCATGTGGATGTGAAGAAGATCATCCGTGAGCCACAGATGGTAGCCGCGACACCGTGCCCTACCGCCACCGAAAGCCCGACGACGACTCCAACAAAGGCAACGACAATGGAGGTGTCGTCGACCAGCCCGGCATGGAGTACGAGGTCACCATCAAGTATAGGATAGTTTATACTTTTTTACGTTTTTTGTTCTACTAGATGAAATATCAAATAAAGATGGAGTTGCATAACAAAAAACACGTCGCAACATCATCTCATCCATAGACATAGTCCCTGTCGACCAAATGCTAATCACGACAAATCTAGTGTGCAATGATCGACATTGTTATCCAACTCATGAATGCCTCTTCAGAAAAGGTCGTTGATATAGGAGGAAAGTGTTGTAGCTTCGTCGGTGACGAAAAATTCAAAAACCTTATGAAGTTTCATAGATCGGACAGGCAGATTCAGACTTTCCCCATGCTAGAGGAACCCGCAGCGTCGTTGATAGGTCAAGAGGGAGTGTTGGTCACCTCCTTTTCATCGAGCCCTAGAAAATTGATTCGCGTCATGCGTTCATGGTAACGACAAGCTGGAACTGATATCTCGATGATGCTTTGAAATCGCGCCCCTTACCGTCTCTTTTTAACTATGAATGGTTTGTATTTCCGTTATTCAATTAATAAAAAGGGATTGTGTCCGGTTCCAAAAGAAAAACAAGTTGGATCTGATATCTTAACTTGCTTTACTTTTTTTATAAACCAACTATTTCCTTTTTGCATTTTTATGTGTCTCGATCATTTCGGAGGGTCAAACTCCGTACTCCGTGTTGCCACGGTTGCATGCCAAAGCCGAATTTTGTTCTTTTTAAAATATAATATGAATCAGATTTTTTTTCAGGATAAAAAATGAAGAAGCAAAGATATGATAGTTGATCTCATTCCTTCTCAAAAGAATATATTAGTTGATCACGGGTCGAAATTGCGCGCAACGTGGTGGGGTGCTCTCCAGACCATGGTCGTGCTTATTGCTTCGCCTCAACGAGGGAATAGCACAAGCAAAACCATGAAAATCACCACTGCTAGAGGTGGCCCATTTCAGCACAGAACCCGAGACAGTTCAAGGATGAAATTACCGGAGATTTAGTCGTAACTAAATAATCAAGGTACGGAGCAAAAATATGAAACCATCCTCAGCACTTGGCAGGAATAGCGTGTGTCATGGCATTGTCATGGGCTCATGGCAACAGCAAGCTGGACACCGATTTCTGAAGCCGGATTCTTTTATTCTCTCCATCAGTTCCCGGGGTCAAAGCCGGGTATCCTGCGTTGCACGTCAAAAAAAAAACGGCTTTGGTTCGGGTAAACAGCTTATCAGCTGGTCACAGGTCGAAATTGCGCGTAACGCCGTGGGATGCCCTCCTGTGAATGCCACTTAACAACTGCACTTTGTTAACAACTTTATATAGAACTCATTTCTACCAAACAACGCACAATGGAAAAATGCCTAAGAATTTTAATTCTGCAGTATTCATAAGAAAAGGGTCACGTATTTGTTGTAGAACTTCGTTGGGTATAGTTTTGTGGTGCTTCATGCTTGGATGTGGGAAAAATCATGTAAAGATATCACGACGTCCCTGCAATAAAAAAGAAAGTGGCATGGCCCATGTGGCTAGAGTTTTAACAAGGTATAAACACATAAAATGGAATGCTGCCATGTTTGTTCCCATATTTTTGAATGGAAGCAAACCGAAGATATTGCCTAACAAAAGTAACAAAGCAAAAGTTTAGCCAAACCAAAAATAATAATCTTGGACCATACAGAAGCACAACCAAACTAACAAATGTGTTCATCTGCACGCCAGCGAAGAAGTGCCCCAACGAGTAGACGTGGTGGATAGGAGTGGGAGGCATGTAGTCGAAGGGACGAGGATCACATGACTAGAGAAAACTCTACATTTCGTGGTTTAACTCGGCTTCATATGTTTATTGGTTTATGTTAATTATAAAGAGTATCATTTTTTAGACGAATATATCATGTTAATTATATAGAGTACCATTCTTTGGAGGTGAGAATCACGTTAATTATAAAAAGTATTATCAAGCGTTGGACGCGAGAGTGCCATTATTTGGATGAGGGTATCACATTACTTATGAAAGCATTACCAAGCGTTGGACGGGATGACCACACTAATTATAGAGAGTGTCATTATTCAAATGAAAGGATCGCGTTACTTCTGAAAAAAGTATCATCGAACATTGGGCGGGATAATCACATTCATTATGGAGAGTGCCATTATTTGGATGAAAGGATCATGTTACTTATGAAAGTACTCACATTCATTATGGAGTATATTATCAAGCACTGGATGGGATAATCACATTCATTATGGAGTATATTATCAAGCACTGGATGGGATAATCATGTTAATTATGGAGAGAATTATTATTTGACAATAGAATCATGTTACTTATGGAAAGTACCATTCTTTGGAGGTGAGAATCGCGTCAATTATGAAAAGTATCATCAAGCTTTTGACGGAAGGATCGCTAGAATATGTATGCCTTCATTGGAACATACGTGCAATTAGCTAGTTATATTTGGATCGGTAAGAAAAATTAGAAGATCAAGACCGGGATAAAAGATAACCGAATTTTCCACATGTGTGATTGGATCGGTAAAAAAAATTAGATGATCAAGACCGGGATAAAAAATAACCAAATTTTCCGCACGTGTGATTACATAAATTCCATTGTCGCCACACGTCTTACCGGATGTAGATGCTCTAACCATCCAGCACCACAAAGGTAGAGATAGTAGGGTTTAGAGCAATGCTAGACTCACAAAGGGATTAGTTACGGAGTTCACGGACTAACAGACGTGGGTGATTGGGATTGGACAAGAGGTGAGGATGGGCCACACCCCCGTTGAAAATCAAGGGGGGGGGGGTAGTTGGAAGAAAATCACGTAAAAACGTAATGGGTCCTTGTGTGTAGGATTATTATTAGGAGAAGGCACTGATGCGAACCTGGTTAGATGGTTAGAGAAACAGTGACATTTCAGCCCATCAGGGTTCAAGTTCTGGTGCTCGCATCATTTTCTGAATTTACTTCAGGATTTCTGACGATGCATATTTAGTGGGAGGAGACGTTTCCGTCGATGACGAGACGCGTATGATGACTTCGTAAATCTCAAGAAAATATATCAGCTCAGTCTCTCTGAGATGCTCATAAGGATATGATGTGCATATATGCGTTCATAAAGATGAATGTATAGGTGTATGTATGAGCGCTTGCGTCTTTACTGTGTTAAAGAAAAAGCATTCATACAAAAAACGATCGGGAGAGGGCAGAAACGGTATTACCCTTAGCCCACGCCAATGATAAGGCCATGTGTTCTTAATCACCTAACGACACGAATACATATCCTGAGAGGCCTATAATCGTCCCAGCTAGAGACAACAACATGTGAACGAACACAAAGTGCAGTTCAAGGACAGGAGGGCATGGCAATCTAATCCGCAAAATACTCTACCTAGGTTTGGAGACAACGCACCAACGTCCTCCTTTCGCCCACATCCACATGGCCACACTTGTGTCAATCAAAGAGACGCTACCAGCCTACCGCCATCTCAATTCGACAGTGATCCATCATTCCATCTAATGCAGTTCAGCCCGGTAGCTGCTGTAGCTATGCACAACCGCTACGCGACGTACGTGCACTTGGCGATCACTCGGGCGAGCCGGCGAGACGAATGGGCCGGCGTCGGTCCGCTTGCATGGCTTTGTCTCATCTTCCAGGAACGCCGTGGGTGCACGCAACTCAAGTTCTTCTGTTCAGACTTGACGAGAGCTACTCTCCAACCAACAACGCTAGTGAAAGACTGGCTGCTAGAGTACCATGTACTTCGGCCTCGTTCACTCCGTTTTACTAAGGACCCGTTTGGTTCTTTGCATTAGGCCTAGCCTTAGCCCTAGCCTGACTCGCACGGGAAGAAAATGGCCCGTTTGGTTGTCCATGTTTACTGTGCGGTCCGCATAGTACGAACCTTAAAACACCTTCAGGTCAGGCCTAGGGGAAACGCCTGAATCGACAGTACCTCGCGAGCCTCGCGCGGAAAAAAATGGCCCGTTTGGTTGTCCATGTTTACTGTGCGGCTCGCATAGCACGAACCTTAAAACACCTCCAGGTCAAGCCTAGTGGAAACGCCCGAATCGACAGTAGCTCGCGAGCCTGGCTCGGACGATGCAGGAGAGGGCGACACGCTTCTCTCCTCGTGCGACCAGGAAGATGGCACGAGCTCACCCGCGTCACCGAAAAATCGGCGGGAGGATTTCGGCTCACCTCCCGTCGAGTCCGCCCCTATTTACCCCCTCCCTCACCGCGCCAACTCCCGCCACCATTCTCCCCCCTTTCGAGCTTTCCCGCCGACGCGCATCGGCACCGACGAGCAGGTAAGCGGCGCATCTTCATCGGCCGGCGGTCCATGGCGTCGGCGGTCCTTCACCGGCCGGCGGTGATCTTCTACGACCATTCCCCCCTCTTCCTCGAGCTGCATCCATGACCTCTGTGAGTTCAATCCCCCTTTCTCTTTGTTCCTTCTAGCTAGATCTGAGCTGCAGCTAGGGTTTGATGTAGATGCATGGTTGATTAGTGCTCTGAACTTTGAGCTCATGTGGTTGATTGCTATGTTGCGGTTGTAATTTGTGGTAGGGTTAGATGTTCAAGCATGTGGTAGGCTAGATTAGTAGTAGAGTTTGAAGTTGAACCTTGTGCCTGTGTTGATTCGTGCATACATCTGTGATGTGTAGCTATTGGTGGTCCATTTGTAGCATGTTGTTTGTTGTAGATGTATGTTCCTGCTCATAGATTGTCCGGTATGCTTAGTATGATAGCGAAGAACCATGTGTTGGAAATATGCCCTAGAGGCAATAAATAAAGTGTTTATTATTATATTTCCTTGTTCATGATAATTGTTTATTATCCATGCAAGAATTGTATTGATTGGAAACATGGATACATGTGTGGATACATAGACAAACACAATGTCCCTAGTATGCCTCTAGTGAACTAGCTCGTTGATCGAAAGATGGTTAAGGTTTCCTAGCCATGGACATGAGATGTCATTTGATAACGGGATCACATCATTAGGAGAATGATGTGATGGACAAGATCCAAACTACAAGCGTAGCATATGACCGTGTCAGTTTATTGCTACAGTTTTCTGCATGTCAAGTATGTGTTCCTATGACCATGAGATCATGCAACTCACGAACATCGGAGGAGTGCCTTGTGTGTATCAAACGTCGCAACGTAACTGGGTGACTATAAAGGTGCTCTAAAGGTATCTCCGATGGTGTTTGTTGAGTTGGCATGAATCAATACTGGGATTTGTTACTCCGTGTGACGGAGAGGTATCTCAGGGCCCACTCGGTAATACAACATCACAATGAGCCTTGCAAGCAATGTGACTAAGTGTTGGTCACGGGATCTTGTATTACGAAACGAGTAAAGAGACTTTCCAGTAACGAGGTTGAACTAGGTATGGAGATACCGACGATCGAATCTCGGGCAAGTAACATACCAAAGAACAAAGGGAACATCATACGGGATTAACTGAATCCTTAACATAGAGGTTCGACCGATAAAGATCTTCGTAGAATATGTAGGAACCAATGTGGACATCCAGGTCCCGCCATTGGTTATTGACCATAGAGGTGTCTCGGTCATGTCTACATAGTTCTCAAACCCGCAGGGTCTGCACACTTAAGGTTTGGTGACGTTTCGGTAGTATAGAGTTATGTATGGTGGTGACCGAAGTTTGTTCGGACTCCCGGATGAGATCCCGGACGTCACGAGGAGCTTCGGAATGGTCTGGAGGTAAAGATTCATATATAAGAAGTCCCATTTTGGTCGCTGGAAAAGTTTCGGGCTCATCGGTAGTGTACCGAGAGTGCCGGGAGTGTACTGGGAGACCTCCGAGAGGGGTATTTCGACCCAAGAGGCTACATGGGATGTGGGAGAGTAAAAACCAGCCCGTAGTGGGGTGGTGTAACAACCACAAGAGGCCCATGCGACTGGAGGAAAAAAGGCCAAAGAGAAAAAGTGGAAAAAGGCAAATTAGGGAAGGAGTCCTAATCCTACTAGGAGTGGAGGAGGTGGACTCCTCCCTAGTTGATTCGGCGGACTCCTATAGGAGCCTTGGCCCTTGCGCCAGCCTCCTCTCCTCTCCTCCTATATATACTGGTGGTATTGAGGGTTTTGGCACTAGAATTTTAGCCACGTGCTACCCGTTCCTCCAGTGCATAGTTTCTCCTCTAGATCGGATTTTTGCAGTGCTTAGGCGAAGCCCTGCCGGAATTGCTCCACCACCATCGCCGGAGCGTCATTAGTCTGCCAAAGAACTCTTCTTCTTCTCCACTCCCTCTTGCTGGATCAAGACGGTGGAGATCGTCATCAAGCTGTACGTGTGCTGAACGCGGAGGTGCCGTCCGTTCGGTACTAGATCGGAAGGATCGTGATCAAGTTCGTGGGACGGATCGTGATCAAGTTCGTGGGATGGATCGTGATCGGATCGCGGGACGGATCGTGATTGGATCGCGGGACGCACGGCGATTTGGATCGCGAAGACGTTCGACTACACCAACCGCGTTTCTTAACGCTTCCTGCTTAGCGATCAACAAGGGTATGTAGATCCACTCTCCCTCTCGTAGATGCTCATCACCATGGATAGATCTGCGTGTGTGTAGGAAATTTTTTGTTTCCCATGCAACGTTCCCCAACAATGGCATCATGAGCTAGGTCTATGTGTAGATGAGATCTCGAGTAGAACACAAAAGGTTTGTGGGCGTTGATGCTTAGATTGCTTCCTCCCTTGGTAGGATTTTGGTTCAGCGGTATTGTGAGATGAAGCGGCCCGGACCAACATTACTCATACGCTTATGAGAGACCGGTTCCCTCGACGCAACTTGTTGCCTAGATGGCTTGCGGGTGGCAGTTTCTCTCAATTTAGTTGGATCGGATTCGACAAAGGCGGTCCTTGAGAAGGTTGAAAAGCAAATTATGTATCACCGTTGTGGTTTATGCGTAGGTGAGAATCGTTCTTTCTAGAAACCCGTAGCAGCCACGTAAAACTTGCAACAACAATTAGAGGACGTCTATCTTGTTTTTGCAGGGTATGTTGTGATGTGATATGGACAATTACATGATGTGATATATGTGATGTATGAGATGATCATGTGATGTGTAGAATTTCACGACTTGCATGTCGATGAGTACGGCAACCGGCAGGAGCCATAGGGTTGTCTTTAATTATTGTATGACCTGCGTGTCAATCATTAAGCGCTATCTAATGCTTTACTTTATCGCTAAACTGTAGCAATAGTAGTAGAAGCATGTTGAGCGCGACAACCCCGATGGCGACACATTGATGGAGATCATGGTGTTTTGCCGGTGACGATGGAGATCATGTCAGTGCTTTCAAGATGGAGATCTAAAGCACAAGTTCATGGCCATATCATGTCACTTATGAATTGCATGTGATGTTAATCCTTTTATGCACCTTTTTTTGCTTAGTACGACGGTAGCATTATAAGGTGATCCCTCACTTAAATTTCAAGATAAAATTGTGTTCTCCCCGAGTGTGCATCGTTGCGAAAGTTCGTCGTGTTGAGACACCACATGATGATCGGGTGTGATAGACTCTACGTTCACATACAACGAGTGCAAGCCAGTGTTGCACACGCAGAACACTCGGGTTAAACTTGATGAGCCTAGCATGTACAGACATGGCCTCGGAACACAAGAGACCGAAAGGTCGAACATGAGTCATATAGTATATATGATCAACATAATGATGTTCACCATTGAAGCCACCTCAATGCACGTGATGATCAGACTTGAGTTGGTGGATTTGGATCATGTGACACTCAGATGACCTGAGGGATGTCAATTTGAGTGGGAGCTTTAGTAATTTGATTAACTAAACTCATTATCTTGAACAATAGTCCAAGTAAACTTAGCGTATTTATGTTGTAGATCAATGGCTCGCGTAGTAGCACCCGTGAATTTTAATGCGTTCCTAGAGAAAGCTAAACTGAAAGATGATGGAAGTAACTTTGTTGACTAGGCCCGTAATCTGAGGATTATCCTCACGGCTTCCCAGAAATCATATGTCCTTGATGCACCACTTGGTGACCAACCAAAAGACATGACCTCCGAAGACGTTAAGAACGCTTGGGAGGCACGTACTGGAGATTACTCAATAGTTCAGTGTGCAATATTGTATGGCTTAGAACCGGGACTTCAAAGACGTTTTGAACGTCATGGAGCATATGAGATGTTCCAGGAGTTGAAGTTTATCTTTCAGAAGAACGCCCGGATCGAGAGGTATGAAACCTCCGATAAGTTCTATGCTTGCAAGATGGAGGAGAACGGGTCTATCAGTGAACATATACTCAGAATGTCCGGGTATTCAACTCGTCTAGCGGAGTTGGAAATTGCCCTTCCGCCAGAGACGATCACTGACAGAATTCTTCAATCACTGCCACCTAGTTACAAGAGCTTTGTGATGAACTATAACATGCACGGGATGAACAAGTCAGTCGCCGAGCTGTTCGCGATGCTAAAAGTCGCTGAGTCTGAAATCCAGAAAGAACATCAAGTGTTGATGGTGAATAAAACCACTAGTTTCAAGAAAAATGGCAAATTCAAGGGAAAGGGCAAGAAGGGTAAAACCAAGAAGGATGGAAAAGCAGTTGCTACTCCTGTAAAGAAGCCCAAGCATGGACCCAAGCCAGAAACCGAGTGCTTTCATTGCAAGGGAACTGGTCACCAGAAGCAGAACTACCCCAAGTACCTGGCTGACAAGAAGGCAGCCAACGACAAACAAGGTATATATGATATACATGTTATTGATGTGTACCTTACTAGCTCTCATAGTAGTGCATGGGTATTTGATACTGGTTCGGTTGCTCACATTTGCAACTCAAAGCAGGAACTACGGAATAAACGAAGGCTGGCAAAGGACGAAGTGACGATGCGCATGGGAAATGGTTCCAAGGTTGATGTGATCGCCGTCGGCACGCTCTCTCTTCGATTACCATCGGGATTAGTGATGAACCTGAATAATTGTTATTTAGTGCCTGCGTTAAGCATGAACATTATATCTGGATCTTGTTTATTGCGAGACGGTTACTCATTTAAATCAGAGAATAAAGGTTGTTCTATTTATATGAGTAATATCTTTTATGGTCATGCACCCAATGTTAGGGGTTTATTCATATTTAATCTTGATAGTGATGACACACATGTTCATAACATTGATGCCAAAAGATGTAGAGTTGATAATGATAGTACCACTTTCTTGTGCCACTGCCGTTTAGGTCATATTGGTGTAAAACGCATGAGGAAGCTCCATGATGATGGACTTTTGGAGTCACTTGATTTTGAATCACTTGACACATGTGAACCATGCCTCATGGGCAAGATGACTAAAATGTCGTTCTCTGGAACAATGGAACGGGCAAGTGACTTATTGGAAATCATACATACTGATGTGTGCGGTCCAATGAATGTTACAACGCGTGGTGGATATCGTTATTTTCTCACTTTCACTGATGACTTAAGTAGATATGGGTATATTTACTTAATGAAACACAAGTCTGAAACGTTTGAAAATTTGAAGCAATTTCAGAGTGAAGTTGAGAATCATCGTAATAAGAAGATTAAGTTCCTACGATCTGATCGAGGAGGTGAATATGTGAGTTATGAGTTTGGCAGTCACTTAAGACAGTGTGGAATTGTTTCATAGGTGACACCGCCCGGAACACCACAGCGTAATGGTGTGTCCGAACGTCGTAATCTAACCTTATTAGATATGGTGCGTTCTATGCTGTCTCTTTCTGATTTGCCACTATATTTTTGGGGTTATGCATTAGAGATAGCTGCATTCACTTTAAATAGGGCACCATCAAAATCCGTTGAGACGACGCCATATGAACTGTGGTTTGGCAACAAGCCAAAGTTGTCGTTTCTTAAAGTTTGGGGATGTGATGCTTATGTCAAAAAGCTTCAGCCTGAAAAGCTGGAACCCAAAGCGGAGAAATGCGTATTCATAGGATACCCGAAAGAGACACTCGGGTATACCTTCTATCTCAGATCCGAAGGCAAAGTGTTTGTCGCTAAGAACGGAACATTTCTTGAGAAAGAGTTTCTATCGAAAGAATTGAGTGGGAGGAAAATAGAGCTTGATGAGGTTGTTGAACCTTTACTTCAACCAGAAAGTAGCACATCACAGAAAGATGTTTCTGTGGAACCTACGACGGTAGAAGAGGAAGTTAATGATGATGATCATGAAGCTTCGAATCAAGCTGCAATTGAACCTCGTAGGTCGACAAGGCCGCATACTACCCCTGAGTGGTACGGCAACCCTGTCTTGGAGGTTATGTTGTTGGACAACAATGAACCTACGAGCTATGGAGGAGCAGTGATGGGCCCGGATTCTGAGAAATGGTTAGAGGCCATGAAATCCGAGATGGGATCCATGTATGAAAACAAAGTATGGACTTTGGAAGTATTACCTGAAGGGCGAAAGGCCATTTAGAACAAATGGATCTTTAAGAAGAAGACAGACGCGGACGGTAATGTCACCGTCTATAAAGCTCGACTTGTGGCAAAAGGTTTTTCACAAGTTCAAGGAGTTGACTACGATGAGACTTTCTTACCCGTAGCGATGCTTAAGTCTGTCAGAATCATGTTAGCAATAGCTGCTTATTTCGACTATGAAATTTGG
Organism: Hordeum marinum; assembly: GCA_022496015.1. NCBI lineage: Eukaryota > Viridiplantae > Streptophyta > Magnoliopsida > Poales > Poaceae > Hordeum > Hordeum marinum. Next base: position 459,587,580 of record CM039675.1, on the reverse strand, counting down.
CAGATGGATGTCAAAACAGCGTTCCTCAATGGTTTCCTTGAGGAAGAGTTGTATATTATGCAACCCGAAGGTTTTGTCGATCCATTGAATGCTTACAAAGTTTGCAAACTCCGGCGATCCATTTATGGATTGGTGCAAGCATCTCGGAGTTGGAATAAACGCTTTGATGAGGTGATCAAAGCGTTTGAGTTTATACAAGTTTACGGAGAAGCTTGTATTTACAAGAAAGTGAGTGGGAGCTCTATAGCGTTTCTAGTATTATATGTGGATGACATATTGCTGATTGGAAACAATATAGAAATGCTGGAAAGCGTGAAGGAATATTTGAACAAGAGTTTTTTAATGAAGGACCTAGGAGAAGATGCTTTCATATTAGGCATTAAGATCTATAGAGATATATCTAGACGCTTAATAGCACTTTCACAGAGTACATACCTTGATAAAGTTTTGAAGAAGTTCAAAATGGAACAGTCCAAGAAGGGGTTCTTGTCTGTGTTACAAGGTGTGAAGTTGAGTAAGACTCAATGCCCAGTAACTGCAAAAGATAGAGAAAAGATGAGTGTTATCCCCTATGCTTCAGCCATAGGCTCTATCATGTATGCAATGTTGTGCACAAGACCCGATGTCAGCCTTGCCATAAGTATGGACGGAAGGTTTCAAAGTGATCCTGGAATGGAGCACTGGCAAGCGGTCAAGAATATCCTTAAGTACCTAAAAAGGACTAAGGAAATGTTTCTCGTTGATGGAGGTGATGAAGAGCTCATCGTAAAGGGTTACGTCGATGCAAGCTTTAACATTGATCCGGACGACTCTAAGTCGCAAACCGGATACGTATTTATTCTTAACGGGGTAGCGGTAAGCTGGTGCAGTTCCAAGCAAAGCGTGGTAGCTGATTCTAGTGTGAAGCGGAATACATCGCAGCCTCGGAGGCGGCGAAGGAAGGTGTCTGGATGAAGCAGTTCATGACAGATCTTGGAGTAGTGCCCAGTGCACTGAATCCAATGAACCTGTTCTGTGACAACACTGGTGCCATTGCTCTGGCCAAGGAACCAAGGTTTCACAAGAGGACCAGACAAGCGACGCTTCAACTCCATCCGATATTACATCGAGGAGAAGGACATAAATATTTGCAAAGTGAACACGGATCTGAATGTTGCAGACCCGTTGACTAAACCTCTTCCAAGAGCTAAACATGATCAACACCAGAACTGCATGGGTGTTCGATTCATTATAATGTAAATCACATAGTGATGTGAGCTAGATTATTAACTCTAGTGCAAGTGGGAGACTGTTGGAAATATGCCCTAGAGGCAATAAATAAAGTGTTTATTATTATATTTCCTTGTTCATGGTAGTTGTTTATTATCCATGCTAGAATGTATTGATTAGAAACATGGATACATGTGTGGATACATAGACAAACACAATGTCCCTAGTATGCCTCTAGTGAACTAGCTCGTTGATCGAAAGATGGTTAAGGTTTCCTAGCCATGGACATGAGATGTCATTTGATAACGGGATCACATCATTAGGAGAATGATGTGATGGACAAGACCCAAACTACAAACGTAGCATATGATCGTGTTAGTTTATTGCTACTGTTTTCTGCATGTCAAGTATGTGTTCCTATGACCATGAGATCATGCAACTCACGAACATCGGAGGAGTGCCTTGTGTGTATCAAACATCGCAACGTAACTGGGTGACTATAAAGGTGCTCTACAGGTATCTTCGATGGTGTCTGTTGAGTTGGCATGAATCAAGACTGGGATTTGTTACTCCGTGTGACGTAGAGGTATCTCAGGGCCCACTCGGTAATACAACATCACAATGAGCCTTGCAAGCAATGTGACTAAGTGTTGGTCACGGGATCTTGTATTACGGAATGACTAAAGAGACTTGCCAGTAACGAGGTTGAACTAGGTATGGAGATACCGACGATCGAATCTCGGGCAAGTAACATACCGAAGAACAAAGGGAACATCATACGGGATTAACTGGATCCTTGGCATAGAGGTTCGACCGATAAAGATATTCATAGAATATGTAGGAACCAATGTGGACATCCGGGTCCCGCCATTGGTTATTGACCGTAGAGGTGTCTCGGTCATGTCTACATAGTTCTCGAACCCGCAGGGTCTGCACACTTAAGGTTTGGTGACGTTTCGGTAGTATAGAGTTATGTATGGTGGTGAACGAAGTTTGTTCGGAGTCCCGGATGAGATCCCGGACGTTACGAGGAGCTCCGAAATGGTCCGGAGGTAAATATTCATATATAGGAAGTCCCATTTTGGTCGCCGGAAAAGTTTCGGGCTCATCGGTAGTGTACCGGGAGTGCCGATAGTGTACCGGGAGACCTCCGGGAGGGGTATTTCGACCCAAGAGGCTACGTGGGCTGTGGGAGAGTATAAACCAGCCCATAGTGGGTTGGTGGAACAACCACAAGAGGCCCATGCGGCTGGAGGAAAAAAGGTCAAAGAGAAAAAGTGGGAAAAGGCAAATTAGGGAAGGAGTCCTAATCCTACTAGGAGTGGAGGAGGTGGACTCCTCCCTAGTTGGTTCGGCCGACTCCTATAGGAGCTTTGGCCCTTGCGCCAGCCTCATCTCCTCTCCTCCTATATATACTGGTGGTATTGAGGGTTTTGGCACTAGAATTTCAGCCACGTGCTACCCGTTCCTCAAGTGCATAGTTTCTCCTCTAGATCGGATTTCTGCAGTGCTTAGGCGAAGCCCTGCCGGAATTGCTCCACCACCATCGCCGGAGCGCTGTCAGGATGCCGGAGAATTCTTCTTCTTCTCCACTCCCTCTTGCTGGATCAAGACGGTGGAGATCGTCATCAAGCTGTACGTGTGCTGAACGCGGAGGTGTCGTCCGTTTGGTACTAGATCGGAAGGATCGTGATCAAGTTCGTGGGACGGATCGTGATTGGATCGTGGGACGGATCGTGATTGGATCGCAGGACGCACGGCGATTTGGATCGCGAAGACGTTCGACTACACCAACCGCGTTTCTTAACGCTTCCCGCTTAGCGATCTACAAGGGTATGTAGATCCACTCTCCCTCTTGTAGATGCTCATCACCATGGATAGATCTGCGTGTGCGTAGGAAATTTTTTGTTTCCCATGCAACGTTCCCCAACACCATGTGCTTAGTATGATTGACGTGTGCAGACAGCAGATTACGTTTACGCCGTGTTGTGTGCTATGCTTACTGTCAATGTGTGCTACGATTGTAGGACATGACCACATAGACGCAATATCTTAGTCAGGCCCTTGTTTTGTCGAAAAGCCAGTTTCCTCCATCGTTTTTCCAGGACTCGCAACCTATGTCCGAGATGGCACCTGATTCAAAGGTGTTCGCGTCTGATTTTTTCTATGTGCCAGTAGTGCTTGTTCAGCAAACTCCTCCCGTTGTTGTTGTTGCTGCAACAGCAAAGGCAAAGAAGGATGGTAGGTCGAACAACATGAAGTGGCAGTCGTTCATGTCCACGTTCGTGCTGAACAAGATGTGTGAGCTCATCTCTAGTGGAGTTAGGACTGACAAGGGCTTCAAGGAGGTGCACTTGAACACCGTTGCGACACAGGTGTCCGAGTTCTGTGGGCAGGACGTGTCCGCCACCCAGGTGTACAACCACCTGAGGAAGTGGAGAGGTCGACGGATCCAAGTGTCCAAGCTGAGAGACCTTAGTGGCGCCTCATGGGATGAGAACACTTGCTCCATAGTTCTGGAGGCAGAGCACTACACCGGCCATGTCGCGGTTAGTTCACAGCCCTCTTCCTTTTCATATTGTCCGCCATTGCCTACTCCTAATCGCAACTAACAACACTTGTGTTTCATTCTTAGGACCACCCAAGGGATGCTGAGTTCCTCAACACACCCATACAGAACTACAGCCAGATGCATCACATCTTCTCCTTCGGGCTGGCAACTAGGAAGCATGCCATGGGCTCGGGGGAGCCTCTTGGTTCTCCCATGCTAGACTTCCTTGCGACCCAGGACGTCGAGGTTGTTGATGGCCCTGACAAGCCCTTCGAGAAGCCCTTTGACAAGCCCTTTGACCCCGTCCATGATAGGAAGAGGAAGAGAGGAGGCCTGATGGAGGAGGAGATTAATGTCTTTTACATCATGACTGAGGCGGTGAAGGAGGTGGCAACAACCATCAGGAAGTGCAAGCCCCTCGACGTCCACCCTGACCTGTATGGCACTGTCATGACCCAGGGTGGCTTCAACGATGAGGCTCTCATGACAGCTCTTAGCCACCTGCTTGACAACAAGGCTTAGGGTGTTGGATTCGTTGCAATGGTAGACGCTCACAGGGTGCTGTGGCTCAGGAGCTGGCTGGGCAAGCACTACTACTGGAGTAGTGGTGCCTGTGAGCGTGCATGATCCCCGATGGCGATGGCGATGGCGGTGGTGACGACTACGATGATGACGATGATGACGTACATTTTGTGTAGCTAGGGCTGGAAAACTATTTGATGGTTGGTATATTTTGGTGAGGTGGTATATACTAACCCCTCACGATGATGGTGAACTTGCGGTGGTAGGACGACACCCTCTTTTGGATGTGGTGGTAGGATAACACCGTGGTAGTGCTAGGTAGAACTTGCTATGCCGTATGATCATGCATGCTTTACTTCTTCTCTTCTACTTGTGTGCTCTATTGATTTGCTGCTTCAACTCTTGCTCTTGTGCATTTCTAGGGCAAGTGGTATGCCGTGTTCATCGGTAAGGCTCGAGGGGTTTACAGTTCATGGGAAGAAGCCAGTGCACAAGTGGCATCGTATAGCAATAGCAGCCATTGAGGGTTCAAGACTAGGCAGGCAGCAGAAGAAGCTTACTCTAACTGGGTGCGAAAGCACGGAGGCAGCAGTGTTGACGGTGGCAAGGTTGGAGGTGTCAAAGTGGAAGGTGCTACGGCGGATCGTTAGTTGGGGCTGAAGCTGAAGAACTTCATCATCTTCGCCCAGTTCATCGCCATTGATGTGTTGTGGCATTGGTGTGCTAGATGTGCTCATCGCGGGTAAGGTCACCAACTAGGGTACAAGGTAAGCACACCATGTACGCCGTATGCAACCAAACACCGTGTTCATGTGCCGCTTGGGCTAATGAAGGTAACCAAACAAAGTGCACTTGCGTATTACCTAATGCAGGAACCCTAGATGCACGCAACCAAACAACTTGTAGATGGTGCATTTGGGGCTGTTTTTCCTCAACCAGGATGGGTTGAGATGTGTATGCAATGCAGCTACTATTCACTAATGGAACCAAACATGCCCTAACAACATCCTCGCCGAGACCGACGGAAAGATCAGACGGGTGATGGAGCGAGATCGATCTCATTCTTGTTGGATTTTTGCTATCTTTGGCCCAAAGTCCATCCAAAAATCTGAAACTCTCATGGTCCATTTGTATTGGCTATTAGAGTGGTATGGGTGGGACTAAAATTTAGTTCCATCCCGTTAGTTGAGAAAGAGCTACACCTCTTTTATAAGGTGAGCTCTTCTAGCACTCATAAGAGAATGGGAAGAGAAGAGGTCCTCGCACACTCCTCCTCCTCGCTCGCTGCGGGTTGCGGGATTGAGCCAAGCTCATACCTACGCGCTTATTTTTATCGGTCAGGAATGGAGAGTCCTTAACAGACGCGCCATGATCTGAGACGTCGGATTGTGGGCTGTAACATATTCGGACGTGGGTCCAGTCCACGTCTCTCTACCCTGCCGTGCATATATATACGTGAGGTCTCTACCAACCCTAGCCGCCGTCACAACATTTGGTTTCGTTGTAGGGTAACGCAGCAGAAAACAAAAAATTTCCGACCTACGCACCAGCCCAGGACCACTATGAAGACTGCATACAAGGTTTGATCTTTTCGTTACCGACTCGTAGCGCAGCGGAAGTAGAGTCGATGACGATCAGCGGTGCAGATCCCCGCAGCTAGGATTTACAACCTCCCAACCGCGAGGATGTATACCCTCATCTGCCCCGCGGACAGCCCTCCGGGAGGCGGTCGGACAGTCCCCCGGACGGTGTCGCGGACAGCTCTTCGGGAGGACCTCCGAAGCTCGGACTGTCCATCGGACAGCCCTTCGGGAGGACGTCCAAAACTTGGACGGTCACATTGACAACCCTTCGGGAGGCACTCTCGAAATAAGACCGAAACTACAATCTCTCTACAAAGTTGCACACATACGGTGTCATCTATCCGGCACGGCTTCGCCGTCCAGAACTAGTTCCTGCCGGAACCCAGACAGCCTTTCGGCTCTACGAAACTATTTCGCTGGGAGGGAGAGAGAGAGCTTGCAAAGCAAAGCATGTGTATGAGAGCACAAGGATGAAGAAATGTCAGCCCACATCTCCTCTATTTATAGGAAAACCAAGGGGTAGGGTGGTTTTACAATAAAACCCAAAATGCACATGAATGAAGTCCTTCCACAAGGGCATAAAAGTGAAACCAAGGAACAAGAGGGACTCCATGAAGGAGTCCACCATGTGGCCGTCCACACCCTCATGCGGGGCCCCAAAAATGGCTCCAATCCATCCATGTCATCCCCAAGATCTTTTGGAGCAAAGCCCCAAAAGGTGGCTTTCCATAAAGTAGTCCAAAAAGCACTTTCACTATTCATGGCGACATTTTTCAGCGTCCGCTCGAACTGAAAATATTTATGTGGGCTTAGAAAAATTCTAGTACCCCACTAAAATAATTGTCAATGCGATCCGGAACAATTCCGGAATAGTGATTTTCATCTGCGAAAAGCATCTGAAGCAGTTCCGGCAGCTCCGGAACATTTCCGGTTATTCTTCCGGAAAATTCCCAGAAGTTTCCAGAATGATTCTGGCACCCTCCAAGAATTATCAGGCATGTGCCGAAACCAATTTGACTTAATGGTATCCCTTGAAACAACTTTTCAGTTTCACCGAAACTGTTCCGGTGACCTGTCTACGGAACTTTTCCACTGTCCGAAACTTTTCCGATGTCCGAAACTTTTCGGTGATTTTCTCTCAGACTCCCTGTCTAGTATTCAACAGATAGATGACCCTTAAGTGTGTGACCCTATAGGTTCGGTGAAGTATAGACATGACCCGGAACCCCTTCCGATCAATGATCAACATCGGAGCCGTGGACACCCATATCGATCCCTATACCCACACGAATAAATATTCGAGTGAACCTCCAGTTGCCGTGTGCTATTCCTTTTGCTTCGCGATATGTTACAAATACCCGAGGTGAGACATGTTGGCATCCTCGTGGATCAACAACTTGTCCACTATGCCAGTTACCTCGTTAACGGTATTGTTCTCTTTTCTCGTTCCCGTGTTCCGGCATCCCCGTGATCAAATCACAAAGTGTCTGGCCAGACGATGATGGATACCGTAACACCGAGAGGGCCCAGAGATATCTCTCCATCGTCGTAGGAGCAAATCCCAATCTTGAGCTATCAAGTTACTTCACATACTTTTCCATGAACCCGTAAGCCGCCTTAATAGCCAACCATTTACGGATGACGTTTAACAAACCCCAAAGTTCATGAAGCAAGCATGAAGAAACTCGATACTCTCATGGTCTAAGGAATTATGCAAACATTAACTTCTCTGTGTTATTAACCATTAACTTATGACGAATGTATCTCATAGCATAACATCAATTTGGGTCGATTCAACACAAATGTTCTTCTAACATTATGCCCTCAAAATTGCCGGCATAGCCATGCCCATGATCAGGAAAACGGGATCATCATGCAATACTTGAGCCAGTTTTAGAGGCCAGACTAGGAATACATTTTACCGTTTATTATCCCACACGTGCACATGAGTTTCCCTCCAAGCCTCTTTTTATTTGTAGACTCGAGAATCATTGCAGTTATAGCATGGAACATAAACATAATTATGAACAGGGAGACAATCAAAAACATTTATTATTGCCTCTAGGGCATATCTCCTACATTCATAATGTTCCAGATCATTGCACCGCCATTCAAGTCTTCTCCATACCTCCTTCCGGCATGGACCGCGAGAAGGGGCAGTAGGCCTCTGGAACCCCGCCTCTCGTGATCCTGTATGGGAGAGGTGCGATCAGGTTTTTGAGGAGCGCGCTCGTGCGACTGCTGGCACCGATGACTTCCTCGACGACGACTTCTTCCCGATTTTGGCAACCTCTTCCTCAGTGACATGGGCAACAACATCAACGCTGGCGGTTCTACTCCTATTGCATAGTATACAATCTTGTCCTCTTTGTTTGAGATCATGCTAGAATTTGTGTGCCTAGTTTATGTTGTAGATTCGATATACTCGTTTACATTGCTAGTCTACATGATTAGTTTAGTCCATGCTCTTGCTATCATGATTTATTTCCTGCTTAGTCGGATTAAATATTATAGTATTTTCTCATATACTCAACAATCCAAAAACCTGATTATAGGCAATTTACTCCAAGTGGTTTTGTTGTGCATCTAAAGCCTCCCACCTTCAAGGGGGTGCAATATAAGAGGTGGCGCACGAGAGTAGTCTACTGGTTTCAGAATATGTACTGCTATGACGCCACCAAGGGTAAGCCCGAGGGCGATCTTAATCCTGCACAACAGGAAGGTTTTGAGAAGATCGATACCCTCTTCAAGGGCGCCCTTCTGAGTGTTCTTGACGATTCCATTGTGGATTCGTATATGTCATTTGACAATGGCAAGGACATGTGGGCTGCGCTTGAGGCCAAGTTTGGGGCCTCGGACGCTGGCAGCAAGTTGTACGTCATGGAGCAATTCTATGACTACAAGATGACTGATGAGCGCTCTATTGTTCAACAAGCTCATGAGATGCAGTCTCCCATGAAGGAGCTTGAGTACTTCAAGTGTGTGTTGCCAGAGGCATCATTGCCAAGCTTCCACCTTCGTGGAACAATTTTGCTACTTCTCTGAAACACAAGAGACAAGAGTTTTCCGTTTTGAATCTCATTGGAACTCTTGATGTTGAAGAGAAGGCGAGAGCAAAAGACACACGTGTTCGAGCTGTTGAGGGAGCTTCTAGTGCCCACGTGGTACAAAAGAAGAACTTCCATCTCAACAAGCCCCAAAACAACAAGAAAAAATCTCAGGGCAAAGGCAAGTTTGTTGCAAAGACCAAGCCGTCACAATCTACCAACTTCAATAAGAATTCTCATAAGAAGGGGAAGGGACTATGCCATGTCCACGGTAATCCTAATCACTGGGCTCCGAGATGTCCTAACCGTGATGAGGAGCGCGAACATGAGAAGAGTGCAAGTTCGCTAATGTTGTCATCGGTGATACTGAGATGAAAGATTCTAGGTATGATACTTTTCCTACCATCCTTTCAGTATTTCATACTCCAGATTGGTTAATTGACACTGGTGCCAATGTACATGTTTGTGCTGATGCTTCCATGTTTTCTTCTTATCAGGTCACAAGGACTTCCCCAGTGCTGATGGGGAACGGGTCACATGCCACTATTCGAGGTGTCGGTACGGTCGATCTGAAGTTTACTTCGGGGAAGATCGTGCACCTGAAGAACGATCATCATGTGCCCTCCATAAATAAAAATCTCGTTAGCGGTTCCCGTTTATGTCGAGATGGTTTTAAGTTGGTTTTCAAGTCCAATAAAGTTGTAATTTCTAAGTATGGACAATTTTTTGGAAAAGGCTATGAGTGTGGAGGCTTGTTCCGCTTGTCTTTGTTAGATGTTTGCACTAAAGTTATTAATAATGTTTGCCACAATAATGAGTCTAATATTTGGCATTCGTGACTTTGTCATATTAACTATGGTTGCATGACGCGGCTAGCCAATATGAGTTTAATTACAAATTCATTATTGTCAAAGGCTCCAAGTGTCAAGTGTGTGTGCAAGCTAAGTAACCTCGCAAGTCCCATAAGACTGCAGAGGCGAGAGACTTGGCGCCACTAGAGCTTATCCATTCTGATCTTTGTGAGACGAATGGTGTTTTGACAAAAGGTGAAAAGAAATATTTCATGACGTTGATTGATGACTCCACTAGATATTGTTATGTATATCTTCTGAAATCAAAAGATGAGGCTTTAAACTTCTTCAAAAACTATAAAGCTGAAGCAAAGAACCAACTTGATCAGAAAATTAAACGGCTTAGGTCTGATCGTGGCAGAGAGTATTTTTTCAATGAATTTGATTCGTTTTGTGCGGAACATGGTATAATCAATGAGAGGACGCCTCCCTATTCACCTTAGTCAAATGGGGTAGCCGAAATAAAGAACCGTACTCTAACTGATTTAGTTAACACCATGTTAGACACATCGAGTCTCTCCAAGGCATGGTGGGGGAGGCGCTAATGGCTGCATGTCATGTCCTAAACCGAGTTCCCACAAAGCATAAAACCATTACTCCATTTGAGGAATGGGAAAGGAAAAGGCTAAAACTCTCTTATCTACATTCTTGGAGTTGTTTGGCGAAAGTCAATATACCAATTCCCGAGAAGCGCAAGCTTGGACCAAAAAGCATGGATTGTGTTCTCACTAGTAGAAAACATGGCTTTGGTCCAGGCCTGAAAGACCATTAATCCCGGTTCACTCGCGAACCGGGACCCATGGGGGCATCGGTCCCGGTTCATGAGGCCAGGGCGCCGGCCGGGCCTCGTGGGCCATTAGTCCCGGTTCGTCTGACCCCTTTGGTCCCGGTTCCCGACACGAACCGGGACCAATGGGCCTCGCTCCTGGCCCACAACCATTGGTCCCAGTTTGTGGATGGAACCAGGACCAAATGTGGTCCTTTAGTCCCGGTTCCATCCATAAACCGGGACCAAAGGTTGGCCTATATATACCCCCCGCCCGCGACCAAACCAGTGCACTGCTCTATTTTTTTGGTCGGCCGTGTGAGAGCTTTGTGGTGATCTAGCTCACCTCCTATGCACATGAGGTGTTCGATGAAATGCACAAGCCATACTTAAGCTTTCTCCTCTCGAAGCTCCTTGTCGAAGCTCCATTTTCCTCAAGATTTGTCTAGGTTTGGCGGTCCGCCCTGTCCCGTCCCCGTCCTCATCATCGTCGATTTCCCGCGCCCATCTCGACGCCGCCAGCACCGTGGTTAGCCTCTTCTTCTTATCTTCTTTCTAAAAGAAAAAGGTTCTTACTTGTATTATTTAGATAGATACTTGTGTAATTTTCTTACTTTTATTATTGTTTGTTATTATATACTGTGATGGTTTTGGTATCCGCCTCAGTCGGCCCTCGTCCTGTCTATTAATACACTTTATTATATAACGCACGCAGATGAACCGACAATGGATGTACGGTGACCAACACGCCTCTGAGTATATTAAGGGCCTGCATAATTTTCTCGAAGCGGCTGAGGCAAACAAGCTGAATGGTTTTATACATTGTCCATGTACTATCTATGAGAATACGAAGGCTTTCTCCAACTCTAAAACCCTTCACTTCCACCTGCTTGAGAAGGGTTTTATGCCACACTATAATGTTTGGACCAAGCACGGAGAAAGGGGGGTTATGATGGAAGACAACGAAGAAGAAGAGGATGATGACAACTATGTGCCTCCTGATTACGATGATGCTGCAACGGGGGAAGATGAAGATCAATAGGAACCAGACGATGTGCCCGATGATGATCTTCGTCGGGTCATTGTTGATGCAAAGAGACAATGCGAAAGTGAAAAGGAGAAGTTGAAGTTTGACCGCATGTTAGAGGATCACAAAAAAAGGTTGTACCCCAATTGCAAAGATGGCAACACAAAGCTCGGTACCACATTGGAACTGCTGCAGTGTAAGGCAAAGAATGGTATACCTGACAAAGGATTTGAGAAGCTACTGAAAATATTGATGAAGAAACTTCCAAAGGATAACAAATTGCCCGACAGTACGTACGCAGCAAAGAAGGTTGTATGCCCTCTAGGATTGGAGGTGCAGAAGATACATGCATGCCCTAATGAATGCATCCTCTATCGTGGTGCGTATGAGGGTTTTAATGCATGCCCCGTATGCGGTGCATTGCGGTATAAGATCAGACGAGATGACCCTGGTGATGTTGATGGCGAGCGCCCTAGGAAGAGGGTTCTTGCCAATGTGATGTGGTATGCTCCTATAATACCATGGTTGAAACGTCTGTTCAGAAACAAAGAGCATGCCAAGTCAATGCGATGGCACAAAGAGGACCATAAGAAAGACGGGAAGTTGAGAGCACCCGCTGATGGGTCGCAGTGGAGAAAGATCGAGAGAAAGTGGAGCGACTTTACAATTGACTCAAGGAACGTATGGTTTGGTTTAAGTGCAGATGGCGTTAATCCTTTTGGGGATCAGAGCAGCAAGCATAGCACATGGCCTGCGACTCTATGTATGTATAACCTTCCTCCTTGGTTGTGCATGAAGTGGAAGTTCATTATGATGCCAGTGGTCATCCAAGGACCTAAACAACCTGGCAATGACATTTGTGTGTACCTAAGTCCATTAGTTGATGAGCTTTTACAGCTATGGAATGGAAGAGGTGTACGTGTGTGGGCTGAGAACGAACAGAAGGAATTTGACCTACATGTGTTGTTGTTTGTAACCATCAACGATTGGCCTGCTCTCAGTAACCTTTCAGGACAGACAAACAATGGATACCACGCATGCACACACTGTCTAGATGACACCGACAATATATATTTAGAAAAATGCATGAAGAATGTGTACCTGGGGCATCGTCGATTTCTTCCGACCAACCATCAATGTCGAAAGAAAGGAAAGCATTTCAAAGGTGAGGCAGATCGCCGGAAGAAGCCCGCCCTCCGTACTGGTGATCACATACTTGATATGGTCAATGATTTACAAGTGATATTTGGAAAGGGTCCTGGCGGACTATCTGTTCCGACTGACGATGCGGGACGCGCACCCATGTGGAAGAAGAAATCTATATTTTGGGACCTACCCTATTGAAAAGACCTAGAGGTCCGCTCTACAATCGACATGATGCACGTGACGAAGAATCTTTGCATGAACCTGCTAGGCTTCTTGGGAGTGTATGGGAAGACAAAAGATACACCATAGGCATGCGAGGAACATCAACATGTGCATGAAAAAGACGACATGCATCCAGAGCAGTATGAAGGTCCTGCCAGCTACGCTCTTACCAAAGAAGAGAAGGAAATCTTCTTTGAATGCCTGCTCAGTATGAAGGTCCCGTCTGGCTTCTCGTCGAATATAGAGTGATTTGGTGCAATGTCTTGTTAGTTTCGAGTTGGTGTTCCCACCATCCTTCTTCAATATCATGACACACGTCCTAGTTCATCTAGTCGACAAGATTGTCGTTCTGGGCCCTGTATTTCTACACAATATGTTCCCCTTTGAGAGGTTCATGGGAGTCTTAAAGAAATATGTTCGTACTGCACTAGGCCAGAAGGAAGCATCTCCATGGGCCATCAAACAGAGGATGTCATTGGGTTTTGTGTTGACTTCATTCCTGACCTTAAGAAGATTGGTCTCCCTCAATCGCGGTATGAGGGGAGACTGACTGGAAAAGGCACGCTAGGATCGGACTCAATAATATGTAGGGACTGGCATTCTTGGTCTCAAGCACACTACAGAGTTCTACAGAATTCTACCTTGGTGACCCCGTATGTCGATGAACACAAGAATATTCTACGCTCCAAACACCCGGAGTAGTGTGACGACTGGATTACATGTGAACACATCAGGACTTTCGGCAGTTGGTTGCAAACACGTCTCATGGGTGACAACACTGTTTCTGATGAGTTGTATTCGTTGGCCAGGAGACCATCTTTGACAGTATTGACTTACAAAGGGCACGAGATAAATGGGAATATATTTTACACGATCGCCCAGGATCAAAAGAGCACCAACCAAAACAGCGGTGTCCGCTTTGATGCAGCAACCAAGAGGGGAAAGGACACATATTATGGTTACATAGTGGACATATGGGAACTTGACTATGGACATGATTTCAAGGTCCCTTTGTTTCAGTGCGAATGGGTCAATCTGTCAAGAGGCGGGGTACAGGAAGATCCACAGTACGGAATGACAATAGTGGATCTAAACAATCTTGGGTACATAGACGAACCATTCGTCCTAGCCAATGACGTGGCACAGGTTTTCTATGTGAAGGTCATGTCTACCAAACCGAGAAAAAGAAAAGATAAGGAAGCGAATACATCATACGATGAGCCAAAGCGCCACATAGTTCTTTCAAGGAAAAAGAGACATCATGGGATTGGTGGACAAGACAGACTTGTCTGAAGATTATGAAAATTTTCATGAAATTCCACCCTTCAAAGTCAAGGCTGACCCAAGCACCCTATTAAACGATGAAGATTATCCATGGTTACGGCGCAGTACGCAAAGGACACAAGCGAAGAAAAAGTGAAGACTTTCTCTCCACAACTATATCATTGCAGTTACATGTGAAGAAATTAAATGCCTTTTGTAACACATGAGTTTTCATCCGAAACCCAGATACTTCAAAAGAAATTGTTTGTTTTGTACACGAAGTGCATCCAGTTTTTGCCGTAACCCTCTCAAAATTTTATAACATGCTATGTGGGTGAAATGATGATACCATGCCAACTTTCAACCTTTTTAGAGTTCATTTGTAGTGCTTTTCAATTTCCGGGTCATTTAGCTAAAACAAATCAGTAAATGCATGAAAAATACCAAATGAAATCAGAAAGGGTTGAAAATTGATGATGTGGCTTTGAATGGTTCATTTTGAACACACAAAAAGTCTGGAGTTCAAATAAGTTCAAAAAATGAAATCCCTTTGTAACAGATGAGTTTTCGTCCGAAAACGTGATACTTCGAAAGAGATTGTCCATTTTGTACATGAAGTGCATCCTGTTTTTGCCGTAATGCTCTCAACTTTTTAGCACATGCTATGTGGGTGAAATGATGATACCATGACAACTTTCAACCTTTTCAAAGTTCATTTGAAGGGCTTTTTTAATTTCAGAGTCATTTAGCTCAAACAAATCAGTAAATGCATGAAAAATACCAAATGAAGTCAGAAAGGGTTGAAAATTGATGATATAGCTTTGAATGGTTCATTTTGAACACACAAAAAGTTTGGACTTCAAATAAGTTCAAAAAATGAAATCCCTTTGTAACAGATGAGTTTTCGTCCGAAACCGTGATACTTTGAAAGAGATTGTCCATTTTGTACATGAAGTGCATCCTGTTTTTGCCGTAACCCTCTCAACTTTTTAGCACATGCTATGTGGGTGAAATGATGATACCATGACAACTTTCAACCTTTTCAGAGTTTATTTGAAAGGCTTTTCAATTTCAGAGTCATTTTGCTCAAAAATGAACTAATAACAAAAAGAATGAACTAAGAAGCTTTTACAAAACTATGCAACTAAAAGTATCAAAGTATTTTTCTCTTCAAAAGATTGTTAGCAAAAATAATATAATGATAAAACACACTGGAAATAAAAAAACAAAAAAAAATAAATAAATCAAAAAACAAAAAACAAAATAAAAATAATGGAAATTATGCAACTAAAATTACCAAAGTATTTTTTGTTAGAAACTTTAATAGCAAACTAAAATAACAAAATCAGTTTTTGAATATAATGATAAAACACAGTAATATTAAATAGGAGGAAAAAGAATCACTCAAAAATCTATTTTTATAGTAAAGTTATTCACAAACTAGTGATTCACACAAATTTCAAAGAATTCAAATTTAAACTATTCAAATTTGAAAACTAATGGCACTAACAGAAAGTTTATAATTTTTGTGACCTAACAGCAAAAAGAATTAAAAAATAAAGCAAAAAAACAAAAGAAAATAAATAATGCAAAAAACAAAACAAAAAAAATGGAAAAAAATTAAAAAAAATGCCGCCTACTCGGCCACCACGGCCTGAATACGACTAGAAACCCAACGAGCCAGTTAGGCCAGGATTCAGGCCCGCAGAAGGCCTAGTAGGCCCACCGGCAGATATAGAGTGGTTAGGTCCGTAAGCCCACTTTAGAGAGGAGTTCGAAGGCTCAGGCGCACCGTGCCTTATAAACAGGTGTGGCACTCCCTCCACTAGCGAGGTGGGACTAAACTCCCACCACGCTGTTGTGCAAGGCCATTGGTCCCGGTTGGTGCCACGAACCGGGACCAATGCCTACCTTTGGTCCCGGTTTGTGCCACCAACCGGGACCAAAGGTCTCTGCTGAAAAGAGACCTTTGGTCCCGGTTGGTGGCACGAACCGGAACCAAAGGGGGGCATTGGTCCTGGTTGGTGGCACCAACCGGGACCAATGCTGTGTGTATATAAGCAACACTTGTGAAAATTTTCATTTTCATCTCGTAGTTCCCCCCGACGACGCCGACCTTCTCGACGCCGCCAGGCTGCCCCGACATCATCGCCGTCGCCCGTGCCCGTGCCCCGCCCTCGAGCCCATGCCGACGCCATCCGCCGCCCACGCCGTCGCCATCCGTCGCCCCCGAGCGCGCCCCTACGCCCCGGCCCGCCCTCAACGTCGCCCTCGCCAGCCGACACCGTCGCCGGCTCCCTCGCGCGTCGCCCCCGCCGTCGCCCTCGCCAGCCGACGTCGTCGCCGGCTCCCTCGCGCGCCGCCCCCGCCGTCGCCCTCGCCAGCCCCCGAGCGCGCCCGGCCACGCCCCTGCCCCGGCCCGCCCCCACCATCGCCGTCGCCCTCACCGCCCCCGCCGTCGCCCTGTCCGGCCGCCCCGCTGTGAGCCGCCGTTGCCCCGGCTCTGGCATATACTTTTTTTTGTTCAGAGCATTTTTTTGTTCATATATGTATTTTTTTGTTCGTATGTGTATTAGTTCTTTTATTCATAGCATTTTTTGTTCATATATGTATTTTTTCATAGCATTTTTTCCATGTATATATGTATGTGGCTATGTATGTATAGATGCATAGTATTTTTTCCATGTATGTATGTCGCTGTCGATATACCCCCTCCCCGATAACTTCGACATGAGGAGGGGGGTCGATATACCCCCTCCCCGATAACATTTTTTCTAAGTTACTAAGGTAAAATGTTCACCCCCCGCTCGATATACCGGGCGACCAACTCTCGAGGCCACCCAAACCGTAGAAAAAAAGCGTTGTCGATATACCCCCTCCCTGATAACATATTTTTTCTAAGTTACTAAGGTAAAATGTTCATATAGAAAACTCTGGTAATATAGATTTATCAAGAATGCCCCTATTATGGATGTGCACAAGTTGATCCATTTTTTTGATCCCATATATATATATATATATATATATATTATTCTATATGTCATGTTGTGTGTCAAAGTATTGAAGAAATCCATGGCTTCATCATTATCCGGAAGTAACCGACGTATGATGCTATGAAGCTCTTCAAAGTTGTTTTGAAACGGAGTTCCGGATAGAATAATTCGCTTTTTGGTACAAATTTCAGCACCGGCCTTCCAAATAGCGATATTTGGAAGGCTCTTGCTGAACTTCGTACCAAAAAGCTAATTATCCTATCCGGGACTCTGTTCCAAAACAATTTTGGAGAGCTTCGTACCATTATGCGCTTGTTACTTCTGGCTAATGATGAAGCCGTGGTTTTCTTGAATCCTTTGACACTAGACAACGTGACATATAGAAGGGTAGATGAGATCGGGAAAAATATGGAACATTTTTTGCACATCTAGAATGGCGCCATTTTTTGTTCATAGAATTATTTTTTTGTTCATAGAACTTTTTTTTGTTCATAGAAAGTTTATATATATGATCCATGGATATATGAACAATGATGTTGTTGTTGATGATATGAGTTCTTTGATGAAATGATGATATGATATATATATAGTTCTTTGATGATGATGATATGATATATATAGTTCATTATGTTGATATATATATATATATTATTTTAATTATGGTGATATATATAGATATTTTTAATATGTTGATGGTGATCTATTGTGTTAATTGCATTTTCTTACATTTGACAACTACTTGGGCTTATTATAGGGACCATGAGGCGTAAGATCTGCAAGGTCTGCCAAAATTCATGTATGGACAGTCTTGGAACTGCAGTGCAGTTCGGGGTATTTTTGAGAAAGGGATTTCAAAAATCAGTGGTAACGGTCTTTAACTTGAATTTGTATTGAATTATGATCATTTGTTTAGCTATTTTACTAACTTTATTGTTGATTATTAACTGCTGCATAGTGTGTTCCATGCAACATAAGGGAGGACTTCAACAATTCATATGGTAACGTGTTGTACTTTGAGGATGATGAGGAGCGCGAATTCGAATTGGATCTGTGCAAAGGAAAGAATAAAACCATCATATATGGTGATGGATGGGAGCAGTACATTGCAGTGAACAATTTTAAAGGAGGAGAACTCGTAGCATTTTCCTTAATAGGAGAGGTGAATAGGTTAAGGACATTATATGTCCAAAGCGATGATGATGACGAAGATGACATCGTCGGCTAAGATGACCAAGATGACATCGATAGCCAAGAAGAAGATGAGGACATCCAAGATGAAGATGAGAACAACCAAGATGAAGAGGAGGACATCAAAGATGAAGATGATGGTCCTATCCTTTCTGCAATTTTTTCTCAAAGGATGAAGAAGCTTACTTCGGATGATAAAGCTAGTGGAAGAAATGTTACCATCCTCTTAGGCGTTCTTGGGGAAGCCCTTTGTGCACTGTCTAACAAAAACAAACATGGTCAGAAAAGTTATGGTGAGATGTTTTATATTTTTTCATCTCTTTTTGGTCATAAACAAGTATGGAGGAGATGTCTAACATTTTGTGCTCTCTATTCTATTAATGATGGGGTCTTCAGAAGTTACCTTTGAAGATGGTTTCTGGAGTGGACATCCCCGCCGTCGGCACTGCTGGAGTAATCCATGGACGAAGAGGGCCTGTCATGAATGTCCAATACAAGACAGAGGATGACGAGCGCATATCATTCCAAAAGGACGGCTGGTAGGAGTTCATCAAGGGAAAGAGAGAACTAAGGGTGGACACCCTTGTTGTAATCACTATAAGGAAGAGCAACCGCAAGGACTATCAGATGATGGTTGTTGTTGACCATGTTTAGAACTAAGTCATGAATATATTAGTTGGAGAACTGTTAGTTAATTAATTAGTATGTTAAGATGAATGTGATACATTGATGTTTGTTTCTTAAGTTGAACAAATTTCAAGTGATGCTGATGGTTCTTTCTATATATTGATCATGACGATGTTGTGTAATGGTTCTTTCGTTGTATATGTAGTAGCTAGTGTCGAGTTGAATGAAAAGCATAAAATAAAAATGGTAAACACAAAAATAATAGGGGGAAACACAACATGAAAACCCCTAAACCCCTCCTTAAAAAACCCCAGCTCTTGCCAGGTGCTGACGCGTGGATGCCTTTTGGTCCTGGTTGGTGTTACCAACCGGGACTAAAGGTCCTCCTACCTAGGCTCCCCACAGAGGCCACGTGGAACCCCTTCTGTCGCGGTTCGTGAGCGAATAGAGACTAAAGGTTTAGGTCTTTAGTCCCAACCCTTTAGTCCCGGTTCTAGAATTGGGACAAATGGGCCTCTAGAACCGGGACAAATGGGTCGTTTTCTATTAGTGTCTTCTAGGCTATGCTTTTCATAGCATAGGCTATAGATTTTTGATAGTAAAATCTGAGGTATCCGACATGCATGTTGGTACGATTATGGAGTCAAATGATGCGACTTTCTTTGAGGATATATTTCCCATGAAGGATATGCCTAACTCATCAAATCAGGAGATATCTGATCTATCTACTCAGGATTTTTCTATAATTCTTGAACCCACCATTGCAATGGAACACGTTGAGAATCCCGAGGAGCATGACAATGAAACTCCTATAAGGAGTAAGAGACGGAGGACTGCAAAGTCCTTTGGTGATGATTTCATTGTGTGCCTCATGGATGACACACCCAGGACTCTTTCAAAAGCCTATGCATCTTCTGATGCTGACTATTGGAAGGAAGCTGTCCGTAGAGAGATGGATTCCATCGTAGGTAATGGAACCTGGGAAGTCACTGATCGTCCTTATGGATGCAAACCTATAGGATGTAAGTGGGTTTCAAGAAAAAGCTTAGACCTGATTGTACAATTGAAAAGTACAAGGCAAGGCTTGTGGCCAAGGGTTATACCCAAAAGGAAGGTGAAGACTTCTTTGATACTTACTCACCTATGGCTAGACTGACCACTATTCAGGCGCTACTATCGCTGGCTGCCTCACACGATCTTATCGTTCATCAAATGGACGTTAAGACGACTTTCCTCAACGGAGAGTTGGACAAGGAAATTTACATGGATCAGCCCAATGGTTATGTAGTACCTGGTCATGAAGGAAAGGTGTGCAAGTTATTGAAGTCTTTATATGGTCTTAAACAAGCTCCTAAGTAGTGGCATGATAAGTTTGAAAGGACATTAACTACTGCAGGCTTTGTTGTAAACAAAGCTGACAAGTGAGTATACTATCGCCATGGTGAGGGTGAAGGAGTTGTTCTTTGTCTGTATGTCGACGACATACTGATCTTTGGAACCAACCTTGATTTAATTATAAGGAGGTTAAGGATTTCTTATCTCGTTGTTTTGAGATGAAGGATCTTGGAGTAGCTGATGTTATACTGAACATCAAGCTGCTGAGAGACGAGAATGGTGGGATTACACTGCTTCAATCTCACCATGTGTAAAAGGTCTTGAGTCGTTTTGGGTACAATGACTACAAGCCCTCTCCAACTCCATATGATGCTAGTGTGTTGCTTCAAAAGAATCGACGAATTGCTAGAGATCAACTGAGGTATTCTCAAATTATCGGCTCACTTATGTATTTGGCAAGTGCCACGAGGCCTGGCATATCGTTTGCTGTGAGCAAACTAAGCCGGTTTGTATCAAAACCAGGAGATGACCATTGGCATGCGCTTGAGAGA
Source organism: Hordeum marinum (assembly GCA_022496015.1). Lineage (NCBI taxonomy): Eukaryota > Viridiplantae > Streptophyta > Magnoliopsida > Poales > Poaceae > Hordeum > Hordeum marinum. Next base: position 459,566,699 of record CM039675.1, on the reverse strand, counting down.
GTTATGCACTATTTGAAAGGCACTGCGAGCTATGGGATTCACTACACCGGGTACCCGAGGGTTCTGGAGGGCTATAGTGACTCAAACTGGATATCTGATGTTGATGATATTAAAGCCACAAGTGGTTATGTTTTTACACTTGGTGGTGGTGCTGTTTCCTGGAAGTCTTACAAGCAGACCATACTCACAGCATTAGACACAACCACTGTTGAAGCAGACTGGCTTCGTCAGCTCTTGATGGACTTACCTATGGTTGAAAAACCAATACCCGCTATCTCGGTGAACCGTGATAATCAAACTATGATCATAAAGATAAACATTTCTTGTTGGGGAACGTTGCATGGGAAACAAAAAATTTCGTACGCACACGCAAGATCTATCCATGGTGATGAGCATCTACGAGAGGGAGAGTGGATCTACATACCCTTGTAGATCGCTAAGCGGGAAGCATTAAGAAATGCGGTTGGTGTAGTTGAACGTCTTCGCGATCCAAATCACCGAGCGTCCCGCGATCTCATCATGATCCATCCCGCGAACTCATCACGATCCGTCCCGCGATCTCATCACGATCCGTCTCGCAATCTTGATCACGGTCCTTCCGATCTAGCGCCGAATGGACGACACCTCCCCGTTCAGCACACGTACAGCTCAATGACGATCTCCGCCTTCTTGATCCAGCAAGAGGGAGCGGAGAGGTAGAAGAATTCTCCAGCAGTGTGATGGCACTCCGGCGATGGTGGTGGAGCTATTCCGGTAGGGCTGCGCCTAAGCACTGCAGAAATCCGATCTAGAGGAGAAACTATGCACTAGAGGAACGGGTAGCACGTGGCTGAAAATCTTGTCCCAAAACCCTAAAACCCTCTAGTATATATAGAAGGAGAGGAGGAGGAGGCTTGGATCCCAAGGCGCCAGCCCTTGGGTCGGCCGAATCAGGAGGGAGGAGTCCTCCTCCTCCACTCCTAGTAGGATTAGGACTCCTTCCTAATTTAGCCCTTTTGCCTTTTTCCACCTTTTTCCTTTTAGGCTTTTTCTTCCTAGCCGCATGGGACCTTTGTGGGACTTACTCCAGCCCACCAAGGGCTGGTATTCATCCTCCCACAGCCCATGTAGCCTCTTGGGTCGAAATACCCCTCCCGATGGTCTCCCGGCACACTACCGGCACTCCCGGTACACTACCGATGAGCCCAAAACTTTTCCGGCGACCAAAACAGGACTTCCTATATATCAATCTTTACCTCCGGACCATTCCGGAGCTCCTCGTGACGTCCGGAATCTCATCCGGGACTCCGAAAAACCTTCGGTCACCTAACTCTATACTACCGAAACGTCACCGAACCTTAAGTGTGCAGACCCTGCGGGTTCGAGAACTATGTAGACATGACCGAGACACCTCTACGTTCAATAACCAATAGCGGGACCTGGATGTCCATATTGGTTCATACATATTCTACGAAAATCTTTATCGGTCGAACCTCTATGTCAAGGATTCAGTTAATCCCGTATGATGTTCCCTTTGTTCTTCGATATGTTACTTGTCTGAGATTCGATCGTCGGTATCTCCATACCTAGTTCAACCTCGTTACCGGCAAGTCTCTTCACTCGTTCCGTAATACAAGATCCCGTGACTAACACTTAGTCACATTGCTTGCAAGGCTTATTGTGATGTTGTATTACCGAGTGGGATTTGAGATACCTCTCCGTCACACGGAGTAACAAATCCCAGTCTTGATCCATGCCAACCCAACAGACACCCTCGGAGATACCTGTAGAGTACCTTTATAGTCACCCAGTTACGTTGCGACGTTTGATACACACAAGGCACTCCTCCGGGGTCAGTGAGTTGCATGATCTCATGGTCATAGGAACAGATACTTGACATGCAGAAAACAGTAGCATTAAACTGACACGATCATATGCTACGTTTGTAGTTTGGGTCTTGTCCATCGTACCATTCTCCTAATGACGTGATCCCGTTATCAAATGACATCTCATGTCCATGGCTAGGAAAACTTAACCATCTTTGCTTAACGAGCTAGTCTATTAGAGGCATACTAGGGACATGGTTTTGTCTATGTATCCACACATACATCTAAGTCTCCGATCAATACAATTATAGCATGAATAATAAACGATTATCATGAACAAGGAAATATGATAATAACTAATTTATTATTGCCTCTAGGGCATATTTCCAACAGTTCTAAGGATAATATGAAGTCCTCAAGGCATGTGAAGAGGAGATTGAAATCTGTGAGAAAAATGAAGAACTCCGGAGTTATTGCGTTGGATTATATCCAAACGTCTAAAAACTTGGTAGATCCCTTCACAAAGGGTTTATCGCGTAATGTGATAGAGAATGCATCGATGGAAATGGGGTTGAGACCCGTATGAGTTGTCCATAGTGGTAACCCACTCTATGTGATCGAAAATCCTGTGAAGTAAAAGTGAGAGACAAGTTGTTGGACAACTAGAAGCAGAGTATCCCTATATTTGCTATCCCACTCCGTGAAGATGCAATACTCTCATAATCTGCATGGCAGGTTGATACCTATCTTAATATGTTCCAAGTGGCTTATTTGGGTAAGCAGAGATGTTGTCCTGCAGAACATCTCTTGAGGAACACACCTATATGAATTTGACTATAAACGCCGCAGTATGTGAGAATTGGGTGTTTTCTAATAAATTCATGAAAGGCCTTGGAGTATGACGTATATGCTCCACCCGCGGGGAAGCCTTGCGGCAACCCAGTATCGGTTAAGGATTTGTGTGAAACTAGACTCACAGAAAACTTGTAGTTCAATGCATAGTCCACTATTCAAGTTGTGATCTAGTGTAGCATAAATTTCTAAATGAAAGTTCAACTTAACAGTCTCCACCAACAACCGGTATATAAATAATGTTTTGGAACTAAGAAATAATGAGATGTGCCAATGAGACTTTGTGGGGATTGTTGGTTTTTTGCTATCAGGCCTTTGGCCCAAAGCCCATCCAAAAATCTAAAAATCTCATGGCTCATTTGTGTTGGCTATTGGAGTGGTGTGGGTGGACTAAAGTTTAGTCCCGTCCCGCTAGTGGAGAGAGAGCTACACCTCTTTATAAGGTGAGCTCTTTTAACACTTGTAAGAGAATGGGAAGAGAAGAGGCCCTCACACACTCCTCCTCCTCGCTCGCCTCACCACGCCACGCCTCGCCATGCCGCGCCGCGCCGCGGTTCGCGAGATTGAGCCGAGCCGATCTCATACCTACGCGCTTATTTTTGCCGGTTAGGAACGAAGAGTCCTTAACAGACACGACACGATCTGAGACGTCGGATCGTGGGCTGTAACCGACTCGGACGTGGGTCCGAACCATGTCTCTCTACCCTGTCGTTCACACCGTTCCAGATCATTACGCCACCATTCAAGTCTTCTCCATCCCTCCTTCCGGCGTGCACCGCGAGAAGGGACAACAGGCCTCCAGAACCCCGCCTCTCGTGATCCTGTACGGGAGAGGGGCGGTCAGGTTTTTGGGGAGCGCATTCGCGTGACGACTTCCTCGACGACGACTTCTTCCCTGATCTCGGCTACCTCTTCCTCAACGACATGGGTGACAACATCAATGCTGGCGGTTCTACTCCGGCTGCACCGTATGCAATCTTATCCTCTGTTTTTAAGATCATGCTAGAATTTGTGTGCCTAGTTTGTGTCGTAGATTCAATCTACTCGTTTACGTTGCTAGTCTGCATGATTAGTTTAGTCTATGCTCTTGCTGTCATGATTTTTTTCCTACTTATTCGAATTAAATATTATAGTAATTTGCTCATATACTCAACAATTCTCATCAAGGGATCGGTCGATGGAGCAGCCCTGCTCCATACCATGGTGTTCTGCCTTCTGGGGATTACTCAAAAGAAAGATCGTGTTCCAGGTATTTTATGAGTCCAACCAAGCCACGTAGTAGGTGTTTTCCAAAAAAAAAAAAAGAGCCACGTAGTAGGTGCTTGCATGCATGCATGCAGATGGACAAGCAGAACATGGATTCATGCGGAGCTCAACTCGTGACACATGCTGTCCTGCTGTCGTGTTAGCGCTAACTACAGTGTGTGTTGGTGGGCTTCCATGGAAAATATACTACTAGCATGGATTAGGTGAGGTAGGGTTGTTGGCTGGTGGTACTGTCCGTGTTTGCGTGTGTGGTGTGTGCATATATACATGTGGTGGGATCAAGCTTGAGTGTGCCATGTTGCATTAGGGATTTGATTGATTGATAGATAGGCCTGGTTCACCCAACAAAACATAATGACCCGCGATGAATCAGAATCGCCTGATGAGACATTCCATCGGCTGCTCTGGGAATCGCAAAGATTACAGTATCTCAACCGTTGACGTCGGCGTCCATTTTAATTGGCTCAGGGGCATCTGGTGAATTTTTAACCGGGGCAGAAGGGTCAGGCCAGTAAAACAAACCGAGATACCCCGCAAAAAAAGAAGAAGCAAAACTCTATTTTCCGTACAAAAAATATGGAGTCTGCTTAATCTCTAGGGTCTTTTTTGGAACCAGAAAAAAACCCTGATCAAATAGACAGTTTCACATGCATTTCCAGGATTGTTTTTCATTCAACTCAGTTCCAAGTTTCTAAAGCCAAGTGGAAACGAACATATCCGGATGCTATCACGTTTGTTTTCATAATTTTCTTTTGCAAACGAACACAAAACCCCCGAAAATGAAAGATCATGTCACGAGTAGACGCTTGGATTTGCATCATATTTGACCGCGGCGCGGGAGATCATGACAGCACCGGTTGGAGAGAACTGTGCGAGTTCTATATATCAGCATATGGCAGCAATACCGTATTCCGAGGCATGGGAACAAGCTGGATCGGATTAGGATTATTTTACCTGCTTTCTCGGAGAACTAGGAGGGTCAAACCAAGCTCTGTGCAACCCAGGTTTGCACGTCAAAGAAGACACCCCCTCCCCTTTTTAGATTGGAGAAAACAAAACAAAAAAAGCAGCGGTTGGTCACAGGTCGAATTATTTTGCGCGTAACGTGCGCTCCATACCGCGGTCCTGCTGCAGCACGCGCAGCAACCTGTAACTTAGCTTAATCGACTCATTAATCGCATCACAAGGTGAGGAAAAATGGACTTTAATCTCACGCGTTCATGCAGACTTGACATTCTCACAGGTTTCACAAACATGCCATAGTACCAAACTAACACGGGAGCACCTATACATCGAGGACCTGGATATTTTTATTTAGGATATGACTAAGGCACATGTGCTTTAAGTATGCATATCTAATTGCGCAATCAACATAAAAGGAAAAAAAGAAAAAGAAAAAAAATACTCGCACAAAACTTTACGTAAAATCAATGATATATGATTTAGCTGTGTAATACTTAAATCATATCTAGATGTGCCTTAGCAAACCCGTTTTATTTACATCAGGCACTTTTGTTCAGATCGATCTTCATCGTGCAATCAAAAACATATCATGCAATATTCATCTTCAACCTCCTTTCTTTTTTGTTGGTGAGCCATGGATGCGTGGCTGCCGAGGGGGGGGCAGTGTGAGGCTTTATGGATGGTGTTGACCAAACCTTGGAGGTGTGGAGATGTGCAGCAATACTGATGAAAATCTTGTCCGGTTCATGTTGGGGCGGCGATGATGGCACCCGTGGGTGTCATTTTCCTCTTTGGAGGTGTCGTTGAGGTGTGTCGCCATTTTCCTCGCTCCCTTAGTGTGGTAATTGTCTCAGGGTGAAAGCCTTGATTCAGAGTAGGATCGACACGATGGTGGCGTCTTCGACGTCGTACCTCTGCTGGAAGCATTGTGCGTGGAGACATGGCATGAAGGTCCTATGTTACGCTCCTTCGACGTGCGCGGTTGCCTATGATCAAGCTTCTATGTCACAATGTACAACCATCCACGGTGAATCCAAGACGGGGACTTTCTCGAGTCAGATCAAGTCCTGCCATCCTCTTGCCACCTCCTTCAAGCATAAAGTGGGAATGGTGCCTTGACAAGGGAAGCTTAGCGGGAGTTGCTCATTTCCGGATGTGACCGACGTCGATCTAGACGCGGCGAGTTTTTTCGGTCTTGAGTAGGCTCTTTTGCCTTGTAGTTGTGTTGTTGTTGATGCTTGTCTTTGGACTAGCCTAGTTACGGAGTTTATACTACGCTCTTTGTTCGCAACAAGTGATAGTTGTCATGTACTTGCAATTCTCTCTTCTGTAAAGCTATGGTACGCAATTTGCATACTGTAAAAAAAACCCTCTCTTCTTCGTCTTCTTCTTCTTCACCACACAACCGCAAACCGATCTGCCCTAACAGCCTGCCTCCGGCCCCCTCTGGCGGCTACCTTTGCCTTGCCGTCCCACCCTCCCCTCGACCTTCCCCAGACTCCCACAGACGGACTGGCCACTGCCCCAACCATCCCTCTAAGCCTCGCCCGATGAACAGTTCCAACAACCCCCAACCACCCGTAAGTTTTTTTTATTCTGCCTTGCCGTGGCCGATGCTCCTTAGGCCGTCCTCACCTTTGGCCTTGTGCTTCACAGAGTAGCAAAACTGAACTAACACAGATTAGAAATATGAGTCTGTTTGGTTGGAGACTAATTTTGCCAAGTCAAAGTGTGGCAAGTCCAAAGGTGTGACTGAAAAATCAAACAACAAACTTTGGCAAAAGTTGACGAAAATTTTAACTCTGCTACAAATGTGGCAAGTCAAATTATGACAAAAACCAAACGCATGCCAACTAAACTCTAGCTGCCAAATTTAGACTTGACAAAGTATGGCTGGAAACCAATCATCCCTACATTTTTCCCAAGAGTGGTGATTGGAAATACGGTTGATCATAAGTGGGACTGCCGAGTCCTGCGGCGCCAATGAGACTACCATTCACCTCTTCATTGCATGTGCACGCGCTGCCGAGGTTTGGGGGTGGCTCAACATGGGCTCCCTCCATTGCGTTAGCGAGGTCCTCTACTTCCCCCCCCCCCCCCCCGCCGTCGTCTGTCTCTCGACCGTGCTAGCGAGACGGACTGCTTGTTCTCCTCTGGCACGTCTGGAAGGCCAGGAATGACGTTGTTTTCAACAACCGGCGGTGCGCCGCAAGTGTGGTCCTCTAGAAGGCGTTCGATGACCTTCTTGTGTGGAGCAGGCGGTTTGGTGACCATGGAAGTCGTCAGCTGCTGACCATCTGCACCTTGCTCCTCTCCTCAGCTTAGTGTAGCCGAGCTTCTTGACCCCTGGTTGCGTTGATGTTTTTTTCTCTTACCTTGTTGTTTTTATCACTTCGATGAAAACGTTGTATGACTGCCACGTCCTTTGAGTAATATAACAAACGGTGGGAAATTCCCCCGTCATTCTCGAAAAAAAATCATAAGAAAGACAGACATGAGATTACCTGGCAGGCATAAACCCAAATGATAAGGCCATGTTAGCATCAAATCAACAACTAATTAACTAAACTTCTCCTACAAACTAACTTAGCCTCGGCTAAATGATAAGGCCATGTTAGCATCAAATCAACCACTAATTAACTAAACTTCTCCTACAAAATAACTTAGCCGCGGCTAGGTACAGACAGCGACATGTGACCCAACACTAACAGGACATGCTAATCTAATCTAATCTAATCTAATCATAGATACCACTCGTTCGGTTCCGGACAACGACCGCCACCAACGTCCACATGCGTCAGGTGAGACGTCAATTAGCGTCTTAACTCAACAGTAATCTACAAGCACGTACATTAGTGACCTATATATAACGAGAGTGCATGCGTGTCTGTATGTCTGTGTGTATGTCCTCCGGAGATGATCTTTTGACGAACGCAACAGTGCAAGCAATGCCCGAATACTCCAGTTCAGTTCAGGCTATATACTTTCGGAGGGAGTCACCCGGCATTCTGCAACCAACTACGTCGTCCTCGATAGCTTCCCACTACGTCTCACTTGTAGTTTATCCACCAACAAAGAAAAAGGAAAACGAAAACGAAGACGGACAACTGTCTGGGTCGTGCGCGACTATGTCTCACTTGTAGCGAGACGTAGCCTCGCTGCACCAGCAGCTCAGAATGGGCCGCCCTGCAGGCACCACAGGCTTTTGCGCTTTTTCTCTTCCTTTTTTTCCTTCACATTTTAGTTTATTTTTATTTACCATTTCTTTACTTTTGCTTGTATTTCGAAATATTCTAAATATATAAAAAAACTTTAGATGCAAATTGAAAATATTAATCGTGTAAAGCAATGTTTGCGCAGTTTTAGAAAAAATGTTTGTTGCCATTAAAAAATGTTCAACATCGTTGACCATGTATTTGAAAAAGTGTTCATCCATGTTTTTAAGAAAAAACATACATTGTGTATTTGAGATATACACAACGTGTATCCAAAAAAATGTTTCACGTGTATATTAAAAATGCACACTTCGCATAGAAACAAATTAGACATGTGTCAAAGAAAACTTAAGACTGATGAAAACCAACAAATAAGCATAAAGAAAAGAAATAAAACCGATAGAAACTTAAAAATAAAGTTATAATGAAGAAAACCCTGGAAAGAAATAAAATAAAGTGAATAAAAAAGAAAGGAAAAGAAAACAAAAAATGGTGCAAAAAAGAAAAGGAACGAAGAAAACCAGAGAAAGCTGATAAAGAAAGGAAAAAGTCAGTGAAACACAAAGGAAAAATGTAGAAAACAGGTGAGGAAACAAAAAACCAAAGAAAAAGAAAAGACAAAAAATCTAAACAAAAAACCTGAAGAAAAAGAAAAGACAAAAACAAAAAAACCATCAACCGATTTTCTTTTATTGGCAAAAATGGGCTGGCTCAGTAGCCACATATGGGGGGAAGCTTCATACGAGGACATCAAATACTATCTCACTATAAATAAGCTTCAGGCAACTAGTTAGCGAGTACGTCATCGGGAGCCTCCTAGCGATCACTCTCATGTGCCGTCACGTGTCGCGCTTTGAGCATTTCCTTTCGATTTCGTTTTTCTTTGCACGCGTTTTCTGTTTTTTAGATTGTTTTTTCGTTTATTTTGGTGTTCCGATTTTTCATCGATCTCTTGCAGCTTTTGGACGATTTGTTTTTCAATTTTATTTTTGTGTGTGAAAAACACGTTATTTTTGTGAGAGCACGCTTTTGCTTTCGCGAGAGGCACAACCGTGCCTTAGCACCTCTCGAAAAGAAAAGAAAAACGTATTTTCTGTTTTTTTTCCGAGAGGCACGGTTTTGCTTTGGGGAGAGGCACGATTTTGCCTTTGCAAGAGGCACGACCGTGCCTTTCGGAAAGGGAAAAATCGCGTTTTTCTTTTTTGCGAGAGGCATGATTTTGCTTCCATGAGAGATATGGTTTTCACTTCGCGAGAGGTATGGCCGTGCCTTTTGGAAAGGTTTTTTTTCTCGCGAGAGGCATGACCATGCCATTCGGAAATGGAAAAAACGCATATTTTTTTCTCGCGAGAGGCACGGTTTTGCTTTCACGAGAGTCACGACCATGCCTCTCGGGGAAAAACGGTTTTCTGTTTTTGTTTCTATCGCTAGAAGCACGGTTTTTTCGTTCGTTTTTTTTAAAGTTCGTCAAAACATATCAACATTGGATCTAGTTTTGAAGATATCGAACTAAGAAACCTAATGATGAAAACAGTTCGAGATATTGATGCACGATATAAGAGATAAAAATATTTTGAAAATACGAATCTACAAAAAAAAGAAAAACTCTCAGGTTGCGACAAGTGACACACATGCAGTGCGTTATTTGTCGCAACCCGAGGGATAGGGAGTGAACTTTGAAAGATGTACTCGTCAACTAGTGATTTCGACCTCTCGCGCGACTAAACCTGGCTTCACGCGCTTGAGATAATGAGCCGACCCGACGCCCGGGTACTACAGTTTGTTTTTTTCCTTCCTATTTTTTCGTAATTTTATTTTTGTTTTCTGGTCTAGTTTTCTACATTTAATTATTTTGGAAAATGTTTATCAAACATATAAAACTTTATTAGCCGTACATATGAAAAATGTTGCTGATGTATAAGAAAAATGTGCAACTACGTTTGAAAAATGTTAAAGCGTATTTAATTATTATTTTTACATGCATAGAAGAAATGTACTATACAATGTGTATGAAAAATAAAATAGGTAACAAAACATATATTTCAAAATAAATTGATCATGTACTTGGAAAATGGTAAACGTGGCATATGAATCCGTGACTTCAGGGATGCGGGGCGCCGGTCAGCTTTCAGACGTGCCTGTTTTGACCGCTCATTATTTCTTATATGTAGCCAATTACAATACCTATTCCAGCCCTTTATTTTTTCAGACATTTCAACAAGCATGTTGTTGACGGCACCTCCCGACTGCATCATGAAACATACCAGTTCGACAGCGGCCACTCACATGGCGATGGCGGCCAACACAAGGTTGAGTGGCTGCATGTGGGACCGGATGTGGTGCCTATGACGTGGAGGAAGGATTTTCGGGCGTGTCCGGATGTCCTCCTACTGCCTCTAAATTTGCTCTCGATTTAAGGGGTGTTGGTGAGTCCAGACATTTAAAGATAAAATGAAGGGTCCGGTTATGTTTTTTTTTTAACCGGACAGTGGCATTGACGAAATGGACGGTTAGAAAGAAAGTCGGGTACGGCTGTAGATGCTCTTAGCATCCAATCAGTCATTAATTAGCTAAACTTCTCCTACAAACTAGCTTAGGCGCGGCTAGCTAGAGACAGCGACATGTAACCCAACTCTAACAGCAGTTCAAGGACATGCTAAGCTAATCTCATCCTGGATACCACTAGTTCGGTTGCGGACAACGACCGCCACCGACGTCCAGGCTCCACGGCCACATTCGTGAGATGAGACGTTAATTAGCATCTTAACTCAGCACTAATCTACAAGCACGTACATTATGGACGGGGCCATCGAATAGTGACACATATATAACGAGAGTGCATGCGTGTCTGTATGTTTGTCAGACGGAGGTGATCTTTCACGAAGGTAACCGTGCAATCAGTTCCCGAATACAACAGTTCAGTTCAGGCTTGAGACCTCGTTCTCCAGCAACGACACATGCTGTTTTTTTTTATTTTTAGAATCACATGTTTTTTTAGAATCATATGCAATTGTCAAGCCGTTCTTTGTCAGACGGAGCAGTGGCTGAATCGACACATGCTGTTCTTTTTTTTAGAATCACATGTTGTTCTTGTTTCTCACTTGTCAGGATCATGTTAAAATTGCCCGTCTCGGCCTAACTCACCAGAAAACGCCAAGCTCCATATTCGGAGCAACATCAATTCAAACTTCAATTCAATACTAAAAGGATTGGACGCGCTTTACTGAGCCGTTGGTGTTGTTGGATTTTTAAAAAATAAATTACTCATTCTATTCTAAAATATATGATGTATTACTGTTTTGAGAAGTTAAACCTTTTCAGTTTGATCAAATTTGTAAAGAAATATATCAAAATCTATAATATCAAATCGGTATGATTAGATTCATCAAATGAATTTCCATACTTTTTTTGTTTAATATTATAGATGTTGATATTTTTTCCTAGATGATGAGAGGGTGTGCGGGACTGATATGTTTTTATAGGCTAGTTGCTATTGATTGATTTTAAAAATCATTCATCCGATCAAAATCGTAAACAAATTCAAAATTAAATACCTAAACTGAATGAAAGAGCTTCAAAATTGGGAATGAAAAGAATTGAATGAGAGAGCTCTGTGAAAAATTGTTGACCAGATCAAAATCGGGCACCCAATTCTAAATCGAAGACCACAATATACTATACCACTAAGCTCCCTAGAATTGAAGACCTCTGATTCAATTGAGGCCACCAATTTGGAATTGAGTCCAATTTTGACCGCGTCAACAATTTCTTACTCAATTATTTTAATTCAATATGCTCTCTTATTTCAACGAGATATAAAATATTAGATTTTGGCCATGATTTTGATTGGGTCAACAATTCTTCTAATCAGTTTGAAGCAACCAACCTATAAAAACTTATCAATCCTAGGAACCTTCTCATCACCTAGAGAAGAATAGCGTCAACATCTGATGCTATAGCACTAATATAGTACATGCAACCACCGATGTAGAAATGTTTTTCCACATAAATATGAGTTGATTAACATATCACAAAATCACAACACGATAGCCCATCAAAACACTACATCATATGAATAAAAAAGAAAAGACACAACATCATCTTCCCCACTAACCAAACCTAATACTCAATCCTTTCTAAAATCTAAGGTGCATTAGTTTATCAAAAAGTCATTTTTTAAGTATGACCAAGTTCAAAGGGCAAAATATTGACATCCACAATACTAAATAATAAAATAATAAAATATATTTCATGATGAATCTAAGAATCTGATTTGATATTACGGATACTGATATATTTCTAGAAAAATGTTGTCAAATTTAAAGAGAGTTTGATTTTTCAAAATACCAACACACCTTATATTTTAAGATAGATTGAGTATACGAAAATCCAAAAACATCAACAACATAGCAAAGCGCGCCCTGCCCTTCTAGTTAATTATGAGACCTTACAAACTAGGAAGCATAATGTATAGCATAAAGGAATTGAATGGGAGAGTTTTGAGAAATAGTTGACCCAATCAAATTTGGGTTACCCAATTCCAATTGAAGACCTCAATTGAAGGTGGACTCTTTAAAACTAGAAAGCATAGTGTTATAGATGATATTAAAGAATTAAGAGAGAGAGAGATTTGACAGGTGTGCCGCCCTTGAACACATAATATGTAAATACAAAACCGGATGAAGCCATGCCTACAAAAGGAACAACTGTTAGCACAAGACAAGAACAAACTGAATGCGTAAATACAATAAAACAAGAAATGCTATGATTTGTATGAACACATAATGTACCAATTTTTTTGTATCAACCATCTGGATTGTGCAAATAACCAAATGCCGATCCATTATCAACCCGTCCTCTACGACGAACACCACCTCTAACACTTGATCCTCCTCCACGGCTAGTCCTTCCTCCACGGCTAGTCCTTCCCCCACTGCTAGTCCTTCCTATACGCTACCACCACCACCTCTCCCCCTCGTTCACCACCTGATCCTTCTCCAACCCTAGTCCTTCCTCCACGGCTAGTCCTTCCTCCATGGCTAATGTGCCCCTTTGACGTTTTCCTTTTCTTGCATGTCCGTGCATTGTGTTGCCCTTCATCGCAACCCCCACAATTTATGGTATTAGGAGCCTCCATGAAGTGACCACTACCAAATTGTTTCATGCCGGTGTATCCAGCCAGGTCATCCATATCACCCCTGAACCTCTTAGTTCTCCTTCTTCCCTTGGTCTCCACCTTCATGAGGGGGTTTGGCTTAATATGGTGGTCGTGATACTCAGGCCACTTTGATTGGTCTAAAAAAGGATGAGACCGAGGTGCCCATGTCAACCTAGTAGCTTCCACATGAAACTCTTGCATCCGAATGGTTTTCCCATCACAAACTGATATGTGTGCCGCCCTTGCCGCTGTTATCAAATGTGAGCATGGCCAATGATACTTGCTAGGCCTCTCGCACTGGCACCACCGTGACTTGAGCTTCACCTCAAAGGCGGCACCACCATATGAATAACCGTCTCGTGTTGTGCCACCTGGCTCGTCAATTTGATAGGTCATTTTAGTTCTGTCGAATGTGATAATTTGTTGTTGCGAAGACTTGCTTGATTGTACATGAAGCCATTCATCAACCTTTTGCGAATAATCCATGTTTTCACCAATCCAATTGGCGGTCTCTTCTGAATGCATCTGAAAGTAATCATTAAGCTTGAAGAAGGTATACTCCACAATTGCAGTCACCGGCAATGAACATGCACCCTTGAGCACGTTGTTGAAACATTCAACCAGGTTGCTCGTCATGTCACCATATCGCATACCTCCATCGTCATGAGTGCGTGCCCACTTCTGCTTCTCACTAATATTCCTTGTTAGGAATTCTTTGCCACCTTCGTTCACTGCTGCAAAGAGTTTGTTGTATCGAGCATCGAAAGCTTGGGTGGTGAAGGCCACACATACATGGGTAAGGTCTTTGCTTAACTCCTTGCTCTTGCATGCCCGATAAAAGTTGGCCACGAAATGCCTCATGCACCATCTATGCCGAAGCTTTGGAAAACTTGGAATATCAATGTCCACTGCCTTCAGTATGCCATGGTGCCGGTCCGATATGATGCATACCTCTCTAGCACCAATCACATTGTGCCTCACATGACCCATGAACCACTCCCAGTTGTCTTGGTGCTCAGAAGGTACCAAAGCAAATGCCACTAGCAACACATTGTCATTCGACGAGTGAGCCATTGCTACCATTAATGTTTCCTTGTATCTCCCCGTCAAGAAAGTGCCATCTATAGACAAGACCGGACGACAATGCTTAAATGCCACCACACGTTGTCCATAACTCCAAAAGGCACGGTGGAACACTCCATGATTATCATCGACCACATGATACATGCCCGGGTTCCTATGTGCAATAGCTCCCAACAACCTCGGGAGCTGGTTGTATGCTTCTTCGTAACCACCATACAACATCCTAATAGCATTTGCCTTGGCCTTCCATGCCTTTCCATACGTGACTTGATAAGCAAATTGTTTTTTCACCATCCACATGAGAAACCTCACTTTGACAGTGGGATCAACGGCTATGTCTCTCATAAATTTGTATCCGAGGTACTCTGACATGAGCTGGTGGTGTGTCGTACGATGTTCTTTCTTTGGCGGTTTGCACCTATGAGTGGGAACACAACTTCTTAAGACCCATTCTCCGGTTTCTTCAAGCTTTCTGCAACGAACCTTCCATTGACATCCATCTCCTGCTTTCTCACACTTTCTCACACTTCACGGTGTAACGCAATTTTATGTCGGAGTGCTCAACCAAAAATGGCATGTGGTTCCGAATGGCATAGTCAGACAACCAAACCTTCATCCCAGCCAAACTTGTAAACTTCACTCCTTTCTTCAAATAAGCATTCTCATCCTCGTTCACCTCCCTGGGCTCGGTTGGATCCGGGCAAGGTGTTGGCTCAATCGCCGTCATTCTGAGGCCGCCATCAACCACGACTTTATGAGCAAGGCTGAGATCTCGAAACAAATGAGTTTTTTTTCAAGCCGGTCAGCTCAAAGTGAATTTGGTTTTCCTCCTTAGTGAATCCATCCTCGTCCAATTCTTCCTCCGGACCTTCGTCATCAGAGTCATACCCATATGCACGCCTAAAAGGTAACTCACGATCCATTTCCTTTTGCGCTATGTACGCATCCAAGTCACCAACATCAGTACCATGAAACCCTTCCTCTAGCTCATCCTCATCATCATGTTCAATTACTTTGTCACTATCAATCACCTCAACTTCATTTGCTTGGCTAGTTGGTGGTTGGCTATAAGCATTAGGGGCATACAACTCACCTCATTTGCTTCAGTGGTTGGTGGTTGAGGATGTGGTTTGCGATAAGCATTGGAGGCATCAACCATAACCCTATGCTCAACAAGAGGCATGCTTGTCCTCTCTGCCAGTGTGGAAGAGACATGTCTGTTCAAGTCAATTGCAAACCGAGGAGGTTTAACCTTGGTGGCAAACAATTCAAGTAACCTGTCTTTCGATTGAGCAACATTTTCCTTGTACACATCCCAATGCAAATCTGATGTGATAGGCATACTTTTTAAGCGAGATTTGGCTCCTACTCCAACATCATACCTTTCTATTAACTTAACATCATCATTGGGGTCCATCCACTCTAAAACATGTCTCACTTTTGCAACAACCTCCTCATAGCTAGGGATTGTTTCAAAAACCATTGTTTCCTCATCCGGGTCGGCATTGTTACTAAAAAATGCCTCCTTATCCATATAATGAACATTAACAAGTCTCTCCATCTAAAAACAATAGCATGAATTTAACACATCAATGACAATTGTTAGTTATCTAAAACCATATATTATACCCAAATAATATCAACCCTTCATGTGTCATTAATTAAGATACACTAAGCAAAGTTAACCCTAAAACACTAACTAACCCTAACCCCCAATCTTCCTACTCATAAACCAAATATTTTTCCTACACCAAGCATATCCCTATTACCAGAGATAAACAAGCTATTCAAACACACTAAAATTGGGAGATCTCATGAACTAGGGTGAGATCCAAGATGTAAAAAATCTTGCAAAATAACAAGATTAAACCAATTTTTTTTGGATGATTCGAGAGAGATTACCACAAGCAACAAGGTGATAAAAAGATCCACCCAAAGGAATCACCTTTTGGAGAGGATTTGAGAGGAGGCTTGAGTGTTGGAAGAGAGGAAGAGAGCAAGAAGGCAGCTGCAAGCTCGGATTGGATTGGGAAGAATGAGTGAGATGAGTCCCACCCACTCTCCCGTGACCTAATTCACTTGCCAGTACCAGACGCCAGGATTTGTGACGTCTCCCGTAAGGCAGTTTCGGAATTTGTTAGAACAAAAAGTCATAACAAAAAATTTGTCCACGATCAACGGCAGGCACAGACGGCACCACATGGCCCGTCGCGACCCCCGAGCAGGCTGGAAATTTCCCGGTCCGTCGGTGCGACCCACGTCCCAACCCAAACGCGCAACCCTCTCCGCGTGGCGTGGCGTTGCCGACCTGCCCAGCCGCCCGCCCGCACACCCGAACCGAACCAAGTCCCCCGATCCACCAATTCCACTCGGTTTTGATTTGATTTCCGCCGCCCGCCCGTCCCCGCAAACAACCGCCAGCGCGGCGAAGCCGTGTCCGTAAGGAAACCGTTGGCGCCAGGCCGGCCACCGCCTCTGCTCCGGCTATAAAAGCCTCCCAGGTGCGCCCCCTCCTCCTCCTCTCTTTGGAGCTCTCGTCCGGGTCGCGCCTCCGCTCTCCATCGGCTGGTCCGAGCCGCGCCTCCTCGCGTCTCCGCGACTGCTTCCTTCCTCTTTCTTGTCCTCGCCGGCTTTGCTTCCTGTGCTCGCTCGCAGGGGATTCGGCCCACTTCGGGGGGAGCGATCGATCGATCGATCGTGGATTCCATCGATTTTGCTCTGATTTTTTAGCGCTGACCCGAGGGCCGAAGCAAGGTCAGTTTCTCGTGCTCGATCGGTCAGATCGGCTCCTTGGTTCCGTCACCTGCCTGCGTCCCTCGGTGATTTCAGATTTTAATTCAATTGGACGGCTCTCGCCCGTGCGGTCTTCCGGTTCTATATATGTTCCCGATCGAGTACCATATCACTTAATACGAGGTGGGTGGATTCGAGGCCCTCGTGGATTCTTACTATTTTACCAGCTGATGCCTCTTTTGGTATGCGTGCTCTCATCTTAGATGCACAAGCAAAGATGCCGACAGGTAGTTCTGCAGTGATGGCAGATTATAGGCCGCTGGAGGTTTGATTTCTGTAAATGGTTATTTTGATTGATTGATTGATTGATTGGCTACCCTTCAGCGGTTACTCTGATATGGTCAGATGTTCTCAGGACGATCAATTGGATCTCATCACCCTCCAACTTCGATCTGCACTTGGATAATAATTAATCAACCCCTCTCAGTTTAGCTACGTATTTGATTTGCACAGTACAACATTTCTGATTTTGGTTCGTTGATGGTTCTCCAGAAATTGGGATTACACGGCTTAGCGACAGCGACATATCTTCGGCTGATTTGATTTGTGTTTTGATGAACATTATATTACCTCTATTTAATTCCTTCCTCTCCAGAGTTAAATTTTAGCCTCCAACAGTTCTGATTTGGATTTCCTGCTCATTGTCCAGAAATTGGGATTACTCGGCCTAGTGGGAGTGGCTTTCTATCTTCTTGCTGACCTGTGTTTCGACGATCAACTCTCTCTCTGTTTAATTTGTTCTTCTCCACAGTTCAATTATTCGCACAACAATTCTGATTTGGATTGGTTGCTGCTTGTCCAGAAACTGGAAATGCACATGCCTAGCGGGTGCTCCTATTTGCCTCAGCATGGCGGTTCTTCTTTCGTGGCTCAACCTTTTGAAACTTTCTTACTCAATATTACTAATTAGAACTTAGCAGACATTAGTTTTCCCTGCCTTAGTCATTCTCAGCTATCGCAGATAGTGTCTTGCCGGGATATAATTGGAACCTATGCTGTCTACTAGACCTTCCCAGACAGGCCTACTTTTCCTTTACCTCCTTAATCGTTTCATCCTAATTTTCTAATCCCAGTTTTCCCTAACTGAAACATTTATAGAAAGGTATCTTGCTTGTTGCAGGTCGTAGTTTACGAACTCAAGGCCACCAAACTGATGCCCAGTTTGCAGTTTTTCTAAATCTACTATCTTCTCAATTCCTTAACCTATATAATAATATTAAGATTTCTTACTAGGTAATATTTTGAATTCAGATTTACCTGCAAAGGTGCAAGCATGAAGCTTCAAACTAATGGCACATCCTACAACCGGAGAAAACTTAATCTCTCATCCTCTTATTTTTATTTCATTCAGCTACATGTTTGTGTATTTGATTTAGGTTTTTGCATCTGCCCTCCATGTCGTTGCAGATTTGGCCTAAGACAATGCTTGTAGCTAGTGAGTCGGAATCTGTTAAAATCGTCTGGTTTGCTATCTATCTCCTTGTTGTTTGATTGGTTATCTGTACTCTTGAACCCTGCATTGGTCTTCCTGCGAGTGTTGGTTGCACTACAGGATAAATTTAGGAAGCCTGGGCCTAGATGCAGACCTTTGCTCTGTCTCATGATGTCAGGTCAGTTGGTTCATTTGTGTTGGCCTCCATGGGTTGGTTGTAGGACTGCATCTGGTATGTGGAGCTCCCTGGGGTGTTGTATGTCGAAGGGCATTTTGTCTGGTTCTCATCATGAGTTCCATCATCATCAGCTAATACGAGGTGGATTCGAAGCCCTGGTGGATTCTTATTGTAGCAGCTGATCTCGCTTTTGGTGTGTGTTTGTGCTCCTTCAGATGCAGCAGAAGCAGGAAGGTAATGAGTCAAAAGGGTGGATGTTTGGCTTCTGATATATCTTCCCGGATGGTGTTGAACTGAAGTCTTGGGTCGCTCACCAACCTGGAACTTGTGATCCCTGTTTGGATGATCTCAAATTCTTGGCCACTCTGAATTTAACTTCTTCATTTGTCAAGTACAATAATTGGCTATCCAGAGGTCTGATATGGATTATTATTGGTGATTCTCCAGAATTTTTTGTTCAGCTTAGCGGCAGGGGCGCCTTCTTGCAGATCTGCGTTTAGGATGAATCATTACATCCTCTCCACAGCTCACCTTTAAGTCTCCAACAACTCTGATCTGCATTTGTTGGTGGTTCTCCAGAAATTGGGGTTGCACGGCTTAGCAGGAGCACCTATCGTCTTGCTGATCTGTGTTTGGATGATCATTATCTTCTCTATTTAATTTCAGTTATTCTCCCGACAATTCTGATTTGGAGTTGTTGCTGGTTGTCCAGAAATTGGAAATACACGACCTGGGTTGGCCCTATTTTGTCCTGGCATGGCGGTTCTTTTTCTGTGGCTCGACTTCCTCAACCTTTTTTATCCATTAATTAACTCCAGTCATTAGGTTTTCTCTGCCCTCAGTTAGTAATTCTTGGATCTTGCAGATACTGGCTTGAATAATTGCAGTTCAAAACTGGTTGCAACCCATCATCCCTATCCCCAACCGAGACAGGCTTATTTACCTCCTCAATTGCATGCTTTAGTCGAGCTTAGTGTTTCCTTGACTTATGGAAAGGTCTCTTGCTCGTTGCAGGTTGTAGTTGATGAATTCAAGTCCAACCTGGTGCTGAGTAGTTTCTCCAATTCTATATTTCTCAATTTAACACAACTTAGGCAATCTTTAAAATCATCTTACTAGGCAATATTTTGAATTCAGATTTATCTAGAATGGTGCAAGAACGGAGCTTCAAACTAATGGCACATCCTACAACCGATAGAGACTACATTTTTTACTCTCACCCTTAACTTCATTTTGTGTAGCTACATGTTCATGTCTTTGATTTAGGTTTTTGCTTCTGCCTTACCTGTTCTTGCAGATTTACTTTAAGCCTAGACCATCGGAATCTGTTAAATCTTTTGGTTTGTGGTATGGTGAAGGGGAATTGTGGCAGGTCAGTTTCCCATGTTTGGTCACATTGGTTTACTGGATCCCTCATATTTGCTCAGTGACGTCAGATTGGAATGGCTATACCTAGTTCTTACATTATGTTCGTTTGATGTCTGATCACGAGTACTGTTGTCCTTCAATACGAGGTGGATTCTTGTTGTAACAGCTGATCTCGCTTGTGGTATCTGTTTGTGTTCCTTGAGACGCAGAAGGGCTATGGTTGTGGATTGATGAATCGAAGGGTGGAGGTCTGCTTTACTGGGTTATTTTGATTAGTTATGTCTCAGTGCCTTATATGATTAGCTATATATGATCTTGTGTGCTGAAGTTTTCGTTTTGGATTGAAGCTGGATTGGATCATTGACCATGGGATGGGTATCAAAGAATTTGTGAACTGCGTTTGGATAATCGATCCTCCTCGATTTAGTTTCTTCGTTTGTACTGTCAAATTTAGCTTATACATCTCCTGTATGGATTGTTGGTTCTCCAGCTATTGGACTTTGGAATTTTCTGGGAGGTGCCCTGTTTTGCTTCACCATGTTACAGACGGTTTCTTCTGTTGACTCCCATCTTTCCTGATTTGCTTTGACATTGTACTTCAAAGACACGTTTTTCTCTGCCCTTGGTAACTACGTGTCCTTGCAGATATTGACATGGATGAGATATATATAATTTGCTATCTGGAACTGGTGTTGTTGCCTAGCTGATCTCTCCCAGCGAAGCAGGCTTATCCTATCCCCTTACTGATTGATGCATTATTTAGCTGTTTATTAAGCAGCTTCGTTTCCCCAAAGCAAAAATTCATAGGAAGGTCTAATTGTCATTGCAGGTCCTAATTGATGACTTAAGTCCACCTTAATGCTGAGTTATCTGTTTGAAAATCTTCTAAACACCACACCTTTCCAATTCATTGTAATTTGTTCCAACATATAAACTATCTTATAGAGACAAAATTTGAATATTCAGATTGATTTGGTGGAAGTACAAGATTTGAAGGTTGCTCGAGAGCTTCAATGTAGATGGGACATCCTACAACCAAAAAAATTCAGTGCTCTCTATTTTTTTATCTCCTGAAGAAACTTCTGTCGTCTTAGTTTCTTTTTGCATGTAGCATTGATTGTGGGTTTTGCTTCCGCTTTCTTGTGGTTGCAGATTGTTTAGCCCAAGCCATGCTGGTAGCCAGTCAAAATCTGTCTCCTTTTTGGTTTGTGATCTCTCTGTGGTTTACTTTGTTATATCTGTACTCCCCAATCCATTTGTTCCTGTTCTGTTGGTCTGCTGGGTTTGTTGTTTGCAGTATATGTTAGAAGCGGTGGATGTGCCCTGTATGTAGAGTCATGTCAGTGTCTGCTCTGCCTTCAATGCAAAAATAAGCTCGTTCTCTCTTCTCCAATGGCTAATCAATGATTCTGTCTGTCACATAGTACAAAGGTGAATTTTATCTGATTCATGGTATATTTGCCTGTGTTCCTTTAGATACAGGACAGTGGAGATCATAGTGAAGGATAGAGGTTTGGATATCATTCTTCAGATGATATGCTAAGTTTGGGATTGGAATTGTTGGTCAGGTCTGCATGGTTGAGGATTCAAAGGTGTCTCAAATTCCTGTTAGATTTGGATTTTTGGTTGTTCTCCAACATTTTCAGCGTAAGGCTTGCGTGGACTACTTTTTGGCTCGACAATTGGAATGATGCAGAGGAGAGCTTTATAAGATTCTTTGTGATCCGATCTTGTCAAACTTCTCTTTGTTAACTTAGCATTCCAAACATTGTTTTTCTCCTGTTAGTTACAGTAAGTATAATTCAGACTAATGTGCATAACTTTGCTAAACTGTTCACATGTCTTCAATGTTTAGCAGCTTTCTCAAAACTGGTTAGGCATCATGGTCTTTTGTTCATTGCAGGTGTACTTGACAATTTTATCAAAGGTCATGCTGCATGAAAATCTGTTTGATCTTCTGGTTTCACATTTTCTTTTTCTTTAGTTAGAAAACCAATTACCTGAGCTCTTAAGTCTGAGTAAGAGTATTCTAACTGATCCACAGAGGTGGAGAGTCCTAAAGGCTTGTTTGGAAGCTTCATTCTGGATGGAGGAGTCTTCTACAACCACAGGAACTTGCACCTAGACTTCATAGTTGTTTATGGTCTGACTTCCCTTGAAGAAACGTTTAAGTATGCCAATTATATTTGGGCTGTTCATTGAGTTGCAGTGGAGGAGGTCTCATTGCAACATTGTAGAGTTGGAAAGTCGGTCAGTGAGGGGACCTGGTGAAGCTATCAAATTGGTTTGGACTTGAAGCATAATACTTGATTTGGTCTTTGTGGTGGTTTTCAGTTTGAACTTGCATTCAGTGGCCTCATCTCTTTGGTGCAGCTTGGAGTTGGTAGTGTGCACATCTGATTCTTTCAACTGTCCTGAAGCATCTTACTTGGTTTCTGTTGTGTGCCATCTTACTGATTACGGTATCTGCTTCAACTTGCATGTGGTTTGGATGGAATATGATCTCATCTTTTGCTCCGAATCAAGAAAATGCTAGAAGTCTCGAACAAGGGTCCAAAATGGAAATATCAGTTCATACTCAGTTTGTAGCAGAATATCAAATTTTGATTGGGCTATTAATTACTTGGTTGCCCTACTCTTTCAGGAAGATGGATTTTGATATTTAGCTTCTTGTATCTCTTTCAACTTACAAATTTATCACCTATAATAGGAAGTAAAGATCGCATGTACATGAGCTCTGAATGCAGTAAAAATATCCATACATATATGAATTGGTCGTACCTGGATTTATCGGTTTACTATTCTACATGTTGTCCATGATTGCATTCGGT
This sequence comes from Hordeum marinum, assembly GCA_022496015.1. Lineage (NCBI taxonomy): Eukaryota > Viridiplantae > Streptophyta > Magnoliopsida > Poales > Poaceae > Hordeum > Hordeum marinum. The sequence goes on along the minus strand of CM039675.1, from coordinate 459,543,755 downwards.
TTGTTTATTTAACTACTAATACTAGTACTATTTTCCTGGTGAGTTCTTTAGGTTCATCTCATGACACAAAATCAAATTTTGGCGTGCACATATTTTTAATAATGTTAATGATAAAGAAAAATCCCACCCACCCATTTGTGTTGGTTTAACAGCCTGTTGGTAATGCTGATATGAAAAAACAGGCTAGGAGTTATTGTTATATACTAAAACAATGGAGAATTGAAGGTTCTGAACTGGAAGCTTGAACAAATATTTTGCCCTAAACACTCTACTCGTCTTTGATTAGTGTGAACTCCACTGGATATGATTCTGGTATGTTGGTATAGAGTTGATTTTCAGAACTGATGTTCTTCTCCAGTGGGATCTGGATTCTTTAATGCTTCTTCTGGGTTTGCTGGGGAACTTCTTTGGTTCAGTTTGACAACTAGCAAAACATTCTGGCTAATTTGATGATTCCTGGTGATTTACGTTCAATATATGGCGGTCTGTTTCGTACTTCATTCATCCTGTATTTAAAGACACAAAGTGCTCACACATCTTACGGTCCTCTGGCAAATTTGATCTCTTTACGGCAAACTGCTAAATTTATCTGGATTATGGAATCTTCCATTGCATATTCTTAAATCTATAATTACATAGCAGTCCCACATCTTACGGTCTTCTAATGGCTAATATCTTACGGTCCTCTAATGGCTAATTTGATTCTTTTTCAGCGAGCAATTTGATCTGGAAAGTGTATCTTCAGTGACATATTCTCAAATCTTTAATCACATATATTCTCAGTTCTCTGGGAATTTCATAGTTTTAGTTTAGTTGGCAACTAGCAAAAATGCTAATTTGATGATTCCTGTCGATTGCATAGTCTTAAAACTTGTACGGATGCCACCCATTCTGTTTCAAACTACATAATAGATCCTGGATTTTAAAGACATGGAAGTATCTGTTCACAGAACATCACACATCTTATAGTCCTCTTAATGGTCTAAAACTATGAAAGCTTTCTCTGTGCCTAGTGATGAAGATAAATTAGTTAACTGTCATTCAGGTTCTAGAATTTATGAGTTTTCTTTGTTTGTGCCCCGTGTATGTCTTATGATCTTGTGCCAATCGTGTGTCGTGCCAATGCTGCATTTGGTTGATTGTGTGGCTTGTATGCTTGGCTGAATATTGTTTGCTGTTTTTTTTTGTTTTGTAGTTTTGTAGTTTAACACTGCCTTTGCCGGTCCCAAGCCCGGATGAGAAAATGTGGAGGGAACTGCTGTTAGCTCCTCTGTATCGTTTGCATAAGAACTATCATGGTCTCCAAATATTTTATATTGAGTTGCAGTGAATGAAGTGAGTAGAAGTTGCACAGACTGTCCTAGTCGAATACTGAATCGTCACGCAATGTGGTAGCAAGCTTTTTAATGCATCATTTGCTATGAAAAATCTTGGCAAGTGTAACTGTATATAGTCAGACTGTCCTCCAGGGACTTGCTGATTCCTGGATGTACAAGGTCAGTGTCTTATACGTTCCCAAAGGGAAGTGGGTGTGTAGGAAGCTTTGCATGAAAGGCCTCCTGTACCACAACACAAGTCTCTAGAAAATATACAGTTCAACTGTTGTGGGTAACTGCTTCCCCAGAAAATGCTGTGTTATTGCTGGACAAGTGATACTAGGGTAATGGGACCTTGACCTGCAGTATCGCAGATGCAAGCAATTGGGGATGGTTCACGAGTTCCCTGATAATTTCAAGTAAACTAGTAAATATCGTCTGCGTGACTGATCCTGATACTTCACTTTGATGGTGGTGCTAATCATAGCAGTGATTCAGGACTTGGGAAATACATTATTGCTAGCTGAGTTAATGATGTGTACTAGGTTAGTAGAGGAATTTTAATATAATCTGTAAAAGCAAATTCAGGGTGTGTTGGGAAACACATTACTGGTTGTCCTTGAGTTGAGTTGTGGTGGTCGTTCTCGCAATCTCATTTGCACCCATAAGAAAGTCAGAGATGCAGATATGGTGGTTCATTTTCAGTTGTTTCTCGAGTGGGTGCTGATGCCCTGGAACTTTGGATTATTCGGCATAAGTGACCCTAATAAGATGGGGTTGCAATTTCAAAAAAAAAAAGTAGAAGAAGATGGGTTTGCCGTCAGAGCCTGCATAAGTGACACACATTCCCACCACCGTGAACACACAGTTGTGGGGTTCAAACTGTTTTTCCTTTCTAAACTACAAGGCCCTTTTTTCTTTCCAAATCTATATTATCACTCCCTCTGTCCCATGATATAAGGCATCTTCTACACTAACCCTTCCATTCTAGTGATGTCAAAAATACTCTTGTATTATGGAACGGAGGGAGTATTAAAACAAGCAAGCTTTTTCTTTCCTATAATCGCCCCATTATGTGTACCTTGACTGATTTGCATCATCAGATTATCACACTTAATCAAATCTAATGGTCTTAAATGGCCATCATTATATTTTGCTGCATCACCAAGATACACAATAATGTATTCTCAAAGAATCACTCTCAATTTCGTGAAATCATGAACATATTTTTAAAGTCGTGAACATATTTGAAATCATGAACACTTCTACAAATTTTTGAACATTTTCTAAAATCAAGACAGTCTTTTGAATTCATGAACATTTTATACTATTTGCAAACATTTTTTTAATTATGAATATTTTTTAATAATTTTCTTAAATAGACGGACATTTCTAGAATGGTCGAACATTGTTTTGAAAATTGGTGGAATGATTTTTAAAATTCACGAACTTTTTTTGAAATACATGATCATTTTTTGAATTAGCAAACATTTTATGAATGAATATGCTATTTTGTAAGTCACGAATAGTTTAAAAAAAATTCCATTCGTGAACATCTTTTGAATTGGCAACATTTTGTTCAATTTCATTAATATTTTTTGATACATGAACATTTTCTGATTTCACGAACATTTATTTTCAAAATCTCAAACATTTTTTGAATAAGAAAACATTCTTTTATAAATTGCAAACAAATTTTGAATCCACAAACATTTTAAGATTTATTAAACATTTTATTTCAAAATTCTCAATTTTTAAATGTTGAAACTTTTTTGAAGTCTCAAATTATTTAAAGTAGAAAAAAGGAAAACGAAAAAAACATTAAAAAAACAGGCCGATCAAACATGGGCCTGCCGAAACCTCCCGTGCTCAGAGCAAAATGTAGGTGGTCTCTACTGCATGGGCCGGCCCAGGCAAGGATTTCCTTGTGTGAAACGTTTTTTTATCATTTATAGATGCCATTGGCGGATAATATTTTACAATTTGGAGACGATTTTCGTGACATACCGCAAGAAACAATAACTCTTTTATTATTACTAGCAAACATGCCCATGCGTTGTAACGGGAGAAATAAAATCATCCTCATACACACACTCGACGACACCAGCAAATCTCCTGAAATCTTTCACGGTGCCATACGAGAAACAACATAATAAATGGTGTTATGCACTAATATAAGGTCGGGTGATTTTTTTAAGTAACGGAAGTGGTGCCCGGTTTATTGGACAACAAAAGTATCCACCTAGTTGCTGATATCAGTTCACATTGTTGTGGTGTTCCTTCTTAGTGATACCCAAAAAATGATGCATTAAGCTGAAAATAGCAAAGTACATACTCAATGATAGCATGTGCATAAGAGCATTAGTTTTGTCTTGTTGATGTATGTGCTTGCAACTGTAATTCAAGTCAAAACTTAATTTGCTTGCAAGCATGTTAGAAATCTCCACCGAAGACGATCAAGCTGTAAGGACATGCATAACGAATAAGCATTTTCAAACATAAACATAATTTCAAAAAATATTAACATGCAAGATAATATCATATTTGGAATTTACACATTTTTCTGAGTGATTTTCGTATATAACTTTCTAAATTTGGAGTCAGGATTTGAAATATATAAATATTTTAAAAATAATTAAATCTGTCAAAGAAAAAGTTTAAAAGAAAATGACTGGGTTGAAATTAGGCGAGGCTGCTCTATCTTGCGCTCATCTGAAATGCTGGCAAAAAGGAAGAAAAAAGGAGAGAAAAAGGAAACGAACTCAAGTCTATTGCGTGGAAGAGGTAGGCTTAGGCCAGTAGGCTGCTTGTCCAATTGGGATTTCTAAGGGGATAATACCGCACATGACCCAGCGGCGGCGGCTTCGACTTTAAACAAAAACGAACCGTTTTTTTCACTTGAGGATGACATAGGTTGGTAATTTTTTCTAACTTTATGGGTATATTTAATGATGGACAGACAGAAGCAATCCATGCTTTATTAATAAAAAAAAATAGGTATAGATAGATATGTTTCTCTGATGTTATCCTGTCAATTGTTAGTTGTTTGATAAGCATGTTGATTTCCAGTTACATTATTAGTCAAGCTTGAAGGTTCTGAAGTTTGAACTTTCAACTACTGTACGGCTGGACAGCTCTGAACCCTATTTTCCAGGGCTCTTTATTTCTTAAATAAATGACAATTATATTTCTAAATGTTTGCATCATTATTGTAGGGCTGGACATCTCTGAACCCTATATTCCGGGTCACTATGGTTTGTGATAAACGATTTTAGGAGCATCAAAGTTTATTCTACAATATCTCTATATGGTATTCAGCTTATCGATTTTCATCTTTAGATAAAATGAAATTGACCTTCTAGTATGATCTTATTTTCTATATAATCAATAACAGGTTTGCTTAACCCCCAACGCACATTACTATTATCATGAAATATGCTGCTGGTGGAAAACTCTACAAAATAATATGGTGATTTGGTGAGGATGAGGATGAGGTTGTTCTTCAATATACTTACATTGCTATGTCCTCAAGCTATCTTTATTCTGAACCATGTCTGCTAACATTAGATGCATCTAATCATGTAACTTATGCTTTTCTTGTCAATGTCCCAAAAAGGGGGTTTGAGAGTGAAAGATCTCCACAAACAGAACATTAGCCTTCTCACCAAGTGGCGGTGGAAGCTGGAAACCCAACAGGGGTTGTGGCAAGATGTGATAAAAGCCAAATACTTCACAAGAGATGATATAATCTCAGTGAAAAGTAAATTTGGCGATTCACCAATTTGGAAAGCCATTATGAAAGTAAAGGGATACTACAATGGCCGGTAGAGGGGTTATTTTGAACTCTGGCAACATTGTCAGGCTTTGTCCTGATCCTCTGCGTAGTAATCCACCGTTGAAAGATACTTATGCTGACCTGATTAATATTTGTAACAATCAAGAGATCACGGTTGCTCAGTTCAGAGCTGGAGTTGATGAAAATTTCTTTAGAAGGTGCCTGCACCCTGAGCTGTTGGAACAGTGGGGGAGAACTTAAGAATAATGTAGGGGCACGGGTGACCTCAGATTACTCGGACCAGGTCGTTTGGACCCTTTGTAAAAAGAAAGTGTTCACTACCAAATCCATCTATGAATATCTAGAGAGAAATATTGCAGGCTATGATTATAGATGGATTTGGAAATCGAAAATTCCCCTTAAAATACAAATATTTTTGTGGAAATTGTTTCAGGACGCAATCCTGACTAGAGATGTGATGAAAACAAGAAAATGGGCAGGCAATCCTAGATGCTCATTCTGTAATGAGCGAGAGACCTCACAACACCTTTGTTTTACTTGCCCGGTGGCCAGGGTTGTTTGGAGAACTGTTGGATGTGTGTTGGGCACTAGCTTGGGACCGAACAACATATGGCAATATTATTTCTTGGTGTTATGTGTTTTTACCTGATGGTGCCAAGATTTACACTATTGGCCTGGCCGCGGTGTGCTGGGAAATTTGGAATTGTCGTAACCGAGCTACTTTTGAAGATAAGAAATTGAGATCCCCTTTTGATGTGGTCTATTCTGCATGTGGTTATCTTACCTATTGGGCAGGTTTGTTTGCTAGAGCTGATCGGGAGGCGATGGAACACGGAGCAAAGATGATGAAGATCAATGCCTCGAACATGATGCGGATCGCGCGGCTCTAGGAACACCAAATGAAGACTAGGGGCGGAGTGCAGAGCCGCCAACAAGGCCGGATCCCAAGGCGCAGGAGGAAGCGCCGGGACCGATGAGTGCGACGGGTCCATCAACGACAGCGACGGCGGCCCTCCTGGCTGCGGCGGCTGTCCATAGAAGGGCTGTCCATAGGGCGCCCTGTACGGCTGCGGTGCGGCGTAGAACGCATGGGCTCGGACGCGCGCACAGTCCTCCTCTTCTGCTTCCCTCGTTTAAGTTTTTGCTCCTGTGTGTGTTGGTGACTCGGCTGTGAGCTGGTTTTGCGTTTCCTTTATTTTTCTTAAACTTGTATTCGGATGAGGTAGATTCCTAGACTTTGGTGGTTAGGTTAGTTGGTTCTATACGGTGTTTCTGGGTTTTCGCCCTGCGGTAGGCGGCTCAATGATGAGTGCCTATGATGGATTTCCTAGAAATGCTTTGAACCCGCTCTCCTTTCCTATTTCCTTGGCTGGCTACTTAAAACTTTGTATTTTTGTTATGATGAGTAATGGAAAGGGGTTTGCCCAGTTCAAAAAAAATAGTCAAGGTACTTCTTTCAGCAACTACTTTCAGAGTTCTGCTATTGCTATTTCATGGTACGCTTTGTAGATTGAAAATTGTCAAAGGAAACAAATGCATAACTCAATTGCCCATGTGCTGATGCTAGAAGTGCAGGAAATGTGTCAGTGTGATCTTAAACTAGGAACCACGATCTTGGATGAGAGTCCAACATCTTGAGCGAAATTTTGCAACTTTGGTTGCTCACTACTCAAAGGTAACCTTTGAGTAACCACTATGGTATCATGGTTTTCAATCTGCTTTGCTACATTCCAAACCTAAATAACTAGTTGGTACACCAGCATACATGGTGTTGGAAGTTCTTCTGATAAAAAAATATGAATGCAAGGCGACTTTTTCCTTTTACAATTTGTGGTTGTTTGCATGATTTGCATCAAGTTGTTTCCCTCAAGGACACAACAAGGTAAAGAATGTGAGTGATATCAATCAATGCTTAGAGAATTAACTAAAAGCAGTAATAGGATATGGAATCGACTTAAAGTAGATTTTCCATTTTACACTCTTCAACTCTTATGTCATATATATCGTAATCTAGCTCTTTCTTTCCATAGACTCCTTTAGCAGAACATCATCAATTTTTTGCCCGCTTAAAGAGAGCGGCATTCACTGAAGGATGCACAACTTTGAATGGAAAATTAGTAAGTAAACTCATATCACAGCCAATGGCCTTATTTGTTGTGCTCTTGCGAACTGCAATACCCTTAATGCTAAGAATTTTATGTAGATGGACACCCGAATCCGTAGGTCATGTTTCTTCTGAAGTTTCAAAAGTCTAGCTTATGCTTAAAATTAAAGAATAGCCTCAATGCATGGTAGTTTCTCATAAGTGCATAACAACTTTGTAGCATTTAGTATTTGTTATAAAAATAAAATAAGCACCCCTTTTAGCGTCAATTTCATATAATATGTTCTGCGCCAACAATCCATGTCTTTGTCAAAAGATTTCAGAATCAGTATGAGCCAATCAAACACATTTTTATTTTGTTCCAGCCACTCAGCCGGGGTACCAACTAATATCTCTCACAGTGATTGCAGTTGTAAATAATTGTACACTCAGGTGCAGGTATGGTGATCATAATTACAAACAGGTTTCTTCAAGTGCTTTAAGACTCGAGTGTGCTACGAAGTTGATGCTTAATTATGAAATGTTGGTTCGAGATAAACTTGCAGTGTATTTTTTACACTTCCTTGAAGTTAATCATATATGTTTACAATACTAGCTTCTTTAAATTAAAGTAGTCTGCTTACGATAGATATAAAACAATCCAGTTCCCTCGCCAAGAATAATGCCAGAAATTTTAAACTATTTAATGGAAAAATCAACATTTCAAAAAAGAGTAAAGGTGAATATTTTTGAAAAGGAAAATTCTTTGGCATGCATTTAAATTCTAAGTTGCCATACTCTGCCTTCACCTTCACAATAACACTGATGGATGTACTCTGCCTTGAGCTGCACAATACCACTGCCTTTATATACTATTTGAGAGGAATATGCAAAATTACATTTGCTCAGGGAATAATTTATACTACCTTCTTAACATCAATATTTTAGTGGCATGATATGTTTCGCTCCAGGAACAATATACCATTGCGCGTGCTTCTACTTGAGTACATATTGTTGCATGTATATTCCAATTGTAAAATGCCCCAGACTGTAGTAACTAGCAATGGTACTCTGTTCACCTGTTCGGTCATGCCAGGATCAGCATTGCGTGCCACCATGACGCCTGCATGCCCATGAAGGTGTGTGGCGTTGTTGGACAAGGACGAGTTCTCGCCGGCGACAAAAAGGCGCAGGAGAGAGTGAACGTGTTGGTGTTGGTGTTGGTTGTTGTGGTGATGGTACATATGATCACATAGCACTAGTGCAGAACAAGCCTATAGTCGCGGGTCGTAAGGATCTTTAGTGTCGGTTCTTAAACCGGCAAGAGTGGAGACTAAAACTTATCCCCTTTAGTGCCGGTTCAATACGGTCCGGCACTAAAGGCCCTTCACGTGGCATCCGATGGTGTCGTGGGTTGGGAACCTTTAGTCCCGGTTGGTAAGTTTTGTTTTCTTTTTTCTTTTAGTTCTTTAGGGGTTTATGAATTAATTATGGTTTAATTTTCCTTTTAATTTTGTGTTTATCATTTAATTAATTTTTATTTTAAACATATATTGAGTTACTACGTACATACTGTACACACTTATGCATGCGTATATATATAAATATAAATAGAATTTCTCGTAGAACCGCGATCATATATCATCGAATTGCTAGTACGACGACCATTCATATATATATATATATATATATATATATATATATATATATATATATATATATATATATATATACAATTTCTCTTACAATTTGCGGATCATTACATATATATACAGGCCTCGCAGAAATCCAGCTAATTCCTGAAGATCTTGTAATGGTATTCTCCTTTAGGATCTATGACCTGGTCGAGCAGAAATCCAGCTAATCCTCTTGAATTGCTCGTACCCGAGCCTCTGCTTTGAGCTGGCTCCGCATCTCCATCAGCTACAAGATGGAGATGTAGATGAATATATTAGTTGTGTGTATATATATTTAGCTAGATCATGATAAAAAAATTATGGATAGTGTTCTGGCAAATATACCTAAAAATTTCTTTCGTTTCTGCTCCTTTCAGACGTGATCATGCGGATGTTCTCGCAAACGTAGTATGCACATAAACTATTCCCCTCCTCCTGCCTCATGCACTTTACAAGAATAAACTTTAATCAGGTAATAATTAATCAAGCATGATAATGATATTGAAACTAGAATTAAAGAGATGCACGGACGTAGCTAGCTAGTTAGTAATACTTAATTACCTTGGGTCGCACTCATTTCATTTGTTGTGCCTAGTCGCCTTGGACCTGTTTGATGAACTTGGCCCAAGTCCTGCCGGCCGGCAAAGAAAATGAATAAATGAGTTATTAACTAGTTGATATCAAGAAATGAAGTAATTAAAGAGGCCGACATAGTGCGATAATGATTGAAATTACCTGACAAGCAGCCCCCTCACGATTGCGTATTCGGATGGATCCTTTAATAGCGAGTCGAGTACTTCAACTTTTCCCTTGTCAACTTCAATGATTAACAAGATCCAGTGGTAACTGCATAACTCATCAACAACACTTATTAATATCTAGTAAGAAAAAAATTGAATTTGTAGTAGAAGATATATATATATATATATAGTAACACTCACCCGAAGTTGTAAGGAAATAGTATTTCTAGTTGGGTGTTTAGATGCATAAAAAATTCTAGCATTTTTTCTCTGTGTCTTTTCTCGTATATGAAGTTTCCCATATATTTTGATTAATCATATTTGGGTCAATGAACCCAATGTCATAGCGTCCATCTTGTTTCATTTCATACATCTTCATTCTACACAATACCACGGAAACGAATATAGTGAGGATAATTCCAGGTAATGAACGAGAGCACAACTAGCTAGAGACTTAAATTATAGAAAGAAATCACTTACAAACAATAGCAACTGACTAAAGATTTGTCGAGTGCGTCTTGATTGAATAACTGAAACAACTCTGCATAATGAATCCACACATATTTTTCATGGAAGTAATGCCTCTTCTGGACTCTCACCACGAGGGACTCTTCATTGGTATTTGTTGTTATTTGCATGTACCACGTATGCAAATCGTACATTCTCGTTGGTAGAAGCTTGCCATCTTCAGGCTTAACCAGAGGTTTGCCGCGGGCATATTGATATTTTACTTCTGACTCTTTAAGCCGAGGGATTTCCTCAAGGCCTAGTAGTTGTTCAACACTCACACCGCCCTCTTTAGCCATCCTAATATGTTCTTCGGTTACTTCTGGCCGACAGGCGGTACTCACATGTGTTTGTACAATGAGTGGGGGGATCGATTGCACTGCCTGTTCTCCCAGCTGGGGGTAGTTTTCCCGCTTTTTTGCCAACTCCTTGGCTCGAGCTCGAGATCGCTTCCTTTTGTCCTACAAGATATGACTTCTTGATAGACCGCACATAGTCGCTGTCCTTCTGAGCCAGTCGAGCCATATCAATGAAGTGTTGTGAGACATGCTCGGGTACTTTCTCCTTTGGCGGCTGGGGTGGTTTCGGTCCAAAATGGGCCTTCAAATTGGCATCCACTGCGATGTCGAGTTCCTCGTCGATCAGGTGGTAAGGCAACTTCGGAAGAGGCTTGAGGCTTGGATCATATTTGAATTTCTTGCGTGTTGTACCGCTAGTCGTCATAGCTGCGGCCTCTCTCTTTCGTGGTTGCTTAGGCGACGGAGCACGCTGACGTCGTGCCGGACCTGAAGGAGGAGTCGGTTGACGCGATGCTGGACTTGGAGGAGGAGGAGTTGGCTGACGTCGTGCCAGACTTGGAGGAGGAGTCGGCTGACGCGGTGCCGGACTTGGAGGAGGAGTCGGAGTCGACTAACGCAGCAGCGGACTTGGAGGAGGAGGAGTCGGTGGCCTTGGAAAGACGATGCAATCCTTTTTCCATAGAATGATACGATGTATGGCCTCTCCCAGTGTTCTCTCCTCGTCACCTCCAGGAATGTCAAGTTGTAGCTCGTGATATGCTGACATCACTTCATCAACCCCGACACGAGCATAGCCAGCTAGAATGGGATTGCAATGGAAGGTTGCTTCTGGGGGATTTGCTAAACAATAGCCGTTCGCCACCTTCATGTATAAGTTCTTCACTTTCATGTGTAGCTCACAGTTAGTCCTGTCTTTGATATCATCCACAGGGTACCTAGCTAGCAGTGCATCGTCATCAATATCGGCCGGGGCGGAACCCATGCTGCTTCTCGGCATAGATGGGATGGTGGTATCCAATGCTGGATCGATCTGCTCATGTTGTCGCTGAGACGCCCTTTCCTGGCTGAGTGAGTCGATCTGCTCCTACTGCGCCTGACTCTGGATTCCAACTCCAGGTGCTTTGATTCGAGGCCTTCAAGGCGGAGTGCTTCCTCCTTCTTCTTCTTCTCCTCCTGCATCTTCTTTCTCGCACGACTTCTGTAGTCATCGTTCCAACCCTCAAACCCCTCAAACCACGGAACAACGCCTTTGCCTCGTGTTCTTCTCGGGTGTTCAAGATTCTTCAGGGCGCAAGTAAGCTCGTCGTCCTCTCTGTTGGGCGTGAACACCCCCGTTCGAGCTTCTTCGATTTTCATCAGAATTTCGTCAGTCACTTTTTTAAGACTTGCCTTCACCATAATAGCCCCTGTCTTTGGGTCCAACTTCCCCCCATGCGCATAAAACCATGTCCTGCACCTCGAGGGCCAGGTCACTGTAACTGGAGTGACCCCTGCACTAATCATATATTTTTCGGATTGATCCCACTTAGGCAGGGCCGTCTGGTAGCCACCTGGCCCTAGAGTATGGTGCCACTGCTTTTTCGCAACATTAATCTTGTTCTTTCTTGACCGTTCCTTAGCTAGTTCTGATTCCTTGAACTTCAAGAAATCGTCCCAGTGATCTTTTGCCTTCACTAGTGCTCCCTCGAATTTTGGAGTCGTCTTGTTTGCTTTGGCGTATGCAGCCCATGCATTTTTCTTGAAGGTGTTGAATGCGATTGCCATCTTTTTAAGAGCATAGTTTCTGACTTTATTCAGATCTGCATCTGTCAAATTATCTGGTAGTGTGAAATGTGACATCAGCTCGGTCCAAAGCACGTCTTTTGCTCTTTCATCGACAAAAGTATCTCCTTCTCAATCTCTCTTTGCTGGCCTTTTCCATTCTTGTGTGGAGATCGGGATTTGGTCCTTGATAATAACTCCGCATTGATTCTTGAACTTCGTCGCATTTTTCTTAGGTTCAAGCGGTTCGCCAGTTGATGTATTGATGGAATCGATGCCGAACTTTACGCGAGGGTCCAACTTTTTGGCCGGGCCTCGAACTACCCTGTCGCTTGTAGAAGATTTGCTCGATCCGGATGCCTAAAAGAAGAAATATTGATTCGTTAATAGATATACAACTCAATTAAGACATGTAATGATCATAGGATGGCTTATATAATAAATATACCTCGCCGGTCTTTGTTATTTGAAGAACATTTTATTCGTCAACATCGCTGTCGAATTCATCTATTCTCTCGTCTTCATCAAACATACAACCCTCACCGGAATTGTTCAGATATTGCGAGCCATCATCCTCTTCATGTTCATGCTCTGGGTTCGTGGAGCGTATGATGTTGAACAGAGCCTCTTCTCCTTCTCTGCCGGTATTGTCCATAGTTTATATTTAAGTAACTCAGAAGAAAGATAAAAAATTTAGTATTCAAATTAGAATGCATGCAATCAATAAGGAAAAGTGAATCATAGTACATAATATGCATCATCGAATATAATCTCGAATAAATCGTCTCGAATATTATCGAATATAATCTCGAATACATCTCGAATATTATCACTAATACATCTCGAATATTATTAATTATATAATATCACTACTACAGATCTAGTTGACGTCTAGCGCGGCAGGCGGTGGACACCCAAAGAGAAGGAACTATGACAGGATCATAGCTCGAGTGAGATCCCTGAAGAACCTGCCAGGTATTGGAGAACCTGACGTCCAACGCATCCATGTACTGACGGACATGCTCGTCCTCCTCCATGACACGTCGGCGTACCACCTCCGATGGGGCCGGCTACCTCCGCACCGACAGTGGCCCACGCGAACGCCACCAAAGAAGATCCGGGTCGACGACGGGACCCGGGTTCCTCACCAAGCTGCGTGCCCTGAAGGTAGCAGCTCCCCGTGCCAGCCCGACGGGGCCCAGTCCCGAACGTTGCCCCTCTGAAGCAGGACGTCATCGCGAACGAGTCGACGACGAGGATGGGGGCCAGGCATCGTTGACTCCGAGAAGAAATTCTATATTAAACATTTTTAAAATGCTTGATTGTGATTTCTTATATACGAGGAACCTTCAGAATCCTAACGGAATCTCTTAACCTTACGACCCGCGACTTTTGCAAATACATAACAAATACTACTTGCAAATTAATACATATGTAACAAACTTTTGCAAATACAACATTAAAATATGCAACTTTTGCAAATACTAATTGATATACATTCGGTCAAATGTCAAAATTCATCAACTTTTTTCTATACATATATTGGATTAAAATGTAAAAATTCCTCAAATGTCAAAATTCCTTCACTTTTTTGTATACATCTAACTAATCATCTAGTGAAAAAATGTCAAAATTCATGCATTTATGTCAAAATTCATCAAATGTCAAAATTCATCTATACATCTAATCATCTAATTATCAAAATTGTGTGTGCGTGTGTGTGTTCATCAAAATTGGGAGGGGGGTTCGGGCCGAGAAGGGGCCGGCGGCCGCCATGGCGGCACATAGGGGGCGAGGGAGAGGGGAGAGGGGGAGCTCACAGCGGGGTGACGGGGCAACGGCGAGGCGAGATGAGTCGGGGGCGACGACGGTGAGGAGCTCGGGGCCGGAGGAGCGGGCGCGAGCGATGTCTGGGCGGCGTCAGGTCGGGCTCGGGGAGGAACGGGCGCGGGCGGCGGCGGAGATCGGCGTGAGGAGGCGAGACGGCAACGGCGCGGGCGACATCGGGGAGGCGAGACGGCGACGACACGGTGATATCGCGAAGAGGAGAAGAATGCAGAGTAACTATGAAAATTTTGAAGTGTTGTATATATAAGGAGGCCTTTAGTCGCAGTTGGTGTCTCCAACCGCGACTAAAGACCCCCCTTTAGTCGCGGTTGGAGCCACCAACCGCGACTAAAGGTGAATTTCACCAGCCAAAGCGGTGGGAAGCGAAACCCTTTAGTCGCGGTTGGTGGCTCCAACCGCGACTAAAGGTGGGTCTTTAGTCACGGTTGGAGCCACCAACTGTGACTAAAGGTGTGTTCCTGGCACGGCGCACTGCAGTGGGAGTTTAGTCCCACCTCGCTAGTCGAGGGGCGCCTCGACTAGTTTATAAGCCCCGGCGTGGGCAATGCATTGAGCTCATCTCTAATGCAGGCCTTCTGGGCCTACCTCTGCTGTGATTCCCTGTGGGCCTACTGGGCCTTGCGGGCCTGCATCTTGGCCCAGGTTAGGTTTCTAGTCGTATGCAGGCTGTGGCGGCCTAGTAGGCGGGATTTTTTTGAATTTATTTTTCATTTTTTGCTTTATTTATTTTCTTTTCTTTCTAAGTTTTTTGTGCTTTATTGAGAGTTAATGAGTGAATCTTTTTGTGTAGGTCAAAAAATTATAAACTTTCTGTTAGTGGCAGTAGTTTTCAAATTCAAATAGTTTAAATTGAATTATTTGAAATTTGTGTGAATCACTAGTTTGTGAATAACTTTACTTTAAAAATAGATTTTCTAGTGATTATTCTTCTATTGTTTAATATTATCGTGTTTTATCATTATGTCCAATTTGGTAATTCTTAGGTTATTTAAAAAATGAAATGCCTTTGTAACATGCGAGTTTTCGTCTGAAACCCCGATACTTCGAAAGAAATTGTCCATTTTGTACACGAAGTGCATCCAGTTTTTGCCGTAAACCTCTCAACTTTTTAGCACATGCTATGTGGGTGAAATGATGATACCATGCCAAATTTCAACCTTTTCAGAGGTCATTTGTAGTGCTTATCAATTTCAGGGTCATTTAGCTCAAAAAATCAGTAAATGCATGAAAAATAGCAAATGAAGTCAGAAAGGGTTGAAAATTGATGGTCTCCCTTCGAATGGTGCATACTGAACGCACAAAAAGTCTAGAGTTGAAATAAGTTAAAAAATGAAATGTCTTTGTAACACGCGAGTTTTCGTCTAAAACCCTGATACTTCGAAAGAGATTGTCCATTTTGTACACGAAGTGCATCCAGTTTTTGCTGTAACCCTCTCAACTTTTTAGCACATGCTATGTGGGTGAAATGATGATACCATTCCAACTTTCAACCTTTTCAGAGTTCATTTGTAGTGGTTATCAATTTCAGGGTCATTTAGCTCAAACAGTAAATGCATGAAAAATAGCAAATGAAGTCGGAAAGGGTTGAAAATTGATGGCCTCCCTTAGAATGGTGCATACTGAATGCACAAAAAGTCTAGAGTTGAAATAAGTTAAAAAATGAAATGCCTTTGTAACAGGCAAGTTTTCGTGTGAAATCCTGATACTTCGAAAGAGATTGTCCATTTTGTACACAAAGTGCATCCAGTTTTTACCGTAACCCTCTCAACTTTTTAGCACATGCTATGTGAGTGAAATGATGATACCATGCCAACTTCCAACCTTTTCAGAGTTCATTTGCAGTGCTTATCAATTTCAGGGTCATTTAGCTCAAAAAAAATCAGTAAATGCATGAAAAATAGCAAATGAAGTCGGAAAGGGTTGAAAATTGATGGCCTCCTTCGAATGGTGCATACTGAACACACAAAACACATAAGTACTCTACTATTACAAAGATTCTCTTCGGTTTGTCCGAAGTGGGACTTTCTAGATATATAAGTCCGAAAACTAACTAGAGAAGCCGGTCACATCCCAGAGTGGGATCTTTGGGTGTAAAACTTTTTCTTCGCGTGTGTCCCTTTGCATCGTAACCATGGACAATCTTTATCGTTTAATTTGATGCTCGGGTCAACATTCACTGTGAAGGGAGCAATTTCATGAAACTTTTCATAATCTTCTAACATGTGTGTCTTCTCCTCCACTCCCACGATGTTTCTTTTCGCTGAAAGAACTATGTGGCGCTTTGGCTCATCGCATGATGTATTTGCTTCCTTATCTTTTCTTTTTCTCGGCTTGGTAGACATGTCCTTCACATAGAAAACCCGCGCCACGTCATTGGCTAGGACGAATGGTTCGTCTGCGTACCCAAGATTGTTGAGATCCACTGTTGTCATTCTGTACTGCGGGTCTTCCTTTACCCCGCCTCCTGTCAGATTGACCCATTTGCACCTAACAAAGGGACCTTCAAATCAACTCCATAGTCAAGTTCCCATATCTCCTCTATGTAACCATAGTATGTGTCCTTTGGCCCATTGTTGTTTGCTGCATCAAAGCGGACACCACTGTTTTGGTTGGCGCACTTTTTATCTTGAGCGATCGTGTAAAATATATTCCCATTTATCTCGTACCCTTTGAAAGTCAATATAGTCGAAGATGGTAACTTGGACAGCAAGTACATGTCATCTTTAATAGTGTCGTCATGCATGAGATGTGTGTTCAACCAACCGGTGAAAGTCACCGTTTGTTCATGTGTAATCCAGTCGCCAGACTTCTCCGGGTGTTTGGAGTGTAGAATATTCTTGTGTTGCTCGATATATGGAGCCACCAAGGTGGAACTTTGTAGAACTATGTAGTGTGCTTGCGCCAAAGAATGCCCGTCCCGGCATATTAGTGAATTCTTTCCTAGCGTGCCTTTTCCACCTAGTTTGCCCTCATGCCGCGATTCAGGAACACCTATCGGCTTAATGTTAGGAATAAATTCAACACAAAACTCAATGACCTCCTCTGTGTCATGGCCTTGGAGCCACCAACTGGGACTAAAGGTTCCCATGGGGCCCCAGGCTGACGCCAGCCTGCCACCACACCTTTAGTGTCGGTTCGTGGCACAAACCGGGACTAAAGGTTCGTAATGAACCGGCACTAATGATCCCCGTCACGAACCGACACTAATGATCACATTAGTGCCGGTTCAAAAGCCAACCGTGACTAATGAGGCGGAGAAAAGGTCTATTTTCTACTAGTGTAGTGGCATCGCTGATGTGATGGAGTACAATTTGTCCTTGGTCTAGAGGAAATACGAAAAAAAGTTGGGTGAAGCTAAAACCTAAATTACCTAAAGCCTAAATTAGAGGATCTATTCATTCATTTATTTGTCTTGATTTTGAGATTGTTCAACAAGTTTTCTGGATTTTTTTATGGTAAAGGTGTTTCCTTTTTTGTCCTTCAAGATATGTTCATCGCATTATGAAGTATACATGTTATTCTTTATGTGATAAGTGGTCTACGGATGGAAATTGATTTTAGTTATCAATATATTTCAAGTTATTTAGATTAGTCAAGACGTGTGTCCATTGCACGTGCATGCTCATCAGATTTATAGAGCCTGCGCGAATCTTGGTGCAAGGTGTCATGCCACATCAGCGGTGATACCTGTTTGATACAGAAGCTCCTCGTGTGTACACATAGGCTTATTCTCTCACCGGTCCTACCACTCCCTCTTCTTGTTTTGCCGCGCATCAATTGCTCCTCACTCTCGCGACCGATACTTCCTCGAGGCCGCCACGCCTTCTCCTCTTTGGTGTTTACATCTATGATTGATGCTTCCCCAAGGCCGTAGCCCCTCTCTTACTCAGCGACGGCATCAGCGACCATCGACGACTGTAAATTTACATAGCATTTCTACATCGTCTAGAAACAACATAGAAAAATTGGCACCTAGTCACTGGATCAATAGGTAAGTTCAAAAAAAACTGATTTAAGTGTCAAAATTATGCCAATTTAATAATATGACATGAAATAGGCAAAAAATACGTCGGAGACGTATCAAATTCCCCGACACGTCTATCATCTCACACGTCCCGCTTGAGCACGATGGAAACACACCCACATCTGAGCGGATCGTGGGCGTTCCACCACCTTTTTTGAGGATAACCTCACCGAGATAGAGGCTATCGGCTTTCCATTGAGCTTTGGCACCCCATGAGCGTTCACCTCGTCCTCAAATTCCTCGGGAAGATCTACTCCGTTGACCAATATTGCATTCATTCCGATGACCGCTCGTCCATCCGCGCTTACATCGCTCTCTTAGAGTCCATGAGCCTCATCGGTGGTGTCACCATGCAGCTGTCTAACCTAAACATCCTTATCGTCAAGGTGCATGAGCTTGGCAAGATGCGACGGATTGGCCCCAATGATCCATTGCCATTCTCCATCGACGAGGACGGTTTCAGCGTCGACTTGGGCTCAAAGATGGTGAATCCTCCAACGATGATGGGATCAGGATTGAGTGTGCTACCGCAGCCATGGCCACTTCAACCCCGTGGTGGTCTCCTCTTAGTTCCCTCAAGGCCCTCTCTTATCGCCATTCAGGAATTCTGCGCTCAGTGCTCCTAATTTCATCACCCTGGCCATCTCCTTCAATGAGGAGGTCTTGCCCGCCTGCATTGGTATGGCCATGTAGGTTGAGCTCACCTACATCCTGCACAACTTGGAGTCCGGTTTTGCTTACCATGCAGTGTCATCTGCCCTGCCGGTCATGCCTATCCATGCTCCACCAACATGGACACAACGTCGTTGATGAAGCTAGTCGAGCAAGTTGCGGGGCCACTCCTAGTGGCGACAATCATGGTGGATGCCCCTCTCCAGGTCATTACCAAGGCGCTCGAGTTGCATACCTATGTGCATCACATCCCGTGTAGGTCCCCACGAGGTTGTCTCTTTGTCCGTGCTCGCGTTAACTACGCCTGAAGATCCTGATGTGCATGAACCTATGGCGTGTCATTGTCACGACCACATCAAGCGCACCGAGGACCTTGCCCACATTGCCTCAGTGCTCACCTATCCAAGCTTGATCCCTATAAGAGGGTTTCTGATGTTTACTACACAACCTTCTTCTTGTAGACTCCAAGCGCAGAGTTTTGTAGGAAAGTGGAAATTTTCCCTCAAGTGGATGACCTAAGGTTTATCAATCCGTTGGAGGTGTAGGATGAAGATGATCTCTCTCAAACAACCATGCAACCAAATAACAAAGATTCTCTTGTGTCCTCAACACACCTAATACAATGGTAAATTGTATAGGTGCACTAGTTCAGCGAAGAGATGGTGATACAAGTGTAATATGGATGGTAGATATAGGTTTTTGTAATCTGAAATTATAAAAACAGCAAGGTAGCAAGTGACAAAAGTGAGCAAAAACTATATTGCAATGCTTGAAAACAAGGCCTAGGGTTCATACTTTCGCTAGTGCAATCTCTCTCAACAACACTAACATAGTTGAATCATATGTAAATCTCTCATGCGCGACAAAGAGTTCACTCCAAAGTCACAAAAAGCAGAGAACAAACGAAGAAATTATTGTAGGGTACGAAACCACCTCAAAGTTATCTTTTTTGATCAATCTTATGAGCTATCCCTATAAGTGCCACGAACAGCCCTAGAGTTCGTACTAAAATAACACCTTAAGATGCACATCAACCAAAACCCTAATGTCACCTAGATACTCCAATGTCACCACAAGTACCCATGGGCTTGATTATACGATATGCATCACACAATTTCAGATTCATCATGTTCAATCCAACACAAAGAACTTCAAATAGTGCCCCAAAGTTTCTACCGGAAAGTCAAGACAAAAACATGTGCCAACCCCTATGCATAGATTCCGAAGGTCACGGAACCCGCAAGTTGATCACCAAAACATACATCAAGTGGATCAATAGAAAATCCCATTGTCACCATGGATATCCCATCGCAAGACACGCATCAAGCATTCTCAAATCCTTAAAGACTCAATCTGATAAGAAAACTTCAAAGGGAAAACTCAATTCATCATAAGAAGATAGAGAGGGGAAAACTCCATATGATTCATCTATATCAATAAAGCTTGCGGTACATCAAGATCGTGCCATCTCAAGAACACGAGAGAGAGAGAGAGAGAGATCAAACACATAGCTACTGGTACATACCCTCAGCCCTGAGGGTGAACTACTCCCACCTCGTCATGGAGACCACCGGAATGATGAAGATGGCCTCCGGTGATGGTCTCCCCCTCCGACAGAGTGCCAGAACGGGCTCCCAATTGGTTTTTGTGGCTCTGGAGGCTTGTGGAGGCAGAACTCCCGATCTAGGTTTCTTTTTGGAGGTTTGGGTATTTATAGGAATTTTTGGCGTCGGTCTCACGTCAAGGGGGTCCACAAGGTGTTGACAAGCTCGCTAGGCGTGGCCAGGGGGTGGCCGCGCCTGGCAGGCTTGTGACCTCCTCGTGGCTCTTCTGGCCCAACTCCAATGCTTCGGGGGTCTCTTTTGGTCCAAAAAATCATACTAAATTTTCAACCCATTCCGAGAACTTTTATTTCTGCACAAAAAAACGACACCATGGTAGTTCTGCTGAAAACAGTGTCAGTCCGGTTTAGTTCTAATCAAATCATACCAAAATCATATAGAATTATTGTAGACATGGCATGAATACTTCATAAATTATAGATACATTGGCGACGTATCAGTTTCCATGGAGGACAAAGTTTCTTGCATGAAGGCCAAGAGCATTGACCCCTCTGACATCCCCAAGTGTGTGATGATGTCGTCTATGATGCATATTTGGCCTCCAAGAACACTGAGCATGGTTTGCCTATGTCTCATGATGCTCCTTCAATGACATCAACTTCGTCACCTCTGGTGCCCAGGGTGCTACCAGGTGATCCATGTTGCTGCAGTCTGCCCTTATATTCATTCTACCTAGTGTCATTGTATGTAGGTGTGTAGGATCGAAAGTAGTGCTAGAGGGGGGATTAGACTACTTGACCAAATAAAAATTTACTTCTCCCAATTTTAATTCTTGGCAGATTTTAGCATTCATGGTATGTCAAGTACACCCTACATATGCATGTCTAAGAGTATAGCAGCGGCAAATAAAGACAAGCATGTAAGTAAACAAAGGGTAGGAAGATCAAACGCAATTGGTGACACGATGATTTTTCCCGTGGTTCCGATAGTGGTGCTATCGTACGTCCACGTTCATGGAGTCTTCAACCCACGGAGGGTAACGGTTGCGAGAGTCCACGGAGGGCTCTACCCACGGAGGGTTCCACGAAGAAGCAACCTTGACTATACCATGACGCCCTACGTCCACGGAGGACTAGCCTTACTCGGGGTAGATCTTCACGAAGTAGGCAATCTCCTTTCCCTTACAAACTTCTTGGCTCACTCCACAACATGAAGTAGGAGGATCCCAAGCGACACGTAACCAATTTAGGAGGCACCACCCACCAAAAGGTAATAGGCTCGGTAATGCGATGAACTCCTTGCTCTTGTGCTTCAAGATGATAGACTCCTCAACACACAATCACTCACTCACAGATATGGCTTGGTAGAAGATATTGATTGGGTGGAAAGCAACTTGGGGAGGCTAGAAATCAAGATCCATATGGTTGGAGTGGAAGATCTTGACCTCAACACAGAGATAGGTGGTTCTCTATCAAAAAACTGATAGGATAGGTACGGAATAGTTCTGAGTGCTTCTCTTTCGAGTAGGTGGTGGTGGAGGGGTATATATAGGCAACTCCAAAAATCCAACTGTTACACACAATAAGTCAGACTCGATGAACCGATGTGTGAATCTCGGTTGTACCGAAGTGACTTAAAGTTAGCAACTTTTGAATCTCGGTGAGACCGATATAGGAATCTCGGTTGCACCGACAAGGTGATCAATAGTCAGAATGTCCAATCTTGGTGATGCCGATTCGACAATCTCGGAGGGACCGAAACTGTGAACTTGCGTAATAGAAAGTTGGCGACCCAACTCGGTGGCACCGAATGCAGTATCGGTTGCACCGAAGTGGCTAGGGTTTGGCTGAGTCTGTCTAGGGTTTTGAAAGCACAAAATGCTCCCTTGGTGGTTTTGATAATTCATGACAACATACATTGTATCTTGGACTAACACCTCTATCTAGTGTATTTCAGATAATAGTCCATGGAGAGTTGAGTTGGCAAAAGGATTTAGGAGATTGTGGAATTACCCCAAGATTCAAGGAAATATGTTGGCCAAGCTTCAAGCAAGAGGACTCTACATTTTACATTTGTGAGAAATCACTTTGAGTCCATAGGAAAGCCAATACTATTAAAAGGGGGTAAAGTTTTGATGATGAACAATATGCTCAAACGTGCACAAGTGACAGTCACCCAAACATCCACAAACTCTCCCACCAAAGTCTGTCCAAAGCCAAATATGCAAAATCGGTGCAACCAACATTCCAATCCCGGTGCCACCGATTCTAAACCCTAGACAAACTCAACCAAACCCTAACACTTCGGTGCAGCCGACACTGCTCTCGGTGCCACCAAGTTGGGTTGCCGAGATTCTGTTACGCAAGTTCTCATTTTCGGTCTGTCCGAGAATGGTGAATCGGCGTCACCGAGTTTGTCAAATCTGACCGTTGGTCACCTTGTCGGTGCAACCGAGAATTGTATATCGGTCCCTCCGAGATTCGAAAGTTGCCACTTTTTGTCACTTTGGTACCACCGAGATTTACACATCAGTGTCACCGAGTTGGTCATTTTGTGTGTAACGGTTGGATTTTTGGGGATGCCTATATATACCCCTTCACCACCACCCACTCAAAAAAGAAGCACTCAGAACTATCCATACCTATCCTACTCAGTTTTCTGAGAGAGAACCACCTACCCTTGTGTTGAGGTCAGGATCTTCCAGTCCAACCATATGGATCTTGATTTCTAGCCTCCCCAAGTTGCTTTCCACCAATCCCATATCTTCTACCAAGCCAAATCTGTGAGAGAGTGATTGTGTGTTGAGTAGTCTATCATCTTGAAGCACAAGAGCAAGGAGTTCATCATCATTACCGAGCCTATTACCTTTTGGGGGGTGGTGCCTCCTAGATTGGTTAGGTGTCGCTTGGGAGCCTCCTACTTCATGTTGTGGAGTGAACCAAGAAGTTTGTAAGGGCAAGGAGATCGCCTACTTCGTGATGATCTACCCATAGCGAGGCTAGTCCTTTGTGGACGGAAGCCGCATGGAATAGTCAAGGTTGCTTCTTCATGGAACCCTCCGTAGGTAGAGCCCTCCGTGGACTCTCGCGACTGTTACCCTTCGTGGGTTGAAGACTCCATGAACGTGGACGTACGATAGCACCACCTATCGGAACCACGGGAAAAAAAATCCTTGTGTCTCCTATTGCATTTGATCTTCCTATCCCATCTCTTTACTTACATGTGCAATGTCTTTACTTTCCGCTGCCATACTTGTAGACATGCATGTGTAGGGCTGTTAGACTTGCTCGACTTGTTAAAATAGTTAAAATCAGCCAACCAATTAACTTGGGGAAAGGTAGGTTTTAAATTCCTGCTAGTAGTCTATTCACCCCCCCTCTAGACACCCCTCTCTCGATCCTACAAGTGGTATCAGAGATTTGGTTTCCATTGCTTCGGTTTAATCACCGTGGAGGAAGATGGATGTGTCTAGAGTAGAGAGTTTGAGTTGTAGAGTGTCCATTCTTGATGGAGAGTACTATAGTCAATGGAAGAATGCCATGATTGATCTATTTAATAGATTCCATTTGACAAAATATATTCAAAACCCCTATGTGCTCCCTAGTGATAAATTGCATCCCACACACGAAGAAGAAATTAACATGCTTTGTAACCTAAGAACTGTCAATCTTATTGTTAGAGGTTTACCAAGATTCGTGCTTTCTCAATTGAGGAACTTTGCATGTGCCTATACCTTATGGACTGATTTGGAGAAACGATATCCAAATCTTTCCTTAGGAAATCTTGATGAAATTCTTCATAAAACCATTGCTTTTCACAAAATGAAGCCTAGTGATCCAAACTTTGATAAATGCCTATTTGAACTCCGTGATCTTATGCGTGCTAAAGGAGATGTCACCACTATCAACAACATTATCTTTGAAGCCACTCGCATTCATAAACTTGAACATTGTCATGATCACTATTCTAACGAATCTCTTGTTCTTTATGACGAGGATTTCCCACTTGATGATGACAATGTGGAACATGGCTATTATGAAGAAGATGAGTTGTTCGACATCAAGCACGAGAAGATCATGAAGAATCTGAGCCTCATGGCAAACTTTAAGGATTACATGTCCGGAGGAAAAGAGTGGATTCTTGACAGCGGATGTACGGATCATATGACTGGTGTTAAAGACATGTTCCAAGAGATCACGCCTAATCAAGGTCCTCGATGGTACGTGACCTTTGGAGACAAATCTAAGGGTAAGGTACTTGGCCTTGGTAAGGTGGCTATATCCCATGATAGCTCTATTCAAAATGTTATGCTTGTTGAATCCCTTGGCTACAATCTTCTTTCCGTATCTAGACTTGCCGACTTTGGTTTCAATGTTTTATTCACGAAAGTAGATTGCCAAGTGTTTCGTCAAGATAATCATAAAATGGTCTTTACCGGTTTCCGTAGAGGTGATCTATACATTGTTGATTTCACTAAAAGATCCAAGCCTCGCACTTGTTTAATTGCAAAATCTTCTAAAGGTTGGCTTTGGCATAGCAGACTTGGACATGTAGGCATGCGAAATCTAGATAAGCTAATCAAAGGTGATCATATACTTGGTGTTAAAGATGTTATCTTTGACAAAGATAGACTTTGTAGTGCTTGTCAAGCTGGAAAGAAAGTAGGTGGAAGTCATCCCGTTAAGAATATCATGACTACTAGGAGACCACTCAAGTTACTTCACATGGATCTTTTTGGTCCCAATGCTTACAAGAGTCTCGGCGGAAATTCCTATGGTCTAGTTATAGTTGATGATTTTTCCAGATTTACGTGGGTATTCTTTCTTGATGATAAGTCGTAGGTTCAAAAGATCTTCAAGAACTTTGCTCGCAAAACGCAAAATCAGTTTGAAGTGAAGATCAAGAAGGTTCGGAGCGATAATAGATCGGAGTTCAAGAACACCCATGTGGATACCTTTCTTGACGAAAAAGGTGTCTCACATGAGTTCTCGGCTACGTACACACCTCAGCAAAATGGAGTTGTTGAGAGGAAGAACTGGATGCTCATTGAGATGGCAAGAACGATGCTTGATGAATACAAGACGCCAAGACACTTTTGGGCAGAAGCCGTTGAAACAGCATGTCATGCCACAAACCGACTTTACTTGCATAAGCTTCTCAGTAAAACGGCATACGAGCTACTCACCCGTAACAAACCCCAAGTCGGATACTTTCGGGTATTTGGCTCAAAGTGCTACATTCTTGATAAGCATCGTTGTACTAAATTCGCTCCTAAATCTCATGGAGGATTCCTACTTGGTTAAGGATCGAACTCTCACACTTACCGTGTCTACAACAACTTCACTCAAAAAGTTGAAGAGACGTTAGATGTGAAGTTTTATGAATCTAATGGTTCGCAAGTCGAACAATTTCCAAATGATGTAGGTGATAAGGATCCTTCGGAAGCCATTCTAGATCTACCCATCAGCAAGATTCGTCCCATGAAGGTGAAGGAGAGTACTTCATCAACTCAAGTGGAAGCCCCCACTTCACGACAAGGTGAACCTCAACATGACATGGAAGCATCCACGAGCGGTACACAACGGGATGATGAAGAAGAGGAAGTGCATCATGAAGATCCACCACAACCACCTCAAGGGAACGACACCTTCAACAACAACGAAGATGCACGAGATGATGAAGAAGAAGAAGAAGCTCCACCATCCAATAATCAGAAGCTGACACGAGTTCGAGCTCAAGTGACCAAGAACCATCCCCTAAACCAAATCTTTGGTGATATACAAACAGGGAGAATCACTCGCTCTAAAACCCGTCTAGCTAACTTTTGTGAGCATTATTCTTTCATCTCTAGCATTGAGCCTTTAAAGGTAGAACAAGCTCTTGAAGACGCGGATTGGGTGAATGCAATGCATAAAGAGCTACACAACTTTGAGAGGAATGAAGTGTGGACACTTGTGGAGAAGCCCAAAGATGAGCACAACATCATCAAAACCAAATGGGTGTTTCAGAACAAACAAGACAAAGATGGTCAAGTCATACGCAACAAGGCTCGTCTCGTAGCCCAAGGATATATGCAAGTCGAAGGTATGGACTACGGTGAGACTTATGCCCCCATCGCTAGACTTGAAGCTATTCATATTCTTCTTGCTTATGCTAATCACCATGATATCAAGCTTTATCAAATGGACATCAAAAGTGCATTTTTAAATGGTGAAATTGAAGAAGAAGTTTATGTTAAGCAACCACCTGGTTTTGTGAATCCTAAGAAACCTAATCATGTTTACAAGCTTCGCAAAGCTCTTTATGGTCTTAAGCAAGCCCCTCGTGCTTGGTATAAATGTTTAACGAAGTTTCTCATCGAAAAAGGTTTTGAAATTGGTAAAATTGATGCAGTATTGTTCACTAAGAGAGTTCATGGAGAATTATTTGTGTGCCAAATATATGTGGATGATATTATCTTTGGTTCCACTAACCCTCAATTTAGTGAAAGATTTGGAAGGTTGATATCCGAGAAGTATGAGATATCTATGATGTGTGAGCTGAAATTCTTTCTTGGATTGCATATCAAGCAATCAAGAGAAGGAACTTTCATCTCTCAAACTAAGTATACCAAGGACTTGATCAAGAAGTTCAACATGCATGATTGCAAAGGTATGAAAACTCCTATGCCCACTAGTGGACATGTTGACCTTACCAGGGAGGATGAACCGGTTGATCAAAAGGGTTATCAATCTATGATTGGTTCATTGTTATATTTGTGTGCATCTCGTCCCGATATTATGCTTAGTGTTTGCATGTGCGCTAGATATCAAGCTGCACCTAAAGAGTGTCATCTTTTGGCTGTGAAACGTATTGTGAGGTACTTGATATAAACACCAAACTTTGGCATTTGGTATCCCAAGGGATCTTCTTTTAATCCTGTTGGCTATTCCAATTCGGACTATGTCGGTGACAAGGTTGATAGAAAATCCACCTCGGGTACTTGTCAATTTTTAGGTAGATCTCTTGTATCTTGGTCCACCAAGAACCAAAACTCGGTATCTCTATCTACAGCCAAAGCTGAGTATATTGCTGTTGGATCTTGTTGTGCGCAATTACTATGGATGACACAAACGCTTAAGGATTATGGTGTTTATGTTAAAAATGTCCCATTACTTTGCGACAATGAAAGTGCTATTAAAATTGGACATAATACTATGCAACATTCTCGAACCAAGAATATTCCATTTCGACATCATTTTATTCGTGATCATGTTGCCAAAGGAGATATCAATCTTAAGCATGTTCGTACTAACAAAGAATTGGCCGATATCTTCACCAAGCCACTTGGTGAGAAAACATTTTGTCATTTGAGGAGTGAGTTGACCATCATTGATGCTTCAAACTTGAGCTAGACTCACTCGGTTGCAAGCAAGGGCATGAGCTTTCTTATTATCTCCATGTTCTCGTAACTCGTTATCATGTTCCATGGAATTCTATGCTCCCTTGTATTGCATCTAACCTTTTGTAGGTACTTGGAAGAACTTCATTCCACAAGATTGCCATCAACTCCAATCATAAGCAACCTTGTCATTACCAAGTATCCACAACCCCTCTTGACGATGGAAGGAAGAAGACAACAAAAACATATCCTTGACATATACTTGATCTTAGTTGCAAAATCTTAAGTAGTATCATGTCAATAGGATATATCCACTATTCTTCCTTACATGACTAACCTTTGTAGGTGACT
This sequence comes from Hordeum marinum, assembly GCA_022496015.1. Classification (NCBI taxonomy): domain Eukaryota; kingdom Viridiplantae; phylum Streptophyta; class Magnoliopsida; order Poales; family Poaceae; genus Hordeum; species Hordeum marinum. The sequence goes on along the minus strand of CM039675.1, from coordinate 459,515,739 downwards.
AGTGTACTAGAACGAGAAGGATTGCTCCAAATTCAAGATGATCTTCATCAACCTCGAGCATCCTCAACAAGTTCACCTACAAGCAACGTCATCAACATCATTCAAAGGCATGTACTCATATCCTTGAAAAGGCTTTACTCCATGTCATGAGCTAAAGCAACTCAAGTGATATGAAGACATCAAAATGCTTAATCAAGAAATGGTAACCCCATTTCGAGCTTAAACGATGAGTATGACCTATGATCAAGCATTTTTGTTTGGCTCCTAAGTCAATATACTCTAATATAGGTGACCTAGTCATCGCCCATCATTTAGTTAAGAATCTTGCGTGGTTTGCTCTCTATTTGCATGATTTCTCATAACCACTCAAATCTTATCTATTTGATGTCCTTTGTAAAACTTTCACATTTTTATTTTTGAAACGACTTCGTTTGTCTCCATGAAAACATAAACTTGGTCTCTCATTCGGCGTCACCGATATAAATAACTCGGTTCTACCGAATTTGCAGATAAGATGCACTAAACGATCTCGGTATCATCGATTTATTTATCCTAGAGTCACCGATTTTCTTTGCTTTCAAAATATGTGTTTCTTTGATATTGTTTAGTTGTCTCTATTCTTGTGATATTCTTGTTCCTTCGATGAACCCTTCATAAAAAAACTATATATACATATATCTTCAGGGGGAGAAGAACAAACAATACTTAGGGAGAGAAATTCTTTATTCAAGGATCCCTAGCTCCAAGGAGAAGCAAACTCAAATTTGCCAAATGGAGAGAAGTTACATCCAATGATTCCCTTAGTCTTTTAATGATCCCTACTTTCAATGACCCTTGATCTCCAGGATCCCTTCCTTGTCAATGATCCCTGTCACTACTCCCAAGTTTAACATTTTTGGTATTTATGCCAAAGGGGGAGAATATCAAAGCTTCATGCTAAAGGGAGAGTCGCGTGCTTATGGAAAGGGGAGAGATATGATTTAGGGGGGAGGAAAATATCAAAAGTTCACACTTATATAATCAAGGAGAGGAATAACAATGTAGGGGGAGAAAACTACTTTTGGTGAAAAGTCTCAAGTGAACAAAGGATTCCTTTTCTCACCCTATCCGATCCCGATAGCTGAGATTCAGGGGGAGAGGATGTACTACCATTTTAATATAAAAGGGGAGAAAAGATATAATATATTAATGCAAAAGGTGGAGACATAGCAATCTTAATGGTTATCATATTTTATATGTTCTCCACATCTTGGTATCCTTTGAGTTCTATTGCTTTTGATTGGTAGAATACTCTTGTGTTTCCTAACATTGTTTTCTCAAGTGTGTCTCTACTACTAGAATTCTCAAGAACTCAAGGTAAGTATATGCATCATATCTTTGGTCAATATGATCTCTTGCTTCTTGCACATATTGTTTGCAAGAGTGAAGTCTTGATTAAGGATATACATTTCATCCACATATATTGATGAATATAGCCAAGATACACATGACTCTTATATCCCTTTCATCCATATGTGTGTCCATGCATCCCAAAGCAACTATCCTTTAAAGGACTACACACATTTAGGGGGAGCAAATCTAAGTCATGTGTTTCTCAAAGTCTTCATTGCATCCATGCATATCTTTAATTGAAGCTTTGATTGTATGTTGTCATCAAATACCAAAAAGGGGGAGATTAAAAGCACAACATGCTCCCTTGGTGGTTTTGATAATTCATGACAACATACATTGTCTCTTGGACTAACACCTCTATCTAGTGTATTTCAGATAATAGTCCATGGAGAGTTTAGTTGGAAAAAGGATTGAGGAGATTGTGGAATTACCCCAAGATTCAAGGAAATAGGTTGGCCAAGCTTCAAGCAAGAGGACTCTAGATTTTACATTTGTGAGAAATCACTTTGAGTCCATAGGAAAGCCAATACTATTAAAAGGGGGTAAAGTTTTGATGATGAACAATATGCTCAAATGTGCACAAGTGACAGTCACCAAAACATCCACAAAATCTCCCACCAAAGTTTGTCCAAAGCCAAATATGCAAAATTGGTGCAACCAACATTCCAATCCCGGTGCCACCGATTCTAAACCCTAGACAGACTAAGCCAAACCCTAAAAATTTGGTGTAGCCGACACTGCTCATGGTGCCACCGAGTTGCCAAGATTCTATTACGCAAGTTCTCATTTTTGGTCCATCCGAGAATGGTGAATCGGTGTCACAGAGTTTTTCAAATCTGACCGTTGATCACCTTGTCGGTACAACCGAGAATTGTATATCGGTCCCTCCTAGATTCAAAATTTGCCACTTTTTGTCACTTTGGTACCACCGAGATTTACACACCGGTGTCACCGAGTTGGTCATTTTGTGTGTAACGGTTGGATTTTTGGGGATGCCTATATATACCCCTTCACCACCACCCACTCGAAAGAGAAGCACTCAGAACTATTCCATACCTATCCTACTCAGTCTTCTGAGAAAGAACCACCTACCCTTGTGTTGAGGTCAAGATCTTCCACTCCAACCATATGGATCTTGATTTCTAGCCTCCCCAAGTTGCTTTCCACCAATCCCATCTCTTCTACCAAGGCAAATCTATGAGAGAGTGATTGTGTGTTGAGGAGTCTATCATCTTGAAACACAAGAGCAAGGAGTTCATCGTCATTACCGAGCCTATTACTTTTTGGAGGGTGGTGCCTCCTAGATGGTTAGGTGTCGCTTGGGAGCCTCCTACTTCATGTTGTGGAGTGAACCAAGAAGTTTGTAAGGTCAAGGAGATCGCCTACTTCCTGAAGATCTAACCATAGTGAGGCTAGTCCTTCGTGGACGGAAGCCGCATGGAATAGTCAAGGTTGCTTCTTCGTGGAACCCTCTGTGGGTAGAGCCCTCCATGGACTCTCGCGACCGTTACCCTCCATGGGTTGAAGACTCCATGAATGTGGACGTACGATAGCGCCACCTATAGGAACCACAGGAAAAAAATCCTTGCGTCTCCTATTGCGTTTGATCTTCCTATCCCATCTCTTTACTTACATGTGCAATGTCTTTACTTTTCGCTGCCATACTTCTAGACATGCATGTGTAGGGCTGTTAGACTTGCTAGACTTGTTAAAATAGTTAAAATCAGCCAACCAATTAACTTGGGAAAAGGTTAGGTTTTAAATTCCTTCTAGTAGTCTATTCACCCCCCCCTCTAGACACCCCTCTCTCGATCCTATAGGTTTGGAATCAGTGGCACCGGGATGGAAATGTTGGTTGCACCGATTTTGAGTATTTGGCTTTGGACAGACTTTGGTGGGAGAGTTTGTGGGCATTTTTGGTGACTATCACTTGTGCACGTATGTGCATTTTTTCACCAACAAAACCTTACCCTCTTTTAATAGTATTGGCTTTCCTATGGAATCAAAGTGATTTCTCACAAATGTAAAATGTAGAGTCCTCTTGCTTGAAGCTTTGCCAACCTATTTCCTTGCATCTTGGGGTATTCCACAATATTTTTGCCAGCCCATCATTGAACTTTTCCTGAAACATTCTTAGTGGAAACATTAGTTCAATGACATATATGTTGTTATTAATTACCAAAACCACCAAGGGAGCAAATGTGCTTTCAATCTCCCCCTTTTTGGTAATTGATGACAACATATAGATCAAAGCTTCAACGTATGATATAATCAATGAATATAATCATCTCTTTGAGAAGTATGTGATAAGCAAGAGCTCCCCCTAAATTTGTGCATTGTTTTAAATTTGCGTTTGAATTCAAATGCACAATCGATTAGGTGCATGGGGCACTTCTTCCATGTCACATACAACTTGGTGGTGTGTGAGAATAATTAGAGTGAACATCATAGCACAACACAATCAAGCAAAGTGAATGATCATCACATAATCATCAAATGATAGGAGATAGTAGCAACACACATAACAACATATGATCACACAAAAATACAAAAGTATCTCGCGTCAAACCAAGCGAACCAAATGTTTTGTAAAACTAGCAAATAAAAACATATGCTCTCTCACTCGATGCCTAATATCTATATACAACTTCTCCCCCTTTGGCAACAAGTTACCAAAAAGTTCAAAGAGATACAGCTAATCGTTCTGCGGCTGATCTCCTCTGATCGTCGATGGCGTGGTCGAGAGAACTGCGTCGGCGAAGACTTCTGCTGAAGTCCTGGATGGAGCTAGAGTAGATACTGGAGGCACTGGAGCTGATGGTGCTGAAGATATTGTGGCTGGAGCAGAAGATGAAGGCCTCATCTCTGGAGCTGGTACTATAGGAGTCCTGACCTTAGTTGTGAACTAGGCAGTCGTCCTGACAGGGGCACTATCCTCATCATCATCAGAAGACTCAGACTCTGAAGAGGTGCGACAGATTGGGGCTTCATCAACCTCCTTCTTGAGCTCATTGACTGTCTTAGTCAGCCCATCAACCTTGTCATTTAGAGTTTTCACTCTATCATCAATGATGTTTGCAAGGCTCTCCTGAGTATCCATGATGGTCTTGATGTTCTTCTTCATCTCCAGGATAGTAGTTATCAAAAGATCCATCTGCTCATTCCTGGACCTGGGAACCTAAGCACTAGTGGCTCGAGCTTCCTCTGCTTCTGCCTCTGCATGTGCCTGAGCTGCAGATGATGTGGGATGGTCTGGGTCCATCACCACAACGTTATCCTCAAAGTCAGGTTGAAGTGACAAATGGGGACTGTCTAGAGCAAAGATGTGCTTCTCAAGCTGAGAATTGATGAGCATCTAGATATAGGGTGCGTGGCAGCATGAGCGTTTCTGATCAGCAGGAACCCTCTTCATAGTCTCTACTATCAAGTCCATCACTCGAATCCTGGTGTGACGATCAAGATGGATGAGCATGTTGATGGAGTATCCACGAATCATCTTCTCATCTCCAGACTTGGGCATCAAGGTATGCCTTAGGATAGTGTTCATGGTACGAAGGCCTGGCTGGAGAAAGTAGATAGAACCAAGCTTGTGAGATTGCACTTTATCTGTAGGGATAGGATTATACATATCCTTCATAGCATTGTGGCTCTCCTTGGATTCTGTATAGACATCCGAATTTCCATCCTGAACCTTTGGGACTCCTAAGATGGTAGCCCACTCATCAACAGAAGATTCATATCTTGCTTCTTCAATCATCCAGACAATCCTACCATCTCCATAGAAATGTGCAGTGGAGTAGAATTGCATGATCATCTCATCATTCCAAGCACTGAACTCCTTCCCAACAAATTTATCATGTCCAATGCAGTGGAATTTGTCTTGGACACATGGAAAGTAATCATCATTATCTTTGATGTACTTCCAGTTAACATATCTCATGTCACTGACTGCATGGCTCTTGTCTAGCAAAACTATCTCATAGAAGTCTTGCTGCTCTTTGGTGTAAACATGTAGTCCACAACGGTCTTTCTCCTCTAGGCATATGGATCAATAGCTCTCCATGCCCTCAAGCATGAATCCTTCCTCTTCTTCATATCCTCAACTACTGGGTGGCTGGCATCATGAACTGGAAGGTGAGGTCTGAGCTTCATTGGAACAGTCATAGCATCATCATCATCAGCTTCTCTGAAAGTGGACTTCTTGTTCTTCTCAGCAGTAGGTATGTCTCTCACAGTCCTCTTGGACTTCTGTGCAGCAGCTTTCTTTGAAGTTGCCTTGGTGCTCTTGGAGGTGCCTGGCTTGGGCATAGCATCAGCCAAAAGTTTCTTGGCCTTCTTCTTAGGAGGGGCCTGAGGAGCAAGTTTCTCCTCTTCCTCTTCAGCAGCAGTAGTACCAGCAACAGCAGCCTCCTCTGGATCCTCATACATTGAGGTAGGCCTGCCCTACACACGAATGGTCCTCTTCCTGGCTATCTTCTTTGGCACAGCTTTCCTGGGGACTTCAACAGACAAAGTTGCCCTAGCACTCTCATGTGCTTTGAAGGTCTCTGCAGGAGCATAAATTTTGCTGGCTATCTTCCTAGATGAGGTGGCCTCATTAGCAGACTTCCTAGCAGCCTTCTCTTGCTTCTTAGCAAGAATCTCTTCCAGGACAAAATCAGAATCCTCTTCCTCTGAGGTGAGTCTCTTCCTTGTCCTAGTGGCAGCCTTAGGAAACCCATGAGAACTGGTAGTGCTTGGATCTGTGGAAGAACTAGACTCAAGACTCGTGCCTGAACTCATCTCTCTGACTATCTGATCCTGACATGCTGACCTTGTGAATAGAGTATAGAAGAGTAGAATAGGATAAGTCATCACAAAATGCAGATGTTTTTGCAAGTTTGAACAAAATATTTTCCAAGTTTTGCATTCTGTCAAATGTATTTCAGTGCAACCGAGGCAGAAATTTCGGTCACACCGAGATTGACACCTACTTTCCAGGAACTTGGGACCGTTTTTGGTCGGACCGACTCGGTTCCACCGAGGTGTTCTCAGTGTGGAAGAAACTAAAATTGGTGACACCGATTTTACCACATCAGTTCTACCGAGATACAGGTGTCGGACGGCAAACCCCTAAAAATCTATCATTCACTACTCTACGGGATTTTCTTTGTGGATGGAAAGCTTTCAGGCGGTGACTTATAGATAAAAATGATTTCATTGTGCAAGACTTGGACAGGGAGCACAAGAAAAGTTGAATCTGTACCCTAGCTTGGCGACGGATCTGCTACTACGGCGACGACGGCGAAGATGCCCGTCGACGGTGAGATTTCCAGCGGCGGAGGCGCTCGGGAAAGGCAAGGCGATGACCAGGGGGTCCTTCTGCGGAAGCTCGGGTTGTGGAGGTGCGACGTTTGAAGAATAGATTTCAAAAGCAGGGTCCATCGATTATATACCCATCGCTGTCGGTGACACCGATTTGATATTTTCGGTGTCACCGAGTTTCACAACTGTCAGTTGACAGGGAAACTCGATGTAACCTAGAACATGAAATCGGTCTAAAACCAGATCAACCCTAGGAATTCGGTGAGACCGAAAATTGTGGGTTGGTTCCACTGAGATGCACTTGGGAGGTTTTAATGGTCAGTCCTTGACGATACGAAACTCCAAGTGCTCCACACACAGAGGGATCGAAAAGCACTTGTTCAAATTTTGTGATGCAACATGAATAGAGTGAGTACTAGGCAACATGAATCGGTGGCACCGGGATGGAAAAGTTAGTTGCACCAATTTTGAGTATCTGGCTTTGAACATACTTTGGTGGGAGAGTTTGTGGGTGTTTTGGTGACTATCACTTGTGCACGTATGAGCATTTTTTTCACCAACAAAACCTTACCCCCTTTTAATAGTATTGGCTTTCCTATGGAATCAAAGTGATTTCTCACAAATGTAAAATTTAGAGTCCTCTTGCTTGAAGCTTTGCCAACCTATTTCCTTGCATCTTGGGGTACTCCACAATATTTTTGCCAACCCATCATTGAACTTTTCCTGAAACATTCTTAGTGGAAACATTAGTTCAATCACATATATGTTGTTATTAATTACCAAAACCACCAAGGGAGCAAATGTGCTTTCAAGGTGACAGAGTCTTGAATTAGGGGGGTGCTCGGCACGACGGGTGATAACCCACAAGTGTAGGGGATCAGTTGCAGCCTCTTTCAATAAGTAATAGTGTCGAACCCAACAAGGAGCTAAAGGTAGAACAAATATTCCATCAAGTTCTATCGACCACCGATACAACTCTACGCACGCTTAACGTTTGCTTTACCTAGAACAAGTATGAAACTAGAAGTACTTTGTAGGTATAACAGAATAGGTTTGCAAGATAATAAAGAGCACGTAAATAAAAACTAAGGGCTGCTTAGATAAAGAAACAACTAAGTTAGTCTTAGTAGAGAGCTTTTTGTCACAAGAAAGTTATTTGTCCCTAGGCAATCGATAACTAGACCGATAATCACTATTGCAATTTTATATGAGGGAGAGGCATAAGCTAACATACTTTCTCTACTTGGATCATATGCACTTATGATTGGAACTGTAGCAAGCATCCGCAACTACTAAAGATCATTAAGGTAAAATACAACCATAACATTATAAGGTATCAAGTCCTCTTTACTCCCATACGCAACAACCCACATACTCGGGTTTATGCTTCTGTCACTAAAGCAACCCACCATAGGCAAATCATGAACACATTGCAACACCCTACAACGAGGATCCCTCACGCTTGCGCGACGGAGAGAGCACCATAGGACAACACCAATAATAAAACATGCAACTCAAACCAATCATGATCATCAATCAACCCATATGACAAAACGGATCTACTCAAACATCATAGGATAGCCATACATCATTCGGAAATAATATATAGCATTGAGCACCATGTTTAAGTAGATATTACAGCGGGGAGAAGGGGTGTTACACTGCTGCATAGAGGGGGAGAGAGTTGGTGATGATGGCGGCAAAGTTGTTGGTGTAGATCACCGTAAGGATGATGGCCCTGGAGGCGTTTTGGGACCACCGGGAGATAGGGGGAGAGAGCCCCCCTCCTTCTTGTTCTTCCTTGACCTCCCCCCAGATGGGAGGAGGGTTTCCCCTCTATTCGTTGGCCTCCATGGCGGTGGAGGGGCGGGAGCTCCTTCGAGATTGGATCTCTCTCTCTCTCTTCGTTTCCTTCTGTTTCTGCGTTCCCAGATTCTGGCCTTTCACCGTTTCTTAAATTCCCGAAGATCCGTAACTCCGATTGGGCTAAAAATTTAACACGATTTTTATCTGGGTATTAGATTTCTTGCGGCGAAAGAAGGGCACCAACCACCTTAAGGGTTGACCACAAGCCACCCTGGCATGGCCAAGGGGTAGGCCGTGCCCCTGGCTTGTGGTCACCTCGGGCATCGTCTCGCGTTGATTCTTTTTCCCAAAATCAAATATATTCCGAAAAAGATCTTCGTAAGTTTTTATCACGTTTAGACTTTGTTTGGTATAGATATTCTACAAAACAAAAAACATGCAACAAACATGAACTGGCACTGGGCACTGGATCAATATGTTAGTCCCAGAAATAGTATAAAAGGCTGCCAAAAGTATATGAAAGTTGTAGAATATTGGCATGAAACAATCAAAAATTATAGATACGACGAAGACGTATCAACATCCCCAAACTTAATTCCTACTCGTCCCTGATCAGATAAATGATGAAAAGGATAATTTTTGATGTGGAATGCTACCTAGCATAATCTTGTTCATGTAATCTAATCATGGCATGAATATTAAGACATGAGTGATTCAAAGAAATAGTCTATCATTTTACATTAAGACAATAATACTTCAAGCACACTGATAAAGCAATCATGTCTTCTCAAAATATCATGGCTAAAAGAAAGTTATCCCTACAAAATCATATAGTCTGGCTATGCTCCATCTTCATCACACAAAGTATTAAATCATGCACAACCCCGGTTTTAGCCAAGAAATTGTTGTTGGAAATATGCCCTAGAGGCAATAAATAAAGTGTTTATTATTGTATTTCCTTGTTCATGATAATTGTTTATTATCCATGCTATAATTGTATTAATTGGAAACATGGATACATGTGTGGATACATAGACAAACACAATGTCCCTAGTCTGCCTCTAGTGAACTAGCTCATTGATCGAAAGATGGTTAAGGTTTCCTAGCCATGGACATGAGATGTCATTTGATAACGGGATCACATCATTAGGAGAATGATGTGATGGACAAGACCCAAACTACAAACGTAGCTTATGATCGTGTCAGTTTATTGCTACAGTTTTCTACATGTCAAGTATATGTTCCTATGACCATCAGATCATGCAACTCACAGATATCAGAGGAGTACCTTGTGTGTATCAAATGTCGCAACGTAACTGGGTGACTATAAAGGTGCTCTACAGGTGTCTCCGAGGGTGTCTGTTGAGTTGGCATGGATCAATACTGGGATTTGTTACTCCGTGTGACGGAGAGGTATCTCAGGGCCCACTCGGTAATACAACATCACAATAAGCCTTGCAAGCAATGTGACTAAGTGTTAGTTACGTGATCTTGTATTACAGAACGAGTAAAGAGACTTGCCAGTAACGAGGTTGAACTAGGTATGGAGATACCGATGATCGAATCTCGGGCAAGTAACATACCGAAGAACAAAGGGAACATCATACGGGATTAACTGAATCCTTGACATAGAGGTTCGACCGATAAAGATCTTCGTAGAATATGTAGGAATCAATGTGGACATACAGGTCCCGCCATTGGTTATTGACCGTAGAGGTGTCTCGGTCATGTCTACATAGTTCTCGAACCCGCAGGGTCTGCACACTTAAGGTTTGGTGACGTTTTGGTAGTATAGAGTTATGTATGGTGGTGACCGAAGTTTGTTCGGAGTCCCGTATGAGATCCCGTACATCACGAGGAGCTCTGGAATGGTCCGGAGGTAAAGATTCATATATAGGAAGTCCTATTTTGGTCGTCGGAAAAGTTTCGGGCTCATCAGTAGTATACCGGGAGTGCCGGTAGTGTACCGGGAGACCTCCGGGAGGGGTATTTCGACCCAAGAGGCTTCATGGGCTGTGGGAGAGTGAATATCAGACCTTAGTGGGCTGGTGGAAACTCCCACACAAGGCCCATGTATCTGGACAAGAAAACCCAATAGGAAAAGGTGGAAAAAAGGCAAAATTGGGTGAATCCTAGTCCTACTAGGAGTGGAGGTGGACTCCACCTCCACCACCTGGTTCGGCCGAAGCCTCCAAGGCTTGGAGGCCAAGCTGCCTCTCCTCCTCCCTCCCTCCTATATATACTAGTGGATTTCTATGGTTTTGCACTTGATTTTTCAGCCATGTGCAAACCCTAATCTCTAGTGCATAGTTTCTCCTCTAGATCGGTTTTCTGCTGTGCTTAGGCGAAGCCCTGCCGGAATTGCTCCACCACCATCGCCGGAGCGCCGTTAGGCTGCCGGAGAACTCTTCTTCCTCTTCACTCCTTCTTGCTGGATCAAGACGGTGGAGATCGTCATCAAGCTGTACGTGTGCTGAACGCGAAGGTGCCGTCCGTTCAGTGCTAGATCGGAAGGATCGTGATCAAGTTCGTGAGACGATCGTGATCAAGTTCGTGGGACGGATTGTGATCGGATCACGGGACGGATCATGATCGAATCGCGGGACGGATCGTGATCGGATCGCGAGACGGATCGTGATTGGATCGCGGGACGCACGGCGATTTGGATCGCGAAGACGTTCGACTACACCAACCGCGTTTCTTAACGCTTCCCGCTTAGCGATCTACAAGGGTATGTAGATCCACTCTCCCTCTCGTAGATGCTCATCACCATGGATAGATCTGCGTGTGCGTAGGAAATTTTTTGTTTCCCATGCAACGTTCCCCAACAGTGGCATCATGAGCTAGGTCTATGTGTTGATGAGATCTCGAGTAGAACACAAAAGGTTTGTGGGCATTGATGCTTAGATTGCTTCCTCCCTTGGTCGGATTTTGGTTCAGCGGTATTGTGAGATGAAGCGGCCCGGACCAACATTACTCGTACACTTACGAGAGACCGGTTCCCTCGACGCAACTTGTTGCCTAGATGGCTTGCGGGTGGCAGTTTCTCTCACTTTAGTTGGATCGGATTCGACAAAGGAGGTCCTTGAGAAGGTTGAAAAGCAAATTATGTATCACCGTTGTGGTTTATGCGTAGTTGAGAATCGTTCTTGCTAGAAACCCGTAGCACCAACGTAAAACATGCAACAACAATTAGAGGACGTCTAACTTGTTTTTGCAGGGTATGTTGTGATGTGATATGGCCAATTACATGTTGTGATATATGTGATGTATGAGATGATCATGTGATGTATAGAATTTCACGACTTGCATGTCGATGAGTACGGCAACCGGCAGGAGCCATAGGGTTGTCTTTAATTATTGTATGACCTGCGTGTCAATCATTAAGCGCTATGTAATGCTTTACTTTATCGCTAAACGGTAGCAATAGTAGTAGAAGCATGCAGGATGTGACAACCTCGATGGCGACACGTTGATGGAGATCAATATGATGGAGATCAAGGTGTCGTGCTGGTGACGATGAGGATCATGCTGGTGCTTTCAAGATGGAGATCTAAAGCACAAGTTCATGGCCATATCATGTCACTTATGAATTGCATGTGATGTTAATCCTTTTATGCACCTTGTTTTGCTTAGTACGACGGTAGAATTATAAGGTGATCCCTCACTTAAATTTCAAGATAAAATTGTGTTCTCCCCGAGTGTGCACCATTGTGAAAGTTCGTCGTGTTGAGACACCACGTGATGATCGGGTGTGATAGACTCTACGTTCACATACAACGGGTGCAAGCCAGTGTTGCACGCGCAGAACACTCGGGTTAAACTTGACGAGCCTAGCATGTACAAACATGGCCTCAGAACACAAGAGACCGAAAGGTCGAACATGAGTCATATAGTAGATATGATCAATATAATGATGTTCACCATTGAAGCCACCTCAACTCACGTGATGATCGGACTTGAGTTGGTGGATTTGGATCATGTGACACTCAGGTGACCTGAGGGATGTCAATTTGAGTGGGAGCTTTAGTAATTTGATTAACTAAACTCATTATCTTGAATAATAGTCTAAGTGAACTTTGCATATTTATGTTGTAGATCAATGGCTCGCGCAATAGCACCCCTGAATTTTAATGCGTTCCTAGAGAAAGCTAAACTGAAAGATGATGGAAGTAACTTTGTTGACTGGGCCCGTAATCTGAGGATTATCCTCATGGCTTCCCAGAAATCATATGTCCTTGATGCACCGCTTGGTGACCAACCAGAAGACATGACCTCCGAAGACGTTAAGAACGCTTGGGAGGCACGTACTGGAGATTACTCAATAGTTCGGTGTGCAATATTGTATGGCTTAGAACCGGGACTTCAAAGACGTTTCGAACGTCATGGAGCATATGAGATGTTCCAGGAGTTGAAGTTTATCTTTCAGAAGAATGCCCGGATCGAAAGGTATGAAACCTCCGATAAGTTCTATGCTTGCAAGATGGAGGAGAACGGGTCTGTCAGTGAACATATACTCAAAATGTCTGGGTATTCAACTCGTCTAGCGGAGTTGGGAATTGCCCTTCCGCCAGAGGCGATCACTGACAGAGTTCTTCAATCACTGCCACCTAGTTACAAGAGCTTTGTGATGAACTATAACATGCACGGGATGAACAAGTCAGTCACCGAGCTGTTTGCGATGCTAAAAGTCGCTGAGTCTGAAATCCAAAAAGAACATCAAGTGTTGATGATCAATAAAACCACTAGTTTCAAGAAAAATGGCAAAGTCAAGGGCAAGGGCAAGAAGGGTAAAACCAAGAAGGATGGCAAAGCAGTTGCTACTCCTGTAAAGAAGCCCAAGCATGGACCCAAGCTAGAAACTGAGTGCTTTCATTGCAAGGGAACTGTCACTGGAAGCGGAACTACCCCAAGTACATGGCTGACAAGAAGGCGGCCAACGACAAACAAGGTATATATGATATACATGTTATTGATGTATACCTTACTAGCTCTCGTAGTAGTGCCTGGGTATTTGATACCGGTTCGGTTGCTCACATTTGCAACTCAAAGCAGGAACTACGGAATAAATGAAGGCTGGCAAAGGACGAAGTGACGATGCGCGTGGGAAATGGTTCCAAGGTTGATGTGATCGCCATCGGCACGCTCTCTCTTCGATTACCATCGGGATTAGTGATGAACCTGAATAATTGTTATTTAGTGCCTACGTTAAGCATGAACATTATATCTGGATCTTGTTTATTGCGAGACGGTTACTCATTTAAATCAGAGAATAAAAGTTGTTCTATTTATATGAGTAATATCTTTTATGGTCATGCACCCAATGTTAGGGGTTTATTCATATTGAATCTTGATAGTGATGACACACATGTTCATAAAATTGATGCCAAAAGATGTAGAGTTGATAATGATAGTACCACTTTCTTGTGGCACTGTCGTTTAGGTCATATTGGTGTAAAACGCATGAGGAAGCTCCATGCTGATGGACTTTTGGAGTCACTTGATTTTGAATCACTTGACACATGTGAACCATGTCTCATGTGCAATATGACTAAAACGCCGTTCTCTGGAACAATGGAACGGGCGAGTGACTTATTGGAAATCATACATACTGATGTGTGCGGTCCGATGAATGTTACAGTGCGTGGTGGATATCATTATTATCTCACCTTCACTGATGAATTAAGTAGATATGGGTATATTTACTTAATGAAACACAAGTCTAAAACGTTTGAAAAGTTCAAGCAATTTTAGAGTGAAGTTGAGAATCATCGTAATAAGAAGATTAAGTTCCTACGATCTGATCGAGGAGGTGAATATGTGAGTTATGAGTTTGGTAGTCACTTAAGACAGTGTGGAATTGTTTCACAGTTGACACTGCCCGGAACACCACAGCGTAATGGTGTTTCCGAACATCGTAATCGAACCTTATTAGATATGGTGCATTCTATGATGTCTCTTGCTGATTTGCCACTATCGTTTTGGGGTTATGCATTAGAGACAACTGCATTCACTTGAAATAGGGCACCATCAAAATCCGTTGAGACGACGCCATATGAACTGTGGTTTGGCAAGAAGCCAAAGTTGTCGTTTATTAAAGTTTGGGGATGTGATGCTTATGTCAAAAAGCTTCAGCCTGAAGAGCTGGAACCCAAAGCGGAGAAATGCGTCTTCATAGGATACCCGAAAGAGACAGTCGGGTATACCTTCTATCTCAGATCCGAAGGCAAATTGTTTGTCGCTAAGAACGGAACATTTCTTGAGAAAGAGTTTCTCTCGAAAGAATTGAGTGGGAGGAAAATAGAGCTTGATGAGGTTATTGAACATTTACTTCAACCAGAAAGTAGCGTAGCGCAGAAAGATGTTTCTGTAGAACCTACGACGGTAGAAGAGGAAGTTAATGATGATGATCATGAAGCTTCGGATCAAGCTGCTATTGAACCTCGTAGGTCGACAAGGCCGCATATACCCCTGAGTGGTACGGCAACCCTGTCTTGGAGGTCATGTTGTTGGACAACAATGAACCTACAAACTATGGAGGAGCAGTGATGGGCCCAGATTCCGAGAAATGGTTATAGGCCATGAAATCCGAGATGGGATCCATGTATGAAAACAAAGTATGGACTTTGGAAGTATTACCTAAAGGGCGAAAGGCCATTCAGAACAAATGGATCTTTAAGAAAAAGACAGACGCGGACGGTAATGTCACCGTCTATAAAGCTCGACTTGTGGAAAAGGGTTTTTCACAAGTTCAAGGAGTTGACTACGATGAGACTTTCTCACCCGTAGCGATGCTTAAGTCTGTCAGAATCATGGTAGGAATAGCTGCTTATTTCGACTATGAAATTTGGCAGATGGATGTCAAAACAGCGTTCCTCAACAGTTTCCTTGAGGAAGAGTTGTATATGATGCAACCTGAAGGTTTTGTCGATCCAGAGAATGCTGACAAAGTTTGCAAACTCCAGCGATCCATTTATGGACTGGTGCAAGCATCTCAGAGTTGGAATAAGCGCTTTGATGAGGTGATCAAAGCGTTTGAGTTTATACAAGTTTACGGAGAAGCTTGTATTTACAAGAAAGTGAGTGGGAGCTCTATAGCGTTTCTAGTATTATATGTGGATGACATATTGCTGATTGGAAACAATATAGAAATGCTGGAAAGCGTGAAGGAATATTTGAACAAGAGTTTTTCAATTAAGGACCTAGGAGAAGCTGCTTTCATATTAGGCATTAAGATCTATAGAGATAGATCGAGACGCTTAATAGCACTTTCACAAAGCACATACCTTGATAAAGTTTTGAAGAAGTTCAAAATGGAACAGTCCAAGAAGGGGTTCTTGCATGTGTTACAAGGTGTGAAGTTGAGTAAGACTCAATGCCCAGTAATTGCAGAAGATAGAGAAAAGATGAGTGTCATCCCCTATGCTTCAGCCATAGGCTCTATCATGTATGCAATGTTGTGCACAAGACCCGATTTCAGCCTTGCCATAAGTATGGCCTGAAGGTTTCAAAGTGATCCTGGAATGGAGCAGTGGCAAGCGGTCAAGAATATCCTTAAGTACCTGAAAAGGACTAAGGAAATGTTTCTCGTTTATGGAGGTGATGAAGAGCTCGTCGTAAAGGGTTACATCGATGCAAGCTTTGACACTGATCCGGACGACTCTAAGTCGCAAACCGGATACGTATTTATTCTAAACGGGGGAGCGATAAGCTGGTGCAGTTCCAAGCAAAGCGTGGTAGCTGATTCTACGTGCGAAGCGGAATACATCGCAACCTCGGAGGCGGCAAAGGAAGGTGTCTGGATGAAGCAGTTCATGACAGATCTTGGAGTAGTGCCCAGTGCACTAAATCCAATGAACCTGTTCTGTGACAACACTGGTGCCATTGCTCTGGCCAAGGAACCAAGGTTTCACAAGAGGACCAGACACATAAAGCGACGCTTCAACTCCATCCGCGGTTACATCATGGAGAAAGACATAAATATTTGCAAAGTGCACACGAATCTGAATGTTGCAGACCCGTTGACTAAACCTCTTCCAAGGGATAAACATGACCAACACAATAACTGCATGGGTGTTCGATTCATTACAATGTAAATCACATAGTGATGTGAACTAGATTATTGACTCTAGTGCAAGTGGGAGACTGTTGGAAATATGCCCTAGAGACAATAAATAAAGTGTTTATTATTGTATTTCCTTGTTCATGATAATCGTTTATTATCCATGCTATAATTGTATTAATTGGAAACATGGATACATGTGTGGATACATAGACAAACACAATGTCCCTATTATGCCTCTAGTGAACTAGCTCGTTGATCGAAAGATGGTTAAGGTTTCCTAGACATGGACATGAGATGTCATTTGATAATGGGATCACATCATTAGGAGAATGATGTGATGGACAAGACCCAAACTACAAATGTAGCTTATGATCGTGTCAGTTTATTGCTACAATTTTCTGCATGTCAAGTATATGTTCCTATGACCATGAGATCATGCAACTCACAGATATCGGAGGAGTACCTTGTGTGTATCAAACGTCGCAACGTAACTGGGTGACTATAAAGGTGCTCTACAGGTGTCTCCGAGGGTGTCTATTGAGTTGGCATGGATCAAGACTGGGATTTGTTACTCCGTGTGACGGAGAGGTATCTCAGGGCCCACTCGGTAATACAACATCACAATAAGGCTTGCAATTAATGTGACTAAGCCTTAGTTATGGGATCTTGTATTACGAAACGAGTAAATAGACTTGCCAGCAACGAGGTTGAACTAGGTATGGAGATACCGACGATCGAATCTCGGGCAAGTAACATATCGAAGAACAAAGGGAACATCATACGGGATTAACTGAATCCTTGACATAGAGGTTCGATCGATAAAGATCTTCGTAGAATATGTAGGAACCAATGTGGACATCCAGGTCCCGCCATTGGTTATTGACCGTAGAGGTGTCTCGATCATGTCTACATAGTTCTCGAACCCGCAGGGTCTGCACACTTAAGGTTTGGTGACGTTTCGGTAGTATAGAGTTATGTATTGTGGTGACCAAAGTTTGTTCGGAGTCCCATATGAGATCCCGGACGTCACGAGGAGCTCCGAAATGGTTCGGAGGTAAAGATTCATATATAGGAAGTCCTATTTTGGTCACCGGAAAAGTTTCGGGCTCATCGGTAGTGTACCGGGAGTGCCGGTAGTGTACCGGGAGTGCCGGTAGTGTACCGGGAGACCTCCGGAAGGGGTATTTCGACCCAAGAGGCTTCATGGTCTGTGGGAGAGTGAATATCAGCCCTTAGTGGGCTGGTGGAAACTCCCACACAAGGACCATGTAGCTGGAGAAGAAAACCCAATAGGAAAAGGTGGAAAAAGGCAAAATTGGGTGAATCCTAGTCCTACTAGGAGTGGACGTGGACTCCACCTCCACCACCTGGTTCGGCCGAAGCCTCCAAGGCTTGGAGGCCAAGCTGCCTCTCCTCCTCCCTCGCTCCTATATATACTAGTGGATTTCTAGGGTTTTGCACTTGATTTTTCAGCCACGTGCAAACCCTAATCTCTAGTGCATAGTTTCTCCTCTAGATTGGTTTTCTGCAGTGCTTAGGCAAAGCCCTGCCGGAATTGCTCCACCACCATCGCCGGAGCGCCGTCAGGCTGCCGGAGAAATCTTCTTCCTCTTCACTCCTTCTTGCTGGATCAAGACGGTGGAGATCGTCATCAAGCTGTACGTGTGCTGAACGCGGAGGTGCCGTCCGTTCGGTGCTAGATCGGAAGGATCGTGATCAAGTTTGTGAGACGGATCATGATCAAGTTCGTGGGACGGATCGTGATCAGATCACGGGACGGAACGTGATTGGATCGCGGGACGGATCGTGATTGGATCGCGGGACGGACGGCGATTTGGATCGCGAAGACATTCGACTACACCAACCACGTTTCTTAACGCTTCCTGCTTAGCGATCTACAAGGGTATGTAGATCCACTCTCCCACTCGTAGATGCTCATCACCATGGATAGATCTGCGTGTGCGTAGGAAAATTTTTGTTTCCCATGCAACGTTCCCCAACAATTGTTTCATACTTTAGTATTCTCAAACCTTTTCAACTTTCACGCTATACATGAGCGTGAGCCATGGATATAGCACTATAGGTGGAATAGAATATGGTGGTTGTGGAGAAGACAAAAAAGTAGGAGATAGTCTCACATCAACTAGGCGTATCAATGGGCTATGGAGATGCCCATCAATAGATATCAATGTGAGTGAGTAGGGATTTCCATGCAACGGATGCACTAGAGCTATAAGTGTATGAAAGCTCAAAAAAACTAAGTGGGTGTGCATCCAACTCGCTTGCTCACGAAGACCTAGTGCAATTTTGAGGAAGCCCATCATTGAAATATACAAGCCAAGTTCTATAATGAAAAATCCCCACTAGTATATGAAAGTGACAATATAGGAGACTCTCTATCATGAAGATCATGGTGCTATTTTGAAGCACAAGTGTGGAAAAGGAAATAGTAGCACTGCCTTTTCTCTCTTTTCTCTCGTTTTTTTGTTTTTTTGGTGGGCTTCTTTGGCCTTTTTTTATTTGGGCTTCTTTGGCCTCTTTTATTTATTTGTAAAGTCCGGAGACTCATCCCAACTTGTGAGGGAATCATAGCTTCCATCATCCTTTCCTCACATGGGACAATGCTCTAATAATGATGATCATCACACTTTTATTTACTTACAACTCAAGAATTACAACTTGATAGTAGAACAAAATATGACTCTATATGAATGCCTCCGGTGGTGTACCGGGATGTGCAATGATCTAGCATAGCAATGACATAAAAAAATGGACAAGCCATGAAAACATCATGCTAGCTATCTTACGATCATGCAAAGCAATATGACAATGATGGTACGTGTCATAATAAATGGAACGGTGGAAGTTGCATGACAGTATACCTCGAAACGGCTATGGAAATGCCATAATAGGTAGGTATGGTGGTTGTTTTGAGGCAGAGAATATGGTGGGTTTAATGCACCGGAAAAAGTTGTGCGATACTAGAGAGGCTAGCAATGGTGGAAGGGTGAGAGTGCGTATAATCCATGGACTCGCATTAGTCATAAAGAACTCACATACTTATTCCTAGGGGAGAGGTTGGTAGGAGTTAACCATCGCGCGCTCCTGACCTCCACACAAAGGATGACAATCAATAAATAAATCATGCTCCGACTTCTTCACATAATGGTTCACCAAACGTGCATGATACAAGAATCACAAACTTTAACACAAATATTTCTACCAATCCACAATTACTCACTAGCATGACTCTAATATCACCATCTTTATATCGCAAAACTATTGAAAGGAATCAAACACATCATATTCAGTGATCTACAAGTTTTATGTAGGATTTTGTGACTAACCATGTGAATGACTAACTGTTGTTAACTCTCTAAATAGATATAAGTGAAGCATGAGAGTATAATTCTTTCTACAAAATATATGCCCATGCTCTAACAAATATAAGTGAAGCAAAAGAGCATTCTACAAATGGCGGTTTTCTGTGTGTATAGAAACAGGAAATCCAAACTTCAAATGATATAAGTGAAGCACATGAAGCAATCTATAAAGCCATACTCAAAAGATATAAGTGAAGTGCATGAAGAATTCTATTAATCGACCAAGGACTATCTCATACCAGCATGGTTCATTATTAAAATAAAAATAAAAAAGCACACGACGCTCCAAGATTTACGCATATCATGTGATGAATAAAAATATAGCTCCAAGTAAAATTATCGATGGTTGTTAGAAGAAAGAGGGGATGCCTTCCGGGGCATCCCCAAGCTTAGTTTCTTGGGAGTCCTTGAATATTACCTTGGGGTGCCTCGGGCATCCCCAATCTTAGTCTATTTCCACTCCTTATTCCTTCATCCATCGTGATCTTACCCAAAACATGAAAACTTAAATCACACAAAACTTAAAAAACCCTCATGATATCCGTTAGTATAATAAAGCAAATTACCATTTTAAGTATTGTTGCAAACCCATTTATATTTTGTTTTTGCATTTTAGCTACTATATTATAACTTCTTTATGGCTTATACCACCGATAAATCGATAGTTTCATCAAAACTAGCAAAACAATGCATCAAAAACATAATCTGTCTAAAACAGGATGGTCTGTAGCAATCTAAACATTTACTATACTTCTGTAACACTAAAAATTCTGAAAAAATATTAAAAAATAAAAAAACTTGCATAGCAGTACTGTGTAAAAAATTCAGAAACTTTTGACATTGTGGTAAAAAATGTAAATTCACGCTCTATAGCCAAAGTTTTTGTTTTTGCACTGCACACACCAAACAAGGAATCTAATCATCCTAAAGGCAAATATTGGCACATTATGATTGGAACTCTAGCAAGCATCCGTAACTACTAAAGATCATTAAGGTAAAACCAACCATAGGATTATAAGGTATCAAGTCCTCTTTACTCCCATATGCAACAACCCACCTACTCGGGTTTATGCTTCTGTCACTCAAGCAACCCACCATAGGCAAATCATGAACACATTGCAACACCCTACAGCGAGGATCCCTCATGCTTGCGCGACACAGAGAGCACCATAGGACAGCAGCAATAATAAAACATGCAACTCAAACCAATCATGATCATCAAACAACCCATAGGACAAAACAGATCTACTCAAACATCATAGGGTAGCCATACATCATTGGGAAATAATATATAGCGTTGAGCACCATGTTTAAGTAGAGATTACAACAGGGAGAAGGGGTGTTACGCTGCTTCATAGATGGGGAGAGAGTTGGTGCTGACGGCGGCAAAGTTGTTGGTGTAGATCGTCGTCATGATGATGGCCCCGGCGGCGTTCCGGTGCCACCGGGAGAGAGGGGGAGAGAGCCCCCTCCTTCTTCTTCTTCCTTAACCCCCTAGATGGGAGGAGGGTTTACCCACTGGTCCTTGGCCTCCATGGCATTGGAGGGGCAGGATCCCCTCTGAGATTGGATCTCTCTCTCTCTCTCTCTCTCTCTCTCTCTCTCTCTTTGTTTCTTTTGTTTCTGTGTTCCCAGATTCTGGCCTTTTACCGTTTCTTAAATTCCCGGAGATCCGTAAATCCGATTGGGCTTAAACTTTAACACGATTTTATCCGTATATTAGCTTTCTTGCGGCAAAAGAAGGGCACCAACCACCTTAAGGGGTGACCACAAGCCACCCTGGCGTGACCAGGGGGTAGGCCGCGCCCCCTGGCTTGTGGTCACCTCGGGCATCATCTCGCGTTGATTCTTTTTCCCAAAAATCAAATATATTCCCAAAAAATCTTCGTAAGTTTTTATCGCGTTTGGACTTCGTTTGGTATGGATATTCTGCGAAACATAAAACATGCAACAAACAAGAACTGGCACCGGGCACTGGATCAATATGTTAGTCCCAAAAATAGTATAAAAAGTTGCCAAAAGTATATGAAAGTTGTAGAATATTGGCATGAAACAATCAAAAATTATAGATACGACGGAGACGTATCAACGGGCAACGTTCCTTTGAACTGGGCCGAGGATCCCCCTCCTCCTAAGCCCGTCAACTGGCGGGCCTTGTTCCTCTAGCCCAAGAACACCAAGAAGGAATGAATGGAAGACTTGGCGCGTATTCCAAGGTTCAGAGGTAGTCTTCGACACGTTTGCCTCACGATACAACTAACTTACGTGTAACCCTAGCTACCCCGGTATCTATATAAACCGAGTACAGGGACCGTAGAAGGACATACTCATTCACATAGGATCTCGTGGTAGATCATCTGCATTATGTACCCCATCCACATCAATACAATCAAAGCAAGACGCGGAGTATTACATCCTCAAGAGGGCATGAACCTGGGTAAACATTGCACCTCCTATTACAATTGTGCTAAGGCTACCAGATCGGGATCCCCTACCTAAGATATGTCGAATTTAGCTCCGACAATGGTGACCTATACAAGCCGACAATCAAAGCAAGACCTAGGGTATTAACAACCGATGGTCGGATCGGCACTGTCACAACTTCTGTGCCATGCCTCGGCTTGACCGAATCGTTGGAGAAGATTGAAACTCCAATCGCCTGTCGAGATATTGAGCTTGATAAATCAGGTCCTTCTATGATCCCCTTTCCCATGACGTTAGCCATGGTCGAGGAGCAACACACGATTTCCGTCCAATCATCGATGTTCTATTTGGCTTGGGATGGAAGCTACGCCTTACCGGACCAAGCCTGGAGCTCAGATTCGATGACACAGTATGGTGCCTAGGCAAGCCAGGCTCCTAGGGCCTACATTAGATCGACCTTGGAGAAACCCGTCTAGGGGATCGACGTTAGATCGGAGCGGAACATTTTTTTGCCCCACCCACCACCCACGTCGAGTAATTCCCTAATAAAACAGGACCAACCGAGATCTGGGATTCAACCCTCGTTGTGCAAAAGACAAACGAGATGACCTAGAAATTCTAGACAAGTTTCTGAAAGAAGAATGAAGTTTCAGATTGCATGGATCGAGAGGCTAGAGTGGCATTCCGCCTCAACGTTCACGACGAAGGGATTGTGAGAGAGGTTTTTCGACACCATCTAAGGACATTTGCCAGAATCTCTGGCCTACTGACAAAATATTGTGCCATGGAAGATGCCTGGATAGCTAATCAATGGCGTTGGAACCCTAGCTTGGAGTTACCCGAAGTAGGAGAGGAGAGTAGGCGCCCATGCCGCAACCAACTATCCAAGCACATTAACGCCGATAAAATGATGAGCTATCCCCACGAAAGAAAAGTCGTTCGAACAATAACATTGTGAAATCTCTACCGGGTACTATACTCGACAAACCATGCGCAATCCATCCCCCCTTTTCAGATAAACCGGCCACCCACAAACCCAGGAACTATTGGGTCCTTAGGCAGGCGGCAAAAGGAGGAGTGGAGTTGCTCGACTACCCCGACGATCGCTAAGCCGAGGCATATAGCAATCAAACATCACCAAGGACAATACCCGTCCAAGGTTAAAGACATCCTCATGTTGTATGAGACCCACCCTTGAGAAACCAACGATAAAGAGCCGTTTGGGAGATCTATCACATTGTATGTGCACGGAAAATAGGTGGTTGGACGTTGGACGGAGGCAACAACCTCAACCTGATATATGAAGACACTTTGCAAAGATGTAACTCGATAGATCCCACATCCACTAAGCAGGACAACCTTTAAAGGTATAGTCTGGGGAAAGGAGGCACGGTGCACAGGCAAAGTCATGCTTGACGTGGTGTTCGGAGCACCCGACAACTATCGGGGCAAGGAATTAATTTTCGGTATATTTCCATTCCAAAGCGGCTGGCATGCATTGCTCGGGCGATTTGCACTCGCTAAGTTTCACGTCGTGCCCCATTACGGCTATATGAAACTAAAAATGTCAGGGCCAAACAATGTGATTACAGTAAACAACAACCCTTATCGATCGTTCAAAGTTGAGGATAAAACTGCAACTTTGGCCCTTGAGGCCGAATCTAGGCCTTAGCTACCAGGGAGTCATCTGCTATGGGTGACTATTGACAGGGACACCGTTATTCTGACTAAACGCTTAAATGCGCCATCTTTCATCAAACCACTTAAGAAGATATCAGTTCTTTTCCAACATTATGTACATTTCCTCTCCCTCTTTATTTCTTATTTTTTTCTCATGTCTATGTTTTCTTACCCATTTGTAATTGTCCCATTTTTCATTGGTTTACCAGAGAAAATATATTTTCTTTGGTAAATTAATAAATCTTACTAAATAAATATTTAAGAAATAAAATCATAAATATGTTTAACTAGGTAAATCAAGGACGGAATTTGATAAAATGCTAAAATTCATTGACATGGGCATATAAATCACCAACTAATAATCTAATATACTAGAATCTTGTTATATCCCACTGGAACACAGGAGTACATACTTCCTTCATATCAAAATATAAGAATTTTTTTACACGTCTAAAAAAACGTCTTATTTTTTTGATATTATAAGTAAAAGGAAGTAGTAGCGAAAACTAACATACAATCTTGGCCACTAAGTCATACTATCTCGGACCAATATCAACAACCGGACAATCTTGACCCGAATAAATAAATAAAATATAAAATAAAATAATGAACACTCTGGAAATACAACAGCTTTTCTTGGGGGGCATCACGGCTAGCTTTATTAATTTAAACAAGAGTTACATCGTTTACTAATTGGCTGATAAAAACCCGAGGGTTCCTCAGTCCAACTTTCATTACATTTATTATAGAAGCTAAATTTTGCTAGCTCATGAGCTACTGAATTTGCATCACGAAAAACAATGTGAAAAGGTGACCTTCCCTATCGATGTTGCAATATCAAGACATTCTGCAAAGATTGTCGCTGCTGAATCCCACCATTGAACTTGTCTCTGACAATTGTTAACAACATCCAAAGAGTCTGACTCTGCTGCTACCCTGTTAAAGCCCAAAGTATTTGCTAGGTTTAAACCATCATGCATTGCCATTGCTTCCGTTGTCGCTACATCTGCCGCTACCTGAATGAATCTGTATTGGGCAGCAATGAACCGCCCCTTGTCGTCCCGAAGTACACATCCAGTCGCTCCCGAGCCTACATCATCATGAAAAGGAAGCATCGACATTTAATTTAATAAACTCTTGATCAGGTTTCTTCCACCTGTGTTCAGCTGTTTCTTTTTTGTTGCTGATGGCGTTGGCATAGTTTGCAACAATTGCAAGTATAGAAGAACTCCATCTGGACGACGGTAGACATGAGTCATGGCGAGTGTGACGTCGTCTTAGCCACAGCCACCAAATATACCAGCAGCCCGCTGCTATGACTTCTTTCACATTCAGACTTGACATTACCGGGGTTTTGGTATAAGAATTTTAATATTAATATTGTGCAGAATAAGTCTATAGTCGCTGATTACGAGGATCACGTTTAGAACCAGGACAACCTTCCCACCGCACCGCCCGTTCCACGTTCTCATCCACAAGCTGGTCGTGGCTCGCGCCCCCGGACACGGGCAGCCACACACGGCATCTCACATCACATGGCCCGTCGCGACTCCCGAGCAGCCTAGAAATTTCCGCGTGCATCCCACGTCACGTCCCAATCCGCGCTGCCGAGTGCCGACCTGCCAGCCGCCCGCCCACCCGAACCGAACCCAACCAAACCCGGTCCCGATCAACCACCTCCACTCGTTTTTGATTTCCGCCGCCCACCCGTCCACGGAGACCATGAACCCGCGGCCAGGCCACGCCAGCGCGGCGAAGAAGCCGTGTCCGGCAAGGACCCGGTTGGCGCCAGCCAGGCCGGCTCCCGCTCCCGCTCCCTCACCGCCTCTGCCTCCGGCTATAAAAGCCGCCCAGGCGCGCCCTCTCCACCCTGCGCTCTGCCCTCCTCCTCCCTCTCTTTTGGAGCCCTCCTCGTTCGGGCCGCGCCGCCGGTGTCGATCGCCTGAGTCGCCGCCGCCTCCTCGCGTCTCCGCGACTTCTTCCTCCCCCATGTCCATCAAATTTCGATTCGTTTCGAATCGAACCGCGTTTGATTTTCCTCTTCGCCGGCTTTGCTTCCCGTGCTCGCAGGGGATTCGTCCCGTCTCGCCCGCCTCCGCGCGACCTCGGGGATCGATCAATCGATCGATCGGCGGATTCAGTCGATTTTGCTCTGCTTTTTGTGTGACCCGAGGGCCGAAGCAAGGTCAGTTTCTCGTGCTCCGTCAGATCGGTTCCTTGGTCCCGTCACCTGCCTGCGTTCTTCAGCGATTTCAGATTTGAATTGAACGGCTCCCGCCCGCGCGGCCTGTTCCCGATCCAGCGCTCTCGTCATGAGATCCGTCTTCATCGGTTAATACGAGGTGGATTCGAGGCCCTCGTGGATTCTTATTTTACCGGCTGATCCCGCTTTTGGTATATGCGCTCTCATCTCAGATGCGGAAGCAAGATGGCGACCGCTAGTTCTGTAGTGATGATGGATTATACAAGGGAGGATTGGAGGTTTGATTTCTATTCATGGCTGTCTTGATTGATTGGTTGCGGTTCAGCGGTTACCCTTGATATGGTCAGATCTTCTCGGATGATCAAGCCGTGGATCTCACCAGCTGACTGCAACTTCTATCTGCATTTGGATAATAAATCAATCCCGCCCTATTTATTTAATTCGTTTGCACAGCACAGTTAATCTACAGCACATCTGATTTAGATTCGTTCCTTGATGGTTCTCCAGAAATTGGGTGTGGGATTACACGGCTTAGCGGGAGCACCTATATTCGGCTGATTTGTGTTTGGATGAATATTGCCATCCCTATTTAATTCCTTCCTATCCAGTATCCACCGTTCAATTTTAGCCTCCAACAGTTCTGATTTGGATTTGGTGTTCATTGTCCAGAAATTGGGATTACTCGGCTTACTGGGAGCGACTTATTATCTTCTTGTGTTTGGATGATCAACTTTCTCTATTCAATTTGTTTTTATCCACAGTTCAATTATTATCTCAACAACTCTGATTTGGAATGGTTGCTGGTTGTCCAGAATCTGGAATTACACGGGCCTGGCGGGTTCTCCTATTTTGCCTCAGCATGGCGGTTCTTCTTCCGTCGCTCTAACTTTCTGGACCTTTCTTACTCAATATTAATATGAATTAGAACTCAGCAGACATTAGTTTTCCCTGTCTTAGTCATTCTCAGCTCTTGCAGATGGTGTCTTGCAAAGGATATATTATTGGAACCCTGTGTTGTCTACCTGACCTTCCCAGTAGAGACAGGCTTACTTATCCTTTACCTCTTCATCGTTTCATCCTAGTTTCCCCTAACTGAAACATTTATAGAAAGGTATCTTGCTCGTTGCAGGTAGTTTACGAACTCAAGGCCACCAACCTGATGCTGAGTTCGCAGTTCTTCTAAAAGCACTATCTACTCAATTCCTTAACTGAAATCATGTTAATAAGATCTCTTACTAGGCAATATTTTAAATTCAGATTTAGCTGCAAAAGGTGCAAGAATGAAGCTTCAAACTAGTGGCATATCCTACAACCGGAAAAAACTTAAATCTCTTATCCTCTTGTTTTTATTTCATTTATTTACATGTTCATGTCTTTGATTTAGGTTTTTGCTTCTGCCCTCCATGTCGTTGCAGATTTGGCCTAAGACAATGCTTGTAGTGAGTCGGAATCTGTTAAAACCGTCTGGTTTGCTATCTATCTCCTTGTGATTTGATTGGTTATCTGTACTCTTGATTCCTTGGTTTTCGTGTCAAGGTGTCAGGTCAGTGTCTTGGCTGTTGGTTCATTTATATGTTGGCCTCCACGGGTTGGTTGCAGGACTGGAGATCTGGTGTGTGGCCTCCAGGGGTTGGTTTGCAGGACTGGAGATCTGGTATGTGGAGATACTTGGGGTATGTCGGGGATTTGAGGCAGGTCAGATCAGATTTGAATGGCTATTTCCCATGTGGTCCTCATCAACTAACATGAGGTGGATTTGAGGTCCTGGTGGATTAATTTGTAGCAGCTGATCTCGCTTTTGGTGTGTGTTTGTGCTCCTTTAGATGCAACAGAAGGAGGGTAGTGGTTTTGTAGAGACGAGTCAAAAGGGTGGAGGTTTGGTTTCTGATATTTCTTCCCAGATGATGTTTCGGTGTTGAACTGAAGTTTTGGGTCGTTCACCAACCTGGAACTTTGTTGGTGGCTCTTCAGAAATTGGAACAATATGGCTTAGAAGGCGGTCCTATTTT
Source organism: Hordeum marinum (assembly GCA_022496015.1). Lineage (NCBI taxonomy): Eukaryota > Viridiplantae > Streptophyta > Magnoliopsida > Poales > Poaceae > Hordeum > Hordeum marinum. The sequence continues at coordinate 459,487,473 of CM039675.1, read as the reverse complement.
GCCTCGGCATGGCAGTTCCTTCTGGGGCTTGAACTTTTTCAACCTTACTTTATTCTATAATTGAACTCTCATGACATTAGGTTTTCTCTGCCTTAGTCGGTAATTCTCAGGTCTTGTAGATACTGACTTGGAAATTATATAACTGCAGTTTGGAACCGGTGTTGTTGTCACCCGTCAACCATAGCTGAACTTCCTAGCTGAGACAGGCTTTCTTGTTCCTGCCCATTGTTTAATCCATGCTTTAGCTATTTAATAAAAGTAACATTTTCCCCTAACTGAAAATTTATAGAAAGGTATCTTGCTCGTTGCAGGTTGTAGTTGATGAACTCAAGTCCAACCTGATGATGAATTTGTTTGCAGATCTTGGAAATCTACGAGTATTGTTTCAATTCATCATAAACTTATAACGTACAAAATTATCTTACTAGGCAATATTTATAATACAGATTCAAATGCAAAGGTGGAAGCATCTAAGGACATTCCGAAGCTTTCAACTAATAGCACATCCTACAACCGAAAAAGACTCTTGCCCTCCTATTATTTTCATTTCGTTTAGCTACTTGGCCATGTCTTTGATATAGGTTTTGCTCCTGCCCTTCTTGTGGTTGCAGATTTTTCTTTAGCCGGTAATGACGCGGAATCTGTTAAATATTTTGGTTTGTGATCTAGCTCTCCGTGGTTCGATTTGTTATCTGTACTCTTGATCCCTGTGTTCTTTTGGTCTTCTGTCAGTGTGGGTTGCAGGGTATGACAATTAGGATTTTGTGCCCAAACCTATGTACATGAAGCCAGGTCAGTGTCTCGTAGACGTGTATGTTTCGTTTGTTATCGCTGCCTCCGTGAGTTGGCTTGCAGGACTGGATCTGGATCTGGATCTGGTCTGGAAATGAAGCTCAGTGTGGTGTATGTACAGTATGTTGAAGTGGACTTGAGGCAGGTCAGTTCCCATGTTTGGTCATGTTGGTCTCCGTGACGCCAGATTTGAGTGGCTATATACCTTAAGTTCTTCGATTTATCTTCGTCTGATGGCTCAACATGAGTACCATTATCACTCACTAAGAGGTGGATTCTCGTGCGGTATGTGTTTGTTCTCCTTCAGATGCAGGAGGGCGATGGTTGTGGAGTGATAAATCAGAGGGTGGAGGTTTGCTTTACCGTTCATGGTTACTTGGATTGGATATGGCTCAATGCCTTATATGATATAAGATAGCATCTTGTGTGCTGAAGTTCTTGTTTTGGATTGAAGTTGGATTGGATCGTTAACCATGGGATCGAGATCAGAGAATTTGCGAACTGTGTTTGGATAGTTGATCCTCAATTTAGTTTCTTTGTTTGCACAGTCAAATTTAGCTTACAACATCTCTTATTGGACTTGTGGGGCTTTCCGGGTGGTGCCTTGCTTCGACTGTTGGTTTACACGGGGTTTCTTCTGTTGACTTCATCTTTGCTGATTTGCTTTGAACATTGTACTTCCTAGACATGGTTTTCTCTGGCCTTGGTAAGTACATGTCCTTGCAGATATTGACTTGGATGAGAGAGAATACAGTTTGCTATATGGAACTGGTGTTGCCCTAACTGATCTCTCACAGCCAAGCAGGCTTATCCTATTCCCTCACTATTTGATGCATCATTTAGCTGTTCGTAGGCAGCTTCGTTTCCCCAAAGCAGAAGTTCAAACGAAGGTTTCTTGGTCATTGCAGGTTCTAATTGACGATTTAGGTCCAACCTGATGATGAATATGTTCGAAGATCTTCTAAACCCTGCACCTTTCCAATTCATCATAATTTTCTCAACATATAATTTTATCTTATGGAGACAAAATTTAAACATTCAGATTGATTTGGTGGATGTACAAGTTTCGAAGGTTGCTCTGGAGCATCAATCTAGACGGGACATCCTACAACTCAAAAAACCCAGTGCTCTGCATTTTGATCTCTTGAAGCTTCTGTTGTCTTAGCTGCCTTTTGCTTGTAGCATTGATTGTGGTTTTTGCTTCCGCCTTCTTGTGGTTGCAGATTGTTTAGCCCAAGCCATGCTGGTGGCCATAAAAATCTGTCGCATTTTTGGTTTCTGATCCTCTCCTGACTTCTATAGTTCGGTATTGTTGATGGCTTCATACGCAGAAAGAGGTTAGGGATTATAGCTATATACACTAGAACAATGGAGAGTTGAAGCCTCTCAACTGGAAGCTTGAACAAACAGTTTGCCTTGGACACTACTCCTCATCATATCTTTGATTAGTGTCATTTCCACTGAATATGATTCTGATTTGTTGGTATGGAATTGATTTTCAGAAGTGATGTTCTTATCATTGGTGGTTCTCCAGTGGGATCTGGATTACGAATCTTCAATGCCTCTTCTCGGTTTGCTGGGGAACTTCCTATTTTAATTTGGCAACTTGTAAAACAGTCTGGCTAAGTTTGATGATTACTGCTGGTTGTATACTTTCAACACAAGTAGCTTGTACGTATGTCAGTTTGTTTCGTTCTGCATCCCTCCTGGATTTGAGGGCACAAAGCGTCCACACATCTTATGGTCCTCTAATGGTTAATTTGATGTGGATTATGGAATCTTCAGTTACATATTCTCAAATCTTCAATTACATATTGTTGGTTTTCCGGGAGCTTCCTAGTATTAATTTAGTTAACTAGCAAAAATATTATTTTGATGATTCCTGCCAATTGCACACTCTTAAATCAAGCTTATACATATGCCACCCATGATATTTCATACTCCACAATTCTGGTTAAGACACATAAGTATCTGTTTACACATCTTATGGTCCAAGGACCCTATTATGGGCTAATTCCGTGAAAGCTTTCTCTATGCCTACTGACGAAGATATTCAAGATTGAAGATTTGAATCACCCTCACTCCATTAGAGAAATTAGTTACTCTCATTCAGGTTATAGCTTTCCTTGTTTGTGACCCTATGTCTGTGTCTTATGATCTTCTTCCAAATGTTGTGTGAATATCTTTTGTCAATTGTGTGTCGTGCCAATCCTGCCTTTGGTTGATCGTGTGGCTTGTATGCTTAGCTGAATAATTGGTTGTAGTGTTTGCTAATTTTTGTGTTTAGTAGTTTTGTAGTTTAACACTGCCTTTGCCGGTCCCAAGCCCGGATGAGAAAATGTGGAGGGAACTGCATAGTTTCCATTTGAACTTGCATGTTCTCCAAATATTTTAATTTGAGTAACAGTAAATGAAGTGTGTAGAAGTTACAGCGTTACTGTCCTTAATGTCCTAATCAAACAATGAACCATAGCATAATGTGGTAAGCATATGATTCAAGCTTTGAAGTGCATCCTTGATATGACAGGGTCCATAAAAAATCTAGGCAACTTTAACTGTATTTAGAACTTACTGGCCTCCAGGAACTTACTTGATTCCTTTCTGAAGCTGCACAAGATTTTCTTATGATGTGTCATTTTAACCGACAGTCAGGCTTCAACTACTGCTTCAGGTGAACAATGTGTCACAAGTTTTTTCACCTGACCGTATTATAGTCGTCGCCTGTTGCAGTAGTTGAAGCATCAGTTCCATCTGACACAATGTTGTGTGTTTGTCCCCTCACTGAAGTTAGCACATCACTAAGGCCTTTGGAGATGCATTACCTGACGTCCATATATCTATATCCCCTCACTGGAGTTAGCACATCATCAAATTGAATGCGCTCGTTTCTCTTTCTAGAGAAAGATTGTTCAAAAACACTACACGAGGACATTCACTCACTCACCTCCTGTTCATTTTGACCGACAGTCAGGCTTTGCGCACTAGATGCTGGTGCAGTTTAGGCCGTATCCGACCACACACTTTGTCTTGCCTTGTAATACATCATGCTGGTATCTTAAATCTTGTCACCACAGAGGTTCTTTTTTCTGCTAATATTGTTGAATCATTGGGGAGTGGAACGTCCGCGTTTGTAAGTGTTGTACATTCATTGATCCAAGTAAAAGGATGCTGGGCGCTGCTACGCACAAGCTGAGTACCTGCAACTGTTGATTATTCAGCAAACCTTTTGGTGGATGCTGCTTGATTTCATAGTTTTCAATGCCTATCATACCGTTAATTTTCGATCTAGTATACTGAGTAATGTCCTGAGACTTTGGATTATTACACATTCCTCTAGATACATGGCTCTGGGTTAATGTTTTTCCGATCTTAACCTTTTCTGAGCCAAAGCGTAGGCTTTATTATGGAATTGTGATGTGCAAACAGTAGTCTTCGGGTGTATTTGGTAGAGTGTATGAGGGATGCATGACCTCAACAGTTCCCTCCTCGTTCCATTTTTGGGTGTTTGATAGCCTGCACGACCTCAGCCCAAATACCCTGAAGAGAGAACACCCCAACAACCGTTCACTGGTTAGCATGCATGAGCGAAGCAAGCGACAACGTGTTTCAAATAATGTTGAGGATTTCTAAAAAATAATTTAATTTTCAAAAAATGTTTAGAATACCAAAATTTGTTCAGATTTTCAAAATTTGTTCAAATTTTCAAAATTTGTTCAAATTTTCAAAAAATGACGGGATTTTCAAATATGTTAAAATTTTCAAAAATGTACATGAATTCATATTTGTCTAAATTTTCAAAATATGTTTAAATTTTCAAAAAAAGTTTGTTTTTTTAAAAAAATTGACTTTTTAAAATATGTTCAGATTTTCAATTTTTGTTTAAAATTTTAAAAATATCAATATTTAAAACGTGTTCAATTTTTCAAAAAAAACTTTAGAAATTCAAAAAATGTTTAAATTTTCACAAAATATTATTTTATCATGTTTCAAAAAATTGTTCACAATTTTGAAATATTCTGTTCACTTGTTTGAAAATACCGGTTGCTACAGTATCGACCGACATGTCTAAACAGATGCAAGCTGCCAAACATAGTCTCAACTTAGCATGTCTTAACATATACATCACTACCAAACAATATCAAATGCATGCACTCAGCATGGCTACACTCAGCATGTATTAGAGAAAAACAACCATGCTAGGTTGGGAATGCTACCAAACACACCCTTCAGCAACACTCGCGTCCCTCTTTCATATGCTATATTAGAGGCCACATGGGGAATACCCATGTGAACCCTTTCCTGTTATTCATTTCCCTCCTTTTCCAAAATTTTGGAATGTTAATAAATAGAATAAACAAGTCATATTATGTGAGTTGCTTTGGCTTTTATTTGATTTTCAGAACAAATCAAAACTTTTGCGGTACTTAAACTTTTCAGACCATGCCATGCTAGGGGATAAGCAACTATCCAACAAATATAAATCTTGGTCATGAAAGGTTTATTCAAACTTAAAAGGATTTTATTTCTTCAAGAAATCTTTTTGAAGTATTTGCGGAACCATTTCAAACATGTTGACCAAGAACAAAATGACTTTCTCAAATATGATTATTTTGATATTTGGAGAGATATTCTGAGTTTGAAGACTATTTAAAATAATGTTTCAATAAAAAAGAAAGGAGTGGAGATAAAATGACTTCCCAAATTAAAGTGGAATTATTTAAATAGCGCTCTTTGCATTTGGAGTATTTTCAAAACCATTTTGGTATTTATAAAGCTCTATAAGTAATTCTAGAGAATTTATAAATGCCTAACTAAGCTATTTATATTTTTTTTATAAACTCTATAATTGATTTCTGGAAATTTATCTTTATCTTTTAGCTACTAATAAAGGAAGAAGTGCTTCTGTCTATACGTCATCGAAATTGTCCATGAAGTTATAAAATATTACCCACCTATGTCATCTATAAATGATAAAAAACGTTTTACACAGAAATATCTCAGACTGGGCCGGTCCATGATAGAACCTCCTATACTACGTTCTGCTCGCTAGGACTAGGAAAAGACACACCGTACATGTTTGGGCCGGCTAGCGACCTGTTATTCAAATTTCGTTTTTTCCGTTATTTTTTTCTTCTTTAAATAATTTAGGAATTCAAAAAAGTTTTGAAAATTTAAAAAATGATAATTTTGTAATAAATTCTTTAAGAATTCATAAATATTTGTGGATTCAGAAAATGTTTAAGATTTAAAAAAAATGGTCGTCATGCTTCTGCCCGTACGTCATTGAAATTGCCCATGTAGTTACAAAATATTACCCATCAATATCATCTATCTATACCTAATAAAATATTAAAAGTACACATTGTTTCTCCACCTTTTTTGTCCATCGGTAGTTTTTCGTCCGTCCGTACATTGTCCATGAGTGCTTTTGACCTTTTTTATTTCTGAAATATTAGGCATTGTCGATCCGCACAGGAGCGTATTAAATGTTTGCGATTTAAAAAAAATGGTCGTCATGCTTCTGCCCGTACGTCATTGAAATTGCCCATGTAGTTACAAAATATTACCCATCAATATCATCTATCTATACCTAATAAAATATTAAAAGTACACATTGTTTCTTCACCTTTTTTGGTCCATCGGTAGTTTTTCGTCCGTCCGTACATTGTCCATGAGTTCTTTTGACCTTGTTTATTTCTGAAATATTAGGCATTGTCGATCCGCACAGGAGCGTATAAAATGGGCCGGCCCAATATCAGCAAGTGCATGCGAACATATAAATCAAAAAATCGCACAGGAACATCCCCAATGGGCCGGGCCAATAGCAGCAAGAGCATATGTAAATTAAAATATATGCGCGCTAGAGCAGGGACGAACTCACAACCTAAGGATTATGCATTGATGATGATTGCCAATTGAGCTGATACATGTTTGTGTTTCCTTAGCACCAGAAAACTTAATAACACAAGCGTAGCAGCAAACCGTGCACTTTAACGACTACATACGGTAGACTTTTTTTGGACTACAAAATAATTTTTAAAAACGTGAACATTTTTTAAAAGCATGAATATAGTTTGGTTATTAAAAAAATCGAAAACATTTTTTTTAAACCATGAACATATGTTGTAAAGCCCGAAAACATCTGGAAATTCGAAATGTTTTGAAAACTAAAAATTTGGAAAACCACGAATAGTTTTTGGAAAACAAGACTTTTTTTTTGAATATTTGACCATTTTTCTGAAAGATGAACGAACTTTGAAACAACACACATGTTTTGAAATTCTTGAAACATTTTTTAAGTCGCGAACAAGTTTTTAAACCGTGAACAGTTTATGAAATTCCAAACAAATTCGGTAACCATGAATATTTTTTTGATTTTTTCAACAAATTTTGAAAACATGATCATTTTTTTAAGTTCCAAAAACCATGAATGTTTATAAAATGTGTAAGCATCTTTGGAAACATGAAAAAGTTTTGAAATTGATTTTTTGAATTTGTAAACAAAATTTGAAATGGAACATATGTAAAAACGAAATTCCCTATTTGAAGCTTGGCGCTCATCCGGGCCGGGCTTCATATAAACCGGACAAAAATTGTGTATTGCTTGGGAATCGAACTTTCAATCTCACTTAACAATGAAAGTGGATAGACAAGTTGACTAGCTAACACATTTGAACAATAAAGGGTTTTGCTCAATCTAAGCTCAAGCGAATTATATACGTGCACACTCTGCTTTCTCTTTTTCTAGTCATTAGTCATTAGTGAGCGGTTTGATTATTAATAAATCAAACAATTAAAGTGGTCGGTTGATTAGATCTGAAAAGTAATCAGACATGATCAATTCATTTTCTCTTTTCTTTGGGATAGAACATGAGCGAATGGTTTGATTAATTATGAGTTCGAACGATCAACATGGTCAGTTGATTAGATTAGAAAAATAATTAGCTTAAAATGGATTTGAAGTTGTACAAGTTCATCTGCACAAGCGTGTATATACAGATATATCAAATGTCAAATATGTTCCGTTCGTCATGAAGGTGTGCGTGGGGAGCTGAACGGGAAGAAGAAGCTGAAGGAGTGGGTGGCATGCTGATGATGACGCTGGACCGGGAATGTAATGTGTTGTTGAGTTTGTTCAATGACAAATGTGTTGTGTCGTGTCCGAGCTTATCACCTTGGGATTGATTATATTTAAATGTATTGTAATAAGGTGAGCATCGTAACCACTATCGATGAGGGCAAAAAAGAATATATGTTGTGATATGGGTGAGACATCAATGTTAAAATAGAGGACGTAGATCAATAGAGTGTCTTGAGCTATACTTATTATCCTGAAAAGATAAGATATGTTTTCTCCCATTGCAACGCACGGGCATATGTTCTAGTAAATGATAAAAAATATTCCACACAGAAAAACCTCGGACTGGGCCGACCTATGCCAGAACCTCCTATACTGCGTTTTGCGCGCTAGGAAAAGACACAACGCACCTGTTTGGGCCGACCCATCCATAAGCGACCTGTTTTTCAAATTTCGTTTTTATTTTTCTTTACTTTTTTCTAATTTAAATAATTTAGGAATTCAAAAGTTTCGAAATTTAAAAATGTTAATTTTGAAGTAAATGTTTAATAATTCATAAATATTTGTGGATTCAGAAAATGTTTGCGATTTAATAAAACAGTCGTATATTTAAGAAATGTTCACAAATTTTTAAACAAATGTTCGAGAAATCAATTAATCTTATTGATTTTCTTACAAAGTTAAACTATTATTTTTAATGGAATTGAATAAAATTTTGTCAATTCAAAAAAGTTCATGAATTGAGTTTTTTTTCTTCTAAAAATTCAGAAATTGTTTGTAAATTAAAAAAATACTTTATTGATTCATAAAATGGTCACTGATACAAAAAATATCATGCATTTCAAAGTAAAAAAATCATTACTTCATAAAAAATTCGACCAATTTCGAAAAACCAATCGTCGACTCTACACATGTTCATCGACTCAAGAAAATGTTTTAAAAACTGTTCAAATTTTTTGAAAAATATTTTTGTAAATAGTCTAAAATGTTCATGAATTCAATTTTTTTCGTGATTAAAATATGTTCATAAATTGTTTTTTTTGAAGATTTCAAATATGCTCACGAGTTTAAAGAAATGTTCATGATTTTCAAAAATTGTTCATGATTTTCAAAAATTGTTCATGATTTCATGAAAATGAGAGTGATAATGTATCTCGGTGATGCAGCAAAATGTTGTCATGATCATTGGAGATTATGATTTTTTTTTCTTTCATTGCAACGCATGGGTCGTTTTGTTAGATACCTAAATGAGCTATTTACAAAATAAAATTATTTATAAATTTTAGTTTGGGCTGGTAAATAATTTCCTTGGTCCAAAACAATTATTTCGGAGCTTGCTTTATGAAAAGGTTGATGTTTACTCAAATCATTTTTCTTATCTTAAATCAGAGAGTCTCTAACCTAACTGGGTGAGAATAGTCGGCCCAACCCTTCTCTCTCCCTTTGTGTGAGACAAGAGCAACAACAACTCATCACATGTCCAACCCGTGCATAGTCCCAACCCCTAGCCCTCTCTATTTCTTTGACCTTGCGACAACGCCAGTGTAATTGTTGCTCGAGATGCCCGCTCCTTCCTTCCCCGACCGACCTCCCCTCGTAGAACCCCACATTCAGGTGCACGCATCGCCATTCTGCGACATTACCTTCTCAGCGGAGCGTTGTTTTGGTAGCTCCGGATCGAGCCCTAAATCCTTGTAATGGCCGAGATTGACACCACCGTGGACCGCCTCAACCTGTGCTCCCCTAACCTATATAAACCCACCGCAAGCATCGCCCCTCACCCCTCATAAAAAACCCTCACAGAGCATGAACAGTGCCCTCATCACCTTTCGTGAGTCTCAAACCTCGCCGACCCGTTCGTTCTCTCTACCTCACATGTGCGCATTTTTTGACACTTATGTTCATCCAGGCTATGCCCCCGAGGCACGCGGACGATGACACCGGAGCTCCATCATTGTAGTGCTCCACTCCATCCGCTCCTTCATGGCGCCCTAGCAAGTGCTCGACCTGGCCGTGTATATCATCATCTTCGCCTCACCTTCTGAGTGTTGTTGACCACTTCACTGTACCCGGCTACGACAACATCAAGTGGAACCAACACCACTAGAGCCTGCACTGCCGCGACATCCATCTTCGACAACTTTTTGGTGAGCCCTACCCATCCTTCTATTTTAACCATTAGATCAAAGTTCAATGTGTACAATTAGATTTTTTAAGACCCGAACGGATACAAGCCCGCGGCCATCAGATCCAGATCTAATGTCTCACCTTAAGTGACCGAATCGATACACACTGTGCGTCGTCAATATCAGATTTGACGTTGGCATTATAAACTAGCCCTGAGCCGGTATCAAACCTGAACCGGTCGTGTTGGGTTCCCACGAGGGGCAAGGGGAATTCTTGGGGTGGGATTATATAGGGTAGTGGAGCTCAGGTTGAGGCGGTCCACTATGCAGGTCAATCTCGGGGATGGCGATTTGGTCTGTAACTAGGGCTGCAAATGAGTCGAGTTCGAGCGAGTTGAATTTGGCTCGGCTCAACTCGTATTAAAAGTCGAGCGATTTGAGACTGAGTGAAACTCAAGGTCGAACTGTATAACATGACTCGTGCTCAGCTTCTAACGATCTCGAGTCGATCTCGAGCTAGTTTCGAGCTAAACGAGATGGTAAAAATTATAAATCTATGGTGATTTATTCCCACTAGATAAGGCTCAACACATCCTCAAAAAAAAAGATAAGTCTCAACACCACATAAGAAAACACCAAAAAAATATTATTTCAACCAAGACCATGATAATATAAATTTCTTGTTTCTATATGACACGATCTATGAAAATAATGATATTATTTCGGGTTCTCGAGTTAAAATCAAGCAAGCTAGTGTTGGCTGAAGATCGACTTGTTTGTGTGTCGAGCTGCATAAAGTGTTCAAACTCAACTCGTTTACTTTCGAGTCGATCTTGAGTCGAGCTAAAAAACAATTCGATCTCGAGCGGCTCACGAGCCTCGAGCTTTTCTTATAGCCCTATCTGTAACTGTCAAAACAAAGTTTTGGTAGGTAGGGAAGGTCGCGGGGATGGCGCCACTTGGACGCTGGGTCGTGCAAAGGGAGCTTCATCGGGGAAGGAAGGCATAGGCATCTCCAACAAAAATTATGTGGGCATTGTCGCAAGGTGAGAGATGAAGCTGACACGTGGGCGCGTGGGTCCCACATGTTGACGAGAGAAATAAAGAGAGAACGAGGGACATAGGTTCTGCGCAGGCTGGGCCTTTAGTGGGCTATTGATGCGTCTGTCTCGCTTAGAGAGAGGGAGAGAGAAGGATAGGGCCGGCTGTTGGCTAGGTTAGGGCTTCCTTACTCTCTTTTCTAATTACTAAATCAGAATAAGGATTTGATTAAACATCAAACCTTTTCCTAAAGCTCTAATAAATCTCAATAAGCCAAAAAATAATTGTTTGGACTAACGAAATTATTTCCATCCCAACAAAATTTTATAAATAATTTCATTTTGTAAAATTAATTCTAGGACTTTATAAATATCAAAATGGTTTTGAAAATACTCCAAATGCAAAGGCTACTATTTAAATAATTCCAATACTTTTATTTGGAAAAGTCATGTTATCTCCACTCCTTTCTTTTTATTGAACATTGGAAATTATTTAAGTAGTCTACAAACTCATAATATGTCCAAATTCAAATAAGAATCCTATATTTAAAAATAGCCTCTAAATGAAATATCCATCTACCATGCTTAACTGCTTCTTTCTCGAGGGATTAATTTTGCATTATGTTGCACATAAAGGAGATGAAGGGTTCCCGAACTGAAGGAGGTGGATGAATAAGAATTCACGACAAAGGAAGAAGAGGAACCACAAGATGACTCACCAGGGAACACGTCCTATGCCAGCACCAAGAACCTCAGAGGCTCCATCGACAACATGAACAACCTCGCCAACACATTCTGAGATAACACCGAATACATGGCGTCCCACTTCACCACTTGGAGCTAGTCATGTGCTCCAGATTATTATGAGGCGCTGCCGCAATGATCTCTTCGGTTTGATCTTGCAAAAGCTTAAGCTAGCGGAGGTTGCTTCTGTATCTACATCAAGGTGTGATGGTATTTGTTAAAGGTTGTACTTCAGCTCATAGAGAGCTTCAAAAACTCATGTTGGTTTGTTCGAACACTTCATTTTATTTGGTTTTTTGTTTTGTTTTTTTCCACGTGTTCACCTTCTACAAGTTTGTTTTCAAAAACCAAAAATACAAAATGAAATAAGATTCTTCATCGCTTGTTTTTATGTGCCCTGTATTTTTGTTTGCATCCTCTTGCTAATATTTTTGCCATGGGTTGATCTACGTCGAGTGGTGAGGAACACACCTTAAGGATGAGAAGTGTGAAAACTCTTGGATGTGAGATATGTCCTACAACTCTTGCCTTTTGGACCCGAAATGCTTAGTATAAATGTAGTATTCAAGTGGGAGTAAGTCTTGATAGTTAGAACAAAGGTTGTGTTTATATAGATAAATTAATTAAGTAGTCTTTATTCTATTTCATCTAGATAACCAAGACCTGTCGTGGGAATAGTTTTAAAAATAATGTGATGATAACAAAGCATAACTATGCATTAGAGAAAGTCTCCTGAAAGACTTGGGTGTTGAGAAAAAATGTTGAAAGGTGTTACTAGAGATACTTAACTCCATTGTATCTAATTTGGTAGAATCAATGACACTTGTAGAGATAATTGACGAAAGGAACGAGTTGGAGGTGAAGGAGATTATGCCAAAATTTATTCCGCGATAAACAATACATATAGCTTTATGTGTGTTCCATGGCCTTGTTACTAAATATTGCTTTATGCGTGTTCTTGTGTCTTCATCACCCCTCCTGAGTTTATGTTGACAAATGTCTGGCCTACGGGCGATCTACCATCAGCTCGAATTTCATCTATGAGTTGGTTAACGTCTGTAGTCGCAACACTATGTCGAATATTATTTGGCCTTCTCTAGAAAGCATGTGAATGTGCAAATAAAGAATATTGATCTCTGCACTTAGAAGAGACAATCCTTGGTCCATAGTATTCAACATAAGCCACAGTACCCCCCCCCATTTGCATGTATCATTTCTATGGTATAATCTCGTCACCTTACACCGAAAGTTTTATCAAGCAACAATTGAATGAAGTGTTTGCAAGCCTTGGCGAGGTGATACTTGTGGGTGTTAGTGAGTTACTCTAGTATCAGTTTGTCTTTTACATATCTTTCACTCCCGTAATGCATGTTTTCATCACAAAAATAAAATATCTTTCAAAGTGTTTCTAGAAAGCAAGTGTTAGCTAGAAGAAATAGAATAAGTGCTAGTTGATTATGTCTAGACTAACAAAAGTTTTGCGGGGATTATCTTGGCTCAATAACATTTGCATAATAACCAGACCACGCTACATCTATATTAAGGTTTCAGGTGAAGAACGTGGAGATCATAAGTGAAACAAAACCTTCTAATTATTTTGCTTTAAATAGCCGAGTTTCTTAAGACTAATTTTGTTTCTTGCTCAAAGATGATCAAGGTTTATGCTTGGGGAGGTTGATGAGTCATATTTTTGCACCCATTCCAACATTGTTTATACTGGATAATCCCAGAATTTTCAAGATAATCACTTTGATATTGCAACTAACGACTAATTAATGCAAGAAATTGAAAAATCCTGTGTTTAATGTGTTTCTAAGGGAAATGTACCAAAACATGAAAGAAATCATCATATATAATGAACTGGTCGTGATGTACTTTCAACACATCCCCCAATTCACTGTGTTATGAGAACATCGTAACGACTGTATACCAAAACCATGTTATAGATCAAGACGAGATCCCATGCACAAGTACATGATTGCGAGTGTAAGTCCTTATACCCTTCCCAATTTACATATCATTGTTTACACTTAAAAGGTTGTTTAAAAGGTCTGGAAAACTGGAACACTTTGCGAGAACAATAACTTACTTCAACTTGTTCCATAAAGGACATCCTCCCATGGGTTTGATACTCGGGGTGACTCCTTGAAGAAAAGATAAGGGCCTTCCTACAATCCTAAACTTGATCTTAAAAGGTCATAGAAATCGTACAATTACAACACGAAATGAGAACAGAGTTTGCTTGGGCAAGAACACAAACATGCTCAAGTATACAATAGAAATAGAAAAGATACAACCTTCACTGATCCAACGGTCAACGACTAGGAGGGGAAGGTAGTAGGCTTGCCTCCAATAATAAATATTTTGAGATTACACTTAATATTATTGTCGAGTTAACAAAGAAATATGCATGGCGTGATGTACAATGAAATGGTTGTTTTCTGCGTTGTGCTATGATGCAAAAATTGAGTTACTGAGTGCTTTCTTATCCCAGAGTTTATGTGAGAGGCTGGGAACCGTCGAGAAGCAGGAGCTAAGGAGTTTGGCCTCTATTTGGATGTCGTATCTTGGCAATTGAACCTATTGCAGAGCTAAACCCATCAGATCTTGGGGTAGGGGATCCTGAGCTAAGCGCCTAGGTACGATGGTAACACGAACATGAGGTTTTACTAGGTTTTGGATATCCAAGGAGATAACACCGCTTGTGATCGCTTTAGTTTGAGTACAAAGTACAAAATCTCTACCCTGTGGTTTTTTAGTGTGTAGATGTAAGATCCTTTATAGACTAGCCTAGCCTCTATTTATATAAGATACTGAAGACCTAGGATTATAAGAGTTCTAGTTAGCTATGTCGGTGTAGGATAGTCCTGCATGGATAAGGAGTCCTTAATGAATGGCAAGGCTTCTTGATTTTACTTATAGATCTCCATGGTCCATCCAAAGTGGCCCAAGAAGGATCGACAAGGGTGTCCTCAGCCCGACCCACTAGGCTGGGAGTTGACATGGTGAGAAGCCCCCTATCCGGAACACCATCAATAGCTACTAAATCGATCTTCAAGTCTGGCCGCATCCTAGCTTATCTGAGTTGCATGTCTATATAGACTGCCGGTTTTGAAACTGGTTCACCGAGAACATTCCCCGTCCAATATCTTCTTGCAATCAAGCTTCGATGTCGGACTACATCCAAGGTGACTTAGACCACCTTGGTATTAAAAAGGTTAAAGGGGTTGAGCTAAGTTGCACGTGCAGAAGGTTTCCTGTGTAGCTAGCCGCTCGCAGACGACCTCCATGCCGGGCTGCTTCCGAAGTGATTTGCACCACCTTGGTCTTGAGTTTTTAATGTGGATTTCTGACCTTCACATATTTTTTCCCCGCCAAGCCGGTTTCCATGAGATTAGTTTTCACACAATTTTTTCTGATTGGTGCAATTTATTTTCTGTCGAAATATATAGTCACCAGCCCTCAAGGTGTGTGCCGGCTCAAAATCAGGTATGCGACTGAAGTACCATTGATCCTACTAGCCCCAAGACTCAGGTCGATTTGTAAAATTGGTCTGAGGATCGAATGCTTGCTTCGTAGCATACTTTAGCAAAAAAGTGATATGCAGTAGCCACCGAGACTTAGGTCGCGCGTGAGCGGCCGATCAGAGGATCAAAATCTCCTTGGAAATCATATTGCACTATGAATTTTCTACATTGAAAGGTCAATGCAGTAGCTCTCGAGACTCGGGATGGGCAACATGTCCGATGTAAGGATTGAATCTCCTCGGGAACTAGCTATGCCGAATACCGGCGTTTGGGCACAAGTAGACCTCAAGGTGTACCGTCCGAGAATCCGGAATGCACCAAGAGTCTTATAGTACTTGAGCACCCTTGCATGTGTCGTCACCTAGGTGCATCTCGGCAGGGAAGATACCGAACCGCGGGTCAGAAAAATTCTTTCTGTAGCAGAATTACAATGATGTACACCTCAACCAAGATGTCCTTCATAAAAATCATACAATAGGATACAAGTGTCATAAGCTCAAAAAAGTTTGAAAATCTTATACAAACTGTTATGCTTGAATTAAAGCGAGTCTTTTGGTGCCAACTGAATTGGTCTTTAAAATTAGCTTGTATTTTCATTGTGCTCTAACTTGACCTACATCTGATTTCAATGCTTCGGCCGACCAACTTTTGGCTTCAACCTCCTCATGACTAAAGCAAGTGGAGTGCTTCAAAGGCCAATTTGGTCAAACTAGATTTAAGTGGCGAAAGAAGCAAGTCAACCCGGCTACTGACCAAAGAATCAAGCCAGAAAAATAAGCAAGAAAAAGGCAGCCAAATGCCTAAGGAAGGAAACACTTAGGCCAGCTGACGACGCAAATCAAAGTAAGAGCTCTAACATCCCCCAAGTCAGGCTTGACCTAGGTAAACTACTTAAAACAATCAAAAGGAACAAAGGTAAAACATCATTGTTCAACACATATATAATGCTTGAGCGAACAAAAAATAAAATAAAAAACTTAAGGAAAATTAAGCATGAAAGCGACCTAGCTGGTTTACGCTCCAAGCATTGATGACGCGGTCCGGGCTTGCAGTGAGACAAGGTCCCCGCCCCAATCCGGTCCTGATTTGGCGAAACAAGGAAGACATCCCAACAAATTCATGACACGACATGGCAAGGCAAAGCCCCCTGCCCCAGTTGACATGACGAAGCAGGTGGGCGAGGTGATGCTGGAGTCCCCAAAACAGGTCGATGAAGTGATGTCGTAGCGATGCAGTGCAGGACAAAATCCATGGAGGAAGCCGACGTGGCGAGGTGGAGCCCTCCGGATGAGGTTTATGTCATGACGTCTGATTCGTCTCCAACATATCAATAATTTATGAAGTATTCATGCCATATTTACCCATGTTTACAATACTTTTATATAGTTTTGATGAACTTTATATGATTTAATTGGAACTAACCCGGACTGATGCTGTACTCAGTAGAATTACCATGGTGTTGTTTTTGTGCTGAAAGTAAAAGTTCTCGGAATCGCTCGAAACTTTTTTACTATTTTTCTGGAGAAAATAAGAAATACTGGAGCAAAGAACCACCAGAG
This sequence comes from Hordeum marinum, assembly GCA_022496015.1. NCBI lineage: Eukaryota > Viridiplantae > Streptophyta > Magnoliopsida > Poales > Poaceae > Hordeum > Hordeum marinum. The sequence continues at coordinate 459,470,607 of CM039675.1, read as the reverse complement.
GGGCCACTAGGTTCCCCTAAGCCACCAGGGCGCGTCTAGGGGGGTGGTTGCGCCCTGATAGCTTGGGACCACCCTGTGGCTCCGTTTGGCATGATTTCCATGCTAAAAAATCCTCTAAATCCCCAAACCTCAAGAAGTTAACCTAGAACTTACGCTCCATTGCCGCAAGCCTATGCACCGAAGAAAACTCATACAGAGCCCTGTTGCGGCACCCTGTCAGACGGGGCAATCATCATTGGAGGCCATCTTCATCATCTCGACGGTCTCCATGGCAAAGATGGAGTAGTTCACCCTCAGGGCTGAGGGTATGTACCATTAGCTATGTGTTTGATTTCTCTCTCTCTCTCTCTCATGTTGTTGAGATGTCATGATCTTGATGTATCACGGGCTTTTTTTAATATAGTTGGATCATATGGTGTTTGTCCCTTGCTATCTTGATGTGATGAATTGAATCTTTCCCTTGAGATTTTATTATGTCAGATTGAATATTGGATTTGAGATCACTTGATGTATGTCTTGCATGTGGATACCCTGGTGATAATGGGGTGTTCTATTGATTCACTTGATATATGTTTTGGTACTCAACATGCGGATTCTCTTGGTGACAATGGGGTAATCTATGGATATGGGTTTATACATGTTCTTATCCTACTTTCTCTGATAGAAGTCATAGGGTTATTTTAGTACAAACTATAGGAATTGAATATGATGAATCTGAAATTGTTTGATGCATATCGTATAATTGACTCATGGATACTTGTGGTGACATTGGAGTATCTAGGTGACATTAGAGTTGATTGATGTGTATCATACGGTGTTATTTCAGTACGAACTCTAGGGCTGTTTGTGACACTTATAGGAATATCTTAATAGATTGATTGAAAAGGATAACTTTGAGGTGGTTCTACTACCTACAAATTTTTTATCTTATGTTCTCCGCTAGATATGAACTTTGGAGTGATTCTTTGTCGCATGTTGAGGGATGATCATATGATTCAATTATGTTAGCATTGTTGAGAGATTGCACTAGTGAAAGTATGAACCATATGCCTTATTTCCAAGCATTAATATACAATTTTGCTTGTTTTTTACTACTTGTTACCATGCTGTTTTTATTTATTCAAATTATAAAAACCTGTTACTACTATCCATACTACACTTGTATCACCATCTCTTCGCCGAACTAGTGCACCTATACAATTTGCTATTGTATTGGGTGTGTTGGGGACACAAGATATTTCTTGTATTTGATTGTAGGTTGTTTGAGAGAGACCATATTCATCCTACACCTCCCATGGATAGAGAAATCTTAGGTCATGCACTTCAGGGAAAATTGCTACTGTCCTACAAAACTCCGCGCTTGGAGACCCAACAGAGTCTACGAGAATTAAGTTGCATAGTAGACATCAACGTCGAAGCCCACAAGCTAGCTAATGTGTTGGACCAAGTCAGCTTGGCGAGGCAATGAGGTTGACTCGACGAGGTCATGATGTGGAGACGTCAATACAAGTTAGAGTCATCGAAATGACGAGGTAACCCTGGATCGACAACAGCTTGACAAGGAAGAGCACCTCAGGACAGACTCAAATTTTCCAGGCATGTATTTGAGAACATAACACAACCTCCAACAAAAAATTTCATCCACTAAAGGACGTCCGATAGCCCGCTCAGGAAAAAAAGATAAACTTGAATTGAATTTGTTTTCACACAAAAATCTGGTTTAAAAATTCATGAGCTCCTTAGGCTCCCCGGAGTTTGAAACATCGGATCAGTCGGAAATTTTGAGGGGTTATTGATAATAAAATTTCGTATGATCTGAATGGTTGGATATTCCTAAGGTTGTTGGAGTTGGTGGCTGGCCTCCTTCTTTCGAACTCACACATAATTCCTTCTAGGTCCGATAGGGTCACGATATTTTGGATATTACCGGAGATTCCATCATTGGATCACGATGAAAATTTAAATTTTCATTGTAGACTCAATTCTTGACAATCCCACTGATGGGTTCATCGAAATGATGCTTGAGGAAGTGGAGATGGCAAAAACAAATCTTCCGTTCAGGTAATTCTGCACGATCGCATGAGTGCAAAGTAGACGTTGAGCCCCCAAGTTCCATAAACAAATTTTCATGCCGGCGATTGAGATTGAAGTTGACATTAATGAAGACGCCAGTCTGATCTCTGACAGATCTAACATGGTGTGCAATCCTTGATCTGATCAAGGTGACCAGTTGACTCGGCAATGAATGAGATTGCGGTGATGACAAAGATCTATTGCAATGTGCAAATCACACCGGACCGAACTGAACTCGCATCAAACTATGGCAGTCACTTATCAAGAGATGCATCGATCACCAATGATGGATCTGTTCGACAAATCTTGGGGTAGGGGATCCCGAGATAAGCATTTAGGCAAGTTGGTAACATGGATAAAAGGTTTTACCCAGGTTTGGGCTCTCCAAGACAACACCCTATCTTCCTCTTGTGTTTACTGCGTTGGATTGAGTACAAAGTAAAAATGTTCTGCCGTAAGATTGTTGAGTGCTTAGATATAAAATAATCTATCGACTAGCCTACCCTTGATTTCTATAAGATACCAGAGGTCTAAGATTATGAGAGTCCTAGTCGTCTACTCAATGGAGGAGAGTCCTCCGATAAGGAGTCTTGTCTTGAATGACAAAGCTTCTTGATTTTCCTTATATATTTCCATTGACGTTCCAAAGTGCCCCATGAAGGAAATGGCAAAGGGGTCCTCAACCCGGCCTACTAGGGTGAGAATCTACATGGTGCGAGCCCCCTACCCATAGCACCATCAGTCGGGGATATTCTCCGTCAACTCAGGATATTGCGTTCTATCTCGTGTGCCGACTCTCGCGTGGACCACACCTTTGTTGGAAGTGTCCCTTCCTTTGAAGATTGATACGTCTCCAATGCATCTATAATTTTTTATTGTTCCATGCTGATATATTATCATTCTAGGATACTTTTTGGACATTTGTTTACCAGTTTCTAATATTTTTGAGCAATAACCTATTGACCCAGTGCCCAGTGCCAGTTGATGTTTTCTGCATGTTTTTGACTTTTCAGGTTTACAGTACCAAACGAAGTCCAATTGCCACGAATTTTTTGATGATTTTTTCTAGACCAAAAGAAGACCTGGAAGCTTCGGAAGGAGGTCGGGAGCTGCACGAGGGCCCCACAAGCCAACAGGGTGCACCCCTAGGGGGTGCCCTGATGGCTTGTGCCTCCCTCGGGCGTCTCTCGACGCCCCTCTCTCGCCTATAAATTATCTAATATTCCAAAAACCCTAGAGGAGCTCCCGAAACACCTTTTATGCTACCGAAAGTCTCTATTCCGACGGAAGCCCATCTACAACTCTGTTCTGACACCCTGCCAGAGGGGAGATCGATCACGGATGGCCTCTTCATCAATCTTGTTGCCCTCATGATGGTGTGTGAGTAGGTCACCATAGACCTAGGGGTCCGTAGGTAGTACCTAGATGACAATCTCTCTCTCTCCCCCTCTTGATCTTCAATACAATGTTCATTGCATCTTTGCATTGATCTATCCGATGTAATCCCTTTGTATGGTGCGTTTGTTGGGATCCGATGAATTGTGAGTTTATGTTCAGATTATTCATGAGAAGTATTTGATTCAAACCGGAATACTAAGATTCTTATTTGCATGATCATCATAGCTTCGTAATGCTCTCCGATCTATTGAGATAGTTTGGCCAACTAGATTGATATTTCTTCGGTGGGAGTGGTGCGTTGTAGTAGGTTCAACCTGATGGGTTTCTATATCCCAGTGACAGAAGGGTACAAGTTGCATTTTTGTGTTGCTTCTACTAAGGATAAAACGATGGGTTTTATTCATATTGATTGAGTTTACTTTGTCTACATCATGTCATTGTTCTCCAAGCATTATTCTGTTTTACTTAATACTCTAGATGCATGCTGGATAGTGGTCGATGAGTGGAGTAATAGTAATAGGTGCAGGCAGGAGTTGGCCTATTTGCTTATGGACGTGATGCCTATATACACATGATCATTGCCGTGAAAACCGCATAAGTATCCGCTTTTCTATCAATTGACTAACAGTAATTTGTTTACCCACTATATGCTATTTCTATGAGAGATGCCAGTAGAGAACACTATGGCCTTAGGTCTATTCACTTATATATATTCACAAACGCTATTACTACCTTGCTGTTATTTATTTGCTTTTATTTTATTTTGCAATTTACAATTATATACAATTATCTACACAACTCACTTGCTTGCAAATAACGAGATCAAGGGGATTGACAACCCTCTTGCCGGCGTTGGGTGCAAGTTCTTTGTTCTTTTGTGTGCAACCGCTGAAGATGGTTGAGGATTGGTATTCCTATTGGTTCGATAAACCTTCGTTTCATAACCGAGGGAAATACTTACCCACATTGTGCTGCGATAACCCGTTCCTCTTCACGGAAAACCCAACGCAGATCACAAGTATCAAAGATCAAGATCTTCACATGGCAACTTTTGCATGATAGCCTTCCAGCATGGACGAAGGTGATCAAACGACATGTGCATGGCGATGGATTGCCACCTCTTTATGGTGTCTTAAATATTGGGACCCATATATTCTTCATTTGCCTCACTACCCATTTCTTTGGTCATTTTTCCATGATGCTTTAGGGACTGTATGGGAGCAGCTGGACCTGGCTAAGTTCCTTGAAACTTAGGCCAAATAGACCGGTAGGAGGAGACACCTCTTCTGGTTAGTGTTCGCGGTGATGACCTGGACACTTTGGATGCTGTGTAATAAGATGGTAATTGAGAACGTATTCTTGCATCAGGCCACTGCCTTTGTTTTCAAATTTCTGGCCTTTCTCAAACATTGTCACCCAATCTCTAAACAGTGGGTCCGAGATCGGTTAGGATGCATGTTTGACGCACTAACTGTGGCAGGACGTTGCCGTGCTATGCCACCTATCTACTGATCTCCTAGCCATGTTGTAAGGTCATTCTCTCTTATTGCGGGTTTTGTTGTTAATGACAATATGGATTACATGTCCAACAATGGTTCTAGTATGTTTTCAGTCTAAATCTATTGGAGATGATACATCATTTGTCATCTACGGTCTCTTCTTTGAGTCTTAGGTATGATGTACTATTAAGAGGGGATGCACTCTGGATCTTGTGTGAAATCAGTGTACTCAAAAGCCAAATACCAACCACACCCCATGTGAGAAAACATTCCCCATGTTTCTCTTTGTTTCTGCCTCTATTGTGAAGTTGGATATTGGGTCGGAACATCCGACTTGGCATCTGACACGTCGCATACCTAGACAAATATTTCGTGGTATGTTCTGACCTATGTCTAGAGCCATCTGGGCTAAGTTGGAGGCTACCTCGGAGTATAGGTCGGAATGTCCTACTAGTCAGAACATCTTACTTTTGTCAGAACATATAAATTTACTGCATGGGCTCTAACGGGCCGATTCTAGGGTTGAGTATACATAGTGTGTTCTGCCATCTTTGGCTTGACGAACACAACACATTTTTCTTCATTGATCCAAAAGCTTCAACCTCTGATTCCTCCCTCTCTAGCCAACCAATCCATCACATATTTTAGGGAGTGCAAGAGGAACATCCGACCTACACTTTTATCCAAACCAAACCCTGGTTCATTGATTCCTTTCAAGATCCCTACAAGTCTTGTTACTCTTGGTTGTTTGGGCACCCAAGACTGTTGATGTCACTTTGGAGCCACATTTCATTGTGACGAAGCTTTGTGGTGTTGTTGGTGTCGGTGTCAAAACCGACGGATCTCGGGTAAGGGGTCCCGAACTGTGAGACTAGGATTGATGGTAACATGAGACAAAGGGGACACAAGTTTACCCAGGTTTGGGCCCTCCTATGGAGGTAATACCCTACGTCCTGCTTGCTTGTATTGATGGTGTAGGGGGTTACAGAGTTGATCTACCTCGAGATCGTATAGCTAACCCTAGATGAGTTGTTCTCCCTATACCCCCGACACCTCCGACTTATATAGACACCGGGGGTGTCCTGGGTTTACACATGGTCGGTTACATGCTGAAGATATAAACATGCCTAACTACAACTAATGACTTGGAGAATACATCATGAATCCTCGAAGCTTCCATCTGGCGTAGGTGGTCTTCGATCATCCGATGTCCGCCGTGCAACCCATATAGTCCGGCCCATGAACAATAGGTCGGCTATCCGAGGACCCCCTAATCCAGGACTCCCTCAGTAGCCCCCGGACTAGCCTTCAACGCCGATTTATACCCGGTCGATCTCCTCATGTCTTCGTCTTCGACTTGCGAGGCGAGTCCCTCATCCTTCTTTGTTCGGCAACCGACTAGTCTTCGGTAAGACCTCAAGCGTCGCGGGCACAGGTTCATTATAATAACTGGGCGTGTTTCTCGACTTTCGCATGTCGTGAGGAGGCGAGCGGTTAGCGATTTTTACAATCTTGCCCCTCCGCAACAAGGGCACGAGCCCATTTAATCAAACGAAATCATGGCTCAGACCACATTCTCTTCCTCCTCATCGAAAGAAACTCCTAGCGGAAGCTCCACGCAAAACATGTCCAACGTCCCCAGCTCCTCTGCACGTCCCTACGGCTCACACCTAGGGGATTGGACCAGCTGTTCTGTTACACTCCTGCGGCTCCGTAATCTGGAGACCCAGGGATACCTCCCGTCATTAGATCTAGCAGCGACCCACGCAGGTCTGATCTCCTATGGCGACGAGGTTTTTGACGAGCGTTTCCCCAACCCTAACAAGGGGGAGCACGTGTGCTTTGTCCCCTTCCTCCTACGGGCCTTGGGTTTCCAATCCATCCGTCCCTAAGGGGGTTACTGGAGTTCTACGGGACCCAACTCCACCATCTCACTCCAGGGTCAGTATTACACATCTCGGGCTTTGTTGCCCTTTGCGAGATGTTCTTAGGGTGCGAAGCACATTTCGATTTGTGGATGAAATACTTCTGTCTCGTCCCCCGAACTCGGGACAAGACAATTCTAGAGGTCAGCAGGGACAAAGTGTGCCGCATAGCGGGGACGGGGTATCCGGCAGGCACATCGAAGAAGTCCGAAGAATGTACCTCAGAGTGGTTCTATATTGAAGATGTGACCCTGTTCGAGCCAACCCGGACAGGCCTTCCCGAATACTCTGATGTTCTCCCGAAGAAGAGGTATAACTCGTGACCAAAGAGCTCATCCCAGGAGGAAAGCGCTGAAGTGCGACACCTAGTCGCGCAGGTGCGGATGCTCATCCACCACCCGCTGACCATGATCGACGTCATGGCCGCCGCCATCTCCCGGTGTGTGCAGCTCCTCCAACAGTGGGTACACCCCCTATGGCAATACAACGGGACAAGCGATGCCACGCGCTCCCAAAAGCAAGATCCCGCCAACCCGATGACATTGGCCGCCGCACTTGCCGATCTGTACAAAGGAGAGAAAGATGACTTCGTTCAACGGTCAACCAAAGAGGGATATTCGTCCCACAATCCCATCGAACGGGTATGCCTTTCTCTTTCAATCATGAAATAGTTCGGGGTTTCCATTCCGTACTCTATTTGACCGAGGCCTGGTGTGAACAGGAATGGAGGAGTTTCATCGAGACAGTCAACTGTCCGGCTCCTCAGCCCGAGAACCATTCGCGTGACAACGATCCGGGTTTCAACGAGGACCCGGATCTTCTCCTTGACTTCAAAAAATGGAGTCTATTTCTAGGACAACATCGTCCAGACCCTGGTGGCTATCATAATTCATTACCCCAGGTCATTCTCCATCCCCGTCGCGGGCAAGAAGAAAAGCTCCTCCCGCAAGAGGCCAACTACCAAGAGCGCCTCGGACGTGCCAGTCCCGACCCCCAAGCGCTGCCGATCCGCGTGCCATATGCCAGCAGCCGAGGCTGCAGCCGAATCAGAGGCCAACCAGGACCCTGCGAAGGAGCCTGACATGGGGACGAATCCACCTACCCGCTCATCCCGAAGGTGCATTTTTCGGTTATACGCTTATCGTTGTAACCGGAAGAGTCTTATAGCAGTTTGTTTTATTGAAATATTTAGGCAAAACACCCAATCCTCTCCTACCAAAGGGCTTACCCGGGTGTCCGGAGATGCCCGAAGCCCCCGAGCCACGACCCATGCGGCTTCTGCTACAGAAGCGCCCATGGCCAATTCGGCGCCCGCCGAATCTGGTGATGGAGTATCCGTCGACAAATTGGAGGTGGAGAGTGCCATGCATCATCGACACCGATGGGAGGCCATGCGGCACTCAATTTTCTCCGACCAGGAGTTTGACGCCCTACGCTCGGCGAATGCACACCTTGGCGCCGCTCGAGATGGATTCAGCGAAGCTATGAAGTTGATAACAACCAACATACAGGTAAGTGATCGGATTTTATAGAATCTGAATATTTGTGTAAGCCTAGTAGCCCTCGAGCCTTAATTTGTTTTGGAACAAACAAATTAAGAACCTCCGCACTGTTTGACTGCTAACGCAGGGCTCAAAGCAACAATCCGAGCAATTGGCCAAGGAGCTCTAAGAGAGCCGCATGGAAGCACAATCTGTGAAGGCTGAACTAGCACAAGTAAAGAGCTTCACGCGAGAGGCCCATGGTGAGTATGCATTTACTGCTAATATTTTTTATATCGTCGTGCCTGACATACATATTCCGTGTAGCAGCCGAATCAACAGGACATATGGAAAGGCGGCTGGAAGAAGCCCTGGATTCTCATAGGTATGCAGAGTCTCAGCACCAGGCTGGCTACCTTGTCATACAAAAACAGGCCGAAGAAATAAAGAGCTTGAAGATTCAATTGGCCCGATCTCAAGAAGAGAATCGAAAGCTTCAGAGGGATGTGTTCGGTAAGTACAATTCCATTATGAGCAAATATTTCTGATGTAGGGAATGATGGTAAGCGCGCTGTTGTATTATGTACAGGTCTCCTATCCAGGCATCCTGAAGAGGAGATCGAATCATACCGGGGGCTATTGAAGGAGCTAAGCTCTCTCCACAAGCGCGTGCAGAAAGCAACGGGAGGAATGGCGAAGGCACTATGGCCTGCCGAACAGTCACCTGAAGGTCTAGCCGCACTCGTGGATTGATTCAAGGGGGGCTAGAAATAGGTTCAAGCTATGGAAGACTTTGGCGTGCCGTGAGGGAGCACAGGAACCATGAGCAATGATCAAGACCCATTTCACCGGACTTAACCCCGAGCATATGGCGCGGGTTGGTCCTATGGAATTGGATGGAAAAGAAGTGCCACTCCACCTGGTGTATGACCAGGTGATGCCTGCCGCCCGTCTTTCGCCAGCAGACTGCCCCCTAAACACAATAATTGACGATCTCGATCAGCAACCGCACATGTAATTTATATGTACATGTTGTAAAACAGTCCGTGTTGTAAACTTTGTCTTAACCGTCCATCGGCTTCAACCTCCCATGCGAAGAGCTAGGGAGTGTTCCTCCTAATTTTTCCTTCGCAAAAGAGCAAATTGTATTCAGGGAACCAGGCAATCCGGCCATGTGGTGCAAACAGACAGAAAGCACACAGAAAGATATGTTATATTACGACGTTGCGTAAGAAACATCTTCTGAGGAAAATAGTACCTCTATCGATATCTTTCGCCAGGGCTCTAAGAAGAACGTAGATAGAAGTCTGCATACTTACAGTATGTGGCTAAGTGTCCTTTGGGAAGAAAAGACCCAAACAACGGTAATAGTGACCAGAGCCGTATAAGGTGTTTCCGTCATAGCCGACCAATTGTCTATGTAAGATAGCTAGCTTTCAGCTTCACCCATCTGAGGTACGTGTCCGGATGACCCGGTCATAACAATCACAGAGGTGCTCCCTTTACTCTCTAGCCGAACAATCGGGAACGTAGAGAGTAATCACAGGAGCGAGGCAATCCAGCTTGGCAAAGTCTTAGTTCGAAATGATGCATATGATGGCTAGAACATGACAAAAGAAACATGCGCGCCCGATAAGTATGAGCAAATAAAAGTTTGGCTATTAGAAGAAGCCCCCACGTGCTGTGTTCGGATTTAACACTTTATGGTGTATGCCGATTATCTGTAGTACAAGATTGGTTCAGCCGAACATAGGGTAAGAAAAGACATTGGCCCTATCAAACAAAAAAGTGGGAACGGAAAAGGAAAAAAGGAAAAAAATAACAAAAAGGAAAAAATGTGGGGGAGTTTAGACGACACCAGTTTATCCATAGAAGCGCCAAAGACGAGCTGCGTTCCATGGGTTTGGTTCAAGGCGGTTATCGGATGGACTCCACAAATGATAGGCCCCTCCCGCGAGCACTTCGTTGATGATGAAAGGACCCTCCCATTTGGGGTTGAGTTTGTGCTTCTGTTTCTTCAGGAGCCGTAGGACGAGTTCTCCTACGTTGTATGCTTTTGCCCTGACCTCCCTACTTTGTACCGCCGAGCTTGCTGTTGATAGAGAGTGGAACGAGCCAGAGCTATGTCCCGTTCCCCCTCCAAGGCGTCTAAGTCGTCCTGCCGATCCAACTTAGCCTCCTTTTCCTCGTACATGTGCACTCTTGGTGCATCGTGGATAATATCACAGGGGAGAACTGCCTCTGCCCCATAGACCATAAAAAACGGTGTGTAACCCGTTGATCTGTTCGGGGTGGTACGCAGGCCCCATAGAACAAAGTCGAGTTCCTCCACCCAATGACAGTTGGACTTGTGAAGAGATCGGACCAAACATGGCTTGATGCCGCTCATAATGAGACCGTTTGCTCGCTCGACCTGTCCATTGGTCTGCGGATGATAGACCGATGCATAATCCAGCTTTATGCCCATTTTTGCGCACCAGTCCTTGACCTCTTGGGCTGTGAAGTTGGATCCATAATCCATTATTATACTATGCGGGACACCGTAACAGTGTACTACGCTAGATATAAAGTCGAACATTGGTCCGGATTTTGCTGACCTAACGAGCTTTGCTTCTATCCATTTGGTGAACTTGTCAACCATGACCAATAGGTATTTATTTTTCTTAGTACCCCCTTTAAGGGGCCCAACCGTGTCCAGCCCCCATACCGCAAAAGGCCAGGTGATCGGAATAGTTTGAAGAGCTGTTGGGGGCATGTGACTTTAATTTGCGAAGAGTTGACACCCAACGCAATGTTGAACAAGTGACTGGGCATCCGTCCGAGCTGTAGGCCAAAAGAAGCCGACTCGGAAGGCCTTGCTGACAAGGGATCTTGCCATGGCGTGATGCCCGCCCATGCCTACATGGATTTCAGCAAAGATCTCCCGTCCTTCTTCCTCGGATATACACCTATGTAATACTCCGGTGGTGCTTTTCTTGTATAACTCACCCTCGTGTACTTTGTAGGCCTTGGATCGCCGAACTATGTGCCGTGCCTCGGTTTGATCGTTGGGGAGTTCCTTGTGAAGAAGGTAAGCGAGGAAGGGCTCCGTCCATGGCGCAATTACTGCCATTACCTCATGAGCCGAGGGCGTCTCATTCATTGTGGAGCCGCCGATAATGCCATTATCTGGCTCGTTTATAGCGGGAATACCTTTGTCCACCGTATTCGGGCCGGCGCCATTGTCGTCGTCCTGCCACACTATGGAGGGCTTGAAGAGCTGCTCCAGGAAGGTTTTCTCGGGACGGGATTGTGCTTGGCTCCCATACGAGCCAGTATGTCGAGGGCTTGGTTATTGTCTCGAGCAACATGGTGGAATTCCAACCCCTCGAACCGAGCAGATATCTTGAGGACGACATTTCTATATGCCGCCACCTACGGATTTTTGGCGTCGAACTTGCCGTTAATTTGGGATATGGCCAAGTTTGAGTCTCCCCGTACCTCTAGCCGTCGTATGCCCATTGACACCGCCATCCGAAGACCATGAAGAAGAGCTTCATATTCGGCGACATTGTTGGAGTCAGCATACATGATTTGCAACACGTATTTCATGTTGTCGCCTGTGGGGGATGTGAGAATAACTCTAGCCCCATGACCGGCCAAGGACTTGGATCCATCAAAGTACATTGTCCAATGAGAGTATGCACAATACTCCTTGGGGAGCTCGGCTTCTGTCCATTCAGCCAGGAAGTCCGCCAATACCTGAGATTTAATGGCGCGGCGTGGCTTCTAGGTTATTTCAAAGGGAAGGAGCTCAATAGCCCATTTGGCTATGCGGTCGGTGGCGTCCCTGTTGTTGATTATATCATTCAGGATGACTTGCGATGCCACTGTTACCGCCCACTCGTGGAAGTAGTGTCTGAGTTTCCTCGACGCCATGAATACTATATAGGCTATTTTCTGGTAATGTGGTTATCTGGACTTGCACTGCGTTAGCACCTCCGACACATAATATACCGGTTTCCGAGTCCAGAATTTATGTCCCTCCTCATCGCGTTCAACGACGAGCACTACACTGACGACTTTGTTGGTGGCCGATATGTATAACAACATGGGCTCATCGGTGCCTAGTACCATCAGTATTGGATTGGAGGCTAGTAGTGTTTTGATTTATTCTAACGCAGCCGCTACCTCATCGGTCCATTCGAAATTGTTGGTCCGTTTCAGCAGCTTATAGAGCGGCAAAGCCTTTTCTCCGAGGCGGGAGATAAAGCGGCTTAACGCCGCTACGCACCCAGCTAGCCTCTGGACATGCTTCAGCTCTGTGGGGATTGCAAGTTCTTATAGAACACGGATTTTAGCTGGATTTTCCTCTATTCCTCTATGGGAGACGATGAATCCAAGCAGCTTACCAGAGGGAACTACGAATACACATTTTTTCTGGATTGAGCCGTATATCATATTCGCGTAGACTAGCGAAAGTTTGACGTAAGTCGTCGATCAACTGGACGACGTGTTTGGTTTTGATTACCACATCATCCACGTATGCCTCGACAGTCTTACCGACCTGTGTCACGAGGCAGGTTTGGATCATGCGCTGGTATGTGGCCCCAACCTTTTTTAGCCCGAAGGGCATTGTGTTGAAGCAAAATGGCCCGTAGGGGGTGATGAATGCAGTGGCCGCTTGATCGGATTCCTTCATTTTAATTTGATGGTATCCGGAGTAAGCATCGAGGAAACACAACAAATTGTGTCTGGCTGTGGCATCGATGATCTAGTCTATGCGTGGTAAGAGGAAAGGGTCCTTGGGGTCTTTGAAATCCACACACAACCGCCAGGACTTGTCTTTCTTAGGTACCATCACCAAGTTTGCTAGCCACTCGGCGTGTTTAATATCCCGAATAAATCCGGCCTCGAGCAGCTTAGCTAATTCTTCGCCCATGGCTTGTCATTTGGGCTCGAAGAAGCGGTGCAGAGTCTGTTTCACAGGCTTAAAGCCTGGTAATGTTTAAGCTATGTTCGGAGAGCCGACGTGGGATTCCACGCATATCGGAAGGATGCCAGGCGAAAATGTCCCAATTACCGCGGAGGAAATTCCGCAATGCTTCGTCCATGAGGGGATCGAGCTGGGCTCTGATGGACTCTGTCTTATTGGGGTCCGTTGGATGCACCCGAAATTTAACGATTTCCTCTGCGGGTTTAAAGGATGTGGACTTGGGCCTTTTTCTAAGGATCACATCGTCCCTATTAATTGTCGACCGTAGGGCGCTCAACTCTTCGGCGGCGAAAGTTTCCGCTAATGCCTCGAGGGCAAGCACTGCCATTTTATTTTCGGCCTGAAGGGCTATGTTCGGATCACTGATGATCGTGATCACTCCATTTGGTCCTGGCATTTTGAGTTTCATGTACCCATAATGGGGTATAGCCTGGAACTTTGTAAAGGCGTCGCATCCCAATAGGGCGTGATATCCACTTGGGAAGGGGACAATGTGAAAGAGAAGTTCTTCGGATCGGTAGTTTTCGGACGTGCCGAACACTACATCTAGGATGATACATCCGGAACATCATGCCTCTTTCCCTGGGATAAGTCCCCGGAAGGTTGTGTTGCTATGTTCGATGCGGGATCGGTTGAACTGCATTTTTTCTAGAGTGGCCTCGTATACGAGGTTAAGACCACTGCCGCCGCCCATTAGCACTTTATGTAGCCTGTATCCATCAATGATGGGATTCAAGACTAGAGCGACCGGTGAATGACCAGGAAGAATAGGTGGCTAGTCAGTGTCCCTGAAAGTAATCGGTATGTCTGCCCATGGGCTAGTGTCTGGCACGTGGTAGACTTGCTTGTGATCCCTAAGAGCTCTTTTACGCCTGTTCTTCGAGGGGAAGATCTCATAGACCGTCGGGACTTCGGCATTGAATCCGGCCGGCGAAGGAGAGCGCCTATTCGATGGAGGTGTGTCGAGGATGGCCTCGCCACTTTTTGTGACTTTCCTGACGACCCAGCAAGCTCGAAGGCTATGCGTTGGGTTCGTGTTTAACAACACGGAATGTATGGGGCAAGGTTTATCCAAAAGTCCGTCGAGGACAGTGTCGGTACCTGAAAGGGGCTTGTTTCTTTTTTCGACGGGTTCATACCTGGCTGGCCGATTTGGAGGTATCCTCTTCTTCCGAGTTCCTCTAGGGTGTTCAGAGAAAATTGGTTTCGAGAACAACCACTCGGATTGCCAGATACTCTCCATGGCACAATACTTCTGTACCAATTCGGATAACTCCGAAAAGTCACTTATGGGTCGACGGGGCAGGGCATTAAGAATCCCTTCATCATGGCAATTGCGAATGAAAATTGCCATTACATCTTGGTCACCAAGACCTTTTACTCTGCTCCTAGAGAGTAGGAGTCTTGCCCAAAAGTGGTGGACTGATTCTCCTTGTAGTTGCTTGATATCCCGAAAGTCCGAAGACATGGGCTTTGGTGCGATACTTGGATGATCATTTTGGGCGGTGGATGGGAAAAAATTTGGTTCCCTGTCGCAACGAGTGTTTGGAACTGCAGTCTCCAAATCATGCGAAGGATTCCAGACCGGTGATAGTCCGGCTTTTGAATGATTCCCCACCTTTGATTCACCGTCAGAGTCTTGGAGATCGAGGACTGAAGTATAGACGGTTTTTATTTCCGACTGTCGGGCAGAATCCGCAGCGGGACACTCGATGGTAGCGATAAGGTGGTTGACCGAAGGGAGATGGATCTCCCTGTCGTCGGGTCTGATCCCGAGCCGGTCATAGATCGGAACCTGGTCATCAGATATACACATAGCTTTGATCCGATCAAACAACTCGTTTAAGAACGAGGCGATGGCAGGGTGCGTGTCGCTGATACGAGTGGATTCGTCAAGCGGTGTGACGGTTCCATAGTTATGCAGAAGCGGATCTGTGTTCCGTTCCACCATGGGATCTGAGTCTTGGACGTCAAAGCATCTGGACTTACAGGTTTTTCTCCGAAGGTTGAGGGTTCCATTGGAACGAGGGTTCCCCATGAACCAGCCACGAACTCTAGGGTTCCAAACTTTATACTCTGATTGGGGGGACCTTCTAGTCTGGCCATGACGGCCGATCGTGCTAGCATGCGACAAGACGTCGTTGCCGATGAGACTCTGATCGGGGGCGAAAGTCCCCTCGATGCAAATTTCGTTATTTGTGACGAGGTGAGCCATCGATTCCTTCGGCGCTCACGGAGGAACTCTCAATGGAAGCACCAATGTCGGTGTCAAAACCGGCGGATCTCGGGTAGGGGGTCCCGAACTGTGAGACTAGGATCGACGGTAACAGGAGACAAAGGGGACACGAGTTTACCCAGGTTCGGGCCCTCCTATGGAGGTAATACCCTACGTCCTACTTGGTTGTATTGATGGTGTAGGGGGTTACAGAGTTGATCTACCTCGAGATCGTATAGCTAACCCTAGATGAGTTGTTCTCCCTATACCCCCGACACCTCCGACTTATATAGACGTCGAGGGTGTCCTGGGTTTACACATGGTCGGTTACATGCCGAAGAGATAAACGTGCCTAACTACAGCTAATGACTTGGAGAATACGTCATGACTCCTCGAAGCTTCCATCTGGCGTAGGTGGTCTTCGATCATCCGATGTCCGCCGTGCGGCCCATACAGTCCGGCCCATGAACAATAGGTTGGCTATCCGAGGACCCCCTAATCCAGGACTCCCTCAGTTGGGATCCTCCAATTAAGTTGTGGAGAGAGCCTCAACCTTGTTTGTAAAGGTCCTGGTAGCCGTCTTCAAGGGCACCGCTAGTGCATTCACGGTACCTTGTATTATGCGAGGGCGTGGGGAGAATAGGATGAGTTCTTGGGATGCTTGGAGAGCATTGTGCCTCCACACCCCTCCAACGGTAACGTACCTCCCTAGAGGAGGGAACTTTGGCAACACTTCCTCATCTCCACCAACTCCACTTGTAGTTATTTCGGTCCTTCACTTTGTGTTTGTTATTTACTTGTTGTGGGTGTTGTTGTGCTTGTCATGTAAATTGTCCATCTAGTTGTATATCTAGACAATATATTTCTTTGTTGAGCGTAATTTTGCCAATGAAGTTAAAAAAATTAGCCGCCTATTCACCTCCCATCTCTAGTCGACCATACCGATCCTTTCACATGTGTTGGCCTTTTATGTTTTATTTTGGACATGTTTGTGATGTTGCCCCAACAGACTTGTATCTACTCTTCGTATACTTGAACTTAATACATATACGTTTTTGTTGCTTTATTTATAAAGCAGGCCGAAAGCCTGTTTCGTAAGTCAAAGAGTTTGTGAAGTCTCATTTAAACCTTGAAGTTGTAGAGCTAGTTGAAAATAAACCCTCACCTTCAGATCTCTGAAGTTTCTACCCAGTCTTGTCTAATCCTGGTCATTTTTAAACTTAAGACTATTTTCAAAGTGGACTTACTGATGTGGCACCAAAGGACCGGGATCGCTGACTCTAACCAACTTATTGACTCCATGCTAGCATACATGTGCATAGCTCCCACTTGTCAGCATGCTGGATGGAGAAATAATCCATTTGTTCCATTTTAATTTGCACATAAGTTTTTTCTAAAGTCAAAGTATCACTAATTTGATCAAATTTATAGAAAAAAGTATCAACATACATGATACAAAATCAATATTATTAGATTCATTATGAAATGTAGGGGTTGTTTTGTTCTACACCTAGCAATACCACATTTTGCCGTATAATGTTGCCACACTTGCCTAAGATTAGTTTTCCAAAATGAAAGCCACGACTTGGCAAGTCTAAGAGAATCTTGCCATGTTTTTTGAGTGTATGCGATGTTCAACCCTAGTGTGGCTTGTCTACAGTGGCGGTGAGGATCTGGAACTAGTGATGCCAAGATTTACAACTAAAAAAATTGTTGACGAATTAAACAGGAAAAGAGAAGAGCATACTTTATATCAAACATTATTATTCTTAAACAAAAAAAGCAAACATACTTTATCCATTTACCATTACCAAACTTAAGATCTAACAAGTGACAAAATAAAATTTGCTAAGAGAAACAAGATCTGAATTTCTTAAAAAGAGAAAAAAAATGGAAGAGAAAGAAGATAATATAGAACTTACAAGTAAAGGTGGAATAAAGAGGGAAGGGCCAGGTACGGCCACCGGTCACCGGAGAACTGTGGAGCAGCCGATCGAGGTGACATGCTCACGATGGTGATTCCTGGCGGCGAGCTGCATCCATGTTTTTTTTTAGTGAATCAGCTGCATCAACGCCTGGTGTGCTCTGTGTGCGGTATGTACACAAGAATTTGAAAAGAAGAGAGAACAATCACGGGATTTGAGGATCTGCCGATCAGGGTAGTTAATTACGATTTGTGTTGCTTCTTTTTGCAGAGCCTGCCAAATCTCACGCTAAGCAGATGACAAGTTGGCTTGTGTAGTCAATTTTTACTTAGCAGTACGCAAGGGGTCTTGGACTTGCCAAAATCCTGTGTTGTCGCTTGACAACACAGCGTGAACGTGCCTGCCTAAGGTGTGACTTAATCGAAACATCCATCCAAATTAATCAAACTTGCCTATCCTTAGATACGGTAACCTTTGACAAATTTAGTCTCAAACCAAACAGTTCCATAATTTCATATTATATACATTTAGTATTGTAAATGATGATATTTCTTATACAAGTTTTACAGTGGTTGGGCTTTTTTTGGAACCGTTCGTTGATCTCAATCTAACGGCACACAAATACCTAGTACTGGGTACTACTCGGATGAAAATATTCAAAAGTACTAAAACTTGTGGGGTCAGTACTAATGACAATGTGGGGACGCATTTTAATCTGGGGGCATTTTAGTCCTAGGAATTTTTTTCCACCCGCCGCCCCTCTCGTCCAATGCAAAACCGCCGCCATTGTCTTCGCCTCTTCCATCACCATTACACAACCACGGCCATCTCCCCCCTCCTGCATTCCAAGTCCACCGCGGCCATCTCCTCCTTCTCGCCGCCGCAACTTTGCTCTTCTCCTCTTCCACATCCACCCCCTCTTCCATCGAAGCAAGAACCTCGATGGAGCAGCAGATCGAGCAGATCGCCGGCGGTGAGAACGCCGAGTTCGTCGAGATCGTCGACGGCTACCATGTCAAGATGGCCAGGTTGAGGGAGATCCGTTCTTGGTTTGACAACACAAGGCAGATGAACTGGACGGCAATGGTCACTCTCAAGGAAATGATGAAGAAGGAGAGGACAAAGCTTTTTTCCCCCGCCCGCACAACCGAAGCACAAGATCCTGATCCTCCTATGGGCGATGGAGCACGCGGATTCGCCCAACGAGTGGGTCAGGCGGAGGTGGTGGGCGTTCAGATCCAGGGTAGATAATCCACTGGATCAGGAAGCCACCGTGCACGAGGTGCCGTTGCAGATTGTGGAGCCTCCAACCGAGTCACCGGAGACTCCGAAGCGCAAGAAGAGAAGGACAGTGGTCGCGACCTCGCTTCCCCGCCGTTCTCCACGCTTCCTCGCCGCTCTCCTCGTTTGAACGGCGGCGGTGCAGTTGTTTAGAGTAAGCTTCCCCACTCCTAATCTTCCTACTGCTCGTGCTTACAGTCGTGCTGGTAGTGATGATAATAGTTCAGTGAGGGAATGCTAGATGTCATTTTATTCTCAATAAATTGTATGAAGATTTGAGTATATGCTATTGGGGGCTGGATTATGATGTATATGAACCCTAGGCTAAATTTGTATGGTTGTAGTGGCAAAATTTGATGTTCACCTGCACTTGTACTCCAATCCATAGCCTCTGGATGGCAGCGTAATTAGTTTGAAAGAATAAATTATGTTTGAGTATTGCGAGTTCAGTAGTAAGTGGTACACTCTGGATACACACTGAAAAATTTGAAACTGAAATATTTCAGTACTGCAAGTTCAGTACACAATTCTAGATTCTGAAATATTTCAGTAGTGTAGTTTCAGTACACGCACGTAGCCACTGAAATATTTTAGTAGTGCAGTTTCAGTACACACACGCAGCCACTGAAATATTTCAGCAGTGCACTTTCAGTAGAGACATGTAGACACTAAAATATTTCAGTAGTGCCCTGTCGGTGATCTCCCATTAAAATAGTTAGGACTTGATAATGATTAAAAAAACTAGACATAAGCACTGACATAATTTTAGTAAGGATGTTGGCTTACTCATGTTGCCGTGTTGTACAACCTTTTGCTTAACTTTCTATAAATGCTTCTTGCGTGTGCTATGGCCAACATTCTGTTTACTCTGATCACAGCAGTGATTTTGCATCTTGCAAAGCTCTTACTAATTCAACATTAACTTCTATGAACTTTGTATTCAAATTGGTATCCTACAGTTGTTGTGACGGATTTTCTTGTCATGTTGAAATTACCATACTGTCATTTTTTCAATACCAAATGTATTCAATCTGAAATTTTCAATTACTTATATGCTACAGTTGGAAGCATGGATAGGTTGCTGAAGTTGTTGGACCTCACAATAAAAGTCCCTTGCTCAACCTTAACATCAGAAGTTGTTTTGCATTTCTAGTTGTGTCCGTATTTCATGTGATATATTTGAAGACCAGAAGTTGTTATGCATTACAAGTTCAATCAGTTAATTGTATGTCCTGCAGTCTCTGATTTGTGTTATTTGTTGTGTGTGCATGTGTGTGGGATCAAAATCAAATAAGGTTCTGATTCCTGTTTTGATGGCCTTGATGCTAAGTTAAATAGATGCTAGTTACACTGATCAAAGGAAAGGATGGCGTTGGTGAAAAATATTTTAGGGAAGGAGGGTGGCGCTCGTGCCACTTAATTGCCTTCCAAATTTTTCGCTCAGACTGCCCAACAATCAACCAGCCAACGTGCATGCATTGGCCTAACTAAATGCAGCAAGCAACGCGGGCCATCAGTTTCTATTCACACGGTAGTCAAAACGAGGGATTGCATGCTGGGTTAATTAGGTCTGCGCCTAAAACTTGTGGAAAATCTTGATTCTCTCAGACGCCTTACTCACTTGGACAGAGGGAGTACATAAATTACGTCAACTAGTTTAAAAAAATTTATTTACCTCTCTGCTGTGTGTGTCTTTGAGTGGTGGGACCCAACTATCATTAGTGTCCAGTTAGGAACGGCGGCGTGCGGCAGACCGCAAGAGGTGCACGACCGCCACGTCCCCACTATGGAATGGGAAAGGCCGGGTGGGTGAGACAAATCGGCACCCGCGGCCCCTCGGTAACTTCAACCGGCGCATTTCTTCCCCAAATAGGGTAGAAAACCCTGGTCCTCTCCCACTCCATCCACACCACCTCGTCCTCTCCCGAACCCTCCTCCCTTCCTACACCTCCCTCCTCCTGTCGTCACCGGCCGATGAAGCGCAGGCGTGAAGATGCGGCGGACGAGCCGAAGGCAACCATCGGAGCAGAGCAGTCTGCTGCCGTGGCTGCCGCCGCGGTTGGAGCGGCTGAGTCCACCGTAGCGGCGACGGCCGGCGGTGCAGCAACTGTTGTGCCTGCTCCCGCTGCCATCGTAGGCGTCGAGCTACCCGTCGGCGAGCCTGTGTAGGGCAAGGTCGGGGAAGATCTGGACAAGGAGAAGGCAAGGCTTAAGCGCGAGATTCATGACCAAATTGAGGAGGACTTTGAGGCGAACTCAATCAAGGAGTTTGACGAAGATTTCAGAAAGGGCATCGACTTCGACGAGGATGCCATCGACGAGCTATCTGAGGTAGTACTCTGTTTTTGCTCTGTTTTTTTCATGGCATTGGGGTTTTTCTTGTTAAGTAGATGAGCATCAATTTCATATGGCCGTGCTAGTTATACATATGTAGGATTGTAGGGATGTATCATAGATTTTAGAACAAAAATCACCTAGTATTGTTAAAATAGAAATTCATTATCTGATTCCATCACGGCATGCTTTATTGATTCACTAAGCAAACTTACATCGGTAATCAACCCAAATACAAGAAATTGTTCATGGCGGGGATACATTAATGAAAGAAGTGGGGTAAACAAGGGATATATGGCAGGATTCTCATAGCTTTTTCATAGATGATCCATTTGCAAATTCTGTACAGATTTCCAGTTTAAGGTAGTGCTTGCTCGCTTAATATTTTTGGGCTGAAACTTTTCAGGGTGGTTAACCATGATACATAATCACTGGATACCAAAAAAATCAAAACATTTCATCTAGCCAATTTTCCCGAGTATATTATCTAAGTTTCATTGATTCATTTGAGCATAATATCAAGATTCAGTTTCTGGACCAGATTTGACATTCCAAGGGAAGTGCATGCAAAACCTGTTCAAATGCCTCCAGATTTGACACTTCAAGGGAATTACACCTGTAACAAGTATCAAGTATCAGTAAACCAAGCCACACGAATTATTTCATGTGTTAATTATGTACTACTTGCATACTAATCTATCAATACAACTATTCCATCATCCATATTTATGCATGTCAATTTCTTTGGCTCAAATATGTATGTGCATATATGCCTTATTTCCAGCAAATAGATAGTTGTCATGTTACACATGTGTACTTTCCAAACATTTTAATTAAGAGCAATGTAGCAGAATAGATTAGTTGAGTTCTTCTGTGTGTACTAATTCATAGGAGGATGACGACGACGTGGGCTACGACATGGACAGCAGGCACAGCAAGAGCCGCTACACCCTGAGGCATCTGATTACTGGCAAGATCAAGTACCATTTCTTTGGCAAGATTGGGTGTCCTTTTTGTTCCAAGGTGATCGGTGGCGACATAGATGGCATGATCCAGCATGCCATCAACACTGGCAATGGGCATGGTAGGAAGCATAAGGCCAATACTCTCGCTAAACATGCGGCCTACGGACACTTCCTCCAGATTGTCAAAGTCAATGAGCCCTACTACATCTGGTGAAGAAGGGAGAGAAGTTATGTGCTGCTAGAGTGCTGCTGCTGCCCCAGGACCGCTGTGTCCTTTTATGTTATGTATGTTTCTTAGTTGTTCGACTCTAAAACTTATGTCCTATGGTGTGTCTGAACTTATGCTATGCGGTGGTTAATCTGCCGTTTATCTTAAATGTTTGCTGCTACTCTGGTTTAGTGGTCTAAGTTGTTAATACTATTTTCTGATGCATGTTAAGCCTTATACAATGCTAGATGCTTAGGGTGGTGCTTAGAAAAATAAACAGGGTTTTTCTGAAGCACCGGTGCCTATTTTTACTATCGTACGGTGATGCATGCTAGGAACTGTACTACTATGACTATGGTAGTTATAGCTTGGCATGATTCTGTTCAATGTATAACTCAGGATGTTCCTGCCATATCTATGACCAGTTACAACTGAACTATGCATTAGTTTTTGTCAAAATTAAAGCATGCAAATGATTGCCAATTGAAGCTTTGTACTGAGGATGCATTAGTTATTGCAATAAGTAGATGATGCTCATGATTGCCAAAAGTACCTATTTCCACTTTCTGATAAGAACTGAACATGTATCAAATGGTGATAAAAGTAGAGCATGAGCATGAACATGTATGAATTGATGCTACCTATTTGTGTTGGAATGGGCTCAACATGACTGGTGCTGGTTTAGGGTCTCTGCGTGATCGTGATGATAATGAAGACACTTGCTTGGCTATGGTGTTGCAGTCAAATTTACGTTTTCAGTTTTTTAAGACTAATTGTTTTTTATGCTTCCTCGGGGTCGACATTCTTTCTCGGGCGTCCACGTGATCTCTTCCTTTTGGGGGAGTTGGGTGTAGCGGTATCCTTCTGGGAGTTGGATATGCCGGGTTCGTTGGAACCATCAGGATTGTTGACTACTTGTACGTCGTCTTCTGAACCATTAGGTTGAACTGCTTGCTGGGCATCGTACACCTCCTTCTGTAGAAGAGAGAGTGGTGCGTTAGTTCAAATCATGAGACTTATAAAATAAATGTAATATTCTTGATGTAGCGCTAACTGTTATGGGGAAGTTATATGCTCCGAGGCGAAGCGCATTGCAATTTGAATGCAGTAAGGTTGCACATATTTTTCACCTGAAAATATCTATCCTTGCCTATATTCGATAACCGACACTTACGTCAGCATAGCATTCAAGCCAAACTTAGTACAAATTTAATTTAGGCATTCAATTACCTGGTTGAAAATATCGGTCATTTCATCCCCATTCCTGTTGGAAATATGCCCTAGAGGCAATACTAAAATGGTTATTATTATATTTCCTTGTTCGTGATAATTGTCTATTGTTCATGCTATAATTGTATTGACCGGAAACCGTAATACATGTGTGAATACATAGACCACAACATGTCCCTAGTGAGCCTCTAGTTGGCTAGCTCGTTGATCAATAGATGGCCATGATTTCATGACCATGGACATTGGATGTCATTGATAACGGGATCACATCATTAGGAGAATGATGTGATGGACAAGACCCAATCCTAATCATAGCACAAGATCGTGTAGTTCGTCTGCTAAAGCTTTTCTAATGTCAAGTTTCGTTTCCTTAGACCATGAGATTGTGCAACTCTCGGATACCACAGGAATACTTTGTGTGTGCAAAACGTCACAACGTAACTGGGTGGCTATAAAGGTATACTATGGGTATCCCCAAAAGTATCTGTTGGGTTGGCACTAATCGAGACTGGGATTTGTCACTCCGTGTGACAGAGAGGTATCTCTAGGCCCACTCGGTAAGACATCATCATAATGAGATCCATGTGACTAAGGAGTTAGCCACGAGATGATGTATTACGGAATGAGTAAAGAGACTTGCCGGTAACGAGATTGAATAAGGTATAGGGATACCGACGATCGAATCTCGGGCAAGTATCATACCGGTAGACAAAGGGAATTGTATACGGGATTGATTGAATCCCCGACATCATGGTTCATTCGATGAGATCATCATGGAGCATGTGGGAGCCAACAAGGGTATCAGATCCCGCTGTTGGTTATTGACCGGAGAGGTGTCTCGGTCATGTCTATGTGCCTCCCGAACCCATAGGGTCTATACACTTAAGGTTCGATGACGCTAGGGTTATAGGGAAATAGTGTACGTGGTTACCGAAGGTTGTTTGGAGTCCCGGATGAGATCCCGGACGTCACGAGGAGCTCCGGAATGGTCCAAAGGTAAAGAATGATATATAGGAAGTGAGGATTTGGTCACCGGAAGTGTTTCAGGCATCACCAGTAACGTATCGGGACCACCGGAAGGGTTTCGGGGGTCCATCGTGTGGGGCCACCGGCACCAGAGGGCTGCGTGGGCCGAAGGTGGGAGGGAACCAGCCCCTAGATGGGCTGGCGCACCTCCACACCCATCCCAAGGCGCAGCAAAGGTGGGAGGGGGAACCCTAGGCGCAGATGGGCCCAAGGCCCACCTAGGGCGCCGCCCCACCTCTCCCCTCTCTGGCCGCCGCCGCCCAAAGCCATCTAGGGCTGCCGCCGGCTCCTAGGGTGGGAATCCTAGGGGATGTGCCCTCCCTCCCTCCTCCTCCTATATATAGTGAGGTTTGGGGGTCTGCCATCTACACGCATCTCTCTCTCTCTCTCTCGGCGCAACCCTACCCCTCCTCTTCCTCGTCCTCCTTAGTGCTTGGCAAAGCCCTGCCGGAGTACCACGTAGCTCCATCGTCACCATGCCGTCATGCTGCCGGAGCTCTCCCTCAACCTATCCTTCCTCCTTGTTGGATCAAGGCGTAGGAGACGTCACCGGGCTGCACGTGTGTTGAACGCGGAGGCGCCGTTGTTCGACGCTTAGATCAGAATCCACCGCGATCTGAATCGCTGCGAGTATGACTCCACCAACCACGTTCTAGTAACGCTTCCGCTTTGTGATCTTCAAAGGTATGAAGATGCACTCACCCCTTACTTGTTGTTGTTTTCTCCATAGATTGATCTTGGTGATCGTAGGAAAATTTTGAATTACTACTACATCTCCCAACGGTTCCATGACAACATGTACTGTAGTGTCCAAACCGCACAAGAAGTCCTGCGATGTTTAGTTAAAGATCAGTAATCTTATTCGTGTAGGCAATTAATAATTTAGGAGGCCGTGCGTACTCATCGGTCTGTTCTGGTATGTTCTCATAGAGTTATTTGGTCCATTCGGCAAAATTGATGCTCTTAGCTGGTGATATCAATCCATTCTTGACAGCTTTATCGATGCACAACTGAATCGACTCCACCTAGTGTACGACGAGTTATACATAGGGTTACGGTACTTTGGGAGCTCATGTGCCATGCAGATCAAAAGAGACATCAAGAGAACACTTACAAGAAAATCTTCCTTGGTCTTGTCACAAGGATAATTCAAGGAGTTCAGAGTCTGGATCTCTTCTTTGTCAAAATTAAACATCATTAGCATCCAGTGGTTTTGGTGTACATTCAGTGGGACATGCACCTGCAGTAAAATTTGGGTTGGGGTGAGAACCGAAATTTTTCGTGCACAGTGCATACAGAAACTATGAAAGTAAGGAAAACGTGTACCTTTCGGCGCCCTACAAATTTTTCTGCTACACGGACCAACCCATGAGGCTGCACATTTAACAGGAACCACCCCTTCATTCTTAGCAGCTTTTCGGTTTCTTAAGGGGATATAATTGAGGTAGTATCATTCTCAATTTGGCTAATGCTAGCATATGCCATAATAACCTGCCAAATTTTTAATCATACAATAATAAGAAAGTAGTTGCAGTAATGATGTAGACTAGAGTATAAGGGGATTACATCATCATAAATGTATTGGTTGTTCAAATTTCGCTTCAGTTTTTCTGCTGTGAGGGTAATGTCTCCGATTCTAGCTATTTCAACAGGGTCGTATGCTCCGCGGATGTAAACGGTTGTCTGTATGTCCTCTTTCGTGAACTTGTAATCATTATCAAAGACAGGCTTCATCGGAGTTCATCGTGGTTCCTCATTGTTTTGCGTCACATGTCTTGCACTTGGTGTAGTCGAAGTCCCTGGCGTGAATTTGCTAGAACTAGGAGTTGCTGTCAAGGATGAATTGCATACATTGGCTTGATCCTACATTGAAAAAAGGTCGTTCATCATTAGTTTGTTACTTTTAGATATTAACGTGTTGGGCCATAATGATCACCTGCACGCACGCCTGCTTTCTGTGACACTGATTGTCGGCTGCTTGTAAATTGGTATTTTAATTCCTGTAACAATGCAAACAATAATGAACATGAAGTAACATATTCATACAAAATATAAAATGCATAGTATGACATACATGGACTTCCCTCCTTAAGTCTTTAATTTCGTCATCGGCCTTCGACAACCTAGGATTACTGCCAGTTTTAGTCTTCATGCCGATCAAGTCTTCACTCAATGTCTGGTATTTGACATCAAATCTGTGCTCAATTTCCATTAACTTCCTGCCTACCTTCTTTTCACGATCAGCAAAGCGTGCATGCATGGCTTCAACTACCATGTCCATCTGTGTAAACAAAATAAAAGCCCGTTGATAACAATAGCTAAATGAATGATGTTGGATGACACCTATTTGTGATATTGCAAAAACAAATCGTCTTTGGAGTACATACTTGTTGGCTACTAAATTGATGTCCTTGTGATGGTGCTCGATACGAATCATGTTCATGCACATGTTCATCATTTTTTCTTGTAGGATTATTTGAATTCACGGACGGTCATTGAGGAGCACAAATTTCCATGACAACCATTTTTTATAAAATAGAATGAATCATTAGTAGCAACTAAAAAATCGGATATAGAAAGTTCAATTGTAGATAGGTACTAGCCCGTTATGAAGACCTCATTTCTCATAAGCATCGCTTTTTAAAGTAGCCATGCTTTCGTCCCATCGTGCGATCAATGGACAGGGTCTACAAGGATACATCAATCGGCCACTAGGCACGTGCTCCCAGTACCAAGACTACACAATAAATTAGTTCATCACCATACATATATGCAACAGAACAATAATTACAGGACATTAAGTAGTGATCTAGCACTAATCTAGAGCAAAATTAGATTTCCTTGTAGATTCACGTGATCTAGATTTCTAAAATTGTGAATGGACTTGAAGAAGTGATTAAGTGTGAAACATCCCCAGTTAAAATTCCGAAGGTTTTCAAGATCTTTAACAATGTTGAGAAATTTCGAGTCCACATAATGTTGTGCTGTTGGTGCTAGAACAATACCAATTGCGTACAGAATGAACCGTCTAAGGAAATTGCCGTCTGGGGCTTTGGAAGCTCGGATCGCCATTTCAAGGTCAGAAATCAAAATTTGCCCGTTGTTTGCCTAGGCGGTAAACAATTGTGGGTCGGTTTCCATTTGCAGATGTGGCTCTATATCCTCCCCTTCTATCGGAATGCCAAATATACGTTGCACGTCCTCTTTTGTTATAGGAATTGGCGTTTTACCGATGGTAATGGATTGCGTGTCCATATCGATGCTCTTGACTAGTCTTACCAACATTATGTGCCGTAGATTCACTTCATGCATCTGGGTTAGACCGCCAAGACTGGTTTTTGATATGATGTACTTTTTGTGGTCTAGTGACAATAGCTCATGGTTTTTCCGAACCTTGTCTGTGAGCATGCTAACTGCATATGACCATGCTTTTTGGCGAGTTCCTGTTACATGCCATTAAATTTTAGTGAGTATACATGAAGTATGTGTACGAAAAGATTGTAGTCAATTACTTATCACATCGGTAATTTCGGAGATGGGCTTTTCTCCATTATGAAGGCTTGTATCTGAAACTGACATTGTTACCTCGTATGCAATGATATAAATCGGGTCAATTAATCTGAACAAAATATTGAAAAATGTATAAAAAAATTAGCAGTGAATTAGTTTTAACAAAATTAACTGGGTCATTTAGCATATGATCCACTTATGAATTTAAGTACAGAACCTATTTGGTCGTGCATAAAATAAGCACAGTTGAACAAGGGTATCCAATTGCTTAACCACGTGAAGTTGTGCAAAACCTATGAGGGTTCAAATACCTCCTTGCTCCTCAATGCGCACTCCAAACTTTTTAATCATTCTTTCCTGCTTGGACACAACATAGGTGGAAACTTCTGTTCCATCTAGTATCTCTCTGATCTGACATTTGTTGACGGCATCTATGCTCCATAAGACCACCTTAAAGACAGTAGGAGTGAAAACTATTCCGGCGTGTTTCTCAAGCGGCAAAGCATTTTCCTCTATAAATGGAAGGGACTGCAAGGCTTCGACGTCATGGAGAGCTTCATTAATCCGTCGCGACGCAAGGCAACGCTCATAGTGCTCTAGCATTTCAAACAACGACATCTTACCCTCAAGATGTGTATGTAGCATATAGTTCAAGCTCTCACTCCTCTGATTGCTGCTCAATCCTAGGAAACAACACCCCTCAAGATATGGAGCACACCACAACTTTCTCATCTGATACATCTGATGCAGTCAAGACTCCTCACTGGTTACTTTATTCCGTTGTAAGAATTGTATCCATTTTATCTCATGCTCTTCAATGGAAGAAGTATCATATATGAAAGATCTGAATTCCTCCTTTACGTCGTCATCATGCAGATGGCGTACAATGTTCTGCTGAATGTGCAATATACATAGTCTATGGTTTGAGTCAGGCCAGACCATCCTGATTGCTCTCTGCATTGCAAGGTTCCCGTCTGTGATCACAGATATCGGATGCTTCTGTGCCATGCAATCAGAAAAGGTCTGTAACATCCACTCGTATGTCTGGCTTGTTTCATGAAAAATTATACCGCAGCCAAAAATAACAGTGCTGCGGTGGTGATTCAACCCGACAAACGGCACGAATGGCAGATTGTACTTATTGGTTCTGTATGTGCTATCAAAAATAATGACGTCTTCGAAAGCCTCATAGTCAAGTCGCGATTGACTATCAGCCCAGAACAGTCCCTTCAAATAGCCAAGGTCGTCTAACAAGTACCTGAAGAAAAAATCCACATCTCGCTCACGCCTCGCCATCATGTGCATGATCACCGTTTTAGCATCACCCACACTAATTGTCTCCTCCTTATTAGCATGGCAGAAATTATAAATGTCCCTCTTTATGCATCCAACCTTATCAAATCCACCGTACTGAATGCACAAAATATCCATAATACGATATTTACGGATCCCAGATATTTCCATGTCCGCAATGTCCGCTTTCTGCTCATCGCTAATTCATCTGTGCGAATGCAGCAGAAAAGAAAGATCCCGTGGGGCTAGAGAATGGATGTGCTCATCGATGAAATCGTTGACAAACCACCGACCTGTTTCTTCCTGTCTCACAATGACCAATTTAGCGTTACACCCAACACGAGTTAAACTTTGTGGCCTCCTCTTTCTATCTTCCATCTTTCTTTTCATGCGCTTCTCTTCGCGAAACCCTTGACGACTACACACAGTTTTCCTTACAATTACGTAATTGTTGGATCCATCCCACTCAACGTAGCTTCTCCTCACACTAAAATCTTTTTCAAGAGCATATTTATTGTAGAATTCATAGCCTTTAGCCTCACTATCAAACATCTTGCTGACAACATTTTGATACTCGAACATACACTCATCACTTACATCCGCCATGTCTTCCTGCATATGACATATGAAATACACAGTTGGTGTTTATCAATGTTGCGGGTGTAAAATAGCTCATACGCAAAGACAAGTGCATGGAAAAGACTTTTGCTCATTTGACATGTGAGGGAAATCAATCATCAATGTCCAAGAAGTATTATCCTAGCATGAATGCTGACACGAATAAACTATATTGAATGCACTATGGAAATCTCGAGTGATGATGACTATAATAAACTATAGTAAGTGAACTATGGAACCGGTATCTCATTTTGCTTTAGTATCTCATCTCAAACGTCAAGTAAGTCACTTTTTTTCTTCGGTACTAAAGGAAGTAAGCAATGGCCTCAACATCTTAGTTAAACAAACATGATGAGATTAGCTCAAGAGAAACAATGCCACCATGCAGCTTTCCATTCGTTGTTCTTGTCGGTACAAACATCTCGCATGGCAAATACTGCTAAATTACAACGATCATGTAGGGTTGAGATGGTACTGCATGCACGGTGGATGGGCGCAAGGGCCAAGAGAACGAGCAGAACGCCAAGCCGGATTCATACCTTAAGGATGGTACGCGGGAAGAGATGGGATCGCCTGCCGCTGTCGCTGCCTATTCAGCCGGCGCAGATCCGGCCTTGTTCTTCTTCGGTGACGGCATGGCGTGGGGGGTTGGGGTTGGTTGGGTGGAGGACGAGGACGATGAATTTTTCCTCTCACCGGGCACATCGAGGACGGAGAAGGTCAGGAGCACGACGGCAACGAATAGATCGAACGAGGATTGTGAACTGGATCGAGTAGACGTGGATCTGGTCCTCAGGTGATCGGTTGAAGAAAAGATATATCCCCCTGGACCATTATGCCCTTATCGGAATTAACATAATAAATTTAATCAATATTAATTCCCCACAAGATCGGACGGCTAATAAAAATCAGACGTGTAAGTACTGCTTAGTACTCCGAGTACTAACTCAATCGCCGTAAAACAGCTCTACTTCTTAATATAAACTTGATCAAATTTTATAAAGTTTGACTTGACATAAATCTTATACACGAAGTAAAAAAAGCGGAGGCGGTATAATGCAAAATAAAAAGCACGTCAAAGCGTGCGATCTAAGTTCTCAACACCTGATGTTTGCATTTTTGTCCAACTTTGATATTACTTCTCACTCACAAGTGGCCACAGGACCCATGTGCTGCCTATCCCGGTCTTTCAAGGTTAATACGACCAGAATTGCAAAGGACAGGGTATAAATTTTAGAGATTTAAATGTGAGAATTTATTTTCAACTAGCTCTACAACAAGTTTAAATCAGACTTCACTCTGAAATATTGAGTGGTTCCAATGAGACTTCTGGTGTTATACCTGAAAAAGATGTGTGCGGCAGCTGTTTACCAGGAAATGTAACACTGGCTGAGACAACGAGCTGAGAATGCAGGTGGCGTGTCAGCTGGAAGGCCTCACACAACCGGATGCGATCATGCGACAATGGCACCCTGCTGAGCCGCATGGAAGCGCGGCAAACCGCTAATGGCGCCGAGCCTAACTGCCAGGCCGTCCCCGCTTGTCTCTCCTCGCCTCTCCGTCGCGAAGGTGATTAGCTCTGAACCTCTCTCAAGCAATCGTTCTGCATCTTTTTCTTGATCCCCTCCTAGTAGCATCTTCTCGTCCCCCCTCTCCGTCTCCCTGCAGAGCCATCGCCCCCTCCTCGGCGTGAGGTGCGGCTCCGGCTCGCCCGGAAGTGGCGACGAAGGCGCACCGCCGGTCGTCAGGGCGGCAGTCAGCGCCGTCACTGAACTCCTCAGGGCCCTCTCTCCCAAGAGGCCAAGGCAAGCTATTGAAGCCGTCGACGCAGAGTCGGAGTCGCCTCACAGCGTAGAGGACGTGGTTGCTGTTCTTGAAGCCGATTACCGGCGCGCTTATTTCCTTACTGGTATGTGCTATGCTTTGTGATACGGACATTGAATGATTTGCATTAACAGAATTTCTTCTTTTCAGTTCATTGAATGATTTGCATTATCAGTTCGAAGAAAACTGAAGGAAGTTAATTTGCACTTGTGTACATTCCGGGCAACTGTCTTTGAGTTTTTGGTGGCACTTGAGTAGCCAATGTGCTGATGACTGCATCGATTTCAGGGAACTTCACTCTGGGTATATATGCTGAAGATTGCTTGTTTGAAGACCCGACGATAAAGTTTCGTGGTATACAACAAATAACACTAGAGTAGTATATCACTCTGGGTATATATCGCAATGATGCAAAGGCCGGGGTTATCCTTCTTTTATTATAAAATAAAATAAAAACTGGATCGGTGCATCTTCATCTGCCAAGAACGAACTTTTGTGGTGCTAACAAGTCCACCCTTGTACTCCGTAGGAAGGTCTAGATACTCCCAGAATCTGGATTTGTTAGTACCCTTCTTCGAAAGCCCTTCGCTCCAACTTGAAAATATAGACAAGGTAAGAGTTTTTGTGCCTTCTCGTGCAGTTATTTGCTTTGCTTAATTATACTATTTACTGAACTGCAATTAAAAGTGATGTATCTGAACCGCATATATGTGTCACGTTTTCTAAGTAGTTGTCATCTGTGCTAAACTACAAACGAAAAACCATCTTCTTGTTTAGTTAAAATGTTGGCATTTGTGAAGTTTCTCATGGTATGTGGCTTGGCCTATACCAATGTTCGTTTAGCCCGCGCTTTTTTGCTACTCGCTGCAACTTCTGAAAATCTTGCATGCAGGGCTTGAGGGTCGACACGAAGTTTATCGTAGCATCATGGACGTTAAGGTGCCTCATCAACATTATGATCCATCACTGAATACACTGCTAGATATGTCTTTGTTTCTACTAAAGTTTCCGCATTATATTCAGGACATATCTGAGGCTCCCATGGAGGCCCCTCATCGCCATAAGAGGGAACACAACCTACGATTTAGATGAAGAATATAAGGTATTCCCTCTATAAACTAATATAAAACCATTTATATCACTAGAGTAGTGATTAAGCGAGATAAGATAAACCATGTAAAATCATTCATTCACCCCTTCTTTCACACTATCATTCAGATTTAAAAGGTTGCACTACATTTCAGGTCGTTAGGCACGCAGAGAGTTGGGACGTCTCTGCACTGGAGGCGATCGGACAGTTATTCGTTTCGGCTCCGAAGCAAAAGGGCAGCTGAGCTGACAAGTGAACCTGACAATCGATAATATCACGAAACTCACGATTACGCCCGTGTTCTTGTGTAATTCTGCACTTATAGATAGACTAGATAAGCGAATAAAGATTTTTAAAGCGCAAAAGGGTGATGCATTACCAATGATTTTTTTAAAGCGAACAACGATGATAAAGGACCATTTAGATTCCTTATTATGTCTCGATTTCGTCTGCTTTTTTTCCCCGGAGAATGAAATATGGGAAGCAGTGCCAAGAGAGAAAGCTCTGGGACCAGAAGGTTATAACCAAAAATAATGGTGCATTATCATGCGGGAGATCGTGGAAGCTTTGGCGAAAGCCTTTTTGGGTAATTGTTTCTATGTTCTTGATTGTTCTTTTTTATTGAAAAGGAGGATGATCCCGGCCTCTGCATCGTAACGACACATGTAGCCATATATTATTAATAATGTAAAATCCTGCAGCCGAACAACCTCGATATGAAAATAAAGCGGAAAACAAACCCTGGGCCGTATACCTCGCGACAATAACTCTTCCAGATAGCCACTAACCCATGTTACAAGACTCATCAGAAATGAAAAATACACAACTCCTAGCCTACGCTTTCATGAAGGAATCATCGCACGTGCGCCGATGATGACGAGTCCACCACAAGGACAAACTCTGGATTCTCATCCCCAAAGCGAGGTTTCAATCCACCACCTTCAGTAAGGACACAAAGTAGGCGCGCGTCGACATAGCCCGATCATAGATCTTGTTTTTCCACCGAAGAGCATAAACTTCTCGTTGAAGTCGTCTGTACCATCCGTCCTTATCCATCTACCGACACCTTGATAGCCAGATACTTCTCGAGAAGACAATGGAAGACAAATACGTCCCACACCGCCTGCCTCCCGTTATTGTCGCACCACCTTCGGTCCAACAACAACAGACTAAACATGACACCTCCGCCAGAGCCATCACGCATCACCTGCTAGTAGCAGACATGACTTGACGTGCCCGAATAAGACGTTGTGCGTAGCATCCATCGGTGGCTTCACCTGCCGGCGACAGGCACTACTCGACAACTCCGAAAGAGGCACGTGTGTCACCTATCGAGCCGCATCAAACCTGATCTGTTGATAGAAGGGACGTCACATACCGTCACCAACCTCAGAAAGGCCGTCACCACCTCGAGATCCAGACTTTGAGTCGCCCACACAACCCCGAAGTCCGCCGTCGTTGATGAAGAGGGGTCGCCGTCCCAATTCATGGCACTACTGGAAGCACCCACCGCCGCGCCCACCGTTGTCGTCGCCTATACAACGGCAACTGCCGCCGCGATCCTGCATCGAGCGTCGTCGACGCCGAAGGAAGCTCCGGCCGCAACAACTGTGAGTACTTCATGTGTGTCCAATGACCTGGCCAAAACTTATTAGGGAACCTCAATTTTCATCTATATTCGCAATATCTAGATTGTATATCATAGTTCTTACATGGTCTTCAATTGCTTGTAGGGATTATACCTTCATGGTCGGGTGATCGTGCCCCGACGTGGTAAATAACAACCAACATTTTTTTAGCGATTGCAAAAAGCACAACGTTATCACATGTTATAGTAGAATCATCAAAGTCAATTCCACTCAAATCGACGTGTGTTTCTTGTCGAAAGATCGGGACACCCAAAATGCTTTCAGTATGGGGGCAAGAAATAGGCCAGGCACGCTCGTTGAGGCATGGGTGGGTGACCTCAGTTGAGCGCACCGGTGTATGGCTCAAAGCGTGTGGGTGGCAACCATGGCCGATCAAGCGGGTATTGGGCACCATGAGATGCCGGTGCGGACCTAGAGGTTGCCCGCTCGACCCCAATCCCCATGGATGCCCACGTGGCTCCAAAATGCGTTGGAGCTCGATGAGTTCACCTCCCTCGAGAGGTGTTCCTTCGCGCCAACAAGCTAAAATCCCGTCAGAACTCAGCAACCTCATGACGCTCATTGTGCGTCGATGCGAGAGCGTGTGACGCCGGCAGAGTGACAAGCCAGGAGATGGTCGGTGGAATTGGACAAAGAACATGAAATTTTCAGCTTTGGTCATTTTTTAGAAACCACCTGAAAGAAACAACTTTTAGAGATGTGGTCCTTCATATGCACGCATGTCAGCCACGTTGGCAATTTTTGAAGTTAACAACTATCATGTTAGTTCATCTGTGTGAGTTTACAAAATATGGACTAACGAAGCATTTCACTTTTAGATCGTGTACAGTGCAAGTTGTTTTGAGGGAGTGCTTATACAGAAATAAATCAGTCTTTTCTTAAATACCGATGCTTATTTAGGGGATTTCCTATTTGGTGCATAGGCGCGATAACCCTCGCACGATGTGGCGGTCCTATGGGCCGAAACATTTTTTTTAAATCGTTTTTTCATTTGTTTTCTCTTTTTTATTCTTTACTTTTTCACTTTTTTGCTAACATTTTCTTATTCATAAAAATAGAAATATGTCCACCAATGTAAAAAATATGATCTTCAATTTAAAAAAAATCAAATTAAGATTTTGTTCATCGGGTTTACAAAATGTTCATCAAATTCAAATTGTGTTCATCAAATTCGAAATTTGGTCATCCATTTAAAAAAATGTTCATCAATTCCAAATTTGTCCATCCATTTTTTAAAGAATGTTCTTGAATATAAATTTTTTTCATCAAGTTCAAAAAATGTTCATCAGATTCAAAAATTGTTCGTCAAATACAAAAAAAGTATGCATCATTATTAAAAAAAGGCTCACGATTCTTTTTCATAAAAAAATAATTGTTAGAATTCAAAAAAAGTTCATTCTTTTTGAAATCACAAATATATTTTGAATCAAGAACTCTTTATGAATTCAGTGAACATTTTTATGATTCCGTTAATGTTTTTGGAAAGACAAAATCTCAAAAAGGAAAACACGAGGCACGTGGCGCCCCCACATGGCCCGGCCGAGAAGGGGCCTTATAGGAGCTCCCCTTATTTTTGTCTCAAAAAAAAAGCTCCCCTTATTTTGCTAAAAAAAGAGGGAGCTCCTCTTATTTACAGAGGGCAGATCCTTAGTTGGATAGGGGTTGAGCCTTGTATTACCGAGGGAAGAGGGAGAAAAAGTCAAGCAGACAACGATTTTTTTTCTTGTAAGAGCTCTCCAACAGCTGCGTGAAAAGACGCGTGCGGTAAACTGTCATTTTAGCGCTTGCGGAATGTTTTCGTGCGCTCCAGCGGTGGTGGGAAAGTAGCGCGCGGGAAACGATTGCGCGCGCGGGGGTAAAGGCGGCAGCTCGCGCGATAGATTTGGCGTGCCGCTTTCGGCGCGCCTGTAAATTGCGGCGCTCGCCACACGGCCTCCACACTGCCACGCGCGCTCTCTTCGCTCCCTCTGCTGCTTGCTCGCCGCTTCCTCGCCCCACCACCACCGTGCCACCATGTCATCACGCTGCCGGGGATCGTCTGGCTACCGTGGCGTCCGCGAGCGCCCCGACGGCACCTACTACGCCAAGATCCGGTCCGGCGACGTCCGGCTCGGTCTCGGCACGTTTGGGACCGCGCACGAGGCCGCTCGCGCGTATGACGCGGCGGCGTTGCGCCTAGAGAGGCCTCGGTCGCAGATGAGCTTCCGCGATGTCTACACGCGCGAGCAGGCGTAGGCCGTTGCCCCTCCGCCTCGTCTTATCACGGACCAGGACCGTGCGGAGCACCTTCGGCGGCAGCGCCGCCTCCTCGTCGCCGAGGAGGACGAGCGAGCCATGGCGGAGTGGCGCCGGCGCCACCCGGAGGACGTCACCAACGAGCGCGCCTACTGGGCGGAAAGGACGGCAAGGCGCCACACGGAGCGGGCGGACAGGCGTCGGCGGAAGGCACTGGCGGTATCGCAGCGCGCTGCCGTTGAAGCAGGTGGGCCGTCGATCTTCACGGTAGACGATGATCGTTGACATGACATATGGATCGATACCTCGGACAACACCACCGAGGATGATGATGAGGACGACTCGGAGTAGTTCTATCTGCACCGTAGTTTATCTAGTTTGCACCGTAGTTTAATTTTATGTAGTTACATCATAGTTATGTTTATCTATCGAACTATGTAAAATATCTATGTATCGTTTTATCTAAAAAATATGTATGCATCTAATTCAGACTGTTCGTGTAAGAGCGCGCTGCATGTTAGCGACTACGCGCGTGCTAAATTTTAGCGCGGCTGTTGGAGCCAGTATTACCGCCGCGCTTTTTCAGACTATGGACGCGTTGCAAAATAATTTTTAGGACGCAGCGGCTCTAAAGCGCAGAAGGTCCACATAAACGACGTAAGCTGGGCCAAGTGGGGGCAGCTTGAAACAAGAGGCAGAAAAAAATCAACGCAAAATCACATCTTTTCGCAAACAAGAACCTCCCAACAGCGGCAAAGAAGCAGGGCATCGCCATTCCCTCCCTCCTCTGAGTCCTCTCTCCCTCCACCTCTCTTTCCCGCTCCAATCCAATCACGTCGCTCTCCATCTCCTCCGCCCCTCTTTCCAAGATTCTCCCCACCATCGCCAAGGAAGAAAAGGAGGACCAACATCACCGAAAAGATCGGCGGCGGGAGGAGAGAGAGAGAGAGAAAGGCCGGCGAAAAGGGAAAGCGGCAGCTCGGTGCCGTGAGCCGAGCGGAGAGGCCAAGCCGTCGATTCCGTCTCCATAGTCCATATTGCTCCCCGGACCCGTAGATGGGATTTTGATGCTGGATTCCCTCCGCCTTTCTTCGCCTCGGCATCTCTCGCCAGTCCGCTTCTCTTCTCCCACGTGAGGTTTCCGGTTCCCACCAGAGTTCGCTGTTATAGACGGTCGCCTCTGCCGTCCAGCTGCCTCCTCACTCTCGCACTCCAACCTCCAGCGGTCAGCTGCGTTCTTCCGGTTCCAGAGCAGCTCGCCATTTTCGCCGGAGACTGCTGCTGCTGCTGTCATCCGACATACTCCTCTCTTCTGTTCTTGATTCCAGCTTCTTTCCCCGGGCGACTTTGCTGTGTTGACTGCACACAAAGTGGTTCTTCTTCTTTGGCATAATTCCGTCACGGAATGGATGACGGGGTGAGCCAATTCCTCTTTGTTGGTTTTGAATCTGGTTTTGGATCAAATCCTCCTGTACATGTACGTTCAAGCTAGCTAGACAAGCTAGCAAGCAAGCTCCTTGATGGATTCTACTACGAGCAGACGTACGTGGGCTCCGGCCAGTACACGAGCGAAAGTCGATCGGTTCGATCGTATCGACGGAAACTTTCTTCGCGAACGAAACAGCCGGAGCAAAACTGGTATTTTACGATGCATATAACTTGCATTTTTTCTGATTTTTTCTTGCATATATAGGGATACAGCCGCCACGTCCAACACGCTGCCGGACTCCGCAGCCAACACGACGAGACCCCGACTCGTACACGAACGAGTCCGATTTACATACGTGAAACAAAACTGACTAGTACTAGGACTTGATTAATACGTGACTATACCTTACACTACAACTGGATTAATTATTACACTCTTCTCCCACCCGGAGATGCCCGGCGCCTTCGACGACCTCCTGGCCGACGCCGCCGCCGCGTCCTGCACCCACACGCACACCTGCAACCCTCCCGGCCCGTCGGCCGCCATGCACACGCACACCTGCCAGCACACGCACATGCACACCCACCAGCTCTTCGCCGCCGGCAGCGAGGACGACGACGCGGCCAGGCCCCGGAGGCCGCTGGGCAACCGGGAGGCCGTGCGCAAGTACCGGGAGAAGAAGAAGGCGCACGCCGCCTTCCTGGAGGAGGAGGTCAAGAAACTGCGCGCCGCCAACCAGCAGCTGCTGCGCAGGCTGCAGGGCCACGCCACGCTCGAGGCCGAGGTGGCGCGGCTGAGGGGCCTCCTCTTCGACGTCCGGGCCAAGATCGACGCGGAGGTCGCCGGCGCGTTCCCGTTCCAGAAGCAGTGCAGCGTCGGCTCCGTGGCGTGCACCGACCCGACCCTCTGCTTCAACAATGGCAACTCTGAGGTTGGTGGCGCCTGTTGGGGGGACAGCTCTGGGCTGGCGTCTGTGGGTTGCAGGCTCGATGAAGATGCCGATGGCGGCGCGGCGCGAGAGATCGATGCTCTGGAACAACCGGTGCGTGCAATGGATGCTGTTGAGCTCTGCTTCTCTAGCTGAATGAATGAGTTGGCATTTTGTTTCGCTAGTTCTTGCATGAGAGTTGTTCTTCTTTTTGCTGAAAAATAGACTCTCATGGAATGAAAGTGAAACACAGTGAGTAGAACCAACCGATATGATATGATGTTCTCCTGTGTTTTGATACTACTCGTATAGTAGCAATAGAACTCGGTACAATATTGTATTGCCAATATGTGCTTGATTATGAATCTCTAGCTTGGATTTGATGGTATCAGACAATCAAATGGGGCAGTGGTACTGATAAAACGCACAGATTCATTTTTCTGTGACAAGGAGCTGCTAATGCTTTCGAAAAGTTTGGCATGGCAGTGACATTATACGATTGTGCTCGCCTGATTGAATCCAAGCTCGGCTTCAAAAGTCCGAATTGATGAAGAGAGACGGACAAATATATTTTGACATCAGTTTCCGGGGGGAAAAAAACAGCATCAATCTCTTAGTCAACTTGAACACAATTCTGAAAAGATCATCCACACATAACAGATACGATCTGATGATCGGAGCCTCGAACGAAAATGAGTGTTGTTTTTGTACAATGTTTCCTTGGGATCTCCTGGTCCAGATAATAATCTAACCAATTGGATTAAGAATGTTGATTACATGTATGAAGCAGCACAGGTCAGATTACATGTACTAGCCTACAAGACCTTTTAAAGTTTATACTTCCTCTGTCCGAAAATACTTGTCCTAAAAATGAATAAAATTGATGTATTTATAACTAAAATAAGTTTAGATACATCCATCTTAGGACAAAGTATTTTCGGACGGAGTGAGTAGAATTCAAGAGGCAACCTTTTAAAGAAGGTACCTGAATAGAATTGAACCTCTATTCGTTTTGGGGAATTGTAGGAATGAAATAGGGAGGCGCATGCTATTCCGTTCCGACTGCGACGGCAATGGATCATCTGGGAGAGGCTCCATCCAGGTTCACTCTGCTCTGGGCAATTTGGCCATGGCAGATTCCAGATGGATTCCAAACCAGGCACAGGGAATGTAGTTTGATCCCAGGTTTTCCCCTGTCACAAGTCCACGCCCTTTCGAAAAGCAAGGATGATGGCCATTTCTAGGGTTGCAAGTTGGTATCCACTGTTGCGATGGTGGAGGGAATTGAACACTTGTTCTGTCATCCATGTGTACCGTGATTTGCCGCGGACATTAATCTAATGCTGTCATCTTCATATCATTGACAGCTCCGGAACCTGTAGGTCGATCATTGGCTAGCCACTCCCTTTCAACCCCACAAGTATATTGATATTTGTTCTTTGTCGCGCGCCCTCACATTTTCAATTGAACTTAGATTTCATTCGGGTACGCTACATGATCAAGAAACTAAATAAATAAATAAATAAATACATATATATATATATATCCCGTGAGTTGTTTCTTTTTCGGATTATTTGGCAATTGGCAATCCTGACGTTGTTTTGTACGAACGCACGTCTCAGATGATGGCGACGGTATTTTTAACTTCGTTCATTGCTGTAGTGAATATTACTCCCTCTTTTCCCAAATAAGTATCAGCGAGTTTTGTTTTGAACTAAAACCATGGCATTTATTTTGAAATGAAGGGACTAGTGATGAGTAAATAATGATCCATGCGCTAAAATGTTAGTATGAGACTAACGTGTGAGTTTTCGAAGTTCCAAAGTTTGCCTTGGGAACCGATGACTCCGGTCAACTGTCAAGTTGACAGAAAAGTAAGATCTTGGAGTTGGATCTTGGAAAGGTATAAAATCAGAAAAGGCCTTGATCGATGAGTGAGTCAACAGAGGACATGTGGTGGGCCATTGTATTCATGCATCGATCAATGATCGTCACATACTGTATAACGACCCCTGCGTCGCCCCCCCCCCCCCCCCCCGCTAGGGCGGTTCGGGTGGAAACCCTAACCCCGCCGCCGCCGGACACATCCTTCATCCTCCCCTCTGCCTCTCTGGAGGAGGTCGTCGGGCGAAGCCCCGGGCAGCTGACGACGGTGGCGGAGGCTCTCTTCACCCCCGCGCCGAATCGGGTGAGGCGGGTCACCCATGGCGTCGGGGCATTTTCTTCCCCGATCTACGTTGCGGCGACACGATGACGCACGGTGGCGACGTGATGCTGGGCGGAGGCGGCGAATCGGCTGGTCTTCATGGAAGATCTAGGTGGCGGCAGCCGCTTGCTGGGCTCGCTGGGTCATGGCGGCCTTGGTCACGATGGCCAGTGGCTCGCCCTGTCGGAGGCGGCGGAACATGGCCGGTGGCAGCGGCGGTGTTCCGTATGGATCCCGGGGCGGCAGCCTGGAATGTGGCGACGGGTGAAGCTCGGGCTTTCCGCGGTGGCATGGCGTGGTACAGTCCCTGTCCAAGGCGGATCTGCATCGGCGATCTGGTAGTTTTTGCTACGGATTGGTTCAGATCAGAGACGGTGACGAGCGTGCGGGATTCATCTCGGCGGCTCTCGCGGTTTGGCGAGGTGGGGTGGGAGTCCTCCTCCCAAGCTCCAGTGATGGCACACTCAGGCAGTGGCCGGTGCGCCAAGGCTCCTACGGTGGCACTACTGTTGCGGTTGGTCGCCGGATCTAGGCGGCTAGATCTGGGGCTTTGAAGGCAGTCGAGACAGTGCACAGGTTGTCAGGTGGATTTCTTGGGACGGAACCGGGTGAAAACCTGGTCTTCGGTCGGTGACCAGAGCCGGTGATGACGATGCTCTTATCATCGTTTTCCTTCATGAAGGCATCATCGAGGTGAAGCTCCCAACCCCACCCAATACCTCCGGGGGAAACCCTGGATCAGTTGATCGGATGACGGCGGCAATCATGTGTCGTTACCCCCTTGGGGCGGCATTCTTGGAGATGCACTCGGGCTCAAGGGACCAGCGGACGGCTTCTTTGGTGGAGCGGTGTTTCTTTCTACATATTCATGGCGGTGGGTCTCGGCGACGTGGAGTAGTGGAGGCTCGACGTCAGATATGCGGCGAAGGACACGCACAGGAGGACGACATTGTCTGGCATCGTGGTGGCGTCGACAGCAGAAAGGCTCGACAAGGTTGATGCGTCAGTATATGCTTTGAGGATGGATCGATGAAAGACGGAGGTGACGGCCCTTGCAGCATGTGCGTGTGGTACTCACTGTGAGTGAGCCGGACCGGAGTGTTACCCAGTCCCGCCTAGGTGGCTTGGATGGAGCATCTGGCTTTAGATGATAGGCTTTGGTGCGATGTCTATTTGGTATTTGGCTCGGACATTAGGCACCCCTTCATCAAGAGAATAGGAGTAGCGACAGGTGTCGTCTAGATGGTGGCTTCAGGCTTACTGTTGTATTGCTTTGTAAGGTCTTTATGAATAATAAATAAAATAACCGCATGCATCACTCAATGCAGAGGCCGGGGGTGCATCCTCCTTTTCTAAAAAAACTGTATAACGATCTGAATTTCTAACTTCTTTGCAGAAAACACTCAAACTACTACTCCAAATTAGGCTTCCAAGAGTTTGTTTTCGTTTATCCACTGAGCTAAAGGAAATTATTTGGTCACATGTAAAAGCTCACTTCATGTTCACACACGAACGACTTAGCTAAAGTTTTTTCCGAGGTCAGAACCCACTAGCAGAGAACGTGAGCGTACCAACCAGCTGAGCAAAACTTGATACAACTTTTGCCAAACAAAAGCGCCCAACACCAGCATAGATCAACACTGGCCGCATGCATCAACATCACACAAGTACACACAAAGACCGGTCCCTGTCCAAGGTATAGGGGTTGAAACGTGCACAAGGAAAACGATGTATTCCAACGCAGGTTACAAAGTCCTTTTTTCGAAAAGGAGGTTAAAACCCCAGCCTCTGTATCAATAGATGCGCACAATTATCTCTATTAAATTATTTCATAAAGGTTTAACAAAAACATATATCAAACAGTCCGGAGCCATCACCCACATCTACAATCTCGACAATGGGGAATGCCATCACGCCCTACCATCTAGAGCTGGGTCATCGCCAATTCCCTGCATGACGTACCAGGAGCAAACACCTGGTGCAACTAACCCACAACGTACATCACTTGCACACGCTTCAGAAGCCGCCACCACTACCGAACCACTGACTCATCTTCAGGAGAAGGATCAACATTGTCCTCGCTAGGTCGGACAGCCGCCGACGTCGACATGGTGCCAAACAACGCCACCGTCCTGCTCTCATCCATCAAGACGCATCTGCCGCCGAGATTCCGTTGGACCATGGCACTCAGACCTGCTGTCATCGACGCGGTAGATACGACGCCGCTCTACTTCTGGATCCCTCCAGCCATCACTTGCTCCAAGAACGATGCCCACAAGAGGCGGTGTGACGCCAGACGCCACTATTATTCGATCCGAGAGACCTAGATCTAGGATTTTCCCTGGAAAAAACAACCCTCCCCGGAGAGTCTATGCAGTGATCCAACGCCGCTGCGCCTTTGAGATCTCTCTGGCAGATATGTGTTCCAAAACTATGCCTCCAAGAAGGTAGACGACTATAAGACTATAAGTATGCAGATAATGGGCTTAATATTTCGGTGATATTAAAAAACTGACGTCAAACCATGGCAAATCGGGCGTAATTCAAGAGGCACACATTTCAAGATCTCCCTTTTCTTTTTCTTT
This sequence comes from Hordeum marinum, assembly GCA_022496015.1. NCBI lineage: Eukaryota > Viridiplantae > Streptophyta > Magnoliopsida > Poales > Poaceae > Hordeum > Hordeum marinum. Next base: position 459,426,705 of record CM039675.1, on the reverse strand, counting down.
TTTGGGGAAATGCTGAATCTTTCTAGCTTTACTGGAGTAGATGATATTCTTTCCTACGGCGATGTAACGGATCATCTAGGAGAGGCGCAAATCAGGTTCGTATTCAGAGAACTAGCCGGGACCATGGTACTGATAGAATGCACTGTATCTGGTTCATTTCTCCCTTCTTTATTTTGAAAGAGAGCTCCCTGCATTTTACTGCGAATGAGAGTTGACAAAGATGCATAAATGTTTGGCAGTTGACATGGTTGTGATCAATGCACTATCTGCTTGCTGTTCAATGTTAGTTTCAAAGGTAACTTGAACACCGCTTCCTGATACTTCGCAATAACACAAGGTTACGTGCATCCATTGATGCAGAGGCTGGCCGGGAGTCGGATCTTTTCTCCTTTTCAAAATAAATAAATTTTGAACACTGCTTCGCAAAAACTCTTCCACACGTAACCAGATATGATCTGACGATCTAAGCCTCAATAAAAAAAGCGACTGTTATTTGTGTACATTATCTGCTTTCAGATCTCAAGTTCCAGACAATCTAAACTAATGCGATTAAGAATGTCTGGTGCGCGTACGCAGAGGAGGCCGGGTTTGAAATTTTGTACTATTACTGGAGTAGAATTCAAGAGGCAGACTTTTGAACCATTTTTTGGTGGGAAATGCAAGAATGGAAGCGCATCTGCAACCTTCTAGCTTTACCACACACGCTTATTCCGCTTCATGTTCCGACGGCGACGCAGCGTACCATCTGGGAGAGGCGCCATCCGGGATTACCCTGCCCGAGCAAGTTGGCCATGGCAGATTCCAGATGGATTCCAAGCCAGGCACAGGGAATGTGCTTTGATCTGACACTTTGCCCTGTCACAAGCCCACACCCTTTTGAAAAAAGCAAGGGATGGATACATGGCCATCAATCAGGGTTTCAAGTTGGTATCCGCTGTTGCAACGCCTTCTAGGCATCTTCTATCTATATCTATGATCTAGATACGTCAATCTTTAACGTATCCTTGAAAAGAAATGTTGCAACGCCGAGGCCATCGACAGCTGCTAACTAACCTTGGCATCAGTCACCACCTACTAGTACAAGAACATTTGCCATTATTTTCCCCTGAAAAATAAGCCAAGTCTGAACTGAATTGAACACTCGTTCTGTCGCATTAAGCTAATGTAATGATACTCGTTCATCATTGACGGCTCCGGAACGTGTAGGCTGATCATTGGCTAGCCACTCCCTTTCAGCTCCAGGAGTATATTGATATTTTGTTCTTTGTCGCGAGTCGTCCAGTTTTCAATTGCAACTCAGATTTCTTGTTCGCTGCATGATTGATAAGAAATAAGGGATGCTCATTGGCGTTTTCAGCTCCGTCCGTGGGTTGTTAATCTCTCGCTGGCGCGGGTCTATGGATTATCTAGGCAGTTGGCGATCCTGACGTTGTTTTGCACGAGCTGTGCACGTCTCCGATGATGGGGACGGTATTTATTTTCTCGGATCGTCGCTGGATTGTATCTATCATATTGTTATGACGAGTATCTTCAATCACAATAAGTAGAGCTTTACCTACGTCAATGTGAAGGTTCATGAATTTCATTGGGCACCTTTGAAATGCCACTATGAGACTAACTTGGCGGAATAATAATGGAGATCCTGTAAAATTTACACGTTCCAAACTAGGTTTCCAGAAGTTGGTTAATCTGCTGAGCAGGCAGAAATTATTTGCTCGCATGTAGTAAAGCTGACTTCATGTTCACACACGTGATGAAAGACTTCACTAATCTTTTTGCAAAGGGGAGAACCCGGTACGTACGGCAGAGAACCTGTAGTATTAACTAGTAGAATGAAACGTTTGGCAAGCAAAAGCGCCCAGCACCAGCATGGATCAACACTGGCCGCACGCATCAACATCACACAAGGTATAGATAGGGGTTGAGCTGCACAGGGTACAAGATGTATCCCATTCCCAAGCCCCAACGAAGGTTACCAAGTCCGAAAAACATAAAATAGTTCTTGGTTTTGTATTAAGCATTTCACTGGGAAAATAATTTCGCTACAACCGACCAAGTACGGCCAGGCCAGAGGGCAATTGTTAGCAGTTAAGACTCGGGACTATTCACATTAATCAGTAACCATAGCTGGTCTCGTCGCTAGCTCAAAAGTCACTCATGCGTTTTCAAAATGAAGGACAGGGACGGAGAAAGACCTCTTTATGCAAAATCCCAGAGAACCGAGTTCTGGTTCACTCGCGGTAGGAAGCTATCTCTATCTACATCATTTCATATGCTGCGCTCTCCAGTCAACAGCAAAATCTGTGCCATCGTCTTCGTCTTCGCTTGATGAGTCACTGGCGCTGGAATCCGTGTCCATACCGACGGGTTTGCTGTTGGCTTTAGCGGTCCGTGCTGCTTTTGACTCGGTGAGCTGTTTCTTCAGCATATCTACTCGCTGCCTGTACTCCCTGTGTACATACAGATAAATAAGTGCATGATGAGTTGATGACAGAAGATAAATAAAATCTTCACTTTGCTAAGCATGGGTATGCCGTCTGCCAACAGAACAAGGTGTAGAAAGGTTCATACTCTTGCTCTAAGGTCATGTACTCTTCCCTCTCAGCAGCAGGCATCAATCTACAAGGCACACACAAAGTTCGCTAATATCAGCAGTGCACAACAACACGTGCACGATAATAATGTAGAGAGGTTAGCCTAACCTCCTCTTCTTCGAGACGGTCATCAACTTCCTGAAGGTCTTCCTGAATTTCCTTTTCAAATTCTTTGTATGCATCGCTGCGCGAGATTTTAACGTGTTTCAGATGAGAATATTAGTCACAGAAAAGCAATTTTTGTTGCAAACATAGAGCAAAAAATGCATGGAAACAACAGAGGAAATGCAGAATTGCAGAGACAAGACGATGCAAAAAAAAGGAAGAAGCATAAAATCATTTTTTTAGCAAAAAAGGCAGGAGTGCTACCCAAGCATCCATTTAAGAACAAAAGAGTTTGTGGTACAGAAGCTTTCCAACAGCAAGCACAAGAGCAGAAAATGATGATTATTGACCCTTCCAGACTCTGCAGTTTTGTACTCCCTCTGTAAACTTTTATAAGACGTTTTAGGTCACTAAAGTAGTGACCTTATATTAGCTTACAGAGGGATTAACTTGACAGCACTTGTGCAAAAATGCAACATGGTTATAGAAGTAACATGGCTTATTTAGCAAAGTATCCTCATCATTCTGTAAATGTAGAGTGAAGTTAGCTAAGGACATAAAAGGTTCTTTAGTCTTTACACATCCAAGAAAAAGCCTATATAGGTATATTTCGATAGTGGGAAAAACTTTTTGGTCCTGACCAAAAGTTTGGTTTTGGTTTTGATTGTTGCCATTGTTTTGGCATGCCAATGTCTCTTTGTCTAACCTAGTTCATTTTTCTTGCCAATGTTGGCCATATCATTGGCAACCAAAAGTTTGGCTAGCCAAATACTCCCTCCGTCCCAAAATAAGTGAGACTATTTGGTAGGGCTTAGACTAGAACCATACCTTAAATCCTAGCAAAACTTCGTTAAGTTAGATTAGGAATGCAAGAATAGCAATTCTTTATGGAGGCAATATACACTTGCAAGATTTAGTGAAGAAACCTTACTTGATATCAACTTTTGGAGGTTGAATACCACGTGCACGAAGATCCGCATCTTTGTTATCGAAGAATCCTTCGGGCAGAGCTTTTACTTGAGCAGTTTCCAGATTATTCACTGCTTGAGATGATGCACTGGCTTCGCTGGGCTGCGTGTTACCGCTATCGAAGAAGCCATCTGGGACACCTTTCACCTGCACGGGATCGGGGTTGGTAGTATTTCCAGAAGTCCTATTGGGCTCCTTTGGAGCTGGAGCAGGAGTTGGAACTTCATCTTCATCTTCTTCTGTATGTATAATCAAAAAATTTCCCTGGAAGAATCCCTTTCACGTCGGTACTGCCTTGACTCCCTTTATTTGGCTCATGGTCCAGCAGCCTGACAGATGTTTTTATTGCACTTGTTTCTTTGGTTGCTGGTTGAGCATTAGCCACTTGATGACGTACAGACCTTCCCTCAGAACCAGTACCTACCCATCAAAGTTGTTATATTAAGGCACTCAAGTCAACAAGACCTTCAGGTACATCACAACTGCTAAATGCACATTTCGGCTCCTACTATAACGTAATACTGCTCGCAGGAATCTTCACAGAAAATGCATAAATGTTCACTACAGATGGAAGCTCTAGTGCTCTACAGAAAATACAATAATATTGATAGAACTTACTATCCAGAAATTAGGATGTATTCATCCAACTTTACTAGTTCTAACATCATTTCTTGCTTAAATGCAATTTTGTAAGATAAATGGTTATTAGGTGTAGCCAGGAGGAATGTCAACTGTCATGAATGAAGGCTTTGACTGGATGGCCTCCATAGGCAAGCGCTTCCTTGCTCGTATGATAAAGTTTGCAATGCAAAGTGAGGTTTTTTAGCACAAAAGCATATCTTGCTAAGATAAAGTTTGCTTTGTCTGTTATGCTTGGTCTAGCAGGAACCAAATGTGCTCTATATTATTACTACTCTGTACAACATGCTGTCTGACTATCTTGGTGAGAATTCAATCAATGGCAAGCATAACAGACAACCAATGGCAGACCCAAACAAAAATTAGACGTGAGCAATTCCTTAGCCATGATACTAATAATTTACCTAGACTTACCAAACAAAGGAAGATGACACAGAGCAGAATACAATCAAACAAATAAAGTATAGACAAGGCTGACCGCATTCAGTTTACACTATGAATCTTTAGCTTGCGGGGAGGGGGGGCATTTTGGCATTCTCACCACCGCTTTGCCTTTTCATTCCCTGACTGTCAAAAAAATTGGCAGGCATCGGAGAGGATTTTGCTTTCTGAGGCTCAGCTGATCGTTCATGACTGACATTATTGCTACGAGGAGCTGCAGCTGGTGTCACTTTAGCGGCTGCGGCGGCTTTTGCCTGTACCATAAATTGGCAAAAAATTAACACAGTTCGGAAATAATGTACATACACGTTCACAGCAAATATACAGTCAGATGGCTAAAGTACTTAGAATATGTAGTGTTATAAGACACAAGCTGCTGCTTTGGAGCAATTAAACAATAAATAGCGCCAACAATTTCAATACAGAAATGAAATGAATCTTTTCATCAGAAAAAAAGCATGCAGCTTAACAGTGAGCGTTAACTATACTTGAAATGAATAGATAAAAAATGAAAACACCATGGTTATCAACAAACCACAAAAAATGAGTTATTAACTTATTATTGATACCCAACATGTTTCTTCACCAGAGCTTTTCTGTCAACAAATTGCATTGAAGTAAATCGTAGTGGTTGTCCAATTTGCTACAGGGTCATATACTCATATCTAGAAGAACTACCTAACAACAAGACGGCAAATATACCAAGTAAAGTTGTACTGACTATTGATAGTAAGTGGTAACACTCTGAATTTCCATATCTGCACTGGCACAGAAATCCCCACATTCATGTTTCTGTCATACATACAATTGTCCCTATTCAGTAACCACTAACATGGCTTTATTCCTCTGCTTACCTCATGATGTTTCCGTGAAACCTGGTGACTATTGATAGTAAGTGGTAACACTCTGAATTTCCATATCTGCACTGGCACAGAAATCCCCACATTCATGTTTCTGTCATACATACAATTGTCCCTATTCAGTAACCACTAACATGGCTTTATTCCTCTGCTTACCTCATGATGTTTCCGTGAAACCTGGTGCGCACGCCAAAGTGCTTCAGATTTCAATGTAACGTTGCAGACTCTACAGATAGGCTGATCATATTCATTATACCTGCAGAAGATAATGCACCTGGCCATTAGATACTTTTGTTGCTTGATTATCATACAGATAAGCGAATCACATTCATTGTTTTAAAATTCACATCACTGTGATTCAGGTAAGCAAATAAGCAATGGATAAGGGAGGTAATGAAAGGGATCTAGAGTAACATACGACTATACAAGGTTCGGACACCCAGAGAAAATTGGCAGTAAACCGTAAATCGGTAGTACCAATACCATGAAATCAAATTGCAACACGCAGTAGCAAACTCGGTTTCGCGGTGCGCACAACCGCATCAAGCACCAAGTGATTCTACGCCCGCGTCCGCTGCGCATCCCCATCTTCCTATCCTAGGGTTACATCAAGCGAGCGAGCGCCTCAACCCAAACCATCGCGGCGGCGGAAACCAGCTAGGCGGATGGGGGATCCGGGTTCCGGAGGGTGTACTCTAGCAGGGAGGCGGGAGAGAGGGGGAGGGGGACGGAGGGGACCTGACGAGCGAGGGGTCGATGCGCTTCTCCTGCTTCTCCTTGGCCTCGCGGAGCTTGGCGCGGAACAGGGCCTTCCTCTGATCCATGCGCGCGGCCGGCGAGATGGGACCGGAAATCCAGACGCCGAGGTTGTGGCTTCGCCTCGCCTCGCCTCTCTTCCTTCTAGAACCTTCTTAGCTTTCGCGACGGGTGGCGGCGTCGAGCTCCAGCGAGATAGACGACTGGGCAGCGCGGCGTCTGCTCGGATGGCTAATGGGCCCGAGGGGCCGAACTTTGTGAGCTGGATAAACTGATCGGCCACACAGGCACACACACACTCAGCGGACTGAGTGGGCCGCACAAAGGCCGGTGAGCTGAGCCTGCACAAAGTAATAGCCCGAGGGATTCTCAAAAAAAAAAAAAACTAATGGCTTGAGGCACCACACAAAAAAAACATCAAGGTTTTAAAGAAGGACCCCGATAAATCTCGAACGTTCGGTTTTTAAGCATGATAAAATCCAAAATTTTGGGATTTACCATTTCCGTTAAAGAAACCTTGTTGGTGTTCGGTAGATTGGGAGAATATAACAAAACCGAAATCCCCGGAGTTTAGGTTTCGGAGACATCAAACTATTTAATTTGCCTGCAAGCTTGACAAGCGCTCCAAACTTTGACACACTAAGTGCAAAAATTCTTCGAGTTGTTTACCACCCAATAATAGTGTTCCTCGAAGGTGAGGTTGGGAGACACCCATCTCGTAGATGAAGAGCTATAATGGATGGGAAGAAAGTTTTACAACAAGGTCTGATTAAAAGAACAGAAACATGTGAAGGAACAGATGCATGGAACAGATTTTGATTCCAGAGGATTGATTTTCAGACCTATCGCTTGTCTTTTAGATGCACCGTCCGCAAAAATACCAGTTGCTTGTCTTTCAGATGCATCGGCTGCTACAATTAACTCTTTTGTTGGTAGCATGATAGCGTCATGAGATGTACGGAAGTTGGAATAGCACTTTATCTCGATGGATGTTGAGGCTATTCGAAAAAAAATCCAACTGTCCACTAGAAGGCAAGATGACTTTGGTGCATGGTATTATGACAAACGTAGCATCTTCTCGGTACGACCACCTATGAAGAGTGTGCCTGGGAAGAGAGAGGGGAGGAGAGGGATCGAGCGAAGGAGACAAGCAAAAGAACCGAGTAGGGGAGATGAGAGGGTCGATGGGGCGAGGAGATAAGGAAGGAATGAGAAAGTGGTGCGTTGGCCCCAGAGGACATGTGGCGCAAGAGGCGGCGGTTGGCAGAAGAGAGAAATCAGTCAGGCGAGGGCATCATTTAAAATAAATGGAGGCATGTGTTTTTAGAGTAATGCTACATGTATAGGGAGATTGCATACGAGTTAAACATACAGGCAGACTTGAGGTGTAGGATTGGAAGATAGGGAGAGAGATTGGCCCGACCCCCATGCAATTCAGTGGGGAGGAAAGAATTAGTTGGAAAGCTTTGTCAAACATTTGTGAACGCATGTATGTCTAGGATTGTTGGTGTTTTCGTATGAAAAAATGTAAGCCATATGGGAAATCCACTTGAGATCAGCATGTTCTCGTCGTCCACAACAACAGTGATCTGGAGAGATTGTATCGAACTATTAGAGGAATTTGGAAAGTCACTTTTGAACATTGGCCTAGAGAGACAAATGTGATTTCTATATTTGGTTCATACACCAAATATGTGGCTTGAGAAACCCCCAATAGTTTACTTAATTGCCTCATTAACAATGTAACAATTGTGTGATGGTAATAAAGTTGTCACGGTGACCTTCCCTAAAATAACTTGAGATTCGAGGAGTTTTAAACTTGTTCTTTATGCATGGAGGAAGAATGCAACAAAGAGGCACACATCCTAGCAAAATATGCTCTAATACTCACCACATGCGACATGCTTCTACAACCATATGATATTTCTAATGTGCTTGTAAACATTCTACGTAATGAATATTGAGCGTGTTTAGACCTAAAAAATCTAGAAACAAAACTCTAGCGGGAGGTGTGCACCTATGCAGGTCAGGGTAAATTATGCCATGGCATGACCATGGGAAAGGGACTACCATCCCATAACGATAAAGGTTGTCGCTCTGCTACCTTCTCAGGACGGTTTCCCTATGGGTTGATTGGTCACCTTGGGAGGTCTTCTGCTGGCCAGACTTATTGCATTCTTCTTCGAGGCCATATTGTAACTTTATCTTTATCTGAGCATGGTGGCTTAGTTTCACGAGACATTAAAGCAAAAGGATGTGCACACCTTGTTGGGGAACGTCGCATGGGAAACAAAAAATTTAGTACGCACACGCAAGATCTATCCATGGTGATGAGCATCTACGAGAGGGTGAGTGGGCTACATACCCTTGTAGATCGCTAAGCGGGAAGCATTAAGAAACGCGGTTGGTGTAGTCGAACATCTTCGCGATCCAAATCGCTGAGCATCCCGCGATCTCATCACGATCCGTCCCGCGATCCAATCATGATCCGTCCCATGAACTCATCACGATCCGTCCTGCGAACTCATCACGATCCGTCCCGCGATCTCATCACGATCCGTCCCGCGAACTCATCATGATCCGTCCCGCGATCTTGATCACGGTCCTTTTGATCTAGCGCCGAACGGACGGCACCTCCGCGTTCAGCACACGTATAGCTTGATGACGATCTCCGTCGTCTTGATCCAGCAAGAGGGAGCGGAGAGGAAGAAAAGTTCTCCGGTAGCGTGACGGTGCTCCGGCGATGGTGGTGGAGCTATTCTGGCAGGGCTTCACCTAAGCACTGCAGAAATCCGATCAAGAGGAGAAACTATGCACTGGAGGAACGGGCAGCTCGTGGCTAAAAATTCCGTGCCAAAACCCTAAAATCCTCTAGTATATATAGGAGGAGAGGAGGAGGAGGCTTGGATGCCAAAGAGGCAGCCCTTGGGTCGGCCGAACCTAGTGGGATTGGAGAATTCCTCCTCCAATCCTAGTAGGACTAGGACTCCTTATTTTTGCCTTTTTTGCCTTTTTCCACCTTTTTCTCTTTGGGATTTTCCCCCCAGCCGTATGGGCCTTGTGTGGGACTTACACCAGCCACAAAGGGCTGGTATTTACTATCTCACAGCCCATGAAGCCTCTTGGATCGAAATACCCCTCCCGGTGGTCTCCCGATACACTACCGGCACTCCCGGTACACTACCGATAAGCCCAAAACTTTTCCGGCGACCAAAATAGGACTTCCTATATATCAATCTTTACCTCTGGACCATTCCGGAGCTCCTTGTGATGTCCGGGATCTCATCCGGGACTCCGAACAACCTTTGGTCACCACCATACATAACTCTATACTACCGAAACATCACCAAACCTTAAGTGTGCAGACCCTGCGGGTTCGAGAACTATGTAGACATGACCGAGACACCTCTACGGTCAATAACCAATAGCGGGACCTGGATGCCCATATTGGTTCCTACATATTCTATGAAGATCTTTATCGGTCGAACCTCTATGTCAAGGATTCAGTTAATCCCGTATGATGTTCCCTTTGTTCTTCGGTATGTTACTTGCCCGAGATTCGATCGTCGGTATCTCCATACCTAGTTCAACCTCGTTACCGGCAAGTCTCTTTACTCGTTCCGTAATACAAGATCCCGTGACTAACACTTAGTCACATTGCTTGCAAGGCTTGTTGTGATGTTGTATTACCGAGTGGGCCCTGAGATACCTCTCCGTCACACGGAGTAACAAATCCCAGTCTTGATCCATGCCAACTCAACAGACACCCTCGGAGATACTTGTAGAGTACCTTTATAGTCAACCAGTTACGTTGCGACGTTTGATACACACAAGGCACTCCTTCGGTGTCAGTGAGTTGCATGATCTCATGGTCATAAGAACATATACTTTACATGCAGAAAACAGTAGCAATAAACTGACACGATCATATGCTACGTTTGTAGTTTGGGTCTTGTCCATCACATCATTCTCCTAATGATGTGATCCCGTTATCAAATGACATCTCGTGTCAATGGCTAGGAAACCTTGACCATCTTTGATCAACGAGCTAGTTTACTAGAGGCATACTAGGGACAAAGTGTTGTCTACTTATCCACACATGTAATGTGTTTCCAATCAATACAATTATAGCATGGATAATAAACAATTATCATGAACAAGGAAATATGATAATAACTAATTTATTATTGCCTCCTGGGCATATTTCCAATAGTCTCCCACTTGCACTGGAGTCAATAATCTAGTTCACATCACCATGTGATTCGCATTGTTATGAATCTAACACCCAATGAGTTCTGGGGCTCGATCATGCTTTGCATGTGAGAGATGTCTTATAGTCAACGGGTCTGCCACATTCAGATCCGTATGTGCTTTGCAAATCCCTATGTCAAACTGTAAACGCTGCTACCACACTCCACTTGGTACTATTCCAAATGGCTGCTCCACTATACGTATCCACATTGCTACTACGAGTCATCCGGATTGGTGTTAAAGCTTGCATCGACGTAACTCTTTACGATGAACTCTTTATCACCTCCATAATCGAGAAACATCTCCTTAGTCTTTTAGTTACTAAGGATAATCTTGACCGCTGTCCAGTGATCCACTCCTGGATCACTCTTGTACCCCTTGACAGACTCATGGCAAGGCACACAGAGGTGCGGTACACAGCATGGCATAACATAGAGCCTATGGCTAAGGCATAGGGGACGACGTTCGTCCTTTCTCTTTCTTCTGCCGTTGTCGAGCTTTGAGTCTCACTCAACTTCACACCTTACAAATCAGGCGAGAACTCTTTCTCTAACTGATCCATTTTGAACTCTTTCAAAATCTTGTCAAGGTATGTACTCATTGAGAGTCTCATCAAGCATCTTGATTTATCTCTATAGATCTTGATGCTCAACAATTAAGTAACTTTTTGTTGGTCGACGTAGTAGTAAATCAAAATTTTCCTACGTGTCACCAAGATCTATCTATGGAGAAACCAGCAACGAGAGGGGAGAGATTGCATCTTCATACCTTTGAAGATCGCTAAGCGGAAGCGTTGCTAGAACGCGGTTGATGGAGTCGTACTCGCAGCGATTCAGATCGCGGTAGATCCGATCAAGTGCCGAACGGACGGCACCTCCGCGTTCAACACACGTGCAGCCCGGTGACGTCTCCTACGCCTTGATCCAGCAAGGAGGAAGGAGAGGTTGAGGGAGAGCTCCGGCAGCACGACGGCGTGGTGGCGGTGGAGCTGCGTGGTACTCCGACAGAGCTTCGCTAAGCGCTACGGAGAACGAGGGGAGGAGGAGGTAGGGCTGCACCAGAGAGAGAGGGAGAACCGTGTGTTGTGCAGCCCCAAATACCTCCACTATATATAGGAGAGAGGGAGGAGGGGTGGCTGCACCCTAGGGTTCCACCCTAGGGGTGGCGGCAGCCACCAGATGCCATCTGGCCGGCGGCTAGGGCAAGGGAGTGGTGGGGCGCCCTAGGGTGGGCCTTAAGGCCCATCTAAGCCTAGGGTTTGCCCCCTTCCACCTTTGCCACGCCTTGGGCTGGGGTGGGAGGCGCACCAGCCCACCTAGGGGCTGGCTCCCTCCCACTCTTAGCCCACGGAACCTTCCGGGGCAGGTGGGCCCACTTGGTGGACCCCCGGAACCCTTCCGGTGGTCCCGGTACACTACCGGTGACACCCGGAACACTTCCGGTAACCAAATCCTCACTTCCTATATATCAATCTTCGTCTCCGGACCATTCCGGGACTCCTCGTGACGTCCGGGATCTCATCCGGGACTCCGAACAACCTTCGGTAACCACGTACACTATTTCCCTATAACCCTAGCGTCATCGAACCTTAAGTGTGTAGACCCTACGGGTTCGGGAGACACGTAGACATGACCGAGACACCTCTCTGGCCAATAACCAACAGCGGGATCTGGATACCCATGTTGGCTCCCACGTACTCCACGATGATCTCATCGGATGAACCACGATGTCAGGAATTCAATCAATCCCGTATACAATTCCCTTTGTCTATCGGTATGGTACTTACCCGAGATTCGATCGTCGGTATCCCCATACCTTGTTCAATCTCGTTACCGGGAAGTCTCTTTACTCGTTCCGTAATACATCATCCCGTGACTAACTCCTTAGTCACATTGAGCTCATAATGATGATGTCTTACCGAGTGGGCCCAGAGATACCTCTCCGTCACACGGAGTGACAAATCCCAGTCTCGATTCGTGTTAACCCAACAGACACTTTCGGAGATACCCGTAGCGTACCTTTATAGCCACCCAGTTACGTTGTGACGTTTGGCACACCCAAAGTATTCCTACGGTATCCGGGAGTTACACAATCTCATGGTCTAAGGAAATGACACTTGACATTGAAAAGCTTTAGCAAACGAACTACACGATCTTTGTGCTATGCTTAGGATTGGGTCTTGTCCATCACATCATTCCCATTATCAACGACATCCAATGTCCATGGTCATGAAACCGAGACCATCTATTGATCAACGAGCTAGCCAACTAGAGGCTCACTAGGGACACGTTGTGGTCTATGTATTCACACATGTATTACGGTTTCCGGTTAACACAATTATAGCATGAACAATAGACAATTATCATGAACTAGGAAATACAATAATAACCATTTTATTATTGCCTCTAGGGCATATTTCCAACAGTCTCCCACTTGCACTAGAGTCAATAATCTAGTTACATTGTGATGAATCGAACACCCATAGCATTCTGGTGCTGATCATGTTTTGCTCGTGAGAGAGGTTTAGTCAACGGATCTGCGACATTCAGATCTGTATGCACTTTACAAATATCTATGTCTCCCTCCTGAATGTAATCACGGATGGAGTTGAAGCGGCGCTTGATGTGTCTTGTCTTCTTGTGAAACCTGGGCTCCTTCGCAAGGGCAATAGCTCCAGTGTTGTCACAGAGTAGAGTCATCGGGCCCGACGCATTCGGAATCACTCCTAGGTCGGTGATGAACTCCTTCATCCAGACTCCCTCCTTTGCTGCTTCCGAAGCAGCTATGTACTCCGCTTCACATGTAGATGCTGCCACGACACTTTGCTTGCTGCTGCTCCAGCTCACTGCCCCTCCATTCAAAATATACACGTATCCGGTTTGCGACTTGGAGTCGTCCGGATCTGTGTCGAAGCTAGCATCGACGTAACCCTTTACGACGAGCTCTTCGGCACCTCCATAAACGAGAAACATGTCCTTTGTCCTTTTCAGGTACTTCAGGATATTCTTGACCGCTGTCCAGTGTTCCGCTCCGGGATCACTTTGGTACCTCCCTACCAAACTTATGGCAAGGTTCACATCAGGCCTGGTACACAGCATGGCATACATGATAGAGCCTATGGCTGAAGCATAGGGGATGACACTCATCTCTTCTCTATCCTTTGCCGTGGTCGGGCATTGAGTCGTACTCAATCTCACACCTTGCAACACAGGCAAGAACCCCTTCTTGGACTGATCCATATTGAACTTCTTCAATATCTTTTCAAGGTATGTGCTTTGCGAAAGACCAATGAGGCGTTTCGATCTATCTCTATAGATCTTAATACCTAATATGTAAGCAGCTTCTCCAAGGTCCTTCATTGAAAAACACTTATTCAAGTAGGCCTTTATACTTTCCAAGAGTTCTATATTATTTCCCATTATCAGCATGTCATCCACATACAGTATAAGGAACGCTATAGAGCTCCCACTCACTTTCTTGTAAATACAGGGTTCTCCATAAACCTGTACAAACCCAAACGCTTTAATCACCTCATTAAAGCGAATGTTCCAACTCCGAGATGCTTGCACCAGCCCATAGATGGAGCGCTGGAGCTTGCATACCTTGTTAGCATCTTTAGGATCGACAAAACCTTCCGGCTGCATCATATACAGTTCTTCCTTGAGGAAGCCATTAAGGAATGCCGTTTTGACGTCCATTTGCCAGATCTCATAATCATAAAATGCGGCAACTGCTAACATGATTCAGACAGACTTTAGCATCGCTACGGGTGAGAATGTCTCATCGTAGTCAACTCCTTGAACTTGTCGATAACCCTTAGCAACAAGCCGAGCTTTATAGGCGGTCACATTACCGTCTGCGTCAGTCTTCTTCTTAAAGATCCATTTATTTTCAATGGCTCGCTTATCATCAGGCAAGTCCACCAAAGTCCATACTTTGTTCTCATACATGGATCCTATCTCGGATTTCATGGCCTCAAGCCATTTGTCGGAATTCGGGCCCGCCATCGCTTCTTCATAGTTCGAAGGTTCACCGTTGTCCAACAACATGATCTCTAGGACAGGATTACCGTACCACTCTGGTGCGGAACGTGTCCTAGCGGACCTTCGAGTAGCAACTTGATCCGATGTTTCATGATCATCATCATTAACTTCCTCTCTAGCCGGTGTAGGCTCCACAGAAACAACTTCCTGTGCTGCGCTACTCTCCGGTTCGAGTGAAGGTACAATTACCTCATCAAGTTCCATTTTCCTCCCACTTACTTCTTTTGAGAGAAACTCTTTCTCGAGAAAGGATCCATTCTTGGCAACAAAGACTTTGCCTTCGGATCGTAGGTAGAAGGTATACCCAATAGTCTCTTTGGGATATCCTATGAAGACGCACTTTTCCGCTTTGGGTTCGAGCTTCTCAGGTTGAAGTTTCTTCACATAAGCATCGCAACCCCAAACTTTTAGAAACGACAGCTTAGGTTTCTTTCCAAACCATAATTCATACGGTGTCGTCTCAACGGATTTAGACGGTGCCCTATTTAAAGTGAACGCGGCAGTCTCTAATGCATATCCCCAAAATGATAGCGGTAAGTCGGTAAGAGACATCATAGATCGCACCATATCCAATAGAGTGCGATTACGACGTTCAGACACACCATTTCGCTGAGGTGTGCCTGGCGGCGTGAGCTGTGAAACAATTCCACATTTCCTAAGGTGCGTGTCAAACTCGTGACTTAAATATTCTCCGCCACGATCAGATCGTAGGCATTTTATTTTCCTGTCACGTTGATTCTCGACCTCACTCTGAAATTCCTTGAACCTTTCAAAGGTTTCAGACTTGTGTTTCATTAAGTAGACATACCCATATCTGCTCAAGTCATCAGTGAGGGTGAGAACATAACGGTAGCCACCGCGAGCCTCGACACTCATTGGACCGCATACATCGGTATGTATTATCTCCAACAAGTCAGTTGCTCGCTCCATTGTTCCGGAGAATGGAGTCTTGGTCATCTTGCCCAAGAGGCATGGTTCGCATGTGTCAAATGATTCGAAATCAAGTGACTCCAAAAGTCCATCAGCATGGAGCTTCTTCATGCGTTTGACACCAATATGGCCAAGACGGCAATGCCACATGTAAGTGGGACTATCGTTATCAACTTTACACTTTTTGGTACTCACACTATGGATATGTGTAACATCACGTTCGAGATTCATCAAAAATAAACCATTGACCAGCGGGGCATGAGCATAAAACATTTCTCTCATATAAACAGAACAACCATTATTCTCGGATTTAAATGAGTAGCCATCTCGCATCAAGCGAGATCCAGATACAATGTTCATGCTCAAAGCTGGTACTAAATAACAATTATTAAGGTTTAAAACTAATCCCGAAGGTAGATGTAGAGGTAGCGTGCCGACGGCGATCACATCGACCTTGGAACCATTCCCGACGCGCATCGTCACCTCATCCTTGGCCAGCCTCCGCTTATTCCGCAGCTCCTGCTTGGAGTTACAAATGTGAGAAACTGCACCGGTATCAAATACCCAGGAGCTACTACGAGCGCTGGTTAGGTACACATCAATAACAAGTATATCACATATACCTTTAACGTTGTCGTCCTTCTTATCCGCTAAGTACTTGGGGCAGTTCCGCTTCCAGTGACCGGTACCCTTACAATAGAAACACTCAGTCTCAGGCTTGGGTCCATTCTTGTTCTTCTTCTTCCCGGCAACTTGCTTACCGGGCGCGGCAACAGCTTTGCCGTCCTTCTTGAAGTTCTTCTTACCCTTGCCTTTCTTGAAACTAGTGGTCTTGTTTACCATCAACACTTGATGCTCCTTTCTGATCTCGACCTCTGCTGATTTCAGCATCGAGTACAACTCAGGAATGGACTTCTCCATCCCCTGCATGTTGTAGTTCATCACAAAGCTTTTGTAGCTAGGTGGAAGCGACTGGAGGATTCTGTCAATGACTGAGTCATCCGGGAGATTAACTCCCAGCTGAGTCAAGCGGTTGTGAAGCCCAGACATCTTGAGGATGTGCTCACTAACAGAACTGTTCTCCTCCATCTTACAGCTGAAGAACTTGTCAGAGATGTCATATCTCTCGACTCGGGCATGAGCTTGGAAAACTAGTTTCAGCTCTTGGAACATCTCATATGCTCCGTGTTGCTCAAAATGCTTTTGGAGCCCCAATTCTAAACTGTAAAGCATGCCGCACTGAACAAGGGAGTAATCATCGCAGCGCGACTGCCAAGCGTTCGTAACGTCTTGGTCCGCTGGGAGAATGGGTGGGTCACCTAGCGGTGCATCAAGGACATACAATCTCTTGGAAGCTATGAGGATGATCCTCAAGCCACGGACCCAGTCCGTATAGTTGCTTCCATCATCTTTCAGTTTGGTTTTCTCTAGGAACGCGTTGAAATTGAGGTTGACATTTGCGTTGGCCATTGGATCTACAATATAGATATTAAAGGCAATTTTAGACTAAGTTCATGATAATCGAGTTCACATAATCAAATTATTCAATGAACTCCCACTCAGATAGACATATCTCTAGTCATCTAAGTGACACATGATCCATGTCAACTAGCCCGTGTCCGATCATCACGTGAGACGGACTAGTCATCCATGGTGAACATCTCCATGTTGATCGTATCTTCTATACGACTCATGTTCGACCTTTCGGTCTTCCGTGTTCCGAGGCCATGTCTGTACATGCTAGGCTCGTCAAGTCAACCTAAGTGTTTCGCGTGTGTAAATCTGGCTTACACCCGTTGTATGCGAACGTTAGAACCTATCACACCCGATCATCACGTGGTGCTTCGGAACAACGATCCTTAGCAACGGTGCACAGTTAGGGTGAACACTTCTCTTGAAATTTTATTGATAGATCATCTTATTTACTACCGTCGTTCTAAGCAAATAAGATGTAAACATGATAGACATCACATGCAATCAATATAGTGACATGATATGGCCAATATCATCTTGCTCCTATGATCTCCATCTTCGGGGCACGATGATCATCATTGTCACCGGCACGACACCATGATCTCCATCATCATGATCTCCATCATTGTGTCTTCATGAAGTTGTCTCGCCAACTATTACTTCTACTACTATGGCTAACGCTTAGCAATAAAGTAAAGTAATTACATGGCGTTTGTGATTGACTCGCAGGTCATACAATAAATAAGACAACTCCTATGGCTCCTGCCGGTTGTCATAGTCATCGACATGCAAGTCGTGAACCCTATTACAAGAACATGATCAATCTCATACATCACAATGCATCACATCACATCCTTCTGGCCATATCACATCACAAGGCATATGCTGCAAAAACAAGTTAGACGTCCTCTAATTTGTAGTTGCAAGTTTTTACGTGGTTGCTATAGGTTTCTAGCAAGAACGTTTCTTACCTACGTCAAAACCACAACGTGATATGCCAATTGCTATTTACCCTTCATAAGGACCCTTTTCATCGAATCCAATCCGACTAAGGTGGGAGAGACAGACACCCGCTAGCCACCTTATGCAACTAGTGCATGTCAGGCGGTGGAACCGGTCTCACGTAAGCGTACGTGTAAGGTTGGTCCGGGCCGCTTCATCCCACAATACCGTCGAATCAAGATAAGACTAGTAACGGCAAGCATATTAACAAAATCGACGCCCACAACTACTTTGTGTTCTACTCGTGCATAGATTCTACGCATAGACCTAGCTCATGATGCCACTGTTGGTCGACGTAGTAGTAAATCAAAATTTTCCTACGTGTCACCAAGATCTATCTATGGAGAAACCAGCAACGAGAGGGGAGAGATTGCATCTTCATACCTTTGAAGATCGCTAAGCGGAAGCGTTGCTAGAACGCGGTTGATGGAGTCGTACTCGCAGCGATTCAGATCGCGGTAGATCCGATCAAGTGCCGAACGGACGGCACCTCCGCGTTCAACACACGTGCAGCCCGGTGACGTCTCCTACGCCTTGATCCAGCAAGGAGGAAGGAGAGGTTGAGGGAGAGCTCCGGCAGCACGACGGCGTGGTGGCGGTGGAGCTGCGTGGTACTCCGACAGAGCTTCGCTAAGCGCTACGGAGAACGAGGGGAGGAGGAGGTAGGGCTGCACCAGAGAGAGAGGGAGAACCGTGTGTTGTGCAGCCCCAAATACCTCCACTATATATAGGAGAGAGGGAGGAGGGGTGGCTGCACCCTAGGGTTCCACCCTAGGGGTGGCGGCAGCCACCAGATGCCATCTGGCCGGCGGCTAGGGCAAGGGAGTGGTGGGGCGCCCTAGGGTGGGCCTTAAGGCCCATCTAAGCCTAGGGTTTGCCCCCTTCCACCTTTGCCACGCCTTGGGCTGGGGTGGGAGGCGCACCAGCCCACCTAGGGGCTGGCTCCCTCCCACTCTTAGCCCACGGAACCTTCCGGGGCAGGTGGGCCCACTTGGTGGACCCCCGGAACCCTTCCGGTGGTCCCGGTACACTACCGGTGACACCCGGAACACTTCCGGTAACCAAATCCTCACTTCCTATATATCAATCTTCGTCTCCGGACCATTCCGGGACTCCTCGTGACGTCCGGGATCTCATCCGGGACTCCGAACAACCTTCGGTAACCACGTACACTATTTCCCTATAACCCTAGCGTCATCGAACCTTAAGTGTGTAGACCCTACGGGTTCGGGAGACACGTAGACATGACCGAGACACCTCTCTGGCCAATAACCAACAGCGGGATCTGGATACCCATGTTGGCTCCCACGTACTCCACGATGATCTCATCGGATGAACCACGATGTCAGGAATTCAATCAATCCCGTATACAATTCCCTTTGTCTATCGGTATGGTACTTACCCGAGATTCGATCGTCGGTATCCCCATACCTTGTTCAATCTCGTTACCGGCAAGTCTCTTTACTCGTTCCGTAATACATCATCCCGTGACTAACTCCTTAGTCACATTGAGCTCATAATGATGATGTCTTACCGAGTGGGCCCAGAGATACCTCTCCGTCACACGGAGTGACAAATCCCAGTCTCGATTCGTGTTAACCCAACAGACACTTTCGGAGATACCCGTAGCGTACCTTTATAGCCACCCAGTTACGTTGTGACGTTTGGCACACCCAAAGTATTCCTACGGTATCCGGGAGTTACACAATCTCATGGTCTAAGGAAATGACACTTGACATTGAAAAGCTTTAGCAAACGAACTACACGATCTTTGTGCTATGCTTAGGATTGGGTCTTGTCTATCACATCATTCTCCTAATGATGTGATCCCGTTATCAACGACATCCAATGTCCATGGTCATGAAACCGAGACCATCTATTGATCAACGAGCTAGCCAACTAGAGGCTCACTAGGGACACGTTGTGGTCTATGTATTCACACATGTATTACGGTTTCCGGTTAACACAATTATAGCATGAACAATAGACAATTATCATGAACTAGGAAATACAATAATAACCATTTTATTATTGCCTCTAGGGCATATTTCCAACACTTTTATCCAGGTCTTCCTTTGAAAATCACTTTTCAAACAACCATTTATGCTTTCCAGAAATTCTACATTATTTCCGATCAACAATATGTCACCCACATATACTTATCAGAAATTCTATAGTGCTCCTACTCACTTTATTGCAAATACAAGTTTCTCATAAACTTTTTATAGATTTAAAAACTTTGATCACCTCATCAAAGTGTATATTCCAACTCCGAGATGCTTGGTTCAGTTCATAGAAGAATCACTGAAGCTTGCACACCTTTTAGCATCCTTAGGACTGACAAAACCTTCTGGTTGTATCACATACAACCTTTCCTCAAGTAAACCGTTAAGGAAACGACGTTTTGATATCCATCTGCCAGATTTCATAATTGAAAAATGTAGCAACTGCTAACATAATTCCAACAGACTTTAGCATCGCTACGAGTGAGAAAGTCTCATCGCAGTCAACTCCTTGAACTTGTCATAAACTTCTTTGCAACAAGTCGAGCTTTACAAATGGTGACATTTACCATCAGCGTTTGTCTTCATTTCAAAGATCCATTTGTACTTAACGACCTGCCGTCCAACGAGCAAGTCCACCAAAGTCTATACTTGGTTTTCATACATGGATCCTTTCTCGGATTTCATGGCCTCTAACCATTTGTTGGTTTCCGGGCCCATCATCGCTTCTCCATAGTTCGTAGGTTCATCGTTGTCCAACAACATGACCTCTAAGACAGGGTTGCCGCACCACTCAGGAGCAGTACATGTCCTTTGTCGACCTACGAAGTTCTATAGTAACTTGATCCGAAGCTTCATGATCATCATCATTAACTTCCTCTTCAACTAACGTAGGTTTCACAGAAACATCTTTCTGCGCTGCGCTACTCTCTGTTTGAAACAAAGGTTCAACAACCTCATCAAGTTCTATCTTCCTCCCACTCAATTCTTTCGAGAGAAACCTTTTCTCGGGAAAGGACCCGTTTCAGCAACAAACACTTTATGCTTGGATCTGAGATAGAAGGTTCACCCAACAATTCTTAGGGTATTCTTTGAAGATGCATTTGTCCGCTTGGGGTTCGAGCTCATTAGGTGAAAACATTTTCCACACAAGCGTCGCAACCCCAAACATTAAGAAATGACAGCTTGGGTTTCTATCAAACCCTAATTCACACGGTTTCATCTCAACGGATTTAGATGGTGCCCTATTTAAAGTGAATGTAGTTGTCTCTAATGCATAACCCCAAAATTATAGTAACAAAACGATAAGAGACATCATAGCATGCACCATATCCAATAGAGCACGACTATGTTGTTCGGACACATCATCACACTATGGTCTTCCAGGTGGCGTGAGTTGTGAAACAATTTTCACATTGTCTAAAGTTGTATGCCAAACTCGCAACTTAGATATTCATCTCGACGATCATATCGTAGACATTTTTATCTTCTTGTCACGATGATCTTAAACTTCACTCTGAATTTGCTTGAACCTTTCAAACGATTCAGACTTGTGTTTCATTAAGCAAATATACACTATATCTACTCAAATCATAAGTGAAGGTAAGAAAAAAATGATATCCACCGCACGCTATAAGACTCATTGGATTGCATACATCAACATGTATCATTTACAATAAGTCACTTGCCCACTCCATCAAACCAGAAAACGGGGGTCCTTAGTCATGTTGACCAAGAGGCATGGTTCGCATGTCTCAACCGATTCGAGATCGAATGAGTCCAAAGATCCATCAGCATGGAGTTTCTTCATGCGTTTTATACCAATATGACATTTAGCGGCAGTGCCACAAGTATGTGGTGCTATTATTATTAACTTTGTATCTTTTGGCATCAATGTTATGAACATGTGTATTACTACGATCAAGATTCAACAAACCATTCTCGCTGGGTGCTTGTCCATTGAAGGTATTATTCATGTAAACAGAATAACCATTATTCTCTAACTGAAATAAATAACCGTGTTGCAATAAACATGATCCAATCACGTTCATGCTCGACGTAAAACACCAAATAACATTTATTTAGTTTTGTCACTAATCCCGAAGGTAGAGAGAGCGTGCGATGTTGATCACATCAACCTTGGAAACATTTCCAACACACATCGTCACCTCACCCTTAGCTAGTTCTCCGTTTATCCCGTAGCTTTTATTTCGAGTTACTAACATTTAGCAACCGAACTAGTATCCAATACCCAGGTGCTACTAGGAGTACTAGCAAAGTACACATCAATAACACGTATATCAAATATACTTCTGTCGACGTTGCCAGCCTTCTTATCTACCAAGTATCTAGGGTTGTTCCGCTTCAGCGACCGCTCTCCTCATAATCGAAGCACTTAGTCTCGGGTTTGGGTTCAACTTTGGGTTGCTTCACCGGAGCATCAACTGACTTGCTATCCATGAATTTTCCCTCCTTGCCCTTGCCCTTCTCAAAACTAGTGGTTTTACTAACCATCAACACTTGATGCTCCTTCTTGATTTCTACCTTCGCGGTGTCAAAAATCGCGAACAACTCAGGGATCATTATTTCTATCCCTGGCGTTTATAGTTCATCACCAAGTTCTGGTAGCTTAGTGACAGTAACTTGGAGAACAATATCAATCACTATCTTATCTGGAAGATGAACTCCTACTCGATTCAAGCGATTGTAGCACCCAGACAATCTGAGCACATGCTCAACGATTGAGCTACTATCCTTCATCTTACACGCAAAGAATCTTGTTGGAGATCTCATATCTCGCAACACGGGAACGCGCCTGAGATCCTAATTTCAGCTCTTAAAACATCTCATATGTTCCATGACGTTCAAAACGTTTCGGAGCCTCAATTCTAAGCTATAATGCATGACGCACTAAACTATCAAGTAGTTATCAGAACGTGCCTGTCAGATGTTCACAACATCTACAAACAATGCTAGAGGGGTTGGCGCACCGAGCGGTGCATTAAGGACATAAGCCTTCTGTGTAGCAATGAGGACAATCCTCAGATCACGGAGCCAGTCCGCAATATTGCTACCATCATCTTTCAACTCTATTTCTCTAGGAACATATAAAAATTCAAGGGAGCTACAGCGTGAGCTAGTAATCTACAACATAGTTTGCAAAGACACTACTGACTATGTCCATGATAATGATTTGAATTAATCATATTACTTAAGAACTCCCACTCAAATTGTCATCCCTCCAGTCATTCGAGTGATACATGATCCAAATTCACCAACTCAAGTCCGATCATCACGTGAGTTGAGATGGTTTCAATGGTGAACATCATCATGTTGATCATATCTACTATATGACTCATGTTCGACCTTTCGGTCTCTTGTGTTCCGAGGCCATGTATGTACATGCTAGGCTCGTCAAGTTTAACCCGAGTGTTCTGCATGTGCAACACTGGCTTGCACCCGTTGTATGTGAACGTAGAGTCTATCACACCTGATCATCACGTGGTGTCTCAACACGACGAACTTTCGCAACAGTGCACACTCGGGGAGAACACAATTCATCTTGAAATTTAAGTGAGGGATCACCTTATAATGCTACCGTCGTCCTAAGCCAAACAAGGTGCATAAAAGGATTAACATCACATGCAAATCATAAGTGACATGATATGGCCATGAACTTGTGCTTTTGATCTCCATCTTGAAAGCACCGGCATGATGTCCATCGTCACCGGCACGACACCATGATCTCCATCATCTTGATCTCCATCAACGTGTCGCCATTGGGGTTGTCGCGCCCATCATGCTTGTACTACTATTGCTACCGTTTAGCGATAAAGTAAAGCATTACATAGCGCTTAATGATTGACACGCATGTCATACAATAATTAAAGACAGCCCTATGGCTCCTACCGGTTGCCATACTCATCGACATGCAAGTCGTGATAATCTATACATTACATGATCATCTCATACATCACATATATCACATCATGTAATTGGCCATATCACATCACAACATACCCTGCAAAAACAAGTTAGACGTCCTCTAATTGTTTTTGCATGTTTTACGTGGCTGCTACGGGTATCTAGCAAGAACAATTCTCATCTACGCAAAAACCACAACGGTGATACACTTGTTGCTTTTCAACCTTCTCAAGGACCGCCTTTGTCGAATCCAATCCAACTAAAGTGAGAGAAACTGGCACCCGCAAGCCATCTATGCAACAGGTTGCGGTCGAGGGAACCGGTCTCTCGTAAGCGTACGAGTAATGTTGGTCTGGGCCGCTTCATCTCACAATACTGCTGAACCAAAATCCGACTAAGGGAGGAAGCAATCTAAGCATCAACTCCGACAAACCTTTTGGGTTCTACTAGAGATCTCATCTACACATAGACCTAGCTCATGATGCCACTGTTGGGGAACGTCGCATGGGAAACAAAAAATTTCCTATACGAGAGGGAGAGTGGATCTACATAGCTTGTAGATAGCTAAGCGGGAAGCATTAAGAAACGTGGTTGGTGTAGTCGAACATCTTCGCGATCCAAATCGCTGAGCATCCCGCGATCTCATCACAATCCGTCCCGCGATCCAATCACGATCCGTCCCGTGAACTCATCACGATCCGTCCTGCAAAGTCATCACGATCCACCCCGTGAGCTCATCATGATCCGTCCCGCAAACTCATCACGATCCGTCCCGCGATCTTGATCACGGTCCTTCCGATCTAGCGCCGAAGGGGCGGCACCTCCGCGTTCAGCACACGTACAGCTTGATGATGATCTCCGCCATCTTGATCCAGCAAGAGGGAGCAGAGAGGAAGAAGAGTTCTCCGACAGCGTGACGGTGCTCCGGCGATGGTGGTGGAGCTATTCCGGCAGGGCTTCGCCTAAGCACTGCAGAAATCCGATCTAGAGGAGAAATTATGCACTGGAGGAACGGGCAGCACGTGGCTAAAATTCTGTGCCAAAACCCTAAAAGCCTCTAGTACATATAGGAGGAGAGGAGGAGGAGGCTTGGCTGCCAAAGAGGCAGCCCTTGGGTCGGCCGAACCTAGTGGGATTGGAGGATTCCTCCTCCAATCCTAGCAGGACTAGGACTCCTCCTTATTTTTGCCTTTTTTGCCCTTTTCCACCTTTTTCTCTTTGGGCTTTTCTTCCCAGCCACATGGGCCTTGTGTGGGACTTCCACCAGCCCACAAAGGTCTGGTATTTACTCTCCCACAGCCCATGAAGCCTCTTGGGTCGAAATACCCCTCCCGGTGGTCTCCCGGTACACTACCGGCACTCCCGGTACACTATCGATAAGCCCAAAACTTTTCCGGTGACCAAAATAGGACTTCCTATATATCAATCTTTACCTACGGACCATTCCGGAGCTCCTCGTGATGTCCGGGATCTCATCCGAGACTCCGAACAACCTTCGGTCACCACCATACATAACTCTATACTACCGAAACGTCACCAAACCTTAAGTGTGCAAACCCTGCGGGTTCGAGAACTATGTAGACATGACCGAGACACCTCTACGGTCAATAACCAATAGCAGGACCTGGATGCCCATATTGTTTCCTACATATTCTACGAAGATCTTTATCGGTCGAACCTCTATGTCAAGGATTCAGTTAATCCCGTATGATGTTCCCTTTGTTCTTCGGTATGTTACTTGCCCAAGATTCGATCGTTGGTATCTCCATACCTAGTTCAACCTCGTTACCGGCAAGTCTCTTTACTCGTTCCGTAATACAAGATCCCGTGACTAACACTTAGTCACATTGCTTGCAAGGCTTGTTGTGATGTTGTATTACTGAGTGGGCCCTGAGATACCTCTTCGTCACACGGAGTAACAAATCCCAGTATTGATCCATGCCAACTCAACAGACACTCTCGGGATACCTGTAGAGTACCTTTATAGTCACCCAGTTACGTTATGACGTTTGATACACACAAGGCACTCCTCCGGTGTCAGTGATTTGCATGATCTCATGGTCATAGGAACATATACTTGACATGCAGAAAACAGTAGCAATAAATTGACATGATCATATGCTACGTTTGTAGTTTGGGTCTTGTCCATCACATCATTCTCCTAATGATGTGATCCTGTTATCAAATGACATCTCATGTCAATGGCTAGGAAACCTTGACCATCTTTGATCAACGAGCTAGTCTACTAGAGGCATACTAGGGACAAAGTGTTGTCTACTTATCCACACATGTAATGTGTTTCCAATCAATACAATTATAGCATGGATAATAAACAATTATCATGAACAAGGAAATATGATAATAACTAATTTATTATTGCCTCTAAGGCATATTTCCAACACACCTCTAGTCAAAATTCTAATTCCTCACATTTTGTACTGTCCCCACAACTGGTGCCAACGACTTTCAAGTATGGTTGAACAATATATTTGAAGGCACCTCGAGGTTAGAGCATTAATGGATAGTCAAGGTGCTTCATTCTTCAATAGCGTAGGATGCTATGTCCAAGACCGTGTAGTCTTCAAAGGTGGGGGTCAACTTCAGTCCCCAAACTCATAGATCATTAATTGGCAGGGCCCACATTGTTAGCATGTGACTCTATTTTGAAGGGGGCTTGTAAGTAGTTACTCCCTTTGTTCAAAAGTAATTGAAGTTCTAGGTTTGTCTCAAGTCAAATTTTCTTAAGTTTGACCAACTCTATAGAAAAATGTGGTAAAAGCCAACACCAAATACACATATTACAGAAATGTATTTCATAAAGAAATTCAAGAGACTAATTTTGGTGTTCTAGATGTTAATGTACTTTTTATAGACTTTTGTCAAACTTTAACAAGTTTAAGTTAGGACAAACCCAGAGCATCAATTATTTGAAACATATGTGGTTTTTGAAGACACAACCCTAGTGAGTACCTATTTAGAGGGTTGCAACTCTATCGAGTACTTAGTTTTCAGATGGAAGTGGTTCCCTGGCATTCACTCTCTTTTTTCTCTCGGGGAAGGATACAAGGAGCCTCCTAGTCCTCGACTACACAACACGCCAAGTAGTCCTGACGGGGATATACCCCATGGTATGACCCGGCCTGGCGACTCACAGGAGACCCGGCCAAAGACATGACATCTTATTAATGACCCGGCCAGCCAACTCATAGGAGACCCGTTAAAAACATGACATCTTATTTATGACCCGGCAAGCAGGTCACAGGATGACCAAGCCCAAGACCCAACGGGTGAGCCGGTGCCAGGCGGCTCACAAGAGAAGGCCCACAAGAGAGAAGGATTCCCTTAAAGGAAACAAGACCCGGAGTAGGATTCGTGAGAGACTAGTCATAATCCTAATCCTAGTAGGACTCTATTTGTAAACCTACCCTCTCCACTTATATAAGGAGGGGTAGAGCACCCCTAGAGGGACAAGTTCTCAAGAGACACAAGTCTACAAGTTTAGACAACACAAGAGATTAGAGGCACAAGAGATTAGAGGTAGCGATTAGCACCCTCGTAACCAAGAGATCTTCATCATCATCAATACCAGACAAGCAGGACGTAGGCTTTTACCTCCATCGGAGGGGCTGAACCTGGGTAAAACTCCGTGTCTTCTCGATTTCGATCAACCCCTTCAAGCCGCCACGTAGTTGCGTCTCGCCCCGAACCTAAGTCCGTTGACCTGGACATCTGCCGTGACAAATCCACGACAGTTGGCGCCCACCGTGGGGCCACGCACTATGGTTTGTGTTTTTGAAGGGATATCTGTAGGGATCAAGAAATTCATGATTAGTCGGATGAAGAAGAGCCTGGATCAATCAAATAGGATCACCCGGCATGATACAACTTTAGGCGACACTAAAAAATTCATTGTTCGATTGCGTCGAGTGCATCATTATCACCACAAGTTGAAACTGCTGCTGCTGCTGCTGCGTTGCTCAGCCGCCGGCCACCCCTGAGACTTCGTCTCTGCTCCGCCCTGTGCGCTAGCTTCGAGCCGCCGCCGCGCCTCTGCTTCTGCCGCGGATCAGTGCTTCCAAGACGCCCTGGCCGAGCTACCACTACATCCTCGCCTTGAACCATCGCGTCTCGAGTCGACTCGCAGCCATGGCCTCTCTTCACCAGCTACGCAGTGGCTGGCTCCGCCCTTCCCCATTCCGCCTCGCCTTGCTCCAGTATGCTGATTATTTGTGGGGAAAGAGAAAAAGGCCCAGCTAAAAAAAAGGAGGAGGAAGCCCACGTGGGTACTGAGACTACAGGTGTTATCTATCCTATTTGTTTTATCAGTACACTTTAAATTGTGTTGAGAACAACTACTTTGTCCTATGATATTTTTTGTATGCAGGACAATTACTCAGTACAAAAGCAGCGTCATATTGCGAGTACGGAGCTGTCGCCTGTATTAGTGCAGGCTACATCAACATGCCGCCAATGACCCGCGCGTCCGTGCCGGTTTATGAATGCCATTGACGACTCTCCGTCCGCGCCGGCTTACAACTCCACTGGCAACTCTTCGTCCACGCCAGCTTACAACGCCACCGGCGACGCTCCATCTATGTCGGTTTACAACATCGTGCCGTGGCCGACTCTTGCGACCGCGCCGGTCTACAATGCAGTGACCGTCTCTCGCGACAGCACCGGCTTACAACGCCGTGGCCATCTCTTGTCACTATGTGCCGGTTTACAAACGTCGTGGCGTCTGTCACAATAGCACCGGCTTACAACGCCGCGGCTGATTTCTACGTCTACATCAACACACCAATGGCTGCATACACCAGTACAAACCGTCCATCGTCCTACGGTCCAATTTACATCAACATCAGGTGCAGGGCTCAACGATATGAGCCGCCCAACGGTCGCGCGCAAGACGCCACCCACACTGTGATCTACATCAACATATCGGTGGGTGCTCGTCGATACGAGCCGTCCAACAGACAAGCGCATAAATTGCCGCCACTATAGTTTAGTTCACTTCAAACAAACAGCCGGAACGAACCATCGACCGGATCATTGAAACAATTCATAGGATCATCTATAACCCGCCACGGTCAACCTCAAAACTTCCAGTGAAGATCCTCAAGCCGTCTCTTCGAGTCAACTTGAGGCTCGGGGGCTACAGACATGGCAAGACACATTTGGTCGTTTTTCATGAGAAGCCCGGGTCTTTGCAAGATGAAATTTTCCGGCTCAAAAATCTGAGTTGAAGTGGTTTGTTCGCCGTCAAAACTGCTGATCTATCATCCGGCTTTATGCCCTATCAAGCGTTGTTGCAGGGAGGCTTCTTGCCTTCGGGTATAGCTTACATCTCCCCTGCACAGTCTGCTTTTACGTTGTTGCAAGGAGGCTACTTGCCTTCGGGTATAGCTTACATCTCCCTTGCACAGCCGGCGTTATGCCCAATTAAGCACTATTGCAAAGAGGCTTCTTGCCTTCGGGTATAACTTACATCTCCTTTGCACAGCCAACTATTATAAAACTGTTGCAAGGAGGCTTCTTGCCTTCGGATATAGCTTACATCTCCCTTGCACAGTTGGCTTTATGCCTAGTTTGGTTACATTAAGCGCTGTTGTTGATGGAGGTTTCTTACCTTTGGTATAGCTTACATGACCCTAAGACAACAACGTGTACACCAAATTCCAGTTGCTTATCAACTGTGGCCATCGAAGGGGGCTTCTTACCGACGGGTATCGCTTATCTCACCCTAATGGCCGGCTTTATGCCACTTCCGGTTACTTATTAACCGCGGTTGTCGAAGGGGGCTTCTTACCGACGGGTTTGCTTATCTCACCCTAACAACCAGCGTTTTACGCCAAAACTCAGTTGCTTATCAATTGTAGCTGTTGAAGGAGGCTTCTTGCCTTCGGGTATAGCTTACATCTCCCTTTAAACAGTCGGCTTTATGCCGTTTTAGGCTAATCATTAGCGGCGGTTGTCGATGGAGGCTTCTTGCCTTAGGGTATAGCTTACATCTCCCATCGACAGCCGGCGTCCGCGCATACAATATTCAAACGTTAACAGGAGGCTTCTTACCTTTAGGTACAGCTTACATTGCCCTGCAAACAGCCGGCTTTACGCCGCTTCCGACTCATTATTAGCCGCGGTTGTCGATGGAGGCTTCTTACCTTTAGGTACAACTTACATTACCCTACGACAACCGGTTCTCGACAAAGTTCATCTTACAAAAGCCGGAGTCATACTGCTCCGGTTGACAAGTTTCAAAGTGCTCGGCCGGCTCTAAATTACTGGAGAAGGCGTGACATCTTCAAAGACAAGCGCCGGCTCTAAAAGTTCAAGATGGATTCATACAAAGGGGGGATCAATCAATAAAGAGCCGGTAAAACAAAAACACGAAGAGACGGAAATATATACATCCGGAGCTGCATTCAAGAAAGGCAGAATTATCCTTAAAGCTATTACAAAGGTGCTCTCAAATGGGATCTAAAAGGTGGAGTCGTGGATTATCAAGGGGGCTTCCCACCTCTAGATAACATGCCGGCTTATCAAGCTGGGTCAGAGCAAGATTATGAGAAAAGGAGCAATGTTGTGAAAGGTATAAACATCTCAGGGTTGAGCTTCTTCAAGCCGCCCTTACAACAATGCAGAATATATCTTGTCTTGTTTATTTTTTGCAGGTACTATCTCTTAAAAGATGAGCCACCGTTAAGTGTTTTGCAAGAGCAAATGGATCTTTTAATAGCCAATATGGCTGGATCTTCATGGTTTATCATAACCAGTAATAAATGATTGGGATTTTTTCAAACTAGCTCGGAGAAATTATTATCTTTCAAGAGCCGCCCTATCAGATATAATGTCGTGTCATCTAATTGGCCGGTTCTCGGATTTCTTTAATTGTGCTCTATAGTAATCTACAACACTCACGGATTTCTCAAACTTATATTTGCCGGGTTGCACCGCAACCATGAGCAGGAATTTCATGTCAAAGACAAAGGAATTATTTCAGGATATTCATTTCGGGTTATATTACGGCCACGGTCAAAGATTCATTCAACACATTATGGTGAGACGTATTATTCTCACATAGTCCCGAGTCGCCGCAGGCAGACGACCCGGCACTTGGGGGCTACATTATCCAAGTCCAAGTTTATATCAATTATGCAAGTCCCATGTCGCTGCAAGCGTGCACCACGACACTTGGGGGCTAATGCAAGCCGGTTTTCAAACCATTACATTGTCAGCAAGACCATATTATCTCAAGGAGATGAGCTGGCCCTTCTATATTTTTCTAAAGTCCCAGCCCAATAATTCTTACTGACCTGGCACTTGGGGGCTACAGTATTCAACTGTTCCAATAGATTAAGAGATTCAAATTGAAGACCCGGCGCATCACATTCTGATGAGCCGACCCTTGGGGGCTACACCCGCCGAAGCATTATAAGATATAAGACAATTATAAGTCATAGGTTGCTGCAGGCAGGACAACCCGACACTTGGGGGCTACACAGTCCAAAATGTTATTTGTAAAGCACCAAGTTATCATGGATAATCTCGGAGCTTGGGGGCTACAGGTAATATGGACATATCAAAAACTTTGAGGAGAATTTTCAAGATAGTAAATATGGAGTTCAGTTGTTAGACCAGGCGTCACCAACACTTATGACCCGGTGTTATCAAAAGATCATAACCCGCCAGAGTTTATATAAGCCGCCCTGCTTCACAACAATGGAAGCCCAGTTCTACATCAGATGGATTTTCATCCCAATATTTATCAAGTCAGCAGGATTCTAGTTATTTAACCCGGAGTCACCAACGATAATGACCTGGCATCATCAATGATTATGACCCGGCGGAGATGACCCGCCAAGAGTATTGGAAGCCAACTCAATGGCATATGGGTGTTCTATTCTCAATATTTTTCAAAAGACATTGACAAGCAAGATGATTATCAAGACGACTCATTCATATGGAAAGAGACCCGAATTTCTGAGAAGCCATTTTATAAGCCGGACAAAGGAGCAAACCGGCCAGTTAACATATTTGTTACTCGTATTTCAAGAGCTTACCATGAATAAATTCAAGCTAACCTAGGGGCTAATGACGGGAATATACCCCATGGTATGACCCGGCCTGGCGACTTACAGGAGACCCGGCCGAAGACATGACATCTTATTAATGATTCGGCCAGGCAACTCATAGGAGACCCGTTAAAAACATGACATCTTATTTATGACCCGGCAAGCGGGTCACAGGATGACCAAGCCCAAGACCCGGCAGGTGAGCCGGCGCCAGGCGGCTCACAAGAGAAGGCCCACAGGAGAAGGCCCACAAGAGAGAAGGATTCCCTTAAAGGAAATAAGACCCGGAGTAGGATTCGTGAGAGACTAGTCCTAATCCTACTCCTAGTAGGACTCTATTTGTAAACCTACCCTCTCCACTTATATAAGGAGGGGTAGAGCACCCCTAGAGGGACAAGTTCTCAAGAGACACAAGTCTACAAGTTTAGATAACACAAGAGATTAGAGGCTCAAGAGATTAGAGGTAGCGATTAGCATCCTCGTAACCAAGAGATCTTCATCATCATCAATACCAGACAAGCAGGACGTAGGCTTTTACCTCCATCGGAGGGGCTGAACCTGGGTAAAACTCCGTGTCTTCTCGATTCCGACCAACCCCTTCAAGCCGCCACGTAGTTGCGTCTCGCCCGAACCTAAGTCTGTTGACCCGGACATCTGTCGTGACAAATCCACGACAAGTCCCATGCCACCTTTTTCTGCATCAAGTCGTGCCTTGCAAGACCTATTGCCCCTCGCTTTAGCCTATGTCACGCCCTCTGAAGTCATGTTGTACCTACTCCTCTATGTCGCATGAGCATGCCGCGCCTAGGTGGCCGCACCCCTAGTGTTGTGCTACCTCTCCTATCATGATAAGAAGCTTCTTCCTATCTTCTCCCCCTAAGTGACCAAATGAGACAGAGAGAGGGATTTGTCCCCCTCATCCAAGTGAGCTGAGCCATCTATTTATATATGAAAATTTGAAGGAACCGCATGGCATGTCATTAATTTTTTTGCACAGGTTCCTACTTTATCTTTAAGCTTAAGAGCATGATGATAATCCTAGGAAGGAATGTTCCTATGACAGCTAGTTGTATAGATTTAGGGGTTTTGTGATCCAATGTGTATTTAGCATACTACCTGACGGGGATATACCCCATGGTATGACCGGCCTGGTATGACCCGGCCTGGCGACTCACAGGAGACCCGACCGAAGACATGACATCTTATTAATGACTCGGCCAGGCAACTCACAGGAGACCCGTTAAAGACATGACATCTTATTTATGACCCGACAAGCGGGTCACAGGATGACCAAGCCCAAGACCCGGCGGGTGAGCCGGTGCCAGGCGGCTCACAAGAGAAGGCCCACAGGAGAAGGCCCACAAGAGAGAAGGATTCCCTTAAAGGAAATAAGACCCGGAGTAGGATTCGTGAGAGACTAGTCCTAATCCTACTCCTAGTAGGACTCTATTTGTAAACCTACCCTCTCCACTTATATAAGGAGAGGTAGAGCACTCCAAGAGGGACAAGTTCTCAAGAGACGCAAGTCTACAAGTTTAGACAACACAAGAGATTAGAGGCACAAGAGATTAGAGGTAGCAGTTACCACCCTTGTAACCGAGAGATCTTCATCATCATCAATACCAGACAAGCAGGACGTAGGCTTTTACCTCCATCGGAGGGGCCGAACCTGGGTAAAACTCCGTGTCTTCTCGATTCTGATCAACCCCTTCAAGCTGCCACATAGTTGCGTCTTGCCCCGAACCTAAGTCCGTTCACCCGGACATCTGCCGTGACAAATCCACGACAGTTGGTGCCCATCATGGGGCCTCTTGCATGGTGGTATTGTGTTCTTGAAGGGATCTTTCCAGGGATTGAGAAACTCGCGATATGCCGGGTGAAGAAAAGCTGGCGTAGAAGGATCACGTCGTTGATGAACAGTCGGAACTCTTATATGATATTGGATCAAAATAAAAATCAGGGTTGTCTGTGTATACACTGCCGCAATGACCATGCAATCCAAGGAAACAGATCGATTCCTGCTGCACCACTCTACGAAGTCGCCAAAAGCAGCGTTCGACATGAACTTCGGGATCGGATCGGAAGTGGCTAGGACGACCCAAAACGGATCGATCACGGACTCGGCGTCGCCGACCCCGCCACAGCTCGCCTCGCATCCTTGCCGGCCTTGCTCCACCGCGCCTGCCCGCGACCTCCGTGGCTCGCCTCACCCATCCCCCACACCGCCGCTCCCGCTTCAACTTCTCGCCGAGCCGGCCGTCGCCGTGGCCACTACTGTGCCGGGCTCTTCTCACCTCCGGCTACTGCTGTGCCGGATCTTCCCACTGGAGCTTGGCCCTCACTGAGCCGCCTCTGTGGCCGAGCTTGCCCCACTGTGCCGCTGTGGCTCGCCCCTACCTCAATCGCTCACCTCAGCACCGCCTCACCTCGCCCGCCGTTGCCGCGCGAGCCGTCCCGCCTCTGCTGGCCAGGGCTGCCTCGAGCCGGTCGTTGTCGAGGTACGCTTCGAGACGGCCTCTCCCGCACATCCGAACCGGACTCGGTCTTCGCCGCTGCTTCGGACAGCCGCCGTCCCATACCATTGCTTCGGCTGGCTGTCGCCCCGCACCATTGCTACTGCAAGCCGTCAGCCCGCTCCGCACCTCCGGCTGCCGGCTCCCTGCCGCTGACAGCTCCTCGCCGCACCTCCCCGTCGTGCTGTCGCCGTGCACCTGCCGGCCGCCGGCTCCCCGCCGCCGTCAGCTTCGCCCTCGCCTCCACCTCTGACCTTCAGCGCGCATACACGTCGCCACCGCACCTGCCAGCCACCATCGGCCGGTACCACCACCGCGCTGCCCTGTGCGATTGGGGGTAGGATAAGGAAAGGGGGGGGCTGGTCGTAAAAAAATATGATTTGGTGCTGAATCAGAGGTGGTGTCTAGTGGGATGAAGGACGATTATTCTTCTGATTGCGTCTGCACACGGGTCATCGGTCAAAGTATGATTTGGTGCTCGTGTGCCTTTGTTCATCCGTACTTATCCGACAAAAATCCCAGGTGATATTCATCCAATCCATTTTTTCAGTGCATGTTATTGTCCGAGGACAATTACTTTGCCCTGTTTTTATGCAGGATAGTTATTCAAGTGGAGAGATACTGCGGAGATGGAAGCACGCTAACACCATTCTGGACCAATGTGGGTTTGTGTCGTGCTGCACCGGCTTATCGCGGCCGCCTCTCGCGACAGCACCGGCTTACAACACCATGGATGTTCCTCGCCATCAGCGCCGGCTTACAAACGCCGTGGACGTCTCTCGCCACCAGTGACCGGCTTACAAGCATTGTTGCCGACTCTCGCCATCCGTGCCGGCTTACAACACCGTGGCATCATTCACAACAGCGTCGGCTTACAATGCCGCGGCTGATTTTTACGTCTACATCAACACGCCAGTGGCTGCACACACCAGTACAAACCGTCCACCATCCTACGGTCCAATTTACATCAACATCAGGTGCAGTGCTCGTCGATACGAGCCACCCAACGGACAAGCGCATAAATTGCTGCCACTACAGTTTGGTTCACTTCAAACAAACAGCCGGAACGAACCATCGACCGGATCATTGAAACAATTCATACGAGATCATCTATAACCTGCCACGGTCAACCTCAACTTTCAGATGAAGATTCTCAAGCCGCCTCTTCGAGTCAACTTGAGGCTCGGGGGCTACAGGCATGGCAAGACACATTTGGTCGTTTTCAATGAGAAGCCCGGGTCTTTGCAAGATGAAATTTTCCGGCCCAGAAATTTGAGTTGAAGTGGTCTGTTTGCCGTCAAAACGGTTGATCTATCATCTGGCTTTATGCCCTATCAAGCGCTGTTGCAGGGAGGCTTCTTGCCTTCGGGTATAGCTTACATCTCCCCTGCACAGTCTGCTTTTATGCTACTACAAGGAGGCTTCTTGCCTTCGGGTATAGCTTACATCTCCCTTGCACAGCCGGCGTTATGCCCAATTAAGCACTGTTGCAAAGAGGCTTCTTGCCTTCGGGTATAGCTTACATTACCCATCGACAGCCGGCGTCCGCGCCTACAACTGTAGCTGTTGAAAGAGGCTTCTTGCCTTTGGGTATAGCTTACATCTCCTTTCAAATAGCTGACTTTATCAGTAAGCCATGGTTGTGAATGGAGGCTTCTTGCCTTTGGGTATAGCTTACATTACCCATCGATAGCCGGTGTCCGCGCCTAAAAACTGTAGTTGTTGAAGGAGGCTTCTTGCCTTTGGGTATAGCTTGCATTCCCTTCAAACAACCGGCTTTATGCCGTTCCGGCTCATCAGTAGCCACGACTGTCCATGGAGGCTTCTTACCTTGGGTATAGCTTACATTAGCCATTGACAACCGACGTTTGCGCTTACAATATTTGCTGTCAACAAGAGGCTTCTTACCTTTGGGTATAGCTTACATTACCCTAAAAACAGCTGGCTTTATGCCATTCCGGTTGACATGTCAGCCGTGGATTATTCAAGGGGGCTTCCCACCTCCAGGTAACATGCCAGCTTATCAAGCCGGGTCAGAGCAAGGTTATGAGAAAAGGAGCAATGTTATAAAAGGTATACATCTCCGGGTTGAGCTTCTTTAAAGCCGCCCTCACAACAATGCAGAATATATTCTGTCTTGTTCATTTTTGCAGGTTTTATCTCTTAAGATGAGCCACCGTTAAGTGTTTTGCAAGAGCAAATGGATCTTTTAATAGCCAATATGGCTGGATCTTCATGGTTTATCATAACCAGTAATAAATGATTGGTTTTTTTTCAAACCAGCTCGGAGAAATTATTATCTTTCAAGAGCCGCCCTATCAGATATAATGCCGTGTCATCTAATTGGCCGGTTCTTGGATTTCTTTAATTGTGCTTTGTAGTAATCTACAACACTTACGAATTTCTCAAACTTATATTTGCCGGGTTGCACCGCAACTACGAGCAGGAATTTCATGTCAAAGACAAAGGAATTATTCGAGGATATTCATTCCGGTTATATTACGACCACGGTCAAAGATTCATTCAACAAATTATGATAAGACGTATTATTCTCACATAGTTCCGAGTTGCCGCAAGCAGACGACCCGGCACTTGGGGGCTACATTATCCAAGTCCAAGTTTATATCAATTATGCAAGTCCCATGTCGCTGCAAGCATGCACCACGACACTTGGGGGCTAATGCAAGCCGGTTTTCAAACCATTACATTGTCAACAAGACCATATTATCTCAAGGAGATGAGCCGGCCCTTCTATAATTTTCTAAAGTCTCAGCCCAGTAATTCTTACTGACCCGGCACTTGGGGGCTACAGTATTCAGTTGTTCCAACAGATTAAGAGATTCAAATTGAAGACCCGGCGCATCACATTCTGATGAGCCGGCCCTTGGGGGCTACACCCGCCAAAGCGTTCTAATGAGCCGACCCTTGGGGGCTACACCTGCCGAAGCTTTCTGATGAGCCGGCCCTTGGGGGCTACACTCGCCGAAGCATTATAAGATATAAGGCAATTATAAGTCCCAGGTTGCTGCAAGCAGGACAACCCGGCACTTGGGGGCTACACAGTCCAAAATGTTAATTGCAAAGCACCAAGTTATCATGGATAATCTCGAAGCTTGGGGGCTACAGGTAATATGGACATATCAAAAACTTTGAGGAGAATTTTCAAGATATTAAATATGGATTTCAGTTGTTAGACCCGACGTCACCAACACTTATGACCTGGTGTTATCAAAAGATCATAACCCGCCAGAGTTTATATAAACCGCCCTGCTTCACAACAATGGAAGTCCGGTTCTACATCAGATGGATTTTCATCCCAATATTTATCAAGTCAGCAGGATTCTAGTTATTTAACCCGGAGTCACCAACGATAATGACCCGACATCATCAATGATTATGACCCGACGGAGCTGAACCGCCAAGAGTATTGGAAGCCGACTCAATGGCATATGGGTGTTCTATTCTCAATATTTTTCAAAATACATTGGCAAGCAAGATGATTATCAAGACGACTCATTCATATGGAGAAAAAACCCGGATTTCTGAGGAGCCATTTTATAAGCCGGCCAAAGGAGCAAGCCGACCACTTAACATATTTGTTACTCTTATTTTAGGAGTTTACCATGAATAAATTCAAGCTAAACTAGGGGCTAATGACGGGGATATACCCCATGGTATGATCCGGCCTGGTATGACCCGGCCTGACGACTCACAGGAGACCCGACCGAAGACATGACATCTTATTAATGACCCGGCTAGGCAACTCACAGGAGACCCGTTAAAGACATGACATCTTATTTATGACCCGGAAAGCGGGTCACAGGATGACCAAGCCCAAGACCCGGTCGGTGAGCCGGCGCCAGGCGGCTCACAAGAGAAGGCC
The DNA here is from genome assembly GCA_022496015.1 of Hordeum marinum. NCBI lineage: Eukaryota > Viridiplantae > Streptophyta > Magnoliopsida > Poales > Poaceae > Hordeum > Hordeum marinum. The sequence continues at coordinate 459,388,247 of CM039675.1, read as the reverse complement.
CATAGGAGAAGGCCCACAAGAGAGAAGGATTCCCTTAAAGGAAATAATACCCGGAGTAGGATTCGTGAGAGACTAGTCCTAATCCTACTCCTTGTAGGACTCTATTTGTAAACCTACCCTCTCCACTTATATAAGGAGAGGTAGAGCACCCCAAGAGGGACACGTTCTCAAGAGACGCAAGTCTACAAGTTTAGACAACACAAGAGATTAGAGGCACAAGAGATTAGAGGTAGCAATTAGCACCCTTGTAACCGAGAGATCTTCATCATCATCAATACCAGACAAGCAGGACGTAGGCTTTTACCTCCATCGGAGGGGCCGAACCTGGGTAAAACTCCGTATCTTCTCGATTCCGATCAACCCCTTCAAGCCGCCACGTAGTTGCGTCTTGCCTCGAACCTAAGTCCGTTCGCCCGGACATCTGCCGTGACAAATCCACGACACTACCCTTTGTTTTCCTTTTTCATGAGAACTTCTGATCTATTCATTATGCTATAGCAATACGAAGAAAGAAAGAAAATAGCAAAAAGTACACCCATGTATATACACCACCTGAAGACGACTACAAGCACTGAAGCAAGGCGAAGGTGCGTCGTCGTTGTCGCCCTCCCTCACCGGAGCCAGTCCAAATTTGTTGTAGTAGACAGTTAGAAAATCATCATGCTAAGGACTTACAGGACCAACACACCAGAATAGCAACCGAAGTTGATGAGATAATTACAGATCGAAAGAATTTGACATGTAGACACACGAACAAAGACTAGCGTCATAGACTAGCACCTGATGAATCCTACAAGATCCTCTGGAGACACACCTTCACATGCCATTTGATGACGCTAGACACATCACGGGAATGAGGACTAGGCAGGATGAACCTCTTTTATCTTTAAAGAGCCGCTCCGGCTTGTCCTTTTGAGCAGGACAAAATCCTAAACAAGCTCATAAAAACTCCTAGCAAAAGAAGCAAGATCCCTCCCCATCGAGTCCACCGTGCCTTCATGGCCCTGAGGCCATCGAAGACAAAGCAGACAACAACAATGTCGAACGTTAGGCTTCTTTTCTTGGAGAGGAGGGAGCGGTTGAGCACTTATGTTTCTTTAGAGGAAAAATAGCCAGTTTTTGGCTAGCTTTTATTACCCTTTGTTTTTCTCATGGGGGGAGGGAGAGAGAAAGAGAGAAACTTTGAGCATAATGTTTGCGTCCTCTGGCAAAATATATTCTTTCTTTTTGTGATGAACTAACTAAATATCTAAATACACTACACAGTAAAGCTCGCAGTTAGGGGAAATGTAACTTTATCCGTTAAGATTTGACTGATGAATGAACATAGTTTTGTTAAGCATGTGTATTCCGTGTGTTCTGACGCTTTAATTTACGAGATGCTATATACATACTCCAAAGAGGTATTCTTGTGCCGTGACTCTTTAATTTACAGGACGCATCGATCGACCTGCAAATAGGCAAGGTAAGGAATGAGGTGAGCCAGAAGCGCGTGCATATGCTGACGGAATCGAAGCAACACCAACCGAAACCTCCACAGGGTACGCCTCCATATGTGACGTCACCTTCTGCGTGGACGTCGCTGTCCTCGAGACCCCGACGACCCGGCATATATATACCCTTGCTGAGATGCTACGACCAAGCTTCTCGAGCACTTGACCGCGCGCACGGTTAATTGGCTAGCTAGCTATTGCAACCTCGGCTCGAGATCAAGCAATGGAGAATAATCAGCAGTGGCAGGGACCGCCGGTGACACAGGCGGCGGCGGCGGCGAGGAGCAGGACACGACGCGATCCCGCCCAGGACCACCTCTACCGGGTGCCGCCGCAGGACTTCGCCCTCACCGTGCAGAGGCTCACCGGCGCCGCCCCTCCGCGCACGCCTCCTCCTCCTCCTGACCGGGATGATCGGCAGCCATCCCCAGCACCGCCGCCGCCGCCAGCATTGTCCATGCAGGAGGCCTACTTGGATTGGTGCGCCTCCAACAGCGTCGTTCTCAGCCCCGGGACGATGGCCGAGATTGACCGCGCCGCCCGATTTAGGGATGAACAATAATTACTAGTAGTATTTGTTACAGATATACGCAAGCTACATGCTGTTAGCTCGATCTCGGCCTCTTGTAATTTCACGTGCTGAAGATTTTTGTACAACAACGAAACCGCACAAATTTGCTAGGTTCGACAGACTCGCTATTTACAAACCGAGCTGATGTGTGATTGGCGAAACTAAAATGTTATTACTGTAACCTTTTTCGAAACAAAACACACCAGGGTAATAAATAGCGACAGCTTCTTTAGAGACATATATCATTTTCTTCTGAACAATCTGACAGTTTCTTCAGATAAAGATAGGTTTTTCTTCTAAAAACTATCATCGTTTGATCTCGTGGCGCAACTAAAACTGCCAGCAAAAATTGCTTTCGTTTGTCACCCCTCCCAGAGAACACTAGTCAAATAACATTTCCGTAAAATGTACATACACATCAAATGGGGCTGACTATACGCGAGGCGGCTGGAAAAAAAACCATTTTGATCACCTTATTTTTCTCCATCCGATCTGCATTCCACAGCTATTATTCTTTTTTCTCCGGCTAATTAACCCTAATAGCATCTCCAACAACTTTCCTTTCCCAGAAGATTATTGATATAGGAGAGATGCATCTTCCTCTATAATCTAAACCATCATGGAGGGAACCAACCACTTGAATTTTCTAATCCATCATGGCGGGAGCCAACCACTTGAATTTTCACGCCCAGATGCTTCACTGTCAGAAAACCGTGCACCGCCCGCCTTGCCACCGGCAATCATCGCGCCGCCACCACGACCTTACCTGCCCATGGATGTGCCTCATAGGGCAACTGTCTGAGGCGGCCGTCATGCTGCCGGCTGCCATCACCCCTCCGTGGCTGCCCCCGCGCCGTAACAACATGCCGCCAGCAATACCGCACGCACCAGGCCTCAACACCAAGACATATGAGGATCACAATTTCCTGCAATGAAAGTGTAGACTGGGTGATCCTTTTTGAATCCTTAAGATTTGACAGCGTTTGTGTGGAGGAATCAAAGGGGATGGTGAGCTTTTTCTAGTACAACGGTTGTGAGCAACTCAAAGTGAAGGAATAGGCTGGTGGTAGAAGAAAGAGTGGCTATCCAACCGTTACTGGGTCAGGCCCACACTTACGAATGATCCTAACCCCTCTTAATAGTGTGGCTTTCCTATAATTGAAATATAAAATTGAAAGCCTTCAGTTTTTCATGATCTTTGTCAACACCATTTCCTTTTTGAATTGGGGGCCCACTTGCCTTTATCCTTCATTAAAGTAGGGACCTAACAACCGATTATCACTTTGCGAGGGTATTAGTCCAACTAATCATATTGTTATCATCACTAAAACGAGATTAAGAGGCAAGATGCTCTTTCATTGGCAATAGCGAAGGATAACTTGGGAGTTGGTTCCATCAATGTGGATTTGATGAGTTCATGGATGAGAATCAACAAAATAGTTTGTATTTTTTTTTGAAAAGGAGGAATACCTCCGACCTCTACATCAGCACGATGCATACAACCTCTTTATTAATGAAAAGAAACAAATAATCTGTGGTTCCGCATAGTCTCTGAATGAACAAAGTAAATGAATAAAACAAAAGTGCCACAACCGGCTAAAATAGGCCTAGATGACTAACCATCTATCCTATTACTGGACTGTCATCCAAACCGTTTGTAGATATCCCGGGCTACCATCTCCCACCGGGTAGACCGAGTAACCAAAGGCTCCCCAGTTTCAGCAGGAGTGAGTAATGACCACGTACGGATCAACGCCGATGCTCCGTGCAATACTTGCAAAAAAATATGCGTTTGTTTGTTAAAAACCATGTCATTCCTGCAGTTCCATATAGCCCAAAGAAGTGCACATACTCCTATACGAATGTGTCTGGCATTAATCATGTCAACTCCATTTAGCCACGTTCCAAACAACGTGTCAATGCTATCTGGAGGCATAATATTAAAAGGCTATACGAACCGTCTGCCATAGAATTCTCGCAAGTGGACATTGGAGAAAGAGGTGCTTGATGTTTTCCTCGTTATCACAGAAGCAACATTGTGTATCCCCCCAATTGCGTTTAGCCAGATTATCCTTAGTGAGAATCATCTTCTTGTGCACAAACCACATGAAGGCTTTGATTCTTAAGGCTACTTTGACTTTCCAAATATGAATTGATTTGGGGATGATCGTTGTATCAATAAGGTTCAAATACATCGATTTCACTATAAAAATTGTTGGGGAACGTTGCATGGGAAACAAAAAAAAATCCTACGCACACGCAAGATCTATCCATGGTGACGAGCATCTACGAGAGGGAGAGTGGATCTACATACCCTTGTAGATTGCTAAGCGGGAAGCGTTAAGAAACACGGTTGGTGTAGTCGAACGTCTTCGCGATTCAAATCGCCGAGCATCCCACGATCTCATCAGGATCCGTCCCGCGATGCAATCACGATCCGTCCCATGAACTCATCACGATCTATCCCATGATCTCATCACGATCCGTCTCGCGATCTTGATCACGGTCCTTCTGATCTAGCGACGGACGGCACCTCCGCGTTCAGCACACGTACAGCTCGATGACGATCTCCGCCTTCTTGATCCAGCAAGAGGGAGTGAAGAGGTCGATGAGTTCTCCAGCAGCGCGACGGCGTTGCGGTGATGATGGTGGAGCTATTCCAGCAGTGCTTCGCCTAAGCACCGCTGAAAAACCGATCTAGAGGAGAAACTGCGATCTTGAGGAAAGGTAGCACGTGGCTATTAGGGTTAGCTTTTCCCTCTAAATCCTCTAGTATATATAGGAGTGAGGGAGGGGAGGAGGCAGCCTCAAACCCTCAAGGTTTGGTCGAAATTGGAGGTGGAGGAGTCCTACTCCAATCCTATTAGGAGTAGGATTCCTCCTTTCCACTTGGAAACTCTTTCCACCTCTCCACCTTTGGATTTTTTCCTTCTCAAACCACTCCAGCCACATGGGCCCTTAGAGAAGGCTTCGGCCAGCCTACCAGGGGCTGGTTTACCTCCTCCCACAGCCCATGTAGCCTCTTGGGTCGAGACACCCCTCCCAATGGTCCCCCGGTACCCTCCCGGCACTCCCGGTACACTTTCGATGAGCCCAAAACTTTTCCGGTGATCAATCTTTACCTTCGGACCATTCTGGAGCTCCTCATGACGTCTGGGATCTCATCCGGGACTCCGAACAACCTTTGGTCACCACCATACATAACTCTATACTACCGAAACATCACCGAACCTTAAGTGTGAAGACCCCGCGGGTTCAAGAACTATGTAGACATGACCGAGACACCTCTATGGTCAATAACCAATAGCGGGACCTGGATGCCCATATTGGTTCCTACATATTCTACGAAGATCTTTATCGGTCGAACCTCTATGTCAAGGATTCAGTTAATCCCGTATGATGTTCCCTTTGTTCTTCGGTATGTTACTTGCCCGAGATTCGATCATCGGTATCTCCATACCTAGTTCAACCTCGTTACCGGCAAGTCTCTTTACTCGTTCCGTAATACAAGATCTCGTGGCTAACACTTAGTCACATTGCTTGGAAGGCTTATTGTGATGTTGTATTACCGAGTGGGCCCTGAGATACCTCTCCGTCACACGGAGTAACAAATCCCAGTTTTGATCCATGGCAACCCGACAGACACCCTTGGAGAAACCTGTAGAGCACCTTTATAGTCACCCAGTTACGTTGCGACGTTTGATACACACAAGGCACTCCTCCGGTGTCAGTGAGTTGCATGGTCTCATGGTCATAGGAACAAATACTTGACATGCAGACAACAGTAGCAATAAACTGACACGATCATATGCTACGTTTGTAGTTTGGGTCTTGTCCATCACATCATTCTCCTAATGATGTGATCCTGTTATCAAATGACATCTCATGTCAATGGCTAGGAAACCTTGACCATCTTTGATCAACGAGCTAGTCTACTAGAGGCATACTAGGGACAAAGTGTTGTCTACTTATCCACACATGTAATGTGTTTCCAATCAATACAATTATAGCATGGATAATAAACGATTATCATGAACAAGGAAATATGATAATAACCAATTTATTATTTCCTCTAGGGCATATTTCCAACAGTCTCCCACTTGCACTAGAGTCAATAATCTAGTTCACATCACCATGTGATTCGCATTGTTATGAATCTAACACCCAATGAGTTCTGGGGCTCGATCATGCTTTGCATGTGAGAGAGGTCTTTTAGTCAACAGGTTTGCAACATTCAGATCCATGTGTACTTTGCAAATCTATATGTCATACTGTAGACACTGCTACCACACTCCACTTGGTACTATTCCAAATGGCTGCTCCACTATACGTATCCAGATTGCTACTGAGAGTCATCCGGATTGGTGTTAAAGTTTGCATCGAAGTAACCCTTTATGACGAACCCTTTATCACCTCCATAATCGAGAAATATTTCCTTAGTCCTCTAGTTACTAAGGATAATCCTGACCGCTGTCCAGTGATCCACTCCTGGATCACTTTTGTACCCCATGACAGACTCATGGCAAGGCACACACCAGGTGTGGTACACAGCATGTCATAATATAGAGCCTATGGCTAAGGCATAGGGGACGACGTTCATCCTTTCTCTTTCTTCTGCCGTTGTCAAGCTTTGAGTCTCACTCAACTTCACACCTTACAAATCAGGCAAGAACTCTTTCTCTGACTGATCCATTTTGAACTCTTTCAAAACCTTGTCAAGGTATGTACTCATTGAAAGTCTCATCAAGCATCTTGATCTATCTCTATAGATCTTGATGCTCAACAATTAGGTAGCTTTATCCAGGTCTTCCTTTGAAAAACTCTTTTCAAACAACCATTTATGCTTTCCAGAAATTCTACATCATTTCCGATAAACAAAATGTCAACCACATATGCTTACGAGAAACTCTATAGTGCTCCCACTCACTTTATTGTAAATACAAGTTTCTCATAAACTTTGTATAGACTCAAAAACTTTGATCACCTCATCAAAGTGTATATTCTAACTCCGAGATGCTTGCTTCAGTTCATAGAAGGATCAATGAAGCTTGCACGCCTTTTATCATCCTTAGGACTAACAAAACCTTCTGGTTGTATCTCATACAACCTTTCCTTAAGGAAGGAAACGATCTTTTGACATCCATCTGCCAGATTTCATAATTGAAAAATGCAGCAACTGCTAACATAATTCCAACAGACTTTAGCATCACTACATGTGAGAAAGTCTCATCGTAGTTAACTCCTTGAACTTGTCAGAAACTTCTTTGCGACACGTCGAGCTCTATAAATGGTGACATTTACCATCTGCGTCTATCATCATCTCAAAGGTCCATTTGTACTCAACGACCCGCCATCCAACGAGCAAGTCTACCAAAGTCTATACTTGGTTTTCACACATGGATCCTTTCTCAGATTTCATGGCCTCTAACCATTTGTCGGAATCCGGGCCCATCATCGCTTCTCCATAGCTCATAGGTTCATCGTTGTCCAACAACATGACCTCCAAGACAGGGTTGTCGTACAGCTCAGGAGCAGTACACATCCTTGTCGACCTACGAGGTTCGATAGCAACTTGATCCGAAGCTTCATGATCATCATCATTTACTTCCTCTTCAACTGACGTAGGTTCCACAGAAACATCTTTCCACGCTGCGCTACTCTTTGGTTGAAACAAAGGTTCAACAACCTCATTATTTTCTATCTTCCTCCCACTCAATTCTTTCGAGAGAAAGTTTTTCTCGGGAAAGGACCCGTTTTAGCAACAAACAATTTATGCTTGGATTTGAGATAGAAGGTTCACCCAACTGTTCTTAGGGTAATCTATGAAGATGCATTTGTCCGCTTTGGGTTCGACCTCATTGGGTGAAAACATTTTTCCACACAAGCGTCGCAGCCCCAAACATTAAGAAATGACAGCTTAGGTTTCTATCAAACCATAATTCACACGGTGTCATCTCAATGGATTTAGATGGTGCCCTATTTAAAGTGAATGTAGTTGTCTCTAATGCATAACCCCAACACTATAGTAGCAAAACGATAAGAGACATCATAGCCCGCACCATATCCAATAGAGCACGACTATGACGTTCGGACACACCATCACACTATGGTGTTCCAGGTGGCGTGAGTTGTGAAACGACTTTCACATTGTCTAAAGTTGTATGCCAAACTCGTAACTCAGATATCCACCTCCACGATCATATCACAAACATTTTTATCTTCTTGTCACGATGATCTTAAACTTCACTTTGAATTTGCTTGAACTTTTCAAACGATTCAGACTTGTGTTTCATTAAGTAAAAATACACTATATCTACCCAAATCATCAGTGAAGGTAAGAAAATAACGATATCCACCGCACACTACAAGACTCATTGGATTGCATACATCAACATGTATCATTTCCAATAAATCACTTGCCCGCTCCATCAATCCGGAAAACGGGGTCCTTAGTCATCTTGCCCAAGAGGCATGGTTCGCATGTCTCAACCGATTCAAAATCGAATGAGTCCAAAGATCCATCAACATGGATTTTCTTCATGCACTTTATCCAATATGACATTTAGCGGCAGCGCCACAAGTATGTGGTACTAACATTATTAACTTTGTATCTTTCGGCATCAATGTTATGAACATGTGTATTACTATGATCAAGATTCAACAAACCATTCTCAGTGGATGCATGACCATTGAAGGTATTATTCACGTAAACAGAATAACAATTATTATCTAACTTAAATGAATAACCGTGTTGCAATAAACACGATCTAATCACGTTCATGCTCAACGCAAAAGACCAAATAACATTTATTTAGATTCATCACTAATCCTGAAGGTAGAGAGAGCTGTTGGAAATATGCCCTAGAGGTAATAATAAAATGGTTATTATTGTATTTCCTAGTTCATGATAATTGTCTGTTGTTCATGCTATAATTGTGTTAACCGGAAACCGTAATACATGTGTGAATACATAGACCACAACGTGTCCCTAGTGAGCCTCTAGTTGGCTAGCTCGTTGATCAATAGATGGTCACGGTTTCATGACCATGGACATTGGATGTCGTTGATAACGGGATCACATCATTAGGAGAATGATGTGATGGACAAGACCCAATCCTAAGCATAGCACAAGATCGTGTAGTTCGTTTGCTAAAGCTTTTCAATGTCAAGTGTCGTTTCCTTAGACCATGAGATTGTGTAACTCCCGGATACCGTAGGAATGCTTTGGGTGTGCCAAATGTCACAACGTAACTGGGTGGCTATAAAGGTACGCTACGGGTATCTCCGAAAGTATCTGTTGGGTTGACACGAATCGAGACTGGGATTTGTCACTCCGTGTGACGGAGAGGTATCTCTGGGCCCACTCGGTAAGACATGATCATTATGATCTCAATGTGACTAAAGAGTTAGTCACATGATGATGTATTACAAAACGAGTAAAGAGACTTGCCGGTAACGAGATTGAACAAGGTATGGGGATACCGACGATCGAATCTCGGGCAAGTACCATACCGATAGACAAAGGGAATTGTATACGGGATTGATTGAATCCTTGACATCGTGGTTCATCCGATGAGATCATCGTGGAGTATGTGGGAGCCAACATGGGTATCCAGATCCCGCTGTTGGTTATTGACCGGAGAGGTGTCTCGGTCATGTCTACGTGTCTCCCGAACCCGTAGGGTCTACACACTTAAGGTTCGATGACGCTAGGGTTATAGGGAAATAGTGTACGTGGTTACCGAAGGTTGTTCGGAGTCCCGGATGAGATCCCGGACGTCACGAGGAGTCCCGGGATGGTCCGGAGACGAAGATTTTTATGTAGGAAGTGAGGTTTTGGTTACCGGAAGTGTTCCGGGTGTCTCCGGTAGTGTACCGGGACCACCGGAAGGGTTCCGGGGGTCCACCAAGTGGGCCCACCTGCCCCGGAAGGTTCCATGGGCCAAGAGTGGGAGGGAGCCAGCCCCTAGGTGGGCTGGTGCGCCTCCCACCCCAGCCCAAGGCGCAGCAAGGGTGGAGGGGGCAAACCCTAGGCTTAGATGGGCCTTAAGGCCCACCCTAGGGCGCCTCCACCTTTCCCTGACCTGGCCGCCGGCCAGATGCCATCTGGTGGCTGCCGCCAGCCCCTAGGGTGGAACCCTAGGGCGCAGCACCTCTCCTCCCCTCCTCCTATATATAGTGGAGGTATTTGGGGCTGCACAACACACGAGTTCATCTCCTCCCTGGTGCAACCCTACTCCTCCCTCTTCTCGTTTGTCCGTAGTGCTTAGCGAAGCTCTATCGGAGTACCACGCAGCTCCACCGTCACCACACCGTCATGCTGCCGGAGCTCTCCCTCAACCTCTCCTCCCTCCTTGCTGGATCAAGGCGTAGGAGACGTCACCGGGCTGCACGTGTGTTGAACGCGGAGGTGCCGTCCGTTCGGCACTTGATCGGATCTACCGCGATCTGAATCGCTGCGAGTATGACTCCATCAACCGCGTTCTAGCAACGCTTCCGCTTAGCGATCTTCAAAGGTATGAAGATCCAATCTCTCCCCGCTTGTTTGCTGGTTTCTCCATAGATAGATCTTGGTGACACGTAGGAAAATTTTGATTTACTACTACGTCTCCCAACAAGAGCGTGCGATGTCGATCACATAAACCTTGGAAACATTTCCAACACACATCGTCACCTCACCCTTAGCTAGTGTCCGTTTATTCCGTAGCTTTTACTTTGAGTTACTAACATTTAGCAACCGAACCAGTATCCAATACCCAGGTGCTATTAGGAGTACTAGCAAAGTACACATCAATAACACGTATATCAAATACACTTGTGTCGACGTTGCCATCCTTCTTATCTACCAAGTATCTAGGGTTGTCCCACTTCAGCGACCGCTCACCTCATAATAGAAGCACTTAGTCTCGGCTTTGGGTTCAACTTTGGGTTGCTTCACTGGAGCAGCAACTGACTTGCCATCCATGAAGTTTCCCTCTTTGCCCTTTCCCTTCTCGAAACTAGTGGTTTTACTAACCATCAACACTTGATGCTCCTTCTTGATTTCTACCTTCGCGGTGTCAAACATCGCGAACAACTCAGGGATCACTATTTCTATCCCTGGCATTTTATAGTTCATCACCAACTTCTATTAGCTTAGTGACAATGACTTGGAGAACTATATCAATCACTATCTTATCTGGAAGATCAACTCCCACTCGATTCAAGCGATTCTAGCACCTAGACAATCTGAGCACATGCTTAACGATTGAGCTATTCTCCTTCATCTTGCAGGCAAAGAATCTTGTTGGAGATCTCATATCTCACAACATGGGCACGAGCCTGAGATCCCAATTTCAGCTCTTAGAACATCTCATATGTTCCGTGACGTTCAGAACGTTTTGGAGCCTCAATTCTAAGATGTAATGCATGACGCACTAAACTATCAAGTAGTCATCGGAACGTGCCTATCAGATGTTCACAACATCTACAAACGACGCTAGAGGGGGTGGCGTACCGAGCGGTGCATTAAGGACATAAGCCTTCTGTGCAGCAATGAGGACAATCCTCAGATCGCGGACCCAGTCCGTAATATTGCTACCATCATATTTCAACTCTATTTCTCTAGGAACATATAGAAATTCAAGGGAGCTAGAGCGTGAGCTAGTAATCTACAACATAATTTTGCAAAGACACTACTGACTATGTTCATGATAATGAGTTCAATTAATCATATTACTTAAGAACTCCCACTCAAATTGACATCCCTCTGGTCATTCGAGTGATACATGATCGAAATTCACCATATCTAGTCCGATCATCACGTGAGTTGAGGTGGTTTCAATGGTGAACATCATCATGTTGATCATATCTACTATATGACTCATGTTCGACCTTTCGGTCTCTTGTGTTCCGAGGCCATGTCTGTACATGCTAGGCTCGTCAAGTTTAACCCAAGTGTTCTGCATGTGCAACACTGGCTTGCACCCGTTGTATGTGAACGTAGAATCTATCACACCCGATCATCACGTGGTGTCTCGACACGACGAACTTTCGCAATGGTGCACACTCGGGGAGAACACAATTTATCTTGAAATTAAGTGAGGGATCACCTTATAATGCTACCATCGTCCTAAGCAAAACAAGGTGCATAAAAGGATTAACATCACATGCAAATCATAAGTGACATGATATGGCCATGAACTTGTGCTTTTGATCCACATCTTGAAAGCACCGGCATGATCTCCATCATCACCGGCATGACACCATGATCTCCATCATCTTGATCTCCATCAATGTGTCGCCATCGGGGTTGTCGCGCCCACCATGCTTCTACTACTATTGCTACCGTTTAGCGATAAAGTAAAGCATTACATAGCGCTTAATGATTGACACGTAGGTCATACAATAATTAAAGACAACCCTATGGCTCCTGCCGGTTGTCGTACTCATCGACATGCAAGTCGTGATATTCTATACAAAACATGATCATCTCATACATCACATATATCTCATCATGTAATTGGCCATATCACATCAAAACATACCCCGCAAAAACAAGTTGGACGTCCTCTAATTGTTGTTGCATTTTTTACGTGGCTGCTACGGGTATCTAGCAAGAACAATTCTCACCTACACAAAAACCACCAACGGTGATACATAAGTTGTTTTTCAACCTTCTCAAGGACCGCCTTTGTCGAATCCGATCCAACTAAAGTAGGAGAAACAGACACCCGCCAGCCAACTTTGTGCAACGAGGTTATACGTCAGTCGATGGAATCGGTCTCTCGTAAGCATACGAGTAAGGTTGTTCCGGGCCGCTTCATCCCACAATACCGCTGAACCAAAACACGACCAAGGAAGGAAGCAATCTAAGCATCAACGCCCACAAACTCTTTGTGTTCTACTCGATATCTCATCTACACATAGACCTAGCTCATGATGCCACTATTGGGGAACGTTGGATGGGAAACCAAAAAATTTCTTACGCACATGCAAGATCTATGCATGGTGACGAGCATCTACGAGAGGGAGAGTGGATCTACATACCCTTGTAGATCGCTAAGCAGGAAGCGTTAAGAAACACGGTTGATGTAGTCGAACGTTTTCGCGATTCAAATCGCCGAGCATCCCACGATCTCATCAGGATCCGTCCCGCGATCCAATCACGATCCGTCCAACGAACTCATCACGATACGTCCCGTGATCTCATCATGATCCGTCTCGCGATCTTGATCACGGTCCTTCTGATCTAGCGCCGAACGGACGGCACCTCCGCGTTCAGCACACGTAAAGCTCGATGACGATCTCCGGCTTCTTAATCCAGCAAGAGGGAGCGGAGAGGCTGATGAGTTCTCTAGAAGCGCGACGACATTGCGGCGATGGTGGTGGAGCTATTCTAGCAGGGCTTCGCCTAAGCACCGCTAAAAAACCGATCTAGAGGAGAAACTGCGATCTCGAGGAGAGGTAGCACGTGGCTATTAGGGTTAGCTTTTCCCTCTAAATCCTCTAGTATATATAGGAGGGAGGGAGGGGAGGAGGCAGCCTCAAACCCTCAAGGTTTGGTCGAAATTGTAGGTGGAGGAGTCCTACTCCAATCCTATTAGGAGTAGGACCTCCTTTCCACTTGGAAACTCTTTCCACCTCTCCACCTTTGGATTTTTTCCTTCTCAAACCACTCCAGCCGCATCGGCCCTTAGAGGAGGCTTCGGCCAGCCCACCAGGGGATGGTTTACCTCCTCCCACAGCCCATGTAGCCTCTTGGGTCGAGACACCCCTCCCGATGGTCCCCCGGTACCCTCCCGACTCTCCCGGTACACTACCGATGAGCCCGAAACTTTTCCGGTGACCAAAACAGGACATCCTATATATCAATCTTTACCTCCGGACCATTCCGGAGATCCTCGTGACGTCCGGGATCTCATCCGGGACTCCTAAGAACGTTAGGTCACCACCATACATAACTCTATACTACCAAAACGTCACCGAACCTTAAGTGTGCAGACCCTGCGGGTTCGAAAACTACGTAGACATGACCGAGACACCTCTACGGTCAATAAACAATAGTGGGACCTGGATGCCCATATTGGTTCCTACATATTCTATGAAGATCTTTATCGGTCGAACCTCTATGTCAAGGATTCAGTTAATCCCGTATGATGTTCCCTTTGTTCTTCGGTATGTTACTTGCCCAAGATTCGATCGTCGGTATCTCCATACCTAGTTCAACCTCGTTACCGGCAAGTCTCTTTACTCGTTCCGTAATACAAGATCCCGTGGCTAACACTTAGTCACATTGCTTGGAAGGCTTATTGTGATGTTGTATTATCGAGTGGGCCCTGAGATACCTCTCTGTCACACGGAGTAACAAATCCCAGTCTTGATCCATGGCAACCCGACAGACACGATCGGAGATACCTGTAGAGCACCTTTATAGTCACCCAGTTACGTTGTGACGTTTGATACACACAAGGCACTCCTCCGGTGTCGGTGAGTTGCATGATCTCATGGTCATAGGAACAAATACTTGACAGGCAGAAAACAGTAGCAATAAACTGACACGATCATATGCTACGTTTGTAGTTTGGGTCTTGTCCATCACATCATTCTCCTAATGATGTGATCCCGTTATCAAATGACATCTCATGTCCATGACTAGGAAACCATAGCCATCTTTGATCAACGAGCTAGTCTATTAGAGGCATACTAGGGACATGGTGTTGTCTATGTATCCACACATGTATCTGAGTTTCCGATTAATACAATTATAGATGGATAATAAGCAATTATCATGAACAAGGAAATATGATAATAACCAATTTATTATTGCCTCTAGGGCATATTTCCAACAAAAATGCCATTAGTCGTAAGCTTCCATTGAAGCCTATCAGATTCGTCTCATAACTGGACATCCATGAGTCTCCTTACTAGGTGTAGCCAGGCCTCCCAGCGATGGCCTATCAATGCTAGTCGAAACTGAATATTTAGAGGGTTTGACTGTTAAATTGTGGCCACGTACGCGTCCTTATGTTTCACAATATTATAGAGAGTTGGATATTAGATGGCTAAAGGCGTCTCCCCCAACCATGTATCCTTCCAAAAGCTCGTTCCCTCACCATTTCCAATGATAAATTTAGTTCTATGGAAAAAGGTTGCCCTCATTTTCATCAACCCTTTCCATAATGGTGAATCATTGGGTCTGACATTCATCGGTGCCAATGTTTTAGATTGTAGGTACTTATTACGCAAAATTTGTACCCACATACCTTCTGTCTGTCTCTACAGATAGTCTGAATAACCACTTACTGAGCAGATATCTGTTCTTTACCTCTAAATTCTCAATTCCCAGGCCTCCTTGGTCCTTGGGCCTACATATAATGTCCCATCTAGCGAGTCTGTATTTCTTGCTATCTTCATCACTCTGCCAAAAGAATCGGGATCGATAGAAGTCCAACCTTTTGCGTACCCCTACCGGCACCTCAAAGAAGGACAGAAGGAACATAGGCATACTCGTGAGAACAGAGTTAATCAGAATTAGCCATCCTCCATATGACAAAAGCTTACCCTTCTAGTAGCTTAGCTTTTTCTCAAAGCGATCCTCAATGCATTTCCAGTCTCTATTGGAAAGCTTCTAATGATGAATGGGTATGCCTAGATAACTGAATGGTAGGCTCCCCAGTTCACATCCGAAAAATTGTTTATAAGCGTCTTGTTCATCTTTGGCTCTCCCAAAGCAAAACAGCTCACTCTTGTGAAAATTAATTTTCAAACCTGACAACTATTCGAATAGGTAGAGTATGCGCTTCATGTTTCTTGCTTTTGCTATGTCACGTTCCATAAAGAAAATGGTATCATCTGCATATTGTAGAATAGACACCCCACCATCTACCAGATGTAGTACAAGCCCACCTACCTGGCCTTCCTGTTTAGCCCTTCCTACTAGAATTGCCAACATATCCGCAACTACATTAAATAGGATGGGTGACATTGGGTCTCCCTGCCTGAGATCTTTAAGTGTTTGGAAAAAATGACCAATGTCATCATTGACTTTAATTCCAACTCTCCCTTTTTGTACAAAGGATTTGACATGACTCCTCCATATATCGTTGAATCCCTTCATATGCAATGCCTGTTGTAGGAATGTCCATTTGACCTTATCGTTGCCTTATCGAAATCCACGTTGAAGATAATCCCATCTAGTTTCTTCGGATGAATTTCATGCAGGGTTTCATGAAGGACAACCACACACTCCAGTATGTTTTTGCCCGGCATGAAAGCCATCTGACTAGGTTGCACCACCACGTGTGCAATCCGTGTCAGCCTATTCATTCCTACCTTTGTAAAAATCTTAAAGCTGACATTTAGAAGGCAAATGGGTCTGAATTGTTCAATGTGCACCGCCCCCTCCTTCTTTGTCAACAGTTGTTGGGGAACGTTGCATGGGAAACAAAAAATTTCCTACGCACACGCAAGATCTATCCATGGTGATGAGCATCTACGAGAGGGAGAGTGGATCTACATACCCTTGTAGATCGCTAAGCGGCAAGCGTTAACAAACGCGGTTTGTGTAGTCGAACGTCTTCGCGATCCAAATCGCTGTGCATCCCGCGATCCAATCACGATCCGTCCCGCGATCCGATGACGATCCCTCCCGCGATCCGATCACGATCCGTTCCATGAACTTGATCATGATCCGTCCCACGAACTTGATCACGATCCTTCCGATCTAGCGCCGAACGGACGACACCTCCGCGTTCAGCACACGTACAGCTTGATGACGATCTCCACCGTCTTGATCCAGCAAGAAGGAGTGGAGAGGAAGAAGATTTCTCCGGCAGCCTGACGGCGCTCCGGCGATGGTGATGGAGCAATTCCGGCAGGGCTTCGCCTAAGCACTGCAGAAAATCGATCTAGAGGAGAAACTATGCACTAGAGATTAGGGTTTGCACGTGGCTGAAATCTTGTGCCAAAAAACCCTAAAACCTCTAGTATATATAAGAGGAAGAGAGGAGGAGGCTTGTCCCTCAAAGGACCAGCAATTGGGTCGGCCAAATCAAGTGGGAGAGGTGGAATCCACCTCCAATCCTAGTAGGACTAGGATTCACCCTATTTTTTTGCCTTTTCCCACCTTTTTCTCTTTGGGCTTTTCTTCCCAGCCTTATGGGCCCTGTGTGGGATTTCCACCAGCCCACTAAGGGCTGGTATTTACTCTCCCACAGCCCATGTAGCCTCTTGGGTCGAAATACCCCTCCCGATGGTCTCCCGGTACACTACCGGCACTCCCGGTACACTACCGATGAGCCCGAAACTTTTCCGGCGACCAAAATAGGACTTCCTATATATGAATCTTTACCTCCGGACCATTCCGGAGCTCCTCGTGACGTCTAGGATCCCATAAGGGACTCCGAACAAACTTCGGTCACCACCATACATAACTCTATACTACCGAAACGTCACCAAACCTTAAGTGTGCAGACCCTGCGGGTTCGAGAACTATGTAGACATGACCGAGACACCTCTACGTTCAATAACCAATGGCGGGACCTAGATGTCCACATTGGTTGCTACATATTCTATGGAGATCTTTATCGATCGAACCTCTATGTCAAGGATTCAGTTAATCCCGTATGATGTTCCCTTTGTTCTTCGGTATGTTACTTGCCCGAGATTCGATCGACGGTATCTCCATACCTAGTTCAACCTCGTTACCTGCAAGTCTCTTTACTCGTTCCGTAATACAAGACCGCGCAACTAACAATTAATCACTTTGCTTGCAATTGTGATGTTGTATTACCGAGTGGGCCCCGAGATACCTCTCCGTCGCACGGAGTAACAAATCCCAGTCTCGATCCATGCCAACTCAACAGACACCATCGGAGATACCTGTAGAGCACCTTTATAGTCACCCAGTTACGTTGCGACGTTTGATACACACAAGGCACTCCTCCCATATCCATGAGTTGCATGATCTCATGGTCATAGGAACATATACTTGACATGCAGAAAACAGTATCAATAAACTGACACGATCCTATCCTATGTTTGTAGTGTGGGTCTTGTCCATCCCATCATTCTCCTAATGATGTGATCTCGTTATCAAATGACATCTCATGTCAATGGCTAGGAAACCTTAACCATCTTTTATCAACGAGCTAGTCTATTAGGGGCATACTAGGGACATGTTTTGTCTATGTATCCACACATGCATCTAAGTCTCCGATCAGTACAATTATAGCATGGATAATAAACGATTATCATGAACAAGGAAATATGATAATAACTAATTTATTACTTCCTCTAGGGCATATTTCCAACAGTCTCCCACTTGCACTAGAGTCAATAATCTAGTTCACATCACCATGTGATTTGCATTGTTATGAATCTAACACCCAATGAATTCTGGGGCTCGATCATGCTTTGCATGTGAGAGAGGTCTCATAGTCAACGGGTCTGCAACATTCAGATCTGTGTGTACTTTGCAATGTTCTATGTCAAACTGTAAACACTGTTACCACACTCCACTTGGTACTATTCCAAATGGCTGCTCCACTATACGTATCCAAATTGCTACTACGAGTCATCCGGATTGGTGTTAAAGCTTGCATCGACGTGACACTTTAAGACGAACTCTTTATCACCTCCATAATCGAGAAACATCTCCTTAGTCTTTTAGTTACTAAGGATAATCTTGACCGCTGTCTAGTGCTCCATTCCAGGATCACTTTGAAACCTTCCGACCATACTTATGGCAAGGCTGACATCAGGTCTTGTGCACAGCATTGCATACATGATAGAGCCTATGGCTGAAGCATAGGGGATGACACTCATCTTTTCTCTATCTTTTGTAGTCACTGGGCATTGAGTCTTACTCAACTTTATACCTTACAAATCAGGCAAGAACTCTTTCTCTGACTGATCCATTTTGAACTCTTTCAAAATCTTGTCAAGGTATGTACTCATTGAAAGTCTCATCAAGTATCTTGATCTATCTCTATAGATCTTGATGCTCAGCAATTAGGTAGCTTTATCCAGGTCTTCCTTTGAAAAACTCTTTTCAAACAACCCTTTATGCTTTCCAAAAATTCTATATCATTTTCGATCAACAATATGTCAACCACCTATGCTTATCAGAAACTCCATAGTGCTCCCACTCACTTTATTGTAAATACAAGTTTCTCGTAAACTTTGTATCACCTCATCAAAGTGTATATTCCAACTCCGAGATGCTTGCTTCAGTTCATAGAAGGATCACTGAAGCTTGCACACCTTTTAGCATCCTTAGGACTGACAAAACCTTCTGGTTGTATCACATACAACCTTTCCTCAAGAAAGGAAACGATGTTTTGCCATCCATCTGCCAGATTTCATAATTGAAAAATGCAACAACTGCTAACATAATTCTAACAGACTTTAGCATCGCTACGAGTGAGAAAGTCTCATCGCAGTCAACTCCTTGAACTTGCCGGAATCTTCTTTGCGACAAGTCGAGCTTTATAAATTGTGACATTCACCATCAGCGTCTGTCTTCATTTTAAAGATCCATTTGTACTCAATGACCCGCCGTCCAACAAGCAAGTCTACCAAAGTCTATACTTGGTTTTCATATATGGATCCTTTCTCGGATTTCATGGCCTCTAACCATTTGTCGGAATCCGGGCCCATCATCGCTTCTCCATAGTTCATAGGTTCATCGTTGTCCAACAACATGACCTCCAAGATAGGGTTGTCGTACTGCTCAGGAGTAGTACACGTCCTTGTCGACCTACGAGGTTCGATAGGAACTTGATCCGAAGCTTCATGATCATCATCATTGACTTCCTCTTCAACTAACGTAGGCTTCATAAAAACAACTTTCTGCGCTGCGCTACTCTCTGTTTGAAACAAAGGTTCAACAACCTCATCAAGTTCTATCTTCCTCCCACTCAATTCTTTCGAGAGAAACCTTTTCTCGGGAAAGGACCCGTTTCAGCAACAAACACTTTATGCTTGGATCTGAGATAGAAGGTTCACCCAACAATTCTTAGGGTATTCCACGAAGATGCATTTGTCCGCTTTGGGTTCAAGCTCATTAGGTGAAAACATTTTCCACACAAGCGTCGCAGCCCCAAACATCAAGAAATGACAGCTTAGGTTTCTATCAAACCATAATTCACACGGTGTCATCTCAACGGATTTAGATGGTGCCCTATTTAAAGTGAATGTAGTTATCTCTAATGCACAACCCCAAAATTATAGTAGCAAAACGATAAGAGACATCATAACATGCACCATATCCAATAGAGCATGACTATGACGTTCGGACATACCATCACAGTATGGTGTTCCAGGTGGCGTGTGTTGTGAAACAACTTTCACATTGTCTAAAGTTGTATGCCAAACTCGTAACTCAGATATGCACCTCCACGATCATATCGCAGATATTTTCATCTTCTTGTCACGATGATCTTAAACTTCACTCTGAATTTGCTTGAACTTTTTGAAACAATTCAGACTTGTGTTTCATTAAGTAAACATACACTATATCTACCCAAATCATCAGTGAAGGTAAGAAAATAACGATATCCACCGCACGCTACAAGACTCATTGGATTGCATACATCAACATGAATCACTTCCAATAAATCACTTGCCCGCTCCGTCAAACAAGAAAATGGGGTCCTTAGTCATCTTTGACCAAGAGGCATGGTTCGCATGTCTCAACCGATTCGAAATCAAAAGAGTCCAAAGATCCATCAGCATGGAGTTTCTTCATGCGTTTTATACCAATATGACATTTAGCGGCAGTGCCACAAGTATGTGGTACTATCATTATTAACTTTGCATCTTTTGGCATCAATGTTATGAACATGTGTATTACTACGATCAAGATTCAACAAACCATTCTCACTAGGTGCATGACCATTGAAGGTATTATTCATGTAAACAGAATAACCATTATTCTCTAACTTAAATGAATAACCGTGTTGCAATAAACACGATCTAATCACGTTCATGCTCAACGCAAAACACCACATAACACTTATTTAGGTTTGTTACTAATCCCGAAGGTAGAGAGAGCGTGCGCTTTCGATCACATCAACCTTGGAAACACTTCCAATACACATTGTCACCTCACCCTTAGCTAGTTCTCCGTTTATTCCGTAGATTTTATTTCGAGTTACTAACATTTAGCAACCGAACCGGTATCCAATACCCAGGTGCTACTAGGAGTACTAGCAAGGTACACATTAATAACACGTATATCAAATATACCTCTGTTGACGTTGCCAGCCTTCTTATCTACCAAGTATCTAGGGTTGTTCCGCTTCAGCGACCGCTCTCCTCATAATCGAAGCACTTAGTCTCGGGTTTGATTTCAACTTTGGGTTGCTTCACTAGAGCAGCAACTGACTTGCTATCCATGAAGTTTCCCTCCTTGCTCTTGCCCTTCTCGAAACTAGTGGTTTGACTAACCATCAACACTTGACGCTCCTTCTTGATTTCTAGCTTCGTGGTGTCAAACACCGTGAACAGCTCAGGGATCATTATTTCTATCCCTGGCATTTTATAGTTCATCACCAAGTTCTAGTACCTCAGTGACAGTGATTTGGAGAACTATATCAATCACTATCTTATCCGAAAGGTCAACTCCCACTCGATTCAAGCGATTGTAGCACCCAGACAATCTGAGGACATGCTCAATGATTGAGCTATTCTCCTTCATCTTGCAGGCAAAGAATCTTGTTGGAGATCTCATATCTTGCAACACGGGCACGAGCCTGAGATCCTAATTTCAGCTCTTAGAACATCTCATATATTCCGTGACGTTCAAAACGTTTCGGAGCCTCAATTCTAAGGCGTAATGCATGACACACTAAACTATCAAGTAGTCATCAGAACGTGCCTGTCAGATGTTCACAACATCTACAAACGACGCTAGAGGGGTCGGCACACCGAGCGGTGCATTAAGGACATAAGCCTTCTGTGCAGCAATGAGGACAATCCTCAGATCCCGGAGCCAGTCCGCAATATTGCTACCATCATCTTTCAACTCTATTTCTCTAGGAACATATAAAAATTCAAGGGAGCTACAGCGTGAGCTAGTAATCTACAACATAATTTTGCAAAGACACTACTGACTATGCTCATGATAATGAGTTCAATTAATCATATTACTTAAGAACTCCCACTCAAATTGACATCCCTCCGGTCATCCGAGTGATACATGATCCAAATTCACCAACTCAAGTCCGATCATCACGTGAGTTGAGGTGGCTGCAATGGTGAACATCATCATGTTGATCATATCTACTATATGACTCATGTTCGACCTTTTGGTCTCTTGTGTTCCGAGGCCATGTCTGTACATGCTAGGCTCGTCAAGTTTAACCCGAGTGTTCTGCGCGTGCAACACTGCCTTGCACCCGTTGTATGTGAACGAAGAGTCTATCACACCCGATCATCACGTGGTGTCTCGACACGACAAACTTTCGCAACAGTGCACACTCGGGGAGAAAACAATTTATCTTGAAATTAAGTGAGGGATCACCTTATAATGCTATCGCCATCCTAAGAAAAACAAGGTGCATAAAAGGATTAACATCACATGCAAATCATAAGTGACATGATATGGCCATGAACTTTTGCTTTTGATCTCCATCATGAAAGCACCGGCATGATCTCCATTGTCACCGGCATGACACCATGATCTCCACCATCTTGATCTCCATCAACGTGTTGCCATCGGAGTTGTCGCGCCCAACATGCTTCTACTACTATTGCTACCGTAGAGATAAAGTAAAGCATTACATAGCGCTTAATGATTGACACGCAGGTCATACAATAATTAAAGACAACCCTATGGCTCCTGCCGGTTGCCGTACTCATTGACATACAAGTCGTGAAAATCTATACATCACATGATCATCTCATACATCACATATATCACATCATGTAATTGGCCATATCATATCACAACATACCCTGCAAAAACAAGTTAGACGTCCTCTAATTGTTGTTGCATGTTTTACTTGGCTGCTATGGGTTTCTAGCAAGAACGATTCTCACCTACGCATAAACCACAACAGTGATACATAATTTTCTTTTCAACCTTCTCAAGGACCGCCTTTGTCGAATCCGATCCAACTAAAGTGAGAGAAACTGACACCCGCAAGCCATCTATGCAACAAGTTGCGGTCGAGGGAACCGGTCTCTCGTAAGCATACGAGTAATGTTGGTCCGTCCCGCTTCATCTCACAATACCGCTGAACCAAAATCCGACCAAGGGAGGAAGCAATCTAAGCATCAATGCCCACAAACTCTTTGTGTTCTACTCGAGATCTCATCTACACATAGACCTAGCTCATGATGACACTGTTGGGGAACGTTGCATGGGAAACAAAAAATTTCCTACGCACACGCAAGATATATCCATGGTGATGAGCATCTACGAGAGGGAGAGTGGATCTACATACCCTAGTAGATCGCTAAGCGGGAAGCGTTAAGTAACGCGGTTGGTGTAGTCGAACGTCTTCGCGATCCAAATCGCCGTGCATCCCGCGATCCAATCACGATCCGGCCCGTGATCCAATCACGATCCGGCCCCGCGATCCGATCATGATCCGTCCCACGAACTTGATCACGATCCGTCCCACGAACTTGATCACGATCCTTCCGATCTAGCGCCGAACATACGGCACCTCCGCGTTCAGCACACATACAGCTTGATGACGCTCTCCACCGTCTTGATCCAGCAAGAAGGAGTGGAGAGGAAGAAGAGTTCTCCGGCAGCCTGACGGCGCTCCGGCGATGGTGGTGGAGCAATTCCGGCAGGGCTTCGCCTAAGCACTGCAGAAAACCGATCTAGAGGAGAAACTATGCACTAGAGATTAGGGTTTGCACGTGGCTGAAATCTGGTGCCAAAAAACCCTAAAACCTCTAGTATACAAAAGAGGAAGAGAGGAGGAGGCTGGGCCCTCAAAGTACCAGCGATTGGGTCGGCCAAATCAAGTGGGAGAGGTGGAATCCACCTCCAATCCTAGTAGGACTAGGATTCACCCTATTTTTTTTGCCTTTTTCAACCTGTTTCTCTTTGGGATTTTCTTCCCAGCCTCATGGGCCTTGTGTGGGATTTCCACCAGCCCACTAAGGGCTGGTATTTACTCTCCCACAGCCCATGTAGCCTCTTGGGTCAAAATACCCCTCCCGATGGTCTCCCAGTACACCACCGGCACTCCCGGTACACTACCGATGAGCCCGAATTTTTTCCGTCGACCAAAATAGGACTTCCTATATATGAATCTTTACCTCCAGACCATTCCGGAGCTCCTCGTGACGTCTAGGATCTCAGCCGGGACTCCAAACCAACTTCGGTCACCACCATACATAACTCTATACTACCGAAACGTCACCAAACCTTAAGTGTGCAGACCCTGCGGGTTCGAGAACTATGTAGACATGACCGAGACACCTCTATGGTCAATAACCAATGGTGGGACCTGGATGTCCACATTGGTTCCTACATATTCTATGAAGATCTTTATCGGTCGAACCTCTATGTCAAGGATTCAGTTAATCCCGTATGATGTTCCCTTTGTTCTTCGGTATGTTACTTGCCCGAGATTCGATCGTCGGTATCTCCATACCTAGTTCAACCTCGTTACCTGCAAGTCTCTTTACTCGTTCCGTAATACAAGATCCCGCAACTAACAATTAGTCACTTTGCTTTCAAGGCTCATTGTGATGTTGTATTACCGAGTGGGCCCCGAGATACCTCTCCGTCACACGGAGTAACAAATCCCAGTCTCGATCCATGCCAACTCAACAGACACCATCAGAGATACCTGTAGAGCACCTTTATAGTCACCCAGTTACATTGCGATGTTTGATACACACAAGGCACTCCTCCGATATCCGTGAGTTGCATGATCTCATGGTCATAGGAACATATACTTGACATGCAGAAAACAGTAGCAATAAACTGACACGATCATATGCTATGTTTGTAATTTGGGTCTTGTCCATCCCATCATTCTCCTAATGATGTGATCCCATTATCAAATGACATCTCATGTCAATGGCTAGGAAACCTTAATCATCTTTGATCAACGAGCTAGTCTATTAGGGGCATACTAGGGACATGTTTTGTCTATGTATCCACACATGCATCTAAGTCTCCGATCAATACAATTATAGCATGGATAATAAACGATTATCATGAACAAGGAAATATGATAATAACTAATTTATTATTTCCTCTAGGGCATATTTCCAACAACAATGTCACTGTCCCAAAGTTAAGGTGGAATAGCTGCAAGTGGCCACCGAACAAATCCTGAAACATCGGTAATAAGTAGCCTTTAATGATATGCCAATATCTCTTGTAAAACTCAGCAGGAAACCCATCTGGCACTGGTGCCTTATTATTCTTCATTTGCAATATAGCCTGAAACACCTCCTTCTCCATGAAAGGTGCTGTTAATATCTCATTCTCGTCCGTCCCGAGCTGAGGTATGTCACCGACTACCTGCTCATCCATGGATACATAATTATCCTCTGGAGCCCCGAATAGTTTCTTATAGTACTCAGAGATATACAATTTCAGATTTTCATGTCCTACAATTGTACCCTCATCTTGCTCAAGATGATATTTTTTTGTTTCTATGTTTTCCATTAGCAATTAGATTGAAAAACTGCATGCTATCATCACTTTCTACTACATGTCACACTTTCACTCTAAGTGCCCACTTCAGCTCCTCCTCTCTAAGTAGTTTTTTAGCTTCTGTTCCGCCTCCGTTTTCAATGACCTCTCATTGTCATCTAATAATGTATTTTTGGCTTTTATATCTAGATCGTTTATAAGATCGAGAAGCCTTTGTTTCTCTTTCTTATATATGCCACTTTCATGTTTTGCCCATCCCCGTAGGAACTGCCTCAGGTGCCTAATCTTATTTTTCCACCGTCAACATTCGAGCTACCCCTCGTGTCCCTAGCCCATTCTCTCGCTATGAGGTCCACGAATCCTTCTCTTTCAAACCAGGTCAACTCAAAAGAGAATAAATTTTTGTTCCCTAATGTGTTTCCTCCCCCGAGTCAACAAATAATGGGTGTGATCGGAGATAGCTCTCGACATCGCTCTCACTGTCACTCGTGGGAATTTTTGCTCCCATTCCACACTAGAAAGAACCCGATCCAAGTTTTCAAAAGTCGTATTAGGTAGCGTGTTCACCCAAGTAAATTTTCTTCCTGATAGCTCAATCTCACGCAAAACAAGGCTTTCGATGATTGTATTAAACATGAATGACCATCTGCCATCGAAGTTATCATTATTTTTCTCATCTCTTCTCCTGATGATATTAAAGTCCCCCTAGTAATATTGGCAGCCTCTCGTCCCCACGGATCCGGACAAGGTCCGCCAGAAAGTCCCTCTTGAACTCCGGCTATGCTGCACCGTATATGGCTACCAGTGCCCATTGGAACCCGTCCTCCTTGGAACGCACTCTGAATTTGACGGCAAAGTCCCCAAACACCACATTTTGGACTTCAAGTGTGTCGCACCTTACCCCAAGTAAGATCCCCCGGACCTTGCTCTTGGTGGTAATACGTGCCAATCGAAATCAATACCACCGGAGAGAGTATTAAGAAATTGAGATGTAAAATTGTCTCTCCCAGTTTCCATTAATGCAATGAAATCTAGTTTGTGTTCAAGTGATGCTTCCACAAGGAATCTTATTTTAGCCAAGTCAGCTAGACCTCTGCTATTCCAAAAAATTCGTTTCATCTTTCATCATGAAATTTCTTAGCAGTCTTAAATCTTGTGCTTCTGCATATGACTGAAACAGGATAAACCTTCCTCTTCCAGGTGCGTTTTGGTTTCTCCTGTCCAACCGACCGGTCCACATAATTGGTCTCCGGCTGTGTGCAATCATTCACTTGCAAAGGGGCCATATACCCCTTCGTAGTTAAATCATTATCCTCATCAGGCATCAGTGACGGTGGCACAAGATCCTCACATAGATTTTCTAATGCCCCCATCCCCAGTGCATTTATATCAGATTATTCATGGGCTCCACCACCGCAATCTTTCTAACCATCTCTATAGCTCTACCAGCCTCTAAGTCTAAAAGATCATTCATAGATTTAGAAATTTCCTTTCCATTACTACCCAAAGATACCCCGAGTTTACTTGCATTTAAAATAATATATCCATCAGAGAAATGCAAAATAGAATAACTCGTGTCGATGTCCATACCTGTAGTAGTCTCGTTGTCCCGAAGCTTAGCCGCCCGCATGGCACGACCCATCTGTAGCTCATCGACATCCGGATGAGCCTGGAGATGGTTGCTTGTCCGCCCTGGCCTCGTTCGCCGGGTCCGGGATACCCCCAAACTCGATAAACTCTTGAGCCGTGGGTGTTGTCGGACCTTGTCCGCCTGCCATATGTCCGACCTGCCCCGATCGTGCACTGCCAGCGGAGGCGCGACCACCCGTCGCGGTTCCGGCGATGCTATCCTGTCCTCCAGCAAAGCTCGGTGCACTCGCGCCCACAACTGGAGTGTGATCACCTACGACATCACCAGCAAGGCTCATCGTCGCCGAGAAAGTGGCAGCTGTAGCTGGGTTGTGGTCTCCTACCACACCGCCAGCCAGCCGCCTCGTCGCTGAAAGGGTTGGGGAATGGCTACCTGCGAGCATCCCAACCACATCTGACCCTCCCTAGCGTACTGATGCCATAGGAGACACCGGTTGTCGAACCAAAGCTCGCGTCGGCCGCGGTGTAGAGCTGACGTGTGTACTCGGTGTGGAGTCGCCCGCCACTGGACCCGCAGCCATCAACGTCATACTAGATGCCCTCGGTGTCATCGGAGGGGATATCGGTGGTAACTCCTGCTCCACCGGATCATCCATCTCTACTCTGACGCCCCATAGTCTAGCAAGGGCCAAAGAAGACCCAAACGATCCAAATCTCAACTGATGTGTCATGGAAGAACTATGCGTCTGATCCCTAGTGGAACCACTCTCTGCTGGCTTCTTTGATGGTGCCATACCCCTGTCCAAGGTGTCCCTCTGGACCGAACCCTTGTCGAGGTTCCAATCCCCTCCATTCCCCTTGAAAGGACGTGGATGTCGCCTAGAGGGGGGTGAATAGGCGCTTTAAAATAATTACATTTTAGGCTTGAACAAATGCTGAATAAAACTAATGTTTAATATGTCAAGCACAAAACCTAAAACAACTAGGCCCACCTATGTGCACCACCATCTTATGCTAAGCAAGATAAAAAACTAAGTGATAGCAAGATATATAGCATGAAACAATATGGCTATGACAAAGAAAAGTGCATAAGTAAAGGGCTCGGGTAAGAGATAACCAAGGCACGAGGAGACGATGATGTATCCCGAAGTTCACACCCTTGCGGATGCTAATCTCCGTTCGGAGCGATGTGGAGGCACAATGCTCCGCAAGATTCCACTAAGGCCATTGTAATCTCCTTATGCCCTCGCACAATGCACGATGCCGTGATTCCACTAAGGGACCCTTGAGGGCGGTCACCGAACCCTGTACAAATGGCAACCCTTGGGTCGGTCACCGCTACCCATACAAATTGCTCGGGGCAATCTCCCCAACCTAATTGGAGTCCCCGACGCTTTCCCGGAGCTTTCCACCACAATTATTGAGCTCCGAGACACAACCAACCGTCTAGGGCGCCAAGGCACCCAAGAGGAAAAAGGTCTAGGGTGCTCAAACACCCAAGAGTAATAAGCTTCTCAAACTTCACTTCCACGTATCACCGTGGAGAACTCAAACCTATGCACCAAATGCAATGGCAAGGGCACACGGAGTGCCCAAGTCATTCTCTCCGAAATCCCACCAGAACAACTAATGCTATGGAGGAAAATGAGGGGAAGAATGAAGAAGAACATGAAGAACTCCAAGATCTAGATCCAAGGGGTTCCCCTCACATAGAGGAGAAAGTGATTGGTGGAAATGTGGATCTAGATCTCCTCTCTCTTTCCCCTCAAGAACTAGCAAGAATCATTGGAGGGATTGAGAGTTAGCAAGCTCGAAGAAGGTCAACAATGGGGGCAAACTTGAGATAAAAGGATAAGATCCAATGGAGAAGAAGACACCCTTTTATAGGAGGGGGAAAAATCCAACCGTTACCCCCTCAGCCCGCACACCAGTGGTACTACCGCTCGGGCGGAAGAGGTGATGTCTACTACGCAGCATTCTTCTTGTAGACTCGTGTTGGGCCTCCAAGCACAGAGTTTTGTAGGACACTAGCAATTTTCCCTCAAGTGGATGACCTAAGGTTTATCAATCCGTGGGAGGCGTAGGATGAAAATGGTCTCTCTCGAACAACTCTGCAACCAAATAACAAAGAGTCTGTTGTGTCCCCAACACACCCAATACAATGGTAAATTATATAGGTGCACCAGTTCGGTGAAGAGATGGTGATAAAAGTGTAATATGGATGGTAGATATAGGTTTTTGTAATCTGAAAATATAAAAACAGCAAGGTAACTAATGATAAAAGTGATAACAAACGGTATTGCAATGCTTAGAAACAAGGCCTAGGGTTCATACTTTCACTAGTGCAATTTCTCTCAACAATACTAACATAGTTGAATCATATGTAAATCTCTCACGCGCGACAAATAGTTCACTCCAAAGTCACAAATAGCAGAGAACAAACGAAGAAATTATTGTAGGGTACGAAACCACCTCAAAGTTATCTTTTCCGATCAATCTTACGATCTATCCCTATAAGAGTCACGAACAGCCCTAGACTTCATACTAAAATATCACCTTAAGATATACATCAACCAAAACCCTAATGTCACCAAGATACTCCAATGTCACCACGAGTACCCATGGTCTTGATTGTATGATATGCATCACGCAATTTCAGATTCATCATGTTCAATCCAACACAAAGAACTTCAAAGAGTGCCCCAAAGTTTCTACCGGAGGTTCAAGACGAAAACATGTGCCAACCCCTATGCATAGATTCCCAAGGTCACGGAACCCGCAAGTTGATCACCAAAACATACATCAAGTGGATCAATAGAACATCCCATTGTCACCACGGATATCCCATCGCAAGACATACATCAAGTGTTCTCAAATCCTTAAAGACTCAATCCAATAAGAAAACTTCAAAGGGAAACCTCAATTCATCACAAGAAGATAGAAAGGGGAAAACTCCATATGATTCATCTATATCAATAAAGCTCGCTCTACATCAAGATCATGCCATCTCAGGAACACGAGAGAGAGAGAGAGAGATCAAACACATAGCTACTGGTACATACCCTCAGCCCCGAGGGTGAATTACTCCCTCCTCATCATGGAGACCGCTGGGATGATGAAGATGGCCTCCGGTGACGGTTTCCCCCTCCGGCAAGGTGCCGGAATGGACCCCCGATTGGTTTTTCGTGGCTATAGAGGCTTGCGGCGGCGGAACTCCCGATCTAAGTTTCTTTCTTGAGGTTTTAGTATTTATAGAATTTTTTTGCACCGGTCTCACGTCAAGGGGGTGCTCGAGGAGTTCACAAGCCACAGAGGTGCGACCTAGGGGGGTGGCCGCGCCCATCAGGCTTGTGGCCTCCTCGTCCACTTCCTGGCCTAGCTCTTTGCTCTAGTATTTTTTATATTTTCCAAAAATATTCTCCGTAAATTTTCAACCCATTACAAGAACTTTTATGTCTGCACAAAAAGCGACACCATAATAGCTATGCTAAAGACAACGTTAGTCCGGGTTAGTTCTAATAAAATCATACCAAAATCATATAGAATTATTGTAAACATGGCATGAATACTTCATAAATTATAGATACGTTGGAGACGTATCAAGAGGTAGACAACCAGAGCAAAGGCACGAGGTGCGATAGTGCCGCCGGAGCGGTACTACTGTTGGGCAGCAGTAGTACCTCGTCCTACTACCGCTCAGGGTAGCACGGGGTTCAGGAGATCAAAAGGTTAGCCGGTAGTAGCGAGCAGTACTACCGTCCTAGGGCGGTACTACCGCTGACTACTACTGCGCTACTACCGCGCCAACATTCTGCTAAAACCGAGCAACAGAAGGTTAGGCGGTAGTACCGAGCGGTATTACTGCGCTAGGGTGGTACTACCGCTTACAACCTTCCAAAACCAAAATAGGAATCGAGTGAACGCAGGAACACCAGAACTGCCATAACTTTTGCAAATGGGCTCCGAATTGAGCAAACTCAAGCTTGTTGGATTCAAGACGACAAGCTTTTTGGTTATAATAAGAAGTGGCAGTATAGAAATGCCAATGATATAGAGATGTGAAACCTCTATGAATGAAGAACCGACAAAAACTCCAACATCGAAAACATCTGCCATGGCAGATGGCAAAGTGCCTGATTCCTGTAGTGATAGAAGATTCATATGTACTCCGTTTTTGATGAACTCGAGCTTGTCATGAAGATGAACATAAGCTCAAAAAGTCACAAAAAGAAACACCAAACAAGAACCAAGAAATATGATGCAAGGATGAAAAAGGTTTGAGCTCTCAATGAACGATACAATCAAGCTACTCACTTGAGAGCCCCCCTTGATAGTACGACAATCGGTCCTATAACCCGGTCTCCCAACTACCACTATGAGACCGGTAAAATTGAAAATCTATCAAGGGACAACCTATACCTTGCACATGGTCCACTTGAGCTACATGATGACGATCTTGACTTCCTCAAGATGGACCACGTTTCTTGATTGCGTTGGCTCGATGAAGACTGGTTGATTGTTCCCCCATACTCCACTATGGGTGAGCCACTCTTCGGCACATCTCCACAAGTCCATTGTCACCACAATGGACGGCAAGCTTCAAGCATGATCTCTTCGTGATGCTCCACTTGAACTTGCACACCGCAACCTTGATGACGATCACCACTTGATATCATCCTCCATGGGTTGCATGAGATCTTCCTCTTGACGCAAGCCCATGGAAATATACCTAACCGCACAACGAACTCTCAAGTAGACCATGGGTTAGTATGCAAAGCATAATGAAGAATGCTTACCATACCATGGGATCACTTGATCCCTCTCGGTACATCTTGTGCGCTTTGTGTGTTGATCAACTTGATTCACTCTTTGACTTAGTCTTGATCAACCTTGTATCTTATCTTCTCTCTTCATAAAGATGATGTCTTGAAGGTAAACATGAATCTTCACACAATCTTGTTCTTCAAGACATGCTTGTAATAAGCTCAACTCTCAAATGACCAATCTTTGGATAAATCCTTGAATACCACCTTGGTCACCATATAAATTCCTTGAAACTTACACATGTACTTCAAGAAGTGCTTATGGACAAATCCTTCGAATATAACTCAAGGCAACCATTAGTCCATAGGGATTGTCAACAATTAGCAAAACCACATATGGAGAAATATGCTCTAACACCCCTCATCAGTGTCCATATCGACCCGCTTAGCCAACTCCTGAAAGTCAGCATTCTCCCTAATCTCAATATCCAGATCAAAGCTCCTGCCATCATACGTCCACCTGACTGTGTCAGGGATGTGCTCCACGCTGATAAAACTAACAAGCAGGCGAGTGACTCCCTACGCACGAGCGAACGGCATATTCGCCTTCTCTGTCTTACCAATCAGAGATACAAGACTCCAAGTCACCATAAAGTCATCTAATGCCGCCTGTGGAGCTCCTAGGAATCTGACCCAAACCTGAGGTAGAGGAGTACCCTCTGGTTCCTTTTGAGTCCACGCATCAAACTCAAGAACACATGTGCTATTTGGGACTTTTCTCATCCCAAACTTAAGGAGCCTCGCAAGATCCTCCTTAGTAGGAAACTCAACCCTGAATACTTGTTCATCAAGCTTGATTGGGTCCCATTGGAAAGTAGTAGACTAACTCTTGCAGACGTTACACAATCTGGTCTATTGTCATTGATCCACGAGTTACCCTCACCACCCAGTCCGGGAACTCTCCGGAGGCGGTGCTGTCGAAGTAGATCGGGGTGATTCGAAGAACATAAGCTCTGGGAAGCAAACTCCATAAATAGTCACCGCCGACTCCGGCCTCAAGAGTAAGGGACACTCTCCCGTCTCATGCTTCGGCTTACAGCAAATATCACAAAGCTCAACTGTGCACTCCGCCACAAAATGCCATGGGCCACCACAATGGTAAAAATTCATCTTTTATTTTTTGTGAGCCCACTTCGTAGATCTCCCACCTTCAGACTTGTCACTGGCCTTATCCGATGCCTCTTCTCGAGTAGCGGCAGCTGTGCCGGTTGGCACATTGACCACAACGAGTGCACGTACTGCCTCCATGGCTTCACCTAATAGACCCACTACGTCCGCACTTGATGTCGGCGGCATCCTAGCCTCCGCCGCCTCCGGAGCCTTAGGAGGAGGATCGACCGCGGGGGAAGAGGGCATACTTCAGTATATCATCCTCCTACCGTTGGTTTGTATTACCGTTGATGGTCACATGAAGAACTGCAGGTGCATTTTCCTGATTTGCTATCACATAAATGTACCTATGTTTTAGGTTCCAGATTCATATTGCAGGGTCCTTTTGCAATCTAAGAATCAACTTTTGTATTGCTTTATTGGGGATTTCTTACTGTTCATCTGTAGTACTAATTGCTATGGAAATATAATTATCCATTTTAAGAAACTAATAGTTATTGAGATGTTTGATTCTTCTTCCATTTAGCGTTGACCTTGGAGTTGATTGTTCATATGATTCAGGAGCGCATTAAGTATCTAGTACTTTTTTTGGCTGTAAAACTAGGAAGAAAATTGACATACAAGTTACTTGTAGATATTTTGATTTAAAATCATGTATTGGAAATTTTGCATGCGACGAAGACGAGGGATGAGCTCACAGAGATATGCATGCATTGTATACGTATGTTTACTCATAATAATGTATTATTCAATCTATTCGCGAGTGTGTTATGTACTTGCATGGGTGTATCCCGTGTAAAGGTTAGCTGGTTGATACATCAAGGAAGCCATGCTTGCGGATCACCGATAACATTCCTCTTGGTCAAATACATGAGTTAGGAAGAATAATATTTGTATTCTCTCAAAACTTACGTTGGCGCGGTAAGTGCATCTCGAAGGCAGATCCGCAAACCTTCCGCAATAATCCGTACCGCGTAAGTCATCCAACAACTAGTAGAAAACAAATCTTTCGTCTAGAGCTTTAGTCCCGCTCAGGTTTGGGACCGAGACTAATGTAATCATTATTCCTGGTTCCAACGGCTACGAGGGGACGGGGCAGGGCCACCTGTAGTCCCGATTCATGGGAGATCTGATACCAACCGAGACTAAAGGGTTGTGGCAGGGTTGTAGCTGGCTGGCCCCCCTGTGAGCCCCTTTAGTCCTAGTTGATATCACCAACCGAGACTAGAAATAGACCTTTAGTCCCGGTTGGCATCACCAACCGAGACTAAAGATATCTCTCTATATAGATGCTTCTTCGACCCCGAGCTCAACCTTTCCTTTCTCTCCTCCCTGTTTCCTTCCCCTATAGCTCGAGCTCATCATCCATTTTTGCCAAGATTTGTCAACATATTGGAGGCACCCCATCTATCCAAGGTGACGGGGATATACCCCATGGTATGACCCGACCTGGCGACTCACAGGAGACCCGGTCGAAGACATGACATCTTATTAATGACCCGGCCAGGCAACTCACAGGATGACCAAGCCCAAGACCCGGCGGGTGAGCCGGCGCCAGGCGGCTCACAAGAGAAGGCCCACAGGAGAAGGCCGACAAGAGAGAAGGATTCCCTTAAAGGAAATAAGACCCAGAGTAGGATTCGTGAGAGACTAGTCCTAATTCTACTCCTAGTAGGACTCTATTTGTAAACCTACCCTCTCCACTTATATAAGGAGGGGTAGAGCACCCCTAGAGGGAGAAGTTCTCAAGAGACACAAGTCTACAAGTTTAGACAACACAAGAGATTAGAGGCACAAGAGATTAGAGGTAGCAATTAGAACCCTTGTAACCGAGAGATCTTCATCATCATCAATGCCAGACAAGCAGGACGTAGGCTTTTACCTCCGTCGGAGGGGCCGAACCTGGGTAAAACTCCGTGTCTTCTCGATTCCGATCAACCCCTTCAAGCCGCCACGTAGTGGCGTCTCGCCCCAAACCTAAGTCCGTTGACCCAGACATCTGCCGTGACAAATCCACGACAGTTGGCGCCCATCGTGGGGCATGCGCACGGTGGTGTTGAGATCTTGAAGGGATTTCTTCAGGAATCGAGAATCTTGCAAGTAGCCAAACGAAGGGAAGCCGATGCGTTTGAGATTGAGATTGCGAAATTTTAGGGTTGTGGCCGCCGTGCACGCCATGAAAAGGTAATCTGGAAGACCAGCCAGGACTCTACGAATACCGAGGCGAATCCAACCTATTAGTGCAATAGAAGCCACCGTCTGACAGTTCAATACATCCAATACAATAGCCATATACACAATTGATGGATTAAGCAAGTGAATACAGAGGTGTTCAGACAAGCTACTATTGAGAGCATGCAAAAGTATAGTATAACTATGGGACGGGCACGAGCTGAAGACTAGCAAAATCTGGAGCCGGGTCGTTCCCCACGATACATCAAAGGAGTATGCTAACATGGGTTCTCTAAACCGACCCGGAGAAGGATCGAGGATGTGGTCGTGAGCACGGATTCAGATGCCACCATGGCTGCCGAAGCCCGCCCCGCTGGCCTCCCGCTCCACTGCAGTCAAGCCGGACCGAAACCGCCACCGAGACGAACACGTTCGCTCACCTCCGTTGAGCCGCGTCCTCGTCACTAGCTTCGTTTCAAGTCGCCGACGCCGCGGCCTCGTCGTTTGCCTCCGGCCCACAGGCCTTCCCTTGCCTTGCCTGAGCCGACCCTGCTATGCCGTTTCCATCCGCCTGCTCCTGCCGGCTCAGTGCGTCTCACCGCTATTTCTGTCGACAAGCCGCCACGTGCTTCCGAGCGGTCGTGCCATAGTGGTCGCTCTCCCACATCGCTCCTCTACGCCCGTTTCCTCACCGCTCGACCGCTGATTCCACTCATGCCCCTGGCCGCAGGCTCTGCCGCGCCAAGGCCGGCTCCCACCGCGCGCCTCACATCGACTTGGCCTTGCGCCATCGCGCCCGCCTTGGACGTAGCTCGCCTTGCGCCAGAGCTGTGCCCGCCCCGCAGCCATGGGATCCATTGCGCCGTCCGCCTCACCTCAAGCCCACTACGCACCGGAGCTGTGCTGAGCCGCCGCACCTGTACGAGCCGCCCACGTCGAGCCGCCGTGCCCGATCAGTCGTCGTCACTCACAGGCCAGCGCCCTGGGCCGGCTCCACCCTGCCACCATGTCTTCCACTCCCACCGTGCACCTCCTGACCAGGCAGCCGGAGCTGCGCCCCGTCGGTTCGAACTCCTACCCGCTTGCCCTGGCCTGCTTGCGGCTATCGCATGGGTAAGGAGGAGTGGGAGGTGGTTGGAAAAGACGTGAGGGCCAGTTGAGAAGATAAGAGCCTAAAAAAATCGGAGTTGGGGCCTGGTTGGATGAAGTACATCCGTTCATCCGATTATGTCTACACACACGTATCATCGGTATTTTCTATAACGATCACCAGGTGATATTTTTCTAAATATTATTTTGGGTAATTAAATATCATCGAATAGTCTTTACTTCGAGCTATGGTATTATGTGCACAGGTTAATTAGCTCATGGCCAGAGTACGATCCGGTCCTCGTGCGCCTTCATCGGAGGCCACATTCGCATATCTGCTACGACAAGCTACCGTCGGACGTGTACAACCCGCCGTTCATACGGTCGGGTCTATATCAACGCCGCGGCCGTCTCTCACGACTGCACCGGCTTACAACGCCGCGGTTAACTTCTACGTCTACATCAACAAGCCAGGGGCTGCATACACCAGTACCAACCGTCCATCGTCCTACGGTCCAATTTACATTAACAGACAAGCGCATAAATTGCTGCCACTATAGTTTGGTTCACTTCAAACAAACAGCTGGAACGAACCATCGACCGGATCAATGAAACAATTCATACGGGATCATCTATAACCCGCCACGGTCAACCTCAAACTTCTAGTGAAGATCCTCAAGCCGCCTCTCCGAGTCAACTTGAGGCTCGGGGGCTACAGACATGGCAAGACACATTTGGTCGTTTTCAATGAGAAGCCCGGGTCTTTGCAAGATGAAATTTTCCGGCTAAGAAATTTGAGTTGAAGTGGTTTGTTCGCCGTCAAAACGGCTGATCTATCATCCGACTTTATGCCCTATCAAGCGCTGTTGCAGAGAGGCTTCTTGCCATCGGGTATAGCTTACATCTCCCCTATACAGTGTGCTTTTACGCTGTTGCAAGGAGGCTTCTTGCCTTCGGGTATAGCTTACATCTCCCTTGCATAGCCGGCGTTATGCCCAATTAATCACTGTTAAAAAGAGGCTTCTTGCCTTCGGGTATAGCTTACATCTCCTTTGCACAACCAACTGTTATTAAATTGTTGCAAGGAGGCTTCTTGCCATCAGGTATAGCTTACATCTCCCTTGCATAGTTGGCTTTATACCTAGTTTGGTTACATTAAGTGCTGTTGTTGATGGAGGCTTCTTACCTTTGGTATAGCTTACATGACCCTAAGACAACAACGTGAACACTAAATTCCAGTTGCTTATCAACTGCGGCCATCGAAGGGGGCTTCTTACCGACGGGTATCGCTTATCTCACCCTAATGGCCGGCTTTATGCCACTTCCGGTTACTTATTAACCGTGGTTGTCGAAGGGGGCTTCTTACCGACGGGTTTGCTTATCTCACCCTAACAACCGGCGTTTACGCCAAAACTCAGTTGCTTATCAACTGTAGCTGCTGAAAGAGGCTTCTTGCCTTTGGGTATAGATTACATTTCCTTTCAAGCAGCCGGCTTTATCTATTGGAAATATGCCCTAGAGGCAATAATAAATTAGTTATTATCATATTTCCTTGTTCATGATAATCGTTTATTATCCATGCTATAATTGTATTGATCGGAGACTTAGATGCATGTGTGGATACATAGACAAAACCATGTCCCTAGTATGCCTCTAATAGACTAGCTCGTTGATCAAAAGATGGTTAAGGTTTCCTAGCCATGGACATGAGATGTCATTTGATAACGGGGTCACATCATTAGGAGAATGATGTGATGGACAAGACCCAAACTGCAAACGTAGCATATGATCGTGTCAGTTTATTGCTACTATTTTCCGCATGTCAAGTATGTGTTCCTATGACCATGAGATCATGCAACTCACAGATATCGGAGGAGTGCCTTGTGTGTATCAAACGTCGCAACGTAACTGGGTGACTATAAAGGTGCTCTACAGGTATCTCCGATGGTGTCTGTTGAATTGGCATGGATCGAGACTGGGATTTGTTACTCCGTGTGACGGAGAGGTATCTCGGGGCCCACTCGGTAATGCAACATCACAATAAGCCTTGCAAGCAATGTGACTAATTGTTAGTTCCGGGATCTTGTATTACGGAACGAGTAAAGATACTTGCCGGTAACGAGGTTGAACTAGGTATGGAGATACCGACGATCGAATCTCGGGCAAGTAACATACCGAAGAACAAAGGGAACGTTATACGGGATTAACTGAATCCTTGACATAGAGGTTCGACCGATAAAGATCTTCGTAGAATATGTAGGAACCAATGTGGACGTCCAGGTCCCGCCATTGGTTATTGACCGTAGAGGTGTCTCGGTCATGTCTACATAGTTCTCGAACCCGCAGGGTGTGCACACTTAAGGTTCGGTGACGTTTCGGTAGTGTAGAGTTATGTATGGTGGTGACCGAAGTTTGTTCGGAGTCCCGGATGAGATCCCGGACGTCACGAGGAGCTCCAGAATGGTCCAGAGGTAAAGATTCATATATAGGAAGTCCCAGTTTGGTTTCCGGAAAAGTTTCGGGCTCATCGGTAGTGTACCGGGAGGCCTCCGGGAGGGGTATTTCGACCCCAAGAGGTCCATGGGCTGTGGGAGAATAATAACCAGCCCTTAGTGGGCTGGGAAAACAGCCACAAAGGCCCATGGCACAGGAGAGAAAGTCCTAAAGCAAAAAGTGGAAAATCAGCCAATAGGAGGCAATCCTACTCCAACTAGGATTGGAGGTGAAGTAGGATTGCTTCCCACCTCCTACTTCGGCCGACCCAAAGGCCTTGGCTGCCTCTCCTCTCCTCTCCTCCTATATATACTAGTGGATTGGGTGGTTTTTGGACAGAATTTCCGGCCACGTGCTACCCGTTCCACCGGTGCATAGTTTCTCCTCTAGATCGGTTTTCTGCAAAGCTAAGGCGAAGCCCTGCCGGAATTGCTCCACCACCATCACCGGAGCGCCGTCACGCTGCCGGTGAACTCTCTCTCCTCTCCACCTCCTCTTGCTGGATCGAGATGGTGGAGATCGTCATCAAGCTGCACGTGTGCTGAACGTGGAGGTGCCGTACGTTCGGCGCTAGATCGGAAGGACCGTGATCGAGATCGCGAGACGGTTCGTGATGAGATCGCGGGACAGATCGTGATGAGTTCACGGGACGGATCATGATTGGATCGCGGGACGGATCGTGATGAGATCGCGAGACGCTCAGCAATTTGGATCGCGAAGATGTTCGACTACACCAACCGCGTTTCTTAACGCTTCCCGCTTAGCGATCTACAAGGGTATGTAGATCCACTCTCCCTCTCGTAGATGCTCATCACCATGGATAGGTTTGCGTGTGTGTAGGAATTTTTTTGTTTCCCATGCGACGTTCCCCAACAGTGGTATTAGAGCTAGGTTGATGGTTCGATGAGATCTCGAGTAGAACACAAAAGGTTTGTGGGCATTGGTGCTTAGATTGCTTCCTCCCTTGGTCGTATGTTGGTTCAGCGGGATTGTGAGATGAAGTGGCCCGGACCAACATTACTCGTATGCTTACGAAAGACCGGTTCCCTCGACGCAACTTGTTGCCTAAATGGCTTGCGGGTGACAGTTTCTCTCACTTTAGTTGGATCGGATTCGACAAAGGCGGTCCTTGAGAAGGTTGAAAAGCAACTAGTGTATCACCGTTGTGGTTTTTGCGTAGGTGAGAATTGTTCTTGCTAGATACCCGTAGCAGCCACGTAAAACATGCAACAACAATTAGAGGACGTCTAACTTATTTTTGCAGGGTATGTTGTGATATGATATGGCCAATTACATGATGTGATATATGTGATGTATGAGATGATCATGTGATGTATAGATTATCACGACTTGCATGTCGATGAATACGGCAACCGGCAGGAGCCATAGGGTTGTCTTTAATTATTGTATGACCTGCGTGTCAATCATTAAGCGCTATGTAATTCTTTACTTTATCGCTAGATGGTAGCAATAGTAGTAGAAGCATGTAGGGCGTGACAACCCCGATGGCGACACGTTGATGGAGATCAAGATGATGGAGATCATGGTGTCATGCCGGTGACGATGGAGATCATGCCGGTGCTTTCTAGATGGAGATCAAAAGCACAAGTTCATGGCCATATCATGTCACTTATGATTTGCATGTGATGTTAATCCTTTTTATGCACCTTGTTTTGCTTAGGTCGACGGTAGCATTATAAGGTGATCCCTCACTTGAATTTCAAGATGAACTGTGTTCTCCCCGAGTGTGCACCGTTGCGAAAGTTTGTCGTGTTGAGACACCACGTGATGATCGGGTGTGATAGACTCTACGTTCACATACAACGGGTGCAAGCTAGATTTGCATGCGCAGAACACTCGGGTTAAACTTGACGAGCCTAGCATGTACAGACATGGCCTCGGAACACAAGAGACCGAAAGGTCGAACATGAGTCATATAGTAGATATCATCAACATAATGATGTTCACCATTGCAGCCACCTCAACTCACGTGATGATCGGACTTGAGTTGGTGAATTTGGATCATGTATCACTCGAATGATCGGAGGGATGTCAATTTGAGTGGGAGTTCTTAGGTAATATGATTAATTGAACTCATTATCATGAACATAGTCAAAGTGTCTTTGCAAATTATGTTGTAGATTACTAGCTCACGCTGTAGCTCCCTTGTAGTTTTATATGTTCCTAGAGAAATAGTACTGAAAGATGATGGTAGAATTATTGCGGACTGGGTCTGTGATCTGAGGATTGTCCTCTTTGCTGCACAGAAGGCTTATGTCCTTAATGCACCGCTCGGTGCGCCACCCCCTCTAGCATCGTCTGTAGATGTTGTGAATATCTGACAGGCATGTTTCGATGACTACTTGATAGTTTAGTGCATCATGCATTACAGCTTAGAATTGAGGCTCCGAAACGTTTTGAACATCATGGAACATATGAGATGTTCTAGGAGCTGAGATTGTGATCTCAGGCTCGTGCCCGTGTTGCGAGATATGAGATCTCCAACAAGATTCTTTACCTGTAAGATGAAGGAGAATAGCTCAATCGTTGAGCATGTATTCAGATTGTCTGGGTACTACAATCGCTTGAATCAAGTGGGAGTTGATCTTCCAGATAAGATAGTGATTGATATAGTTCTCCAAGTCACTGTCACTAAGCTACTAGAACTTGGTGATGAACTATAAGTTGCCAGGGATAGAAATAATGATTCCTGAGCTGTTCGCGATGTTTGATACCGCAGAGGTAGAAATCAAGAAGGAGCGTCAAGTGTTGATGGTTAATCAAACCACTAGTTTTGAGAAGGGCAAAAGCAAGGAGGGAAACTTCATGGATAGCAAGTCAGTTGCTGCTCTAGTGAAGCAACCCAAAGTTGAACTCAAACCCGAGACTCAATGCTTCTGTTATGAGGTGAGCGGTCGCTAAAGCGGAACAACCCTAGATACTTGGTATATAAGAAGGCTGGCAACATTGATAGAAGTATATTTGATATACGAGTTATTAATGTGTACCTTGCTAGTACTCTTAGTAGCACCTGGGTATTGGATACCGGTTTGGTTGCTAAATGTTAGTAACTCGAAATAAAAGCTATGGAATAAACGGAGAACTAGCTAAGGGTGAGGTGACGATATGTGTTGGAAGTGTTTCCAAGGTTGATGTGATCAACATCGCACGCTCTCTCTACCTTCAGGATTAGTGACAAACCTAAATAAATGTTATTTGGTGTTTTGCGTTGAGAATGAACATGATTAGATCATGGTTATTGCAATACGGTTATTCATTTAAGTTAGAGAATAATGATTATTCTGTTTACATGAATAATACCTTCGTTGGTCATGCATCCAGTAAGAATGGTTTGTTGAAATCTTGATCGTAGTAGTACACATGTTCATAACATTGATGTCAAAAGATACAAAGTTAATAATGATAGTACCACATACTTGTGGCACTGCCGCTAAATGTCATATTGGTATAAAGCGCATGAAGAATCTCCATGCTGATGGATATTTGGACTCATTCGATTTCGAATCGGTTGAGACGTGCGAACCATGCCTCTTCGGCAAGATGACTAAAGGACCCCGTTGGATGGAGCGGGCAAGTGATTCATTGGAAATGATACATGTTGATGTATACAATCTAGTGAGTCTTGTAGCGTGCAGTGGATATCGTTATTTTCTTACCTTCACTGATGATTTGAGTAGATATAGTGTATATTTACTTAATGAAACACAAGTCTGAATCGTTTAATAGGTTCAAGCAAATTCAGAGTGAAGTTTAAAGATCATCGTGACCGCGATATGATCGTGGAGGTGAATATCTGAGTTACGAGTTTGTCATACAACTTAAGACAATGTGAAATTTGTTGCACAACTAACGCCACCTGGAACACCATAGTGTGATGGTGTGTCTGAACATCATAGTCATGCCCTATTGATATAGTGCATACTGTGATGTCTCTTATCGTTTTACTACTATAATTTTTGGGGTTATGTATTAGAGACAACTACATTCACTTTAAATAGGGCATCATCTAAGTCCGTTGAGATGACACCGTGTGAATTATGGTTTGATAGAAACCTAAGCTGTCATTTCTTAATATTTGGGGCTGTGACACTTGTGTGGAAAATGTTTTCACCTAATGAGGTCGAACCCAAGGCGGACAATTGCATCTTCATAGAATACCCTAAGATCAGTTGGGTGAACCTTCAATCTCAGATCCTAGTGCGAAGTGTTTGTTGCTTAAACGGATCCTTTCTCGAAGAAATGTTTCTCGCGAACGAATTGAGTGGGAGGAAGATAGAACTTGATGAGGTTGTTAAACCTTTGTTTAACCAGAGAGTAGCGCAGCGCAGAAAGATGTTTCTGTGAAGCCTACGTTAGTTGAAGACGAAGTTAATGATGATGATCATGAAGCTTCAGGATCAAGTTACTATCGAACTTCGTAGGTCGACAAGGATGTGTACTACTCCTAAGTGGTACGACAACTCTATCTTGGAGATCATGTTGTTGGACAACGATGAACCTACGAGCTATGGAGAAGCGTTGATGGGCCCGGATTCTGACAAATGGTTGGAGGCCATGAAATACGAGATAGGATCCATGTATGAAAACCAAGTGTAGACTTTGGTAGACTTGCTCGTTGGATGGCAGGTCGTTGAGTACAAATGGATCTTTAAAATGAAGACAGACACTGATGGTGAATGTCACTATTTGTAAAGCTCGACTTGTTGCAAAGATGTTTGTGACAAGTTCAAGGAGTTGACTACGATGAGACTTTCTCACTCGTAGTGGTACTAAAGTCTGTTGGAATTATGTTAGCAGTTGCTGTGTTTTCAATTATGAAATCTGGCAGATGGATGTCAAAACATCATTTCCTTAACGGTTTACTTGAGGAAAGTTTGTATGTGATACAACCAGAAGGTTTTGTCAGGCCTAAGGATGCTAAAAGGCGTGCAAGCTTTGGTGATCCTTCCATGGACTGAAGCAAGCATCTCGGAGTTGGAATATACGCTTTGATGAGGTGATCAAAGTTTTGATGTTTATACAAAGTTTACGAGAAACTTGTATTTGCAATAAAGTGAGTGGGAGCACTATAGAATTTCTGATAAGTATATGTGGATGACATATTGTTGATCAGAAATAATGTAGAGTTTCTGGAAAGCATAAAACGGTTATTTGGAAAGTGATTTTCAAAGGAAGACCTGGATGAAGCTACCTAATTGTTGAGCATCAAAGTCTATGGAGATAGATCAAGATGCTCGATGAGACTTTCAATGAGTGCATACCTTGACAAGATTTTGAAAGAGCTCAAAATGGATCAGTCAGAGAAAGAGTTCTCGCCTGATTTGTAAGGTGTGAAAGTTGAGTGAGACTCAAAGCTCGACAACGGCAGAAGAAAGAGAAAGGACAAATGTCGTCCCCTATGCCTTAGCCATAGGCTCTATATTATGCCATGCTGTGTATCACACTTGTGTGTGCCTTGCCATGAGTCCGTTAGGGGGTACAAGAGTGAACCAGGAGTGG
Organism: Hordeum marinum; assembly: GCA_022496015.1. Taxonomy (NCBI): domain Eukaryota; kingdom Viridiplantae; phylum Streptophyta; class Magnoliopsida; order Poales; family Poaceae; genus Hordeum; species Hordeum marinum. The sequence continues at coordinate 459,343,769 of CM039675.1, read as the reverse complement.
ATCACTGGACAGCGGTCAAGATTATCCTCAGTAACTAAGAAACTGAGGAGATGTTTCTCGATTATGGAGGTGATAAAGAGTTCGTCGTAAGGAGTTACGTCGATACAATCTTTAACACTAATCCGGATGACTCGTAGTAGCAATCTGGATACGTATAGTGGAGCAGCCATTTGGAATAGTACCGAGCGGAGTGTGGTAGCAGTGTTTATAGTTTGACATAGGTATTTGCAAAGTGCACACGGATCTGAATGTTACAGACCCGTTGACTATAAGACCTCTCTCACATGCAAAGCATGATCGAGCCCCAGAAATTGTTGGGTGTTAGATTCATAACAATGCGAATCACATGGTGATGTGAACTAGATTATTGACTCTAGTGCAAGTGGGAGACTATTGGAAATATGCCCTAGAGGCAATAATAAATTAGTTATTATCATATTTCCTTGTTCATGATAATAGTTTATTATCCATGCTATAATTGTATTGATCGGAGACTTAGATGCATGTGTGGATACATTGACAAAACCATGTCCCTAGTATGCCTCTAATAGACTAGCTCGTTGATCAAAAGATGGTTAAGGTTTCCTAGCCATGGACATGAGATGTCATTTGATAATGGGGTCACATCATTAGGAGAATGATGTGATGGACAAGACCCAAACTGCAAACGTAACATATGATCGTGTCAGTTTATTGCTACTATTTTCCGCATGTCAAGTATGTGTTCCTATGACCATGAGATCATGCAACTCACAGATATCGGAGGAGTGCCTTGTGTGTATCAAACGTTGCTACGTAACTGGGTGACTAAAAAGGTGCTCTACAGGTATCTCCGATGGTGTCTGTTGAGTTGGCATGGATCGAGACTGGGATTTGTTACTCCGTGTGACGGAGAGGTATCTCGGGGCCCACTCGGTAATGCAACATCACAATAAGCCTTGCAAGCAATGTGACTAATTGTTAGTTGCGGGATCTTGTATTATGGAACGAGTAAAGAGACTTGCCGGTAACGAGGTTGAACTAGGTATGGAGATACAGACGATCGAATCTCGGGCAAGTAACATACCGAAGAACAAAGGGAACGTTATACGGGATTAACTGAATCCTTGACATAGAGGTTCGACCGATAAAGATCTTTGTAGAATATGTAGGAACCAATGTGGACGTCCAGGTCCCGCCATTGGTTATTGACCGTAGATGTGTCTTGGTCATGTCTACATAGTTCTCGAACCCGCAGGGTCTGCACACTTAAGGTTCGGTGACGTTTCGGTAGTGTAGAGTTATGTATGGTGGTGACCGAAGTTTGTTAGGAATCCCGGATGAGATCCCGTACATCACGAGGAGCTCCGGAATGGTACGGAGGTAAATATTCATATATAGGAAGTCCCAATTTGGTTTCCGGAAAAGTTTCGGGCTCATCGGTAGTGTACCGGGAGTGTCGGTAGTGTACCGGGAGGCCTCCGGGAGGGGTATTTCGACCCCAAGAGGTCCATGGGCTGTGGGAGAATAATAACCAGCCCTTAGTGGGCTGGGAAACAGCCACAAAGGCCCATGGCGCAGGAGAGAAAGTCCTAAAGCAAAAAGTGGAAAATCAGCCAATAGGAGGCAATCCTAGTCCAACTAGGATTGGAGGTGAAGTAGGATTGCTTCCCACCTCCTACTTCGGCCGACCCAAAGGCCTTGGCTGCCTCTACTCTACTCTCCTCCTATATATACTAGTGGATTGGGTGGTTTTTGGACAGAATTTCCGGCCACGTGTCACCCGTTCCACCGGTGCATAGTTTCTCCTCTAGATCGGTTTTCTGCAGCGCTTAGGCGAAGCCCTGCCGGAATTGCTCCACCACCATCACCGGAGCGCCGTCACACTGCCGGTGAACTCTCTCTCCTCTCCACCTCCTCTTGCTAGATCGAGACGATGGAGATCGTCATCAAGCTGCACGTGTGCTGAACGTGGAGGTGCCGTCCGTTCGGCGCTAGATCGGAAGGACCGTGATCGAGATCGCGAGACGGTTCATGATGAGATCGCGAGACGGTTCGTGATGAGATCGCGGGACAGATCGTGATGAGTTCACGGGACGGATCATGATTGGATTGCGGGACGGATCGTGATGAGATCACGGGACGCTCGACGATTTGGATCGCGAAGATGTTCGACTACACCAACCGCGTTTCTTAACGCTTCCCGCTTAGCGATCTACAAGGGTATGTAGATCCACTCTCCCTCTCATAGATGCTCATCACCATGGATAGGTTTGCATGTGCGTAGGAAAATTTTTGTTTCCCATGCGACGTTCCCCAACATTATCAGTAAGTCGTGGTTATCGATGGAGGCTTCTTGCCTTCGGGTATAGCTTACATTACCTATCGACAGCCGGCGTCCGCGCCTACAACTGTAGCTGTTGAAAGAGGCTTCTTGCCTTCGGGTATAGCTTACATCTCCTTTCAAACAACTGGCTTTATCAGTAAGTCGTGGTTGTCGATGGAGGCTTCTTGCCTTCGGGTATAGCTTACATTACCCATCGACAGCCGTCGTCCGCGCCTACAACTATAGCTGTTGAAAGAGGCTTCTTGCCTTCGGGTATAGCTTACATCTCCTTTCAAACAGCCGACTTTATCAGTAAGCTGTGGTTGTCGATGGAGGCTTCTTTCCTTCGGGTATAGCTTACATTACCCATCGACAGCCGGCGTCTGCGCCTACAACTGTAGTTGTTGAAAGAGGTGTAACATCCCAAACTTTGGAATGTTATAATAAATATAGGAATGCTTGTTTTCTTGAGTGATTGAAATTGAGTGAAAATTTGAAATTTTGAAAACTTTTGAATGAGAGGGAATAAAATGACTTTCCCCTTTGTGTTTGAATTCAAATTCCTACATTCAAATCAGTGAGAGAAGATGACATGACTTCTTCATTATAAAAAGGATTTGAAAAAAATGAATTTTGAAAAACTATTTGTAAATTTTCTGATATGGAGATCACTTTCATATTTGATTTTCCTATTTGAAATTTGTACGCATTCAAACCCCTTGACAAGTTTTTGAGAGGAGTAATATGACACTCCAAACCAGGGGTATTTTTGTGAAGCTTTTGAACCATAAAACCCAAGGGGTTATTTGAAAAATATTTGCAAAAATAAATAAAGCCATTTAGGCAGTTTTTGAAAATAATTTTTTTAAAAGTATTTAATTTGGCCGTGGAAAAACGTTCATTAAATGTCATTTAATTCCCTGACCATTTTGGTATATAAAACTTTATTTGTTGGACAGGTTTTGAATGTCTTAATGTTGTTTTTAATGCCCTGTATATTAATAAAGGAAATAGTTAAATGCGTGTATTAAACGAGCCGGCTCACCTGCCCCTGATTCCTCCCGGAAACCTCTCCGCAACGGTCACCGCTGACCGTGCTCTCTCCCTCTCTCTCTCTGATGCCCCGGCCCCACCGACCGACGGAGCCGTCCTCGCAGTCGTCCCCTCCATCGCGCCCCTGACATCGCCGGCGAGTTCATCGCCCCGGATCTCGCTCCTCCTTCCCTCTCCCGACCCCCGCACCTGGCCTATATAAGACCCGGTCCTCTCTGCTCTTCGTCCACCCCGAAACCCCCTCTTTCCTAGCCAAAACGCCACCCCCCACACCTCGCCAGAGTTCTAATCCCAACCGGACCTTCCCGAGCTCCTGGCGCTCGCCCCGACGCTCCCTCGCCTCGCCGTCACCACCAACGGACGCCGAAGGTCCGTTGCCATCGAGTGGACCACTTGGACGTCGTCCCCTACCACCGGAGCGCCGTCTCCGAGCATCTTCGACCTCTGGCCACCGTCGACATCGCCGAAGCTCCGACCTCCCTCCTCTGTAAGCCCCACGCCCCCTCTGTAGCCGTCGGATCTAAAGCCAACGATCTAGATTAGAACGATTTAAATCCCGAACCGGTACGCGCTAGGCTTCGGTCAACCGCTCGCAAAACCCCGCACGCACACGGCCTCGGCCAACCACAAACTGCCACGTAGCCCCTGTCCGTTAGCTAAGTTTTTTTCTTTTTTCTGTTTGTTTTAGAAAACAGAATAGGTTCTGTTTTTATTTTTGTTATACCTTTTATGTTTTAAGTGTTTTAATTTGATTCTTTTTGCATTAGTTCACAAATTTGTTCTAGTTTCTGTCGATATCATGTTTGACCAAATTTGAATAATTTAAAATTGATTTCAAACAGATTTGATTCAAATCTTATTTTCTAAATATCTTGAGTTTAAAAATATATTTTGAGTTGATTCTTTTTGCTACTTGTCACTAGTGACCTTAGTTATCATTAGGTAGAGTTTGGATATTTTTAGAAATAATTTATAGTAGTCTTTTCAAGCAAAACAGATTCTATTTAGTTCTATTAGGTCTATTTATATTCCCTTTTGTTTTAAATTATTTTAAATTATTTTCTTTTATATTAGTGATAGACTTTTTATAAAGTTTTCTGTCAGATAATAGAAGCCCTTCAAAACAAATAATATTTTATTAGTTGGTTGCATGAAAATTAATTCTAGTTCAACTATAACTTGCAATTGGATTTTCATTGCTATGTTGATCTTCTATTTGAAAATAGTTCCACAAATTGTTTTATAAGTTTGATTTTCTATGAATCTAAGTTTAGACCAGAAACAATTTGTATTATAGTTGAGATTGTTTGTGGTTTAAGCCAAGGATGACCTTGTTTTATATCAAAATAAGAACCTTTATAAAAGCTTTTCAATTAGTTCTTTTTGCAAAATAAAGATTTATGAGAAAATACTTTCTATTAATTATTTGTTTTAATTTTTTTTTCTTTTATTAACCTAGTGTTTTTCTTGATGATATGTTCTAGTAGTTAAAAACTTAAGTTGCTAGAGTATTGTTTTCTTTAGTTCCTAGTTGTTCTTCAAAAGTAATTCTTTTGCTAAGTAAAATATTTACTAAACTATTTTTGATTATACTTTGTTTTATTTTCTTTGTTGTATTGATCTAGTATTGCTAGTTGATTTCTTATTTGAAAATATTTTGTTTTGTGTCATTTTAATATTTTAATTGTTTTATTTGTTTTCTTGTTGTTAAGTTTATTAGGCTAAAACCTATGTTGTTTAGAGTGTTGTTTTTCAAAATTCTTAGTTGTGCTTCAAAAGTAATTCTTTTTGCTAAGTAAAATATTTACTAAACTACTTTTGTTATATTGTACTTTGTTTTTGTTTGGTTACCTTTAAAAATAAGATTTTTGTAGAGAAAACCAACCCTTGGTTGTGTTGATGAAGTTTTGTTGATTTGAGTTTTGTCTTAAGTATTTCCTTCATCACAACCTTGTTGCTTTTGGTTTAGTGTTACTTTTTGGTTGTTAGAATTGATTGCTAGTATGATTGCTTATAAGAATGCAATGTTTGATTGTATAGATTTTCATCGGAGAGTGACGAATAGTCTATCAGTTATCTCTGAGAGCGATATTATTCTTCATCAACAGTACAAGCAAGTCACTTTGACCATGTATACCTATGTTTTATTGCATTAGTTCTACCATCTCCCCAATTGCATGCAAAGTAGGTAAATTGGAAACTTGGTTACTTGATGTAGTATCATGTGGTAGGTACCCCTCAATCCTTTGACACATTGGCCCCGGGAAACGTTGATTTAAATTTTGCTATGCTATTAGTAGACGGGGTTGGTTGTTTGATTCATGAGAGTTGTGAGTTAATAATTTTCAAGACATGCATTGTGATCAAGACTTCAAGACTCCAAGTTTTTCAACATACCTCTGGGTGGATGATGGTTGAACGGCGCCCTGGAGAAACCAGTGGTTAGCCTAGGTGTTGCTGGGGAGTGCCAGTATTCACGCGGAAAGGTCCACCCAGGCACAAAGAGATGGATGGATGCTTCAAGACCCAAGGCTTACCTGCACAGCCACAAGTCATTATGGGCTCTGGCTTGGTTGGATATCGTGGTGACCCTTGGCTTGGTTAGATGTAGAAGAACGGTAGGAAAGGATGGGCACCGACAAAGTCTCGGGGAAACCCTTTAGAAGACCATGTTTTGGTCATCCGTTTCTCAAACACCCTGAAGTGTGAGAAATCCAATGGAGGCGATCAAATCTTGTGGGGAACGTGTGCAAAACTCTGCAGAGTACCCAAACCTAATCGATTAGCCGTGTCCACGGTCATGGACAGTTTGAGCCAAAGGAACTGAAATTATCTAGAACTCTCAACACAATTAATTATATTGATGTGGGTTATTAATGTCAACTTGGGTATGAGAATTGGTTGGTGGAACCATCTCATTAATCAACCAACATTGTAGTAATTATGCCTTTGCCCCCTCTTGTTGTAGGAAAAATTTGGCTTATGCAAAAACTTACTACCCCACCTGCCATATTTGCATATAGACTAGATGATTACTTTACCCCCTCTCTTGTGACTTTGCCGGCATATTCAATATGCTGACCTATACGGATGCAACGTATCATGTTGCAGAGTACTTTTCCGACCAGGAGTGAGGATACGCTCTACGCTCGGTGAGATGCCCTTGGAGTCAGATGGACTCAACTACCCTTGGAGGTTCCGCAAGTTTTGGTTTAGTTTATCTCATGAGTTGGCCTTCAACCACTTTATTGTAATCCTTATTGTAATAAAGGACTTGATATGAGATTTCAATTTATTAATGCTGTGTGGTTTCCCTTTGATATATACATTGATGTACCGTGTGTGTACCAGCATGATCTTGGGATGGTACAGAAACACCGGAGATTCGACCTTTCAGGTCGGGTCGCTACAAGAGGCTTCTTGCCTTTGGGTATTGCTGACATCTCCTTTCAAACAGCCGGCTTTATCAGTAAGCCGTGGTTGTCGATGGAGGCTTCTTGCCTTCGGGTATAGCTTACATTACCCATCGACAGCTGGCGTCCGCGCCTACAACTGTAGCTGTTGAAAGAGGCTTGTTGCCTTCGGGTATAGCTTACATCTCCTTTCAAACAGCCGGCTTTATCAGTAAGCCGTGGTTGTCGATGGAGGCTTCTTGCCTTCGGGTATAGCATACATTACCCATCGACAGCTGGCGTCCGCGCCTACAACTGTAGCTGTTGAAAGAGGCTTGTTGCCTTCGGGTATAGCTTACATCTCCTTTCAAACAGCCGGCTTTATCAGTAAGCCGTGGTTGTCGATGGAGGCTTCTTGCCTTCGGGTATAGCTTACATTACCCATCAACAGCCGGCGTCCGCGCCTAAAACTGTAGTTGTTGAAGGAGGCTTCTTGCCTTTGGGTATAGTTTGCATTCCCTTCAAACAACCGGCTTTATGCCGTTCCGGCTCATTAGTAGCCACGACTGTCGATGGAGGCTTCTTACCTTGGGTATAGCTTACATTACCCATTGACAGCCGACCTTCGTGCTTACAATATTTTCTGTCAACAGGAGGCTTCTTACCTTTGGGTATAGCTTACTTTATCCTAAAAACAGCCAGCTTTATGCCATTCCGGTTGACATGTCAGCCGTGGATTATTCAAGGGGGCTTCCCACCTCTAGATAACATGCCGGCTTATCAAGCCGGATCAGAGCAAGGTTATGAGAAAAGGAGCAATGTTATGAAAGGTATACATCTCCGGGTTGAGCTTCTTTAAGCCGCCCTCACAAAAATGCAAAATATATTCTGTCTTGTTCATTTTTGCAGGTTTTATCTCTTAAGATGAGCCGCCGTTAAAGTATTCTGCAAAAGCAAATGGATTTTTTAATAGCCAACATGGCTGGATCTTCATGGTTTATCATAACCAGTAATAAATGATCGGGATTTTTTCAAACCAGCTCGGAGAGATTATTATCTTTCAAGAGCCACCCTATCAGATATAATGTCGTGTCATCTAATTGGCCGGTTCTCGGATTTCTTTAATTGTGCTCTGTAGTAATCTACAACACACACGGATTTCTCAAACTTATATTTGCCGGGTTGCACCGCAACCACGAGCAGGAATTTCATGTCAAAGACAAAGGAATTATTCCAGGATATTCATTCCGGGTTATATTACGACCACAGTCAAAGATTCATTAAGAAATTATGGTGAGACGTATTATTCTCACATAGTCCCGAGTCGCCGGAGGAAGACGACCCGGCACTTGGGGGCTACATTATCCAAGTCCAAGTTTATATCAATTATGCAAGTCCCATGTCACTGCAAGCATGCACCACGGCACTTGGGGGCTAATGCAAGCCGGTTTTCAAACCATTACATTGTCATCAAGACCATATTATCTCAAGGAGATGAGCCGACCCTTCTATATTTTTCTAAAGTCCCAGCCCATTAATTCTTACTGACCCGACACTTGGGGGCTACAGTATTCAGCTGTTCCAACAGATTAAGAAATTCAAATTGAAGACCCGACGCATCACATTCTGATGAACCGGCCCTTGGGGGCTACACCCGGCGAAGCGTTCTGATGAGCCGGCCCTTGGAGGCTACACCCGCCGAAGCATTCTGATGAGTCGGCCCTTGGAGGCTACACCTGCCGAAGCTTTCTGATGAGCCGGCCCTTGGGAGCTACACCCGCCGAAGCATTATAAGATATAACGTAATTATAAGTCCCAGGTTGCTGCAGGCAGGACAACACGACACTTGGGGGCTACACAGTCCAAAATGTTATTTGCAAAGCACCAAGTTATCATGGATAATCTCGGAGCTTGGGGGCTACAGGTAATATGGACATATCAAAAAACTTTGAGGAGAATTTTCAAGATATTAAATATAGAGTTCAGTTGTTAGACCCGGCGTCACCAACACTTATGACCCGGTGTTATCAAAAGATCATAACCCGCCAGAGTTTATATAAGCCGCCCTGCTTCACAACAATGGAAGTCCGGTTCTACATCAGATGGATTTTCATCCCAATATTTATCAAGTCAGCAGGATTCTAGTTATTTAACCCGGAGTCACCAACGATAATGACCCGGCATCATCAATGATTATGACCCGGCGGAGATGACCTGCCAAGAGTATTGGAAGCCGACTCAATGGCATATGGGTGTTCTATTCTCAATATTTTTCAAAAGACATTGACAAGCAAGATGATTACCAAGACGACTCATTCATATGGAGAAAAGACCCGTACTCTTATTTCAGGAGCTTACCATGAATAAATTCAAGCAAACTTGGGGGCTAATGACGGGGATATACCCCATGGTATGACCCGTCCTGGTGACTCATAGGAGACCCGGCCGAAGACATGACATCTTATTAATGACCCGGCCAGGCAACTCACAGGAGACCCATTAAAGACATGATATCTTATTTATGACCTGGCAAGCGGGTCACAGGATGACCAAGGCCAAGACCCGGCGGGTGAGCCGGTGCCAGGCGGCTCACAAGAGAAGGCCCACAGGAGAAGGCCCACAAGAGAGAAGGATCCCTTAAAGGAAATAAGACCCGGAGTAGGATTTGTGACTAGTCCTAATCCTACTCCTAGTAGGACTCTATTTGTAAACCTACCCTCTCCACTTATATAAGGAGGGGTAGAGCACCCCTAGAGGGAGAAGTTCTCAAGAGACACAAGTCTACAAGTTTAGACAACACAAGAGATTAGAGGCATAAGAGATTAGAGGTAGCAATTAGCACCCTTGTAACCGAGAGATCTTCATCATCATCAATGCCAGACAAGCAGGACGTAGGCTTTTACCTCCGTCGGAGGGGCCGAACCTGGGTAAAACTCCATGTCTTCTCGATTCCGATCAACCCCTTCAAGCCACCACGTAGTTGCGTCTCGCCCCGAACCTAAGTTCGTTGACCCGGACATCTGCCGTGACAAATCCATGACACAAGGGTTCTACAAGGTTAGTAACTTCATTCTTTCATCTCTCAATGCTAGTTTAGCTCGTTTTATGCTCTATAAGTATAATGATTTGTGGGTTTTAGTTTGGGAGTAATTATGTGAGACTTTATTTGATTTCCTTGCAATTTGATCTCAATTAACTTCTTAGCTTGCATATGTGTAGGTGTGTGTTTACTCAGTGCCTTCCTGTCCCCGTCCTCGCCCTCACCATCGTCGATAGCACGCACCTTCCCATCGCCGACACCACCTTGGTGAGACTCTTGTTATTATCCTTTTTGTAAAAAAGAATCTTATTTTTATAGTTACTTCTATAATTTTCTTACTTGTATGATTGTTTGTTATATATAGTGCCATGGTTTTGATATCCGTCCCCGTCGGCCTTCGTCCGGTTTATGATTCGGATGTGGTATATTATCTTTTATAACAATTTTGTTTCATTTCATTTTATGGCAATTACGCCCATCAAGTTGACATAGATATTTTTATCTAGGAGGTATGTGAACCGGAAATTGCAACTAACACTCTTGTCGAGAAGTTATATTTAGTTGAAAAAGAAAACGACTATTTGAAAGAAAAGTTGAAAAGAATTGAAGAAGAGAAGATGAAATTGGAGTTGTATTTTGACGATGTCGTCGATGATCACAAGATCAAGATGGATGCAATGCACTTGAAGATTAGAAAGATTAGAAAATATGCCATTGATAAATAGGCTTGGTATCATTATGCTGTTGGATTGATCATTGCCTTAGTTGCGTTTTTTTATCGCACTTGTTGTTGCATTTAAATGCTTTACCTACATAGTTGTATGTTGTTTTACGAAAATAAGTGTGAATGAACTTTATTTATGAACTTGTATTAATTTGGTCACTTCGATGTTGTGTAATGAAGATGAGCTGGCAATGGATGTACGATGACCGATGCTCTCCCCAGTTCATTAGTGGCGTGCATAGTTTTCTACGTGTGGCTAAGGCAAACAAGCGGAAAGGTTTTATGTGTTGTCCATGTGGTGTCTGTAAGAATGATAGGAATTACTCTACCTCAAAAGTCCTTCACAGCTACCTGCTTCAGTCTGGTTTCGTGTCCATCTATAACTGTTGGACCAAACACGGAGAAATTGGGGTTATAATGGAAGACAATGAAGAAGAAGAGAATGATGACAACGATCCAGGGTTCCCTTACAATGTTACTACAATGGGGGAAGAAGCTGAAGAAGAGGCATAAGATGAGCCCGCTGATGATCTTGGTCAGGCCATTGCTGATGCAAAGAGAAACTGCGCAAGTGAAAAGGAGAAGTTGAAGTTGCAGCGCATATTAGAGGATCACACAAAAAATTGTACCCAAATTGCGAAGATGACAAGAAAAAGCTGGACACCACACTAGAATTGCTGCAATGGAAGACACAAAATGGTGTATTTGGCAAGGGATTTGAAAATTTGCTGAGAATGTTAAAGAAGATGCTTCCAAAGGACAACGAATTGCCCGACAGTACGTACGAAGCAAAGAAGGTTGTCTGCCCTATAGAATTAGAGGTGCAGAAGATACATGCCTAATTATATAAACGTGTGCACAGGTTCCACTGGATCCTGCTAGACATTAAAGTTGACGCTGGAACTGTTGAAGCCATTGACTCACTAGGTAAAGACCCTCAAGAATACACCCGCGTGATTAAGATGCTCGACATGTAATTTCAATCAGTATTGCACTATATCAGCCTCTTTCGTTCATTTCTTGTTATCAAGTAATTAATAACTCCTTTATTCCTTTTCTTTGTCAGGCGGGGTTTGGAGACGGTTCATCAAAGAGGTTGTCAATGAATGGAATCAAAGCTGACATGGCGACTGAGCAAGGTAATTAAGTAGTACTAGGTAGGTCCGCATACCTCTTTAATTCTAGTATCATACCATTGTCATGGTTGATTGTTATCTGATTGAAATATATTCTCGCAAAGTGCATGACGCAAAAACAAGGGACGAATTTATGTGCATACTACCTTTGCGAGAACATTCGCATGACGACCGAATGGCGGAGAGATCAAAGACAACTTTGGGTACGTAAACACTATTCAATTTTTTATCATTATCTAGTATATATATGCACACAACTAGTATATTCATATTGATCTCCTTCTTTAAAGATGCATGAGATATGGGATAGGCTCCTACGAGAGAACCACCTATGGGCAATTCAAGAAGAAATTGCAGGATTTTTTGCTTGTGGGGGTCATATCTGAAAGCGGATAATACCATTGCACCTAATGCCTGCATGTAAGATCTACAAACTGTAGGAGAAATTGTAATATACCAAATTGTACATATATATGTGTGTGTATGCATGGTCATACGAGAAATTATATGATATATGTATGGTTATATGAGAAATTATATTATATATGCATAACGTTTACAATATGTAGTAGCGTAAAATATGTTTGAAATGAAAAAATTTGAATGGAAAACACAAAATGAAAAGGAAAGAAAACCATAAACCCCTAAATCCCTAGAGAAATCATTAGTCCCGATTGGTGACAACAACCAGAAATAAAGGTCGCTCAGCCCCCGGCGCGCGCAGGTGGCCACGTGGAGGGACTCTAGTCCCGGTTGGTGTCACCAACTGGGACTAAAGGTCCCCCAGCCACGGCGCGTGCAGGCGGCCATGTGGAGGGACTTTTGTCCCGGGTCATGGTCAACCAGGACTAAAGGGTGGGGGCGTTTAGTTGTGATTTATTAATCCCGATTGGCGACCCAGGACTAAAGGCCTTCGCCAAGCGGGACTAAAGCCCGTTCCTCGACTAGTGAACGTGGTCTTGTATCAGTCCGCGAGACGGTTTAGACGTGATTCTCCTACAAACCGGAGACAAACGTGGGAAGGTTTGCGGGAGTCCGGACTACTACTTTGCCCGATTCTAACTGCCCTGGCCCCACCAAAACCCCCTCCACCCTTCCTCGTGAAACGGTAAGCATCGCTCCATAGCGTCAGTGCCCGCATTCATGCCTGGACTCACTGGCTCCGGCATTGAAGTGGTGCGTCGACCGAGAGAGTGCACTCCGCTTCCCGGTGCAGGAGACTGATGCGCGTTGAAATGACACGACGATCTCCCGTCCATCCATTTGTCACCCACATTGATGGCACGTAGTTGCCGAGTCATCTCCTTCGACACCACCCATTCATCCATAAGCTGCCCGCCATTGCTATATAAACTAGTGCCCCGGCCATAGCCATAGTCATCAGTCTCCGATCCCTCTCCCACCATGGATTCTTCCCCCGCCAAAGCCTTATGGAACAGGCTCACATCGGAGAAGAAGAAGGGGATGGCCAGCATTGTTGCACACTAGTAGGCCAGTTGGCATCCGGAGGATGCCGACGTCCCAACGGATGATGGGGTTGACGACGACACAGTGCTGCCCTCATGTTCCTCCTTCGCCGTCGTGCCACCCTCACCGGTGCACTTCACCATGACCATCGGCGAGGCTCGTGCCAATTACATGGACATGGTGTGGGAGGAGCGGGAGGAGCAGTTTCGGGAGGCGCAGGCCGGCGCCACCTACAACCATGTCCTCCTCTAAGAGCACCTGCAGGAGGAGGAATAACTCATCGCCGGCACGGTAGTCACGCCAACATGGGCCCGGCGGATGCTCCTGGACTCCTTCCGTTCCGCACACGAAATTCGCCTCGCGCGCTGGCGGTGTAGGCAACGGGTGGCAGAGATGGCCACTATGGCCAAGGAAGACCCCGACGGTGAGGGTGTGCTGTTTTTCAGCGACACCAACAAGGGGGAGGAGTACAACATTGAGGCCAACACGTCCACATGTGTCGCCGGCAACGATGAAGAGTAGTGTATGGGAGGTCACCGGCGCTCAGGTCCCAGGAAGCCTGAAGTGGCTTGAGACTGCGTCGGTATTTCCCCAAAGAGGAAGGGATGATGCAGCACAACGACGGTAAGTATTTACCTCAGTTATGAAACCAAGGTATCAATCCGTAGAGGAAGATCACGCACCCACGTAAACAACACCTGCACACAAATAACAAATACTTGCAACCCGACACAAAAGAGAGGTTGTCAAGCTCTCTACGGTGAAAAGATACATTAGGTAATGATAGTTTGTGCAAACAGATCTCGCAAAAAACACAAAATAAAATGGACTTTTATAACTACCAAACATTCGGATTTACGCAATAGGCAAGAACAATCCTTACTTCACTCAGATTATATACATGCATGCATCAGAATGATTAATTTTTCTTTCATGTACACTCCTCCCTCTAATTACATGCATATATGCACTACAAGATGGAAAGCTGATGTCATCCTAAATTCTTTTTGTTCAAACTTCAAAATGTTTTGTAGCTCAAATTGTTGCTCCGATTGAAAAACCGTCTTCACAAAAAAAATCCGTCTCGACGAGATCTTTAAAACTAGATCCCATGTTGATACCTTTCGATGAATTTTTTCGATCAAAAAGTTACCACATCTTGGCTACGTAAGTTATCACGTCTGTCATACATAAGTTACCATGTCATTTACATAGAAGTTACCGGGATAGGTTTTCGACAAATTTTTATCTCGGGGTCAAAAAATGATTATGATGTTTGCAGTTAGTTATCAGCTTTGTTGTGTATAGTACCATGTTGCACAAAAGTAATCGAGGTATGTTTTTTTTAACAATTTTCATTTCCTTGGTAAAAAAATTACCACGATATTTGTATGAGTTATCAACTCTCATGTGCGTGTATTATCATGTTGTTTACACATGAGTTATTGGGAAATATTTTTTAACAAAGTTTTTCCCTAGTCAAAAAGTTATCATGTCTGAATTTAATAAGTTATCAGCTCGGTTGTATGTATATTACCATGTTATTTGCACAATGTTACCAAGGTATATTTTTCAACAAACTTTTATCACGGGTCAAAAGTTACCGTGGGGTTTGTAGTGAGTTATCAAATTTATTGTGTGTATAATACCATGGTATTTGCACAAAAAGTACCGGGAACATGTTTTTAAACAACTCCCCCCTCCTCGGCGCGGTTCACCCAAGTATCTGGTATGAATTGCTTCTATTACCATGATATTTACGCAAATGTTATCTAGCTTATATTTTTCAACAATTTTTCCTGGGGATCCAAGTTATCATGGTGTTTGTATCTAAGTTATGATGTGTATGATGTTTTACCACCATGATGTTTGTACAAAAAGTTATCGGTGTATATTTTTGACAACTTTTTTCCTCTCGGATCTAAAGTGACGGCGTGTTTGTGCCTAAGTTATCATCCCTAGAGTGCATAGTAGAGGGACAGATTTTTCATCACCCCCCGCCCTCCCGGGTCAAAGTTACTATGATGTTTGCACGTTAGTTATCATGTTTGTGCTGTGTACATTACCACGCTTTTTATGCGTAAGTTATGTGGGGACGTTTTCTAAAAACTTCCCTCTCAAGTCAAAAGTCGTTGTGCTGTTTGTACATAAGTTACCTTCTCTGTGGTACATAGGTTACCGTCTCGGTCAATGATACGCTTGAGAAACACAGAAAGAAAAATACCATGAAGAAATAGCTTTTGCACGAGCGTACTTGTACTATATGTTAATGTTTTTCATAAAAGAGTTTGATTGCCCATTGCGATCAGCTAATAAGTCTACGTGCACTGGTTTGTGCCCGCTGGTTAGACAATAACGACCAAGGTTCGAATCCAAGGCCTGATTTCATTTTTCCCCGCCTTGATTTTTTTGGGCATCGGTTTTTGCAGGTAGTCCGGGATCCATGCATGAGGAGACCTCATTTCTTGGGTGGTGCGGGATCATTTGTGAGATTTTTATGATGGATCGCGATCGACTGATATATATCGCACAACAAGTATTTCGTTCCGATCAGATGATAAAAACCAAACGTTTGGAAATTAGAAATGTCGAAATAAAATAAGTAAACAAAAAATGTAGCAAGGTATTTTGGGTGTTTGGTTTATAGATCTGAAAATAAAAAGTGTAAATAATAGATCGGAAAGCAATATGTTGGAAAACTAGACCCGGGGATGTAGATTTCACTAGTGGCTTTGTAACAGCCCGGGACCGACGCTTTAGAAGATTCCCCTTTTATTTCCATTCTCGTCTGTGTTCGTCTGGTTGTTGCATTCATCATCGCATCATTCGCATCATCTGCATAGCATCATCACCCGTTTTCGAAAACTTGCATCCGTTCGTAGTCGCCGGTTCTCGTCGTTCTTACTGTTGCCCGTTTCGAGACCAACCACACATGCACGCGCCCGCAGCATCGTTAAATAAAACCGTTTTTAAAAACGCGCTAAAAATATTCTTGGATTGGGTCGAAACTTGGTGTGCGGTCTTGTTATATTGTAGGTAGGCCGCCCGTCGAATTTCGTCGCGTTCCGAGTTGGTTTGATACCTGTCGGTCAGTCGTAGCAGTGAGATTATCGATTTATTATCGGACGTTGTCGGTGTTTTAAAACCTTCGTGTCACGGGCCACACTTCCCTCTCTTCCCCACATAACCCATCTGCACAGCCATCCATGCCCCCCTCCGCTTCCAGACCATCGAATCGTCAGCCGGCTGTCCGAAAATGGACAGAGACCGTCATCCCTAGCCCCTAAAGCTATACATGGACCCTCTCCCCTTCCTAATTGGGCAGCAAACCCTAATCCTCCTCGTTCCCCGTGCCAAACCTCCACCAGCAGCCCCTTCTCCCTCCTCCAGCCGCCAGGCCCGCCGAAGCCCATTTGGGCCCGCCCGGGCCCGAATCAGCCCGAGCTCTCGCAGCTCCTCCCATGGCGCAGTCCTCCCGAGCTCTCCCGCAGCCCGTCCGTGCCAGCCCCGCGCCAGGGCTGCTGCCGGCCCCTCGCTGGAGGAGCTCGCCGTCTCCGGCCGCCGCAGCCGTCGCCGGAGCCGGGCCGGACCCCGCGCCCTCCTCTCCTCCTTTCCTTTCCTTTCTCTCCTCTCCTTCCTCTAAGCTCTCTCTCCCTCCCTCTCGCAGGTACTCCGGCCGCCAGCCGTAGCTTGCCGTTGCCGGGAACGGGGCTGCCCTCGTCGGATCCGGCCTTCCCCGGCCTCACCTCGCCGGATCCCGTCCTCCCCCGTCGCCGGAGTGCCCAACCCCGCTGGCATGGACGCCCTCGTGCGGGAGGACGAAGGCGCCGATCCGACGCCCGCTCGCCCGCGTTGACCGAGCTGGCCCGCAGCGCAAGGCCCAGCCCAGTGCCCTCCAGCCAGGCCCAACTGCCTCCCCTGCCCTGCCGAATGGGCTTGGCCCATGGGTGAGCCAGCCAGCCCCCTGTGCGTTTTATTATTTTAGCGTGTGTAGGCCTTTTGCAGGTTTTAGAACATCTATAAATATTTAACCGTGCATCGTAATAAAATATTTTATACATGAAAAATGCTTAGGAAAACGTGTAGATTATTTATATGACAATATGATCCATGTTTAAAATGTTTAACATGTCTTTTTTGCATATTGTCATGATGTTGCATTGACATATTCATTTAACGTGCATCGGAATTAATCCAACCATATATTAAAAATGTTCATATCATCGGCATCGCATTTTCATGCATGATAAAAATGTTGGCATGATGTTTACATATTATTTGCATATATGAATTGCTATAAGATGATTAGGCCATTACTTGCATATTTAATTGTGATTAATTTTCCACATGAACCTATGCAGATTATATATGTTTTTGGGGTAGAATAATCCATAGTATTTATCTGTGCATTTAGTTTTGTCATTTGAGCATTTTGTGTGCATGTCATTATTGTTGTGATGCCCTTTTGTTATTTTCATGTGATTTAATCCATGCATGATTTGAAATAAGTTTGAACATGAGTTATGCCCTTTGATATGTGTCCTAGCCCTTGAACATTTTGCTTGCCATAGAAATGCATGTTTAGGTGTTGTTTTCTTGTTGTCAACATGCTATGAAAATGCTGCTGTTTTGAAATGCTAAAATATTTCAAGTCTGGAATCTGTAACATTTTGTTGTTGTCTTGCCATGTGTTTTGCAAGTGATCTAGAACTCCTTTGGGGTTGGTGTAATGGAGTTATTTGTAGTAGATAATGTCCTTTAGTATGATTTTAACTTTAATGCCATAATATGACCTGTAGCATGTAGTTTTAGTGCTGTAAATATGCCTCCATGATAAAAACTGCACTGTCAAAAACTGCTATTTTCACTAAGTCTGAAACTGTTTTCAAGTAGTCACCTTGTGAGCTTCCTACCATGTGATCCATGCATGTTTTGATTATGATATGTGAAGATGAAATGAAGTGTGTGTTATATGCTACTGACCCATGCTTAGTTTGTGCATTTTAGAATCTTGTAGCTTGTTGTTTTCACGTGTGCAAAATGCTAAGTTGCTGTTTCGGGTAGATTTCGACTATTACTTGTGTTGGATGTAATCGTTGAACCGTAGCTCCGTTTTGAACATGTTGCATATGAAACTTGCTTAGAATCTCATGTAGTTTAATAATAACATGCTGCATTCATGATTTGAAATGTTTGAGATGGTATTTTTCATGCATTTGCATTCATGACATGTGCATCTTGTGTTGCTCATATCTTTTAGACCGTAGCTCCGTTTGAGATGTTCTGTATATGTAAATCAACTAGAATGACGTGTAAAATTACATGGTATGCTTTATTCTGTTGTTTAACCAATATAAAATATGATTAGTTCAGATCTGGACCAATTTTGAAATTAACATATGGGGTCATTTCGGAAATGCTGTAAGTTGTTTCCGGCCTCATTTAAGATGCCTAGATAGATAGTTACTTATGCTTCACCTCTTGCCATGCCTAACAACATTTAATATTGATGAGTACCTAACAAGAGTGAACTAAATAATTTGAACATGGAGTTTCGTCAATATGCAACCCGTTGCATATTGAGCTTCACTTTAATGTGTAGTAGTTGTTTGATGTGAATTGTCATGCCTTGCATATTAAACCGGACATGCATCATATTTGTTTGCACATCATGTCATGCATATGTTGTGGTGTATCTTATGTTGATTGTTTGTTTCGGATTGCTTCTTCTCGATAGAGTTCCGAAAGCGTTCGGAGTGTGAGGATTCGTTCGACTACGTTGGCTCGTCTTCTTCATGGACTCGTTCTTCTTCCGAGCGGGATCTCGGGCAAGATGAATCATTTCCTTGGATACCATTACTATCATTGCCATGCTATTTGTCTCGTCTTTATATCGCTATGTCGCGCTACCTACCACTTGTTTGATAAGCCTCCCAACATTGCCATGAAAAGCCTCTAACCCTCCACCGTCCCAGCAAACCTTTGTTTGGCTATGTTACCGCTTGCTCAGCCCTTCTTATAGAGTTTCTAGTTGCAGGTGCATTTGCTTCCATGTGTCAACATGGACATTCTTTCGTTATATCACAATATTGCTGCTATTTAATTTAATGCACATATATACTTGGTAAAGGTGGAAGGCTTGGCCTTATGCTCGGTGTTTTGTTCCACTCTTGCCGCCCCTAGTTACTTGTGCACCGGTGTTATGTTCCATAAATGAGCGCTCCTAACATGCTCGGGGTTGTTATGGGGACCCCTTGATTTTTGGGCTAGAATAAAGCTTGTCTGGCAAGGCCCAACATTGGTACTACATTTGCCTAATAACTAATGAACTTGCATAGGGGCTTTCCAGACCCCGTGGATAATTAATCAACCCCCGGGCCAGTGCTCCTCATGAGTGTTGGTCCAACCTGTCAACTGCCGGTGGCTACTAGGGGCAACTCTGCAACTGGCCTACCGGAAGTTTGGACAATCCGTCATGTCCTGAGAACGAGATACGCGGCTCCTATCGGCATTGTCGGCACGTCGGGCGGCCTTGCTGGATTTGTTTTACCTTTCTCGAACGTCTTGAGTGAGGAATTCTGATCTTCTTCGGGCTATCTCGAGGTGTCGGATTTCCTTTGGAATTGCCTAGGAAGATCACGAGATCCGTGGTTGAGGTTATTCCCGCTGCGTATGGTTAATTTATGATGGATGAGTTGGAGCACCCCTGCAGGGTTAAATCTTTTCGAGAAGCCGTGCCCGCGGTTACGTGGCAAACTTGGATACTTTGTTTAACGCCCATTAGTGATCATTGCTAGTTCACGCCCGTTATGCATAGACCACCATACTTTTCTTTCTGTACTCGCAAGTTAGCCACTCAAATAAATGCTTAGCCGCTTGCCGCAGCCTCACCACTTAACCATACCTCAACAATTAAGCTTTAATAGTCTTGATACCCTTGGAAATGAGATTGCTGAGTCCCTGTGGCTCACAGATTACTACAACAACAGTTGTAGGTACAGGTAATGCGATGATTTGACGTGAGCGTGATGTTTGTTTGAATCCGAGTTCTTCTTCTTCTTCTTCTTCATCAATCTAGGATGGGTTCCAGGCGGCAGCCTGGGATAGCAAGGGTGGATGTCATTTTATCGTTTGATTTCGTCCGTAGTCGGACCCTGCTCTTCTGTGTGATGTTTGAGTATGTTGTTGTATTGATGTGACTCTGATGTAGCTTGTGGCGAGTGTAAGCCAATTCCATATACACATCTCTTCTGTACATGTACTTGTAATGATATCCATTCTTGCAACACGACGAGATGCGCTTCTATCCCTGTCGAGGTCCTCGTGCCGAAATAAGGATAGGACCGCATCTTGGGCGTGACAGGCTTCTCTCATGAGTATAGCGCACGGTGGGTGAACAAATTACTATTGGGCAATTGATAGAAGATCAAATAATCATGACGATATTCAGGCAATGATCATTATATAGGTATCACGTCCAAGACAAGTAGACCGAAATGATTCTGCATCTACTTCTATTACTCCACACATTGACTGCTATCCAGCATGCATCTAGTGTATTAAGTTCATGGAGAAACAGAGTAATGCAATAAGAATGGTGACATGATGTAGACAAGATCTATTCATGTAGGAAGAGACCCCATCTTGTTATCCTTAATAGCAATGATACATGTGTGTCTTGCTGCCCCTTCTGTCACTGGGAAAGAACACCGCAAGATCGAACCCATCACAAAGCACCTCTTCCCATGTCAAGAAAAAATGATCTAGTTGGCCTAACTAAACCAAATATTCGAAGAAGAAATACGAGGCTATAAGTAATCATGCAAATAAGAGATCAAAGAAGACTCAAATCATATTCATGGATAGAAACCGATCATGAACTCAAAAGTCATCGGATCCCAACAAACACACATCAAAAGTCATTACATCAAATAGATCTCCAAGAGACCATTGTATTGAGAAACATAGAGAGAGAGAGGAAGCCATCTAGCTACTACCTGCGGACCCGTAGGTTTATGGTGGACTACTCACGCATCATCGGAGAGTCACCTATGAAGAAGATGAACCCCTCCGTGATGGTGTTAGATTGGATTTCGTGGTTCTGGAACTTGCGGCGTCTGGATTTGTGTTTCATTGACTCCCGTAGGGTTTTCTGATTCTCTGGAAATTTATAGGATTGATAGTCGGTTGAGGGGGTGCCCCACCCTCTACTAGGCCACGCTAGGGGCCTCTGGCGCGCCCTGGTGGAGGGTGGCCACCCTGGCCCCCCTCTTCTGGTGATCTTTGGCCCATCTTGGCTGTTCCGGTCCATCAAAATTCTCCAAAAACTCCCATAGAGTTTGGGCTCCATTTGGTATTGATATTCTGCGAAGTAAAAAACAAGCAAAAACAGCAACTGGCCCTTTGGCACTATGTCAATAAGTTACTCCCAAAAATGATATAAAGTTGCAATTAAATGATTGTAAAACATCCAAGATTGATAATATAACAACATGGAACAAGCAAAAATTATAGATACGTTGGAGACGTATCGGCATCCCCAAGCTTAATTCCTACTTGTCCTCGAGTAGGTAAATGATAAAAACAGAATTTTTGATGTGGAATGCTGCCTAATATGTTCATCATGTATTCTTTTCTTTATAGGATGGGCATTCAGACTTTTATATGGTTCACAACAATAGTGTAGTTTTGACATGAAAACTTTAATACTCAAGCATATCAACAAGCAACCATGTCTTTCAAAATATCAACGCGAAAGCAAGTTATCCCTAGACCATCATGCTCAACCATTGATCCATTCACAACACACACTCAAATATTAGCTACACCTAATGCTCAAGGATGATCATAGTGCCTCCTAGTTGGTGCTTTATAAGAGAAGATGGAGACTCAAATTGAAAAATAGAAATTGCATAATTTAAATAGACAGGCCCTTCGTAGAGGGAAGTAGGGATTTGTAGGTGCTAGAGCTCAAGTGTTTAAATTGATAGAGAAAAAATATTTTGAGTGGCATGCCTTTCTTGTCAACGAAAACGACCGAGAGATTTCAATATCTTTCAACGCTAGATGCATCATAGGCGGTTCCGAAACAGAAAATAAAGTTTATTCCTTTTTCCACCATACTTTCACTTTACATGGCTAGCCGAATCCACAGTTGTCTTCCATACCAACACTTTCCAATAAATTTATTATTTGACAACATAAAGTAAATTTATTTTCTTTTTCATTTCATTTCGGGAATGGGCATCCCTATTACCGCCATACTCTCATGCAATGACAAGTGAATAAACACTCATCTTGAGAATAACACATCTAGCTTGGAAAAATATCGGTCACCCCCTACCGTTTCGTGAGCGATACGAGCACACAAAAAAGGAAATTTATTTTGAAATTTAGAGATGGCACATACAAATTTTCTTGGAACGGTATGGAAATACCATATATAGGTAGGTATAGTGGATTTATATGGCCAAATTGGTTTTAAGGATTTTGGATGCACAAGTAGTATTTCTACTTAGTACAAGTGAAAGCTAGTAAATTGATTGGGAAGCATCCAACCAAGAAACGAAAAATCACATAAACGAGCATTAAGCATAACTAACACTGAATAATGCACCATAAGTAGGATTTAATTTCGTAGCACAACTGTTGACTTTCGTGCTTGCATAGGGAATCACAAACCTTAACACTAATATTCTTACTAAGCATAATTACTCACCAACATAACTCAGATATGACTATTGTCATGTCTTAAAACTATTGCACAAAATCAAGTTTAATTTTTCCAATGATCTTCATGAAAGTTTTTATTACATCCCTCTTGAATATTTATCACTTTGGGACTAGTTTCATACATTGCAATTGCTTTTGACAAGCTCACATGGATAGAAGTGAAGATCATGAGCATAAAAGTTTCATCTCCCAAAATAGTATAAGTGAAGCATGAGAGGATTTCTTCAAAATTAATAACTCTCCAATTAATATATGTGAAGCATGAGAGCATTTCTTCAAACATGTAAAAGCACGCCGTTCTCAAAAAGATATAAGTGAAGCATAAGCGCAATTCCTTTGCTCAATAGATTTAAGTGAAGCATAAAGAGCAATTCTAACAAATCATAGCATATTTTGGCTCTCTCAAATAGGTGTGTCCAGCAAGGATACTAATGAAAATGAAAAAAGGCAAACAAGCAAAGATACAAGATGCTCCAAGCAAAACTCATGATATGTGACGAATAAAAATATAGTTCCAAGTAATATACCGATGGTTGTTAGAAGAAATAGGGGGATGCCACTGGGGGCATCCCCAAGCTTAGTTGCTTGTTACTCTTCGGATATTGCCTTGTGGTGATGTAGCATCCACAGGCTTAGGCTCTTCTAACTCCTTATTCCTTCATCCATCATGATCTCACCCAAAACTTGAGAACTTCAATCACACAAAACTTGACAAAGTTCTCATGAGATATGTTAGTATAATAAAGCAAATTACCACTTTAGGTACTGTTGTAAACCCATTCACATTTTATTATTGCATTATACCTACTGTATTATAACTTTACCATGACTTATGCCCCCCGATACAAGCCATAGATTCATCAAAACAAGCACACAATGCAACGAAAACAGAATTTGTTTCGGACAGAACAATCTGTAGTAATCTATACTCTACCCATACTTCTGGAACTCTAAAAATTCTGAAAAAATAGGAAAACTTAAATAATTTGTGTAGAAATACTGTGTTAAAATTGCATCTCAATATCGCATTATAGAAAAAAGAAAAATTCGTGTACCGGGAACAAAGTTTCTGTTTCAGATTCAACATTGTTTCTACTCATCTTATGGATCATCCTAAAGGCATTACTTGGCACAAACACTAAATAAAACATAAAAACAAAATCATAAGAGAAACATAATTGTGCAAACACTCAAAAACAGAAAGTAAAATATAAAAAAATTATTCATTGGGTTGCCTCCCAACAAGCGCTATCGTTTTACGCCACTAGCTAGGCATAACACATAGATTCAAGTATTGTCATCCTTCTTATTTTTCTTCATAGATGTACTTTCATCAAGAGGTTTTGTAAACACAAGTTGAAACACATTATCCATAGAAATTTTAGCACTATCAAGTTGTCCATCTAAGTATCCCCCTTGATTACCGGCTACGATCCAAGAGTATTGCTCGTTAACATCATTGAAAGTTTATTGGATCATATCTAAAATGGGGACTGCCTTTTTAAGGTTCTCATAAAAAATTTGATTATTCCCAAGGAAATGTCTTAACATGTAGTCGCTTTTATAAAGGATGTCATCTATTACCGGTTTCTCATGGCTTTTACCAAAATGATAAAAAAATCCCTAGATTCTTGTACTATGTGATCAAATTCATTCATGAGAACAAGGGTGGCTAACTTTTAAGACTTAGGATCCTTTAAAACAGGCAGCTCATAAAACAATCTTTGCAAGGTAGGATGTGTGCGGATAAACCTATTTTCAAGTTTCTGAACTAGTGCTAAGATAGCTTCCACATAAGTTTTAGTTCTTTTAAGTATAGGAGCATCGTCAACACTCAGATTTCCAACACAATTGAAAAATTCTTGGATAGTTTCTTTTCCTATAACGTTCCCTTGCCCGAAACAAAAGTTTTAGAATCTATATTGCCAAAACGTCCAATTTTAGGAGTTCTGCCATCATCTGTTTCTACCATACCAAAATCACTCATGGTGATAAACAAGAAAGAGATCCAATGGAAATTTGGCGAAAAAGAGCGAATAAAATGACAAATTTGTGAAGTGGGGGAGAGAAAAATGAGAGGCAAATGGAAAATAATGTAAATTACAAGGAGATGAGATTTGTGATTAGGAACCTGGTAGATGAGATTGCTTCCTCCCTGGAAATTCCTTTGACGTGGCTTGAGATTGCGTCGATATTTACCCAAAGAGGAAGGGATGATGCATCACAATGACGATAAGTATTACCCTCAGTTATGAAACCAAGGTATAAATCCGTAGAGGAAGATCACACACCCACATAAACAGTACCTGCACACAAATAACAAATACTTGCAACCCGACGGTGAAAATATAGATTAGGTAATGATAGTTTTGGAAAATAGATCTCGCAAGAACACAAAATAAAATAGGTAAACAAAAAGTGCAACAAGGTTTTTTTGGGTTTTTGGTTTTAGATATGTGAAAATGAAATGTGCAAATAAAAGATCGGAAAGCAATATGCTGGAAAAGTAGACCCGGGGGGCATAGATTTCACTAGTGGCTTCTGTCATGAGTGTAGCACATGGTGGGTGAACAAATTACTGTTGGGAAATTGATAGAAGATCAAATAATTATGATGATATCCAGGCAATGATCATTATATAGGCATCACATCCAAGACAAGTAGACCTAAATGATTCTACATCTACTTCTATTACTCCACACATCGACCGCTATCAAGCATGCATCTAGTGTATTAAGTTCATAGAGAAACCGAGAAATGCAATAAGAACGGTGACATGATGTAGACAAGATTAATTCATGTAGGAATAGACCCGATCTTGTTATCCTTAATAGCAACGATACATGTGTGTCTTGCTGGCCCTTCTGTCACTGGGAAAGAACATCGCAATATCGAACCCATCACAAAGCACCTCTTCCCATGCCAAGAAAAATTGATATAGTTGGCCTAACTAAACCAAAGATTCGAAGAATAAATATGAGGCTATAAGTAATCATGCAAATAAGAGATCAGAGAAGACTCAAATCATATTCATGGATGGAAAATGATCATGAACTCAAAATTCATCGGATCCCAACAAACACACCGCAAAAGTCATTACATAAAACAGATCTCCAGGAGACCATTGTATTGAGAAACATAGAGAGAGAGAGAGGAAACCATCTAGCTACTGCCTACGGGCCCGTAGGTCTATGGTGGACTACTCACGCATCATCGGAGAGGCACCTATGAAGAAGATGAACCCCTCCGTGATGGTGTTAGATTGGATCTCGCGGTTATGGAACGTGTGGCATCTAGAATTGTGTTTCATCGACTCCCTAGGGTTTTCTGATTTTATAGGAATTTATAGGCTTGATAGTCGGTTAAGGGGGTGCCTGAGGTGCCCACACTCTACCAGGTCGTGCTAGGGGCCTCTGGCGCGCCCTGGTGGAGGGTGGCCACCCTCGGCCCCCTCTTCTGGTGATCTTTGGCCCATCCTGGCTCTTCTGGTCCATAAAAATTCTCCCAAAATTCCTGTAGCGTTTGGTCTCCGTTTGGTACTGATATTCTACGAAGTAAAAAACAAGCAAAAACAACAACTGGCACTTTGGCACTATATCAATAGGTTAGTCCCAAAAATGATATAAAGTTGCTATAAAATGATTGTAAGACATCCAAGATTGATAATATAACCACATGGAACAAGCAAATTATAGATACATTGGAGACGTATCAAAGGCCACCGCTTCTCCCCTCTCGTCGATGCCATGCTTGGTGGCTGAATATTGGCGGCTAATTAGTCGCTTGGCTGCAACATTGAGTCAGACATCTGTGCTTGTCAGGCCTTTAGAGAAGGAGGTTACGGAGGCGGAGCTGGAATGCATCGAGGCGGATTTGGAGAACACGAAGTTCTCGGGGTTCATAGCCGGACATGGGGAACGAGCGCCGATACAATTTAGATTAGTTATTAATTAACATATGTAGAGCCGGACTGATATAAATAATGAAATTCGTCATGTTTATATGAAATTTGCCGTGCTTGCATGAAATCTGGCAGTGTTTGCATGGATTTTGTTCAGTTGGTTTCAATTGTTGGGCAGAGTATGTGGCTATGGTTTGATGTCGTCCTACCACATCTGATTGCCCCCTGTCCGTGGCTAGGTGCGGGAGAAAATTTACCGGGTGACTTTGGAGATGCCCTAAGGAGGTGCAATCGGAGAGGACGTCATAGATTCATCTGTTACGATACCAAAAGTAAATTGAGGGTCGGTGTAAATAAAGGAAATGGGAGAGAAGAGTCACAAGGTCTTTCCATGTGTGGTAATTCATAGTTGAGATTTTTTTGCAGAAAAGATCAGATCTACTATAAAAGTTCATCGGAATACACATCATCTCAAACATAATAAAACTAAATTGAGATTCTGAGACTACTGAATGACCACTACTGCCGTCAGAACGAGCCCACCACCGACTCATCACTGTCGTCGCTCCCCTATCTGAGCTGTCCTCACCTTGTCGATGATAGCCAGAAAGGCTTTGTGCACATGCCCTTAAGTATCAACGCCTTGGAGTTGGAGTCGTTGCTTTTGAACCCTTGTATAGATCTGAAGCACCTGACACCAAATCTTGTCCCATGGCAATAAACCCTAAACTCACTGACCCAAGGATATGACAGAAATCTAAGCCGGAGCTCCATCGACCATGTCAAAACTGACGAGCTCAAGGAGAACCGAAGCCCGAAAGACAAACTTGGGGAAGAAGCGCTACCATCTGACCGAGCATCGCCCCTGTGAGGACTAAAAAACCTAACCCAAACTACTAACTGGAGCGGAGATATAGATATTCTCTTCCGCGCCACCAGGCGCCAGAGCAACAGGCGAAGAAGGGGGAATTCACGGGCTCGTCAGTGGAGTCTGAGGAGAAAAGTTTTCCTAGCAAC
This sequence comes from Hordeum marinum, assembly GCA_022496015.1. NCBI lineage: Eukaryota > Viridiplantae > Streptophyta > Magnoliopsida > Poales > Poaceae > Hordeum > Hordeum marinum. The sequence continues at coordinate 459,316,002 of CM039675.1, read as the reverse complement.
TTAGGGTTAGGAGAGGAAACAAGAGGAAGTCTATTATTAGTTGGCAGACTAAAAAACATGATATCAATAACCCATAGTTGAGATTAAGAGTATACATTTTCTGTGAAGCCATAGGTATGGAGGGTCGAGGAAACAAGAAATGAGAAGCAAAGAAACATTTAATGGATACCGTAATTACAAATGCAGGAGTGTGATAGAACTTAAATTATACATCATTTTTTAAATCGTGACAATGCACGACCATGCAGCTAGTATTTGCAAGTGGATAACTTTTCCATGTAGGTACACTGTTGAAGAAATATCCCTCTCTCAAGTTTGTGACACAATTTTTACCTAGGTAGTATATTAGGGAGTCATCAATGCTGAACCGTTTGGACCGCATGGTCCGGACGTATTATGTTATCCAACACGGTCCTGTATCGGTTCGTTACGCAGTCGGACACACTTTTCCTGCAAATCGAAGACAAAGTAAGAGGGGGGGGGGGGGTTGTGGGCGTCCAGACTGCTGCCATGCCCGCTCCTGACTATCTTGGCCCGCCCAAAAACCTTCACCCGCACACGTGCGGGACCCCCTATGGCAAGATGCCCTCTTTCATGACAAAGTAGAGCAGCCGCTACGCATTGATGCCGGCCCAGAGCGGACGTCACCTCTCACTTGCACCGGCATAGAAGTGATGCGCCAGTCGAGAGAGCCGACTGCATCGCGTTCTTTGTGTCCGCATCTGTTCAATGCCGGCGACGTTTGTTGTACGAGACGAAACAACAACGCACTGGTGCATGCCGGCCTAACCATGGTGCAGGCGTAGGCGCACTACGACACCGCGATGATGGAGGAGCAACAACCTGTGCTGGCTCCTATGTCGGAGTTCAAGTAGATGAAAGTGTGTTATATCGAATAGAGGGGAGTGAATAGGCGATTTTTACAAATTCGTCACTAAGGAATTTCAACTTGAGGAATTTTAAATGTGATGAACAACAAGCAGGGGAATAAGTACTCAAGTGCATGGGAAACATCGTAATAGCATAGTCATCATGATGAAATAGAACATGAACATATTATAGGTAGCGTGATACAGGATAAGCAGGTGAAGAACAAGGTGACTGAAGAATTTGAGATGAGGAAATTGAGAAAGTATTCAGTCAAATTCTTCAAACAGTAACAACCAATTTCATCAACAAGTATTCGAAGAAATAGAAGGGTTGAGGAAATGGAACCAGGTAGGTCGGTGAAGACGGTGATTTGATGACCCAGTTCCAACTGCTATGACAGTCGTACGTCTGGTTTGGAGCGGCTTGCTATTTCAACCAAAGGACACACAATCCCAGGACACACGGTCCTTACCGTATTCTCCTTGAGCTAAGGTCACACATACCTTGCCCAACACTCGTGGTAAGTCTTCAGGGCAGACTTCCAAAACCCTCACAGACTCGGTCTCCTGGCGATCCACAATTTACTGCTGGATGCTCTATATCATGACGCCAAATCGTCTGGAAGATACACAATCTTCAAAGGTAACAAGCCTCGGTTCCACACAGGAACAATCTCTTCAGTGATGCTCAATCACTTGGGGTTTGGTGGTTTGGTTTTTGGGTTTCTCCTCACTGATGATTTTTTATCAAAGTCCTCAAGGAATTGGTTGCTCTCAAATGACAAGTGTCAAGTTGTCTCTCGGAGCAGCCAACCAACTAGTGGTTATGGGGGCGGCTATTTATAGCCAGGGTGCAACCCGACATGATAAGACATAAATGCCCCCCAATCATATGACCGTTACGTGGACAAGATATCTGGAGAGCTAGCGCAAAGCACAACAACGATCGAAATTTGAGCTGTCAAATTCCTCAGGGCTTATCATATTCCTCAAGGTAGGCAATTCGCACTGGCGAAATCCTAACTCCTCAGTCAGACCAATTTCTCAGAGACCAGAAGAACATCGTCTCTGTCACTGAAGAACATGAATGAACTGCAAGAGATTTCCAAAGGCTTCACTCGAAGGATTGGTTATGTTGAGGCTTTTGAGTTGAGCATTGATATGTCCATTTTGCATCATGATTTTATATTGATATTTATTTCATTATGGGCTGTTATTACCCATTTTGGTACAATACTTATGCCTTTTCTCTCTCATTTTACAAGGTTTACATGAAGAGGGAGAATGCTGGCAGCTGGAATTCTGGACTGGGAAAGGAGCAAATCTGAGATAGCTATTCTGTGCAATTCCAAAAGTCCTGAAAATCTACGGAGAATTATTTTGGAATATAAAAAAATACTGGGCAAAAGAAATACATCAGTAGGCCCACCAGGGAGCCACAAGCCTGCAGGCCGCGGCCACCCCCCTAGTTGCGGCTAGCGAGCTTGTGGCCCACCTGGCAGCCCTCCGGTGCCCATCTTCTGCTATATGGAGGGTTTCGTGAAGGAAAAAAAATCATAAGAGACCTTTTGGGACGAAGCGCCGCCGACTCGAGGAGGAACTTGGGCAGAACCAATCTAGAGCTTCGGTAGGGCGATCCTGCCGGTGAAACTTCCCTCCGGGAGGGGAAAATCGAAGCCATCGTCATCACCAACGATCCTCTCATCGAGAGGGGGTCAATCCCCATTAACATCTTCATCAGGACCATCTCCTCTCCAAACCCTAGTTCATCTCTTGTATCCGATCTTTGTCTCAAAACCTCGGATTGGTACCTGTGGGTTGCTAGTAGTGTTGATTACTCCTTGTAGTTGATGCTAGTTGGTTTACTTGGTGGAAGATTATATGTTCAGATCCTTGATCATCATTAATACTCCTCTGATTATGAACATGAACATATTTTGTGAGTAGTTACGTTTGTTCCTGAGGACATGGGATAAGTCTTGTTATAAGTAATCATGTGAATTTGGTATTCGTTCGATATTTTGATGAGATGTATGTTGTCTCTCCTCTAGTGGTGTTATGTGAACGTCGACTACATTACACTTTACCATGGTTTGGGACTAGAGGAATGCATTGGTAAGTAATAAGTAGATGATGGGTTGCTAGAGTGAAAGAATCTTAAACCCTAGTTTATGCGTTGCTTTGTAACGGGCTGATTTGGATCCACACTTTTCATGCTATGGTTAGATTTATCTTAATTCTTCTTTCGTAGTTGCGGATGCTTGCAGGAGTGGTTAATCATAAGTGGTAGGCTTGTCCAAGTAAGGGCAGCACCCAAGCACCGGTCCACCCACATATCAAATTATCAAAGTAGCGAACGCGAATCAAGTGAGCATGATGAAAACTAGCTTGACATAAATTCCCATGTGTCGTCGGGAGCGCTTTGCTTCATATAAGAGTTTGCACAGGCTTGTCCTTTGATATAAAAAGGATTGGGACACCTTGCTGCACCATTGTTACTATTTTGTTACTACGATAGATCCCCTATACTTGTGGGTCATCAAGACTCTTTTCTGGCTCTGTTGCCGGGGAGTGAAGCGCCTTTGGTGAGTGGAATTTGGTAAGAAAAAGAATATAGTGTGCTGAAATTTACTGTCACTTATTACTATGGAAAGTAATACTTTGAGGGGCTTGTTCTGGGTATCTTCACCTCGACCGGAAACACAAAGAGTTGTCCCTCAACCTACTTAACCTACTAAAAGTATTTATTATGAAATTCCTTTGGGTATGATAGAGAAACTGCTAGCTAATCCTTAAGCAGGAAATGGAACACTACATCCTAATTTGCATCTAATCTATGTGGATGAAGTTTGTGGATTATTTAAGCTTACAGGTCTGCCCGAGGATCACGTCAAGAAGAAGGTATTTCCTTTATCTTTGAAGGAGAAGGCATTGACATGGTACATGCTATGTGATGATATTAGATCAGGGAGCTAACCGGTTGAAAATGGAATTTCATTAGAAGTTCTATCCTATGCATCTAGTTCATCATGATCGGAATTATATTTATAAATTTTTTCCTCGTGAAGGAGAATGAATCGATCAAGCTTGGGGGAGGCTTAAGTCAATGTTATATTCATGCCCCAATCATGAGCTCTCGAGAGAAATTATTATTCAGAATTTGTATGCTCGACTTTCTCGTAATGATCAATCCATGCTCGATACTTCTTGTGCTGGTTCTTTTATGAAGAAAGATATTGAATTCAAATGGAATTTATTGTAAATAATTAAATGCAACTCTAAAGATTGGGAACTCGATGAAGGTAAGCAATCAGGTATGAATCCTAAGTTTGATTGTGTTAAATCCTTCATGGACACCGATGCTTTTCGTGAATTTAGCACTAAATATGGACTTGACTCTGAGATAGTAGCTTCTTTCTGTGAATCTTTTGCTACTCATGTTGATCTCGTTAAGGAGAAGTGGTTTAAATATCATACTCCCATTGAAGTGAAAGAAGTGGAACCTATTAAAGTTGAAGAGAAAATTATTGCTTACAATGCTAATCCTGTTATCTCTACTGCTTACATCGAGAAACCACCTTTCCCTGTTAGGATAAAGGAACATGCTAAAACTTGAACTGTGGTTCGTAAGAGTTGTATTAGAACACCCACACCCCCTGAACAAATTAAAGTTGAACCTAGTGTTGCTATGGTTAAAGATCTCTTGGTTGATAATATCGATGGGCATGTTATTCATTTGTGTGATGAAGCTGCTAGAATTGCTAGACTTGATACTAAGCATAAACATAGACCAGTTGTTGGCATGCCTGTTGTTTCTGTTAAAATAGGAGATCATTGTTATCATGGCTTATGTGATATGGGTGCTAGCGTAAGTGCAATTCCCTATTCCTTATATGAAGAAGTCATGCATGATATTGCACCAGGTTAACTAGAGGATATTGATGTTACTATTAAGCTTGCTAATAGAGACACTATTGCACCAATGGGGATTGTTAGAGATGTTGAAGTCTTGTGTGGGAAAGTAAAGTATCCTACTGATTTTCTTGTTCTTGGTTCCCCACAAGATAATTTTTGTCCCATTATATTTGGCAGACCCTTCTTGAATACTGTTAATGCTAAGATTGATTGTGAGAAAGAAATAGTTACTGTGAGCTTTGGGGATGTGTCTCATGAGTTTAATTTCTCTAAATTTCATAGACAACCCCATGACAAGGAATTGCCTAGTAAAGATGAAATTATTGGTCTCGCTTCTATTGCTGTGCCTCCTACTTATCCCTTAGAACAATATTTGCTAAACCATGAAAATGATATGCATATGAATGAGAGGAATGAAATAGGTGGAATTTTCTTTGAGCAGCAGCCTATCTTGAAACATAACTTGCCTAGTTAAATACTTGGGGATCCTCCTCCACCCAAGGGTGACCCCGTGTTTGAGATCAAGCAATTACCTGATAAGTTGAAATATGCTTATCTTGATGAAAAAGAGATATATCCTATTATTATTAGTGCTAACCTTTCAGAGCATGAAGAAAAGAGATGATTGAAACTCGTAGGAAGCACCGTGCTGCTATTTGCTATATGATATGTCTCCAACGTATCTATAATTTTTGATTGTTCCATGCTATTATATTATCTGTTTTGGATGTTTTATATGCATTAATATGCTATTTTATATTATTTTTGGGACAAACCTATTAATCTAGAGCCTAGTGCCAGTTTCTATTTTTTCCTTGTTTTTGAGTTTCACAGATAAGGAATATTTAACGGAGTCCAAACGTAATAAAGCCTCCGGAAAGATTTTTTCTGGAAAATATGGTAGCCACGAGACTTGAGAACCAAGGCAGAGGAGCTGCCATCGGGCCACAAGCCCGCTTGCCGTGGCCAGGGGGCACCCGCGCTGGGCAGGCTTATGGGCCCTTGGCACCTCTTCTAACCCCAATCACCGGCTTATAAATACCCAAGTATTCCATCATTATCAGAACGAGCCACAAAAACACTTTTCCGCCGCCAGAAGCCTCTGTTCCCGAGAGATCCAATCTCGGAGCCTTTTCCGGTAATCTGCCGAAGGGGATTCGATCACGGAGGGCATCTACATCAACTCCATTGCCCCTCCGATAATGCGTGAGTAGTTCACCACAGACCTACGGGTCCATAGCTAGTAGCTAGATGGTTTCTTCTCTCTCTCTTTGCTTCTCAATACCATGTTCTTCATGATCTTCATGGAGATGTATCCGATGTAATACTCTTTTGCGGTGTGTTTGTCGAGATCCGATGAATTGTGGGTTTATGTTCAGATTATCCATGAATATTATTTGAGTCTTTCCTGAATTATTATATGCATGATTTCATATCTTTGCAAGTCTCTTTGAATTATTAGTTTGTTTGGCCAACTAGATTGGTAATTCTTGCAATAGGAGAAGTGCTTAGTTTTGGGTTCAATCTTGCAGTGTCCTCACCCACTGACATAGTAGGGGTAGCGACGCACCTATTGTATTGTTGCCACCAAGGGTAAAAAGATGGGGTTTTCATCATATTGCTTGAGTTTATCCCTCTACATCATGTCATCTTACCTAATGCTTTACTCTGTTCTTCATGAACTTAATACTCTAGATGCACGCAGGAGTCAGTCGATGTGTGGAGTAATAGTAGTAGATGCAGAATTGTTTCAGTCTACTTGTCACAAACGTGATGCCTATATGCATAATCATTGGCTTGGATATCTTCATAACTATTCTCTTTTCTATCAATTGCTCAATAGTAATTTGTTCAACCACTGTAATACTTTCCATCATGAGAGAAGCCATCTAGTGAAACGTATGCCCCCCGGGTCTATTTTCCACATTATATTTTCAGATCTAAGACCAAAAACACCAAAAATACTTTCTGCATTGTTTTTACTTTTAGTTTTACTTTCCGTTCAAGCATCCTATTATATCTATCTCCACTAGATCTCATCCTTGCAAATAACCGTGAAGGGATTGACAACCCCTTTATAGCGTTGGGTGCAAGAGTTTGATTCCTTGTGCATGTATATATATTGGTGGCTCGCTTGTATCTCCTACTGTATTGATATCTTGGTTCTCAAAAATTGAGGGAAATACTTATCTACTTTGCTGCATCAAACCGTTCCTTTTCACGGGAATCCAACGCATGCTCAAGAAGTAGCAAGAAGGATTTCTGGCGCCTTTGCCAGGGAGATACATAACAAGTCAAGAATACCAAGTACCCATCACAAACTCATCTCTTGCATTTACATTATTTTCCATTTGCCTCTCGTTTTCCTCTCCCCCACTTCTAAAACGATTTTCAAAAAGATTAGCCTTTTGCCCTTTTTCGTTCGTCTTTCTGTTTGCTTTTTGTGTGGTAGATCACTCAAAATCATGGCTAGCCTTGCTACTATCGCTCCCAAGTATGAAGTTCTTAACTTTAAGCAAAGAGAGGGAGAAAACTTAAAAGATGCTTGGTATAGAATTTGTAGTGCTCAAAATAGATCTATCTGTAAGCAATCTACTACCGTTCTCCTTCGCAATTTTTACATGGAAATCACTCCTTGGAATAGATATGTCATAGATACCATCATGGGAGGGAATTTCTTGGGAAGTCATACCTTTGACTCCTATAGTGCTATGATAATTTTGTTTGGATCACCCCCAATCATGGTTAATGGGACAATTTTAATTTTGGAACATGTTATGCGAAGGTTAGATATCATTGTAAATAAAGTTGCTACTATAGATCTCATTGGAAACTTGGATAAAAAGATTCATAATCATATCACTCAATATGGATCTAAGGTAGGAGTTACTCTAAAAGACCTAAGGGAAAAAGAACCCATAGTTAATGAAAAACTGAATCAAGATTCCTTTAGAATAGGGAAGCTAGAGGACATTATTACCAACTTGGGTTCCGCTTTTTCCGCTGTTCAAACCACTCCTACGTTCCCAAGAATAAGGGTGAATCCTCTAGTAAAGGGGACGAAGATCTTAAGATGATAAGTGTTCACCCTAATTTTTCAACATTGTTCGGGAACCGATTGCTACAAGAGAATTTCTTGACTTTTTGCCTAGGAGCATGATCATTGCTAAAACTAAAGAAACTCCTGGATTTGAGAAAGTCATCACAAATATTGCCAATACCAAAGATGACAATACCTAGATCAATTGCGTTTTGCCTAGCTAGGGTTGTTAAACAATAGCGCTTGTGCGGAGGCAACCCAATTTTATTTTGCTTTCAGATTTTTGCTTATGTTTTGGTGTGTTTGGCACATTATTACTTATGTAGTAATTGTGTTTTTGTGTTTAAATTAGTGTTTGAGACAAGTAAAACCTTTGGGGTGATCTATGGTAGTTGTTGATTTGATCTTGCTGGAAAAGAGAAACTTTTGTGCTCAGTCCAGGAAGTTTCTGAATTTTTCAGAGCATCAAATTGATCTGAAATTTTTAGAAGGATAATATACAAATTTCCTTGGTTTTTCTAATTTTTCGGAATTTTTAAAGTTCCATAAGTATTCGAAGTTTACAGATTGCTACAGACTGTTCTGTTTTTGACAGATTCTGTTTTCATTGTGTTGTTTGCTTATTTTGATGTATCTATGGGTTGTATTGGGGGGTCTGAGTCATGGAGAAGTTAGAATACAGTATGTATTACACAAATATAAATAAATAATGAGTTCACAACAGTATCTAAAGTGGTGATTTATTTTTCTTATACTAACGGATCTCATGAGTTTTCTGTTGAGTTTTCTGTTGTGAAGTTTTCAAGTTTTGGGTGAAGATTCAATGGACTATGGAATAAAGAGTGGAAAGAGCCTAAGTTTGGGGATGCCCATGGCACCCCAGTCATATTCAAGGATACCAAAAAGCCTAAGCTTGGGGATGCCCCGGAAGGCATCCCCTCTTTCGTCTTCAATCCATCGGTAAATTTACTTGAGGCTATATTTTTATTCACCACATGATATGTGTTTTGCTTGGAGCGTCTTGTATGATATGAGTATTTGCTTGTTAGTTTGCCACAATCATCCTTGCTGCACACATCTTTAGTGAGAGACACGCTGAATCGTGAATTTGTAGAATACTCTATATGCTTCACTTATATCTTTTGAGCTAAGCAATGTTGCTCTAGTGCTTCACTTATATCTTTTTAGAGCATGGTGGTGTTATATTTTATAGAAATTATTGAACTCTCGTTCCTCACTTATATTATTTTTATAGTTCCTTAAAACAGCATGGTAATTTGTTTAGGTTATGAATTTAGTCCTAATATAATGGAATCCAAGAGGGATATAATAAAAACTTCCATATTAAGTGCATTAACAACTATGTGAAGTTGGATTCCTTGCACACAGTTTTGAGATAATAGGGATGGTAATATGAGAGTCATGGTAGTGAGTAGTTGTGAAATGAAGAGATACGTGTGTTAAAGCTTGTGATTCCTGTAGCATGCACGCATGGTGGACCGCTATGTAACGAAGTCGGAGCATGACTTGTCTAATGATTGTCGACCTTTGTGTGAGGGCAGGGAGCGTGCGATGGTCAACTCCTACCAACCTCTCCCCTAGGAGAATGCGTCTAATGCTTTGTCTGATGACAAATAGACTTTTGTAATAATTATGTGAGTTCTTTATGACTAATGTGAGTCCATGGATTATACGCACTCTCACTCTTCCATCTTTGCTAGCCTCCCTAGTACCGCGCAACTTCCGTCGGTATATCAAGCCCTCCTTCTTCAAAACAGCCACCATATATTCCTCAAAACAGACACCATACCTACCCATTAGGGCATTTCCATAGCCATTCCGAGATATATTGCCATGCAACTTCCACCATGTAATTTTTCTATGACTTGCATCATCACTTCATATTGCATATAGAGTTTTATGTTCTCATAGGAATCGAGTTGTAATTTATTTTTCTTTGAGTTATAAGTAAATAAAAGTGTGATGATTATTCATTAATAGAGCATTTTCCTATTAGAGAAAAGGATGATGGAGGCTATGACTCCCTCACAAGTTGGGACGAGTATCCGGACTTTACAATAAATAAAAGAGGCCAGCGAAGCCCAAACAAAAAATAAATAAAAGAGGCCAAAGAAGCCCAGCAAAACTAAAAATAAATAAAAATTGAGAGAAATAGAGAAGGGACAATTGCTGCTATCTTTTTCCACACTTTTGCTTCAAAGTAGCACCATGATCTTCATGATAGAGAGTCTCCTATTTTGTCACTTTCAAATAACTAGTGGATATTCATTTTGCACGACCACTTAGTTTTCTTTTTGAGCTTTCATACACTTATAGATCTAAGGGAATTTGTTGGATGGAAATTCCTACTCACTCACATTGATATCTATTGATGGGCATCTCCATAGCCCGTCGATACGCCTAGTTGATGTGAGACTATCTTCTCATTTTTCCCTTGCACCCCTCCATATTCTATTCCACGTATAATGCTATATCCATGGCTCATGCTCATGTATTGTGTGAGAGTTGAAAAGGTTTGAGAACACCAAAAGTGTGAAACAATTGCTTGACTTATTCATCAGGGTTGTGCATGATTTAGATACTTTGTGTGGGGAAGATGGAGCATAGCCAGACCATATGATTTTGTAGGGATAACTTTCTAAGGCCATGTTATTTCGAAAGGACACAACTACCTTGTTGGTGTGCTTGAAGTATTACTGTTTTTATGTCTATATTAGACTATTGTTTTGAATCTAACGGATCTGAATATTCATGCCACAATAAACAATATTACATGGATAAATATGTTGGGTGGCATTCCACATCAAAAATTCTGTTTTTATCATTTACCTACTCGAGGACGAGCAGGAATTAAGCTTGGGGATGCTGATACGTTTCCAACTTATCTATAATTTTTTATTGTACCATGCTATTATATTATCTGTTTTGGATGTTTTATATGCATTAATATGCTATTTTATATTACTTTTGGGACTAACCTATTAATCTAGAGCCTAGTGCCAGTTTTGGTTTTTCCTTGTTTTTGAGTTTCGCAGATAAGGAATATTAAACGGAGTCCAAACGGAATAAGACCTCCGGAAAGATTTTTTTATAGAAAATATGGAAGCCACAAGACTTGAGAACCAAGGCAGAGGAGCTGCCACGGGGCCACAAACCAGCTTGCCGCGGCTAGGGGGGCACCCGTGCCGGGCAAGCTTGTGGGCCCCTGGCACCTCCTCTAACCCTAATCTTCGGCCTATAAATACCCAAATATTCCATCATTATCAGAACGAGCCACGAAAACACGTTTCCGCCCCCGAAAGCCTCTGTTCCCGAGAGATGCAATCTTGGAGCCTTTTCTGATAATCTGTCGAAGGTGGATTCGATCACGAAGGGCGTCTACATCAACTCCATTACCCCTCCGATGATGCGTGAGTAGTTCACCACAGACCTACGGGTCCATAGATAGTATCTATATGGCTTATTCTCTCTCTTTGATTCTCAATACCATGTTCTTCATGATCTTCATGGGGATCTAACCGATGTAATACTCTTCTGCGATGTGTTTGTCGAGATCATTATCCATGAACATTATTTGAGTCTTTCCTGAATTCTTATATGCATGATTTCATATCTTTGCAAGTCTCTTCGAATTATTGGTTTGCTTTGGCCAACTAGATTGGTAATTCTTGCAATAGGAGAAGTGCATAGTTTTGGGTTCAATCTTGCGGTGTCCTCGCCCAGTGACATAGTAGGGGTAGCAAGCCATTATTGTTGCCATCAAGGGTAAAAAGATGGGGTTTTCATCATATTGCTTGAGTTTATCCCTCTACATCATGTCATCTTACCTAATGCGTTACTCTGTTCTTCATGAACTTAATACTCTAGATGCATGCAGGAGTCAGTCGATGCGTGGAGTAATAGTAGTAGGTGCAGAATCATTTCGGTCTACTTGTCACAAACGTGATGCCTATATGCATAATCATTGCCTTCGATATCTTCATAAATATTCGCTTTTCTATCAATTGCTCGATAGTAATTTGTTCACCCACCGTAATACTTGCCATCATGAGAGAAGCCATCTAGTGAAACCTATGGTCCTCGGGTCTATTTTCCACATTATATTTTCAGACCTAAAACCAAAAACACCAAAAATAGTTGCTGCATTGTTTTTACTTTTAGTTTACTTTTTGGTCAAGCATCCTATTATATCTATCTCTACTAGATCTCATCCATGCAAATAACCGTGAAGGGATTGACAACCCCTTTATAGCGTTGGGTGCAAGAGTTCGATTCCTTGTGCATGTATATCTATTGGTGGCTCGCTTGTATATCCTACTGGATTGATACCTTGGTTCTCAAAAAGTGAGGGAAATACTTATCTACTTTGCTGCATCAAACCGTTCCTCTTCACGGGAAACCAACACATGCTCGAGAAGTAGCACTATACTCTTGATGATCTTAAGGGCATTAGTCCCACTCTATGCCAGCATAAAATTAGTATGGAGCCTGATGCCAAACCAGTTATTGACCGTATATTGTTGATTCCAAAGTAACTGTTCACATTGATCATGCTGCTATTAAATACCTTATGGAGAAGAAAGATTTTAAACTTAGACTTATTAGGTTGGTCCTTCTGCGACAAGAATTTGATTTGCATATCATTGATAGAAAGGGTGCTGACAAACCTGTAGCAGATAACTTGTCTAGATTAGAAAATGTTCTTGATCACCCACTACCTACTGATGATAGCTTTCCTGATGAACAATTACCTCTCGTGAATACTTCACATAATGCTCCTTGGTATGCTAATTACGCCAATTACATTGTTGCTAAATTTATACCTCCTAGTTTCACATACCAACAAAAGAAAAAGTTCTTCTATGATTTAAGGCATTAATTTTGGGACGACCCACGTCTTTATAGAGAAGGAGTAGATGGTATTATTAGACGTTGTGTACCTGAGCATGAACAGGAACAAATCTTACGCAAGTGTCACTCCAAAGCCTACGGAGGACATCACGCTGGAGATAGAACTGCACACAAGGTACTACAATCTGGGTTTTATTGGCCTACCCTCTTCAAGGATGCTCGTAAGTTTGTCCTATCCTATGATGAGTGTCAAAGAATTGGTAATATTAGTAGACGTCAGGAAATGCCTATGAATTACTCTCTTGTTATCGAACCATTTGATGTTTAGGGATTTGATTATATGGGGCCTTTTCCACAATCTAACGAGTATACTCATATTCTAGTTGTTGTTGATTATGTCACTAAGTGGGTAGAAGCTATTCCAACTAGTAGCACTGATCATAATACTTCCATTAAAATGCTTAAAGAAGTTATTTCCCCCAGATTTGGAGTGCCTAGATATTTGATGACTGATGGTGGTTCACATTTTATTCATGATGCTTTCCGTAAACTGCTTGCTAAATATGATGTTAATCATAGAGTTGCATCTCCTTATCATCCTCAGTCTAGTGGTCAAGTAGAATTGAGCAATAGAGAGATTAAATTGATTTTGCAAAATACTATTAATAGATCTAGGAAGAATTTGTCTAAGAAACTTGACGATGCATTGTGGGCTTATAGAACTGCTTACAAAAACCCTATAGGTATGTCTCTATATAAGATGGTTTATGGTAAAGCATGTCACTTACCTCTAGAGCTAGAATATAAGGCTTATTGGGCAATCAAAGAGCTCAATTATGATTTCAAACTTGCTGGTGAAAAGAGGTTATTTGACATTAGCTCACTTGATGAATGGAGAACCCAAGCCTACATTCTAAGTTGTTTAAAGAAAAGGTTAAGAGATGGCATGATAGAAGGATACAAAAGCGTGAATTTAATGTAGGTGATCATGTCTTGCTATACAATTCTCGTTTAAGATTTTTTGCAGGAAAACTTCTATCTAAACGGGAAGGTCCTTACGTCATCGAAGAGGTATACCGTTCCGGTGCCATCAAGATTAACAACGCCGAAGGCACAAACCCGAAGGTGGTGAACGGTAAAAGAATCAAACATTATATCTCAGGTACTCCCATAAATGTCGAAACCAATATCATCAATACCATAACTCCGGAGGAGTACATTAGGGAGACTTACCAGAATGTTTCAGACCCCGAAAAGGAATAGGTACATGGTAATGTAAGTAAAAAGACTCCAAAACTTTTTCTATGGCAATTTTCATATGTTTTGTAATACTTAAAAAATTAGGAAAATTTAAAGTAGTCCGAATAGTGCACGAGGAGGCAACAAGCCTGCTCGGCGCGGCCTCCCACTGGTCGCGCCCCTAGGGCTTGTGCCCACGTCGTGCACCACCCAGACTCCGTTTTCTTGTGGCTTACTCCTCCGGGTTGGTAAAAATTCATTATATAATCTCCCGAAAGTTTTGACTCTCGTATCACGACAATACGTCCCGTTTTATTTTTGAGCTATTTCTGCGGCAGATTTAGAGCAATATGTCGTCCCAAGATTCTGATGGGGAGAGCTTCATATCGCATTATCTTGCCAATCCCGAGCTCTATGGAGACTTGGACCCTTATGGATTGTTCTCAGAGGAGGAACAGGAAGGCAACTATGAGGAAGAAAGCTCGTATGAAGAAGAGGCCTCCCTACTTCAGCCAGGAGATATGCACTTGGAGTTCAAGAAATCAAGTCTTCCAAAGACAAGGCAAAAACCCAAGTTCTATTTATCCCTTCTAGTTTCCTGCAGGAGAGCAAGCAAGAATTATATCAAAGGATATTGAAGCTCGAGCAGGAAGTGGACAATTTGAGGGAGCAGAATTTTATGCTGAGGAGGAAACTAGAAAGGCTTCCAACCCCATCAACAACTCCCACATTATCACCTCCGAAGCCAGACAACTAAACACATGGGTATGGGCAATCCCCTTGGCTTGCCCGAAGCTTGGGGGAGGTGCCTCGGTATCGTATCACCACCAAATCTTTCGTTTTTATTTTTATTTTTATTTTTATCATATTTTCTTAGTTCAATCCTTTTGGTTATATCTTGATCTAGTAGAATAAAGTTTTTGTGTGATCTAGCCTTGAGTCTTTGCTTTATGATTCCCCCTATGTAAGCAAGTTCGTGAGTTATATAATGAAAAGTGCTTTTGACTTGAGGGCCTTGCTTAGTATGATTTTAATCTTGAGAAAGATGAAATAGAAAGAAGTGTAGAATAAAAGCAAAGAGTGCATATGAAAATCTTATGAGGAGTGACGACTTCACATATAAAAAGTATGTTGATTGAAACCTGTTGTGGGTTGACAAACATAGCCATTGGTCATTGGGCAATTAAAAGGAAGTGATAAAGAAAGAGAGGTTCACATATAAATATATTATCTTGGACATTTTTTATGATTGTGAGCACTCATTAAAATATTATATGCTAAGAAGTTGATGTTGGACAAGGAATACAACATAATGGTTTATGTTTGCTTATTTCCGGATAGAAGTTATATTGTTATAGATCCCTCAACATGTGTCGCTTGCTTCCACCTCATATAAGCCAAAACTTCCGCACCAAGTAGAGATACTACTTGTGCATCCAAACACCCTTAATCCAGTTTTGCCATGAGAGTCCACCATACCTACCTAAGGATAGAATAAGATCCTTCAAGTAAGTTGTCATCGGTGCAAGCAATGAAAAATTGCTCCCTAAATATGTGTGATCTATTAGTGTAAGGAAAATAAACTTTATACGAACTTGTGATAGGGAAGACATAAAAGCGACGGACTGCATAATAAAGTACTCTATCACAAGGGGCAATATAAAGGTGACGTTCTTTTGCATTAAGAGATTGTGCATCCAATTATAAAAGTGCATGACAACCGCTGCTTCCCTCTACGAAGGGCCTATCTTTTACTTTTAGTTTCTAGTACTTACCTTTACGCAAGAGTCGTGGTGATCTCAATCACCTTCGTTATTTTCGCCTTTATCTTCTGGAAAGTGTCACATGTTGGGGAATGATCTAGGCACATATATCCACTCGGAAGTGGGTGAGCATGAGTTATTACAGTTGACGTTACCCTTGAGGTAAATAGTTGGGAGGCAACACTATAAGCCCATATCTTTCTCTGTGTCCGATTGAAACTTTGAACTCATAGGTACCTCGTGAGTGTTAGCAATTGTGAAAGACTTATAGATGATTGAGTATGTGGGTTTGCTTTACAAGCTCTTATATTGACTCTTTCCTACGTTATGATAAATTGGAATTGCTTCAATGTCTAAGATCATAGTTTGTCAGTTCTCAATAGAGTTCTTGATTCATACTTCGCCATTGTGACTGAATTGTTACTTTAGCATAAGAAATTATATGTCAAAATATATTGCTGTTCTAAAGATGATCATGATGCCTTCATGTCCGTATTTTATTTTATCAACACCTCTATCTATAACATGTGGGCATATTTATTGATTTTGGCTTCCGCTTGAGGACAAGCGAGGTCCAAGCTTGGGGGAGTTGATACGTCCATTTTGCATCATGATTTTGTATTGATATTTATTGAATTATGGGCTGTTATTACACATTTTGGTACAACACTTATGCCTTTTCTCTCTTATTTTACAAGGTTTACATGAAGAGGGAGAATGCCGGCAGCTGGAATTCTGGACTGGGAAAGGAGCAAATCTGAGATACCTATTCTACGCAACTCCAAAAGTCTTGAAAATCTATGGAGAATTATTTTGGAATATATCAAAACATTGGGCGAAAGAAATATATCAGGAGGCCCACTAGGGAGCCACAAGCCTGCTGGCCGCGACCACCCCCTAGCCGTGGCTAGCGAGCTTGTGGCCCACCTGGTAGCCCTCGGGTGCCCATCTTCTGCTCTATGGAGGGTTTCGTCAAGGAAAAATAAATCCTAAGAGACCATTCAGGATGAATCGTCGCCGTCTCGAGGCAGAACTTGGGCAGAACCAATCTAGAGCTCTAGCAGGGCGATCCTGCCGGTGAAACATCCCTCCAGGAGGGAGAAATCGAAGCCATCGTCATCACCAACGATCCTCTCATGCAGAGGGGGTCAATCTCCATCAACATCTTCATCAGCACCATCTCTTCTCCAAACCCTAGTTCATCTCTTGTATTCGATCTTTGTCTCAAAACCTCAGATTGGTACCTGTGGGTTGCTCGTAGTGTTGATTACTCCTTGTAGGTGATGCTAGTTGGTTTACTTGGTGGAAGATTATATGTTCAAATCATTGGTCATCATTAATACTCCTCTGGTTAGGAACATGGACATGTTTTGCGAGTAGTTACGTTTGTTCCTGAGGACATGGGATAATTCTTGTTATAAGTAATCATGTGAATTTGGTATTCGTTTGATATTTTGATGAGATGTATGTTGTCTCTCCTCTAGTGGTGTTATGTGAACATCGACTAACTAACAATTTACCATTGTTTGGGCCTAGAGGAAGGCGTTGGGAAGTAATAAGTAGATAATGGGTTGCTAGAGTGACAGAAGCTTAAACCCTAGTTTATTCGTTGCTTCGTAAGGGGCTGATTTGGATCCACACGTGTCATGCTATGGTTAGATTTATCTTAATTCTTCTTTCATAGTTGCAGATGCTTGTGGGAGGAGTTAATCATAAGTGGGAGGCTTGTCCAAGTAAGGGCAGCACCCAAGCACCGGTCCACCCACATATCAAATTATCAAAGTAGCGAACACGAATCAAATGAGCATGATTAAAAGTAGCTTGACATAAATTCCCATGTGTCCTCGGGAGCGCTTTGCTTTATATAAGAGTTTGTCCACGCTTGTCCTTTGCTATAAAAAGGATTGGGCCACCTTGCTGCACCTTTTTTACTATTGTTACTTGCTACCCGTTATGAATTATCTTATCACAAAACTATCTGTTACCGATAATTTTAGTGCTTGCAGAGAATACCTTACTGAGAACCGCTTGTCATTTCCTTCTGCTCCTCGTTGGGTTCGACACTCTTACTTATCAAAAGGACTATGATAGGTCCCCTATAATTGTGGGTCATCAAGCATCACTTGTTAGATTTTCCTTAGTTTTCCCTCGACCCCCTTTAATATTATGATGTTTCCTATGACTCAAGGAAAGGAAATAAACTACGAAAAAAGTCTTCACGCTTCATAGTCCTCATTAATATCTTCAAGGTCACACAGAATTCTTCAGCTTCAAAGTCTTCACGGAAATATCAAAGTCTTCACCAAAGTCTTCAGCTAAAGACATTCATTTTTAGGGGTCGATAATCTCTAAATATATCAAAGTCTGAACTTATAGAACATGTGTGCACTCACAATCACATTAGTTCCTTAACCTATAAGTATTCAATACACCAAAATTACTAAGGGGCACTAGATGCAATAACAATCTCCCCCTTTTTGGTGATTGATGACAAATAGGTTAAGTTTTCATCAGGGATAAATATATGAAGTGTAAGTATTGTGTTTGAGGAATTTGATTGCACGATATAGAAGAACTCCCCCTGAAGATGTGCATATTTGAAGAATTTGCTTTGGATTGCAAACGTACATGGCAGGTTAAAAACATGGAGAAACCCCCCTATACCTTGTAATTCATACACACATTTAATATATAACATGTGGAATTGAAATGCATGATGAAAAATGGTGTCTGGCGAAATTCAGCATGCATGCATGCATTAGGTTACTTGAGGAAATGAGCATGCGGAATGAGGTTCAAAAGCATCAGACCACCATCGAACTTAAGTTTACAACTCGATCAACAAACACTTCAGAAGAGAAAGAGTTGTAACTTACACAAAAACAACTGAAAGTGTGTTATATCGACTTGAGGGGGGGGTGAATAGGCGATTTTTACAAATTCATCACTGAGGAATTTCAACTTGAGGAATTTGAAATGTGACGAATAACTAGAAATGGAATAAGTACTCAAGTGCATGAGAAACATAGCAGTAGCATAGTCATCATCATGAAATAAATCATGCATAGATTACAGGTAGCGTGATACAGGATAAGCAGGTAAGGAAGAAGGTAACTTGAAGAATTTGAGGTGAGGAAATTGTGAAAGTCTTTAGTCAAATTCTTCAAACAGTAAAGATGAATTTTATCAACAGGTATACGAGGAAATGAAAGGGTTGAGGAAATAGAACCAGATAGCTCGAGGAAGACAATGATTGATGAGCCAGTTCAAACAGCTGTGACAGTCGTACATCTGGTTTGGAGCAGCCTGGTATTTAAACCAGAGGACACACGGTCCTTAACGTATTCTCCTTGAGCTAAGGTCACAAAGTCCTCACCCAACACTCGTGGTAAGTCTTCAGGGTAGACTTCCAAAACCCTCACAAACTGGTCACCCGGCGATCGACAATTGACTGCTAGATGCTCTAGACCAAGGTCACTTCGTGATCCCCAATTGACTGCAGGATGCACTAGACCATGACGTCTAACCGTCTGGAAGATAACAGTCTTCAAAGGTAACAAGTGTCGGTTCCACATAGGAACAATCTCTTTAGTGATGCTCAATCACTTTGGGTTTGTTGGTTTTGATTTGGGTTTTTCCTCACTGTTGATTTTCTCTCAAAGTCCTCGGAGGATGGGTTGCTCTCAAATGACAAGTGTCAGTTCTCTTCTCGGAGCAGCCAACCAACTAGTGGTTGTGGGATGGGGGGCAGCTATTTATAGCCAGGGTGCAACCTGACATGATAAGACATGAATGCCCCCAATGATATGACCGTTATGTGGATAAGATGATTGGGATAGCTAACGCTAATCACAACAACGGTCGGAATTTCGAACTATGAAAGTCCTCACGCTTATCATATTCCTCACTTGTAGGCAATTCGCACTGGCGAAACCCTAACTCCTCAGTCAGACCAATTTCCTCAGAGACCAGAAGAACTTCGTCTCTGTCACTTAAGAACTTGAGAACCGTAAGAGATTTCCAAAAAGCTTCACTCGAAGGATTGGAAAGGTTGAGACTTTTTAGTTGAGCATCATTTGGAAATTTTCCTTAGTATTACCTTGGCCCCCTTTAATAGTACGGTGTTTCCTATGACTCAAAGAAAGGAAATGAAACTACGAAAACAAAAGTCTTCATGCTTCATAGTCCTCGTTCATATCTTCAACATCACACCAACTGCTTCATTTTCAAAGTATTCAGGGAATACCAAAGTCTTCAGCAAAGTCTTCACCAAAGTTTTTAGTTGAGGACATACATTTTTAGGGGTCGATAATCTCCGAAAGTATTAAACTCCTCAGCGACTTATAGAGCCTATGTACACTTACAAATGCATCAGTCTCTTAACCTATAAGTCTTCAATACACCAAAATCACTAAGGGGCACTACATGCACTTACAATCTCCCCCTTTTTGGTGATTGATGACAATTAGGTTAAGTTTTCAACGGGGATAATAATATGAAGTGTAAGTACTGAGTTTGAGGAATTTGATTGCAAGATATAGAAGAACTCCACCTGAAGATGTGCATATTTGAGGAATTTGCTTTGGACCGCAAGTGCACATGGCAAGTTAGAACATGGAGAACTCCCCCTATATCTTGTAATTCATACACGCATTTAACATATGATATGAATAATTTTAAATGCATGATGAAAAATGGTGTCTGACGAAATTCAGCATGCATGCATTAAGGTACTTGATGAAATAGGCATGCATAAAGAAGTTCAAAAGAGTCAGACCACCATCGGACTTAAGTATACAACTCAACCAACAAAAGCTTGAGAAGAGCGAGAGTTGTAACTTAAACAAAAACAACCCATATATATAGACCCGCTTGAAGACTAACTCAAATTTTCTCCCCCTTTGTCATCGAAGACCAAAAGGGTCAAAAAAGTGAGGACTAACGCCCCTAAAGAATTTCATCTTAAAGGTGGTGTAGGAGCGCACCAGCGTTGTCGGGGTTGTTTGTTGATGCAGGGCCCCCAGTAGTGTCGTCAATTTCCTGAGCTTCATCCGCCTCGCGCGATGAAGAATATGAGCTCGTAACTAGCTGAGGAACTTGAACTTTCTTGAATTTCTTTTGAGGAGGACAAGCCCAGTCAAGGTTCTGCTCAAGGTCCATCTCCTTGAGTTCTTCAGGAGTCTTGAGGTGAGACAGAATGTCCCAAGTGTGGTTGAAGACTTCATGAAGGTAGTATTGGTTCTTCCTCATAGTGTTGTGCATGACAGTCATGTCTCGAAGAAGCGAACCAAACTGACGCTTTACTCACTTGAGATTGCAATCAACCTTCTAATGAAGACTTATAAGAAGCTCACAATCAGCCATCACACGAGGGGCCGACTCTTGAGGCTTTAGCGCTGAGGCTTTTGCAGCTGAGTCTTGGGTAGCAGAGTCATCATTGGTGGAATAAGATGTAGCTTTGCAAAACTCGCCATCCAATGGACGATTACCTTCATCAATGATAGCTTTGCCTTTTCCTTCAACTAAAGCAAATGTGTGCTTGAGGACTTCAATAGGAGGCAGAAAGCCGAAGTGATTCTAAAAGTCAGCCTTGAAGGGAACCGAAGACCTTGATCTGATGAATTTCATGATCCAGGGAGCATAAGGCTTCAATTCAAATGGGGCTGAAGCTGCATTTGGTCAAAGTCCTCAGGAATAAATCATGGTAGTTGATTGGAATCCCATGAATGATATTGAATAGCATGTTCTTCACGAATCCCTCCACTTCTTCTTCTTAAGAGTTGTGACCCTTCTAAGGACTTAGGGTTTTGGTCAGAATGCGATAGATTGTCCTGGGCACATAGAGCAAATCCTTCACAAGGAAGGTAGTCCTTTGAGGTTTTCCAGGAGCCAAAGGCTTCATCAGCACTTGCATCATGTGGTTGGGCAGAGCAGGTTCATCAAATAGGCATCTTGCTCCTTCTGAGGGAATTGGAATTGCGACTGATCGAAACAGTTCAGAGGCTAGAGCAGTGTAGTGAGTGGTTCCGGTCATCCAATCCAAGACCCAAGAGTTGATATCAGAGGCATCACCTGTGATGTGCAAGGTGGCATAAAATTGAAGAATCGGCTCTTCATTCCAATCGCAGATGTCCACACAGAATGGAAGAATTCTAGTATCGTGAAGAACTGCGAGCACAAGTGTGAAACAGGGGATAGTTTCCCTGGCCGCATGAGGAATTTGCTGATGCTCAAAGACTTTCTCCTTGTCAAATATCACTGATGCATAGTAGTTAATCTGCATGGGTGTCCAGAATCTGGTGCGGCCGGCCCTTGCTGATCCATAAGGATTCGGCCCAGTGAAGAAGATGTGCTCGTTGAAGAAATTGGTCTTGATGAATTTGGGGCGCTTTGAGCCTTTGAATGGCATTTTGGGCTTTGGCTAAAGGTTTGGCTTGAAGCGACCCACAATTTCCTTAGGCATTGGTGGAATTTCATCAGACTAAGGAATTTGAACAGTAGTTTCCTCACTTGCAGTTGGAGCAACAACTTCTTCAGCTGATGCAACTGGAATATCTTTAGTGATAGGTGCAGCCAGGTCATTAGATCATGTATTAATTTCTTCAGTCTAGGCTGGAGACTGAGGAATTTGTGATAGAGGAGTGGTCATTGGAGAATTTGGGTGTGCAGCTTCCCAATATTCATCATTTATAAGAGGAGTTGTGTTACCAATGTCCAGATCCTCTTCCATTTCTTCAACGCCGACCTCTTCATCAGTCAACTGAGGCTGGGGCGATGATACCAGTGGAGTTGAAGCATTTGCTTCCACTGTAATTTCTTCATCAATCTGCTCTAAGGAAGCAGCAGACTGATCCTTTTCTTCTTATTCATCGTTTGGGATGACATAGTCAACACCAAATGGCACCAATTCATAGGATGACACGGAGGTGATAGGTGTTGCATCAATTAGATTAGTTGAAGAATTTGGCAGTGTCTTCAATTTATTCACTGCTGAGGAATCTGAAGTTGATGACTTTCTCTTCTGTGAAGCCTTCTTCTCCGCAGCCTTTGTTTTCTTCGCTTCTGATGCAGAAGTAAGGTTGATGAACTTCACCCTTGAGGATTTTGCAGTTTCTGCAGAGGGTGAAGGAGGAGCAGTTTCTTCATGCACGACTGATGCAGTCGTCCTAATGGTCTTAATTTCATCAGGCACAGAAAAAGCTTCAGCTGGCCTGGCAGTTTCTTTAGGCACAAGAGTGGAGATTGCCCTGACAGGTTCTTCAGCAGCCTCAATTTGTTCAGATGCGCGAGCAGTTTCTTCAGCAGGCTGATCAGATTCTTCAACCTGAGGAATTTGAGGTTGCGTTCAGGCTACAACCCTCTCGTTATGATCCTTAGCAGCAGCTTGGGCTGCCCTGACAAATCTCACTTTGGTGCCCATCCATTCAGCATCATACTTGTCTTGTTCTTTAGAAAGGCAGCGTATTTCAGACTGAACTGTGATGAGTTGATTTGGAGTCAAATTCATCACATTGTTCCTCAGAAACTTTTCTTTTTTGGCCCTGCTCCTCTGAGCTCTCTGAGCTTGATCTCTCTTCCATTTTTCCTCAACTATGAAGTGTGTGACGACATGGTCCGCACCAAGAGGTAGGTTCAGTGAGGAAAGTGGAGTGTTGGATCCTCATGCCATATGTCAATGAAGTTGAGGATCATCTTGGGATCCAGCATTAGAGGAACAGAGCTACCCTTGGCTATTCCAGCCCTTTGCTGACTACTTCTGATGATTTATTCCAATTCTTCATCATCATCCTCAGATCCTGAGGGTACATTCACAACAGCTTTGCTAGTGTGAGGACTTGGTCTTTGACATCGTCCAGCGGTTCCCTTTAACTTCAACAGAGTACGGCTTGTTGAAGACTGTGCTTGGGCAGAGGAACTTGCAGAGACACCTGAAGCAATTCAGAATCCCGTAGTCCTCTAACATTTTGCAAGATGTACAGGTGTTGAGGACTTTGCAGCAGCAGCTGATGACTGTGCAACTACTGAAGGTATTGCAGTGGCCTTTGAAGAACTTGCTAGAGGATTCTGTAGTGATGACTTTGAAGTTGAGGACTTTGACTTCACTGTATACTTCTTCACAATTGATTTCTTTGGAGCACTAGCAGAGGCTCCAGCAGAGGCAGGAGCAGCAGTAGAGTCTTCATTGAATTGCCTCACTACAGCTTTGGCAGTTCTCTAAAGTTTTTGTTGATACTTTGCCCACTCAGCTGGAAAGTCTACACCACGAGCAACACTTGTGGGACCAACCTTTTAATCATTAGCAGGAGGAGCCCTTCCGCAAGGGGGTTTGAGTGCGAATTTCTTCATGTACTTGGGAGTGACATAGCGATAGTCTCTCCACTCCTTCATCCACCTCCATTCAATCCTCTGAATCCTCATTTTCCTCTACTCCTTTGTTTCTTTCCCATGAATGGGTACATCGGGAGTATAATAACCATCATACAAAGGCTTAGTTATTTCAAAAGAAATGTTCTATTCAGCCTTCTTTCCACCTTTCTGAGGTCTTTTGCCATCAGCCATTTTCTTCACTTGATGACTTTGAACTCTTGATGATTCTGAACATGTACACAGTTTTTCCTCAACAAATGCTGCAAATGAGTTAAGTTGATGAGAACCGAGTGATTCATCAGCAGACATTTTGTACCTATGAATAGAGTATAAGTGCAAGGAATTTCAAGAGGTCATATGCGTTCTCAGAAATTTTCAAAATACATCAAGTTGAGGAATTTTCCCATAGGTGTCTTGAGGAATTTCACTAAGTGTTCTTGTCTTAGGTTCCAGAGTTGTGCGAATTTGAGGATCCAGACAATCGAGGAATCGTGAAGAAAATCATAACTTAGGAAAAACATCAAGGGAATGAACATGTAAGGTGCTTTAGAATATGATTCTTGAAGAATAAACACCTTTGACGATTTGTTTGGAAAACATGAAGATCAAACAAGGGCAGTAAAATCAAATTTTATTTACCCTAATGAAGAACACGATGAACAGTGAGTCGAAATCGTAGAAGTTCGTTCGTCCAGATCTCCCACGCCCTAGCTTGGCGGAGGGAGACAACTATAGTGGCGGTGGAGTTAAGATTTCCACAGCCGATGCGTGTACGGCAACGGCGAGGTCGAGGCAGTTAAGCTCTTCCTCTCCGATGGCGATGATTTAAGCGGTGGCGCTAGGTTTGAACTCGGGAGAGAGAGAGAGAGTGAGGGGTAACTCGAGCACAGTGAAAGGGAAGGGGGTATTTATAGAGGAGGTGAAAACCAATCGGCCTGAAGATTTTGGACCAGATTGCCCCTGACCCTTGCTCTCCATGTGACATGTGTCACCCACGTTTTGAGTAGTGGAGATAGTGGGGGATCATGGGTTATCCAGTCATGGGAATCGGAACAGTTTGAGAGGGAAGCGCCGAAAATTTTCATAGATTTTTTTAAGTGTCCATTCACAAATACTTCAGCTATCAAGGACATAGTGAAGACTTTGAACGAGTTTCAAACTAGAACGCATGTGAAGAATTTGTGAACAGACTGGTTTGAGATTAGCATAGAGGGGGAACGGGTCTGATCACATTCACTTAGAAGAAAATCAACTTGAAGAATTAGCAATAAGTAAATGTTGTTCAAGACACTGAAAACTCAAATATATATATATATATATATATATATATATATAGTCAACAAAGAACATCAGTTTCATAGTTTGAAGAATTTGAAAATTTGAGGAATTTGCAAACTTGAGGAACTTGAAAAATTGAAGAATTTGCAAAATGACGAAAAGACTCAACTTTGAAGAATTTCAACTATTGTTGGTCGCGTTACCCACCGTATAAGAATGATGATTTCAGACACTGCGTACAATTGTCGTAGGGTTCTGAGAATCAAATTCTTCACACTTAAAAGGTTATTCTTCATTGATTGAAGAAAAATGTTACTTCGTGTGTTGCCCATCTAAGTCATCAATTTTGCATAAGTGTTACGATGTGTGTCTTTTCAAAGAACATTCAAAGATTCTAAGATATTTATCTCACACTGCAACTTGCAAAATCACTTTTCATCCAAGGGCTTAGTGAAGATATCGGCCAGCTATTCTTCAGTGGGGATGTGGTCGATGGAGATGTCGCCCTTGAGCACATGATCTTGAAGAAAATGATGACGAATCTGGATGTGCTTGGTCTTGGAGTGCTGAACTGGGTTGTAAGCAATCTTGATAGCGCTCTCGTTGTCGCGGTAGAGAGGCACATTCTTCATCTTGATGCCATAGTCCTTGAGGGTTTGCTTCATCCGTAGTAACCGAGCGCAACATGAACCAGCAGCAATGTACTCACCTTCAGCAGTAGATAGTGACATGCAGTTCTGCTTCTTCGAGGACCAACAGACTAAGGATCGTCCGAGGAAATGACATGTGCCTGAGGTTGGCTTGCGATCCACACGATCTCCAGCATAGTCATCATCTTCTGAACAAAATCTTTACCATTTTCGTCAGTGCAGAGGTGGCGTTTTGAAGGCATTGGAGTTTTGATGCCTTTGTAGTCTTGCATGTCAAATTTCCTCAGAATATCCTTGAGGTATTTCTCTTGAGAGATGAATATGCCATTGTCTTGCTGACGAATTTGAAGACCTAAGAAGAATTTTATCTCTCCCATCATAGACATTTGATATTCTTCACTCATCATATAGGCAAATTCATCACTGCAACGTTTGTCAGTATAGCCAAAGATAATATCATCTTCATATATTTGGCATATGAGAAGTTCATTGTCATAGGATTTAGTGAAAAGAGTTGGGTCAAGTGAATCGGGTTTGATGGCTTTCTTCATGAGGAATTCCTTCAGAGTATTGTACCACGCCCGAGGGGCCTACTTAAGGCCATAGATGGCCTTGTTGAGTCTGAAGACTTTGCCAGGATGCTTAGTGTCTTCAAAACCTAGGGATTGAGCAACATATACTTCTTCCTCAAGCTTACCATTGAGGAATGCACTTTTCACATCCATTTTATATAAGATAATATCATGATGGTTAGCATAAGCAAGCAATATGCGAATAGCTTCAAGTCTAGCAACATGTGCAAAAGTTTCATCTTGCAGATGAATTAGTACAACTTACGAACTCATATGCTTCCGAATGAAGAATATGACATCAAATTCATCAGGCAGAATTTCATCACACAACATAGCAGTGTGAGGACATGAGAAATGAAGAATTCATTTCTACATGATTAGCTTGCATCCTTTCAAGCATTTCCTCAGGTCTCTAGCAAATTCATCAGACATTCAAGTTCATCTGGAGGCCTGACCCTGCATAAGAAATTAGTTCAATTTCTTCACCACCCACATCTGGAGGGGTGGCAAAGAGTTCATCATCCTGCAAGCTCCATATGAGAAGAGGCATTGAAGCTAGTGCACTTCGTTTCACAGGACGAGAGTTAGAGTACTCATATGAATAAGCAGAGAAATTCTTCGAGGACTTATGAACATAATGATTTGAAGAATAATGCGCTTATTCAGAACTCTTAGATTTTCCTTGCGAAATAGATGCATTAGCACGAGAATGATACTTTTGAGCATTTGAGGAATTTGGTCCATGTGAAGACTTTGGTCCATATGAGGAATTTTATCTGGGGTTCCATTTCTTCATGAGTGGTGTCGTGAGGACATTCACGTGAAGGTTTTGTAAGCAGCTCTTAGGAACCCAGATTTTCTTCATAGGTGAGCCGTTCCTGTAGTTAGTTCCAACAAATCTAGCAAATACTTCACCTTTCTGATTTTTGAAGAATTTGTAGTTGGAGTCAAGTGACTCATCAGAGGAAAATGAGGTTTCACAAGTAAAGCCAGATAAAGTGAATGGATCTACACGAGGTCCTTTTGCAGCAACCCATGAGGTTTGGGGGTACTGCTTAGGTGTCCAGTAGGATCCATCAGCATTGAGTTTCCTCTCAAATGCAATACCCTCTTTCCTAGGGTTCCTGTTCAGAATCTGCCTTTTGAGCACATCACAAAAGGGTTTGATGCCCTTTGAGACTTTTGTACATGCCTGTCACAGACAATTCCTTCAACCCTGCATTTTCGTCAGTGATACTTGTGGTATCCTCAGATGAGGAATTTGTTACCACGGGGATAGTTGCAGAATTTGCAACAATAGAAGCATTTGAATATTCAGGTGAAGAATTAGCAGTTTCACGTTTGATGCATTTCAAACAAGGTGGGAGAAATTCTTCCTAAGCGGTACTGATCTATTGAGCGAGTACGGAATCATTTTCCCTTTGGAGATCCTCATGAGACACTCTTAGTTTCTCAAGATCTTGCTTTCTTTGAAGAAATTCATAATAAAGCTTCTCATGATCAACTAAGAGAGCGTTATGATGACTCTGGAGGTTATCATACTTTAACTGAAGACTTTTGAGATCCTCAGTTAGAGTTTGAGTTCGATCTACTTCCTCATTCAACAGATCATCGCTTTTGTGTAGCAGTTTATGAAGCTTTTCAAGTGCACTTTGTTGCTTAGTGGCAATATTAGCAAGTTTGGCATAGCTAGGTTTCACATATTCATCAGATTCACCATCACTTGATTCAGAGGAGGAGCGATGCTTGTGTACGTTGGAACCTTTAGCCATGAAGCAATAGGTGGGAGGATCATCATCATTGATGATGTCAAAGTCGTTGGAGTAGTCATTTTCTTCATCGTTGAAGATGGACTTGCTGACGAAAGGAGTGGCGAGAGCAAGGCTAGCAACACCAGATTCTAATTCCACCTCAGATCCTTCCTCTTCTTCCTCTTCTTTAGATTCCATTTCCTTGCCAATGAAAGACTGAGCCTTTCTAGAACCATTCTTCTTGTGCGTTGAGGACTTTGAAGATGAGGACTTGCTACTTCTCGAGCATGCGTTGGTTCCCCGTGAAGAGGAACAAATTTATGCAGCAAAGTAAATTAGTATTTCCCTTGGTTTTTGAGAACCAAGGTATCAATCCAGTAGGAGATACCATCAATCCACCAATAGATGTACCTGCACAAGGAATCAAACTCTTGCACCCAACGCTATAAAGGGGTTGGCAATCCCTCACGGTTATTTGCAAGGATGAGATCTAGTAGAGATAGATATAATAGGATGCTTGAATGTAAAGTAAAACTAAAAGTAAAAAATAGGGCACTAAGTATTTTTGGTATTTTTAGTTTTAGATCTGAAAATATTATATGGAAAATAGACCGAGGGGCCATAGGTTTCGCTAGATGGCTTCTCTCATGATGGCAAGTATTACGGTGGGTGAATGAATTACTGTCGAGCAATTGATAGAAAAGGGAATAATTATGAAGATATCCAAGGCAATGATTATGCAGATAGGCATCACGTCCGTGACATGTAGACCGAAACGATTCTGCATCTACTACTATTGCTCCACACATCGACCGACTCCAGCCTGCATCTAGAGTATTAAGTTCATGAAGAACATAGTAACGCATTTGGTAAGATGACATTATGTAGAGGGATAAACTCAAGCAATATGATGAAAACCCCATCTTTTTACCCTTGATGGCAACAATACAATTCGTGCCTCGCTACCCCTACTTTGTCACTGGGTGAGGACACCGCAAGATTGAACCCAAAACTAAGTACTTCTCCTATTGCAAGAATTACCAATCTAGTTGGCCAAACCAAACCAATAACTCAAAGAGACTTGCAAAGATATGAAATTATGCATATACGAATTCAGGAAAGACTCAAATAATATTCATGGATAATCTGAACATAAACCCACAATTCATCGGATCTCGACAAACGCACCACAAAAGAGTGTTACATCGGGTTGATCTCCATGAAGATCATGAAGAACATGGTATTGAGAAGCAAAGAGAGATAATAAGCCATCTAGATACTAGCTATGGACCCATAGGTCTGTGGTGAACTACTCAGCATCATCGGAGGGGCAATGGAGTTAATGTAGATGCCCTCCGCAATCGAATCCCCCTCTGGCAGATTACTGGAAAAGGCTCCAAGATTGGATCTCTCGGGAATGAAGGCTTCTAGCGGCAGAAAAGTGTTTTCGTGGCTCTTTTCGATAATGATGGAATATTTGGGAATTAATAGGACGAATATTAGGGTTAGGGGAGTTGCCAGGGTCCCACAAGCCTGCCCAGCGATGGTTACTCCCCTAGCCGTGGCAAGCGGGCTTGTGGCCCTGTGGCAGTGCCTCTGCCTTGGTTCTTAAGTCTCGTGGCTTCCTTTTATTCTAGAAAAAATCATTCTGGAGGTTTTATTCCGTTTGGACTCCGTTTAATATTCCTTATCTGCGAAACTCAAAAACAAGGAAAAAACAGAAACTGGCACTAGGCTCTAGAGTAATAGGTTAGTCCCAAAAATAATATAAAATAGCATATTAATGCATATAAAACATCCAAAACAGATAATATAATAGCATGGAAGAATCAAAAATTATAGATATGTTGGAGACGTATCAACATCCCCAAGCTTAATTCCTGCTCGTCCTCGAGTAGGTAAATGATAAAAACATAATTTTTGATGTGGAATGCTACCCAACATATTTATCCATGTAATATTCTTTATTGTGGCATGAACATTTAGATCCGTAAGATTCAAAACAATAGTCTAATATTGACATAAAAACAGTAATACTTCGAGCACACCAACAAGGTAGTCGTGTTCTTTCGAAATAACATGGCCTTAGAAACTTATCCCTACAAAATCATATGGTCTGGCTATGCTCCATCTTCCCCACACAACGTATCTAAATCATGCACAACCCCGATGAACAAGTCAAGCAATTGTTTCACATTTTTGGTGTTCTCAAACCTTTTCAACTCTCATGCAATACATGAGCGTGAGCCATGGATATAGCATTATAGGTGGAATAGAATATGGAGGGGTGCAAAGGAAAAAAGGAGAAGATAGTCTCACATCAACTAGGCGTATCAACGGGCTATGGGGATACCTGTCAATAGATATCAATGTGAGTGAGTAGGGATTTCCATGCAACAAATGCACTTAGAGCTATAAGTGTATGAAAGCAAAAAAAATAAAACTAAGTGGTCGTGCATACTGAATATCAACTAGTTATATGAAAGTGACAAAATAGGAGACTCTCTATCATGAAGATCATGGTGCTACTTTGAAGCACAAAGTGTGGAAAAAGATAGTAGCAATTGTCCCTTATCTCTTTCTCTCATTTATTTTTATTTTGGTGGGCTTCTTTGGCCTCTTTTATTTTTTTGTTTGGGCTTCGCTGGCCTCTTTTATTTTTTTGTAAAGTCCGGATACTCGTCCCAACTTGTGAGGGAGTCATAGCCTCCATCATCCTTTTCTCTCATGGGACAATGCTCTATTAATGAAAAATCATCACTTTTTTATTTACTTATAACTCAAAGAAAAATAAATTACAACTCGATTCCTATGACAAGATATAACTCTATATGCAATATGAAGTGATGATGCAAGTCATAGAAAAACTACATGATGGAAGTTGCATGGCAATATATCTCGGAATGGCTATGGAAATGCCATAATAGGTAGGTATAGTGGCTGTTTTGAGGAATATATGGTGGCTGTTTTGAGGAAGGAGGGTTTGATGTACCGGCAAAAGTTGCGCGGTACTAGAGAGGCTAGCAAAGATGGAAGGGTGAGAGTTCGTATAATCTATGTACTCACATTGGTCATAAAGAACTCACATACTTATTGCAAAAGTCTATTAGTTATCAAACAAAGCATTAGACGCATGCTCCTAGGGGAGAGGTTGGTAGGATTTAACCATCGCACGCTCCCGACCCTCACACAAAGGTCGACAATCATTAGACAAATCATGCTCCGACTTCGTTACATAACGGTTCAGCATACGTGCATGCTATGGGAATCACAAGCTTTAACACATGCATCTCTTCAATTCACAACTACTCACTATCATGAATCTCATATTACCATCCCTATTATCTCAAAACTATATGCAAGGAATCCAACTTCTCATAGTTGTTAATGCACTTAATATGAAAGTTTTTATTATATCCCTCTTGGATGCCATTATATTAGGACTAAATTCATAACCTAAACAAATTACCATGCTGTTTTAAGAATCTATCAAAATAATAAAAGTGAGGAAGGAGACTTTAATAATTTATATAAAATATAAGACCACCATGCTCTATAAAGATATAAGTGAAGCACTAAAGCAACATTGCCTAGCTCAAAAGATATAAGTGAAGCACATTGAGTATTCTAACAAATTCATGATTCAGCGTTTCTCTCTGAAAAGATTTGTGCATCAAGGATGATTGTGGAAAACTAACAAGCAAAGGCTCATATCATACAAGACGCTCCAAGAAAAACACATATCATGTGGTGAATAAAAACATGGCCTCAAGTAAATTTACCGATGGATTGAAGACGAAAGAGGGGATGCATTCCGGGGCATCCCCAAGCTTAGGCTTTTTGGTATCCTTGAATATGACTTGTGGTCCCTTGTTCATACCCAAGCTTAGGCTCTTTTCATTCTTTATTCCATAGTCCATCAAATCTTCACCCAAAACTTGAAAACTTCACAACACAAAACTCAATAGAAAACTCATGAGATCCGTTAGTGTAAGAAAAATAAATCACCACTTTAGGTACTTTTGTGAACTCATTCTTTATTTATATTTGTGTAATACCTACTGTATTCTAACTTTTCCATGACTCATACCCCTCGATACGACCCATAGATACATCAAAATAAGCAAACAACACAAAGAAAACAGAATCTATCAAAAACAGAACAGTCTGTAGAAATCTGTAAACTTCGAATACTTATGGAACTCTAAAAATTCTGAAAAATTAGTAAAACCAGGGAAATTAATATATAAATCCTTTGTAAAAATTTAAGATCAATTTACACTCTGAAAAATTCAGAAAAATCCTGGACTGAGTGCAAAACTTTCTGTTTTTCAGCAAGATCAAATCAACAACTACCATAGATCACCCCAAAGGTTTAACTTTGTTGCTTAGTGGCAATATTAGCAAGTTTGGCGTAGCTATGTTTCACATATTCATCAGATTCACCATCACTTGATTCAGAGGAGGAGTGATGCTTGTGTACCTTGTAACCTTTAGCCATGAAGCAATAGGTGGGAGGATCATCATCATTGCTGACGTCAAAGTCGTTGGAGTAATCATTTTGTTCATCGTTGAGGATGGACTTGCTGACGAAAGGAGTGGCGAGAGCAAGGCTAGCAACACTAGATTCTGATTCCACCTCAGATTCTTCCTCTTCTTCATATTCTTCAGATTCTTCTTCAGAATCCATTTCCTTGCCAATGAAAGCCCGAGCCTTTCTAGAACCATTCTTCTTGTGTGTTGAGGAGTTTGAAGATGAGGACTTGCTATTTCTCGAGCATGCGTTGGTTTCCCGTGAAGAGGGACGGTTTGATGCAGCAAAGTAGATAAGTATTTCCTTCAGTTTTTGAGAACCAAGGTATCAATCCAGTAGGAGATACAAGCAAGCCACCAATGGATGTACCTGCACAAGGAATCAAACTCTTGCACCCAACGCTATAAAGGGGTTGGCAATCCCTTCACGGTTATTTGCAAGGACGAGATCTAGCAGAGATAGATATCATAGGATTGTTGAACGTAAAGTAAAACTAAAAGTAAAAAATAGGGCAGCATGTATTTTTGGTATTTTTGGTTTTAGATCTGAAAATATAATATGGAAAATAGACCCGGGGGCCATAGATTTCACTAGATGGCTTCTCTCATGATTGCAAGTATTACGGTGGGTGAACGAATTACTGTCGAGCAATTGATAGAAAAGCGAATAATTATGAAGATATCCAAGGCAATGATTATGCAGATAGGCATCACGTCCATGACAAGTAGACCAAAATGATTCTGCATCTACTACTATTACTCCACACATCGACCGACTCCTGCCTGTATCTAGAGTATTAAGTTCATGAAGAACAGAGTAATGCATTAGGTAAGATGACATGATGTAGAGGGATAAACTCAAGCAATATGATGAAAACCCCATATTTTTACCCTTGATGGCAACAATACAATACGTGCCTCACTACCCCTACTTTGTCACTGGGTGAGGACACCGCAAGATTGAACCCAAAACTAAGAACTTCTCCTATTGCAAGAATTACCAATCTAGTTGGCCAAACCAAACCAATAATTCAAAGAGACTTGCAAAGATATGAAATCATGCATATAAGAATTCAGGAAAGACTCAAAATAATATTCATGGATAATCTGAGCATAAACCCACAATTTATCAGATCTCGACAAACACACCGCAAAAGATTATTACATCGGATAGATCTCCATGAAGATCATGAAGAACATGGTATTTATAAGAAAAGAAAGAGAAGAAGCCATCTAGCTACTAGCTATGGACCCGTAGGTCTATGGTGAACTACTCACGCATCATCGGAGGGGCAATGGAGTTGATGTAGATGCCCTCCGTGATCGAATTCCCCTTCGACAGATTACCGGAAAAGGCTCTAAGATTGGATCTCTCGGGAACGGAGGCTTCTGGCAGCGGAAAAGTGTTTTCGTGGATATCTTCGATAATGATGGAATATTTTGGATTTTATAGGCCTAAGATTAGGGCTAAGGGGGTTGCCAGGGGCCCACAAGCCTGCCCAGTGCGGGGTTACCCCCTGGCCGCAGCAAGCGGTCTTGTGGCCCCGTGGCAGCTCCTCCGCCTTGGTTCTCAAGTCTCGTGGCTTCCTTTTATTCCAGAAAAATCCATTCCGGAGGTTTTATTCTGTTTGGAGTAGGTTCTAGATTAATAGGTTAGTCCCAAAAATAATATAAAATAGCATATTAATGCATATTAAACATCCAAAATAGATAATATAATAGGATGGAACAATCAAAAAGTATAGATACGTTGGAGACATATCAGGACTTTACAGATGAGGACTTTGAATATTTCGTCTTCGTCTTCGAGTTATCAGAACTGTCGTCCTTGTACTTCATCTTCTTAGATTCTTTTTCCCAGAGAGAATAGTCAGAGATAAAGTGACCAGATTTATTGCATTTGTGACAAGTTCTCTTCTTGTAGTCGCCTGAGGAATCTGATTTCCTCAAACCACTTTTTGATGACTTTCCAAATCGGCATCTCCTTGAGAACTTCTAGAATTTCCTCATGAGCATTGCCAGCTCCTGACTTAGTTCATTAGGATCACCAAGGCTACTATCAGAATCTTCGCCTTTGGATGAGGAAATTGCTTTCGCCTTCAGAGCACGAGATCTTCCATAGCTTGGTCCGTAGAGGTCTGTCTTCTCAGCTTGTTGGAATTCATGAGTATTGAGTCTGTCAAGAATATCTGCAGGATTGAGTGACTTGTAGTCTCCACACTCTTGAATCATCAAAGTGTTGGAAATATGCCCTAGAGGCAATAATAAAATGGTTATTATTGTATTTCCTTGTTCATGATAATTGTCTATTGTTCATGCTATAATTTTATTAACCGGAAACCATAATACATGTGTGAATACATAGACCACAACATGTCCCTAGTGAGCCTCTAGTTGACTAGCTCGTTGATCAATAGATGGTCACGGTTTCATGGCCATGGACATTGGATGTCGTTGATAACGGGATCACATCATTAGGAGAATGATGTGATGGACAAGACCCAATCCTAAGCATAGCACAAGATCGTGTAGTTCGTTTGCTAAAGCTTTTCAATGTCAAGTATCATTTCCTTAGACCATGAGATTGTGTAACTCCCGGATACCGTAGGAATGCTTTGGGTGTGCCAAACGTCACAACGTAACTGGGTGGCTATAAAGGTACGCTACGGGTATCTCCGAAAGTGTCTGTTGGGTTGACACGAATCAAGACTGGGATTTGTCACTCCGTGTGACGGAGAGGTATCTCTGGGCCCACTCGGTAAGACATCATCATAATGAGCTCAATGTGACTAAGGGGTTAGCCACGGGATGATGTGTTACGGAACGAGTAAAGAGACTTGCCGGTAACGAGATTGAACAAGGTATAGGGATACCGACGATCGAATCTCGGGCAAGTACCATACCGATAGACAAAGGGAATTGTATACGGGATTAATTGAATCCCCGACATCGTGGTTCATCCGATGAGATCATCGTGGAGTACGTGGGAGCCAACATGGGTATCCAGATCCCGCTGTTGGTTATTGGCCGGAGAAGTGTCTCGGTCATGTCTACGTGTCTCCCGAACCCGTAGGGTCTACACACTTAAGGTTCGATGACGCTAGGGTTATAGGGAAAAGGTATACGTGATTACCGAAGGTTGTTCGGAGTCCCGGATGAGATCCCGGACGTCACGAGGAGCTCCGGAATGGTCCGGAGGTAAAGATTGATATATAGGAAGTCCAGTTTTGGTCACCGGAAAGTTTTCAGGCTCATCGGTAGTGTACCGGGAGTGCCGGGAGGGTGCCGGAGGACCCCCGGGAGGGGTGTGACGACCAAAGGACCACATGGGCTGTTAGATAAAGTGTGCCAGCCCTTATTGGGCTGGGCAAGACTTTTGCTAAAGTCCCATGCGGCTGGAGATAAGGAGATAAGGCAAAAAGGATTTAAAAGGAGGAGATCCACCTCCCTTGTGGGAGGTGGACTCTCCCTTTAATTCAGCCGGCCATCTCCTCTTTGGAGTAGAGGCCAAGCCAGCCCTCCACGTCCCTCCTCCTATATATACTTGAGGTTTTGGATGTTTTGAGACAGGATTTGATCTCTCTCTCTCACGGCGAAGCCCTACCTCTCTTCTTCCTCCTCCGCAGCGCTTAGGCGAAGCCCTGTCGGAATACCTTGCTACTCCACCACCACCACGCCGTCGTGCTGCTGTTGGAGCCCTTCCCCAACCTCTCCTTCCTCCTTGCTGGATCAAGGTGTTGGAGACGTCACCGGGCTGCACGTGTGTTGAACGCGGAGGTGCCGTCCGTTCGGCACTTGATCGGATCTACCGCGATCTGAATCGCTGCGAGTACGACTCCATCAACCGCGTTCTTGTAACGCTTCCGCTTAGCGATCTTCAAAGGTATGAAGATCCACTCTCCCCTTGCTCGTTGCTGGTTTCTCCATAGATGGATCTTGGTGAACGCGTAGGAAATTTTTTGATTTACTACTACGTCTCCCAACACAAAGCCAGTGTATCGAATGAGGAATCAAGAGATCTCAGCAGTTTCTTCACCACTTCGTGATCGGTGATGTCAGTGGCACCCAGTGCTTGAAGCTCGTTGGAGATATCAGTGAGACGATCAAAAGTTTGCTGAACATTTTCATTGTCGAGTCTTTTGAAGCAGTTGAAGAGATTGCGAAGAACATCAACACGGGAGTCACGTTGAGTGGAAACACCTTCGTTTACTTTGGACAGCCTATCCCAGATAAGTTTAGCGGACTCCAAAGCACTCACTCTCTCATATTGACCTTTGCTCAGATGGCCACAGATGATATTCCTCGCTTGAGATTCGAGTTGCTTGAATTTCTTCGCATCAGCACGAGTAACAGTTGGAGATGTGCGGGGAACACCATTTTCCACAACGTATCACAGATTGTTGTCAATAGCTTCAAGATGCATGTGTATCTTGTTCTTCCAGTAGGGGTAATCCCTCCCATCGAAGCTCGGATAACCTGCGGAAACCTTGATCATACCTGCAGTCGACATAACTAGAACTCTAGGTGGTTAAACCAAATCACACAAAACAAGGGATTACCTTGCTCTGATACCAATTGAAAGTGCGTTATATCGACTAGAGGGGGTTCAATAGGCGATTTTTACAAATTCATCACTGAGGAATTTGAAATGTGATGAATAACTAGCAGCGGAATAAGTACTCAAGTGCATGAGAAACATAGTACTAGCATAGTCATGATGATGAAATAAAGCATGCACAAATTACAAGTAGCATGATATAGGATAAGCAGGTGAGGAAGAAGGTAACTTGAAGAATTTGAGGTGAGGAAATCGTGAAAGTCTTTAGTCAAATTCTTCAAACTGTAAAGATCAATTTCATCAACAGGTATACGAGGAAATGAAAGGGTTGAGGAAATAGAACCAGATAGCTCGATGAAGACAATTATTTGATGACCCAGTTCCAACTGTTGTGACAGTCGTACGTCTGGTTTGGAGTGGCATGGTATTCAAACCAGAGGACACACAATCCTTACCGTATTTTACTTGAGCTAAGGTCACAATGTCCTCGCCCAACACTCGTGGTAAGTCTTTAGGATAGACTTCTAATGACCCATAAGTATAGTTGATCTATCATAGTCCTTTCAACAAGTAAGAGTGTCGAACCCAACAAGGAGAAGAAGGAAATGACAAGCGGTTCTCAGTAAGGTATTCTCTGCAAGCACTGAAATTATTGGTAACACACAGTTTTGTGATAAGATAATTCATAACGGGTAGCAAGTAACAATTGTAACAAAGGTGCAGCAAGGTGGCCCAATCCTTTTTATAGCAAAGGACAAGTCTGGACAATCTCTTATATAAGGCAAAGCACTTCCGAGGACACATGGGAATTTATGTGAACCTAGTTTTCATCATGCTCACTTGGTTCGCGTTCGCTACTTTGATAATTTGATATGTGGGTGGGCCGGTGCTTGGGTGCTGCCCTTACGTGGACAAGCCTCCCACTTATGATTAACCCCTCTCGCAAGCATCCACAACTATGAAATAAGAATTAAGATAAATCTAACCATAGCATGAAACATGTGGATCCAAATCAGCCCCTTACGAAGCAACACATAAACTAGGGTTTAAGCTTCTATCACTCTAGCAACCCATCATCTACTTATTACTTCCCAATGCCTTCCTCTAGGCCCAAACAATGGTGAAGTGTTATGTAGTAGATGTTCAAATAAAACGACTAGAGGAGAGACAACATACATCTCATTAAAATATCGAACGAATACCAAATTCACATGATTACTTATAGCAAGACTTATCCCATGTCCTCGGGAACAAACATAACTACTCACAAAACATATTCATGTTCATAATCAGAGGAGTATAAGTGATGATCAAGGATCTGAACATATAATCTTCCACCAAGTAAACCAACTAGCATCAACTACAAGGAGTAATCAACACTACCAGCAACCCACAGGTACCAATCTGAGGTTTTGAGATAAAGATCGGATACAAGAGATGAACTAGGGTTTGGAGAGGAGATGGTGCTAGTAAAGATGTTGATGGAGATTGACCCCCTCTCGATGATAAGATCGTTGGTGATGACGAGGGCTTCGATTTCCCCCTCCCGGAGGGAAGTTTCACCGCCAGGATCGCCCTGCCAGAGCTCTAGATTGGTTCTGCCCAAGTTCTGCCTCGAGAAGGCGGCGCTTCGTCCAAAAGGTCTCTTATGATTTTTTCCTCGACGAAACCCTCATATAGCAAAAGATGGGCACCGGAGGGCTCCCAGGTGGGCCACAAGCTCGCTAGCTGTGGCCAAGGGGGTGGCCGCGACAAGAAGGCTTGTGGCTCCCTGGTGGGCCTCCTGATGTATTTCTTTCGCACAGTATTTTTTATAAATTTCAAAATAATTCTCTGTAGATTTTTAGGTCTTTTGGAGTTGCACAGAATAGGTATCTCAGATTTGCTCCTTTTCCAGTCCAAAATTCCATCTGTCGACATTCTCCCTCTTCATGTAAACCTTGTAAAATAAGAGAGAAAAGGCATAAGTATTGTACCAAAATGTGTAATAACAGCCCATAATGCAATAATATCAATATAAAATTATGTTGCAAAATGGACGTATCAACTCCCCCAAGCTTAGACCTCGCTTGTCCTCAATCGGAAGCCTAAATCAATAAATATGCCCACATGTTTAGAGATAGAGGTGTCGATAAAATAAAATACAGACATGAAGGCATCATGATCATCTTTAGAACAGCAATATATTTTGACATATAATTTCTTATGCTAAAGTGACAATTCATTCACAATGGCAAACTATGAATCAAGAACTCTATTGAGAACTGACAAACTATGATCTCAGTCATTGAAGGAATTCCAATTTAGCATAACCTAGGAAAGAGTCAATATAAGAGCTTGTAAAGCAAACCCACAAACTCAATCATCTTTTAGTCTTTCACAATTGCTAACACTCATGAGGTACCTATGAGTTCAAAGTTTCAATCGGACACAAAGAAAGATAGGGCCTTATAGTGTTGCCTCCCAACTATTTACCTCAAGGGTAACGTCAACAGTAGTACTCATGCTCACCCACTTCTGAGTGGATATATGTCCCTAGATCATTCCCCAACATGTGGCACTTGCCAGAAGATAAAGGCGAAAATAACGACGGTGACTAAGATCACCACGACTCTTGCGTAAAGGTAAGTACTAGAAAATAAAAGTAACAGATATGCCCTTCGCAGAGGGAAGCAGAGGTTGCCATGCGCTTTTATAATTTGATGGACAATCTCTTAATGCAAAAGAACGTCATTTTATATTCCCCTTGTGATAGAGAACTTTATTATGCAATCCGTCGCTTTTATGTCTTCCCCATCACAAGTTCGTATAAAGTTTATTTTCCTCACACTGATAGATCACACATATTTAGAGAGCAATTTTTATTGCTTGCACCGATGACAACTTACTTGAAGGATCTTATTCTATCCTTAGGTAGGTATGGTGGACTCTCATGGCAAAAATGGGTTAAGGGTGTTTGGATGCACAAGTAGTATCTCTACTTGGTGCGGATGTTTTGGCTGATTTGAGGTGGAAGCAAGCGACGCATGTTGAGGGATCTATAACAATATAACTTCTATTCGGAAATAAGCAAACATACACCATTATGTTGTCTTTCTTGTCCAACATCAACTTCTTAGCATATAATATTTTAATGAGTGCTCACAATCATAAAAGATGTCCAAGGTAATATATTTATATGTGAACCTCTCTTTCTTTATCACTTCCTTTTAATTGCCCCAATGACCAACAACTATGTTTGTCAACCCACAACAGGTTTCAATCGACATACTTTTTATACGTGAAGTAATCACTCCCCATAAGATTTTCATATGTACTCTTTGCTTTTATTCTACAATTATTTCTACTTCATCTTTCTCAAGATTAAAATCAAACCAAGCAAGGCCCTCAACTCAAAAGCTATTTTAATTATATAACTCACGAGCTTGCTTACATAGGGGGAGTCATAAAGCAAAGACTCAAAGCTAGATCACACGAAAGCTTTATTCTACTAGATCAAGATATAACCAAAAGGATTAAACTAAGAAAAGATGATGAAAATAAAAATAAAAACAAAAGATGTAGTGGTGATACGATACCGGGGCATCTCCCCAAGCTTGGTACAAGCCAAGGGGAGTGCCCATACCCATGTGTTTAGTTGTCTGCCTTCGGAGGTAATGGTGCTATATACATGGCAATGAGGCCCTTCAGAATACGATTCTCCTCCTCGATCTTGTTATTTTGTTGTTTGAGATCCATTATTTCCTTGTAATGTTTTTCAACGATGGCTAGAGCGCCTTTAACCCATGGGTGTTTCATTGCTATGGGGGAAGAAGCAATACTCCTCTTCATATTTTCAAAAGTAAGAAATTTAGCATTGGAAGGGATAACCGAATTTGGAATTGTTGAGCTCTGAAGTTCTTCCAGCATGGCTCCAGGTTGTGAATGAGAGGTAACTTCTTGGTCCTCCTCCATGGTATCTATCCTTTTCAAATCGGCCTCCATCGCTTCCTCCATAGCTGGCCCGAAGCAGTTGTCCCCGATCGACTCTTGCAAAGACATCTTGCCCTAAATCTTCTGCAGAAACAGCTCAGAAAGAAAACGGGAGGTATTGTGCCACAAGAAAACGGAGTTCGGCTGGTGCACGAGGTGGCCACAAGCACTAGGGGCGCAGCCAGGGGGTA
Organism: Hordeum marinum; assembly: GCA_022496015.1. NCBI lineage: Eukaryota > Viridiplantae > Streptophyta > Magnoliopsida > Poales > Poaceae > Hordeum > Hordeum marinum. Next base: position 459,274,432 of record CM039675.1, on the reverse strand, counting down.
GCCGTGCCGAGCAGGCTTGTCGCCTCCTTGTGCACTATTCAGACTACTTTAAATTTTCCTAGTTTTTTAAATATTCCAAAACAGATGAAAATTGCCATAGAAAAAGTTTTGGAGTCCTTTTACTTACCGTACCACGTACCTATTCCTTTTCGAAGTCTGAAACATTCTGGTAAGTCTCCCTAATGTACTCCTCCGGAGTTATGGTATTGATGATATTGGTTTCAACATTTATGGGAGTACATGAGATATAATTTTTGATTCTTTGATCGTTCACCACCTTCGGGTTTGTGCCTTCGGCGTTGTTAATCTTGATGGCATCGGAACCGTATACCTCTTCGATGACGTAAGGACCTTCCCATTTGGAGAGAAGTTTTCCTGCAAAAAATCTTAAACGAGAATTGTATAGCAAGACATGATCACCTACATTGAATTCACGCTTTTATATCCTTCTATCATGCCATCACTTAACCTTTTCTTTAAACAACTTAGCATTCTCGTAGGCTAGGGTTCTCCATAAATCAAGTGAGCTAATGTCAAATAACCTCTTTTCACCGGCATGTTTGAAATCATAATTGAGCTCTTTGATTTCCCAATAAGCCTTATGTTCTAGCTCTAGAGGTAAGTGACATTCTTTACCATAAACCATCTTATACGGAGACATACCTATAGGATTTTTGTAAGCAGTTCTATAAGCCCACAATGCATCGTCAAGTTTTTGAGACCAATTCTTCCTAGATCTATTAACAGTCTTTTGCAAAATCAATTTATTCTCTCTATTGCTCAATTCTACTTGACCACTAGACTAAGGATGATAAGGAGATGCAAATCTATGATTAACATCATATTTAGCAAGCAATTTACGTAAAGCACCATGAATAAAATGTGAACCACCATCAGTCATCAAATATCCTCCAAATCTAGGGAAAATAACTTCTTTAAGCATTTTAATAGAAGTGTTATGATCAGTGCTACTAGTTGGAATAGCTTCTACCCACTTAGTGACATAATCAACAGCAACTAGAATATGAGTATACCCGGTAGATTGTGGAAAAGGCCCCATATAATCAAAGCCCCAAACATCAAATGGTTCAATAACAAGAGAGTAATTAATAGGCATTTCCTGACGTCTACTAATATTACCAATTCTTTGACATTCATCACAGGATAAGACAAACTTACGAGCATCCTTGAAGAGAGTAGCTCAATAAAACCCAGATTGTAGTACCTTGTGTGCAGTTCTATCTCCAGCGTGATGTCCTCCGTAAGCTTCGGAGTGACACTTGTGTAAGATCTGTTCCTGTTCATGCTCAGGTACACAACGTCTAATAATACCATCTACTCCTTTATAAAGATATGGGTCATCCCAAAAGTAATGCCTTAAATCATAGAAGAACGTTTTCTTTTGTTGGTTTGTGAAACCATCTAGGGGTAAAGCATTGTTTCGATGCGGCCTGCGCGAGCGGTACCAAATTGAGGCAAACTCTGAATACTAGATATGACCCAAAAATAACAGGGGTCAAGGTCGGCCAGTGAGATGATGGGGGATAAGCTTCATCGTCGAGAGGGAAACAGCCTGGATCACCAGCTAAGGCCCCTAAATGACCGCTCAGTGATAAAGGAGGTGGGGGTGCAAAGACAGCCAGGAGGTTTGCCTAGAAGCAGCCACCCTTTAAAGAGTGCGTAATAGCTCACTGATCGAGTGCCCTTGCGCTGAAGATGAACGGGGCTAGCAACAATGTAATTGGCATAATCAGCATACCAAGGAGCATTATGTGAAGTATTCACGACAGCTAATTGTTCATCAGGAAAGCTATCATCAATAGGTAGTGGGTCATCAAGAACATTTTCTAACCTAGACAAGTTATCTGCTACAGGGATGTCAGCACCCTTTCTATCAATGATATGCAAATCAAATTCTTGTAGCAGAAGGACCCACCTAATAAGTCTAGGTTTAGCATCTTTCTTCACCATAAGGTACTTAATAGCAGCATGATCGGTGTGAACAGTTACTTTGGAATCAACAATATAAGGTCTAAACTTATCATAAGCAAACACAACCGCTAGAAATTCCTTTTCAGTAGTAGCATAGTTTCTTTGAGCACTATCCAGAGTTTTACTAGCATAATGGATAACATTTAATTTCTTATCGACTCTTTGTCCTAGAACAGCACCAACAACATAATCACTAGCATCACAAATAATTTCAAAAGGTAGGTTCCAGTCGGGTGGTTGAACAATAGGTGCGGTAATCAAGGCATTCTTAAGAATTTCAATTGCTTCTACGCAATCATCATCAAAAACAAACGGAACATCTTTTTGCAGAAGGTTTGTGAGATGCCTAGAAATCTTAGAGAAATCTTTGATAAACCTCCTATAGAAACCAACATGACCAAGGAAACTTCTTATACCTCTGATATCCGTAGGGCACGACATTTTTTCAATAGCATCAACTTTAGCTTTATCAACTTCAACACCTCTTTCAGAGATCTTGTGCTCCAGGACAAAACCTTCATTAACCATAAAGTGGCACTTTTCCCAATTCAAGACAAGATTAGTTTCTTCACATCTCTGCAAAACTCGATCAAGGTTTCTCAAACAATCATCAAATGAAGTTCCATAAACAGAAAAATCATCCATGAAAACCTCAAGAATCTTTTCACAAAGGTCAGAGAATATAGCCATCATACATCTTTGAAAGGTAACAAGTGCATTGCATAAAACAAAAGGCATACGTCTATAAGCAAAGGTACCCGAAGGGCAAGTGAAAGTGGTTTTTTCTCTATCCTGGCTTGATACAGGTATTTGCGAGAAACAAGAGTAACCATCTAGAAAGCAAAAATGAGTATGTTTGGATAATCTTTCTAGCATTAGATCAATAAAAGGTAAAGGGCAATGATCTTTCTTAGTAGCACTATTTAATTTCCTAAAATGAATTACCATTCTATAACCTGTAACAATTCTTTGCGGGATCAATGCATTTTTATCATTAGAAACAACGGTAATACCTCCCTTCTTAGAGACACAATGGACGGGACTAACCCATCTACTATCAGCAACAGGATAAATTATACCTGCCTCCAGAAGCTTTAGTACTTCTTTTCTTACCACTTCTTTCATCTTAGGGTCCAATTGTCGTTGGTGATCAATAACTGGTTTGGCATCAGGCTCCATATTAATTTTATGCTGGCATAGAGTGGGACGGATGCCCTTAAGATCATCAAAACTATAACCAATAGCAGCATGGTGCTTCCTCAGAGTTTTCAATAATCTCTTTTCTTCATGCTCTGAAAGGTTAGCACTAATAATAACAGGATATATCTCCTTTTCATCAAGATAATCATATTTCAACGTATCGGGTAATTGCTTGAGCTCAAACATGGGATCACCCTTGGGTGGAGGAGGATCCCCAAGTATTTCAACAGGTAAGTTATGTTTCAAAATAGGCTGCTGCTCACAGAAAATTTCATCTATTTCGTTCCTCTCATTCATATGCATATCATTTTCATGGTCTAGCAAATATTGTTCTAAGGGATCAGTAGGAGGCACAACAATAGAAGCGAGACCAATAATTTCATCTTTACTAGGAAATTCCTTGTCATGGGGTTGTCTACACAATTTAGAGAAATTAAATTCATGAGACACATCCCCAAAGCTCACAGTAACTACTTCCTTCTCACAATCAATCTTAGCATTAACAGTATGCAAGAAGGATCTACCAAATATAATGGGACAAAAATTATCGTGAGGGGAACCAAGAACAAGAAAATCAGTACGATACTTTAGTTTCCCACACAAGACTTCAACATCTCTAGCAATCCCCATTGGTGCAATAATGTCTCTATTTGTAAGCTTAATAGTAACATCAATATCCTCTAGTTCAACTGGTGCAATATCATGCATGATTTCTTCGTATAAGGAATAGGCAATTGCACTTACGCTAGCACCCATATCACATAAGCCATGAAACTAATGATCTCCTATTTTAACAGAAACAACAGGCAAGCCAAAAACTGGTCTATGTTTATGCTTAGTATCTGGTCTAGCAATTCTAGCAACTTCATCACAGAAATGAATAACATGCCCATCAATATTATCAACCAAGAGATCTTTAACCATAGCAATACTAGGTTAACCTTTAATTTGTTCAGGGGGTGTAGGTGTCCTAATACAACTCTTACGAACCATAGTTGAAGCTTTAGCATGTTCCTTTATCCTAAAAGGGAAAAGTGGTTTCTCAATGCTAGCAGTAGGGATAACAGGATTAGCAATGTAAGCAATAATTTTATCTTCAACTTTAGTAGGTTGCACTACTTTCACTTCAATGGGAGGATGATATTTAAACCACTTCTCCTTACGGATATCAACATGAGTAGCAAAAGATTCACAGAAAGAATCTACTATCTCAGAGTCAAGTCCATATTTAGTGCTAAATTCATGAAAAGCATCGGTGTCCACGTAGGATTTAACACAATCAAACTTAAGATTTATACCTGACTCCTTACCTTTGTCGCGTTCCCAATACTGAGAGTTGCGTTTAATTCTTTCCAATAAATTCCATTTGAATTCAATATCTTTCTTCATAAAAGAACCATCACAAGAAGTATCGAGGATGGATTGATCATTATGAGAAAGCTGAGCATAAAAATTCTGAATAATAATTTCTCTCGAGAGCTCATGGTTGAGGCATGAATATAACATTGACTTAAGCCTCCCCCAAGCTTGAGCGATTCTTTCTTCTTCACGAGGCCAAAAATTATAAATATAATTCCGATCAGGATGAACTAGATGCATAAGATCGAATTTCTGACGAAATTCCATTTTCAACCGGTTGTAGCTCCATGATCCAATATCATCACATAGCCTATACCATTTCAATGACTTCTACTCCAATATAAAGGAAATATGTTCTTATTTACGTGATCCTCGGGCAGACCTGCAAGCTTAAATAATCCACAAACTTCATCCACATAGATTAGATGAAAATCAAGATGTAGTGTTCCATCTCCTGCATAAGGATTAGCTAGCAGTTTCTCTATCATACCCGAAGGAATTTCATAATAAATATTTTCAATAGGTTTAGTAGGTTGAGGGACAACTCTTCGTGTTTCCATTCGAGGTGAAGATACCCCGAACAAGCCCCTCAAAGTATTACTCTCCATAGTAACAAGCGACCGTAAATTTCAGCACACTATATAAATTTTTTCCTTACCAAGTTCCACTCACCAAAGGCGCTTCACTCCCCGGCAACAGCGCCAAAAAACAGTCTTGATGACCCACAAGTATAGGGGATCTATCGTAGTCCTTTCGATAAGTAAGAGTGTCGAACCCAACGAGGAGCACAAGGAAATGACAAGCGGTTCTCAGTAAGGTATTCTCTGCAAGCACTGAAATTATCGGTAACAGACAGTTTTGTGATAAGATAATTCGTAACAGGTAGCAAGTAACAATTGTAAAAAAGATGCAACAAGGTGGCCCAATCCTTTCTATAGCAAAGGACAAGCCTGGACAAACTCTTATATAAAGCAAAGCGCTCCCGAGGACACATGGGAATTTATGTCAAGCTAGTTTTCATCATGCTCACTTGATTCGCGTTCGCTACTTTGATAATTTGATATGTGGGTGGACCGGTGCTTGGGTGCTTCCCTTACTTGGACAAGCCTCCCACTTATGATTAACCCCTCCCGCAAGCATCCGCAACTATGAAATAAGAATTAAGATAAATCTAACCATAGCATGAAACATGTGGATCCAAATCAGCCCCTTACGAAGCAACGCATAAACTAGGGTTTAAGCTTCTGTCACTCTAGAAACCCATCATCTACTTATTACTTCCCAATGCCTTCCTCTAGGCCCAAACAATGGTGAAGTGTTATGTAGTCGACGTTCACATAACACCACTAGATGATAGACAACATACATCTCATCAAAACATCGAACGAATACCAAATTCACATGATTACTTATAAGAAGACTTATGCCATGTCCACAGGAACAAACATAACTACTCACAAAACATTTTTGTTATGACGAGGGCTTTGATTTCCCCCTCCCGGAGGGAAGTTTCACCGGCAGGATCGCCCTGCCGGAGCTCTAGATTGGTTCTGCCCAAGATCCGCCTCGAGACGGCGGCGCTTTGTCCCGAAAGGTCTCTTCTGATTTTTTCCTCGACGAAACCCTCATATAGCAGAAGATGGGCACCGGAGGGCTGCTAGGTGGGCCACACGCTCGCTAGCCGCGGCTAGGGGGTGGCCACAGCCAGCAGGCTTGTGGCTCCCTGGTGGGCCTCCTGATGTATTTCTTTTGCCTAGTATGCCTCTAATAGACTAGCTCGTTGATCAAAGATGGTTAAGGTTTCCTAGCCATGGACATGATATGTCATTTGATAACGGGATCACATCATTGGGAGAATGGTGTGATGGACAAGACCCAAACTACGAACGTAGCATATGATCGTGTCAGTTTATTGCTACTGTTTTCTGCATGTCAAGTATATGTTCCTATGACCATGAGATCATGCAACAAACTGACATCGAAGGAGTACCTTGTGTGTATCAAACGTCACAACATAACTGGGTGATTATAAAGGTGCTCTACAGGCATCACCATGGATCAAGATTGGGATTTGTTACTCCGTGTGACGGAGAGGTATCTTACCACTAGTAGAAAACAGACCTTTCGTCCCGAGCTTTAGTCCCGGTCTGGTCACGAACCGGTACTAAAGATGGTATTAGTCCCGGTTCGTGCCGGCTACAACGGCTAGGAGCAGGGCGACCTTTAGTACCGGCTCGTGAGGGACCTTTAGTACCAGTTCGTCTCACGAGCCGGTACTAAAGGGGGCGTGGCAGGGTTTTGGTCAGACATGGGCCCCGCCTGCACCTTTAGTACCGGTTGGTGTCACCAGCCGGTACTAAAGGGCAACCTTTAGTACCAGTTGGTGACACCAGCCGGTACTAAAGACTTCCTACATATACATCCGTCCGCAGCTGATCGAAAGAGCTCTGTTTTCTCCCCTGTTCTTCTTCTTGCTCAAGGCTCATCCTCCATTTTGCCAAGGATTTGTCAAGATTTAAAGGCACCCCATCTATCCAAGTGTTCATAAAGGTTAGAAACTTTGCTCCTTCATCTCTTGCTAGATTAGCTTGTGGTATGCTCAAAGATATGTGATATGTGATTTGTGGGAGTTTATTTGATTTATATCCAATTTGAGCTCAAATTAACTTGTTAGGTTGCATATGTGTAGGTGTGGTTTATTTGGTGTGCCTTCCCATGTTCTTCTTCTTGCTCGAAGCTCATCCTCCATTTTGCCAAGGATTTGTCAAGATTTAAAGGTACCCCATCTATCCAAGTGTTCATAAAGGTTAGCAACTTTGCTCCTTCATCTTTTGCTAGATTAGCTTGTGGTATGCTCAAAGATATGTGATATGTGATTTGTGGGAGTTTATTTGATTTATATCCAATTTGAGCTCAAATTAACTTGTTAGGTTGCATATGTGTAGGTGTGGTTTATTTGGTGTGCCTTCCCATCCCCGGTCGTCCTAACCACCGTCCATCGTCCGCACCGTCTCGTCGCGGCACCATCCACCTTGGTGAGCCTCTTGTTCTTCTTAAAATCTTTTTAAAAAAATTACTTGTATGATTTAGATAGCTACGTGTACGATTTACTTACTTGTATTATTGTTAGTTATTCTATAGTGTAATGGTTATGGTATCCGCCCATGTCGACCCTCGTCCAGTCTATGATTCAAATGTGGTATGTCATTAATTATATTTTATAACTATTTCACACATCATCTAATGTCTATGACAATTAATAATGCCACCAAATTTACGTAGGTATTTTTATCTATAGGAAGTAGTTGAACCAGAAATTCCAAGCGACTATGCAATTCTGCTCGAGAAATTAACACAAGCTGAAAAAGAAATTGATCATTTGAAAGAAAAATTGAAAAGAACTGAAGATGAGAAGATGGGATTGGAGTTGCATGTTGCCGATATCGTCGATGATCACAAGAACAAGATGGTTGGAATGCGCTTGAAGCTTAGAAAGATTAGAAAATATGCCATTGATAAAGAGGCTTGGTATCATTATGCTGTTGGCTCAATTGTTACTTTAGTTGCGATTATGATCGCATTTGTTGTTGTATTCACATGTTTTAGATAGTTGGTGTTGTTTTATGAGATGTATATATATGAACTATAAGTATCCATTATTTGCAGTAATAACATTTGGTCACTGCTAGCTCTACTTTTGGTTGTAATGTGATGATGAAGTTGTATTAATTTGGTCACTTCGATGTTGTGTAGTGAACATGAGCCGGCAATGGATGTACGATGACCGACTAAGTCCAGGGTTTCTTAATGGCCTGCATGATTTTATTCGTGTGGCTGAGACAAATAAGCAGAATGGTTTCATGTGTTGTCCATGTCGTGACTATAAGAACGATAGGAATTACTCTAACTCAAAAACCCTTCACTACCACCTGCTGAAGTCCGGTTTCATGTCCGGCTATAGCTGTTGGACCAAGCACGGAGAAAGAGGGGTTATAATGGAAGACAATGAAGAAGAAGAGGATGATGACAACTATCCTTTCGCTGATACAACAATGGGGGAAGCTGAAGAAGAGGCATCAATGGGGGAAGCTGAAGAAGAGGCATCAGATGAGCCCGCTGATGATTTGGGTCAGGTCATTGCTGATGCAAAGAGAAACTGCAAAAATGATAAGGAGAGGTTGAAGTTGAAACGCATGTTAGAGGATCACAAGAAATTATTGTATCCAAATTGTGAAGATGACCAGAAAAGGCTGGGTACCACGCTGGAATTGCTGCAATGGAAGGCGAAGAATGGTGTAACTGACAAGGCATTTCAAGAATTGCTGATAATGATAAAGAAGATGCTTCCAAAGGATAACGAATTGCCAGAAAGTACGTACGAAGCAAAGAAGGTTGTCTGCCCTCTAGTATTAGAGGTGCAGAAGATACATGCATGCCCTAATGACTGCATCCTCTACCGCGGTGAGGAGTACGAGAATTTGGATGCATGCCCGGTATGCAGTGCACTGCGCTATAAGATCCCCCGCGATGACCCTGGTGATGTGGAGGGCGAACGCCACAGGAAGAGGGTTCCTGCCAAGGTGATGCGGTATGCTCCTATAATACCACGGTTGAAACGTTTGTTCCAAAACAAAGAGCATGCCAAGTTGTTGCGATGGCACAAAGAAGAACGTAAGAAAGACGGGATGTTGAGAGCACCCGCTGATGGGTCGAAGTGGAGAAAAATCGAGAGGGAGTTCGAGGACTTTGCAGCTGATGCAACGAACTTATGGTTTGGTCTTAGTACAGACGGCATGAATCCTTTTGGCGAGCAGAGCTCCAATCACAGCACCTGGCCCGTGACTCTATGTATCTACAACCTTCCTCCTTGGTTTTGCATGAAGCAGAAGTTCATTATGATGCCAGTGCCCTAAGCAACCCGGCAACGACATTGATGTCTACCTAAGCCCACTAGTTGATGAACTTCTACAGTTGTGGAAAAAACCAGGTATGCGTGTGTGGGATGCGCACACACAGAAGGAAATTGACCTACGAGCGTTGCTGTTTGTAACCATTAATGATTGGCCTGCTCTTAGTAACCTTTCAGGACATACAAACAAGGGATACAATGCATGCACTCACTGTTTAGATGATACTGAAACTATATATTTGGATAAATGTAATAAGAATGTGTACCTGGGACATCGTCGATTTCTACCGATCAAGCATATCTTAAGAAAGGCAGGCAACCATTTCAAAGGTGAGCCAGATAACCGGAAGAAGCCTGGCCTCCGTACTGGTGAATATATATTTGATATGGTCAAGGATTTATAGGTAATCTTTGGAAAGGGTCCTGGCGGACAATCTGTTCCGAATGACGCCAACGGACACGCACCCATGTGGAAGAAGAAATCTATATTTTGGGAACTTGAATATTGGAAAGCACTAGAGGTCCGCAATGCAATTGACGTGATGCATGTGACGAAGAATCTTTGTGTGAACCTGCTACGCTTCTTGGGCGTGTATGGAAAGACAAAAGATACACTGGAGGCACAGGAGGACAAGCAAACAATTAATGAAAAAGACGGCATGCCTCCAAAGCAGTATCAAGGTCCTGTCAGCTACGCTCTTACGAAAGAAGAGAAGGAAATCTTTTTTGAATGCCTGCTCAGTATCAATGTCCCGTCTGGCTTCTCGTCGAATATAAAGGGAATAATAATTATGGCAGAGAAAAAATTTCAAAATCTAAAGTCTCATGACTGCCACATGATTATGACACAATTACTTCCGGTTGCACTTAGGGGGCTTCTTCCGGAAAATGTTCGATTAGCCATTGTGAAGCTATGCGCATTCCTCAATGCAATTTCTCAGAAGGTAATCGATCCAGAAATCCTACCAAGGTTACAGAATGACCTTGTCCAATGTCTTGTCAGTTTCGAGTTGGTGTTCCCTCCATCCTTCTTCAATATTATGACGCACGTTCTAGTGCACCTAGTCGAAGAGATTAACATTCTGGGTCCTGTATTTCTACACAATATGTTCCCCTTCAAGAGGTTCATGGGAGTCTTAAACAAATATGTTCATAACCGTGCTAGGCCAGAAGGAAGCATCGCCAAGGGATATGGAACAGAGGAGGTTATTGAGTTTTGTGTTGACTTTTTTCCTGACATTAAGCCGATTGGTCTTCCTGAATCGCGGCATGAGGGGAGACTGGGTGGAAAAGGCACATTAGGAAAGAAAGAAGCAATAAATATGGACGGGCATTCTTTCACTCAAGCACACTACACGGTTCTACAAAATTCCACCTTGGTGACTCCATATATGGAGGAACACAAGGATATTGTACGGTCCAAGAACACGGAGCAGTCTGAGCCCTGGATTGAACATAAACACATGGAGACTTTTGCCAGTTGGATGCAAACAAAGCTCATCAATGACAACGATGTTCCAGATGAACTGTACTGGTTGGCCAAGACACCAAGTTCAACTGTAATGACTTTCAAAGGGTACGAGATAAATGGGAATACATTTTACACGATCGCCCAAGATAAGAAGAACACCAACCAAAACAGTGGTGTCCGCTATGATGCAACCAACTTTGAAGACACATATTATGGTTACATAGAGGAGATATGGGAACTTGACTATGGACCTGATCTTAAGGTCCCTTTGTTTTGGTGCAAATGGGTCAAATATACTGGAGGCGGGGTACAGGTAGAGCCGCAGTACGGAATGACAACAATGGATCTCAACAATCTTGGAAACACAGACGACTCATTCGTCCTAGCCAATGATGTGGCTCGGGTTTTCTATGTGAAGGACATGTCTAGCAAACCGACGAGAAAAAAAGATAAGGAAGCGAATACATCATACGATGAGCCAAAGCGCCACATAGTTCTTTTAGGGAAAAGAAACATTGTGGGAGTGGAGGACAAGACATACATGTCTGAATATTATGAAAAGTTTCATGAAATCCCTCCCTTCAGAGTGAAGACTGACCCAAGCATCATGTTAAATGATGAAGATTATCCATGGTTACGGCGCAATCATAAGAAAGGGACAAACACGCAGAAAAAGTCTTACACCACGAGATCCCACTCTGGGATGTGACCGGCTTCACCGTCATCACTTTCTATATATTTATGTGAAGGACATCCATGCATTTCCTAGCTAGCATGGTATATCTTTGTAATAGTTTGTACACGAAGTGCATCTAGTTTTTGCCGTAACCCTCTCAACTCTCTAGAAGTTGCTATGTGGGTGAAATTATGATGTCCTGCCAAGTTACAACCTTTTCAGAGTTCATTTGTACTACTTTTCAAATTCAGGGTCATTTAGCTCAAAATAAATCATTAAATGCATGAAAAATATCAAATGAAGTCAGAAAGGGTTGAAAATTGATGATGTGCCTTTGAATGGTGCATATTGAACACACAAAAAGTATGGAGTTAAAATAATTTATTAAAAATGAAATCCCTTTGTAATAGATGAGTTTTCGTCCGAAACCCTCATACTTCTAATGAGATTGACCAATTTGTACATGAAGTGCATCCAGTTTTTGCCGTAACCCTCTCAACTCTCTAGAAGTTGCTATGTGGGTGAAATTATGATGTCATGCCAAGTTACAACCTTTTCAGAGTTCATTTGTACTGCTTTTCAAATTCAGGGTCATTTAGCTCAAAATAAATCATTAAATGCATGAAAAACATCAGGTGAAGTTAGAAAGGGTTGAAAATTGATGATGTGCCTTTGAATGGTGCATATTGAACACACAAAAAGTATGGAGTTAAAATAAGTTATTAAAAATGAAATCCCTTTGTAATAGATGAGTTTTCGTCCGAAACCCTCATGCTTCTAATGAGATTGTCCAATTTGTACACGAAGTGCATCCAGTTTTTGCCTAACCCTCTCAACTCTCTAGAAGTTGCTATGTGGGTGAAATTATGATGTCATGCCAAGTTACAACCTTTTCAGAGTTCATTTGTATTGCTTTTCAAATTCAGGGTCATTTAGCTCAAAATAAATCATTAAATGCATGAAAAATACCAAATGAAGTCAGAAAGGGTTGAAAATTGATGATGTGCCTTTGAATGGTGCATGTTGAACACACAAAAAGTATGGAGTTAAAATAATTTATTAAAAATGAAATCCCTTTGTAATAGATGACTTTTCGTCCGAAACCCTCATACTTCTTATGAGCTTGTCCAATTTGTACACGAAGTGCATCCAATTTTTGCCGTAACCCTCTCAACTCTCTAGAAGTTTCTATGTGGGTGAAATTATGATGTCATGCCAAGTTACAACCTTTTGAGAGTTCATTTGTATTGCTTTTCAAATTCAGGGTCACTTAGCTCAAAATAAAACATTAAATGCATGAAAAATATCAAATGAAGTCAGAAAGGGTTGAAAATTGAGGATGTGCCTTTGAATGGTGCATATTGAACACACAAAAAGTATGGAGTTAAAATAATTTATTAAAAATGAAATCCCTTTGTAATAGATGAGTTCTCGTCCGAAACCCTCATACTTCTTATGAGATTGTCCAATTTGTACACGAAGTGCATCTAGTTTTTGCCGTAACCCTCTCAACTCTCTAGAAGTTGCTATGTGGGTGAAATTATGATGTCATGCCAAGTTACAACCTTTTCAGAGTTCAGTAGTACTGCTTTTCAAATTCAGGGTCATTTAGCTCAAAATAAATCATTAATGCATGAAAAATATCAAATGAAGTCAGAAAGGGTTGAAAATTGATGATGTGCCTTTGAATGGTGCATATTGAACACACAAAAAGTATGGAGTTAAAATAAGTTATTAAAAATGAAATCCCTTTGTAATAGATGAGTTTTTGTCTGAAACCCTCATACTTCTTATGAGATTATCCAATTTGTACACGAAGTGCATCCAGTTTTTGCCTAACCCTCTCAACTCTCTAGAAGTTGCTATGTGGGTGAAATTATGATGTCATGCCAAGTTACAACCTTTTCAGAGTTCATTTGTACTGCTTTTCAAATTCAGGGTCATTTAGCTCAAAATAAATCATTAAATGCATGAAAAATATCAAATGAAGTCAGAAAGGGTTGAAAATTGATGATGTGCCTTTGAATGGTGCATATTGAACACGCAAAAACTATGGAGTTAAAATAAGTTATTAAAAATGAAATCCCTTTGTAATAGATGAGTTTTCGTCTGAAACCCTCATACTTCTTATGAGATTTGTTGGGAGGCGTAGTAGTAAATCAAAAAAATTCTACGTGTCACCAAGATCTTCTATGGAGAAACCAGCAAACGAGCGGGGAGAGATTGGATCTTCATACCTTTGAAGATCGCTAAGCGGAAGCGTTGCTAGAACGCGGTTGATGGAGTCGTACTCGCAGCGATTCAGATCGCGGTAGATCCGATCAAGTGCCGAACGGACGGCACCTCCGCGTTCAACACACGTGCAGCCCGGTGACGTCTCCTACACCTTGTTCCAGCAAGGAGGGAGGAGAGGTTGAGGGAGAGCTCCGGCAGCACGACGGCATGGTGACGGTGGAGCTGCGTGGTACTCCGATAGAGCTTCGCTAAGCACTACGGAGAAACGAGGAGAGGGAGGAGTAGGGCTGCACCAGGGAGGAGATGAACTCGTGTGTTGTGCAGCCCCAAATACCTCCACTATATATAGGAGGAGGGGAGGAGAGGTGTTGCACCCTAGGGTTCCACCCTAGGGGTGGCGGCAGCCTCCAGAAACCCATCTGGCCGGCGGCCAGGGCAAGGAGAGGTGGAGGCGCCCTAGGGTGGGCCTTAAGGCCCATCTAAGCCTAGGGTTTGCCCCCCTCCACCCTTGCTGCGCCTTGGGCTGGGGTGGGAGGTACACCAGCCCACCTAGGGGCTGGCTCCCTCCCACTCTTGGCCCATGGAACCTTCCGGGGCAGGTGGGCCCACTTGGTGGACCCCCGGAACCCTTCCGGTGGTCCCGGTACACTACAGGAGACACCCGGAACACTTCCGGTAACCAAAACCTCACTTCCTATATATCAATCTTCGTCTCCGGACCATTCCGGGACTCCTCGTGACGCCGGGATCTCATCCGGGACTCCGAACAACCTTCGGTAACCACGTATAGTATTTCCCTATAACCCTAGCGTCATCGAACCTTAAGTGTGTAGACCCTACGGGTTCGGGAGACACGTAGACATGACCGAGACACCTCTCTGGCCAATAACCAACAGCGGGATCTGGATACCCATGTTGGCTCCCACGTACTCCATGATGATATCATCGGATGAACCACGATGTCAAGGATTCAATCAATCCCGTATACAATTCCCTTTGTCTATCGGTATGGTACTTGCCCGAGATTCGATCGTCGGTATCCCCATACCTTGTTCAATCTCGTTACCGGCAAGTCTCTTTACTCGTTCTGTAATACATCATCTCGTGACTAACTCCTTAGTCACATTGAGCTCATAATGATGATGTCTTACCGAGTGGGCCCAGAGATACCTCTCCGTCACACGGAGTGACAAATCCGAGTTTCGATTCGTGTCAACCCAAGAGACACTTTCGGATATACCCGTAGCGTACCTTTATAGCCACCCAGTTACGTTGTGACATTTGGCACACCCAAAGCATTCCTATGGTATCCGGGAGTTGCACAATCTCATGGTCTAAGGAAACGACACTTGACATTGAAAAGCTTTAGCAAACGAACTACACGATCTTGTGCTATGCTTAGGATTGGGTCTTGTCCATCACATCATTCTCCTAATGATGTGATCCCGTTATCAACGACATCCAATGTCCATGGTCATGAAACCGTGACCATCTATTGATCAACGAGCTAGCCAACTAGAGGCTCACTAGGGACACATTGTGGTCTATGTATTCACACATGTATTACGGTTTCCGGTTAACACAATTATAGCATGAATAACAGACAATTATCATGAACTAGGAAATACAATAATAACCATTTTATTATTGCCTCTAGGGCATATTTCCGACAGTCTCCCACTTGCACTAGAGTCAATAATCTAGTTACATTGTGATGAATCGAACACCCATAGCATTCTGGTGTTGATCATGTTTTGCTCGTGAGAGAGGTTTAGTCAACGGATCTGCGACATTCAGATCTGTATGCACTTTACAAATATCTATGTCTCCCTCCTGAATGTAATCACGGATGGAGTTGAAATGGCGCTTGATTTGTCTTGTCTTCTTGTGAAACCTGGGCTCCTTCGCAAGGGCAATAGCTCCAGTGTTGTCACAGAGTAGAGTCATCGGGCCCGACGCATTCGGAATCACTCCTAGGTCGGTGATAAACTCCTTCATCCAGACTCCCTCCTTTGCTGCTTCCGAAGCAGCTATGTACTCCGCTTCACATGTAGATGCTGCCACGACGCTTTGCTTGCTGCTGCTCCAGCTCACTACCCCTCCATTCAAAATATACACGTATCCGGTTTGCGACTTGGAGTCGTCCGGATCTGTGTCGAAGCTAGCATCGACGTAACCCTTTACGACGAGCTCTTCGGCACCTCCATAAACGAGAAACATGTCCTTTGTCCTTTTCAGGTACTTCAGGATATTCTTGACCGCTGTCCAGTGTTCCGCTCCGGGATCACTTTGGTACCTCCCTACCAAACTTAGGGCAAGGTTCACATCAGGCCTGGTACACAGCATGGCATACATGATAGAGCCTATGGCTGAAGCATAGGGGATGACACTCATCTCTTCTCTATCCTTTGCCGTGGTCGGGCATTGAGTCGTACTCAATCTCACACCTTGCAACACAGGCAAGAACCCCTTCTTGGACTGATGCATATTGAACTTCTTAGATATCTTTTCAAGGTATGTGCTTTGTGAAAGACCAATGAGGCGTTTCGATCTATCTCTATAGATCTTAATACCTAATATGTAAGCAGCTTATCCAAGGTCCTTCATTTAAAAACACTTATTCAAGTAGGCCTTTATACTTTCCAAGAGTTCTATATTATTTCCCATTATCAGCATGTCATCCACATACAGTATAAGAAATGCTATAGAGCTCCCACTCACTTTCTTGTAAATACAGGGTTCTCCATAAACCTGTACAAACCCAAACGCTTTAATCACCTCATTAAAGCGAATGTTCCAACTCCGAGATGCTTGCACCAGCCCATAGATGGAGCGCTGGAGGTTGCATACCTTGTTAGCATCTTTAGGACCGACAAAACCTTCCGGCTGCATCATATACAGTTCTTCCTTGAGGAAGCCATTAAGGAATGTCGTTTTGACGTCCATTTGCCAGATCTCATAATCATAAAATGCGGCAACTGCTAACATGATTCGAACTGACTTTAGCATCGCTATGGGTGAGAAAGTCTCATCGTAGTCAACTCCTTGAACTTGTCGATAACCTTTAGCAACAAGCCGAGATTTATAGTCGGTCACATTACCGTCTGCATCAGTCTTCTTCTTAAAGATCCATTTGTTTTCAATGGCTCGCTTATCATTAGGCAAGTCCACCAAAGTCCATACTTTGTTCTCATACATGGATCCTATCTCGGATTTCATGGCCTCAAGCCATTTGTTGGAATCCGGGCCCGCCATTGCTTCTTCATAGTTCGAAGATTCACCGTTGTCCAACAACATGATCTCTAGGACTGGATTGCCGTACCACTCTGGTGCGGAACGTGTCCTAGTGGACCTTCGGGTAGCAACTTGATCTAAAGCTTCATGATCATCATCATTTGTTGGAAATATGCCCTAGAGGCAATAATAAATTAGTTATTATCATATTTCCTTGTTCATGATAATCGTTTATTATCCATGCTATAATTGTATTGATCGGAGACTTAAATGCATGTGTGGATACATAGACAAAACCATGTCCCTAGTATGCCTCTAATGGACTAGCTCGTTGATCAAAGGATGGTTAAGGTTTCCTAGCCATGGACATGAGATGTCATTTGATAACGGGATCACATCATTAGGAGAATGATGTGATGGATAAGACCCAAACTACAAACATAGCATATGATCGTGTCAGTTTATTGCTACTGTTTTCTGCATGTCAAGTATATGTTCCTATGACCATGAGATCATGCAACTCACGGATATCGGAGGAGTGCCTTGTGTGTATCAAACGTCGCAACGTAACTGGGTGACTATAAAGGTGCTCTACAGGTATCTCCGATGGTGTTTGTTGAGTTGGCATGGATCGAGACTGGGATTTGTTACTCCGTGTGACGGAGAGGTATCTCAGGGCCCACTCGGTAATACAACATCACAACAAGCCTTGCAAGCAATGTGGCTAAGTGTTAGTCACGGGATCTTGTATTACGGAACGAGTAAAGAGACTTGCCAGTAACGAGGTTGAACTAGGTATGGAGATACCGACGATCGAATCTCGGGCAAGTAACATACCGAAGAACAAAGGGGACGTTATACGGGATTAACTAAATCCTTGACATAGAGGTTCGACCGAAAAAGATCTTCGTAGAATATGTAGGAACCAATGTGGATGTCCAGGTCCCGCCATTGGTTATTGACCGTAGAGGTGTCTCGGTCATGTCTACATAGTTCTCGAACCCGCAGGGTCTGCACACTTAAGGTTCGGTGACGTTTCGGTAGTGTAGAGTTATGTATGGTGGTGACCGAAGTTTGTTCGGAGTCCCGGATGAGATCCCGGACATCACGAGGAGCTCCGGAATGGTCCGGAGGTAAAGATTCATATATAGGAAGTCCCAGTTTGGTTTCCGGAAAAGTTTCGGGCTCATCGGTAGTGTACCGGGAGTGCCGGTAGTGTACCGGGAGTGCCGGTAGTGTACCGGGAGGCCTCCGGGAGGGGTATTTCGACCCCAAGAGGTCCATGGGCTGTGGGAGAATAATAACCAGCCCTTAGTGGGCTGGGAAAACAGCCACAAAGGCCCATGGCGCAGGAGAGAAAGTCCTAAAGCAAAAAGTGGAAAATCAGCCAATAGGAGGCAATCCTACTCCAACTAGGATTAATAACCAGCCCTTAGTGGGCTGGGAAAACAGCCACAAAGGCCCATGGCGCAGGAGAGAAAGTCCTAAAGCAAAAAGTGGAAAATCAGCCAATAGGAGGCAATCCTACTCCAACTAGGATTGGAGGTGAAGTAGGATTTCTTCCCACCTCCTATTTCGGCCGACCCAAAGGCCTTGGCTGCCTCTCCTCTCCTCTCCTCCTATATATACTAGTGGATTGGGTGGTTTTTGGACAGAATTTCCGGCCACGTGCTACCCGTTTCACCGGTGCACAGTTTCTCCTCTAGATCGGTTTTCCGCAGCGCTTAGGCGAAGCCCTGCCGGAATTGCTCCACCACCATCACCGGAGCGCCGTCACGCTGCCGGTGAACTCTCTCTCCTATCCACCTCCTCTTGCTGGATCAAGACGGTGGAGATCGTCATCAAGCTGCACGTGTGCTGAACGCGGAGGTGCCGTCCGTTCGGCGCTAGATCGGAAGGACCGTGATCGAGATCGCGAGACGGTTCGTGATGAGATCGTGGAACGGATCGTGATGAGTTCGCGGGACAGATCGTGATCAAGATCGTGAGACGGATCGTGATGAGATCGCGGGACGGATCGTGATGAGTTCACGGGACGTATCGTGATTGGATCGCGGGACGGATCGTGATGAGATCGCGGGACGCTCGGCGATTTGGATCGCGAAGATGTTCGACTACACCAACCGCGTTTCTTAACGCTTCCCGCTTAGCGATCTACAAGGGTATGTAGATCCACTCTCCCTCTCGTAGATGCTCATCACCATGGATAGGTTTGCGTGTGCGTAGGAAAATTTTTGTTTCCCATGCGACGTTCCCCAACAGTGGTATCAGAGCTAGGTTGATGGTTCGATGAGATCTCGAGTAGAACACAAAAGGTTTGTGGGCGTTGATGCTTAGATTGCTTCCTCCCTTGGTCGTATTTTGGTTCAGCGGGATTGTGAGATGAAGCGGCCCGGACCAACATTACTCGTACGCTTACGAGAGACCGGTTCCCTCGACGCAACTTGTTGCCTAGATGGCTTGCGGGTGACAGTTTCTCTCACTTTAGTTGGATCGGATTCGACAAAGGCGGTCCTTGAGAAGGTTGAAAAGCAAACTAGTGTATCACCGTTGTGGTTTATGCGTAGGTGAGAATCGTTCTTGCTAGATACCCATAGCAGCCACGTAAAACATGCAACAACAATTAGAGGACGTCTAACTTGTTTTTGCAGGGTATGTTGTGATGTGATATGGCCAATTACATGATGAGATATATGTGATGTATGAGATGATCATGTGATGTATAGAATTTCACGACTTGCATGTCGTTGAGTACGGCAACCGGCAGGAGCCATAGGGTTGTCTTTAATTATTGTATGACCTGCGTGTCAATCATTAAGCGCTATGTAATGCTTTACTTTATCGCTAAGCAGTAGCAATAGAAGTAGAAGCAGGGCTGGCGCCACAACCCCAATGGCAACACATTGATGGAGATCAAGATGATGGAGATCATGGTGTTGTTCCGGTGACGATGGAGATCATGCCGGTGTTTCGAAGATGGAGATCTTAAACACAAGTTCATGGCCATATCATGTCACTTATGAATTGCATGAGATGTTAATCCTTTTATGCACCTTGTTTTGCTTAGTACGGCGGTAGCATTATAAGGTGATCCCTCACTTGAATTTCAAGATGAACTGTGTTCTCCCCGAGTGTGCACCGTTGCGAAAGTTCGTCGTGTTGAGACACCACGTGATGATCGGGTGTGATAGACTCTACGTTCACATACAACGGGTGCAAGCCAGATTTGCACGCGCAGAACACTCGGGTTAAACTTGACGAGCCTAGCATGTACAGACATGGCCTCGGAACACGAGAGACCGAAAGGTCGAACATGAGTCATATAGTAGATATGATCAACATAATGATGTTCACCATTGCAGCCACCTCAACTCACGTGATGATCGGACTTGAGTTGGTGAATTTGGATCATGTATCACTCGAATGATCGGAGGGATGTCAATTTGAGTGGGAGTTCTTAAATAATATGATTAATTGAACTCATTATCATGAACATAGTCAAAGTGTCTTTGCAAATTATGTTGTAGATTACTAGCTCGCGTTGTGGCTCCCTTGTATTTTTATATGTTCCTAGAGAAATAGAATTGAAAGATGTTGGTAGCAATATTGCGGACTGGGTCCGTGATCTGAGGATTGTCCTCATTGCTGCACAGAAGGCTTATGTCCTTAATGCACCGCTCGGTGCGCCACCCCCTCTAGCGTCGTCTATAGATGTTGTGAACATCTGACAGGCATGTTTCGATGACTACTTGATAGTTTTGTGCGTCATGCATTACGGCTTAGAATTGAGGCTCCGAAACGTTTTGAACGTCACGGAACATATGAGATGTTCTAGGGGCAGAGATTGTGATCTCAGGCTTGTGCCTGTGTTGCGAGATATGAGATCTCCAACAAGATTCTTTGCCTGTAAGATGAAGGAGAATAGCTCAATCGTTGAGCATGTACTCAGATTGTCTGGGTACTACAATCGCTTGAATCAAGTGGGAGTTGATCTTCCAGATAAGATAGTGATTGATATAGTTCTCCAAGTCACTGTCACTAAAGCTACTAGAACTTAAGTGATGAACTATAATACACCAGGGATAGAAGTATTGATCCCTGAGCTGTTCGCGATGTTTGACACCGCGAAGGTAGAAATCAAGAAGGAGCGTCAAGTGTTGATGGTTAATCAAACCACTAGTTTCGAAAAGGGCAAGATCAAGGAGGGAAACTTCATGGATAGCAAGTCAGTTGCTGCTCCAGTGAAGCAACCCAAAGTTGAACTCAAACCCGAGACTAAGTGCTTCTATTATGAGGTGAGAGGTCGCTGAAGCGGAACAACCCTAGATACTTGGTAGATAAGAAGGCTGGCAACATTGATAGAAGTATATTTGATATACGAGTTACTAATGTGTACCTTGCTAGTACTCTTAGTAGCACCTGGGTATTGGATACCGGTTCGGTTGCTAAATGTTAGTAACTCGAAATAAAAGCTACGGAATAAACGGAGAACTAGCTAAGGGTGAGGTGACGATATGTGTTGGAAGTGTTTCCAAGGTTGATGTGATCAAAATCGCACGCTCTCTCTACCTTCAGGATTAGTGACGAACCTAAATAAATGTTATTTGGTGTTTTGCGTTGAGCATGAACATGATTAGATCATGTTTATTGCAATACGGTTATTCATTTAAGTTAGAGAATAATGGTTATTCTGTTTACATGAATAATACCTTCAATGGTCATGCACCCAGTGAGAATGGTTTGTTGAAATCTTGATCGTAGTATTACACATGTTCATAACATTGATGTCAAAAGATACAAAGTTAATAATGATAGTACCACATACTTGTGGCACTGCCGCTAAATGTCATATTGGTATAAAGCGCATGTAGAAACTCCATGCTGATGGATATTTGGACTCATTCGATTTCGAATCGGTTGAGACATGCGAACCATGCCTCTTGGGCAAGATGACTAAAGGACCCCGTTGGATGGAGCGGGCAAGTGATTCATTGGAAATGATACATGTTGATGTATGCAATCTAGTGAGTCTTGTAGTGTGCAGTGGATATCATTATTTTCTTACCTTCACTGATGATTTGAGTAGATATAGTGTATATTTACTTAATGAAACACAAGTCTGAATCGTTTGAAAGGTTCAAGCAAATTCAGAGTGAAGTTTAAAGATCATCGTGACAAGAAGATAAAAATGACTGCGATATGATCGTGGAGGTGAATATCTGAGTCACGAGTTTGGCATACAACTTAAGACAATGTGAAAGTTGTTTCACAACTAAACGCCACCTGGAACACCATAGTGTGATGGTGTGTCCGAACATCATAGTTATGCTCTATTGGACATGGTGCGTGCTATGATGTCTCTTGTCGTTTTACTACTATAATTTTGGGGTTATGCATTAGAGACAACTACATTCACTTTAAATAGGGCACCATCTAAATCCGTTGAGATGACACCATATGAATTATGGTTTGATAGAAACCTAAGCTGTCGTTTCTTAATACTTGGGGCTGCGGCACTTGTGTGAAAAATGTTTTCACCTAATGAGGTCGAACCCAAGGCGGACAAATGCATCTTCATAGAATACCCTAAGATCAGTTGGGTGAACCTTCTATCTCAGATCCGAGTGCAAAGTGGTTGTTACTAAAACGGATCCTTTCTCGAGGAAAGGTTTCTCTCGAAAGAATTGAGTGGGAGGAAGATAGAACTTGATGAGGTTGTTAAACCTTTGTTCAACCAGAGAGTAGCGCAGCGCAGAAAGATGTTTCTGTGAAGCCTACGTTAGTTGAAGAGGAAGTTAATGATGATGATCATGAAGCTTCAGGATCAAGTTACTATCGAACTTCGTGGGTCGACAAGGATGTGTACTGCTCCTAAGCGGTACGACAACCCTGTCTTCGAGGTCATGTTGTTGGACAGCGATGAACCTACGAGCTATGGAGAAGCGATGATGGGCCCGGATTCCGACAAATGGTTAGAGACCATGAAATCCGAGATAGGATCCATTTATGAAAACCAAGTATAGACTTTGGTAGACTTGCTCGTTAGACGGCAGGTCGTTGAGTACAAATGGACCTTTAGAATGAAGACAGACACTGATGGTAAATGTCACCATTTGTAAAGCTCGACTTGTTGCAAAGTTGTTTGTGACAAGTTCAAGGAGTTGACTGCGAGGAGGCTTTCTCACTCGTAGCGATGCTAAAAGTCTGTTGGAATTATGTTAGCAGTTGCTGCATTTTCAATTACGAAATCTGGCAGATGGATGTCAAAACGTCGTTTCCTTAACGGTTTACTTAAGGAAAGGTTGTATGTGATACAACCAGAAGGTTTTGTCAGTCCTAAGGATGCTAAAAGATGAGAGAGCTTCAGTGATCCTTCTATGGACTGAAGCAAGCATCTCGGAGTTGGAATATACACTTTGATGAGGTGATCAAAGTTTTTGTAGTTTATACAAAGTTTACGAGAAACTTGTATTTGCAATAAAGTGAATGGGAGCACTATAGAGTTTCTGATAAGTATATGTGGTTGACATATTGTTGATCGGAAATAATGTAGAATTTCTGGAAGGCATAAAAGGTTGTTTGAAAAGTGTTTTTCAAATGAAGACCTGGATAAAGCTACCTAATTGTTGAGCATCAAAATCTATAGAGATAGATCAAGATGCTTGATGAGACTTTCAATGAGTGCATACCTTGACAAGATTTTGAAAGAGTTCAAAATGGATCAGCCAGAGAAATAGTTCTCGTCTGATTTGTAAGGTGTGAAGTTGAGTGAGACTCAAAGCTCGACAACGGCAGAAGAAAGAGAAAGGATGAATGTCGTCCCCTATGCCTTAGCCATAGGCTCTATATTATGCCATGCTGTGTACCGCACCTATGTGTGCCTTGCCACGAGTCTGTCAGGGGGTACAAGAGTGGTCCAGGAGTGGATCACTGGACAGCGGTCGGAATTATCCTTAGTAACCAGAGGACTAAGGAAATGTTTCTTGATTATGGAGGTGATAAAGAGTTCGTCGTAAAGAGTTACGTCGATGCAAGCTTTAACACCTATCCAGATGACTAGTAGTAGCAATCTGGATACGTATAGTGGAGCAGCCATTTGGAAATAGTACCAAGTGGAGTGTGGTAGCAGTGTTTACGGTTTGACATAGAGATTTGCAAAGTACACACGGATCTGAATATCGCAGACCCGTTGACTATAAGACCTCTCTCACATGCAAAGCATGATCGAGCCCCAAAACTCATTGGGTGTTAGATTCATAACAATGCGAATCACATGGTGATGTGAACTAGATTATTGACTCTAGTGCAAGTGGGAGACTGTTGGAAATATGCCCTAGAGGCAATAATAAATTAGTTATTATCATATTTCCTTGTTCATGATAATCGTTTATTATCCATGCTATAATTGTATTGATCGGAGACTTAAATGCATGTGTGGATACATAGACAAAACCATGTCCCTAGTATGCCTCTAATGGACTAGCTCGTTGATCAAAGGATGGTTAAGGTTTCCTAGCCATGGACATGAGATGTCATTTGATAACGGGATCACATCATTAGGAGAATGATGTGATGGATAAGACCCAAACTACAAACATAGCATATGATCGTGTCAGTTTATTGCTACTGTTTTCTGCATGTCAAGTATATGTTCCTATGACCATGAGATCATGCAACTCACGGATATCGGAGGAGTGCCTTGTGTGTATCAAACGTCGCAACGTAACTGGGTGACTATAAAGGTGCTCTACAGGTATCTCCGATGGTGTTTGTTGAGTTGGCATGGATCGAGACTGGGATTTGTTACTCCGTGTGACGGAGAGGTATCTCAGGGCCCACTCGGTAATACAACATCACAACAAGCCTTGCAAGCAATGTGGCTAAGTGTTAGTCACGGGATCTTGTATTACGGAACGAGTAAAGAGACTTGCCAGTAACGAGGTTGAACTAGGTATGGAGATACCGACGATCGAATCTCGGGCAAGTAACATACCGAAGAACAAAGGGGACGTTATACGGGATTAACTAAATCCTTGACATAGAGGTTCGACCGAAAAAGATCTTCGTAGAATATGTAGGAACCAATGTGGATGTCCAGGTCCCGCCATTGGTTATTGACCGTAGAGGTGTCTCGGTCATGTCTACATAGTTCTCGAACCCGCAGGGTCTGCACACTTAAGGTTCGGTGACGTTTCGGTAGTGTAGAGTTATGTATGGTGGTGACCGAAGTTTGTTCGGAGTCCCGGATGAGATCCCGGACATCACGAGGAGCTCCGGAATGGTCCGGAGGTAAAGATTCATATATAGGAAGTCCCAGTTTGGTTTCCGGAAAAGTTTCGGGCTCATCGGTAGTGTACCGGGAGTGCCGGTAGTGTACCGGGAGTGCCGGTAGTGTACCGGGAGGCCTCCGGGAGGGGTATTTCGACCCCAAGAGGTCCATGGGCTGTGGGAGAATAATAACCAGCCCTTAGTGGGCTGGGAAAACAGCCACAAAGGCCCATGGCGCAGGAGAGAAAGTCCTAAAGCAAAAAGTGGAAAATCAGCCAATAGGAGGCAATCCTACTCCAACTAGGATTGGAGGTGAAGTAGGATTTCTTCCCACCTCCTATTTCGGCCGACCCAAAGGCCTTGGCTGCCTCTCCTCTCCTCTCCTCCTATATATACTAGTGGATTGGGTGGTTTTTGGACAGAATTTCCGGCCACGTGCTACCCGTTTCACCGGTGCACAGTTTCTCCTCTAGATCGGTTTTCCGCAGCGCTTAGGCGAAGCCCTGCCGGAATTGCTCCACCACCATCACCGGAGCGCCGTCACGCTGCCGGTGAACTCTCTCTCCTATCCACCTCCTCTTGCTGGATCAAGACGGTGGAGATCGTCATCAAGCTGCACGTGTGCTGAACGCGGAGGTGCCGTCCGTTCGGCGCTAGATCGGAAGGACCGTGATCGAGATCGCGAGACGGTTCGTGATGAGATCGTGGAACGGATCGTGATGAGTTCGCGGGACAGATCGTGATCAAGATCGTGAGACGGATCGTGATGAGATCGCGGGACGGATCGTGATGAGTTCACGGGACGTATCGTGATTGGATCGCGGGACGGATCGTGATGAGATCGCGGGACGCTCGGCGATTTGGATCGCGAAGATGTTCGACTACACCAACCGCGTTTCTTAACGCTTCCCGCTTAGCGATCTACAAGGGTATGTAGATCCACTCTCCCTCTCGTAGATGCTCATCACCATGGATAGGTTTGCGTGTGCGTAGGAAAATTTTTGTTTCCCATGCGACGTTCCCCAACATCATTAACTTCCTCTCTAGCCGGTGAAGGCTCCACAGAAACAACTTCATGTGATGCGCTACTCTCCGGGTCGAGTGGAGGTACAATTACCTCATCAAGTTCTATTTTCCTTCCACTTACTTCTTTCGAGAGAAACTCTTTCTCGAGAAAGGATCCATTCTTGTCAACAAAGACTTTGCCCTCGGATCGTAGGTAGAAGGTATACCCAATAGTCTCTTTGGGATATCCTATGAACACGCACTTTTCCGCTTTGGGTTCGAGCTTCTCAGGTTGAAGTTTCTTCACATAAGCATCGCATTCCCAAACTTTTAGAAACGACAACTTAGGTTTCTTTCCAAACCATAATTCATACGGTGTCGTCTCAACGGATTTAGATGGTGCCCTATTTAAAGTGAATGCGGCAGTCTCTAATGCATATCCCCAAAATGATAGCGGTAAGTCGGTAAGAGACATCATAGATCGCACCATATCCAATAGAGTGCGATTACGACGTTCAGACACACCATTTCGCTGAGGTGTGCCGGGCGGCGTGAGTTGTGAAACAATTCCACATTTCCTAAGGTGTGTGCCAAACTCGTGACTTGAATATTCTCCGCCACGATCAGATCGTAGGCATTTTATTTTCCTGTCACGTTGATTCTCTACCTCACTCTGAAATTCCTTGAACCTTTCAAAGGTTTCAGACTTGTGTTTCATTAAGCAGACATACCCATATCTGCTCAAGTCATCAGTGAGGGTGAGAACATAATGGTAGCCACTGCGAGCCTCGACACTCATTGGACCGCATACATCGGTATGTATTATCTCCAACAAGTCAGTTGCTCGCTCCATTGTTCCGGAGAATCGAGTCTTGGTCATCTTGCCCATGAGGCATGGTTCGCATGTGTTAAATGATTCAAAATCAAGTGACTCCAAAAGTCCATCAGCATGGAGCTTCTTCATGCGTTTGACACCAATATGGCCAAGACGGCAGTGCCACATGTAAGTGGGACTATCGTTATCAACTTTACACTTTTTGGTACTCACACTATGGATCACGTTCGAGATTCATCAAAAATAAACCATTGACCAGCGGGGCATGAGCATAAAACATTTCTCTCATATAAATAGAACAACCATTATTCTCGGATTTAAATGAGTAGCCATCTCGCATCAAGCGAGATCCAGATACAATGTTCATGCTCAAAGCTGGTGCTAAATAACAATTATTAAGGTTTAAAACTAATCCCGAAGGTAGATGTAGAGGTAGCGTGCCGACGGCGATTACATCGACCTTGGAACCATTCCCGACGCGCATCGTCACCTCGTCCTTGGCCAGCCTCCGCTTATTCCGCAGCTCCTGCTTGGAGTTACAAATGTGAGCAACTGCACTGGTATCAAATACCCAGGAGCTACTACGAGCGCTGGTCAGGTACACATCAATAACAAGTATATCACATATACCTTTAATGTTGCCGTCCTTCTTATCCGCTAAGTACTTGGGGCAGTTCCGCTTCCAGTGACCGGTACCCTTACAATAGAAACACTCAGTCTCAGGCTTGGGTCCATTCTTGTTCTTCTTCTTCCCGGCAACTTGCTTACCGGGTGCGACAACAGCTTTGCCGTCCTTCTTGAAGTTCTTCTTACCCTTGCCTTTCTTGAAACTAGTGGTCTTGTTGACCATCAACACTTGATGCTCCTTTTTGATCTCGACCTCCGCTGATTTCAGCATCGAGTACAACTCGGGAATGGACTTCTCCATACCTTGCATGTTGTAGTTCATTACAAAGCTCTTGTAGCTAGGTGGAAGCGACTGGAGGATTCTGTCAATGACTGAGTCATTCGAGAGATTAACTCCCAGCTGAGTCAAGCGGTTGTGAAGCCCAGACATCTTGAGGATGTGCTCACTAACAGAACTGTTCTCCTCCATCTTACAGCTGAAGAACTTGTCGGAGATGTCATATCTCTCAACTCGGGCATGAGCTTGGAAAACCAGTTTCAGCTCTTGGAACATCTCATATGCTCCGTGTTGCTCAAAACGCTTTTGGAGCCCCGATTCTAAACTGTAAAGCATGCCACACTGAACAAGGGAGTAATCATCGCAGCGCGACTGCCAAGCATTCGTAACGACTTGGTCCGCTGGGAGAATGGGTGGGTCACCTAGCGGTGCATCAAGGACATACAATCTCCTGGAAGATATGAGGATGATCCTCAAGCCACGGAACCAGTCCACATAGTTGCTTCCATCATCTTTCAACTTGGTTTTCTCTAGGAACGCATTGAAATTGAGGTTGACATTTGCTTTGGCCATTGGATCTACAATATAGATATTAAAGGCAATTTTAGACTAAGTTCATGATAATCGAGTTCACATAATCAAATTATTCAATGAACTCCCACTCAGATAGACATCTCTCTAGTCATCTAAGTGACACATGATCCATGTCAACTAGCCCGTGTCCGATCATCACGTGAGACGGACTAGTCATCCATGGTGAACATCTCCATGTTGATCGTATCTTCTATACGACTCATGTTCGACCTTTCGGTCTTCCGTGTTCCGAGGCCATGTCTGTACATGCTAGGCTCGTCAAGTCAACCTAAGTGTTTCGCGTGTGCAAATCTGGCTTACACCCGTTGTATGCGAATGTTAGAACCTATCACACCCGATTATCACGTTGTGCTTCGGAACAACGATCCTTAGCAACGGTGCACAGTTAGGGTGAACACTTCTCTTGAAATTTTATTGAGAGATCATCTTATTTACTACCGTCGTTCTAAGCAAATAAGATGTAAACATGATAAACATCACATGCAATCCATATAGTGACATGATATGGCCAATATCATCTTGCTCCTATGATCTCCATCATCGGGGCACGATGATCATCATTGTCACCGGCACAACACCATGATCTCCATCATCATGATCTCCATCATTATGTCTTCATGAAGTTGTCTTGCCAACTATTACTTCTACTACTATGGCTAACGCTTAGCAATAAAGTAAAGTAATTACATGGTGTTTATGATTGACACGCAGGTCATACAATAATATAAGACAACTCCTATGGCTCCTGCCGGTTGTCATAGTCATCGACATGCAAGTCGTGAACCCTATTACAAGAACATGATCAATCTCATACATCACAATGCATCACATCACATCCTTCTGGCCATATCACATCACAAGGCATATGCTGCAAAAACAAGTTAGACGTCCTCTAATTTGTAGTTGCAAGTTTTTACGTGGTTGCTATAGGTTTCTAGCAAGAACGTTTCTTACCTACGCCAAAACCACAACGTGATATGCCAATTGCTATTTACCCTTCATAAGGACCCTTTTCATCGAATCCAATCCGACTAAGGTGCGAGAGACAGACACCCGCTAGCCACCTTATGCAACTAGTGCATGTCAGGCGGTGGAACCGGTCTCACGTAAGCGTACGTGTAAGGTTGGTCCGGGCCGCTTCATCCCACAATACCGTCGAATCAAGATAAGACTAGTAACGGCAAGCATATTAACAAAATCGACGCCCACAACTGCTTTGTGTTCTACTCGTGCATAGATTCTACGCAAAGACCTAGCTCATGATGCCACTGTTGGGAGACGTAGTAGTAAATCAAAATTTTCCTACATGTCACCAAGATCTATCTATGGAGAAACCAGCAATCGAGCGGGGAGAGATTGGTTCTTCATACCTTTGAAGATCGCTAAGCGGAAGCGTTGCTAGAACGCGGTTGATGGAGTCGTACTCGCAGCGATTCAGATCGCGGTAGATCCGATCAAGTGCCGAACGGACGACACCTCCGCGTTCAACACACGTGCAGCCCGGTGACGTCTCCTACGCCTTGATCCAGCAAGGAGGGAGGAGAGGTTGAGGGAGAGCTCCGGCAGCATGACGGCGTGGTGACGGTGGAGCTGCGTGGTACTCCGATAGAGCTTCGCTAAGCACTACGGAGAAACGAGGAGAGGGAGGAGTAGGGCTGCACCAGGGAGGAGATGAACTCGTGTGTTGTGCAGCCCCAAATACCTCCACTATATATAGGAGGAGGGGAGGAGAGGTGCTGCGCCCTAGGGTTCCACCCTAGGGGTGGCGGCAGCCTCCAGAAACCCATCTGGCCGGCGGCCAGGGCAAGGAGAGGTGGAGGCGCCCTAGGGTGGGCCTTAAGGCCCATCTAAGCCTAGGGTTTGCCCCCTCCACCCTTGCTGCGCCTTGGGCTGGGGTGGGAGGCGCACCAGCCCACCTAGGGGCTGGCTCCCTCCCACTCTTGGCCCATGGAACCTTACGGGGCAGGTGGGCCCACTTGGTGGACCCCCGGAACCCTTCCGGTGGTCCCGGTACACTACCGGAGACACCCGGAACACTTCCGGTAACCAAAAACTCACTTCCTATATATCAATCTTCATCTCCGGACCATTCCGGGACTCCTCGTGACGCCGGGATCTCATCCGGGACTCCGAACAACCTTCGGTAACCACGTACACTATTTCCCTATAACCCTAGCGTCATCGAACCTTAAGTGTGTAGACCCTACGGGTTCGGGAGACACGTAGACATGACCGAGACACCTCTCCGGCCAATAACCAACAGCGGGATCTGGATACCCATGTTGGCTCCCACGTACTCCACGATGATATCATCGGATGAACCACGATGTCAAGGATTCAATCAATCCCGTATACAATTCCCTTTATCTATCGGTATGGTACTTGCCCGAGATTCGATCGTCGGTATCCCCATACCTTGTTCAATCTCGTTACCGGCAAGTCTCTTTACTCGTTCTGTAATACATCATCTCGTGACTAACTCCTTAGTCACATTGAGCTCATAATGATGATGTCTTACCGAGTGGGCCCAGAGATACCTCTCCGTCACACGGAGTGACAAATCCCAGTCTCGATTCGTGTCAACCCAACAGACACTTTCGGAGATACCCGTAGCGTACCTTTATAGCCACCCAGTTACGTTGTGACGTTTGGCACACCCAAAGCATTCCTACGGTATCCGGGAGTTACACAATCTCATGGTCTAAGGAAACTACACTTGACATTGAAAAGCTTTAGCAAACGAACTACACGATCTTGTGCTATGCTTAGGATTGGGTCTTGTCCATCACATCATTCTCCTAATGATGTGATCCCGTTATCAACGACATCCAATGTCCATGGTCATGAAACCGTGACCATCTATTGATCAACGAGCTAGCCAACTAGAGGCTCACTAGGGACACGTTGTGGTCTATGTATTCACACATGTATTACGGTTTCCGGTTAACACAATTATAGCATGAATAACAAACAATTATCATGAACTAGGAAATACAATAATAACCATTTTATTATTGCCTCTAGGGCATATTTCCAACAAGATTGTCCAATTTGTACACGAAGCGCATCTAGTTTTTGCCGTAACCCTCTCAACTCTCTAGAAGTTGCTATGTGGGTGAAATTATGATGTCATGCCAAGTTACAACCTTTTCAGAGTTCATTTGTATTGCTTTTCAAACTCGGGATATGAATATTTCAAATGCCATATGTAATCAAATTATCTTATACAGCAATTGAAGTTGTTCAAACATGCATGGAAATGCCATAAACAGATTCTTTATATTTTTCTGATATTTTTTCATATATTATTTATTTCCATTGGAGTCCTACGTTTTTTTCTATGATTTTCTAAAGTTTACGGGGTTTGTCTAAAAATAATAACTAATATTTAATTAAAAACACTTTTAGTACCGGTGCTAGCCACGCACCGGTACTAAAGGTCCACCGCCCCCGCGCTCTTTTGGCAGGATCTTTAGTACCGGTGCGTGACTAGCACCGGTACTAAAGGGTCTTTCGTACCGGTGTGAGCCACGTGCCGGTACTAAAGGTCCACCGCCCCCGCGCTCTGTTGGGAGGACCTTTAGTACCGGTGCGTGGCTAGCACCGGTACTAAAGACCCTTTAGTACCGGTGCGTCCCACGCACCGGTACTAAAGGTGTGTCTGGTATAAAAGGAGGACTTCGTCGTCCCGGGCCGAGCAATGCACCGGGAGAGCTCAACTTGCGCCGCCAGGCTGCCAGAATCGCCATTGTCGTCGCCCTCGCCGCCGTCGCCCCCGCTGCCGTCGCCCTTGCCGCCGTCGCCCTCGCCGCCGTCGCACCACCACCGCGCCATTGTTGTCGCCCTCACCATCGCCGCCGTCACACCACCACCGCCCTCGCCGCCGTCGGTCGCGCCGCCGTCGCCCTCACCACCGCCACCGTCGCCCTCGCCACCGTCACCCTCACCGCCGTCGCCCTCGCCGCGGTCGCCCTTGCCTACCCGGACGCCGCCCCTCGCCGCCGTCGCCCTCACCACCGCCACCGTCGCCCTCGCCGCGGTTGCCCTCGCCTACCCGGACGCCGCCCCTCATCGGCGGTCCCGTCGCCGCCGGCCCGCTCACTCCGGCCGCCGCTCCGTGATCCCGTTGCCGCCGCACCAAGCCCGTCGCCGACGCCACCTCCAGGTCAGGAGGCTAGGTGAGATCTCCTGGCCAACCCCTCTTCCCGACGATCACCCCGATGATCACCGAACTAGTGTGTAGATGCTAGGGTATCTAGGGTCCCTCGACGTCAAACCCCGACACCCCGACACGACACCCCCGACACCCGACCCCGACCATGACACAACACCCCTATTTAGTTAGTTAGTTAGTTAGGTTGTCAGGTTGTTAGGATATGTGTTAGTTTATGTTTAGTTTCGGTTTAGGTTTAATTTAGTTTGGATCCTAATGCGTGTGTGACTTTCGGTTTGTCGTCGATCCTAATTTAGTTTAGGGTTTCATGTGTGTTCTTGATGGAGGAATCCCGACTATTGTCGTGGGGGGCGCTTCCTCTTTCTCATCTTCTTTGCGATATACTCATCGATATATTGTGCAAGAAGAGGAGAGGGGAAGCGTCCATCACCGCCGGTCGAACCTATTACTGCGAGAGAGTGTCCACCAACATATATACACCACCGTATCAATGTGAGAGAGTGTGCACCAACACACCAGGAGATATGTGAGATTTATTTAAGGAAAGTCTCGACAGACCGATAGTCACACATGCATTAGGATCCAAAGCGTGCCATAATTCTTGATTTTGCTAGATGCTAAGTGTTAATTTTGCTAAGTGTTAATTTTGTTAAGTGTTAATTTTGCTAAGTTTTATTTAATTTGTTTTCGTAATTAAGTGTTTCTTCTCGACGTCGACGATGCCGATCCCGCATCCTCGTCGTCGAGTCGCCAGAGGAGGTCACTTGCTTGAGCCGAGGGGCCCTGTCAGGGACTACGCTCCGCCAGGCTGGTACTGGGAGGTGCTGCCTTCCGGGCGGCGCAGCTTGGTGAGGAGCCAGCCCGTCGTCGACCCGGAGGTTCTGTGGCGGCGGCCGCATGGGCGACAGACGATCGAGAGGCTTGAGTCCCCCACGGAGGTGGTACAGTACCATGTCAGCAAGGAGAACGAGCACGTCCGACGCTACATGGCAGCTTTGGAGGCCAGGTCCGACAATACCTGGCAAATTCTTCAGAGATCTCACTGGAGCTATGTTCCTGTGATGGTTCCTTCTCTTTGGGTGTCCACCGCCTGCCCCGATATGCCGTCGGAAAACCACTTGTCACACCCGAGCAGTACAAGGAACTACCAACTGCGATGCGATGGTTGCATGATTGGTACATGCTTGAAGCAAAGCGAGGGGAGATGGCGGTCATGGTCGAATTAAGGAAAGAGCATTACGTCAATGTATGTGACATATGTCTTGAATTCTCAGAACTTTTCTAGTTATACCACATGGACTCTATCGACAAAACTCTCATCAGTTGCTATTGTCTGTAAGTGATTTATATCTTTAGTAATTTAAGTCTCTAGCTAAGATATCATTCATTGGCTTATCCTCACTATATATGTTCTTTTCTACAATATTATGCAGATTGAAGATGTGGGAATTGAAACAAGAGGGAATCGATGACATTGGGTTCATCAACCCAAGTACCGTTAATGGTCATGTGGAAAAACATTATGCAAGGACACAGAAGATCTCTTGGAAAATTTTCTAGAGGCACTAATGAATACCAAATCTACTATAATATTTCCTTACAACATGGGGTTAGTGTTTAGTCTCTTGTATACTACAAATTCTATTTTTGCTTACTAGCTCGCTGTCAAGTGTAGTTGATGAGCTATATGTGCATGTCTGCTTAATTATATAAACTTCTGCGCAGAGACCACTATATCCTCCTATATATTATCCTCGCGGATGGACTTGTTCAAGTGTACGACTCACTAGATACACCAGAACGATCATACGTGGACTTGTATTTTATGATAGAATGGTAATTTCAATCTTTATCGACCTCGCTTTCTTTCATTATTTCCTGATATCGAAAGTAATTATAATAACTCTTTCGTTCTTTTTCTTTGTCGGGTAGTGTTTGGAAAAAGATGATAGAAAAAAACCATCATGGTCGTCAATGGAAACCGAAGCTGAAGTGGAAAAAGATGCAGGTAATTAAGTCGTACTACTAGGTCCATGCATCTCTTTAATTCTAGTTTCAAGACCATTATCACATGCTTGATTATTAATTATCTTATTCAATTTTGTTCTTTTGCAAAGTGCGCGAAGCAGCCACAGGGGACAAATTTATGTGGATACTTCCTCTGCGAGAACATTCGCATCCAGACCGAAAGCCGTATACGTCACAGAGGAGCACGTGAAAGACAACTCCAGGTTTGGCAGATGATGTCGAAGCTCTCACCCAAGAAACGCTTTCTAGCACTTCAAGGGAATTTGCGGCATTTCTTCTTCGACATGTCATTGATGTAAATGGAGAGCACTATTCCTTACCGCCGCCTCAATAATGCCAGCAAATCAGTAGTGGAGAACTAAGTTTCATCCGGAGCACTAGCTAGCTAGTCCCGGCCAGGTTTTGAGCCTTCAGTTAATTATAAGTCCCGAATTTATATGGATGTGTAATTCCATTTGTATATATATACTGTGTATGAGATATTGTATATTATATTACATATATATATGCATGAACTTGTGTACTGTTTACAGTATGTAGCACCGTAAAATAAATTTGAAATGAATGGAAAACACAAAAAATAGAGAGGAAAATTAAAACCTAATTAAAAGCTAAAACAAAAAAAACAGAAGACTTAGTACCGGTTGGTATCACCAACCGGTACTAAAGGTCTTCCACCACCAGTCCACGCAGGCAGCCACGTGGAGGGCCTTTAGTACCGGTCCGTGCTCCAACCGGTACTAAAGGTCTGGACCTTTAGTCCCGACCCGTTAGTACCAGTTGGGGAACCGGTACTAAAGATCCATCCGGCCCGAGACTATAGGCCTGTTCTGCACTAGTGTAGGGACCACTCGGTAATACAACATCACAACAAGCCTTGCAAGCAATGTGACTAAGTGTTATCCACGAGATCTTGTATTACGGAATGAGTAAAGAGACTTGCCGGTAACGAGGTTGAACTAGGTATACAGATATCGACGATCGAATCTCGGGCAAGTAACATACCGAAGAACAAAGGGAACATCATACGGGATTAACTCAATCCTTGACATAGAGGTTCGACCGATAAAGATCTTTGTAGAATATGTAGGAACCAATATGGGCATCCAGGTCCCGCTATTGGTTATTGACCGTAGAGGTGTCTCGGTCATGTCTACATAGTTCTCGAACCCGCAGGGCCTGCACACTTAAAGGTTTGGTGACGTTTTCGGTAGTATAGAGTTATGCATGGTGATGACCGAATGTTGTTTGGAGTCCCGGATGAGATCCCGGATGTCACGAGGAGCTCCGGAATGGTCCGGAGGTAAATACTGATATATAGGAAGTCCTGTTTTGGTCGCCGGAAAAGTTTCGGGCTCATCGGTAGTGTACCGGGAGTGCCGGTAGTGTACTGGGGGACCATCGGGAGGGGTATTTCGACCCAAGAGGCTACATGGGCTGTGGGAGGGTGAATACCAGCCCTTAGTGGGCTGGTGGAAGTCCCACACAAGGCCCATGTGGCTGGGAAGAAAAGCCCAAAAGGAAAAAGGTGGAAAAAGGCAAAAAAAAGGGCCAAATAAGGAAGGAGTCCTAATCCTACTAGGAGTGGAGGAGGAGGACTCCTCCCTCCTGGTTCGGCCGAAGCCTAGGGATAGCCCCTTGAGGGCCAGGCCTCCTTCTCCCCTCCTCCTATATATACTAGTGGTTTTGAGGGGGTTTTTGACAAGATTTTCTGCCACGTGTTGCCCTCTCCTCTAGTGCATAGTTTCTCCTCTAGATCGGTTTTCTGTAGTGCTTAGGCAAAGCCCTGCTGGAACAGCTCCACCACCATTGCCGGAGCGCCGTCATGCTGTCGGAGAACTCTTCCACCTCTACGCCCCCTCTTGCTGGATCAAGAAGGCGGAGATCGTCATCAAGCCGTACGTGTGCTGAACGCGGAGGTGCCGTCCGTTCGGTGCTAGATCGGAAGGACCGTGATCAAGATCACGGGACGGATCGTGATGATATCGCGGGATGGATCGTGATGATATCGCGGGATGGATCATGATGATTTCGTGGGAGATATCGTGATTGGATCGCGAGACGGATCGTGATGAGATCGCGGGATGATCGGCGATTTGGATCGCGAAGACGTTCGACTACACCAACCGCGTTTCATAACGCTTCCCGCTTAGCGATCTAAAAGGGTATGTAGATCCACTCTCCCTCTCGTAGATGCTCATCACCATGGATAGATCTTGCGTGTGCGTAGGAAATTTTTTATTTCCCATGCAACGTTCCCCAACATCTTATTCTATCCTTAGGTAGGTATGGTGGACTCTCATGGCAAAACTGGCTTAAGGGTGTTTGGATGCACAAGTAGTATCTCTACTTGGTGCGGAAGTTTTGGCTGATTTGAGGTGGAAGCAAGCGACACATGTTGAGGGATCTATAATAATATAACTTCTATTTGGAAATAAGCAAACATAAACTATTATGTTGTCTTTATTGTCCAACATCAACTTCTTAGCATATAATATTTTAATGAGTGCTCACAATCATAAAAGATGTTCAAGGTAATATATTTATATGTGAACCTCTCTTTCTTTATCACTTCCTTTTAATTGCCCCAATGACCAACAACTATGTTTGTCAACCCACAACAGGTTTCAATCGACATACTTTTTATACGTGAAGTAATCACTCCCCATAAGATTTTCATATGTACTCTTTGCTTTTATTCTACAATTATTTCTACTTCATCTTTCTCAAGATTAAAATCAAACCAAGCAAGGCCCTCAACTCAAAAGCACTTTTCATTATATAACTCACGGACTTGCTTACATTGGGGGAGTCATAAAGAAAAGGCTCAAAGCTAGATCACACGAAAACTTTATTCTACTAGATCAAGATATAACCAAAATGATTAATCTAAGAAAAGATGATGAAAATAAAAATAAAAACGAAAGATGTGGTGGTGATACGATACCAGGGTATCTCCCCAAGCTTGGCACAAGCCAAGGGGAGTGCCCATACCCATGTGTTTAGTTGTCTGGCTTCAGAGGTGATGGTGCTATATACTTGGCAATGAGGCCCTTCAGAATATGATTCTCCTCCTCGAGCTTGTTATTTTGCCGTCTACGATCCATTATTTCCTTGTAAAGTTTTTCAACGATGGCTAGAGCACCTTTAACCCATGGATGTTTCATTGCTGCGGGAAATAAGCAATACTCCTCTTCATATTTTTCAAAAGTAAGAAATTTAGCATTGGAACGGATAACCGAATTGGGAACTGCTAAGCTCTGAAGTTCTTCCAGCATGGCTCCAGGTTGTGAATGAGAGGTAACTTCTCGGTCCTCCACCATGGCATCTATCCTTTTCAAATCGGCCTCCATCGCTTCCTCCGTAGCTGGCCCAAAGCAGTTCTCCCCGACCGACTCTTGCAAAGACATCTTGCCCTCAATCTTGTGGTGAAACAGCTCAAAAAGAAAACGGGAGGTATTGTCGTGATACGAGAGTCAAAACCTTCGGGAGATTATATAATGAATTTTTACTAACCTGAAGGAGTATGCCACAAGAAAACACAGTCCGGGTGGTGCACGAGGTGGCCACAAGCCCTAGGGGTGCGACCAGGGGGTAGTCATGCCGAGCAGGCTTGTCGCCTCCTCGTGCACTATTCGGACTACTTTAAATTTTCCTAATTTTTTAAATATTCCAAAACAGATGAAAATTGCCATAGAAAAAGTTTTGGAGTCTTTTTACTTACCGTACCACGTACCTATTCCTTTTCGGAGTCTGAAATGTTTTGGTAAGTCTCCCTAATGTACACCTCTGGAGTTATGGTATTGATGATATTGGTTTCAACATTTATGGGAGTACCTGAGATATAATGTTTGATTCTTTGACCGTTCACCACCTTTGGGTTTGTGCCTTCGGTGTCGTTAATCTTGATGGCACCGGAACGGTATACCTCTTCAATGACGTAAGGACCTTCCCATTTGGAGAGAAGTTTTCCTGCAAAAAATCTTAAACGAGAATTGTATAGCAAGACATGATCACCTACATTGAATTCACACTTTTGTATCCTTCTATCATGCCATCTCTTAACCTTTTCTTTAAACAACTTAGCATTCTCGTAGGCTTGGGTTCTCCATAAATCAAGTGAGCTAATGTCAAATAACCTCTTTTCACCGGCAAGTTTGAAATCATAATTGAGCTCTTTGATTGCCCAATAAGCCTTATGTTCTAGATCTAGAGGTAAGTGACATGCTTTATCATAAACCATCTTATACGGAGACATACCTGTAGGATTTTTGTAAGCAGTTCTATAAGCCCACAATGCATCGTCAAGTTTCTTAGACCAATTCTTCCTAGATCTATTAACAGTCTTTTGCAAAATCAATTTAATCTCTCTATTGCTCAATTCTACTTGACCACTAGACGAAGGATGATAAGGAGATGCAACTCTATGATTAACATCATATTTAGCAAGCAATTTACGGAAAGCACCATGAATAAAATGTGAACCACCATACAAAAACAAAAGTCTTCATGCTTCATAGTCCTTGTTCATATCTTCAAGTTCACACCAATTCTTCATTTTCAAAGTCTTCAGGGAATATCAAAGTCTTCAGCAAAGTCTTCACCAAAGTCTTCAGTTGAAGACATACATTTTTAGGGGTCGATAATCTCCGAAAGTTGTTGGGAGACGTAGTAGTAAATCAAAAATTTCTCCTAAGAATCACCAAGATCAATCTATGGAGAGACCAGCAGCAAGTGGGGGGAGTGCATCTTCATACCTTTGAAGATTGCAAAGCGGAAGCGTTACAAGAATGCAGTTGGTGGAGTTGTACTCGCAGCGATTCAGATCGCGGTTGATTCCGATCTAAGCGCCAAACAACGACGCCTCCACGCTCAACACACGTACAGCCCGGTGACGTCTTCCGCGCCTTGATCCATCAAGGAGGAGGGAGAGATTGGGGAAGAGCTCCAACAGCAGCACGACAACGTGGTGGTGGTGGAGCAGCAAGGTATTCCGGCAGGGCTTCGCCTAAGCACTGCGGAGGAGGAAGAAGAGAGGTAGGGCTGTGCCGTGGGAGAGAGAGATCAATCGTGTCTCAAAACAGCCAAAACCTCAAGTATATATAGGAGGAGGGAGAGGAAGGGCTGCCTTCGCCCCTCCTCCAAGGAGAAGAGGTTCGACCGAGCTAGGGGAGGAGTCCACCTCCCACAAGGGAGGTGGATCTCCTCCTTTCAAACTCCTTTTTGCCTTATCTCTTTATCCCTACCCGCATGGGCCTTTCTGAAAGGACTTGTCCAGCCCAATAAGGGCTGGTCCACCTCCTCTAACAGCCCATGAAGTCCTTTGGTCGTCACACCCCTCCCGGGGGTCCTCCAGCACCCTCCCGGCACTCCCGGTACACTACCGATGAGCCCGAAAACTTTCCGGTGACCAAAATAGGACTTCCTATATATCAATATTTACCTCTGGACCATTCTGGAGCTCCTCGTGACGTCCGGGATCTCATCTGGGACACCGAAAAACCTTCGGTAATCACGTATACCAATTCCCTATAACCCTAGCATCATCGAACCTTAAGTGTGTAGACCCTACGGGTTCGGGAGACACGCGGACATGACCGAGACACCTCTCCGGTCAATAACCAACAGCGGGATCTGGATACCCATGTTGGCTCCCACATGCTCCATGATGATCTCATCGGATGAACCACGATGTCGGGGATTCAATCAATCCCGTATACAATTCCCTTTGTCTATCGGTATGATACTTGCCTGAGATTCGATCGTTGGTATCCCTATACCTTATTCGATCTCGTTACCGGCAAGTCTCTTTACTCGTTCTGTAACACATCATCCCGTGGCTAACTCCTTAGTCACATTGAGCTCATTATGATGATGTCTTACCGAGTGGGCCCAGAGATACCTCTCCGTCACACGGAGTGACAAATCCCAGTCTCGATTCGTGCCAACCCAACACACACTTTTGGAGATACCCGTAGTGTAGCTTTATAGCCACCCAGTTACGTTGTGAAGTTTGGCACACCCAAAGTATTCCTACAGTATCCGGGAGTTGCACAATCTCATGGTCTAAGGAAATGATACTTGACATTAGAAAAGCTTTAGCAGACGAACTACATGATCTTGTGCTATGCTTAGGATTGGGTCTTGTCCATCACATCATTCTCCTCATGATGTGATCCCGTAATCAACGACATCCAATGTCCATGGTCATGAAACCATGACCATCTATTGATCGACGAGCTAGCCAACTAGAGGCTCACTAGGGACACATTGTGATCTATGTATTCACACACGCATTATGGTTTTCAGTTAACACAATTATAGCGTGAACAATAGGCAATTATCATGAACAAGGAAAACTAATAATAACCATTTTATTATTGCCTCTAGGGCATATTTCCAACAGTATCCCACTTGCACTAGAGTCAATAATCTAGTTACATTGTGATGAATCGAACACCCATAGCATTCTGGTGTTGATCATGTTTTGCTCGTCAGAGAGGTTTAGTCAACTGATCTGCGACATTCAAATCCGTATGTACTTTACAAATATCTATATCTCCCACCTGAATGTAGTCACGGATGGAGTTGAAGTGGCGCTTGACATGTCTTGTCTTCTTGTGAAACCTGGGCTCCTTCGCAAGGGCAATAGCTCTAGTGTTGTCACAGAATAGAGTTATCGGGCCCGACGCAGTTGGAATCACTCCTAGGTCAGTGATGAACTCCTTCATCCAGACTCCTTCCTTTGCTGCTTCCGAAGCAGCTATGTACTCCGCTTCACATGTAGATGCCGCCACGACGCTTTGCTTGCTGCTGCACCAGCTGACTGCCCCTCCGTTCAAAATATACACGTATCCGGTTTGCGACTTGGAGTCGTCCGGATCTGTGTTGAAGCTTGCATCGATGTAACCGTTTACGACGAGCTCTTCGGCAGCTCCATATACGAGAAACATGTCCTTGGTCCTGTTCAGGTAATTCAGGATATTCTTGACCGTTGTCCAGTGTTCCACTCTGGGATCACTTTGGTACCTCCCTACCATACTTATGGCAAGGTTCACATCAGGTCTGGTACACAGCAGGGCATACATAATAGAGCCTATGGCTGAAGCATAGGGGATGACACTCATCTCTTCTCTATCCTTTGTCATGGTCGGTCATTGAGTCGTACTCAATCTCACACCCTGCAACACAGGCAAGAACCCCTTCTTGGACTGATCCATATTTAACTTCTTCAATATCTTGTCAAGGTATGTGCTTTTGTGAAAGACCAATGAGGCGTCTTCATCTATCTCTATAGATCTTGATGCCTAATATGTAA
This sequence comes from Hordeum marinum, assembly GCA_022496015.1. Taxonomy (NCBI): domain Eukaryota; kingdom Viridiplantae; phylum Streptophyta; class Magnoliopsida; order Poales; family Poaceae; genus Hordeum; species Hordeum marinum. Next base: position 459,232,230 of record CM039675.1, on the reverse strand, counting down.
GCAGCTTCTCCAAGGTCCTTCATTGAAAAACACTTATTCAAGTAGGCCTTTACACTTTCCAAGAGTTCTATATCATTTCATATCAACAATATGTCATCCACATATAATATGAGAAATGCTACAGAGCTCCCACTCACTTTCTTGTAAATACAGGCTCCATAAACCTGTATAAACCCAAACGCTTTAATCACCTCATTAAAGCGAATGTTCCAACTCCGAGATGCTTGCAAGCCCATAGATGGAGCGTTGGAGCTTGCATACCTTGTTAGCATCTTTAGGATCGACAAAACCTTTCGGCTGCATCATATATAGTTTTTCCTTTAGGAAGCCATTAAGGAATGCCGTTTTGACGTCCATTTGCTAGATCTCATAATCATAAAATGTGGCAATTGCTAACATGATTCAGATGGACTTCCGCATCGCTACGGGTGAGAAAGTATCATCGTAGTCAACTCCTTGAACTTGTCGATAACCCTTAGTGACAAGCCGAGCCTTATAGACAGTCACATTACCATCTGCGTCAGTCTTCTTCTTAAAGATCCATTTATTTTCAATGGCTCGCTTATCATCAGGTAAGTCCACCAAAGTCCATACTTTGTTCTCATACATGGATCCTATCTCGGATTTTATGGCTTCAAGCCATTTGTTGGAATCCGGGCCCGCCATCGCTTCTTCATAGTTCAAAGGTTCACCGTTGTCTAAATACATGATCTCCAAGACAGGATTGCCATACCACTCTGATGCGGAACGTGTCCTAGTGGACCTTCGAATAGCAACTTGATCTGAAGTTTCATGATCATCATCATTAACTTCCTCTCTAGCCGGTGTAGGCTCCATGGAAACAACATCTCGTGCTGTGCTACTCTCCGGTTCGAGTGGAGGTACGATTACCTCATCAAGTTCTATTTTCCTCCCACTTACTTCTTTCGAGAGAAACTCTTTCTCGAGAAAGGATCCATTCTTGGCAACAAAGACTTTGCCTTCGGATCTGAGGTAGAAGGTATACCCAATAGTCTCTTTGGGATATCCTATGAACACGCACTTTTCCGCTTTGGGTTCGAGCTTCTCAGGTTGAAGTTTCCTCACATAAGCATCGCATCCCCAAACTTTTAGAAATGACAGCTTAGGTTTCTTTCCAAACCATAATTCATACGGTGTCGTCTCAACAGATTTTGACGGTGCCCTATTTAAAGTGAATGCGGTAGTCTCTAATGCATATCCCCAAAATGATAGCGGTAAGTCGGTAAGAGACATCATAGATCGCACCATATCCAATAGAGTGCGATTACGACATTCAGACACACCATTTCCCTGAGGTGTGCCAGGCAGCATGAGTTTTGAAGCAATTCCACATTTCCTTAGGTGTGTGCAAAACTCGTGACTTAAATATTCCCCGACACGATCAGATCGTAGGCACTTTCTTTTCCTGTCACGTTGATTCTCCACCTCACTCCGAAATTCCTTGAACCTTTCAAAGGTTTCAGACTTGTGTTTCATTAAGTAGACATACCCATATCTACTCAAGTCATCAGTGAGGGTGAGAACATAACGGTAGCCACTGTGAGCCTCGACGCTCATTAGACCGCATAAATCGGTATGTATTATCTCCAACAAGTCAGTTGCTTGCTCCATTGTTCCGGAGAACGGAGTCTTGGTCATCTTTCCCAAGAGGCATGGTTCGCACGTGTCAAATGGTTAAAAATCAAGAGACTCCAAAAGTCCATCAGCATGGAGTTTCTTCATGCGTTTGACACCAATATGACCAAGGCGGTAGTGCCACATGTAAGCGGGACTATCGTTATCAATCTTACATCTTTTGGTACTCACACTATGGACATGTGTAACATCACGTTCTAGATTCATCAAAAATAAACCATTGACCAGCGGAGCATGACCATAAAACATTTCTCTCATATAAATAGAACAACCATTATTCTTAGATTTAAATGAGTAGCCATCTCGCATCAAACGAGATCCTGATACAATGTTCATGCTCAAAGCTGGTACTAAATAACAATTATTGATGTTTAAAACTAATCTCGAAGGTAGATGTAGAGGTAGCGTGCCGACGGCAATCACATCGACCTTGGAACCATTCCCGACGCGCATTGTCACTCCTCCTTTGCCAGTCTCCGCTTATTCCGCAACTCCTGCTTGGAGTTACAAATGTGAGCAACTGCACCGGTATCAAATACCTAGGAGCTACTATGAGCACTAGTAAGGTACGCATCAATAACAAATATATCACATATACCTTTAACGTTGCGGGCCTTCTTATCCGCTAGGTACTTGGGGCAGTTCCGCTTCCAGTGACCGGTACCCTTGCAATAAAAGCACTCAGTCTCAGGATTGGGTCCATTCTTGTTCCTCTTCCTGGCAACTTGCTTACCGGGCGCGGCAACAGCTTTGTCGTCCTTCTTGAAGTTCTTCTTACCCTTGCCTTTCTTGAAACTAGTGGTCTTATTCACCATCAACACTTGATGCTCTTTTTTGATCTCGACCTCCGCTGATTTCAGCATCGAGTACAACTCAGGAATGGACTTCTCCATACCCTGCATGTTGTAGTTCATCACAAAGCTCTTGTAGCTAGGTGGAAGTGACTGGAGGATTCTGTCAATGAGCGAGTCATCCGGGAGATTAACTTCCAGCTGAGTCAAGCGGTTGTGCAACCCAGACATTTTGAGTATGTGCTCACTGACAGAACTATTCTCCTCCATCTTACAGCTGAAGAACTTGTCGGAGACGTCATATCTCTCGACCCGGGCATGAGCTTGGAAAACCAATTTCAGCTCTTGGAACATCTCATATGCTCCGTGTTGCTCAAAACGCTTTTGGAGCCCCGGTTCTAAACTGTAAAGCATGCCGCCCTGAACCAGGGAGTAATCATCACAGCGTGACTGCCAAGCATTCGTAACGTCTTGGTCCGCTAGGAAAATGGGTGGGTCACCTAGCGGTGCATCAAGGACATACAATCTCTTGGAAGCTATCAGGATGATCCTCAAGCTACGGACCCAGTCTGCATAGTTGCTTCCATCGTCTTTCGGCTTGGTTTTCTCTAGGAACGCGTTGAAGTTGAGGGTGACATTAGCATTCGCCATTGGATCTACAATATAGATTGTAAGGACAATTTTATACTAAGTTCATGATAATTAAGTTTACATAATCAAATTATTTAATGAACTCCCACTTAGATAGACATCTCTCTAGTCAACCAAGTGACACATGATCCACGTCGACTAGCCCGTGTCCGATCATCACATGAGATGGACTAGTCATCCATGGTGAACATATCCATGTTGATCGTATCTTCTATACGACTCATGTTTGACCTTTCGGTCTTTTGTGTTCGGAGGCCATGTCCATACATGCTAGGCTCGTCAAGTCCACCTAAGTGTATCGCGTGTGTAAATCTAGCTTACACCCGTTGTATGCAAACGTTAGAACCTATCACACCTGATCATCACATGGTGCTTCGGAACAACGATCCTTAGCAACGCTCCATAGTTAGGGTGAACACATTACTTGAAATTTTATTGAGAGATCATCTTATTTACTACCGTCGTTCTAAGCAAATAAGATGTAAACATGATAAACATCACATGCAATCAATATAGTGACATGATATGGCCAATATCATCTTGCTCCTTTGATCTCCATCTTCGGGGCACCATGATCATCACTGTCATCGGCACGACACCATGATCTCCATAATCATGATCTCCATCATCATGTCTTCATGAAGTTGTCTCGCCAACTATTACTTCTACTACTATGGCTAATGATTAGCAATAAAGTAAAGTAATTACATGGCGTTTATGATTGACATGCAAGTCATACAATAAAATAAGACAACTCCTATGGCTCCTGCCGGTTGTCATACTCATCGACATGCAAGTCGTGAATCCTATTACAAGAACATGATCAATCTCATACATCACAATGCATCACATCACATCCTTTGGCCATATCACATCACAAGGCATATGCTGCAAAAACAAGTTAGACGTCCTCTAATTTGTAGTTGCAAGTTTTTACGTGGCTGCTATAGGTTTCTAGCAAGAACATTTCTTACCTACGCCAAAACCACAACGTGATATGCCAATTGCTATTTACCCTTCATAAGGACCCTTTTCATCGAATACGATCCGACTAAGGTCGGAGAGACAGACAACCGCTAGCCACCTTATGCAACAAGTGCATGTCAGGCGGTGGAACCAGTCTCACGTAAGCGTACGTGTAAAGTCGGTCCGGGCCGCTTTATCCCACAATACCGCCAAATCAAGATAAGACTAGTAATGGCAAGCAAGTTAACAAGATCGACGCCCACAACAACTTGTGTTCTACTCGTGCATAGATTCTACGCATAGACCTAGCTCATGATGCCACTGTTGGGAGACGTAGTAGTAAATCAAAAAAATTCTCCTACGCATCACCAAGATCAATCTATCGAGAGACCAGCAACGAGTGAGGGGATTGCATCTTCATACCTTTGAAGATCGCAAAGCGGAAGCATTACAAGAACGTGGTTGGTGGAGTCGTACTCGCAGCGATTCAGATCGCGGTTGATTCCGATCTAAGCGCCGAACAACGACGCCTCCGCGTTCAACACACGTACAGCCCGGTGATGTCTCCCGTGCCTTGATCCAGCAAGGAGGAGGGAGAGATTGAGGAAGATCTCCAACAGCAGCATGACGGCATGGTGGTGGTGGAGTAGCAAGGTATTCCGGCCGGGCTTCGCCTAAGCACTACGGAGGAGGAAGAAGAGAGGTAGGGCTGCCCCGTGGGAGAGAGAGATCAATCTTGTCTCAAAACAGCCAAAACCTCAAGTATATATAGGAGGAGGGAGAGGGAGGGCTTCCTTCGCCCCTCCTCCAAGGAGGAGAGGTTCGGCCGAGCTAGGGGAGGAGTCCACCTCCCACAAGGGAGGTGGATCTCCTCCTTTCAAACTCCTTTTTGCCTTATCTATTTATCCCTAGCCGCATGGGCCTTTCCGGAAGGACATGGCCAGCCCAATAAGGGCTGGTCCACCTCCTCTAACAGCCCATGAAGTCCGTTGGTCGTCACACCCCCCCGGGGGTCCTCCGGCACCCTCCCGGCACTCCCGATACACTACCGATGAGCCCGAAAATTTTCCGGTGACCAAAATAGGACTTCCTATATTTCAATCTTTACCTCCGAACCATTCCAGAGCTCCTCGTGATGTCCGGGATCTCATCCGGGACTCCAAACAACCTTCAACAATCATGTATACCATTTCCCTATAACCCTAGCGTCATCGAACCTTAAGTGTGTAGACCCTACGGGTTTAGGAGACACGCAGACATGACCGAGACACCTCTTCGGTCAATAACCAACAGCGGGATCTGGATACCCATGTTGGCTCCCACATGATCCACAATGATCTGATTGGATAAACAACGATGTCGGGGATTCAATCAATCCTGTATACAATTCCCTTTGTCTACCGATATGATACTTGCCCGAGATTCGATCGTCGGTATCCCTATACCTTGTTCAATCTCGTTACCGGCAAGTCTCTTTACTCGTTCCATAACAAATCATCCTGTGGCTAACTCCTTAGTCACATTGAGCTCATTATGATGATGTCTTACCGAGTGGGCCTAGAGATACCTCTCCGTCACACGGAGTGACAAATCCCAGTCTCGATTTGTGCCAACCCAACAGACACTTTCGGAGATACCCATACTGTACCTTTATAGACACCCAGTTACGTTGTGAAGTTTGGCACACCCAAAGTATTCCTACGGTATCCGGGAGTTGCGCAATCTCATGGTCTAAGGAAATGATACTTGACATTAGAAAAGCTTTAGCAGACGAACTACACGATCTTGTGCTATGCTTAGGATTGGGTCTTGTCCATCACATCATTCTCCTAATGATGTGACCCCGTTATCAATGACATCCAATGTCCATGGTCATGAAACCGTGACCATCTATTTATCAACGAGCTAGCCAACTAGAGGCTCACTAGGGACACATTGTGGTCTATGTATTCACACATGCATTATGGTTTCCGGTTAACACAATTATAGCATGAACAATAGACGATTATCATGAACAAGGAAATACAATAATAACTATTTTATTATTGCCTCTAGGGCATATTTCCAACAAAAGTATCCAACTTCTCAGTGACTTATAGAGCATGTGTACACTTACAAACGCATCAGTATCTTAACCTATAAGTCTTCAATACACCAAAATCACTAAGGGGCACTAGATGCACTTACAACAACCCATATAATAGAGACCCGCTTGAAGACTAACTTAAATTTCTACCCCTTTGTCATCGGTTACCAAAAGGGACGAAAAATGTGGACTAACGCCTCTGAAGAATTTCATCTTGAAGGTGGGGGGGAGCGCTAGCGTTGTCGGGGTCATTTGTCGATGCAAGGCCCACATCAGTGTCGTCAAGATCCTCAGCTTCATCCATTGAGCGTGATGAACAAAATGAGCTTGTAACAAGCCGAGAAACTTGAACTTTCTCCCATTTCTTCTTTGTTGGGTAAGACAAATCAAAGTCCTGCTGAAATTCCATCTCCTTGAGTTCTTCAGGAGTCTTGAGGTGAGACAGAATGACCCAAGTGCGATCAAAGACTTCATGCAGATAATAGTGATTCTTCCTCATGGAGTTATGCGTCACAGTCATGTCACAAAGAATTTCAGCAAACTAACGCTTTACCCACTTGTGGTTGCGATCAACCTTCCAATGAAGACTTAGAAGAAGCTCGCGATCAGTCATCACACGAGGAGCAGAAGCTTGAGGTTTTTGAGGTGAGGCTTTTGCAGCAGAGTCTTGAGTGGCAGAGACATCATTGGTGGAATAAGATGCAGCTTTACGGAATTGACCATCCAATGGACGAGTGTCTTCATCAATAACATCTTTGCCTTTTCCTTCAACTGATGAAAATGTCTTCTTGAGGACTTCAATTAGAGGCAGAAAACTGAAGTGATTCTGAAAATCAGCCTGGAAAGGAATTGAAGACCTTGATTTGATGAATTTCATAATCCAGGGAGCATAAGGCTTCAACTCAAAAGGTGACACAGCTATATTTGCCAAAGTGCTCATGAAGAAATCATGATAATTTATGGGAATCCCATGATTGATGTTGAGTATCAAAGTCTTCATGATGTGAACAACTTCTTCTTCAGAGTAGTGGCCCTTGATTGTACTAAGGGTTTTGGTTAATATGCAGTAGATGGTCCTGGGCACATCTAGTAAATCCTTCACTAGGAAGGTGGTCCTTGGAGGTTCACCAGGAGCCAAAGGCTTCATCAACACTTGCATCATGTGATTGGGCAGTTCATGTTCATCATAAATGCATCTTGCTCCTTCTGAAGGAATTGCAATTGGGACAACATGAAGCAATTCAGTTGCTGGAGCAGTGTAGTGAGTGTTTCGAAACATCCAATCCAGGACCCATGAGTTGATATCAGCAGCTTCACCAGAAATGTGCAAGGTTGCATAGAATTGAAGAATTAGCTCTTCATTCCAATCACATATACCAGCACGGAAGGGAAGAAGCCCTACGTCATGAAGAACAGCTAGCACTTGACTGAAGCAAGGGATGGAATCCATATCCACATGAGGAATTTATTGATGCTAGAAGACTTTGTCTTTCTCAAATAGCTCTGCAACATAGAAATTTATCTGTGAAGAAGTCCAGAATCTTGAGCGTCCAGCCCTTGCAGAGTCATAAGGATTTGGGCCTGTGAAGAAAATATGTTCATTGAAGAAATTAGCTTTGATGAATTTGGGGCACTTTGTGCCTTTGAATGGCAATTTTGGCTTTGGCTGGAGATTTGGCTTGAAGTGTCCCACAATCTCCTTAGGCATAAAAACAATTTCTTCAGACTGAGGAACTAGTGTAGCAGTTTCTTCAGGTGTAGTCTGGGTATGAACTTCTTTAACTGGTGTAGTTGGAATTTCTTCAGGAATGGACATGAGGGGAGTGGTCAGACCTTCAGACCTTGTTTGAATTTCTTCAGTCTGAGCAGGCGACTGAGGAATTTGGGTAAGAGGAATGGTCATTGGTGAATTGGGGTGAGCAGCCTCCCAATATTCATCATTGATAAGCAGAGTTGTGTTTCTAATATCCACATCCTCTTCAATTTCTTCAACACCAGCCTCTTCACCAATTAACTGATGCTCGTGCGATGATACCTGAGGGATTGAAGCATTTGCTTCCACCTCAATTTCATCAATCTTCTCAAAGGAAGCAGCAGAGTGATTTTCTTCATCTTCTTTATTTCGGATGACATAGTCTTCACCAAATGGAACAATTTCATATGAAGGCACGACAAAGATAGGAGTTACATCAATGGGTTCAGTTGAAGAACTTGGCATAGTATTCAACTTCTTCACAGCTGAGGAATCTGAAGATGATGATGATTTCCTTTTCAGTACAACTTTCTTCTTTGCAACCTTTGTTTTCTTCACTTCTGATGCAGAAGGAAGTTTGATTTTCTTCACCCTTGATTCTTTTTCCCAGAGAGGACAGTCGGAGATAAAGTGACCAGATTTCTTGCATTTGTGCCAAGTTCTCTTCTTGTAGTCGCTTGATGAAGAATCTGATTTCTTCAAGCCACTTTTTGATGACTTTCCAAACCGACCTCTTGTTGAGAACTTTTGGAATTTCCTCACGAGCATTGCCAGCTCCTGACTCAGTTCTTCAAGATCACCAAGGCTACTATCAGATTCTTCACCTTCAGATGAGGAAATTGCCTTAGCCTTCGATGCATGAGATCTTCCATAGCTTGGCCCGTAGAGGTCTCTCTTCTCATCTTGTTGGAATTCATGAGTATTGAGTTTCTCAAGTATATCACCAGGATCAAGTGACTTGTAGTCTCCATGCTCTTGAATCATCAAAGCCAGTGTATCGAATGAGGAATCAAAAGATCTCAACAGCTTCTTCACCACCTCGTGGTCGGTGATGTCAGTGGCACCAAGTGCTTGAAGCTCGTTGGACATATTAGTGACACGATCAAAAGTTTGCGGAACATTTTCATTGTCGAGTCTTTTGAAGCAGTTGAAGAGATTGCGAAGAACATCAACACGAGAGTCACGTTGAGTTGAAACACCTTCGCTGACTCTCGACAGCCTATCCCAGATAAGTTTAGCAGATTCCAAAGCACGCACTCTACCATACTGACCTTTGATCACATGGCCACATATGATATTCTTCGCTTGAGAGTCGAGTTGCTTGAATCTCTTCACATCGGCACTATTAACAGACTGAGTGATGAAGGGAACACCATTTTCCACAACAAACCAGAGATCGTTGTCAATTGCCTCAAGATGCATATGCATCTTGTCCTTCCAGTAGGGGTAGTACGTCCATGACACCCTGCGAAAACTTTGATCATACATGCAGTCGACATAACTAGAACTCCAGGTGGTTAGGCCAAAATCACAGAGAACAAGGAAGTACCTTGCTTTGATACCAATTGAAAGTGTGTTATATCGACTGGGGGTGAATAGGCGATTTTTACAAGTTCGTCACTAAGGAATTTCAACTTGAGGAATTTTAAATGTGATGAACAACAAGCAGCGGGATAAGTACTCAAGTGCATGGGAAACATCGTAATGTCATAGTCATCATGATGAAATAGAACATGCACAGATTACATGTAGCGTGATACAGGATAAGCAGGTGAAGAACAAGGTGACTGAAGAATTTGAGATGAGGAAATTGAAAAAGTCTTCAGTCAAATTCTTCAAACAGTAACGATCAATTACATCAACAAGTATTTGAAGAAATAGAAGGGTTGAGGAAATGGAACCAGGTAGCTCGGTGAAGACAGTGATTTGACGACCCAGTACCAACTGTTGTGACAGTCGTACGTCTGGTTTGAAGTGGCTTGGTATTTAAACCAAAGGACACACAGTCCTTACTGTATTCTCCTTGAGCTAAGTTCACACAGACCTCGCCCAACACTCGTGGTTAGTCTTTAGGGCACACTTCCAAAACCCTCACAAACTCGGTCACCCAACGATCCACAATTGACTGTTGGATGCTCTATACCATGATGCGTAACCGTCTGGAAGATACACAGTCTTCAAAGGTAACAAGCGTCGGTTCCACACAGGAACAATCTCTCCAGTGATGCTCAATCACTTGGGGTTTGGTGGTTTGGTTTTGGCGTTTTTCCTCACTGATGATTTTCTATCAAAGTCCTCGAGGAATGGGCTGCTCTCAAATGACAAGTGTCAAGTTGTCTCTCGGAGCAGCCAACCGACTACTGGTTGTGGGTGGTGGCTATTTATAGCCAGGGTGCAACCCGACATGATAAGACATAAATGCCCCCCAATCATATGACCGTTATGTGGATAAGATATTTAGACAGCTGACGCAAAGCACAGCAACGATCGGAATTTGAGCTGACAAATTCCTCAAGTCATATCACATTCCTCAAGGTAGGCAATTCGCACTAGCGAAATCCTACCTCCTCGGTCAGACCAATTTCCTCAGAGACCAGAAGAACATCGTCTTTGTCACTGAAGAACTTGACTGAATTGCAAGAGATTTCCAAAGGCTTCACTCGAAGGATTGGGTATGTTGAGACTTTTGAGTTGAGCATCACTTGGAAACTTTTCCTTAGTTTTCCCTCGAGCCCCTTTAACAGTACGGTGTTTCTTATGACTCAAGTAAAGGAAATGAACTACGGAAAAAAGTCTTCACGCTTCATAGTCCTCGTTAATATCTTCAAGGTCACACCAAATTCTTCAGCTTCAAAGTCTTCAGGGAAATATCAAAGTCTTCACCAAAGTCTTCAGCTAAAGACATTCATTTTTAGGGGTCGATAATCTCCAAACATATCATACTCCTCATCGACTTATAGAACCTGTGTACACTCACAAACACATTAGTTCTTTAACCTATAAGTTTTCAATACACCAAGATTACTAAGGAGCACTAGATGCACTAACAGTAGACGCGGGAGAAGCATATGTATATCATGTTCCTCCTCGAGCAGCACCGGCTGGCGAAGGGCTAGATCTACGACGAGCGCGCAAGTGAGGAGGTCGTGTGTGCCATGGTCGCGATGAACCTGAACTTTGTTGTGAAGCATTGGGTGCTCTACGAGGCCGCGTGTGCTCAACGCGCCGCTCGCAACGAAAAGTGGCGGCATCACGTGCGCATGCACTGGCGACACAGTCGACCGAGGACGAGAACACCGTCCGTTGTGCGTCCTACACACCGCCTTTCAACTTTTGCGGATGCTTGTGGCAGGTGGAATATGACGGAACCTTCACGTCCATCATCAACCTCACATCCACCGACACCGGCGATGGATAGCTCGCGGACTCCTCCGAGGATGAGTAGGGCATGAGAGGCGGCATGGCCTAGTATCCCATGTGAGCCGGTCCATCTTCCATCTCATACTCTTCCTCGTCGGAGACCGCACCTCACTTCACGGGTCTTAAACCCCGCCGACGCTTATGGAGACGACATATGAAGGACGTGCTTGCCATGCGGAATACAAGGGAAGTGGACGACGGCCTCCATCGTAGGATAGGTTTAGGGTTGGGGTCTTTTTTGTCCTAAATGTTTGAAATGTAATGAAAATTTGTCGTGTTTGCATGAATTTCGTCCGATTTATATGAAAAACCATCATGTTTGCATGAATTTCGTCCATTAGTTAAAACCGTGTTTGATATGTATGCATGAAGTGTTAGATGGCTGGCTCCCGCATCCGTGTCCGTGGACTATCTGCGAACGGATGTGAGAGAAAATATGCGGGTCAGCGTTGATGATGCCCTTATAGTTTTGCTTCGATACCCCTTCTTAAAAGGTTGCATGAATTTCAAAATTACTTAAAAAGTGTATCGTCATATTATCCCGTAGATCAAATGCATCGAATAAATTGATTTGGATACAGAAAACTATATTATCCTTTTTGATTGAAGGATACCTTCTAAACTCTATCTTTAATCTGCATCGAAAACCGTAAACTTTTCTAAGGAGGTGTGCCGAAACAAAACTCATAATATAATCAGTATAAACTTCGAATTTGACAAAGTTACTGACTTTCAAAGCTTTTATTTGATCTCGCAGCCGTAGAGCCCCTAGTCTTAAGTCTTAATAACACAATCAAAACCACGAGAGCGATTCACAATACGGCCGTCAGTTGCGTGGTACTGTAATGTTGCCATCTTTGATCAAACTCTTGAGGCTCCAGTAAGGATCCTTGGGGTTATTGTACGTCCAGAAAGCCCATCCGAACGTCGCCTGGCCGTAGACATCCAACTGGGCATCCACAAACGTCTGGTTTTGCTCGCGCGAGGCATCTCCTACGTTCCACTCTGCCGTCCATTCCCCTGCACACATCACATTCACAGGTAGGTACTCTCATACCAAGTCCAGATACATTCATTCAGTTATCAATATTGAAACAACTCAAATTAATGCAGCCGCGGGCTCAATCTTCTCGAACCAAATTACTCCCTCCGTTCCATAATTCTTGTCGTGGTTTTTTTATTTTTAGTCCAATAGCAATAGCGAGTTTCTGGCCTTCAAAAGAAAGTTGTGTTGCGACTTACCAACAAAGACAAGCGCACCGTTCGGCCTCATCAGGCTCTTGAGGTGGTCAGCCCGGTGCGTGGTGACGTAGCGTATGTTCTGCTCCGCGCTCATGCTGCTGGCGTTGAACATGGCGCCATAGAGGTTGTAGCAGTGCACGTCGAGCACGCAGTTCCGGAACTGCCCCGCAAAGTCTGCCATCTCGGAGTCGCCGCCACCCGCGAGCCGGCCTTCCATGATCACATACACATCGTCGCGCTTCACCTGGTTTCTCACCGCGTTGTAGCCGGCTTTGTAGTATTTCTTCAGGGTGTCGATGTGGACTTGCTCCGATGGCTCGTTCAGAAGCCCGATTCCCAGAAGGCTTTTCTTCGAAGCATACCTGCCAAGTTCATCACAACAATCAATGTTTTCAGAAAGCTAGGTGGAGCTTGCCGGTCATGAGCACAACATTTTCTGTGCTGGCAAGTTGATGCACTGTAATTTTGCCAACAACACAACTGTCTGAACCAAATTGCCTGACTCACCTAGCTGCAAGGTCTTCAATTACTCTGACGGTCTCGTCGATATTTTGGTCTCCCCACCCCACGGTGCCATCTCTTGATGCGCTGTGGGATTGGCCGTTCTGTGACCAGGGTGCTGCATGAAGGTCCACAATGACACCCAAGTTGTACTCTCTGAAGCAAAAGCATCAAACAGAGTCAGCATAAGGTATGTATTTGGGTATCTGGTCCCTTCGTTCTAAAATACGTGTTTCAACTTTAATACAACTTTGAATTAAAGTTAGTACAAAGTTGAGACACTTACTTTAGGACGGAGGGAGTATTTGTCTGCCGTAGTCGAAACTAAGGGCATCTCAAGTCAACTTACTCTGCCCACTGAAAAGCCTTGTCAAGCATAGCTTGGTAGCCTGGATAATTTGGCGGGTGACAGGAGGGAGTATCATCTGTTTTGGTGATCCACCACGCCACTGGAATTCTCACTGCATTCAGACCGTTTGATGAAATGAATCTGAAGTCTTCTTCTGTTATGAATGTGTTCCAGTGATCCTGCACCAAATCCAGTGAAATTAAGTCCTTGACGCTTGCCGGAAATGAATTATCTGAACCAGTTTTTCAGTAGTGGGAATATATTTATATTTATTTATACAAAGGAAACATCAAACCGGGGAAGTGAGAAAGAACAAAACCTGTAAGATGCTGACAGTCTTTTCTGCTCCGTGGAAGCTGCATAGCTGAGCATCTCCATCCATTTGCGCAGTTATTTTCATGACAAAAACAGATGGATCACTGTCACTCCAACTTCCACTCGTTGCATCGCCGTCTGCGTTAACTACGCCCCCTGGCTTGACCTATATGTTTGGGAATTCGGACACGGCATCGTTTAATTTGTTTTGGAACTCAAGAAAGAAAGAAAAAAAGATAGAAATATAATGTTTCAGGGCGTACGTACCTGTAAGAATCTGCCGTTTGGCGCCTTGATCCGAGCCAGGCCTGCATTTCTGACCATCTGGAATTCAGCAGCTTGGCCTGGAGAGGTCTGAACGGCGACCAGTCCGCCATTGTTATCAAGGCCGACGAACTGGCCGTCGTAAACACGGAACATGAACAGGTCGTCAGAATCCTTCGCTTTCCAGAGCTGATTAATCAAGGAAGAGGACAGCACAATGGTTAGTCAGTCAGTGGAAGAGGAAACACTATGGTGTATCGCATCGTTAATGAGCAAACAAAACCCTGAGGGATTATACAGAATTACAGAGCGAGGCAGGCAAGAAGCAGCACTCACCCTGAGGGTCTCCCAGTCCTTGGCTTCGCCCTGGTTGGCCGCGACGCCCGACCCGCCGCCGCCGACGGCGCTCAGGAACATCCCCTGCGTCGCCGACCTCAACGTGACGCGCGTGCCGTCCTGCGTTTTCATGGATCAATCAATCAGATGATGCACAAAGTAAACTGTTAGTTTGAGCAAAATTTACCAAGTTGGCTCTTTGTCAGTAGAATCACCATGAGATCGTAGCCCATGTCTACACCGTGGAACAGATTGCTCATCCAGCCTTCCACCACCAGCCACCCACCAAGGTTCACGGCCTTGATCGGCAGCGACACGCCGGAGCCGGAGGCCACGAGGACCCACGCGAGCAAAAACACCAACCCAAGCTTCCTCCCTCCCATTTTTCCTCCTCTTCTTCTTCGGTGGATGCTCCAAGATCTGTTGCTGCCTGAGATGGAACTGCATCATGTGCCCCCTTACATATAGAGGAAAATATGTGAATTTATTCTCTGTCTGCCGTGATTAATTGCTGGAGAAGACCCTGCGTCAACTGAGTCAAGTCAACTAAAGTACCTGTGGTACGTAGCATATTACTGTACAGTGTACACTCTCGGACTCTCCTTGGGCCGAGGCAAGGGGCAAGACCGACTTGACTCAGCGACGGACATATGCACTTCCGCCCCCATGCCACACGGCAAGTATCTACATACGGCTAGCCTTAACGGACACCGCAAATGTCCCTTTTTTACGTGCGGACTGTGTCCGCGGACAGAATACGAGAGCGTACCAATCAAAGCTAAGCTCTAGATTTCCCCATTTGTGGGCACACGCATTTGATCAAGCACCTAACGTGCGGTGTCAGTGCACGCGGCCACGGGCGCAGGAGCCGAGCTCGAGCTCGAGCTGCCCATCCATGGTGGGCATGGGAAGACGAGAGGTGGAGGGTGAAAGAAAGGAGGAGGGGTGGAGAGATAGGACACGACAACGAAGGGGATGGAGTGCTCGCCGGCGATTGCCCTCGTGGTGGCGCCGACGCTCTTGTGTGCCATCTTCAATCTTTCTCGTCAGCGGGATGTTCGGGCATCCGCAAAGCATCCAGATTTCAGATTTGTTGCTTGGATACTGGACTTCGTACGTTCGGCGACCAAGAACAACTCTAGCAGACCCCGCAAAAAGTCTCGATCTGTAAAATAATCGTCAAAATACGGGTAGGCGTGAAAAATCGCGCCCGAACAGACCCCACAAACGCGAGCGGCCCGCAAAATTTTTTTAGGGGCACGACAAAATCTCAGCCTCAACCTGTGAATACGCGGGTTTTCCCCTCGCCCCTGCGGTGCCCCGCACCCTAGTGAAGACCGCGCGCCGCCTGCCCGCCTTTCCCCATCTCCTTTCGCCGCTCGCCCGCCTTTGGTTCCACCCGTCCGCCACCGGTGATTCCTGCCAAATCTGCGGGCGGAATCACGCCGCGGGACCGTCCCCCACTCTCCAGCGCACCAACCCCCCGGATCCGGCGAGAAGAGCCACCCCTCGTCGATGCCGCCGTCGAGCCCGCCCCTCGTCGCCGCTCGGGATCACCCGCCACACGAGCCACCGGTTAGTGTCTGTTGTGTGATATTTGCGAGCGGTATGCCTAGTTGATTGACGCGGCGTGCGATCCTTGTCCATGTAGATGGAATTGAGCCCGTGCGAGAAGTTCTTGCTCTCCGATTCGTCCAATTCGGATGACTTGGATGTTGAGACCATGCTTGCGACCTATCGGCAGCAGACATTAGTGATGGCACTTGCCGTGAAGGAGAACGAAGATGAGAACCGAAAGAGGTGGCGAGGATCGACTGTCGGGCGCCTTTGCATTCCTCGGGATCGCCATCTTGGGAACGAGATGTTGATGCAAGACTACTTCACGGAGAATCTAACATATCCACTGCACCTCTTCCGGAGAAGGTACCGAATGCGTCGATCCCTCTTTGTGAAAATTGTTCAAGCTTGCGAGGCAGATTGTCGGTATTTTACTCAAAGAAGAAATGTTGCGAGCTTAAAGGGATTTAGTGCATATCAAAAAATCTCCGCAGCTATGCGGGTGATTGCATATGGCGTTCTGGCTGACTATGCCGATGAGTACCTTCGCATTGATGAAGATACCACAATTGAGTCAGTGCGTAGATTTGCAAAAGTGATCATCCGTGTCTTTGGTCATGAGTATCTTCGGGCACCCAACGAGGATGACACAAAGAAATTGATGGCATCTAATGAGAGGAGAGGTTGGCCTGACATGCTAGGTAGCATTGATTGTATGCATTGGACTTGGAAAAATTGCCCAAAGGCATGGGAAGGAATGTATTGTGGCAAGTCTCGTGATGCAACAATTGTGTTAGAGGCCGTGACATCCGAGGATTTATGGATTTGGCATTGCTTTTTTGGTATGCCGGGCACTCTCAATGATATCAATGTGTTACTAAGGTCTCATTTGTTTGCTAGGCTTGCTAGTGCTGATGCTCCTGCTTGCAACTACACTATCAATGGGCATGAATACACAAAAGGGTACTATCTTGCATATGGTATATACCCTCCTTGGTGCCTATTTGTCAAGAGGATAAAAGAACCCAAAAATAGAAAAGAATGTGAATTCGCGAGGGTGCAAGAGGCAGCCCGAAAAGACATTGAAAGAGCATTCGGGTTTTTGCAATCTAGGTCTGCCATTGTTCGTGGTCCTGTTCATTTTTGGGATAAGAGAACCTTAAAAAATATCATGACATGTTGTGTTATCCTTCACAATATGATTCTCGAAGATGAGAGAGGAATAAACTTGAAGTTCTTCTACGACAATGTGGGTAGCCGTGTCAAACCAGCTAGAGACCCTAACAGCATTAGAGCTTACAAAGGGATTGAAAATGCAAACACCTACTTTCAACTTCAGGAGGATCTCATTGAGCACCATTGGCAAAGGGTTGGACAGTAACTCATTTTTTTATTCATTTGTATTTGTATTCAGGACAAGTTTTGTATTGCATTATTTAAGTTTGCTTCCGTGATTTGAATAATTATTTGTAATGTGGATGATTGTTCTATTATGTTGGTATTGAATAATTATTTAGTTTCCTTCCGTGATTTGAATAATTAGTCTGTAGTGTGAATGTTTGTTTTTATTTTTTGTGATGTGGATTTGATATTTGCGGGCCGGTGAGACGCGACATGCAGCGATACAAGAGCAGATCCCGCAAAGCCGACCCGTAAAAAAGCATATTCCGTGAATATACTTTTATACGGGCCCGTTTGGGGTTTTGCATCTGCGGCCGTCCGCGTCGGTCCGTAAAGGCCGTATTCCGCGAACTGTAAACACGTTTTACGGGCCGGCGGGATGCGGGGTCTGTTAGAGTTTCTCTAAGCGGTCATGTAGCGGTCCAGTTAGATAACAAAAATGACTGAACACTACAGTTAGGACATACTCCCTCCGTCCATAATAAATGTACATATAGTTTCTGTCCTAATTAAGTCAAAAATTTAAAACTTTGGCCAACTTTATAGGAAAAAAAAAGTACTCCCTCTATAAACTAATATAAGAGCGTTTAGATAACTACTTTAGTGATCTAAACGTTCTTATATTAGTTTACGAAGGGAGTAGCATTTATGGCACTAAATTAGTATTAGTATATTTATTTTGAAATGTACTCCATGATATATCAATTTGATGTCATATATGTTACTATTCTTTTCTATATATTTGATTAAAATTTTAAAACATTGACTTAGGACAAAAGCTAGATGTATATTTATTCGATAGTGAAGGTTTGAGAGTCCACTTTCAAGATGCTTTTAGAAAAGTTATCTTCTTTAGCTTGCAAGCATGTCACCTTACTATACTGTTATGAATGGGATATAACCCTTTTTTTATGAAAAGCCTTCATGACATTTTTATATTAAGTTGGGTATAACAGATACATGTTTGCTAGTACATTAGCAAAAAAACATGAAGGATTCCAAGTCCAGACAGCAGTCTGGGGACCAAGTACAAAACTAGCTAGGCTATCAGCAGCGATATTCGCTTCTCCTGGACAATAACTAAAAGAGACTAAATTAAAATTGCGAGACAAAAAGAAGCGCTCTTTGAAGATTGCTGCAGCAGGTCCAATGAAATTGCCCCCTTGCTGCATCACCTCCACCACTTCAAGACAGTCAGATTCCACTTTAATAAAACTACATACAACCTGACCAGCTAATATCAAACCATGGAGAAGAGCCCTCGCCTCTGCTCTTACCACATCATTAACAATAGGTAATCCACAACAATTAGCAGCCACAAAAAATATCCATGATCACCTCGTATAATCGCGTCTGTTCCTCCAGCATCAAAATCTAAATTAAAAGATCGTCCACATTTAATTTGCAATGTCCCTTACTGGGTTTAGTTCATCCATGACAAAGCATTGGTTGCGGCCCAATTTTCTTCACTCTGGAACAATTCATTGCGTGGATATGGCCCACCACCCACCTCAAAATGCAATAATGCATGGAAAAAACTCCACCACAACGCTTCGATCATGCATGAAAAAAATCATTTAGTTATTCTACTACCTATATCAAATATTTATAAATATTTATAAATATGTATTTAATTTTCTTCTCATGTTATTAATCCAATTTTTCATCAACCAATTTTCACAACAACACGCTGGCTATCCTCTAGTTATTAAGCATGTTGCAACCTTGTTTTTCTTTCTATCTCCTCCAAGAAATATAGACTCGGCTAGTGGAAACATCAAGACACCTTGCCTCTTATGGAGACCGCTATAGCCAGGAAAAACACACCGTTTGGATTGAAGTTGAAGCTTATGTTGGTAATATGGGCGAAGATTAGGCCAAACGGCACCCCCCAAAATTTTGATCCGATTTTCTCTATAAACTGGATCAATAAAAACATCAAATATAAAAGTGCTTGGTTTGGTTTTGAAAATTCTAGACTTTACTTGTTTGTTTGTGCAAGTCTTTTATTTGTTTCTCGGCACATTGTTTTTCAGTAACTCAGTTTCACTCCTTGATAAAGTGCGCTCACATGTTTTTTAGTACGATATAGTTCTTTCTAAAGTAAAGAACTTACCTTTCTGAGCTCCAAGCAAACCGACAATTGACCATTTCATTAGGAAAACCAGTAGAAAACTGCTACATAGCCAAGCATGCCGGTCTCAAGGTTTATTAGAAAACTGCTACTAAGCAACCAGGGATGACGATCGTATGGAGAATCATGTTTACTTAATTGTTGTGATCTAAAAACAATGTGTAGTCACATGCTTGCGATCAAAGAAGCCGGGTCTATGAATTTTTTTTTTTTGAAACAAAGGATTTTTTTACCTCATCTCAATTTTTTTTCTGAAATGAAAGGTAGATCATGCTCTACCTTATATATTCCAAAACATGTCGTAGCCCGAAGACCAGGGGTAAATTACATGAATCTTATGTTACGCACGTGGTGCGAGGCCATAAGCTGCCTGAAGAAAAGCAGAAAGAAAGGAAAATGAAGAATGAAGAGAGAGAAGGGGGGGGGGGGGGGGGGGCTAGTCCGTAAGCTTCTGTACCCAAAGCAGGATTGTCGTTTTATCCTCGGTGCGCCTTGCCCTATTTAATTAACCAAAGCAAAAGAAGTATGATTGCGTACATTCTTGTGTAGGACGGTGACCAACACTTATTGTTAAATACCCTGTCATTTCTGGCATGCCATAGAGTGACAGCGCAGGCAGCAAAAAGGGATGTGTTCCATTTGTTTGAGGAAGGCCAGCTGGACTGAGTGCGTTGCATGAAATCCATGAGGTTACTAGAGCACAAATCAAAGCTAGTCAAGTTCAATTTCCCCCAAATAGCGGCTGGTGGGATGCACGCAAAACAATATGACTGACAAACTCGCCGGTCGGGCAAGAATTACAATCAGCATGAGACGTAATCGAGTGTCAGTGCTTCTTAAGCATATTGTCCCGAGTATTCAAACGCCCCAGAAAGCCAGCCATATGAAAACTCTATACTTCAAAGGGATAATGGAATCCCATATCCACTTTTCAAACCCGTAAGACACACCTCTGAACGTGAGGAGCTTGTACATGTAAGCAGTACTCACCTCTTTGTTAGAGAGAGAAGATAGCTGACGATCTGGGCGCAGGGGATCCGAGCAAACTTCCAAAAGAATATTGTTCAGATGGTGTAACTCTTGCATGGCAGAAAAAGATAGGCTAGGTTGTAGCTGGATGGATGGACCAAGTACCATTGGAGAACTGAGAAGCAACAGAGTAATTGGTGTCCTTGGCAAAAGAGAAGAGAGCAGGCAGAAGATGGAGCAACCCCCCAACATCTAACCAGCGATCCTGCCAAAAGGAAATCGAGCCACCATCCCCCGGAGTGCAACGAGAAGCGGCCATGACCATAGGAATGAACTACTTGAAACCCGTCCAAATCGGTGTATTCTTACTACAAGTCCTCACTGGGAAACGGGATCGACAATACTAAGAAGCAAACCACTGGAAGCAAGGTATATCAGAGTGATGTAGTACCTTGGCAGTGAACTTGGAAAGCAGAGCCTGATTGCGAGCAGATAAGTCCCACACACCCAAACCACCGAAGTCCCTTGGCAAAGAAACAAAGTCCCAATCCACTAGGCACTGGCCGCCATTAACCTTATTTTTGCCTTGCCAAAAGAAAGCCTGGAGCAGCCCTTCCGTTTAGCAATAGACTCCCAAGGCCACTGAAAGCATGTCATAAAGTAGCTAGGGATGCTAACAAGCACTGAGTTAATTAGAGTGAGACGACCACCCCAAGACAAGAAAGCAGCTAACCATCCAGACAACCTCTTGTCAACTCTGTGAATAACTAGCAAAATCATACAATGTTTTCATTTTATGTAATGACATAGGCAGACCAAGATATGTGCAAGGGAAAGCTGATACCAGGCAAAAAAACAAAGCAACAATTTCATGTGTAGTTTTCAGGTCGATGCATATTGGAATGGGAGTGCTCTTGTGTAAATTGATGCGCAAACCAGAGAAATATGAGAAGGGTGTTAACATATTCTTGATGACAAGAGCCTGTTTCATAGTCCCTTGGAAAGCATCAAAGTGTCATCCACGTACTGCAGCACTGGATACAACCAATCAGGTTCCAAGGGATGAATCAAGTTGCCCGCTTCAAACTGCTTGCAGCAAAGCCTCTGCAACACATCAACAACCAAGATGAAAAGATATGGGGACATAGAGTCCCCATGCTTGAACCCCCTCTTTGTGATGATGGGATCACCGAGCTCTCCATTAATAAGCACTCTAACACTGGCCGTGGACAAGATCGCATCAATCTATTTGATCCACCTTTGAGGAAAACCCCTAGCCTCCATGATACTAAAGAGACACGGCCAACTCACGGTGTCAAAAGCCTTCTCGAAGTCTAGGTTAAGAACAATCATAGGCCATTTCCTCTTGTGCGCACACTGGACCATGTCAGCAGCCATAGCAAAAAATTTAATAATTGACCGTCCTTTAGCAAACCCTGACTGAAGAGAGTGAATAAGCCGAGGTATCTGGCATTGCAGCCGTCTGGCAAGGACCTTGCTAGCAAGCTTAGGCACGCTATGAACAATAGAAATTGGCCTGTAGTCACGCAGCCCAAGAGTTGTTTCCTTCTTGGGGAGAAGTGAAATAAAATCAGTGTTAATGCCACTCAGGTCCACCTGATTATGATACAACTCAGAGAAGAAGCATTGCAAATCCTCCCTAATGACCCGGTGAAATGACTTGAAAAACTCATTAGTAAAACCATCTGGACCAGGGCTCCGCTTGTTGGGCGAGTGGTTGATAGCATTGACAATTTCAGCCCATGTGAATTCCTCGACAAGACATGATAAATCATAGAGAGCATCAAACTGCAAAGTGGGCATGGAGGGAGAATTTTGTCCCAACAAATCAGACAAATAAGAGGTAGCAAGCTGAAGTTTTTGTTGATTATCATAAAATTCCACCCCCGTCATGAACAACAACCCTGATCTTATTACGCCTGGCCTGACAATTGGCTGCTGCATGAAAGAATTTGTTATTTTCATCTCCAGGGACGCACCAACGGAGTTTGGCCCTTCGGCGTAAGAGAGAGGTCTGCCAAATGATAAGTTGATCCGCCTAGACAGACGCAAACTTCGGAAGAACACACTCAAGTGGGGTTAACAGGTGTTGCTCCTCGACAGCGTCCAGGTATTCAACCAAAAACTTGTTTTGTTGATCAATAAGGCAAGACTAGCCTTACCCCTCTTCCACTTTCGCAGAGCTACACATATGTCCCTCATCTTAAAATTCAGTAGAGAAGCAACAGACTGAAAAAATCTAGTGCCACCTGACAAACCATCAGCGATAATTCTCCGCGTATCTTCCATCTCAATCCAATGGTTCTCCATCCTGAAAATACTGCTCTAAACATAGTCAGAACTGAACTGAACCAAAATGGGTACATGGTCAGAAGTGACAGTGGGCACAGCCGAAGCTGAAGTTTGAGAAAAACCCAAATTCCATTCTGCATTAATAAGTACTCTGTCCAGGCGAACCAGGGTAGGGTTGTCTCTTTTGTTAGACCATGCGAATATCCAGTTGCAGATCTAAACATCATCAAGAGCATCCCAATCAAGTAATTTCATGGATAACAAGGTTAGCCAGCAGCCCGCGCCTAAAGAGCAGTCGAAAGAAAAATTGCAACGTGTTTGTTGTAGTAATGCAAATTGGTCATATTCATTGATGAAACAAATGCTGAGCATATGAGCACATACAAAAGGAGATTTCACCAAACAACCGATAGGTGGCCGCATGCATCTTTCAGATGCAGAGGCCGGGGGATACCCTCCTTTTCAAAAAAACAAACAACCGATAACAGCCCAACGCAACCAACAAATAGCAGCCTAATGCAAGAGTACCGAAGGGAAACTAGGAAATAGCCCCTAGGGGGCGAACTACGACTCTGAAGATCATGCATTGCAACTAGGATACACGCAACAGCCGCCCGGCACTTGGACAGTGGCCGGAAGGAAACTAAAAACATCTTGGACCTACACATAGGGGGTTGCCGTCACCCACAGAGGAAGCAGAGGATCCATTGCCTGGAGAAGAGTGAGCAGCATCAACAGAAGCAGAGGCGGAGTCTTGTGCTTGGGCTTGAGAAAGAATTAATAGCGTCAGCGTTGAGATCAGAGATCACAACATAGAAACTGCTTGAGCTTGCCCCTAGTAAGGGGCCGCGGGGTGTTGGAGAGGGGGAGCTGCAGGAGGCCCTCAACTGCCGTGACCTTGGCCTGCTTGCGACGACAAGAAGAACCAGAACGCCGACAAGTAGCACTGTCAGAACTGGCCCCGACTCCGCGGCCTTCCGCTTGGACGCCCGCTCGACGGAGCCGATTCGCAAGGCGCAAGGCCGAAAAGGAGGCCACGCCAATCTGATCCAGGGTCACCGGCCCAGCATCCCCACGGCAAGAACTGGCATAATCCACAAGACGACTCCAAGAAGATGCCTTTAGGGAGACCTTGAACAAGGGTTTGAGTTGAACGCTCAGCTGTCTCTCATCACCGGCGTCACTCGTGCCATTTGGCCCGGCAACGGCAACGATGCGAAGACGATGCACGGCAGACCGGGCACGTGGAGTGCTCGTGCAGCCACGGGTCGATGCACTGCTGGTGGAACATGTGCAGGCACGCCGGCACCCGCTTAACCGCGTCCCCCTTCTCCAGCCCCCCGAGGCAGACAGGGCACTCCGACGGAGCGCTGTCGCCCTCCGGATGCTCGTACGCCAAGATGTCATACGCTGTCGCCGCCCGCGCGTCGACGTGCCCGTGCACCGGTGGCTCCCGGGCCAGCACGGGCATGTGGCCCTGCATCTAGTCCAGAAACTATGGCAGACCGCTGCCGACGCCACCACTTCGGCGCCGTAGCCTGGCGCGCGCGCACCGGCACGGCAGGCAGAAAAGCCGGCCCGCGGCACCGAGCGCCCCGTGGGCGGAGGCCAGGCAACGGCGCAGCGCCGACCAGGGGAAGAAGACGCCGCACAAGGCCGTGTACACGGTGTCGCCAAGGCAGACCCAACCGAGGAGCAAGAGCGTAAGCACGACGATGGGACCCTTGTTACGGTGGGGCTTCCGCTCCAGGCTGACGAGCCCGTAGAGCATGAGGGCGGTGCCGCCGATGTAGATGGTGTTGTCGATGGCGAGCCCGCACACGCGGAAGAAGCAATCCCTGGCCATGGGCACGCAATTTCTCAGGAATTTCGAAGTCCCTGCGCTGCGCGCGGGGATGCCTGGTAAGTCTTCGCGCAAGAATTCCGTTGTGTAGAGAGGAGGCAAGCAACGAGCCAATGATCCAACCGTTTGATTTTATTTTTTTTGCATGGATGATCCAACCGTATGAGGAAGAGACGACTAACCCAGCGGCTGATGTTGTACAGTAGTATTTGCATACTTTGACACGGCAACGCGTAAATACTCTCTCCGTCTTAAAATTGTTGTCTTAAATTTATTTAGATATAAATGTATGTCACATTATAGTATTTAGATATATTCATCTTTAGATAAATTTAAGACAAGAATTTTGAGACGAAGGGAGTATATGGTATAGTGTGCGTATCTTAACATGATCGGCAGGGCGACCTTCTGCATTTAGAATGCAGAAATGCAGTATATTTTTGGTTTCTCAAGTTCATCAACTGTTCCACCCGAAAAAAAAAAGTTCATCAACTGTTCAGACCCTCTTCGCTCCTGATGCTGACTTTTGGCAAACTTCGCCGTGCTAGGAATAGGAGTAGGCCGTGCGGTCGCTGAAGTTGGCACCATGGGCGCATAGCAAGTTGTCGGCGCCTCTGAAGTGGAGGCGGGAGAGCGGGCCGTGCAGGCGCGCGAGGGTGGCCACTGCGTGGTGAGTCTTGGCCCCAGCTGTGCAGGGTTTCCGAACACGGGCCACATCCACGACACTGGTGGCAACAATAGCTTTGTGCCATGGAGGTGGAGATGCCATGACCAGCAGGCGGGGGTTACGGCCTCTGCGAGGAACGCGGCGAGCGGGGCTGCGACATCGTCCATGGCCTTCTTGACAAGCTCGATCTTCAGAAGCGGCACATTGGCCGTGGACTCACCGCCGTCCGGCAATCTATCCAGGCGCAACAACAACACGAAGCGGAGACGAGCCGACATGTATGCACATGCATGAGTGGCGATGTCCTTTACCGTCGTTGGTGTGTAGGGTGAACGCACACGGGATGTTCGAGAAAATGCTTGCTGTTATATATGAGAGAAATTGGAGAAGGAGCTCGCAACACGTCATTGGTTTTCGTCAAGTTCCTGGTTTTGGACAAAATTTATCCGGTACTAAATGTGGCCCATAAAATTATAAGGTATCGGATGTAGGCTTTTAGTAAATTTGAATGACCAAAGATATACTCCCTTCGTCTCAAAATAAGTGTCGATGGTCTAGTACAAAATTTGTACTAGTTTAGTATAAAATTTGCGACACTTATTTTGAGACGGAGGGAGTACTTTGTCACTTTAGAATGGTGCAATGACTACAATCAACTTTTCTTTGGCCTTTTCTTTTTGCTGGATATTTGCGATAGATGCAAATATCTATTGGTGTTGTTTTTGTTGTGCACACGAGAGATGATCGCTGTTGGGAATTCGCATGCGTGAGGATAATTTGATCTTTCCGTCACTCTAGCCGTGCTCATATAGATTAGGTAAATATGTGTATGTTTGGTTTGATGGCACTGAGGTATTCATGAACAGCCATAAGCGGGCGATAATACTGAGCTTTGCTACACCCACGAAAGATTATAGGCTGAGGGGTGTTGCATAGTGATTTGGCAATATTTAATTGGAGGTTACCAGGGGCTCGGCCCCACCTTGAAATTCATGTGGGGGGAGGGGGAGGGGGGAGGGGATATTTTCTTACTTGGATGGAAGGTTCGTAGGAAACATAAGAATAATTATGAAGGTCTAGATTATTTTGATACTATCCCTTGTACTGCAAATCACCACTTCTGCCACACATAAGTCGAAGGACAGCTACATATACCATAGGGAGATAATATGTGTTTCAGATTATTATTTTCAAAAAAGATGTTGTCTTAGAAAATGTCTGTATCTCACGCCCAAAAAATGAAAAAGGTTGTATTGACATACCATTGAAAGTGCAAGTCATCTGTACCATCCAAATTGGTTCGGATAAACAGAGTTTGAAGATTGCCTGACAAAATTTCAAACAAAACATTTCAATTTCGTAACCACTTGTACCACACAACTTTACAATGACCTCTACGCTCTTATCTTATGTCCATAAAATCTTGTTTGCCAACATGGTGGTCAAAAGCAATACGAAAACTTACCTACACCTATTTTTCGAGAAACCGACAGGAGCGCCGACTTTTCATTAAGAAGAGGGAAATATGTACACTGTAACATTTTAAAAAAGGGACATGTTGGAAACCCCAAGACCCGAAGGATCACAGAGCATACCGCATGCTAACTAATCATGAATTTGGATCACTCTTGGCCTAAAGGCCAGATCGCGTTGCATGATCTCGTCGAAGGTGAGGTGGGCCACCTGGATGTAAGTCAATCTTGTGCCTTCAAATATTCGTCGGTTCCTCTCCTTCTTGGCATTCCACATTAAATAAATGAGGCAGTTGTTGCGCTGCCTTCTTAGGTCATTGTCGGTATTCTGGAGGCCACATTCCACTAGGTGTTGATTGAGGCAAAAACGGCGGTCAGAGCGAACACCGTCGGCTCTCCCACCCAAGTCATAACAAGGTGGTGGACTACTTGAAGTGAACGGGAAGGTCTTGCAGAAGTGTTCAACTTTCTCAAGGACGCGGAGGAAAAGCTAGCAGACGGGGTTATGCGGCCAGCCGCGCGTTGTGAGTCGATCTGCCGTTAGGATCTGATACACCTCCGACATATCTATAATTTTTTATTGTTTCATGCTATTATATTATCAATCTTGGATACTTTATGCAATTATATGCTATTTATACCATTTTTGGGACAAACCTATTAACTCAGTGCCGAGTGCCAGTTTTTGTTTTTTGCCTGTTTTTGGACTTTTCAGAAAATCAATATCAAACGGACTCCAAACTAGATTAAAAATTATGGGAGTCAGTTTTGGACCAGAAGAGACCTAGGAAGCTTCGGGAGGAGGCCAGAAGACCCACGAGGTGGCCACAAGGCACTAGGGCGCTCCCCCATGGCTTGTGGGGCCCTCGCGGCACCTCCTGGCCTGATTCCACTTCTATATATTCACAATTACCCCGAAACCAACAGAGAGCCACCCAAAATAATTTTTCCGCTACCGCAAGTCTCTGTTCTCCCACGATCCCATCTGGAGGCCTTTTCCGGTACTCTGTCGGAGGGGGAATCCATCACGGTTGCTGCCTCAATGATGATGTGTGAGTAGTTCACCACATACCTATGAGTCCATAGCTAGTAGCTAGCTGACTTCTTCTCTCCCTTTGATATTCAATACAAAGTTCTTCATGATTCTCGCGTTGATCTATCTGATGTAATTTTCTTTTGCGATGTGTTTGTTGGGATCCGATGAATTGTGGGTTTATGATCAGATTATTTATGAAAAGTAATTGAGTCTTCTCTGAATTCTATTACGCATGATTGTTGTAGCTTTGTAATTAAGTCTCTCCGATCTATCGGTTTGGTTTGGCCAACTAGATTGATTTATCTTCAGTGGTAGGTGTGCATTGTAGTGGGTTTAACCTTGTGGAGCTCTATATCCCAGTGATTGAAGGGTACAAGACATGTATTGTACTATTTCTACTAAGGGTAAGACGACAGGGTTTGAACATATTGGTTGTACTTACTTTGTCTACATCATGTCATCTTGCTTAAAGCATTACTCTGTTTGTCATGGACTTAATACCATAGATGAATGTTGGATAGCAGTTATTTGGTGGAGTAATAGTAGTAGATGCAGAATTGTTTCGGTCTACTTGTCACGGACATGATGCCTATATACATTGACATGAATACATAATCGTAACTATGCGCTTTTCATCAATTGCCCAACAGTAATTTGTCTATCCACTGTATGCTAGAGAAGCCTCTTGTGAGACCCTCGTGGCTCCGTGTGACCTAATTCCACCTCTATAAATTCTCTAAAATCAGGAAACCAATAGAGAGCTACTCGAAACACTTTTTCCACCGTCGTAAGCCTCTGCTCGGATGAGAGGCCATCTAGAGACCTTTTTTGGTACTCTGTCTGAGGGGGAATCGACCATGGAGGCCATCTACATCAACCTTGTTGCCTCCATGATGATGCGTGAGTAGTCTACCACAGACCTATGGGTCCATACCTAGAACCTAGATGGTTTCTTCTCTCACTTTGATCTTCATTACCATGTTCAACGCGATCCACGGGGTGTTCTTTGTGATGTAATCTTCTTTTGTTGTGTGTTTGTTGGGATCCAATGAACTTTAAATTTATCATCAGATTATTCATTGAAAGTAATTGAGTCTTTTCTGAATTCTATTTTGCATGATTACTATAGCTTCTTATTTCTATCTGATCTATCGGTTTGGTTTGGCCAACTAGATTGATTTATCTTCAGTGGAAGTGGTGTGTTGTAATGGGTTTAATCTTGTGGTGCTCTATATCCTCGTGACAGAAAGGGACAAGACACGTATTTGTATTGTTGCCATTAAGGATAAAACGACAGGATCTAGACATATTGTTTGTCTTATTCTGTCTAGATCATGTCATCTTGCTCCAAGCATTACTCTGTTTGTCATGAACTCCATAGATGCAGGCAGGAGTCGGTCGATTGGTGGAGTAATAGTAGTACATGCAGAATCGTTTCGGTCTATTGTTTATGGATGTGATGCCTATATACATGACCATTTCCGTGAATAGCATGTCATAACTATGCGCAATTCTTACAATTGCCCAACAGTAATTTGTCTACCCACTGTATGCTATATTTAATAGACAAGCCTCTAACGAACACTATGGCCCCCGAGTCTACTTAAATATAAATACAAAAAACCTAAAAATACTCTTCTGCAATTTATTTAGTTTTACTTTATTTTTCCTTTATATTACCTATCTCTATCAAGATTGAATCCTTGCAAGTAACGAGTTCAAGGGACTTGACAACCCTCTTGCCCGCATTGGATGCAAGTGTTTGATTTTGTGTGTGTAGGTGTTGTCGAACGGAGTTTACTTTGTTCTCATATTGGTTCGATACCTTGGTTCTCACTAAGGGAAATAATTATCTATACTATGATGCATCTCCTCACCTCTTCGGGGAAAACTCCAACGTAGCTCACAAGTACCAGGAAGAATTTTTGGCGCCGTTGTTGGGGAGGCATCATCAAACTCTTGTTATGTCCCTACACATTAATTATCTTTCACTTGTTATACTTTTTATTTGCTTTTATATTTTTCTTTATATAAAAACCAAAAATAACAAAATATTTTTATTTGCTTGCTTTCTTAGTTATCTAGTTTACTTGTTTGCTTGCTTGTCATTATGGCCGGTCCTTCTGTTAATGTCTCTCTAGACTTTGAGGTACTCTACTTTAAGGAAAGGCAAGGAGAGAGCCTAAAAGATGCTTGGTACCATATAATAGAATCCCATATTAAATCTACTATAAAAATGTTATGAATAATCTTCTTCGTAATTTTTACATGGGACTTAGTTTATCTAGTAGGCAAATTCTGGATTTCGCCCCGAAAGGAATTTTTATTGAGATTGATTCTAGTGCAGCACATGAAATGGTAGAGGGATTTGTTGGAACACCTCCTTTACCTCAATCACCCCTTATACTCATGAACATATTCAAATATTAGAAAAGTTAGGGGACATGCAGAAAAATTTGAATGTACTACAAAAACTAATTGAGCCTATCAAGACTCAAGGTTCTAGCCTAAATCGCATGAATTCACTCCTTACGGTTTCCAACAAAAGAATTGACGCCTTAGAGAAAATGAAAACTTTACTTTCAAAAATTATGAATAAACGCAAAGAACCCCCCGGGTTTGAGAAGGTCCCTTCTAAAGTAGCCAAGATAGATGATAAGGAGGACAACACTTGATACTATGCATTATGCCTAGCTAGGGGCATCAAACAATAGCGCTTGTTGAGAGGCAACCCAATAGTTATATTTAGATTTTTGTTTTACTTTATATTTTAGTGTGTTGACATGATTATTGATAGTGTAATGATTGCATTTTTATGTTTAAATTAGTGTTTGCGCCAATTAAAGCATTTGGGATGATTTGGAAGATAGTAGGATTAATTTTGTGCAAAAATAGAAACTTTTGCGTCCAATGCAAATTTCTCTGATTTTACTGGAACATATTTTTTATCTGAATTTATTACACATTATTTGTATGCAAATGGCCTAGGGTGTCCTATTTTTTCAAAAAAAATCGGGGTTAAACAAGTATGGTTTTACTATAGATCAATACAGACTCTTGTGTTTTCAACAAATTATGTTTTTTGCTTGCATAGTTTGCTTGTTTTGATGATGCAATGGATTGTATCGAGGGGGGGGGGTATAAGCCATGGAGAATTTGGAATACAGTACCTATTATGAAATAATAAAATAGGAATCAATTTATAACATTATTAATTAGTTGATATGTCTATTATACTAACAGATCTCATGAGGTTTTGTTGAGTTTTGTGTGTTGAAATTTTCAAGTTTTGGTTGAGACGACGATGGATGAAGGAATAAGGAGTGGAAAAACCATAAGCTTGGGGATGCCCAAGGCACTCCAAGGTAATATTCAATGAAGATCCAAGCGTCTAAGCTTGGGATGCCTCGAAAGGCATCCCCTCTTTCGTCTCCAATCTATCGGTATGTTCACTCAGACCTATATTTTTATTCATCACATGATATGTGTTTTGCTTAGAGCTTCGAGTGTTATATTTTGTTTTTCCTTGAGTTTTCCACAATCATTGTTTGCTAGACACACATATTTGAGAGAGACACGCGGTCATCATAATTTGTTAGAATACTTTATATGCTTCACTTATATCTTTTGAGATAGGCAGTTGCTCTAGTGCTCCACTTATATCTTTTAGAGCACGACGTCGTTCAAGAGCACGCCAGTTGCTCTAGTGCTATGTAAATGCCATGATAGGTAGGTATGGTGGATATTTTGAGGAATATATAAGGTGGCTTCTGTGTGATAGATCGTATCTTATCACAGGGTTTGTATGCACCAACGAAGGTTACACCGACTCTCAAGGTGAGAATGGGCAATGCACAGTACCGAAGAGGCTAGCAAATACGGAAAGGTGAGAGTGCGTATATCCATGGATTCACATTAGTCGTAAAGGTGAGAGTGCGTATATCCATGGATTCACATTATCCATATATACTACCACATACCCCTAGGGGGGAGGTTTGGAGGAGTTAACCATCGCGCACCCCTGATTCAAACAACACAATAGGATTTCATTTCAGACATAAAAATGCTCACACATCATCACCATGCCATGTTAATAATTAGACGAATAAAAAAGAACAAGCTTTAATTACCGATATCTCTCCTAAACAACAATCATGTGCTCATGTCCTTTCATATTACTACATCAATATAATTAACTCATGTTGCTTCTTTAGTGAGCTACATAAAAGTTTTTATTATATCCCCCTTGAATACCTATTCTTTTTCGACTAGTCTTATAACTCGTTCCATTTACCGTTCCTAGTTCTTATTATACTCTCAAAAATATTCCAAATCCAAATTCTGCTATCAATTCTACTATCTTCCAAAAGTATTTGTTTTTACACGGTATCAATTCTACTATCTTCCAAAACATTCCAAAGCCAAATTCTAAAAACACTAATTTCAACATAGAAACACAATAATTATAGTAGAAATAATCATGTCAAATCACCAAAACAAAAATTCAAACAATTTTTTAAAGATAACTATTGGCTTGCCTCCCAACAAGCGCTATCGTCTTAATGGCCTTAGCTAGGCATAACACATACTATCAAGTATTGTCATCCTTCATATTAAATCCATAGGTAACCCTCATAATGGATTCATAAGGTGGTTTAATTATATTTCTATGGAGTGTTCCATACCTTTATTTAATGGGAATTGGAATCTTATATTACCTTCTTTCATGTCAATAATAGCATCTATAGTTCGTAAGAAAGGCCTACCATGTATTGTTAGACAAGATGGATTGTAATCAATATCAAGCACAATGAAATCCACGGTAATATAATTTATATTAGTAAGAATAATAAAATAATGTATTCCATGCAATGGTTTCTTAATAGTAGAATCCACTAAATACAAGTTGAAGGACCATTCATTCATATCGGTGAGACCTAGCACATCACTTAAAGATTTCAGTATTCTAGAAACACTAGCACCAAGTCACAAAAAGCATTGCATTCATAATCTTTAATTTTTATTTTAATAGTAGGTTCCCATTCATCATGTAACTTTCTAGGTATTGCAACTTCTAGCTAAGGTTTCTCATCATAAGCTTTTATCATAGCTTCTATGATATGGTTAGTAAACGCTTTATTTTGTTCATAAGCATTGGGTGAGATAACCATAGATTGCAGGAAGGAAATACATTCAGATAATGAGCATCTTGAATAATTAAAGTCCTTGTAATCCAAATTAGTGGGTTCATCACTATTTAAAGTTTTGACCTCTCCAAACCCACTGTTCATTTTTATCGATAAATCATCACCCTCCGAACAAATGAGACACCTTCTAGCTAAAGTTGACTCATCTCCAGTCCCTTTACCATCTATATTCAGATTAGTAAATAAATATTTTAAAGGATAATCACTAATCATTTTAACATCTTCATCATGATTACATTAAAAACCAGGAAGAAGCACTTTTTCTAGGAATTCTCACTTTGCTCTCAACCTAGCGGATATTTCCCTACTTTCATTAATAGATATTTGGATGGATGTAATTGTCTTATTAATATCATGTTTAGGTGGCAATTTTTTACTTTTAAGCATTTCCATATCATGAGCAATCGTATCCATGTTTCTTGCCATATCATTAACTTTATGCAATTTTTCTTCTATCATAGTGTTGAAAACTTTGTGATAACTAATAAATTACTTAATTGTGTTCTACAGATCAGAGGGCATTGATACTTGTGATCTGCGTTGGGTTTTTCCTCAAAGAAGAGGGGATGATGCAACATAGTATAGATAAGTATTTCCCTGAGTGAGAACCAAGGTTATCATACCAATATGAGGATCATCCAACTCCCATCTTTAGCAGGCTACACACAAAAGAGCAAACACTTGCACCCAACGGGGGCAAGAGGGTTGTCAATCCCCTTGAACTTGTGACTTGCAAGAAAATGAGTAGTGTATATGATAATAGATAATTATAAATTGCAGAATAAAAATAAAACAAATAAATGGCAGAAAGGTAATAGTAGTGTTTGTAAATATATATGTGAATAGACCCGGGGGCCATAGTTTTCCATAGAGGCATCTCTCATGTAGAAGCCATACGGCGGGTAAACAAATTACTGTTTGGCAAGTGATAGAAAAGTGCATAGTTATGCAATCTTTATTCATGGCAATGCTCATTGCATATAGGCATCACGTCCATAACCAAGTAGAACGACTCCTGCCTGCATATACTACCATTAGTCCACCCATCGACCGCTATCCAACATGCGTCTAGAGTATTAAGTAAAACAAAGTAATGCTTGGAGAACAATGATATGATGTAGATAAAGTAAATCAAATTAATATGAACAAACCCCATTGTTATTTCCTTAGTGGAAGCAATACAAATACGTGTCATGTCACTGTCTGTCACTAGGATTGAGCACCGCGAGATTGGACCCACAACAACACACCTCTCCCACTGAAGATAAACCAATCTAGTTGGTCAAACTAAACCGATAGATCAGAGAGAATTACGAAGCTATCATGTAATCATGCATATATATATAAGGACCAGAAAAGAACTAAATATAATTTCATGAACAATCTAAACATAAACCCACAATTCAACGGATCTCGACAAACGCATTGCACAAAGTGTTCACATCGAATAGATCATCACGAAGATGCAATGAACTCTGTATTGAAGAACATAGAGAGAGACATATCCATATAGGTACTAACTATGGACCCGTGTGTCTGTGGTGAACTACTCACACATCACCATGGGAGCAGCAAGCTTGATGTAGAGGCCCTTTGGGATCGACCCCCCTCTGTCAAGGCACCGAAACAGGGCTACAGATGGGCACACGACGGAACAGAGACTTGCGGCAGCGAAAAAAGTGTTTTGGGATGCTCCCAGGTTTTTTTTGGAATATATGATGATTTATAGGCCAGACTATGGGGCCAGGAGACGTGGGGAGCAGCCACAAGCTAACTGGGGACGACACCCTCGGGCGTGCCTTGTTGGCTTGTGGGGCCCTCGTGTAGCACCCGATCTTCTCCCAAATCTTCCAGGTCTTCTTTTGGTCCAGGAAAAATCATCAAAAAGTTTTGTGGCAATTGGACTCTATTTGGTACTATAAACCTGAAAAGCCAAAAACATGCAGAAAACAACAACTCGCACTTGGCACTTGGTTAATAGGTTAGTGCTCAAATATAATATGAATCGCCAAATAAATGCCCAAAATGTATCCTAGAATGATAATATAATAACATGGAACAATAAAAAGTTATAGATATGTTGGAGACGTATAAGGCATCCTATTATTATTGGAAGAATTACCATAAGAATTGCCATAATAATTGCCATAATTATTGGACGAATTATCGGGATACGGTCTAGGATTGAAATTACCTCTATAAGCATTATTATTGAAATTATTTCGAGAGACAAAGTTCACATCAATAGCATCATTATTTTTCTCAATCAAACTAGATAATGGCACATCATCGGGATCAATTTGAGCATTCTTATTTGCAACCATACTAATGAGAGAATCCAACTTATCACTGAAAGTAGACATTTCCTCACTATAATTTACCTTCTTACCAGTTGGAGCTTGTTCGGTGTGCCACTGAGAATAATCTGTCATGATATTATGCATCAATTTAGTAGCATGTCCCATTGTAATCTCCATAAAGGTACTACTCATAGCAGAGTCTAGAAGATTTGTCGACACAAAGTTTAGTCCCGCATAGAAACTTTGTATTGTCATCCATAAGTTTAAGGCCTGAGTGGGAAATTTTCAAATTATCATTTTAATTCTCTCCCATGCTTGTGAAACATGTTCTTGCCCATGTTCTTTAAAATTCATAATTTGGTTTCACAGAGATATAATTTTAGCAGGAGGAAAATACTTGGCAATAAAAGCATCCTTACACTTATCCCATGTTCTAATACTATTGTGAGGCAAGGATGAAAACCAAGTTTTAGCTTTTCTTAGTGAAAAAGGAAATAATTTCAATTTAACCACATCATCATCCATGTCCTTTTTATTTTGCATATCACGTAATTAAACAAAGGTATTGAGATGCGAGGCCGGATCCTCATTAGGACTTCTCGAAAACTATTCTTTCCCAAAAAGATTTAGCAAGGCGGCATCAATATCAAAAGCTTCCACACTAGTGGTGGATGGTATAGAAGTACTAATAAAATCATTATTAGTAGTATTTGAGAAGTCACACAATTTTGTATTTTCTTGAGACATAGTGGCAAAGCAAGTAAACTAGCAAGCAAACGAGTAAACTAGATAACTAAGAAAACAAGCAAGTAGTGATATTTTTTTTATTTTTTTTATGTAAAGTAAAATATAACAGCAAGTAAAAAGTAGAAGAAGTTAAAGATAATTTGTGTATAGGTACCTAGACAGAATTTGATGATACTCCTCGGCAACGGCGCCAGAAATTCTTCCTGCTTCTTGTGAGTTGCTACGATTTTCTCCTAAGAGGAGAGAAGATGCATCATAGTAGAGATAAGTATTTACCTCAGTGAGAACCAAGGTTATAGAACCAATAGGAGGACCAATTCAAATTATGGTCAACAACACCTACACACACAAAGCCAAACACTTGCACCCAACGATGGCAACACGGTTGTCAAGCCCCTTGAACTCATCACTTGCAAGGATTAAATCTTTATAGAATAGATATTGTAAATGAAAAATAAAACAAAAGTAATAAAAGTGCAGCAAGGTAAATAATGTTATTTTTAGTTTTTTCCTTAAGTAGACCTGGGGGCCATAGTGTTCGCTAGAGGCTTCTCTCTCGATAGTAGCATACGATGGGTAGACAAATTACTGTTTGAAAATTAATAGAAAAGTGCATAGTTATGACATGTGATGATGTATATAGGCATCACGCCCATTAACAAGTAGACCAAAACGATCCTACATCTACTACTATTACGTCACCAATCGACCGCTATCCAGCATGCATCCATGGTATTAAATTCATAGAAAATGAAGCAATGCTTGGAGCAAGATGACATGATGTAGACAAAGTAAGACAAGAAATATGTTTAGACCCCATCGTTTTATCCTTAGTGGCAACAATACAAATACGTGTCTTAACCCCTTCTGTCATGAGGATAGATCACCGCAAGATTGAACCCACTACAACGCACCGCTCCCACTGAAGATGAACCAATCTAGTTGGCCAAACCAAATTGATAGGTCGGAGAGAAATACAAAGCTATAAGATCATGCATATTCAAATTCAGAGGAGACTCAATATGTTTTCGTGAATAATCTGATAACCAACAATTCATCGGATCCCAACAAACACACCGCAAAATAACATTACATTGAATAGATCATTGCAAAGATGCTATGAACTTTGTATTGAAGATCAAAAGAGAGAGAAGAATCCATCTAGATAGGTACTAGATATGGACCCATAGGTATGTGGTGTACTACTCACGCATCATCATGGAGGCAGCAAGATTGATGTAGATGGCCTTCGTGCTCGATTCCCCCTGTGACAGACCACCGAAAAAGGTCTCTAGATGGCCTTGCGTCGGAACAAAGGCTTGCGGCATCAAAAAAACTGTTTTGGGTGGCTCTCTCTTAGTTTCCAAATATTTGAGGATTTATAGAAGTGGAATTAGGCTAGGAGGAGACATAAAGGGCCCACAAGGCAGGTCGGCGTGCTTACCTCCCCTAGGCGCGCCGAGGTGCCTTGTGTCGTCCTCGTGAGGCTTCCTGACACCTCCCGAAGCTTCCTATGTCCCTTTTGTCTAGAAAAAAAATTGTCAAGAAATTTCTTAGCATTTGGACTTCGTTTGGTACAGATTTCTTGGAAAGCCAAAAACATGCAGAAAACAACAGTTGGCACTTAGCACTAGGTTAATAGGTTAGTTTGCAAAAAGCGATATAAATAGCATATAATTGCATATAAAGTATCCTAGATTGATAATATAATAGCATAGAACAATCAAAAATTAAAGATACGTTGGATATGTATCATTTCCTAATAGTATAATTTGTCTACCAACTGTATGCTATTGTCGAGAGAGAAGCCTCTAGCGAAGACTATGTCCCCTGTGTCTAGTTAAACATAAATAAACAAACTCCAAAAATTATTTTCTGCAATTTATTTACTTTTATTTTATTTGGCATTAAATTATCAATCTCTATCATGATTTAATCCTTGCAGGTCACGACTTCAAGGGGCTTTACAACCCTCTCGCCCGCGTTGGGTGCAAGTGTTTGGTTTTGTGTGTGTAGGTGTTGTTGAAGGGAGTTTGCTTGGTTCTCCTATTGGTTCAATAACCTTGGTTCTCATTGAGGGACATACTTATCTCTACTAAGGTGCATCTCCTCTCCTCTTCGAGGGAAATCCCAACGCATCTCACAAGTAATTGTGCTCATGATTTATACTTATGCGGTGAAGACGAGGTCATGCCATGCTTGGTATGATAAAATGAGTAGGGAATAAAATTCTTTAAGGATCATATATTTTGAAAATGAATGACTATGTTACTTATGTTGATGGATATTATTATGTTGATATCAATCAGTTCATCATTTCTCAATTATCATACCTAAAAGAGATTACATGTTGGGTAGCATGTCACATCAAAAATTCTAGTTTTATCCTTTACCTACTCAAGGACGAGCAGGAATTAAGCTTGGAGATGTTGATATGTCTCCAAGGTATCTATAATTTTTTATTGTTCCATGATATTATATTATCAATCTAGGATAATTTATATGCAATAATATTTTATTTTCTATCATTTTGGGGAACTAACCTATTAACCGAGTACCTAGTGCCAGATGCTGTTTTTTTTGCCTATTTTTGGTTTTCCAGGAAATTTGTACCAAACGAAGTCCAAACGCTACGAAACTTTTTGAAAAAAATTTCTAGACAAAAGAGACCCAGGAAGCTTCGAGAGGATACCATAAGCGAGATGAGGATATGACAAGGCAAAACGGCATGCCTAGGGGGTAGGCACGCCATGTTACCTTCGCTGGTGCATGAAGGTCTTGAGAAAATGGTTTTTAACCCCTTTCAGTGACACAATTTCAAACCATCACCTTCCTAGTGTAGGCAAAAGGGGGGGGGTCTGTCGCACATGCTACCAAAACTGTTTGTGATTGGGGTTACATCCCACATAGTTCAACACAAAATATGTTTGTAGTTTGGATTAGCATAACACACGGTTATTTCACAAAAATTGTATGTAATGTGCAATTCATTGCACACAATTAAACATAAAAAATATCTTTGTGTGATGTAAATTCCATCACACACAATTGGATCCAAAAAATTGTGTGCAATGTGTGATCTTAACAACATGTTAATTAGTCCTAAAATCAGCTAGACATAATCACTTTACTATCATCATCTTTTGACAATCAAACATAACGTAAAAATGCAAATTCAAAATCCACTATATGATTTATTTTCAAACTTTGTGATACAACATACAAAAGTACAAACGTACTATCTCACATCACATGACAACCAACACATACAACTAGCAATCACATCTAATTATGTCGTAAAGATTCATCAGTCTCTTGCTCATCGATGACATCAACTCCCAAACTTTCCTAAATTTCTTATTGTGTCTCATCCTAAAAACCAAGAGAAAAGTGTGACAAGGTCACACAAGAAAGTAAATCCTTACATAGAGTAGAGATTCAGTACCTAGTCTCATCTACACCTTCGATCATAAAAAAACAAAACAACTACTAGAAAAATCCAAAAACTTCCCCAAAAAATTGCATGGTAGAGAATTTGGTACAGCTAGCAATCACATCTAATTATGTCGTAAAGATTCATCAGTCTCTTGCTCATCGATGACATCAACTCCCAAACTTTCCTAAATTTCTTATTGTGTCTCATCCTAAAAACCAAGAGAAAAGTGTGACAAGGTCACACAAGAAAGTAAATCCTTACATAGAGCAGAGATTCAGTACCTAGGCTCATCTACACATTCGATCGTAAAAAACCAAAACAACTACTAGAAAAATCCAAGAACTTCCCCAAAAAATTGCATGGTAGAGAATTTGGTGCGTGAGGTTCACTCCAAATTTTAGATCATTTGGACATATGAGTATCCCTCATCAAAACAGAAAACTTTGGGTGTGTAAAAAAGTTTATTGTTCATGTATTACTATGACCCAATTTGACTTTTTTGTCGACGGTGACTCAAATGTCCAAACGAGCTGAAATTTGGAGCGTACCTCACGCACTAAATTACCTACCATGCAAAAAAATGGATTTTTTTAAATTTATTTCTATTTTTAATGATTTTTTACATTACATACTCAAGTATCCTACTTTAAATTAGTTCTTACACTAGTTATGCATAATTGTTTTAATCAAAAAGTATTGCAAGAGAAAGTTCAGGAATTCACAAGAGAGATTTTGTGATTAGTTTGATGTCTTGGGGAATGGATATGGATGAGAAGAATCAAGAATCGATTAGATGGATAGAGACATCATACTTAAACACACACAAATTAAGATTAGATTAGTACTATCTGGCAAGCTAGCTAGCAGTCAGCCTGGTGGATTGAATCTTTGAAAGAGATGCATGCGAAGCTAGCTTACATGGCCATGAACTACACCTCCATGATGTTGCCTTTTGGGTTGCAGAACTTGTTGAAGTAGTTGTGCCACCGGATAGAGATCCCAAAGTTGTACGACCACTTCATGCTCATTCACGTCTACGGCCGACGACCAGTTCATGGCATCCATGGCATCCATCGAGCGGCCCTGCCGTGTCCTGCTCCTAGTCGGAGCATGGAGTAGGTGTTGTCCTTGTCGCCGATCATGGAATGGAAGAAGTGTTTGTTATGTTCGTCGTTCTATAGGAGGTTGGATTGATGCAAGTTAGATATATGTGTTGATGTGGTAGAATACATGGTGAAGAGATAAGGCTAGATATTTTTCTAGGCTATGGAGTGTGGATGGATGGATTCATGCCATGTCAGCGATCCAAGGCTTCAATCTCTTCACCAATAAGAATTCAGTACACATATGCGTGATTTCTTGCCATTTGATTTTCGCCCTTACACCATCAATTTTTTGTGAATCCCTGGCAAACTTTTACTACAGTATACTGAGGTCTTATATTAACATCATGCCAAGTTTCGTATTTATTAGACATTATTTAGATTTTCTAGAATTAAAATACCAACAAACCTCATGTTCATGGTTGATGCTTGTCACATAGATATTTGAATTTTCTATTTATTTCTTGTATGTGTCATACACATATACTCACTTCCCTAAATATGATTTTTCAAATCATTTTTGCATATTGTTTTGTGTACTCATAGTTAAAATTTAAATAGATCCGTTAAATGAATAGAAATGTAGTTAATGACTCAAATATAGCAAATGAGCACCAAAAAGTGTCAGATTTTAATATGGAGGTTTCTATGGTGTATCTTAACTGTAAAAAAATTCAAGGTCATATGATAAAGGAAAACATAAGTTCACCACCAATTTGGTGCACTTTATCTTGAAACCATGATCGTTCCTTGGAGGTTGTCAGATTTCTAAAGGATGTACATAAAAAATGTGAAACCTTCTTAATTTTTTACCACATCATAGTGAGGTCATATCATGACACTATGCTCAGTTTCATAATTTTCAGACTTCATTTACAATGGGGTCACCGAGTAGGGTCACCGAGTAGCCGATTATTTGATAAATCGCCCGATTAATTGATTAAATGGTCAATTAACTTGCCGATTAGCCTATTAATTCCCTACTCACCTACCCATCGAGCAGCTACGAGTTAACGATTTCGTCAACAATGATACAAATATACTCAATACCCTAAATATGATTTTACAAGTCATTTTTGCGTATTTTTTCATGCATTCATAGTTCAAATTTGAATTATATCAATTAAATGACTCGAAATGTAGTGAATGACTCAAATACAGCAAATGAGCTCTAAAAAGTGCCAAATTTTAACAAGGAGGATTCTATGGTGCATGTTCAGTTTAGAAAGAAATCAAAGTCAAATGGCGAAGGAAAATGTCAATTGGCCTTCAAACATATCGCGCAAACCATTATTCGATGGAAAAATAATAATTTCAGGAATCACCCACGGTTCTATTTACAAAAGTGTGTGCGATGACATGCTAGATCCCACACACTGTAATATCTGAAATTTTGGAATATTATATTATTTAATTGAATGATTATTTGTTTGTTTGATTGATTGAATTTGAGTGAAATTTGAAAATTTTGAAAACTTTTGGATGAGAGGGACTAACAGGGCCTTCACAAAACTTTCACTTTGTAATTACTCCCTTATGTTCAAATCCATTTCAAATAAAAAACCCTAGAGAGAAGAGAGAATGACTTCTTCCATTTTGATAAGGGATTTAAAAGATTTTACTTCCATTTTGGAAACATTTCAATTTCAGAAACATTATGCAACTCTAGGAGTTTCAAGAGAGAAGATAACATGACTTATTCAAATCTAAAGAAAGAGAGTTGGAAGTTTCAAATAAATGATGTTGAAAGCCCCTTTCAAAGTTTTATGAAACCCAAGCTTTCATCTCGGAGTTATTTGAATATCAAAATTTCAAAACCCTTGAAGTT
This sequence comes from Hordeum marinum, assembly GCA_022496015.1. Lineage (NCBI taxonomy): Eukaryota > Viridiplantae > Streptophyta > Magnoliopsida > Poales > Poaceae > Hordeum > Hordeum marinum. The sequence goes on along the minus strand of CM039675.1, from coordinate 459,189,887 downwards.
ATTCATAACTCGGAGGAATATGACACTTCAAATTTTCAGAGGGGATTGAAATTTATTTGACAAAAGAGAAACTAATTTGGAAAAGATTTGAAAACTCAAATTTAAAGTCATTTTTGGAGTTGTTTTGAAATTTACTTTTCTCCAAAAATAAATATATGTAAAATAAGGTGAAATGACCCCCTACAATAGAAAAGTGGAGAAAATAAATTTGAAATCATTTTGTCTTTTTAAGTATTTTAATTGCACTTTATTTGCAGTAGTAGCATTATTTGAATTATCTGATTTCTGGGAATTTTATTTGACCTTGAAAATATGTTCATGTTGTAGGAAGTCTTTTTATGGTCATTTTAGTATATAATATGTCTATAGAAAAGTTATATAGTTTTTTTTGTATTTAAATAAAAAGGAAAAAGTTTTTTTTGGAAAAGCAGAGCCTTTAATAGTAAATGTCGGCGCCGCCTAGTAAGAGAGCGGGCCCAAATTGTATCCTCAATCGAATTTGAATCTCTCCGGATCGGCCACCGACGTGTTGCCCCTCCTCTCTCTCTCTAACCCTATGGTCCCACTGCCCGAACCCGCTTCGCCTCAGTCGTCAGTTACCTTCCCTCGCCCCATCCTCCCTTCGTCGGCAAAGCTCGCCGGATCGGATTAGATTTGCCGCTTCCCTTCCTTTGTACGCACCCGCCCCATGGCTATTTAAGCCTACTCCCCCGCACCCCGTTCCGCCCTAGAACACCCCCTTGTCACCACCTAGCCATGCCTCGCCTGAGCTTACGCCACCACCAAAGCTCCCCAATCTCGCCCCGCTCGCCTCCGACCCCCTCTGTCATTGTTGTAACCTCCAAACGAGTCTGGTGCCTCGCCGCTATCTCCTTGACATCTCTGCCGTCACCAAAGAGCATCGGCAGCCTCCCTACGTCACCATGTCGTTCCTGCCTCACCAGAATCCACCATCACTGGTGACCTTCACCTCTGTGAGTCTGACCCCCCCTCCATACGATTTAGATCTAATGATCTAGATTAGATCACTTAACCCCAAACTGTTTTTCTTTTATGTTTCGGATATCCGCTGCTTAGCTCCATAGCGCACACCCCGTAGGCCTATCACAAACTACCATGTAGCACACTGGTCATTAAGAAGTTTTTCTTTTTTCTTTTTTATGTTTTTGTTTTATTTCACAGAATTGGTTTTGCTTTTAGTTTTGTTATATCTTTTTTGTTTTTAATTGTTTTTGAGTGATTCTTTTTGCATTAGGTTACCCAAATCACGTAGTTTCTATACATACAAAATTTAGTTATGTTTGAATAGTTTAAATTTAGATTCAAACAGATTTCCTTAAAATCTTGTTTTGTGAATAACTTGAGTTTAAAAATAGGTTTTTTAGTTGATTCTTTTTTCTACCGGTCACTTGTGACTTTATTCATCGGTGGGTTTAATTTGAGCAATTTTAGAAAAATAGGGTTTTACACCGAAATAGTATTGTTCAGTTATGTTTACTTTAGCATTTAATTTATTTGTTTTAAATAGTTTAAATTTAATTCCTTTTGCCACTTTTGACAAATTGTTTCAAGTTTTTGTTAGTAAATAGTAGATTCTCAACAAAATTATTTTTTAGTTTGTGTTATTCTAAGCTTAATTTGCATGGAATCAATTTTAGTTCAATAAATAACTTGAAGTTGATTTCAATGCTGACCAAATTGTTTTGGAAAAATACTTTTTATAAATTGTTTTATCAGTTTTATTTTTTGCTAAATTGAATAGATAAGTAACAATTTGTATTAAAGTTGAAATTGTTTTTTGTTTAATTCAAGTTTAACCTTGTTGAGGTCATAAGTAGAGTTTGATAAAATCTTTTTAATTTCTTATTTTTTCTAATAAAGTTTGATGAGAAATATTTTCTATTAATTTTAGATGTTTAATATTTTGCTTTTTGGTATTTATTATTTTAGTGTTTTCTTGTTGTTAAGTTTATTAGGACAAAAACTTATGTTTTTTAGTGTGTTGTTCTTAATAATTCATAGTTGTTCTTCAAAAGTAATTATTTTTTGCTAATGAAAGATTTACTAAAATACTTTATTTAAGTTGTATTTTTATTATTTTGTTGCTGTTGATTATAGGTTATTTATAGAGAAACTAATCTTTGTTGCTTTGATAAAGCTTTGTTGCTTATAACTTTTGTCTTAAGTATTTCCTTCATCACAATACTATTTTGTTTAGTAATTGTTTTGCTTTTTTGATTGATAGTATTGATTGCATATATGAGGGAAATGTTTGACTACATAGATTTTCATGAGAGACTGATGAATAGTTCTATCAAGTTATTTTCTGAGAGCGATATTATTTTTGTCAACCTTACTACGCAAGTTTACTTTGACCATTTATTCCATACCTATGTTTTATTGTAATTATTGATAATCAACCAACAAATCCCTCTAGTGGTGATATTGAATTCTTGTAGTTGAGTAGAATGCATGAGGTAGGAACCCACCCCTTGTTACTAAAGCCCCGGGAGCATTATTTATTTTAATGCTACATGATACATTTCCAACGTATCTATATTTTTTGATTGTTCCATGCTATTATATTATCTATTTTGGATGTTTTACAATCATTTTATACAATTTTATATCATTTTTTGGGACTAACCTATTGACATAGTGCCAAGTGCCAGGTGCTGTTTTTTGCTTGTTTTTACTTCACAGAAAATCAGTACCAAACGAAGCCCAAACACCATGAAACTTTTTGGAGAATTTTTTTGGACCAGAAGACATCCAGTGGGCCAAAGAAGTGCCAAACAGGAGGGACAAGGAGAGCACAAGGCACCAGGGCACGCTAGATGCCCCAGGCACACCCTAGTGGGTTGTGCCCACCTCAGGACGCGTCTCCACCGCCTATTAGCTCTATAAATACCCAAATATTTAGAAAACACTAGGGGAGTCGACGAAACACAATTCCAGCCACCACAAGTTCCAAAATCGCGAGATCCAATCTAACAACATCACGAAGGGGTGCATTGTCTTCATGCGTGCCTCCCCGATGATGCATGAGCAGTCCACCATAGACCTACGGATCTGTAGGTAGTAGCTAGATGGATTCCTCTCTCTCTCTTTTGATTCTCAATACAATGAGCTCTTGGAGATCTATTTGATGTAATGACTTTTTGTGTTGTGTTTGTTGGGATCCGATGAATTTTGAGTTCATGATGAGTTTCTATCCATGAATATTATTGAGTCTTCTGTGATATGTTATATGAATGCTTACTTATAACCTCATATTTCTTCTTCGAATATTTGGTTTTGTTCGGCCAACTAGATCGATTTTTATTGCCATGGGAAGAGTTGCTTTGTGATGGGTTCGATCTTGCGGTGTCCTTTCCCAGTGACAGAAGGGATAGCAAGGCACACATGTATCGTCTCTATTAAGGATAACAAGATCGGGTCTATTCCTACATGAATAGATCTTGTCTACATCATGTCACCATTATTATCGCATTACTCCATTTTTCCATGAACTCAATTCATTAGATGCATGCTGGATAGCGGTCGATGTGTGGAGTAATAGTAGTAGATGCACAATCGTTTCGGTCTACTTATCTTGGACGTGATGCCTATATAATGATCATTCCCTTTGATATAGTCATGATTATTTGATCTTCTATCATTTGTCCAACAGTAATTTGTTCACCCACCGTGTGCTATATTCATTAGAGAATCCACTAGTGAAACCTACGGCCCCCATGTGTATTTCCAACATATTGCTTTCTCATTAATCTTTTTGTCGCTTTTTTCAGATATATTAATCCAAAAAACCAAAAATACCTTGCTGCATTTTTTGTTTACCTCTTTTATTTTTTGTTCTTGTCATATCTATTTGCCCAACCTATTACAATCTAATCTATCTTTTTTATCGTTGAGAGCTTGATAACCTCTCTTACGTGTCGGGTTGCAAGTATTTGTTCTTTGTGTGCAGGTCTTGTTTACATAGTTGCTTGGTATTCCTCCACGGATTGATACCTTGGTTTCTTAACTGAGGGAAATACTTACTGTAGTTTTCCTGCATCATCCCTTCCTCTTTGGGGAAATACAGACGTAGTCTCAAGCCACGTCAAAGGAATTTCTGGCGCCATTGCTGGAGAGGAAGCGGTCTCTTCAGCGTGCCAATCTCTGGTGCCGAGGAGGCATCATCAACATCTATCAGGTTCCTAATCACAAATCTCATATTCTTGCAATTTACACTATTTTCCATTTGCCTCTCATTTTCCTCTCCCTACTTCACAAATTTGCCGTTTCATTCGCCTTCTTTTTCGTTTGCCTTTTTCTCGACAGATCTCTTGCTTGCTCGGAATGTTGTTTGCGTAGTCACAATGACTCAAGAAAATACCAAATTGTGTGATTTTTCCAATACCTATAATAATGATTTTATTCGAACTCCGATTGCTCCTCCCACCACTAGTTCGGAGTCTTGTTATATTAATGTTGCTTTGTTGAATCTTGTCATGAAAGATCAATTTTCCGGTACTCCTAATGAGGATGTCGCATCCCATCTTAACACATTAGTAGAATTGTGTGATATGCAAAAGAAAAAGAACGTGGACAATGATATTGTGAATTTGAAATTATTTTCTTTCTCCTTGCAGGATCATGCAAAAATTTGGATTTCTTCTTTGCCTCGCAATAGTATCGATTCTTGGGATAAGTGCAAGGACGCTTTTATTACTATGTATTTTCCACCCACGAAAATTATTACCCTTCGAACTCAAATCATGTTATTTAAGAAACTTGATCATGAACATGTTGCACAATCTTGGAAAAGAATGAAATTGATGCTAAGAAATTGTCCTACTCATGGTTTAAATCTTTGGATGGTTATACAAAAATTTTATGCGAGATTGAATTTTGTCTGTAGAAATCTTTTAGATTCCACTGCGGGTGGTACCTTTATGGAAATGACTTTGGGTGAAGCTACTAAATTGCTAGATAATATTATGGCAAATTATACACAATGGCATACTGAAATAGGACCTACTAGTAAAAAAGTTAATTCTGTTGAAGTAATTATTACTTTGAGTGAATAAGTTGATGCTCTTATGAAGTTGGTTGCTAGTAAAAATGCTCCTATTGATCTTAATCATGTGCCTTTGTCTACTTTGATTGAGAAAATAATGATTCCGCAGATGTGAATTTCATCTCGCGAAACAATTTCAATAACAATTCTTATAGAGGTAATTTTAATCCTATCCTTTTTCCTGGAAATTCCTCTAATAATTATGGTAATTCCTATGGTAATTCTTATTACAATAATAATAGGAACACCTCTGATCTTGAGAGTAATTTTAAAGAATTTATCAATGCTCAAAATTATTTCGATACTACGATAGAAGAAAAGTTGAATAAGATTGATGATATGTCTAGAAGCATTGATAGAATTTCCCATGATGTAGAAAATCTCAAGTTGAATGCTTTCCACATAAGATTAATGAATCAATTAAATCTTTATTTTTTTCTATGTATGAAAGTAAGAAAAGAACCGCTATGCATAGAGCTAAAAGAGAACTTTTAGAAAATGCGTTTTCTAGCGATTACTTTCACAAAAATGATGAAGATCTTAATATGATTGGTGTTTGCTCTATTGATTCCTTGTTTAGTAATGTTAAAATTGATGATAAAGGGATTGAACAAGAGTCAACTTTAGCCTGAGGGCATCCCAATGATTTGGAGGGTGAAAATCTTGATGAAAAAATTGATGAAAGTGGGTTTGGAGAGGTCAAAACTTTAATTAGTGATGTACCCACTATTTTAGATTACAAAGACTTTAATATTTATAGTTGCTTCTTGGTTGAATGTATTTCTTTGCTGCAATCCATGATAAATTCACCCCAAGCTTATGAACAAAATAAAGCTTTTACTAAACATATTGTTGATGCCATGATGAAATCCTTAGAAGAAAAGATGGAATTAGAGATTTCAATTCCTATAAAATTGCATGATGAGTGGGAACCTACCATTAAATTAAAGATTGAAAATTATGAATGTTTTGCTTTATGTGATTTGGGAGCTAGCATTTCCACAATTCTGAAATCTCTGTGTGATGTGCTTAGTCTTACCAATACTGAAGAATGTTCTCTTAATTTGCACTTGGCGGATTTTACTATTAAAAAGGCTTTGGGAAGAATTAATGATATTCTTATTCTTGCAAATAGGAACTATGTGCCCATTTATTTTATTGTTCTTGATATTTATTGCAATCCATCTTGTCCCATCATACTTGGTAGACCATTTTTACGCACTATAGGCGTGTGATTGATATGAAAGAAGGCAATATTAAATTTCAATTTCCACTCATAAACGGTATGGAAAACTGAAAGTGCGTTATATCGCCTAGAGGGGGGTGAATAGGAGATTTTTACAAATTCATCACCGAGGAATTTCATCTTGAGGAATTTGAAATGTGATGAATAACTAGCAGCGGAATAAGTACTCAAGTGCATGAGAAACATAACAGTAGCATAGTCATATTGATGAAATAAAGCATGCACAGATTACAAGTAGCGTGATACAAGATAAGAAGGTGAGGAACAAGGTAACTTGAAGAATTTGAGGTGAGGAAATTGAGAAATTCTTCAGTCAATTTCTTGAAACAGTAACGATCAATTTTATCAACAAGTATATGAGGAAATGTAAGGGCTGAGGAAATAGAACCACGTAGCTCGATGAAGATAATGGTTTGATGACCTAGTTCCAACTGCTGTGACAGTCGTATGTCTGGGTTGGAGCTGCTTGATATTTAAACCAGAGGACACACAGTCCTTACCGTATTCTCCTTGAGCTAAGGACACACCATCCTTGCCCAATACTCGTGGTAAGTCTTTAGGGTAGACTTACAAAACCCTCACAAACTAGTCACCCGACGATCCACAATTGACTATTGGATGCTCTAGACGAAGGTCACTCTGTGATCCCCAGTTGACTGCAGGATGCACTAGACCATGACGCCTAACCGTCTGGAAGATACATAGTCTTCAAAGGTAACAAGCGTCGGTTCTACACAGGAACAATCTCTTCAATGATGCTCAGTCACTTTGGTTTTGGTGGTTCAGATTTGGGTTTTTCCTCACTTATGATTTTCTCTCAAAGTCCTCGGAGGATGGGTTACTCTCAAATGACAAGTGTCAATTCTCTCTCGGAGCAGCCAACCAACTAGTGGTTGTGGGGGTGGATATTTATATCCAGGGTGCAACCTGACATGATAAGACATAAATGCTCCCAATGATATGACCGTTATGTGGATAGGGTGATTGGGGACAGCTGGTGCAAAGCACAGCAACGGTCGGAATTTCAAACTATGAATGTTCTTAGGCTTATCATATTCCTCACTTGTGGGCAATTCGCACGGGCGAAATACTAACTCCTCAGTCAGGTCAATTTCATTAGAGACCAGAAGAACTTCATCTCTGTCACTGAAGAACTTGACTGAACTGCAAGAGATTGCCAAAGGCTTCACTCGAAGGATTGGATAGGTTGAGGCTTTTGGAGTTGAGCATCAGTAGGAAATTTTCCTTAGTATTACCTCGGCCCCCTTTAACAGTGCGGTGTTTCCTATGACTCAAAGAAAGGAAATGAAACTACGAAAAAAAAGTCTTCATGTTTCATAGTCCTCGTTCATAACCTCAAGGTCACACCAACTTCTTCATTCTCAAAGTCTTCAGGGAATACAAAAGTCTTCACCAAAGTCTTCACCAAAGTCTTCAGCTGAAGACATACATTTTTAGGGGTCAATAATCTCCGAATATATCAAACTCCTCATCGACTTATAAAACCTATGTATACTCACAAACACATTAGTTCGTTAACCTATAAGTCTTCTACAATCTCCCCTTTTTTTGGTGATTGATGACAATTAGGTTAAGTTTTCACCGGGGATAAAAATATGAATGTAAGAGCATCTCCAGCCGTTGCCCCCCGGACCCGAAATAGCACCGCCTGGGGGCGAGCCGGCAATAAAATCGGCCTGGGGGGCTCGGCTTCCCAGTCGAGCCCCCAGGGTCGCCCCCAACCGCCGCTTTCGGCCCATTATCGGTGTAGAATCGGCCCAAATTCAGCGCTATTTCAGCATTCTTTGACAAACTCGGCGCTCTTTCACCTTTAAAATCAACAAAATCAGCGCTCTTTTGGCATAAATTCAACAAAAAACTGAATATTTCGTACCAAAGTTCATCATAGAAATTAATACAAAATCAAATAGTTCAATGAAGCAAGTTCCAACGTAATTAAAACAAATCGACCTAGGCGTTGCCCTTGAGCCTCCATAGGTGCTCCACCAGATCATCTTGCAGTTCTGGATGCACTTGTGGATCTCGGATCTCCTGGCGCATATTGAGGTAGGCAGCCCATGTTGCAGGTACCTGGTGATCAACAAGTGCAAGAGGTCCCATATTGTGTATATGGTTCAACATCAAACACTAGCTCTTCCTACTCACTCTCAATGATCATGTTGTGCAAGCAGACACATCAATTCATGATCTCCCACATCTGCCTTTTGGACCATGTCATAGCGGGGTACCAGACAACAGCAAATCGTGATTGGAGCACACCAAATGCTTCCTCGACATCTTCCCTATAAGCCTCCTGACACTTAGCAAAGTGAGCCTTCTTTGGCGCCACAGGTTTTGAGATAGTCTTCACAAATGTGGACCATACCAGATAGATATCATCTTCTAGATAGCATCCCTTGTTGTAGTGGCGTCCATTGACCTCAAAGTTCACCGGAGGAGCATGACCTTCAACAAGCTTGGTGAAGACATTCGAGCACTGCAACACGTTGATATCATTGTGAGTTCCTGGCATACCAAAGAAGGAGTGCCAAATCCATAGGTCATGTGTGGCTAATGCCTCAAGTACCACACTGCAACCACCTTTAGTGCCTTTGTACATCCCCTGCCAAGCAAATGGGCTGTTTTTCCATGACCAATGCATACAGTCAATGCTTCCAAGCATCCCAGGAAATCCTGTTGTTGCATTTTCTGCTAGGATTCGAGCAGTGTCTTCAGCATTGGGTGATCGCAAATATTGTGGTCCAAACACTGCCACCACTGCCCTGCAGAAGTTTTATAGACACTCAATGGTGGTGGACTCGGCCATTCGCCCATAATCTTCTTGTATGTCCGCGGGAGCTCTGTATGTAAGCATCCTCATAGCTTGGGTGCATTTCTGAAGTGAGGAGAATCCAATTGTGCTGGTGCAATCCTTCTTGCAAACGAAATAGTTGTCGAACTCCTGGACGGAATTAACAATCCTGAGGAAGAGCTTCTGGCTCATTCGGTAGCGACGCCGAAATACTTTCTCACCGTGCAATGGAGAGTCGGTGAAGTAGTCGGTGTAGAGAATGCAATACCCCTCCATGTGATGCTGCTGCTTGCTCTTGCGCCGGCCTGGCGCCGAGCCACCTTGCTAGGGCTTGTCGTTGTTGACGAACAGGCCGGCCAGCAAGGCGAGTATCATGAGGTGCTCCTCGTCGGCGATGTCGGCCTCGGCTTCCTCCTCCAACAGGGCCACGAACGCCTCCTCACCATTCGAGTCCATGGCCGAGCAGGAAAAACGTCGAACACCTTGTCGGCATGACGGGCGAGCAGCCGCGACGCCCTGTCGGTGTGGTTTGGGCCGGAGGACGGCGATGGGCGAGGCTCGGGGGAGGCGAAATGCGGCGAGGGGACGTGATGTGGGGCCTTTTCTAGTGGCAATGCAGCGACCGTGAACAGGCAAGGGGCGTCGGGGTCGGGGTTGTGGAAAAATGCGAGGGGGGAGGGGGCACTCGGGCGGGGAAAAGGACGAGATTCGTCTGACAGTGGCGTCCCACACGCCGGTTTGTTACCGCCGGATCCCCCCAAGAGACCCCCAGTGCCTTGGGTTCGTCCCGGGTTTGCCGGCCCCAAAAAGTGCTCAAACCGGCAAAAAACGGGGTCCTGGGGCGCGACTGAGCCGATTTTTCGGTGCCGGCGGTAAAAAATGGGCCTGGGGGGTCCTTTGGGGGCGCGGCTGGAGATGCTCTAAGTACTGAGTTTAAGAAATTTGATTGCAAGATATAGAAGAACTCCCCGTGAAGATGTGCATATTTGAGGAATTTGCTTTGGACTGCAAATGCACATGGCAGGTTAAAAACATGGAGAACTCCCCCTATATCTTGTAATTCATACACGCATTTAACATATGATATGAAGAATTTGAAATGCATGATGAAAATGGTGTCTGACGAAATTCAGCATGCATGCATTAAGGTACTTGAGGAAATAAGCATGCAGAAAGTAGTTCAAAAGAGTTAGACCACCATCAGACTTAAGTTTACAACTCAACCAGCAAAATCTTCAGAAGAGCGAGAGTTGTAACTTAAACAAAAACAGCTCATATATAGATACCCGCTTGAAGACTAACTAAAATTGTATCCCCCTTTGTCATGGAAGACCAAAAGGGACGAAAACTGAGGACTAACACCCCTGAAGACACTAATAGGGAAATGCTTATACACATGAGCTCACCGGTAGCGCTTTTAAAAAAGAAGCGCTGCTGATAAATAGCAATAGCGCTTGGGCAGAAAGAGCGCTCCTACTATGCACATAGCAGTAGCACTATAGATATAAAACACACTACTACTACAATTGCCAGACCGTTGCAGGCAGACTAGGTATACTAGTAGCGCTCATAGGTTAAAAGCGCTACTGCTATTGAATTTAGCAATAGCGCTTTCCTCTAACCAGCGCTACTGCTAAATTCAGTCCCCTCCTAAGACCAAAGTTTAGTCTCACCTCGCTCCTTGAACAGAATAGTTGTAGTGCTTCTTCACCTAAAGCGCTATTGCTATTGTACTTAGCAGTAGCGGTGGTTAAGAACTAGCGCTACTACTACGTGGCACCTTATCCACACGTGCGGCCCGTGCGCGTCCTCACTTTCCCCCTCACACTCTCACTCACTCCGCCATGCGTCGTCGCCGCCGTCATCGTCGTTGCCCACCGTCGCCCGCCAGTGCCCCCAAGGTCCCTCCCTCCTCCTCCCTCCTCCCTCTGGCGATCCCCTCCTCCTCTCTCCTCCTCCTCCCTTTGGCGGCCCCCACCTCCTCCCTCCTCCTCCTCCCTCCGGCGGCCCCTCCTCCTACCTCCTCGTCCCCCCTCCTCCTTCCTCCCCTCCCCCTCCCTCCTCCTGCTCTCTCCTCCTCCTCCCTCCTCCTCCCTCCTCCTCCCACCTCCTCCTCCTCCTTTATATAATACAAAGTTTTTTAGTAATAGAATTTAGTAATAAAAATTTTAGTTAAAGAAATTAGTAATCGAAATTTTTAGGTACAAAAATGTATTATCCTATATGATATTTTTTTAGTAAATGTAGGTTTTTGAATACAATAGATTTCGTTCGATGTCGGTATCAAATAAAATATGAAAATGCCCATGTCGATGATTAGAACTAGGCTTTATGAGGATATATAGATAGATGGATGGATGGACAGATGTTAGGGCTAGAACTATGGTATTTTTAGTAAATGTATAGGTCTTTTCAATTTTTAGGGTTAGAACAAGGTATTTTTAGTAAATGTTAGAGCTAGAACTAAGATGTTTTAGACATAGGGTTTCACTAAGTCCTAAGATGAGGATAATAATGTTTTTTGTTTATATTTTGTTTTTGCAGAAATCAAGGAGCCCCTGCATCATCTTCGTCGTCGTCCCCGTCACCGACCACCTCTGACCTTGAGGTGAGACCAGCCAAATCCCCATGTCGATGACGATGTAGATGTTTTGATAGTTGTAGTAGAGTACCAGCTACATGAGTACCTGTGACAATTTTCATGGAATATGTGATATGTAGTGTTATGTAGTACTAGTGCTTGCCCAAGTGGCCTATGTTTGCAGGGAACACCTCACAATGGCCTATGTTCTGGCGGAGTGTTGATTCATTTCCGTTCCGGTAAATTTCAGGCACTCGATATGTCCTATTTTTAAAAAGGTCATGCCAGATTTTTTCATGAATTTGAGCATGACTTGTGCTAGAATATGTAGGAAATATCGAGTGGCCCAGATTTGCTAGAAAGAGAATTAAACGACGTTTTGAGTGTCCACCATATATGAGAGAGGAAGGAGAATCCCGATAGACCGATAGTCAACCCATGATGAATAATAATGATCTAATTTAGTTTTTGTTGTACATATATTTAAGTTTAGAAGTTTATTAATTTTGTTTTCATAATTAAGCATTTGTTCTTGACGTCGACGATGCCTGGCCCGCATCCTCGTCGTCAATTCGGCGGAGGAGGCCTGCTTGATTATAGGGGCCATGTCCAGGACTGGGCTCCGCCGGGCTGGTACTGCGAGGTCCTACCTTCGAGGGCGCGCAACTTGGTGAGGACGCAGCCCGTCGTTGACCCGGAGGTTATTTGGTGGCGGTCGCGTGGGCCACTGTCGGTGCAGAGGGAGCCGGCCCCCATGGAGGTGATACGTTGTCGTGTTAGGGAGGAGGACGAGCACGTCTGACGCTATATGGCTGCGTTGGATGCCAGGTTCTCCAGGATCTCACCCGAGCTATGATCCTATGATGGTTCCTTCTCTTTGGGTGTCCACCGCCCGCACCGATACCTGTCGTTCTCTATGGTTCTAATTGTATTAGTGATGTTATATGTATGATACTATTCGAGAAGTATTAGTGATACTATTCAACGATGTACGGACGCAAGAGATAATTTAGTTTTGCTTATTGAATGCATGCTAACTTGAATACTAATTTATTTTATGATTTAGTTTTGCTCATGTTATATGGAACGGGTTGACTTTAGGTCTGTTTTGGCTCCTTGTGTTTCTTTTAGTGAGGGAGAGTGTCCACCATATATATATATATATATATATATATATATGTATATATATGTATATATATATATATATGAGGGAGGAAGAATCCCGACTGTTGTCGTGGGGGTCGCTTCTCCTTCGTTCTAGTGTGCTAGACATTTTGGTGCAATGCACTCTGGGACGAATGGAGGAGCCACCATCACCGACTGTCGCAATATTAGAGGGAGTGCTCACCATATACGTGAGATGAGAGTTTAGGAAGGAAAGACTTGACAGACCTAAAGTCAACCCGTTGCATATTGAGTAATAGTGATGTGTGTGTTGATCAGTTTTCTCGTAGTTTCCTTCGATCGATTTTAAATGTTTCAACTATGAACATAGGAAATGTCTGACGACGAAAGGGAATTCGCTACGTGCAAATACTACAAAGACGAGCGCGGCCTGTGTGACAAGCCTTTCCTAGTTGATGGTAGGCACTTCAACATCATGCTGGATGAGACCTTCGAAGTGGATACAGTAAGTCATAACGACAAGTCTTTTTTCGTAATTAAGCATGACTTCTGCTTCTTTTGCTTCAACTTATAATTTTAATTTTTTACTATTCTACTAGCGTATCCCCTGTCATGCAAGAATTGCTATCTTGGATAAGATTGGTTTCAATACTAAAAAATATATGGAGGTAAAGATACTTCACTTGAGGACCGAGCATGGTTTTACTTTTGCAGTAAAATTGGACCATGCAGACACCTACTGCTATTTTGAATGCAAAACTTGGAGAGCACTATGCAAGGCTTATGCATTTCAGCCTAATATGCTTATCACCTTTGATATTCGTCTGGAAGATGAAATTGAAGGTAATATCAACATCTGGGTCGATGTGCAGACGCCTCCAGTTCTACCATTATGTGAGTTTCTTAACCATATTTATTAAGTAATTTATATTGTTTATTTAAAAATAGTTGACAACTTATTTGCATTGACAGCTTATTTTCATTCTTCAAAAAATGTACGGAAGATGGTAGACAGAACCTACTACTACAATGATGAAGCAAAATTAACTTATAAGGAGAAAGATCATCTTACCGCATTTCTTAGTCATCCTGAGAATTACAATAGTTATTATCAAACTCCTCCACATTATGGTCAATACATGCCACTAGTGCACGTGGTGAACTACGGTAACAACCATGGAGATTGCATGGTAAGATTTTCTACTATTACGACATCCATGCATCTTTTGCATAAATTCTTCTAAAACTAAACTACATTGCTAACTACAAAGTTATTACTATGTTTTTCTATAGAAAATCCCGAAGGATTGTGTGCCTCATCTGATGTTTCCGAGAGGTCGTGTTGTTGTTATGAGCTTAGGGCCACCACGGCCAGGTCAACCTACGCATCACTCCTGTCCATACCGGATTTCTAAAACCGAAGAAGACATGACAATCAAAGATTGGAAAAAATGTATGGTCAATCGTAGAGAGCTACTTGGAAGCAACATTGTGCGTAGGCCAAGAATGGGAGACAGGATGACCTCCATGCTCCATAATGGAGAGTCAGGGCCTATCTTGTTTTATGATATTGTACCGAAGAGAGGGTAGAGTAGGTCCTATGAGAGAGTAATAGGTCCTAGGTACAATGTGTTATTATGTGCTGCAATGTGTTAGAGTTGATGATGATGAGGAGGAGGAGTTATAATTATGACTAGTGACCAACTTGTTATATGATGTCTCATTGACGAAAATGATGATGATGAGGAGTTCTTATATGCCAATGATGTATTATGATGATCTGATGTAACTACTGTACAGATCCTGTATAAATACATCACAAATACGTAGAGGGTGTAAATCTGCGAAAGCAGGAATACTAGCAGTAGCGCTAGAAATCATCTAATAGCAGCGCTGGATTAGAAGCAGCACTTCGTTCATCCAAGCGCTATAGATAGTTAGCAGTAGCACTTTCCAGGCAAGCGCTACTGTTAACAACACATAGTAGTAGCGCTTGCCAGGCCAACGCTACTGATAAAACTTAGCTATAGCGCGATAGTAGTAGCATTGGACCCAGCGCTACTACTATGCATATTTCGAGCGCTACTACTAGGGTTTTCCCTAGTAGTGAGAATTTCATCTTGAAGGAGATGGAGGAGCGCCGACGTTGTCGGGGTCGTTTGTCGATGCAGGTCCTCCAGCAGTGTCATCAATGTCCTCAGCTTCATCTGTCTCGCACGATGAAGAATATGAGCTTGTAACCAGCTGAGGAACTTGAACTGTATTGAATTTCTTTAGAGGAGGACGAGCGCAATCAAGGTTCTGCTCAAGGTTCATCTCCTTGAGTTCTTTAGGAGTCTTGAGGTGAGACAGAATGGCCCAAGTGTGAATGTAGACTTCATGAAGATAGTATTGGTTCTTCCTCATAGTGTTGTGCGTGATAGTCATGTCTCGAAGAAGTGAACCAAACAGACGCTTGACCCACTTGTGATTGCGATCAACCTTTTGATGAAGACTTAGGAGAAGCTCGTGATCGGTCATCACACGAGGGGCAGTGGCTTAAGGATTTTGCGCTGAGGCTTTTGTAGTAGAATCTTGGTTAGTAGTGTCATCATTGGTGGAGTAAGATGCAGCTTTGTGAAACTGAACATCCAATGGGCGAGTACCTTCATCAATGACTGCTTTGCCTTTTCCCTCAACTAAGGAAAAAGTGTTCTTGAGGACTTCAATCGGAGGCACGAAGCTAAAGTGATTCTGGAAGTCGGCCTGGAAGTGAATTGAAGACCTTCTTCTGATGAATTGCATGATCCAAGGAGCGTAAGACTTCAACTCAAAAGGTGACATAGCTATGTTGGCCAAAGTCGTCATGAAGAAATCATGATAATTGATGGGAATCCCATGAATCATGTTCGATAGCAGATTCTTCATGACACCCACAACTTCTTCTTCTTCAGAGTTGTGACCCTTGATAGGACTGAGGGTTTTGGTCAAGATCATGTAGATGGTCCCGGGCACATAAAGCAAATCCTTCACTAGAAAGGAGGATCTTGAAGGTTTCCCAGGAGCCAAAGGTTTCATGAGCACTTGCATGAATTGTTGGCAGTTCAGGGTCATCATAGATGCGATGTGCTCCTTCTGAAGGAATAGCTACTTTCAGGACTTGAAGCAATTTAGTGGCTGGAGCAGTGTAGTGTGTTGTGGCAGTCATCCAGTCCAGAATCCATGAATTTACATCAGAAGCATCACCTGAGATATACGGCGTTGCATAGAATTGAAGAATTAGCTCTTCATTCCAGTCACAGATGTCCACACAGAATGGAAGAAATACAGCATCATGAAGTACAGCGAGCACAGGCGTGAAGCAAGGAATTGGTTCCATATCCACATGAGGAATTTGCTGGTGCTTGAAGACTTTCTCTTTGTCAAGCAGGACTGGTGCATTGAAGTTCATTTGAGCCTGAGTCCAGAACCTCTCACGTCTGATTCTTGGCTTGTCATACGGATTTTCAGCAGTGAAGAAGCGGTGCTCAGCGAAGAACTTCTCCTTGTTGAATTTGACATTCTTTGAGTAGGGGTTTCTTGCCTTAGGTTGAAGATTTTGCTTGAAGCAACCAACAATCTCCTTTGGCATGGCAGGAACTTCTTCAATCTGAAGATTTTGAGCAGCAATTTCTTCATGTGCGGTCTTGGCGTGAGTTTCTTCAGCTGATGCAGCTAGAACTTCTTCAGGTATAGATGTGATAGGTGTGTTCAACTCTTCAGATCATGTTTGAATTTCCTCAGTCAGGGCTGGAGACTAAGGAATTTGAGTGAGGGGAGTGGTTATTAGAGAATTTGGGTGTGCAGCTTCCCAATATTCATCATTGATAAGAGGAGTTGTGTTTCCAATGTCCACGTCCTCTTCAATTTCTTCAATGCCGGCCTCTTCAGCACTCAACTGAGGCTGGGGCGATGATACCAAGGGGGTTGAAGCATTTGCTTCCACTTCAATTTCTTCATCAATCTGCTTTGAGGAAGCAACATAATTATTCTCTTCTTGTTCATCATTTGGGATGACATAGTCAACACCAAATGGTACTAACTCATAGGCTGGCACAGAGGTGATAGGAGTTGCACCAATTGGATCTGTTGAAGAACTAGGCAGAGTCTTCAACTTCTTCACTGCTGAGGAATCTGAAGTTGATGCTTTTGTCTTCTATGTAGCCTTCTTCTCTGCAGCCTTTGTCTTCTTCACTTCTGATGCAAAAGGAAGGTTGGTATTCTTCACCCTTGAAGTTTTTGCAGTTTCAGCAGAGGGTGAAGGAGGAGCAGTTTCTTCAGGAACGATTGATGTAGTCATCCTAGTGGTCTCAATTTCATTAGGCGCAGCAAGCTTCAGCTGGCCTGACAATTTGTTTAGGCGCAACAATGGAGGTTGCCCTGACAGGTTCTTCAGCAGCCTGAATTTCTTCAGCTGCGCTTGCAGTTTCTTCAGCAGGCTAAGCAGATTCTTCATCTTGATGAATTTGTGGTTGCGATTGAGCTGCAACCCTTGTGTTGTGGTCCTTGACCGCAGCTTGTGCTGCCTTAACAAACCTCACCTTAGTGTCCTTCCATTCAGCATCATATTTATCTTGTTCTTCAGTGAGGCAGCGAATCTCAAACTGAACTATGACTAGTTGGTTGGGAGTCAAATTCATCGCATTGTTCTTCAGAAATTTTTCTTTTTTGGCCCTGCTCCTTTTAGCTCTCTGAGCTTGATCTCTCTTCCATTTTTCCTCAGCTATGAAGTGAGTGAGGACATGGTCCGTACCAAGAGGTAAGTTCAGTGAGGAAAGTGGAGTGTTGGGATCCTCATGCCATATGTCGATGAAGTTGAGGATGATCTTTGGATCCAGCATGAGAGGAATAGAGTTGCCCTTAGCAATTGCAGCTCTTTGCTGGCTGTTCCTGATGATTTCTTCCAATTCTTCATCATCAGCTTCATCATCCTCAGATCCTGAGGGTACATTCACAATAGCTTGGCTGTTGTGAGGACTTGGTCTCTAACCTTGTCCAGCAGTTTTCTTTATCTTCAACAGAGTTGGACTTGTTGAAGAATAAGCTTGGGCCGATGAACTTGCTAAAGCCCCTGAAGTAATAGCAAATCTTGTTGTGCTCTGACAAGTTGCAACATGCACTGGAGTTGAGGACTTTGTGGCTGTGGCTGAGGATTGTGCAGCTTTTGAAGGAATTGCAGTAGCCTTCGAAGAATTTGCTTGAGGATTCTGCAGTGAGGACTTTGAAGTTGAGGATTTTGGCTTCACGACAGACTTCTTCACAATTGATTTCTTCAGAGCACTAGCAGAGGCTCCGGCAGAGGCAACAGCAACAGAGTCTTCATTGAATTTCCTCACAGCCTCTTTTGCCTTGTTTGCTAGCTTGGCTTGTTGTCTTTCCCATTCTTGAGGAAAATCTTCACCAGTTTTGAGACTGGTGGGATCAGCAGGTTAGTTTGGAGCCAATGGTGGCCTATTGCAAGGGGGTTTAACAACAAATTTCTTCATGTATTTTGGAGTGACATATCTATATTCTTTCCACTCTCGTGCCCATCTCCTCTCAATTCTTTGTACACGAATCTTTCGCTGTTTTTTGGTTTCCTTGTCATGAGTTTCTTCATCAGGAGTGCAATATTCCTCATACAATTCATTAGGTATCTCAAATGCAGTTTGCACTTCAGGTTTCTTTCCACCTTTCTGTGGCTTTTTCCCATTGGCCATTTTCTTCGGCTGATGACTTTGAACTCTTGATGATTCTGAAGAAGTGTGCAAATTTTCTTCAAGGAACGCTACAAATGAGTTAAGTTGCTGAGAACCTAGTGATTCATCAGCAGACATTTTGTACCTGTGAACAGAGTATAGGTGCGAGGAATTTGAAGAGGTCATATGCGTTCTCAGAAATTTTTCAAAATACATCAAGTTGAGGATTTTTGACCATAGGTGTCTTGAGGATTTTCACTAAGTGTTCTTGACTTAGGTTCCAGAGTTGTGTAGATTTTTGGATCCACACAATTGAGAAATCTTGAAGAAAATCATAACCTAGAAAAAACATCAAGGGAATGACACATGTGAGGTGCTTAAGAAGATGATTCTTGAAGAATAAACACCGTTGAGGAATTTGTGTAACAACATGAAGATCAAAATAGGGTAGTAAATTTAGATTTTAATTACCCTTGTGAAGAACACGGCGAACAGTGAGAGGAAATCTGAGGAGTTTGTCCGTCTAGATCTCCCACGCCCTAGCTTGGCAGAGGGAGACAGCTATAGCGGCGGCGGGGTGAAGATTTCCATGATCGATGCGAGTATGACGGTGACGAGGTCGAGGCAGTGAAGCTCTTCCTCTCCGGCGACGGTGAATTTAGCGACGGCGCTAGGTCTAAGCTCGGTAGGGATGGAAATGAGGGGTAACTCGAGCAAGTGGGAAGGGAGGGGGAATTTATAGTAGCAGTGAAAACAAACTGTCTCGAGGATTTCGAACCAGATTTCCCCTAACCCTTACTTTCCACACGACATGTGTCACCCACGTACTGTGTAGAGATCGTGGGGGGGTCGTGGGTTATCTAGTCGTGGGAATCAGAACGGTTTGAGCGGGAAGCGCCAGAAATTTTGAAAGTGACAATTTTAAAGTTTCCGTTTGCAAATTCTTCAGCTGTCAATGACACAGTGAAGGCTTTGAACGAGTTTCAAAGTAGAACGCATATGAAAAAATTGTGAACAGACTGGGTTGAGTTTAGCATAGAGGGGGAACGGGTCCGATCACATTCACTTAGATGAAAATCAACTTGAAGAATTAGCAATAAGTGAATGATGTTGAGGACATTGAAAACTCAAATATACATATATAGTCAATGAAGAACATATGGTTCATAGTTTGAAGAAATTCTAAATTTGAGGAATTTGCAAACTTGGGGAATTTGAGAATTTGAAGAATTTGCAAAATGACGAAAAACTCAACTTTGAAGAATTTCAACTATGGTTGGTGCCGTGACCCACCGTATAAGAATGATGATTTCAGACACCGCGAACAATTGTTGTAGGGTTCTGAGAATCAAATTCTTCATTAATTTCTTCGCACTTAGATGGTTATTCTTCATCGACTGAAGACACACATTACTTCGTGTGTTGCACATCTAAGTCATCAATTTTGCATAAGTGTTAGGATGTGTGTCTTTTCAAAGAACATTCGAAGATTCTAAGATATTTAGCTCACATAGTGCTACTTCTCGAGCATGTGTTGGTTTCCGTGAAGAGGAACAGGTGAAGCAGAAAACTAGATAAGTATTTCCCTCAGTTGTTGAGAACCAAGGTATCAATCCAGTAGGAGATACAAGCAAGTCCCCAATAGATGTACCTACACAAAGAATCAAACACTTGCACCCAACACTATAAAGGGGTTGTCAATCCCTTCACGGTTACTTGCAAGGATTAGATCTGATAGAGATAGATGTAAATGAGAATGGAAAGTAAAAGGTAAATAAATTGCAGAAAAGTATTTTTGGTATTTTTGGTTTATAGATCTGAGAATAAATTATGGAAAGTAGACCCGAGGGCCATAGGTTTCACTAGAGGCTTCTCTCATGATGGCAAGTATTACGGTGGGTGAACAAATTACTGTTGAGCAATTGATAGAAAAGCGAATAATTATGAAGATATCCAAGGCAATGATTATGCATATTGGCATCACGTCCGTGTCAAGTAGACCGAAACAATTCTGCATCTACTACTATTACTCCACACATCGACCGACTCCCGCTTGCATCTAGAGTATTAAGTTCATGAAGAACAGAGTAACGCATTAAGTAAGATGACATGATGTAGAGGGATAAACTCAAGCAATATAATGAAAACCCCT
The DNA here is from genome assembly GCA_022496015.1 of Hordeum marinum. Classification (NCBI taxonomy): domain Eukaryota; kingdom Viridiplantae; phylum Streptophyta; class Magnoliopsida; order Poales; family Poaceae; genus Hordeum; species Hordeum marinum. Next base: position 459,169,210 of record CM039675.1, on the reverse strand, counting down.
TCTTTTTATCCTCGATGGCAACAATACAATATGTGGCTCGCTACACCTACTTCGTCACTAGGTGAGGAGACCACAAGATTGAACCCAAAACTAAGCACTTCTCCTATTGCAAGAATTACCAATCTAGTTGGCCAAACCAAACCAATAACTCAAACAGATTTGCAAAGATATGAAATCATGCATATAAGAATTCAAAAAAGACTCAAATAATATTCATAGATAATCTGAACATAAACCCACAATTCATCATATCTCGACAAACACACTTCAAAAGAGTATTACATCAGATAGATCTCCATGAAGATCATGAAGAACATGGTATTGAGAAGCAAAGAGAGAGAAGAAGCCATCTAGCTACTAGCTATGGACCCGAAGGTCTATGGTGTACTACTCACGCATATATGAAAGTGAAAAACAGCTCTTCAGCAGTAGATATCAAGTGAAGAAGCCATCCATCCATCAAAGGAGTTGATGTAGATGCCCTCCGTGATCGAAACCCCCTCCAATAGACTAAGGATCGTGCGAGGAAATGACATGTGCCTGAGGTTGACTTACGATCCACATGATCTCCAACATAGTCAGCATTAGAGTATCCGATGAGGTGAAGATTTGAGCCCTTGGGATACCATAATCCAAGCGTTGGTGTGTGAGCTAAGTACCAAAGAATATGTTTCACAGCCTTATGGTGTGATTCCTTCGGTGTTGCCTAGAATTGGGCACACATGCAAACGCTTAGCATAATATCAGGCCTAGATGCGCATAGATACAATAATGAGCCAATCATGGAGTAGTATACCTTCTGATCGAAATCTTTACCATTTTCGTCAGTGCAGAGGTGGCCTTTTGAAGGCATTGGATTTTTGACACCTTTGCAATCTTGCATGTCGAATTTGCTCAGAACATCCTTGAGGTATTTCTCTTGAGAGATGAAGATGTCATTATCTGGCTGATGAATTTGAAGACCTAAGAAGAATTTCAACTCTCCCATCATAGACATTTGATATTCTTCACTCATCATATAGGCAAATTCATCACTGTAACGTTTGTCAGTAAAGCCAAAGATAATATCATCTACATATATTTGGCATATGAATAGTTCATTATCATAGGATTTTGTGAAGAGGGTTGGGTCGAGTGAACCGGTTTTGAAGCCTTTCTTCATGAGGAATTCCTTCAGAGTGTCGTACCACGCCCGAGGGACCTGCTTGAGGCCATAGAGGGCCTTGTTGAGTCCGAAGACTTTGTTAGGATGCTTAGGGTCTTCAAAACCAGGGGGTTGAGCAACATATACTTCTTCCTCAAGCTTACCAATTAGGAATGCACTCTTCACATCCATTTGATATAAGATGATATTATGATGGTTAGGATAAGCAAGCAATATGCGAATAGCTTCAAGTCTAGCAACAGGTGCAAAGGTTTCATCAAAGTCAATTCCTTCAACCTGTGTGTAGCCTTGAGCTACAAGACGAGCCTTATTCCTCACTACAAGGCCATTTTCATCTTGCTTATTGCAGTAGATCCACTTGGTACCTATGATGTTATGCTTGTGAGGATCTGGCCGCTTGATAAGTTCCCACACGTTGTTGAGCTTGAATTGATGCAATTCCTCTTGCATAGCTTGAATCCACTCAGGCTCCTTGAATGCTTCATCAACTTTGGTGGGCTCAATGATAGAGACAAAGGCAAAGTGCCCACAAAAGTTTGTCAAATGTGAAGCTTTTGAGCGAGTGAGGGGACCTGGTGCATTGATGTCATTGATGATTTTGTCAATCTGCACTTCATTTGCAACTCTTGGATGAGCAGGTTGACGTGGCTAAGGATTTTCATCAGCACCATTTTCTTCAGGTGTATCAGCATGAATGTCTTCATTAGTTGGAATGACTTCCTCAGTGGCTATGACGTCTTCAGTGGCCTTCAGCTTAATGGATTCCTCGCGAGAATGTTCATCTAGCACAGAAGGTAGGTGCTCTCTTTGTGAGCCATCAGTTTCATCGAACTGCACATCTACAGTTTCAACAACCTTGTGGTGGTAGGTGTTGAAGACTCTGTAGGTGTGCAAGTCCTTTCCGTAACCAAGCATGAAACCTTCATGTGTTTTCAGTGCAAATTTAGAACTATGGTGAGGATCTCTAATCTAGCATTTTGCACTGAAGACCTTGAGATAACTTACATTGGGTTTCTTGCCAGTCATAAGTTCATATGAAGTCTTCTTCAGAATTTGTGAAGATATACCCTGTTGATGATGTGGCATGCAGTATCAATTGCCTCAGGCCAAAAGCGACGAGGAGTCTTGTATTCATCAAGCATGGTGCGAGCCATCTCAACAAGAGTCATGTTCTTGTGCTCCACGACGACGTTCTGCTCAGGAGTGTAAGGGGTAGATAACTCATGAGTAATACCAAGTTCATCAAGATATTCATCAAGATTGGTGTTCTTGAACTCAATCCCATTATCACTCCTGATATGCTTGATCTTGATGCCGATGTTTGTGGAGGCCCTTGAAGCAAATCGTCTGAAGACATCCTGCACTTCAGACTTGTACAGAATAATATGCACCCAAGTGTGACGAGAGTAATCATCAACAATGACAAAGACATACAAACTTGAAGAATTTGTTAGTGTGGAGTAATGAGTGGGGACAAAGAGATCCATGTGAAGCAATTCAAAAGGTCGAGTCTTGGTCATGATTGTCTTCGAGGGATGCTTGGCTCTGGTCATCTTTCTAGACTCACATGCACCACAAAGGTGGTGCTTGAGGAATTTGACACCTTCAATGCCAATGACGTGCTTTTTCTTCACGAGTGTGTGCAGGTTCCTCATACCAGCATGTCCAAGTCGTCGATGCCACAACTAGCCTTCTGAGGACTTTGCTTGTAGGCACGTGGCAGGCTGAGGACCTGTGGAGAAATCAACAATATACAAGTCTCCTCTCCTAAAGCCTTTGAAGACTTTGGAATTGTCAGATTTCATGATGACAACAAAGCGATATTTTCCAAATACGACAACCATATCAAGATCACAAAGCACTGAGACAGACATAAGATTGAACCCAAGGGATTCGACAAGCATCACCATATCCATGGTTCGGTCCTTTGAGATTGCAGCCTTACCTAGACCCAATACCTTGCTTTTTCATTTGTCTGCGTAGGTGATATGCTTCAAATGAGATGGAGCAAGTGGCAAATTCATCAGTAGATTCTTGTCACCAGTCATGTGTTGTGCATCCACTATCAAGGACCCACTCAATAGCTTTTGGAGGTTCATCCTGCAGATGAATTAGTATAACTTACGAACTAATATGATTCAGAGTGAAGAATATGACATCAATTTCATCAGACAGAATTTCATCACACAAGATAGTAAGCAAGTAGTGTGAGAACGTGAGAAATGAGGAATTCATTTCTACATGGTTAGCTTGTGTCCTTTCAAGCATTTCCTCAGGTCTCCAGCAAATTCATCATATGTTCAAGTTCATGTGAAGACCTCACCCTGCATAAGAAATTAGTTCGATTTCTTTACCACCCACATCTGGAGGGGTGGCAAAGAGTTCATCATTCTGCAAGCAGCATATGAGAAGGAAGGCATTGAAGCAAGTGCGCTTCGTTTCACAGGGCAAGGGTTAGAGTACTCATATGAATAAGCAGAGAAATTCTTCGAGGACTTATGAACATAATGATTTGAAGAATAATGCACATATTCAGAATTCTTAGATTTTCCTTGCGAAACAGAGGCATTAGCATGAGAATGATATTTTTGACCATTTGAGGCATTTGGTCCAAGTGAAGACTTTGGTCCATATGAAGAATTTGATCTGGGGTTCCTGTTCTTCATGAGTGGTGTCGTGAGGACATTCACTTGAAGATTTTGTAGGTAGCTCTTGGGAACCCAGATTTTCTTCATATGTGAACCGTTCCTATAGTTAGTTCCAACAAATCTAGAAAATACTTCACCTTTCTAATTTTTGAAGAATTTGTAGTTGGAGTCAAGTGACTCATCAGAGGAATATGAAGTTTCACAAGTAAAGCCAGATAAAGTGGATGGATCTACAGGAGGTCCTTTTGTAGCAACTCATGAGGTTTTGGGGTACTACTCAGGTGTCCACTAGGATCCATCAACATTGAGTTTCCTCTCAAAGGCAGTACCCTCTTTCCTAGGTTTCCTGTTCAGAATCTGCTTTTTGAGGACATCGCAAAGGGTTTGATGCCCTTTGAGACTTTTGTACATGCCTGTCACATAGAATTCCCTCAGCCCTGCATTGTCGTCAATGATACTTGTGGTATCCTTAAATGAGGAATTTGAGACCACTGGGATAGTTGAAGAATTTGCAGCAATAGAAGCATTTGAACATTCAGGTGAAGAATTAGCAGTTTCACGTTCGATGCATTTCAAACAAGGTGGAACAAATTCTTCCTGAGCGGTACTGGTCTATTGAGCCAGTAAGGAATCGTTTTCCCTTTGGAGATCCCCATGTGACACCCTTAGTTTCTCAAGATCTTGCTTTCTTTGAAGAAATTCATAAGAAAGCTTCTCATGATCGGCTAAGAGGTCATTATGATGACTCTGAAGGTTATCATACTTTGTCTGAAGACTTTTGAGATCATCAGACAGAGTTTGACGACAATCCACTTCATTGTTCAACAGATCATCGCTTTTGTCTAGCATTTTCTGAAGCTTTTCAAGTGCACTTTGTTTCTTAGTGGCAAGTTTAACAAGTTTAGCGTAACTAGGTTTCACATATACATCATATTCACCTTCACTTGATTCGGATGAGGGAATGATGTTTGTGTATCTTTGAGCCTTTTCCCATGAAGCAATAGGTGGGCGCATAATCATCATTGCTGACGTCAGAGTCATTGGAGTAGCCATTTTCTTCATCGTTGAAGATGGACTTGCTGACGAAAGCAGTGGCGAGAGCAAGGCTTGCAACACCAGATTCTGATTCCACCTCAGATTCTTCCTCTTCTTCATATTCTTTAGATTCTTCCTCAGAATCCATTTCCTTGCCAATGAAAGCTCGAGCCTTTCTAGAACCGTTCTTCTTGTGCTTTGGGGACTTTGAAGATGAGGACTTTGCAGATGAGGACTTTGAAGATTTCTTCTCTTTCTTCAAGTCATCAGAACTATCATCCTTGTATTTCTTCTTCTTCTTTGAATCTTTTTCCCAGAGAGGACAGTCAGAGATGAAGTGACCAGGTTTCTTGCAACGGTGACAGGTTCTTTTCTTGTAGTCATCTGAGGAATCTGATTTCCTCAAACCACTCTTTGATGACTTTCCAAATCCACCTCTCCTTGAGAACTTCTAGAATTTCCTCACGGACATTGCAGGCTCCTGACTTAGTTCTTCAGGATCACCAAGGCTACTGTTAGAATCTTTGTCTTCGGATGAGGTAATTTCTTTTGCCTTCAGAGCACGAGATCTTCCATAGCTTGGCCCCATAGAGGTCTCTCTTCTCAGCTTATTAGAATTCATGAGTATTGAGTCTCTCAAGAATATCAGCAGGATCAAATGACTTGTAGTCTCCACGTTCTTGAATCATCAGAGCCAGAGTATCAAATGAGGAATCAAGAGATCTTAGAAGTTTCTTCACAACTTCGTGATCGGTGATATGAGTGGCACCAAGTGCTTGAAGCTCATTGGAGATATCAGTGAGGCGATCAAAAGTTTGCTGAACATTTTCATTGTCGAGTCTCTTGAAGTGGTTGAAGAGATTGCGAAGAACATCAACACGAGAGTCACGTTGAGTGGAAACACCTTCGTTGACTTTGGACAGCCTATCCCAAATAATCTTAGCAGTCTCCAAAGCACTCACTCTGCCATACTGACCTTTGCTCAGATGGCTACAGATGATATTCTTCTCTTGAGAGTCGAGTTGCTTGAATCTCTTCACATCAGCAGCGTTCATCATGGGAGTAACAGAGGGAACACCATTTTCCACAACATACCAGAGATCGTTGTCAATAGCTTCAAGATACATGCGCATCTTGTTTTTCCAGTAGGGGTAGTCCGTCCCATCGAAGGTAGGACAGCCTGCGGAAACCTTGATCATACCTGCAGTCGACATAACTAAAACTCCAGGTGGTTAAACAAAAATCACACAGAGCGAGGGAGTACCCGCTCTGATACCAATTGAAAGTGCATTATATCGACTAGAGGGGGTGAATAGGCGATTTTTACAAATTCATCACTTGAGGAATTTCAACTTGAGGAATTTGAAATGTTATGAATAACTAACAGCGAAATAAGTACTCCAATGCATGAGGAACATAGCGATAGTATAGTCATCATGATGAAATGAAACATGCACAGATTACAAGTAGCGTGATACAGGATAAGCTGGTGAGGAACTAGGTAACTTGAAGAATTTGAAGTGAGGAAATTGTGAAAGTCTTCAGTCAAATTCTTCAAATAGTAACGATCAATTTCATCAACAAGTATACGAGAAATAGAGGGGTTGAGGAAATAAACCAGGTAGCTCGATGAAGACAATGGTTTGATGACCCAGTTCCAACTGTTGTGATAGTCGTACGTCTAGTTTGGAGTGGCCTGGTATTTAAACCAGAGGACACAAAGTCCCAAGACACACAGTCCTTACATATTCTCCTTGAGCTAAGGTCACACAGTCCTCGCGCAACACTCGTGGTAAGTCTTCAAGGTAGACTTCCAAAACCCTCACAAATTGGTCACCCGGCGATCCACAATTTACTGCAGGATTCTCTAGATCAAGGTCACTCCGTGATCCCCAATTGACTGCAAGATGCACTAGACCATGACGCCTAACCGTCTGGAGGATGCACAGTCCTCAAAGGTAACAAGCGTCGGTTCCACACAGGAATTTCTTCAGTGATGCTCAATCACTTTGGGTTTGGTAGTTTGGTTGTGGGTTTTTCCTCACTGATGATTTTCTCTTAAAGTCCTCGAAGGATGGGTTGCTCTCAAATGACAAGTGTCGGTTCTCTCTCGGAGCAGCCAACAATCTAGTGGTTGTGGGGGGTGGCTATTTATAGCCAGGGTGCAACCTGACATGATACGACATAAATGCCCCCAATGATATGACCGTTATGTGGATATTATGATCGGGGACAGCTGGCGCTACGCACAGCAATGGTCGGAATTTCAAACTATGAAAGTCCTCAGACATATCTTGTTCCTCACTTGTGGGCAATTCGCACTGGCAAAATCCTAACTCCTTAGTCAGGTCAATTTCATTAGAGACCAGAAGAACTCTGTCTCTGTCACTGAAGAACTTGACTGAACTGCAAGAGATTGCCAAAGGCTTCACTCGAAGGATTGGATAGGTTGAGGCTTTTGGAGTTGAGAATCAGTTAGAAATTTTCCTTAGTATTACCTCGGCCCCCTTTAACAGTACGGTGTTTCCTATGACTCAAAGAAAGGAAATGAAACTACGAAAACAAAAGTCTTCATGCTTCATAGTCCTCGTTCATATCTTCAAGGTCACACCAACTTCTTCATTTTCAAAATCTTCAGGGAATACCAAAGTCTTCAGCAAAGTCTTCACCAAAGTCTTCAGTTGAAGACATACATTTTTAGGGGTCGGTAATCTCCGAATATATCAAACTCCTCATCGACTTATAAAGCCTATGTACACTCACAAACACATTAGTTCCTTAACCTATAAGTCTTTACTACACCAAAATCACTAAGGGGCACTAGATGCACTAACACGAACTTTCGCAACGGTGCACACTCGGGGAGAACACAATTTATCTTGAAATTTAAGTGAGGGGTCACCTTAAAATGCTACTGTCGTCCTAAGCAAAACAAGCTGCATAAAAGGATTAACATCACATGCAAATCATAAGTGACATGATATGGCCATGTACTTGTGCTTTTGATCTCCATCCTTAAAGCACCGGCATGATCTCCATCGTCATCGCCATGACACCATTATCTCCATCATATTGATCTCGATCAATGTATCGCCATTAGGGTTATCATGCCCACCATGCTTCTACTACTATTGCTACCGCTTAGCAATAAAGTAAAGCATTACAAGGCTCTTAATGATTGACACGTAGGTCATACAATAATTAAAGACAACCCTATGGCTCCTCCTGGTTGCCGTACTCATCGACATGCAAGTCGTGATATTCTATACAAAACAAGATCATCTCATACATCACATGTATATCAACATGTAATTGGCCATATCATATGACAACATACCCTCCAAGAACAAGTTAGACATCCTCTAATTGTTGTTGCATGTTTTACGTGGCTGCTACGGGTACTAGCAAGAACAATTCTTACCTATGCAAAACCACAACGGTGATACACAAATTTCTATTCAACCTTCTCAAGCACCGCCTTTGTTGAATCCGATTCAACTAGAGTAGGAGAGATAGACACCCGCCAGCCATGTTTATGCAACAAAGTCACATGCGAGTCGATGGAACTGGTCTCTCGTAAGCATACAAGTAAGGTTGGTCCGGGCCGCTTCATCCCACAATACCGCTGAACCAAGAAAAAACCAAGGGAGGAAGCAATCTGAATATCAATCCCCACAAACTCCTTTGTGTTCTACTCATGATCTCATCTACAGATAGACCTAGCTCTTGATGCCACTGTTGGGGAACGTTGCATGGGAAACAAAAAATTTCCTACGCACATGCAAGATCTATCCATGGTGATGAGCATCTACGAGAGGGAGAGTGGATCTACATACCCTTGTAGATCACTAAGCGGGAAGCGTTAAGAAACACGGTTGATGTAGTCGAACGTCTTCGCGATCCAAATCGCCGAGCGTCCCACGATCCAATCACGATTTGTCCCAATCTAGCCCCGAACAGACGGCACCTCCGCGTTCAGCACACGTACAACTCGATGATGATCTCCACCTCATTGATCCAACAAGCGAGGGTGGAGAGGTAGATGAGTTCTCCGGCAACACAATGACGTGGTGGTGGTGGTGGTGGAGCTGATCCGGTAGAGCTTCGCTAAGCTATACCGAACATATCTAGAGGAGAACAGATCTAGAGGGAGAGAGAGAGGGAATCACATGGCAATTCTTAGGTGCGACTTCCCTCCCTCTCCTCATATAAATATACGGGGGCGGGAGGAGGGGTGGAGCCCCTAGATCCCATCTAGGGGGGCGGCCAAGGCAGATGGGGGCGCCCCCTAGGGAAACCCTAGGGTGACTTGCCCCCCAAGCCAGGTGGAGGGAACCCTAGAGGGGGTGCCCCACCACTCCTGGTTATGTGGGAAAGGGTGAGGGGGCGCGCAGCCCCTTATTGGGCTGGTTTCCCCCCTCCACTTGTCCCATGATCCCCCCAACACTTGTCGGTGCCACCCGAAACCCCTTTCGATACTCCTGGTCATAACCCAGTACCCCCATAACGCTTCCGGACTCCGACTCCCTTCGTCCTATATATAAACCTTCACCTCTAGACCATTCCGGAGTTCCTCGTCACGTCCTGGATCTCATCCGGGATTCCGAACAACCTTCGGTCACCAACATAGATAACTCAATACTACCGAAACGTCACTAAACCTTAAGTGTGCAGACCCTGCGGGTTCGAGAACTATGTAGACATGACCGAGACACCTCTACGGTCAATAACCAATAGCGGGACCTCGATGCCCATATTGGTTCCTACATATTCTACGAAGATCTTTATCGGTCAAACCTCTATGTCAAGGATTCAGTTAATCCTATATGTTGTTCCCTTTGTTCTCTGGTATGTTACTTGCCTGAGATTCGATCGTCGGTATCTCTATACCTAGTTCAATCTCGTTACCGGCAAGACTCTTTACTCATTCCATAATACAAGATCCCGTGGATAACTCTTTAGTCACATTGCTTGCAAGGCTTATAGTGATGCTGTATTACCGAGTGGGCCCTGAGATACCTCTTCGTCACACGGAGTAACAAATCCTAGTCTTGATCCATGCCAACCCAACAGACACCCTCGAAGATACCTGTAGAGCACCTTTATAGTCACCTAGTTATGTTGCGACGTTTGATACACACAAGGTACTCCTCCGGTGTCAGCGAGTTGCATGATCTCATGGTCATAGGAATAGATACTTGACATGCAGAAAACTATAACAATAAACTGACATGATCATATGCTATGTTTATAGTTTTGGTCTTGTCCATCACATCATTCTCCTAATGATGTGATCCCGTTATCAAATGACAACTCTTGTCCATGGCTAGGAAACCATAGCCATGTTTGATCAACGAGCTAGTCCAATAGAGGCTTACTAGGGACATGGTGTTGTCTATGTATCCACAGATGTATCTGAGTTTTCGATCAATACAATTATAGCATGGAATAAACGATTATCATGAACAAGGAAATATGATAATAACCAATTTATTAGTGCCTCTCGAGCATATTTCCAACATTAAGGATAACAAGATGGGGTCTATTCCTACATGAATAGATCTTGTCTACATCATGGCATCGTTCTTATTGCATTACTCTATTTCTCCATGAACTTAATACACTAGATGGATGCTGGATAGCGCTCGATGTGTGGAGTAATAGTAGTAGATGTAGAATCGTTTCAGTCTACTAATACTGGACATGATGCCTATATATTGATCATTTCCTTGGATATCGTCATGATTACTTGATTTCTATCCATTGCCCAATAGTAATTTGTTTACCCATCGTGTGCTATTTTCTTGAGAGAAGACACTAGTGAAATCTATGGCCCCGGCTCTATCCTTTTAATATATTGCTTTCCGGTCTATCTTTTTCCGCATTTGCTTTCAGATCTACTATTCCAAAACCCCAAAAATACCTTGTTGTACCTTTTATTTGTATATTTTATTTTGTGTCCTTGTGCGATCTATTTATCCAATCTCATACAAACCAATCTATCTTTTACCATGGAGAGATTGACAACTTCTCTTATGCGTCGGGTTGCAAGTATTTGTTCTTTGTGTCCAGGTACCATTTACATAGTGTTTCTTGGTTCTCCTATTGGTTCGATAACCTTGGTTTCATAACTAAGGAAACTACTTACCATAGATGTGTGATGACCCACAAGTATAGGGGATCTATCGTGGTCCTTTCGATAAGTAAGAGTGTCAAACCCAACAAGCAGCAAAAGGAAATGACAAGCGGTTTTCAGTAAGGTATTCTCTCTAAGAAGTGAAATTATCGGTAATAGATAGTTTTGTGATAAAGTAATTTGTGACGGGTAACAAGTAACAAGTGTAGCAAAGGTGCAGCTAGGTAGCCCAATCCTTTTTGAAGCAAAGGACAGTTCTGGACAAACTCTTATATGAAGTGAAGCGCTCCCGAGGACACATGGGAATTTCTGTCGAGCTATCTTTCCTCATGCTCATTCGATTCACGTTCGTTACTTTGATAATTTGATATGTGGGTGGACCGGTGCTTGGGTGGTGCCCTTACTTGGACAAACCTCCCACTTATTATTAACCTCTCTTGCAAGCATCCGCAACTACGAAAGAAGAATTAAGATAAATCTAACCATAGCATGAAACATATGGATCCAAATCGGCCCCTTATGAAGCAACGCATAAACTAGGGTTTAAGCTTCTGTCACTCTGGCAAACCATCATCTACTTATTACTTCCCAATGATTTCCCCTAGGCCCAAATAATGGTGAAGTGTTATGTAGTCGACGTTCACATAACACCACTAGAGGAGAGACAACATACATCTCATCAAAAATAACGAATGAATACCAAATTCAAATGATTACTTATAACAAGACTTATCCCATGTCCTCAGGAACAAACATAACTACTCACAAAACATGTTCATGTCCATAATCAAAGGAGTATTAATTATCATAAAGGATCTAAACATATGATCTTCCACCAAGTAAACTAACTAGCATCAACTACAAGGAGCAATTAACAATACTAGCAACCCACATGTACCCATCTTTGGTTTTGAGACAAAGATCGGATACAAGAGATGAACTAGGGTTTGGAGAGGAGATGGTTCTGGTGAAGATGTTGTTGGAGATTTACACCCTCTGGATGAGAGGATCGTTGGTGATGACGATGGCTTCGATTTTCACCTTTGGAAGGGAAGTTTCCCCGGCAGAACAACTCCGTTAGAGCTCTAGATTGGTTCTACCCAAGATCCACCTCGAGACGGTGGTGCTTTGTCCCGAAATCTCCCTCTTGATTTTTTTCCAAGTCAAAACCCTTCATATAAAATAAGATGGGCACCGGAGGTCTGCCAGGGGACCCACAAGCCACCAAGGCGTGGCTAGGGGGGTAGGTCGTGCCTAGCAGGCTTGTGACTCCTGGTGTATCCCCTCTGGTATTTGTTTCACCCAATATTTTTTATATATTCCAAAATAATTCTCCGTACTTTTAAGGACTTTTGGAGTTGTGCAGAATAGGTGTATCATATTTGCTCCTTTTCTAGTCCAGAATTCCAGCTGCCGGCATTCTCCCTCTTCATGTAAACCTTGTAAAATAGGAGAGAAAATGCATAAGTATTGTACCATAATGTGTAATAACAGCCCATAATGCAATAAATATCAATATAAAAGCATGATGAAAAATGGACGTATCAACTCCCTCAAGCTTAGACCTCGCTTGTCCTCAAGCGAAAGCCGAGATCGATAAATATGTCCACAAGTTTAGAGATAGAGGTGTCAATAAAATGAAATACGGACATGAGGGCATCTTGATCATTTTTATAATAAAAATACGTATTGATATATAATTTCTTATACTAGAGTAACAATTCGTTCGCAGGATAACGTATGAACCAAGAACTCCATTGTGAACCAACAAACTATGATCTCAGTCATCGAAGTAATTGCAATTTATCACAACATCGGAAAGAGTCAATATAAGAGCTTGTAAAGCAAATCCACATACTCAATCATCTTTTAGTCTTTCATAATTGCTAACACTCACGCGGTACTCATGAGGTCAAAGCTTCAATTGAACACAAAGAAGGATACGGGCTTATAGTTTTGCCTCCCAACTATTTACCTCCAGGGTAATGTCAACAGAAATAACTCAGGATCACCCACATCCGAGTGGATATATGTGTCTAGATCATTCCCCAACGCATAATCTTGCCAAGAGAGAAAGGAGAAATATAGGAAGTGGTGAATATCACCATGCATCTTGCATAAAGGTAAGTACTTATAAAGTAAAAGTAACAGATAGGCTCTTCGTAGAGGGGAGCAGAGGTTGTCATGCACTTTTTGTTTTTGGACGTGCAAACCCTTAATGCAAAGGAACGTCGTGTTGTATTCCCCTTTGTGATAGCAACCTTTTTTATGCAGTCCGTCGATTTTATTTCTTTACCATCACAAGTTTGTACAACGCTTATTTTCCCTTATAATAAAAGATTAGACATATTTAGGAGCAATACTTATTGCTTTTTGCATCGATGATAACTTACTTGAAGGATTTTACTCAATCCATAGGTAGGTATGGTGGACTCTCATGGCAAAACTGGGTTGAGGGTGTTTGGATGCATAAGTAGTATCTCTACTTGGTATGGGAGTTTTGGCTAGTATGAGGAGGAAGCAAGCACTACATGTTGGTGGATCTATAACCATATAACTTCTATTCGGAGATAAGCAATCATAACCCATTATGTTGTCTTCCTTGTCCAACATCAACTTCTTAGCATATAATATTTTAATGAATGCTCACAATCATGAAATATGTCCAAGATAATATATTTATATGTGAACCTCTCTTTCTTTATTACTTCCAATTAATTACACCAATGACCAATCGCTATGTTTGTCAACTCCCAACAAATTTCATTCGACATACTTCTTATATGTGAAGTCATCACTCCCCATAGGATCATGATATATACTCTTTGCTTTTATTCTATTCTTCTTTTATTACTTTTTTTATTTTTCTCAAGATCATAGCAACAAGCAAAGCCCTCACATCAAAGCTACTTTTTATTATATAACTCTCGGACTCGCTTACATCAAAACTCAAATCTAGACCACACTAAAAACTTTATTCTACTAGATCAAGATATAACCAAAAGGATTGAACTAAGAAAAATGAGAAAATTAAAAGATGTGATGGTGATACGATACCGGGGCACCTCCCCCAAGCTTGGCACAAGCCAAGGGGAGTGCCCATACCCATGTGCTTAGATGTCTTTCTTTGGAGGTGGTGATGTTGGAGTTGTTGATGAGGTTGGAAACTTGTCCTCCCTCTTCCAAGGCATAGGATCACCATCGTAAAAATATGAACGAGTCTCTGGAATTCTCAAATCTACAGCCAAACTTATTCTCTTAAATGTGTATTCATACTCATAGTTTTGGTTTTGCAGGTCATAGATCTGGGCTTGGAGATGCTCGATTTTCTCGTAAAGCTTGAAGATGTGCTCCTCGATGTCCTTGGTGTCCAGCTTGTGTTTATGGGTAAACTCCGCAATTATCATGTGATTGGCATTGAGTCCATGTTCCACCATCCCTTGGCACTTGGAGACGTGTTGCTCTATTGCTTCGAGCCTTGTCTCCATGCTTCCGGTCTTCTTTGGCCCCTCAACATCACGGATGTGCAGCACACCCTCATGCATATCAATGGTTTGGGGGTGTCGCAGCACCTCCGCAAGGTAGGGGTTGATGACTTTCTTGAAGAACTTGTCCTTCGAAGCACTTGGGGATGTCATGGCGATCTAAATCTGCTGCAAAACAGCTCAAAAAAAACATGAGGTATTGTCATGATACAAAAGTCCAAACCTTTGAGAGATTATATAATAAAATTTTACCGACCAACAGGAGTAACCTACAAGAAAACGGAGTCCGCAGGGTGCACGGGTTGGCCACAAGCCACAGGGGCGCGACCAGGGGGGTAGGCCGTGCCCTGCAGGTTTGTCGCGCTCCTCGTGCACCTTTTGGACTACTTTAAATTTTCCTAATTTATTAAATATTCCAAAACTGAGAAAAATTGCTATTGGGAAAGTTTTGGAGTCGGTTTGCTTACCGTACCACATACCTATTCCTTTTTGGAGTCTGAAACGCTCTGGTAGGTCTCCCCAATGTACTCCTCCGGAGTTATGGTATTGATAATATTGGTTTCAACATTTATGGGAGTACCTAAGATATAATGTTTGATTCTTTGCCCGTTTACCACCTTCGGATTTGTGCCTTCGGCGTTGTTGATCTTGATGGCACCGGAACGATATACTTCCTCGACAATGTAAGGCCCTTCCCATTTAGAGAGAAGTTTTCCTGCAAAAAATCTTGAACGAGAATTGTATAGCAAGACATGGTCACCTACATTTAATTCACTCATTTGTATCATTTTATCATGCATTCTCTTAACCTTTTCTTTAAACAACTTGGCATTCTCATAGGCCTGGGTTCTCCATTCATAAAGTGAGCTTATGTCAAATAACCTGTTCTCACCAGCAAGTTTGAAATCATAGTTGAGATCTTTGTTTGCCCAATAAGCTTTATGCTCTAGTTCTAGAGGTAAGTGACATGCTTTACCATAAACCATTTTATAAGGAGACATACGCATAGACTTTTTGTGAGCAGTTCTATAAGCCCATAATGCATCGTCAAGTTTCTTAGACCAATTCTTTCTAGATCTATTAACAGTCTTTTGCAAGATCAATTTAATTTCTCTATTGCTTAATTCCACTTGACCACTAGACTGAGGATGATAAGGGGATGCAATTCTATGATTAACGTCATACTTAGCAAGCAATTTACGGAAAGCACCGTGAATAAAATGTGAACCACCATCAGTCATTAAATACCTAGGGACTCCAAATCTAGGGAAAATAACTTCTTTCAACATTTTAATAGAAGTGTTATGATCAACACTACTAGTTGGAATAACTTCTACCCACTTAGTAACATAATCAACAACAACTAGAATATGAGTATACCCGTTGGACTTTGGAAAAGGTCCAATATAATCAAAACCCCAAACATCAAATGGTTTAATAACAAGAGAGTAATTCATAGGCATTTCCTGACGTCTACTAATATTGCCAATTCTTTGACATTCATCACAAGACAAGACAAACTTACGAGCATCCTTGAAGAGAGTAGGCCAATAAAAACCAGATTGTAATACCTTGTGTGCAATTCTATCTCCAGCGTGGTGTACTCCGTAGGCCTCGGAATGACACTTGTGTAGGATCTATTCCTATTCATGCTCAGGTACACAACGTCTAATAACACCATCTAATCCTTATTTATAAAGGTGTGGATCATCCCAAAAGTAATGTCTTAAATCATAGAAGAACTTTTTCTTTTGTTGATATGTGAAACTAGGCGGTATAAATTTAGAAACAATGCAATTAGCATAATCAGCATACCATGGAGCATTACGCGAAGCATTTATGACAACTAATTGTTCATCAGGAATGAAAGCGCGTTATATCGAGTAGAGGGGGTGAATAGGCGATTTTTACAAATTCATCACTTGAGGAATTTGAAGTGTGATGAATAACTAGCAGCGGAATAAGTACTCAAGTGCATGAGAAACATAACAGTAGCATAGTAATCAAGATGAAATAAAGCATGCACAGATTACAGGTAGCATGATACAGGATAAGCAGGTGAGGAACAAGGTAACTTGAAAATTTTGAGGTGAGGAAATTGTGAAAGTCTTCAGTCAAATTCTTCAAACAGTAAAGATCAATTTCATCAACAGGTATATGAGGAAATGAAAGGGTTGAGGAAATAGAACCAGAGAGCTCGATGAAGACAATGGTTTGATGACTTGTTCCAACTGTTGTGGCAGTGGTACGTCTGGTTTGGAGCAGCCTGGTATTTAAACTAGAGGACACACAGTCCTTACCATATTCTCCTTGAGCTAAGGTCACAAAGTCCTCGCCCAACACTCATGGTAAGTCTTTAGGGTACACTTCCAAAACCCTCACAAACTGGTCACCCGGCGATCCACAATTGACTGCTGGATGCTCTAGACCAAGGTCACTCAGTGATCCCCAATTGACTGGATGATGCACTAGACCATGACGCCTAACCGTCTGGAAGATACACAGTCTTCAAAGGTAACAAGCATCGGTTCCACATAGGAACAATCTCTTCAGTGATGCTCAATCACTTCGGGTTTAGTGGTTGGATTTGGGTTTTTCCTCAGTGGTGATTTTCTCTCAAAGTCCTCGGAGGGTGGGTTGCTCTCAAATGACAAGTGTCAGTTCTCTCTCGGAGAAGCCAACCAACTAGTGGTTGTGGGGGGTGGATATTTATAGCCAGGGTGCAACCTGACATGATAAGACATAAATGCCCCCAATGATATGACTGTTATGTGGATAAGATGATTGGGGACAGCTAGCGCTAAGCACAGCAACGGTCGGAATTTCGAACTATGAAAGTCCTCAGGCTTATCATGTTCCTCACTTGTAGGAAATTCGCACTGGCAAAATCCTAACTCCTCAATCAGATCAATTTCCTCAGAGACCAGAAGAACTTCGTCTCTCTCACTGAAGAACTTGACTGAACTACAAGAGATTTCCAAAGGCTTCACTCGAAGGATTGGATAGGTTGAGGCTTTTGAGTTGAGCATCAGTTGGAAATTTTCCTTAGTATTATCTCGGCCCCCTTTAACAGTACGGTATTTCCAATGACTCAAAGAAAGGAAATGAAACTATAAAAACAAAAGTCGTCATGCTTCATAGTCCTCATTCATATCTTCAAGGCCACACCAACTTCTTCATTTTCAAAGTCTTCAGGGAATACCAAAGTCTTCAGCAAAGTCTTCACCAAATTCTTCAGTTGAAGAAATATTTTTAGGGTTCGATAATCTCCGAATATATCAAACTTCTCATCGAATTTTAAAGCATGTGTATACTCACAAACACATTAGTTCCTTAACCTATAAGTCTTCAATACACCAAAATCACTAAGGGGCACTAGATGCACTTACAAGGAAAGCTATCATAGATAGGTAGTGGGTCATCAAGAACATTTACTAACCTAGACAAGTTGTCTATTATGGGGTTCTCAACACCCTTTCTATCAATAATATGCAAATCAAATTCTTCTAGCAGAAGAACCCACCTAATAAGTCTAGGTTTAGCATCTTTCTTTTCCATAAGATATTTAATAGCAGCATGATCAGTGTGAATAGTTACTTTGGAATCAACAATATAAGGTCTGAGCTTATCACACGCAAACACAACTGCTAAGAATTCTTTTTGAGTGGTAGCATAGTTTCTTTAAGCGTTGTCTAGAGTTTTACTAGCATAATGCATAACATTTAATTTCTTATCAACTCTTTGTCCTAGAACAGTGCCAACGACATAATCACTAGCATCACACATAATCTCAAAGGGTAGGTTCCAATCAGGTGGTCGGACAATAGGTGCAGTGATCAGGCTTTGTTCAAAATTTCAAATGCTTCTACACAATCATCATCAAAAACGAATGGAACATCTTTTTGCAAAAGATTAGTGAGAGGCCTATAAATCTTAGAGAAGTATTTAATAAACCTCCTGTAGAAACCAGCATGACCAAGGAAACTACTTATACCTCTGATATCCATAGGACACAACATTTTTTCAATAGCAACAACTTTAGCTTTATCAACTTTAATACCTCTTTCGAAGATTTTGTGTCCCTAGAAAATACCTTCATTAACCATAAAGTGGCACTTCTCCCAATTCAAGACAAGATTTGTTTCTTCGCATCTCTGCAAAACTCGATCAAGGTTGCTCAATCAATCATCAAAAGAAATTCCGTAAACGGAAAAATCATCCATGAAAACCTCAACAATATTTTCACAAAAAACAGAGAATATAGCAGTCATACATCTTTGAAAGGTAGCAGGTGCATTGCATAAACCAAAAGGCATACGTCTATAAGAAAGGGTACCGAAAGGGCAAGTAAAGTGGTCTTATGTTTGAAGCCAGAATAAACATCTAAAAAGCAAAATTGTGTGTGTTTGGATAGTCTTTCTAGCATTTGATGAATATAAGGTAGAGGGTAATGATGTTTCCTAGTAGCTTTATTTAATTTCCTAAAATCAATTACCATTCTATATCCTGTAACAATTCTTTGCGGGATCAATTCATTTTTATCATTAGGAACTATGGTAATACCTCCTTTCTTAGGGACACAATGAACGGGACTAACCCATCTACTATCAGCAATAGGATAAATTATACCTGCCTCCAAAAGCTTTAATATTTCATTTCTTACAACTTCTTTCATTTTAGGATTTAACCTTCATTGGTGATCAACAACTGGTTTAGCATCGGACTCCATATTAATTTTATGCTGACATAGAGTGGGACTAATTCCCTTAAGATCATCAAGAGTATATCCAATAGTGGCACGGTGCTTCCTTAGAGTTTTCAATAATCTCTTTTCTTCATGCTCTGAAAGGTTAGCAGCAATAATAACAGGATATATCTTCTTTTCATCAAGATAAGCATATTTCAGAGTATCCAGTAATTGTTTAAGCTCAAACACGGGATCACCCTTGGGTGGAGGAGGATGCCCAAGTATTTCAAAAAGCAAGTTGTGTTTCAAAATAGGATATTGATCAAAGAAAATCTTATCTATTTCATTCCTTTCATTCATATGCATATCGTTTTCATGGTCTAGAAATATTGTTTTAAGGGATCAGTAGGAGGCACAACAATAGAAGCAAGACCAATAATTTCATCCTTACTAGGCAATTCTTTAGCATGGGGTTGTCTACGAAATTTAGAGAAATTAAAATCATGGGACACATCCCCAAAACTTACAGTAACAGTTTCTTCTCACAATCTATCTTGGCATTAACAATGTTCAAGGAAGGTCTACCAAATATAATGGGACAAAAATCATCTTGTGGGGAACCAAGGACAAGAAAACTAGTAGGATATTTTATTTTCCCACACAAGACTTCAACATCTCTAACAATCCCAACTGGTGCTATAGTATCCCTATTAGCAAGCTTAATGGTAACATCAATTTCCTCTAACTCAGTCAGTGCAATATCATTCATAATTTCTTTATATAAGGTAAAGGGAATTGCACTCACACTAGAACCTACATCACATAAGACATGATAACAATGATCTCCTATTTTAACAGAAACAACAGGCATGCCAACAATAGGTCTATGTTTATTTATAGAATCAGGTCTAGCAAATCTAGCAGCTTCATCACAGAAATGAATAACCTACCCATCAATATTGTCGACCAAGTGATCTTTAACCATAGCAACACTAGGTTCAACTCTGATTTGTTCAGGAGGTGTAGGTGTTCTAGTAGAACTCTTACGGACCACAATTGAAGCTTTAGCATGTTCCTTTATTCTAATAGGGAAAGGTGGTTTCTCAATATAAGCAGTAGGAATAACAGGATCAACATTATAAATAATAGTTTCTTCTTCAACTTTAATAGGTTCACCTACTTTCACTTCAATGGGAGGATGATATTTAAACCACTTCTCCTTAGGGAGATCAACATGAGCAGCAAAAGATTCACAGAAAGAAGCTACTATCTCAGAGTCAAGTCCATATTTAGTGCCAAAATCACGAAAAGCATCAGTGTCTATAAAGGATTTAACACAATCAAAATTAAGGTTTATACCTGACTCCTTACCTTCATCGAGTTCCCAATCTTTAGAGTTGTGTTCAATTCTTTCCAATAAATCCCATTTAAATTCAATATCTTTCTTCATAATGGAACCAATACAAGAAGTATCGAGCATGAGTTGATCATTACGAGAAAGCCAAGCATAAAATTCTAAATAATAATTTCTCTTGAGAGCTCATGATTGGGGCATGAATATAACATTGACTTAAGCCTCCCCCAAGCTTGAGCGATTCTTTCTCCATCACGAGGCCAAAAATTATAAATATAATTCCGATCACAATGAACTAGATGCATAGGATAAAACTTCTGATGAAATTCCATCTTCAATCGGTTGTAGCTCCATGATCCAATATCATCACATAGCCTATATCATGTCAATTCCTTCTCCTTCAAAGATAAAGGAAAGACTTTCTTCTTGACATGATCCTTGGGCAGACCTGCAAGCTTAAATAATCCACAAACTTCATCCACATAGATTAGATGCAAATCAGGATGTAGTGTTCCATCTCCTGCATAAGGATTAGCCAGCAGTTTCTCTATCATACTTGAAGGAATTTCATAATAAATATTTTCAGTAGGTTCAGTAGGTTGCGGAACAACTCTTTGTGCTACCGGTCGAGGTGAATATACCCCGAACAAGCCCCTCAAAGGATTATTTTCCATAGTAACAAGTGAGAGTAAATTTCAACACACTATATAAATTTTTCCTTACCAAATTCCAGTCACCATAGGCACTTCACTCCCTGGCAATGGCGCCAGAAAAGAGTCTTGACGACCCAAAAGAATAGGGGATCTATCGTAGTCCTTTTGATAAGTAAGAGTGTCGAACCCAACGAGGAGAAGAAGGAAATGACAAGCGGTTTTCAGTAAGGTATTCTCTGCAAGCACTGAAATTATCGGTAACAGATAGTTTTGTGATAAGGTAATTTGTAACGGGTAACAAGTAACAAGTGTAGCAAAGTTGCAGCAAGATAGCCCAATCCTTTTTGTAGCAAAGGATAGGCCTAGACAAACTCTTATGTAAAGTGAAGCGCTCCCGAGGACACATGGGAATTTTTGTCAAGCTAGTTTTCATCATGCTCATTTGATTCGCGTTCGTTACTTTGATAATTTGATATGTTGGTGGACCGGTGCTTGGGTGCTGCCCTTACTTGAAAAAACCTCCCACTTATGATTAACCTCTCTCGCAAGCATCTGCAACTACGAAAGAAGAATTAAGATAAATGTAACCATAGCATGAAACATATGGATCCAAATCAGCCCCTTACGAAGCAACGCATAAACTAGGGTTTAAGCTTCTGTCACTCTAGCAACCCATCATCTACTTATTACTTCCCAATGCATTCCCCCTAGGCCCAAATAATGGGGAAGTGTTTGGAAATCGAAGCCAAACACATGATGCATCATCCCTTCCTGTTTGGCAAAATACCGATGCAGTCACTCATGCAAATTGGGCGTATGCAAATTGGACGTATCACTTTGGTGCATCATCCCTTCCTCTTTGGGGAAATACCGATGTAGTCTCAAGACACGTGAATCCTCCTCCTCCTCCTTGCTCCGCTCCTCCTCCTCGTTTTCACGGGGGGCACCTACCAGCACCTCTTGGTATGCGGCCTATGCCTTAGGGTCCTCATCACGCATGACGAGAGGCGGTGGGGTGCCAACCCGCACGTCGCGTACACCATGCCGACACTGCTCCTCGTGCTCAAACGCAGACCAGACATCCCAATCGGGAGAGTCTACAGTGTAGGCCGGGTTGAGCCGCTGCTCAGGCATGAGCTGCTGCCGCCGGTGCCTCACCTCCTCTGTATGCGCCCGCGCCGACTGTGGCACCATCGGCACTGGGATCCTCTCTGAATCCAAGTGACAGTCATGTGGTAGGATCATGTCAGGCTAGGGAGAGGGATGCGGTGCACGTAGTGCCACCTCGCCTGGTGCACTAGGACGCTAATCCATTGCCGAGGCGGACGGGATGATGATGGTGGGGGTAGTGCATGCCAAGGGATGGCTGGGGCCTTGCCCTTGTTCTTGCCGGAGCTCAAGCCAGCCCCTGAGTAGATGCCCATGGTGTCTACTGGCTAGGGTTTGTTGCCGGCGGGCTAGGGTTTTTAATTGGTAGGCTAGGGTTTGCAAATCCTGTTGTGGGTGGAGGGGGAAGGCTTGGCTTTGGAAGGGTGGAATCTATCATGGACTGGTCGGTCCACGGGTTGCCACTTAAAGAAGGCCGATGACCCAAACATGGGTAGCTGACGACCTGGGCTCACCGCGCGTGCGCAGTTAGTTTGGGCTATGGGGGTAGTTGGAAGGCCGCCATGCGTCCTTGAGGCGGACGAGGAGAAAGCGTGTGCACGTCCGTTCGGCGTCCGTGAGGCCGGAAATGGGGCGGACCGGACTCACTCGCCAGGTCCAATGGGCGACACAATCCAGTGCGACCCCACTCGTCAGCACTTAACGGTACTCAAACCATTTACCCAATGACATCCTTCGCTATGACCATTTCTGAGGATTTCAGACAAGGGAGTGGGGAAAAGTGATCAAATGTGAAGAGTGTGTGGATGAATTAGTACAACTAAGGAACCAGGGGAACAGATGTAAAAACCCTTCTTTTATTACATCTATCACTATCATATTTTATCCTTGCTTGTAACGAGTTCAAGGGGATTGACAACCTTCTTGCCCGCATTGGGTGCAAGTGTTTGATTTTTTTTTTTGTGTAGTTGCTGAAGACTGGAATTTGTGTGGTTCTCATTGAAGGAAACACTTATCAGCTACTATATTGCTTCACTCTTCGTCTTCGGGGGGAAACTTAATGCAACTCACAAGTAGCACTAGCATACACAACTCCCTTTTGGAGATCATTCATCTAAATATGTCCAATGCTAGATTAATAGATCACAAAACATATATGGTTATTAATCATGCAATAGAGACACCATATGTGTCAAAAGGAATTCATGTATATATCTTGTCATAAAGTAATGATTCATCACATAAAAACATATACACCATATGTATCATAATCATGTAGGCTAGCTCATGTGGTCACTGTATTGACAAATAAGGTAGACAAATTGACATTTATCTACTGTTATGGACCCATAGTCCAAGAAGACTACTCACAAATGGTCATGGTGGCAACATGGTTGACGATGGCATGTCCAATGATGGAATCCCTATCAGGAAAAGTACCAAAAGGCCTCTTGATTGGATCATCAAGGAATAGGAGGTGGAGGCGGCTTCAAAATCCTTGATAAATGAATCACGGTTTTCGGAGCAATATAAAGGCAGGAGCTGCGAGAGGTGGTGAATAAAGGGTTAGGGCCACCACATGACCCCACTTCTCGATCATCCCATGGGCCATGAGCCTAGGGTGCGTCGTGGTTGTGTCCCCTGGTTGGTGTCTACTCCCTCTGGATTCATCCTAATCTTAAAATTAGCGTCATATTTTTTCTGATTTTTTTTGCCCTTGAAACGGTATTTCTCCAGAAAGTACAGAAAACGAGCAACTGACAATAGGCACTATATATAGGTTTGTCCAATAACATTGATAAATTAATTTCAATGTTACACAATTATGATATAAATATAGCATGAAACAAGCAATAACTATATATATCTCTAAGATGTATATGTGTTTTATGGCCAAGTGGACTTGGTGTAAAAGCCTGTCCAATAAAGACATAGAACACCCCACGGGGTTGAAACGAAGCATACATCATTGCATCTATGCCCCTTTGGTTATTTTTATCTGCCTACTAAGTTTTAACCTTAGCTCGTTTCTTCTTCTTATTGGAGTTTCTATATTGTCACATCATATAAACTTGCTCGCATCGCATAGACTTGCATTTTACGAACGTTATATATATCCCCAATTCTACTAACAATAATAACAAAATTAAGGTTTGTTAGCAATGTATTTCACTTCCTCTGGTCGACATCCTAGACCCCTCAAGCGCCCATAAATGTAAAATAATGAATATTACTGCATTTATTTCATGATAGCATACACTAGATCATGGGCGCCAATATATTCTCCATCCACGCGTTACTTGCAAGTGCCTCCTAGAAATATTGGCAACAACATTTTAAATTTCCATTGTATACGTCACAAGAGCCTTTTGCCGGACCATGAGGGCTATCTTGGCAGTAGCTCACGCATTCCTGGGGTGAACATTTTGGCGATTGATTGCAGATCTTGAAAACCCCTTGTTGATTACCTGCGTACAACAAAGAGAAACGACCATGCACGATTTGTAACATTGCATACTTGTTTGTGAGCTACAAAACTTAGCAATAAATTTTAGGATGTGTTCATCATATGGTGGAAAGGACGCACTTCAGTTATCCGAATTACATAGTACTATAAAATATAAGAACTAAAGTACATTAACAATTTAAGAGATGTACAGACCAATGGGTCTTCCTGTAGCATGGCATGATTTGAAAGTGGTAAACGCTACCACAAGAGCTAGTATTATGCATATAACATGTGTGATGTTTTTTGTAGGCACCATGAAGAGAAGGTAGATAGTCCTCAAATGATATGGTTCTTCCTCCTAAAATGTTGTTGCTCATGATGATATATAGACATGTACATATGCATATCCAAGAGAATAATCAATTCACACCCATCTATCCTAAAGAGCTATAATTTTTATGATTATTTAACTTGTTTGGCATTAATGTCTATGCCAATCTTGCATTGATTTTGACATGCCTATCCTCTCACGCATTAAAGTTTCCTACGTAGTATATTTTAACAACATATAATAAATATGTGTTTTCTCCTTGATTCATATATATATACTAGTTGGTCCTTGTAAACTCTCTTGAATATATGAACATGGTTGCATCATAACTTTTTACCAAGAGGAAAATTTATCTTGACATGTAAAGTAAATTGAAAATATTTGATCCATTAAGTATAGTGTATATTACGGTCGCATATTACGGTCGCTTTCCTGTTTACTTTTGCCTGGAGTGCTGCGGTCGGTTTCGAGCCACTAACACGTGCTAAGCTGCTAACATCCACGAGTCTAAGTTAGGCACATGCTAATTAAGTTGCTAACACTTGTTTCACATGCTGATTAGGCACTCCCCAGTGGAAGCTCGGGAGTCACTTAGAGCCCCACATCTTAAGAAAAACAGGTTAAAAAGTTAATCTTGCTTTCACAAGCACATATACATTGAAAAAACGCGTTGTTCGAACCTACGGTTCAAAAATACTCGTGCCAGA
The DNA here is from genome assembly GCA_022496015.1 of Hordeum marinum. Lineage (NCBI taxonomy): Eukaryota > Viridiplantae > Streptophyta > Magnoliopsida > Poales > Poaceae > Hordeum > Hordeum marinum. The sequence continues at coordinate 459,143,453 of CM039675.1, read as the reverse complement.
AGTCCATTGTTCGTTTACATGTTCAGAAACACAAAAATCGAAGTTGTTTTAGAAATTAAAAAATGATCGTAAAAGACAAAGAATTTTTAAAAAATATCTACATGAAAAAGTTACTCTTATTCATAAGGTTTCCAACGTTATATCATACGTGCGATTGGAATAAACAGTTTAAAAGTTTCATGTATATCAAATAGAACTAGTTTTTACGTATTAAAAAAAGCTTTTGAACCGTCATGAATATGAAAAAAAGGATCAACACGGAAAAGTTGCGCGTTTTCAACAGTTTTCCATCGGTATATCATTTGCTTAAATCCATTGAGTAGTTTGGAAGTTACGAGCAAAAAACAACATGCGAAAAAAAGAGTGAAATTTGAATAGACATACCGTAGAAGTTCAACTTCTACACGCAATGAGTTTTTGAATACTCTGTTTTTAACATAAAGGTAGAACACATGATCTCACCGTTTATAAATTAATTCAAAACGATTGGGAATTAGAGAAAACTCATTTTATGAGAAAGTCTCGCATTATCGATAACTTTCCAACGACATATTATTTGTCCCATCCCGATAAAGTTTGTGAATATGGCGGCCAAAAAAATTTTGGCCATTTTCTTAATTGACTTAAAACTGTAAAGTGTTGGGAGAAACATTATATACAATTTTTTTTGTATTTTTTCAAGATTTCCAATGCAATATCATTTGCCGGATTCTGACAAACGGTTGAAGAATGAACGCGAAACTACAATCTTGTTGGAACTTCGGCCGTTTTTTAAATTACTTCTAAACTGTCTAAAATTAGCACAAACTTAACACATTCTCATAGGCTTTCCAACACCATATCATTTGCATCAATCGGATGAGCCGTTTTGAAGTAAAGCCAAAAATACGAGCTCAACTGTTCGGTTTGAAAAAATCCATGATTTTTCAAATTGATCTTTAATCGTTAGAAATTTGGGAAAACTTTATATATGTGTAATTAGGAGTAGCGCGTTTTGGTGACCGAGCTCCATGGAGCCCTTTATTTTAAAAAAATCAAAATTCAAACTTTTCGACTTCAAAAAATTATGAAAAAAATTATGCAACTATACAAGGATGAAATGTATATGTGTGTAAAAATTCAAGATGAAATACTTTGAAATGCGACCTGTACAAAAAAGACAAATTTCTGGACATTGAGGATGAATAGTATCATGTGTTAAAAAGTCTCAGATTTGTCTTTTTTGCACAGCCTTCTTTTCAACATATTTCGTCCTAAAAGTTTACATACATGTGTGTTATGCCTCCATGTGTATCTGTATTTTTTCAGATTTTTTTAAAATGTAAAAATATGATTTTTCATGAATTTTGGGTTTTTCAAAAACCGGCCTCCATGGAGGCCGAGCTCCAAAAGGCATTTTCGTGTAATTAGAGGATTTGCAACATCTTTCGAACGCATCATTTGCCCCATTTCGATAAACGGTTTAGAAATAAGATTGAAAGTTTACGTTTTTAGAAAGAAAAACGGTTTGCAAAATTGCTCTTAAACCGTGTAGATTTTGCAAATACTTCATCATAGGTTGTGATTCACGTGTTCACAAATTTCCAACTGTATATCACAAGCCCCATTTGGACAATGTTTGAGAAAGTTCAACATGTGCCTAGATGAAGTTCAACTGCTGCTGTGACGGGCCGACTAGTTATCAAAATATTATTCTGCTCCCGTGATCAAAATAATATTTATGTGAAGACTATGCATGGTTTGATCTGATCAAGATGAGTATTCAACTAAAACATTACAAAAGGGGCCCTCGTCAGTGAAACCAAAGGTTCGCCAACATGAATATAGGATGTGGGCATGGGAGGATGAAAAAGGGGAAGAAGACCGGTGATGTCGATGACGTTCGTCGGCGTTGTCAATGGTTGATTAACGTGCGGACATGTAATGCATACAAAGCTTTCTACAACTGAAATGTACGCCTAAATATGAGAATGTTGCCTTGATTTGACATCACCGACCCGTGTGTTGGGATGCGAGGGAAGGAGTGGCACTAGTGAGCGGCACTGGTAGAGTGAAATAAGACGGAGGAGGATGTAGATCTAGAGGGTGAAAGAGGGGTGAGGCAGTGGCTCACTTCCCGAGGATAAGATAACTAGCTCCAGCAAAATATCATACGAGACTGGTAGAAAACATGTCATTAGTCTCGGTTGGGAAGGGCCTTTAGTCTCGGTTCCCCAATCGGGACTAATGTATAGAGACTAAAGGGTTCAAGGCTTTAGTCCCGGGTGGCTACGAACCGGGATTAAACCCTGGCCACGTGGCCGGCAACGCGCGCCATGACACGGGGACCTTTGGTCCCGGTTGGTAACATCAACCGGGACTAAAGGTTTAGGGGTTTAGGAGTATAGGGTTTATTGTTTATTTTTTCCTTTTCATTTTGTGTTTTCCATTTAATTGTTTTTCATTTCAAACATATTTTACGCTACTACATATTGTACATATTATGCATAATAAAATTTCTCGTAGAACCAATCATATATCATAGAATTTTTCATACAAGCAATCATATGTCATCGAATTTCTCGGACAACCACATGCGCGCGCACACACACACATATGTATATATATATATATATATATATATATATATATATAATTTCTCGTATAATTTGCAGATCATTACATGCAGGCATTAGGTGAAATGGTATTCTCCGTCGGGAGATATGACGTGCTGAAGCAAAAATCCAGCAATTTCCTCTTGAATTGCTCGTGTATGATCCGTTGATAGGAGTTGATCCCGCATCCGTGTCATCTATATATAAAAAAAGAGATCAATATAAATATGCATGTTAGTTGTATGCACATGTATTAGATCATGATAAAAATAATATGAATGGTGTTTACGTATCCAAAGATCTCTTGCACTTTTGTTGCTTTGAGTCATAAAGCGAATGTTGTCGCAAACATAATATGCATATAGATTAGTCTCTTGTGCCTGCCTCATGCACTTTATGAGAATAGAATTCAATCAGATAATAATGAAGCATGACAATGATATTGAAACTAGAATTAAAGAGATGCGCGGACGTAGCTAGTACTACTTAATTATCATGGGCTTTCGCCATCTCAGCTCTGGTTTCCATTCACCGGTGACCTCTTTGATGAAATGTTTTTAAACCATGCCAGGCAAACAAAATGAATAAAGGAGTTATTAATTACTTGATATCAGGAAATGAACTAATAAAGAACCCGACATAGTGCGTCAATGATTGAAATTACCTTCCGAGCATTGAAAGCAAGCTTATTTAATCTTCAGGGTCTTTACTTAGCGAGTCCAGTACTTCAACAATTCCGTCGTCAACTCTAATAATTAGAAGGATCCGCGGGCATGCATATATACATATATATATATATATATATATATATATATATATATATAGGGTACCCTATATATATATATATTCATATATATAGGGTCACACTATTCGTCACCCTGGGTGAGGAGTAGTTATTCTTTACCCCCTCTATTTTAACATGAATGAATCATAATTTTACGTTCCGTAATTTTTGTCTTATTTCAAACTTAAAAAGAGACCGTAAGAAAATATATAATCACCGTAAAAATATTTTATGTCACGTAAAATTATAAATTCAAAAATAATGTAAAATATATAGTAATTTCAAAAAAATTGTCTTGTGACCTATAATTTTATTTTCTTACGGCAACATTTACGTAGTGATTTAATATAAATGTAAGTATTTGTGTTCTAAATGTAATTTTTTATGAACTGATCGCAATATTATCTCGGGTGAGAATAACCTATTCTATATCCTGGATGATGAATAGAATTTCTATATATATAGGTAAAATAACTGGGACACCTAGGTGCCTGGGCACCTATGTCGTCCATCGTTGGATTAATCTATGATTGACGAATCGGTGCATAGCGGATTTTGGAGGCTACAACCCGTTAACAATATTCATTAGCTATTATTAAATATTGCATGCGTTCCAATTGATAAACGATGCTCAGATTCCAAATTCTGTTGCATACGTATGATTTATTACCTTCCATGATTGTTTGCGTTATACTGTTGCTTTTTAATTTGGTTCTTTCCAAATATGAAAGTTGTCCTCTTAACTTAATTTTTTACCAACAAAATGGCCCCACATACTTGCCATAATTTGGCCGAGCAATTAAACCTGGACAAAATCCAAGCACTCCATCACGCATTGCACACCTACGTGATTCATCTCTCCCGCGTTCGTCTTCTACGCGCAGTGCATACCCAGATGACTCATTCCTCCATTGTTACTGCTGCCACCATCACGTATATACGCGCTCTATGCATCTTGCTGGTGTTCTGATAAGGTCATCTATCCAGGTATCTATGTATGGCATCGTTCTCCTTTTTTGTAAATTCTGCTACATATGCAGGTCTGTACAGACGGCTCCTACATGTATGGTTCTACACGGTTAATTCCTAGCAGGTATGGTTCTACACGGTTAATCTTGCCTAAAAAAGTAGGTGCAATATCGAATTGATTTTTCTTATATGTTCTGTTTGTGCCAAGCTACATGGCAAATGGTTCTTTTTGACCGCAGGCGGCTCCAAAAGCAACTAGCTTAATCTGAATCGTTACATGCAGTGATGGGTGTTTTTATTCGTCGCAAGATGAGCAGATGGATTTGCAAGAGAAGATACACATGACTTTTTGATTTATTTAAAATGTTTTGTTTGTATTATTTTTTATAATTTGCAATTTGTTTCCTTCCATGCATATACTTGAATGTATTTTGCATGAAAAAAAATGATTCAAATACTATGTGCACTTTTAATCTTGGATTCGTACGCTCTAACCTGAAATTCAAGGTATCAGATATGCACATTTCTCTACGGCTAGCAAAGACATACCCAATGTTTCTAATACCCATCCATGAGACGCTGTGCCTAAACCTCTTTTAAATGGATGAATTGCTTTTCTAAATATTCAAAATTCAAAATTATATGTTGGATACCCGTAATACCCATCCGTGAGACGATAGCAGAGACATACCCAATTTTTATATGTCCGCACAAATCATTATCTTTTCAATATTCAAAATTATATGAATGAATTGCTATTTTAAATGTATTTTTAATATATGTTGGATACCCATAATAAGAGCATGCTCCCCACAAAAAATTAAGATCATGTGACAATCACTTTCATGACCAATTTAGTTTTCCTTCCGGGGTATACACGGAGAAAGATGGTACCCATTTCCACGGACCAGAACAATGAGCCCCAGGATGAAATACATCACCAACCCACGACCCTCCCTTTCTGTTTCTTACGTGTGTGTTTTCTAGATATCAAGTAGCCACTGACTTGATAAAAATAATAAACATAAGACTACAGTTATGATGATCTTCTAAAAGCTATAAAATAATGAGCCGCGCTTCCATACAACCCCCACTCCTCGAAAACGTATAAGGGGCAGGGGGGTCATTTCACACTCTTTATTGTATGTCCGCTTGCGTCATCGTAGAGGCCACCCGCGTACGCCTCGCTGCCTGTTGTATGCCCGCCCGGTACGAGTGAAAAAAATCATTTCGTTTGCCCAGCCGACGCGTCCATGCGAAAACCCTATCGCCATTGCAGTTCGCGCCATCGCCTTCATCTCTAACGGTCTTTGGCCGGCAGGGAAATTTCGTCGGCGACCGCGGCGACTAAACGTCCCGTCCACCGTCAATCCTGAATCTTCACGTCGTCACTCGGGCCAACAAGAAAGCGCCGTTGTCGCCCCCACGCCGTCGACGTCGCCCACGTGTCCTGGTCGCCGCACGTCGACGAAAGATACCCAATTCATGATAATATAATAATAATATTTTTATCAATAAACATATATATTGTTAAAGTTCATCATAACTATATACCTAGGTGACTTAAAATAAATAAATATACTTAAAAAACTAATTGGGAAACCTGACAAAATGATATAACAAAATATCACCTTAATTCGAATTACGCCATGTGGCATAACTAGAAAGGATATAGCCAAATCCACTTATTATACCCAGGGGACTTAGAGTAAAGATAATATACCTTGAACAAATGAGGAGGTGTGAACCATCCGTGGGTATGTGCTACCATTCTAATTTTTGTAACCCGACAAAAAGATAGATGCTATAACCTAATTACTGGATTGTACCATTTATTTTATTATAAGTATCACATACTCACCACTATGTACAAATAAGTAATGGAGATACACGATACCTTGCGGCCCAATAAAACAAAATACCCACATACCTAAGGTCTCATCTATTCCCTCAAACAATAAACAGGTCTCATACTACACATGTGACATGGTACAATGTTTTTGAACTTTTTTATATTTGTACTTGAGTATCCACACTAAAATGTTGTGTGCATACCTGACTGGACGCGTGGATATAATTAGCATGAATTAAATCTACATAAAAACGTTCACAAAACTGAGCAGCGTACTTTAAATCTTGCTCAGAAAATGTATAGGTAGATAAAATCTATACCATAATTATGACAAATCTTCACATACCTACTGATAAATCTCGAGTAATTATGACAAATCCTCTCATACCTACTGAAAAAGGCGCTTCCTATTTTGTCATATATTACTTACCATACGTCCATACTTAATCCTATTTTATACCCGCAAAAAAAACATACCTACTCCAAAAATGGCAACAAGTTTTTTAATTAGAATTGTTCACAGACGGGACAATAATTAATGGGACCATCAATGACGCAAACCAATTATAGTAGGAATCTTTAATCATTTTAATAGCAGCACCGCCATGCAAATTATTTGGAAGGTATTCATATATGGAAAGAATAAAAAATCTCTATCCATGTGTTCACGGGTCAAACCCGATAATAAGTCTAGCCATGTGAATTCAACTGTATCTAGGCAAGGTGACTGGGCACCTATATATAAGCAAAAATAAAATTTATAGTACAAGATAGTAACACTTCCTGAAAGTTTCAAAGTAAAAGTATTTCTGGTTAATTTGTACTTTAGGGCCCTTAAAAACCTTAGAAGCATTTTGTCCGTGTCTTTAGGGTTCCTTCTCAACACTTCTTAATTAACGATATTTCCGTCAATGAACCCAATGCCATAAACTCCATCTCTTTTCAATTCAAAAATCTTCATTCTGCATAATACCACATAAAAGAATATAGTGAGTATAATAACAGGCAATGAACGAGCTGAGCTAGAGACTTAAATTACAGAAGAAAAAAACCTAACAGACAATAGCAACTGACGATAGATTTGTCGAGTGCTTTTTGATTGAATAACTATAAAAATTATTCATTTCAGTCTACAATTTTTTTTCATGGATGTAATGCTCTTTCTTGACCTTCACCATGAGGCTCTGTCGCCCGACCTTTATTTCTCTCATGTACCGGTCATGCAAGTTGTGCACTTGCGTTGTTAGAAGCTTCTCATCGTCAAGAGTGACCAGAGGTTTCCCAAGGACATATTGTCATGCTATTTTCTTCGGATCCAACGGTGGAAATTCCTCAAGCTTTAGGTGTTGTTCAACGGTGATACCGAGCAATCTAGCATTCTCTCTATTAGCGTCGGTTATTACCACATTATTGGCACTCACCTTGAGCGGGCTGATCGATTGGACTGCTTGTTCTTCGAGCTGGGGAACAGTTTTCATGCATTTACTGCTATCGCTCGACTTCTGTCTTTTCTAGGATTGATACGACTTGGTAATACAATGTTCATAGTCTGATACCGGCCTTTTCTCCACCGGTTTAGCTGCATCGGTAAAGTGTTGTACGACCTCGTCGGGTACTTTCTCCTTTGGCGGCGGGGGCGTTTTCGGTCCAAAAAATTCCTTCAATTCGCTAGCCACTTGTACATCGAGTTCCTCGTTAGTCATATCGTAAGCTAACTTCTTTTTTGCAGGAGGCTCGGGTTTCTTCTTTGGCGCTCTCTTCCGCTTTGGAGACGGCTAACACGACGGAGCTTGATATCGCGGACTCGGCCTGCGGTCCGTCTCGGAGTGGGATGGATTTGGCTGGCGCGGCGGAGATGGATATGGCGGACTCACCTTGCGCTTCATCTCGAGGTGGGTTGGAGTCTGCTGACGCGGCGGACTTGGAGCGTATCAGGCTGTTTCCGGTATCAGGCGTACATGGCATTTTCTTGATCACGGTCCATAGCTTAACTAATCCACAACAAATATAAAACAATTAGAATGCATTCAATAAGCAGAACCGAAAATATGCAAATCAACACAAGGCAATGCAACAATATGATCATATAATATCACTAATACATCATCAAATAATAGTATCACTAATACATCATCGAATAGTATCACTAATACATCATCGAATAGTATCACTAATATAGATATAGTTGACGTCTCGCGGCGCAGGCGGTGGACACCCAAAGAGAAGGAACTATGACAGGATCATAGCTCGGGTGAGATCCCTTAAGAACCTGTCAGGTATTCGAGAAGCTGGCGTCCAACGCAACCATGTAGCATCGGACTTGCTCGTCCTCCTCCCTGACATGGCGACGTACCACCTCCGTGGGGCTGGCTCCCTCTACAACGACACTGGTCCACGCGACCGCCACCAAAGAACCTCCGGCTCGATGACGGGACCCTGATTTCTCACCAAGTTGGGTGCCCCGGAAGGCAGCACCTCCCAGTGCCAGCCCGACGGAGCCCAGTCCCGGACATGGCGCCTCTCAAGCAGGTGGTTGCCATCGAGTCGACGACGAGGATGCTCGTCAGGCATCGTCGACTCAACGGCTACGCTGCGCAACTAAACATTTAAACATCTAAACATCATATATCTGCCTAATATAACATCGTCGGTATCGTCGGGGACTCTCCCTCACTGACGGTCGTCGGGGGTACTCTCCCTCATCGACGATCGTCGGGGACTCCTTGATATCGCGTCACCGATGACCGACGATAAAACAACTAAACATCTAAACAATAAAAACAACTAAAAACAACTAAAACAACTAAATTAACTACCGCGTTTGTATATCCTAAAACAACTAAAATTAACTAAACAACTAAACTAACTAAATCAACTAAAATAATTATAAGGGAGAGGAGGAGACCTCACCGGCGGGGCTCGTCAGGGCGGAGGGAGGCGAGAAGGATGTCGGAGATGGAGGAGCGGCGTCGGAGATGGAGGAGCGGCGCCGGAGACGGAGGAGGATGCTGGAGACAGAGGAGCGGAGCCAGAGACGGAGGAGGACGTCGGATGGGAGGAGCAGCGCCGGTGTGGGCTCGAGCGTCCGCGGCGGAGCGTGGAGAAGTGGCGGCGACGCGTGGAGGAGGAGAGCGGCGCCGACGTGGGCTCGGGCGGCCGCGGCGGCGCGTGGAGGAGCGGAGGCAGCGCATGGAGGAGGAGAGCGGCGGTGGTGTGTGGACAGACGGCGACGTCGATCGAGGGCGCGGGCGGGGCAGCCTGGAGGCATCGTCGAAGCGAGTGAAGACGGAGTGAATTTGGGGGAGGAAGAGCCATTGGTAATATAGGAAGGACCTTTAGTCCCGGTTGGTGGCTCCAACCGGGACTAAAGAGCCTTTAGTACCGGTTGGAGCAACCAACCGGGACTAAAGGTCCTCCCTTTAGTTCCGGTCGATGATACCAACCGGGCCTAAAGAGGTCTTTTCGGCGGGCCAAATTCACGCAGGAAGGGACCTTTACTCCTCGTTGGTGGATCCAACCGGGACTAAAGGTCTATTTTCTCTTTTTTCTGCTTCTATATTTAGAATAACTGTTTTTATATTTAGAATATTTATAGTTATTTAACGAATCTTTTTGCTTTAGGTCAAAACAGTTACAAACTTTCTGTTAGTGCCGGTACTTTTCAAATTTAAATAGTTTAAATTTGAATTCTTTTGAATTTTTTGTGAATCACTAGTTTGTGAATAACTTTAGTTTAAAAATAGATTGTAAGTGATTGCTTTTCGTGTTGTTTAATATTAGTATGTTTTATTATTATTTAAATTTTGGAATTTTAGTATGTTTTAAATAGGTGTTTTATTCAAAACCAGATTTTGTTTAACTCTTTTTAGTTTTATACCTTCATTTGTTTTAATCAAAATCACTATTAATGAAGTCTGAAAAGGTTGAAACTTGGCATAGTATGATCATTTCACCCACATAGCAAGTGGTAAAAAGTTGAGAGGGTTACGACAAAAACTGGTTGCAGTTCGTGTACATATTAGACCATCTACTTCGAAGTAGGAGGGTTTCGGATGAAAATTCATCTGTGATGAAGGCATTTCATTTTTTTTAAACATATTTCAACTTCAGACTTTTTATGCATTCAATATGAACCATTCTAAGCCACATCCTTGAATTTCAACCATTTCTAACTTCATTTGCTATTTTTCATCCATTTAATGAATTGTTTTGAGCTAAATGACCCTGAAATTAAAAAGCACTACAAATGAAGTCTAAAAAGGTTGAAACTTGGCATGCTATAATAATTTCACCCACATAGCAAGTGGTAAAAAGTTGAGAACATTATGGCAAAAACTGGATGCACTTCGTGTACAAACTAGACCATCTACTTCGAAGTATGAGGGTTTCGAACGAAAACTCATGTGTTGCAAAGGCATTTCATTTTTTTTAACTTATTTCAACTTCAAACTTTTTTGTGCAGTCAATAGGAACCATTCTAAACCACATCCTCAAATTTCAACCATTCCTAACTCCATTTGCTATTTTTCATCCATTTAATGAATTGTTTTGAGCTAAATGACCCTGAAATTAAAAACACTACAAATGAACTCTGAAAAGATTGAAACCTGACATGGTATCATCATTTCGCCCACATAGCATGTGGTAAAAAGTTGAGATGGTTACAACAAAAACTGGATGCACTTCGTGTACAAACTGGACCATCCTGGCTACTCACTAGAGAAGAAAAGTGATGACAGTGAAGCCAATCACATCCCGAAGTGGGATCTTGGGGTATAAAACTTTTTTTTCGCGTGTGTCCCTTGATTATTGCGTCGTAACCATGGAAAATCTTCATCATTTAATAGGATGCTTGGCTCAGTCTTCACTGCGAAGGGAGGAGTTTCATCAAACTTTTCATAATCTTTTGACATGTCTGTCTTGTCCTCCACTCCCACGATGTTTCTTTTACCAGAAAGAACTATGTGGCGCTTTGGCTCATCGTATGATGTATCCGCTTTCTTATCTTTCCTTTTTCTCGGTTTGGTAGACATGTCCTTCACATAGAAAACTTGCGCCACATCATTGGCTAGAACGAATGGATCGTTTGTGTGCCCAAGATTGTTGAGATCGAGTGTTGTCATTCCGTACTGCGGGTCTACCATTACCCCTCCTGTAGTGAGATTGACCCATTTGCACCGGAACAAAGGGACCTTCAAATCACCTCCATAGTCAAGTTCCCATATCTCCTCTATGTAACCATAATATGTGTCCTTTTCCTTGGTACCGCACCGTCAAGCGGACACCACTGTTTTGCTTGGTGCCCTTTTTACCTTGGGCGATCGTGTAAAATGTATTCCCATTTATCTCGTACCCTTGGAAAGTCAATATAGTCTAAGATGGTCTCTTGACCAACAAGTGTTGGAAATATGCCCTAGAGGCAATAATAAAATGGTTATTATTGTATTTCCTTGTTCATGATAATTGTCTATTGTTCATGCTATAATTGTGTTAACCGGAAACCATAATACATGTGTGAATACATAGACCACAACATGTCCCTAGTGAGCCTCTAGTTGACTAGCTCGTTGATCAATAGATGGTCACGGTTTCATGGCCATGGACATTGGATGTCGTTGATAACGGGATCACATCATTAGGAGAATGATGTGATGGACAAGACCCAATCCTAAGCATAGCACAAAGATCGTGTAGTTCGTTTGCTAAAGCTTTTCAATGTCAAGTGTCATTTCCTTAGACCATGAGATTGTGTAACTCCCAGATACCGTAGGAATACTTTGGGTGTGCCAAACGTCACAACGTAACTGGGTGGCTATAAAGGTACGCTACGGGTATCTCCGAAAGTATCTGTTGGGTTGGCACGAATCGAGACTGGGATTTGTCACTCCGTGTGACGGAGAGGTATCTCTGGGCCCACTCGGTAAGACATCATCATAATGAGCTCAATGTGACTAAGGAGTTAGCCACGGGATGATGTATTACGGAACGAGTAAAGAGACTTGCCAGTAACGAGATTGAACAAGGTATGGGGATACCGACGATCGAATCTCGGGCAAGTATCATACCGATAGACAAAGGGAATTGTATACGGGATTGATTGAATCCTTGACATCGTGGTTCATCCGATGAGATCATCGTGGAGTACGTGGGAGCCAACATGGGTATCCAGATCCCGCTGTTGGTTATTGACCGGAGAGGTGTCTCGGTCATGTCTACGTGTCTCCCGAACCCGTAGGGTCTACACACTTAAGGTTCGATGACGCTAGGGTTATAGGGAAAAGGTATACGTGATTACCGAAGGTTGTTCGGAGTCCCGGATGAGATCCCGGACGTCACGAGGAGCTCCGGAATGGTCCGGAGGTAAAGATTGATATATAGGAAGTCCAGTTTTGGTCACCGGAAAGTTTTCGGGCTCATCGGTAGTGTACCGGGAGTGCCGGGAGGGTGCCGGATGACCCCCGGGAGGGGTGTGACGACCAAAGGACCACATGGGCTGTTAGATAAAGTGTGCCAGCCCTTATTGGGCTGGGCAAGACTTTTGCTAAAGGCCCATGCGGCTGGAGATAAGGAGATAAGGCAAAAAGGATTTAAAAGGAGGAGATCCACCTCCCTTGTGGGAGGTGGACTCTCCCTTTAATTCGGCCGGCCATCTCCTCTTTGGAGTAGAGGCCAAGCCAGCCCTCCACGTCCCTCCTCCTATATATACTTGAGGTTTTGGATGTTTTGAGACAAGATTTGATCTCTCTCTCTCACGGCGAAGCCCTACCTCTCTTCTTCCTCCTCCGCAGCGCTTAGGCGAAGCCCTGTCGGAATACCTTGCTACTCCACCACCACCACGCCGTCGTGCTGCTGTTGGAGCCCTTCCCCAACCTCTCCTTCCTCCTTGCTGGATCAAGGTGTTGGAGATGTCACCGTGCTGCACGTGTGTTGAACGCGGAGGTGCCGTCCGTTCGGCACTTGATCGGATCTACCGCGATCTGAATCGCTGCGAGTACGACTCCATCAACCGCGTTCTTGTAACGCTTCCGCTTAGCGATCTTCAAAGGTATGAAGATGCAATCTCTCCCCTCTCGTTGCTGGTTTCTCCATAGATAGATCTTGGTGAACGTAGGAAAATTTTGATTTACTACTACGTCTCCCTACAGTGGCATCATGAGCTAGGTCTATGCGTAGAATCTATGCACGAGTAGAACACAAAGCAGTTGTGGGCGTCGAGTTTGTTAATTTGCTTGCCGCTACTAGTCTTATCTTGATTCGGCGGTATTGTGGGATGAAGCGGCCCGGACCAACTTTACACGTACGCTTACGTGAGACCGGTTCCACCGCCTGACATGCACTAGATGCATAAGGTGGCTAGCGGGTGTCTGTCTCTCCTACCTTAGTCGGATCGGATTCGATGAAAAGGGTCCTTATGAAGGGTAAATAGCAATTGGCAAATCACGTTGTGGTGTTGACGTAGGTAAGAAACGTTCTTGCTAGTAACCTATAGCAGCCACGTAAAAACTTGCAACTACAAATTAGAGGACGTCTAACTTGTTTTTGCAGCATGTGCCTTGTGATGTGATATGGCCAAAAGGATGTGATGTGATGCATTGTGATGTATGAGATTGATCATGTTCTTGTAATAGGGTTCACGACTTGCATGTCGATGACTATGACAACCGGCAGGAGCCATAGGAGTTGTCTTATATTATTGTATGACCTGCGTGTCAATCATAAACGCCATGTAATTACTTTACTTTATTGCTAAACGTTAGCTGTAGTAGTAGAAGTAATAGTTGGCGAGACAACTTCATGAAGACACAATGATGGAGATCATGATGATGGAGATCATGGTGTCGTGCCGGTGACAGTGATGATCATGGTGCCCCGAAGATGGAGATCGAAGGAGCAAGATGATATTGGCCATATCATGTCACTATATTGATTGCATGTGATGTTTATCATGTTTACATCTTATTTGCATAGAACGACGGTAGTAAATAAGATGATCTCTCAATAAAATTTCAAGAAAGGTGTTCACCCTAACTGTGCACCGTTGCTAAGGATCGTCGTTCCGAAGCACCACGTGATGATCGGGTGTGATAGGTTCTAACGTTCGCATACAACGGGTGTAAGCCAGATTTACACATGCGAAACACTTAGGTTGACTTGACGAGCCTAGCATGTACATACATGGCCTCGGAACACGGAAGACCGAAAGGTCAAACATGAGTCGTATAGAAGATACGATCAACATAGAGATGTTCACCATGGATGACTAGTCCGTCTCACGTGATGATCGGACACGGGCTAGTTGACATGGATCATGTATCACTTGGAAGACTAGAGAGATGTCTATCTAAGTGGGAGTTCATTAATAATTTGATTAAGTGAACTTAATTATCATGAACTTAGTCTAAAAATGTCCTTGCAAATTATGTCGTAGATAGCTCGCGCTGTAGCTCCACAGTTTTATTGATACAATCCTAGAGAAAAGTAAGTTGAAAGTTGATGGTAGCAATAATGCGGACAGGGTCCGTGATCTGAGGATTGTCCTCATTGCTGCACAGAAAGCTTATGTTTTTGATGTACCGCTAACTGCACCACTCCCTCAAGTGTTGTCTGTAGATGTTGTGAACATATGACAGGCACTTTTTGATGACTACGTGATAGTTCAGTGCGTCATGCATTACGGCTTAGAATTGAGGCTTCAAAATGTTTTGAACGTCACAGAACATATGAGATGTTCTAGGAGCTGAGATTGTGATCTCAAGCTCGTGCCTATGTTGAGAGGTATGAGACCTCCAACAAGATTCTTTGCCTGCAAGATAAAGGAGAATAGCTTAATCGGTGAGCGTGTTCTCAGATTGTCTGGGTGCTACAATCACTTGAATCAAGTGGGAGTTAATCTTTCAGATGAGATAGTGATTAATGCAGTTCTCCAAGTCACTGCCACCAAGCTACTAGAGCTTCATGATGAACTATAACATGCCAGGGATGGATAAGATGATCCCTGAGTTGTTCGTGATGTTTGACACCACGAAGGTAGAAATCAATAAGGAGCATCAAGTGTTGATGGTTAAGTGAAAACCACTAGTTTCAAAAGGGGCAAGGGCAAGAAGGGAAAAACTTCAGGAATGGCAAGCCAGTTGTTGCTCTAGTGAAGAAACCCAAGGTTGAGCCCGAACCCGAGACTAAGTGCTTCTGTTATGAGGAGAATGTTCGCTGAAGCGGAAAAACCCTAGATGATTGGTAGATAAGAAGGCTGGTAATGTCAATGGAAGTATATTTGATATACGTGTTAGTGATGTGTACCTTGCTGGTACTCGTAGTAGCACCTGGGTATTGGATACCGGTTCGGTTGCTAAGTGTTAGCAACTCGAAATAAAAGCTACGGAGTAAATGGAGACTAGCTAGGTGAAAGGTGACGATGTGTGTTGGAAGTATTTCCAAGATTGATGTGATCACCATCGCACGCTCTCTCTACCTTCAGGATTTGTGATAAACCTAAATAAATGTTATTTGGTGTTTGCGTTGAGCATGAACGTGATTAGATCATGATTAGTGCGATACGGTTATTCATATAAGTTAGAGAATAATGGTTATTCTGTTTACATGGATAATGCCTTCAATGGTCATGCACCCACTCGGAATGGTTTATTGAATCATGATCGTAGTAGTACACATATTCATAACATTGGTACCAAAAGATATAAAGTTAATAATGATAGTACCACATACTTGTGGCACTGCCGCTAAATGTCATATTGGTATAAATCGCATGAAGAAACTCCATGATGATGGATTTTTGACTCACTCGATTTCGAATCGGTTGAGACATGCGAGCCATGCCTCTTGGGCAAGATGACTGAGACCCCGTCATCCAATATGATGGAGCGGGCAAGTGGCTTATTGGAAATAATACATGTTGATGTATGTGGTCCAATGAGTGTTGAAACACACAGTGGATATCGTTGTTTTTCTTTACCTTCACTGATGATTTGAGTAAATATGGGGATATTTACTTAATGAAACACGAATCTGAAATGTTTGAAAGGTTCAAGGAGTTTCAGAGTGAAGTTAAAGATCATCGTGACAAGAAGATAAATGTCTATGATATGATCATGGAGGTGAATATCTAAGTTACGAGTTTGGTATGCAATTTTAGACAATGTGGAAATTGTTTCACAGCTCACGCCTCCTGGAACACCATAGTGTGATGGTCTGTTCGAACGTCGTAGTCGTGCTCTATTGGATATAGTGAGTACTATGATGTCTCTTATCGTTTTACCACTATCGTTATGGGGTTATGCATTAAAGACAAATCCATTCACTTTAACAGGGCACCATCTAAGTCTGTTGAGATGACACCGTGAGAATTATGGTTTGATAGAAGCCCCAGAACTTATTGGGTGTTAATCACATGATGATATGATCACATGGTGATGTAAGTGTTAATCACATGGTGATGTGAACTAGATTATTGACTCTAGTGCAAGTGGGAGACTGTTGGAAATATGCCCTAGAGGCAATAATAAAATGGTTATTATTGTATTTCCTAGTTCATGATAATTGTCTATTGTTCATGCTATAATTGTGTTAACCGAAAACCGTAATACATGTGTGAATACATAGACCACAACATGTCCCTAGTGAGCCTCTAGTTGACTAGCTCGTTGATCAATAGATGGTCACGGTTTCATGACCATGGACATTGGATGTCGTTGATAACGGGACCACGTCATTAGGAGAATGATGTGATGGACAAGACCCAATCCTAAGCATAGCACAAGATCGTGTAGTTCGTTTGCTAAAGTTTTTCAATGTCAAGTATCGTTTCCTTAGACCATGAGATTGTGCAACTCCCGGATACCGTAGGAATGCTTTGGGTGTGCCAAACATCACAACGTAACTGGGTGGCTATAAAGGTGCACTACGGGTATCTCCGAAAGTGTCTGTTGGGTTGGCATGAATCGAGACTGGGATTTGTCACTCCGTGTGACGGAGAGGTATCTCTGGCCCCACTCGGTAAGACATCATCATAATGAGCTCAATGTGACTAAGGAGTTAGTCACGGCATGATGTATTACGGAACGAGTAAAGAGACTTGCCGGTAACGAGATTGAACAAGGTATAGAGATACCGACGATCGAATCTCGGGCAAGTATCATACCGATAGACAAGGAGAATTGTATACGGGATTGATTGAATCCTCGACATCGTGGTTCATCCGATGAGATCATCGTGGATCATGTGGGAGCCAACATGGGTATCCAGATCCCGCTGTTGGTTATTGACCGGAGAAGTGTCTCGGTCATGTCTACGTGTCTCCCGAACCCGTAGGGTCTACACACTTAAGGTTCGATGACGCTAGGGTTATAGGGAAATGGTATGCGTGATTAGCGAAGGTTGTTTGGAATCCCGGATGAGATCCCGGACGTCACGAGGAGCTCTGGAATGGTATGGAGGTAAAGATTGATATATAGGAAGTCCAGTTTTGGTCACCGGAAAGTTTTCGGGCTCATCGGTAGTGTACCGGGAGTGCCGGGAGGGTGCCGGAGGATCCCCGGGAGGGGTGTGACGACCAAAGAACTTCGTGGGCCCTTAGAGGAGGTGTGCTAGCCCTTAGTGGGCTGGCCAATACCTTCTAGAAAGGCCCATGCGGCTGGGATCAAGAGAGAAAGGGCAAAAGGATTTAAAAGGAGGAGATCCACCTCCCTTGTGGGAGGTGGACTCTTCCCCACCTTCGGCCGAAGCTCTCCTCCTTGGAGGAGGGGCCAAGGAAGCCCTCCCTCTCCCTCCTCCTATATATATGCAAGGGTTTGGGCTGATTTGAGACACGACTTCTCTCTCTCAGTGCAGCCCTACCCTTCTTCTTCCTTGTTCTCCGTAGCGCTTGGCGAAGCCCTGCCGGAGTTCACGTAGCTCCACCGTCACCACGCCGTCTTGTTGCTGGAGCTCTCCCTCAACCTCTCCTTCCTCCTTGCTGGATCAAGGCGTATGAGACGTCACCGGGCTACACGTTTGTTGAACGCGGAGGCGCCGTTGTTCGGCGTTGAGATCGGATGCCACCACGATCTGAATTGTTGCGAGTACGATTCCACCAACCGCGTTCTAGTAACGCTTCCGCTTTGCGATCTTCAAAGGTATGAAGATGCAATCTCTCCCCACTCGTTGCTGGTTTCTCCATGGATAGATCTTGGTAATCGTAGGAAAATTTTTGATTTACTACTATGTCTCCCAACAGAGCAGACCTCTAGGACTTTCCAATATTCTAGCTCCCAAAATATAGATTTCTTCTTCAACATGGGTGCGCGTCCCTCAGCATCAGTCGGAACAGATTGTCCACCCTTTCCAAATATTACATGTAAATCCTTGACCATATCAAGTATGTCATCACCAGTAAAGAGGACGGGCTTCTTCCGCTGATCTGCCTCACCTTTGAAATGCTTGCCTTTCTTTCTGAAGGCATGCTTGGTCGGAAGAAATGGACGATGTTCCAGGTACACATTCTTCTTGCATTTGTCCAAATATAGACTTTGAGTCTCATCTAAACAGTGATTGCATGCATGGTATCCCTTGTTTGTATGTCCTGGAAGGTTACTAAGAGCAGGCCAATCATTGATGGTTACAAACAGCAACGCTCACAAGTCAAATTCCTGTTGTTTGTGCTCAGCCCACACACGTACACCTTTTTTATTCCACAGCTGTAAAAGTTCATCAACTAATGGCCTTAGGTACACATCAATGTCATTGTCGGGTTGCTTAGGGCCTTGGATGAGCATTGACATCATAATGAACTTCCGCTTCATGTACAACCAAGGAGGAAGGTTATAGATACATAGAGTCACATGCCATGTGCTATGCTTGCTGCTCTGCTCCCCTAATGGATTAATGCCATCTGCACTTAAACCAAACAATAAGTTCCTTGGGTCATCTGCAAAGTCCGGCCACTCTCTCTCGATTTTTCTCCACTGCGACCCATCAATGGGTACTCAACTTTCCGTCTTTCTTACGGTCTTATTTATGGCATCGCAACGACTTGACATGCTCTTTGTTTTGGAACAAACGTTTCAACCGTGGTATTATAGGAGCATACCACATTACCTTGGCAGGAATCCTCTTCCTGGGTCGCCCGCCCTGAACATCATCACTAGGGTCATCGTGACCGATCTTATATCGCAATGCATTGCATACCGGGCCTGCATTCAAATTCTCGTACTCACCGCCGTAGAGGACACATTCATTAGTGCATGCATGTATCTTCTGTACCTCCGATCCTAGAGGGCAGACAACCTTCTTTGCTTCGTATGTATTGTCGGGCAATTCATTGTCCTTTGTAATCTTATTCTTCATTATTTTCAGCAACTTTTCAAATCCCTTGTCAGATACACCATCCTCTGCCTTCCATTGCAGCAATTTCAGTGTGGTACCGAGCTTTGTGTTGTTAGCTTTGCAATTTGGGTGCAACCCTTTTTTGTGATCCTCTAACATTCACTACAACATCAACTTCTCCTTTTCACTTTCACGGTTTCTCTTTGCACCAGCAATGGCCCGACCAAGATCATCAGCGGGCTCATCTGATGCATCAACTTATTCTTCTTCATTCTCTTTCCCCATTGTGGTACCATCATATTTAGGACACCCAGGATAGTTGTCATCATCCTCTTCTTCTTCATTCTCTTCCATTATAACCCCTATTTCTCCGCGCTTGGTGCAACAATTATAGCCGGACATGAAACGGGGCGTAAACAGGTGGACGTGAATCTGTTTTCAGCTAGAGTAAGTCTTATCATTCTTACACACACGACATGGACAACACATAAAACCATCCCGCTTGTTTGCCTCAGCCGCACGCAAAAAACTATGCACGCCATTAATGAACTGGGGAGAGCGTCGGTCATCGTACATCCATTGCCGGTTCATCTTCATTACACAACACCGAAAAGACCAAATTAATACCAATTCATACATAAAGTTAATAAACACTTATTATCATAAAACAACATACAACTATCTAGCTAAAACATTTTAAATGCAACAACAAATGCGATCAAAATCACAACTAAGGTAAAAAATGATCCAACGACATAATGATACCAAGCCTCTTTATTAATGACATATTTTCTAATCTTCCTAATCTTCAAGCGCATTGCATCCATCTTGATCTTGTGATCATCGACGACATCGGCAACGTATAACTCTAATTTCATCTTCTCTTCCTCAACTCTTTTCAATTTTCCTTTCAAATCCTCGTTTTCTTTTTCAACTAAATTTAACTTCTCGATAATAGGGTCGGTTGGCATTTCCGGTTCAACTACCTCCTAGATAAAAATATCTATGTCAACTTGATGGGCATAATTATCATTAACACAAAATGCAACAAATAGTTATAAAAGAGAATATACCACATCTGAACCGTAAACCGGACGAGGGCCGACGGGCACGGATATCATAACCATGGCACTATATATAACAACAATCATACAAGTAATAAAACTATGCAAATAACTATCTAAATCATACAAATACGATTTTTTTATAAAAAGGATAAGAACACAAGAAGAGGCTCACCAAGGTGGTGCCGGCGACGAGACGGTGCGGGCGATCGATGGTAGTTAGGACGGGGACGGAAAGGCACACTAAGTAAACCACACCTACACATATGCAAACTAAGGAGTTAATTTGAGCTCAAATTGCATATAAATCAAAAAAAACTATCACATAATTACACCCAAACTAAAACCCACAAATCACTATACTTATAAAACATTGGACGAGTTGATCTAGCAATAAGAGATGAAAGGACAAAGTTGCTAACCTTTGTGAACACTTGGATGGATTGAGGTGCCTCAAATCTTGGCAAAAATGGAGGGATCATCTCGAGCTAGGGGAAGAACAGCGAGGGGAGTTCGAATGGAGAAAACAAAGAAATGGAGTCGGACTGGACGAAGGGTTTATATAGGGAAAGCTTTAGTCCCGGTTTGTAATACAAACCGGAACTAAAAGTCTACCTATAGTCCCGGTTTGTGATACAAACCTGGACTAAAAGGGCTCGTGGGGCCCCAGGCTGACACCAGCCTGCCACCACCCCTTTAGTTCCGGTTTGTGATACAAACCGGGACTACAGGCCCTGAATGAACTGGGACTAATGATACCCGTACCTCCGACCGCTCATAGCCGTTGGAACTGGGACTAATGGTCACATTAGTTCCGGTCCAAAGCCAAACCGGGACTAAAAGTAGAAATGGAAGGCTTGTTTTCTACTAGTATGACAAAAAACACTAGTTATTGATGTGATTATCGAATGAAATTAAGCACTACATATAAAATATGATCCTAGAGTGAAATCTTTCTTAGTGAGTATTCCTCCATCCGGAAATACTTGTCATCGAAAATGACATTTTATTCATTTTTAAGACAAATATTTCCGGACGGAAGGAGTAATATCATAAACTAGTATCGTGAGCATAACACTATTCCATGATATCCATATTCCCAAAGCATCGAATATCATATATTTCAGCAAAATATTGTCGATCCATGCAGATTCCGGGGAGATCTTTTGGGCGAAAATGCATAGTATGTACATTTCAACAAAATGTCATCGTTCGATGCAGATATCGGGGAGAATTTTTGGGGAAAAAATAAACTTCAGCAAGTTATAACCGCTCATTTCTTATCTACTGTGGTCACTGAAGGAGACATCTGAATTATTTTGTAAGTGACAGGACACACGTCTTGTTCCCTATCACAAGTTCACAACAATAAAGATAGCGTCCACATGTAAGTCGTGACTCATTAGTCTTATCTGTCCTATGTGGCACTGTGCCACGGCGCTACAAAACTTTTTCATGTTCCTGCGCCATGTGCAGCACGCGGGCGAATATTACACGTACGAACGGGCCTTTCTTTTTTAGCACTGGCAGAGACAGCTGCACTTTTCACGACGCCAACCAACTGAACTAGAAACACGCGTGCAAGCTTGGCATCGCGTCTCTATATAACCCGTCGACCAGTCGCTAGCTCATCTCATCCATTCCATTCCTCCATTGCCATTCACGCTCTCCTCTCTGCAATTGACGATTACTGTTTCAAGGATCGAGCACGTATAAACTACGAGCAAGAATCTCTAAAAATTGTTATTTCGCCGGCATGATTTCGAGGTCTCCCAGCCTCTTCCAAATCGGTGAGGGAGAGGCCCAGGATCAGGATCAGGCGGGGATGCCAACAATGACGACAGCCGGCGAGCTTGTTGGGCTCCGGCTGATCATACAGCCCTCGCCGAGGCGACAACAACGTCCGGCGTTGGCCGTCCTCAGGAGGTCGTCGGTGAGGTCCCCGGCTGCCGACCTCCAGGGGAACAGCGTCGGCCAGCCATTCCTGGGGCTTGAGTTCTTGAAGTGCTGCCTCTGCTGCTGCAAGAGGATCGACGGCGACATGGACGTCTTCGTGTACAAGTAAGAAAGATCAGATATACACCTTCCTCATTCAATCTCTATGCTTATTCTGAGGTTCTTACGGTTCTTGGGATTATTTCTGCAGGGGAGAGCAAGCCTTCTGCAGCGCCGAGTGCCGGTGTCAGCAGATGGCGAGGGACGAGAGGCGGGAGATCGAGATCCTGGTCAGGAAGCGCCGTGACGCGTTCCACAGCCGCCGGGCAGCGCCGGGCAAAACGATCGGAGGACCGGACCGGCACGCGAGGGTGCAAATCTCAAGTTTTTGCTAGTTAATTATACATCCTTGCTGTACTTGCAGTGAGCCAGCGAGAAACTATGGATGATTAGTTGGGACAAATTTGAAGTCCTAGATTTATTGCAGTATCATCGTCCAGCGATTGTAGTACTAGTAGGCTTTGGGTTATTAACCACAAAGGATTGGAAGTTACACGTAGGTGAACCCTATGCGGTTCCAATCCCCTCTTGTTCCTCGGTAGCTTAGTGGTAGAGCGGTTGGTTTTTAACCAACTGGTGGTAACTCTCGACTTTTAACTGATTGGTCGTAACTTCAAATCCTATTTGAAAGTTTTGATTCATTTTTTGATGCAAGAGTTTTAAAGTAGAAATAAAGAATCAAATTAAAGAGCTTGCTTTGACATGCACATGCAGATGTGTTTCCCTATTTATTGAGGGAAACGGTCTAAACCAATTGGCTATTGTGGTCGCTAACCCAAGGGTCTTCTATTTCAGGGAGGCAAGAGCTTCGATCCAAAAGTATTGTCATTCTCTTGTTATTCTTTTATGGCTATCGGTCTTTCTATCTTGGATTTGTAATGTTTGGCCATTAGGTTTGACCATAGCCCAATGTGGGTACATTGGCATCATCGTCATATGAAATTCCCGCACAAAGCGCACATCATCACTCTCAATGTCATTCAAGATAATCCTTCTAGTTTGTCATCCAACCGTTGTCCAAGTGAGTACCATTCTATACCCCCTCATTAGCACCCTAATAGACATGTTTGGCTATGTGGGTCCTACTTAGCTGGTCAGCCTAGGAGTGTGCAATTCAAGAGATAGGTTCTCATGGCCGAGGTCCCCGTAATGGTATCACGTGCAATTAGTGGCAAGTACATCTGGCAAAAAAAGAACTAAAACTCTTCCTTCCTAAATTTTCATGGTTGCTTCATGGTGTTGGTTGTGCACACTTTTTACCTCAATTATGCATAACTTAACCGGGAACACCGAGTACAATGTGGACATAAACACATTACCAGTGTACATACTTAGCTATAAGATACTAAATGCTAGGCTCATAGAGTTTCAAGAATGAAGGAAGTTACCACTATCGCCTTGCTATTGGCTGATGTCATAGAGCTTCAAGATTTATCCTCCCCTTCCGAGGAAAGATAAATAATATCAAGATCATGGTTTATAGTGTGATTATCGCCATTACTTTTTATAGATTGTGGTTAACCAGCCTAGCTGCATTATAATGACTTGGACAAGTTCTCCTTCCCCTACGATCATAGTAAACGTGATTGCATTGGATCAAGGTCGGAGAGCCAAATCAAACTATAAAGATGACTAGGTGAAGAAACAAAGTCTTCGTGCGTATGTGCCATGATATTCCCTAAGTAGAATAAGTTCATTGTGTTATAACAGTTAGTATTCTTCACAAAGTTAGGAAGGAAAGGTTAGGAGCAAGCCTATTCAATAAGATACTGGCTAGTGAATACTTTGAATGAGCATGGGAGCAACCATAGTACTTTAAGCAAGTAATGGTTTGCCATGAACTCGTATAGGAGCTAGTAATATAGTCCTTGTAGCATTATTCCTTTTATTGGTATCAAGGAGTAAGAAGCTTTAGTGCTTCTACCTGTATTCCACGTTTTAGCTAGTAATGCAATGATGCGACAAAGTCTCCACTAACACATTGTTATCGAGCGGAGTGTTATTGAAAAGGCAATCTACTTTGGTGAGATACACATGACTTCAAAACATGAGTGTAATATGTGCTAAGTCTATGGCACAATCATCCCCCTCCTAATCTTCTAACCACAAGTTGGTTATTATTTGTGTGCACTATTGTTGGCAATATTGGGAAGATGGATGGAGCATATTGATGCATCCCTTTTGATGCCATTAATGATCAAAAAACTATTGGGTAGCCTAAATGAGGTCACCACAGAACATCCAATCACTCTCGACAAGGCACATTAACTTTTGAATCATGCCCAAGTCATAAATTGTGTTTACTGTTGTATTTTTCAAAATAAGATATTTCAAACTAGATTTTGTTTTAATATATCAATAAAAGTAATTATATTTTTAGTGAATCTACTTTCTGCACCATCATGACTTGAAAGATGTTGACCTCTAGGTAATGGGCACTACGTTGCACATTGTCGTCGCATAATGGCGAGGTATTTTTTAACATTGCTATGAATTAAAGATGAATTTGTAAGGGTTCAAACTCAACGTGAAGTCATGAACAATCATTATTTATATGGGTAGTTTCTATTCCAGAAACTCATTTTTCTATATCTATATAGAAAATGTAACCAATTCTACACCTAAAGTGGTCCTTCTATACCCTCAAATCTAATGGAAAAGAAGGATTCTCACTAGAGTGATGCTCCCTTAGCCCATATGAGAATGAGAATGTGTCATTATCTGAGAAAAAGTGTGTGCCAAAGGCATATCCATTAGAGTTGATATGATCATTGGTAAAACTAGATGATGCCCCCGCGCGTTGTTGTGGTAATTTATGGAAAATTTGATTAAAATAGACAATAAACACATGACTATATGGTATTAAAAACAATAGATGAAATGCAAGAACCAATATCTACTAGATCTAAATAACTCAAAATATCTATACTGCAAGAAATTTTCAAGCCCAGAAAACCAAACATGAAACAATACAAAGTTCACAGTTTCTTTGTTTGCTCCTTGGATGTTGCCTATCATGTCTTAACTTTTCTGGGTTCGTACAATCTTGAGTGTCATTCTGGAGCTGTTACTATGACTCGGATACATGTGCCTTCTTATTAACCCCACCTATCAATGTTGTATGACCAATTAGCTATTGCGGAATGTTGCATGGGAAACAAAAAATTTCCTACGCACATGCAAGAGCTATCCATGGTGATGAGCATCTACGAGAGGGAGAGTGGATCTACATACCCTTGTAGATCGCTAAGCAGGAAGCATTAAGAAATGCGGTTGATGTAGTCGAACGTCTTCACGATCCAATCATGATCCGTCCCGCGATCTCATCACGAGTCGTCCCGCGATCCCATCGTGGTCCTTCCGATCTAGTGCCGAACGGACGACACCTCCGTGTTCAGCACACGTACAGCTCGATGACGATATCCACCTCCTTGATCCAGCAAGCGAGGGTGGAGAGGTAGATGAGTTCTCCGGCAGCGTGACAGCGTGGCGACGATGGTGGTGTAACTATTCCAGCAGGGCTTCGCCTAAGCACCGCCAAACTAAACTAGAGGAGAAAACCGATCTAGATGAAGTAGAGGGAGCACATGGCAATTAGGGTTAGCTCTTCCCTCTAAATCCTCTAGTATCTATAGGA
This sequence comes from Hordeum marinum, assembly GCA_022496015.1. Classification (NCBI taxonomy): domain Eukaryota; kingdom Viridiplantae; phylum Streptophyta; class Magnoliopsida; order Poales; family Poaceae; genus Hordeum; species Hordeum marinum. The sequence goes on along the minus strand of CM039675.1, from coordinate 459,117,241 downwards.
GGGAGGGGAAGGAGGCAGCTTCAAACCCTCAAGGTTTGGTCGAAATTGGAGGTGGAGGAGTCCTACTCCAATCCTATTAGGAGTAGGATTCCTCATTTCCACTTGGAAACTCTTTTCACCTCTCCACCTTTGGATTTTTTCCGTCTCAAACCTCATGGGCTTTAGTGGAGGCTTAATACAGCCCACTAGGGGCTGGTTTGTCTCCTCCCACAGCCCATGAGGCCCCTCGGGGGCGTGACACCCCTCCTGATGGCTCCTCGGTATCCTCCTGGCACACCCAGTACACTACCGATGAGCCCGAAACTTTTCCGGTGACCAAAATAGGACTTCCTATATATCAATCTTTACCTCCGGACCATTCCGAAGCTCCTCATGACGTCCCGGATCTCATCCGGGACTCCGAAAAACCTTCGGTCACCACCATACATAACTCAATACTATCGAAACGTCACCGGACCTTAAGTGTGCAGACCCTGTGGGTTCGAGAACTATGTAGACATGACCAAGACACCTCTACGGTTAATAACCAATAGTGGGACCTGGATGCCCATATTGGTTCCTACATATTCTATGAAGATCTTTATCGGTCGAACCTCTATGTCAAGGATTCAGTTAATCCCTACGTTGTTCCCTTTGTTCTTTAGTATGTTACTTGCCCGAGATTAGATCGTCGACATCCATACCTAGTTCAACCTCGTTACCGGCAATTCTCTTTACTCGTTCCGTAATACAAGATCACGTGGCTAACACTTAGTCACATTGCTTGCAAGGCTTATTGTGATGTTGTATTACCGAGTGGGCCCTGAGATACCTCTCCGTCACACGGAGTAACAAATCCCAGTCTTAATCCATGCCAACCCAACAGACACCCTCGGAGATAACTGTAGAGCACCTTTATAGTCACCCAGTTACGTTGCGACGTTTGATACACACAAGGTAATCCTCCGGTGTCAGTGAGTTGCATGATCTCATGGTCATAGGAACTGATACTTGACATGCAGAAAACAGTAGCAATAAACTGACATGATCATATGCTACGTTTGTAGTTTGGGTCTTGTCCATCACATCATTCTCCTAATGATGTGATCCCGTTATCAAATGACATCTCATGTCCATGACTAGGAAACCATAGCCATCTTGATCAACGAGCTAGTCTATTAGAGGCATACTAGGGACATGGTGTTGTCTATGTATCCACACATGTATCTAAGTTTCCGATCAATACAATTATAGCATGGACAATAAACGATTATCATGAACAAGGAAATATGATAATAACCCATTTATTATTGCCTCTAGGGCATATTTCCAACATTAGCAACATGGGAAGAAAAATCAGGAACTACTATGATAGTTAATTGATTGAACATGGCATTTAATAATTGTGATAACCTGATTGTTTTGGCAAACCCATGTCACGACTCGAGAAGCTCTCGGAGAAAAACACATACTTGGGACTAAGCATGGAGACTGGAAGAGCCTCATTTGGCATAAAATTTGTAAATCTCTGATTTGAGGGCTACATATATATGGTACTACCTTCCTGTGTATAAAACAACATGATAATGAGAAAGGAGAACATCTCTACCATTTTGTATATTAGTATATGTATGGCTACCAAAATATTTTTAGCTTTGATACATTGTCAACAATATTCATAAGAGAGTAAACAACAACTTAATGACTTTGTGTTGCACCTCACTTGCATCATGTTCGGATTTTCATTAACTAACCTTGTCGACATGGCAAAACAAATATTTGCACAAACAACATCATAGTGGGAAAGTTATTAGTAGACTAATGCCACCCCAAGGTGTTGGTATTACTGCTCAAATCAAAACAAATAGTCGGTGAATAACAAATTTTAAATAAATGGCGGCAACACAAATCATCCAAACAAATCTATATATCCGGCCAGCAGAAAAAATAGCCTCACAATGCCTATGATGCGGACGATGAGTGAATTTTGTGTATGGGATGGCGACCTGCTCACTCACCAGTGCAACAAAGAGGACAGAGTGTTACATGTGATAACTCATAAGGCACATGTAAATTCAAAGATTTCGAGCAAATGGGGTTCAAGGTTCCACTTCACCCAAGGTCATCAGATCATTGATTATCAAGACCATCCTTACAGCCAGCTAGCCATACCTAGAAGCTATCAACATCCTCACACTGCATGACCTAAAGTAGTGCTCCGAGTCCTTCCTAATATAAAAGCAATACATCATGTACTTTCCCATCATCGTCTATAAAATGGAAACCAAATTCACACATACATACTCGGGCATGAGAAAGATTCACTGGAATAAAATAAATGCACACCATCTCCTTGTAGAAACTTCTTAACATATGCCAGATGGCCTTATTATCTTTGACTTGACAGAATAGGCGAACCCCTCTCAAAGCTAACACTTGGAGGGGCATATTCTTCAACTTTATATGTGCATAGAGCTCCTGGCAAGGGCTGAATGTTCCATGCGTCACCATCTTATTCTCAATTGCAAATCAGAGCAGGGTTATTTACAGACAACATGTAACCTAGCTTCTAGTCAATGAACTAATTGTATACTGAACAATCTTCAATAGGAGGAAGCAATGAGAGGAAGTAGGATCAAGTGTCGTGGCCTTTCTCTTGCCAACAACGATGTGTCGTCTCCGATGTGTCGTCTCCGAGTCTGCCTCACAACCTGATGTCGATGATGGATAGCCCAGTGTTGAATGCTCTGTCCACCTCAAGGTTGAGGTGGAATAGATCGATGTCATCAACATGGAGGAGCACCTGCAAGTCCATCTCCACGAACGGTCCTTGGCTCCTCGCCATGGGGGTGGTGGGGATGCCTCCCCTGGTGTTCCGCGAGGTGTTGTTTGGCGTCGCTACACTAGGGAAGAAGAAGATGCAGGCGCACAGCGGGACAGTGGTGGTGGCGATGGTTAGAGATTTGACCCATCCAGCCCACATGGGTTTGGATGAGTAACGGTGGGGGCTTCAACTCAGGTTTCTAAACATGTACCAGTAGAGGGAATAAGATCCCCCGAGCAAGTGTCTGCGGTGGCACGGAGGCGTCGAGGAGACAACGATTCCAAGGTTGCTCCAATTTGTCCCGTCAACGGAAGGAGATGGGGAATAAAATCTTAGAAGGGTGTTGAAGGCGGATCCGCAACATCGGCTCACATACCTCCATCTGTTTCCTATGTGTTTATGGTTGGAGACATGGGGAAGGTGAAGAGGATGACATATGAACCGGAGAATTTGAAGAGGAAAGAGCAGGCGGGGAGGCGAGATGATAGAGAATCTAACACGAGAGTCATGCAGAACTTGGGGATGAACTTTTTGGCTGCAGTTCTGAACTATGTATGGTCAATCAAACAGGGGATGAAGCGGAGAACCGTGGTGACATGGCAATGCTGGGGTGGATAATCTATATGTTGAGAGAATATCTTGTAGTGCATTTGATGTGGGCACTCTGTATATGGAAAGAATTGGGACCAACTTCTTAACAATGTAGGATTTTCCATATCGGAAATGATACGGTAAAAAATAAATGAGAGAGAGAGAGAGCAAATGTTGTATATACATGAACATCGACCCTTCCACAAGGTCAAATAACTTGTATATTTTCTTATATCCTACTAGGCAACGTGGTTGCCCATCCTCTGCCTTATGTCCTAGGTTGAGCTCATCGTACTGAATTTGACTTCATGCCACCAACTCGATAAGCTTGTGACACGTCGGGTACTACAAGGGAATGAATGCATGGTGTCCTAGTCATAGGCGAACCCGGGACGACGAGTCATTGCTCCAAATGAAGGTTGGTGGTTTTTGAAACCTTTAGTGCTGTCTATGTTTGCTCGACATGCTACAAGCTCATGTGTGTTATGATGCAAATGCACTAACATATTGTGATGATTATAGATATCTTGCGTAAATGATGCCTCCATACTGTAGTTGTATTCTATGCTGCTGCAAGCACTACTTTCCATAATGCACATGTGTTGTGTTTTTTTCTTGGTGTTTTTTCGCGAACAAATGGATTTACTACATATATAAAAAATTATGTCCCAAGGGTTTGTTTGAAATGTTTATGAATATTTTTTTGGTTTTGACATGTCATAATAAAAAGAAGTTTCAATGATACTATAGTCGCAATAATAATCATGAGGAGTTTTCTTGTTGCATGAGTTGGACAACTAAGACATCAATGAAATTGCATTTAGTCTCTAAAGGTATTTTGGTGTTGATGACAATGTGGTAAGTGATACTAATGTCGGATTCTAAGTTCATCTCAAGACATTGGTCTCTGTCGAGATTATAGGGAGTTGGTTGACCCCGTATCTCAAAAAGAAAAAAGCACCAATTATCAAGGTTCCTTTTTCTTTTTCTTCCGAGCCATAGGAAAATCACACTATTAAGAATGGTTGAGTTGATTGCATTAGAATGGGGATCATGCAAAACATATGCACCAAATCGTCCTAATTCTACCACCAAAACTATGGAGTAAAACTCTTCTCTATATGCCTTGTGCCACATGCCACATTCACAAGGGGTCTAGGATTTGTTTTTGGACACCTCATGTTCATGGGAGTTCTGACCACTCTGCACACGGGGTTGGGTCCATAACTCTCTGGACACCCCATGCACACGAGGTCTAGGGTTTATCTCTTGGGTGAACCCATGCGCACATATTCTTTATCCCATGCTCACACGACACCTCGGGTGGGAACGGTCACTTTGGAGGATAGGGGTATTTATACTCACCCTTATTCATCCTTCAACCCTAACGAATACATTTAAGTTGATCCTCCATTGCTACACCTCACAAACTCGATTACTCTCAATCACACCACCCAAACTTCACCGAACTTTCGGTATTGGAAGAGAATCACTCTATCTATGCTTTCACCAGACCAATGTTGTGAACCCCAATCTTGTTCACCGCCAAACATGTCACTCTTAGAGAATTGGGGCTCCTATGCGGTTGGAGTCAAGGCCTTGAAACTTCCTTGCATGCAGTGTCTTCCGGGAAGTTCATAAAGCTCAGATGGATGTTTTCAAGACCAACCAAGAGAGGTTGGAGGCCCATCCATTGGGGTGACTTCAAGGGGGGCTAAGGTGAGCCACTTGGGGATACATCCGCATCTCGAATTTGTGTGCTTAATCCTTGACCGTTCATCTACTTCCGGTGTATGTTTGTTGGCGTGCTAATTATCTTGTTGTTTTGCTTACCATGGTAATTGCTTGTTTGCCATATAGTTTGGTCTTATCATAGGTTGCATTTCGAGATAACTTAATTATCCACATTATTACTAAAATTGGTATTAAGTCAAATTTATTTTCTCCTAATCAACGCCATCCCCCTCTAGTCGATCTCTTTTATCATTTCAATTGGTAGCATAGCTTTGACTCTTTATATGTACTTAGCCGTCTAAAGAGGATGGCCGATCAAAGGGACGGGGCAAGTGGAGCTACCACTAGGTGGGAAGAACTAAGAAGTTCCCCAGCTACCTAGAAACCTCATCGCGAACCCATGTGCTTCCTTGATGGTAGCAGACTTGACATCAATGATGTTGGACTTAAAAACCATATTTTTAAGAAGTCCGCTCAACCGTTAAGGATGAGGTGGATGCTATACACAGCCCCACACCTATGTAGTCGACCTCTTCGATCCTTTCATCGATTTTAAGTAAGATCTGACAATCCTGGAGGCAACCAATCTCGAGCACACTCTCATTGACTGAAACTTTAGGGTGCCCTATAACTATAACAAAAATCATTAAATACAGACTTATGCATCATGTGTGTCAAGATATTTTTTATTTTGGTGTAGTGTGTCAAGAACTTATATGCAGGCATGATTGTGAGACACAGCTCCACCTCGCCTCTCGCAGTGAGGGCTAGCTGCCTTAGTGGGTCGGCCTATTAAAGTGGATTTGAGAAGCCTCTATAGATCAGCTTGGACTGGTTTTAGAACCTTCCATTAGTTTTTTTTTCATGTGTTCTTTATGACTTTCTCTGGTTTTCTTATATTTTTTTATTGTATTTCAAATACTTTTCTATGTTTTTAATACATTTTTCATAGAAATGTGAAGCATTTTCTTATACGCGTTGAACATTTTCAAATACACAACGAATATTTTTTCAATAAATGTTCAACATCAGAAACACATTCAACGTTTTTTGAATGGGATGAAACATTCATTTTCAATTACGCGAACATATTTTCAAATGTATAAACATTTTCTAAATGTCACGAACACATTTTTTTAAATGCCAAATACATTTTATCAAATGTTTTAAAATGACGTGAATAGAATTTTACATTCTCTAAGCAGTTTGAACTACATGTGACATACATATTTTTGAAACACATGAACCTTTTAAATTTGTGAATTTTTTTATGGATGATACACTTTTTGTAGAAAATAGTTATGTAAGTTTTTTTACATTGTTTAAAATTAAAAAGTAGTCATGAAACATATTTGTTTGAAATACATGACATTTTTTAGATGTCACAAATAGTTTTGGAATGCTATCGACATTATTTAAAAGTTGCGCGAACATTATTTACCTTGAATGAACATTTTTTAACTGTGGGATGAACACCTTCAAAATTTAAGTATATTAATTTTTAGAGTATATTTATGTATTTTAGGTGAAACAACCTTCACTTTATTGATGTATAGAATGGATTACATAAATAATAGAAGTATCGAAGGGTTCTAACAGCCAAAAGTGGCGACTCTCTCCTAAAGGCACATCATGTTTAGCTTAGTTATGGTCCTCCATGTTTGAGAGGCGACCTTCATGGGCATAAGAACAAGACTGAAACTCTCTTATTGTGTCAATGATCTCCTTCATAATTGGGGCAGTAATCCCAAAGGTCCCTGAATGGATGTTTGAGATGACCGAGAGGCAGTCCGATGCACTTGTAATGTAGCAGCATATCCTTAGCCAAGGACAAGGCTTCTCGACAAGCCAAAGCTTCGAGCGTTGTTGGATTCGTAAGTCCATGGAAAACCACGACCGAAGATCCCACATACGCACTTGTATCGTCGTGGCAAACCACACTTATAGTGCCAATCGGCAGGTTCTTATATATTGCTCCATCATCATTTACCTTTGTATAGCCTATAGGGGTGGATTCCATGCCGTCCTAGGATGAGCTGGAATTGTCCGTTTGTTGGATATCACATGCTCCAGCATTGCTAGCTGCAGCTCCGAGGTGTACCTGACATGAACAAGTGACTTGACATTGGGCTCTGGTGTTCTCCCTCGTGGATGAGCTTCCTTCGCCCTGACCATATCGCCCAAAGTGTGACAGTAAATTTAGTTAACTTGGCATGTGATATCATATCGAACATGTTGAAGATCCAGGCCTTTGCGTCGGGTTCTACCATGGCAAGCATGTGATTCTTTCAAGGCCCACACACATCGCTCCATAGTGCATTTGGTAAGGGAGTGCATCCATGAATCAGCATCTCCACAAACAGCGCAGCAAGTGAGGTCCCATGTTTGTGTTGGAAATATGCCCTAGAGGCAATAATAAAATGGTTATTATTGTATTTCCTTGTTCATGATAATTGTCTATTGTTCATGCTATAATTGTATTAATCGGAAACTGTAATGCATGTGTGAATACATAGACCACAACATGTCCCTAGTGAGCCTCTAGTTGGCTAGCTCATTGATCAATAGATGGTCACGGTTTCATGACCATGGACATTGGATGTCATTGATAACGGGATCACATCATTAGGAGAATGATGTGATGGACAATACCCAATCCTAAGCATAGCACAAGATCGTGTAGTTCGTCTGCTAAAGCTTTTCTAATGTCAAGTATCGTTAACTTAGACCATGAGATTGTGCAGCTCCCGGATATCGTAGGAATACTTTGGATGTGCCAAATGTCACAACGTAACTGGGTGGCTATAAAGGTACACTACGGGTATCTCCGAAAGTGTCTATTGGGTTGGCATGAATCGAGACTGGGATTTGTCACTCCATGTGACGGAGAGGTGTCTCTGGACCCACTCGGTAAGACATCATCATAATGAGATCAGTGTGACTAAGGAGTTAGCCACGGGATGATGTGTTACAGAATAAGTAAATAGACTTGCCGGTAACGAGATTGAACAAGGTATAAGGATACCGACGATCGAATCTCGGGCAAGTATCATACCGGTAGACAAAGGGAATTGTATACGGGATTGATTGAATCCCCGACATCGTGGTTCATCCGATGAGATCATCATGGAGAATATGGGAGCCAACATGGGTATCCAGATCCTGTTGTTGGTTATTGACCGGAGAGGTGTCTCGGTCATGTCTACGTGCCTCCCGAACCCGTAGGGTCTACACACTTAAGGTTCGATGACGCTAGGGTTATAGGGAGATAGTGTACGGGGTTACTGAAGGTTTTTCGGAGTCCCGGATGAGATCCCAGACATCATGAGGAGTTCCGGAATGTTCCGGAGGTAAAGATTCATATATAGGAAGTGAGGTTTTGGTCACCGAAAGTGTTTCGGGCATCACCGGTAACGTACCGGCACCATCGGAAGGGTTCCAGAGGTCCACCGTGTGGGGCCACCGGCACCAGAGGGCTGCATGGGCCGGAAGTGGGAGGGAACCAGCCCCTAGGTGGGCTGGTGCACCCCCCACCAAGGCCCAAGGCGCAGAAAGGGTGAGAGGGGGCAAACCCTAGCGCAGATGGGCCCTAAGGCCCACCCTAGGGCGCCTAGGACTGTCGCACCCCTCTCCCCTCTTGGCCGCCTGCCAGATCCCATCTAGGGTTGCCACACCACCTAGGTGGGAACCCTAGGGGTGCGCACCCTCCTCTCTCTCCTCCTATATATAGTGAGGCTTTTGGGGGGCTGCCGACACACGAGTTCCTCTCCCTCTCGGCGCAGTCCTACCCCTCCTCCTCCTCGTCCTCCATAGTGCTTGGCAAAGCCCTGCCGGAGTACTATGCAGCTCCACCGTCACCATGCCATCGTGCTACCAGAGCTCTCCATCAACCTCTCCTTCCTCCTTGCTGGATCAAGGCGTATGAGACGTCACCGGGCTACACGTGTGTCGAACGCGGAGGCGCCGTTGTTCGGCGCTGAGATCGGATGCCACCACGATCTGAATTGTTGCGAGTACGATTCCACCAACCGCGTTCTAGTAACGCTTCCGCTTTGCGATATTCAAAGGTATGAAGATGCACTCATCCCACTCGTTGTTGGTTTCTCCATAGATAGATCTTGGTGACACGTAGGAATTTTTTTGATTTACTACTACGTCTCCCAACTGTGGTATCAAAGCTAGGTCTATGCGTAGAATCTATGCACGAGTAGAACACAAGTTGTTGTGGGCATCGATCTTGTTGATTTGCTTGCCGTTACTAGTCTTATCTTGATTCGGCGGTATTGTGGGATGAAGCGGCCCGGACCAACTTTACACGTATGCTTATGTGAGACCGGTTCCACCGCCTGACATGCACTTGTTACATAAGGTGGCTAGCAGGTGTCTGTCTCTCCCACTCTAGTCGAATCAGATTGGATGAAGAGGGTCCTTATGAAGGGTAAATAGCAATTGGCATATCACGTTGTGGTTTTTGCGTAGGTAAGAAACATTCTTGCTAGAAACCTATAGCAGCCACGTAAAAACTTGCAACAACAAATTAGAGGACGTCTAACTTGTTTTTGCAGCATATGCCTTGTGATGTGATATGGCCAAAGGATGTGATGTGATGCATTGTGATGTATGAGATTGATCATGTTCTTGTAATAGGATTCACGACTTGCATGTCGATGAGTATGACAACCGGCAGGAGCCATAGGAGTTGTCTTAATTTATTGTATGACATGTGTGTCAATCATAAACGACATGTAATTACTTTACTTTATTGCTAATCGTTAGCCATAGTAGTAGAAATAATAGTTGGCGAGACAACTTCACGAAGACACGATGATGGAGATCATGGTGTCGCGCCGGTGACAGTGATGATCATGGTACCCCAAAGATGGAGATCAAAGGAGCAAGATGATATTGGCCATATCATGTCACTATATTGATTGCATGTGATGTTTATCATGTTTACATCTTATTTTCTTTGAACAACGGTAGCTAAATAAGATGATCTCTCACTAAAATTTCAAGAAATGTGTTCACCCTAACTGTGCATTGTTGCTAAGGATCGTTGTTCCGAAGCATCACGTGATGATCGGGTGTGATAGGTTCTAACGTTCGCATACAACGGGTGTAAGCCAGATTTACACACGCGATACACTTAGGTTGACTTGACGAGTCTAGCATGTACAGACATGGCCTCGGAACACGGAAGACCAAAAGTTCGAACATGAGTCGTATAGAAGATACGATCAACATGGAGATGTTCACCATGGATGACTAGTCTGTCTCACGTGATGTTCGGACACGGGCTAGTTGACGTGGATCATGTGTCACTTAGATGACTAGAGAGATGTCTATATAAGTGGGAGTTCATTAAATAATTTGATTATATGAACTTAATTATCATGAGCTTAGTCTAAAATTGTCTTTACAATCTATATTGTAGATCCAATGGCCAACGCTAATGTTGCCCTCAACTTCAACGCGTTCCTAGAGAAAAACAAGCTGAAATATGATGGAAGCAACTACGCGGACTGGGTCCGTGGCTTGAGGAACATCCTCATAGCTTCCAAAAGATTATATGTCCTTGACGCACCGCTAGGTGACGCACCCATTTTCCCATCGACTCAGGACATTATGAACGCCTGGCAGTCGCGTTGTGATGATTACTCCCTGGTTCAGAGCGGCATGCTTTACAGTTTAGAACCGAGGCTCCAAAAGCATTTTGAGCAACACGGAGCATATGAGATGTTCCAAGAGATGAAATTGGTTTTCCAAGATCATGCCCGGGTCGAGAGATATGATGTCTATGACAAGTTCTTTAGTTGTAAGATGGAGGAAAATAGTTCTGTCAGTGAGCACATACTCAAAATGTCTGGGTTGCACAACCGCTTGTCTGAGCTGGGAGTTAATCTTCCGGATGACTCGGTTATTGACATAATCCTCCAGTCGCTCCCACCTAGCTACAAGAGCTTTGTGATGAACTACAACATGCAGGGTATGGAGAAGTCCATTCCCGACTTGTACTTGATGCTGAAATCATCAGAGGCCGAGATCAAAAAGGAGCATCAAGTGTTGATGGTCAATAAGACCACTAGTTTCAAGAAAGGCAAGGATAAAAGGAACTTCAAGAAGTACGGCAAAGCAGTTGCCGCACCCGGCAAGCAAGTTGCGGGGAAGAAGAACAAGAATGGACCCAAGCCTGAGACTGAGTGCTTTTATTGCAAGGGTACCGGTCGCTAGAAGCGGAACTGCCCTAAGTACTTAGTGGATAAGAAGGCCGACAACGTTAAAGTTATATGTGATATACTTGTTATTGATGTGTACTTTCTCAGCGCTCGTAGTAGCTCCTGGGTATTTGATACCGGTGCAGTTGCTCACATTTGTAACTCCAAGCAGGAGTTGCGTAATAGGTAGAGACTGGCAAAGGACGAGGTGACGATGCGCGTCGGGAATGGTTCCAAGATCGATGTGATTGCCGTCAGCACGCTACCTCTACATCTACCTTCGGGATTAGTTTTAAACTTTAATAATTGTTATTTAGTACCAACTTTGAGCATGAACATTGTATCTGGATCTCGCTTGATGCGAGATGGCTACTCATTTATATCTGAGAATAATGGTTGTTCTATTTATATGAGAGAAATGTTTTATGGTCATGCCCCGCTGGTCAATGGTTTATTTTTGATGAATCTCGAACGTGATGTTACACATGTGCATAGTGTGAGTACCAAAATATGTAAGGTTGATAACGATAGTCCCACTTACATGTGGCACTGCCGCCTTGGTCATATTGGTGTCAAACGCATGAAGAAACTCCATGCTGATGGACTTTTGGAGTCTCTTGATTTTGAATCATTTGACATGTGCGAACCATGCCTCATGGGCAAGATGACCAAGACTCCATTCTCTGGAACAATGGAGCGAGCAACTAACTTGTTGGAGATAATACATACCGATGTATACGGTCCAATGAGCGTTGAGGCTCGTGGTGGCTACCGTTATGTTCTCACCCTCACTGATGACTTGAGCAGATATGGGTATGTCTAGTTAATGAAACACAAATCTGAAACCTTGGAAAAGTTCAAGGAATTTCAGAGTGAGCTAGAGAATCAACGTGACAGGAAAATAAAGTGCCTACGATCTGATCGTGGCGGAGAATATTTAAGTCACGAGTTTGGCACGCACCTAAGGAAACGTGGAATTGTTTCAAAACTCACGCTGCCTGGCACACCTCAGCGAAATGGTGTGTCTGAACGTTGTAATCGCTCTCTATTGGATATGGTGCAATCTATGATGTCTCTTACCGACTTACCCCTATCATTTCGGAGATATGCATTAGAGACTGCCGCATTCACTTTAAATAGGGCACCGTCTAAGTCCGTTGAGACGACACCGTTTGAATTATGGTTTGGTAAGAAACCTAAGTTGTCGCTTCTGAAAGTTTGGGGATGTGATGCTTATGTGAAGAAACTTCAACCTGAGAAGCTCGAACCCAAAGCGGAAAAGTGCGTCTTCATAGGATACCCCAAAGAAACTGTTGGGTATACCTTCTACCTCAAATCCGAAGGCAAAGTCTTTGTTGCCAAGAATGGATCCTTTCTAGAGAAAGAGTTTCTCTCGAAAGAAGTAAGTGGGAGGAAAATAGAACCTGATGAGGTAACTGTACCTCCACTCGAACCAGAGAGTAGCGTAGCACAGGAAGTTGTTTCTGTGGAGCCTGCATCGGCTGGAGAGGAAGTTAATGATGATGATCATGAAACTTCAAATCAAGTTGCTATTCGAAGGTCTACTAGGACACGTTCCGCACCAGAGTGGTACGGCAACCTTGTCCTGGAGATCATGTTGTTTGACAACGGTAAACCTTCGAACTATGAAGAAGCGATGGCAGGCCCCGATTCCAACAAATGGCTTGAAGCCATGAAATCCGAGATAGGATCCATGTATGAGAACAAAGTATGGACTTTGGTGGACTTGCCTGATGATAAGTGAGCCATAGAAAATAAATGGATCTTTAACAAGAAGACTAACACGGATGGTAATGTGACCGTCTATAAGGCTCGACTTGTCGCTAAGGATTATCGACAAGTTCAAGGAGTTGACTACGATGAGACTTTCTCACCTGTAGCGATGCTGAAGTCCGTCTGAATCATGTTAGCAATTGTCGTATTTTATGATTATGAGATCTGGCAAATGGACGTCAAAACGGATTTCCTTAATGGATTCCTTAAGGAAGAACTATATATGATGCAACCGGAAGGTTTTGTTGATCCTAAAGATGCTAACAAGGTATGCAAGATCCAGCGGTCCATCTATGGGTTGGTGCAAGCATCTCGGAGTTGGAACATTCACTTTAATGAGGTGATTAAAGTGTTTGGGTTTATACAGGTTTATGGAGAACTCTGTATTTACAAGAAAGTGAGTGGGAGCTCTGTAGCATTTCTCATATTATATGTGGATGACATATCGTTGATGGGAAATGATATAGAACTTTTGGAAAGCATAAAGGCCTACTTGAATAAGTGTTTTTCAATGAAGGACCTTGGAGAAGCTGCTTACATATTAGACATCAAGATCTATAGAGATAGATCGAGACGCCTCATAGGTCTTTCATAAAGCACATACCTTGACAAGATATTGAAGAAATTCAATATGGATCGGTCCAAGAAGAGATTCTTGCCTGTGTTACAGGGTGTGAGATTGAGTATGACTCAATGCCCGACCACGGCAAAGGATAGAGAAGAGATGAGTGTCATCCCCTATGCTTCAGCCATAGGCTCTATTATGTATGCCATGTTGTGTACCAGACCTGATGTGAACCTTGCCATAAGTTTGGTAGGGAGGTACCAAAGTGATCCCAGAGTGGAACACTGGACAGCAGTCAAGAATATCCTAAAGTACCTGAAAAGGACCAAGGACATGTTTCTCGTATATGGCGGTGCCGAAGAGCTCGTCGTAAAGGGTTACGTCGATGCTAGCTTCGACACATATCCGGATGACTCCAGGTCACAAATCGGATACGTGTATATTTTGAATGGAGGGGCAGCCAGCTGGTGCAGCAGCAAGCAAAGCATCGTGGTGGCATCCACATGTGAAGCAGAGTACATAGTTGCTTTAGAAGCAGCAAAGGAAGGAGTCTGGATGAAGGAGTTCATCACCGACCTTGGAATAATTCCCAATGCGTCGGGCCCGATGACTCTATTCTATGACAACACTATAGCTATTGCCCTTACCAAGGAGCCCGGGTTTCAAAAGAAGACAAGACACATAAGGCGTCGCTTCAACTCCATTCATGATTATATTCAGGAAGGAGATATAGATACTTTTAAAGTACATACGGATCTGAATGTCGCAGATCCATTGACTAAACCTCTCTCACGAGCGAAACATGATCAACACCAGAACACTATGGATGTTCGATACATAACAATGTAACTAGATTATTGACTCTAGTGCAAGTGGGAGACTCTTGGAAATATGCCCTAGAGGCAATAATAAAATGGTTATTATTGTCTTTCCTTGTTCATGATAATTGTCTATTGTTCCTCCTATAATTGTATTAATCGGAAACCGTAATGCATGTGTGAATACATAGACCACAACATGTCCCTAGTGAGCCTCTAGTTGGCTAGCTCGTTGATCAATAGATGGTCACGGTTTCATGACCATGGACATTGGATGTCATTGATAACGGGATCGCATCATAAGGAGAATAATGTCATGGACAAGACCCAATCCACTAGGACACGTTCCGCACCAGAGTGGTACGGCAACCCTGTCCTGGAGATCATGTTGTTGGACAACGGTGAACCTTCGAACTATGAAGAAGCGATGGCGGGCCCAGATTCCAACAAATGGCTTGAAGCCATGAAATCCGAGATAGGATCCATGTATGAGAACAAAGTATGGACTTTGGTGGACTTGCCTGATGATAAGCGAGCCATAGAAAATAAATGGATCTTTAACAAGAAGACTGATACGGATGGTAATGTGACCGTCTATAAGGCTCGGCTTGTCGCTAAGGATTATCGACAAGTTCAAGGAGTTGACTACGATGAGACTTTCTCACCTGTAGCGATGCTGAAGTCCGTCTGAATTATGTTAGCAATTGCCGTATTTTATGATTATGAGATCTGGCAAATGGACGTCAAAATGGCTTTCCTTAATGGCTTCCTTAAGGAAGAACTATATATGATGCAACCAGAAGGTTTTGTTGATCCTAAAGATGCTAACAAGGTATGCAAGCTCCAGCGGTCCATCTATGGGCTCGTGCAAGCATCTCGGAGTTGGAACATTCGCTTTAATGAGGTGATTAAAGCGTTTGGGTTTATACAGGTTTATGGAGAACTCCGTATTTACAAGAAAGTGAGTGGGAGCTCTGTAGCATTTCTCATATTATATGTGGATGACATATCGTTGATGGGAAATGATATAGAACTTTTGGAAAGCATGAAGGCCTACTTGAATAAGTGTTTTTCAATGAAGGACCTTGGAGAAGCTGCTTACATATTAGACATCAAGATCTATAGAGATAGATCGAGACGCCTCATAGGTCTTTCACAAAGCACATACCTTGACAAGATATTGAAGAAATTCAATATGGATCGGTCCAATAAGAGATTCTTGCCTGTGTTACAGGGTGTGAGATTGAGTACGACTCAATGCCCGACCACAGCAAAGGATAGAGAAGAGATGAGTGTCATCCCCTATGCTTCAGCCATAGGCTCTATTATATATGCCATGTTGTGTACCAGACCTGATGTGAACCTTGCCATAAGTTTTGTAGGGAGGTACCAAAGTGATTCCGGAGCGGAACACTGGACAACAGTCAAGAATATCTTGAAGTACCTGAAAAGGACCAAGGACATGTTTCTCGTATATGGAGGTGCCGAAGAGCTCGTTGTGAAGGGTTACGTCGATGCTAGCTTTGACACATATCCGGATGACTCCAAGTCACAAACCGGATACGTGTATATTTTGAACGGAGGGGCAGCCAGCTGGTGCAGCAGCAAGCAAAGCATCGTGGCGGCATCTACATGTGAAGCGGAGTACATAGCTGCTTTAGAAGCAGCAAAGGAAGGAGTCTGGATGAAGGAGTTCATCACCGACCTTGGAGTAATTCCCAATGCGTCGGGCCCGATGACTCTATTCTATGACAACACTGGAGCTATTGCCCTTGCCAAGGAGCCCAAGTTTCAAAAGAAGACAAGACACATAAGGCGCCGCTTCAACTCCATTCGTGATTATATTCAGGAAGGAGATATAGATATTTGTAAAGTACATACGGATCTGAATGTTGCAGATCCATTGACTAAACCTCTCTCACGAGCGAAACATGATCAACACCAGAACTCTATGGATGTTCGATACATAACAATGTAACTAGATTATTGACTCTAGTGCAAGTGGGAGACTCTTGGAAATATGCCCTAGAGACAATAATAAAATGGTTATTATTGTATTTCCTTGTTCATGATAATTGTCTATTGTTCCTCCTATAATTGTATTAATCAGAAACCGTAATGCATGTGTGAATACATAGACCACAACATGTCCCTAGTGAGCCTCTAGTTGGCTAGCTCGTTGATCAATAGATGGTCACGGTTTCATGACCATGGACATTGGATGTCATTGATAACGGGATCACATCATTAGGAGAATAATGTCATGGACAAGACCCAATCCTAAGCATAGCACAAGATCGTGTAGTTCGTCTGCTAAAGCTTTTCTAACTTCAAGTATCGTTTCCTTAGACCATGAGATTGTGCAGCTCCCGGATACCGTAGGAATACTTTGGGCGTGCCAAACGTCACAACGTAACTGGGTGGCTATAAAGCTACACTACGGGTATCTCCGAAAGTGTCTGTTGGGTTGGCACGAATCGAGACTGGGATTTGTCACTTCGTGTGACGGAGAGGTATCTCTGGGCCCACTCGGTAGGACATCATCATAATGAGCTCAGTGTGACTAAGGAGTTAGCCACGGGATGATGTGTTACGGAACGAGTAAAGAGACTTGCTGGTAAGGAGATTGAACAAGGTATAGGGATACCGACAATCGAATCTCAGGCAAGTATCATACCGGTAGACAAAGGGAATTGTATATGGGATTGATTGAATCTCCGACATCGTGGTTCATCCGATGAGATCATCGTGGAGCATGTGGGAGTCAACATGGGTATCCAGATCCCGCTGTTGGTTATTGACCGGAGAGGTGTCTTGGTCATGTCTACGTGCCTCCCGAACCCGTAGGGTCTACACACTTAAGGTTCGATGACGCTAGGGTTATAGGGAGATAGTGTACGTGGTTACCGAAGGTTGCTCGGAGTCCCGTATGATATCTCGGACGTCACGAGGAGTTCAAGAATGGTCTAAAGGTAAAGATTCATATATAGGAAGTGAGGTTTTGGTCACCGGAAGTGTTTTGGGCATCACCGGTAACGTACGGGGACCACCGGAAGGGTTTCGGAGGTCCATCGTGTGGGGCCACCAGCACCAGAGTGCTGCAGGGGCCACAAGTGGGAGGGAACCAGCCCCTAGGTGGGCTGGTGCGCCCCCCCACCAAGGCCCAAGGCGCAGCAAGGGTGAG
The DNA here is from genome assembly GCA_022496015.1 of Hordeum marinum. Classification (NCBI taxonomy): domain Eukaryota; kingdom Viridiplantae; phylum Streptophyta; class Magnoliopsida; order Poales; family Poaceae; genus Hordeum; species Hordeum marinum. Next base: position 459,099,537 of record CM039675.1, on the reverse strand, counting down.
AGGGGGCAAACCCTAGCGCAGATGGGCCCTAAGGCCTACCCTAGGGCACCTAGGGCTGCCGCACCCCTCTCCCCTCTTGGCCGCCAGCCAGATCCCATCTAGGGCTGCCGCACCACCTAGGGTGGGAACCCTAGGGGTGCGCACCCTCCTCCCTCTCCTCCTATATATAGTGGGGTTTTGGGGGGGGGCTGCCGACACATGAGTTCCTCTCCCTCTCGGCGCAGCCCTACCTCTCCTCCTCCTCGTCCTCCGTAGTGCTTGGCGAAGCCGTGCCGGAGTACCACGCAGCTCCACCGTCATCACGACGTCGTGCTGCCAAAGCTCTCCCTCAACCTTGCCTTCCTCCTTGCTGGATCAAGGCGTAGGAGACGTCACCGGGCTGCACGTGTGTTGAACGGGGAGGCGCCGTTGTTCGGCGCTTAGATCGGATTGCACCACGGTCTGAATCGCTGCGAGTACGACTCCACCAACTGTGTTCTAGTAACGTTTCCGCTTTGCAATCTTCAAAGGTATGAAGATGCACTCATCCCATTCGTTGTTGGTTTCTCCATAGATAGATCTTGGTGACACGTAGGAAAATTTTGATTTACTATTACGTCTTCACAATTTGTGCACTTTAGCATGTCAAAATAGGTAGAAAACATTGAGCTAAGTACCATAAGAACACGTTAATTTTGAAGGGACTTGTATCTTCCATAATTTCGACCAGCTATCATGTTCTCTTTTGCTATATCGGAAAAACTACCGCGGCCCTCGAGCCAAGCCTCCCGCTGTAGCTTCGTGGTAATCAACATCCGATAATGAACGGACTGAGAATTCTCCTTCTTTTCATGAGCCCAAAACCAAAATTCTGGCTACTATCTAGTGCAAAAATTCTGGTTGTTCAAGATCACATCGGCATCGATAGGTAAAAAGGTTGCACGCACCATATCATGCTTCCAGCTCGCTGCAGTATATTTATGTTTCCAGCTCGCTGTAGTATATTTATGTTTCCAGCACCTGGGTTGTCGAGATGCTAGGAATTCCCTATTTGCCGCTCACTGTATCAAATTGCCGACGCTACGTACAGGCGAGCGACCGAGCAGCAACGCGATGGGTTGACCCAGTTTTGCCTAGACATCCGATTTTGAAAACCTTCTAGAAGGTTCCTTGAACCAGTTTTTTGTTTTTACCGAACTTTCTGTTTTTTAATTTTTCTTTTTCTTCCTACTTTTTTCTTTTCATTTTTCATTTTCTATTTCTTCTTTTCCCCCTTTTTTAAGGTTATTTTATCTTTCTAAAACTAAGTTCATGTTTGAATATTGTTCTTAAAAATCGAAAAATGTTCTTGCTTTCAAAATTTAAATAATTCTCATTTTCAAATACTATTCCTAACTTCAAAAAATGTTCTAGATTTTCAAAAAATGTTCTAATTTTTCAAACAATGTTCCGGATTTACCAATATTGTCTATCTTTACAGAAAATATCCCTATATTCAAATTTTGTTCATAAATTTCAAACTTTGACCGCTTTGTTTCAAAAAATATTCGGTACCTCAAAAAATGTTCATATTTTTAATTTTGTTCACAAACCCAAAACTATTTGTTTTAAAAAAATCCCATATTTAAAACGTAAATTAAAAAAATGATCACAAGCTTAAATTTTGTTCATCAATTAAAATATGTATGGGAATTTCAAATAAAATGTTCTTGTTTCGAAACTTTGTTCACAAATATAAAATGTTCTGGAACATCAAAATTTGTTCCCGTTTTTGCAAAAATTCAAAACTTATTTTCAGTTCCGAAAATTGTTCACGTATTTAAAAAAAGTTCATGTTTCCAAAAAATTTCACAAATAAAAAAATGTTCAACTTTTTAATTTTTGTTCACAAATTCTAAAATAGTTTGGAATTTCCAGGTATGCTCCTGTTTTCTATATTTGTTCACATATTCTGAAAATGCTACATTTTTTAAATTTTGTTCACAAATTAAAAACTGTATCATGTTTTCGAAATTAGTTTGCAAATTATAATAATGTTTGAGTTTTGTAAAAATAGTTTAAATTCGAAAAAGTTCACTTTTTCAATCTGTTATTTTTTTAAAAGATTATGTTTAGAAAAAGTAGTTCATAATTTAGAAATTATTCTCGTATTCAATTTGTTTCTTATTTTGTTTTAGTTCCCATATAATGTTTGCGTTTAAAAAAGTTTTTCCTTTTTAAAATTTATCCTTGAAATTTTTAAACAAGTTTTACTCTGCCGTGGATTATAGTTCATATATACTGTGTTACTTTGCACTAAACCTGTGTTACCTCAGTGGTTATGGACTAGCTTCCCTAGCGTGAGGACAAGAGTTTGATCCCTCGCCCACAAAATTTGTTTTGTTAAATTTGGCTAACTTGTTTTATTTTTTGCAGCTGCCTATTGTTCTTTAATACTCGCACTGCCATTGTTGCAGAATAGGTCGCCTATCATAGTGGCTAGCGAATCGCGGGCATCTATAGCAGGTCACGGGTTGGATTCCTAGGTAGCGTGTCCTTATTTTTTGCAACTTTTCATTCCGCCAAGGGCAACGAATGGGACGGCCCAGGTGGCTCGTCTCATGTGCGAAGCTGTGCCTCTTTGCCACAGTAAGTGGCACATAGGAGGTCCAATGATGGTATGGCAGCGAATGAGACGGCCCAAGTGACCCGTCTCCTGTGCGAAGCTGCGCCTCATTGCCACAGTAAGCGGCACATAAGAGGTCCCGTGAAGCTATATCACGCTTACAATGAGTACAACAGTTGTCTCGCATGGAGCGTGCCTGCGTATGGGCCATCCCGTTAATTATACTCGCTCGTGTCGCTCTAGTTGGCTATACTCTGGTTTCCTTAAAATAATCGTTTTCTTTTGTTTTTTCCCTTGGGTTTCTTCATTTTCTTGGTTTTCACTGTTTTTTTTTTCTTCCCTTTTACTTTATTATTCCCCGTTTTTATTGTTTCTTTCTTTGTTTTCTTCCGTTTTCTTGTTTTCTCTGTTTCTTTTTTTCATTTTGCACCTATTTTTCTCCTACGTTCATTTCCCCCTTATTTAGTAATACGTGTATGTACTATATTTACATATTTTACATATTTATACTTCAATAACATTTTTAAAATAATGTTTAACATTTTTCAAATATATGTTTATCAGTTTTTTACAAAGGTGTTCTGATATCTATTGTTTTTATACACGTTCTACATTTTTAATATATCTAAAATATTTTATATAGATGTTTAAAAACTATTATATGTTTAATTTTTTTTCAGAATATAATTTGGGTGTCTAACTTTTTTCGTGCATTTTATACATCCGAAATATTTTTATTAATACAAATTTATTGTTTAGAAAAATACATGATTAAAATTTTAAAATACATGTTTTGATGTCTATTGTTTTCATACACATTATATATTTTTTGTATACATCTAAAATAATTTTTGATATAGACTTATTATATTTATTATGTATTATTACCAATTTTTCTAATATATGATATGATGTCTACTTTTTTCGTGCACATCGTACATTTTTCTTATATATGTGAAATATTTCTATACACATTTACCACTTTTAAAATTTATGTTTAACACTTTTCTAAAGTTTATGTAAAGTATGGTTTTTATTATTCATATTTGTAAATCTGAAAAGTAAAAATAAAAATAAAAAAATAAAAGAGAAATGTAAAAAAAACAGAAAAAAGAGCACTTTAAGCTCCGCGACCTTCTGCGCGCTCGGCCAGCCCATTATCTCAGCCGTTTCAGTGGAGAGGTTGTTGTATCTTGCATCAAGCCTTATATAATCGCCCCCTTAGGTTGCCTCTTAGAGCGATGCAGGGTCTGTTCGATCGCGGCCCGCGCTAGCCTGCAGAATATTCTGTTCTACAGGTTGGTGATGTGTGGTCTGTTCGGTCGCAGCCCACGTCCACCCGCAAAACACATTTTCCGCAAACTACAAACGCATTGTAAAGGACAACGATATAAGAGTTCTGCTATAGTTGCTCTAAATACGGCAAATAAGATGATTTTGCGTAGTTGAGTGACAATATACGCCTGAACATTTACACAGAATGCCTTTATTTAGTCAAATTGAATCTCTTTGCTCGGGGACCCTGCTATGAAAAGAAAAAATTATACATACAAAAGTGTTCCGCCAATCCATCTTCGGGCGTTGAGAGTAGCTCGTGGGACAGTTTTCTTTCTTTCGTTTTTCTTTTTGCCCTATCCGTTTCCGTATGTAAATTTTGTTGGTTTTCCATCTTTTACCTATTATCTTCGGCCTCTTTTATTTTTTTCTTACTTTTTCTTTTTTCTGAATTTATTTTACTGCATTTAAAGTATGAAAAAAAATTAGTATATGAATACTTTTCACAATTGTCAGAAGTCTCTAAATTACCAGAATATTCTTGTAATAGATGATTTTTCGTCAAAGCAACCGGGACGAGGGCGGGAACACTAGGTGGGTTGGCCCAAGCGTGTGTTTTATCAAGTACTAGTCTCTTTCATCTGAGCTAGATGGATAGGCTGACATTGACGCATGAGCGTCAAAGTGAGCGGATCCACCGGCATCCACTCCGTAAAATCCCATCCACCATCATACGAAGCCGATCTATGATCCCACCACTTACAACCTTCAATTGAGTGTTTTTCTGCACCTGTGAACTTTGTTTTTACCAGATATTTTTCACTCTCAGCAAGAGAACTATTGTGGAGTTAGGGACCTTGGTTTAACTTTCATTATGTTTGAGGTGCTTGTAGTTCAGGTGAACTTTTTATAATAATTCCGAATGCTCTTTTTGCAGAAAATGTATGAGATGTATGGAGGAAAGGCCCTGTTAGGGCCCAAAAACCTAAGTCGTTGTTAGCCTAACTTATTTTTTGTTTGCATGTATCCTGGCCATAAATGTGGTTGACAAACCAAATTTCTCACGGAAAATTAAGTTTAGTTTGCTTGCTTTTTGCGGGGAAAAGATTAGCTCAGCTTTGTGCGTGTATAACCAGAAGTGTCCTTATCTTCTATTCCTAAATAGTTATCACCCACTAACTATTTTTTCTAGATATGCAACCATGCCACATGAGCAAGTTATGTATGTAACTCTTAAATTATATTGTTTTTGCATTACTTTATGTATGCAAGCACCACATCATCAATGTATGCATGTTACTTCTTTGCATTAGATGTTGTATTGACAATATATGTATTGGTCACATGCAACATAACAATTCATATTCACATTTTTGTCAAAAATGACATTCTTTTTGCTGTATTTTTTTTACTTTTTACATCCTTTGTATTTCATTTTAATTTTAAAGTTTACATTCGCTTTCCATTAGTTATAGATCAGCTATTTTTTCTACATATGCAACTATGCCACATGAGCAAGTCAGGCATGCAAGTCATAAAAAGTACATTGTTTTTGCATTACTCTATGCAAGCATCACATCATCAATTTATGCATGTTATTTTTTGCATTAGATTTTGTATTGACAGTATATGTATTGGTCACATGCAACATAACTATATAGTTCACATTCACATTTTTGTCAGAAATGACATTCTTTTTGCTGTAATTTATTTTATCCTCTTTTTATACCCTTTGTATTTTATTTTCATTTTAAAGCTTACATTCTCTTTCCATTAGTTATAGATCAATTATTTTTTCTAGATATGCAACTATGCCACATGAGTAAGTCATGCATGCAAGTCATAAATTACATTGTTTTTGCATTACTCTATGCATGCAAGCACCACATCATCAATTTATGCATGTTATTTTTTTGCATTAGATGTTGTATTAACAATATAAGTATTGGTCACATGCAACATACCTATACAGTTCATATTCACATTTTTGTCAAAAATGACATTCTTTCTGCTGTAATTTATTTTTTTCCTTTTTTACACCCTTTGTATTTCATTTTCATTTTAAAGCTTACATTCGCTTTTCATTAGCTATAGATCAACTATTTTTTCTTGATATGCAACTATGCCACATGAGCAAGTCAGGCATGCAAGTCATAAAAAGTACATTGTTTTTGCATTACTCTATGCAAGCATCACATCATCAATTTATGCATGTTATTTTTTGCATTAGATTTTGTATTGACAGTCTATGTATTGGTCACATGCAACATAACTATATAGTTCACATTCACATTTTTGTCAGAAATGACATTCTTTTTGCTGTAATTTATTTTTTGCTCTTTTTATACCCTTTATATTTTATTTTCATTTTAAAGCTTACATTCTCTTTCCATTAGTTATAGATCAATTATTTTTTCTAGATATGCAACTATGCCACATGAGTAAGTCATACATGCAAGTCATAAATTACATTGTTTTTGCATTACTCTATGCATGCAAGCACCACATCATCAATTTATGCATGTTACTTTTTTGCATTAGATGTTGTATTGACAATATAAGTATTGGTCACATGCAACATACCTATACAGTTCATATTCACATTTTTGTCAAAAATGACATTCTTTTTGCTGTAATTTATTTTTTTCCTTTTTTACACCCTTTGTATTTCATTTTCATTTTAAAGCTTACATTCGCTATCCATTAGTTATGGATCAGCTATTTTTTCTTGATATGCAACTATGCCACATGAGCAAGTCAGGCATGCAAGTCATAAAAAGTACATTGTTTTTGCATTACTCTATGCAAGCATCACATCATCAATTTATGCATGTTATTTTTTGCATTAGATTTTGTATTGACGGTATATGTATTGGTCACATGCAATATACTTATATAGTTCACATTCACATTTTTGTCAGAAATGACATTCTTTTTGCTGTAATTTATTTTTTCCTCTTTTTATACCCATTGTATTTTATTTTCATTTTAAATCTTACATTCTCTTTCCATTAGTTATAGATTAATTATTTTTTCTAGATATGCAACTATGTCACATGAGTATGTCATCATGCAAGTCATAAATTACATTGTTTTTTGCATTACTCTATGCATGCAAGCATCACATCATCAATTTACGCATGTTACTTTTTGCATTACTCTATGCATGCAAGCACCACATCATCAATTTACGCATGTTACTTTTTGCATTAGATTTTGTATTGACAATATATGTACTGGTCGCATGCAAGTTCACATTCACATTTTTGTTGAAAATGACATTCTTTTTGTAGTAATTTATTCTATCCTCCTTTTATACCTATTGTATTTTATTTTCATTTTAAAGGTTACATTTGCTTTTCATTAGTTATAGATTTTTTTGTAGCAATTTTGATGATTATTTTAGCTTTTTGATGATTATTTTAGCAAATTTCCTACAGCAACGCGTCAGGTCTTTATCTAGTTTCAAATAGAGCCCCCAACGTTGGGAGAAGGGGTGATTGCTCTTTAATTATCTCTTCACTAAAATGATGCTAGAACGACTATGAAAATGCGAATGTAGAAATGGTGACTATGAAACACGATTTTTTTTAAAGTAGCACCAAAAATACATCAAATTCGAATACAGTATGCCCATTTGAAAAAAATCAAATCTAACACCCCGTCGGCCACCACCAGGCCGAAGAGGGGCCCGTCGGCCTCCACCAGGCCGAAGAGGGGCCCATCGGCCTACCCCAGGCCGAAGAGCCACCTGTCGGGCAATGGGAGGCCGAAGAGGCCCCTGTCGGCCAGTGAGAGGCCGATGGGCCCCTGGATAAGGTCGAGGAGTGTTCTCTTTCTCCTATGACCACTCCTTTCACCCTCCCCGTCCTCCAGGCTGCCCCTCTCACTCTCGTTGCTCTTCGGTGTTTCCACCGCCGTGCCGATCTCTTTGCTCGACCATCCATTTTGTTATCCAACCCACGTAAACAATAGATCAGGACGCTCTCCACCGGCCTACGGTATTTTTCTTGGCTTCCAACTTAATCGAATGTGAACTTTCAACTCGGTTGTGCATTTAGTTCTTATTGGTCACCGTCCGTCTGCAAGTAAATGGTTTGCCCATTTTGCCGAGCTTCAGGTGGCCCTTGTTCTGGCGTCGGGCCTTATCCAGGGGCTTTTCGGCCTCCTGGCACCCGATGGGCCCTCTTCGACCTGGCGTGGGCCGACGGCGGCCTCTTCGGCCTGCCTTAGGCCGACGGGCCCTCTTTGGTCGGGACAAAGCCGACCGGTCCCCCGTCGGCCCAGCAGAGGCTGACCGGGTGTTATTTTTATTTTTTTTTAACTGGACATACTTTATTCGAATTTGGTGTATTTTTGGTGCTAGTTTAAAAAAAACGTGAAACACGTTGATGTAACTTTCAGTTTTATTCTGGACCTTTGTCCTCTTCTTGTTTCGGGTTTAGTTCTCGCTGCTAATCATTAGATTCTGAATATTTGATGACCCTGCCGGATCCCTCGCCTTAATCGGTCGATTCGGTTTTGGATTTTCGATCAGGATATATGTTAGATCCCCCAATTGTGCTAGTGGTGTACATCTTGTGGGATAAAGATCTCTCAACGGCCGTTCTAGTGTAACCGACGGCATTTGGAATTGGATATTTGCATCACTTGTTGTTGTTGGGGGCATTGCAGCTGGCGGTGCATACTTAGACACAACTAGTCCTGGATCACGCTGCCTTCATGGCGCCGTGCAATATCAAAATCAAGCCATTCAAGGCACAAAGCGGAGCATGTTTATCTACAACAACAGCTGATCGGCCTCGGTTGTCCCTGGCCACAAAAACTGCCCAAGAGGCAGGGGCCTGGTTAGTTTACTTGAAAAAATATCCCAGGCCACTGAACCTGTTCACAGGGCCAAATTCATGGTTCTAAGGAGGCCCTCAAGTTGCTCACTAGAGTTAGCCAACAAGTTGATATGCCTCGCCTCGCCTCGCCTACCAATCAAATCGACTCAGCTGAAGTGGCCGCGAAAGGCGATGCAAGTTGCCCGCACAACGACCGTGTAAACAAAACAAACGTTCCTTTTTCCTGGTGCCAGCCAGCAGCTGCTCATTTTTCTCCCACTATGGTTTTTTCCACTCTTACACATTTGGGACGCGTTTGGCTGTCCATAAAAGTTTAATCAGACCCGTGGTATGCAGCATTTTTCGGACACGGGTTATTCGATACATGCATATACTGTTGAACCTACATAGCATACTTCTTAAAGCATCGTTGGGCCTACATCACTGTAAACTTTTAAATCGACAGTTTATCGCGAGTCAGAACCGAGTGATGCTCCGAAGCACACATGGATGGCTCTGGTTGTATATGTTTACACATAATCACGTCATTAATCCTCCCCTCCTTTCACCTTATCTCCGCTCGTCGCGGACCTCGCCTCGCCTCCTCCGCTCGTCGCGGACCTCGTCCACCCTTCAACCTCTCCAAGGCCACTGCCGCCCTGCTCGTGTTGTCCGCCGCCGTCGAGCAGCCCCGGCCCGGCACCCTTGCAACTGCCGTCCACCTTTCCAAGGCCGACCTGAAGTGGTTTGCCTGCAAGCCCTCGCTCTTCTCCCCCTCTTGGGGGCCCGCCACGCTCAAGGTCTTCGTCTATGTCGTCCGCAAGGGGACCACCTACAGGGTCAGCTTTGTGCGGCTGCTCAGGAAGTCCACCATCTCGCCGGATCTCAAGGGCATCGAGGCCAAGCCCGCCGTGCTACACAACGGCTGGATTTCTATCGGGAGGCGCGACGGTGGAGGGAAGGGTAGGTCTGCCGGTGCGGAGCTCAGCCTCACTGTCTGTGCAGAGCCTAACCCAGAGTTCGTGTTCGAGTTCGATGGCCAGCCGGAGTGCGTGCCGGGGGGGGGGGGTCTGTCACGGTGTACGACCTCTCGGGCTCCCCCATCGCGCTCACCTCAATGGTTGGGCGGCTCTAGTGATGTCGCAAGCACGGCGGGGCTGGGTCGTCCGCCAGGCTCGGCTACCGCTTCGACCTCCTCATCCCGTGCGTGGACCACGTGGTCCCTATCGCGGACTTCACCATCGTCGCGTCCAAGGGCAGCATGTCCGCGCTCGACCTGACCGTCACACGACCCCTGAGAAGTGGGAGCACCCTGGGATGCAGCCCCCCGTGGTCTGATGCTGGTGGCCTGCAGGGTGGTCAGCCCGGAGTCGCTGCTCCGCGTGGTCATATTTGACGCACTGTCAGTGTTTTGCGGTGGACAACGCGTCTTAGAGACGCCCGACGTCGGTGAGGGCCATGTCTTGAGGAGCCGTTGGGTTCAGTAAGGGCTGCGGTGGATAACGCCTTGCCCGCGTTCCTCAACTCACCGCACCCCGTGACGTGGTCCCATGGCCGGTGGCCGTCCCCAGCAAGGAGCAGAGGTAGAAGCAGCACGGCCATCATGCCCAGGTGCTTTGGTTTAAGTGTAGTCGTTAATTCTTAATCATTATACGAGTCAGGCTACCAAACATCGTGTGGAAACTGGTTTTCAATGACAAGACCCTTCATGCAAGCAACTAAACAACACACGAACGTCGTTTTTTATTATGTATTCGTTCAACCTGTCTCCAACTCGTTTTTCACGTCTCAGCCTGGTTCAGTACATCCAAGCAACCAAACACGTCCTGGATCCCGTAGAGAAACAGGCTGGTTTACAGATTAGGTCTAGATATATTTATCTGGTCAGTCAAGTGCAATGTAGCAGGGTTACCTGACAGCGGAGAAGTGCAGTTTATAGCAAGTGGGAGAGAGAGGGCTGTGATTATGAGATTTGCTGAGCAACTTTGACCGTGCGTATATATTAACCCTGGTTAGTTAACTCCGCAGTGCTGCTTAGTTACCGCCGTATGGCGTGACAAAAGGATCGATCTCAGCTAGCTACCAGGTCTCTGATGGAAATACCGCTTCGCTCATGCCGGAGTATTTGGCAACCTGGGCAACGCCACGATCGCCTTGGTTTCGTTCCTCAGAAGTCAGAGCTGAATCGCTCACAACTGACCTTGTGTAAACGCTGTTTACGTTCAGATATTTATATGTGGTTATTCAAATCATTTGACCTGGCCAAGTGCAGCGTGGTAGTGCTCCCTAGCAGTTTGAAAAATGTTTTAGTTTATAGCAAATTAAGGGCGCCTTAAACACTAGCCCGTAAATTTGCTCTCCTATCAGTCCGCGTCAGCTCACATACATTTCAAAACCAGTTTCAACTAACTGGACGGGATTGATGTAAACATGACGGATTTCATCAAAATTCAGATAAAAAATATAATTCATACATAGCATGTAAATAAGTCTAATACAACAATAGTTTTAACCCAATGAGATTAACTCGATGTTTAACAAGTTTTTAATAAACATGTCATGTCGTCCCCCATATACTGCTTCTTCAGCTTTATCCAACAACGCTTGTGCGTAAATGGTTGTTCCTCCTTACCTCAACATATCAACCGTGCCATAAAACTTCATAATATAGATCTGAATGGCGTATGATAATGATCTCACATTGCTTTGTTGAATGATGTGAATGTGCTTTCTTGCGTAAAATGAATCATGCACGCGCTGGTAGAAGATCCTCCTCTGTTCGTGCCGACGAAATCCGGAAATTCGGCCAACCACACATCACAAAACAACTCATCCTCCATGACCGAGTATCACGTCATCCTTAATACTTAAAAAATGACATGGTGTTCGAAAATAAGCTCAATAGCATCTGATCGGACATCTACCGGGCACGGTATCTGCCATGGACAACGTCGACAGGAGGGGCGGATTCTACCTGCCCACGGACGGGTCATGGAACGACGCCATCTTGAAAGACGAGCAGATGAATCGGTGCTGATTGCAGAGATCGAACAATGCATGGGTGCCGACCGGAGAGGTACATCAACGACGTCGGAGGGGAAGGATACAAATGCAAAGTAAGAAGGGCGAAGAGACGAAATGGAAGAAAATTGGACCGAAATGAAGATATAATGGGTCGGAGTGTCGGAGTCCTACGTGGCTGATATCTAAACTCCTATAAAACCCCTTGTTTTGCTTCCACTCGATGAGAAAAAGTATGTCAAAATCGCAGAACAAACTGATACAAGTTCGCGTTAGATGGCACAAGAGGATAGGATCCGGACGATCCGAGGGTGGGCGTTAGAGCAACTCCAACTCGTCGACCCATTTCGTCCGCCCACGTCCGTTTGGGTCGTCGCGGACAGAAAAGATGGCCAAACACGCCGACCCAAATAGACGCGCGTCCGTTTTTTGTCCGCCCGCGACCCATTCACGGTCCAAATTTGGGCCGCATTTGCGTCGGCGCGGACACGAGACGGACGCGCGCATCGCCCGCCCTTCTCCTCCCCCTGGCCCGCATGTCGGCAGCACATCGCCACTATCCCCCCCCCAAAAAAACCAAAAAACCTCCCACCCCCACACGCGCGTGCGGCATGGACGACGACCTCGACGCCGCTGTCGGGCTAGCCTCCCTCGCCTTCGCCGACCCCGACTCCGGCAAAGGCCGCGACGCCTGCAAGGTGCCAGTGGCGGCCAAGAAGAAGAATGCGTTGCTGACGGAGGAGCAACGCAATGCACGCCGCGCCATCGAGTCGACCAAGAAGAAAGCGCGCCTGCATGAGCAGGAAGCCTGGACGGAGTCAGCGGCCGCGTCGGCCCTCCTGATGGCCATGGACAGATAGTCCGCTGCCGCGCACCAAACCGATCTCGTCCGCCAGGCCATGAGGCGGGCGTTGGTTCTCCTAGGGTTAAACCCTGGGCAGCACTCCAGCATCGCTTCCGCTGTCGCCTCTGCCAGCACTGGCTCGTCACGCCTACCATACACAATTCTGGACTCGCCGCGCTTGTCGACCGCGCTAGTGCGGGCGCGTCGCTGCTACCCCGGCCAGCCGCAAGCTTCCCGTTTGTCCAACTCTTCGAGCTCGGGTTCGTCGGAGGTCAGTGTCATTGCGCCTGCCATGCTGACGTCCATCGACATCGACCTCAACACCACGCTTGTGGGCGATGGATCGTCCTCCGATGGCTTGCGGAAACGCAATTGCAAGCTCCTAGCCGACACCATGCCGCATTCCTGCAACCTGTTCGAGGCAATGCCGACGGCCGAGGACGAGGCCAAGAGCTTGTTCACGGAGGGCCTCTGTTGGGGAACGTTGCATGGGAAACAAAAAATTTCCTACGCACACGCAGATCTATCCATGGTGATGAGCATCTACGAGAGGGAGAGTGGATCTACGTACCCTTGTAGATCGCTAAGCGGGAAGCGTTAAGAAACGCGGTTGGTGTAGTCGAACGTCTTCGCGATCCAAATCGCCGTGCGTCCCGTGATCCAATCACGATCCGTCCCGCGATCCAATCACGATCCGTCCCGCGATCCAATCACGATCCATCCCACGAACTTGATCACGATCCGTCCCACGAACTTGATCACGATCCTTCCGATCTAGCGCCGAACGGACGACACCTCCACGTTCAGCACACGTACAGCTTGATGACGATCTCCGTCGTCTTGATCCAGCAAGAAGGAGCGGAGAGGAAGAAGAGTTCTCCGACAACGTGACGGCGCTCCAGCGATGGTGGTGGAGCTATTCCGACAGGGCTTCGCCTAAGCGCTGTAGAAAACCGATCTAGAGGAGAAACTATGCACTGGAGGAACGGGCAGCACGTGGCTGAAAAACTAGTGCAAAACCCTAAAACCCACCAGTATATATAGGAGGATAGGAGGAGAGCCTTGGAGCAAGGGCCAAGGCTCCTATTGTTCGTCCGAACCTACTAGGAGAGGAGGACTCCTCCTCCAATCCTAGTAGGACTAGGATTGCTCCTTTTTTGCCTTTTTTCCACCTTTTCCTATTGGGTTTTCTTCTCCAGCCACATGGGCCTTGTGTGGGAGTTTCCACCAGCCCACTAAGGGCTGATATTCACTCTCCCACAGCCCATGAAGCCTCTTGGGTCGAAATACCCCTCCCGGAGGCCTCCCGGTACACTACCGGCACTCCCAGTACACTACCGATGAGCCCGAAACTTTTCCAGCGACCAAAACAAGACTTCCTATATATGAATCTTTACCTCCGGACCATTTCGAAGCTCCTCGTGATGTCCGGGATCTCATCCGGGACTCTAAACAACCTTTGGTCACCACCATACATAACTCTATACTACCGAAACGTCACCAAACCTTAAGTGTGCAGACCTTGCGGGTTCGAGAACTATGTAGACATGACCGAGACACCTCTACGGTCAATAACCAATAGCGGGACCTCGATGCCATATTGGTTCCTACATGACCGAGGCATACTAGGGACAAAGTGTTGTTTATTTACCCACACATGTAATGTGTTTCCAATTAATACAATTATAGCATGGATAATAAACGATTATCATGAACAAGAAAATATAATAATAAACACTTTATTTATTGCCTCTAGGGCATATTTCCAACACCTTTATAGTCACCCAGTTACGTTGCGATGTTTGATACACACAAGGCACTCCTCCAGTATCCGTGAGTTGCATGATCTCATGGTCATAGGAACATATACTTCACATGCAGAAAACAGTAGCAATAAACTGACACGATCATATGCTACGTTTGTAGTTTGGGTCTTGTCCATCACATCATTCTCCTAATGGTGTGATCCCGTTATCAAATGACATCACATGTCAATGGCTAGGAAACCTTGACCATCTTTGATCAACGAGCTAGTTCCCTAGAGGAATACTAGGGACAAAGTGTTGTCCATTTACCCACACATGTAATGTGTTTCCAATTAATGCAATTATAGCATGGACAATAAACGATTATCATGAACAAGGAAATATACTAATAAACACTTTATTTATTGCCTCTAGGGCATATTTCCAACAGTCTCCCACTTGCACTAGAGTCAATAATCTAGCTCACATCACTATGTGATTTACATTGTAATGAATCGAACACCCATGCAGTCATGGTGTTGATCATGTTTAGCCCTTGGAATAGGTTTAGTCAACGGGTCTGCAACATTCAGATCCATGAGCACTTTGCAAATATTTATACCCTTCTCCTCGATGTAATCACGGATGGAGTTGAAGTGTCGCTTTATGTGTCTGGTCCTCTTGTGAAACCTTGGTTCCTTGGCCAGAGCAATGGCACCAGTGTTGTCACAGAACAGGTTCATTGGATTCAGTGCACTGGGCACTACTCCAAGATCTGTCATGAACTGCTTCATCCAGACACCTTCCTTCGCCGCCTCCGAGGCTGCAATGTACTCCACTTCACATGTAGAATCCGCTACCACGATTTTCTTGGAACTGCACCAGTTTACCGCTCCCCCGTTGAGAATAAATACGTATCCGGTTTGTGACTTAGAGTCATCCGGATCAGTGTCAAAGCTTGCATCGACGTAATCCTTTACGGCGAGCTCTTCATCACCTCCATAAACGAGAACATTTCCTTAGTCCTTTCAAGTACTTAAGGATATTCTTGACCGCTGCCCAGTGTTCCATTCCAGGATCACTTTGAAACCTTCCGGCCATACTTATGGCAAGGCTGACATCGGGTCTTGTGCATAACATTGCATACATGATAGAGCCTATGGCTAAAGCATAGGGGATGACACTCATCTTTTCTCTATCCTCTGCAGTCATTGGGCATTGAGTCTTACTCAACTTCACACCTTGTAACACAGGCAAGAACCCATTCTTGGACTGATCCATTTTGAACTTCTTCAAAACTTTATCAAGGTATGTGCTCTGTGAAAGTGCTATTAAGCGTCTCGATCTATCTCTATAGATCTTAATGCCTAATATGAAAGCAGCTTCTCCTAGGTCCTTCATTGAAAAACTCTTGTTCAAATATTCCTTCACGTTTTCCAGCATTTCTATATTGTTTCCAATTAGCAATATGTCATCCACATATAATATCAGAAACGCTATAGAGCTCCCACTCACTTTCTTGTAAATACAAGCTTCTCCATAAACTTGTATAAACTCAAACGCTTTGATCACCTCATCAAAACGCTTATTCCAACTCCGAGATGCTTGCACCAGCCCATAAATGGATCGCTGGAGTTTGCAAACTTTGTCAGCATTCTCTGGATCGACAAAACCTTCTGGTTGCATCATATACAACTCTTCCTCAAGGGAACCGTTGAGGAACGCTGTTTTGACATCCATCTGCCAAATTTCATAGTCAAAATAAGCAGCTATTGCCAACATGATTCTGACAGACTTAAGCATCGCTACGGGTGAGAAGGTCTCATCGTAGTCAACTCCTTGAACTTGTGAAAAAACCTTTGCCACAAGTCGAGCTTTATAGACGATGACATTACCGTCTGCGTCTGTCTTCTTCTTAAAGATCCATTTGTTCTGAATGGCCTTTCGCCCTTCAGGTAATACTTCCAAAGTCCATACTTTGTTTTCATACATGGATCCCATCTCGGATTTCATGGCCTCTAACCATTTCTCGGAATCCGGGCCCATCATGCTCCTCCATAGCTCGTAGGTTCATGGTTGTCCAACAACATGACCTCCAAGACAGGGTTGCCGTACCACTCAGGAGTAGTACGCGGCCTTGTCGACCTACGAGGTTCAATAGTAGCTTGATCCGAAGCTTCATGATCATCATCATTAACATCCTCGTCTACCGTCGTAGTTTCCACAGAAACATCTTTCTGCGCTGCGCTACTTTCTGGTTGAAGTAAAGGTTCAATAACCTCATCAAGCTCTATTTTCCTCCCACTCAATTCTTTCGAGAGAAACTCTTTCTCAAGAAATGTTCCGTTCTTAGTGACAAACACTTTGCCTTCGGATCTGAGATAGAAGGTATACCCGACTGTCTCTTTCGGGTATCCTATGAAGACGCATTTCTCTGCTTTGGGTTCCAGCTTTTCAGGTTGAAGCTTTTTGACATAAGCATCACATCCCCAAACTTTAAGAAACGACAACTTTGGCTTCTTGCCAAACCATAGTTCATATGGCCTCGTCTCAATGGATTTTGATGGTGCCCTATTTAAAGTGAATGCAGCTATCTCTAATGCATAACCCCAAAACGATAGTGGCAAATCAGCAAGAGACATCATAAAACGCACCATATCTAATAAGGTTCGATTACGACGTTCGGACACACCATTACGCTGTGGTGTTCCGGGCGGTGTCAACTATGAAACAATTCCACACTGTCTTAAGTGAGTGCCAAACTCACAACTCAGATATTCACCTCCTCGATCAGATCGCAGGAACTTAATCTTCTTGTTACGATGATTCTCAACTTCACTCTGAAATTGCTTGAACTTTTCAAACGTTTCAGACTTGTATTTCATTAAGTAAATATACCCATATCTACTTAAGTCATCAGTGAAGGTGAGAAAATAACGATATCCACCACGCGCTGTAACATTCATTGGACCGCACACATCAGTATGTGTGATTTCCAATAAGTCACTCGCCCGTTCCATTGTACCAGAGAACGGCGTTTTAGTCATCTTGCCCATGAGGCATGGTTCACATGTGTCAAGTGATTCAAAATCAAGTGACTCAAAAAGTCCATTAGCATGGCACTTCCTCATGCATTTTACACCAATATGACCTAAACGGCAGTGCCACAAGAAAGTGGTACTATGATTATCAACTCTACATCTTTTGGCATCAATGTTATGAACATGTGTGTCATCACTATCAAGATTCAAGATGAATAAACCCCTAACATTGGGTGC
The DNA here is from genome assembly GCA_022496015.1 of Hordeum marinum. Lineage (NCBI taxonomy): Eukaryota > Viridiplantae > Streptophyta > Magnoliopsida > Poales > Poaceae > Hordeum > Hordeum marinum. The sequence continues at coordinate 459,081,964 of CM039675.1, read as the reverse complement.
ATGACCATAAAAGATATTACTCATATAAATAGAACAACCTTTATTCTCTCATTTAAATGAGTAACCGTCTCACAATAAACAAGATCCAGATATAATGTTCATGCTTAACGCAAGCACTAAATAACAATTATTCAGGTTCATCACTAATCCCGATGGTAATCGAAGAGAGAGCGTGCCGACGGCGATCACATCAACCTTGGAACCATTTCCCACGCGCATCGTCACTTCGTCCTTTGCCAGCCTTCGTTTATTCCATAGTTCCTGCTTTGAGTTGCAAATGTGAGCAACCGAACCGGTATCAAATACCCAGGCACTACTACGAGAGCTAATAAGGTACACATCAATAACATGTATATCATATATACCTTGTTTGTCGTTGGCCGCCTTCTTGTCAGCCAGGTACTTGGGGCAGTTCCGCTTCTAGTGACCAGTTCCCTTGCAATGAAAGCACTCAGTTTCTGGCTTGGGTCCATGATTGGAGTTCTTTACAGGAGTAGCAACTGCTTTGTCATCCTTCTTAGTTTTACCCTTCTTGCCCTTGCCCTTTACCTTGCCATTTTTCTTGAAACTAGTGGTTTTATTGACCATCAACACTTGATGTTCTTTCTGGATTTCAGACTCAGCGACTTTTAGCATCGCAAACAGCTCGGCAACTGACTTGTTCATCCCGTGCATGTTATAGTTCATCACAAACCTCTTGTAACTAGGTGGCAGTGATTGAAGAACTCTGTCAGTGATCGCCTCTGACGGAAGGGCAATTACCAACTCCGCTAGACGAGTTGAATACCCAGACATTCTGAATATATGTTCACTGATAGACCCGTTCTCCTCAATCTTGCAAGCATAGAACTTATCAGAGGTTTCATACCTCTCGATCCGGGCATTCTTCTGAAAGATAAACTTCAACTCCTGGAACATCTCATATGCTCCATGATGTTCAAAACGTCTTTGAAGTACCGGTTCTAAGCCATACAATATCGCACACTGAACTATTGAGTAATCTCCAGTACGTGCCTCCCAAGCGTTCTTAACGTCTTCGGAGGTCATGTCTTCTGGTTGGTCACCAAGCGGTGCATCAAGGACATATGATTTCTGGGAAGCCATGAGGATAACCCTCAGATTACGGGCCCAGTCAACAAAGTTACTTCCATCATCTTTCAACTTAGCTTTCTCTAGGAACGCATTAAAATTCAGGGGTGCTACTACGCGAGCCATTGATCTACAATATAAATATGCAAAGTTTAATTAGACTATTGTTCAAGATAATGAGTTTAGTTAATCAAATTACTAAAGCTCCCACTCAAATTGACATCCCTCAGGTCATCTGAGTGTCACATGACCCAAATCCACCAACTCAAGTCCGATCATCACGTGAGTTGAGGTGGCTTCAATGGTGAACATCATTATGTTGATCATATCTACTATATGACTCATGTTCGACCTTTCGGTCTCTTGTGTTCCGAGGCCATGTCTATACATGCTAGGCTCGTCAAGTTTAACCCGAGTGTTCTGCACGTGCAACACTGGCTTGCACCCGTTGTATGTGAACGTAGAGTCTATCACACCCGATCATCACGTGGTGTCTCAACACGATGAACTTTCGTAACGTTGCACACTCGGGGAGAACACAATTCATCTTGAAATTTAAGTGAGGGATCACCTTATAATGCTACCGTCGTCCTAAGAAAAACAAGGTGCATAAACGGATTAACATCACATGCAATTCATAAGTGACATGATATGGCCATAAACTTGTGCTTTTGATCTCCATCTAGAAAGCACCGACATGATCTCCATCGTCATCGGCATGACACCATGATCTTTATCATCTTGATCTCCATCAACGTGTTGCCATCGGGGTTGTCGCGCCCAACATGCTTCTACTACTATTCATACCGTTTAGCGATAAAGTAAAGCATTACATAGCGCTTAATGATTGACACGCAGGTCATACAATAATTAAAGACAACCCTATGGCTCCTGCGGTTGCCATACTCATCGACATGCAAGTCGTGATAATCTATACATCACATGATCATCTCATACATCACATATATCACATCATGTAATTGGCCATATCACATCACAACATACCCTGCAAAAACAAGTTAGACGTCCTCTAATTGTTGTTGCATGTTTTACGTGGCTGCTACGGGTATCTAGCAAGAACAATTCTCATCTACGCAAAAACCACAACGATGATACACTAGTTGCTTTTCAACCTTCTCAAGGACCGCCTTTGTCGAATCCGATCCAACTAAAGTGAGAGAAACTGGCACCCGCAAGCCATCTATGAAAAAAGTTGCGGTCGAGGGAACCGGTCTCTCGTAAGCGTACAAGTAATGTTGGTCCGTGCTGCTTCATCTCACAATACCGCTGAACCAAAATCTGACCAAGGGAGGAAGAAATCTAAACATCAACGCCCACAAACCTTTTGTGTTCTACTCGAGATCTCATCTACACATAGACCTAGCTCTGATACCACTGTTGGGGAACGTTGCATGGGAAACAAAAATTTTCCTACGCACACGTAAATCTATCCATGGTGATGAACATCTACGAGAGGGAGAGTGGATCTACGTACCCTTGTAGATCGCAGCGGGAAGCGTTAAGAAACGCGGTTGGTGTAGTCGAACGTCTTCGCGATCCAAATCGCCGTGCGTCCCGCGATCAAATCATGATCCGTCCCGAGATCCAATCACGATCCGTCCCACGAACTTGATCACGATCCGTCCCACGAACTTGATCACGATCCTTCCGATCTAGCGCCGAATGGACGACACCTCCGCGTTCAGCACACGTACAGCTTGATGACGATCTCCGCCGTCTTGATCCAGCAAGAAGGAGCGGAGAGGAAGAAGAGTTCTCCGGCAGCGTGACGGCGCTCTGGCGATGGTGGTGGAGGTATTCTGGTAGGGCTTCGCCTAAGCGCTGCAGAAAACCGATCTAGAGGAGAAACTATGCATTGGAGGAACGGGCAGCACGTGGCTGAAAAACTAGTGCAAAACCCTAAAACTCACCAGTATATATAGGAGGAGAGGAGGAGAGACTTGGCGCAAGGGCCAAGGCTCCTATGGTTCAGCCGAACCTACTAGGAGAGGAGGACTCCTCCTCCAATCCTAGTAGGACTAGGATTGCTCCTTTTTTGCCTTTTTCCATCTTTTCCTATTGGGTTTTCTTCTCCAGCCACATGGGCCTTGTGTGGGAGTTTCCACCAGCCCTCTAAGGGCTGATATTCACTCTCCCATAGCCCATGAAGCCTCTTGGGTCGAAATACCCCTCCCGAAGGCCTCCCGGTACACTATCGGCACTCCCGGTACACTACCGATGAGCCTGAAACTTTTCCGGCGACCAAAACAGGACTTCCTATATATGAATCTTTACCTCCAGACCATTTTGGAGCTCCTCGTGACGTACGGAATCTCATCCGGGACTCCGAACAACCTTCGGTCACCACCATACATAACTCTATACTATCGAAACGTCACCAAACCTTAAGTGTGCAGACCCTGTGGGTTCGAGAACTATGTAGACATGACCGAGACACCTCTACGGTCAATAACCAATAGTGGGACCTTGATGCCCATATTGGTTCCTACATATTATACGAAGATCTTTATCGGTCGAACCTCTATGTCAAGGATTCAGTTAATCCCGTATGATGTTCCCTTTGTTCTTCGGTATGTTACTTGCCCGAGATTCGATCATCGGTATCTTCATACCTAGTTCAATCTCATTACCGGCAAGTTTCTTTACTCGTTCCGTAATACAAGACCCCGCAACTAACACTTAGTCACATTGCTTGCAAGGCTTGTTGTGATGTTGTATTACCGAGTGGGCCCTGAGATACCTCTCCGTCACACGGAGTAACAAATCCCAGTCTTGATCCATGCCAACTCAACAGACACCCTCGGAGATACCTGTAGAGCACCTTTATAGTCACCCAGTTACGTTGCAACGTTTGATACACACAAGGCACTCCTCCGGTATCTGTGAGTTGCATGATCTCATGGTCATAGGAACATATACTTGACATGCAGAAAATAGTAGCAATAAACTGACACGATCGTATGCTACGTTTGTAGTTTGGGTCTTGTCCATCACATCATTCTCCTAATGATGTGATCCCATTATCAAATGACATCACATGTCAATGGCTAGGAAACCTTGACCATCTTTTATCAACGAGCTAGTTCGCTAGAGGCATACTAGGGACAAAGTGTTGTCTATTTACCCACACATGTAATGTGTTTCCAAGTAATACAATTATAGCATGGATAATAAACGATTATCATGAACAAGGAAATATAATAATAAACACTTTATTTATTGCCTCTAGGGCATATTTCCAACAGCCTCATCTACCACGGCGTTGGGGGCATGCCCTTTGACCCCGACGAGACACAAATCCAGGCTTGCTAAGCCCCCTATATGCCATACGACCCCAACGATGACACGTTAGATCCATTGATGAAAGACCAAGTCGGCTTGGGCTCTTTCCCGCTCGAGCATGAGTTCACCGAGGACTACGGCCTCGACGAGGAGGACAATGAGATAGACATCGACGAGGAACTGTTGTTCAACGGGCCTGAGGTCGTCACCCAAGCCAATGCAAAGAAGAAGAGGAAGAGCAAGCGGACCAAGGCGTACTCAATTGGTGATGAGACACTCCTTTGTCAATGTTGGAGGGACGTTGGACAAGACCCCAAGATTGGCACCAAGCAAAAGGCTTTGGCTTTTTGGCTGCGAGTTCATCGGGAGTTCCACGAGAGGAAGAAGTTCAAGCCCTACCAATTTGAGAGCAAGCGTGGATGGGTTTCGCTCGGCAAGCGTTGGAGGGTGAACCAACAAGAGTGCAACAAGTTTCGCGCCACCCTTGATAGCATCGAGGCCCGTCCCATGAGCGACATTGGCACGAAGGATATGGTATGCCGACATGCTTGCTCATACATGCACACATGCTTGCCGAAATGCTTACACACATGCTTGCCGAAATGCTTACACACATGCTTGCTTGTCATTGTTGTTTTTTGTGCAACTTATTAGGTCTTCCAAGTTTTGGACGCCTTCAAGGCCCAACATGGCGGGAAGAACTTCACTCTCTCCCATTGTTGGGTGATCATCAATGAAGAGGAGAAGTTCAAGGAGCAATACGCCGCCATTCGTGCTCGTGGAGGGAAGGAGGCCATGAAAGAGCTTGGTGAGGGAGAGAAGCCGCGGCCACGGGGGAAGAGCAACTCCAAGAAAGAGGACAAACACGAGGCTGAGTCCCTTGCATTGGAAGCTACTTTGCAAGGTATGATCACCAGCAAGGACTCGAGAGAGGAGAAGCGCCGACAAGACAAGGACGAGCAAGTTCGTGCGTTCTTGGAGATACAAGAGAAGAACCTCGCATTGGCGACGGGGAAGCAAACGAAGATGCTCGCCATCGAGGAACTCAAGGCTGCTACCAAAGCGAGAGAGGTCCGGCTAGCTGCCATGAAGCAAGGGGCCGAGATCTTGATGGTGGACTTGACCACGGTGTCCACAAGGTTGTCAGAATCATGATTCCGAATCGGATCGGAGCTCCGACGGTAGGATTGCAAATCGTAGAATCTTCATTATCGGGATCGTAAAAACGTAGATTCTATGAACCAAAATCGTAGAATAAAAAACGTAGATTCGGGTCGTAAAGTCGTAGACTCGTACAACAGAATCGCGATTCTGACAACTTTGGATGTCCCCAAGGAAGCGGCCTTAGTTCGAGAAGATGCATGCCGACATGCTCAACGACATCGACTAGTGCTCCATGACCGAGAGCGCCATGTGTTTTTTGTATGCTGGCATGTGTGCCGACATGACCATGGCCCAACTGGCGTGGTAGGCTTCAGTCTCACTTTTTGTGTGCTGACATGTGTTTGCCTATCACTGGCTTGCGCGCCCAACAAACTGCGTGCTTTTTTTAAAGGCTGGCATGTGTTTGCCGACCGCTGGCATGTCGTCGACGCGAACTCTGCCTGGGATGACATGGCCGCTGACTTGATCGATGGCCGCGGACCCTTTCTATTTAAAAACTAAAAATTATAGACGAAAAATGGGTCGACGTGTTAGCCGACTGACGACCCATTAAAAAAAGACAGACATGTCGATCCAAAGTGACAAACAACGCGTCCGTTTGATTCGACCGGTTGGAATTGCTGTTAGCGCTGAGCCGTGGCAAAGACCAAGTTGCTAACTTTGACCGTTTGAATCGACCGGTTAAAGTTGCTCTTAACGCTGAGCCGTGGCAAAGACCAAGTTGCTAACTTTGACCCTTGGCCACATGTTTGTTTAAACAAAGCTGTATCGACATTGCCCTTGCCTCCTCCGATCCTATCAAGAAAAGAAAAAACGGTAACCTACAAAGCTTAAGCACTTGCCTAATAAATGATGAAAAGAATATAGACCCCACTTGGGCTTTGGCAGCCACTTGACAATACAGCCTTTCCCACAAACTCGGGGGCGCCCAAGGGGGTTTCGGCGCGGCGGCCTCGCCAGGGAATGCACCCGCCATCCCTGCGGCCTCCCTGTGTCCCCCCAGTGCCTATACGTCGTCCATGGCTCCATCGAAGCGGCCACACCACACACACACACGGCGCCGTAGCCACAGACGCAGCTACGCGGCGTCGTTGGTCGCGAAGGATCGCGAAGCCAGAAACCGGGCTGGCTCGGCTCGGGTCTCTGTCTTGGGCTGGGACGGAGCGTGGGAAGAGACGGCAGATGCGGTGCACCTCTCCGTCCCCGCGTCCTGAGCTGAGCTGTCCCCATGGCCGACGACGCGGCCAATCTTATCGCGTCCTCGTCCCATTCCCGCGATTTTGGGAGCCACCATTCCTCTCCTCCTACTTAACAGCGCCTCCACCCCACCTCATCTCCAACTCAACTCAACACGCAAAGCAAATCACCTCAACTAGTCCAGAGAAAAGCAAGAGCAGCAAGCAGCACAGAGCTAGAGAAAAGCAAGAGCGGAGGCAGAGCATCGGAACAAGAGAAAGAAAGCGAGCCAGGATGTGTGGCGGAGCGATCCTCGCGGAGCTCATCCCGGGCGCGCCGGCGCGGCGCGGCGCGGCTGGCCACGTCTGGCCGGGCAAGGCCAAGGCCGCCGCGGTCGATGACTTCGAGGCGGCGTTCCGGGAGTTCAACGAGGATTCCGAAGAGGAGGAGGAGCACGTCGTGATGGTGATGGGGCGGCAGGAGGAGGTGGCCGAGAGCAAGCCCGTCCTGTTCGCCGCTTCGCCCAAGAAGAAGAAGCAGGAGGAGGAGGTGGAGGCGGCGGCGGCGCCCGTCCGCCGCAGGAGGCCGGCGCAGTACCGGGGCGTGCGCCGCCGGCCGTGGGGCAAGTGGGCCGCCGAGATCCGCGACCCCGTCAAGGGCGTCCGCGTCTGGCTCGGCACCTTCCCCTCCGCCGAGGCCGCCGCGCTCGCCTACGACGACGCCGCGCGCGCCATCCGCGGGCCCAGGGCCAAGCTCAACTTCCCCTCCTCTGCCGTCGCCGCCACGGCCCCCGGGGCACGCAAGCGCGGCCGCGCCGGCGCCGACGCCAACGCGGCCCCCGCTGCTAAGCCAGCGCCGGTCGTGAACCTCGTCGACGAGGAGGAGGTGCACGCGTCGTCCTTCGTCAAGCACGAGGCCGACGCGAGCGAGGGCTCCGAGTCCAGCGGCGCCCTCCCCGACTTCTCGTGGCAGGGCATGTCGGCGTTCGACGAGGCCCCGGCGTACCCCGCCCCGGAGCCCGAGACCGAGCAGCTCGCGAAGCGGGTGAGGACGGAGGCGGAGGACACCGACGAGGGCATGTCGGCCCGCGCCTCCGACTCCGACTCCGACGCGCTGTTCGACGCCCTCCTCTTCGCCGACCAGTTCGCCTACTTCAACGGCGGCGCCTACGAGTCCCTCGACAGCCTCTTCAGCGCCGACGCCGTGCAGGGCACCGCCACCGCCACCGCCACCGCCGTGGACGAGGCGGCCCTTGGGCTCTGGAGCTTCGACGACGACTGCCTCGTCGACGAGTGCAGCCTCTCCTTCTAGATCCTTGTTCCGTTTGCGTCCGTTCATGTCATGCGATGCGATGGTGTAAATAGAACAGTTTGTGTTGTGAAATCCGTTCGTTCTTGGATCAGCAAGTGATGATGGATGTGTAAGAGTTGACATCGTTGTGAAACATTTTGCCTACGCCTTCGATGCAGAAGCTCGACTTTATTTCTGAATTGTTCTTCAAAGAACTCTTCTTTTTCTGCAGTTGCTATGCCATCAACGAAATGTTCAAATTCACGGATTTACAGCTCGTACGAGGGCTCGGTTTCAATATCTAATGGAAGCCATGCCCGCCCGATTGGGTTCCAGAAGAAAGCAAATAGGATCAACAAAAGTTGCAGGTTATCCCTGCCCACCATTAACTTGAGCGTCGCGGTCGGATCTCCTCCTCCATGCCGTGCCATATCACAGTGTTGTGACAGGACGGCAACCAATCCAACAGGAGCCCATGCCGTCCAGCTCGTGTTTGTCATTCTCACTTTGTCATGGCCCCTCTAGGCGAATACAGCAACAGTGCTTTTGATTGATCCGGGATCAACAGTTGGCTGGTGAAGCTTATCTTCCTCGCCAGACCGAAGATTCATATGACAATCTTTTTGATAAAAAGAAATAGGACGCCCATAAGAGCAGGTTAATAATACAGCCAGCTACTGACTATATGATGTTGACACGTCATCTATAGCCAAGCTAATAGCCGGCAAGTACAGTAGGTAGATGTAAATAAATGATACTTTATTGATATAAGGCCCATCATTCTCTCTCACAAAGTGTCTTGCAGCGTGTGTTAGAGCCGGCTGTTAGTTTGTAGTCCGATTCTTCTCTCTCTTCTCTTTTCTCTCTTCCAACTTATCACAAATATATTATTTTAAGTCTTACAGCCCGTCATCCTATTGTACTTGCTCCAAGTCCCGAACATCGGGATTCGCTCATAGCAAATCGAATGTTTTTTGTGGCAATTTATATTTGTTGATCATGGCAAGTTCAGTTGGTTGGCATGGCAATTCCACCCTCAATTTTTTCCATTAGGAAATTGTTACCTTGACAACTAAACTTGACATCTCCGCATGAACTAAAGTTGTCATAAGAACATTTAATTTGCCACAAGCAAATCCTGAACTCTCATGATTTATTATTGTTGAAAAATATTAGAACTCTTAAGTATATCGTGATAATCACTGCAGTAGAACAAATCTAGCCCTTTTTCTGTAATGCTTTATAGTCAAATTCCCTATAAAACGTATCTTAGGGCTTGTTCGGTTAACCCCTTTCAGGAGGGGATTGAAAGGGATTGAGGTGGAATTTGACTTGTTAGGGATTTAATCCTTCTCAATCCCCCCCAAACCCCTTCACATCTGAAGGAACCGCACAAGGCCTTAGCCAGTTAACATCCACCTATCCTTTCACTCATACCTTTAGCGCCTACAAAAATTATTTTTTTCATCACTGAAAACATACCTGACCAAATTTGCTTGACAAGAGCAACTCTCATGGGAGGAGGCGGAGGCGCAATACCGCAACACTCAAGCCGACAGGGCCAACGGCTTGGGTGGCGAGGGTGATCGAGATCTTCTCGGACTAGGAGTAAATCGCTTGTTCTAGCTTGTCTTTTAGCTACTTTAGCTCGATGCATTAGTGGTAGCGATGTTTAATCATGATAATTATAGTGTTTAATTGTGATAGGTTTTATATTTTAATGTGCTACTATTGTTTAGTTATGCTAAATTTGTATTTGAAATTTGTGCAATTAGTTTAGGGTAATAAGCTCTAGGGGAAGAGCTAGCTGCGCAAAAGCTTAGTGCCTTATATTTGGATGATTAAAGGACGTGAAGAAGCTTAGGGTATTAAAGGTAGGGGTGTTGGAAATATGCCCTAGAGGCAATAATAAATTGATTATTATCATATTTCCTTGTTCATGATAATCGTTTATTATCCATGCTATAATTGTATTGATCGGAAACTCAGATACATGTGTGGATACATAGACAACACCATGTCCCTAGTATGCCTCTAATATACTAGCTCGTTGGTCAAAGATGGTCAAGGTTTCCTAGACATGGACATGAGATGTCATTTGATAATGAGATCACATCATTAGGAGAATGATGTGATGGACAAGATCCAAACTATAAACGTAGCATATGATCGTGTCAGTTTATTGCTACGGTTTTCTGCATGTCAAGTATATGTTCCTATGACCATTAGATCATGCAACTCACTGACACCGGAGGAGTACCTTGTGTGTATCAAACGTCGCAACATAACTGCGTGACTATAAAGGTGCTCTACAGGTATCTCCGAGGGTGTCTGTTGGGTTGGCATGGATCAACACTGGGATTTGTTACTCCGTGTGATGGAGAGGTATCTCAAGGCCCACTCGGTAATACAACATCACAATAAGCCTTGCAAGCAATGTGACTAAGTGTTATCCACGGGATCTTGTGTTACGGAACGGGTAAAGAGACTTGCCAGCAACGAGATTGAATTAGGTATGGAGATACCGACGATCAAATCTCGGGCAAGTAACATACCGAAGAACAAAGGGAACATCATACGTGATTAACTGAATCCTTGACATAGAGGTTCGACCGATAAATATCTTCATAGAATATGTAGGAATCAATATGGGCGTCCAAGTCCCGCTATTGGTTATTAACTGTAGAGGTGTCTCGGTCATGTCTACGTAGTTCTCGAACCCGCACGGTCTGCACACTTAAGGTTCGGTGACGTTTCGATATTATAGAGTTATGTATGGTGGTGACCGAAGGTTGTTCGGAGTCCCGGATGAGATCCCGGACGTCACGAGGAGCTCCGGAGGTAAAGATTGATATATATAGGAAGTCCTGTTTTGGTCACCGAAAAAGTTTCGGGCTCATCGGTAATGTACCGGGAGTGCCGGGAGGGTGTCGGGGGACCATCGGGAGGGGTTTCACACCCCGAGGGGCCTCATGGGCTGTGGGAGGAGACAAAACAGCCCCTAGTGGGCTGGACGAAGCCTTCACTAAAGCCCATGAGGTTTGAGAAGGAAAAAAAAATCCAAAGGTGGAGAGGTGGAAAGAGTTTCCAAGTGGAAAGGAGGAATCTTACTCCTAATAGGATTGGAGTAGGACTCCTCCACCTTTAATTTCGACCAAACCTTGAGGGTTTGAGGCTGCCTCCTCCCCTCTCTCCCTCCTATATATACTAGAGGATTTAGAGGGAAGAGCTAACCCTAACAGCCATGTGCTGCCCTCTTCTCTAGATCTGTTTCTCCTCTAGATTAGTTCTGCGGTGCTTAGGCGAAGCCCTGCAGTTCACCACCACCACCACCACGCCGTTGTACTGCCAGAGAACTCATCTACCTCTCCGCTCCCTCTTGCTGGATCAAGAAGGCGGAGATCGTCATCGAGCTGTACGTGTGCTGAACGCGGAGGTGTCGTCCGTTCAGCACTAGATCGGAAGGACCGTGATCAAGATTGCGAGACGATTCGTGATGGGATTGCGGGACTGATCATGATGGGATCGCGGGACGGATCATGATTAGATCGCGAGATGGATCATGATGGGATCGCGGGACGCTCGGCGATTTGGATCGCGAAGACATTCGACTACATCAACCGCGTTTCTTAATGCTTCCCTCTTAGCGATCTACAAGGGTATGTAGATCCACTCTCCCTCTCGCAGATGCTCATCATCATGGATAGATCTTGCGTGTGCATAGGAATTTTTTGTTTCCCATGCAACGTTCCCCAACAAGGGGAGGGGCTCCGTACTATAGTTATCAATGGCGTATGGAATGGGCTTATTAGTGGCGTGCCTTACACATGCCACTGTCGCTGCCACTAGTGTTCTGCATGCCACTAGTAATATCTCTCACTTACTCTCAAATCACATATCAAAGGTAACCAAATACAATGTTAATTAAACATAGTAGTTCACGTAATTAAACAAAGTAAGCAGTTCAAATAATTAAACATAACACTTAAGTAGTTTGCATCCAATGATTTGAAACGTATCATTGTTCAAATCTGAAATACAACCTAATTTAACTAAACTAAACTAAACTAGGGTCACTATCGCCCAATACTCCTCCTCGCCGGAGTTGGAGGTCTCCAGTTCTGGGAGGCACAATCTCGCTTCGACAACGTAGCTATCATCGCATCTCGGACTTCACAGATGCGAATAACCCACTGAGCTCCCATTGTTTGCCATACATCACTTGTTATTACTCCGCATATGGATCCCACGCCACCGCAACGCTGGTGGACTTGATGGAGCCATCAAGCGCCACCTCCTCAAACTCTAAATCCACGCGAAACACGACAATGGAGTCTACGTCGATGATCTGGGCCTCCATGGAGAGATGCTCCTTCGTTGCCACTTCACCCACCATGTCGAGTTCCCGCGCCAGGGATTATGTCCGAGAGGGCATCGGAGAGCCAACCATAGAATGTGTCGGGAGGGCATGAGCGAGAAACTTGTACCACGAACCATGGATGTGACTGTTTGGAACCGACAAACCCTCGCTATCTACGACCACTGCCATGAGAGAGAAAGAATGGAGAGAAGGAGGGGCGCTGCTAGTGTGTGTAGATTGGGGGAATGCATAGGAAGAAAAAGGGGAGGGGTGTTACTCTAGAAGTGTTGGGTTGTAGGCTTTACCATTGGCATGCGCAGTACACAACCTAACATCGATAAATGAAAAACCTCTAGCGTGCAGTCCGAAATGAATTGTGAGTTATATGCAAGATACCTGCGGTGCGCGAAGCAAAAAGCTCGTCACTAATATAACACTACCAGTTACACTCATGCGTGAAAAATGCCATGTTTTTTTTGACAAGTTGCGCTCTATGTGACACATTATTGATAGCATCTTCAATCAAGTGGAGCAAAATTAACCCCTTATTCGTTGATGCTCCATGGACAGGAGCTGACCTTCACCCATTTGTCCTCCCTGGAAACCACAACCCTCATTTTCATGCAAACACATGCGCGTGGATCATATAGCACACAAAAAATTCAACAATTCAACGCAAATATAAACAACGATTCAACAATTCAACAGAAGCCAGAATAAAATTCAACAATCGTAGATATGTGATACACGAATGAATCATTCACCCCCCTAGTTGCGCTCATTGATCTCCTTATTGTTGATGAAAAACTTGCTTTCACCATCCATGAGGTTAGTTTCCCGCAACATGATACTCGCCTTCTTTGTGATCCTTGCAAGACTCACCTTCTCTTTCTCAATCTCAAATGCCTCAAATGTCTTCAACTTTTGAAGCTTCATTTTAAGCAATTTCTCCTGCTTCTCCATGTCTATCCTCTCCCTCTCCAGGACTTTCTCACGGTGAAACTCCATGCTCTCCCTTTGCACATCCAAGAAGAGATTGTACCTGTTATCCTTCTCCTCCCTTTTCTTCAATGACTCCCCTTGTTGTAAAATATGTTCGTCCATGTGGTAAGTATTTTTATTACCGCGCGCTATTGCACGAGCGTATCCTTCTCTCATCTCCTCCCAATCATGTGTATATTCCTCTTTGGAACGGTCCCATGTTCATCTGCCCCTCCACTTGGTTAATCGTTGCCATCCAATCCAATAGACTGGTGAGAGCTTGTGCCATCGTTTCTATTCATCTTCTTGGTGGGGCTCTTGAGATTTTCAAAGAGGGTGCACCACTTCAGTTACCCATTGAAGTTCACCCAACAATGGGACATAATAGATGGATGTTTTAACAACTTAATGGTACAAAGTGATGGCCAACCCCACAACAACAAAGCCTTTAGTCCCAAAGAAGTTGGGGTAGGCTAGAGGTGAAACCCAGAAGATCTCGCGACACACTCATGGTTCTTGCACATGCATAGCAAGCTTCCACGCACCTCTGTCTATGGCTAGTTCTTTGGTGATACTCCAATCTTTCAGATATCTTTACGGACACTTCCCATGTCAAGTTCGGTCTACCCTAGCCTCTTTTAACATTATCAGCATGCTTTAGCCGTCCTCTATGCACTAGGGCTTCTGGAGGCCTGCGCTGAATATGCCCAAACAATCTAGCAAAAAATAGTTAGTCGACATAATGCAAGAAACAAAGCAAGCCATAGAAATGATGACCACTTGAAGCAAGAAAACCTTACATGTCTATTGATTCCCATGCCACATTAGTACATATTCACCACTTGTGCATATATACCATAGAACTTATTCAAACTCTTGGATGGCGCATCATCTATGTTGGAGAGAGATCTCATTGCAAGTGGTCTTGATTGCATGTAGGTCCACACAATACTTGTGTTCATGGTATCACCCATCTCATAAGTTGGAGGTTCCTGACCATCAATGATCGTACCCATCATGTATGACTCCTAAAGATGCATCACAATGAGACTATTATTCCCAAATTAATCAGAAGATTGCATAGAGGCAAGAAAAAACCTACATATTTTGCTCTAGACTATTGGGGAATGTTGCATGGGAAACACAAATTTTCCTACGCTTCACCAAGATCAATCTAGGAGATGAGCATCTATGAGAGGAGAGATTGGATCTACGTACCCTTGTAGATCGCTAAGCGGAAGCGTTAAAGAACGCGGTTGATGTAGTGGTACGTCTCCGCAATCCAAATCGCAAGCCGTCCCACGAACTCCCGATCAAGTACCGAACGGATGGCACCTCCGCGTTCAGCACACGTGCAACTCGGTGAAGATCTCCGCCTTCTTGATCCAACAAGAGGGAGCGGAGAGGTAGATGAGTACTCTGGCAACGCGACGACGTTGTGGGGATGGTGGTGGAGGAATTCCAGCAGGGCTTCGCCTAAGCACTGCTGAAAACCGATCTAGAGGAGAAAACGATCTAGAGGAAGAAGAGGGCAGCACGCGGCAATTAGGGTTGGGGATGCCCTCAAAATCCTCTAGCATATATGGGAGGGAGGGGAGATGAGGCAGCCCTAGCCTCTCCTCCAAGGAGAGGTTCGGCCAAAGCCAAGGGGAAGAGTCCACCTCCCACAAGGGAGGTGGATTCCTAGTGGGACTCTTCCCTAACTTGGCCCCTACTCTTCCTCCTTCCCCATGCGCATAGGGCCCTTTTGGGCTGGCTGCCCAGCCCACCAGGGGCTGGTGCGCCACCTCTAAGGCCCATGTGGCCCCTTGGGGTATGTGGGCCCCACTTGGTGGTCCCCGGAACCCATTCTTCACTCCCGGTACACTGCCGGAAATGCCTGAAAGTTTTCCGGAGTTCAAACACCACTTTCCTATATATCAATCTTTACCTCCGGACCATTCCGGAGCTCCTTGTGACGTCCGAGATCTCATCCGGGACTCCGAACAACCTTCGGTCACCACCATACATAAATCTATACTACCGAAACGTCACCGAACCTTAAGTGTGCAGACCCTGCGGGTTCGAGAACTATGTAGACATGACCGAGATACCTCTACTGTCAATAACCAATAGCGGGACCTGGATGCCCATATTTATTCCTACATATTCTATGAAGATTTTTATTGGTCGAACCTCTATGTCAAGGATTCAGTTAATCCCGTATGATGTTCCCTTTGTTCTTCGGTATGTTACTTGCCCGAGATTCGATCGTCGGTATCTCCATACCTAGTTCAACCTCGTTACCGGCAAGTATCTTTACTCGTTCCGTAAGACAAGATCCCGTGGCTAACACTTAGTAACATTGCTTGCAAGGCTTATTGTGATTTTGTATTACCGAGTGGGCCCTGAGATACCTCTCTGTCACACGGAGTAACAAATCCCCGTGTTGATCCATGCCAACCCAGCAGACACCCTCGGAGATACCTGTAGAGCACCTTTATAGTCACCCAGTTATGTTGTGACGTTTGATACACACAAGGCACTCCTCCGGTGTCATCGAGTTGCATGATCTCATGGTCATAGGAACATATACTTGACATGTAGAAAACCGTAGCAATAAACTGACACGATCATATGCTACGTTTATAGTTTGGGTCTTGTCCATCCCATCATTCTCCTAATGATGTGATCCCGTTATCAAATGACATCTCATGTCAATGGCTAGGAAACCTTGACCATCTTTGATCAACGAGCTAGTTTACTAGAGGCACACTAGGGACAAAGTGTTGTCTATATATCCACATATGCAATGTGTTTCCAATCAATACAATTATAGCATGGATAATAAAAAATTATCATGAACAAGGAAATATAATAATAAACACTTTATTTATTGCCTCTAGGGCATATTTCCAACTGTCTCCCACTTGCACTAGAGTCAATAATCTGGTTCACATCACTATGTGATTTACATTGTAATGAATCGAACACCCATCCAGTTCTGGTGTTGATCATGTTTAGCCCTTGGAAGAGGTTTAGTCAACGGGTCTGCAACATTCAGATCCGTGTGCACTTTACAAATATTTATGTCCTTCTCTTCGATGTAATCGCGGATGGAATTGAAGCGTCGCTTTATGTGTCTGGTCCTCCTATGAATCCTTGGTTCCTTGGCCAGAGCAATGGCACCAGTGTTGTCACAGAAGAGAGTCATTGGATTTAGTGCATTGGGCACTACTCCAAGATCTGTCATGAACTGCTTCATCCAGACACCTTCCTTCACTGCCTTCGAGGCTGCGATGTACTCCGCTTCACATGTAGAATCGGCTACCATGCTTTGCTTGGAACTGCACAAGCTTACCGCTTCCCCGTTGAGAATAAATACATATTTAGTTTGCGACTTAGAGTCATCCGAATCAGTGTCAAAGCTTGCATCGACGTAACCCTTTACGACAAGCTCTTGATCACCTCCATAAACGTGAAACATTTCCTTAGTCCTTTTCAGGTACTTAAGATATTCTTGACCGCCGTCCAGTGCTCCATTCCAGGATCACTTTGAAACCTTTCGGCCATACTTATGGCAAGGTTAACATCAGGTCTTGTGCACAACATTGCATACATGATAGAGCATATGGCTGAAGCATAGGGGATGACACTCATCTTCTCTCTATCTTCTGCAGTCACTGGGCATTGAGTCTTACTCAACTTCACACCTTGTAACACAGGCAAGAACCCCTTCTTGGACTGATCCATTTTGAACTTCTTCAAAACTTTATTAAGGTATGTTCTTTGTGAAAGTGCTATCAAGCGTCTCGATCTATCTCTATAGATCTTAATGCCTAATATGAAAGCAGCTTCTCCTAGGTCCTTCATTGAAAAACTCTTGTTCAAATATTCCTTAACGCTTTCCAGCATTTCTATATTGTTTCCAATTAGTAATATGTCATCCACATATAATATTAGAAATGCTATAGAGCTCCCACTCACTTTCTTGTAAATACAAGCTTCTACATAAACTTGTATAAACCCAAACGCTTTGATCACCTCATCAAAGCTCTTATTCCAACTCCAAGATGCTTGCACCAGTCCATAAATGGAACGATGAAGTTTGCAAACTTTGTCAGCATTCTCTGGATCGAAAAAACCTTCTGGTTGCATCATATACAACTCTTCCTCAAGGAAACCGTTGAGGAATGCTGTTTTGACATCCATCTGCCAAATTTCATAGTCGAAATATGCAGCTATTGCTAACATGATTCTGACGGACTTAATCATCGTTATGGGTGAGAACGTCTCATCGTAGTCAACTCCTTGAACTTGTGACAAACCCATTGCCACAAGTCAAGCTTTATAGACAGTGATAACCGTCTGCGTCCGTCTTCTTCTTAAAGATCCATTTGTTCTGAATGGCCTTTCACCCTTCAGGTAATACTTCCAAAGTCCATACTTTGTTTTCATACATGGATCCCATCTCGGATTTCATGGCCTCTAACCATTTCTCGGAATCCTAGCCCATCACCGCTCCTCCATAGCTCATAGGTTCATTGTTGTCAAATAACATGGCCTCCAAGACAGGGTTGTCGTACCACTCAGGAGCAGTACGCGCCCTTGTCGACCTACGAGGTTCAATAGCAACTTGATCTAAAGCTTCATGATCATCATCATTAACTTCCTCTTCAACTATCGTAGGTTCCACAGAAACATCTTTCTGCGCTGCACTACTCTCTGGTTGAAGTAAAGGTTCAATAACCTCATCAAGCTCTATTTTTCTCCCACTCAATTCTTTCGATAGAAACTCTTTCTCAAGACATGTTCCGTTCTTAGGGACAAACACTTTGCCTTCGGATCTGAGATAGAAGGTATACCCAACTGACTCTTTTGGGTATCCTATGAAGACACATTTCTCCGCTTTGGGTTCCAGCTTTTCAGGCTGAAGCTTTTTGACATAAGCATCACATCCCCAAACTTTAAGAAACGACAACTTTGGCCTCTTGCCAAACCACAGTTCATATGGCGTCGTCTCAACGGATTTTGATGGTCCCCTATTTAAAGTGAATGCAACTGTCTCTAATGCACAACCCCAAAAAGATAGTGGAAAATCGCTAAGAGACATCATAGAACGCACCATATCTAACAAGGTTCGATTATGATGTTCAGTCACACCATTGCACTGTGGTGTTCCAGGCGGTGTCAAGTGTGAAACAATTCCACACTGTCTTAAGTGACTGCCGAACTCATAACTTACATATTCACCTCATCGATCAGATCGTAGGAATTTAATCTTCTTGTTACGATGATTTTCAACTTCACTCTGAAATTTCTTGAACTTTTCAAACATTTCAGACTTGTGTTTCATTAAATAAATATACCCATATCTAGTTAGGTCATCAGTGAAGGTGAGAAAATAACGATATCCACCTCGCACCGCAACATTCATTGGACCGCACACATCAGTATGTATGATTTCCAACAAGTCACTTGCCCGTTCCATTGTACCAGAGAACGACGTTTTAGTCATCTTGCCCATGAGGCATGGTTCACATGTGTCAAGTGATTCAAAATCAAGTGACTCCAAAAGCCCATCAGCATGGAGCTTCTTCATGCGTTTCACACCAATATGACCTAAACGGCAGTGCCACAAGAAAGTGGTACTATCACTATCAACTCTGCATCTTTTGGCATCAATGTTATGAACATGTGTATCATCACTAGCAAGGTTCAATATGAATAAACCCCTCACATTGGGTGCATGACCATAAAAGATATCACTCATATAAATAGAACAACCATCATTCTCTGATTTAAATGAGTAACCGTCTTGCAATAAACAAGATCCAGATATAATGTTCATGCTTAACGCAGGCACTAAATAACAATTATTCAGGTTCATCACTAATCCCAATGGTAATCGAAGAGAGAGCATGCCGACGGCGATCACATCAACCTTGGAACCATTTCCTAACCGAACCGGTATCAAATACCCAAGCACTACAAGGAGAGCTAGTAAGGTACACATCAATAACATGTATATCATATATACCTTGTTTGTTGTTGGCCGCCTTCTTGTCAGCCGGATACTTGGGGCAGTTCCGCTTCCAGTGACTAGTTCCCTTGCAATGAAAGCACTCAGTTTCTCGCTTGGGTCCAGCCTTGGGTTTCTTCACGGGAGGAACAACTACTTTGCCACCCTTTTTGGAGTTACCCTTCTTGCCCTTGCCATTCTTCTTGAAACTAGTGGCTTTATTGACCATCAACACTTGATGTTCTTTCTGGATTTCAGACTCAGCAACTTTTAGCATCGCAAACAGCTCGGCGACTGACTTGTTCATCCAGTGCATCTTATAGTTCAGCACGAAGCTCTTGTAGCTCGGTGGCAATGATTGAAGAACTCTGTCAGTGATTGCCTTTGGCGGAAGGGGCATCCCTAACTCCGCGAGACGAGTCGAATACCCAGACATTCTGAGTATATGTTCACTGATAGACCCGTTTCCTCCATTTTGCAAGCGTAGAACTTATCGGAGGTCTCATACCTATCGATCCGTGCATTCTTCTTAAAGATAAACTCCAACTCCTGGAGCATCTCATATGCTCCATGACGTTCAAAACGTCTTTGAAGTCCCCGTTCTAAGCCATACAATATTGCACACTGAACTATCGAGTAATCTCCAGAATGTGCCTCCCAAGCGTTCTTAACATCTTCGGATGACATGTCTTCCGGTTGGTTACCAAGCAATGCATCAAGGACATATAACTTCTGGGAAGCCATGAGGATAATCCTCAGATTACGGGCCCAGTCCACAAAGTTACTTCCATCATCTTTTAATTTAGCTTTCTCTAGGAACGCATTAAAATTCAGGGGTGGTACTGCATGAGCCATTGATCTACAACATAAATATGCAAAGGTTACTATGACTATTGTTCAAGATAATGAGTTTAGTTAATCAAATTACTAAAGCTCCCACTTAAATTGACATCCCTCATGTCAAATGAGTGACACATGATCCATATTCACCAACTCAAGTCGGATCATCACGTGAGTTAAGGTGGTTTCAATGGTGAACATCATCATGTTGATCATATCTACTATATGACTCATGCTCGACCTTTCGGTCTCTTGTGTTCCGAGGCCATGTCTGTACATGCTAGGATCGTCAAGTTTAACCCGAGTGTTCTGCATGTGCAACACCGGCTTACACCCGTTGTATGCGAACGTAGAGTCTATCACACCCGATCATCACGTGGTGTATCGACATGACGAACCTTCGCAACGGTGCACACTCGGGGATAACACAGTTCATCTTGATATTTAAGAGAGGGATCACCTTATAATGCTACCATCGTCCTAAGCAAAACAAGGTGCATAAAGGGATTAACATCACATGCAAATCATAAGTGACATGATATGGCCATGAACTTGTGCTTTTGATCTCCATCTTGAAAGCACCGGCATGATCTCCATCGTCACCGGCATGACACCATGATCTCCATCATCTTGAGCGCCATCAATGTGTCGCCATCAGGGTTGTCACGCCCACCATGCTTCTACTACTATTTCTACCGTTTAGCGATAAAGTAAAGAATTACATAGCGCTTAAAGATTGACACACAGGTCATACAATAATCAAAGACAACTCTATGGCTCCTACTGGTTACCGTACTCATCGACATGCAAGTCGTGATATTCTATACAAAAACATGATCATCTCATACATCACATATATCACATCATGCAATTGGCCATATCACATCACAACATACCCTGCAAAAACAAGTTAGACATCCTCTAATTGTTATTGCATGTTTTACGTGGTTGCTATGGGTATCTAGCAAGAACGATTCTTACCTATGCAAAACCACAACGGTGATATGAAGATTGCTTTTCAACCTTCTAAAAGGACCGCCTTAATCAAATCTGATCCAACTAAAGTGGGAGAGACAGACACCAGCCAGCCATCTTTATGCAACAAAGTTACACGTGAGTCGATGGAACACGGTCTCTCGTAAGCGTACGAGTAAAGTCGGTCCGAGCCGCTTCATCCCACAACACCGCTGAACCAATAAAATACTAAGGAAGGAATCAATCTGAATATCAACACCCACAAACTCTTTGTGTTCTACTCAAGATCTCATCTACGCATAGACCTAGCTCATCATGCCACTGTTGGGGAACGTTGCATGGGAAACAAAAATTTTCCTACGCTTCACCAAAATCAATCTAGGAGATGAGCATCTTTGAGAGGAGAGATTGGATCTACGTACCCTTGTAGATCGCTAAGCGGAAGCATTAAATAACATGGTTGATGTAGTGGTATGTCTCTGCGATCCAAATTGCAAGTCGTCCCACGAACTCCCGATCAAGTACCGAATGGACGACACCTCCGCGTTCAGCACACGTGCAGCTCAGTGAAGATCTCCGCCTTCTTGATAAAGCAAGAAGGAACGGAGAGGTAGACGAGTACTCTGGAAGCACGATGCTGTTGCGGCGATGGTGGTGGAGCAATTCCAGCAGGGCTTCGCCTAGGCACTTCTGAAAATCGAACTAGAGGAGAAAACCGATCTAGAGGAAGAAGAGGGCAGCATGCAGCAATGAGGGTTGGGGCTGCCCTCAAAATCCTCTAGTATATATAGGAGGGAGGGGAGAGGAGGCAGCCCTAGACTCTCCTCCAAGGAGAGGTTCGGCCGAAGCTAAGGGGAAGAGTCCACCTCCCACAAGGGAGGTGGATTCCTAGTGGGACTCTTCCCTAACTTGGCTCCTACTCTTCCTCCTTCCCCATGCGCATAGGGACATTTTCGGCTGGTTGCCCTGCCCACCAGGGGCTGGTGTGCCACTTATAAGGCCTATGTGGCCCCTTGGGGTATGTGGGACCCACTTGGTGGTCCACGGAACGCATTCATCACTCCTGGTACACTGCCGGAAATGCCCGAAACTTTTTTAGAGTTCAAACACTACTTTCCTATATATCAATATTTACCTTCGGACCATTCCGGAGCTCTTCGTGACGACCGGGATCTCATCCGAGACTCCGAACAGCCTTCGGTCACCACCATACATAACTCTATACTATCGAAACATCACCGAACCTTAAGTGTGCAGACCCTGCGGGTTCAAGAACTATGTAGAAATGACCGAGACACCTCTATGATCAATAACCAATAGCGGGACCTGGATGTCCATATTGATTCCTACATATTCTACGAAGATCTTTATCGGTCGAACCTCTGTGTAAAGGATTCAGTTAATCCCGTATGATGTTCCCTTTGTTCTTCGGTATGTTACTTGCCCAAGATTCAATCGTCGGTATCTCCATACCTAGATCGGTACATGACGAGGATATGTACCTAGGGTAGGGTCCTAGGCAAGGCCCACATACCCTACCTAAGGACACCACATGGGAGGACTTGAAGATCAAGCATGAACTTCCGAGTGGATCGCTGGAGACGTTCAAAGTCACTCGACACTAATCCACTTGGAGACTCCCGCTCCCACTCGGCAGTCACGTGTCACTCGGAAGACCTCGCTTTCACTAGACGCCAGAAAACCAGGAGCCATCATCAAGAGCCCAACGGGCACACGCTGGTTCAATGGTCATTAGTAGCTTTTATTACGTACGTTACCTGTAATGGCAGACTTTAAACCCCACGACCAGGCCCTTAGATGCGGGATAATTATGAGGGGCAGCAAACTCTATATAAGCCGCCCCTCCCCTACTGCACAAGGGTTCGCAACCATTGTAATCTCAGCATTCCACACGACATAAAGCTAGGGCGGTTACCTCCACGAGAGGGGCCTGAACTCATACATACGTGTGTACACCCTTGCCGTAGCTAGGACTCTGCCCTCTCCCTTCGTACCCCTACCATCTACTATCAGGCTCGTTCCCACAACAGTTGGCGCCCACCATGGGGCCGGTGTCTAAGAGATTTCCGGCGAGGTTGCGATTTTCATCCTTCGACATGTCTTCCGGTGGTGTTTTTGCTCTTGGCCACGAGATCCATTTCGGAGCGCTCACCTTCATCGCCGATGATTCGGCATGGATCTAGGAGGCGCCTCTCGATGTTGAGGCGCTCCTAGTCCGCGGGGCCGCGCACTTCCGCGCGAGTCCCTACGGCGTGTTGCTGCGTCAGCCGTTGACTCCTTACGCGTCGGCTCCTCTCGTTGTTCGCATTCGCAACCGGTCCGGCCACCCACGACTTTAGCATTGGGTTGAACATGCAGCGGCGCGCCAAACTTCTCCATAGATTGCACCGCTCGAGCCCGCCGAGTCCCTTCATGGTGTGTTCGAGTCGGATTCCGATCCGTCCGACGTGCCTTCTGAGTGCGAATGTTGCGATCCTGCAACGGAGGTCTTGATGGCGGGCGCTCATTAGAGTTCACCGCCTGGCTTCGGCCATGGAAAGCGCGAGGCTGGAGGTCCGTCGAAAGAGCAGCCACGTCACGATGAGGAGGTTCTTCATACTCCCATCGTCGGTGCGACTACCAATGCCCCCAAGCTTTGGAGGCCATGCACATTTGTCTGGAAGAGCTCTAGGCAAAGATTGACGAGCGCGCTCGCCAGTGCCCGCCGCGCCCCAGTCGACGTCATCGACAACTGTTTCCGACTGGATCTCACGACGACATTGAGGTATACTGAACTCCTGTGCTAAATGTTGTTGCTGCTACTAGGATAGCGGATTCCATTCAGCCGTCCTGGTCAGAGGCTGGTAGAGGGCTGTTGCAGATCAGAGCGCTGTTGGATGCAGCACAGCGTCAGAATTCAACAGTTTCTCAGTCCCATAACAGGATATATAGCAATTCACCCAAGGCGGAAACCGTTCAGTCGACACACAACCCTGGATTGCCCTTGCGTCATCGAGGCGGCAGTTTTCATGAAGGGCAAGATAGAGATCAACATCACCGTGAAGATTACCGTCGAGTGCTCAATCCTCCGCGGAGTAGTCCGTACGCGCCCCGGCGCCAGGACGACAGGCGCTCCTTCGGTGATGAGCGGGACGCGGACTTTGACGCCCGCGCCTATCTTGTTCAGAAGCGGATCGACAAGAGCAGAGCCTACAGAGAAAGACTTGACATAAATGTTCCGAGTGGAAGCTCAACTGTGGTGTCTGGTCCCGAGTGTTTTAGCAGAGCTATACGTTCTGCAGAGATTCCCCCCAACTTCAGAATGGCGGCGGGGATCGGAAGTTTTCTGGTGAAACAAAGCCAGAGACTTGGTTAGATGATTACCGAGTGGCTGTGCAGATTGGCGGCGGAAATGATAATGTTGCAATGAAGCACCTGCCCCTCATGTTGGACGGTTCAGCTCAACCTTGGTTCAATTGTTTGGCTCCTTCCAACATACATTGTTGGGAAGATCTTGCCCGAGTGTTTGTCCGGACCTTTGAGGGCACATGCAAGCGCCCGGCAGGTCTGGTCGACTTACAACACTGCGTCCAGAAGCCCAATGAAACCTTAAGGGATTATATTCAGTGATGGTCCACCCTGCATCATACGGTGGAGAATGTGTCAGAACAACAGGTTGTTTGTGCTTTCAAGGCCGGTGTGAGATACAGGGAGCTGTACCTGAAGTTTAGGCACACTGGTGATATTTCACTTGGCAAGATGATGGAAATTGTCACCCGGTACGCCAATGGCGAGGAACAAGACCGCCTCCATAGCGGCAAAGGGAAAACAGTCGCCAACGAGTCTGGCGGCGACAACAATTGGAAACAGAAGCGGAAGGCTGAAGACCCGGCCCCGGCAGAGGTAGCGGCACTGGCGACTCAGTCGAAGAACAAGGGCAAAGCCAAGGCTTAGTATGCCCCCAAGAAGTGGAAAGGTCAATCAGGAACTGATATCATGGATTAGCCGTGTGTGATTCACACGAGGAAAGACGCAGAAGGCAACCTGATTTTGCACAAGCACACCACTCGACAGTGTCGAACCCTTATCCAACAATTCAAGGGAGACCAGTCGAGTGAGAAATCTCCTAAAAAGGGAGATGAATATGAGGAAAAGGAAACCTTCCCGGATGTCACTACTACACTGGTGATCTTTGCTGATATCGAGAGCAAGAGTCGTCTGAAAGTCATCAATAGAGAAATCAACATGGCTATGCCAGACACCCCCACCTACCTTAGATGGTCCCAATATGCTATCACATTTGACCAGACAGACCATCCTGCTCATGTGGCCACTCCCGGTCGACAGGCTCTGGTAGTTGATTCGGTGGTGCAGGGGACTCGACTCACAAAGGTCCTCATGGACGGCGGCAGCGGCCTGAACATTCTTTATGCGGATACCCTGAAAGGGATGGGCATTCCGATGTCCCGTCTGAGCAAGAGGAGCATGCAGTTTCACGGGGTCATCCTAGGAAAGAAATCCAAGTCACTCGGCCAGATAGCATTGGATGTCACATTCGGAGATGACAAAAAATTTCCGAAAAGAAAACTTAACATTTGAAGTCGTGGATTTCAAGAGTGCTTACCACGCCATTTTGGGTCGACCCGCTTATGCACGTTTCATGGCCCGACCATGTTACGTGTATCTCAAGTTGAAAATGCCAGGCCCTAAGGGCGTGATCACGGTCACTGGCAATCGACAGCGGGACGAAGAGTGTCTCCAGCAAGGCTCCAAGATCGCCGATCAACAGATGGCCATGGTCGAGCTGGAGGAATACAAGAAAACCACTGACCCTGCTGATTTGCTCCGCGCAAAGAAGCCGGCTTACGAGTCGGCATTTCAGTCGACAGGGGAAGTGAAGAAGGTGCACATCCACCCGACGGATCCAACTGCCGCCCCGACGAATATCTTAACAACACTCGACAACAAATAGGAAGCCGAGCTCATCCAGTTCCTCCGTGAAAACTGGGATATCTTTGCATGGAAGCCTTCTGACATGCCGGGGATTCCCAGGGGGCTGGCTGAGCACCGTCTGCGAGTGGATCTGAAAGCCAAGCCCGTTAGGGAGCATTTGCGTCGATCAGTGGCGGAGAAGCGCAAGGCAATTAGAGAAGAAGTGGCCCGTCTCTTGCAAGCCAAGTTCATTCGGGAGATTTACCACTCCGAGTGGCTCTCGAATGTTGTGATGGTGCCAAAGAAAGATAAGTCGTTGCGCATGTGCATTGACTTCAAACATCTCAATAAGGTGTGCCCAAAAGACCATTTTTCGCTCCCCCGCATAGATCAAATTGTTGACTCGACAGCGGGGTGCGAGCGTTTATCATTTTTGGATGCTTATTCTGGGTACCATCAGATCCGTCTGTATGGCCCGGACGAAATAAAGACAACCTTCGTCACCCCATTCGGGTGCTTTTGCTACATCACCATGCCTTTTGGTCTTAAGAATGCCGGCGCTACATTTATGCGCATGATTCAAAAATGTTTACTCGACCAGATCCCTCAGAATGTCAAGGTGTACATGGACGATATAATGGTCAAGTCCCGCAATGGTTCCGATCTGCTGGCTGACTTGGCCGAGACATTCGCCAATCTGAGGCAATTCGACATAAAGCTGAATCCGGCCAAATGTACCTTCGGTGTCCCTGGCGGCAAGTTGCTCGGTTTTCTCATTTTTGAGCGAGGAATTGATGTCAATCCCGAGAAGATTAGCACCATTACCCGTATGAAGACTCCCGTGCGAGTGCACGACGTTCAGAAGCTCACAGGTTGTTTGGCAGCATTGAGTCGATTCATTTATCGTCTTGGTGAGAAGGCTCTGACCTTATATCAGTTGATGAAGAAGTCCGACACATTCAACTGGACTCCCGAAGCCGAAGCAGCGTTTGTTGAGCTCAAAGCCCTGCTCTCCACCCAGCCAGTGCTTGCCGATCCTGCCAGCAAAGAGCCCTTGCTCCTATACATCACAGCCACAAATCAGGTCGTTAGTACAGTGCTGACTGTTGAGCGAGAAGAGGAGGGTAAAACCTATAAAGTCCAGCGGCCAGTTTATTATGTCTCGGAAGTATTATCCCCCTCAAAGCAAAGATATCCACACTATCAGAAGCTGGTGTATGGTATTTACCTGTCAGCGAAGAAGGTGGCGCATTATTTCCAAGACCATTCGATCTCAGTCGTCAGTGATGCTCCTTTATCCGAGATTTTCAATAATCACGACGCATCAGGTCGAGTGGCTAAATGGGCAATTGAGCTTGGACACTTTGACATCAGATTCGAGGCCAAGAAAGCAATCAAGTCCCAAGCATTAGCATATTTCATGGTCGAGTGGACTGGACAGCAACAACCCATCCAAGTTCACTCGGCGCATTGGACAATGTTCTTCGACGACTCCAAAGTGTTGAATGGGTCCGGTGCTGGTGTTGTCTTGATATCCCCCAGAGGCGACAAACTCAGCTATGTCTTGCAAATTCACTTTGATTCCTCCAACAATGAGGCAGAGTATGAAGCACTTTTGAATGCATGGCTATCTCACTCGACATCAAGCGCCTGATGGTTTATGGCGACTCAGATTTGGTGGTGAATCAAGTGATGAAAGAGTGGGATGTTAGAAACCGCACTATGACCGGATACTGCAATGCAGTCCGGAAGTTGGAGAAGAAATTTGAAGGCCTGGAACTTCATCATGTTCTCCGACTGAAAAATCAAGTGGCCGATGAGCTGTCCAAGATTGGTTCCACTCGATGGCCTGTCCCCAGCAGTGTGTTCCTAGAGCACTTGCACACTCCTTCGGTTCAAGAGGATCCCTTCACCGAAGAGCCACCACAAGCTTTGAGCTCCTCGGACTCGACTAAAGTCAATGTTCCTGCTGTGATTGACCTGGTCGTGGAGATTCTGGCTATCATTCCCGACTGGACTGTGCCATACATTGCCTATATCCTCAGACAAGAGCTCCCTGAAGATGAAGCAGAGGCTCTACAGATTGTGCGCGGGTCCAAGACTTTCACTGTGATGGGAGATCAGCTATTCAGAGAGAGTGTGACTGGTGTCACCCAGCGCTGTATTTCCCCGAGGAAGGTCGGATGATTCTAGACGAAATCCACTCGGGAACTTGCGGCCACCATGCGTCTTTGAGGGCGATCTTCACTAAAGGATACCGAGCTGGTTTTTACTGGCCACGAGCTAATGAGATGGCTAAGGACATCGTTGATCACTATGAGGGCTGCAAGTTCTATGCGAATTTGTCGCACAAGCCGACATCTACTCTGAAGACAATTCCTCTTGCCTGGCCGTTTGCGGTTTGGGGACTCAACATGGTTGGTCCCTTCTGACCCGGAAAAGGAGGATTCACCCACCTGTTGGTCGACAAATTCACCAAGTGGATTGAAGCCAAGCCCATCAAGAAGCTGAATTCCCGTACGGTGGTCATGTCCATGAGGGAGATCATTATCCGATACGACATTCCGCACAACATCATCACGGACAACGACACTAATTTTGACTCGGAAGAATTAAGGAGATTCTGTAACTCCCAAGGCACCCGAGTGGATTATGCTTCTGTTGCACATCCTCAAACCAATGGGCAAGTTGAGTGGGATAATGGTCTCATTCTACAAGGACTGAAGCCTCGTCTCATGCGCGATTTGGATCATGCCGCCGACACGTGGGTAACTAAGCTGCCGTCTGTTTTGTGGGGATTGAGGATGACGCCTAATCGATCGACTCAACAATCTCCTTTCTTCCTTGTCCATGGCGCTGAAGCCATGTTGCCGAGTGACTTGGCCCACAATTCTCCTCGAGTGTAGCTATATTCTGAGGCTGAAGTTGAACAGGCCATACAAGATGGGATAGATCTTCTGGAGGAGGAGCGAGAGATGACTCTGATCCGAACCACTGCCTATCAGCAAGACCTGCGACGCTTCCATGCAAGGAATGTCAAGAGTCGAGCGTTCCATGAGGGAGATTCGGTGCTCCGGGTGAATCAACACCGACCTCACAAGCTCGCTCCTGCATGGGAAGGCCCTTTTGTCGTCACTAAGGTGCTAAACAATGGAGCCTATCACCTGTATAATCTCATGAAACAGTTAGATGAGCCACAAGCCTGGAATGCAGATCTGCTCCGGCGTTTTTACACTTGAGACAAGAGTTTTTTGATGTAGTAAGAATACTTCATCAATACAATTCACGTTTCTGCGATATATACTTCGTCGATTCCAACCGTGCAGTTACATTCTTGGGGGTACTCCGAGTGATGAGCAGTCTTCACACTCGAGGGCTTAGCTGCGAAACATGTTTCGCCTAAGTTAAAAACCCTGTCGAGTGGATAGCAGTCCATTCACTCGATGGCTTATTTGCGAATCCGTCTTCGCTTAGGTTCAAAAAAAAACTCCGAGTGATGAGCAATCCTCACACTCGGGGGCTTAGCTGCGAAACACGTTTCGCCTAAGTTAAAAACCTCGTCGAGTGGATAGTAATCCATTTACTCGACAACTTAGCTGCGAATTGACATTCGCCTAAGTTTAAATATACTCCGAGTGATGAGCAATCCTCACATTCGTGGGCTTAGCTACGAAACACGTTTCGCCTAAGTTAAAAATCTCGTTGAGTGGATAGTAATCCATTCACTCGACAACTTAGCTGCGAATCGACATTCGCCTAAGTTCAAAAATACTCCGAGTGATGACAAATCCTCACACTCGGGGGCTTAGCTATGAAACACGTTTCGCCTAAGTTAAAAACCTCGTCGAGTGGATAGTAATCCATTCACTCGACAACTTAGCTACGAATCGACATTCGCCTAAGTTCAAAAATACTCCGAGTGATGAGCAATCCTCACACTCGGGGGCTTAGCTGCGAAACACGTTTCGCCTAAGTTAAAAACCTCGTCAAGTGGATAGCAATTCATTCACTCGACAACTTAGCTGCGAATCGACATTCGCCTAAGTTCAAAAATACTCCGAGTGATGAGCAATCCTCACACTCGGGGGCTTTGCTGCGAAACACGTTTCGCCTAAATTAAAAACTTCATCGAGTGGATAGCAATCCATTCACTCGACAACTTAGCTACGAATCGACATTCGCCTAAGTTCAAAAATACTCTGGGTGATGAGCAATCCTCATGCTCGGGGACTTAGCTGCGAAACACGTTTCGTCTAAGTGAAAAACCTCATCGGGTGGATAGTAATCCATTCATTCGACAACTTAGCTGCGAATCGACATTCGCCTAAGATCAATAATACTCCGAGCAATGAGTAATCCTCACACCCGGAGGCTTAGCTGTGAAAGCATTTCACCTAAGTTAAAAACAAAATCAGTCGAACAAATGATTGAAAGCCAAAGCACGAGTAAAATCCGAAAGGTAAAACCACGGATAAACGTCTTGTGAAGAAGCAAATGTGCTCAAGCCTAAGGTCTGAATGAAGTTTTAGGGGATACAGTTCCACTCGGCATACCGAGGCAAATTTAACCGTTTTTTTCCAAAGACCCAAGTTTTTTAAGCAGGGGACGGACTGGCGGGCTCGACGAAAGTGTCCAGGTCGATGCCGTCAACGATTCTGGTAGCTGCCTCGATGAAGGTTTCCATGAAGTCCTCGAACTGGAGTTTCTTCGTGTTTACCACCTGGAGCTCCTTCAGCTTCTCCTCCCTCACGTCCCTACAGTGGACCCTGACGAGTGACAACGCCACGTCGGCCCCGCAGCAAGCAGCAGATTTTTTCCAAGCTTGCACTTGACTGGGAAGTTCTTTTAGGCGAGCCATCATGGAGTTGAGGTCGAGTTGAAGAGTGTCCTCAGGCCCTAGCTCCTTATCGATTCTTTCCAAGGCAGATTTCAGTCGAATGATGTAGGCCTGGGCACCCTGGAGCCGAAAGTTGAGCCGCACCATGTTCATCGCCACCCCATCAGCAACCGGCGACTTGGTAGGGTCAAGCATGGGTTCAATCTCTTCTATTTCCTTTTCAAAGTCCTGGCAGAATATTGTTGAAGAAGGGGAAATAGGAAGAGAATCGGTGAACTGCGACCCTCAAATTTTTTGCAAATGTTAGTCGACAAGAAATACTCACCGTCGAGCAGAATATACATCTTCCTCGAGAATTCGCCCAGATGCTTCTCCAGGCCATTACCCCTCTTGGTTAGTTGCTCAACCTTCTTGACAAGGTCCGCATGCTCCTGCTTCAGCTTGGTGTTCTTGTCCTCCAGCTCCTTGGCAGCCGCCAGCTTTGGTTCCGCGGCTTCAGTCTTCTCCTTGGCCGCTCGTTGAGCGTCAGCAAGCGCCTTGTCCTTCTCCTCCAGCGCCTTCTTGTAGAATCTAAAGAAATAACAATGTTGAGTCGTGCTCGGAGTCGACGGTTTTCATTGCGTACGTCTGTTCGAGTGAGAGCACTCGGCTCAAAACATGAAGAGTGAAGAGGAGAATGCAGAAAATCAGCAGTAATTACCTCCCAAAGTCTTCATCTCAGCACACACTCTCTCCAGAGCGTTGTTGGCGACCACCAGATCCACCTGCAACCAGTTCCTTTCACCCTCCATGTCCTTGTACTCCGCCCCAAGCTCACAAGCCCTCTGGAATCAACACAAGATAGGAATTCAATCGGCGAGTGACGCTTGGGATAGTCGACTCGGTATCGAACGCCGGCGAATGACCATCTTAGAAGAATTCAAGCAGAAAGGCCACTCGACATGTCGAGTGGCTCTCGCGCTCTGCGCGCCATAAACAAATTCAAAAGCTGTCTCTATTAAGACCCCTGCCGATGCAAGCACTCGACAGTGGTCTCGGGGACTACACCTAGTGGGTGCGCTATGAGCGCCCCCACTAAGACGGTTAACTCTCGATCCGTCGAGTAACTCGTTAGGAAAAAAACACACTCGACATGTCGAGTGACCCTAGTACCACACGTACGACAAGTTTTCAAGCCTACTATTTATCGTTTGTGATGAATAGTAGCCTCGGGGACTACACCCAGTGGGTGCACTTAGCGTGTCCCCACTGGTTATTCAAACATTCGACAAGGTCAGCCTTGTCACGACACTCGACCCGTCGAATGATGCACCTCCCTACTCTATGAAGTGCAATCTATCCTTATGTAGTGTCATATCATGGTTTGCCAATAATATCCATGAAACCTGCAAGGTAGCTACAGAGTGGTGTGATTCAAGACGAAGTGTATCCTGTATACAATAGACTCTAAGACCCTTGCCGATGCAAGCACTCGACAGCGGTCTCGGGGACTACACCCATTGGGTGCGCTAAGAGCGCCCCCACTGAGACGGTTAACTCTCGATCCGTCGAGCAACTCGTCAAAAAAGATATACACTCGACAAGGTCAGCCCTGTCACGACACTCGACCCGACGAATGACGCACCTCCCTACTCTATGAAGTGCAGTCTATCCTTATGCAGCTTCATATCATGGTTTGCCACTAATAAACCTGCAAGGTACCTACGGAGTGGTGTGATTCAAGACGAAGTGTATCCTGTATACAATAGACTCTAAGACCCCTGCCGATGCAAGCACTCGACAGCGGTCTCGGGGACTACACCCAGTGGGTGCGCTAAGAGCGCCCCTACTGAGACGGTTAACTCTCGATCCGTCGAGCAACTCGTCAAAAAATACACTCGACATGTCGAGTGACCCTAGTACCACGCGTACTATCAATCCCAGTCCTACTCGACTACGATCCGATCTATTCGAGTGGAGAAAGTTCAAACATTCTATAGCAACCACCCACTGGGTGTACAACAGCCAAGAGAAGACAGGAATTCAATTGACAATGGACTTACAATTGAACTTACTCGCACATTGGTACGGAGGGCTGCGCTGATGTCAAAAGCCAGTTTGCTGGCCTCGAACGCCCCCTTGGTTCTCAGCATGAGCTGCTCCGCCTGAATCATGGCTTCCTTCACAACTCCGGTCTGATCTTCCAAGGTGCGATGCAGAGAGAAGGCCGTCACATGTGGGGTTGGCGTGATCGCTGGGGCAGCTGAAGCAGTCTGAGGGGGTCCAGTTGGAGTCGATGTCACAACGGTCGAGATGGCTGGAGGAGCATGCGACAGAGGTGCTGCTGGTTCAGCCTTGGGTTGTGTCGAGCCACCTCTCCCCTGGGAAGACTCTGCAGTCGAGCGCTGAAGCGCTTGCGCTGATGATGCCCTCCGGGTATGAGCGCGTGAAGTGTCCAGTTGCTCCTCGTCGTCCTCCACCTGAATGACCTCTGCAATGACAACCGACAGTGTTAACATCTACATGTGTTGAGTCCCATCCGGACGAACCAACAACTTTCTTACCTCTATGAGAAGTGGCAGCATCACCAGTGTCAACATCCATCGCTTCCCCTCCATCCCGATGAGGCGAGGTCACAGATGTAGCAGCTCTAACGGATTGAGTGGCATTCGGTCAGATACAACTCCAGACTTCAATCGACAGAAAAAATTCAGAAATAAACACTTACGTGGAGACGACAGGTACGACCACCCTCATGCGAGGCAGAGCTTTGTGAGGCTTGGTGATGACTTGATTGGGTTGCTTGGCTAGTCTTTCACTCAACTCAATGGTCGAAGGGCGGCTCCGTTTTTCGGGTCTTCTCACTAGGGCCCGGAGCCCTGTCCTCAACAGTTGCCGGATCCTGGCGGGCCTTGGTGCGACCTTCGCATCGGGGAGGCGATTTGACATCTTCCTCTTCGCCGGAGTCTTCGTATTCGTCCTCGGTGTCGGAAAGACCGTCGCCGTCCAATTCTACCGGCCTCGCTCACCACACCGTCTTCCACATGGTTCCCGTTGGGAACGGGCGAGTGCATGTTCGTCCACTCCTGCATGATTCAAGGGAGTAAGTCAATTTATAAGTCAAAGTATCACTCGACAGTACAACATCAGTCGACTCACTAGATCCTTCGGCGGGTTTTCGGCCGAGTAAGGTCGGACCCTCTTGGCTCCCAGAGGCTTGTCGCAAGCTCCAGTGATGCTACGAAGCCACTGCTTGACAATTTTCTATGGAACCTCCTCTGGATGTGTCCTGGTTGTGTCCTCTGGGCCCGCGTAGTGCCACATGGTGTGGTCTCTGGCTTGGAGCGGCTGAATGCGTCGACCGAGGAATGTCTCCAACAAATCCATTCCTGTCACTTCGCCCCGGATTAGTTGCACCACCGCTTCAACTAAGATACCCACTTGGACATGCTCCTCTTCGGTCACCCTCAGAGATTTGGGAACAACGGGGCAATCGGGTGTAATGGGGGGAAGTCCAATCGACATATTGGGTGATGCTACGTCTTTGCAGTAGAACCAAGTCGATTGCCAGCCTCTGACGGACCCGGGAAAAGTCATGACAGGGAAGGAACTACGGGCTCTTTTCTGAACCCCTAAACCTCCACACAGCTAAAGCACGTGAATCTTCCCATCGGCGGGGAGGGCTTTCTTCACGGTCTGGGATCTGACTGTGAAGAGGTGCTTGAACAACCCCCAATGGGGAGAGCAACCCAGGAAGCACTCGCATAAAGTGACGAATGCAGACAGATAGGCAGTTGAGCACCGAAAATTTTCAGAAATTCCCTAAAGAATGGGTGGGGAGGCATGGAAAAACCTCTTTCGACATGGGAGAGAAGAAGAATCCGCTCCCCATCGCGTGTCCCCGGCTCGCGCTCCTCCCCCGGCAACCTCCAAGCGCCATCCGCCACGAGCCCATCGGAGACGAGGCCCC
This sequence comes from Hordeum marinum, assembly GCA_022496015.1. Classification (NCBI taxonomy): domain Eukaryota; kingdom Viridiplantae; phylum Streptophyta; class Magnoliopsida; order Poales; family Poaceae; genus Hordeum; species Hordeum marinum. The sequence goes on along the minus strand of CM039675.1, from coordinate 459,047,067 downwards.
CCATGTCCTCGCGAGTGACTATAGAGGGGAGAAAATCCCCCTACATCCAACCCGCCGGCATGGTGAACCGGGCGGTCAAGGGCTTCTTGCCCTTGAGCTTCGTCGCTCCCTTCTTTGCCCGCTCTAGATTCTCCGTCGTGTTCTTCATCATCAGCACGGTGGCTCTCGTCGAGGAAGATTAGAGTGGGGCGCTAGGAGCAGAGGAGGCGGAGGAAAAGAGAGCAAGAACTGGCAGAGGTCCTATGCGAACCGCAGCGCGGAAAGCTTTATACGCTGCCGAGTGTCTCACTGACCAGTGGACCCGCGAGGTTACCGCGCACGCCAACCGCTGACGGCCCCCGGTATGTGGCGATATGACCGGCGCGAAAATCGAGGCGTTGTGCCTCCATTTGCCCTGATCGTGGCGTCATCATCGCACGCGCGCGCTTCCCAAATTTTCGTATCCCGGAAAATCCAGGTCTGGCAGACCGACCCGTCGCCTCCCAAGATACTGTCAGTTCACTCGGAGCAAAACAAATGCTAAACATCCACTCGGGCACTTTTAAGGCTGAAAGGATTCGGGCAAGCGGAGAAGAATTCAATCGACGCAACTTTCGTTGAAGCCCCGGATATCATTCGGAAGATTTTGCGTTTCGGTCTTGAATGAACGCTAATGCTCAGAGTTCAATCGATACAAGTTCCATGGAAATCCCAAATATCATTCGGAGGATTTGATGCACTAACCCAAGGTCTACGTTGATACCTCCTTCCACCACTCAAACCCCGATCCATTTAGGGGCTAATGACGAGGATATGTACCTAGGGTAGGGTCCTAGGCAAGGCCCACATACCCTACCTAAGGACACCACATGGGAGGACTTGAAGATCAAGCATGAACTTCCAAGTGGATCCCTGGAGACGTTCAAAGTCACTCGACAGTAATCCACTCGGAGACTCCCGCTCTCACTCGGCAGTCGCGTGTCACTCGGAAGACCTCACTTTCACTCGACGCCAGAAGATCAGGAGCCATCATCAAGAGCCGAACGGGCAGACGTTGGTTCAATGGTCATTAGTAGTTTTTATTACGTACGTTACCTGTAATGGCAGACTTTAAACCCCACGACCAGGCCCTTAGATGCAGGATAATTATGAGGGGCAGCGAACTCTATATAAGCCGCCCCTCCCCTCCTGCACAAGGGTTTGCAACCATTGTAATCTCAACATTCCACACGACATAAAGCTCCCGAGCACTGAGACGTAGGGCGGTTACCTCCACGAGAGGGGCCTGAACTCATACATCCGTGTGTACACCCTCGCCGTAGCTAGGACTCTGCCCTCTCCCTTCGTACCCCTACCATCTACTGTCAGGCTCGTTCCAACGACAGTAGACTTTGTCCCTAGTGTGCCTCTAGTAAACTATCTCGTTCAACCTCGTTACCGGGAAGTCTCTTTACTCGTTCTGTAATACAAGATCCCGTGACTAGTTTACTAGAGGCACACTAGCGACCATACATCTTTGATCAACGAGCTAGTTTACTAGAGGCACACTAGGGACAAAGTGTACTAAACTAGGTATGGAGATACCGACGATCAAATCTCGGGCAAGTAACATACCGAAGAACAAAGGGAACATCATACGGGATTACCTGAATCCTTGACATAGTGGTTCGACCAATAAAGATCTTCGTAGAATATGTAGGAACCAATATGGGCATCCAGGTCCCGCTATTGTTTATTGATCGTAGAGGTGTCTCGGTCATGTCTACATAGTTCTCGGACCCGTAGGGTCTGCACAATTAAGGTTCGGTGACGTTTCGGTAGTATTGAGTTATCTGTGTTGGTGACCGAAGGTTGTTCGGAGTCTAAGATGAGATCCCGGATGTGACGAGGAACTTCGGAATGGTTCGGAGATGAAGATCGAATATAGGACAAAGGTAATCGGAGTCCAGAAGCGTTTCGGGGGTACCCGGTTATGACCAGGAGTACCGAAAGGGGTTTTAGGGGATTCGACAAGTGTTGGGGGGCCTCATGGGCCAAGGGGAGGGGGCAAACCAGCCCACTAAGGGGCTGTGCGCTCCCTCACCTTTTCCCACGTAACCAGGAGAGGTGGGGCACCCCATTTAGGGTTCCCTCCACCTGGCTTGGGGGTCGAGTCACCCTAGGGTTTCCCTAGGGGGCGCCCCCATCTGCCCTAGCTGCCACCCCTAGATTGGATCTAGGGGGCGCCACCCCTCCTCCCTTCCCCCTATATATAGATGAGGAGAGGGAGGGCATCCAGATCTAAAAAATACCACGTTATGTCCTCTCTCTTCCTCTAGATCCGTTCTCCACTAGATCGTCTCGTTTGTACTTGGCAAAGCCCTGCCAGGACAGCTCCACCACCACAGCCACCACGCCCTTGTGCTGGCAGAGAACTCATCTACCTCTCCACCCTCACTTGTTGGATCATGGAGGTGGAGATCGTCATCGAGCTGTACGTGTGCTGGACGTGGAGGTGTCGTCCGCTCGGCACTAGATCAGAAGGACCATGATTGGATCGTGGGACGGCTTGTGATGAGATCGCGGGACGGATCATGATTGGATCATGAATACGTTCGACTACATCAACCGTGTTTCTTAACGCTTCCCACTTAGCAATCTACAAGGGTATGTATATTCACTCTCCCTCTCGTAGATGCTCATCACCATGGATAGATCTTGCATGTGCGTAGGAATTTTTTTGTTTCCCATGCAACGTTCCCCAACAGTGGCATCATGAGCTAGGTCTATGTGTAGATGAGATCTCGAGTAGAACACAAAGGAGTTTGTGGGAGTTGATGCTTAGATTGCTTCCTCCCTTGGTTGTGTTGTGGTTCAGCGGTATTGTGGGTTGAAGCGACCCGGACCAACCTTACTCATATGCTTACAAGAGACTTGTTCCATCGACTGACGTGTAACTTTGTTGCACAAAGATGGCTGGCGGGTGTCTGTTTCTCCTACTTTAGTTGGATCGGATTCGATAAAGATGGTCCTTGAGAAGGTTGAAAAGCAACTTATGTATCACCATCGTGGTCATTGCGTAGGTGAGAATTGTTCTTGCTAGATTCCCGTAGCAGCCACATAAAACATGCAACAGCAATTAGAGGACGTCTAACTTGTTTTTGCAGGGTATGTTTGTTGGGGAATGTTGCATGGGAATTTTTTTCCTACGCACACGCAGATCTATCCATGGTGATGAGCATCTACGAGAGGGAGAGTGGATCTACGTACCCTTGTAGATCGCTAAGCGGGAAGCGTTAAGAAACGCGGTTGGTGTAGTTTAACGTCTTTGCGATCCAAATCACCGAGCGTCCCGCGATCCAATCACGATCCGTCCCGTGATCCAATCATGATCCGTCCTGCGAACTTGATCACGATCCGTCCCACGAACTTGATCACGGTCCTTCCGATCTAGCTTCCAACGGATGACACCTCCGTGTTCAGCACACGTACGTCTTGATGACAATCTCCGCCGTCTTAATCCAGCAAGAGGGAGTGGAGAGGAAGAAGAGTTCTACGGCAGCATGACGGCGCTCTGGCGATGGTGGTGGAGCTATTCTGGCAGGGCTTCGCCTAAGCACTATAGAAATCCGATCTAGAGGAGAAACTATGCACTGGAGGAACGGGCAGCACATGGCTAAAAATTCTGGTCAAAAACCTTAAAACCCACCAGTATATATAGGAGGAAGGGAGGAGAGTCTTGGCGCAAGGGTCAAGCCTCCTTTGGTTCGGCCAAAGTGGGGAGGAGAGGAGGACTCCTCCTCCAATCCTAGTAGGACTAGGATTCCTCCTTTTTGGCCTTTTTTCCACCTTTTTTCCCTTTGGGCTTTTCTTCCTAGCCGCATGGGCCTTGTGTGGGACTTCCACCAGCCCACAAAAGGCTGGTAATTATTCTCCCACAGACCATGAAGCCTATTGGGTCGAAATACCCCTCCCGGTGGTCTCCCGGCACACTACCGGCACTCCCGGTACATTACCGATTAGCCCGAAACTTTTTCGGCGACCAAAACATGACTTCCTATATATCAATCTTTACTTCCGGAGCACTTCGGAGCTCCTCGTGACATCCGGGATCTCATCCGAGACTCCAAACAACTTTCGGTCACTGTCGTGGATTTGTCACGACAGATGTTTGGGTGAACGGACTTAGGTTCGGGGCGGAGACACAACTACGTGGCGTCTTGAAGGGGTTGATCGGAACCGAGAGACACTGAGTTTACCCAGGTTCGGCCCCTCCGATGGAGGTAAAAGCCTACATCCTGCTTGTCTGGTATTGATGATGAAGAAGATCTCTCAGTTACAAGGGTGCTAATTGCTACCTCTCATCACGAGAGCCTCTAATATGTCTATCTCTAATCTCTTGTGTTGTCTAACTTGTGGACTTGTGAACTTGTCCCTCTAGGGGTGCTCTACCCCCCCTTATATAGGAGGAGAGGGTAGATTTAAAAATAGAGTCCTACTAGGAGTAGGATTAGGACTAGTCTCTCTGGAATCCTATTCTGGGTCTAGTAACCTCCGGCAGGGAGTCTTTCTCTCTTTGAGCCTTCTCTTGTGAGCCGCCTGACGCCGACTTACACACCGGGTCTTGGGCCTGGTCATCCCGTGATCCGCCTGCCGGGTCATTAATAAAATGTCATGTCTTTTCCGTTCTGCTGTGAGTCGCCAGGCCGGGTCATACCGCCGGGTATATCCCCGACAGTCATCACCATACATAACTCTATACTAACAAAACGTCACCGAACCTTAAGTGTGCAGACCCTGCGGGTTCGAGAACTATGTAGACATGACCGAGACACCTCTACAGTCAATAACCAATAGCGGACCTGGATGCCCATATTGGTTCCTACATATTCTACAAGGATCTTTATCGGTCGAACCTCTAGGTCAAGGATTCACTTAATCCCGTATGATGTTCCCTTTGTTCTTCGGTATGTTACTTGCCCGAGATTCTATCGTCGGTATCTCCATACCTAGTTCAACCTCGTTACCGGCAAGTCTCTTTACTCGTTCCATAATACAAGATCCCATGAATAACACTTAGTCACATTGCTTGCAAGGCTTATTGTGATGTTGTATTACCGAGTGGGCCCTGAGATACCTCTCCATCACACGGAGTAACAAATCCCAGTCTTGATCCATGCCAACCCAACAGACACCCTCGGAGATACCTGTAGAGCACCTTTATAGTCACCCAGTTACATCGCGATGTTTGATACACACAAGGCACTCTTACGGTGTCCGTGAGTTGCATGATCTCATGGTCATAGGAACATATACTTGACATGCAGAAACAGTAGCAATAAACTGACACGATCAGATGCTATGTTTGTAGTTTGTGTCTTGTCCATCACATCATTCTCCTAATGATGTGATCCCATTACCAAATGACATCTCATGTCCATGAATAGGAAACCATAGCCATCTTTGATCAACGAGCTAGTCTATTAGAGGCATACTAGGGACATGGTGTTGTCTATGTATCCACACATGTATCTGAGTTTCCGATCAACTCAATTATAGCACGGATAATAGACAATTATCATGAACAAGGAAATATGATAATAACTAATTTATTATTTCCTCTAGGGCATATTTCCAACAATGTTGTGATGTGATATGGCCAATTACATGATGATATATATGTGATGTATGAGATGATCATGTTTTGTATAGAATATCATGACTTGCATGTCGATGAGTACGGCAACCGGCAGGAGCCATAGGGTTGTCTTTAATTATTGTATGACATGCGTGTCAATCATTAAGCACTATGTAATGCTTTACGTTATCGCTAAACGGTAGCAATAGTAGTAGAAGCATGATGGGCGCGACAACCCCGATGGCGACATGTTGATGGCGATCAAGATGATGGAGATCATGGTATCATGCCGGTGACGATGGAGATCGTGCCAGTGCTTTCAAGATGGAGATCAAAAGCACAAGTTCATGGCCATATCATGTCACTTATGATTTGCATGTGATGTTAATCCTTTTATGCACCTTGTTTTGCTTAGGACGACGGTAGCATTATAAGGTGATCCCTCTCTTAAATATCAAGATGAACTATGTTCTCCCCGAGTGTGCACCGTTGCGAAGGTTTGTCGTGTAGATACACCACATGATGATTGGGTGTGATAGACTCTACGTTCTCAAACAATAGGTGTAAGCCGGTGTTGCACATGTAGAACACTCGGGTTAAACATGACGATCATAGCATGTACAAACATGGCCTCGGAACACAAGAGACCGAAAGGTCAAACATGAGTCATATAGTAGATATGATCAACATGATGATGTTCACCATTGAAACCACCTCAACTCACGTGATGATCGGACTTGAGTTGGTGAATTTGGATCATGTATCACTTGAATGACTGGAGGGATGTCAATTTGAGTGGGAGTTCTCAAGTAATATGATTAATTGTACTCATTATCATGAACATAGTCAGTAGTGTCTTTGAAAATTATGTTGTAGCTCACGTTGTAGCTCCCTTGTATTTTTATATGTTCCTAGAGAAATAGAGTTGAAAGATGATGGTAGCAATATTGCGGACTCGGTCTGGGATCTGAGGATTGTCCTCATTGCTTCACAGAAGTTTTATGTCCTTAATGCACCGCTCGGTGCACCACCCCCTCTAGTGTTGTCTTTAGATGTTGTGAACATCTGACAGGCACGTTCCGATTAGTACTTGATAGTTCAGTGCGTCATGCATTATGGCTTAGAATTGAGGCTCCAAAACGTTTTGAACATCACGAAACATATGAGATGTTCTAAGAGCTGACATTGGGATCTCAGGCTCGTGCCCGTGTTGTGAGATATGAGATCTCCAACAAGATTATTTGTGTGCAAGATTAAGGAGAATAGCTCAATCATTGAGCATGTGCTCAGATTGTCTGGGTGCTACAATCGCTTGAATCGAGTGGGAGTTGATCTTCTAGATAAGAAAGTGATTGATATAGTTTTCCAAGTCACTATCACTAAGCTACTAGAGCTTCGTGATGAACTATAAAATGCCAGGGATGGAAATAATGATCCCTAAGCTGTTCGCGATGTTTGACACCGCGAAGGTTGAAATCAAGAAGGAGCATCAGGTGTTGATGGTTAGTAAAACCACTAGTTTCGAGAAGGGCAAGGGCAAGGAGGGAAACTTCATGGATGGCAAGACAGTTGCTGCTCCAGTGAAGCAACCCATAGTTGAACCCAAACCTGAGACTAAGTGCTTCTATTATGAGGAGAGCAGTCGCTGAAGCGGAACAATCCTATATACTTGGTAGATAAGAAGGCTGGCAACATCGACATGAGTATATTTGATATACATGTTATTGGTGTGTACCTTGCTAGTACTCCTATGTAACATCCCAAATTTGGGAATGTTATAATAAAAAGATGAATGATTGGTTGTTTGTTTGAGTGACTAAATTTGAGAGAAAATTTGGAACTTTTTGAAACTTTTGAATGAGTGGGAATAACATGACTTTCCCCTTTTTTTTTGAATTCAATTTCATCCAATCCAAACCATTGAGAGAAGATCACATGACTTCTTCAAAATAAAGGATATGAAAAGTGGAATTGAAAACTATTGAAAATCTTCTATGTAATACTTGGTCTATTTTAAGTTTTGAATGAATTCAAATTTCACTTGCCCGAATTCAAAGATTTTGAGAGGAGGAACATGACCCTCCAAACCAGGGGTAATTTTTTGAAATATTTGAACCATAAAACCCAAGGGGTTATTTGAAAAATATTTGCAAAAGGAAATAAACCATGGGAAAATGTTCATTTTATTGCATTTATGTTTCTTATATTTTTAGTATACAAAACTTACATGTTTAGGTTTGATTTGATTTTCCAAATCAAGTTATGATTTCCTGTTTCTAATAAAAAGGAAAATATTTTCTTTTATTAGGAAAATGCCATGGCCCATTTGGAATAGTTTCGGCCTAGGGATCCCATCCCGATCCCGATTTCCTATCGAATCGGTGACCAATCCCTCCTTCCTTTCCTTTCTTGTCTGTGACCGTGGGCCCTGCCCGATTCACGCATCCGCTCGGCCATCTTCTCCTTCCTTCGCTCGCCTCCTTCCATTCCCATCGCCGGCGAGCAGATCCGAGCAAGCTTCGTTGATTCCCTGCAGTTTGGCACACCCTGAGACCACCTATAAGTACCGGAGCCACCAATGCTCCTATTTTCGCCTGAAACCCTGATCCGACCCTCTCATCTCGTGGCTATTGCTTGCCGGAGTTCCAAACGCCGTCACCATGCCATTGCCCCGCCACGCTCGCTTCCGATGCCTTCGACCACCACTGCCACCATGATCTAGCTCGCCACCCTAGTACGCATCTCCTCGTCCCCTCGCCTGAGGTCCAAAGACACCAGAACGCCACCCTGGATGATCTCCCAAGAGCCACCGCCGCCTTGATGTTTGCCGTTGACACTCCCGTCACCCCGAGCCCCTCAAACGCCATCAACGAGCTCGGTGTAGTCCGCCATGTCTTCTGGTGGCCTCTTAATCACCGGAGGATCACCAGAACGCCGTCTCCTTCACCTCTCCGCCTCGGCCTCGCCGGAATCTTGCCGGGACCTCCACCACCGCGGTGAGTCCCCGGCATCACCCTCGATCGTCCGATCTAGATAAACGGCGTAGATTAGAAACAAGTTAACCCTTCGGTTTATTTAACAGAACCGGTCGGTTTTATATATTTTAAGTTAGGCCGAAACGTTTTCTGCTAATTTGTGGTCGTCCGCTAGTTAGGCCAAACCGCGCACACTCCTCAGCCACTCACAAGCCGCCATGTGGCCACACGGTTCGTTAGATTAGGATTTTCTTTTTTGTTTTATTTTCTGAAACAGAATTAGTTCTGTTTTTGTTTTCTTTATATATTTTATGTTTTAATTGTTTTAATTTGATTCTTTTTGCATGTTGTCAAAAGTTTTATTTAGTTTTTGTAGATGAAAAGTTTGACCATATTTGAATTTTGTAAATTTGAATTCTGTTGAATATGCTCAAATCACTAAAATTTGAATAACTTGAGATTAAGAACTTATTTTTGAGTGATTCTTTTTGCTACTGATTCGTATTGGTTATATTTATCACCCTGTTCAGGTTGAGAATTTGTAGAATATTATAAAATAGGGGTTTTGGCAAAACAAACTCTGTTTTAGTTCTTTTTTAGGTTTATTTCTATTTCTTTTGTTTTAAATTGATTTATTTTATATTAGTTGATAAATTTTACTTTGTTTTCTGTTAGTTAGTAGTAGTACTTCAACCAAGTTTATTTTTATGTTATTTATTATTTTTGATAGCATGAAATCAATTCTAGTTTCATAATAACTTGCAAATTGATTTCATTGCTAGTTGGAATTCTTATTTGAATTTGTTTTCATAAATTGTTTTGTAAGTTTTACTTTCTGTTAACTTAGTTATTATATATTTTTCTTTTCTCTTATTTTAGTATTTTATTGTTTTTCTTGTTGTTAAGTTTGTTAGGCAAAAGATTATGTTGTTTAGAGTATTGTTTTCTTAGTTCTCAGTTGTTCTTCAAAAGTAATTCTTTTTGCTAGTAAAATATTTGCTAGAATACTTTTGTTAGGTTTTACTTTGTTGTTGTCTTACTATTTGAAAATAGGATTATTTGTAGAGAAAACCAACCCTTGGTTGTGTTGATGAAGTTTTGTTGTTTTGAGTTTTGTCTTAAGTATTTCCCTCATCACAACCCTTTTGTGTTGCTTCTTTGGTTGATAGTATTGATTGCTAGAAGTGTTTGCTTATGAATGCAATGTTTTATTATATGCATGCAGTGACATCATTCAACAAATCCCTCCAGTAGTGTTATTGAAATTCTTGTAGTTGAGTAGAATGCATGAGCTAGGAACCCACCACTTGTTACTAAAGCCTTGGGAACGCTAGTTATTTTAATGCTATGCTAAAGTAGACGAGGTCTGGTATGAGTGTTCGAGAGTGGTGTGAGAAGGAGGACTCCACGTCAAAATGACGACTTCATGAAGGCATCTTCAAGTCCTGCATCTTCAAGACCTCAAGACTTCGAGACTCGAGAAACAAGTTTTCAATACACACTACTGGGTGAAGGATGGATTTGATGGGCACCCTAGAGTAACCAGTGGATGGCCGGGATGCATGGAGAAGCGCCATGACATCTTGCGGAAAGCTTCACCCAGACTCAAAGAGACGGATGAATACTTCATGCCCGGAAGCTTACCTGTGTAGCCACAAGTCATTATGGGCTCTGGCTTGGTTGATCTTTGTTGTGACTCTGGCTGGGCAGTGCTACGAGATGTTGTCGACGTTAGGATTGGATGGGCACTGATAGTAGTTAGGGAAACACTCTGAAAGACCATGTTTCGTTCGTCCTATTCTCAAACACCCGGCACTGCGAGGACTTACAAGGAGGGAACGAATCTTGTGGGTAATGTACTGACGGGGGGACGACCCCAGGGTAGCCTCAAGCGCCCCTTTTCCCCTGCCTCCTAACGTGACTAAAGGGCGGGCCACCTCCCCCTGCAGTCCGGCTACGCCCTGTCGGAGGTGGTCCGCCGGCTGCGCCCAGCCGGCTGGGCATTGGATACCGTCTGCAGGGCGTGCATGGCAACAGTGGCCCCCATCCCATCGAGGGTCAGCACCGATATGGCTACAACGAAGGCGTCAGGGCCTCTGACCCCGGCGGATGGCGACCGGGCTTCCAACAGTGTCGGCACGCCTTCAACCACTCCGTTACCTGCCCCGGCGTGGCTACAGGGTGGCCGACCATACCGCTGACCCCAGTCGGCCCGTGCCGCGATGTGACCGGCGTCAGGGCCCGCCTCGTGGGTCCTGCCGGTTCCTGACGGGATTCTTCAGCCGGCGGGACCTACCGATGACAAGTCCCCCCGTCCGAGCCCATGCAGCGGCCAGAGAGGCTACCGGCTGGGGCCCCCTTTGGCCTTCTACTCGTATTGTATTCCGGGGGGTTGGTCTATTAAACCCCTCGGGTCACCCGCATGTAGAGGGGATCGATCAGCTGCTCTCTGGGAGTTCCCCCCACATCGACCACGAACACACGCACACACACACACGTAGAGAGGCGGAAGAGCAGGCTAGCTCCTTCTTCCTCCTCGTTCCATACAGCTCGAGGAGCACCATTGTAACTTGACCGTTGTCTCAACTAGACTGAGCATGACTAGGGGTATTGCCTTCCACGGAGGGCCCCGAACCTGGGTACATCATGTGTCAGCCACCGCTTGTGCCTAATCCCGCTCCCAGAGCCCGTCGGCGTCCTTCGACCCCTCTTGATAAGCCTACCTATGGCATCTGCCGTGACGAAACCACGACAAGTACACAACACTCTGTAGAGTTAAACCTAATCAATTAGCCGTGTCCCCGGTTATGGACAATATGAGCCTCTAGACTTGGATCTATCTCTGAACTCTCAACACTGACTAATAATTAATTGTGGGCAACTTATGATACTTGTGGGCATTAAGACATCGGTTGGCGGAACCATGTCATGATAGATAACTCTGTAGTGAAAACTCCAGATATTCCTTTGTTGTAGGAAAATAAAATAAAATCAGCTTTTATGCAAAAACTCAGACACAGAGCCACAAAGCCCTACTGCATATAGAATAGTCTTTATCTTCTGTTCTGCTATGGTGATCTTGCCGGTACATTCAATGTACTGACCTACACGGCTGCAACGTCTTATGTTGCCGATAAGTTCTACGACGAGTAAGAGTACGATTCAAGGTTACGGTCTGCACTCAACCTGCCGTTGGTGTTATTGGGACTCCACTCCCGTTGACTGTTTCCGCTGAGATTTTGAGGTATATATCAGTTTTACATTATTTACATGTTATTGCACTTTGATATATACATTGATGTACTGTGTGTGTCTGCATACTTTTCCAGGGATGGCACAGAACACACAGAGGCTTGACTCATTTTGGAGTTGGGTCGCTACATCCTAGTAGCACCTGGGTATTGGATACCGGTTCGGTTGCTAAATGTTAGTAACTCGAAACAAAAGCTACGGAATAAACTAAGACTAGCTAAGTGTGAGGTGACGATGTGTGTTGGGAATGTTTGCAAGGTTGATGTGATCAACATCGCACGCTTTCTCTACCTTCAGGATTAGTGACAAATCTAAATAAATGTTATTTGGTGTTTGCGTTGAGCATGAACACAATTAGATCATGCTTATTGCAATACGGTTATTCATTTAAGTTGGAGAATAATGGTTATTGTGCTTACATGAATAATACCTTCAATGGTCATGCACCCAATGAATGGTTTGTTGAATCTTGATCGTAGTAGCACACATGTTTATAACATAGATGCCAAAAGATACAAAGTTAATAATGATAGTAACACATACTTATGGCACTTCCGCTAAATGTCATATTGGTGTAAAGCGCATGAAGAAACTCCATGCTGATGGAACTTTGGACTCATTCGATTTTGAATCGATTGAGACATGCAGACCATGCCTCTTAGGCAAGATGACTAAAACCCCGTTTTCCGGCTTGACGGAACGGGCAAGCGACTTATTGGAAATGATACATGTTGATGTATACGGTCCAACGAGTGTTGTAGCGTGTGGCGGATATCATTATTTTCTTACCTTCACTAATGATTTGAGTAGATATAGTGTATATTTACTTAGTGAAACACAAGTCTGAAGCGTTTGAAAAGTTCAAGCAGAATCAGACTGAAGATTGAGATCATCGTGACGAGAAGATAAAATCTCTATGATATGATCATGGAGGTGAATATCTGAGTTACGAGTTTGGTATACAACTTAAGACAATGTGAAAGTTGTTTCACAACTCATACCACCTGGAACACCATAGTGTGGTGGTTTGTCCGTATGTCATAGTCGTGCTCTATTGGATATGGTGCGAATTATGATGTCTCTTATTGTTTTGCTACTATAATTTTGGTGTTATGCATTAGAGACAATTACATTCACTTTAAAAAGGGAACCATCTAAATCTGTTCAAATGACACCATATGGTTTGGCAGAAATCTAAGCTGTCATTTATTAGAGTTTGGGAATGCGACACTTATGTTTCATAGAATACCCTAAGAACAGTTGGGTATACCTTCTATCTTAGATCCGAGTACAAAGTGTTTGTTGGTAAAACTGGGTCCTTTCTCGAGAAAGAGTTTCTCTCGAAAGAATTGAGTGGGAGGGAGATAGAACTTGATGAGGTTGTTGAACCTTTGTTTCAGCCATAGAGTAGCACAACACAGAAAGATGTTTCTATGGAGCCTACGTCAGTTGAAGAGGAAGTTAATGATGATGATCATGAAGCTTCGGATCAAGTTACTAACGAACCTCTTAGGTCGACAAGGACGTGTACTACTCCTGAGTGGTACGGCAATCCTGTCTTAGAGGTCATGTTGTTGGACAACGATGAACCTACAAACTATGGAGAAGCGATGATGGTCCCGGATTTCGACAAATGGTTAGAGGCCATGAAATCCAAGAAAGGATCCATGTATGAAAACCAAGTATAGACTGTGGTAGACTTGCTCGTTGGACGGCAGGTCATTGAGTACAAATGGACCTTTAAGATGAAGACATGCGCTGATGATGAATGCCACCATTTATAAAGCTCGACTTGTCGCAAAGAAGTTTCTGCCAAGTTCAAGGAGTTAACTACGATGAGACTTTCTCGCTCATAGCGATGCTAAAGTCTGTTGGAATTATGTTAGCAGTTGTTGCATTTTTCAGTTATGAAATCTCGCAAACGGATGTCAAAACATCGTTTCCTTAACGGTTTACTTGAGGAAAGGTTGTATGTGATACAACTAGAAGGTTTTGTCAGTCCTAAGGATGCTAAAAGGTGTGCAAGCTCCAGTGATCCTTCTATGGACTGGAGCAAGCATCTCAGAGTTGGAATATACACTTTGATGAGGTGATCAAAGTTTTTGATTCTATGGAAATTTATGAGAAACTTGTATTTACAATAAAGTGAGTGGGGGCACTATAGAATTTCTAATAAGCATATGTGGATTACATATTGTTGATCAAAAATGATGTAGAATTTCTGGAAAGCATAAACGGTTGTTTGAAAAGAGTTTTCAAAAGAAAGACCTGGATAAAACAACTAAATTGTTGGCATCGAGATCTATAGAGATAGATCAAGACGTCTGATAAGACTTTCAATGAGTACATACCTTGACAAGATTTTGAAAGAGCTCAAAATGGATCAGTCAAAGAAAGAGTTCTTGCCTGATTTGTAAGGTGTGAAGTTGAGTGAGACTCAAAGCTCGACCACGGCAGAAGAAAGAGAAAGGACGAACATTGTCCCATGTGCCTTAGCCATAGGCTCTATATAGTATGCCATGCTGTGTACCGCACCTGTATGTGCCTTAAGTATGTCAAGGGGTACAAAAGTAATCCAGGAGTGGATGACTGGAAAGCGGTCAAAATTATCCTTAGTAACTAGAGGACTAAGGAGATGTTTTCGATTATGGAGGTGATAAAGAGTTCATCGTAAAGAGTTACGCCAATGCAAGCTTTAACACCAATCTGGATGACTCTTAGTAGCAATCCGGATACGTATAGTGGAGTAGCCATTTGGAATAGCTCCAAGTGGAGCATGGTAGGAGGGTGTATAGTATAACATAGAGATTTTCAAAGTACACATGGATCTAAATGTCGCAGACCCGTTGACTAAAATACCTCTCTCACATGCACAGCATGATCGAGCCCCAAAACTCATTGGGTGTTAGATTCATAACAATGTGAATCACATGGTGATGTGAACTAGATTATTGACTCTAGTGCAAGTGGGAGAGTGTTGGAAATATGCCCTAGAGGCAATAATAAATAAGTTATTATCATATTTCCTTGTTCATGATAATTGTTTATTGTCCATGCTAGAATTGTATTGATCGGAAACTCACATACATGTGTGGATACATAGACAACACCATGTCCCTAGTATGCCTCTAATAGACTAGCTCGCTGATGAAATATGGTTAAGGTTTCCTAGCCATGGACATCAGATGTCATTTGATAATGGGATCACATCATTAGGAGAATGATCTGATGGACAAGACCCAAACTATAAACGTAGCATATGATCATTTCAGTTTATTGCTACAGTTTCTGCATGTCAAGTATTTGTTCCTATGACCATGACTGTCACTCCCAATATGCGGTCCTATCCTTATTTTGGCACGAGGGCCTCAACAGGGAAAGAAGCGCATCTCAACACGTTCGCAAGAATGGATATCATTACAAGTACATGTACAGAAGAGATGAGTATATGGAATTGGCTTACACTCGCCACAAGCTACACCAGAGTCATATCAATACAATAACATACTCAGACATCATACAGAAGAGCAGGGTCTGACTACGGACGAAATCAAACGATAAAATGACATCCACCCTTGCTATCCCAGGCTGCCGCCTGGAACCCATCCAAGATTGACAAAGAGGAAGAAGAAGAAGGAGAACTCCAAATCAAATCAAGCAACGCACTCACGTCAAATCATCACATTACCTGAACCTGCAACTGTTGTTGTAGTAATCTGTGAGCCACAGGGACTCAGCAATCTCATTTCCAAGGGTATCAAGACTATTAAAGCTTAATAGGTGAGGTGTGGTTAAGTGGTCAGGCTGCAGCAAGCGACTAAGCATTTATTTGAGTGGCTAACTTATGAGTATAGAAAATAAAGTATGGTGGTCTATGCTTAACGGGCGAGAACTAGTAATGATCACTACCTGATCCTGAACACCTACTTACGTCAAACATAACCCCACCGTGTTCTCTTTCGGATAAGAACTCACGAGAAGAGACAGTCACGGTTACACACACAATTGGTGTATTTTATTAGAGTTTACTTCAAGTTTGCTATGACCGGGTGTTAAACAAAGTATCCAAGTTTGCCACATAACCACGGGCACGGCTTCTCGAAAAGATTTAACCCTCCAGGGGTGCTCCAACTCATCCATCATAAATTAACCACACGCAGCGGGAATAACCTCAACCACGGATCTCGTGATCTTCCTAGGCAATTCCAAAGGAAAGCCAACACCTCGAGATAGCCCGAAGAATAATCAGAATCCTCACTCAAGACATTCGAGAAAGGTAAAACAAATCCAGCAAGGCCGCCCGACATGCCATCCCGATAGGAGTCGCGTATCTCGTTCTCAGGACACGGCGGATAAGCTATGCGTATGGAGGCCTGATAGAAATCTCCCAAGTTGCCTTGGGTTGGCCGCGCACAGTGCTCTAGTTTGGACCAACACTCATGAGGAGCACTGGCCCTGGGGTTGATTAATTATCCACGGGGTCCGGAAAGCCCCTATGCAATTTCAATTGTTATTAGGCAAATGTAGTACCAATGTTGGGCCTTACCAGACAAGTTTTATTCTAACCCGAAAATCAAGGGGTCCCCATACCAACCCCGAGCATGTTAGGAGCGCTCAGTTATGGAACATAACACCGGTTCACAAGTAACTAGGGCTGCAAGAGCGGAACAAAACACCGAGAAAAAGGCCAAGCCTTCCACCTTTACCAAGTATATATGTGCATTTAATTAAATAGCAGCAATATTGTGATATAACAAAAGAATGTCCATGTCAACACATGGAAGCAAATGCACCTGCAACTAGCAACGCTATAAGAAGGGCTGAACAAGCGGTAACATATCCAAACAAAGGTTTGCTGGGATGTGGAGGGGTTAGAGGCTTTTCATGGCAATGTTGGGAGGCTTGTCAAACAAGTGGTAGGTAGCGCGACATAACGATAAAAGCGGGTCAACTAGCATGGCAATGATAGTAATGGTATCCAGGGAAATGAGTCATCTTGCCTGAGATCCCGCTCGGAAGAAGAACGAGACCATGAAGAAGGCAAGTCAACGTAGTCAAACGAATCCTCACACTCCGAACGCTTTTGGAACTCTATCGAGAAGAAGGAATCCGAAACAAACAATCAACACAAGATACACCACGACATATGCATGACACGATGCACAAAAAAATATGATGCATGTCCGGTTTAAATATGCAAGGCATGTCCAATTCACAGCAATCAACTTCTACACATTAAAGTGAAGCTCAATATGCAACGAGTTGCATATTGACGAAACTCCACATTCGAATTATTTAGTTCATCTCGTTTAGGTACTCATCAATATTAAATGTTTTTAAACATGGCAAGAGGTGAATAATAAGTAAACTATCTATCTAGGCAACTTAAGTTAGGCCGGAAACAACTTATAGCATTTTCGAAATGACCTCATATGTTAATTTCGAAATTGGTCCAGATCTGAACTAAACATATTATATATTTTCTTAAACAACATAATAAATCATACCATGCAATTCTACACATCATTCTAGTCGATTTACATATATAGAACATCTCAAACGGAGCTACGGTCTAAAAGATATGAGCAACACAAGATGCACATGTCATGAATGCAAATGCATGGAAAATACAATTACAATCATTTCAAATCATTAGTACAGCAAGTTATTATGAAACTACATGAGATTCTAAGCAAGTTTCATATATGGCGTGTCCAAAACGGAGCTACGGTTCAACCACAATCACCAAAACAAGTTTTGGTTGAAATCTGTCCAAAACAGCAACTTAGCAGTTTGCACGCATGAAAACAACAACTACAAGATTCTAAGATGCACAAACTAAGCATGGAGTAGTAGCATACAACATCCACTTCATTTCATCTTCACATCTCATAAACAAAACATGCATGGATCACATGGTAGGAAGCTCACAAGGTGGCTACTTGAAAACAGTTTCAGACTTAGTGAAAATAGCAGTTTTTGACAGTGCAGTTTTTATCACGAAGGCATATGACAGCAGTAAAACTATATTCTAGAGGTCATATTATGGCATGAAACTTGAAAGCATGCTAAAGGACAATATCAACTACAAATAACTCCATTACACCTATCAGAAAAGAGTTCTAGATCACTAGCAAAACACATGGCAAGACAACAGCAAAATATAACAGATTCCAGACTTAGAAATATTCTACCATCTAAAAACAGCAGTATTTTATAGCAAGTTGACAACAATGAAATAACACCTAAACATGCATTTCTATGACAAGCAAAATGTCCAGGGGCTAGGACACATATCAAAGGGCGCTTCTCATGTTCAAAATTATTTCAAAACATGCATGGGTTAAATCACACGAAAATAACAAAAGGGCATCACGGCATAAATGACATGCACACAAAATTCTCAAATGACAAAACTAAATGCACAGATAAATTCTATGAATTCTTCTACCCCGAAAACAT
Source organism: Hordeum marinum (assembly GCA_022496015.1). Classification (NCBI taxonomy): domain Eukaryota; kingdom Viridiplantae; phylum Streptophyta; class Magnoliopsida; order Poales; family Poaceae; genus Hordeum; species Hordeum marinum. The sequence goes on along the minus strand of CM039675.1, from coordinate 459,028,782 downwards.
ATATAATATGCATGGGTTCATGTGGAAAATTAATCACAATTAAATATGCGAGTATTAGGCCTAATCACCTTATAGCACTTGATTTATGCAAAATAAATGCAAACATGATGTCAACATTTTTATCATGCATGAAAATGCGATGCCAATGAGATGAATTTTTTAATATGTGATTTGATTAATTTCGATGCACAGTTAAATAATGATGATAATGCAATTAAATGGCAATTATGCAAAATGACAAGTTAAATACTTTAGGCATGGATGCAAATGACATACTATTAATCTATATTTTATTCTAAGCATTTTACATGTTAAAATATTTAATTACGATGCACGGATAATTTTATATTAGCAGTTTTAAAAGCAAAAGAGACTACACATATATATAAATAAAAACGTAGGGGAGGGGTTGGGCTCACCTATGGGCCTACATGGGCCAGCGAGGCATGAGGCGGCTGGAGCACCGGCTGGGCCGAGGGAGGCGCAACCCACGCGGGGCGCTGCGGGGTCAACGGGTAGGGGCTCGAGCGCCCGACCTCCTCCCGCACGTGAGCAACGGCAGCCACGGCGAGGGGCGGCGCTGCCACGGCGAGGGACGACACAGGGGAGGCCGTCGGAGGCGGGGATCGGGCCGGGCGAGCGGATCCGGCGGTGGCCTTGCCGGATCTGGCCGGAGAGGAGCTAGAACGGCGGCGGCGGGCTGCGGCCGGCGGCGGCGACCTGCGGGAAGAGAAGCCGGCGGGGTGAGAAGGGAGAGGAGAGGGAAGGGAAGGAGAGGAAAGGGAAGGAGAGGGCGACGAGCAGCGGGCTGGCTTCGGTGGCAGGGGCGGCCGACGGCGGCACGGGGGAGGGGGGGGTCCGGCGGCCTCTGGTGGCTGCGGCTCCGGCCGGGCGAGGACGGGCGAGCGAGGCCATGGGCACAACGCCATGGAGCACGGGGGAGCTCGGGAACGGGCCCAGATGGGCTTTCCCGGGCTCAGATGGGCTTGGGCGGGCCTGATGGCTAGAGGAGGGAGAAGAAGAGGTTTGGCATGGGATTCTAGGAGGGATTAGGGTTGGCTGCCCAATTAGGAAGGGGAGGGGGCTATATATAGATTAGGGGCTAGGGTTAGCAGTTCCTGTCCGTTTTTTGGACCGCCGGATGCTGATTCGATGGTCTGGAAGCGGAGGGGCTACGAAACTGTGTAGAGGGCTAGGTGGGGAAGAGAGGGAAGTGCGTCCCATGACACGAAGGTTTTTAAAACACTGACAAACGTCCGATAATAAACCAATAACCTCACTGCTATGACTGTCCGACGGGGCATCAAACGAACTCGGATCGCGATGAAAATCGACAGGCGGTCTACCTACGACATAACAAGACCCGCATGCCAAGTTTCGACCCAATCCAAGAATATTTTTGTGCGCACTTAAAAACGGTTTTATTAAAATGGTGTCGCGGGCGCGTGCATGTGCGGTTGGTCTCGAACGGGCAATGGCAAGAACGGAGAGAACCGGCAACTACGAACGGATGCAAGTTTTCGAAAACGGGTGACGATGCTATGCAGATGATGCGAATGATGCGATGATGAATGCAATAGTCAGACAAACCACAGACGGGAACGGAAATAAAAGGGGAATCTTCTGGAATCATCTGGAGCATCGGTCCCGGGCTGTTACAACTCTCCTCCACTACACGAGGATCTCGTCCCGAGATCTAGAATGAAAAAAGGGGAAGAGAAAGAGCAAAAGGTAAAACTTAGTTGCTTTTCTGACAGACGAGTGAAACCAATGAAACATGAAGGTTGGAAGAGATGAGGAATGAAGAACAAGCAAGAATTCACAAGAAATTTTGGCAGCACTTCGATAGGAAAGAGAGGCAAAATTAGATATGATGGAAAGAAATTGAAAGAGATACACCAAACTTTGGTTGGATTAGAATCAAAACTTCAAAGATGGAAGGATCATGAAAGATTGCACAACACTCCGGTTAAAAGGATAAGCCAGCAGGAACATGATCTTGAAACAACAAGATGATGGATTGAAGAGAGCAACATCACAAGGCCTCTGGAACAAAAGAATAGAAGCTAGATCCTTGAAGAGAAGAGAACTGAGAAGAAAATGACAACTTTTAGCACCAATGAATTTGAGAAGCATGGTTGAACGGATTTGGTGGAGAATCAACAAAGAAAGAAAGGCTTGTTGTGGGCTTAAAGACAACATCTCCAAATTATGAGGTGACAACCTGCCACAACAGAAACAATTGAATGCTTGAGAGCAACAAGATTTGCAAAACTTCTTTCACCAAGAAGAGGAGGAGAAAACTTGAATCATCTATGACACCATGATAGCAACAATCCTTAGGAAATGCTTTAGGTGATATCCAACCCAAGAGAACTCCGAGAATAGAAGATGGGTTTACTTATCTTATTCTTGACAATTTTCCTTCGAGACTGCTCAAGCCAAGAATTTAATAACACCATCTCAAAAGAAATGGAGAAGGATTTGAACTTAGACATCCAACATAAAGGACACTTGAGCACCTCCAACAACAATCTTGAAGAAGACTGAAAATAAAAGAAATCTTTATGAACCACCATGAAGAACCTCCGGAAATGAGAGGATGAAATAACGTGAGAATGAAGAGAGCATGATCCACCTAATAGAGAACTTCACAAGGCACTGGAAAGAATTAGAAACTAAAGAGGACACATGAGAATGAAGAGATCAAGATTTGCCTAATAGAAACTGAACAAGGCACTGGAATAATTGATACGAACGAAGGAACAACAATTGAGAAGAATTGAGAATGAAAGCTGAAAGCTGAGAACAAAGAAATCTTCTGAAATGATGGCCCTGGGGAGGATCGAGAAACGAAAACAACTCTAAATGCACCAGATAGACATGGGAGAAATAACTGATGGTCAAAACAATTGAGATGATAGCAACAGGCTGAAACCATGAATCTTTGGAAGAACGAACAATGATTTAAGAGAAAGTCTCCTTCGGTCTTCAATGCAGGGAATGATGACGAGAAACACCACCACGAATTACTAAGAAACTTTGGAGCAATGAATAAATAAAAGGTTGAGCCAACCATGAAAATGATTTAGAAGTGATCATGGGAGAGGAATATGACTGATGAAATCATTCTTACATCATATTGAAAAGAACTTGAGAGCATCTCCGGAAAGATTAGAAGAGCCAGGTAAGATCCTGGGGAATAACCTGTGGGTTATGGGCCCACTCAAAAGAAACCACCGTTGAAACAATTGCTTAGGAAGAGAGATTGCACCAGTACAAATTAAGAACTTGATGATATGAGACCCTTGAAATAATTTAAGAGGACAAGAATGAAAATGAATGTCTTATGAGATATCTTCAACACTCGGGATAGAATAGAGAGGAATGAATAAACAAGAGGCTTGATAAGAATTCCAACATGGGAGACCAAATAGAGAATGAAATGATATGATGAACACCAAGAACTTGAATTGAATCCACCAGAAAAGAAAAAAACAAGATGAATACTAATAAATGATAACTTGAGCACTAAGCATCTTCATAAAGAATCACCGAAGAAGAATAACACCGAGAAAAAGGAATATGATGATAGATCTTGAAATTGAAACTCTTGAGAATATTCACAAGGAATCACCGGACACAATATAGAAGAAAGATAGCGGAAGCATTACATGAATAGAAAAGACACTTGGATGAGAATTAACTCAATGAAGAAAAAGGGCGGGAGGGTGGGGAAAACAAATAAGACTTGGAACAGATGAGACAACTCCGAAACGAAATATGAGGATTGATCTTGCAAATATTGGAGATGATAGAATTATCTTGAAGAGAAGCACACTTGTAGGAAAAGAATTGATATGCTAACTTGATTGGGAAAAAGAATTTTCATTCCCACAGAAATACGAGAACACTACTTAGAAAGATATGAAATCACCACTTGACACCGAAGCAACTCGAATTACCATATTCAAAACAAAACAAGGATGAGGCTTATGAAACAAGCCAGAACAAATACATACCCACTATGTACTTGTTGGAAAGATAATCCTAGGTACCTATATGAATTCCCACCTAAGAACTTCCGAAATATTTCTGGTTATGCAATCCGGTGTGGGGGATACAAGGAGGAAATATCTCACACAACTAACAATCCTACACCCCAACTGTATCCATCCTTGAACACATAACCAGAGGCTTTCGCAAATCCATCTAACTCGAATCCTCGAACTCACAATGATACTAAACCATGGTGGCACCCCGGACGCCTCCCCAGTACTGGGTGACTCCGACCTTATCTCACCACGACAACTATTGTAGCAATTCCGAACATCGTCCATCCTTAGATACTAAGGAAGCTGAATGATAACGATGTTTCAAGAATCCCTCGGAGCTCAACTCCCCAGAAGAAATCAAGTCAGACAGGAGGCACCAAGACAGAACTCCGTCACATCGGCATCATATAGTTTCCAAAATACCCGCGTGATCCTAATTTTTTTTTGAGCGAGAAGGGGAGTAGAATCAAAATTCAAAAGTCGAATACCTCACCAGAGCATAGAAGAGGAGTAAAAAGAATCCTACTCTTCGATATAACTAGACTCAAAATAGTTTTTCACTAGACACGACTCGGCCAAGTTCGATCAATCAAGGGGGCTCCTAGGTCGGTACAGGCTCTGATACCAACTTGTCACGCCCAAGATGCGGTCCTATCCTTATTTTGGCACGTGGGCCTCGATAGGGAAAGAAGCGCATCTCAACGCGTTCGTAAGAATGGATATCATTACAAGTACATGTACAGAAGATATGAGTATATGGAATTGGCTTACACTCGCCACAAGCTACATCAAAGTCACATCAATACAATAACATGCTCAGACATAATACAAAAGAGCAGGGTCTGACTACGGACGAAATCAAACGATAAAATGACATCCACCCTTGCTATCCCAGGCTGCCGCCTGGAACCCATCCAAGATTGACGAAGAGGAGGAAGAAGAAGGAGAACTCCAAATCAAATCAAGCAACGCACTCACGTCAAATCATCACATTACCTGAACCTGCAACTGTTGTTGTAGTAATCTGTGAGCCACAGGGACTCAGCAATCTCATTTCCAAGGGTATCAAGACTATTAAAGCTTAATAGGTGAGGTGTGGTTAAGTGGTCAGGCTGCAGCAAGCGACTAAGCATTTATTTGAGTGGCTAACTTACGAGTATAGAAAATAAAGTATGGTGGTCTACGCTTAACGGGCGAGAACTAGTAATGATCACTACCTGATCCTGAACACCTACTTACGTCAAACATAACCCCACCATGTTCTCTTCCGGATAAGAACTCACGAGAAGAGACAGTCACGGTTACACACACAGTTGGTGTATTTTATTAGAGTTTACTTCAAGTTTGCTATGACCGGGTGTTAAAAAAAGTATCCAAGTTTGCCACATAACCGCGGGCACGGCTTCTCGAAAAGATTTAACCCTGCAGGGGTGCTCCAACTCATCCATCATAAATTAACTACACGTAGAGGGAATAAGCTCAACCACGGATCTCGTGATCTTCCTAGGCAATTCCAAAGGAAATCCAACACCTCGAGATAGCCCGAAGAATAATCGGAATCCTCACTCAAGACGTTCGAGAAAGGTAAAACAAATCCAGCAAGGCTGCCCGACATGCTGACATCCCGATAGGAGCCGCGTATCTCATTCTCAGGACACGCGGATAAGCTACGCGTACGAAGGCCTGATAGAAATCTCCCAAGTTGCCCTGGGTTGGCCCCGCACAGTGCTCTAGTTTGGACCAACACTCATGAGGAGCACTGGCCCGGGGGTTGATTAATTATCCATGGGGTCCGAAAAGCCCCGATGCAAGTTCATTAGTTATTAGGCAAATGTAGTACCAATGTTGGGCCTTGCCAGACAAGTTTTATTCTAACCCGAAAATCAAGGGGGTCCCCATAGCAACCCCGAGCATGTTAGGAGCGCTCAGTTATGGAACATAACACCGGTTCACAAGTAACTAGGGCGGCAAGAGGGGAACAAAACACCGAGCAAAAGGCCAAGCCTTCCACCTTTACCAAGTATATATGTGCATTTAATTAAATAGCAAAAATATTGTGATATAATAAAAGAATGTCCATGTCAACACATGGAAGCAAATGCACCTGCAACTAGCAATGCTATAAGAAGGGCTGAGCAAGCGGTAACATAGCCAAACAAAGGTTTGCTGGGATGTGAAGGGGTTAGAGGCTTTTCATGACAATGTTGGGAGGCTTATCAAACAAGTGGTAGTTAGCGCGACATAACGATAAAAGCGGGTCAACTAGCATGGCAATGATAGTAATGGTATCCAGGAAAATGAGTCATCTTGTCTGAGATCCCACTTGGAAAAGAACGAATCCATGAAGAAGGCGAGCCAACGTAGTCGAACGAATCCTCACACTCCGAACGCTTTCGAAACTCTGTCGAGAAGAAGCAATCCGAAACAAAAAATCAACACATGATACACCACAACATATGCGTGACACAATGCACAAACAAATATGATGCATGTCCGGTTTAAATATGCAAGGCATGTCCAATTCACAACAATCAACTTCTACACATTAAAGTGAAGCTCAATATGCAATGAGTTGCATATTGACGAAACTCCACATTCAAATTATTTAGTTCATCTCGTTTAGGTACTCATCAATATTAAATGTTGTTAAAGATGGCAAGAGGTGAAGAATAAGTAAACTATCTATCTAGGCAACTTAAATTAGGCCGTAAACAACTTATAGCATTTCCGAAATGACCCCATATGTTAATTTCGAAATTGGTACAGATCTGAACTAAACATATTTTATATTTTTTTAAACAACATAATAAAGCATACCATACAATTCTACACGTCATTCTAGTCGATTTACATATATAGAACATCTCAAACGGAGATACGGTCTAAAAGATATGAGCAACACAAGATGCACATGTCATGAATTGAAATGCATGGAAAATACAATCACGAACATTTCAAATCATGAGTGCAGCAAGTGATTATGAAACTACATGAGATTCTAAGCAAGTTTCATATATGGCATGTCCAAAATGAAGCTACGGTTCAACCACAATCACCAAAACAAGTTTTAGTTGAAATCTGTCCAAAACAGAAACTTAGCATTTTGCACGGATGAAAACAACAGGTACAAGATTCTAAGATGCACAAGCTAAGCATGGGGTAGTAGCATACAACATCCACTTCATTTCATCTTCACATCTCATAAACAAAACATGCATGGATCACATGGTAGGAAGCTCACAAGGTGGCTACTTGAAAACAGTTTCAGACTTAGTGAAAATAGCAGTTTTTGACAGTGCAGTTTTTATCACGAAGGCATATGACAGCAGTAAAACTATATTCTATAGGTCATATTATGGCATGAAACTTAACAGCATGCTAAAGGACAATATCAACTACAAATAACTCCATTACACCTATCAGAAAAGAGTTCTAGATCACTAGCAAAACACATGGCAAGACATCAACAAAATATAACAGATTCCAGACTTAGAAATATTCTACCATCTCAAAACAGCAGTATTTTATAGCAAGTTGACAACAACGAAATAACACCTAAACATGCATTTCTATGACAAGCAAAATGTCCAGGGGCTAGGACACATATCAAAGGGCGCTTCTCATGTTCAAAATTATTTCAAAACATGCACGGGTTAAATCACACAAAAATGACAAAAGGGCATCACGACATAAATTACATGCACACAAAATGCTCAAATGGCGAAACTAAATGCACAGATAAATTCTATGAATTTTTCTACCCCGAAAACATATATAATATGCATGAGTTCATGTGGAAAATTAATCACAATTAAATATGCGAGTATTAGGCTTAATCACCTTATAACACTTCATTTATGCAAAATAAATGCAAACATGATGCCAATATTTTTTATCATGCATGAAAATGCGATGCCAATGAGATGAACATTTTTAATATGTGATTTGATTAATTTTGATGCACAATTAAATAATGATGACAATGCAATTAAATGGCAATTATGCAAAATGACAATTTTAGGCATGGATGCGAATGACATACGATTATTCTACATTTTATTCTAAGCATTTTACATATTAAAATATTTAATTACGATGCACGGATAATTTTATATTAGCTGTTTTAAAAGAAAAGGAGACTACACATATAAATAAATAAAAACGCAGGGGAGGGGCTGGGCTCACCTATGGGCCTACATGGGCCAGCGAGGCAGGAGGCGGCTAGAGCACCGACTGGGCCGAGGGAGGCGCAGCCCACGCGAAGCGCTGCGGGGTTAACGGGCAGGGGCTCGAGTGCCCGACCTCCTCCCACACGTGAGCAACGGCAGCCACGGCGAGGGGCGGCGCTGCCACGGCGAGGGACGGCGCGGGGGAGGCCGGCGGAGGCGGGGATCGGGCCGGGCGAGCGGATCCGGCGGTGTCCTTGCCGGATCTGGCCGAAGAGGAGCTAGAACGGCGGCGGCGGGTTGCGGCCGGCGGCGGTGACCTACGGGAAGAGAAGCCGGCAGGGGGAGAAGGGAGAGGAGAGGGAAGGGAAGGAGAGGAAAGGGAAGGAGAGGGCGGCGAGCAGCGGGCTGGCTTCGGCTGCAGGGGCGGCCGACGGCGGCGCGGCGGGGTCCGACGGCCTCTGGTGGCTGCAGCTCCGACCGGGCGAGGACGGGCGAGCGAGGCCATGGACACAGCGCCATGGAGCACGGGGGAGCTCGGGAACGGGCCTAGATGGGCTTTCCCGGGCTCAGATGGGCTCGGGCGGACCTGACGACTGGAGGAGGGAGAAGAAGAGGTTTGGCACGAGATTCTAGGAGGGATTAGGGTTCGCTGCCCAATTAGGAAGGGGAGGGGGCTATATATAGATTAGGGGCTAGGGTTAGCAGTTCCTGTCCGTTTTCGGACCGCGGGATGCCGATTCGACGGTCCGGAAGCGGAGGGGCTACGAATGGCTGTGTAGAGGGCTAGGTGGGGAAGAGAGGGAAGTGCGGCCCATGACACGAAGGTTTTTAAAGCACTTAAAAACGGTTTTATTAAAGTGGTGCCACGGGCGCGTGCATGTGCGGTTGGTCTCGAACGGGCAACGGCAAGAACGGAGAGAACCGGCAACTACGAACGCATGCAAGTTTTCGAAAACGGGTGACGATGCTATGCAGATGATGCGAATGATGCGATGATGAATGCAACAGTCAGACGAACCACAGACGAGAATGGAAATAAAAAGGGAATCTTCTGAAATCTTCTGGAGCGTCGGTCCCGGGCTGTTACCATGAGATCATGCAATTTACTGACATCGGAGGAGTACCTTGTGTGTATCAAATGTCGCAACGTAACTGGGTGACTATAAAGGTGCTCTACAGGTATCTCAAAGCGTGTCTGTTGGGTTGGCATGGATCAAGACTGGGATTTGTTACTCCGTGTGACGGAGAGGTATCTCAGGGCCCACACGGTAATACAACGTCACTATAAGCCTTGCAAGCAATGTGACTAAAGAGCTAGCCACGGGATCTTGTATTACGGAACGAGTAAAGAGACTTGCCAGTAACGAGATTGAACTAGGTATAGAGATATCGACGATCGAATCTCGGGCAAGTAACATACCAAAGAACAAAGGAAACATCATACGTGATTAACTGAATCCTTGACATAGAGGTTCGACCGATAAAGATCTTCGTAGAATATGCAGGAACCAATATGGGCATCCAGGTCCCGCTATTGGTTATTGATCGTAGAGGTGTCTCGGTCATATCTACCTAGTTCTCGAACCCGCAGGGTCTGCACACTTAAGGTTCAGTGACGTTTCAATAGTATTGAGTTTATGTATTGGTGACCGAAGGTTTTTGGAGTCCCGGATGAGATCCCGGACGTGACGAGGAACTTCGGAATGATCCGAAGATGAAGATCAATATATAGGAAGAAGGTAGTCGGAGTCCGGAAGCGTTCCGAGGGTACCGGGTTATGACCAGGAGTACCGAAAGGGGTTTCGGGGGCCCCGTCAAGTGTTGGGGGGTCTCATGGGCCAAAGGGAGGGGGCGAACCATCCCACTAAGGGATTGTGCGCCCCCTCACCTTTTCCCACGTAACCAGGAGAGGTGGGGCTCCCCCTTTAGGGTTCCCTCCACCTGGCTTGGGGGCCAAGTCACCCTAGGGTTTCCCTAGGGGGTGCCCCCATCTGCCCTAGCTTCCGCCCCTAGATTGGATCTAGGGGGCGCCACCCCTCCTCCCTTCCCCCTATATATAGATGAGGATAGGGAGGGAAGCCGGACCTAAAAAATGCCACGCGCTGTCCTCTCTGTTCCTCTAGAGCTGTTCTGACACTAGATCGTCTCGGTTGTGCTTGGCGAAGCCCTGCCGGGACAGCTCCACCACCACTGCCACCATGCCGTTGTGTTGGCAGAGAACTCCTCTACCTCTCCACCCTCGCTTGCTGGATCAAGGAGGTGAAGATCGTCATCGAGCTGTACGTGTGCTGAACGCGGAGGTGCCGTCCGTTCGGCACTAGATCAGAAGGACCATGATGGGATCGCGGGACGACTCGTGATGAGATCGCGGGACGGATCGTGATTGGATCATGAAGACATTTAACTACATCAACCACGTTTCTTAACGCTTCCCGCTTAGCGATCTACAAGGGTATGTAGATTCACTCTTCCTCTCGTAGATGCTCATCACCATGGATAGATCTCGAGTGTGCGTAGGAATTTTTTTGTGTCCCATGCAACGTTCTCCAACAGGTACGTATGCCTTCCGATCTATGAGTTTGCTTTGGCCAAGTAGATGAGTACATCATCATATGGAGTGGTGCTTAGTAGTGGGTTCAATCTTAGGGTGTCCTCACCTCGTGACAGAAGGGGTAGCAAGGAACATATTTATATTGTTGCCACTAAGGACAAAAAGACGGGGTCTGAACATATTGCTTGTCTTACTTTGTCCACATTATGTCATCTTGCCTAAAGCATTAATCTATTTGTCATGAACTTAATACCATAGATGCATGCTGGATAGCGGTCGTTTGTTCAAGTAATAGTAGTAGATGCAGGATCGTTTCGGTCTGCTTGTCACGGACGTAATGTCTATGTACGTGATCATGCCATGAATAACGTCATAACTATGCACTTTTGTATCAGTTGCCCAATAGTAATTTGTTTACACACTGTATGCTATGTTCTTGATAGAGATTCCTATAGTGAAAACTATGGCCCCTGGATCTATCAAATATATTTACTAAAACCCTATTTACTTTGTTGCAATTATTTAATTTTTATTTTATTTTATTATTTATCTATCTACCACTTTAAAGTTTGATCCTTGCAATTAACGAGTACAAGGGGATTGGCAACCCTCTTGCCCGCGTTGGGTGCAATTATTTTATTCTTGTGTATGTAGATACTGTTGACGGCTGTTTGCGTGATCCGCCTATTGATTCGATAAACCTTGATTCTCACCAAGTGAAATTCTTGTTGCTACTTTAGTACATCTATCCCTTCCTCTTCAGGAAAAAACACAAGTCATCTATATAAAATAGCACGCTGCCACGTGTGTCATTCCCTTAGGAGACGGTCCTAGCCTTGTTCGCGATGGTAGGGACCCCCACAGATTCTGCCGTGGCATTTTTATGGCGTTCGTGGACGTTAGAGTAGGGATTCTATGTCTAGGATAGAGGAGTGGGTTGGCAGTGCGAACGCGGAGCAAGGGTGGAGGAGATAAATGAGTGGACATCAAAAAGGGAGGCTATATGAGTGTAACACCTCGACCATACCCACTTGTTCCTCACTATTGTGCCTAGGATCTAGACTGCCCCCACATATCATCATTAGTATTTCATATGCATTTTGTTGTCACTCGTGCTTATTCTGAATCAATTCCTTAATTGGTCACACATACTCAAATTGCTCGAAGCCAAACACACTTAACTTGGAGGTTCCTTTCAGATGTATTCCTTGAAAAAAGGTGCATGTTGTTGATATGAATAGTCTATAAATCCTATCAATCAGGATATCACATACGCCCCCTTAAAGGAATCGAGATCTGCCCATTGTCCCAACAATATCGTTCCTACTTGACACATGTCCGTGCGCCAGTGTCAGCATCCACATATTCCTCATGTATGTACCACTGACCCGCATATGTGTGTGTAGCTGTGAGGGCCAGCTTTGATACACATTACAACGCCCTGACCCAAACCCACCGGTTCCTAGCCATTGCGCCTGGGATCTAGACTGGCCCCACATATCAACACTAGTATTTTTTTCGCTCTTTTTCCTAACATGTGCGCATTCCAGATAAATTGCCAAGTCGGCCACCCATCTTCAAATTCTCCAAGCCAAGCACATGTAACTGCAGGTTCCTTTCATATGGGCTCATAGCAAAGAAGGTGCACTTTATTGATACGAGTAGTCTATCATTTCTATTAGGATGAGATGTCATATAGACCCCGGTACAAGGAACTGACGTCCTGCCGGCCATCAGGAATGCTCCCTCTAGGCACACGTTCCCAAAGTACTCTAAGCCAATCACACTTAACTTTGAGGTTCATCTAGGATTGGTTTTCAAAAAATGAAGGCGCACCTTGGTGATATGAGTAGTATATCATTTCTATTTACATGGGATGTCATAACACGGGAGAGTGAGGTCGATTTGGTGGATTTGAACAATTTTGAGGGATCTGGAGTCAGTCCAGCCTATCGATTCTGGTGTGACGTACGCGTCTTGGCGGCCCCAAATCCGAGCGACATACGGATTGAATTTGAGTGATGGTGTCCAGTCCGAACATACAAACTGGATTTGAGGAGTCCGGTTTGGTGATTTTTTTTGTTTGGGGGGTATCTGAGATGTCCACTCGGGAGTATGATCCGAGGGCGAGGTGGGTTCCCATTGAAGATTCTCTGATAAGCTGACCTTTTAAGGGAGACTGTAATGCAGATCATCAAATCGTCCACAAATGTCCGCATTGGACAGTCTAGGACACTTTGTCTCAGACGAGTCAGATAATTCCCGATCAAGTCAGAACGCGTGAGATCCATCAATCCGACACGAAATAGGGGACGTTTGGGGGAAGTTTGGACGTCTGCCTGACCTAATGTTAGTTGACCACACCTCCCACATCCCATGTATCCCTCTCAACTCATCTCCCTCTTGAGATCATCTCTAGAAGATCCTGTAAAATGCCCCGGCCTAGAAAATAACCGTTGTTTTATTTTTCCAAACCGAGAAAATGACTTGAGTAGATCTCGCAAAAACACCTGACCCAGAGTTTTTTCAAGGGGAGCGGTATATTCGACCCCTCCAGCCGCATATGTGCGTCCCCCTCCCCCCGGTTTCCATTTCCCCCTATTGGGAGAATATTTTGCTTGGGCGTAAGTTTTAGCTCATGCACTACTTTTCGCCGCTCCCACAACATCTCATCGTTAATTAGTGTTGCCCGTGCCACCCTGCACCATCAAGTAGTTTTGCCGCCCTCCACCGCATCTTTTCCACCCATTTGAGAGCTCAGGAGCGACCATTCCATTCCGTGGATGCATGACCACCGCCATCATGGATCCACTGTGGAGCTCCGCACGGGGCCTCATCGGAAGATGTTCTTTCGGACGCGCTTGAGCCGCGGATGTGTCCTCATAGCCAATGTACCTGCCGGTGCCACGGTTTGGGGCTGCGCGGTCATGGGGATTGAGGGGCATCCGATTTGCTATCGACCGTCGATGGGGAAGAAGAAGCGCCATCTTGCGGCTAAAGGTAATTTCTCTAGTGGTTTCCGTGCGTTTTAATTTGAGTAGATGACTGATTTGTAGATTAAATCATGTGTTGATTTTTTAGATGGATGATTGGAGTTCGTCTTCGTCGTGGAAGTAGGATGATTGCAACTTAGAGGATATGCTTTTTGACGATGATGTCGACCACCTCGTCTTGTTGCATCTCATCTAATATTTTGAGGCACATAAGAATAGAAAGCGTCGAGGATTGACAGTGGGCCATCCTTGCATTCTGCGCAACCGAGCTCTCAACCATTCCATCCTCATGACATACGAGGTATTCCGTAGGTGTTATTGAATATGTAGATCTCTTTTTGTTTGCATTGTGGAAGCTTGCGAGTAGAACCGTCATTTTTTTCACTTGCTGAAGGAATGCCGCTGATTTGCTAGGATTTAGTACCAAAAGAGATCGCCAACAACGATAGTGATATATCATATGGTATTCCGCTCACTAAAACGATGAGTATAATCGCATTGGATAAAGACCACACTCAAATGCGTGCGGGTGTTTGCCAAGGTTTTGATCCGGGTTTTTGGTCTCAAGTATCTCCAAGCTCTCAATGAGGACACAAAGAAGTTGATGGTAGTGAACGAAGCAAGAGGATGGTCGGGCATGCTTGGGTGTGTGGATTGCATGGATTGGAGGTAAAAAAACTGCCCTACGACTTGGCACGGGCAGTACACCGGCCTTAAACGTGATCACACTATCTGCTCGAAGCCGTGGCTTCGCTAGCCTTGTTAATTTGGCTTCCTTCTTTGGGTTGCTGGACTCTCTAAATGATATCAATGTACTATAGAGACCACATCTTTTTGCCCGGCTTGCTAGTGGAGATGCTCTGGCTTGCAACTACACCCTCAATGCACATGACTATACTATGGGGTATTATCTTGTCAACGACATCTATCCTTTATGGTCAACATTTGTGAAGACCATCAGTAAGCGAAAAGACAAGAAGCAAACTACTTTCATCCAAGCACAAGAAGCATGCATAAAGGATATTGAGCGGACATTTGGTGTGTTGCAAGCTCGGTTTACCATTGTTCGAGGTCCTATCCGTTTCTGGGATAAAAAATTCCTCTCAAATATCATGACTGAATGTGTAATTGTACACAAGACGATTATCGAGAATGAAAGGAGTTTAAACTTGAGAGTTTTAATATGACAATGTTGGTAGCCGTGTCAAGCCCGTGAGGAACCCAGATCGGATTCTTGCATTTCCGGAGACCTATGGACAGATTAAGGACAATGCCACACACACCCAACTCCATGATGATTTCATAGAACACAAGTGGCAACTGTATGGGAGATAGAATCCCATTATATTCATTTGATCTTATTTGTTCATATGTGATTTGAGGGGTAGATTTGAACATCTGATGTAATTGAGATGATACTTGTATTGTACGAGGCTAAAACATTAGTAAGTTTAATTTATACTGCTATCACATTAACATATATTTTGTTTAAACTTGTCAATTTGTCTAAAACCCCCTAACCTGGTTTGCGGTACCGGACAGCTTCGGTCGGAACAAATCCTTTAAACTCTTACAATGACCGTAATTATGGTACGAATTTGCATGACCCGTTCCGTCCGAACCTGTGCGGTACAACAAACCATTTTTGGGGGCACAGTAAACTAATTTTACGCGACCCTTTTTCAAGGATCTGCTAGATTTGATACGTCTACATGTCTGAAGCCACTATCAGTCACAGCCCAATGATCGTTGCTAGAATAGATATTTGATGCAGTTCGTTTGATCCTGTTGGAGTTACCGTAAGGCTTTGTGCAGTAGTGGCTAGTGATGCTTACTATGGCGTTTGTGATTTGAAAGAAAAAGCTGACATTTGTTATGGTTTGCAAAGTCAAGACCTTGGAAACGGCGACAGAATATGGTTCACAAGAGTCATGGAGGAGAAGAACAAGGATAAGACCGAACACGTACGCTTCCCGGCCTTTGAGGGCCACATGCACACAGGGGCGGATTTAATGGGGTGCCCTGGGTGCCATGGCACCCTCTCCAAAACCGTAAACGAAAATTTATTATGTATGTAGTACTGAATATCTATGAAGTTGATGAAATTTTAAAACTATTTGTTTAAATTATGATGATGTTTAATGTAAGTTCTCAACTGTGGCATCTCAAGGCATGCATTCTAGGTCCGCCACTGCATGCACACGCATTGAGCAATATGATACGAGAGGTCATTGCTGAATGGCAGGAGATATAATATTTGTCTGGCTTTTAGGAAGCCGTGGGAGGATGCAGTGAACTTCTTCGACTTGTTTGATTTTTTTATAGAAAAGGATGCATACGGTCATTTTATTAATTATTAAGCATAAACGACCTTACAAAATAGTATATCAGTACGCCTGAAGCCACCATCTAGGCAACATCTGTCGCTACTCCTATTCCCTTGATGCAATGATGCCGAATGTGCGAACCTGATACCAAATAGATATCACACCAAATCCTAACATCTAATGTCGGATGCCTCATCCTAGCCACATACGGAGATTGGGTCACACACCGGTCCGGCGCACTGACCGAGGCTACCGTCGACTTCTTCCATCGATCCATCTCAAGAGCAGGTACTGATGCACAGACCTTGCCAGGCCTGTCGTCGACGCCACCATGATGCCAGACAGCTCAACCACCCTGTGCTCGTCCATCTAGCCGCATTCGTCGTCGATATGCAGCTGCACCATGCCGCCAACACTCGTCGTCAATGACGCAGAAGATACAACGCCGCACCACCTGGCAAACTCCACACCATCGCCACTGCTGGAGCTACTCGGAGCCCACCATCCACAACATCTCTCCCCGAACAACAGGTCCTCCCAAGACGGCGCCTCCATGAAGGACACGACGTGCAGGACGCCGCTGCCGTCCAATCCCGACTGAATTTTGAACTTTCGTCTGGGAGGGGTTCGGGGGTGGATAGGGAAGACCTCGGCTTTGCCTCCAGGGAGGGTAACGACGTCAAGTGACGTCGCCGATGCCGGGCCGAACAAGCCGGCCAAAGTTTCCTCCGGTCCTCATCCTATGCCACCAAACCTCCATGTACTTCGGATCCGACAAGCCACGATCCGAAACCGACGAAGATGAAAGAGCCACGGGGCTCAACCCACCAGAAAGGAGGACCGAGACGAACTACTCGTAGATCTCCAGACGTCGAATCCAACGATCCAACGTGGCCAGCGACGATCATCACCACCCCACGGCGGTCGACGGAGTCCAAAGATAGGATCCATATGGATCCAGCGGCACCCGCGGCCACCGGTCAGGCCAACGCAGCCACCACCTCACGACACGCAGGCCGCCACCGCCGTGCCGTGCACGACGCCGACGGGAGACCTGCCCGCCTTGCCGCCGGACCCCATGTTCGCCCGGTGTTCCTATGGATCCCGCTGTCCCGCGCCAGCCAAGACGGAGAGGATGGGGAGAAGCCCCGCCGCCCCCCAGCCGGCCAGGCTTCGCCCGGTGGCGCTGCGGATGACGACGAGGGAAGAAGGAGACTCGAAGGGAGAGAGAAGGAGGAGACTCGAAGGGCGGCGGTTAGGGTTTTCCCCATGGGTCGCCCGCGGGGGCGACGTGAGGGGATATCTTTAAAAATGGGAGAGTTTTTCACTTCCCGACCTCTGCACCAACTAGGGATGCATACGGCCATTTTAGTATGAGTATCAAGATAAACATAATCTCCAATTTTTTTAAATGAGTATCAAGATATTTTTAATGAGTAATTTCATCACACGTCAAACTTGATCCTCAATAAATGGGAAAAAACCTCCTATGCATCACATGTCAATTCTAAAAATTAAACGTTGGACTGCACAGCTGCATGTCCAACCACTGAGCCAAGCTCTCTTTACAATGCACAACTTGCTCGATGGAGCACCGAAGAAACCAGGAGCATCTCATCAGCAACCAAGTTGCATCACGCGTGACGGCGACGCCGCAAACAAACAAGAATTGCGCCATTATCGAAGAGAACATGCTTGCATGATATAAAGTTGAGTTGCTAATAATGTATTCTGCACGTCGATCCTCTGGTTCGTCCCAAACATTTCCCTATCAGCCACCGCAGATTAATAAAACAAAAAATAGTTTCACTTGGAAACTCAAAAGAAAAAGAAGAAGAAGAAATTGTAGTAGTGTAATTTGACTAAGCTATGACATGTGACCCAATAAACAAAAAGTGGACGGAAAGATCAAGTAATTGCCAGTTGGGGTTAGTGGGTGGTCTGCTTGCCTGTCCCGCTAAACTCTGCAATTAGTATACTAGATTTTTTTTTTTTGAAAAGGAAGAACGAAGTCCGTCTCTCTATCAATCGATGCATGCAGCCATCTTATTAACCAAATTCCAAACAAGGTCTTAGATCCACAAAATGTTTAAAAAGAGAAAAAATTCATTTTCCCTGTCTTTGCACCAACTAAGAATGCATACAGTCATTATGTATGAATATCAGGATTTTTAACTTGATTAATAACCAAGCATGATCCCAGCCACTCCTCCAACCACTTGAACTAGGCTCATTAGTATACTACTAGATAGAGTACCTGAGGACCAAAACAAATCAACCCTCCTACTGTAGGGACGATTGTCTGCCTAAATTGTTGCTGAGCTGCTTCCTAGATCGCGTGCCACGTCGTCCCTATACAATACCAATACAGCTCTCCTAGCCGTGGTTTTGTATTGCCTGTTAGTTACCGTCAAACATCAAGGGGCTTATCCTATGTGATCAACAGACAAAAGCTGGTTAGCACTGGCGTCCAATTGTAAAATTTGTAACAAAAATAGTAGGACGATTAGCTGGTTGATCATGACTAATTATAGTAGTAAGTATGCGGCTATGAACTAGGGACATACGCACGTCCGAGCCTCATTAGGTAGCTAGCATGATGACCTGGGACGCATGACACTTTGTTAAATTATGATCGCATGAAGGACCGGGACCAAATCCATTGTACCTACGAATTGTTTAAGCCTGGTAATTTTTTAAACATGTAGAGTAGCTGTCATTAACCATCCTTGGCAGTACTAGGAATTAGTATAAGGTAGATTTAAGCACAACGGGTTAACTAAATCGTCCACTTGGGATTACAAGGAACCTCCACGCCGTGCACCCCGGGGTTTAGGTATTGCCTCGAAAGGCTGGAAAGTCTCGAACCGGGAAGGAACGTTGCTCCGGTGATGACGAAAGCGTTCTTCCAATCTGGAGCTCCCATTGAGAGAGTCCTCAACTAGGGGTTTCAGCTGAGCTGGTTTAGTTCAAGGTCGAATTCGAGGCCATTTCGGAGAAAGCACTTCAAAGACCTTAGGATGGGGTATGAGCACATTAGATTCTATCAAAGACTTGACGTATACTTCAAGAAGAGATGATTCGTTCATCATGTAATCCGTAGATAGTAACGACATTCATGTAACCCTAAATATCTCATATGTCTATATAAATCGGAGGGTTTAGTCCATGAAAGATACTCATACACATCATCATCACCCTTAAGGTTTAGTCCACAAAGATACAATCTCAAAACATTGGTGCTTTCATTAAGAGCTTGTTGTGCGATCACCGGGATTGATGGCTCGTCTGCAATTCTATAGCAGCATCGACTGCGGCGACATCTTTGTCCTCGGCCAACTCTTCGCTTTCGGCAGTGTGGTACTGCACGCCGATCCCACCGGCCATCTAGGTCGCATCGAGACCTTTGCTCGGAACCAGGTCGTCATGTTTGGAAGTTTGGAGTACGGCGCCGACGCCCTAGGCGATCGTTCTTATCGGAACAAATCGCGATCCAATCTGAAGATCCTTCATGCGCATATGCTCCAGATCAGGTTCGTGACCTAATCTTTGGATCCGACCCCCGACGAAGCCGATCCCAAAAATGGATCTGGGGGCGGTCACGTCCAACTTAACTCGTGCCTCCTCAGATGATAGCCAGAAGCCGAACTCGTCTTCGGACTTAGCGGCGGTCTGAGAGGAAGGCACTCCGGTCTGCGAACTGGAGCCGACACGGAAGGGCCTAGAAAACGCACTTGCCTCAAGCGGTCCAACCAACCCTATTCATATCAGCTCGGCTTATCGCCAGGCCCTCGACACAGAAGAGCTCTCATAGATAAACAAGGTACTAGACCGGATCCAGAACCTGGCGATCTCATCTGTAGTTTACGATCAGATCGGATGTAAAGCCGACGATCGAGAAATTTTCATCCCATCCACCACCCACCTAGTCGCCATGGTCGAAGATTTGACCGATGCGCTTGAGTACGGATCCGACGAGGCCATCAATGGATGATGACCATGACAATTTCGGATCAAACTCACCCGCGACCATTTCTGCAACTGGAAAGTGGGTCGTGACGTCAACTTATGACGTTTACATGGTAGATACCCCTAAGGAAGATCCCGATGAGAAGCCTAAGGGATGTTACAAGCGCTGCCGTCCTAAAAGAAAACCAAGGGGCAACAACGAAACAAAAATGAAGCTAATGTCGCAGATAACACGGCTATCGTCGTCATGAACGAAAACAGATAGGTCGAGCCTGCACAACAATATGGGCCTATGAGTACACCTGCCAAAGAGGATCCTGAGGAGAAGGAAAACCCCAATAGGGGACAGACGAGGACTACATGCCAGAATCCGAGGACGATAATAGTCTCGGACCCATGACTTCAAGGTGCCTGAGAGCCCAACTGAACAAATATGTTTCCAACTTTGGCTAGCCGCAACTGCGCGGAGCTTGAAGAGAAAGCAGCATGAGTTGTACAACCATGAAGACACAATCCACGAGAAGTGGGAACGAGTACTTGAGGCCGAAGTAGACCTCGAAGCACGGGGCTCAGCAACATAGTCATTTCCCAGACGGTGCCTATTGCCATAATTCAAGGATGAGGTGGCAGAAGATGATCCTCATGCATATGGTCACAAGGAGCAAGCTGACCGTCCACCTAGAGGATGAGATCGGCCAACAGGGGTGTATAGAGAACCCCCGACAAAACCCGGCCCTCTCACGGCAAGAGCCCGCTTGACTATCCCGAGCCCTATGACCTGCGGACTAAGATACGCAAGGACAAATCACCTCCCTGATCCATTTATGGAATATAGAACCATGTGCCCGATGGCTTGGAGGGGCCCAACACATGGATAGACGGGCGAGGACAAGCTCGGGAGTTGAGAATAGAACGGGCGATCACCAAAACCCGTTTGGATGCATTATGATACCAAGCTCCTACACACCCAATCTGTTTCTAGAAGGGTTTAAACCCATCAACGTCGATCAATATGACGGCACGACGGATCCAACCGTATGGATAGAAGATTTCCTTCTACACATCGACATGGCCCAAGGAGATGATCTTCGTGCCATAAAAATACTTCCCCTCAAGCTTAAGGGGCCGACACGACATTAGCTCCATAGCCTACCTAGAAATTCTATTAGAAGCTGGCAGCAACTGGAGGACGCCTTTAGGTCAAAGTTTCAAGGTACCTATGTTCGGCCTCGGATGTCGATGAACTCAACCTAGTCATCGAGAAGGAGGGTGAATCAGCTCAGAAATTCTGGAATCAGTTCTTAACCAAGAAGAACAACATAATCGACTGCCCGGACGCCGGGGCCATTGCGACATTCAAGCATAGCATCTAGGACGAATGATTTGCCCGATGGATCAGACATGATAAGCCGAGGACCATGGCCGCCTCACTGCATTGATGACCTGCTTTTGCGCGAGCGAGGATAGTTGGTTGACCCGTAGCTCTCACAGGAGCGACCTTGTCACCTCGGAAGTCCGAGATGGGAACAACAAGCCCAGACGCAACAATGACAACCGCCGAAACAAGAACAATGGTAGTGACGCTGAGGAACCAATAGTCAATGCACGGTTTAATAGCTCACAGGGTGGACCCAAGAAGAGAGCCTTTAAAGGAAACAAGGACGACCCAAGCGCTCCAGATAAAATACTGGACATGCCTTGCTAGATCCACGACACCCCAGAGAAACCTGCCAACCACACCAATATAAACTGTTGGGTGTTCAAGCAAGCCGAATATCCTTAGCTGAGGAGTCAAGTACATGCCAGTCTAGGAGTGACGTCGACGAGTATGAACCTCGGCGGTCGAGCAGTGGCGGCTAGAAACAGTTCCCCTTTGAGGTTAACGATGTGAACATGATTGTTGTCACACACATTCCTAAAAAAGGAGAGAAAACATGCACTTCAAGACGTGTATGCCTTAGAGCCTGTAGCCTCGAGGCGCACCCCTTGGATGGCCCGACTAATCACTTTCGATGAGAAAGACCATCTGACCAGTATCCGTCATGGCGGGTCGGCCGTCCTGGTTCTAGACCCAATTCTCGCCGGGTTACACCTCACCCACGTCCTTATGGACGACATAAGCAGTATGAACCTGATATATGTGGACAGAGTGAGGAAAATGAGTATCGACTCGTCAAGAATCAAACCCACCAAAACCATGCTTAAGGGAGTACTACCCTGCGCGAAGGCCCAATGCACGATCACTATAATGCTGCGAGTTGTTTTCGGCTCCCCTAACAACTTTCGTTGCGAGGACTTAATCTTTGATATAGCCCCCTTCTGTAACGGCTATCATGTGTTACTTGGCTGTACTGGTTATGCTCGCTTTAACGCGGTACCACACTACGCCTACCTTAAACTCAAAATGCCGGGCCCAATGGGGTTATTACCATCAACGGCAACATGGAATGCTCCCTCCATACAAAGGAACAGACAGCGGCTTATGCAGCCGATTCCCGGGCGGCAAGACGACAAGCTCGACGCGATCTTCCAAGCTCTTCCAAACGCGTCCGCACGACCACTGGTTGAACCCGTGTCACTCCTAAATAGGGATACATGCTCCCCATCCCCTACCATCTAGTAGAAGACTATGGACCTTGAGTACACAACTTCGCGCTTAAAATTCCTTGGGGAATTGAGGAGGAAAAATTTATTACACGAGGGGTGTTATCTCGGGTAATCCAAACGCACCTGACGCCTGGTGATCTCTTCTGCATTTAAAGGCCCACCAAAAGGAACATATCAGCAGCAGAAATCTTGAAAATCACGGATCTAGCTTCCTTGGAGGCTCCGCCTTTCAAATGCTTTCAACATCGCCATGAATTGGCCATATACACCAGCCTTGGAATAGACAAGGACTGGCTAGTCTACAGCTCGGAGGCACAAACGTGTGGCAGAGGAGCAAGGGGCCACTAGGACCGCTTATTTAAAACTCTATACTACTCTCCCCGCCTATCTTTTTCTTCAACATACTCTCTATATCTGCTTACAACACGACATGCATGGCAAAGCCCTATGAATAATGAAACATCCCTCTTGTCGGTCACTACACATTTTTACGTGTTGCTTTCTATTTCATTATTGCCCAGAGGTGGTATACTCCCACATCTAGTAGAGTCCAGCTTTGGACCGGGGACTCAGATCTATAGAAGAGCCCATGTTCAAGTCCTATGTCTCGTAGGTATCTTGGATATTGCGTTAAAATGCATCTATTTCAAGTTGTGATTTTGGTCAAAGATTAGGTTGCCCAGATCCTGTGCTTACCTCTTATTTTCTGGTTCGTTTGGCTAAGAATGTAAAGGGAGAACCACTGTGATTGCTCTTCCAGCCTGGATAGTTAAGCGCCTCTGTGGAGAAAGCCAAAAATCGACCGTCACAATAAGCGTAAACAGATCAAGCAATCCAAAGACATTGTAAAACTAATGCGCCATTAGTGGTTAAATCGTGCTAAACGAAGGGCTCTTCTTATAAGAACAGAGGTGTTAAGAGTGGAGTACCTCAGCTGGTCTGATCGTCACTACACCAAGGGCTAGTTCAATTACCCTAAAATTTAGAGCTTCTATGACTAAGTGAAAGGGATAAATCCATTATGGTACAATTGCCTCGTTAATTTAGGCACAGTGGTAAGGTCCCGAGACGTCGGCTAAGCATTTACGTGAGCTAGAGATGACCCCACGTAGTCTCTACAAGGGGGCAGAAGCCGATGACCGAAAACTTTCAGATGTATAAAGAGTCACAAAGGAAGAGAAATAAACACATCGGTTAAAGCCAAACTGATTAATGCAAAATTTTAAAAAATTGTCTTTACAAAACCCTCCTCGGCATACCAAGGGACCTATTGCAAGTATAGCTCAGACTTTGAGCATCACGCCTTGATGTATACTATGCAACTTTATTCTTGTAGACTCTGTTGGGCCTCCAGGCATAGAGTTATGTAGGACAATAGCAATTTTCCCTCAAGTGGATGACCTAAGGTCTATCAATCCATGGGAGGTTCAAGATGAAGATGGTGTCTCTCAAACAACCCTGCAATCAAATACAAGAAATCTCTTGTATCCCCAACACACCCAATACAATAGAAAATTGTATAGGTGCACTAGTTCGGCGAAGAGATGGTGATACAAGTGCAATATGGATAAAAGATATAGGTTTTGTAATATGAAAATATGAAAACAATAAGGTAGCAAATGGAAAACAACGGGCATAATGTTATATAAATGCTTGGAAATAAGGCCCAGGGTTCATACTTTCACTAGTGCAATCTCCCAACAATGCTAACATAATAGAATCATATGATCATCCCTCATTGTGCAACAAAGAATCACTCCAAAGTTCATAAATAGCGGAGAACATAAGATGAAATTGTTGTAGGTAGTAGAACCTCCTCAAAGTTATCCTTTCCGATGAATCTATTGGGTTGTTGTCATAGGTGTCACAAACAGCCCTAGAGTTTGTAGTAAAATAACACCTATGGTACACATCAATCAACCCTAATGTCACCTAGATACTCCAATGTCACCTCATTTATCCGTGGGTTAATTATTCGACATGCACGAAACAATCTCGGATCATCATATTCATTTCAACACAAAGAACTTCAAAGAGTAACCCAAGATTACTATCGGAGAAACTAAGATAAGAACGTGTATCAACCCATATGCATAGATTACCCCATTGTCATCGTGGGAATCCGCAAGTTGAGTACAAAAACATATATCAAGTGAATCAATAGAACACCCCACTGTCACCACAGGTATCCAAGTGCAAGCCATATATCAAGTGATCTCAAATCCAATACTCAATCCGACATAATGAGATCTCAAAGATAAATATTCAATTAATCACAACAATATAGAAAGGGACAAACACCATATGATCCAACTATATTAACAAAGCCCGTGATACAGCAAGATCATCACGTCTCAAGAACACAAGAGATAGATAGATAGAGAGAGATCAAACACATATCTACTCATACATACCCTCAGCCCCGAGGGTGAACTACTCCCTCCTCGTCGTGTAAACCACCGGGATGATGAAGATGGCCTCCGATGATAATTGCCCCCTCCGGCAGGGTGTTGGAACTGGGCTCAAGATGAGTTTTATTTGATAGAGAGGCTTGCAACGGCGGAGTGGAAGTTCTAGGTTCACGTTCAAGGGTTTCTGGATTTATAGGATTTTTCAGCGTTGGAATCACGTCAGCTGGAGCCACATGGGCCCCACAATCTAATAGGGCTCACCTTGTTGGCTTGTGGCCCATAGGTGGCTCCCCTCCAGTGGTTGTTCACTTTGGTATTTCATATTTTCTATAGAAAAAATCACAAATAAGTTTCGAGCGATTCAGAGAACTTTTATTTTCTGCACAAAAACAATACCATAGTATTTGTGCTGAAAACAACGTCGGTCCGGGTTAGTTCTAAATAAATCATATAAGGTGCATCAAAACCATATAAAAGTATTGTAAACATAGGCAAATATGGAATGAATACTTCACGCATTATTGTTACACTGGAGACATATCAGCATCCCCAAGTTTAATTCCTACTCGTCCTTGAGTAGGTAAATAATAAAAGAAGTAATTTATGAAGTGTGAATATTAGCATAGTGAATAGTTTTGACCATTGGTAATTTCAGTCACTTTTCTAGCATCATGACCAACAACTTTTTCTCAAAAAAAAAACATCATGATAGAGTAGCGATTAATTCACATAAAATGGTTCAAATAATGCATTCTATTGAAACTTAACAAGATATGTTCTTAGTCATCAAACAATTTCAATCCATCATCAAGTCTAAGTAAGAGATCCACATACTCAATTATCTTTAGTATTCTATGATTGCTAATACTCAAAGCATTTTTTTAGAACAAAGAGCATCCCTCGAAGACAGAGAAACATAGGGTTTTAATGTTTTGCCTCCCAACATACTTATCATGAAGATAATTGTCAACAATAATGAATCATGATCAAATATATTTGACTGGATATATGTGGTTGGATCTTTCCCATCACATGGTGCTTGCCAGCTAATACACCGAGGTTGGAATAAGAAGTTGACTCAACATGAAAAGTGAATAACATGAAAGTAAGTAGATTGTCCCTTCGCAGAGGGAAGCAGAGATTTGCAAAGGTGCCGGAGCTCATTGCTTAAAACAGAGGTGAATATATTTTGGGTGGTGTGCCTTTCCTGTCAACATTACAACAAGGGATTTTGATATCTTCCATGGTATTCACATTATTGGCGGTTCCCAAACAGAATTGAAATTTTACTCCCCCTTAACCATTTAGACACTTTCCATGGCTAGACGTATCCACGGGTGCCCTCCAAACAATCAACTTTCTAGGGAGAATTCTTTTTTATTTATTATTGTTATTATGCAGGTCTGGTAATCCTTTTTACCAGCCTCTCTCGTGTAGTGACAAGTGAATAAATACTCATCACGAGAATACACCACTTATCATGGAAGATATTGACCGTCCCGATCGCTCCATGAGTGGTACGGGCACACAAAACAGATGTTTATTTGAATGTCTAGAGGCATCACATGCAAATTTACTTGGAATGGTTGTGAAATGCCATATATAGGTAGGTATGGTGGATTCTGATGGAAGAAACTTGGCTCAAGGATTTGGATGCAAAAGTAGTATCTCTACTTACTACGAGGAATTTTCTAGCAAAAGATTCTAAACAAGCACCACATGTTGGAGGATCCATAACAATATAAGTTCTATGCAAATATACCCAAACATAACCACTACGTTTTCTTACTTGTCCAACTTCAACAATTTGATCAAGGTTGAAAATAATTATATTCACAATCTTAAAAGATGGCCAAGATAATATGTTCGTATGTGAAAGTTCTCTTTCTTATACTAATCATTTATGAATTGCTTGTATGACCAATATTGTGATTGTCAAGCTTCAATACATTTTACTTTCTAAACCAAATGTGAACCTGCTACTAAGAATATAGCACATTGATAATTTTATATTTTTGATATTTCATTCATTCACAATGTACTCTTAGGATATAAGTGAAGCACAATAGCAAACATCAAACTACTCTCAAAAGATACAAATGAAGATCAATGAGTAGTTAAACAATTAAGTAGCTATCTGAGGACTCTCTCTCAATAAGGATTTTCAAAACTGCGATTTATTTAAGCATCAAAGAAAATGAAAATACATTCCAAGAATAGCACATATCATATGGACAAACAAAAATTTAGGCTCAATATAGGATAACCGATATTTGTTTGATGAAGAGAGGTGGGATTCGTAACATCCCCAAGCTTAGATGCTTGAGACTTCTTGAAATATTTACTTGGGGTGCCTTGGTAATCCCCAAGCTTGAGCTTTTGTACCTCTAAAAATATTAAAATTTAGGACATGATAAAGAATTTTGGAACTTTTTATTGAAAATAAGATTATAAATAACATCTAACATATAACAATAAAATATAATGACGCCCCAAGAAAAATACATATTATGTGACAAATAAAAATATAGCTCCAAGTAAGGAATACCGATAGTTTTGAAGACGAAAGAGGTGATACCTTCTGGGGCATCCCCAAGCTTTGACGCTTGAGTCTTCCTTGGATATTACATTAGGGGTGCCTTGGGCATCCCCAAGCTTATGGTCTTACCACTCCTTATTCTCCTCATATCGGTATCTTACCCAAAACATGAAAACTTCAATCACATAAAACTTAACGGGACTTTGTGAGATGGGTTAGTGTAATAAAAATAGATCATTCACTTAGGTACTGTCCAGACAAGATTCATAATAGTTCTCAAATAATACCTATTGTATTCTATCATTCCCATAATTTATATTACAAAACATAAGCTATGGAAACACTAAAATAACCAAATTATGCATGCAAAACAAAATTATTCAAAAACAGAACGGTATGTGAAGATCTAAATGAAATATATATTCCCCTATCTCTAAAAATTCTAAAACATTAGAGCAATGCAAAAAAAGCGCATACAAAAATGTGTAAAAATTTCTGAATTTTTAACTCTCCAACAAAATCACAGAAATTCTTCACTGACGTAATAGTTTCTGGTTTTGCACAGAATCAAACTAATAAGCATCCACACTATCCCAAAGGCTTTACTTAGCACCTAATTCAAATAAAAGATAAAAAAACATGATTAGTACATTAGATTAATCTTGTTAACACACAAAAATGTAAAGTATAAGTGTTGGGTTGTCTCCCAACGAGCGCTTTTCTTTAAAGCCTTTTAGCTAGGCATGATGATTTCAATGATGCTCACATAAACGTAAAGAATTTAAACACAATGGGAGCATCATTAAGCATATGACAAGCATATTTAAGTCTAACCATATTCCTAAGTTCCTATGCATAGGGATTTTGTGTGCAAACAATTTATGGGAGCAAGAATCAACTAGCATAGGAAGGCAAAACAAGCATATCTTCAAGATTTTCAAAACATAGGCAGGAAACTTGATATTATTTATTGCAAGTCCTACAAGCATATGTTCCTCTCTCATAATAATTTTCAGTAGCATCATGAAGGAACTACACAGTATAACTATCACATAAAGTATTATTTTCATGATCCACAAGCATAGAAAATTTATTACTCTCCGCACAAGCAAACTTCTTATACATAATAGTCGGAGTATCATAGGAGACTCAAAAGCTATAAATTGTTTCCAAATTAAAAGGGTGGTGTTCATAAAAAGGGTTATCATAATTATGACAAGTTTTATAATAATAATCAGCACTACTTTTTATACCGTAAGTATCATCACAATAATCTTCATATGTAGGAGGCATGCAATCATCGTAACAAATTTGATCATTCTATGAAGGGGGACTAAAAAGATCATCTTCATTATGCATAGCATCCCCAATATTGGGACACACATTAATTGAAGCAAATATATTCTCCAATATGGCATTCTCATCAAGCATAACATCCTCCAGATTTTGGTTTTGCAAATCATTAGCATAATCATCAAGAACATGAATGGTACCAATAGTATAACAATTATTATCATCATAATTTTCCAAGTTAGTGCCAAAATGATTTCAATATTATAAGGAGTATCATTATATTCCCAATCATAATCATCACGACAAGTAGTAGGCATAAGAAAATAATCATCAAGTGTATCATTGTCCACACTACTTTCGTATTCATTCTCAACAATGATAGGAGCAACATTAATTGGGAGGGATAACTTTTTACCTTTACCTTTTCTTCTCTTCTTCTTCTTCTTTTTTACCATGTTTTGTGTGGGTTTAATTAATTCTTGTGAGCTTTTTATTGAAGAGACTGGTTCGATGGGAAGCTCCTCCTTGCAACCTGATTCAGTACGAGAAACAATAGGAGGGTATTGGGAGACCTTTCCCCTTTCATTAGTATTCCTTTTGTATTCTATTGGTTTTCCCAACTTTCTATAGTTGGCAATATAAGCATTCTCCTTGCAATTTACTACGCAAAACATATAGATTTCTTTTAGATTAGGTTCATTGTCAGTATTGATAAGTAATATATCAAACCAATCATTTTTATGTGACAATTCTTCATACGCAAAAAATAAAAAAAATCATTGTAGAGTTCACCAGAGATCAAATTATCAAAATATTTGGATACAGTTTGATCATAAAAATGCATGCATTGGAAATTAATATGACCAACCTTATTGCAAAGTTCACAAGTAATGGTATGAAGAGAGCATCATCTTGTGGCAAATTCATCTATCACTTTAAGCCATCAATTATTTTGATCGTGTTTATGCTTCTTAGAAAAGCTATCATCCATATATGGCATGTCTTTATAATTTTTATTCACCCCACAAAAATTGACATTCTTATAGGAAATCTTTTTATCACGACTAGTGCTATCATCATCAGCATCATGGATATTCAGAGAATTCATACTAACAATATTTCTATCATGATCATCATTCAAGGATTTCACATTAAGCGTTTTTATAAATTCTTCCTTTAACAATTGAGGACAATTTTCCGAACCATCATTTTCCCAAAAGACATTATAAAGACGAAGCATTTTAGGCCGCCTCTATTAATTTATAGTTTTCTTTTATAACACCAAACTAGTGAAATACAGGAAACTAAAAGATTTAATTGCAAGATCAAAAGATATACCTTCAAGCACTAATTCGGTGAAGAGATGGTGATACAAGTGCAATATGGATAGTAGATATAGGTTTTTGTAATCTGAAAATATAAAAACAACAAGGTAGAAGATGGAAAACAACAAGCAAAACATTATATAAATGCTTGGAAATAAGGCCTAGGGTTCATACTTTCACTAGTGCAATATCTCAACAACGCTAACATAATAGCATCATATGATCATCCCTCTATGTGTAACAAAGAATCACTCCAAAGTTCATAAATAGCGGAGAACATAAGATGAAATAGTTGTAGGTAGGACAACCACCTCATAGTTATCCTTTCCGATCAATCTATTGGGTTGTTCCTATAGGTGTCACAAACAACCCTAGAGTTCGTAGTAAAATAACACCTATGATACACATCAATCAACTTTAATGTCACCTCAAGTATTCCTGTGTTAATTATTTAACCCGCATCAAACAATTTCAGAGTCATCACATTCAATCCAACACAAATAACTTCAAAGAGTACCCCCAAGATTTCTATCGGAGAAAGTAGGACAAGAACGTGTATCAACCCATATGCATAGATTACCCCATTATCACCACAGGAATCCGCAAGTTGAGTACCAAAACATATATCAAGTGAATCAATAGAACACCCCATTGTCACCATGGGTATCCACATGCAAGACATACATCCAGTGATGTCAAATACAACATTCAATCCGACATTACGATATCTCAAAGGGAAAGAGTCAATTCATCACAAAAAGATAGCATGGGACAAACACCATATGATCCAAATATATTAACAAAGCTCGTGATACATCAAGATCGTGGCGTCTCAAGAACACGAAAGCGAGAGATCAAACACATAACTACTGGTACATACCCTCACGCCGAGGGTGAACTACTCCCTCCTCCTCATGGACACCACCGTGATGATGAAGATGGCCTCCAGGGATGATTGCCCCCTCCGCGGGGTGCCGAAACAAGGCTCTGGATGGGTTTTCTTTGATACAGAGGCTTGCAGTGGCAGAGCGGAAGTTCTAGGTTAACTTTCGGGGGTTTCTAGATTTATAGGATATTTTAGCGTTGGAATCATGTGAGTTGGAGCCAAGTGGGCCCCACAAGCTAACAGGGCGCACCCAGGGGGGTGGGCATGCCGTGTTGGCTTGTGGCCCATAGGTCTCTCACCTCCGATGGTTCTTCACTCTGGTATTTCTTATTTTCAAAAAAATCATATTAAAGTTTCGGGCGATTTCGAGAACTTTTATTTTCTGCAGCAAAGCAACACCATGATAATTGTGCTGAAAACAACATCAATCTCGGTTAGTTCTAAATAAATCATATAAAGTGAATCAAAACCATATAAAAGTATTGTAAACATTGGAAAATATAGCATGAATAGTTCATAAATTATCGATACATTAGAGAAGTATCATGCCTCGGTTTGTTTGGCGCTTTCCAAGACCTTGGCTAGGAACTGCTCGGGCATTTTGTTCTTTCCTTTCGGGGGCCCGGACGCGATCTCCAGCGGCTTGACCTTTGGGTAATGTGCCATCACTAACTCATATGTCTGCTCGGTGCCTCTAGAAAGGACGACCTCTTCCATTTGGCGACCTACGGACTGACCTCACGCAACCTGCTAAATGGGCCAAAGAAGATGCTGGGCATTGGCTTGGATGGCCAGCGGTTAATATAGAGGGCATCCATCCCAGGCCGCGCCGCCCAAAATAGCTCTGCCAACTGCTTCATTTGGTTGTTAAGTTGCGGTGGGTGCTCGGGTGCCTAGAACTGACGCCAGAAGATCTTCTCAGCTAGTTCATCAGGACGACCAACATAGTGAGCACACGCATCCGCGACGCTAATGGAACTCCTTGAAGGCCTCCGAGGAATGCTAGTTTTGCGCAAGGTTGAAAAAATGTCTATCACCAAAAACATAGCGAAGCAGATAGGGCTTACCGGCGGAGATCTTGCTCACTTGATTGAACACCTCATGGTCAGCCGGGGCCTGGGTCTTGGCCTCCTTACAGTCTGATCTTGCCTTGGAAAGGTCGGCATAAACCTTCTTCTTATGTTCCAGAAAGGTGTCACGCTCAGCGTACACCCCCTTCAGTTCAACCTCCACCTCTAGGACCCAGACTGCGTGCTTCACGCCGACCTCCTTCGCTACAGCCATCTCCTGATGACCCACAAGTATAGGGGATCAATCGTAGTCCTTTCGATAATTAAGAGTGTCGAATCCAACAAGGACCAGAAGGAAATGACAAGCAGTTTTCAGCAAGACAATAGTAGAAAATGGCCCATTTGTCCTGGTTCCAGAGGCCCATTAGCCCCGGTTCTGGAACCGGGACTAAAGGTTCGGGACTAAAGCCTTAAGCCTTTAGTCCTAGTTCTCTTACAAACCGGGACAGAAGGGGCTCCATGTGGCTGCTGCGGGGAGCCTAAGCAAGAGGACCTTTAGTCCTGGTTGGTAACATAAACCGGGACCAAAAGGCATCCACACATCAGCATCTGACAGGAGCTGGGGTTTTTTGAAAGGGGGAGGGGTAGGTTTCACGGGGGTTTTGTAGGGTTAATTTAGGGATTTCATACCGTGTTAGCTAGCTAATAGAGAGAAGTGTCCTCTCTTTCTTCGTGCTTGGTCGATGCTAACTACTATAGAGAGAACTCGACACACTAGCTAGTAAGCAAATGAAGGAACCATTCAGTACAGAAGATCATCATGAACATATATATAGAGAGATAAGTGATTGACCTCTCTTTCTCTAAGAGATTGGTCGAACAACAAGTTTTCGTCTATCTATTCGATGCTAGTAGGTACATATAGCCAATATAAGATCTCTTACAACCCCTAACATCTAATGTCAAATTCCAGATGGTATTCTCCGTCTTTATTTATGACGTGGTCAAGAAAGAATCTCGCCAATTCCTCTTGAATTGCTTGTATGCGATCATGTGGTAGGAGTTCATCCCGCATCTGCCACATCCAATTTGAAGAAGAGGGTCAATACATATATATGAATGAAACTCAACACAAATCATTGCAATAAAATAAAATTGTGAATATTATTGCTTACGCACTTCATATTGTTTTTCAGAGTAGCCCCGCTTAGGGGTCGTCGCATTGTAGATGAACTCGCAAATGCAGTCTCCACGAAAATCATTTCTGGCTTCCTGCCACAAGCACTTTACGAGAAATAGAGTTCAATCAAACTAATAACCAAGCATGATAAATGGTATTGATGAAACTAGAATCAATGGGAGATGCGTGGAACTAGCTAGTAGTACTTACTCGGGTGTATAAATCGCAACTCCCTTGGAAGTGCCGAAACAATTGCGCTGAACTCTTTCCAAAGCCTGCCAGACAAACAAAATAATTACTTGATATCAAGAAATGAACAAAGTTGCCGATATAATGCGATAATGATCGATTGAACTTACTTCTGGAGCATTTCAGTCATGTCCACATATTCCTGGGGATCTTTTCATTTCGAGTCTAAGACGGTTACTACTCCCCGCTCAACCTTAATCTCTAGAAGAATAAAGTGGAAGCTGCGCACACATGCATAACTCATCAATTACATTACTATAACCTCGAGTAATAAGGGAAACCGAATATGCACATGACAGTAACACTCACTTGAAGTTGTAAGGAAAGAGTATTGTCTCTTTGTTTTTATTTGCAAGCAACGATTGTAGCAAGTTGTCCTCGGTTTGTGTGGCATTGTGTTTAACCGTAAACTCATGTATGATATTTGGGTTAATGGACCCATTGTCATAGATTTGTGCTTTTCTGCATTTAATGATCTTCAATCTGCATAATATAGTGAGGATGATTATATATACATGCAATGAAAGAGCTGAGCTATATATAGAGACTTAATTACAGAAGTAATACTTACAGACAGTAGGAAGTCACGATTGTTTTGTCGATGGCCTTTTGATTGTATAACTGGAATAACTCGTCAAATTCAATAGACAACTGCTCCATTCCAACGAGGTCGTGCTCCTCTTTAATTCTCATCGTCACAGTATCCTTCCCAGATTCGCTGCAGGTTTTCAGGTACCAATCATGGAATCTTCGCATCATCGTTGTTAGAGGTGGATGATCAGGTTTGACGAGAGGCTGCCCGTACCGGTATCTGAATTCGTCCACCTCCAATGGCTCGAACAGTATATCATCGCTCATGTAATCAGCAGGATTGGTACCAGGCACAATCCCCGGATGATCAGCGGCGATATCGTTAGACACCTTGAGCAGGGGGCACGATTTGTTCACCTGTTCGTCGAGCTCAGGATTTTTTTCCCACTTCTTTGTTTTGCTAACCTTGCATCAGTAGAAGTACTTCCCGACCGCTGCACATCTTGATATCTCTTTTTAAGACAGTGGACATAGTTGGAATCCGGCTCTGGCGGTGGTGGTCGCCTTAGGGCATCGATAGTGCACTTCACTTTCACCGGATCTGGCTTCTCCTTCGCAGGTGGAGTTTTCTGTGCAAACTGGTCCCTCACTTGGGCATGAAATATGTCCTCGTTTTCCTTCTAGGTCCTCTCATATGGTAACTTTTCCGAAGCCTTGAGAGATGGACCGTATGTGAAATGCCTCCTGTGTACTACTTGCCGCTAGAGTGGCGGCGTCTCCCTTCCGTTGTTGCTTATGAGGCGTAGAAGGAGGAGGAGTGCTCCGACGCGCCGGAGGAGCCGGAGCGGCCACGTTTGTATTCCGCTGATGTCGACGAGGATGAGGAGGAGGCGGACTGCTCCAACGCATCGGAGTAGGCGAAGGAGGAGGTGGAGTCACCTCACATGTCGGAGTCACCTCATGTGCCGGAGGAGCCGGAGAAGGAGGTGGAGTGCCCTGATCACGCGCCGGAGGAGTCGGATAAGGAGGTGGAGTGCCCTGATCACACGTCGGAGGAGCCAGAGAAGGAGGCAGAGTGCCCTGATCACCCGTCGGAGGAGGAGGAGGAGGAGCCAGAGTGCCCTGACTCGTTAGAGGAGGAGGAGGAGGAGGATACATCCAGTTTGGAAGCTTGATGTACTCCTTCCGCGATAGGCATGTACTCCTCAGAGCATGAACCAGCTAATTCTCCCCTTCACCTGTACGGTGGTCAAGCTCGAGCTCCTCAAATCCCTCCATTACTTCATCCACCATCACAACAGCATAGCCATGTGGAATCAGATTGCAGTGAAAAGTCCCGTTGGGTTGAGGAGGTGCAACAGAGCCGACAGCCGCCTTGAAAGTGATGTTCCAGAATTTTGTTATAAGCTCGCATTGTTGAACCTCCGTGATAGTATCCATGGGGTAGCTAGGAGCCGTGAAGTCAGGCTGAACGAGCTCCGGGGAAGCCAACCTGCTTCTTTGCTGAGATAGCGCGGTAGCTTCT
The DNA here is from genome assembly GCA_022496015.1 of Hordeum marinum. NCBI lineage: Eukaryota > Viridiplantae > Streptophyta > Magnoliopsida > Poales > Poaceae > Hordeum > Hordeum marinum. The sequence goes on along the minus strand of CM039675.1, from coordinate 458,993,162 downwards.
GGGGCAGCTTCGCACCGCTGAGATGGTTGGCCAGAAGCTCGCTGGCTCTCAAGTTCCTCTAGCTTTTCTAGTCTTGCATTAAGCTTCTGCATGTCGCTCAACTCCTCTTTCCTCTTTCTCTGCCAACTTCTATAACCGCCTGCTTTGGGAAACCCAACCTTCCACGAAACGGAGCCTGGTGTGCCTCGTGTTCGTCCAGGGTGCTCAGGATTCCCGAGGGCCTCAGTCAGCTCGTCCTTCTCTCTGTCGGGAATGAATTTCCCTTCCTGCGCTGCGGTGATATACTTCTGAAGCCTCTTTACGGGTATTGCAAGTTTCTTGTTCGTCCAATGGCACTTCCCTGTTTCAGGGTCCAAAGTTCCCCCAACCCCGAAGAACCAAGTCCTTGAACGGTCTCGCCAGTTCAATGTCTATGGTTCGACCCCTTTAGCAATCAGGTCATTCTCAGCTTTGTCCGACAATGGCTAGGCTTTGAGGTAGCCACCTGACCCCGTGTGATGGTAATACTGCTTCTTTGCAACATTGTTCTTGTTTGTCTCAGACATTTTCTTACTCTTGTCTGATTTCTTGTAGGCCACAAATTCGGGCCAGTAATCTCTTATCTTCTCAAATCAGCCCATGAATTCCGGAGTATTCCCTTTGTCTACAAACTTTGATTTCAACTCATTCTTCCACCTCTTAAATAAATCTGCCATCTTCTTAAGAGCACACGCCTTGACCAGTGGCTCTATAACTGGGTTATTCGGATCCTCCTCTGGCGGTAGGGTGAAATTTCCCTTCAGCGAGGTCTAAAGATCATCTTTCTGTCTATCGGTGACATAAGAAATTTCAGGGTTGTTGCCCTTAGGCTTATTCCATTGGTTGATTTTGATCGGGATGTTGTCCCTAACAATAGGTCCGCACTGAGCAGCAAATGCGTCCTTGGTCCGCTTTGGTTCAATCAGTAGGCCATTGTCCGCGAGTGTTGTGATCGTGAACCTTTCTTCCTTGGCCAACCTTCTCTTCGGGCCTCATCTCGTTACCGAAGTTTGGCTCGATCCGGATGGCTATAAAAGAAGAAATAAGAGTTAATATATCTACATACCAAAACAATTAATGCATCAATTAGCTAGTCAGCACATGCTTAATTAATATATATACCTCGCCAGACTTTGCAACATCTCCCTCCACCGTTCGGTCACCGGAGCCATCACCATGGTCTCCTTCTTCCTTCGGCATTCGGTGACCAGAGCCATCATGATAATGTCCTTACTCCTCGATTGTTCGATCACCGGAGCAGTAATCCTCTCCTTCAAGACCATCGGTGTCATGGAGAAACGACAAGACAACATCAGGACCGCCTCGGATTATATCCCCCAATAATTGTTCTTCTTCGAAGTCTCTTTGATCCATAGTTTCTGCAAATATTAAAACATGGCAATTAATACACAAACATGAGAGATGGATAGCCTCGACAACGGGTCTAGGGTTAGGGGTGGCCTCGACGCTTCTAGGGTTTGGTCGGGCGAGAGGGGATTCTCTTAACCTTTTAGGGATTTTACAAAATGGCGCCATTCTAGATGTGCAGAAAATGGTCCATATTTTTCCTGATCTCATCTACCCTTCTATATGTCACGTTGTCTAGTGTCAAAGGATTCAAGAAAACCACGACTTCATCATTAGCCGGAAGTAACAGACACATAATGGTACGAAGCTCTCTAAAATTGTTTTGGAATGGAGTCCCGGATAGGATAATTAGCTTTTTGGTACGAAGTTTAGCAAGAGCCTTCCAAATATCGCTATTTGGAAGGCTTTTGCTAAAACTTGTACCAAAAAGCGAATTATTCTATCCGGAACTCTGTTCTAAAACAACTTTGAAGAGCTTCATAGCATCATACGCCGGTTACTTCTGGCTAATGATGAAGCCATGGATTTCTTCAATACTTTGACACCCAACATGACATATTGATGAATATATATATATATATATATATATATATATATATATGGGATCAAAAAAAATTGGATCAACTTGTGCACATCCATAATGGGGGCATTCTTGATAAATTTATGTTACCGGAGTTTTCTATATGAACAAAAAAAATCCACATGACAACGATGCTCACCCGTCATGTCCGACGTCCGACCTCCCCCTCATGTCAAAGTTATCGGGGAGCGGGTAGACGACAACGACGCTCACCTCTCATGTCCGATGTCAGCGGACATCTCATGTCGAAGTTATCGGGGAGGGGGCAGACGACAACGATGCTCGCCCATCATGTCATGTCCGACGTCCCCCCTCATGTCAAAGTTATCGGGAAGGGGGTAGACGACAACGACACTCACCCCTCATGTCTGACATCCCCCTCATGGCATGTACGACGGCCCCCCTCATGTCGAAGTTATCTATATCACCCCAAAAATTTGATCATGTTTTACTAATTGCCAGGAAATTAAATTTTTATTTTCTGGATCATCTGTTGATTTGAGGTCACTTCTTTCTTCTGAATTGTAGAGTTTTCCCTCCAAATAGAAACTTTTCAAAAATAATTGTTGGACTTGAATAGCTCCTCAAGAACATTTATTTGTTTTAATATTTGATCTGTGGTGATATTTCTATAATTATTTTTCCTGAGATTTAATTATTCTAAAATGGTTTCTCATAATTTTTAGAGCTTCTTTTGCACTACAACCATTTGATATCTTCATTTAAAAATTCTACAAAAAATTGGAGATGTTAGTAGAAGAATATAATTCATTTTTATGCAAAAACCCATTTGTGTTCTTTGGAAAATTTGAGCAAACCATCCTCTTTTGCTCTGTGGCCCAGTTTGGTATTTTCTTCTACAACCCTATTCTATTTTACTCTAGTGATCTTGAGATTTTTCCTACTTGGAGTTATCTCTACCAAACCCTTATGTCCAAGAGATCAGCTCCATTGGACTCCTTTATCCACATGTGATAATGCCCTTTTGTTCCTGACCAGAAACATAGCTTTGAGAAACTTGCACTAGGAAGTTTCTACTGACCAAGATAACCATGCCATACTCTTTATCATCTAAAGAGACCATGATCTGGAAATTCTTGTCACTAGCAAAACTGTCTGGATGACCCTAGCATTATGTCAAACACCTATAGTGCATGAACAGTTTTGGCATAGTTTTATTCTTGCATTGTGAACTTACCCCTCTGGACAAAACAACATGTCCACTAATCTTCTAGTTACCCCTAGCCTAGCTCTGTTAATTTGCATAGATACCTAAGCCCTCTAGGCCACCCCGGCATTCTGTCGAGCATCTGGTGTGCGTGGTCCGGGGTCGCCCAGAGCGCACGTTTTGCACGCGCGCGCGACCGAGCCGCCACGACCAGATGCCGCCTCTCCCGCTCATCCTGATCCGTTCCCGCACGCAGAGGTACGTCCGCCCTTCTCGTCCAGAGTCCCTGCACCTACTGTAGCTCATCGCCTCCACCGCTAGCCGCCACTACCGTCCCGCCCGTTTCTGCCATGGCCAGCGCCGTCCAGCCTCCCCTCGGCCGCCAGCTGCCCTTGGAATAGCTCGAGCCTATCCACTCGCGCTGACAAACCTCGCCGTCTAGCGCCTCATCGCCCTGCAAGCTACAGAACGGCGGTTCGCCGGCGATCTTATCCGCAGTCGCGGGAACCGACCTCGCCTGGCTATATAAGGACCCCCCTCGAGCTCTAGTGCATTCAAGCCGCTCCTCGCCATCCCATTTGAACCCCGAAGCAACCCGGATGACCGGTGGTAGACGTTCTTCTCGGCTCCATCGGTTCTGACAGCCGCCGTCCTCCGGTCGATTCCGACCAAACTAGAGCCTCCCTCGTGCCTCCACCACCACCGCTAGTTCCCCCTCGACCCCGCGAAGCTACCCCGCCTCTCATCCTCGATCAAGAACCATTGTAGCCCAAATCCCCAATTGTTCCCGAAGCCACAGTCCGCCTCGGAGCTCGCCGCCGGCAAACCAACCCGCCCCTCCGGCCATAGCGACCACCGGAAGAACCGCAACGGTCCCGTGGACCCGTTCCCCGGCCTAGGACCCCGCGAGGAATTTCCTTTCGTCGGCGACGGTCGCCGGAGACCTCCCCTCCCATCTGCTGGAGGAGGGAGACGACCGGTTTGACCCCAGTCAAACCTATCTGAAGGGCCCCACTCGTCAGCGACAGAGACGAGCCGGAGCGGTTTTAAGTGAAGACGTAAACCCCAAAGTACGTCTCCTTTTTCCCGAAAGTGTATTTCGTCCGAAGCGTTTTCTTTTAAATGTTTTATTAAAAACAAAACTTTGACTATCCTTTGACTGGCTATAAATTTTAAAATACAACTCCAGGGACCAGATTCTTTTTTTGTTGTCTCCCAAATTCCATCTAGTTTATTATCATATTTATTTGAAAATTTTCCGAGACAACTTTTTGTGTTGTTTTTGAATTGTGTGTTAATTAGAATATTTTCAAATAGGAATTTGGAGTGAAGATAAAGTTTTGGAGTGCACCTCAAATACATACACATTGACGGCAAGCATTCTAAACACTGGTATAATATTTGTTGTGTGTTGCTTGATGTGACTGTAACATTGAGTTGACCTGAAGTATGCTTTAATTCATGTGATTGTGTGATCATGAAAATTACTTGATGTTGGAATTGATATGCTTGTGAAAGTATTCACCCTCGTATACCTTTCATGCCTACCAGAAGGAAACGGGAGAAGTATCTGTCTCGAGTAGACTCGAGCTTGGTGCTGACATCTAGTTGGAGCGAGAATGGTCAGTAAGGCATGAAAGGGTATGATGAATGGTGATTCTGCCTAATACCGTGAAATATATTTGTTGTGCTAACCATGCAGAGAATACACAACCTCCTGAGTTGACCATAGATCGAGTCTTGTGCCAGTAACCCTCATACTTGTTTCGTACTACCATTTGTCCCTACAGCAGGTAGGGTACGGTTTAGTAAGTTGTCAACCCCTTTCTTAGCACACACCGTACAGAGAGGCCATGGTGGAAGATACCGACTGCATCTGGTAGGCATGCCACCTCGCCCGGGGGCATGGGTGTTTCCGGTTGGAGCCAAGGGGGTAGCTCCCCTAGTTTGCACGCGTTATAAATTTTGTGATCCCATGCTAATCGAGGTTGTGGCCTCCCCACTTAGAGTTTTGCTTAACGAGTGCCGTGGGTGATTCCAGGCACCGGTAAGTTAAGCTGGTGTGTGCAGGTCAGGTGTGTTTTCAATACAAAGACCATAAGCGGAATTAGTTCCGGTGGACTAAAGGAATCCGTTACTCGTGGGTAAAGAGTACACCCTTTGTAGAGTTAATATCTATTCGAATAGCCGTGTCCGCGGTTAAGGACTACAGTCTGGGATGGGTCAAGTGTCGGTATTAGTGTCGGTCTTCGGAGGAAAACTTCTAAACCGAAATATTGATCATGACGAGCAATGAATGATGGTTATGATTATTATTATGGTGGACTAACCATTTATATTGTTTGAATTATTGAGTATCCCTGGGAAGATTCTACCTCTTGGATACCCATTATGATTATTATATAAGCCCTTTATGTGGCGTCGCTCAGACGCCCGACTGTGGCATGCTTGTTATTTATTTTCCTTATAAGCCCTTTATGTGGCGTTGCTTAGACGCCCGACTGTTGCATGCTTGTTATTTATTTTCCTTATGAGCCCTTTATGTGGCGTCACTCAGACGCCCGACTGCGGCATGCTTGCTATTTATTTTCCTTCTAAGCCCTTTATGTGGCGTCGCTCAGACGCTCGACTGAGGCATGCCTTATATTTTTTTATCCTTTCGAGGTGTCGCTTCAAACACCCGATCAGTTTATTTTCATTCTCTGATTAATTATTCCTGTTTAACATGAATGACCTGCTTGCGTGCGTCACAAATTTTAGTTTGTGACTGACTAAGTGATCATGGAATATTTCAGTGCATGATTATCACTTACTATGTTATGCCTGTTTTCATAATGTTTGCGAGTACATTCAAAGTACTCACTGGCTTGTCCCTGGCTGTTGTCTTGGCCAGATTATGCATGTGGAGAGCAGCATTATGACGACAACCCCGGAACCTAGGCATCGAAGATTGCAGCCACGCGAAGATAGGAGTTAACCAGGTCAGCTGTCCCTGTGGGAAATGGAGTCCCATAGACACCGATGAACCCGAACCGCATCCACCAGCAACCACTAGAAACCTTTTGTTGTACCCATAGACCATGATGGTCTTGTACTTCAGCTTTTTGTAATTTTGCTTGGAATTTTTGTATCAAGATTGTGTCTCATCAGCAAACAGTAATCCTAGGGCTGATGGGCACAAGGGCCATTTACTGGGAAATTAATATCCTGGAAAACCGGTCCTGACATTATCGGGGTGGGGGTAGACGGAAACAACACTCACCCCTCATGTCATGTCCGACGTCCCCCCTCATGTAGAAGTTATCGGAGAGGGGGTAGACAAGAACGACGCTCACCCATCATGTCCGACGTTCGACGTCCCCCCTCATGTCATGTCCGACGTCTAGGGTTTGGGGTGGCCTCGACAACGCTCTTTTAACTCATTTAACTCATTTAACTTGGTAAATTTGGGTGGCCTCGACAATGCTTCTAGGGTTTGGGGTGGCCTCGACATACATACATATATTTTTTCTAAAAATGCAAAAAATACTCATCATATGAACAAAAAAATTATATGAACAAAAAAAGCATACATCATCTATCATCAACATCATCATATATATCATCAACATCATCTAGCTAACAATCATCAACATCATCATATCTAACAATCATATGAACAAAAAAATGTATATGAATAAGGGAGGAGGACAGGGAGGAAAGGGCGCCGGCCGAACCGTAGCCTGGGGTGGCGCGTACCTTCGGCGAGGGCTTGGGGCATGGTGACGGCGTTGTGGGCAGGGGCGCGATGACGCCGTTGGGGGCGTCGGGACTAAAGGGGTGCATTGGTCCCGGTTGGTGGCACCAACCGGGGCCAAAGGGTGGTGCTGCCCGGGGCCAAATTTTTAGTTCCGCCTCATTAGCCGAGAGAGCTCGGGAGTGGTTTATAACCGCTGCTGCGCACACCCTCTCAAGCTCCTATCAGCTACACGCTTCCGGGCCTAATATGTCACTTCCTGTGGGCCTATTGGGCCTTTTGTGGGCCTGAATCTTGGGCCAATAAGCTGGTTGGGTTTCTAGTCGTATTTAGGCCGTGGTGGCCTAAGAGGTGGCATTTTTTTTAAAAAAAATCCAGTGTTTTTGTTTTGTTTTTTTGCTTATTTATTTTATTATCTTCCTACTTACTGGTTTTAGTGATTCTTTTTTGCTTTTAGGTCACAAAATTTATAACTTTCTGTTAGTGCCATTAGTTTTCAAATTTGAATAGTTTAAATTTGAATTTTTGAAATTTTTGTGAATCACTAGATTGTGAATAACTTTACTAAAAAAATAGATTTTTGATTGATTCCTTTTCCTGCTATATAATATTACTGTGGTTTATCATTATATTCAATTTGGTAAGTTTTAGGTTATTTTAAATGTTTGTTTTAATCAGAAATGGATTTGGTTATTTTAGTTTGCTATTAAAGTTTCTAAAAAATTTATTTATGAAAATTCTTTTTGCTATTAATGTTTCGAACAAAAAATACTTTGACAATTTGGGTTGCATAAATTAGAATTTCATAAAAGTTTTCTAGTTCATTCATTTTGCTATTAGTTCATTCTTTGAGTTAAATGACCCTGAAATTGAAAAGCCCTACAAATGAACTCTGAAAAGGTTGAAACTAGGCATGGTATCATCATTTCACCTACATAGCATGTGCTAAAAAGTTGAGAGGGTTACGGAGAAAACTGGATCCACTTCGTGTACAAAATGGACAATCTCTTTGAAAGTATCAGGGTTTGAGACGAAAACTAATCTATTACAAAGGGATTTCATTTTTTGAACTTATTTGAACTCCAGACTTTTTGTGTGTTCAAATGCACCGTTCAAAGCCACATCATCAATTTTCAACCCTTTCTGACTTCATTTCGTATTTTTCATGGATTTACTAATTTTGTTTTTCAGCTAAATGACCCTGAAATTGAAAAGCACTACAAATGAACTCTGAAAGGTTGAAAGATGGCATGGTATCATCATTTCAACCACATAGCATGTTATAAAAAGTTGAGAGGGTTACGACAAAAACTGGATGCACTTCGTGTACAAAATGGACAATCTCTTTCGAAGTATCAGGGTTTCTAACGAAAACTCATCTGTTACAAAGGGATTTCATTTTTTTGAACTTATTTGAACTCCAGACTTTTTGTGTGTTGAAAATGAACCATTCAAAGCCACATCATCAACGTTCAACCCTTTGTGACTTCATCTGGTATTTTTCATGCATTTACTGATTTTTTTAGCTAAATGAACCGGAAATTGAAAAGCACTACAAATGAACTCTGAAAAGGTTGAAAGTTGGCATGGTATCATCATTTCACCCACATAGCATGTTATAAAAATTTGAGAGGGTTACGGCAAAAACTAGGTGCACTTCATGTACAAAACGGATAATCTCTTTCGAAGCATCAGGGTTCCAAATGAAAACTCATGTGTTAGAAAAGGCATTTCATTTCTTCACATGTAACTGCAATGATATAGTTGTGGGGAGATAGTCTTCACTTTTTCTTCGCTTGTGTCCTTTGCTTATTGCGTCGTAACCATTGATAATCTTCATCGTTTAACAGGGTACTTGAGACCAAGAATGCCCGTCCCTACATATTATTGAGTCCGCTCCTAGCGTGCCTTTTCCAGTCAGTCTCCCCTCATACCGTGATTGAGGGAGGCCAATCTTCTTAAGGTCAGGAATGAAGTCAACAAAAAACCCAATGGCATCCTCTATTTGATGGCCCATGGAGATGCTTCCTTCTGGCCTAGCGCGTTTACAAACATATTTCTTTAAGACTCCCATGAACCTCACAAAGGGGAACATATTGTGTAGAAATACAAGGCCCAGAACGATAATCTTGTCGACTAGATGAACTAGTACGTGTGTCATGATATTGTAGAAGGACGGTGGGAACACCAGCTCGAAACTAACAACACATTGCACCAAATCACTCCTTAACCTTGGCATGATTTCTGGATCGAACACCTTATGAGAGATTGCATTGAGGAATGCACATAGCTTCACAATGGCTAATCGAACGTTTTACGATAGAAGCCCCCTCAATGCAACCGGAAGCAGTTGCATCATAATCATGTGGCAGTAATGAGAATTTAGGTTTTGGAACTTTTTCTCTGCCATATTTATTATTCCTTTTATATCCGACGAGAAGCCAGATGGGACCTTCATACTAAGCATGCATTCAAAGAAGATTTCCTTCTCTTCTTTGGTAAGAGCGTAGCTGGCAGGACCTTCATACTGCTTTGGATGCATGCCGTCTTTTTCATGCACACGTTGCTATTCCTCCCATGCCTCTGGTGTATCTTTTGTCTTCCCATACACTCCCAAGAAGCCTAGCAGGTTCACACAAATATTCTTTGTCACGTGCATCACGTTGATTGCAAAGCGGACCTCTAGGTCTTTCCAATAGGGTAGGTCCCAAAATAAATACATACAGTTCATACAAAGTTCTCATTATTTAACAACATATAGCTCTCTAGAGCATCTAGTTAAAACATACATTGAAACTATGTAAAAATTAAATGCAACAACAAATGTGATCATAACCGCTACTAAGGTACGAATTGATCCAATGGCATAATGATACCAAGCCTTAGTATGAATGACATATTTTCTAATCTTTCTAATCTTCAAGCGCATTACATCCATCTTGATCTTGTGATCGTCGACGACATAGGCAACATGCAACTCCAACTTCATCTTCTCCACTTCAACTCTTTGTAATTTTTCTTTCAAGTCATTGTTTTCCTTTTCAACCAAATTTAACTTCTCGACAAGAATTTCTATGTCGGTTAGAATTTCGGGTTCACATACCTCCTAGATTAAAAAATCTATGTCAGGTTGGTCGGCATAATTGTCATAAACACTAAATAAAACAAGTAGTTATAAAATATAATATATACCACATCTGAATCATAGACAGGACGAGGGCCGACGGAGGCGGATACCAAAACCATCGCACTATATAATAACAAACAACAATAAAAGTAAGAAAATTAGACAAGTATCTATCTAAATCATACAAGTAAGAACTTTTTTCCTTTAGAAAGAATATAAGAAGAAGAGGCTAACCACGGTGGTGCCGGCACCAAGATGGGCGCGGGCGATCGACGGCGGTGAGGATGGGGACGGGATAGGACGGACCGCCAAACCTAGACAAATCTTGAGAAAAATGGAGCTTGGACTAGGAGCTTCGAGAGGAGAAAGCTTAAGTGTGGCTTAGGCATTTCATCAAACACCTCATGTGCATAGGAGGTCATCTAGAGCACCACAAAGCTCTCCCACGGCCGGCCAAAAACAGAGCAGTGCACTGGTCTGGTCGTGGGTGGGGGGGTATATATAGGCCCACCATTGGTCCCGGTTTGTGGCTGGAACCAGTACTAAAGGACACCATGTTGACCCGGTTCCATCCACAAACTGAGACCAATGGTTGTGGGCCAGGAGCGAGGCCCATTGGTCCCTGTTCATGTCTAGAACCAGGACCAAACGGGTCAGACGAACCGGGACCAGTGGCCCACGAGGCCCGGCTGGCGCCCTGGCCTCATGAGGACCAATGCCCCCATGGGTCCCGGTTCGTGAGCGAACCGGGATTAATGGGATTTCAGGCCTAGACCAAAGCCCTGTTTTCTACTAGTGAGGTATTCTCTGCAATTGTTGTGAGTAACAATAATAGATAGTTTCGTGGCAAGATAATTTGTAACGAGTAACAAGTGACAATAGTAACAAAGGTGCAGCACGGTATCCCAATCCTTTTTGTAGCCAAGGACATGCCTGAAAGTACTCTTATATTAAGAAGGTGCTCCCGAGGACACATGGGAATATATGTCTAGTCATGTTCATCATGTTGAGTTGGTTCGCGTTTGCTACTTTGATGATTTGATATATGGGTGGACTGGTGCTAAGGTGTTGTTCTTACTTGAACTAACAGCCTACTTATGATTACCCCCTCTCGCAAGCATCCACAACTATGAAAGATGAATTAAGATAAATCTAACCATAGCATGAAACGCGTGGATCCAAATCAGCCCCTTACGAAGCAACACATAAATTACGGTTTAAGCTTCAGTCACTCTTGCAACCCATCATCTACTTGTTACTCCACAATGAATTCCCTTAGGACCATATAATGGTGAAGTGTCATGTAGTCGGCATTCACATGACACCACTAAGAGAAGTAACAACATAAATATCATCAAAATATTGAACGAACTTACAACAAAACTTCTCCCATGTCCCGAGGAACAATAGTAGCTACTCACACATCATCAACATATTCAAGATCATAGGTATAATAATGATGATTAAGGATCTGAACATAATCTCTTCCACCCATTAATCTAACAAGCATCAACTACAAGATGTAATCAACACAACTAGCAACCCACAGGTACTAATCTAAGGTTTTGGGACAAAGATTGAATACAAGAGATGAACTAGGGCTGCAGATGAGATGGTGCTGGTGAAGATGTTGATGAATATTGGTCCTCACATGAAAGAGGAAGCGTTGGTGATGACGACGGATTCTATCTCCCCCTACCCGGAGAGGAATTTTCCCAGCAGAATTTGACTACCGGAGTGCAAAAGGTCCTCTGCCTAGGTTTCCACCTCGATACGGTGACGCTTCGTCCTGAAAGGTTGCTTATGATTCTTTCTAGGGTAAAACACACCATATAGGAGAAGAGGGGCGTCGGAGGGCCAACAAGGGCCCCACAAGCAAAAGTACATCACGTTATATTGCCCCTTGTGATAGTGAACTTTATTATGCACTCTGTCGCTTTTATTTATTCACCATCACAAGATCTTACAAAGCTTACTTTCCCTTAAAATAAATTATCTTACATGCTTAGAGGCAATTTTTATTGCCTTGTGCAGCAATGACAACTTACCTGAAGGATCTTATTCAATCCATAGGTAGTTATGGTGGACACTCATGGCAAGAAACTGAGTTTAAGGGTTATGGATGCAGAAGTAGTATCTTTACTTAGTGCAAATCTTTGGGCTAGCAAAAGATATTAAGCAAGCATCACATGTTAAAGGATCCAATACCATATAACTTCTATGCAAATGTAAACAACCATGATCATTACATTGTCTTCCATGTCCAACTTCAACACTTGGTCATTATGTAATATTTTGATGGGAGCTCACAACCATAGAAGGTGTTCAAGATAGTATAGTTATATGTAAATCTCCTATTCTCTACCATACTTTTGCACAAATCATACCAATTACTAACATTATGTTTGTTGTTTTTCAACACTTTTTATTGCTTACACCTCTTTTCTATGTGAAATCATTAATTCTCATGAGATAAGCATATGATCTTTTTTCTATTCTTTTTACTGTCATGCTAAGATGATGGGTGCAAGTGAGGGTAAGGCACATGAACTCAACTAACTTTATTATATAGCTCTCACACTCAGTTACAAGGATAGGTAGAACTCAAAGCAAAAAATCTAACCAAAGCAAATATGAAATTTTAATTCTCTAAATCACAAAAACTAAAGATCGAACTGATATAGATAATGGTGATAAAAGTGATGGTGATACGATACCGGGGAACCTCCCCCAAGATTGGGACAAGCCAAGTGTGGTGCCCATACCCATGTACTCAAGTGTTCTCCGGTGATGGCGGTGGTGTTGTAGTAGTATTCTTCTTCTCCAATTTACTCTTGAGGATGAATTTTTCTTCCCTCAAATCGTCATTCTCTTGCTCAAGCTTCAAAATCCTTTTGCATAAGGCTGCCTTGCTCTCCTGCAGAAAACAAGAAGGGATAAATTGGGTATTTGGTTTGTTCCCTTCATTACGGAGACTTGACTTCTTGAATTCCATGTGCATATCTCGAGGCTAAGGTAGTGGAGCTTCATCTTCATCTGAACTCACATCCAGACCGACATCCTCTCTCTCCTCTAAATTGGTATCTTCGTCCTCATCCGTGGACCATAAGAAGGGGTAAATATATCAAAAGATCTTTGGGTCTGCAATATAGTGGGAGACATAGCTCTCTCCATCTTAATCTTGAGATGACATATTCTCAGATCTGTCAAAAAAATAGCTCGAAACAAGAACATATGAGAAACTCACGATGTGGTGGTCAAAACGTATGGGAATATCTATAATGATTTTTTCTAGGTCAGAATATGTGTTCTGGAAGATATCAGAGTCCAAAGGGAACACGAGGGCCCCACAATCCATCTGGGCATGCCCCAGGGGGGCGCCCTATTGGCTTGTGCCTCCCTCGTGGGTCATCTCGACTCTGTTTATTTTTATATTTTTTCTAAGGTAAGAAAACCAACAGAAATTAATATTTTTGGAATCTTTGGAGTCGGTTTACTTACCGTACCACATACCTACCCCCTTTTCAGGTATCTGGACTGTTCCGGAAGGCCTCCTTCATGTGTTCTTCCGATGTCATAACTTGGATGAAATTTGTTTCTTCATTAATGGGTGCGCCTCAAATGTAATGCTTGATACTTTGCCCATTCACCAGTCTCGGGTTCTTGCCTTCAAAGTTATTGAGATTTATAGCACCATAGCAATAAACCTCCTCAACAACATATGGGCCCTCCCATTTGGAGAGAAGTTTTCCAACAAAAAATCTGAAACGAGAGTTGTACAGAAGCACTAAGTCTCCTACATTGAATTATCGTTTTTGAATCCTCTTGTCATGACATATTTTAACCTTTTAATTTAAACAACTTAGCATTTTCCTAGGCTTGTGTTGTCTATTCATCAAGTAAGCCAATGTCAAATAACCTCTTTTCACCAGAAAATTTAAAATTATAGTTAATATCCTTAATTTCTCAATAAGCTTTATGTTCTAGCTCGAGAGGTAAATGACAAACCTTTCCATAGACCATTTTGTACGGGGACATACCCATAGGATTCTTATAAGAAATTCTATAAGCCCATAGTGCGTCATCAAGTTTCTTAGACCAATTATTCCTATATCTATTAATAGTCTTTTGTAAGATTAATTTTATTTACCGATTACTCAATTCAACTTGACCACTACTGAGGATGATAAGGGGATGCAATCCTATGGTTAACTTCATATTTAGGTAGAAGTTTATGGAAAGCACCGTCAAGAAAATGTGAACCACCATCAATCATTAAGTATCTAGGGACTCCAAACCTCGGGAAAATGATGTCTTTAAGCATTTTAATAGAGGTGTTATGATCAACACTACTAGTTGGAATAGCCTCTACCCACTTAGTAACATAATCAACAACAAGTAAAATAGGAGTATACCCATTTGAGGAAGGAAAAGGTCCCATAAAGTCAAAACCCCAAACATAAAATGGTTCAATAGCAAGTGAATAGTTCATAGGCATTTCCTGGCGCTTACCAATGTTACCAACTCTCTGGCATTCGTTGCATGAAAGGACATACTTACGAGCATCTTTGAAAAGAATAGGCCAATAGAAACTGGATTGTAATACCTTGTGTGCATTTTTGTCACCAGCATCGTGTCCTTTGTAAGCTTCGGAACGACACTTCCAAAGAATCTATTCCTGTTCATGCTCATGTATACATCCTCTAATAATACCGTCTACTCCCTCTTTGTAAAGATATGGGTCATGCCAACAGTAATGTCATAAATCATAATAGAATTTATTATTTTGATGATAGGTGAATGATACGTCTCCAACGTGTCTATAATTTTTGATTGGTCCATGCTATTGTATTATCCATTTTGGATGTTTTATATGCATTAATATGCTATTTTATATTAACTTTGGGACTAACCAATTAATCTAGAGCCTTGTGCTAGTTTCTGTTTTTTCCTAGTTTTTGAGTTTGGCTGATAAGGAATATTAAATGGAGGCCAAACGGAATAAAACCTCAGGAATGATTTTTTCTAGAATAAAAGGAAGCCACAAGACTTGAGAACCAAGGCAGAGGAGCTGCCACGGGGCCACAAGCCCGCTTGCCATGACCAGGGGGGCCACCCGTGCCAGGCAGGCTTGTGGGCCCCTGGAAACTACCCTAACCCTAATCTTCGGCCTATAAATTACCAAATATTCCATCATTATGGAAATGAGCCACGAAAACACTTTTCCGCCGCCAGAAGCTTCCGTTCTCGAGAGGTCCAATCTTGGAGCCTTTTCCTGTAATCTGTCGGAGGGGGATTCGATCACGGAGGGCATCTACATCAACTCCATTGCCCCTCCGATGATGCGTGAGTAGTTCACCATAGACATACGGGTCCATAGCTAGTATCTATATGGCTTGTTCTCTCTCTTTGCTTCTCAATACCATGTTCTTCATGATCTTCATGGAGATCTATTCGATGTAATACGATTTTGCGGTGTGTTTGTCAAGATCTGATGAATTGTGGGTTTATGTTCAGATTATCCATGAATATTATTTGAGTCTTTCCTGAATTCTTATATGTATGATTTCATATCTTTGCAAGTCTCTTCGAGTTATTGATTTGGTTTGGCCAACTAGATTGGTAATTCTTGCAATAGGAGAAGTGCTTAGTTTTGGGTTCAATCTCGCGGTGTCCTCGCCCAGTGACAAAGTAGGGTTAGCGAGGCATGTATTATATCGTTGCCATCAAGGGTAAAAAGATGGGGTTTTCATCATATTGCTTGAGTTTATCCCCCTACATCATTTCATCTTACTTAACGCGTTACTCTGTTCTTCATGAACTTAATACTCTAGATGCAGGCAGGAGTCGGTCGATGTGTGGAGTAAAAGTAGTAGATGCAAAATCGTTTCGGTCTACTTGTCACGGAAGTGATGCCTATATGCATAATCATTGCCTTGGATATCTTCATAACTATTCGCTTTTCTATCAATTGCTCGACAGTAATTTGTTCACCTACCGTAATACTTGCCATCATGAGAGAAGCCATATAGTGAAACCTATGGCCCCCAGGTCTATTTTCCATATTATATTTTCAGATCTAAAACCAAAAATACCAAAAATATTTGCTGCCCTATTTTTACTTTTAGTTTTACTTTCCGTTCAAGCATACTATTGACAACCCCTTTATAGTGTTGGGTGCAAGAGTTTGATTCCTTGTGCAGGTACATCTATTGGTGTCTCGGTTGTGTCTCCAACTTGATTGATACCTTGGTTCTCAAAAACTGAGGGAAATACTTATCTACTTTGCTGCATCAAACCGTTCCTCTTCACGGGAAACCAACACATGCTCGAGAAGTAGCAGTGTAGCTAGGCGAAATATACTTGGCAACAATATAATTAGCATAGTCAGCATACCAAGGAGTGCTACGTGAAGTATTTATAGCAGCAAGTTGCTCATGGGGAAAACTATCATTGATAGGAAGTGGATCATCAAGAACATTTTCCATCCTAGACAAGTTATCTACTATAGGGTTTTCAGCTCCTTTTCTATCAATGATATGCAAATCAAAATCTTGAAGTAAAAGTACCCACCTAATGAGTCTAGGTTTAGCATCTTTATTTTCCATAAGGTATTTAATAGCAGCATTATCAGTGTGAATAGTTACTTTAGAATCGACAATGTAAGGTCTACACTTATCGCATGCAAAAACAACTGCTAAAAATTCCTTTTTAGTGGTAGCATAATTCCTTTGAGCAAAGTCTAGAGTTTTACTGGTATAATGAATAACATTTAATGTTTTGTCTACTCTTTGCCCTAGAACAACACCAACAGCATAATCACTAGCATCACACATAATTTGAAATGGTAGGTTCTGATTAGGTGGTTGAATAATGAGTGTGGAGATTAAAGCCTTCTTATATATTTCAAAAGCTTCTACACAATCATCATCAAAAACAAAAGGAACATCTTTTTGAAGAAGATTAGTTAATGACATAGAAATCTTTGAGAAATCTTTAATTATACGCCTATAAAATTCAGCAAGACCAAGGAAACTTCTTATACCTCTGATATCTCTCGTCATAGCATTTTATTTGTTGCATCAACTTTAGCTTTGTCCACCTCAATACCTCGTCCAAGATTTTTATGCCCAAGCACTATACCTTCATTTACCATAAAGTGGCACTTCTCCCTATTCAATACAAGGCTAGATTCTTCACATCTCTGCAAGACTTGATCAACGTTGCTCAAGCCAACATCAAAATAAGTTCCATAAACGGAAAATCATCCATGAACACCTCAACAATCTTTTCAAAGAAGTTAGAGAATATGACAATCATACATGTTTGAAACGTAGCAGGTGCATTGCATAAACCAACAGTCATAGAGCTGTAAAGCGTAAGTTTCAAAAGGTCATGTAAAGGTTGTTTTCTCTTGATCTTCTTTTGACATAAGTATTTGAGAAAATCCAGAAAATCCATCAAGAAAGCAAAAGTGTGTGTGCTTAGATAATATTTCTAGCATTTTATCAATAAAAGGCAAGGGGTAATGATATTTCTTAGTAGCTTTATTTAATTTCCTGAAATCAATTAACATCCTATAGCCAGTGATAATTCTTTGTGGAATAAGCCCATTTTTATCATTAGGGACGGTAGTAATGCCACCTTTCTTTGGAACACAATGAATAGGAATTACCACTTCATTCATCTTTGGATTTAGGTGACGTTAGTGATCAACAACAGGTTTAGCATCTGGTTCCATATTAATCTTGTGCTAACATAGAGTGGGGATTATGCCCTTTAGATCATCGATAATATATCCAATAGCAGCCCTGTGCTGCCTAAGAGTTTTAAGTAATCTCCTTTCTTCATGCTCTGAAAGGCTAGCACTGATAATAATAAGATATATCTTCTTTTCATCAAGATAAGCATATTTCAAAGTATTAGGTAAAGTCTTTAGTTCAAACACATGATCTCCCTTGGGTGGAGGAGGATCCCCTAAAATATTGACTCGTAAGTTGTGTTTAAGAATAGGTGTTTGTTGAATAAATATGTCATCTATTTCATTCATATGCATATCATTCTCATGGTTTAGCAAATATTGTTCTAGAGGATCAGCAGGAAGCACGACGATAAAAGCAAGACCAATTATATGATACTTACTAGGTAACTAATTCTCATGTGGTTGATTAGTAAACTTGGAGAAATTAAATTCATGAGACACATCACCAAAGCCTACTCGAACCTTCTCAGCAACACAATTAATTTCAGCATTAACTGTGTTCAAGAAAGGTCTACCGAATATAACAGGGCAAAAGTTATCTTGTTTTGAACCAAGCACTAAGAAATCAGTGGGGTACCTGACTTTTCCACATAAAACCTTAACATCTCTAACGATCCCAAGTGGCATAATACAATCTCTATTTTCCTGTTTAATAGTGACATTAATATCTTCAAAAGTTGAGGGTGCTATGTCATTCATAATTTCTTGATATAAGGTAAAATGTATAGAATTAACACTAGCACCCAGGTCACACAATCCAAATTAACACTGCTCTCCAATTTTAACTAAAACAACAGCCATGCGAACCACTGGTTTATTTTTGTCTAATTCATCATGTTTGTTTCTAGCGGGTTTCGCAATCCTAGCATCTTCTCCACAAAAATAAATAACTTGGCCCTCAATGTTATTAACTAAAAGATCTTTAACCATGGCAATATTATGCTCAACATTTATTTGTTCAAAAGGTATAGGAGTCCTGACATGACTTTTATTAACAATAGTTGTAGCCTTAGCATGTTCCCTAATTCTAACAGGACAGGGAAGTTTCTCAATGTAAGCAGTGGGAACAATTGGATCAGCATGACTAACAATTATTTATTCCTTCTTAATCTTAATTGGTTCCTCTGATGGTTTTTCAATGGGAGGATGATATTTAAACCACTTCTCTTTGGGAAGATAACGTGAGTAGAAAATGATTCACAAAAATTAGATACTATTTCAGAGTCAAGGCCATATTTATAGCTAAACTCATGGAAGGCATTGTTTTCCATAAAATACTTAACACAATCAAAATTAAGTTTTATACCTGACTCTTTACCTTCCTCGAGTTCCCAATCTTTAGAGTTTCATTTAATTCTTTCTATCAGATCCCATTTGAATTCAATAGTTTCATTCATATATGAGCCAAAAGAAGAAGAATCCAGTAGTAATCGGTCATCATGAGAAAGTCGAGCATAATTTTTTTGTATAATCATTTCTATTGAGAACTCATGGTCGGGGCATGTGTGCGTCATAGATTTAAGCCTCCCCAAGTTTGAGCGATGCTTTCTCCTTCACGAGGGTAGAGATTATATATATAGTTCCGATCGCAATGGACTAGATGCATTGGATAAAACTTTTGATGAAATTCCAGCTTCAAGCGATTCCAGTTCCATGATTCAATATTATCCAATAGCTTGTACCACATTAATGCTTTTCCCTCCAAAGATAAAGGGAAAACTTTCTTCTTAACTTTGTCCCTGTAAAAACCTGTAAGCTGAAATAATCCACAAACCTCATCGACGAATATCAATGGTAATTAGGATGAGTTGTACCATCATATGGATTATATAATAGTTTTTCAAGCATATCCGAAGGAATCTCATAATAAATAGTTTTAGTAGGTTCAGTAGGTTGAGGAACAACTTCCTCATCTTCCGTTTAGGGCGAAGCTGCCCCGAACAAGCCACTCAAAGGGTTACCGTTCGTTGGGTTCGACACTATTACTTATCGAAAAAGGCTATAAATGACCCCCTACACTTGTGGGTTATCAAGACCTTTTTCTGGCACCGTTGCCGGCGAGAAATAACGTGGGATTGATATTCTAGTGTGTGCTTGTTGCTTTGTCTCTTACGAAATTTTATTTTTAGTTCTTGTTTTCTATCTTTAGTTATGTGTAGAAAAATAAAAATACCAAAAAAATAGTTGTACTTGCTACCCAGAAATGTTAGGAACCACTAGTGGTCCGTACTGCCAAAACTTCCTACTTGGATCATCTTCGATCACTTCGTGCTCGTGCTGAAAACCCAAGTAGCTTAGTTAAGGGAAAATCATTAGATGAGCATGCTTAGTTTTTGTGACACAGCTTATGTCAAAAAGGGAAACTCTTAGTGTTGTGAAACGTTGCATAGGAAACAATTTTTTCCTACGGACACCCAAGATCCATTCAATGGAGATGCTAGCAACGAGATGGAGAGTGTGTCTACGTGCCCTTGTAGACCGTTGAGAGGAAGCATATATAACGCGATTGATATAGTCGTACTCTTCACGATCCAATCGCGGTCCAATCCGATCCAGCGGCGAACGGATGACACCTCCGCGTTCATCACACATGTGATTCGATGATGTCTCCTACTTCTTGATCCATCAAGAAAGGGAGGATAAGTAAATGGTATCATGACTAGCACGCCGGCGTGGTGGTGATGGTGTCGGCACCAGTTTTGTTAGGGCTTCACCAAGCACTACCGAATAACCAATCTGCGGGGGAACGAGGTAAAGGACCAAAACACCGATAATCGGTTACTTGCCCGAGATTCGATCGTCGTTATCTCCATAGCTCGTTCAATCTTGTTACCAGCAATTCTCTTTACTCGTTCTGTAATACAATATCCCATGACTAACTCCTTAGTCACATTGCTTGCAAGCTTCTTGTGATGTTGTATTATTGAGAGGACCCAGAGATACCTCTCCGTCATACGGAGTGAGAAATCCCAATCTCAATCCATGCCAACCAAATGAACACCCTCGGAGATACCTATAGAGTACCTTTGTGATCATCCAGTAATGAAGGGACGTTTGATACACACAAGGCATTCCTCTAGTGTCAGGGAGTTGCATGATCTCATGGTCTTAGGAATAGATAATTGACATGAAGAAAGTAATAGCAAGAAACTAAGTGATATGATCAAATGTTATGCTTACGGTTGGGTCTTTTCCATCACATCATTCTCCTAATGATGTGATCTCGTTATAAAATGACAACTCATGTCTATGGTTAGGAAACCTTAACCATCTTTGATCAACGTGCTAGTCTAGTAGAGGCTCACAAGGCACATGGTATTGTTTATGTATCCACACATGTATGTGAGTTTTCGGTCAATACAATTCTAGCATGGATAATAAAATATATCATAAAGAAGGAAATATGATAATAAACAATTTATTATTGCCTCTAGGGCATATTTACAACACTTAGGGCATCAAATTAATTATTTGAACTGCTATGCTTGGAATTTATGCAAAATACATGATTTTACTTGTTGTTCTAAAGACACTTCCCTATCAATGTTTGTTTAATGATATGAAATACTATCTTCGTATGCCAAGGATGTTAATAGTTATTATAATATTGAGAAATTTTGAGAATTTGTTTCTTTTAAGGGTGCATATGAAAATGCTTCTTTGATTGAAAAGTACGATGCCATTCTTTACAAATCTATTTTTTTGCCATACATAAATATTATTATGAAAAGTATGCTTCTAATGCTTATGTTAAGTAATTTATTGAGAACATGCCTACTACCTTGGAAGAGACTAATTTTTTTGCATGAACCTATGGAAGAAGGAATTTTTGAAAGTGTGAGCTCATTAGATGAAAAAGATGAGGAGGAGAGCGATGAACAAAAGAAGGAAGAGTGGATTGATCACCCGTGCCCACCTGCTAATGATATTAACTCTTCAACGCATACATTCTTTAATTTCCCTTCATGCTTACTAAAGGATGAATGCTATGATCCCTTGGATTTGTTTGAAATATCCTTTTTTGATGAACTTGATGCTCTCTATGCTTGTGGCCATGATGCCAATATGAATTATGCTTATGGAGATGAACTTTCTATAGTTCCTTATGTTAGTCATGAAATTGTTTCAATTGCACCCACACATGATAGTCCTATTATGTTTTTGAATTCTCCCAACTACACCATATCAAGGAAGTTTTCACTTATTAAGGATTATATTCATGGGCTGCATTTTACCATTACACATGATGATTTTGATGAATATAATATGCCTGTGATTTCTTCTCCTACTTGCAATTATTATGAGAGAGGAACCAAATCTTCACCTCTCTATGTTTCCAATACGATAAAATTGTAGGAAACTAATTATGCTATGTAATGGCCTTTACTTTGTGTGAATGAATTGTTTTTTTATGACATGCCAATGCATAGGAAGAGAGTTAGACTTCGTTGTCACATGATATATATCACTTTGTGCTCACTAATTAATTACAAATAATTGTTAATTAAAATTGCCTTTGATATACCTTGGGATCTGGGTGGATCAATTACTTTAGAATTATAAGCCTAGCTTAGCGGATTTAAAGAACGAGCTACCACGGAGACAACGCGGAACTTTTAGAGAGTTATTTTCTTCTGTTGTGGGCTTTTCAAATAATTTTAAAATAAATAAATAAAGTGGGGAACTTAAAACCTTTTCAAAAACAAAAGTGTAAGTGAAAAGGACGAGCACCGTTAACGTGGGGGCTACCATTGAACTTTATTCATAACCATGGAAACTTTGCGAATCTTGATTACATAAAATTGTCAACAAAATTAATTATCCCCTTTAACGAATCCATTGTATTATAAAAATAATGTACCAAGACTTACCTTTAGGATGTTTAAATTGCTTGTTTGATACGTGTTGTGTAAAAACATAAACTTTTCCTGTAGTATTTGAATTTTCATATTTTACAGGAGCATGAAACAAAATTCTGAATTTTTTACATAGTAACATTATGCAAAATTTTTATTACGTCCCAATTTTTCAGAATTATTCGAGGTACAGAATTATAGGTTTCATCTGCATCTTTACGCACTGTCCTCTTTTTCATATATTGTTGTTATAGTTGTGTTAGCTGCTTATGTTTGAAATCTTGTTGAGCCCCATTGACTTGGGAGCCATAGAATTGTGATAGAATACACCAGGTAATATTGGGTTATAATTATACAATAATGTGATGGCAATCCATGATGGTAATTGATGTTATATGTACTAACCTTTCTAATAAAAGTTCCGTTGTGTTTTGTGTGGCTGAAGTGTTCGAAGATCGAGGAGGTATCGATATGAGAAGAATAACAAGAGGCAAGAGTTCATTCTTGGGAATTACAAAGGCACCCGCAGTAAATATTCAAGGAGACTCAAGCGTCTAAGCTTGGGGATGCCCCGGAAGGCATCCCATCTGTCTTATTCAACAATTATTAGTATGTCTCAATTTTTGTTTTGTTCACATGATATGCGTAAATTCTTGGAGTGTCGTGTACCTTTTATTTTCCTTTTAGAAATGCACCATGATGGTATGGTAAAGTCGATAGTTGATTTATAGAATACTCTTTGCACTTCACTTATATCTTTTGAGTATGGCTTTATGAAATGCTTCATGTGCTTCACTTATATCATTTGAATTTGGATGCTTGTTTATCTACATATAGAAAACCGTTATTTAAAGAATGCTCTTTTGATGCACTTATATTTATTAGAGCATGGTATTGTGTAGAAAAAATTAAACTCTCATGCTTAACTTATACTTATTTAGAGAGTCAATAGGAATTGGTCATTCACATGGTTAGTGATAAAATCCTACATAAAACTTGTAGATCGCTGAATATGATATGCTTGATTCCTTGCAATAGTTTTGTGACATTAAGATAATAATATATAGGTGCACTAGTGTATGATTGTCGATTAGTAAGAATATTGGTGTGTTAAGGTTTGTGATTTCCAAAGCATACACATATAGTCTCTAGTTGTGCGATGAAGTTGGAGCATAATTATCCTTGATTGAAATTCTTTGTGATGTTTAATCGAGGGCATGCGATGGTTAAATCCTGCCAACCTCCTAAATAGAGGCATGCGAGTAGTACTTTGCTTCAAGAGAGCTAATAAAGCTTTGCAATAAGTATATGAGTTCTTTATGACTAATGTGAATCCATGGATGTACGCACACTCACATTTCCATATATTTTCTAGCCTCTTCGGTACCGTGCATTGCCCATTCTCACCTCAAGGATTGGTGCAACCTTCGCCAATGCATCCGAACCCTGTGGTATGATACGCTCTATCACACATAAGCCACCTTATATCTTCCTCAAATGCCCGAGGTCCTCATGAGCAAGAAAATGTTGGAAATATGCCCTAGAGGCAATAAACAAAGTGCTTATTATTATATTTCCTTGTTCATGATAATAATTTATTATCCATGCTATAATTTTCTTGATTGGAAACATATTACATGTGTGGGTAAATATACAACACTTTGTCCCTATTATGCCTCTAATAGACTAGTTCGTTGATCAAAGATGGCTATGGTTTCCTAGTCATGGACATAAGATGTCATTTGGTAATGGGATCACATCATTAGGAGAATGATGTGATGGACAAGACCCAAACTACCAACGTAGCATATGATCGTGTCAGTTTATTGCTACTATTTTCTGCATGTCAAGTATCTGTTCCTATGACCATGAGATCATGCAACTCACTGACACCGGAGGATTACCTAGTGTGTATCAAACGTCGCAACGTAACTGGGTGACTATAAAGGTACTCTACGGGTATCTCTGAGGGTGTCTGTTGGGTTCGCATGGATCAAGACTGGGATTTGTTACTCCATGTGACGGAGAGGTATCTCGGCGCCCACTCGGTAATACAACATCACAACAAGCCTTGCAAGCAATGTGACTAAGTGTTAGTCATAGGATCTTGTATTACAAAATGAGTAAAGAGACTCGCCGAAACAAGGTTGAACTAGGTATGGAGATACCGATGATCGAATCTCGGGCAAGTAAAATACCAAAGAACAAAGGGAACATCATACGGGATTAACTGAATCCTTGACATAGAGGTTCGACCGATAAAGTTCTTCATAGAAAATGTAGGAACCAATATGGACATCTAGGTCCTGCTATTGTTTATTAACCGTAGAGGTGTCTCGGTCATGTCTACATAGTTCTCCAACCCGCAGGGTCTGCACACTTAAGGTTTGGTGACGTTTCCGTAATATAGAGTTATGTATTGTGATGACCGAAGGTTGTTCAGATTCCCGGATGATATCCCGGAAGTCTTGAGGAGCTTTGGAATGGTCCGTAGGTAAATATTTATATATAGGAAGTCCTATTTTGGTTGCCAGAAAGGTTTCGGGCTCATCGGTAGGGTACCTGGAGTGCCAGTAGTGTACCGGGAGACCATCGGGAGGGGTATTTCGACCCAAGAGGCTACATGGGCTGTGGGAGGATGAGTACCAGCCCTTAGTGGGCTGGAGGAAGTCCCAAAAAGGGACCATGCAGCTGGGAAGAAAAAGCCCAAAAGGAAAAAGGTGGAAAAAGGCAAAAGGGCTAAATTAGGAAGAAGTCCTAATCCTACTAGGAGTGGAGGAGGAGGACTCCTCCCTCCTGGTTCGGCCGACCCAAGGGCTGGCTCCTTGGGAGACAAGCCTCCTCCTCCTCTCCTCCTATATATACTAGAGGTTTTTAGGGTTTTGACACAAGATTTTCAGCCACGTGCGACCCGTTCCTCTAGTGCATAGTTTCTCCTCTAGATCGGTTTTCTGCAGTGCTTATGCGAAGCCCTGCCGGAATTGCTTGACCACCAGCGCCGCAGCACCGTCATGTTGCTGGAGAACTCGTCTACTTCTCTTCTCCCTCTTGCTGGATCAAGAAGGCGGAGATCGTCATCAAGCTATACGTATGCTGAACGCGGAGGTGCCGTTCGTTCGGCTCTAGATCGGAAGGACCATGATCAAGATCGCGAGACGGATCGTGATGAGATCTAGGGACAGATTGTGATGAGTTCGCGGGACGGATCGTGATAGGATCACGGGACGGATCGTGATGAGATTGCGGGACGCTCGGCGATTTGGATCGCGAAGACGTTCGACTACACCAACCGTGTTTCTTAACGCTTCCCGCTCAGCGATCTACAAGGGTATGTAGATCCACTCTCCCTCTCATAGATGCTCATCACCATGGATAGATCTTGCGTGTGCATAGGAAATTTTTTGTTTCCCATATCATGTTCCCCTACAGCAAATTGGATGCACACCAACTTAGTTGCATTTGAGCTTTCATAAACTTATAGCTCTAGTGCATCCGTTGCATGGCAATCCTTACTCCTTGCCTTGATATCGATTGATGGGCATCTACATAGCCCGTTGATCTGCCTAGTTGATGCGAGACTTTCTGTCCATTTTGACTCCTTTGATATCTATCATCATACTCTATTCCACCTATATGCTATATCCATGGCTCGCGCTCATGTATTGCGTGGGAGTTGAAAATGGTGAAGCGCGTTAGAAGTATGAGTCAATTCCTTGGTTTGACAATGCGGTGCTCATGACTTATACTTTATGCTAGGAGGAGTAAGCATGACACGCTATATGATATTGTAGTGATAGCATTTTTAGCATTGTTATTTTGAAAGGACATGATTGTTTGCTAGTAAGACTGAGTATAGATGTCTTTTTGTCAAATGATAGACTATTGCCTTGAATCACTTGTGTCGTAATATTCATGCCATGATTAGACATTTGTTCAAAATTATGTTAGGTAGCATTCCACATCAAAAATTATCTTTTTGTCATTTACCTACTCAAGGACGAGAAGGAATTAAGCTTGCGGATGCTAATAAATATCTGTCAAATCTATAATTTTTAAACTTTTCATGCCAATGCTCTAAAACTTACATATACTTTTGGCAACACTATATAATATTTTGGGGAGTAACTTACTAATCCAGTGCCCAATGCCCAGTTCCAGTTCGTTTTGGTTTTGCACTTTTTGCAGAAAACCCAACGGAGTCCAAACACGATAAAAATTTACCGATATTTCTTGGGAATATATGTATATTTTGGGAAGAAGAATCAACACAACACGATGCCCGGGGTGCTCCCAAGACAACAGGGTTCGGCCAGGGGGGTGGTCGCGCCCTAATGTCTTGAGGCCACCCCGTAAGTCGGTTGGGGCCCTTCTTTCGCCATGAGAAAGATAATTTCCCTTGAAAACCCCCTCGACATTTTAGCCCAATCAGACTTATAGATCTCCGGATATTTAAGAAATGCTAAAGGGGTAAAAAAGTCATGAAAACAAAAGAGAAATAGAGAGATAGATCCAATCTCGGAGGGGCTCCTGCCCTCCGGGATCCATGGCGGCAAGGAACTAGAGGGGAAACTCTCATTCCATCTAGGGGGAGACCAAGGAATAAGAATAAGGAGAGGGGATCCCTCAACTTCTCTCTTGATGGCGCTGGAATGCCGTCGAGGTAACCATCATGACGGTGATCTACACTAACAACACCGCTGCCATCACCACCAACTCTTTTCCCCACAGCAATCTCTACTTAAGCATGGTGCTCAATGCTATATATTATTATCCAATGACGTGTGGCTATCCTATGATGTTTGAGTAGATTTATTTTGTCCTAGGGGTTATTTGTGGTATGGTGTGATTGATATGAGTTGTATGACAATATGGTGCAGTCCTAAGGTTCCTTCTGTTTCGCGCACACATGAGGGATATCCGCTAGAGAGTGTTGTAATATGTTCATGATTCTCTTATAGTGGGTGGCTAGAGTGACATAAGCTTACACTCGACTAGGGGGATTGTTGTGTATGGGAGTAAAGAGGACTTGATGTGTTAATGCTATGGTTATGTTTTACCTTAATGATCTTTAATAGTAGCAGATGCACATGATTTCTAGAGGTCCAGTGATAAGTGCATGTGATCCAACTACGGAAAGTATGTTAGTGTATGCCTCTCCGTCATTCCATATGATAAGTATCTATCGTGTTATATTCAATTGCCTATGGACAATCTTTATCTTGTGTTATAATAATATTTCTACTAAACAACTAGCTTGTATTATCTTGCAAATTATCCATAGTTTTATTCGCGCAAAATAGTTTCATACTTTTTCTAGGTAAAGTAAGTGTTAGCGTGCATAGAATTGTATCGGTGGTCGATTGAACTTGAGAGAATCTTAATTCTACCTTTAGCTCCTTGTAAGGTTCGACACTCTTACTTATCAAAAAAGCTACAAACGACCCCCTACACTTATGGGTTACCAGTAGGTGGCCGAGACGCCTCGATGCCCTCGTGCGCATAAGACGCTGGCTTCCCCAGCTTTGTTCCTTCCGTAGAAGAAGGTGTTGGAAATATGCCCTAGAGGCAATAATAAATTGGTTATTATCATATTTCCTTGTTCATAATAATCGTTTATTATCCATGCTATAATTGTATTGATCGGAAACTTAGATACATGTGTGGATACATAGACAACACCATGTCCCTAGTATGCCTCTAAAGACAAGCTCGTTGATCAAAGATGGTCAAGGTTTCCTAGCCGTGGACATGAGATGTCATTTGATAACGGGATCACATCATTAGGAGAATGATGTGATGGACAAGACCCAAACTATAAACGTAGCATATGATCGTGTCAGTTTATTGCTATTGTTTTCTGCATGTCAAGTGTATGTTCCTATGACCATGATATCATGCAACTCACTGACACCGGAGGAGCGCCTTGTGTGTATCAAACATCGCAACGTAACTGGGTGACTATAAAGGTGCTCTACTGGTATCTCTGAGGGTGTCTATCGGGTTGGCATGGATCAAGACTAGGATTTGTTACTCCGTGTGACGGAGCGGTATCTCAGGGCCCACTCGGTAATACAACATCACAATAAGCCTTGCAAGCAATGTGACTAAGTGTTAGTCATGAGATCTTGTATTATGGAACGAGTAAAGAGACTTGCCGGTAACGAGGTTGAACTAGGTATGGAGATACCGACGATCGACTCTCGGGCAAGTAACATACCGAAGAACAAAGGGAACATCATACGGGATTAACTGAATCCTTGACATAGAGGTTCGACCAATAAAGATCTTCATAGAATATGTAGGAACCAATATGGGCATCTAGTTCCCACTATTGTTTATTGACTGTAGAGGTGTCTCGGTCATGTCTACATAGTTCTCGAACCCGTAGGGTCTGCACACTTAATGTTTGGTGACGTTTCAGTAGTATAGAGTTATGTATGGTGGTGACTCAAGTTTATTCGGAGTCCCATATGAGATCCCAGAAGTCACGAGGAGCTCCGGAATGGTGTGGAGGTAAATATTGATATATATGAAGTCCTGTTTTGGTCACAGGAAAAGTTTTGGGCTCATCGGTAGTGTACCGGGAGTGTCGTAAGTGTACCGGGGGACCATCGGGAGGGGTATTTCGACCCAAGAGGCTACATGGTCTGTGGGAGAAGGAATACCAGCCCTTAGTGGGCTGTCCTAAGTCCCACAAGAGGCCCATGCGGCTGGAGTAGAAGGAGAAGGAAAAAGGCCAAGGTGGAAAGAGTTTCCAAGTGATAAATAAGGAAGGAGTCCTAATCCTACTAGGATTGGAGGAGGACTCCTCCTCTCTTCCTTGAGCCAAAGGCCAAAGGGCTGGCCCTTGTGCGCCAGCGTCCTGATATATACTAGAGGTTTTTGAGGGTTTTGAGACATAGAAAAACAACCACGTGCTGCCATCTTCTCTAGATCGTAGTTTCTCCTCTAGATCGGTTTTCAGCGGTGCTTAGGTGAAGCCCTGCTGGAATAGCTCCACCACCATTGCCGCAACGCCGTCATGCTTCCAGAGAACTCATCTACCTCTCCACCCCCTCTTTCTAGATCAAGAAGGCGGAGATCGTCATCGAGCTGTACGTGTGCTCAACGCGGAGGTGTCATCCATTCGACGCTAGATGGGAAGGACCGTGATCAAGATCGTGAGATGATTCGTGATGAGATTGCGGGACGAATTGTGATGAGATCACGGGACGGGTCATGATTGGATCGCGGGACGGACCATGATGAGATCACGGGACGCTCGGCGATTTGGATCACGAAGATGTTCGACTACATCAACCGCGTTTCTTAACGCTTCCCGCTTAGCGATCTACAAGGGTATGTAGATCCACTCTCCCTCTCATAGATGCTCATCACCATAGATAGACCTTGCGTGTGCGTTGGAATTTTTTGTTTCCCATGCAACGTTCCCCAACAAAATGAACCTTCACCGGCGGGTTCTTGGTGACCGAGGACTCCATCTCGGCCATGGGTGCGCTGACACTTTCCCTCATGGTTAGCACGGGCGAAGCTGGCGAGGTCACTTCCCCGGCACATCGAGGGCAGGAAGGGACGGGCAATGCTGTAGCGACCTGACCTGAAAGGTCGAATCTCCGGTGTTTCCATACCATCCCAAGATCATGCTGGTACACACACGGTACATCAATGTATATATCAAAGGGAAATCACACAACGTTATATTAATCGAAAATCTCATATCGAGTCCTTTATTACAAAAAGGATTACAATAAAGTGGCTGAAGGCCAACTCATGAGAATAACTAAGTCTTGCGGAAGCGTCGAAGGTAGATGAGTCCATCTGACTCCAAGGGCATCTCACCGAGCGTAGAACGTGTCCTCACTCCTGGTCGGAAAAGTACTCTGCAACATGATACGTTGCAGCCTTGTAGGTCAGCATACGGAATATGCTGGCAAAGTCACAAGAGAGGGGTGAAAAGATAATCATCTAGTCTATATGCTTATATGGCAGGTGGGGTGGTAAGTTTTTGCGTAAAGCCCATTTTTTTTCCTACAACAACAGAGGGCTAAGCAAAATTATTACTAAGTTGGTTGTTTAATGAGATGGTTCCACCAACCAATTCTCATACCCAAGTTATTAATACCCACATCATCTTATTAATTGTGTTGAGAGTTTCCGGAAGTTTCAGTTCCTTTAGCTCAAGTCGTCCATGACCGTGGACACGGCTAATCGATTAGGTTTGAGTACTCTGCAGAGTTTTGCACACATTCCCCACAAGATTTGGTCTCCTCCGTTTGATTTCTCGCACTTCAGGGTGTTTGAGAAACGGATGACCAAAACATGGTCTTCCAAAGGGTTTCCCTGCGACTCTGTCGGTGCCCATCCTTTCCTACCGTTCTTCTACATCTCGTAGCACCGCCTGTCCAGGGTCACCACGATATCCAACCAAGCCAGAGCCCATAATGACTTGTGGCTGTGCAGGTAAGCCTTGGGTTTTGAAGCATCCATCCATCTCTTTGTTCCTGGGTGGACCTTTCCGCGTGAATACTGGCCATCTCAAGCAACACCTAGGCAAATCCACTGGTTTCTCCAGGGTGTCGTTCAACCATCATCCACCCAGAGGTATGTTGAAAACTCGGAGTCTTGAAGTCTTGATCATTATGTAGGTCTTGAAATTATTAACTCTCTCAACTCTCATGAATCACACAACCAACCCCGTCTACTAATAGCATAGCAAAATGTAAAACAACGTTTCCCGGGGCCAATGTGTCAAGTGTTGAGGGGGTACCTACCACATGATACTACAACAATGTGACCAAGTTTCCAACTAACCTACTTTGCATGCAATTGGGGTGATGGAAGAACTAATGCAATAAAAACATGGGTAAAGATGATCAAAGTGACTTGCCTGATTGATGATCTTCGTACGTGAGTGACTCTAAGTAACAAGCTTCGCACTCCGGATAATCTAACGAAGCAAACAAGCACTCAATAAACATACAAAAAAATATTGCAACTCACAAACATCAACCATGAACTAGTAAACAATCAAGACAAAACAATGCACAAATGTCAAGCAAGAAAACACACAAGGTTTTGTTTTCAAAAAGGTGATGGGTAAACCACTACTAACATAACAAAACTTTTTTGTAATAACAAAACAATAGTTGACAGCAAGGAACAATAAAATATTTTATTAATAACATAATTGAATTTCATTAAAGTTTGTTGGGAAAAACTTTAGTAAAGTTTTTAAAAGTTTTGATAAACACTATATGAAACAATTATATTTTTACTAACAAAAGAGCAAAAAAAACTTATTATTTATTAACAAAACATGTTCTTAACAAAAAAGAATGTACAAATAAACTTGTCTTAGAAAACAGAATTAAATTATATAAAACTTTGTTGAAAGAAAAACTATTACTAACTAGTTGTTTTAATCAAATTAAACCTATTTGAAAATAAGTTGTGATTCCTATGTTAATAAAGAAACAAACTAAGCAAATTTACATTTTTTTTAACAGTAAGTAAAACACTAAATGTTCAAGCAACAACACCTACTAAACAAAATAAAACTAAATCTAATTTAAACTAACTAAAAACTAAATAAATAAAACTATACTAACTAATAGGCAGAATCTGTTTATAGCTAGAACACTAATCAAAATCATCCTAAAAATCCTCAAACTAAGCAATCTGATAGTCCTAACTAATACCAAGCAGTAGCAAAAAGATTCATATCAAAATCTATTTTTAAACTCTAGTTATTCAGATTTGGGTGATTTGAGAAAATTTGACTAAATTCAAATTTCATAGTTCAAATTTAAAATCTAAAAGTACAGGGTGAAACTACATGAAAAATGGAGCTATTGCAAAAAGAATCAACTCAAAACATTAAACAGATTAAAAGATATAGCTAAAACAAATTTAGAATGCAATCTGTTTTCTAAAAAACAAAACCGAAAGGAAAACTAACTAACGGTCGGCCAGGGCTACATGGCAAGATCCTATTGGATGCTAGCGTGCGTGTGCGGGTGATTTGAGCGGTCGACCGAACGGAAAAGAAAAACGGTTCAGGAAATCAATCTTCTAATCGTGGCCGTCGGATCTGGATCGGATGGATGGGAGGGCTCACAGTGGATGGGGTCGCCGGCGAGGGGATCTCAGGCGAGTCCGAAGCGGCGAAGACGTCGGCGAGGAGCTCCGGTGGTCAAGGGAGGGAGTGGAAGGGCCCAGACGATGGCGGAGGTCCTCCGGCGTCGATTGGTGGTGTCGGAGAGGTGTGAGGGCGACCGAGGCGACGGGCAGGAGCAATGGAGAGCTTCGGTCGGGACAGAACTCCGGCGAGACTTGGTGGGGGCGGTCTGGTGATGGAAGAGAGGGGCTCGGGGTGGAAACGAAGCGCGGAGAAGGGGCGCTATTTATAGGGTGCTCGGGTGGGTGCGGGGAGGAGAGAGGACGGAGATCCGGCGAGGGATTCCCGGCGGCGGCGGCGCGCGCGCGAGGAGAGGGATGACCGCGCGGGCGTTACAGGCGGTCGGGGTGGGACCCGGTGTCAGTGAGAGAGGGAGCGTCCATTGCGCGTCGGTCGGCCGGCTAGTAATGAGTTCGCGAGTAACTGCCCGTGGGCCGGCCC
The DNA here is from genome assembly GCA_022496015.1 of Hordeum marinum. Lineage (NCBI taxonomy): Eukaryota > Viridiplantae > Streptophyta > Magnoliopsida > Poales > Poaceae > Hordeum > Hordeum marinum. Next base: position 458,959,929 of record CM039675.1, on the reverse strand, counting down.
GTTTAAATACAAAAACCGTTACTCTTTTTAATAGTCAGAGTAGTAAAACCTCTTTAAAAGCATTGAAAACATTTTTAAATATAGGAATATTATATATCAAAATTTAAAGAATAATAAATGCCATTTATTGAACATTTTTATTCTGTCATTTGAACACTCTGAAAAAAAATTATTTCCAGAAATGGCCTATTTGCTTTTAAATCCTTTTGCAAATATTTTCAAAACAACCCCTGGTTTTTATTGTTCAAATAAATCACCAATTAGGTCCTGGTGTGGAGTGTCATATTCCTCCTCTCTTATTTGAACATTTTACCAAGATTTTCAAATAGGTGAAAGCCACACATTGAAAGTAGAAAGGGGGTTTCAGAAATTCAGAGAAGGCATTTCAACTAATATATACATTCAAGCAATGATGATGAGAGATGCATAGCTATATTTCATAACATTCCAAAGTAAATTTTGGGATGTTACAAATGCCCATCAGAAGAACTGCCCGTAGGGATCCATCTTGATCCAACCGTCACTAGGGACCGCTTCTTGGGTCCTATAGAAGGCATAAGGGGTGAATCAAAAAACTAAAGGCAAAAGGAGGCGTTTTATAAAATGTATGAGAAGAGCCAAGGAAGTACGCCCTCACTAGCGGCTTGCTCCTACCAGCCTCAGATTGCTCACTCTTCGAGGATGAGAGGATAAGCCGGTGTTGGAAATATGCCCTAGAGGCAATAATAAATTAGTTATTATCATATTTCCTTGTTCATGATAATCGTTTATTATCCATGCTATAATTGTATTGATTGGAGACTTAAATGCATGTGTGGATACATAGACAAAACCATGTCCCTAGAATGCCTCTAATGGACTAGCTCGTTGATCAAAGGATGGTTAAGGTTTCCTAGCCATGGACATGAGATGTCGTTTGATAACGGGATCACATCATTAGGAGAATGATGTGATGGATAAGACCCAAACTACAAACATAGCATATGATCGTGTCAGTTTATTGCTACTATTTTCTGCATGTCAAGTATATGTTCCTATGACCATGAGATCATGCAACTCACGGATATCGGAGGAGTGCCTTGTGTGTATCAAACGTCGCAACGTAACTGAGTGACTATAAAGGTGCTCTACAGGTATCTCTGATGGTGTTTGTTGAGTTGGCATGGATCGAGACTGGGATTTGTTACTCCGTGTAACGGAGAGGTATCTCGGGGCCCACTCGGTAATGCAACATCACAATAAGCCTTGCAAGCAACGTGACTAATTGTTAGTTGTGGGATCTTGTATTATGGAACGAGTAAAGAGACTTGCCAGTAACGAGGTTGAACTAGGTATGGAGATACCGACGATCGAATCTCGGGCAAGTAACATACCGAAGAACAAAGGGAACGATATACGGGATTAACTGAATCCTTGACATAGAGGTTCGACCGATAAAGATCTTCGTAGAATATGTAGGAACCAATGTGGACGTCCAGGTCCCTCCATTGGTTATTGACCGTAGAGGTGTCTCGGTCATGTCTACATAGTTCTCGAACCCACAGGGTCTGCACACTTAAGGTTCGGTGACGTTTCGGTAGTGTAGAGTTATGTATGGTGGTGACCGAAGGTTGTTCGGAGTCCCGGATGAGATCCCGGACATCACGAGGAGCTCCGGAATGGTCCGGAGGTAAAGATTCATATATAGGAAGTCCCAGTTTGGTTTCCGGAAAAGTTTCGGGCTCATCGGTAGTGTACCGGGAGTATCGGTATTGTACCGGGAGTGCCGGTAGTGTACCGGAGGACCTCCGGGAGGGGTATTTCGACCCCAAGAGGTCCATGGGCTGTGGGAGAACAATAACCAGCCCTTATTGGGCTGGGAAAACAGCCACAAAGGCCCATGGCGCAGGAGAGAAAGTCCTAAAGCAAAAAGTGGAAAATCAGCCAATAGGAGGCAATCCTACTCCAACTAGGATTGGAGGTGAAGTAGGATTGCTCCCACCTCCTATTTCGGCCGACCCAAAGGCCTTGGCTGCCTCTCCTCTCCTCTCCTCCTATATATACTAGTGGATTGGGTGGTTTTTGGACAGAATTTCCGGCCACGTGCTACCCGTTTCACCGGTGCACAGTTTCTCCTCTAGATCGGTTTTCCGCAGCGCTTAGGCGAAGCCCTGCCGGAATCACTCCACCACCATCACCGGAGCTCCGTCACGCTGCCGGTGAACTCTATCTCCTCTCCACCTCCTCTTGCTGGATCAAGACGGTGGAGATCGTCATCAAGCTGCACGTGTGCTGAACGCGGAGGTGCCGTCCGTTCGGCGCTAGATCGGAAGGACCGTGATCGAGATCGCGAGACGGTTCGTGATGAGATCGCGGAACGGATCGTGATGAGTTCACGGGACAGATCGTGATCAAGATCGTGAGACGGATTGTGATGAGATCGCGGGACGGATCGTGATGAGTTCACGGGACGGATCGTGATGAGATCGCGGGACGCTCGGCGATTTGGATCGCGAAGATGTTCGACTACACCAACCGCGTTTCTTAACGCTTCCCGCTTAGCGATCTACAAGGGTACGTAGATCCACTCTCCCTCTCGTAGATTCTCATCACCATGGATAGGTTTGCGTGTGCGTAGGAAATTTTTTGTTTCCCATGCGACGTTCCCCAGCAGTGGCATCATGAGCTAGGTTGATGGTTTGATGAGATCTCGAGTAGAACACAAAAGGTTTGTGGGCGTTGATGCTTAGATTGCTTCCTCCCTTAGTCGTATTTTGGTTCAGCGGGATTGTGAGATGAAGCGGCCCAGACCAACATTACTCGTACGCTTACGAGAGACCGGTTCCCTCGACGCAACTTGTTGCCTAGATGGCTTGCGGGTGACAGTTTCTCTCACTTTAGTTGGATCGGATTCGACAAAGGCGGTGCTTGAGAAGGTTGAAAAGCAAACTAGTGTATCACCGTTGTGGTTTATGCGTAGCTGAGAATCGTTCTTGCTAGATACCCATAGCAGCCACGTAAAATATGCAACAACAATTAGAGGACGTCTAACTTGTTTTTGCAAGGTATGTTGTGATGTGATATGGCCAATTACATGATGAGATATATGTGATGTATGAGATGATCATGTGATGTATAGATTATCACGACTTGCATGTCGATGAGTACGGCAACCGACAGGAGCCATAGGGTTGTCTTTAATTATTGTATGACCTGCGTGTCAATCATTAAGCGCTATGTAATGCTTTACTTTATCGCTACGGTAGCAATAGTAGTAGAAGCATGCAGGGCGTGACAACCCCAATGGCAACACATTGATGGAGATCAAGATGATGGAGATCATGGTGTTGTGCCGGTGACGATGGAGATCATGCCGGTGTTTCGAAGATGGAGATCTTAAACACAAGTTCATGGCCATATCATGTCACTTATGAATTGCATGAGATGTTAATCCTTTTATGCACCTTGTTTTGCTTAGTACGGCGGTAGCATTATAAGGTGATCCCTCACTTGAATTTCAAGATGAACTGTGTTCTCCCCGAGTGTGCACCGTTGCGAAAGTTCATCGTGTTGAGACACCACGTGATGATCGGGTGTGATAGACTCTACGTTCACATACAACGGTTGCAAGCCAGATTTGCATGCGCAGAACACTCGGGTTACACTTGACGAGCCTAGCATGTACAGACATGTCCTCGGAACACGAGAGACCGAAAGGTCGAACATGAGTCATATAGTAGATATGATCAACATAATGATGTTCACCATTGCAGCCACCTCAACTCACGTGATGATCGGACTTGAGTCGGTGAATTTGGATCATGTATCACTCGAATGATCGGAGGGATGTCAATTTGAGTGGGGGTTCTTAAGTAATATGATTAATTGAACTCATTATCATGAACATAGTCAAAGTGTCTTTGCAAATTATGTTGTAGATTACTAGCTCGCGCTGTAGCTCCCTTGTATTTTTATATGTTCCTAGAGAAATAGAATTGAAAGATGTTGGTAGCAAAATTGCGGACTGGGTCCGTGATCTGAGGATTGTCCTCATTGCTGCACGAAGGCTTATGTCCTTAATGCACCGCTCGGTGCGCCACCCCCTCTAGCGTCGTCTATAGATGTTGTGAACATCTAACAGGCACGTTTCGATGACTACTTGTTAGTTTAGTGCGTCATGCATTACGGCTTAGAATTGAGGCTCCAAAACGTTTTGAACGTCACGGAACATGTGAGATGTTCTAGGAGCAGAGATTGTGATCTCAGGCTCATGCCTTTGTTGTGAGATATGAGATCTCCAACAAGATTCTTTGCTTGTAAGATGAAGGAGAATAGCTCAATCGTTGAGCATGTACTCAGATTGTCTGGGTACTACAATCGCTTGAATCAAGTGGGAGTTGATCTTCCAGATAAGATAGTGATTGATATAGTTCTCCAAGTCACTATCACTAAAGCTACTAGAACTTAGTGATGAACTATAATACACCAGGGATAGAAGTATTGATCCCTGAGCTGTTCGCGATGTTTGACACCGCGAAGGTAGAAATCAAGAAGGAGCGTCAAGTGTTGATGGTTAATCAAACCACTAGTTTCGAAAAGGGCAAGAGCAAGGAGGGAAACTTCATGGATAGCAAGTCAGTTGCTGCTCCAGTGAAGCAACCCAAAGTTGAACTCAAAACTGAGAATAAGTGCTTCTATTATGAGGTGAGAGGTCGTTGAAGCGGAACAACCCTAGATACTTGGTAGATAAGAAGGCTGGCAACATCGACAAAAGTATATTTGATATACGAGTTATTGATGTGTACCTTGCTAGTACTCCTAGTACCACCTGGGTATTGGATACCGGTTCGGTTGCTAAATGTTAGTAACTCGAAATAAAAGCTACGGAATAAATGGAGAACTAGCTAAGGGTGAGGTGACGATGTGTGTTGGAAATGTTTCCAAGGTTGATGTGATCAACATCGCACGCTCTCTCTACCTTCAGGATTAGTGACGAACGTAAATAAATGTTATTTGGTGTTTTGCGTTGAGCATGAACATGATTAGATCATGTTTGTTGCAATACGGTTATTCATTTAAGTCAGAGAATAATAGTTATTCTGGTTACATGAATAATACCTTCAATGGTCATGCACCCAGTGAGAATGGTTTGTTGAAATCTTGATCGTAGTAGTACACATGTTCATAACATTGATGTCAAAAGATACAAAGTTAATAATGATAGTACCACATACTTGTGGCACTGCCGCTAAATGTCATATTGGTATAAAGCGCATGTAGAAACTCCATGCTGATGGATATTTGGACTCATCGATTTCGAATCGGTTGAGACATGCGAACCATGCCTCTTGGGCAAGATGACTAAAGGACCCCGTTGGATGGAGCGGGCAAGTGATTCTTTGGAAATGATACATGTTGATGTATGCAATCTAGTGAGTCTTGTAGCGTGCAGTGGATATCATTATTTTCTTACCTTCACTGATGATTTGAGTAGATATAGTGTATATTTACTTAATGAAACACAAGTCTGAATCGTTTGAAAGGTTCAAGCAAATTCAGAGTGAAGTTTAAAGATCATCGTGACAAGAAGATAAAAATGACCGCGATATGATCGTGGAGGTGAATATCTAAGTTACGAGTTTGGCATACAACTTAAGACAACGTGAAATTTGTTTCACAACTAACGCAACCTGGAACACTATGGTGTGATGGTGTGTCCGAACATCATAGTCATGCTCTATTGATATAGTGCATACTGTGATGTCTCTTATCGTTTTACTACTATAATTTTTGGGGTTATGCATTAGAGACAACTACATTCACTTTAAATAGGGCATCATCTAAATCCGTTGAGATGACACCGTGTGAATTATGGTTTGATAGAAACCTAAGCTGTCATTTCTTAATGTTTGGGGCTGCGATGCTTGTATGGAAAATGTTTTCACATAATAAGCTAGAACCCAAAGCGGACAAATGTATCTTCATAGAATACCCTAAGAACAGATGGGTATGCCTTCTATCTCAGATCCGAGTGCAAAGTGTTTGTTGCTAGAACTGGGTCCTTTCTCGAGAAAAAGTTTCTCTTGAAAGAATTGAGTGGGAGGAAGATAGAACTTGATGAGGTTGTTAAACCTTTGTTCAACCAGAGAGTAGCGCAGCGCAGAAAGATGTTTCTGTGAAGCCTACGTTAGTTGAAGAGGAAGTTAATGATGATGATCATGAAGCTTCAGGATCAAGTTACTATCAAACTTCGTAGGTCGACAAGGATGTGTACTGCTCCTGAGCGGTACGACAACTCTGTCTTGGAGGTCATGTTGTTGGACAACGATGAACCTACGAGCTATGGAGAAGCGATGATGGGCCCGGATTCCGACAAATGGTTGGAGGCCATGAAATCCGAAATAGGATCCATGTATTAAAACCAAGTGTAGACTTTGGTAGACTTGCTCGTTGGACGGCAGGTCGTTGAGTACAAATGGATCTTTAAAATGAAGACAGACACTGATGGTGAATGTCACTATTTGTAAAGCTCGACTTGTTGCAAAGATGTTTGTGACAAGTTCAAGGAGTTGACTACGATGAGACTTTCTCACTCGTAGCGATGCTAAAAGTCTGTTGGAATTATGTTAGCAGTTGTGTTTTCAAGTATGAAATCTGGCAGATGGATGTCAAAACATCATTTCCTTAATGGTTTACTTGAGGAAAGGTTGTATGTGATACAACCAGAAGGTTTTGTCAGGCCTAAGGATGCTAAAAGGTGTGCAAGCTTCGGTGATCCTTCCATGGACTGAAGCAAGCATCTCGGAGTTGGAATATACGCTTTGATGAGGTGATCAAAGTTTTGATGTTTATACAAAGTTTATGAGAAACTTGTATTTGCAATAAAGTGAGTGGGAGCACTATAGAATTTCTGATAAGTATATGTGCATGACATATTGTTGTTCAGAAATAATGTAGAGTTTCTGGAAAGCATAAAACGGTGATTTGGAAAGTGATTTTCAAAGGAAGACCTAGATAAAGCTACCTAATTGTTGAGCATCAAAATCTATAGAGATAGATCAAGATGCTTGATGAGACTTTCAATGAGTGCATACCTTCACAAGATTTTGAAAGAGTTCAAAATGGATCAGCCAGAGAAATAGTTCTCGTCTGATTTGTAAGGTGTGAAGTTGAGTGAGACTCAAAGCTCGACAACGGCAGAAGAAAGAGAAAGGACGAACGTCGTCCCCTATGCCTTAGCCATAGGCTCTATATTATGCCATGCTGTGTACCGCACCTGTGTGTGCCTTGCCATGAGTCTGTCAAGGGGTACAAGAGTGGTCCAGGAGTGGATCACTGGACAGCGGTCGGAATTATCCGTAGTAACCAGAGGACTAAGGAAATGTTTCTTGATTATGGAGGTGATAAAGAGTTCGTCGTAAAGAGTTACGTCGATGCAAGCTTTAACACTATCAGGATGACTAGTAGTAGCAATCTGGATACGTATAGTGGAGCAGCAATTTGGAAATAGTACCAAGTGGAGTGTGGTAGCAGTGTTTACGGTTTGACATAGAGATATGCAAAGTACCCACGGATCTGAATATCGCAGACCCGTTGACTATAAGACCTCTCTCACATGCAAAGCATGATCGAGCCCCAGAACTCATTGGGTGTTAGATTCATAACAATGCGTATCACATGGTGATGTGAACTAGATTATTGACTCTAGTGCAAGTGGGAGACTGTTGGAAATATGACCTAGAGGCAATAATAAATTAGTTATTATCATATTTCCTTGTTCATGATAATCGTTTATTATCCATGCTATAATTGTATTGATTGGAGACTTAAATGCATGTGTGGATACATAGACAAAACCATGTCCCTAGTATGCCTCTAATGGACTAGCTCGTTGATCAAAGGATGGTTAAGGTTTCCTAGCCATGGACATGAGATGTCATTTGATAACGGGATCACATCATTAGGAGAATGATGTGATGGATAAGACCCAAACTACAAACATAGCATATGATCGTGTCAGTTTATTGCTACTGTTTTCTGCATGTCAAGTATATGTTCCTATGACCATGAGATCATGCAACTCACGGATATCGGAGGAGTGCCTTGTGTGTATCAAACGTCGCAACGTAACTGGGTGACTATAAAGGTGCTCTACAGGTATCTCTGATGGTGTTTGTTGAGTTGGCATGGATCGAGACTGGGATTTGTTACTCCGTGTAACGGAGAGGTATCTCGGGGCCCACTCGGTAATGCAACATCACAATAAGCCTTGCAAGCAACGTGACTAATTGTTAGTTGCGGGATCTTGTATTATGGAACTAGTAAAGAGACTTGCCGGTAACGAGGTTGAACTAGGTATGGAGATACCGACGATCGAATCTCGGGCAAGTAACATACCGAAGAACAAAGGGAACGATATACGGGATTAACTGAATCCTTGACATAGAGGTTCGACCGATAAAGATCTTCGTAGAATATGTAGGAACCAATGTGGACGTCCAGGTCCCTCCATTGGTTATTGACCGTAGAGGTGTCTCGGTCATGTCTACATAGTTCTCGAACCCGCAGGGTCTGCACACTTAAGGTTCGGTGACGTTTCGGTAGTGTAGAGTTATGTATGGTGGTGACCGAAGGTTGTTCGGAGTCCCGGATGAGATCCCGGACATCACGAGGAGCTCCGGAATGGTCCGGAGGTAAAGATTCATATATAGGAAGTCCCAGTTTGGTTTCCGGAAAAGTTTCGGGCTCATCGGTAGTGTACCGGGAGTATCGGTATTGTACCGGGAGTGCCGGTAGTGTACCGGAGGACCTCCGGGAGGGTTATTTCGACCCCAAGAGGTCCATGGGCTGTGGGAGAATAATAACCAGCCCTTAGTGGGCTGGGAAAACAGCCACAAAGGCCCATGGCGCAGGAGAGAAAGTCCTAAAGCAAAAAGTGGAAAATCAGCCAATAGGAGGCAATCCTACTCCAACTAGGATTGGAGGTGAAGTAGGATTGCTCCCACCTCCTATTTCGGCCGACCCAAAGGCCTTGGCTGCCTCTCCTCTCCTCTCCTCCTATATATACTAGTGGATTGGGTGGTTTTTGGACAGAATTTCCGGCCACGTGCTACCCGTTTCACCGGTGCACAGTTTCTCCTCTAGATCGGTTTTCCGCAACGCTTAGGTGAAGCCCTGCCGGAATCACTCCACCACCATCACCGGAGCTTCGTCACGCTGCCGGTGAAATCTCTCTCCTCTCCACCTCCTCTTGCTGGATCAAGACGGTGGAGATCGTCATCAAGCTGCACGTGTGCTGAACGCGGAGGTGCCGTCCGTTCGGCGCTAGATCGGAAGGACCGTGATCGAGATCGCGAGACGGTTCGTGATGAGATCGCGGAACGGATCGTGATGAGTTCACGGGACAGATCGTGATCAAGATCGTGAGACGGATCGTGATGAGATCGCGGGACGGATCGTGATGAGTTCACGGGACGTATCGTGATTGGATCGCGGGACGGATCGTGATGAGATCGCGGGACGCTCGGCGATTTGGATCGCGAAGATGTTCGACTACACCAACCGCGTTTCTTAACGCTTCCCGCTTAGCGATCTACAAGGGTACGTAGATCCACTCTCCCTCTCGTAGATTCTCATCACCATGGATAGGTTTGCGTGTGCGTAGGAAAATTTTTGTTTCCCATGCGACGTTCCCCAGCACCCGGGTCTTGGTCGAGGTCTTGCGGGATGCGAATTCGGATGCCTTCATAAGATGCTTCCGACCACCATGGGTCTCGGAACACAAGAGCCCGAAAGGTCGAAAATGAGTCATATAGTAGATATGGCCTCGGAACATGAGTCATAAACTTGACGAGCCTAGCATGTACAGACATGGCCTCAGAACACAAGAGACCGAAAGGTCAAACATGAGTCATATAGTAGATATGATCAACAAATGATATTCACCATTGAAACTACGTCAACTCATGTGATGATCAGACTTGAGTTGGTGAATCTGGATCATGTATCACTCGAATGACCGGAGGGATGTCAATTTGAGTGGGAGTTCTTAAGTAATATGATTAATTGAACTCATTATCATGAACATAGTCAATAGTGTCTTTGCAAATTATGTTGTAGATTAGTAACTCACATTGTAGCTCCCTTGAATTTTTTATACGTTCCTAGAGAAATAGAGTTGAAAGATGATGGTAGCAATATTGTGGACTGGGTCCACGATCTTAGGATTGTCCTCATTGCTGCACAGAAGGCTTATGTCCTTAATGCACCACTTGGTGCGCCACCCCCTCTAGCGTCGTTTGTCGATGTTGTGAACATCTGACGCGCACATTCCGATGACTAGATAGTTTAGTGCGTCATGCATTACGGCTTAGAATTGAGGCTCCAAAATGTTTTGAATGTCACGGGACGTATGAGATGTTCTAAGAGCTGAAATTGGGATCTCAGGCTCATGCCCGCGTTGTGAGATATGAGATCTCCAACATGATTCTTTTCCTGCAAGATGAAGGAGAATAGCTCAATCTTTGAGCATGTGCTCAGATTGTCTAGGTGCTACAATCGCTTGAATCGAGTGGGAGTTGATCTTCCAGATAAGATAGTGATTGATATAGTTCTCTCAGTCACTATCCCTAAGCTACTTGCGAGTTCTCTGAGTCATTATCATGAACTTCGTGATGAACTATAATTATGCCAGGGATGGAAATGATGATCCCTGAGCTGTTCGCGATGTTTGACATGGCGAAGGTAGAAATCAAAAAGGAGCATCAAGTGTTGATGGTGAGTAAAACCACTAGTTTGGAGAAGGGCAAGGGGAAGGAGGGAAACTTCATGGATGGCAAGTCAGTTGTCGCTCCAGTGAAGCAACCCAAAGTTGAACCCAAACCCGAGACTAAGTTCTTCTATTATGAGGAGAGCGGTCGCTGAAGCGGAACAACCCTAGATACTTGGTAGATAAGAAGGCTGGCAACGTCGACAAAAGTATATTTGATATACGTATTATTGATGTGTACCTTGCTAGTACTCCTAGTAGAACCTGGGTATTGGATAGCGGTTCGGTTGCTAAATGTTAGTAACTCGAAGTAAAAGTTATAGAATAAACGGAGACTATCTAAGTGTGAGGTGACGATGTGTGTTGGAGATGTTTCCGAGGTTGATGTGATCAACATCGCACGCTCTCTCTACCTTCGGGATTAGTGACAAACCTAAATAAAAATTATTTGGTATTTGCGTTAAGCATGAACATGATTAGACCTTGTTTATTGCAACACAGTTATTCATTTAAGTTAGAGAATAATGGTTATTCTCTTTACATGAATAATACCTTCAATGGTCATGCACCGAGTAAGAATGGTTTGTTGAATCTTGATCATAGTAATACACATGTTCATAACATTGATGCCAAAAGATACAAAGTTAGTAATGATAGTACCACATACTAGTGGCACTACCGCTAAATGTCATATTGGTATAAATCGCATGAAGAAAACTCCATGCTGATGGATCTTTGGACTCATTCGAGTTCAAATCGCTTGAGACATGCGAACCATGCCTCTTCGGCAAGATGACTAACAACCTCGTTTTCCGGTTTGATGGAGCGGGCAAGTGATTTATTGGAAATGATACATGTTGATGTATGCAATCCAATGAGTCTTGTAGCGTGCTATTGGTATTTTCTTACCTTCCCTGTTGATTTGAGTGGATATAGTGTATATTTACTTAATGAAACACAAGTCTGAATCATTTGAAAAGTTCAAGCAAATTCAGAGTGAAGTTTAAGATTATCGTGACAAGAAGATAAAAATGTCTTCGATATGATCGGGGAGGTGAATATCTGAGTTACGAGTTTGGCATACAACTTTAGACGATGTGAAAGTTGTTTCGCAACTCACGCCACCTGGAACACCATAGTATTATGGTGTATCCGAACGTCATAGTCGTGATCTATTGGATATGGTGTGTGCTATGACGTCTCTTATCATTTTGCTACTATAGTTTTGGGTTTATGCATTAGAGACAACTACATTCACTTTAAATAGGGCACCATCTAAATCTGTTGAGATGACACCGTGTGAATTATGGTTTAATGGAAACCTAAGCTATCATTTCATGATGTTTGGGGCTGTGAAACTTATGTGGAAAAATGTTTTCACCTAATGAGCTCGAACCCAAAGCGAAGAAATGCATCTTCATAGAATACCCTAAGAACAGTTGGGTAAACCTTCTATCTCAGATCCAAGCATAAAGTGTTTGTTGCTAAAACTAGATCCTTTCTCGAGAAAAAGTTTCTCTCGAAAGAATTGAGTGGGAGGAAGATAGAACTTGATAAGGTTGTTGAACCTTTGTTTCAACCAGAGAGAAGAGCAACACAATAAGATGTTTCTGTGAAGCCTACGTTAGTTGAAGAGGAAGTTAGTGATGATGATCATGAAAATTCGGATCAAGTTACTATCGAACGTCGTAGGTCGACAAGGACGTGTACTCTCCTGAGTGGTACGGCAACTCTGTCTTAGAGGTCATGTTTTTGGACAACGATGAACCTATGAGCTGTGGAGAAGCGATGATGGGCTCGGATTCCGACAAATGACTAGGAGTCATGAAATCCGAGAAAGGATCCATGTATGAAAACCAAGTATGGACTTTGGTAGACTTGCCCGTTGAACTTCAGGTCGTTGAGTACTAATGGACCTTTAAGATGAAGACATACGCTGATGGTGAATGTCACTATTTGTAAAGCTCGACTTGTCGCAAAGAAGTTTCCGCCAAGTTCAAAGAGTTGACTATGATGAGACTTTCTCACACATAGCAATGCTAAAGTCTATTGGAATTATGTTAGCAGTTGCTGCATTTTTCAATTATGAAGTCTGGCAGATGGATGTCAAAACATCGTTTCCTTCCTTGAGGAAAGCTTGTATGAGATACAACCAGAAGGTTTTGTCAGTCCTAAGGATGCTAAAAGGTGTGCAAGCTCCAGTGATCCTTCTATGGACTGGATCAAGCATCTCAGAGTTGGAATATACGCTTTGATGAGGTGATGAAAGTTTTTGAGTCTATACAAAGTTTATGAGGAACTTGTATTTACAATAAAGTGATTGGGAGCATTATAGAATTTTTGATAAGCATATGTGGTTGACATATTATTGATCGAAAATGATGTAGACTTTATGGAAAGCATAAACGGTTGTTTGAAAAGAGTTTTTCAAAGGAACACCTGAATAAAGCTACCAGATTGTTGAGCATCAAGATCTATAGAGATAGATCAAGATGCTTGATGAGACTTTCAATGAGTACATACCTTGACAAGATTTTTAAAGAGTTAAAAATGGATCAGTCAAAGAAAGAGTTCTTGCCTGATTTGTAAGGTGTGACGTTGAGTGAGACTCAAATCTCGACCACGGCAGAAGAAATAGAAAGGACGAAGGTCTTCCCCTATGCTTTAGCCATAGGCTCTATATAGTATGCCATGCTATGTACCGCACCTGTGTGTGCCTTGCCATGAGTCCGTCAAGGGGTACAAGAGTGATCCAGGAGTGGATCACTGGACAACGGTGAAGATTATCTTTGGTAACAAAAACACTAAGGAAATGTTTCTCGATTATGGAGGTGATAAAGAGTTTTTCGTAAAGAGTTACATCGATGCAAGCTTTAACACCAATCCGGATGACCCTTAGTAGCAATCCGGATATGTATAGTGGAGCAGCCATTTGGAATAGCTCCAAGTGGAGTGTGGTAGCAGTGTCTATAGTATGACATAGAGATTTGCAAAGTACACACGGATCTGAATGTCGCAGACCCGTTGACTAAAAGACCTCTCTCACATGCAAAGCATGATCGAGCCCCAGAACTCATTGGGTGTTAGATTCATAACAATGCGAATCACATGGTGATGTGAACTAGATTATTGACTCTAGTGCAAGTGGGAGATTATTGGAAATATGCCCTAAAGGCAATAATAAATTGGTTATTATCATATTTCCTTGTTCATGATAATCGTTTATTATCCATGCTATAATTGTATTGATCGGAAACTTAGATACATGTGTGGATACATAGACAACACCATGTCCCTAGTATGCCTCCAATAGACTAGCTCATTGATCAAAGATGGTCAAGGTTTCCTAGCCAAGGACATGAGATGTCATTTGATAACGGGATCACATCATTAGGAGAATGATTTGATGGACAAGACCCAAACTATAAACATACCATATGATCGTCTCAGTTTATTGCTACTGTTTTTTGCATGTCAAGTATCTGTTCCTATGACCATGAGATCATGAAAATCACTGACACCGGAGGAGTGCCTTGTGTGTATAAAATGTCGCAACGTAACTGGGTCACTATAAAGGTGCTCTACAGGTATCTCCGAGGGTGTCTGTTGGGTTGGCATGGATCAAGACTTGGATTTGTTACTCCGTGTGACGGAGAGGTATCTCAGGGCCCACTCGGTGATACAACATCACAATAAGCCTTGCAACCAACGTGACTAAGTGTTAGTCATGGGATCTTGTATTACGGAATGAGTAAAGAGACTTGCCGGTAACGAGGTTGAACTAGGATGATCAAATCTCGGGCAAGTAACATACCGAAGAACAAAGGGAACATCATACAGGATTAACTGAATCCTTGACATAGAGGTTCGACTGATAAAGATCTTCATAGAATATTTAGGAACCAATATGGGCATCCAGGTCTCGCTATTGGTTATTGACCGTAGAGGTGTCTCGGTCATGTCTACATAATTCTCGAACCCGCGGGGTCTGCACACTTAAGGTTCGGTGACGTTCCGGTAGTATAGAGTTATGTATGGTGGTGAACGAAGGTTGTTCAGAGTCCCGGATGAGATCCCAGACGTCACGAGGAGCTCCGGAATTGTCCGGAGGTAAAGATTGATATATAGGAAGTCCTGTTTGGGTCACCGGAAAAGTTTTAGGCTCATCGGTAGTGTACCAGGAGTGCCGGTAGGGTACCTTGGGACCATCGGGAGGGGTATTTCGAGCCAAGAGGCTACATGGGCTGTGGGAGAAGGAATACCATCCCTTAGTGGGCTAGCCTAAGTCCCGTAAGAGGCCGATGCGGCTGGAGTAGAAGGAGAAGGAAAAAGGCCAAGGTGGAAAGAGTTTCCAAGTTATAAATAAGGAAGGAGCCCTAATCCTACTAGGATTGGAGGAGGACTCCTCCTCTGTTCCTTGCGCCAAAGGCCAAAGGGCTGGCCCTTGTGCGCCAGCCTCCTCCCTCTCTCCTCCTATATATACTAGAGGTTTTTGAGGGTTTTGAGACACAGAAAAACAGCCACCTGCTGCCCTCTTCTCTAGATCGTAGTTTCTCCTCTAGATCGGTTTTCAGTGGTGCTTAGGCGAAGCCCTGCTGGAATAGCTCCACCACCATCGCTGCAATTCCTTCTGTTGCTGGAGGACTCATCTACCTCTCCGCTCCCTCTTGCTGGATCAAGAAGGCGGAGATCGTCATCAATCTGTACGTGTACTGAACGCGGAGGTGTCGTTCAACACACGTACAACTCGATGACGATCTCCTCCTTCTTGATCCAGCAAGAGGTAGCAGAGAGGTAGGTAAGTTCTCTGGCAGCGCGACGGTGTTGCGTGATGGTGGTGGAGCTATTCCAGAAGGGCTTCGCCTAAGCACCGCCGAAACCGATCTAGAGGAGAAACTACGATCTAGAGAAGAGGCAGCACGTGGCTGTTTTTCTGTGTCTCAAAACCTATACTATATATAGGAGGAGAGAGGGAGTAGGCTGGCGCACAAGGGCCATCCTTTGGCCTCTTGCGCAAGGAGGAGAGGATGAATCATCCTCCAATCCTAGTAGGACTAGGACTCCTTCCTTATTTAGCCTTTTTGCCCTTTTCCACCTTTTTCTCTTTGGGATTTTATTCCCAGCTGCATGGGCCCTTTGTGGGACTTCCACCAGCCCACTAAGGGCTGGTATTCATCCTCCCACAGCCAATATAGCCCCTTGGGTCGAAATACCCCTCCTGATGGTACCCCGGTACACTACCAGCACTCCCGGTACACTACCGATGAGTCCGTAACTTTTCCGGCGACCAAAATAGGACTTCCAATATATCAATCTTTACCTACGGACCATTCCATAGCTCCTCGTGACGTTCGGGATCTCATTCGGGACTCCGAACAACCTTCGGTCACCACCATACATAACTCTATACTACTGAAACGTCACCAAACCTTAAGTGTGCAGACCCTGCGGGTTCGAAAACCATGTAGACATGACCGAGACACCTCTACGGTTAATAACCAATAGCGGGACCTGGATGCCCATCTTGGTTCCTACATATTCTAAGAAGATCTTTATCGGTCGAACCTCTATGTCAAGGATTCAGTTAATCCCGTATGATGTTCCCTTTGTTCTTCGGTATGTTACTTGCCCGAGATTCGATCGTCGCTATCTCCATACCTAGTTAAAACTTGTTACTGGAAACTCTCTTTAATCGTTCCGTAATACAAGATCCTATGACTAACACTTAGTCACATTGCTTGCAAGGCTTATTGTGATGTTGTATTACCGAGTGGGCCCTGAGATACCTCTCTGTCACACGGAGTAACAAATCCCAGTCTTGATCCATGCCAACCCAACTGAGACCCTCGGAGATACCTGTAGAGCACCTTTATAGTCACCCAGTTACGTTGCGACGTTTGATACACACGAGGCATTCCTCCGGTGTCCGTGAGTTGCATGATCTCATGGTCATAGGAACATATACTTGACATGCAGAAACTGTAGCAATAAACTGACACGATCATATGCTACATTTATAGTTTGGGTCTTCTCCATCACATCATTCTCCTAATGATGTGATCCCGTTATCAAATGAAATCTCATGTCCATGACTAGGAAACCATAGCCATCTTTGATCAATGAGCTAGTCTATCAGAGACATACTAGGGACATGGTGTTGTTTATGTATCCACACATGTATCTAAGTTTCCGATCAACACAATTATAGCATGGATAATAAACGATTAACATGAACAAGATAATATGATAATAACCAATTTATTATTGCCTCTAGGGCATATTTCCAACAGTCTCCCCCTTGCACTAGAGTCAATAATCTAGTTCACATCACCATGTGATTCGCATTGTTATGAATCTAACACCCAATGAGTTTTGGGGCTCGATCATGCTTTGCATGTGAGAGAGGTCTTATAGTCAATGGGTCTGCGACATTCAAATCCGTGTGTACTTTGCAAATCTCTATGTTAAATTGTAAACACTGCTACCACAATCCACTTGAAGCTATTCCAAATGACTGCTCTACTACATGTATCCGGATTGCTACTAAGAGTCATCCGAATTGGTGTCAAGGCTTGCATCGACGTAAATCTTTATGACGAACTCTTTCTCACCTCCATAATCGAGAAACAATTTCCTTAGTCTCTTAGTTACTAAGGACAATGTTGACCGTTGTCCAGTGATCCACTCCTAGATCACTCTTGTACCCCTTGACAGACTTATGGCAAGGCACACACACGTGCGGTACACAACATGGCATACTATACAGAGCCTATGGCTAAGGCATAGGGGACGTTGTTCGTCCTTTCTCTTTCTTCTACCATTGTCGAGCTTTGAGTCTCACTCAACTTCACACCTTACAAATCAGGCGAGAACTCTTTCTCTGAGTGATCCATTTTGAACTCTTTCAAAATCTTCTCAGGGTATGTACTCATTGAAATTCTCATCAAGCATCTTGATCTATCCCTATATATCTTGATACTCAACAATTAAGTAGCTTTATTCAGGTCTTCCTTTGAAAAACTCTTTTCAAACAACCCTTTATGCTTTCCAGAAATTCTACATCATTTCCGATCAACAATATGTCATCCACATATGCTTATCAGAAACTCTATAGTGCTCCCACTCACTTTATTGTAAATACAAGTTTCTCATAAACTTTGCATAAACCCAAACACTTTGATCACCTCATCAAAGCGCTTATTCCAACTCCGAGATGCTTGCACCAGTCCATAAATGGATCACTGGAGTTTGCAAACTTTGCCAACATTCTCCGGATCGACAAAACCTTCCGATTGCATCATATACAACTCTTCCTCAAGGAAACCATTGGGGAACGCTGTTTTGACATCCATCTGCAAAATTTCATTGTCGAAATATGCAGCTATTGCTAACACGATTCTGGCGGACTTAAGCATCGCTACGGGTGAGAAGGTCTCATCGTCGTCAACTCCTTGAACTTGTGAAAAACCCTTTGCCACAAGTCGAGCTTTATAGACGGTGACATTACCGTCCGCGTTCGTCTTCTTCTTAAAGATCCATTTGTTCTGAATGGCCTTTCGTCCTTCAGGTAATACTTCCAAAGTCCATACTTTGTTTTCATACATGGATCTCATCTCGGATTTCATGGCCTCTAACCATTTCTCGGAATCCAGGCCCATCATTGCTTCTCCACAACTCATAGGTTCATCGTTGTCCAACAACATGACCTCCAAGACAGGGTTGTCGTACCGCTCAGGAGCAGTACACATCCTTGTTGACCTACGATGTTCGATAGTAACTTGATCCAAAGCTTCATGATCATCATCATTAACTTCCTATTCAACTAACGTAGGTTCCACACAAACATCTTTCTACATTGCGCTACTCTCTGGTTGAAGCAAAGGTTCAACAACCTCATCAAGTTCCATCTTCCTCCCACTCAATTCTTTCGAAGAAACTTTTCTCGAGAAAGGACCCAGTTTTAGCAACAAACACTTTATGCTTGAGTCTGAGATAGAAGGTTCACCCAACTGTTCTTAGGGTATTCTATGAAGATGCATTTGTCCGCTTTGGGTTCGAGCTCATTAGGTGAAAACAATTTCCACACAAGCATCCCAGCCCCAAACATTAAGAAATGTCAGCTTAGGTTTCTATCAAACCATAATTCACACGATGTCATCTCAAAGGATATATATGGTGCCCTATTTAAAGTGAATGTCGTTGTCTCTAATGCATAACCCCAAAATTATAGTAGCAAAACGATAAGAGACATCATAGCACGCACCATATCCAATAGAGCACGACTATGACGTTCGGACACACCATCACACTATGGTGTTCCAGATGGCGTGAGTTGTGAAATAACTTTCACATTTTCTAAATTTGTATGGCAAACTCGTAACTTAGATATTCACCTCCACGATCATATCGCAGACATTTTTATCTTCTTGTCACGATGATCTCAAACTTCACTCTGAATTTGCTTGAACCTTTCAAACGATTCAGACTTGTGTTTCATTAAGTAAAATACAATATATCTACTCAAATCATCAGTGAAGGTAAGAAAATAACGATATCCATCGCATGCTACAAGACTCATTCGATTGCATACATCAACATGTATCATTTCCAATAAACTACTTGCCCGCTCCATCAATCCAGAAAACGGGGTCCTTAGTCATCTTGCCCAAGAGGCATGGTTCGCATGACTCAACCAATTCAAAATCGAATGAGTCCAAAGACCCATCAGCATGGAGTTTCTTCATGCGCTTTATACCAATATGACATTTAGCGGCAATGCCACAAGTATGTGGTACTATCATTATTAACTTTGTATCTTTTTGGCATCAATGTTATGAACATCTGTATTACTACGATCAAGATTCAACAAACCATTCGCACTAGGTGCATGACCATTGAAGGTATTATTCATGTAAACAGAATAACCATTATTCTGTAACTTAAATGAATAACCGTGTTGCAATAAACACGATCTAATCATGTTCATGCTCAACGCAAAACACCAAATAAGATTTATTTAGGTTCGTCACTAATCCCAAAGGTAGAGAGAGCGTGCGATGTTGATCACATCAACCTTGGAAACATTTCCAACACACATCGCCACCTCACCCTTAGCTAGTCTTCGTTTATTCTGTATTTTTTATTTCGAGTTACTAACATTTAGCAACCGAACCGGTATCCAATACCCAGGTGCTATTAGGAGTACTAGCAAGGCACACATCAATAACACGTATATCAAATATACTTGTGTCGATGTTGCCAGCCTTCTTATATACCAAGTATCTAGGGTTGTTCCGCTTCAGCGACCGCTCACCTCATAATAGAAGCACTTAGTCTTGGGTTTGGGTTCAACTTTGGGTTGCTTCACTGGAGCAGCAACTGACTTGCCATCCATGAAGTTTCCCTCCTGGCCCTTGCCCTTCTCGAAACTAGTGGTTTTACTAACCATCAACACCTGATGCTCCTTCTTGATTTCTACCTTCGCGGTATCAAACATCGTGAACAGCTCAGGGATCATTATTTCTATCCCTGTCATATTATAGTTCATCAGCAAGTTCTAATAGCTTATTGACAGTGACTTGGAGAACTATATCAATCACTATCTTATCTGGAAGATCAACTCCCACTCAATTCAAGCGATTGTGGCACCCAAACAATTTGAGAACATGCTCAATGATTAAGCTATTCTCCTTCATCTTTCAGACAAAGAATCTTATTGGAGATCTCATATCTCACAACACGGGCATGAGCCTGAGATCCCAATTTCAGCTCTTAGAACATCTCATATGTTCCGTGACGTTCAAAACGTTTCAGAGCCTCAATTCTAAGCCGTAATGCATGACGCACTAAACTATCAAGTAGTTATCGGAACGTGTCTGTCAGATGTTCACAACATCTACAGACGATGCTAGAGGGGGTGGCGCACCGAGAGGTGCATTAAGGACATAAGCCTTCTGTGCAACAATGAGGAAAATCCTCAAATCACGGACCCAGTCCGCAATATTGCTACCATCATATTTCAACTCTATTTCTCTAGGGACATATAAAAATTCAAGGGAGCTACAGCATGAGCTAGTAATCTACAACATAATTTGCAAAGACACTACTCACTATGTTCATGATAATGAGTTCAATTAATCATATTACTTAAGAACTCCCACTCAAATTGACATCCCTCCGGTCATTCGAGTGATACATGATCCAAATTCACCAACTCAAGTCCGATCATCACGTGAGTTGAGGTAGTTTTAATGGTGAACATCATCAAGTTGATCATATCTTCTATATGACTCATGTTCGACCTTTCGGTCTCTCGTGTTCCGAGGCCATGTCTGTACATGCTAGGCTCGTCAAGTTTAACCCGAGTGTTCTGCATGTGCAAGACTGACTTGCACCCGTTGTATGTGAACGTAGAGTCTATCACACCCGATCATCACGTGGTGTCTCGACACGACAAACTTTCGCAACAGTGCACACTCGGGGAGATCACAATTTATCTTGAAATTAAGTGAGGGATCACCTTATAATGCTACCGTCGTCCTAAGAAAAACAAGGTGCATAAAAGGATTAACATCACATGCAAATCATAAGTGACATGATATGACCATGAACTTCTGCTTTCGATCTCCATCTTGAAAGCATCAGCATGATCTCCATTGTCACCGGCATGACACCATGATCTCCATCAACGTGTCGCCATCGGGGTTGTCACGCCCACCATGCTTCTAATACTATTGCTACCGTTTAGCGATAAAGTAAAGCATTACATAGCGCTTAATGATTGACACGCCGGTCATACAAAAATTAAAGACAACCCTATGGCTCCTGCCGGTTGTCTTACTCATCGACATGCAAGTCATGATATTCTATACAACACATGATCATCTCATACATCACATATATCTCATCATGTAATTGGCCATATCACATCACAACATACCCTGCAAAAACAAGTTAGACGTCCTCTAATAGTTGTTGCATGTTTTACGTGGCTACTACGGGTATCTAGCAAGAACAATTCTCACCTACGCATAAACCACAACGGTGATACATAACTTGCTTTTCAACCTTCTCAAGGACCACCTTAGTCGAATTTGATCCAACTAAAATAGGATAAATAGACACCCGCCAGCCATCTTTGTGCAACGAAGTCACACGTCAGTCGATGGAACCGGTCTCTCGTAAGCGTACGAGTAAGGTTGGTCCGGGCCGCTTCATCCCACAATACCGTTGAACCAAAACACGGCCAAGGGAGGAAGCAATCTAAGCATCAACGCCCACAAACTCTTTGTGTTCTACTCAAGATCTCATCTACACATAGACCTAGCTCATGATGTCACTGTTGGGGTACGTTGCATGGGAAACAAAAAATTTCCTACGCGCACGCAAGATCTATCCGTGGTGATGAGCATCTACGAGAGGGAGAGTGGATCTACATACCCTTGTAGATCGCTAAGCGGGAAGCGTTAAGAAACGCGGTTGATGTAGTCGAACGTCTTCGCGATCCAAATCGCCGAGCGTCCCGCGATCCCATCATGATCCGTCCCGCGATGTCATCACGATCCGTCTCGCGATCTTATCATGATCCTTCCCGTGATCCAATCACGAATCGTTTCGCGATCTTGATCACAGTCCTTCCAATCTAGCACCGAATGGACGACACCTCCGCGTTCAGCACACGTACAACTCGATGACGATCTCCGCCTTCTTGCTCCAGCAAGAGGGAGCGGAGAGGTATATGAGTTCTCCGGCAGCGCGACAGCGTTGCGGCGATGGTGGTGGAGCTATTCCAGCAGGGCTTCACCTAAGCACCGCTGAAAACCGATCTAGAGGAGAAACTACGATCTAGAGGAGAGGCAACACGTGACTGTTTTTCTGTGTCTCAAAACCCTCAAAACCTCTACTATATATAGGAGGAGAGAGGGAGGAGGCTGGCGCACAAGGGCCTGCCCTTTGGCCTCTTGCGCAAGGAGGAGAGGAGGAATCCTCCTCCAATCCTAGTAGAACTAGCACTCCTTCCTTATTTAGCCTTTTTGCCTTTTTCCACCTTTTTCTCTTTGGGCTTTTCTTCCCAGACACATGGGCCCTTTTTGGGACTTCCACCAGCCCACTAAGGGTTGGTATTCATCCTCCCATAGCCCATCTAGCCTCTTGGGTTGAAATACCCCTCCCGATGGTCCCTCGGTACACTACCGGCACTCCCTGTAAACTACCGATGAGCCCGAAACTTTTCCGGCGACCAAAACAGGACTTCCTATATATCAATCTTAACCTCCGGACCATTCCGTAGCTCCTCATGACGTCTGAGATCTCATCTGGGACTCCGAACAACCTTCGGTCACCACCATACATAACTCTATACTACCGAAACGTCACCAAACCTTAAGTGTGCAGACCCTATGGGTTTGAGAACCATGTAGACATGACCGAGACACCTCTACGGTTAATAACCAATAGCGGGACCTGGATGCCCATATTGGTTCCTACATATTCTATGAAGAACTTTATTGGTCGAACCTCTATGTCAAGGATAAAGTTAATCTCGTATGATGTTTCCTTTGTTCTTCGGTATGTTACTTGCTCGAGATTCGATCATCGGTATCTCCATACCCAGTTCAAACTCGTTACCGGCAAGTCTCTTTACTCGTTCCGTAATACAAGATCCTGTTACTAACACTTAGTCACATTGCTTGCAAGGCTTATTGTGATGTTGTATTACCGAGTGGGCCCTGAGATACCTCTTCGTCACACGGAGTAACAAATCCCAGTCTTGATCCATGCCAACCCAACAGACACCCTCGGAGATACCTATAGAGCACCTTTATAGTCACCCAGTTACGTTGCGATGTTTGATACACACAAGGCATTCCTCCGGTGTTCGTGATTTGCTTGATCTCATGGTCATAGGAACATATACTTCACATGCAGAAAACTGTAGCAATAAACTGACACGATCAAATGCTACGTTTATAGTTTGGGTCTTGTCCATCCCATCATTCTCCTAATGATGTGATCCCGTTATCAAATGACATCTCATGTCCATGACTAGGAAACCATAGCCATCTTTGATCAACGAGCTAGTCTATTAGAGGCATACTAGGGACATGGTGTTGTCTATGTATCCACACATGTATCTGAGTTTTCGATCAACACAATGATAGCATGGATAATAAATGATTATCATGAACAAGGAAATATGATAATAACCAATTTATTATTGCCTCTAGGGCATATTTCCAACAAAAATCGCCATGTTTCGGATGGATCGAGCCATTGTGGATGCGTGGGATAAAGCAATCGATTGATGATATCCCTTAAAATGTGGGGCACGATCTCTATTTTGATACGACATACCAAGGGCCGCCTCACACCACGGTTTGAGTAAGTTGTGACGGATATACATGATGTCATAAATATGATGATTCATAAAAAGTTTTTCGTACCTTGTTGCTGGACACGCATATGCTTTAGGTCCCCGGGACTTAATTATACACTTCGTACAAGTGAAGATGTTGCATGGTTGCTTGGGTCTGAGTTGTTGAATTTGCATGCCAAGCCCAATACTATCAATCGAAGTAACATTTAGCCGAAGTCAACTATCATCTCTCGCTTCCAAGAAAGTTCGGGGGCTAATGAAGGAGTCCTGGACTAGGGGGTCTCATCCGAGCTGGTCTAGTTCATGGGCTGGGCCCGAGGCCCATCCAGGAGGAAGCCCTTCGGAGACCCTAGGACGGGGTGTGAGCACATCGGATTCTATAAAAGATAGAAGAAAATAATAAAAATGAAAACCCTTTCAAAACTTGCACACAACTTTGCACTGAAATTGCACTTCTTGAAATATGCAAAGAATAAGCACATATCAGTGTATTTTTTGCATTCTAGAATAATTTACACACATATTATTTAGTACTTGCATTTATACATACACACGCGAAAATAAAAATAATGTTTGCTAGAAAGGAATGAATTAGTAGCTTTTATATTACTCTTTAAGAAGAAAGAAAGTGAAAACAATAAAATAAAATAGTGCCAAAATTGGCACACAAATTACAAAAAAGTTGCGTTTTTTCAATAACATGCAATAATAAGCATATAATAGTGAAATTCGGGAAAAACATCTTTACTAAGAAGTAATGAATTAGTGGCATATTAAAATTGGTATTACCTTTAAGAAGAAAGACAATAAGGAAATATTAAACTCAAAATAATTGAATTGCCTAAGGAAGAATGAATTTGTGACATAGGTATTACCATTTCAGAAAAAAGAAAATGGAAAAGGAATCTAAAACAAGCGGTTATAAAATTTGCACAAAATATACATAAAAATTGTGCTTTAAAAAAAAGGCAAGAATAAGCATGTAAAAGTGGAATTCACGCAAAAAGAAAATCAAAGAACACACGAATTAGTGGGATTGGCCTTACCCTTAAATTAGAATGAAAATGAAATAAAAATTAAAAAAATTAAAATAAGGATTTTCCAAAAAGATAATGAATTAGTGGCTCTGGTATTTCCTTTAAAAAGAAAGAAAATTTAAACGAAAACATGCACACAACTTTGCATCGAGGTTAAAGTTTTTGTAATATCCAAAAGAATAATCATATACTAATGTAATTCTGGCACATTCTCCCTCCTTATCAAAATATAGGACGTTTTTCATAATGTCAAAAAACGCCGTATAATATTTTGATACAGAGGGAATAGTATATTGTATTTGTACACACACACACACACACACACACACACACATATATATATATATACTCACACAATATCCAAAAATACCCGTGCAAGAAGAAGAAAAATAATAAAGGAAACAAAATACAAAAAAACGCATAAAAACAGAAAAAACAAAGGAGAATGAAGAAGCTATGTTGCACTGGAATGGGCCTCGTCCCATTAAAGAACCGATGGGCCCAAATAGATGGGCAGTGAAAAAAGGAAAAGCCCTCCACAACGCACAGATTAACCGAGAAAAATATGTACTTCCTCCATTCGGGTTTATTAGCCTCGCTTTTATTTTAAAGTAAAATTAGACCTGTAAATTTAACTAATAAAATGTAAATTAAATTTCACAAAAAATATATTGTCGAAAAGCTATTTTGAATACAAATCTAACAGTATAATGTGTCATAGCATATATTTTATATTTTAGTAGTCTACAAATGGTCAAAGTCTGATACAAAATACGAAGGGACCCAATAAACCCTGATGAAGGTAGTACACAAATCTTAAAGCAGAAATCCATGGCCCAAATATTGACCAATCCATAAATAAATTTCAGGCGACTTATGTGTATCTTCAATCTTCATGGATTAACTAAATCGTCCACTTGGCAATACCATCATACGGCAAAATTAGCATGCCGTGCAGGCCAGGGTTTCGGGAAAAGATCGTTGCTCCGGTGGCCGCAGCGACGGGCTAGACACTCGCAAGTGTGGTAGGGCTGTCGTGTTGTAGTATTAGATGCACGCATCGGCTCTAGCTTCATGGCCGTTTCCCGCCGCACGTCCTTATCCACCATGAATTTTGGAGAGACCTCGCCCCTTCAGCCTCTCCAAGCGGCTCGCCGTCTATATATTACCTCCGGAGACCACGACCAAAACGCAACACCACCTTGATCAAGCTGCTCTGAGGTCCTCACTCAAAGTAAGAAAGAGGACGCACGACCTAGTTACGTACACACAGCAAGAAGTGATTGAAGATGTGCGGCGGTGCGATCCTCGCCGAGCTCAAACCGAGCGCGCCGCCCAGGAGCGTCACGGCGGTCCACCTCTTGCCCAAGAGGCCGAGGGTCGACGA
This sequence comes from Hordeum marinum, assembly GCA_022496015.1. Taxonomy (NCBI): domain Eukaryota; kingdom Viridiplantae; phylum Streptophyta; class Magnoliopsida; order Poales; family Poaceae; genus Hordeum; species Hordeum marinum. Next base: position 458,933,383 of record CM039675.1, on the reverse strand, counting down.
CTTCGAGGCTGCTTTCAAGCGCTTCGACGAGGTCTCTGAGGTGGAGGAGGAGGTGCTCCAGTGCGCGGGTTTCGAGTTCGCCGCCGACAGGCAGCCGGCAGCGAGGCGCGGCGGCAGTAGTCCGGCAAGGTACAGGGGCGTCCGGCGCCGGCCTTGGGGGAAATGGGCGGCAGAGATCCGCGACCCCGTCAAGGGCGTCCGGGTCTGGCTCGGCACCTTCCCCTCCCCCGAGGCCGCCGCGCACGCCTACGACGCCGCCGCCCGTGACTTCCGCGGCTCCAACGCCAGGCTCAACTTCCCCTCTTCGTCCACGACCGCACCCAAGTGCCGCGTAGCCGCGAAACTGACACCGTTCGTTGTTATTGACCTCGACGACGACGAAAGGGATGATGCTGGAGCAGCGCATGCCGGCGGGATGAGCTCCGAATCCAGCGGCGCGCTGCCGGACTTCTCGTGGCAGGGCATGTGCGCGTCCGACGAGGTCATGGCGCCATATGTCCATGCTGAAGTGGAGTCCAGCCAGTCGGTCGTCGACCTGGGCAACGCCAAGAAGCGGCCCCGCATGGAAGCCAACGCGGTTCTGCCCGCAGCGTCCGATGATTCCACCAACCAGCTGTTAGACCCTTTCGTCTTCGATGACAAATTCGGTTTCTTGAACAGCAGCTCGTACGAGTGGCTCGAAAGCATGTTCGGCGCCGATGCCGAGAAGATCGACGACAGCCAGCTGGGGCTCTGGAGCTTTGGCGCTGATGGATGCATCGTGGAGGGCAGCGGCTCCCCCACACCTTGCCGATGATCTCCCTTTCATCAAACACATAAAACACACCACCTTCTGTGTACTAAAATCTCTCCGTAGTTTTGGGTTTCTCGTGTTCGACAAACATCACTGTACTAAAATCGTTTCTGTGCAAATACCAGACCTGTCCTTTTGTGATTGTATGTCATCCCGTGTAAAGTAGCACTACTTGATACTCCTTGTATGCATTAGAGCTAACTTCAACTAGCCGACCCAAACCAATGTGTAATTTGTCCGTTTTTTGTACGTTTCAAATCGACCGAGCGGACGATCATATATATTTTTTATTTGGGCCTACGCGTGCATCCAAAGCAAGCCTGGGTGCAATTTTTTCAATGTGAACTTAGAAAAAACGCCAAATTTTAAAAGCCCAAACAACCATAATTAAACATTAAAACACTGGTGAAACGCCGGCCCAAGTCCACAGAAACTCTACGGAGGTGGCATTTTCTGGCGTCGATGACAGGCCTGGTTCGATGCGTCAGTCTGCCCTGAAGATGGACCGGTGAAAGATGACGGTGGCGGGCTCTGAGAGAGTATCGGACTGGTGTGAACCCCTGACCCGGCAAGCGGCTTAGTGAGGGCCTCCGACTTTAGATGTTAGCTTTTGGTGCGAGGTCTGTCTATTATTCGGCTCGGACTTTTGGCACACCTTCATCAATTGGATAGGAGTAACGACAAATATTGCCAAGATGATGGCTTCAGGCTTACTGATGTATTATTGTGTTAGGTCTTTGTGAATAACTAATAAAATTATTGCATGCATCGTTCAGATGCAGAGGCCGGGTCATCCTCTTTTTTGAAAATAAAAATTGGCTCACTAAAGGAGCATGAAAACACAAAGAAAATATATAAATAAAAATGCCACAACCGGCAAAAAATAGGCCTAGATGACTAAACACCTATCCTATTTTTGGATCGTCATCCAAACTGGTTGTAGATAACTCATGTGACTGTCTCCCGTTGCACCCAATAGTCAAAAACTCAGTATAGTCCACATGAGTGAGTAACGACCACGTACGGATCCAAGCACTGGCTTTGTAAGAGCATCTACAACCGGACCTTGCAAATCCGCTCCACTATACGCCCGCGGACGCGCCCAGGCGATCTCTCATATTTCGTTCCGTGCATCCACATGCCTCATATACGGACTCTCAAATTCATGCAAGTCATGCGCGCCGATCATCCGATACAAACTGTCTGAATTCAACGGTTTTACACAAAAAGCAACAAATGATACATAGTTCAACAAATCGGACATGGCAAAATGAAATCAATGTCCGACCGACAAGTGTTGCTTGTCGGATCACTGGCTGGACGATTTCGTCCGTGCGTCCTGCTCCGGCATCCATCTCCGCATGCATCCGGGCTTCCTCCTCCGTTTGCATCCTGACAACAATCACTGCCTGCATCCGGTCTGCCTCCTTCGCCTGCATCCTGGCCGCCTGCTCCTTTGTCGCAGCTGCCTTGGCCGCCTCCAACGCTCTAGGGTCATTGATCTCCTTATTCTTCTCCACAAGCCATTTCTTGGCATTTTCATCCAAGGTGGATTCATCCGCAAACATGATCTTCACATCCTTCACGTCGCGTGAGAGTTGCAACCTCTTCTTCTCGAGCTCAATCTTTCCAAATGTCTTGGCCTTCTGGAGTTCCCATTTGATCGCCGCCTCTTGCTTGTCCACCTCGATCTTCCCCCTCTCTTTTTCAAGCCTCCTCTCTGTCCTCGTCCAATCCCACCCCATCCTCTCCCTTTGCGCATCCAACATAAGCTTGTACCTCTCCTTTTTCTTGCTCTCCGTTACCAAAAAAATGCCCGTCCATGTGGACGACATTTTTGTAGCGGCGACGTCATGGGAGATCCTTGCCTTCTCCCATTTGTTTTCCATGACTTGCCGGTTATCCTTTAGCATGGTAGCTCTTCCATTGGTGACGACAACGTCGTCGTCCTCATCGTCCAACCCAATGGATTGGTGGGAACTTGAGTTATCATTCCTCTTCTTGCCGGCCTTGACATCGGCCACAAGTTTTTGCCACTTTGGCTTTGTCATCCAATAAGCGCCAACAATGGCTAAAAGCAAATGGCCTCTTCTCGGTCTTGTGATACAAAGCAGTTGCTACCCCCGCCTAGCATACAACATACGCATGACCACAAGAATGAAAAGCACACAAACATATTGAAATTACAATAAGATGAGGCAATCAAGCTTACAGGAGTTGCCACCCCCGTTCTACTTTTAGGCCGTTTGGTTACTTGTGAGTAGTAACCGACATACTTGTTCACTTCTCCTTGAATGACCCCTATCGATGTTGGAGATATGTCACATTCCGAGTGTTCACGATAGGATGCGGCTCCACATACTCCTTTCGCTCATGATATTCCTTCCAAATCGTGTCCCAATACTTGCTCCCCTTTTGCTCGGTGTCGCTTATTGGATCCAATGTTGTGCTCAACCAAGAGTTGACCAACAAGAAGTCTTCAAATCTTGAGAAAGCAAGACCTCTTGCCTTCTTTGTCTTGTCCTTCTTCTTCTTGGTAGCACTGGGATTGGATGTTGCCCCAATGACAAATGCGGCCGTCTCCTCCATTTCAAATTCATCATTGTCCGAATCTTCATTCTCATTGATCATGATTTCCAAGTACGTCTCCTACATGTTCATGATTTAGACGCAATCATCATGTGAAAACTAGTGATCTATACGAAACATTAATCATGTTATCGGGTAGGAGCAAACGTACCCGGTCTTGTTCAGACATTCAGTCGAACATGTCCAGTGCAGCCCGAGCGGTGGGGGTGCCCATACTCACCCGGTCCCGAACGAGCTGCGGCGACTCACACTCGTCGACCGGCGGCTGCTGCATGCCCGGAAAGCTGTCTGGAATGGTCCAGCCGGCAGTCACATCCTCCTGGGTCTCGACGGTGCCGGACGTTACAATCCGTGCAGACGCTTGGATGGATGGGGTACGGGGAGCCCGGCATGCCGGGGGAGACACCTCGTCGATGATGGCCACACCTTCCCGCGCAGCCAAATTCGCCTCCCTCAGTCGTTGTCGGCGACGATGCATCTTACGGATGATGTTCTCCATCTTGCAAAAAAAATCGAAGGAAGGGACGCTGACTGACGAGGCGTACTGCGTCTCCGTCGCGGCGGTCAGGGACAGGGTGGAAGACATCACGGCGTCGGATCAGGTCAGGTGGTGTGGATGGAGAGGAAGGGTACCGGACGGCGAGGGGTCGGGCGCGGAAAATGGTGGAGGGCGGCGGGGGGAGGAGGAAGGGTTTGAGGAACTAAGGGCAATTTGAGGTGGGGTCGGGCTGCCGGGTCCGACATGGCGGGCATGTCCGGACGCGTCCGGGCTCCCCTATACACGTCTCATATTTGAACTGAAAATGAGGGGTGTCGGTCAGCCCGGGCGTTTGAGACCTGTTTGAATGGCCCATTTAGATAGACCTTTTGTGATCGAACAGTGACCGGGCGGCCAGCCCGAAAGTTTGAGGAGGGTATTAGGGAGGAGGGGGGGAGGGTGTCCGGCTGTAGATGTGTTCTAAATAACCTACAAAAAGTTGATAATTTTTTTCCTTTTAAAGATGATATATACCATTTCTGCAGATCCACATAACCTATAGTAAGACGCATATCCCTGTCTGTGCAGTTAGCCACGTTTCAAATAACGTTGATGGGGCTAACGTCTCCAACATTGAATTTTGGTGGCGGAGGTATGGTTGACCAGAATGAAATATTTATAGTGAGAGCGTGCCATTTTTATTTCTTTGGCTGCCGATTCGGAAGCTTGCAGAACTGCCCACGCTGTCATCGTGCTATGAAGCTGGCGATGAAGATCAGCGTGAGGAGACTTTAGATATATTCTCAGGCGGTGGTGCGCAAGTTAATAGGTCATGGTAAGGATCTGTCGGCACACATGCATTTGGTTCAGGAGATCTAAACACTACGTAAAACCCTCGACGAGTTTAAGGTGGGTTGGGTGCGTCGCTCTGCGAACAGCGCAACACATTTTTTGCCTAGAGAAGGTTGCATCAACAAACTTTGTAAAACTTGATTTCAGGTGCCACAGGAAGAGTGTATTGACTCTGTGGTAACTTCAGAGACTTCAGTGATTTGACTAAAAATGCAACAATTCCAACTAATAGAACAAGGAGTTGTGGAGTGGTTGGGCACCTGCACAGAGAGTACATGACCCGATGGATAGCATGGATCGTGTTGGCCACACGCCCGTTGTGCTGCCGATTCCTGGCCAGCAGATACTAGCCTACATACCTACATACATGCACCGTGCAGGTCATTTTCCACGTACCAAACAATCCTTGCAAGTTGCAACTAGCGTTAAAAAGAAACACTTGCAACTTGCAAGCTAGCAAGGAGTCACGGGGCGCAGCTCCTCCGTGTGAAGACCGATTGCCCCGAATCGCATGCACTTGTCACTTGGCCACTTGGCCATGTTTAATTACTCCTGTCTTTCTCAAAAAAATTAATCCCGCCAACCTGCTCCGGTTCCGACCTTGCAATCCTTTTCTATAGAAAAATTGTGCAAGTTGCACAGATGGCTAAGTGCAAGATAGGCATATACGGATATACCGTTCTTGTGGTTATCCTCCCTCCCGGGAACCAAGATATCTACGCCGGTGACGGAGAGCGGTTTCCTGCCGTGGTTTCATGGGTCTCTTATCCTCGGGTCAACACTATTCACTGCGGCGGTTTCACGGGCCTTTTTAGCTCCGGGTTGACAATGTTCACTACAGCGGTTTCATGGGGCTTTTATCCTGGGATCGATACTGTTCACAGTAGTACGCTTTAGCCCTCGATCAAATATTTTGGGGGTGAATGTTTGATTGATATCGCGGCAGTGATGCTGCCATGGAATAAAGTAAAAAACGGTACTAACTAATGACATGAAGATGATGTTCTCGTTGATCGCCAAATATGTAATGTAAATGCATAAAATGGTAACTATGGTTTACCCAAAAGGACCTAGCTACAAATAAACACTCATTCTACTAACATACATATATGTTAGTTCTGGAAGCATATGAGGCAAAACTCTATCCATGTTAATTGGATGGCTAAAAAATTTAAATGGGAAAAAGCTGAAGAAAACATAAACTTTGGCCAAAGTTCTAAAACTTACCTGACAAACTTTTATCCTTAATGGCATGATATAAACAAAACATGCAGTGAAAGGGCACAAAATCGTGTCCTAAGTTGATTTCGTTTGAGAACTAGCCAGCTTGACTTCTCACATCCTCGATTATTTTTCAAGTGGAAGTGGGATTTCATATATTAGATATCTCAAGTACAGACCCAACCATTGTTTGAATGGTTACGAGGGAGGTCGTAGCCCAAGCCGATCACAACCTATGATTGATGCTCCGTGTCCTGTTTAAGCTCTTTATTTTTCAATGTGAGACAATGTCCGTGTTATGTGTGTATGTGCGCACTATGTCATCATCTCTAAAAAGTCACATGCAAAACAAATGAATTAGTTGATTAATGTTAGACACATTTTACGCACAAGGTCTATCTTCACTGGATCAGGAGAATGTGTACACATAGTAAAAAACTAAGAGTTATGATATTGTTGTTGTTTTTAAGCCCCCCGTGCATGATTAGAGAGGAGGATAAACTGTTTAGACAAATTAAAGTCACTAGGTGGAATTACGTTGCATTGTTTAGCCAGCCGACTCATCTTTTCCAGTAGCTCTTTTAGCTCTTGTTGATCTGTCTCGGTGACCATAAACTAAGTACGTAGCTAGGGCGCCTACTAAAAGTGATACTTGATTATTGATGTTTCAGACGGTGCGATGTCATTGCTGAAGTAATCAATCAATGATATCAATTAGGTCCAACTAATTGTTGCTGAAAGTTTGCGTAATACAAATGGTCGGTCTTTCGTGGATCTAAGCTTGGTCAGGGCATCTTGAACGTGGACCCCTAAAACGGATACCATATTTGCCATGGATCGTGTTCGGACACGTCCACAGACACGATACAAAAAGCCATCCATCCAACCATGGTCCTCAAACCGGCATCAAATCCGGAATAGTGGGGGTGGGCCAAGTGGATCTAGAGGATAAAACACATAGGCTGTAAGGACATGTGACTCAACTGACAGTGGGCCAAGCAAATCTTCGCACGGTGTCCGGACTCCTGCAATGTTCCTGCAAGCTTGTTTCCGGTTTGGGGGAAACGGACATGTGGACTTGCCCGCAAACATTTAGGGAACAATGCTGGATTGCAAAAAGTGCCCAGATCTTATAGTCTAGACCTTTACCTACACTTTGAAGGACAATGTTGTTGATGCCGTCACGAGAGCATCCAAGCCGGTGGCCCCTCTACGTGGTGTGGGTGGTCATGCCGGTGGGTGTGTGGCGACCCTACTTCCTCCTAGCTTCGGTTTGTGGTGGTGTGTTTTGCGTCGGCATGAGTTCGTCCCCGGGGTGATGTTGCGACTTAATCGGTGGGCTCTTGGATCCAGCGGCCATTGCTTGCTACTTCCGATGCAGCACGGCTTCGGCTCGCTCACTATTGGTAGTGTTTGGACCACTTCCGTGGGGTCCGGGTGTTTGAAATATGCCCTAGAGGCAATAATAAATTAGTTATTATCATATTTCCTTGTTCATGATAATCGTTTATTATCCATGCTAGAATGGTATTGATCGGAAACTCAGATACATGTGTGGATACATAGACAACACCATGTCCCTAGTATGCCTCTGATGGACTAGCTCGTTGATCAAAGATGGTTAAGGTTTCCTAGCCATGGACATGAGATGTCATTTGATAATAGGGTCACATCATTAGGAGAATGATGTGATGGACAAGATCCAAACTATAAATGTAGCATATGATCGTGTCAGTTTATTGCTACAGTTTTCTGCATGTCAAGTATCTGTTTCCATGACCATGAGGTCATGCAACTCACTGACACCGGAGGAGTACCTTGTGTGTATCAAACGTCGCAACGGAACTGGGTGACTATAAAGGTGCTCTACAGGTATCTCCGAGGGTGTCTGTTGGGTTGGCATGGATCAAGACTGGGATTTTTTACTTCGTGTGACGAAGAGGTATCTCAGGGCCCACTCGGTAATACAACATCACTATAAGCCTTTCAAGCAATGTGACTAAAGAGTTAGCCACGAGACCTTGTATTAAGGAACGAGTAAAGAGACTTGCCGGTAACGAGATTGAACTAGGTGTGGAGATACCGACGATCGAATCTCGGGCAGGTAACATACCGAAGAACAAAGGGAACATCATACGGGATTAACTGAATCGTTGACACAGAGGTTCGACCGATAAAGATCTTCATAGAATATGTAGGAATTAATATGGGCATCCAGGTCCCGCTATTGGTTATTGACTGTAGAGGTGTCTCGGTCATGTCTACATAGTTCTCGAACCCACAGGTTTTGCACACTTAAGGTTCGGTGACGTTTCGGTAGTATAGATTTATGTATAGTGGTGACCGAAGGTTGTTCGGAGTCTCGGATGAGATCCCGGACGTCACGAGGAGCTCTGGAATGGTCCGGAGGTAAAATATTGATATATGGGATAATAGTGTTTGGTCTCCGAAAGGGTTCCGGAATTCACCGAAAATAGTTTCGGATGTTTCCCGAACTGTTTGAGGTACAAGGACACTTTATTTGGGCTAAGTGGTAAAGCCCATGAGGCTTTAGGAAGGTGCAAAAGGTGTTTTGCGGAGGTCAGGGGCCAGACGCGAGGGACCCTGGCGTCTGGGGCCAGTGCCGAGGACCTTGGTGTCTGGTCCTGGAGTCCGAGGAGGACTCTTGCCTTGCGGGCAAACCGACCTTGAGGAGGATTTTTCTCCAAGTTTGGTATACCTTCTATCTCAGATCCGAACACAAAGTGTTTGTTGCTAAAACGGGTTCTTTCTCGAGAAAGAGTTTTTCTCGAAAGAATTGAGTGGGAGGAAGATAGAACTTGACGAGATTGTTGAATCTTTGTTCAACCTGAGAGTAGCGTAACGCAGAAAGATGTTTCTGTGGAGCCTATGTCAGTTGAAGAGGAAGTTAATGATGATGATCATGAAGCTTTGGATCAAGTTACTATCAAACCTCGTAGGTCGACAAGGACGCGTACTGCTCCTGAGTGGTACGACAACCCTGTCTTGGAGGTCATGTTGTTGGACAACGATGAACCTACGAGCTATGGAGAAGCGACGATAGGCCCGGATTCGGACAAATGGTTAGAGGCCATGAAATCCGAGAAAGGATCCATGTATGAAAACCAAGTATAGACTTTGGTAGACTTGCTCGTTGGACGGCAGGTCCTCGCGCCGTCCTCGAGTATGAATGGACCATTTAGATGAAGACAGACGCTGATGGTAAATGTCACCATTTATAAAGCTCGACTTGTCGCAAAGAAGTTTCCGACAAGTTCAAGGAGTTGACTGCGATGAGACTTTCTCACTCGTAGTGATGCTAAAGTCTGTTGGAATTATGTTAGCAGTTGCTGCATTTTTCAATTAGGAAATCTGACAGATGGATGTCAAAACATCGTTTCCTTAACAGTTTCCTTGAGGAAAGGTTGTATATGATACAACCAGAAGGTTTTGTTAGTCCTAAGGATGTTAAAAGGTGTGCGAGCTCCAGCAATCCTTCTATGGGCTGGACCAAGCATCTCGAAGTTGGAATATACACTTTGATGAGGTGATCAAAGTTTTTGAGTCTATACAAAGTTTATGAGAAACTTGTATTTACAAGAAAGTGAGTGGAAGCACTATAAAATTTCTGATAATTATATGTGGTTGACATATTGTTGATTGGAAATGATGTAGAATTTCTGGAAGGCATAAAGGCTTGTTTGAAAAGAGTTTTTTAAAGGAAGACCTGGATAAAGCTACTTAATTGTTGGGCATCAAGATTTATAGAGACAGATCAAGACGCCTGATGACACTTTCAATGAGTACATACCTTGACAAGATTTCTGAAAGAGTTCAAAATGGACCAGTCAAAGAAAGATTTCTTGCCTAATTTGTAAGGTGTGAAGTTGAGTGAGACTCAAAGCTCGACCACGACAGAAGAAAGAGAAAGGACGAACGTCGTCCCTTATGCTTTAGCCATAGGCTCTATATTATGCCATGCTGTGTACCGCCACATGGTGTGTGCCTTGCCATGAGTCCGTCAAGGGGTACAAAAGTGATCCAGGAGTGGATCACTAGACAACGGTCAAGATTATCATTAGTAACTAAAGGACTAAGGAAATGTTTCTCGATTATGGAGGTGATAAAGAGTTCACCGTAAAGAGTTACGTTGATGCAAGCTTTAACACCAATCCGGATGACTCTTAGTAGCAATTCAGATATGTATAGTGGAGCAGCCATTTGGAATAGCTCCAAGTGGAGTGTGGTAGCAGTGTCTACAGTATGACATAGAGATTTGCAAAGTACACACGGATCTAAATGTTGCAGACCCGTTGACTAAAAGACCTCTCTCACATGCAAAGCATGATCAAGCCCCAGAACTCGGTGGGTGTTAGATTCATAACAATGCGAATCATATGGTGATGTGAACTAAATTATTGACTCTAGTGCAAGTGGAAGACTGTTGGAAATATGCCCTAGAGGCAATAATAATTTAGTTATTATCATATTTCCTTGTTAATGGTAATCGTTTATTATCCATGCTAGAATTGTATTGATCGCAAACTCAGATACATGTGTGGATACATAGACAACACCATGTCCCTAGTATGCCTCTGATGGACTAGCTCGTTGATCAAAGATGGTTAAGGTTTCCTAGCCATGGACATGAGATGTCATTTGATAACGGGGTCACATCATTAGGAGAATGATGTGATGGACAAGACCCAAACTATAAACGTAGCATATGATCGTGTTAGTTTATTGCTGCAGTTATCTACATGTCAAGTATCTGTTCCTATGACCATGAGATCATGCAACTCACTGACACCGGAGGAGTACCTTGTGTGTATCAAACGCCGCAACGTAACTGGGTGACTATAAAGCTGCTCTACAGGTATCTCCGAGGGTGTCTGTTGGGTTGGCATGGATCAAGACTGGGATTTGTTACTTTGTGTGACGGAGAGGTATCTCAGGGCCCACTCGGTAATACAACATCACTATAAGCCTTGCAAGCAATGTGACTAAAGAGTTTTCCACGAGATCTTGTATTACGAAACGAGTAAAGCGACTTGCTGGTAACGAGGTTGAACTAGGTATGGAGATACCGACGATCGAATCTCGGGCAAGTAACATACCGAAGAACAAAGGGAACATCATACGGGATTAACTGAATCCTTGACATAGAGGTTCGACCGATAAAGATCTTCATCGAATATGTAGGAATCAATATGGGCATCCAGGTCCCGCTATTGGTTATTGACTGTAGAGGTGTCTCGGTCATGTCTACATAGTTCTTGAACCCGTAGGGTCTGCACAGTTAAGGTTTGGTGATGTTTCGGTAGTATAGAGTTATGTATGGTGGTGACCGAAGGTTGTTCGGAGTCTCGGATGAGATCCGGACGTCACGAGGAGCTTTGAAATGGTCCGGAGGTAAAAGATTGATATACGGGATAATAGTGTTTGGTCTCCGAAAGGGTTCCGGAATTCAGCGGAAATAGTTTCGGATGTTTCCCGAAATGTTCGGGGTACAAGGACACTTTATTTGGGCCAAGGGGTAAATCCCATTAGGCTTTAGGAAGGTGCAAAAGGTGTTTTGCGGAGGTCAGGGGCTGGACGCCAGGGACCCTGGCGTCTGGGGCCAGACGCCGAGGACCTTGGCGTCTGGTCCTGGAGTCCAAGGAGGACTCTTACCTTGCGGGCAAACCGACCTTGAGGAGGATTTTTCTCCAAGTTTCGACTCTAGGGCTTAGCTTATAAATAAAGGGGTGGGGCTAGCACTTGGGACACATCAAGAAACCCTAAGCCACGTGCTGCCTCTCCTCTAGTTCGTAGTTTCTCCTCTAGATCGGTTTCAGCGGTGCTTAGACAAAGCCCTGCTAGAATTGCTCCACCACCATCGCCGCAACGTCGTCGCGCTGCCGGAGAACTCATCTACCTCTCTGCCCCCTCTTGCTGGATCAAGAAGGCGGAGATCGTCATCACGCTATACGTGTGCTGAACGCGGAGGTGCCGTTCGTTCGATGCTAGATCGGAAGGACCGTGATCAAGATCGTGAGATGATTCGTGATTGGATCGCGGGACAGATTGTGATGAGATCGCGGGACGGATCGTGATTGGATCGCGGGACGGATCGTGATGGGATCGCGGGACGCTCGGCGATTTGGATCGCGAAGACGTTCAACTACATCAACCGCGTTTCTTAATGCTTCCCTCTTAGCGATCTACAAGGGTATGTAGATTCACTCTCCCTCTCGTAGATGCTCATCACCATGGATAGATCTTGTGTGTGCATAGGAAATTTTTTGTTTCCCATGCAACGTTCCCCAACACCGGGTAGATGGAAGGGCTTAGGGCTCTGGGTAAAAGCCTTGGTTCGATGGGGATTGAAGGATACCGGCGACGATGCTTCTAGGAGTTTGTCGCCGAAGAGTTCCTCCTCTCCATTAGGATGTGGTTTGTTGGTTTGATGATTGCCGTGGGAGCTGTTGCTATGGCAGGCTTTTTTCCAAGGTCTGGCGAGGCTGGTGTGGCGGCTCTGGGCGAAAGCCTTGGTTCGATAGGGGATTGAAGGATGCCGGTGACAATGCTTCTTGAAGGCTTCTCTGAAGAGTTTGTCGACACATCTTTGGGTTGTGGACATGTTGGTGGTGAAGTTGAGTTTGGCCAATGTCGGCATTGTTGGGTTTTCCACGTTTGTCCCTTAATCAGTCGTGTGTTGTAAGATTTTTCAGTCTGGTTTTTCGTATAAATTAGGTCACTCTATTATGTATTTCTCTCTTAATGAAATCAGCGATGCACCTGCCTTGCATGTCAAAAAAATAGAGCATCCAAGCCAAGTGGCGAGCAAGTTCAGGAAGAAGAAAAGGTTGTGCAATTCATGCCCCAAATTGCGTGAAGTGAGTACTTGGTACTAGGAGAGATGCGGATATTTGTAACCTCTAGGCATATATGAAACCCATATCCTATATATACTTAAGAGAGTGATTTCCACTAACTTATTTATTTTAACATACAAGGATGCTACATCACCATACAATTTTGGATGGAATAAGACACATTTCAACATCCATGCAAGAAAAAAGAACCACCAGCAGATGCAACCATGCTTGGAAAAATATTTTTATTCTATTAGTCTAGTTACATTTAATAAATATTTTACAACCATACATAATAAAATATAATAATTCATATGTATTTTAATTTTTGATTCATGTGTTAGTACTCTAATAAATATTTATCTTTCAAACGTAAATCTCATTGAAATATTGCAACAGATTATCACAACATTGAGCGGGGTATCATCTAGTTAAAATAATAATTCAGTAATTGTAAAAAAGTCAAAATTCCTAAAAGGAAGTTTAGAAGAAAGCATGATGAACTGTTACACTCGGGTACAATTTTATGCGTAGAAATGACTTTCATGGTATTATGACCGACTAAAAATAAAAGCAGTACTATATAAGAGTTACTATTCACTCTTTTATGCTACAAACTTTGTTTTTTTATTTTCTTGAAGTCGACAGGAGTTTTTCATCGTGGGAATTTTTATACTAGTACAGTAGTAGGTCAAGATTGTTTCGGAAAAGTTTCAGAATATTTTGGTTTCGAGGAGTATTTTCCGTCTTGGGAGATGGTAGAGCCAGATGGATGTCCATTTGCAGGTTGCAGCCACGATGACATTGCTTCTTTAGAGAAAGAATAATAAGATTCTTGAGGCTTGCATTGTGTATAGAATCCTGTAAGAGCATGTACAGTAATTTTATCTTAGCAGTGTCACGTAAGATAAATGTTTGGATGGGGAAGACAAACCATAAGAAAATGTTTGTCTTCTTTTGTTTACAAGATAATCTCTTAGCATAATGTGTCTCATCATATTTTTCGGAATAACTAGTTATTGAGATAAGGCTAATAGTTAATTTAGTGTATAAATATATTTTTTGTCATCTCTAAATTACATGCAAGGATTAAGATAAAACTATCTCATCAAATGCCCTAAGAAAAAGTGCATGCCCTGTGGTTCCTTGACAGTTGCCACGTATATGCATGCGCCATGTCATCCAGCAGGCAAACATGTGATGCCACCTCAGTTGTGGAGTACGTGGTCCGATGTACCGGCTCCGTGCCAACCACACGACGCGATCGTCAGCTAGCTTGTGTTTATAAGTAGGTGCATTTCCCTCCCTCGGTCACCAACACAAGACGTGACCAAAAGAAAGTGGGAGACAGAAAGAGAGAACAATGTGCGGCGGCGCCATCCTAGCGAAGCTGATCCCGCCGTCGGCAGGCCGGGTCTCGCCCAACAAGGGCGGCAAGAGCCAGGGGCACACCAAGTACGGCAGCGTCGCCGATGTCGACGACTTCGAGGCCGCCTTCGAGGACTTTGATGACGACTACGACCTGCAGGACGGCGACGGCCATGTCGTTTTTGCACCCAAGCCTGCGTTGTCTCCGGGTAGAGCAACTCCTAAAGTTTGGTCGAGTATGCAATCATGAAACATCCAGTGTTCGTCGGCGTTAATCCTTGGATACGATTGTCACGTATTTGCAGCCTACGATGGTGGCCGCGCGGCGCAGGCGTCAAGCAAGAAGAAGGGCGCCCCCCGCCTCCATGGCATCCGGCAGAGGCCGTGGGGCAAGTGGGCGGCGGAGATCCGCGACCCGCACAAGGGCACCCGCGTCTGGCTCGGCACCTTCCACACGGCCGATGATGCCGCCCGCGCCTACGACGTCGCCTCCCGCCGCCTCCGCGGCAGCAAGGCCAAGGTGAACTTCCCCGACGCAACCAGGGCCGGGGCGCGCCAGCAACGCGCCAGCCGCAGAACCGCGCCGAAACGGCAATGCCACCCTGCGCGTAGGACGGCATGCTCTGCCACCGCAGCCGCGCATGCACAGCCGGAGCAGGACGCTATGATGGTCAAGCCCGAGCTGATGGAGGTTTTCGACGTGGACGCCTTCGTCGACCTGACCACTGCCGTCACCGCGCTACCGCCTGTCATGGAAAGCTCCTTCGCCGACAGCGGCGCGACGAAGCCGATGGTCCACGAGGATTCTTCAGAGGGGAGCGGCGGCGGTGCCATGCCGGGGTTCGCCGACGAGCTTGGGTTCGATCCGTTCATGCTGTTCCAGCTCCCCTGTTCGGACACGTACGAATCCATCGACAGCCTCTTCGCCGGAGACGCTGTCATCCAGGATGCCCTCGGCGTGGACAGTGGCATGGATGGCGTCAGCCTCTGGAGCTTCGACGAATTCCCCATGGACAGCGCCATTTTCTGACGCTTTCCGTGTGATGCACTATGTTGGTTGTAAGAATCTCCACCTGGCATCTACTAGTTCCTTGTAAATATTCGTGCACAGAACCTTGCTCAGACCAGATTCTGATCCATGGCCAGGAATCAAAGGAAGGGTGCAGCTGATGCATGATTGCTTCCTTGATGAATGCTGATGGAAATGTATTCTACTGTTTGAGTTTATTGTTCGTCAGACCCTGTATCTTTACTGCTGATCTGTATTGTACTCTGTCATGATTTGCACTAGTCTTGGGTACCGTTGATCATGTTGGCAGTGCCGTCAATGGTTGTGCTTGTGACTGTTAATGCCAATAAGCTTGTGAACCTAGTTATCTTGTGTATATGAGTCACCAACTTATCCTGTCAAGTTGAGTTGGATTGTGTAATAAAAATACTGTAATTTCATGAATTCAATTAAGCCGTACAATTCTTGATGTATTTACCTAATATAATGACTTCAACCTTTGGTGGTGCTCCGTTCATCTTCGGACTCGATCATCCCTTATTTTCATTTTCATGGAAACTGTAAACACACCGTCAGGTTCAGTTTACATCGCAGGGGAGCCATGTCGCCCTCTGATAACATGAAATTCTCCACGGCCCATGCTGAGACAAACATAAAACTAGAGAAGTTAAAAACTTTATCATCCACTACAGAACTAACAGCCAGCCTTTCGCCTCGGGACCGAAAAGGTTCACCATCAGCGGAGATATTCTTCACTTCTTGTCTCGTGTGTATGTGTCACTACTCATCCTGTTATTTTGAGCTGGATTATACAATTTCCGATATACTCGCTACATTGTCCAGTTGATCTTTACCTAAGATCTCATTCTGTGGCGGTGTTCCTAACACCCGCATAAGATCGGAAAAAGAAAGGGTATGTATGATTTGATTTGGCACAAACGATATCATAAATGATTCAATCTAGCACAAATGACAAAATGGTATATATTGTTTTAACATGTGCTTTATCTGTAAACTAATATAAGACGTTCTAGGTCACCGGCCCTTATCAATGCATGGACTTGGTGCTAGTATATCCAAATATTGCAGAAAAAATAAATAGTTTTGAGTGGACTATGCCTGATACGCCAAGTTATCACACATGTAAGTTCGTAAAAATCATGTCGTGCCACATCTTCCAAATAATTTTGTATCTTTCAGCCATGATTTTCCAGTAGTAGTTTTCTAACTGATGCGAAAACCGCTTCACAATCCGGTGGGAACCTAAGGGCTACCAGTGGTTTTCATGAGCAGTTCAATTGTACTCATACTCTTTATTTTAGGCTGCAATTTGCACACTTGCTCCTATAATTCTTGTCGCGATATGGGCATGATAGCGACTCGCTACCATCCAATTTCCTTTAACTTGCAGGATTCTCAAGCAAAGATAGACCCAGAGCTGGAAGGACACGCTATGGAGAATTTTTGCAAGTTGTCCCTTACAGGAAAGAAAATGTTAAATAGCATGCAAGTTGCTACGGTCTTGGTACTTTGGCATTGTTTTACCTGCAAGTTGAGTTCATTGCCTACACAATTCAGACCCCATACATGGTACCTAATCCTCCCCTTGAGAAAACTACTTCGCATGCTGATTCCCGTGTGCAAATGATTTGCGGTATGATGCCCCTGTTTTAGAGTTCATGGTTCTACATCAGTAGATCGGACATGCCACATATAGTTCTTATTAGAAGAGAATTGTCCGGGTTTCAATATTCAAATAAGGAGAACCATCCAGTGTTGGATGGTTAGAAGGGCAGGGATATCTAGATATCAAACTCCAGGATTGAAACTTTGTTGTCTCATCACTGCGGATTATTCTTTCAGTGGGAGGCGACGATTTGGTAGCGAGACGACCGTGGTGACTTGTTCTAGGTGATGTGTGGTATGTGAGTGTGTGCATCTGTGTTCTAAGGGATGTTTCTAAAAAGAAACCAGATAAGTAGTTAAGTACGTATACTTGTACATGTTTTCCACTATCTAGACACCGGTGAATATCCATGCACATCAACATCTCTAGCAGAATCTCCAGCCCTGTTGGTGATTATTATTTTTCATGTCGTTCTACATGTCCTCACAATCTTTTTCTCACAGAAATTGCAGGATCACTACAAGAATGCAAATTTTCTAAATTTCTCAACTATCACTTCTTCACTGTTCTACTGTAACTCTCCGACCGCGGATAGCTCTAAATTTCTCTCTAGCCAAGGATCGTCGTTGAATATTTTCTCAGTCAAATTTCATGGTACTAAAATACCTGGCTTTTGTTATTAATTACATGCACATTGAGAAGGCATGGACTTTGTGCAAGATTTTGTTACTCCAGGGATCTCAGAAAATGAAAGATTTCCTACAAATGGTAAAAAAACGGAAGAAGATACGAGGTACCGATGATGATCATTTACATGTAAAAGAAAGAAGCATGGATCACCTCCTGCTTCTGAAGAAATGTCATCAGAGTCCCCGTTAAAATGAAAAGAAAAAGAGAACAGTCATAAGCCATCGTATGGGTGTGATGGCCTAAAACTCCTTAATTAGACATCACACATTGGAGAGAGCAGGTAGCTGACAGGAGCAAGTCAGGACTAAAAAACTTGTAGTAATGCTATGATATATAAGTAGGAGGAAGCTGTGTGATGGCCTAGAACTGGAAATGGTTTCTGACTTCGAATCTATTGGACAGTAGCATACAGGCGAAGCAAACCTGGGGTGCTGAGAAGAGCCCATGGTTCCTTCTTTCTATCGTCCTGTATTACTAGTCATTAATACAAGGCTACTCTCAAAAATAAAACTTAATTCAAGGCATACTGGATCAGGAATATTATAGCAGAACCTTCAGACCTATTGATGATGATGATTTCTTATTTTGGTGTATAGGCCCTTACAAGATTTTATGACACAGAAATTGCAGGATCACTACAGGCAAGCAAAGAATTAATATCACCATCACCTCTACTTTTCCCTGAAGTGCTACTATAACTATTTGGCCATCCGAATAGCTCTCAATTTGTTTCTCTCCCGGGACTATCGAATCAAGATTTATATTGTATTTCCCTCTGTACAAGAATACTTGGATTTGGTTATGAGTTACATGCACGTCCAGAAGAAATGGGCTTTGTGCAAGATTTTGTTACCCCAACCGGTGCAAACTGATCCGAAATGAACTATTAATCACCTATGCAAGGTTAAAAATACAGAAATGACGAGGCGCTGATGAACACTTACATGGAAAATACAGAAATGCATGAATGACCCCTTTTCTTCTGAAGGAATGAGCTTGATAGAGAGAAGACGAGTCGATGTACTTATGTGCGTGTAATGCCACAAAACAGAATTGAGAGACATCACAACACACTGCAAAGAACAGGCAGCTGAGAGTAGCAAATGAGGAATACATGTCTTGAGTTGGGATGCTATAAATAGCAGTGCTATATATAACCAAAAGGGGAAATGGGACCCTGGCCCTTTCTGCAAATAAGTACAGTTGGTGTATAATAAAATATAAACCAGTGTTACACGGTGTGATACTAGTACAGATGAGTAGCAAACCCGGGGTGCTCACAAGCAGGCTGTGGGCTGGGAAGAGCCCATGGTTTCTAGCTGAGTTCTATCTCAGAAATAGGCCTGCTGCATATCCTTTTTAATTCAAGTTGCAGATCAGAACCATTCATAATCAAGACAAACAACTCATGTACTATGGGTGTTCACGACACTGAACTGAACACAGACCATCGGCACCCACAACACTGGCATGTGGCGACCAGTGAGAACAGCCCACGGTTTAACCGGTGAAGCAAGGTAACTAGTAAGAAATCTTTTTTTTTATAAAGGACGATTTTAAAATCTGAAAATGTAGTATCAAGCTGATACAAAGCACTATGAGTAATACCAGGTCTCTGCATAATTAAGATATACATAGTCTAATCCAAAAGTATGACAAAAAATCATGAAATAAAAACCGATAATTCGACAACAGTAGAGACCTATAGACCGACACTATGCTTATGTCGACGAAGGTGGTCGATCAATCCGTAAGTTATGCTGCTATCCATGTTGGGGGAAAAACCTCCAGAGCCACTTACCCCAATTGCGTACAAACCGCCTTGAACAACTGTTGATACTTTGATAGTTGTAGCATAGATCACATACATAACGAGTGCGTACCCCAAAAATAGCATGTAGAGGAAAAGCATTTTTGCTGTTAAAAACCAAATCGTTTCTACATAGCTAAAGCGACCAAATTAAGGCATGCACTGACATCCTTATTAGCGTTTTGAACCTATTTGAAGTATCGTCTAACCAATGACAAAAACTATTGGCAACACTTGTGCGTGAGGCTATTTGGATGACCGACCATATAAAACATGCAAACTTGTATTAGAAAAAAGGTATTTGATTGTCTCGTCATGAGCACAAAAACAAAACTTCTTATTCCCTAACCAGTTGCACCGTGCGATGTTGTCTTTGGTTAACATACCACCCCTACGAAGATATCACATGATGATTTTCACTTTTAGTGGAGTCTTAAACTTTCAAATTTTCTTGTTATTACTCACTAGTACCTTCCAATGCGTGAGCGCACGCTACATGGAATCTATGTGAAAGACCTTGATGTAGTACGGTCTCAGCAAAATATATCCCGGCCTTGCGTCAGATTAGTCGAATCCAACCGAAATAAAAGATTATGCCATGATACAAGTCAGGGCCAATCAAATCCTGCCTGAACGAAATATTTGCCTGGGATGAACCAAGCACGTGCACAATAGTATTATTCTTACCACGAGCAATATTATATAAGGCTGGATATATATTGTTCTCTGAAACTGGCATTGCCTAACCGGATGTCTTCAAAGAAATGAGTCTGTGACCCGTACTTTATCGTGAAAGATCAAAAGCGAAAGAGATGTTTCTTCGCCGCCATTAGGCCAGCCCAAAAGTGCGATTCACCATGTTTCCAATATGTCCGAGACATCAACTTTTGGCCAAGATACTTGTTACGGCATGATTTGCAAAACACCATCCTCGGTAAGAAGTTTGAACAACCATTTACTAACCAGGGCCTCGTTCTTGACCTGCAGGTCATGAATTCAAGGCCACGTTGGTCTTTCGGCCTACAAACCACGCTCCATTTAGTCAGCCTGTATTTCTTTGGCCGTTTCCTTGCCAAAAAAAAATTCTAGATCTAAAATAGTCCTATCTTTGTAGGACCCTATTTGGTAGTTGGAAGAAAGAAAGAATATACAGAACCATATTTGTGTGGACGGAGTTAATCAAAACTGTTTTCCTCCAACTGCGAGTACATTTACACCTTTCCAACTGCTCAACCATTTCTCTAGAGGCTTCTCCACATGCTTCCACTCTACAATGGTGAAACGTATTCCCAAATATTTAATTGGGAATTTGCCATGTGCACACCCAAAGGGGTCAACATAATCGGCCTCCGCCTCAACGTCAGTCAGTAATCTCTTAGATATTTCGACCGGTGGAAAATTAAAAACAATAGCCAAAAGCCTTCACCAACTTAACTAGTGCAGAAAAGCCTAGCTATGGCATGACAAAATTGGCCACGCTGCGTGGACACCCGACGCCACCAATATGGCGTCACTGTTAAAAAATAGTGCTGGCATTGAAGATGACGCCAATAGTATTTGACATGTTTATGGCATGCCACGTGGCCAACGCCAACATTAATATATGTCAGTAGTGGCATTGCATGTTAGTGCGACGCCAGCAATTTCATTTTCAGAGTTAAACCGAAATTGTACAACAACACGATCAAACCAAAATGACATCATAATCAAAGTTTAAAACAATAATTAAACAATACAATTCAAACACTGGAATCTAAGTTCGTCGGTAACCATTTATTTGATATTATTCAAAAAATATCAAAAATAGGCAAATAACAAAAGTACACAAGTTTAACAAAACAGGAGGTGGCATCAACATGAGATATGCAATGCATGCATGCCTACTAGCTAGCTAACTCGACATTACGGCCGGTAGAGTCAAGATCATAGTCTGGAGTAAGTGGACCATCATCATAGTTGCCATCAGGCCTATAGTAGACCATGATCTCATCATGATTGTATTGAAGGTAGAACGTGGCTCTCTCCCCATCTTCCATCTCGTAAGTAGTTGCAAGAGTTGTCCAATCAGGGCAGCCGAAATAGGTGTGAGTTGGCTCATTGGTGACAAGACAGTTGAATCGTTGGGCCGCTAGCATCTTCATGAGGGTGCATTGGAATGTGATGGTTGCATCAAGCGGAATCTAAAACTTCTCTAAGAAGTCACGCCTTGACCCGCAAGGGATGACCTGAGTAAAATTGAAAAAATTACTAATTAGAAAATTTTGCCCGCAACCGTACCATATGAAACTCAATCAGAACATGTTGAACTAAATCATATATATACCTTCTTCATGATGAAGTCTTTTGGAAGATCGATGAAAAACTTCCTATCCTTCTGGAATCTCAAAGCACCACAGTTCTTACACGGGGCATCCATTTATTGATGCCAATATCGTTGACCAAAGTAAGCATAGATCATTAAACTAAATAACTAACACTTCAAAATAGAACATATATTAGTAATTGAGAAATTCTACAAACGGTGCATGGTTCAAACATATAATAACATTCATAAAGTTAAACAATCATTCATATATGAAATAGCTAGCTATAGTGTACGCCCATCATCTAGCAAGCTACTGGCTAGAGGGGCCGGCCTCATGGTCGTCCGTACGACGATGCTGTAGCGGCTGCACCTCCTCCTCCTCCTCCTCTTCCTGTGCCCCGAGCTTATCCTAATCTACGGGATCCTCCTCTGCGCTCTTTCTCGTGTCATACTCAAGGAGCATCATCTTGTTGGTTTCTAAGAGTTTCTCATTTCTCGCAAGCTCCATCACTAATGGGTCGAACAACTGTTGCTCGTCCTGGAGGTTCTCCTTCTCCTCGGCGCATATCCTTATGTTCTCCGGCATGAGGAACTACACGTATTCACGGCAATCAAGGAAGTTGAGAATCGCTTTTTCCTTATGATACTCAACCTCCTTTGCATGGTAGGCATGTGCCACTAACTCTTGGGTGTCCTAGTGTCCAAGATGGTGGACAACATTGTCGTTCGTGATGGTTGCAAAGTATGTAATCCCCTTGTGTCGCACACCAGGAAACTTTGAAGCCATCTGACTGTACTTGCAACACCTACATATATATATACAATCTAGACAATGTAGCTAGAAAATATATGTACATGTAAAATAAAGGTTTCTACAGTAATTACACTACCATTATAACTAAAATTTGAAACTACATTTACACCACAAATCTGCACTACAATCGAAAACTGTAATTACACCACAAATCTGCACTACACTAGAATTACTCACGGGCGATGGAGAAGACGGCAACAGAGACCACGACGAAGGGATGGTGGCAGTGGAGGCGCAAGGCTGTCATGTCCTTGACCCGGTGGTAGTGGAGGCGCGGAGACGATGACGACGGCGGTGGAGATGGAGGCGGAGACTGCGATGGTTGAGACAGCGGCGGTGTAGAGTCAGAGATGGCGACGAGGGCCGGGGGCTTGGTCGATGGCGGCGGCTGCGGAGTCGGATGGTTGGGAATTGATTTGGGGGTGTTTGGGTCGGGAATAGATCCGGGTGTGTACATGGGTGGTTGGATTTCAAAGGCGATGTTGTGTTTGATAGCGTTGGCCTACGCGACCAACTCCATTTGCTATGTATTTTATTTTAGTTTATTATTTGTTATCTTATTTATATAGAATTAAAACAAAAGTTTAAAAGATAATACGTTTGGACGAAAACAACCTAGATTTCATTAATTAATATGATGTGCTTACATATATACATTACATAAGGATAATTAACAATAAAAAGATATAAATTACTATTAAATCTAGACTAAGAATATCATCAATGTGATGATGGCCACAAGAAGAAATGCTGCCATTGATCTAGCTAGTAGAAATAGGCCAAGCATGCAACCAACTAAAAGTGCATATCGAAGCATCTTGATTTTTTTTTATTTGACCTCACATCACATCTTCCTTGAGTTTCATCTTATTTATCTGTCGTTTCAGTGGTCCAATGGAGTAGTGGTGTAACTTGCTTACGTACTTCTTGACAAGATCAACCCATATTCATATGAAGCAATATTTTCCCTCTATTTTCTGTGGATCACAATACATATATACACATATTGATGTGAGCAAATTATCTGGAAATAAATTAAGATGTATTTTTTGTCATATATGTACCTTTCTACGTTTGGCGCAGATGTAGAACTCTCACTTTGGATTCCATTTTGTGTGCGACATATACTTATCAACAGGGTGTCGACAGCCGCAAAGCAGCACATGGCCGGTATCTTCGGCGCTGGTGGCGTAGCTGCCGGAATGAACGGAAGTCGCGTTGCTACGGCAGGATGATTCGTCGAACAGGGTTGGCTGCATTGGCTATGGGGAGCTCATGGCGTAGCCAACAGGTCAGTCGGGAGCTTGGCCAGGGCGGCAGAGTCCCAAACTTTTGACACGTTTCGCCGACGTGGGTCCATAACTAAGAGGAGTAATAACTAGTTAGGGAGAAGAATTGGATGTGAATGTATTTTAAAAAACAAAGGGGCTACCTGATGTCTACTACACAATCTTTTTCTTGTAGACTCGTGTTGGGCCTCCAAGCACAGAGTTTTGTAGGATAGTAGAAATTTTCCTTCAAGTGGATGACATAAGGTTTATCAATCCGTGAGAGGTGTAGGATGAAGATGGTCTCTCTCAAGCAACCCTGCAACCAAATAACAACGAGTCTCTTGTGCCTCCAACACACCCAATACAATGGTAAATTGTATAGGTGCATTAGTTTGGCGAAGAGATGGTGATACAAGTGTAATATGGATGGTAGATATAGATTTTTGTAATCTGAAAATATAAAAACAGCAAGGTAGCAAGTAACAAAAGTGAGCAAAAACGATATTGCAATGCTTAGAAACAAGGCCTGGGGTTCATACTTCCACTAGTGCAAGTTCTCTCAACAATACTAACATAGTTGAATCATATGTAAATCCCTCACGTGCGACAAAGAGTTCACTCCAAAGTCACAAATTGCGAAGAACAAATGAAGAAATTATTGTAGGGTACGAAACCACCTCAAAGTTATCTTTTGTAATCAATCTTATTAGCTATCCCTATAAGTGTCATGGACAGCCCTAGAGTTCGTACTAAGATAACACCTTAATATACACATCAACCAAAACCCTAATGTCACCTAGATACTCCAATGTCACCACAAGTACCCGTGGGCTTGATTATACGATATCCATCACACAATTTCAGATTCATTATATTCAATCCAACACAAAGAACTTCAAAGAGTGCCCCAAAGTTTCTATTGGAAAGTCAAGACGAAAACATGTGGCAACCCCTATGCATAGATTCCCAAGGTCACGGAACCCGCAAGTTGATCACCAAAATATACATCAAGTGTATCAATAGAATATCCCATTGTCACCACAGATATCCCATCGCAAGACATACATTAAGTGTTCTCAAATCCTTAAAGACTCAATCCGATAAGTAAACTTCAAAGGGAAAACTCAATTCATCACAACTAGATAGAGAGGGGAAACACTCCATATGATTCATCTATATTAATAAAGCTCGTGGTACATCAAGATCGTGTCATGTCAAGAACACAAGAGAGAGAGAGAGAGATATCAAACACATAGCTACTAGTACATACCCTTATCCCCGAGGGTGAACTACTCCCTCCTCGTCATGGAGAGCGCTGGGATGCTGAAGATAACCTCTGGTGATGGTTTCCCCCTCCGACAGGGTGCCGGAACGGGCTCCCGATTGGTTTTTCGTGGCTCTGGAGGTTTGCGGCGGCGGAACTCCCAATCAAGGTTCTGCTTTAGGGTTTTTGGAATTTATGGCGGTGGAAACGACTCAGGATGGGCCACGAGGGAGTCACAAGCATGGGGGCGCGCCCTAGGGGGTGGGCGCGCCCCTGAGGCTTGTGACTGCCTCGTGGGTCTTCTGGCCCAACTCCAATTCTCCCTGAACTTCTTTTGGTCCATAAAAATTCACCGTAGATTTTTATTCCATTTGTGCTCCGTTTGATATTCCTTTTGTGTAAAACCCCAAAACACGGAAAAAACAGGAACTGGCACTGGGCTCTAGGTTAATACGTTAGTCCCAAAAATAATATAAAGTTGTAGTAAAATTATTGTAAAACATCCACGAATGATAATATAACAGCATGGAACAAGCAAAAATTATAGATACGTTGGAGATGTATCAACATCCCCAAGCTTAATTCCTGCTCGTCCTTGGGTAGGTAAATGATAAAAACAGAATTTTTGATGTGGAATGCTGCCTAACATGTTCATCATATTCTTTTCATCTATGTATAGCACGGACATTTGGACTTGTAAATGATTCAAAGCAATAGTCTAGTTTTAACATAATGACTTCAGTACTCAAGCATGTCAACAAGCAACCATGTCTTTCAAAATATCAACACTAAAGAAAGTTACCCCTAGCCCGTCATGCTCAATCATTGATCCATTCATGAAACACACTCAAATATTAGCTATGCCCAATGCACAAGTACGATCATAGTACCCCCTAGTTGGTGCTTATAAGAGAAGCTAGAGACTCAAAGCAAAAATAAAAATTGCATAAAGTAAATAGATGGGCCCTTCATAGAGGGAAGTAGGGATTTGTAGAGGTGCCAGAGCTCAAGGTTTATATTGAGAGAGAAAAATATTTTGAGTGGCATGATTTTCCTGTCAACGAAAACGACGAAGTAGCTCACAATACTTTCCATGCTAGATACATTATAGGCGGTTCCCAAACAGAATAGTAAAAATTTTACTCCCACTCCACCAATCAATCACACTCCACGGTGAGACGAATCCACGAGTACTGTCCATACCAACAACATTCCTGGGGGGAGTTTTGTTTCTATATATTTTGATTTGATTTTTTGAGCATGGGACTGGGCATCCCGAATACCAGCCACTTTGTCGTGAATGATAGTGAATCAACACATATCGTGAGAATAACACACCTAGCATGGAAAAATATTGGATACTCCTCACCGTTTCATGAGCGGTACAAACACACAAAAGAGAAAATATATTTTGAAAATTTAGAGATGGCACATACAAATTTGCGTGGAACGGCATGGAACTACCACGTATAGGTAGGTATGGTGGACTCATAAGGCAAAACTTGGTTTAAGGATTTTGGATGCACAAGTAGTATTTCTACTTAGTACAAATGAAGGCTAGCAAATAGATTGGGAAGCAACCAAACCAAGGAACGAAAAATCACATAAGTGAGCATTGGATCATAACTAACATCGAATAATGCACCACAAGTAGGATGTAACTTCAGTGCATAATTATTGACTTTCGTACTTGCATAGGGAATCACAAACCTTAGCACCGATATTCCTACTAAAGCATAATTACTCACTAACATGACTCACATATTACTATCATCATGTTTCAAAACTATTACGAAGAATCAAGTTTAATTTGTCCAATGGTCTTCATGAAAGTTTTTATTATATTCTCCTTGGATATCTATCACTTTGGGACTAGTTTCATATGTTGCTATTGCTTTTTCACAAGCTAAAACAA
The DNA here is from genome assembly GCA_022496015.1 of Hordeum marinum. Taxonomy (NCBI): domain Eukaryota; kingdom Viridiplantae; phylum Streptophyta; class Magnoliopsida; order Poales; family Poaceae; genus Hordeum; species Hordeum marinum. Next base: position 458,906,520 of record CM039675.1, on the reverse strand, counting down.
TTTTAAATGAAGCACATGAGCATAAAATATTTCATCCCTCAAAAAGGTATAAATGAAGCATGAGAGGAAATGACAAGCTACTCACAAAAGATATAAGTGAAGATCAATGAATAGTCAAACAATTAAGTAGCTATGTGAGGAATCTCTGTCCCTTAATGAATATTTTCAGATCTTAAGCATTTTATTAAACAGCGAGCGAAAGAAAAAAATAGCACTCCAAGAATAGCACATATCATGTGAACGAATAAAAATTTAGGCTCAACATAGGCTAACTGATAATTGTTGATGAAGAGAGGTGGGATGCGTAGCATACCCAAGCTTAGATGCTTGAGACTTATTGAAATATTTACTTGGGGTGCCTTGGTCATCCCCAAGCTTGAGATTTTGTATCTCATTCAATCCTCTCATATCATGGTTTCACCTATTCTCAAAAACTTCATTCACACAAAACTCGAAAAGAACTCGTGAGATAGGTTAGTACACATAATAATAAATAAGCTCTTTATGTACTGCCAAGACAAGTTTCATAATAATTTTCAAACATTAGGTACTGTATACTATCATTTCCACAATTTATATCTACCAATATAGGCAATGGAAACTATAGGATAAGTAGATAACAAAACTATGGTAGCAATCTGTCAAAACAGAACGGTCTGTAGCAATTTATGAAAACAGTGTACTTCTATAACTCGAAACATTATGAACATTTTGGACAGGCTATAAAATTTATATGAAAACACTTTGTAAAAATTTCAGAAACTTACCACGTTCCAGAAAAATATGAAAATTCAAACACTACAACAGAAGTTTCTCTTTTTACACATCACACATCAAACATGCAATTCAAGCATCCTAAAGGAAATTCTTGGAAGTTTTTATTGAAAAACAAGATTATAAATAAAAACTAACAGAGGAAAAAAATAAAATAACGCTCCCAAAGGCTTCCTATTAATTCAGTAAAATCACAAGGCTCTGAAAGGCTCTGAAAAATTAGGAAAACTCAAGGAATTTGCATATAAAGTTTCTTTAAAAATTTCACAATTTTTTGAAGCTTCAGTAAAATCATATAATTAATATACTGGACGCAAAACTTTCTGTTTTTGCGTAGAATCAAACAAGCAAGTATCCACACTATCCCAAAGGCTTTACTTGGCACTTTATTGGAATAAAAGACACAAAAAATGATTAATTCAGTATCTTAATCATGTGAACACATGAAAACAGAAGGTAAAAGTGTTGGGTTTTCTCCCAACAAGTGCTTTTCTTTAATGCCTTTTAGCTAGGCATGATGATTTTAATGATGCTCACATAGGAATAGTAATTAAGACATGCAAAAGAACATCATGAATCTCATGACAAGCACATTTAAGTCTAACCCACTTCCTATTAATAGGGATTTTGTGAGCAAACAATTTATGGGAGAAAGAATCATCTAGCATAGGAAGGGAAAACAAGCATATCTTCAAGAATTTGAACACATAGAGAGGAAACTTGATATTATTGCAATTCCTATGAGCATATTTTCCTCCCTCATAATAATTTTCAGTAGCATCATGAAGGAATTCCACAATATAACCAGCACATAAATCATACTTTTCATGATCTACAAGCATAGAAATTTTACTACTCTCCACATAAGCTAATTTCTTCTCATGACTAACAGTGGGAGTATCATAAAGGACTTGAATACTACAAATTGGTTCCACACTAAAAGAGTAATATTTAGTAAAAGGATATTCATAATTTTTAGTGCATCTAGTGCCCCTTAGTGATTTTGGTGTATTGAAGACTTATATGTGAAGTAACTAATGTGTTTGTGAGTGTACACAGGCTCTATAAGTCGATGAGGATATTATCGACCCCTAAAAATGTATGTCTTCAGCTGAAGACTTTGGTATTCCCTGAAGACTTTGAAAATGAAGAAGTTGGTGTGACCATGAAGATATGAATAAGGGCTATGAAACGTGAAGACTTTTGTTTTCATAGTTTCATTTCTTTTTGAGTCATAGGAAACATCGTACTGTCAAAGGGGGCCGAGGTAATACTATGGAAAAATTCCAACTGATGCTCAACTCCAAAAGCCTCAACCTATCCAATCCTTCGAGTGAAGCCTTTGGAAATCTCTTGCAGTTCAGTCAAGTTCTTTAGTGACAGAGACAATGTTCTTCTGGTCTCTGATGAAATTGATCTGACCGAGGAGTTAGGATTTCGCTAGTGCGAATTGCCTACATGTGATGATCATGATAAGCCTCGGGACTTTCAAAGTTCGAAATTCCGACCATTGCTATGCTTGGCGCCAGTTGTCCCCAATCATCTTATCCACATAACAGTCATATCATTGGGGGCATTTATGTCTTATCATGTCAGGTTGCACCCTGGCTAGAAATAGCCACCCCCACAACCACTAGATGGTTGGCTGCTCCGAGAGAGAACTGACACTTGTCATTTGGAGCAACCCATCCTCCGAGGACTTCATCAGTGAGGAAAAACCCACAACCAAACCACCAAACCCAAACTGATTGAGAATCACTGAAGAAATTCCTATGTGGAACCGACGCTTGTTACCTTTGAGGACTGTGTATCCTCCAGACGGTTAGGCGTCATGGTCTAGTGCATCCTACATTCAATTGGGGATCATGGAGTGACCTTGGTCTAGAGCATCCAGCAGTCAATTTTGGATCGCCGGGTGACCAGTTTGTGAGGGTTTTGGAAGTCTACCCTAAAGACTTACCACGAGTGTTGGGCGAGACCTGTGTGACCTTAGCTCAAGGAGAATACGGTAAGGATTGTGTGTCCTGGGATTGTGTGTCCTCTGGTTTAAATGCCAGGCCACTCCAAACCAAACGTACGACTATCACAGCAGTTGGAACTGAGTCATCAAACCATTGTCTTCATCGAGCTACCTAGTTCTATTTCCTCAACCCCTCTATTCCTTGTATGCTTGTTGATGAAATTGATCGTTACTGTTTGAAGAATTTTACTGAAGACTTTCACAATTTCCTCACCTCAAATTCTTCAAGTTACCTTGTTTCTCACATGTTTATCCTATATCACGCTACTTGTAATCTGTGCATGTTTCATTTCATCATGATGACTATGCTGTCGCTATGTTCCTCATGCACTTGAGTACTTATTCCACTACTAGTTATTCATCACATTTCAAATTCCTCAAGTTCAAATTCCTCAAGTGATGAATTTGTAAAAATCGCCTATTCACCCCCTCTAGTCGATATAACGCACTTTTAATTGGTATGAGAGCAAGGTACTCCCTTGTTCTATGTGATTTTGGTTTAACCACCTGGAGTTCTAGTTATGTCGTCTGCAGGTATGATCAAGGTTTCCGCAGGATGTCCTACCTTCGATGGGACGGACTATCCCTACTGGAAGAACAAGATGTGCATGCATCTTGAGGCAATTGACAACGATCTCTGGTACGTTGTGGAAAATGGTGTTCCCTCAGTTACTCCCACGATCAACGCTGCTGATGTGAAGAGATTCAATCAACTCAACTCTCAAGCGAAGAATATCATCTTGGCCATCTGACCAAAGGTCAATATGGCAGAGTGAGTGCTTTGGAAATGCTAAGCTTATCTGGGATAGGCTGTTCAAAGTCAACGGAGGTGTTTCCACTCAACATGACTCTCGCGTTGATGTTCTTCGCATCTCTTCAACTGCTGCAAGAGACTCGACAATGAAAATGTTCAGCAAACTTTTGATCGCCTCACTAATATCTCCAATGAACTTCAAGCACTGGGTGCCACTGATATCACCGACCATGAAGTGGTGAAGAAACTGCAAAGATCTCTTGATTCCTCATTCGATACTCTGGCTTTGATGATTCAAGAGCGTGGAGACTATAAGTCACTAGATCCTGCTGATATTCTTGAGAGACTCAATACTCATGAATTCCAATAAGCTGAGAAGAGAGACCTCTATGGGCCAAGCTATGAAAGATCTCATGTTCTAAAGGAAAAAGCAATTTCCTCATCCGAAGGCGAAGATTCTGATAGTAGCCTTGGTGATCTTGAAGAACTGAGTCAGGAGCTAGCAATTCTCGTGAGGAAATTCTAGAAGTTCGCAAGGAGAGGTGGATTTGGAAATTCATCAAAGAGTGGTTTGAGGAAATTAGATTCCCTAGATGATTACAAGAAAAGAACCTGTCACCGTTGCAAGAAACCTGGTCACTTCATCTCTGACTATCCTCTCTGGGAAAAAGAATCAAAGAAGAAGAAGAAATACAAGGATGACAGTTCTGAACTTTTGATGACTCGAAGAAAAATAAGAAATCTGCAAAGACTTCATCGTAAAAGTCCTCAAAGCACAAGAAGAATGGTTCCAGAAAGGCTCGAGCGTTCATTGGCAAGGAAATGGATTCTGAGGAAGAATATGAAGAATATGAAGAAGAGGGAGAATCTGAGGTGGAATCAGAATCTGGTGTTGCAAGCCTTGGTCTTGCCACTACTTTCGTGAGCAAGTCCATCTTCAACGATGAACAAAATGACTACTCCAACGACTCTGACATCACCAATGATGATTATGCTCCCACCTATTGCTTCATGGCAAAAGGCTCGAAGGTACACAAACATCATTCCTCATCTGAATCAAGTGAAGGTGAATCTGATGAATATGTGAAACCTAGCTATGCTAAACTTGTTAACATTGCCACTAAGAAACAAAGTGCACTTGAAAAGCTTCAGAAAATGCTAGACAAAAGTGATGATCTGTTGAACAATGAAGTGGATCGGACTCAAACTCTGTCTGACGATCTTAAAAGTCTTCAGACAAAGTATGATAACCTTCAGATTCATCATAATGCTCTCTTAGCCGATCGTGAGAAGCTTTCTTATGAATTTCGTCAAAGAAAGCAAGATCTTGAGAAACTAAGGGTGTCACATGAGGATCTCCAAAGGGAAAATGATTCCTTACCGGCTCAACAGATCAGTATTGCTCAGGAAGAATTTGTTCCACCTTGTTTGAAATGCATCAAACGTGAAACTGCTAATTCTTCACCTGAATGTTCAAATGCTTCTATTGCTGCAAATTCTTCAACTATTCCAGTGGTCACAAATTCCTCATCTGAGGATACCACAATTATCACTGACAAAAATGCAGGGTTGAAAGAACTGTATGTGACAGGCATGTACAAAATTCTCAAAGGGCATCAAACCCTTTGCGATGTCCTCAAAAAGCAGATTCTGAATAGGAACCCTAGGAAAGAGGGTATTGCCGTTGTGAGGAAACTCAACGCTGATGGATCTTACTGGTCACCTAAGCAGTACCCCAAAACCTCATGGGTTGCTGCAAATGGACCTCCTGTAGATCCATCCACTTTATCTGGCTTTACTTGTTAAACTTCATATTCCTCTGATGAGTCACTTGACTCCAACTACAAATTCTTCAAAAATCAAAAAGGTGAAGTATTTGCTAGATTTGTTGGAACTAACTACTGGAACGGTTCTCCTATGAAGAAAATCTGGTTTCCCAAGAGCTACCTACAAAATCTTCAAGTGAATGTCCTCACGACACCACTCATGAAGAACAGGAACCCCAAATAAAATTCCTCATATGGACCAAAGTCTTCACTTGGACCAAATTCTTCAAATGGTCAAAAATATCATTCTTGTGCTAATGCATCTGTTTCGCAGGGAAAATCTAAGAGTTCTGAATATGTGCATTATTCTTCAAATCATTATGTTCATAAGTCCTCGAAGAGTTTCTCTACTTATTCATATGAGTACCCTAACTCTCGTCCTATGAAATGAAGCGCACTTGCTTCAATGCCTCCCTTCTCAAATGGTTCTCGCAGAATGATGAACTCTTTACCACCCCTCCAGATGTGGGTGGTGAAGAAATTGAACTAATTTCTTATGAAGGGTTAGGTCTCTAGATGAACTTGAACATCTGATGAATTTCCTGGAGACCTAAGGAAATGCTTGAAAGGACGCAAGCTAACCATGTACAAATGAATTCCTCATTTCTCACGTCCTCACACTACTTGCTAACCATCTTGTGTGATGAAATTATGTCTGATGAAATTGATGTCATATTCTTCACTCTGAAGCATATGAGTTCATAAGTTGTACTAATTCATCTGCAGGATGAACCTCCAAAAGCTACTGAGTGGGTCCTTGATAGTGGATGCACAAACCACATGACTGGTGACAAGAATCTACTGATGAATTTGCCACTTGCTCCATCTCATCTGAAGCATATCACCTACGCAGACAAAGGAAGAAAGCAAGCTATTGGGTCTGGGTAAGGTTGCAATCTGAAAGGACCGAACCATGGACAAGGTGATGCTTGTCGAATCCCTCGGGTTCAACCTTATGTCTATCTCAATGCTTTGTGATCTTGATATGGTTGTCGTATTTGGGAAATATCGTTGTGTTGTCATTATGGAATCTGACAATTACAAAGTCTTCAAAGGCTTTAGGAGAGGAGACTTGTATATTGTTGATTTCTCTACAGGTCCTCAGCCTGCCACATGCCTACTTGCAAAGTCCTCAAAAGGCTGGTTGTGGCATCGACGACTTGGACATGCTGGTATGAGGAACTTGCACACGCTCGTGAAGAAAAAGCATGTCATTGGCATTGAAGGTGTCAAATTCCTCAAGGACCACCTCTGTCTTGCATGTGAGTCTGGGAAGATGACCAGATCCAAGCATCCCTCGAAGTCAATCATGACCATGACTCGACCCTTTGAATTGCTTCACATGGATCTCTTTGGCCCCACTCATTAATCCACACTAACAAATTCTTCAAGTTTGTATGGCTTTGTCATTGTTGATGATTACGCTCGTTACACTTGGATGCATATTATTCTGTAAAAGTCTGAAGTGCAGGATGTCTTCAGAGGATTTGCTTCAAGGGCCTCCACGAACTTCGGCGTCAAGATCAAGCATATAAGGAGTGATAATGGGACTGAGTTCAAGAACACCAATCTTGATGAATATCTTGATGAACTTGGTATTACTCATGAGTTATCTTCCCCTTATACTCCTCAACAGAACAGCGTCATGGAGCGCAAGAATAGAACTTTTGTTGAGATGGCTCGCACCATGCTTGATGAATACAAGACTCCTCATTGCTTCTAGCCTGAGGCAATTGATACTGCATGGCACATCATCAACAGGGTATATCTTCACAAATTCTTAAAGAAGACTTCGTATGAACTTATGGCTGGCAAGAAACCCAATGTAAGTTATCTCAAAGTTTTCGGTGCCAAATGCTGGATTAGAGATCCACACCATAGTTCTAAATTTGCACCGAAAGCACATGAAGGTTTTATGCTTGGTTATAGAAAGGACTTGCACACCTACAGAGTCTTCAACACCTACCACCACAAGGTTGTTGAAACTATAGATGTGCAATTCGATGAAACTGATGGCTCGCAAAGAGAGAATAGGCCTTTTGTGTTAGATGAACAGTCTCCTGAGGAATCCATTAAATTGAAGGCTACTGAAGACGTCATACCCATTGAGGAAGTCATTCCAACGAATGAAGGTATTCATGCTGATACACCTGAATAAAATGGTGCTGAAGAAAATCCTCAGCCACGTCAACCTGCTCACCCAAGAGTTGCAAATGAAGTGCAGATTGACAAAATCATTGATGACATCAATGCACCAGTTCCTCTCACTCGCTCAAGAGCTTCACATTTGACTAAGTTTTGTGGGCACTTTGCCTTTGTCTATATCATAGATCCCACCAAAGTTGATGAATCTTCCAAGGAGCCTGAGTGGATTCAAGCTATGCAAGAGGAATTACATCAATTCAAGCTCAACATCGTGTGGGAACTTGTCAAGCGGCCAAATCCTCGCAAGCATAACATCATAGGTACCAAGTGGATCTACCGCAACAAGCAAGATGAAAATGGCCTTGTGGTAAGGAATAAGGCTCGTCTTGTAGCTCAAGGCTACACACGGCTTGAAGGAATTGACTTTGATGAAACTTTTGCATCTGTTGCTAGACTTGAAGTTATTCGCATATTGCTTGCTTATGCTAACCATCATGATATCATCTTATATCAAATGGATGTGAAAAGTGCATTCCTCAATGGTAAGCTTGAGGAAGAAGTATATGTTGCTCAACTCTCAGGTTTTGAAGACCCTAAGCATCCTGACAAAGTCTTCAGACTCAACAAGGCCCTCTATGGCCTCAAGCAAGCCCTCGGGTGTGGTACGACACTCTGAAGGAATTCCTCATGAAGAAAGGATTCAAACCCGGTTCACTCGACCCAACTCTTTTCACAAAATCCTATGACAATGAACTATTCATATGCCAAATATACGTAGATGATATTATCTTTGGCTGTACTGACAAACGTTATAGTGATGAATTTGCCTATATGATGAGTGAACAATATCAAATGTCTATGATGGGGGAGTTGAAATTCTTCTTAGGTCTTCAAACTCGTCAGCAAGATAATGGAATCTTCATATCTCAAGATAAATACCTCAAGGATGTTCTAAGGAAATCTGACATGCAAGATTGCAAAGGCGTCAAACCTCCAATGCCTTCATAAGGCCACCTCTGCACTCACGAAAATGGTAAAGATTTCGATCAGAAGGTATATCGCTCCATGATTGGCTCATTATTGTATCTATGTGCATCTAGGCTTGATATTATGCTGAGTGTTTGTATGTGTGCCCGATTCCAAGCAACACCGAAGGAATCACACCATAAGACTGTGAAACATATTTTTCGATACTTAGCTCACACACCAACGCTTGGATTATGGTTCCCCAAGGGCTCAAATCTTCACCTCGTCCGATACTCTAATGCTGACTATGCTGGAGATCGTGTGGATCATAAGTCAACCTCAGGCACATGTCATTTCCTCGGACGATCCTTAGTTTGTTGGTCCTCGAAGAAGCAGAACTGCGTGTCACTATCTACTGCTGAAGCTGAGTAGATTGTTGTTGGTTCATGTTGCACTCAGTTGCTGTGGATGAGGCAAACCCTCAAGGACTATGGCATCAAGTTGAAGAATGTGCCTCTCTACTGTGACAATGAGAGTGCCATCAAGATTGCTTACAACCCAGTTCAGCATTCCAAGACCAAGCACATCCAGATTCATCATCACTTTCTTCGAGATCATGTACTCAAGGGCGACATCTCCATCGACCACATCCCCACTGAAGAACAACTGGCCGATATCTTCACAAAGCCCTTGGATGAAAAGAGATTTTGCAAGTTGCGGTGTGAGCTAAATATCTTAGAATCTTCAAATGTTCTTTGAAAAAGGACACACATCCTAACACTTATGCAAAATTGATGACTTAGATGTGCAACACACGAAGTAACATTTTTCTTCAATCAATGAAGAATAACCCTCTAAGTGTGAAGAAATTAATGAAGAATTTGATTCTCAGAACCCTACGATAATTGTATGCGATGTCTGAAATCATCATTCTTATACGGTGGGTCACGCCACCAACCATAATTGAAATTCTTCAAAGTTGAGTTTTTCGTCATTTTGCAAATTCTTCAAATCTTCAAATTCCTCAAGTTTGCAAATTCCTCAACTTTTCAAATTAATCAAGTTTTCAAATTCTTTAAACTATGAAACTCATGTTCTTCATTGACTATATATATATATATATATTTGAGTTTTCAATGTCCTCAACAACATTCACTTATTGTTAATTCTTCAAGTTGATTTTCATCTAAGTGAATGTGATCGGAGCCTATCTCCCTCTATGCTAAACTCAACCCAGTCTGTTCAAAAAAATTTCATATGCATTCTACTTTGAAACTCGTTCAAACTCTTCACTGTATCCTTGACAACTGAAGAATTTGCGAACGAAAACTTCAAATTTTCACTGCCAAAATTTTCGGCATTTCCCGTTCAAACGGTTCTGATTCCCACGACTGGATAACCCACAATCCCCCACTATCGACACTACTCAAAACGTGGGTGACACATGTCGCGTGGAGAGCAAGGGTCAGGGGCAATCTGGTCCAAAATTTTTGGGCGGATTGGTTTTCACCTCCACTATAAATACCCCCTCCCCTTTCACTGTGCTCGGTTACTCCTCACTCCTACTCTCTTCTAAGCTCCGACCTAGCGCCGCCGCTAAAATCATCGCCGCCAGTGTGGAGGAGCTTCACTGCCTCGAGCTCACCATCGTCGTACTCGCATCGGTCGTGGAAGTCTTCATCCCGCCGCCGCTGTAGCTGTCTCCCTCTGTCGAGCTAGTGCGTGGGAGATGTAGACTGACGGACTTCCTCAATCTCATCTCATAGTTCGTCGTGTTCTTCACCAGGGTAAATAAAATCCATTTTTACTACCCTTGTTTGATCTTCAAGTTTTCCTAAATCTTCACAAAGGTGTTTATTCTTCAAGAATCTCATCCTAAAGCACCATACATGTTCATTCACTTGATGTCTTTCCCTAAGTTATGATTTTCTTTGAGATTCCTAAATTGTCGGAATCCTCAAAATTTGCACAACTCTCGAACCTAAGACAAAGAACACTTAGTGAAATTCCTCAAGACACCCACGGTCAAATTCCTAACACTTGATTTCATTAAAAAATTCTAAGAACGCATATGACCTCTTCAAATTCCTCGCACCTATACTATGTTCACAGGTACAAACATGTCCGCTAATGAATCACTAGGTTCTCATCACCTTAACTCATTTGCAGCCTTTCTTGAGGAAAAATTGTGCACCTCTTCAGAATCTTCAAGAGTTCAGATTCCTCAACCAAAGAAAATGGCAGATGGAAAGAAGTCATAGAAAGGTGGAAAGAAACCAAATGTGCAGACTGCCTTTGAAATACCTGAGGACTTGTATGAGGAATATTGCACGCCTGATGAAGCAACTCATGGCAAAGAGACAACTAAGCAAAGAAAGATTCGTTTGCAGAAAATTGAGAGGAGATGGGCAAAGGAATGGAAGGAATATCATTATGTCACTCCTAAACACATGATGAAATTCGCTGTGAAACCTCCTTGCAGCAGGCCTCCCTTGGCTCCTAATCAGATTGCTGATCCCACTAGTCTTAAGACTAGTAATGACTTTCCTCACGAATGGGAGAAACAACAAGCCAAGCTGGCAAAGGGAGCCAAAGAGGCTGTGAAGAAATTTAATGAAGACGCTGCTGCTGCTGCCACTGCCGGAGCCTCTGCTAGTGCTCCAAAGAAAAAGATGATGAAGAAATCTGTTGTGAAGCCAAATCCTTCATCATCACAGTCATCACAGCAGATTCCTAAAGCTCATCCCTCAAAGGCCTTAACCGCTGGATCGATAGCTGCTCAGTCCTTCGTTGCTGCTGCTAAGTCCTCAACTCCTGTGCATCTTGCATCATGCCAAAGGACTGGGGGATTCTCAATTGCTTCTGGGGCATTAGCAAGTTCCTCAGCCCAAGCACATTCCTCAAGCGGTCCTTCTCTGAGGATAATGAAAGCAACAGCTGGACAAGGCATTCGACCAAGTCCTCAACCCAAGAAGGTGGCGTTCACAATACCATCGGATTCCTCAGATGAAGCTGATGATGAGGAACTGGAAGCAATCATCAGAAACAAGCAACAACGAGTGGCTGAAGCAAAGGGATCTCAAATTCCTCTTTTGCTTGATCCAAAAATTGTGCTGAACTTCATTGACATTTGGCACAAGGATCCCAAAACGCCTATTGATGACTTGAAGCTGCCTCCTGGTCTAGATCATGTCCTCACTGCCTTCATCACTGAAGAAAAATGGAAGTATGAGAAGGCCAGACAAACCAAGAAGGCTCAGCACAAGAAAGAGCATTACCTGAAGAAAAATGTTATGAATCTGTCTCTTTAGGAACTTGTGAAGGTGCGGTATGAGATCAAAGGCCTTAGTGAGGAATTCAATTCATACTATGATGATTGGCAAGGCGCCAAAGTTCGCTTCGTTAACATTGCTGATAAAGTCATCAATGATCACAACTCAAGGGTTGCATCTCGCTCCCAGCCACAAATTCCTTAGGCTGAGGAAACTGCTCAGCTTACTAAGGAAACTGCTAGCGCTACTGAAGAAAGTCAGACCGATGAAGAACCTGCCAGGACACCCTCCACTCGTGCGGCTGATGAAGCTGAACTTACAAGGGCGACTGTATCAGTTGTGCCTGAAGAAACTGCTGCCCCTTCACCCTCCTCTGAAACCCCAAAATCTTCCAAGATGAAGAAAATTAACCTTCCTTCTGCATCATAAGTGAAGTAAACTAAGGCTGCTGAGAAGAAGGCTCTAAAGAGAAAAGCTTCAACTTCAGACTCCTCAGCTGTGAAAAAGTTGAAGACTCTGCCAAAATCTTCAACTGAACCATTAGATGCCACTCCAATCTCCTCAGTGCCAGCCTATGAGATAATTCCATTTGGCGTTGACTATGTCATCCCAGATGATGAACATGAAGAAGATCATTCTGCTGCTATGATAAAGAAGATTGATGAAGACATTGAAGTGGCAGCAAATGCTTCAACTCCATAGGCATCTTCGCCCCAGCCTCAGTTTACTGCTAAAGAGGCCAGCGTTGAAGAAATTTATGAGGATGTGGACATTGGCAACACAACTCCTGTCATCAATGACGAATATTGGGAAGTTGCTCACCCAAATTCCCCAATGACCACTCCTCTATCACAGATTCCTCAGTCCCTTGCCTAGACTGAAGAAATTCACGAAGGATCTGATGACATGGTCACTCATGCCACTGAAGAAAATCCAGTTGCATCAGCTTATGACTCTACTCCTCCAACTGCTACTGAGGAAAATGCTCTGCAAATTCCTCAGTCTGAAGAAATTCCTGTTATGCCTAAAGAGATCAAGGGCCGCTTCAAGCCAAATCTCCAGCCGAAGCCAAGGATGCCATTCAAAGGCTCAAAGTGCCCCAAATTCCTCGAGTCAAATTTCTTCAATGAGCACATATTCTTCACTGGTCCCGGTCCATATGACTCAGCAAGGGCCGGTCGAACCAGATTCTGGACTCCAACTCAGATGAATTACTATGCATCAGTTCAGTTCGACAAGAAGAAAGTCTTCGAGGACCACCAAATTCCTCATGCTGGTGTGGAAACAATTTCATTGTTCACACCGGTGCTTTCAGTTCTTCACGATGCAGGAATCCTTCCCTTCTGTGTGGATATCTGCAACTGGAATGAAGAGCTAATTCTTCAATTCTATGCCACACTGCACATCACAGGTGATGCCTCTGACATCAACTCCTGGGTTTTGGACTGGATGACCGGATCTACTCACCTCACTTCTCCAGCATCTGAATTGCTTCGGTCAATCCCTGTCCCAATTCCTTCAGAAGAAGCACGCCGCTTGTTTGATGAACCTGCTCTACCCAATCAACTGATGCAAGTGCTGATGAAGCCTTTGGCTCCTGGAAAACCTCAACAGACAACCTTCCTTGTGAAGGATTTGCTCTATGTGCCCAGGACGGTCTACCGCATTCTCACCAATTCCCTATGTCCTCAGAAGGGCCACAACTCTGAAGAAGAAGTGGAGGGAGTCATGAAGAATATGTTGTTTAACATTATTCATGGGATTGCCATCAATTTCCATGATTTCTTCATGAGTACATTGGCGAATGCTGCTCTAGCCCCGTTTGAACTGAAGCCTTATGCTCCCTGGATCATGAAGTTCATCAGATCAAGGGCTTCAGTTCCCTTCAAGGCGTACTTCCCAAATCACTTCGGCTTCTTGCCCCCGATTGAAGTTCTCAAGAGCACAATTGCCTCAGTTGAAGGAAAAGGCAAGGCTATCATTGATGAAGGCACTCGTCCATTGGATGGTCAGTTTCGCAAAGCTGCATCCTTCTCCACCAATGATGATACTGCAATCCAGGACTCTAAAGCAAAGGCCTCAGTGCAAAAACCTCAAGAGTCTGCCCTTCGTGTGATGACAGATCCTGAGCTTCTCATAGGTCTTCATCGGAAGGTCGATCGCAATCACAAGTGGGTAAAGCGTCAGTTGGCCTCCATTGTTCAGAACATGACAGTGATGCAGAACTCTGTGAGGAAAAATCACTACTATGTGCATGAAATCTTCGATCGAGCATGGGCCATTCTCGCACACCTCAAGACCCCCGAGGAACTCAAGGACATGGACTTTCAACAAAACTTTGACTGGTCTCATCCTCCTCAGAAGAAATTCAAGAAGGTTCAAGTTCCTCTGATGGTCACAAGTTCATATTCTTCATCGCGTGAGACGGATGAAGTTGAGGACATTGAGGACACTGCGGTGGGCCCTGCATCGACAAATGACCCCGACACCACTGGCGCTCCGTCCTCACCAACAAGATGAAATTCTTCAAGGGGCGTTAGTCCTCACTTTTTCTTCCCTTTGGGTCTTCAATGACAAAGGGGGAGAAAAATTGAGTTAGTATTCAAGCGGGTCTCTATATATGGGCTTATCTTTGTTTAAGTTACAACTCTCGCTCTTCTGAAGCTTTTGTTGTTTGAGTTGTAAACTTAGGTCCTATGGTGGTCTGACTCTTTTGAACTGCTTTCTGCATGCTTATTTCCTCAAGCACCTTAATGCATGCATGCTGAAATTCGTCAGACACCATTTTCATCATGCATTTCAAATTCTTCATATCATATGTTAAATGCGTGTATGAATTACAAGATATAGAGGGAGTTCTCCGAGTTTTTAACGTGCCATGTGCATTTGTAGTCCAAAGCAAATTCCTCAAATATGCACATCTTCAAGGGGAGTTCTTCTATATCTGGCAATCAAATTCCTCAAACTCAGTAATTACACTTTATGTTATCATCCCCGTTGAAAACTTAACATATTTCTCATCAATCACCAAAAAGGGGGAGACTATTAGTGCATCTAGTGCCCCTTAGTGATTTTGGTGTATTGAAGACCTATAAGTTAAGGAACTAATGTGTTTGTGAGTGTATATAGGCTCTATAAGTCGATGAGAGTTTGATATATTCAGAGATTATCAACCCCTAAAAATGTATGTCTTCAGGTGAAGACTTTGGTGAAGACTTTGCTGAAGACTTTGGTATTCCCTGAAGACTTTGAAAATGAAGAAGTTGGTGTGACCTTGAAGATATGAATAAGGACTATGAAACATGAAGACTTTTGTTTCATAGTTTCATTTCTTTTTGAGTCATAGGAAACACCGTACTGTTAAAGGGGGCCGAGCTAATACTAAGGAAAATTTCCAACTGATGCTCAACTCCAAAAGCCTCAACCTATCCAATCCTTAGAGTGAAACCTTTGGAAATCTCTTGCAGTTCAGTCAAGTTCTTCAGTGACAGAGACGATGTTCTTCTGGTCTCTGATGAAATTGATCTGACTGAGGAGTTAGGATTTCGCGAGTGTGAATTTCCTACAAGTGAGTATCATGATAAGCCTGAGGACTTTCATAGTTCGAGATTCCGACCGTTGCTGTGCTTAGAGCCAGCTGGCCCCAATCATCTTATCCACATAACGGTCATATCATTGGGGGCATTTGTGTCTTATCATGTTAGGTTGCACCCTGGCTATAAATAGTCACCCCCCACAACCACTAGATGGTTGGCTGCTACGAGAGTGAACTGACACTTGTCATTTGAGAGCAACCCATCCTCCGAGGACTTTGAGAGAAAATCATCAGTGAGGAAAAACCCACAACCAAACCACCAAACCCAAAGTGATTGAGCATCACTGAAGCAATTCCTGTGTGGAACCGATTCTTGTTACCTTTGAGGATTGTGTATCCTCCAAACGGTTGGGTGTCATGGTCTAGTGCATCCTGCAGTCAATTGGGGATCATGGAGTGACCTTGGTCTAGAGCATCCAGTAGTCAACTGTGGATCGCCGGGTGACCAGTTTGTGAGGGTTTTGGAAGTCTACCCTGAAGACTTACCACAAGTGTTGGGCGAGGCCTGTGTGACCTTAGCTCAAGGAGAATACGGTAAGGACTGTGTGTCCTAGGACTATGTGTCCTTTGGTTGAAATACCAAGCCGCTCCAAACCAGAGGTACGACTATCACAACAGTTGGAACTGGGTCATCAAACCATTGTCTTCATCGAGCTACCTGGTTCTATTTCCTCAGCCCCTCTATTCCTCTTATACTTGTTGATGAAATTGATTTTTACTTGTTGAAGAATTTGATTGAAGACTTTCACACTTTCCTCACCTCAAATTCTTCAAGTTACCATGTTCCTCACGTGTTTATCCTATATCATGCTACTTGCAATTTGTGCATGGTTCATTTCATCATGATGACTATGTTGTCGCTATGTTCCTCATGCACTTGAGTACTTATTCCGCTGCTAGTTATTCATAACATTTCAATTTCCTCAAGTTGAAATTCCTCAACCGATGAGTTTGTAAAAATCGCCTATTCACCCCCCTCTAGTCGATATAACGCACTTTCAATAATTATGACAAGTATCACAATAGTAATCATCACTCTTTTTCATTGCACAAGTTTCATCACAATAATCATCATAAGTAGGAGGCATTCAATCCTTATAACAAATTTGATGATTCAAAGTAGGGGGAATAAAAAGATCATCTTCATTAGGCATAGCATCCCCAAGCTTGTGGCTTTGTATATCATAAACATAATCACTCACATCATTAATGGTATGAATAGCACCAATAGTACAGCAATTATTATCATAATCCTCCAAGTTGGTGCCATAAATATTTTCAAGATTATAAGAAGTATCATTATCTTCCCAATCATAATTATCACAACAAGCAATAGGCATAACAAAATGATCCTCAAGTGTATCATCTTCCACAACTATTTTTGATTCATTCTCATGAGGCCTATCAATAATGGGAGCAACATTATTTGGGAGAGATACCTCTTTACCCTTACTTTTTCTTCTTCTTCACCACATTATGTATGGCTTTATTTAAATCCTCCAAACTTCTTTTGGAAGAGGTTGGTTGAATAAAAAGCTTCTCCTCGTTACCTGATTTATCATAAGAAGAAATAGGAGGATATTGGGAAACCTCTTCCCCTTCATTAGTATTCTCTTCCTCTTCTATTTGTTTTCTTTTCTTCAAGTAATTGACAATATAAGGATTCTCAATGCAATTGACCACACAATACATATAGATTTCATTTAGATCAAAATCAATCATTTTCATGAGAACCCAAGCTAGAACATCCTTAGTTTCATGTTTCATTTCTTCATACCCCAAGAATAGACTAAGTTCATTATGATGCTCAAGGGTAATGAGGTTATCACAAATTTTGGACACAATTGTATCATGAAATAATTTACATTGGAAATTAAAATGACCACTTAATTTCATTGCAATGTTCACAAGGACGGTGAGAAATATTAAGTCTTTCAACACAAACATATAGCCTCTCTTGCAACCATTTAGTTTCTAAATACTTATGCCTCTTACAAAATCTATCTTCCCTTTTAGGCATGTCTTGACAAACTCTGTGCACTCCACAAAAATTGACATGCTTATAAGAAATATTTTTATCATGACTAGTGCAATCATCATTATTACTATGGATATTCAAAGAATTCATACTAAAAACATTGCAATAATGATCATCACTCAAAGATTTAGTGCCAAACATTTTAATAACTTCTTCTTATGACACTTGAGCATAATTTTCCTTTCCATCATTTTCACGAAAGACATTAAAAAAATGAAGCGTGTGAGGCAACCTCAATTCCATTTTTTTGTAGTTTTCTTTTATAAAACCAAACTAGTGATAAAAAGAAACTAAAAGATTTGATTTCAAGATCTAAAGATATACCTTCAAGTACTAACCTCCCCGGCAACGGCGCCAGAAAAGAGCTTGATGTCTACTACACAACCTTCTTCTTGTAGACTCATGTTGAGCCTCCAAGCGTAGAGTTTTGTAGGATAGTAGAAATTTTCCCTCAAGTGGATGACCTAAGGTTTATCAATCCGTGAGACGTGTAGGATGAAGATGGTCTCTCTCAAGCAACCCTACAACCAAATAACAAAGAGTCTCTTGTGTCCCAAACACACCCAATACAATGGTAAATTGTATAGGTGCACTAGTTCGGCGAAGAGATGGTGATACAAGTGTAATATGGATGGTAGATATAGATTTTTGTAATCTGAAAATATAAAAACAGCAAGTTAGCAAGTAACAAAAGTGAGCAAAAACGGTATTCCAATGCTTAGAAACAAGGGCCAGGGTTCATACTTTCACTAGTGCAAGCTCTGTCAACAATACTAACATAGTTGAATCATATGTAAATCCCTCACGTGCGACAAAGAGTTCACACAAAAGTCACAAATTGCGGATAACAAACGAAGAAATTATTGTAGGGTATGAAACCACCTCAAAGTTATCTTTTCTAATCAATCTTATGAGCTATCCCTATAAGTGTCACGAACAGCCCTAGAGTTCATACTATGATAACACCTTAAGATACACATCAACCAAAACCCTGATGTCACCTATATACTCCAATGTCACCACAAGTACCCGTGGGCTTGATTATATGATATGCATCACACAATTTCAGATTCATTATATTCAATCCAACACAAAGAACTTCAAAGAGTGCCCCAAAGTTTCTATCGGAAAGTCAAGACAAAAACATGTGCCAACCCCTATGCATAGATTCCCAAGGTCATGGAACCCGCAAGTTGATCACCAAAACATACATCAAGTGTATCGATAGAACATCCCATTGTCACCACAGATATCCCATCACAAGACATACATCAAGTGTTCTCAAATCCTTAAAGACTCAATCCGATAAGTAAACTTCAAAGGGAAAACTCAATTCATCACAACTAGATAGAGAGGGGAAACACTCCATATGATTCATCTATATTAATAAAGCTCGCGGTACATCAAGATCATCTCATCTCAAGAACACGAGAGAGAGAGAGGGAGAGAAATCAAACACATAGCTACTTGTACATACCCTCAGGCCCGAGGGTGAACTACTCCCTCCTCATCATGGAGAGCGCTGGGATGATGAAGATGGGCTCCGGTGATGGTTTCCCCCTCTGGCAGGGTGCCAGAATGGGCTCCCAATTGGTTTTTCGTGGCTTAGGAGGTTTGCAGAGGCGGAACTCCCGATCTAGGTTCTGATTTGGGATTTTTGGAATTTATAGGAATTTATGGTGGTGGAAACGAGTCGGGATGGGCCACGAGGGATTCGCAAGCCTGGGAGGCGCCCCCTAAGATTTGTGACTGCCTCGTGGGTCTTCTGGCCCAAGTCCAACTCTCCTTGGGCTTCTTCTAGTCCATAAAAATTCACTGTAGATTTTTATTCCATTTGGGCTCCGTTTGATATTCCTTTTCTGTAAAACCCCAAAACACGGAAAAAACAGGAATTGGCATTGGGTTCTAGGTTAATAGGTTAGTCCCAAAAATAATATAAAGTTGTAGTAAAATGATTGTAAAACATCCAAGAATGATACTATAACAGCATGGAACAAGCAAAAATTATAGATACGTTGGAGACGTATCACTACCCAACACAAGCTTATATAGGCCAAACTTAGTAATGGCGTGCACGAATAATGTATGACAACACTACATAATATAACTATGGTGTCACAAGACATCCGATGTCAGAAATATATTCCGACTCGTCGGCTTAGCAGGGCCCACATTTTGGTGGTGTTCACTTTAAATCCACACCAGCACTAACTACACAAAGCTGGTGTACCAATTCGTCCAACCCATCGCAATTTTAAAAAATTAGTGCTGACGACGCATCAAATTTGCGCACCACCAACGTAAGTTGTGGCTAGCCATTTCTCCACTAGTGATAAGAGCATCTCCAACGAATGTTGCAAAATGGTGCGAGTGCCCAAAAGACTGTTATTTAAGCATCTTCTCTATCTCTATTTGGTGCTGAATTTTGTTGAATCATTGTTAAAAAGAATTGTAGCAGCCTCATATTTTTTCCTCATGTGTTGCAAATATACACAAGCCAAGTCGTCACCAAAAAAATTATTGCTAGGCGCAGCCTAACCGTCATTGGGAACTACCCGTGCGTGTCTGCCACCCCTTCTACAACCGTCGAGGGCCATTGGACTGCCATGAACGAAACCTCTTATGATACCGCCGACCCCATCATCATGATGTTGCTCATGCCATGCCTACAGCTCCCCCTTCTAAGGTTTCCACTCTTGCCGTCGACACCACCAAGTCGAAGGTTCCTGGTGCACGCCTCAATTTTTGCGGCCGCATGAGCCGCCGTTATGACCGAAGGAGCTGCGCTGGGCCACACCATCGCAACAAAGAGTAGCCCCTGATACATCTCCGTCATATATATCATTTTTTATTGTTTCATGCCAATATTCTACAATTTTCATATACTTTTGGCAACATTTTATGTTATTTTTTGGGACTAACTTACTTATCTAGTGCCCAGTGCCAGTTCCTGTTTTGTTGTATTTTTTGTTTCATAGATATTATCAAACGGAGTCCAAATGCAATAAAAATTTACGGAGATTTTCTTTTGAATATTGTGAATTTTGAGAAGAATAATTAACTTAACACGGTGCCCAAGGGAGGCACAAGCCAACAGGGCGCGGACAGGGGGTGGTCGCGTCCTGATGGCTTCTGCCTACCCCTTAAGTTGCTAGGGGCCTGCTACGTCCATTTTGCGTCATGATTTTATATTGGTATTTATTGCATTATGGGTTGTTATTACACATTTTGGCACAATACTTATGCCTTTTCTCTCTTATTTTACAAGGTCTACATGAAGAGGGAGAATGCTGACAGCTGGAGTTCTTTACTGGAAAAGGAGCAAATCTAAGATACCTATTATGCACAACTCCAAAAGTCCTAAAAATATATGGAGAACTATTTTGGAATATATAAAAAATACTCGGCGAAATAAATACATCAGGGGGCCCACCAAGGAGCCACAAGCCTGCTGGGCGTGGCCACCCCCCTGGTTGTGCCCCTGGGGCTTGTGGCACACCTGGCAGCCCTCCGGTGCCCATCTTCTTCTATATTGAGGGTTTTGTCCTGGAAAAAATCATATAAGAGCTTTCGAGACAAAGCGTCACCGTCTCGAGGCGGAACTTGGGCAGAACCAATCTAGAGCTCCGGTAGGGCGATCCTGCTGGTGAAACTTCCCTCCGGCAGGGGGAAATCGAAGCCATCGTCATCACCAACGATCCTCTAATCGAGAGGGGGTCCATCTCCAGCAACATATTCATCAACACCATCTCCTCTCCAAACCCTAGTTCATCTCTTGTATCCGATCTCTGTCTCAAAACCTCAGATTGGTACCTGTGGGTTGCTAGTAGTGTTGATTACTCCTTGTAGTTGATGCTAGTTGGTTTACTTGGTGGAAGATTATATGTTCAGATCCTTGATCATCACTTATACTCCTATGATTATGAACATGAATATGCTTTTTGAGTAGTTACGTTTGTTCCTGAGGACATGGTATAAGTCTTGTTATAAGTAATCATGTGAATTTGGTATCCGTTCGATATTTTGATGAGATGTATGTTGTCTCTCCTCTAGTGGTGTTATGTGAATGTATACTACATAACACTTCACCATTTTTTGGGCCTAGAGGAAGGCATTGGGAAGTAATAAGTAAATGATGGGTTGCTAGAGTGACAGAAGCTTAAACCCTAGTTTGTGTGTTGTTTCGTAAGGGGCTGATTTGGATCCACATGTTTCATGCTATGGTTAGATTTATCTGAATTCTTCTTTCATAGTTGCGGATGCTTGTGGGAGGGGTTAATCATAAGTGGAAGGCTTTTACAAGTAAGGATAACACCCAAGCACTGGTCCACCCACATATCAAATTATCAAAGTAGCAAACGTGAATCAAATGAGCATGATGAAAACTAGCTTGACATAAATTCCCATGTGTCCTCGGGAGCGCTTTGCTTATATAAGAGTTTGTCCAGGCTTATCCTTTGATATAAAAAGGATTGGGACACCTTGCTGCACCGTTGTTAGAATTGTTACTTTCTACCCGTTACAAATTATCTTATCACAAAACTATCTGTTACCGATAATTTCAATGCTTCCAGAGAATACCTTATTGAGAACCGCTTGTCATTTCCTTCTGATCCTCGTTGGGTTCGACACTCTTACTTATCGAAAGGACTACGATAGATCCCCTATACTTGTGGGTCATCAAGACTCTTTTCTGGCGCCGTTATCGGGGAATGAAGCGCCTTTGGTGAGTGGAAATTGGTAAGGAAAAATTTATATAGTGTGCTGAAATTTACTATCACTTGGTACTATGGAAAGTAATACTTTGAGGGGGCTTGTTTGGGGTATCTTCACCTCAACCGAAAACACAAAGAGTTGTCCCTCAACCTACTAAAGCTACTGAAAATATTTATTATGAAATTCCTTCGGGTATACTTATGCAGGAGATGGAACACTACATCCTGATTTGCATTTAATCTATATGGACGAAGTCTGTGGATTATTTAAGCTTGCAGGTCTGCCCAAGGATCATGTCAAGAAGAAGGTCTTTCCTTTATCTTTCAAGGAGAAGGCATTGACATGGTATAGGATATGTGATGATATTGGATCATGGAGCTACAACCGACTGAAAATGGAATTTCATCGGAAGTTCTATCCTATGCATCTAGTTCATCGTGATCGGAATTATATTTATTATTTTTGGCCTCGTGAAGGAGAAAGAATTGCTCAATGTTGGGGGATGCTTAATTCAATGTTATATTCATGCCCCAATAATTACCTCTTGAGAGAAATTATTATTCAGAATTTTTATGCTTGGCTTTCTCGTAATGATCAATCCATGATCGATACTTCTTGTGTTGGTTCTTTTATGAAGAAAGATATTCAATACAAATGGTATTTATTTGAAAGAATTAAACGCAACTCTGAAGATTGGGAACTCAAAGAAGGTAAGGAGTCAGGTATAAAACTTAAGTTTCATTGTGTTAAATCTTCGTGGACACCGACACCTTTCGTGAATTTAGCACTAAATATGGACTTGACTCTGAGATAGTAGCTTCTTTCTATGAATCTTTTGCTACTCATGTTGATCTCCCTAAGGAGAGGTGGTTTAAATATCATCCTCCCATTGAAGTGAAAGTAATGGAACCTATTAAAGTTGAAGAGAAAATTATTACTTACAATGTTGATCCTGTTATCCATACTGCTTACATTGAGGAACCACCTTTCCTAGTTAGGATAAAGGAACATGCTAAAGCTTCAACTGTGGTTCGCAAGAGTTGTAATAGAACACCTACACCCCCTGAACAAATCAAAGTTGAACCTAGTATTGCTATGGTTAAAGATCTCTTGGTTGATAATATTGATGGGCATGTTATTCATTTCTGTGATGAAGCTGCTAGAATTGCTAGACCTGATACTAAGCATAAACATAGATCAGTTGTTGGCATGGCTGTTGTTTCTGTTAAAATAGGAGATAATTGTTATCATGGCTTATGTGATATGGGTGCTACCGTAAGTGCAATTCCCCATTCCTTATACAAAAAATCATGCATGATATTGCACCAGTTGAACTAAAGGATATTGATGTTACTATTAAGCTCGCTAATAGAGACACTATTGCACCGATATGGATGGTTAGAGATGTTGAAGTCTTGTGTGGGAAAGTAAAGTATCCTACTAATTTTCTTGTTCTTGGTTCCCCACAAGATAATGTTTGTCCCATTATATTTGGCAGACCCTTCTTGAATATTGTTAATGCTAAGATTGATTGTGAGAAAGAAATAGTTACTGTGAGCTTTGGGGATGTGTCTCATGAGTTTAATTTCTCTAAATTTCGTAGACAACCCCATGACAAGGAATTTCCTAGTAAAGATGAAATTATTGGTCTCGCTTCTATTGTTGTGCCTCCTACTGATCCCTTAGACAATATTTGCTAGACCATGAAATGATATGCATATGAATGAGAGGAATGAAATAGATGAAATTTCTTTGAGTAACAGCCTATCTTGAAACACAACTTACCTATTGAAATACTTGGGGATCCTCCTCCACCCAAGGGTGATCCCGTGTTCGAGCTCAAGCAATTACCTGATATGTTGAAATATGCTGATATTGATGAAAAGGAGATATATCATGTTATTATTAGTGCTAACCTTTCAAAGCATGAAGAAAAGAGATTAGTTAAAACTATGAGGAAGCACCGTGCTGCTATTGGTTATACTCTTGATGATCTTAAGGGCATTAGTACCACTCTATGCGAGCATAAAATTAATATGGAGCCTGATGCCAAACCAGTTATCGATCACCAACGACCATTGAACCCTAAGATTAAAGAAGTGGTAAGAAAAGAAATACTAAAGCTTCTGGAGGCAGGTGTAATTTATCATGTTGCTGATAGTAGATGGGTTAGTCCCGTCCATTGTGTCTCTGAGAAGGGAGGTATTACCGTTGTTCCTAATGATAAAAATGAATTGATCCCGCAAAGAATTGTTATAGGTTATAGAATGGTAATTGATTTTAGGAAATTAAATAAAGCTACTAAGAAAGATCATTACCCTTTACCTTTTATTGATCAAATGCTAGAAAGATTATCCAAACATACTCATTTTTGCTTTCTAGATGGTTACTCAGGTTTCTCTCAAATACCTGTATCAAGCTAGGATCAAGAAAAAACCAATTTTACTTGCCCTTTCGATACCTTTGCTTATAGACGTATTCCTTTTGGTTTATGCAATGCACCTGCTACCTTTGACAGATGTATGATGGCTATTTTCTCTGAATTTTGTGAAAAGATTCTTGAGGTTTTCATGGATGATTTTTTCCATTTACGGAACTTCATTTGATGATTGTTTGATCAACCATGATTGAGTTTTGCAGAGATGTGAAGAAACTAATCTTGTCTTGAATTGGGAAAAGTGTTGCTTTATGGTTAATGAAGGTATTGTCTTGGGGCACAAGATCTCCGACAGAGGTATTGAAGTTGATAAAGCTAAAGTTGATGCTATTGAAAAAATGTCATGCCCTACGAATATCAAAGGTATAAGAAGTTTCCTTGGTCATGCTGGTTTCTATAGCAGGTTTATCAAAGATTTCTCTAAGATTTCCAGGCCTCTCACAAACTGTCGTGGTTTTATCACGGCAGATGTCCGGGTGAACGGACTTGGATTCGAGGCCATCGCTAAGGTGATGGACTCAAAGGGGTTGGTTGGGACGAAGGACACGAGTTTACCCAGGTTCGGCCCATCAAGTCGAGGTAACAGCCTACGTCCTGCTTGTGTTTGTCTTGCTTGGTGTATCGATTACAAGGGAGCTATTGCTTGACCTAGTTCTCGATAGTCTAATCCCTAAGTCGCCCCGGGTCTTGCCTTTATATAGGAGGTCAAGACCACGGGTCATACAAGTTGTAACCAACTCTCACTACGTGTCTGAGTCTATCTCTACCTCATCTTGCCTTCCTGACCAAGTTGTCTCCGGGCGGCTCACTCGCCCGGGTCTTCTCTGTCCGGCCCATGTTCCGCACATCTTGTCAAGCCGCCAAACGTCTTGGGCTTAAGTCTTCATAGCCCGCTCTTGGTTCGGTATACGAGCCGCCTAGTGTGACCTGGAGCCTCTGGGGCGGGTCTCACCGTGGGGTTATATCCCCAACATTAGGCCCCAGGTTGATTTGAGCTTGCTCACTTCAGCCTGCTTCTCAATCATCGACGAGTCTCTCTTATGCCACCTGAAAATAATGACCCGCCATGACGTCATGTCAAATCTGTCAAAAAGATCCTCTGACGTCCGCAACGAATATTTTCCTTATTAAATGGATGGTCCAGGAATCGAGGCGTCCGCCTCGGTCAAATGATATCCGTCACCTCGATTTTCGCGCCTGTTTCCACCTTTTCCTATTAAATAGGACCGCGAGGCGTGGCTTTTGACTTCCTTCCCGCTTGCTCTTCATCTTCGTCCTTCCAGCGCCACCACTCTAGCATACTTCGCTCCGGTGTCGTCTCCACACCATCGTCGTCGAGGCCGCTGCATCAACCTGTTCGCTCCAGAGTTCTACCCGTGTCCTCCGCACCGTCTCCGGTGAGTCCTTCTTCCCCTAGATCCATAGCCATTTCGGTAGGGTTTCATGGAGCTCTCCCGCCGCTTAGAACACGGGCCTCTCTCAATTGCGGCCATGCTTAGTCCATATGAACTCGATAATATCCTGTCCCCAATGCGGAGTTCTGTAGCAAATCGATAGTAGCACAACGTAGATCTATAACGGCTCCACCTGCCGTTGTCAAACTTTCGCCGTTTTAACTGTTCGTCTCTAGGTTTGAAATAAAATCATTTCCCTCAGTTTTGTAGATCTGCAATCTCAGAGATACTTTGTGAAACCTGTTTTCTACACTTAGCCAAATTTTGCCTTGTCTTCTCATAAACTTGACCCGCCCTGTAGTTCTGACGCTCACCAACTGGATCCTGGCGACTCAATCTTAAGATCTTAAGCTTTTAACCGCCCGTAGACGTCTTTCGTTCCCTAACTCGCCGTACCTTGTTACCTTGCGCAGTTTTAAGCCACAGCCATGTCTCGTGCATCCAATTCATGCAATTGGGTCGGCTCTTGCATCATTGAAGAGTTCCTTATGGACTTTGTGCATGCGGGCACCCTTCCCGCCAAAGATGTCATCCATTGGCGGGTTTCAGGTAATGAACTGAAGCCCGTTCCTCAGGAGGGCGAAGTAGTTGTATTTTCATATCACATCGAACGTGGGTTTGTACCCCTGGCTCGAAATTCTTCCGGGATGTCCTTCACTTTTACAAGATGTGCTCTCAAGACCTTGCCCCCAATTCTATCTCCAACATATGCAACTTCCAAGTGCTCAGCAAAGTCTATCTGCAAACTGAGCCATCTGTTGGTCTCTTTCGAGAGTTCTTTTACGCAAACCTCCAGACCGAAGTGAAAGCCGACCCAAGCTTAGAACTCAGTGGGATTTCAATTTAGAGGCGCCGGGACATAACTTTTCCGGCTGTTCAGATGTCGTGTCATCCAAAAGATTGGAATAAGACTTGGTTTTACTGTAAAGATACCTCCCCAGAGGGTGAGCATCCGCTGTCGGGTTACCGCCCATCCTGGCTCAAGACGACCTCCGAGCTTCCTGGTCGGCTGTCAACTGCTGAATGGGCGAAGCACGAGCCGGCTCACGCCAAGATTAAAGCCCTCATGGCCAATGGATTGACGGGATTGGATTTGATCCGCTGTTGGATCTCTTGGAGGATTATGACCTTAAGCCGGAGAAATCGCCTTATGTGTGAATACCCGAGCCAATATGATTATTCCCTCTGCTTCAGCCAGACAACATTAACAGTAGATGACATTACAACTGTCATCCGGAGTCTTGTCCATGAAACTTCAGGAGCTTGCAGTGCCATCGAGCTGGCACCTTGCTATGTCACTAACCTGGCCCCAAATGTAAGGCGAATCTTTATAGTCTCTTCTCTTTATTAGCTATGTCTTGGCAATTCCTCACTACTTGCCGACTTATCTTTTTAGGCTTACTCTAACTTCTGGAAGAAGAAATATGTTCCTCCTCTGAAGAAAACCAAGAAGAAGGTCGTGACCAAGAGGACGAAGAAGACCACTCCCAAGAAGAATGGTTTGAACCGCCGGAATCAGACAGCTTAGAGGTATAATTTGACTATTTTTTGCCACCTCTTTATTCACCTTACTGATAACAACCATTCACAGGACGAGATAGAGACCAGCCACGCCAACGCCCCTGAGGTAACTTATGTTTCGTCCAACTCAGAATATTTTGTACCCCAGAAGATACGACGGGTCATTCGAAAAGTTCCCCTTTCTCATTCTCTTCCTTACTTAGACCCCCAATTTCTTTTGAAAAAGCAACAGCAAGTTGACCCACGCCAGACCCGGAGCGCCGGCTCTACCGATCTCATGTCCGGGTTACCTAACTCCCCGGCTCAGAAGAAGCGCCCCGCGAAGGTATGTATTTCTTCTCTGCTTGATTTTACTAGCTCTTCCTTTGTAATTCCAACATTGCCTTATATTATCTGAACTGCCTTTCAGGGTTCATCGCCTTCGTCTGGCGACTCTACGGTCACCGCTCTGCCGCCTCCAAAGATTAATCCGATGTACGTGTTTTTCAAGCCTTACGTCCGAGTCTTTGGCGGTTGTAAACCTTGGGCTCTAACTTTTATGCTTTTCCAGGGCTCAAGCTAAGCGAAGGAAAACCAACAAGTCCTCCCCTGGCCCTACTGCTCAAGAACCGGAGCTTGCCAAGCCGGACGCTCCTATGTCGGATGCAAATCCCTCAGTGGCTCCTACAGAGCCGGTGGCTGCGATATTATTCTAGAGAATACGTAGAAGGACCATTCCAAGCCATTGAGCCCTGCCAAGGCTGCT
Organism: Hordeum marinum; assembly: GCA_022496015.1. Taxonomy (NCBI): domain Eukaryota; kingdom Viridiplantae; phylum Streptophyta; class Magnoliopsida; order Poales; family Poaceae; genus Hordeum; species Hordeum marinum. The sequence goes on along the minus strand of CM039675.1, from coordinate 458,878,257 downwards.
GATGACACCACTACTCCAGACGTCCTGATTACCGGCGCCGGCTTCCACTCTCCTCCACCTCATGTGCTGACAAAGCATAGTGAGACGGTTAAGACCTCCAAGAAGCTGGAGTTTGAGCTCCCTGCCCTTGAGAAAATGATAGCTTACGAACTCCATGCTGGCTATATGAGCCGGCTGTCTACAAGCCGGGATCTGGAGCTCAAGCTTGTTAACTTAATGAAGAAGAAATATGAGGTACTCTTTATTCTCCTTATACCCTTACATAGCCCCCAAGAGCCAGGTTAATATTGGCTGATGATAATCCGGCTCTTCAATCTTGGTAGAAGTAGAAATATTTAGCATGTAGGCCTCAACTTACTTAGAGGTAATCTCAGATCATCTTTGTTAGCCCCCAAGGGTCGACTCAAAGTTGATAACATTGAACTAGAGCTTTATAGAAGATAGGTAATAGAGCAAATTGTAGCCCCCAAGGACCGGCTCAATCTTTTCCAAAGTTGAGTTGGGACTTTATTGAGAATAGGTAACAGAGCCAGTTGTAGCCCCCAAGGGCCGGCTGAATCTTGTCGAAGTTGAGTCGGGACTTTCATACTGAACAGCCTGAAAAGCTAGTATGTAGCCCCAAGTTCTGGGTTAACTTGATAAAGATGATCTGGAACTGCCTTTAATCTAGGAGATCAAATAGACATTATCCCTCAAGTGTCATACATATTGCTTGCAATCTGTTTGAGACTTGCTGAGTTTTTTAAACTTCTCCACCTACCGGCTCATTCCATACTTTGATATGTCGTAGGAAGCTTTAAACGAAGTCGGGTCAGAAGTGCTCGGCTTAAAAAACAATCTAGCCATGAAGTAGGCCGCCCGGAGTGAAGTTGATGATAAATGCCGGCTCCTTGCTGAAGAACTGACCAAAATCAAGGCCGACTTTGCAACCTTCAAGGAATCCTCTAAGACTGAACAAGCCGCCCTGACCAAACGGGCGGATGATGTTGATCAGCGGCTTATGATCGTGTCTGATGAACTGCAGTCCTTGAAGCGTCACATCCAGAAGATGACACCCTCCATCTTTGGTAAGTATTTTATAACTTAACTCAATATGTATTGTACTTGTGCTGGCGACTCATGACGAGGCGTCTGTCTTATGCAGGTCCTAGGAGCCGCCAACTTGCCTCCGACAGCTTGCTACCCCTGAAGGCCATGTATACTCTGACAGAACAACTTTATTGCGGTGTTGTGTGCACAATCAAAGTTGTGTTATACAAGGATAATACCCCATCAACTATCAAAGGGGTCTTAAGCTTCTGTCTACGCTGCCGAAGCAGATTGTGGAATTGAAGAGATCAGCCGCCCACCAGAGGGGCGATCGCAGCCATAAGCCGGGCATTGGCTTTTGCTCTAGAGCTAACTCCGGCTAATATGATGGATGGATTCCCATCCAAAAAGGATGATGGCTCCGAGTTTATAGAAGTTGACTATGCACAGTGTGTAAAGGCTTCCAAAGTCCTTGCCTCCGTGTTAGCAGAAGAAGTCAACCTGGAGACATACCAGGCGGCTTACAGCGCTGACCAGAAAAGAATCCGCGGCCCTCTCTTTAAGTCCAGGGATCTGATGCCTGCCCACAGTAAGAATCTTTTCACCTCTGAACTTGACCCGTCCCCCTTCTTTGAAGAAGGAACCTTTGCGGATTTAACCAACTACAACTGGGACTTGGAAAATCTTCAGATGAAGGCAGCCGAAGACCCGGAGCAGGGTGACCCGCCAGCCAGCTGATCGCGTTGTGAATGCATGTTGATAGCCGGCTCTTTGTGACCCGCCATGAGCGGTGTAAAAAACTTTAAGATATTTTTGGGCTCCACAGGGAGCATATGTAATAGATTGGTAGTAACTTTTTCCTTTTCTTGAATTGTGCCATCATGCACATACGAAAAGTCTGGCTTAACATATATATGTCATCTTCCTTGTGCTTCTCATTGTATGCTTTCCCAGCTCTTGGCAGCTTAATTTCCTGCAAGAATAGATGTATCTTTATACCATTAGGAGGGCGGCTTAAAAGCATAACCCAAAGATGTTGTATCTTCCTAACGTGTTGACGGAGTCAACTGCTTGGCTTAAGAGCCGGCCGATAGGGTTTGATAAGCTACACCCGTAGGGCAGGAAGCCCCCTGGACGGCTATGTTGACTTGTCAACATTTTTGGCGTAAGAACCGGTTGTTAGGGTTAGATAAGCTACATCCGGAGATGGGAAGCCCCCTTTGACAACCAAGTTGACTTGTCAACTTTTTTGGCATAAGAGTCGGCTGTTAGGGTTAGATAAGCTACACCCGGAGGTGGGAAGCCCCCTTTGACAACTATGTTGACTTGTCAACGTTTTTTGGCTTGAGAGCCGGTTGTTAGGGTTAGATAAGCTACACCCGGAGGTGGGAAGCCCCCTTCAACAACCAAGTTGACTTGTCAACTTTTTTGGCATAAGAGCCGGCTGTTAGGGTTAGATAAGCTACACCCGGAGGTGGGAAGCCCCCTTCGACAACTATGTTGACTTGTTAACATTTTTTGGCTTGAGAGCCGGTTGTTAGGGTTAGATAAGCTACAATCGGAGGTGGGAAGCCCCCTTCGACAACCAAGTTGACTTGTCAACTTTTTTGGCATAAGAGCCGGCTGTTAGGGTTAGATAAGCTACACCTGAAGGTGGGAAGCCCCCTTCGACAACTATATTGACTTGTCAACATTTTTTGGCTTGAGAGCCGGTTGTTAGTGTTAGATAAGCTACACCCGGAGGTGGGAAGCCCCCTTCGACAACCAAGTTGACTTGTCAACTTTCTTGGCATAAGAGCCGCCTGTTAGGGTTAGATAAGCTACACCCAGAGGTGGGAAGCCCCCTTCGACAGCTATGTTTTGGATCTTTCTTGCATGGATGAAGATATGCAAAATGGCAGAGGGCCCGGCTTGCAGGGATGCTACTTTATTCATATATAAATATGATCTGTACAATGATAGTGTACAATGTCGAGTCTCAACAACTCAGGTATAATAAGGCCGCAGATGCGCTATGTTCCATGGCCGGCGGGTCTCCTGCCCCGAGGTATCTGAATCGTCCCGGATGTCAATGAGATAATACGACCCGTTGTTGAGATTTCTTCTGACCACGAAAGGTCCTTCCCATGGAGGAGATAACTTATGCATATTTGTCTGGTCTTGAATCAGCCGCAACACTAAGTCACCTTCTTGAAACGTCCGGGTCTTGACCCCGCGGCTATGATAACGGCGCAGGTCTTGCTGATAGATCGCCGAACGAGCAGCCGCCAGTTCTCGTTCCTCCTCCAAAGCATCCAACGTGTCTTGACGCACCGTCTCATTGTCCACCTCAACATAAGCCGCCACTCGTGGCGAGTCATGCCGGATGTCACTTGGTAACACGGCCTCTACACTATAAACCATGAAGAGAGGTGTATAACACATGGATCGGTTGGGTGTAGTTCTGATATTCCATAAGATGGACGACAACTCTTCCACCCAACAACCCGGCATCCGTTGTAAAGGAACCATAAGTCATGGCTTGATACCTCTCAAGATTTCTTGATTAGCACGCTCCGCCTGACCGTTGGATTGTGGATGACCAACCGCCGAAACATCAAGCCGGATGTGCTCCAAGTCACAGAATTTTTTCATAGCCCCCTTGGACAAGTTTGTGCCATTATCCGTGATGATGTTGTGAGGGTAACCAAAATGGTAGATCAGCTTCTTAATAAACTGAACTGCCATAGCCGCGTCACACTTGCTGACCGGCTCAGCCTCTACCCACTTAGTGAACTTATCAACCGCCACCAAGAGGTGCGTTTTCTTATCCTTGGATCTCTTGAAAGGCCCGACCATATCAAGCCCCCAGACTGCAAACGGCCAAGTAATTGGTATCATGCACAATTCTTGAGCTGGAACATGAGCACGTCGGCCGAGTTTTTGACAGCCGTCACACTTGCTGACCAGATCCTCTGCATCCTTGTGAGCCGTCAACCAGAAGAAACCATGCCAGAAAGCCTTGGCCACTAGAGATTTTGAGCCGGCATGATGTCCGCAATCTCCAGCGTGAATTTCATTCAAGATTTCCTTACCCTCCTCTGGTGAGACACAACGTTGAAACACCCCGGTAACGCTGCACTTGTGCAACTCACCATTAACTATCGTCATGGACTTAGACCGCCGAGTGATCTGTCTGGCCAGATTTTCATCATCAGGTAACTCGCCCCGAGTCAAATACGCCAAGTAGGGCACAGTCCAATCCGGAATAGCATGTAGAGCCACCACCAACTGTCCCTCCGGGTCAGGAACAGCCAAATCTTCCTCTGAAGGTAATTTGACAGTCGGGTGATGTAAGACGTCCAAAAAGATATTGGGCGGCACCAGCTTTCGCTGAGAGCCTAACCTTGACAGGGCATCAGCCGCCTCGTTCCTACGACGATCAACGTGATCCACCTGATAACCCTTGAAGTGACCAGCAATGACATCCACCGCCTAACGATAAGCCGCCATCCGCGGGTCCCTGGAATCCCAAGTGTCGGAAAGTTGCTGAGCCACTAGATCTGAGTCGCCAAAGCACCTTACCCAGCTTAAATTCATCTCCTTAGCTATTTTGAGTCCATGAAGTAGGACTTCATATTCAGCCACATTATTGGTGCAAGGGAACATTAGCCAGAGTACATAAGAGAACTTATCACCTTTGGGAGATGTTAAAACAACTCCTGCCCCTGATCCTTCCAGCTGCTTGGATCCGTCAAAGTGTATAGTCCAGTATGTGTTGTCTGGCTTTTCCTCAGGCGCTTGACACTCTGTCCAGTCGTTTATGAAATCCACAAGGTCTTGAGACTTGATAGCCGTACGAGGTACGTATTTTAGATTGAGAGGTCCCAGCTCCAATGCCCACTTAGTAATCCTACCAGTGGCTTCTCTGTTTTGAATTATGTCCCCCAACGGAGCAGAGCTGACCACGGTGATTTGGTGCCCTAAGAAGTAATGCTTTAACTTGCGGTTGGCCATGAACACCCCATACACTAGCTTCTGCCAATGTGGATATCTCTTCTTGGACTCTGTCAGGACCTCCCTGATATAATAAACCGGCCTCTGAACCGGATATTCCTTCCCTGTTTCCTTGCGCTCAACCACAATTGCAGCGCTGACAGCCCGGTTGTTATCCGCCACGTATAGGAGCAAAGGTTCTTTTTCAGCCGAAGCAGCTAATACCGATGGCTCAGTGAGCTGCTTCTTGAGCGCCTCAAATGCTTCACCCGCCGCCATACTCCAGAGAAAATTGTCTGTCTTTTTCATCATCTGATATAGAGGGATAACTTTCTCACCAAGGCGGCTTATGAACCGGCTCAACGCGGCGATCCGCCCTGCCAGGCATTGGACATCATTGCTACAAGCCGGCTCAGCCAGGGAGGTGATTGCCTTGATCTTATCCGAGTTAGCTTCAATGCCACGCTCAGAAACCAAAAAACCCAAGAGCTTGCTAGCCGGAACACCAAAAACACACTTTGCCAGGTTAAGCATCATCTTATAGATCCGTAAATTGTCAAAGGTTTCCCTTAAGTCATCAAGAAGGGTCTCCTTCTTCCTTGATTTGATCACAATATCATGCACATAATCATGAACGTTGCATCCAATGTGACTATTGAGACAATTCTGCACACAGTAAGTCGCCTGGGCACTCTTGAGCCCAAAAGGCATAGACACATAGCAGAAGGGTCCAAAAGGCGTGATGAAAGCCATCTTCTCTTGGTCCTTAACTGCCATCTTGATCTGATGATATCCCGAATAAGCATCGAGGAAGCATAAGCTTTCACAACCTGCTGTAGCATCAATGATTTGATCAATACGAGGGAGAGCAAAAGGATCAGCCAGACAAGCCTTGTTAAGATCCGTATAGTCCACACACATATGCCATGTGCCGTTCTTGTTGAGCACAAGTACTGGGTTAGCAAGCCACTCCGGGTGAAAGACCTCGATGATGAAACCCGCCGCTAAGAGCCGGGCGACCTCTTCCCCAATGGCCTTGTGTCTCTCCTCATTGAACCGTCGTAGAAACTACTTGATAGGTTTAAACTTAGGATCCACATTAAGGTTATGCTCAACGAACTCTCTCGGTACACCCGGCATGTCAGAAGGTTTCCATGCAAAGATGTCCCGATTCTCACGGATGAATTTGATGAGCGCGCTTTCCTATTTGGGATCCATGTTGGCCCCAATGATGAACTGTTTGGATGAGTCATCCGGGGTAAAATCTACCTCCTTGGTATCATCCGCCGAAAATTTGAGGGGTGGGCTCAACCTTCGTCGTAGGCTTCTTCAGCAGGATCATATCCTCCGGGTCAACATTCTCCTTATAGAACTTGAGTTTTGCCTCAGCACAACTGGATTCCGCGTAAGCCACGTCTCCTTCCTCGCACTCAATAGATGTATTCCGATCGCCGTGAACATTAATCGTGCCTTTTAATCCGGGCATCTTGAGTTGTAAGTAGACATAACAGGGTCTAGCCATGAACTTAGCATAAGCCGGCCGCCCAAACAATGCATGATAAGGGCTCTTGATCTTGACCACTTCAAACCACAAGGACTCCACCCTATAGTTGTATTCGTCACCAAAGGCGACTTCCAAATAAATCCTGCCCACCGGGTAAGCTGACTTGCCCGGTACCACACCATGAAAAACGGTTGATGAGGGCTTAAGGTCTTTATCAAGCAGCTTCATCCACCGGAAGGTATCATAATATAGGATGTTGATGATACTGCCACCATCCATAAGTGCCTTATTCACCATATATCCTCCCACTTGGGGGGGCAACTACCAAGGCCAGCCGCCCCGGGTCATCAACACGCGGTGGGTGATCCTCCTGGCTCCATGTTATGTCATACTCAGATCACTTCAAGTATTGCGGCACAGCCGGCGCAACTGCATTAACCGCTTGCTTGCGCAATTTCTGATCCCGCTTGTTAAGGCTGGTCGTGAAAACATGATACTGGCCTGAACTGAGCTGCTTTGGATTACTCTGATACCCAGACTGGTTATGCTGCTGTTGATTGTTGTTACCAAAGTGTTGAGGATGTCCACCTTGATTGCCCTGACCATGATGATCGGACCCTGAGCCGCCGGATCCAAATCCGGCTCCTGACCCGCCTGGTCCTGAGCCGTCGGGCGGGCCACCGCCATGGTTGTGGTGTTGCTGCATGCTAAAATTCTTGAACTTCTGCATGATATGGCAATCACCCCATGTGTGCGCTGAAGGTTTATCGGGCCGGCTGTGCTCTGGACAGGGCTTTTTGAGCATTTGCTCCAAATTGAAAGGAGTCATGTTTTTATTAACAGGTGGTCTGAACTTCCCATTACCTTTAGGATGATTCTGGTCGGTGCTTGCATTGGCCACCAATTCTGACCCGCCATCCGAGTTTTTCCTCTTGCTCTCGCTACCATTGTTCGCTGCACACTTGCCCTGGTTGTTCCTCTTACCTTGGCCGACCTTCTCCTCATCAGAGCCTGGATCCTTTGTGTTATCAGAGTCAGCATACTTTGTGAGAGCCGCCATGAGTTCTCCCATGTCCTGACACGTACGCTTGAGCTGGCCGAGCTTCTGCTTCGAAGGGACGAAGTGACAGTTCTTTTCTAGGATCAACAGCGATTGAGCCGTCGTGATCTATTCAGATGAGTGGATGATGGTCGACACCCGTCAGACCCAATGATGAGCCGACTCATTCTCATGCTGGACACAATGATCGAGATCCACAATAGTCATAGGCTGTTGGCAAGTCCCTTGAAAGTTTTTGATGAACCTTGCCCTCAGCTCAGGCCATGAATTGATGGTATTGGCTGGCAAACCCTTTAATCACGTGCGAGCCGGACCTTCAAGTATCATGATGAAGTACTTTGCACACACCGCCTCACTGACATCCAACATGTCCATAGCAAGCTCATAACTTTCGATCCAAGCCTCCGGAGGTAAGTAAGCAGTGTAATTCGGGACCTTGCGACGTCCTTTGAAATCCTTCGGCAACCGATCACTCCATAGAGCCGGTGCTAAGCATGGCACTCCCACGGCCCTGGTGGTCACTCCCACTCCTACTAATATGGAGGGTGCGGGCTCTTGGTGAGCTGTCGTGGCCAAAGTTGCCGCCTCTTGCTGGTTTCTCGCCCAGTTTATGAGTGTTTGTTCATATAGAGCCGCTTGATCATCCCCTGGAGGCCCTCTATGCCAATCGCTGCTAGAGACCGTCGGTGATTCATACGGCTAAAGCTACGACTGGGGAGGGGGTTGAGTGAACGCGGCTCCGGCTGTAAGCATATTTCTCCTGAGAAGCAGAGGCATCTGAAGATACCCGATGGCATTCCGTACCTCTTCTGCAAAGGGTGCCTCATCCGGGATAGGGATCGTTTCAAGACGGGTGGTGTTGGGGAATGTCGCATGGGAAACAAAAAATTCCTACGTTCACGCAAGACCTATCCATGGTGATGAGCATCTCTACGAGAGGGAGAGTGGATCTACATACCCTTGTAGATTGCTAAGCGGGAAGCGTTAAGAAATGCGGTTGGTGTAGTCGAACGTCTTCGCGATCCAAATCGCCGAGCATCCTGCGATCCAATCACGATCCGTCCCGATCAAGCACCGAACGGACGGCACCTCCGCGTTCAGCACACGTACAGCTTGATGATGATCTCCGCCTTCTTGATCTAGCAAGAGGGAGCGGAGAGGTAGAAGAGTTGTCCGGCAGCGTTACGACACTCCGACGATGGTGATGGAGCTATTCCGGCAAGGCTTGGCCTAAGCACCGCAGAAATCCGATCTAGAGGAGAAACTATCCACTGGAGGAACGGGTAGGACGTGGCTGAAAATCAAGTGCAAAAACCCTAAAACCTCTAGTATATATAGGAGGGAGAGAGGAGGAGGCTTGGCCCTCAAGGGACCAGCCCTTGGTTTGTCCGAATCAAGGAGGAGAGGAGGACTCCTCCTCCAATCCTAGTAGGACTAGGATTCCTCCATATTTTGCCTTTTTTCCACCTTATCTCTTTGGGTTTTCTCTCTCAGCCGCATGGGCCTTGTGTGGGACTTCCACCAGCCCACTAAGGGCTGGTATTCACTCTCTCACAGCCCATGTAGGCTCTTGGGTCGAAATACCCCTCCCGATGGTCTCTCGGTACACTACCGGCACTCCCACTACACTACCGATGACCCGAAACTTTTCCGGCGACCAAAATAGGACTTCCTATATATCAATCTTTACCTCTAGACCATTCCGGAGCTCCTCGTGACGTCCGATATCTCATCCGGGACTCCGAACAACCTTTGGTCACCACCATACATAACTCCATACTACTGAAACGTCACTAAACCTTAAGTGTGCAGACCCTGCGGGTTCGAGAACTATGTAGACATGACCGAGACACCTCTACGGTTAATAACCAATAGCGGGACCTAGATGTCCATATTGGTTCCTACATATTCTATGAAGATCTTTATCGGTCGAACCTCTATGTCAAGGTTTCAGTTAATCCCGTATGATGTTCCCTTTGTTCTTCGGTATGTTACTTGCCCAAGATTCGATCGTCGGTATCTCCATACCTAGTTCAACCTCGTTACCGGCAAGTCTCTTTACTCGTTCCGTAATACAAGGTCCCGTGACTAACACTTAGTCACATTGCTTGCAAGGCTTATTGTGATGTTGTATTACCGAGTGGGCCTTGAGATACCTCTCCATCACACGGAGTAACAAATCCTAGTCTTGATCCATGCCAACACAACAGACACCCTCAGAGATACCTGTAGAGCACCTTTATAGTCACCCAGTTATGTTGCGACGTTTGATAGACACAAGGCACTCTTTCGGTGTCTGTGAGTTGCATGATATCATGGTGATTGAAACATATACTTGACATGCAGAAAACAGTAGCAATAAACTGACACGATCATATGCTACGTTTGTAGTTTGGATCTTGTCCATCACATCATTCTCCTAATGATGTGATTCCGTTACCAAATTACATCACATGTCAATGGTTAGGAAACCTTGACCATCTTTGAACAACGAGCTAGTTCACTAGAGGCATACTAGGGACAAAGTGTTGTCTATTTATCCACACATGTAATGTGTTTCCAATCAATACAAATATAGCATGGATAATAAACGATTATCATGAACAAGGAGATATAATAATAAACACTTTATTTATTGCCTCTAGGGCATATTTCCATCAATCTCCCACTTGCACTAGAGTCAATAATCTAGTTCACATCACTATGTGATTTACATTGTAATGAATCGAACACCCATGCAGTTCTGGTGTTAATAATGTTTAGCCCTTGGAAGAGGTTTAGTCAACGGGTCTGCAACATTCAGATCCATGTGCACTTTGCAAATATTAATGTCCTTTTCCTCGATGTAATCGGAGATGGAGTTGAAGCGTCGCTTTATGTGTCTGGTCCTCTTGTGAAACCTTGGTTCCTTGGCCAGAGCAATGGCACCAGTGTTGTCACAGAACAGGTTCATTGGATTCAGTGCACTCGGCACTACTCTAAGATCTGTCATGAACTGCTTCATCTAGACACCTTCCTTCACTGCCTCCGAGGTTGTGATGTACTCCGCTTCGCACGTAGAATTGGCTACCACGCTTTGCTTGGAACTGCACCAGCTTATCGCTCCCCCGTTGAGAATAAATACGTATCCGGTATGTGACTTAGAGTCATCCGGATCAGTGTCAAAGCTTGCATCGACGTCACCCTTTACGACGAGCTCTTCATCACCTCCATAAACGAGAAACATTTCCTTAGACATTTTCAGGTACTTAAGGATATTCTTGACCACTGCCCAGTGTTCCATTCCAGGATCACTTTGAAACCTTCTGGCCATACTTATGGCAAGACTGACATCCGGTCTTGTGCACAGCATTGCATACATGATAGAGCCTATGGCTGATGCATAGGGGATGACACTCATCTTTTCTCTATCTTCTGCAGTCACTGGGCATTGAGTCTTACTCAACTTCACACCTTGTAACACAGGCAAGAACCCCTTCTTGGACTGATCCATTTTGAACTTCTTCAAAACTTTATCAAGTTATGTGCTCTATGAAAGTGCTATTAAGCATCTCGATCTATCTCTATAGATCTTAATGCCTAATATGAAAGCAGCTTCCCCTAGGTCCTTCATTGAAAAACTCTTCTTCAAATATTCCTTCATGCTTTCCAGCATTTCTATATTGTTTCCAATCAACAATATGTCATCCACATATAATATTAGAAACGCTATAGAGCTCCCACTCACTTTCTTATAAATACAAGCTTCTCCATCAACTTGTATAAACTCAAACGCTTTGATCACCTAATCAAAGCGCTTATTCCAACTCTGAGATGCTTGCACCAGCCCATAAATGGATTACTGGAGTTTGCAACCTTTGTCAGCATTCTCTGGATCGACAAAACCTTCTGGTTGCATCATATACAACTCTTCCTCAAGGAAACCATTGAGGAACGTTGTTTTGACATCCATCTGCCAAATTTCATAGTTGAAATAAGAATCTATTGCCAACATGATTCTGACAGACTTAAGCATCGCTACGGGTGAGAAGGTCTCATCGTAGTCAACTCCTTGAACTTTTGAAAAACCCTTTGCCACAAGTCGAGCTTTATAGACGGTGACATTACCGTCTGCGTTTGTCTTCTTCTTAAAGATCCATTTGTTCTGAATGGCCTTTCACCCTTCAGGTAATACTTCCGAAGTCCATACTTTGTTTTCATACATGGATCCCATATTGGATTTCATGGCCTCTAACCAATTCTCGGAATCCGGGCCCATCACCGCTCCTCCATAGCTCGTAGGTTCATTGTTGTCAAACAACATGACATCCAAGACAGGGTTGCCATACCACTCGGGAGTAGTACGCGCCCTTGTCAACCTACGAGGTTCAATAGCAGCTTGGTCCGAAGCTTCATGATCATCATCATTAAATTCCTCTTCAACCGTTGTAGGTTCCACAGAAACATCTATCTGCGCTGCTCTACTTTTTGGTTGAAGTAAAGGTTCAATAACCTCATCAAGCTCTATTTTCCTCCCACTCAATTCTTTCGAGAGAAAATCTTTCTCAAGAAATGTTCCGTTCTTAGCAACAAACACTTTGCCTTCGGATCTGAGATAGAAGGTATACCCGACTGTCTCTTTCGGGTATCCTATGAAGACGCATTTCTCCACTTTGGGTTCCAGCTTTTCACGCTGAAGCTTTTTGACATAAGCATCACATCCTCAAACTTTAAGAAACGACAACTTTGGCCTCTTGCCAAACCATAGTTCATATGGCGTCGTCTCAACGGATTTCGATGGTGCCCTATTTAAAGTGAATGCAGTTGTCTCTAATGCATAACCCCAAAACGATAGTGGCAAATCAGCAAGAGACATCATAGAATGCACCATATCTAATAAGGTTCGATTATGACGTTCGGACACACCATTACGCTGTGGTGTTCTAGGCGGTGTCAACTGTGAAACAATTCCACATTGTCTTAAGTGACTACCAAACTCATAACTCCGATATTCACCTCCTCGATCAGCTCGCAGGAATTTAATCTTCTTATCATGATGATTCTCAACTTCATTTTGAAATTGCTTGAACTTTTCAAACGTTTCAGACTTGTGTTTCATTAAGTAAATATACCCATATCTACTTAAGTCATCAGTGAAGGTGAGAAAATAACGATATCCACCACATGCTGTAACATTCATTGGACCGCACACATCAGTATGTATGATTTCCAATAAGTCACTTGCCCGTTCCATTGTTCCAGAGAACGGCGTTTAGTCATCTTGCCCATGAGGCATGGTTCAGATGTGTCGAGTGATTCAAAATCAAGTGACTCCAAAAGTCCATCAGCATGGAGCTTCCTCATGCGTTTACACCAATATGACCTAAACGATAGTGCCACAAGAAAGTGGTACTATCATTATCAACTCTACATCTTTTGGCATCAATGTTATGAACATGTGTATCATCACTATCAAGATTCAATATGAATAAACCCCTCACATTGGGTGCATGACCATAAAAGATATTACTCGTATAAATAGAACAACCTTTATTCTCTGATTTGAATGAGTAACCTTCTTGCAATAAAGAAGATCCAGATATAATGTTCCTTCTTACCACAGGCACTAAATAACAATTATTCAGGTTCATCACTAATCCCGATGGTAATCGAAGAGAGAGCGTGCCAACAGAGATCACATCAACCTTGGAACCATTTCCCACGCACATCGTCACTTCATCCTTTGCTAGCCTTTGCCTATTCCGTAGTTCCTATTTTGAGTTGCAAATGTGAGCAACCGAACCAGTATCAAATACTGAGGCACTACAACGAGAGCTAGTAAGGTACACATCAATAACATGTATATCATACATACCTTGTTTGTCGTTGGCCGCCTTGTTGTCAGCCAGGTACTTGGGGCAGTTCCGCTTCTAGTGAACAGTTCCCTTGCAATGAAAGCACTCAGTTTCTGGCTTGGGTCCATGCTTGGGCTTCTATACAGGAGTAGCAACTTCTTTGCCATCCTTCTTGGGTTTACCCTTCTTGCCCTTTACCTTGCCATTCTTCTTGAAATCAGTGGTTTTATTGACCATCAACACTTGATGTTCTTTCTGGATTTCAGACTCACCGACTTTTAGCATCGCAAACAGCTCGGCGGCTGACTTGTTCATCCCGTGCATGTTATAGTTCATCACAAAGCTCTTGTAACTAGGTGGTAGTGATTGAAGAACTCTGTCAGTGATCGCCTCTGGCGAAAGGGCAATTCCCAACTCCGCTAGACGAGTCGAATACCCAGACATTCTGAGTATATGTTCACTGATAAACCCGTTCTCCTCCATCTTGCAAGCATATAACTTATCGGAGGTCTCATACATCTCGATCCGAGCATTCTTCTGAAAGATAAACTTCAACTCCTGGAACATCTCATATGCTCCATGACGTTCAAAACGTCTTTGAAGTCTCGGTTCTAAGCCATACAATATTGCACACTGAACTATTGACTAATCTCCAGAACGTGCCTCCCAAGCGTTCTTAACGTCTTCGGAAGACATGTCTTCTGGTTGGTCACCAAGCGGTGCATCAAGGACATATGATTTCTGGGAAGCCGTGAGGATAATCCTCAGATTACGAGCCCAGTCAACAAAGTTACTTCCATCATCTTTCAACTTAGCTTTCTCTAGGAACGCATTAAAATTCAAGGGTGCTACTACGCGAGCCATTGATCTACAACATAAATATGCAAAGTTTACTTAGACTATTGTTCAAGATAATGAGTTTAGTTAATCAAATTACTAAAGCTCCCACTCAAATTGACATCCCTCAGGTGACCTGAGTGTCACATGATCCAAATTCACCAACTCAAGCCCAATCATCACTTGAGTTGAGGTGGTTTCAATGGTGAACATCATCGTGTTGATCATATATACTATATGACTCATGTTCGACCTTTCGGTCTCTTGTGTTCCGAGGCCATGTATGTACATGCTAGGCTCGTCAAGTTTAACCCGAGTGTTCTGCATGTGCAACACTGGCTTGCACCCGTTGTATGTGAACGTAGAGTCTATCACACCCGATCATCACGTGGTGTCTCGACACGACGAAGTTTCGCAACGGTGCACACTCGAGGAGAACACAATTAATCTTGATAATTAAGTGAGGGATCACCTTCTAATGCTACCGTCGTCCTAAGCAAAACAAGGTGCATAAAAGGATTAACAGCACATGTAAATCATAAGTGACATGATATGGCCATGAACTTGTGCTTTTGATCTCCATCTTGAAAGCACCCGCATGATCTTCATCGTCACCGACACGACACCATGATCTCCATCAAGTGTCGCCATCGGGGTTGTCGCGCCCAACATGCTTCTACTACTATTGCTACCGTTTAGCGATAAAGTAAAGCATTACATAGCGCTTAATGATTGACACACAGGTCATACAATAATTAAAGACAACCCTATGGCTCCTGCCGGTTGACGTACTCATCGACATGCAAGTCATGAAATTCTATACATCACATGGTCCATAGGGTTGTCCTCCGGCGACCAAAATAGGACTTCCTATATATCAATATTTACCTCCGGACCATTCCGGAGCTCCTCGTGAAGTCCGGTATCTCATCCGGGACTCCAAACAACCTTCAGTCACCACCATACATAACTCTATACTACCGAAACGTCACCAACCCTTAAGTGTGCAGACCCTGCGGGTTCGAGAACTATGTAGACATGACCGAGACACCTGTACGGTCAATAACCAATAGCGGGACCTAGATGTCCATATTGGTTCCTACATATTATATGAAGATCTTTATGGGTCAAACCTCTATGTCAAGGATTCAGTTAATACCATATGATGTTCCATTTGTTCTTCGGTATGTTACTTGGCCGAGATTCGATCGTCGGTATCTCCATACCTAGTTCAACCTCGTTACCGGCAAGTCTCTTTACTCGTTCCGTAATACAAGATCCCGTGGCTAACACTTAGTCACATTGCTTGCAAGGCTTTGTTGTGATGTTGTATTACCGAGTGGGCCCTGAGATACCTCTCCATCACATGGAGTAACAAATCCCAGTCTTGATCCATGCCAACCCAACAAACACCCTCGGATATACCTGAAGAGCACCTTTATAGTCACCCAGTTACGTTGCGATGTTTGATACACACAAGGCACTCCTCCGATGTCTGTGAGTTGCATGATCTCATGGTCATAGGAACATATACTTGACATGCAGAAAACTGTAGCAATAAACTGACACGATCATATGCTACGTTTGTAGTTTGGGTCTTGTCCATCACATCATTCTCCTAATGATGTGATCCCGTTATCAAATGACATCACATGTCAATGGCTAGGAAACCTTGACCATCTTTAACTAACGAGCTAGTTCACTAGAGGCATACTAGGGACAAAGTGTTGTCTATTTACCCACACATGTAATGTGTTTCCAATCAATACAATTATAGCATGGATAATAAATGATTATCATGAACAAGGAAATATAATAATAAACACTTTATTTATTGCCTCTAGGGCATATTTCCAATAGGTGGCCGCATCCACCATGTTCTTTGTCGGGTTGGAATAATGACCTATCGGCGTTGGAAAGACCACATGTGAGGCCTGGTTTCGTCGGGGCGGGTTAAGCTGTGGACGAGCCGTTGGCTGACTTCCAGGTGCATCCGCTGTCTATCCCGTTCCTGGCATGTTGCATAGATTCCTAGCCTCATAATGTTCTGGTAAGCGGGATTGATGCCTCATCCGATGCACCGCAGCCACTGATTGTTGTTCTAACTCGAGGCGGAAGGCATCTGTCTTAATATGTTCTGCCTCTGCCTCCATCTGAACTTTTAGCTCAGCTATCCTCTGTTGCTCCTCCGCCATCCGGTCCTTGAGTCTCACAATCTCCAAGTTCCGAGCGGCTTGATTATCTGGCGTGACTTCAGTGGCCATCAGGGTCGCAAGCTCATTCATCAGATCCAGAAGAACTTGAGCCGGCGGCAGCAGCTCAGCCCCCGAGGTTGCTGCTATGGCGGCCGTGCTGCTCGCACCTGGGGCCGATCCCACCATGAACATGGTCGCATGAACCGGCGGCCCGAAATCATCCGGCTCAGATCGCTTCGACTCAGGGTAAAGCTCGTCGTAGCCTCGGAGCCCACCGTTGTGAAGCTGGTAGATCGACTCTGCCTCCCCACTCGAAGATCCGTCCTCCGAACAAACAAGAGTCTCCTGTGACTCGGAAGCTTTAAGATCCATACCTTGAGTGAAGCCCACAAAGACGTGCTTCCGGCCCGGGTTAACACGGGCAGGTCGCACATCACGGGCAGGTTGCGCGCGCCGAGCCGGCTCAACGATGCTGGTGCAGATGTCCGTCCCGGGTGTAGATCCGTCGATCCTGCCAATGAAGACATGGATCCCACCAAAGCGAATCCGGAATCCATATTCGACAGAGCTGGCACCAGGACCTCAGCCGGCATCGTCAATGTAGAGCCGGCCGCGGCGACTTTTGTTCATCCTTCCGACCACGTATCCCTCGAGCCTTGGGAGAGAACCCTTTGAGAACTCAACCCCACCGAGCGCAAGCCCCACGGTGGATGTCCGGGTGAAGAGACTTGGATTCGAAGCCATCACTAAGGTGATGGACTCAAAGGGGTTGGTTGGGACGAAGGACACGAGTTTACCCAGGTTCGGCCCCTCAAGTCGAGGTAACAGCCTACGTCCTTCTTGTATTTGTATTGCTTGGTGTATCGATTACAAGGGAGCTATTGCTTGACCTAGTTCCCGATAGTCTGATCCCTAAGTCGCCCCGGGTCTTGCCTTTATATAGGAGGTCAAGACCACGGGTCATACAAGTTGTAACCAACTCTCACTACATGTCTGAGTCTATCTCTACCTCATCTTGCCTTCCTGACCAAGTTGTCTCCGAGCGGCTCACTCGACTGGGTCTTCTTCGTCCGGGCCACGTTCCGGCCCATTTTGTCAAGCCGCCAAACGTCTTGGGCTTAAGTCTTCACAGCCCACTCTTGGGCCGGTGTACGAGCCGCCTAGTGTGCGGGTCTTCTTCGTCCGGGCCACGTTCCGGCCCATCTTGTCAAGCCGCCAAACGTCTTGGGCTTAAGTCTTCACAGCCCACTCTTGGGCCGGTGTATGAGCCGCCTAGTGTGACCCGGAACCTCTAGGGCGGGTCTCACCGTGGGGTTATATCCCCAACACAAACCCTTTGCAAAAAGATGTTCCGTTTGTTTTTTATGATGATTGTGTAGAAGCATTTGAAATTCTTAAGAATGCCTTGATTACCGCACCTATTGTCCAACCACCCGACTGGAACCTACCTTTTGAAATTATGTGTGATGCTAGTGATTATGCTCTTGGTGCTGTTCTAGGACAAAGAGTCGATAAGAAATTAAATGTTATCCATTATGCTAGTAAAACTCTAGACAGTGCTCAAGGAAACTATGCTACTACTGAAAATGAATTTTTAGCAGTCGTGTTTGCTTGTGATAAGTTTAGACCTTATATTATTGATTCCAAAGTAACTGTTCACACTGATCACGCTACTATTAAGTACCTTATGGAGAATAAAGATGCTAAAACTAGACTTATTAGGTGGGTCCTTCTACTACAAGAATTTGATTTGCATATCATTGATAGAAAGGGTGCTGATAACCCCGTGGAAGATAACTTGTCTAGGTTAGAAAATGTTCTTGATGACCCACTACCTATTTATGATAGCTTTCCTGATGAACAATTAGCTGTCGTCAATACTTCACATAGTGCTCCTTGGTACGCTGATTACGCCAATTACATTGTTGCTAAATTTATACATCCTAGTTTCACATACCAAGAAAAGAAAAAGTTCTTCTATGATTGAAGGCATTACTTTTGGGATGACCCACATCTTTATAAAGAAGGAGTAGATGGTATTATTAGACGTTGTGTACCTGAGCATGAACAGGAACAGATCTTACGCAAGTGTCACTCCGAAGCCTACGGAGGACATCACGCTAGAGATAGAACCGCACATAAGGTACTACAATCTGGGTTTTATTGGCATACTCTCTTCAAGGATGCTCGTAAGTTTGTCTTATCATGTGATGAATGTCAAAGAATTGGTAATATTAGTAGACGTCAGGAAATGCCTATGAATTACTCTCTTGTTATCGAACCATTTGATGTTTGGGGCTTTGATTATATGGGGCCTTTTCCACAATCTAACGGATATACTCATATTCTATTTGTTGTTTATTATGTCACTAAGTGGGTAGAAGCTATTCCAACTAGTAGCGCTGATCATAACACTTCTATTAAAATGCTTAAAGAAGTTATTATCCCTAGATATTTGATGACCGATGGTGGTTCACATTTTATTCATGGTGCTTTCCGTAAATTGCTTGCTAAATATGATGTTAATCATAGAGTTGCATCTCCTTGTCATCTTTAGTCTAGTGGTCAAGTAGAATTGAGAAATAGAGATATTAAATTGATTTTACAGAAGACTGTTAATAGATCTAGGAAGAATTGGTCTAAGAAACTCGACGATGCATTGTGGGCTTATAGAACTTCTTACAAAAATCCTATGGGTATGTCTCCGTATAAGATGGTTTATGGTAAAGCATGTCACTTACCTCAACAGCTAGAACATAAGGCTTATTGGGCAATCAAAGAGCTCAATTATGATTTCAGCCCCTACCTTGCGGAGGTGCTACAACCCCCTCAAACCATTGAGGTGTGTGAGGGGGTGCTGCACATCCGTGATGTGGAGGGGCCAAAGAAAACCAGAAGGATGGAGACACGGCTCGAAGCAATGGAGCAGCAGGTCTTCAAGTGCCAAGGGATGGTGGAACAGGGACACAATGCTAATAAGATGATGATCACGGAGTTTACCCATAAACATAAACTGGACGCCAAGGACGTTGTGGATCACATCTTCAAGCTTTACGAGAGAATCGAGCACCTCCAAGCCCAGATCTACGACCTGCAAAACCAAAATTGTGAGTATGAATACATATTTAAGAGAATGAGTTTGGCTACAGATTTGAGGATTCTGGAGACTCATTCATCCTTTTATGATGGTGAGCCTATGCCTTGGAAGATGGAGGACAAGTTTCCAACCTCATCACCAACCCCCACATCATCACCTCCGAAGCAAGACAACTAAACACATGGGTATGGGCACTCCCCTTGGCTTGTGCCAAGCTTGGGGGAGGTGCCCCGGTATCATATCACCATCACATATTTTATTTTTATTTTTATTTGTATTTGCATCATCTTTTCTTAGTTCAATCCTTTTGGTTATATCTTGATCTAGTAGAATAAAGTTTTCGTGTGATCTAGCTTTGAGTCTTTGCTTTATGATTGCTCCTATGTAAGCAAGTCCGTGAGTTATATAATAAAAAGTGCTTTTGATCTGAGGGCTTTGCTTGCTTGGTATGATCTTAATCTTGAGAAAGATAAAGTAGAAAGAAGTGTAGAATAAAAGCAAAGAGTACATATGAAAATCTTATGGGGAGTGATGACTTCACATATAATAGATATGTCGATTGAAACCTGTTGTGGGTTGACAAACATAGTTGTTGGTCATTGGGGAAATTAAAAGGAAGTAATAAAGAAAGAGAGGTTCACAGATAAATATATTATCTTGGACATCTTTTATGTTTGTGAGCACTCATTAAAATATTATATGTTAAGAAGTTGATGTTGGACAAGGAAGACAACATAATGGGTTATGTTTGCTTATTTCTGAATAGAAGTTATATTATCATAGATCCCTCAACATGTGTCGCTTGCTTCCACCTCATATCATCCAGAACTTCCGTACTAAGTAGAGATACTACTTGTGCATCCAAACACCCTTAACCCAGTTTTGCCATGAGAGTCCACCATACCTACCTAAGGATAGAATAAGATCCTTCAAGTAAGTTGTCATCGGTGCAAGCAATAAAAATTGCTCACTAAATATGTGTGATCTATTAGTGTGAGGAAAATAAACTTTATACGAACTTGTGATAGGGAAGAAATAAAAGCGACGGACTGCATAATAAAGTTCTCAATCACAAGCGGCAATATAAAGTGACGTTCTTTTGCATTAAGAGATTGTGCATCCAATTATAAAAGCGCATGACAACCTCTACTTCCCTCTATGAAGGGACTATCTGTTACTTTTATTTTCTAGTACTTACCTTTATGCAAGAGTCGTGGTGATCTCCGTCACCTTCGCTATTTTCGCCTTTATCTTCTGGCAAGTGTCACGTAGTTTCTCCTCTAGATTGGATTTCTGCAGTGCTTAGGCGAAGCCCTGCCGGAATTGCTCCACCACCATCGCCGGAGCGCCGTTAGGCTGCCGGAGAACTCTTCTTCCTCTCCACTCCTTCTTGCTGGATCAAGACGGTGGAGATCATCATCAAGGTGTACGTGTGCTGAACGCGGAGGTGTCGTCCGTTCGGTGCTAGATCGGAAGGATCGTGATCAAGTTCGTGGGACAGATCGTGATCAAGTTTGTGGGACGGATCATGATCGGATTGCGAGACGGATCGTGATTGGATCGCGGGACGGATCGTGATTGGATCACGGGACGCACGGCGATTTGGATTGCGAAGACGTTCGATTACACCAACCGCTTTTCTTAACGCTTCTCGCTTAGCGATCTACAAGGGTATGTACATCCACTCTCCCTCTCGTAGATGCTCATCACCATGGATAGATCTGTGTGTGTGTAGGAAAAATTTTGTTTCCCATGCAACGTTCCCCAACAGTGGTATCAGAGCTAGGTCTATGTGTAGATGAGATCTCGAGTAGAACACAAAAGGTTTGTGGGCGTTGATGCTTAGATTGCTTCCTCCCTTGGTCGGATTTTGGTTCAGCGGTATTGTGAGATGAAGCGGCCCGGACCAACATTACTCGTACGCTTACGAGAGACCGGTTCCCTCGACGCAACTTGTTGCCTAGATGGCTTGCGGGTGGCAGTTTCTCCCACTTTAGTTGGATCGGATTCGACAAAGGCGGTCCTTGAGAAGGTTGAAAAGAAATTTATGTATCACCGTTGTGGTTTATGCCTAGGTGAGAATCGTTCTTGCTAGAAACCCGTAGCAGCCACGTAAAACATGTAACAACAATTAGAGGACGTCTAACTTGTTTTTGTAGGGTATGTTGTGATGTGATATGGCCAATTACATGATGTGATATATGTGATGTATGAGATGATCATGTGATGTATAGAATTTCACGACTTGCATATCGATGAGTTCGGCAACCGGCAGGAGCCATAGGGTTGTCTTTAATTATTGTATGACCTGCGGGTCAATTATTAAGCGCTATGTAATGATTTACTTTATCGCTAAACGGTAGCAATAGTAGTAGAAGCATGTTGGGCGCGACAACCCCGATGGCGACACATTGATGGAGATCAAGATGATGGAGATCATGGTGTCTTTCCGATGACGATGGAGATCATGCCGGTGCTTTCAAGATGGAGATCTAAAGCACGAGTTCATGGTCATATCATGTCACTTATGAATTGCATGTGATGTTAATCCTTTTATGCACCTTGTTTTGCTTAGTACGACGGTAGCATTATAAGGTGATCCCTCACTTAAATTTCAAGATAAATTGTGTTCTCCCCGAGTGTGCACCATTGCGAAATTTCGTCGTGTTGAGACACCACGTGATGATCGGGTGTGATAGACTCTACGTTCACATACAGCGGGTGCAAGCCAGTGTTGCACACGCAGAACACTCGGGTTAAACTTGACGAGCCTAGCATGTACAGACCTGGCCTCGGAACACAAGAGACCGAAAGGTCGAACATGAGTCATATAGGAGATATGATCAACATAATGATGTTCACCATTGAAGCCACCTCAACTCACGTGATGATCGGACTTGAGTTGGTGGATTTGGATCATGTGACACTCAGATGACCTAGGGGATGTCAATTTGAGTGGGAGCTTTAGTAATTTGATTAACTAAACTCATTATCTTGAACAATAGTTTAAGTAAACTTTGCATATTTATGTTGTAGATCAATGGCTCGCGTAGTAGCACCCCTGAATTTTAATGCGTTCCTAGAGAGAGCTAAGTTGAAAGATGATGGAAGTAACTTTGTTGACTGGGCCCGTAATCTGAGGATTATCCTCACGGCTTCCCAGAAATCATATGTCCTTGATGCACCGCTTGGTGACCAACCAGAAGACATGACCTCCAAAGACGTTAAGAACGCTTGGGAGGCACGTACTGGAGATTACTCAATAGTTCAGTGTGCAATATTGTATGGCTTAGAACCGGGATTTCAAAGACGTTTTGAACGTCATGGAGCATATGAGATGTTCTAGGAGTTGAAGTTTATCTTTCAGAAGAACACCCGGATCGAGAGGTATGAAACCTCCGATAAGTTCTATGCTTGCAAGATGGAGGAGAACGGGTCTATCAATGAACATATACTCAGAATGTATGGGTATTCAACTCATCTAGCGGAGTTGGGAATTGCCCTTCCGCCAGAAGCGATCACTGACAGAGTTCTTCAATCATTGCCACCTAGTTACAAGAGCTTTGTGATGAACTATAACATGCACGAGATGAACAAGTCAGTCGCTGAGCTGTTTGCGATGCTAAAAGTCGCTGAGTCTAAAATCCAGAAAGAACATCAAGTGTTGATGGTCAATAAAACCAATAGTTTCAAGAAAAATGGCAAAGTCAAGGGCAAGGGAAAGAAGGGTAAAACCAAGAAGGATGGTAAAGCAGTTGCTACTCCTGTAAAGAAGCCCAAGCATGGACCTAAGCCAGAAACGGAGTGCTTTCATTGCAAGGGAACTGGTCACTGGAAGCAGAACTGCCCCAAGTACCTGGCTGACAAGAAGGCGGCCAACGACAAACAAGGTATATATGATATACATGTTATTGATGTGTACCTTACTAGCTCTCGTAGTAGTGCCTGGGTATTTGATACCGGTTCGGTTGCTCACATTTGCAACTCAAAGCAGGAACTACGGAATAAACGAAGGCTGGTGAAGGACGAAGTGATGATGCGTGTGGGAAATGGTTCCAAGGTTGATGTGATCGCCATCGGCACGCTCTCTCTTCGATTACCATCGGGATTAGTGATGAACCTGAATAATTTTTATTTAGTGCCTGCGTTAAGCATGAACATTATATCTGGATCTTGTTTATTGTGAGACAGTTACTCATTTAAATCAGAGAATAAAGGTTGTTCTATTTATATGAGTAATATGTTTTATGGTCATGCACCCAATGTTAGGGGTTTATTCATATTGAATCTTGATAGTGATGACACACATGTTCATAACATTGATGCCAAAAGATGTAGAATGTATAATGATAGTACCACTTTCTTGTGGCACTACTATTTAGGTCATATTGGTGTAAAACACATGAAGAAGCTCCATGCTGATGGACTTTTGGAGTCACTTGATTTTGAATCACTTGACACATGTGAACCATGCCTCATGGGCAAGATGACTAAAACGCCGTTCTCTAGAACAATGGAACATGCGAGTGACTTATTGGAAATCATACACACTGATGTGTGCGGTCCAATGAATGTTACAACACGTGGTGGATGTCGTTATTTTCTCACCTTCACTGATGACTTAAGTAGATATGGGTATATTTACTTAATGAAACACAAGTCTGAAACGTTTGAAAAGTTCAAGCAATTTCAGAGTGAAGTTGAGAATCATCGTAACAAGAAGATTAAGTTCCTACGATGTGATCGAGGAGGTGAATATCTGAGTTATGAGTTTGGCAGTCACTTAAGACAATGTGGAATTGTTTCACAGTTGACACCGCCCGGAACACCATAGCGTAATGGTGTGTCCGAACGTCGTAAGCGGACCTTAGTAGATATGGTGTGATCTATGATGTATCTTGCTGATTTGCCACTATCGTTTTGGGGTCATGCATTAGAGACAGCTGCGTTCACTTTAAATAGGGCACCATCAAAATCCGTTGAGACGACGCCATATGAACTGTGGTTTGGCAAGAAGCCAAAGTTGTCGTTTCTTAAAGTTTGGGGATGTGATGCTTATGTCAAAAAGCTTCAACCTAAAAAGCTGGAACCCAAAGCGGAGAAATGCGTCTTCATAGGATACTCAAAAGAGATAGTCGGGTATACCTTCTATCTCAGATCTGAAGGCAAAGTGTTTGTCACTAAGAACGGAACATTTCTTGAGAAAGAGTTTCTCTCGAAAGAATTGAGTGGGAGAAAAATGGAGCTTGATGAGGTTATTGAACCTTTACTTCAACCAGAAAGTAGCGCAGTGCAGAAAGATGTTTCTATGGAACCTATGACGGTAGAAGAGGAAGTTAATGATGATGATCATGAAGCTTCGGATCAAGGTGCTATTGAACCTCATAGGTCGACAAGGCCGCGTACTACCCCTGAGCGGTATGGCAACCCTGTCTTGGAGGTCATGTTGTTGGACAACAATGAACCTACAAGCTATGGAGGAGCAGTGATGGGCCCGGATTCCGAGAAATGGTTAGAGGCCATGAAATCCGAGATGGGATCCATGTATGAAAACAAAGTATGGACTTTGGAAGTATTACCTGAAGGGCGAAAGGCCATTCAGAACAAATGGATCTTTAAGAAGAAGACAGACGTGGACGGTAATGTCACCGTCTATAAAGCTCGACTTGTGGCAAAGGGTTTTTCACAAGTTCAAGGAGTTGACTACGATGAGACTTTCTCACCCGTAGCGATGCTTAAGTCTGTCAGAATCATGTTAGCAATAGCTGCTTATTTCGATTATGGAATTTGGCAGATGGATGTCAAAACAGCGTTCCTCAACGGTTTCCTTGAGGAAGAGTTGTATATGATGCAACCCGAAGGTTTTGTCAATCCAGAGAATGCTAACAAAGTTTGCAAATTCCAGCGATCCATTTATGGACTGGATCAAGCATCTCGGAGTTGGAATAAGCACTTTGATGAGGTGATCAAAGCGTTTGAGTTTATACAAGTTTACAGAGAAGCTTGTATTTACAAGAAAGTGAGTGGGAGCTCTATAGCGTTTCAAGTATTATATGTGGATGAAATATTGCTGATTGGAAACAATATAGAAATGCTAGAAAGCGTGAAGGAATATTTGAACAAGAGTTTTTCAATGAAGGACCTAGGAGAAGCTGCTTTCATATTAGGCATTAAGATCTATAGAGATAGATCGAGACGCTTAATAGCACTTTCACAGAGCACATACCTTGATAAAGTTTTGAAGAAGTTCAAAATGGAACAGTCCAAGAAGGGGTTCCTGCCTGTGTTACAAGGTGTAAAGTTGAGTAAGACTCAATGCCCAGTAACTGCAGAAGATAGAGAAAATATGAGTGTCATCCCCTATGCTTCAGCCATAGGCTCTATCATGTATGCAATGTTGTGCACAAGACCCGATCTCAGCCTTGCCATAAGTATGGCCGAAAGGTTTCAAAGTGATCCTGGAATGGAGCACTGGCAAGCGGTCAAGAATATGCTTAAGTACCTGAAAAGGACTAAGGAAATGTTTCTCGTTTATGGAGGTGAAGAAGAGCTCATCAAAGGGTTACGTCGATGCAAGCTTTGACACTGATCCGGACGACTCTAAGTCACAAGCCGGATACGTATTTATTCTTAACGAGGGAGCGGTAAGCTGGTGCAGTTCCAAGCAAAGCGTGGTAGTCGATTCTACGTGCGAAGCAGAATACATCGCAGCCTCGGAGGCGGCAAAGGAAGGTGTCTGGATGAAGCAGTTCATGAAAGATCTTGGAGTAGTGCCCAGTGCACTGAATCCAATGAACCTGTTCTATGACAACCCTGGTGCCATTGCTCTAGCCAAGGAACCAAGGTTTCACAAGAGGACGAGACACATAAAGCGACGCTTTAACTCCATATGCGATTACATCGAGGAGAAAGACATAAATATTTGCAAAGTGCACACGGATCTGAATGTTGCAGACCCATTGACTAAACCTCTTCCAAGGGTTAAACATGATCAACACCAGAACTACGTGGGTGTTCGATTCATTACAATGTAAATCACATAGTGATGTGAACTAGATTATTGACTCTAGTGCAAGTGGGAGACTGTTGGAAATATGCCCTAGAGGCAATAAATAAAGTGTTTATTATTGTATTTCCTTGTTCATAATAATCGTTTATTATCCATGCTATAATTGTATTAATTGGAAACATGGATACATGTGTGGATACATAGACAAACACAATGTCCCTAGTATACCTCTAGTGAACTAGCTCGTTGATCGAAAGATGGTTAAGGTTTCCTAGCCATGGACATGAGATGTCATTTGATAATGGGATCACATCATTAGGAGAATGATGTGATGGACAAAGAGCCAAACTACAAACGTATCTTATGATCGTGTCAGTTTATTGCTACTGTTTTCTGCATGTCAAGTATATGTTCCTATGACCATGAGATCATGAGACTCACAGATATCGGAGGAGTACCTTGTGTGTATCAAACGTTGCAACGTAACTGGGTGACTATAAAGTTGCTCTACAGGTGTCTTCGAGGGTGTCAGTTGAGTTGGCGTGGATCAAGACTGGGATTTGTTACTCCGTGTAACGGAGAGGTATCTCAGGGCCCACTCGGTAATACAACATCACAATAAGCCTTGCAAGCAATGTGACTAAGTGTTAGTTGCGAGATCTTGTATTACGGAATGAGTAAAGAGACTTGCCAGTAACGAGGTTGAACTAGGTATGGAGATACCGACGATCGAATCTCGGGCAAGTAACATACCGAAGAACAAAGGGAACATCATACAGGATTAACTGAATCCTTGACACAGAGGTTCGACCGATAAAGATCTTCATAGAATATGTAGGAACCAATGTGGAAATCCAGTTCCCGCCATTGGTTATTGACCGTAGAGGTGTCTCGGTCATGTCTACATAGTTCTCGAACCCGCAGGGTCTGCACACTTAAGGTTTGGTGACGTTTCAGTAGTATAGAGTTATGTATGGTGGTGACTGAAGTTTGTTCGGAGTCCCGGATGAGATCTTGGACGTCACGAGGAGCTCCGGAATGGTCCGGAGATAAAGATTCATATATAGGAAGTCCTGTTTTGGTCGCCGGAAAAGTTTTGGGCTCATCGGTAGTGTACCGGGAGTGCCGGTAGTGTACCGAGAGGCCATCGAGAGGAGTATTTCGACCTAAGAGGCTACATGGTCTGTAGGAGGGTGTAAACCAGACCTTAGTGTGCTGGTGGAACATCCACAAGAGGCCCATGTGGCTGGAGGAAAAAAGGCCTAAGAGAAAAAGTGGAAAAAAGGCAAAATAGGGTGAATCCTAGTCCTACTAGGATTGGAGGTGGACTCCACCTCTCCCTCTCTCCTTCGGCCAAAGCAAGGAGGACTTGGCCCTTGTGCCAAGGCCTCTCCTCCTCTCCTATTATATATACTAGAGGTTTTAGGGTTTTTTCACTAGTTTTTCAGCCATGCGCTACCCGTTCCTCCAGTGCATAGTTTGTCCTCTAGATTGGATTTCTACAGTGCTTAGGCGAAGCCCTGCCGGAATTGCTCCACCACCATCGACGGAGCGCCGTTAGGCTTCTGGAGAAATCTTCTTCCTCTCCACTCCTTCTTGCTGGATCAAGACGATGGAGATCATCATCAAGTTGTACGTGTGCTGAACGCGGAGGTGCCGTCCGTTCGGTGCTAGATCGGAAGGATCATGATCAAGTTCGTGGGACGGATCATGATCAAGTTCGTGGGACGAATCGTGATCGGATCGCGAGACGGATCGTGATTGGATCGCGGGACGGATCGTGATTGGATCGCGGGACGCACGGTGATTTGGATCGCGAAGACGTTCGACTACACCAACCGCGTTTCTTAACGCTTCCCGCTTAGCGATCTACAAGGCTATGTAGATCCACTCTCCCTCTCGTAGATGCTCATCACCATGGATAGATCTGCGTGTGCATAGGGAAAATTTTGTTTCCCATGCAACGTTCCCCAACACTAGGCACATATATCCACTCGGAAGTGGATGAGCATGAGTTATTACTATTTACATTACCCTTGAGGTAAATAGTTGGGAGGCAACTCTATAAGCCCCTATCTTTCTCTGTTGACATTACCTTGAAGACTTATAGGTTAAGGAACTAATGTGTTTGTGAGTGTACACAGGCTCTATAAGTCGATGAGTAGTTTGATATATTCGGAGATTACCGACCCCTAAAAATGTATGTCTTCAGCTGAAGACTTTGGTGAAGACTTTGCTGAAGACTTTGCTGAAGACTTTGGTATTCCCTGAAGACTTTGAAAATGAAGAAGTTGGTGTGACCTTGAAGATATAAACAAACACTATGAAGCGTGAAGAATTTTGTTTTTGTAGTTTCATTTCCTTTCTTTGAGTCATAGGAAACACCGTACTGTTAAAGGGGGATGAGGTAATACTAGGGAAAAATTTCAACTGATGCTCAACTCAAAAGCCTCAACCTATCCAATCCTTCCAGTGAAGCCTTTAGAAATCTCTGATGAAATTGATATGACTGAGGAGTTAGGATTTCACCAGTGTGAATTGCCTACAAGTGAGGATAATGATAAGCCTGAGGACTTTCATAGTTCGAAATTCCGACCGTTGTTGTGCCTAGTGCCAGCTGTCCCCAATCATCTTATCCACATAACGGTCATATCATTGGGGCATTTATGTCTTATCATGTCACGTTGCACCCTAGCTATAAATAGCCACCCCCCACAACCACTAGTTGGTTGGCTGCTCCGAGAGAGAACTGACACGTGTCATTTGAGAGCAAACCATCCTCCGTGGACTTTGAGAGAAAATCATCAGTCAGGAAAAACCCAAATCCAAACGACCAAACCCAAAGTGATTGAGCATCACTGAAGAGATTGTTCCTATGTGGAACCGATGCTGGTTACCTTTGAAGATTGTGTATCTTCCAGACAGTTAGGGGTCATGGTCTAGTGCATCCTGCAGTCAATTGGGGATCACAGAGTGACCTTGGTCTAGAGCATCCAACAGTCAATTGTGGATCGCCGGGTGACCAGTTTGTGAGGGTTTTGGAAGTCTACCCTGAAGACTTACCACGAGTGTTGGGTGAGGACTTTGTGACCTTAGCTCAAGGAGAATACGGTAAGGACTGTGTGTCCTGGGACTGTGTGTCCTTTGGTTTAAATACCAGGCTGCTCCAAACCAGACATATGACTGTCACAGCGGTTGGAACTGGGTCATCAAACCATTGTCTTCATCGAGCTACCTAGTTCTATTTCCTCAACCCTTCTATTTCCTCGTATACTAGTTGATGAAATTGATCATTACTGTTCGAAGAATTTGACCAAAGACTTTCATAATATCCTCACCTCAAATTCTTCAAGTTACCTTGTTCCT
Organism: Hordeum marinum; assembly: GCA_022496015.1. NCBI lineage: Eukaryota > Viridiplantae > Streptophyta > Magnoliopsida > Poales > Poaceae > Hordeum > Hordeum marinum. The sequence continues at coordinate 458,848,351 of CM039675.1, read as the reverse complement.
CACCTGCTTATCCTGTATCATGCTACCTGTAATATGTGCATGCTTTATTTCATCATGATGAGTATGCTACTGCTATGTTTCTCATGCACTTGATTACTCATTCTGCTGCTAGTTATTCATCACATTTCAAAATCCTCAAGTTGAAATTCCTCAAGTGATGAATTTGTAAAAATCGCCTATTCACCCCCTCTCTAGTCAATATAACGCACTTTCACTTATGTTTGATTTCTCCATTGTATCTATATGTTTTATTGTTTAATGCCAATATTCTACAACTTTCATATACTTTTGGCAACATTTCATATTATTTTTTGGGACTAACTTACTTATCCAGTGCCCAGTGCCAATTCCTGTTTTTGTGTGTTTTTTGTTTTGCAAAAATTCCATACCAAACGGAGTCCAAACAAGATAAAAATTTACGGAGATTTTTTTCGAATATATGCGAATTTTGGAAAGAAGAATCGATGCAACACGGTGCCCGAGGGTGGCATAAGCCAACGGGTCGCGGCCAGGGGGGTGGTCGCGCCCTGATGGCTTGTGCCCCCCTTAAGTCAGTTGGTGCCCTAATTTCGCCGCAAGAAAGATATTTTTGCGATAAAAATCCCCTCATAATTTCAGCCCGATCATAGTTACATATCTCCAGATATTTAAGAAATGGTGAAGGGGTCAGAAAACTGTCGCGAAAACAGAAGAGAGATGGAGAGATAGATCCAAACTCGGAGGGGCTCTTACCCTCCGAGAGCCATGGCGGCCATGAACAAGAGTGGAAACTCTCCTCCCACCTAGGGAGGAGGCCAAGGAAGAAGAATTAGGAGGAGGATCTCTCCCCCTCTCCTCCTCCTCTCTCCCGATGGCGACGGAGCGCCGCCGGGGCAACCATCATCACGACGATCTATGCAAACAACTTCGTCGTCGTCATCATCACCACGATCACCTTCCCTCATCTATCTATAGTGGTCCACTCTACCGTATCCCACTGTACCCCCTACTTGAACATGGTACTTAATGACATATATTATTATCCAATGATGTGTGGCTATCCTATGTTGTTTGAGTAGTTCCTTTTATCCTATGGGTTGATTGATGATCTTGATTGGTTTGAGTTGCGTGGTTTATTTTTGTGATGTCCTAAGGTGCCTTCTGTGAGGTGCGCACGTGAAGTATTCACGCTGGAGGGCGTTGCAATATGTTTATGATTTTCTATTGGTGGGTTGGTGAGTGACTGAAACACAAACCTGAGTAAGTGGATTGTGGCGTATGGGAGTAAAGAGGACTTGATGTTTAATGCTATGGTTGGGTTTACCTTTATGATTTCTAGCATTTGCGGATGCTTGCTAGAGGTCCAATTATAAGTGCATATGATCCAAGTGCAGAAAGTATGTTAGCGTATGCCTCTCCCTCATATAAAATTACAATAATGATTACCGATCTTGGTATCAATTTCCTAGGACAATATCGCAAATCCTATCACCACTTTTACACATTCGCTATATTTACTTTATTGTTCTTTTATTAAAACAACACCTAAATTTTATTTTCACTTTTTTTATTATCTTGCAAAACTATCTACAAAGTATTTCTAGTTCTATTCCTACAAAGTGGTTTCATACTTGTTCTAGGTAAAGTAAGCGTTAGTGTGCGTGGAGTTGTATCGATGGTCGATAGAACTTGAGAGAATATTAATTCTACCTTTAGCTCCTCGTTGGGTTTTATACTCTTACTTATCAAAAATGGACACAAATGATCCCCTACACTTGTGGGTTATCACCCCCCCCCCTCCACACACACACACACACGCACACACACACATGGACACGGACACACACACAGAGAGAAACACACACACACACACACACACACAAAGCTACAAGGCGATGCCAACGTGAAGAGGCCACCAAGGGATCCTTCGTTTGGCTGCTTCATGCTCAAAGAACATGAAGATCATGGCCACGTCTAATAAAGAGGAACCAAACCACAAAGATGCAAGAACAAGCGATGCAATGGATGTAATGAAATTTGAGTGGCTATGTTGTTGGCACACCCTTTAGAACTACCTCATTAAATCCAATGTTTCAACTCCGAGAAGCTTGCTTCAACTCATTAATTTATCTTTGAATGTTGCATACTTTACTAGCATTCTTTGGATTGATAAAACACCTGGGTTGCATCATATACACGTGAGCAGCCAAAATTTTCCATTAAGGAAAGCCATTCTGACATCCATCTGTCATATCTCTAGTAGAAATACGCAACTATAGCGAGAATGTTCCGAATTGATCAATTAAGACACTGCTACCGATGAGAAAGTCTCATCTTAGTCAACTCCTTGAACTTATCAATAACCATTAGTGACAAGTCAAGCCTTATGGATTAGAGCATTTCCATCCAAATCATTTTCTTCATCAAGTTCCATTTGCACCCAATGATTTTGGCACCTACTAGCAGATCAACCAAGTTTCAAATTTGATTGTCATTCATGCACTTTAATTAGGATGTCATGGGCTCAATCCATAACTCAACATCCGGGCCCACCATCACTTATGCATACGTAGTCAGCTCGTTATTGTCAAACAAAAACACATCATTGTCAGACATATTGCGCAACCTTCCCAATCTCGATGGTACCCGCGGCAACTCCGGCGTGACAAAATCACTAGCCAAATCGCCCCCGAGGTGCTCTAGAATTTTTTTCAAGCGCGACCTAATAACCCACAAGTATAGCGAATCGCAACAGTCTTCGAGGGTAATATTTCACCCAAATTTATCGATTCAACACAAGTGGAGCCATAGAATATTTATTGGTCTTAGTAGTTGAGTTGCCAATTCAACCACACTTGGAAGTTCTTTCTACAACGAAGGTTTTAGTAGCACAATAACAGATTTCATTGAAATTGTTTGTTTGGAAATTTCCCGAAATGCTAATTATAGGTTCTTCTCTCCATCCTAACAATAGGGTTGTTATGCTTATTACTGCACTTGTTGAAGAGATAAAATAGAACCACGCCGACCAACAGGTCATGAGCCTTTCCCAACGGGTGTTTTCTATTTACAATCTCGTCTCTTAGAAACAGCTGCTAAACAATCGGGTCCTTTAGAAAAACAAGAAAGATACGAAAGGAATTAGGGTGTTGCTGAAGGCAATGGTCCATCTTGTGTGAATTTTCAGGAATATAGGTACTGATGTTCAATAGCGGTAGGTACGAAGAAGACGAGTCAGGGCCGATTGACAAGACTAGCTAGGACGACCTTCGAGTAATACTCCATCCAAAAAGTAATAGGAACAACAATAGCAGTGATTATAATGATTCTAGCAACTGCAGTAAGGAAAGTAACTTAATAGAGATCAGTATGCGGAAAGCATAGGCCTTGGATTAGTGATGGATAATTGATTTGGATGGTATTGATCATGTAATAGTTACACGCTAGGGCGACATAGAATTAGCTCCAATTCATCAATATAATGTAGGAATGTATTCCATATATAGTCATACATTCTTATATTAAGAACCTGCATGACATCTTTTGTCCTACCGTCCCGTGGCAGCATGGTCCAATGGGAAACTAAGGGATATTAAAGCCTCCTTTTAATAGAGAACCAGAACAAAGCATTAAAACATGGTGAATACATGAACTCCTCAAACTACGGTCATCACTGAAGATGATCCCAATTATTGTCACATTGGGGTCTACGGATCATAACACACAATAGGTGCATACAAATTGCAACATAGGATCCAAAACACTCTCATATTCGTGAAAACATAATAGGTTCATATCTAAAATCATGGCACTTGGGCCCTAGTAACAAGCATTAAGCATAGCAAAGTCATAGCAACATCAATCTCAGAACATAGTGGATACTAGGGATCAAGCCCTATCAAAATAACTCGATTACATCATAAATCTCATCCAATCCTATCACCATCCGGCAAGCCTAAAAAGGAATTACTCGCTCCCAGCGGTGAACATCATGGAATTGTTGATTGAGAAGGGTTGGTGATGATGATGGCGATGATTTCCCAACTCCGGAGACCCAAACATACTCCAGATTAGCCCTCCGGAGGAAGAACATGAAGTGGCGGCGGCTCCGTCTCGTAGAACACGATGAAAACTTCTCTTCTAATTTTTTTCTCGGGGAATAGGAATTTATAGGCTTCAGATTAGGGTCAGGGGAGCCACATGGGCCCCACAAGCCATCTAGGCATGCCTTGTTGCCTTGTGAGTAACTGGTGGGCCCCCTCTAGTGGATCTTCTCTCAAGTATTTTTTATATATTCCACAAAAATCTCCATAAAGTTATGTCCAATTCCGAGAACTTTTACTTCTGGACAAAAAACAACATCATGGTAGTTCTGCTGAAAATAGCATTAGTCCAGGTTAGCTCCATTCAAATCATGCAATTAGAGTCCAAAACAATCGCAAAAGTGTTTGGAAAAGTAGATACGTTTGGGACATATCAACTCCCCCAAGCTTAACTCATTGCTAGTCCTCAAGGAATTTAGTTGACGAACTGAAAGTGATAAAGAAACTTTTACAAACTCTTTTGTTCTCGTTGTTGTATATATGCTTAATTCAATGTTCAAGTTTTCAGCAAAGATCATAAACTAACCATGTCAGTGATAACACTTAGGCCCCATATTTTCACATGGCAATAACGTAATTGGCTAGCGAGCAATAATAAGATAAGTCGGATGCCGACAATTTTTCAAAACAATCATGATATAATATGATGACATGGTATCTCGCAAGCCCTTTCCGAGACCGCAAAACATAAATGCAGATCACCTCTGAGGTTCAAGCAACGACTAAACATTGTACTTCAGGGTAGAAGAGATCCATTCATGCTCACATCCAACATTAACTAGACTTAATGCATAAAAATGACAATAGCGCTCTCACGACTGGTGCTTCTAGTGAGAATATGATGACTCAACGATAAGAGTAAATAACATGAAAGTAAATAGAAAGGCCCCTCATAGAGAGAAGAATTGATTTGAAGAGCTGCTAGAGCTCATGGATTAAAACAGAGACGGAAGTATGATTTTGGGTGGCGTGCCTTTACTGTAATGTCATGACAAAGGATTTCAGTATCTTCCATGCTAAACACATTTTAAGAGGTTCCCAAATAGAATTGTAAAGTTTACTCCCATCCACCATACATACACAAGCCATGGCTTACCGAATCCACGGGTGTCCTCCAACATTCATCTTTCCAATGGAGTTTGTTTTACTTATTTTTGGTCATGCGGATTTGGGCATCCTTTTTACCAGCCTCTCTCGTGTAATGACAAGTGAATAAACACCATAGTGAGAATAACCCGCTTAGCATGGAAGATACTGACCGCCTCGTCGCTCTATGAGCGGTACGAGCACTCAAAACATATATTTGTTTGAATGATTTGAGGTGGCACATGCAAATTTACTTGGAACGACAGGATAATACCACATATAGGTATATATAGTGGACTTATATGGAACAACTTTGGTTCAAGGATTTTGGATGTACAAGCAACATTGCCGCTTAGTATAGATGAAGGCTAGCAAATAGACTCAGAAGCGACCAGCTAGAGAGCGACAACGGGTATAATCATGCATTGTGAATAATTAATATTGAACATTAGCATGCATAGGATATAAACACTCTGAACATCAGTACTATGAAGGTTGCATTGGTTTTAAATCAACTAAATATTTGCACATGTGCCAAGTAAAGCTACTCGAATTACTTAGAGGAGGATATCATGCTAACATACTACATCTAAGGATGGCAATGGGTAGGGTATGGGCAGGGTAGAGCAATATCATACCCATAGCCATATAGTCAATGGGTACAAAAATTTACCCATACCCATACCCACGGGTATAAAACTTTACCCATACCCATGCCCAACGGTTACCCATACCCATTGGGTACCCAGCGGTTAGAACGAATAGTGCACAAGTTGTTCACAATTTTCCATTCACTGATAGCACTTTTGACACAAAAATGAATTATCTCAACTCAATAATAGGTAGATGAGTACGTGACCACTATCAAAATTTAAAAATCACAACATACTCATAAGTCAATAGGAATAGACGACTCACATGACAAATTAATGATTAATTGGCGATAACTTAATAATAGTTCATAACTGGGTAGGGTATGGGTATACCCGCGGGTACAAGAGTATACCCATACCCTACCCATGACTTAACGGATAGGGTATGGAAACTATCCATGGGTATAAAAGTGTGCCCATACCTTCCCATGTGGGTACGGTACCCGTGGGTAAAATTGCCATCCTTAACTACATCACAATCATTTTAATGCATGTTGACACATAAGATAAATCATTATCAACTCCCAGCTATTTAAGCATGGCATGAGCAACTATATAATCTCTTATTATCATCACAAATATGTTTACTCATAATATGCTGAATCAAGAGCGACTGAGTTAAACATATTTACAAAAACAAAAAACAAGAAGAGTTCATACCATATTTGTTTACCACAATCACTTCATCAAATATCATCATTGTTGCCTTACACTTATCATCATTGTTGCCTTACACTTGAACGAACGAATGATTTGAAAATGATAATAGTGCAAGTGTGTTCTGCACTAAGATGGAATCTGCAAAACATTTATCCAAAGGAGAAGACAAGGTAACACTGGCTCTTTGTTAGATCTACAATAGACACTCAACATTTTCATTAGGGTCTTCTTCTTTTGACAACTCAAAAAATGAACAGAATTTCAAAGAAACACACTGGAATATTTTTGGAGTTTTTAGTTTTTTCTGAAGAAAGCAAATTAACAAAGGAAAAAAAGGCGAGAAAAATTATATACACGGGAGAGCTCCCAACAAACAAAATAAGAAATGAGAAATTATTTTGGGTTTTCTTTTATTACTAGAAACTAATTAAAGAAGAAAGAAAACAGAAAAGACGTAGGAAATTTGTGTTTTCAAAGTTATTCAAACACACATGAAGAAAACGAAAATAAAACTAACATGGGTATACAATGAAAGATGATGAACACCAACAACTGAAATCAAATGTATGAGCATGAATGTAATGTCGGTGAGAAATATGTACTCCCCCAAGCTTAGGTCTTGGCCTAGCTTGGTAATCACCATTTATAGTAGTCGTCGGGTCCAGTAGCAAAGTGGTTAGGCGGAGGTACTTGAGCGTCCCAAGCCTGGGCCTCTTTCACCGCCACAGCCAACTCGTTCCGGTAAGTTATGATGTCTGATGGCATGATTACGTACCCGTGCCAGGAATGAGAATCAAACAAAGAGGGTGCAAGCAACACAATAACATCGTGAGTAGTCTTGCTAAATACCAATTTATAGCAGATGTGGTGAGGAGGCTCGTGGTTATCGATAAAGTGGTCATCTGTCATAGGCTCGTGATCCACATAAACCTTAGGCATCAAGTAATAAACATAAGATGTTTTGAATATTTCAATAAATACTAGCAAAAGGGTCCGTGTGTTATAACAGAAGAAAAAAAAACTCATAATCTTCAATGGCCATGATCTCATTTTGGTGCATCACAAAGATACACTATCACTCTTACTTACGTTAAATTATGAATATTTTTTGAAACCCGTGAACATTTTTCAAACTCATGACACATTTTACAAATTTCTAACATTTTCTAAAATCAAGAATATTTTTCGATTTCAAGAAGTTTTTTATATTGTTTGCAAAAAAATATTTTTAACAATTTCTTTGAATCGGTGAACATTTCTAGAATAGACGAACATTGTTTGGAAAATTGGTGGAATAATTTTAAAAATTCACAAACATTTTTATGATTTAAGAAACGGTTTTTTGATTTAAAAAATATATTTTTTGATTTAACAAATATTTTTATTATTCATGATCATTTTTTGTATCAGAGCCCATTTTATGATTGAATAAATTATTTTAGAATTCACGAACTGTTTTTGAACATTTTGTGAATTGGCGAAATTTTTGTCAATTTCATTAACATATTTTAATACACTGACTTTTTAAAAAAATCATGAACTTTTTTTGATTTTCCGAACATTTGTTTTCAACATTTCGATCATTTTTTGAATAAGGAAACATTTTTTTAAAATAACAATATTTTTCGAATCCACAAACATTTTGTAATTTATTAAAAAGATATTATTATTTTTGAAGTCCCAACTTATTTAAAGTAGAAAAAATGAATGGAAAACAACAAAAAATGAAATTTAAAAGACAGGCCGGTCGGACGTGGGCCGGCCCAAACGCACAGGTTGTGTCTTCTTCCAATGGGCAGAACGCGGCATAAGAGGTCCCTGCTGCATGGACCTGTCCTGCGGGGATTTCATTGTGTGAAACATTTTTGTATCACTTATAGGTGGATAATGTGTTACAACTTTCAATGCGATTTTCAGGACGTACCGTAAGAAGCAATAGCCCCTTTATTATTAAATATAGAAATAGATTACACAATAAATGAACAAACACTAAAATATGTTAACATACATTTAAATAAAATAATAGAATATATTATAATAGTAAAAGGAGGGAGTACATACTCCGCACCGTGCATGTTATTTCCACGTACCCAACAACACTTGCAAAAAGAATTAACACAGTACAGACACGGAAGCTTATGTACTCATCCTATTAATACATGTACAGACGTGGTGGCAACGATGACAGGTGGCTGGTGGCCTTCAAGGAGGTGCCCATTTCCCTTGTCTTTTGGTGGTCCTTTTAGTCGAAGACGTCTGGCGCCTGCACCGGCAGTCGACTGTTTGGCATGGACCGGCATGGTTCCGGCGTTTGTGGCGACGAGTGCGTCGTTGGCAGAAGTCGATGGTGAAGTCGGAGTCGCTGGCTCGTGAAGGAGTGATGACGATGACGCTTGGTGACTACCTCGACTATGTGGTTCTTCTCTACAATGCATTTGTGTATCTCCGTGTGGGTGGCCAGGTCGGCCGACTTTGCCCTGTGTGGGCTGTTGTATCGGTTTTAGCCTGGTTTTCCGTCAATTAACCCGGCAATTCTTTTCTTTTTAAAACTGACATGACAAAATTTCACTCTTAATGGCATGATATAAAACAATCTTTGCAGTAAAAGGGCACAAAATTGTGTCCTAACTTCATTTTGTGGGAGAACTAGCCATCTTCAGTTCTCGCATCGTCGAATTGTTTACAAATGGAAGTGGATTTGATATGTTACATAATATCACATGTAGAGAACCAACCATCGCTTGGATGGTTAGCGATGGTTAGGAGAGTGGTCGTAGCACAAACTGATCACATCCCATGTGTAATGCTTTGCGTCTCATTTCAGAGGCTTATATTTCTTTTGGTGGGCAACCGTATCACTAATGTCCCTATTAGTGGCGACGTGTTTATGATGATTTTTTCAATCCTAAAAGTATATGACTGCGGTGTTCACTACCCGTTGTCTGTGTATGTGAGTACTATAGAACATCGCCCTCCTGTTCTGATGGGTATAGCATATCTTGCGGGGTAAGGGAGGCTTGTGACTGCAACTTCTTAGGGCAAACTACCTAAGAGGCAGGCCTCTCTTGGCATGCTCTCGCTCGGGTGGTTCCCAATTGTGGAAATCGATCCAACAGGCCAAGGAGAATATTTTTCTAGGGGTCTCCCTCACTATAGGAAACGGGAAAAGAACCCAATTATGGATGGATCCTTGGATGGGTGGGGAGCCATTTCGATTGGGTTTTACTAGTCTGTTTACTATCTGTGTTGATCCGACGCTTCTAGTTTTCGCGGCCTCCCAAAATGGGTGGTGGACATCTTGTTCCGTCGCACATTTGGGCGGGATGAAATTGTTAAGTGGGCTAGATTGCGGGCAGCCCTCCCGATGTTGTTGCTGGAATATATGAACACCGTTTCTTGTAGTCTCTCACCTTTGGGTGAGTTCTCTATGTGCTCGACATATCATGCACTACATCATTCAGTCACTATTCCCTAGCTTTCTCCTCTGTGGAAGGCCCCACTGTCTTTAAAGATCAAGATTTTTGTGTGACAACTATTACGTGACCGCCTACCCTCTGGGACCGAGGTGCTTAAGCGGCCCAACCTGGGTAATGGCGTATGCCTCCTATGTGATGTCCCAGAAACCGAGACCCACATCCTGTTCTGGTGCACGGCGGTGCGGGCCCTGTGTACTTTCGTACTTGAGGCCCTGGGGCCAAGTGGGAGGCTCTCGACTTCGTAGAGTTCCTTGAGACCAGAGTTACCTAGATCGAGTGGAATGGCCGCCTATTCTGATAGAACTTTGCGGTGATGTCGTGGGCGTTATGGACGCCGCGTAAAAAAATAATGACCAAGTGGATCTTTCCACGGCATGCCTCTGACTGGTTCTTCAAATTCCTTGTTTTTTTGCAGCACTAACACCCGCTTTCTAGGCATCGTGACCATAACCGGCTTGGACTCATGATGGATGCGCTTCTGGCTACCGCACATCGCTTATCTTCTTTGAAGGGGCACCTTGTCACCTTCTAGGCGGTGCCTTTTTTTCATATTTCTTTTATGCTTTCTTTAGGTGTGATTGTTTTGTTGTTCCGGCCGTCATATTTGGTATGACACTTGGGACGTTATACGGATATTTGCTTTATCTATAAACCGGGGTAAAAGACTATTTCAAAAAGCATTTATAAATAAAAAAACACATGTAAGTAAATGAATTAGTTGATTAATATTTGACATATTTTACGCACAAGGTCAATCTCCACTGGATCAATAAAATGTTGAGAGGCATTAAAAAACAAGGCTTGTGATTAGTGTTGGTGAAAATCCTTTGAACTGAAAGAAGCACCCCATGCATGATTAGAGACAAAGAGAAAGTGTGTTATGAAGGACGTGCCTGTTTTTTTTTCTAAAGGAGATGCATGCTTAAACAAATTATGGTTAGCTAGCCGACTCATGCATCCTTCCTAGTAGCCCTTTTAGCTGTTGTTGATCTGCCTCGGCGACCTTAAACTAAGTTTTGCTAGGGTGCCTTGACTATTGCTGTTTCAGACGACGTCATTGCTCAAGTAATCAATCAATGATATCAATTACGCCTAACCAATTGTTGTCGTAAGTTTTTGTAATACAAGTGGTCGTCCATTTCGGGATCTAAGCTCGATCATTTGCGCCAAATTGAAAGTTGAGCTGTTCACGCGCCAAATTGCGTGCAGTGATGGATGTTCATTTTGGCTGGGATTGTGTATATAGAATACAAAAGTGCATGTCCTACCACGTGGCCCCTCTTGCCCGTTGCCACGTAGATATATGTGCCACGTCATCCGGCAGCTGACCGTTGTGCTCCTGCCACCTGGCATCATGTGACACCACCTCAGCTGTCGAGTCGTCCGACGTACCGGCTCCCTGCCAACCACACGACACGATCGCCTTCGTCAGCTAGCTCGCGTTTATAAGTAGGTGCATTTCCCTCTCGGTGACCAACACAAGACGTGAGAGGAAAAGCGCGAGACAGAAAGAGAAAACAATGTGCGGCGGCGCCATCCTAGCGGAGCTGATCCCGCCGTCGGCGGCCCGTGCGTCGAAGCAGGTGGCCGCGGGCCGGGTCTCGCCCAACAAGGACGGCAAGAGCAAGGGGCACAGCAAGTACGGCAGCGTCGCCGATGTCGACGACTTCGAGGCCGCCTTCAAGGACTTCGATGACGACTTCGACCTGCAGGCGGAGGAGGACGGCGGCAACCACGTCGTTTTCGCGTCCAAGCCTGCGTTCTCTCCGGGTAGGGTAGCTCTCATGGTTTCATCGAGTATGCAATCATGAAAGAATGTTCGTCGGCGTTAGTTCTTGGGTACTTAGGTGGAAAATTTGGATGAAAGACTGATGAGATTCGTTTTGCAGCCTACGATGGTGGCCGCCGCGCGGCGCAGGCGGCAAGCACGAAGAAGCGCGTCCTCCACGGCATCCGGCAGCGGCCGTGGGGCAAGTGGGCGGCGGAGATCCGCGACCCGCACAAGGGCACCCGCGTCTGGCTCGGCACGTTCGACACGGCCGATGATGCCGCCCGCGCCTACGACGTCGCCGCCCGACGCCTCCGCGGCAGCAAGGCCAAGGTCAACTTCCCCGACGCGGCCAGGGCCGGGGCGCGCCCGCGCCGCGCCAGCCGTAGAACCGCGCAGAAACCGCAATGCCCCTCTGCGAGGACGACGGCGTACTCTGCCACCGCAGCAGCACGCGCACAGCCGCAGCAGGACGCTATGATGGTCAAGCCCGAGCTGATGGAGTTTTTCGACGTGCACGTCTTCCACGACCTGACCACCGCCGTCGCCGCCAAACCGCCTGTCACGGCGAGCTCCTTCGCCGACAAGATGCCGAGAGTCGACGAGGTTTCGTCGGAGGGGAGCGGCGGCGGCGCCATGCTGGGGTTCGCCGACGAGCTTGGGTTCGATCCGTTCATGACGTTCCAGTACGAATCCATGGACAGCCTCTTCGCCGGGGACGCTGTCATCCAGGATGCCCGCGCTGTGGACGGCGGCATGGACGGCGTTAGCCTCTGGAGCTTCGACGAGTTCCCCATGGATAGCGCCATTTTCTGAGGTTTTCCGTGCGATGCGCTCGATCGGTTGTAAGAATCTCCACCTGGCATCTACTAGTTCCTTGTAAATATTCGTGCACAGAACCTTGCTCAGACCAGATTCTGATCCATGGCCAGGAACCATAGGAAGGGTGCAGCTGACGCACGACTACTGCATGATTGCTTCCTTGATCAATGCTGATGGAAACGTATTCTACTGTTTGAGCTTCTTGTTCGCCAGCCAGACCCTGTATTCTACTGTACTGCTGGTACCAAACTGTATTGTACTCTGTCATGATTTGTACTAGTCTTTGGTGCTGTTGGTCAATAGTCCTACGATTGATCATGTCGGCAGTGCCTTCTATGCTTGTGCTTGTCACTGTTAATGCAAAATAAGCTTGTGAACCTGTGTGTCATGTTGAGTTGGATTATGTAATAAATATGGTAATTTCTGAATTCAGTTAAGCTGTACAATTCTCGGTGTATTTGCTACATTGGGCAGTTGATTTTTACCAAGCTCAGACAAACATAGAACTACAGAAATTATACATCTATCATCCACTACAGAACTAACAACCACCCTTTCACCTTAGAAATCTTCACTTCTTAACTTGTGTGTATGTATCACCTACCCATCTTGTCACCTTACGGTGGCAATTTGCTGAATTCAGTTAAGCTGTACAATTCTGGATGTGTTCGCTACATTTGTGTAGTTGATCCTTACCTACTATCAAGATGTCAATCTGTGGCGGTGGTCCGAAGACACGTCGGATCCCGTATAAGATCGGAACAAGAATGGGTATGTATGGTTTGATCTGGCACAAACGATATCATAAATGATACAATCTAGCACAAATGACAGAATGATAATTTCTAACAGGTATATATTTGTTTCATTTTTGCCCATAACAATGCACGGACTTCACACTAGTATGTCTAAATGTCGTAGAAATATTAAACGGTTTCAGGGGACTATGTCTGATACGCCAAATTATCACACATGTGAGTTCAGAAAACACATGTCGCGCCACATATTGCAAATAATTTTGTATCCTTTAGCCATGATTTTGCCGAGGTAGTTTCCCAACTGATGCGAAAACCGCCTCGCACTCCGGTGGGAACCTAGGGGCTACCGGTGGTTTTCATGAGCTGCTGAATTGTACTCCTACTCCCTATTTTAGGCTGCAATTTGCACATCTTGCTATTATATTTCTTGTCGCGATATGGGCATGACAGCGACTCGCTACAATCCAATTTCATTTAAGTAGCAGGATTCTCAAGCAAAGATAGACTCATAGGTGGAAGGGCATGCTAATGCAAATATATGCAAGTTGTCCTTTACAGGAAAGAAAATTTAAATACCATGCAAGTTGCTACGGTCTGAATACTTTGGCATTATTGTACCTGCAAGTTGAGTTCATTGCCAATATAATTCAGACCCCATAGATGGTACCTAATCCTTCCCTACGGAAAACTACTAACCGCGCCGATTCCGGTGAGCGAATGATTTGCGGTATGATGCCCCTGTTTTAGGGTTCATGATTCTTCATATATAGATTGGACATGCCATATATAGTTCTTATTAAAAGAAGGAATTGCCTGGGGTTTAACTATTCAGATAGTGACTGGTACTTGCACCTGTCTTCCACTATCTAGACACCGGAAATATCCTAAGGAACATCCTCTTATCAGAATCTCCAGCCGTCCTGGTGATTATTACTGTTCATTTTGTTCTACAGATCCTCACAAGCTCTTCTGTTCACTACAAGAAAGAAATTTTTCTAAATTTTTCCTCTATCACCTCCTCTTTTCCTTGAAGTAGCCCTGTTCTACTGCAACTCCCTGACTGCGCGGATAGCTCTAAAATTCTCTTTAGCCAAGGATCGTCGTTGCAGATTTTTTTTTTCAATCAAATTTCACGGTACTAAAATATATGGATTTGGTTATGAATTACATGTACACTGAGAAGGCATGGGTTTTGTGGAAGATTTTGATATTCCACTGGTCCCATAAAATGAAAGATTTCCTACACATAGTTAAAAAGAAGGTACGAGGTACCGATGAATGATCACTTACATGCAAAGAAAGACGAGGAACACTTGCAGATTTCCTGCTTCTGAAGAAATGCACATTCAGAAGCCATGGGCATGGTAAAAAAGGAAGTGACGAGGAACACTTACAAATTTCCTTCTTCTGAAGAAATGCAGTCGGAGGAGAGAACAGGTGATCAGACATGGTATGCATGTGATGTGATGGCCTAAAACTGCTTCAGACATCACATTGGACGTAGCAGGCATCTGACAAGAGCAAACGAGGACTATATGACTTGAGTTGGGATGCTATAAGTAGTAGTAGGAGGAAACTGTGTGATGACCTAAAACAGGAAAATGGTTTCTGACTGTTTCTGCAAACGGGGGCACTTCGAATCTGTTGGAGGCCAAGCAAACCTGGGGTGCTCAGATGCAGTCCCTGGGCTGTGAAGAGCCCATGGTTCCAATCTTTGTATCATCCACTATTAGTACTTCTCATTCTCATTACACGGCGTATCCTACTTAATTCCATGTATACTTGGCTCAAAGCAAAGAAGAGGCGAGGCACTGATATGATGATCACTTACATGAGAGGCACGAGGATGCTTGGATGGCCCCCTTTCTTCTGACGGAATGAGCTTGATGGAGAGAACAGTCTTCTGACAATACTCCAGTATGTATGTGCGTGTAAGGTCCTAAAACAGGCTTGAGAGACATCACAACACACAGCAGCTGACAAGAGCAAATGAGGTATGCATGACTTGATTTGGGGATGCCATAAATAGCAGTGCTCTAACCTGAAACGGAAAAGGGAATTATGATCCTTTCTGCAAATGGGGGCAGTTCTATTCTATAATTATACTAGTGTTTCCACATTGGATGCTAGGGGTAACAGGAGCAGCAAACCCGGGGTGCTCACACGCAGGCTCGCGGCTGAAAAGGAGCCCATGGTTTCATTTTTTTCATCGCCTTGTCTCATTTGCCAGTACTATTGCTTAAACAAGTACTCCGAGTAGCTGAGTTCTATTTTAGTAATAGGCAAGTTGCATTTGCGTGTCCTTCTTAACTGAGAAGAAGTACAATTTTCGCCGAGTAAAGTCTATTTTAAACCTTCAATTCATATTGCTAGTTAGAATTGAACCCTAAACTTTGAATCCCTGAAATCAGTACCCTGTACTCGTTGATCCCGGTCAATCTTAACCTTAGACCCGTATAGACCAGTTTGTCACGGTAGGAAAATAACAATCCCGGCTGGGATCCTACTCTACTCTCACTAACAACCTGGATCCATACGTCACATTTACCTTCTTTCCTTATAATCTCTCTGTCTCATTCTCCAAAACCACGGCATGTCGTTTGGCAAGCTCGGTGGCTGGTGTACCTCGTGCTGGGACGCCGGAGGATGGGTAGGGCGGCAGGAAAGCGTAGGGGTAGCAATTAAGAAAGAAGAGCGAGAGACATGAGTGCATGACCGCCAGTCTGGTCGCCGTGCGCGTTGTCCACGCTGCACCTGGTGTGCTCTCACGGTAGAGCAGCAGCTTAGCGTGAGCAGTGGAGGAAGAAATCGATGTGAGAGGATGAATTTAGCTCAAGGACGCGTGAATGCGAGTCGAGCGGAGTTATAGGGGTGGTCGGAGCGAGCTTGGAGGCAAGGTGACCTGTAGGGGAGTGCACGGTTGCATGCACACAAAGTGTTTGACGGAATGGTGGTGCCATGGAAGGTCCTCTGTACTATTTGCAGCAGCGCATCCGAAACAAGTCAGGTGTCCGAGACTCCGAACTCTCTCTTGCGCGCTTCTAACGGCCGCTTCAGCGCTCGGCATCTCATCGGGATCCCAGTAGCTTTGTGGCGTCGGGGCCGCGTTTTCTAGTCCCAGCATCCTGGGAGCATACGACAATGTCGAACAACGTTGGCAGGACGTTTAGCATGTCTGTCTGCTCATGCGGCGCGTCAGTCGTGTGTTGCATGCCAAGCGTGAGCAGTTCCTAGAGACGGCTAAGGACGAGACAGCGACGACCGTGCGCTATGGCAGCTAATGAGCTAGCTCGGTTTCGTGCAGTATTCGTTGAGGCGTGAATGCTAAGCAAGCTAGTAGTAGTCAGTTCATTGTCGATCCATGCCGATGTGTCCTAATAGTATTTGTTCGTACTTCGTAGTGCTTTCTTAGTCTGATTTGGTTCGGGATTTGCATAAAGGAGGAAGAGGACGAAGATGACATGTAGGCCCACATAGTAAGTGACAGAAATGAGTAACCCGGCCAGGATTCTGTTTTTCCCAATGCACCAAACAGATATAGGGTTGAAATTGATCGGGATTAGTAAATACAGGGTGCCAATTTCAGGGATTTAAAGTTTGAGGTTTGATTTCGACCATCGATACAACTTCAAGGTTTTATACAGACTTCACTCATTTTCGCCCCTTAAGTTTACACGATGTGTATATGTTTGATTAACCATCCTTCTTTTTTCGACATTTTTTCCCTCATGTTTTCAAACCGGACACAATTCATCCAAAACTATACCGAAATGGTATGGAGCTGAAGGGTCACCTGTTTTAGGATCCCACTGGCCGCATGTGGTTCAGCCCGATCAGCTTTGACTTGATCATACTAGACTGTAGGACCCACCAATAGGATTAAAACTATTTTAGAATGGTCAAGTGTTTTGACTAGAGGCTTTTCGTTCTTCTTAGAGCAGCTCCGACCGCGCGAACCAAACGGGACGCCGGGTTTGTTTTCATTTTGTCCGTTTGGATCGATTCAACAGACACCCATGTCCACTTTTTAAAATAGGTCGATGCTTGTGTACAATGCTGTCATGACCTATTTTTAAGGTGACACGAAAAAATACACCATAAGTATTTTGAAAAAAAACGTTAATAAAACATTAATGTCGGCCTCAACGACCAGCGATAGTCCACAAGTCCACCATACATCAAGCAAAAAATATTAAATTAAACTTAAAACTAGGAGGCGCGTTGCCCTAGGCGTCCTCCTCGTCCTCGTGATCAGGGCTGGTGAGGTCGACGAGCGTCGGCGTCGGGCCTGCCCAAGGGAACGTCGTCTGTCAGGCCGCGGCGACGTCATCCGCTGGTGGCTGCCCCGTCGCTGGCTGGGCTCCGCCTCGGCCCCGCGCTCCAATTGCTCGAGCTGCCGCCCCTCGAGGCCCTCCTTTGCTAGTCGTCGTTCCCGCCAGTGCTCTAGGTAGATCTGCTCCTGTGTCGGCGTCGCCTTCAATCAGACGGGTGGCGTGCTCACCCACTCGCGCACTACCCCCTCCCATACGTAGCTCTCCGCTATGGGAGGCCCCGACTCGGGCTTGGCAGGGGACGGTGGGGCCAGCGGCGGCACGATGCATTCGCCGGCAGCGGAGAGCGTCGTAGCCTCCGCCCGGCGCGCCTGGTAAGACGTCGCCTCCTCCTCCTTGCGCCGATCTTCCTCCTCACTTTCATGGAGGGAAGCCGCCAGTGCCTCCTGGTAAGCGGCCTCCGCCTCTTGGTCCTCGTCGCACCCTATGAGGGGCGGCAGGATGCCAGCCCGCACATCACGGACACCGCGCTGGCGCTGCTCCTCGTGATCAAACGCAAACCTGACCTCCCAATCGGGAGAGTCTATAGTGTAGGCGAGGTTGAGCCGATGCTCAGGCGTCAGCTGCTGTCGTCGGCGCCTCACCTCCTCTGCATGCACCCGTGTTGACCGCGGCACCGCCGGCACTGGGATCCTCTCTGAATCCAAGTGCCAGTCATGTGACAGTGTCACGTTGGGGTAGGGGAGGGGGATGCGGTGCTCCCAGTGCCACCTCGCCTGTTGCACTGGGACGCTTATCTGCCGCTGAAGCGGGCGGGAAGACGATGACGGGGGGAGCGTGTGCCAAGTGATGGCGGTGGCCTTGCCCTTGTTATTGCCCGAGCTAGAGCTTGAGCGTGCGCCTAAGAAGAAACCCTTGGTGGCTAGGGTTTGTCTCTGGCGGGGGAGCATAGGGGGGTGGCTTGATGGGTATGGCTTTTGGAAGCGGATGAGGACGCCCCCCCCTCCCCCGCACGCTTAGATTAAAAAAGGAAGCCAGCGGTCGCCGACGCTTGGGCCCGCGGTCGTCGGTCGTCATTAATAAAGACGCATGCGGTAGTTGGCCGGCCGCCATGTGGGATCGTGGCGGACACCAAGAGGATGCGCGGCGCGTCCGCTTCGCGTCTGCATTGATGCATTTCCGCCCCAAATTTGGGCTTGAAACGGCTTCGCGCGGACGCATTTTGGGAATGGTTCAGTGCGTTGGTCCATCACGTTTGTCCGCGGCAACCCATATGGAAGGCGGCAGAAGAAATGGGTCGCCCGATTGGAGTTGCTCTTACCCTAGCCGCCACTGTCGGAGTGCCATTGGGCAAAGCTCGGGTGGGGGATGATAGCAGCTTGAGGCCTTCCTCCTTATTTCTAGAGTGTGGCCCTAACGGAGTCTCGTAGCGGATTCCCCGGCCTTTTCTTACGGTGGTATTTGGCAAGGACGACAATCCCTTGTCGATCGCTTCCCCTTAGGGTTTTGCGGCATTGCGGTGGGCTCCTCCTCCCAGTGATGGGGCAGCGAGCCGCGGGCTCCAACGAGGCAAGCGTAATGGCTGTCGGGACGTCCTTCTGGCCCCAGCTTCGGGTGTCCTGACACAATGTATCTGGATCTCTGGATCCTTTTGGTTGGGGGCATTTGAGGGCCTGACTCCTTGTGGCAGAGCGGTTCGCGGGTGGAATGGTAGGTGGACTAGCCGGTCTGGATCAAGGTGTCAAGTGGGATTGCATGAAGGCTCTCACGACGGTCGGGGACATCAACGATAGTGCACCCACAGGTGTCTTAACATTCTTGAAGGCGTCGGCATCGTTCTTCGTAATCCTGCCCAAATAACTCTAGGGAAATCCTAGATCCGTTTCAGGTCGGACATTGGCGGCGCCTAGTGTCGTTCTCCCCTTTGGAGGCGGCATCTGGACCTGGCTTGTGGGACCAGTGGCAAATGGTGGTGCTTGAGGAGTTAGGATAGTGTGGTAGCTACTGCATCGACAACGGCGGGTCTCAACGGCATGATGCGGTGCAGTCTCGAAGGTGGACGCATGATGATGGAAAAGCATAGGGCGGTGGTGCTATTTGATGCCATGGAGGCACCGACAGTTCGCCCCACAAGGATCATGAGGATCTTGACTCTAAAGATGATTCAACAATTCAATGGTGATGGCGACTTTCTATTGGACTGGATGTGTGCTCCCTTTACGCATGGGAGCGGCTCGGTGATGACTCTGGGTCTAGCTAGTGGGATGTTGTGATGGCATCCCCCATTGTTGAGTTTTAAGGTGTGACATGGTGGCTTCAGTTTGTTTGATGTGTGTTTTTACCAGACCTTCGTTGAATAGTTTAATAAAAATGGATGTGGTCACCTTCTAATGCAGAGGTCGGGGTTTCAACCTTGTTTCCTGTCAACTATGAGATGATGGAACCCGAGGTTCTAGGGTTTGTAGCAAGCAACAATTTTCCTTAAGTGACCTCAAGTTTTATTGTACCAACAAGACCTTAGTAACATAGCCAATGATCAACATCTACACACACAGATACAAAAGTATCTTGGCTCCCAACCAAACTAGCTAGGTTGTCAATCTCACTAGCTTTTCTACTTACAAGAATTTAAAGCACAAGTGTATGAAAGATTTGATAGCAACAACAAAGTAAAAGCAAGGAGCTGAAAAGAGCGTTTGATTTATATTGGAAGACCATAAGATGAAGATGGACCAGGATCCATAGGTTTGCTAGTGGTTTCTCTGATATGAAAGCATGTTGTGATGAACAAAATATATTTGAGTATCGATTAAATTGCAATATTTATGACTATGACTATTCATGTCATAATTAACATATGAGCATCACGTCACAATATCTAGTAGACTGTTATCCAACTGCATCTATAGTTAATACTCCACCCAAGACCGTTATCCAACAAGCATAGTGATAAATAGACTGTAGATCATATATGAATATAATTATGTAGTAAAGAAACCAAATAGATCTCAAAAAGATTCATGGATAAATCTGATCATAAGTGATAAATTAATCACACCAAAACAAACACACAAGAAGATTACATCAGATGGATTCAATCACGTAGGAAAGCTCATGTGATCATTCTAAACATGGCACCGAAGACCAACTAGCTACTCTTATCGACCCATAGTCCAAAAGAAACTACTCACGGGTGACCATGACGGCCTTGAAGTTGATGGGGATGACTACTATGAAGAATCCTTCCTGCAATAGAGCTCCGGAAAAGGCCTTCATATTGGAATCTTCATGGAATAGAGAGGTATGGCGGCGAAAAAATAGTGTTAAAATTTTAGGGCTATTTTCATGTGTATATATATAGTGTAGGCACTGAGAGGATGTGGAACGGAGGTCCATGGGCCCCCACACAGCCCCATCACACTCCCCTGACAGCGTGGTGGGGGTGCGTGGGGCTGTAGGCCCCCTCTGCTTCTTCTTGACTCCTCCGGAAGCTTTCCAATGCAAAACTTCATCCCCCTTTTTTTGGAATAGACCCTTTAAAATTGGTTTATCTGAAAATACAAAAATATGCAGAAAACAACACTAACATTGGTCACTAAATTAATAGGTTAGTTCAAAAAAATCTTAAATTTTCATGCCAACGCAAAAAACAGCTACGACGGTCGGTCAGCATGCCCGCGATTGTGGCTAGCATGCACACGCGACAGCTGCCTGAGGTCGATAGCCGCTTACCCCGCCATCGTCCATGCCGTCATCAGCAGCCTCCTCTGCCCACCACATTGCTCCCATGAGGCATCACCTCCTCTGTCGGCATCGTTGTGTGCTCCACACGCAAGAGAGATGAGAGAGGAAAGAGGGTTGGGTGGCTGCATGTGGAACCATGTGGATTGCTATGAAGTGAAGTGGAGGCTGCCATCCAACGTTGCCCGCATACATTTCAACAACTAATTGAACTAAACGAACAAAATCCATGCAACCAGATGGACTTCATTCAAGTTCAGATATAATTTACATAAACGAACAATTTTTTATCGTTCTATTAAAGAACTAAACCCTATCAGACGACCACCTCATAAGCGTGGCCGTCGCCCTCTCACTGTGTCCTCGCCATCGTCATCGTCTCTCCAGTGGGACAAGGATGCCGGAGGGCCGCGACAGCCTTGTCCAGGGGCTGACTGCCGCTCGCGGAGGAGCCGCTCCGCCTCCTGCTACAGATGCCGAGGACCACCTTGGTGACTATCGACAATGCTGGCGGATCCCTGGCAGCGGTCTTTCCGGCGCATTGTTGGCGGAGCAGACGCTAAGCGACCACTCCTCACCGATCTTGGCAAGATCATCATCAAGGCGGTGGTGGCGCCTGGTGGCTGTCTCCGCGATGGTGACGGAGCGGCGAGCGCCCACACGGTGGTGAGGTAAGTATCATTGCTGACCCATTCTGGGGCCACGTCCATCTTGGCGAACGCAGAGTGGCTACCGACATTGGGGCGGTCGTACCTCACGCATGCTCTTCCTCGGATACCAGGGACCAAGAGCCGGAGGCACCGCCTCCTTCGAGGTAGTGGAGGATGGGGCCGGGCGCCTTCCTGGTCGCTGGCGGCAGCTCCTTCTTTATCGTGCAATGGTGGCGTCGTGGTGGTGACGAGGGCCCGTCAATCTGTGCATAGCGGGTGCGTGGCGGGGGCGACGCCGACTCGTCCTTCACACGGCGAAGGTGTTGGGAGGACGCCGACTCCTTCTTCATGTGGCTACCGATGTGTAGGTCGCGGTTTGCAGAGGGGACGCCGACTCTTCCTTCATCCACCGGAGTGGGGATGCCATCTCCCGGTTCATGCGGACGCACGACGGGGACGATGGCTCCTCCTTCACGCGCGCCGACGATGTTAGCGTCGAACCCATTGGATGGAGCAGATGGTTCGTTATCATTTCCATCTGACGAACGAATTCTTTGTCCGTCAGAGCTACTTTTGAGAGGAGACTGGGCTGTTGTTGCGGCTGGTCCTTCTTGTCGCTATAGGAGCCCGCCCTCATGGATGCAGATGGTCTCGGAGATCGAGGGTTGCGGTGCCACGATCCGTCTGAAGAGGAACTAATGAGGACACCTTTTCCTCTATTAGGAACTTCCACCGGCGTGGAGAACCAATACTTTGATATCGCCGCTGGGCTCGGGGAGGAGGAAGGGCTCGACGAGGTGACGGGAAGGGGGGAGAGAGGAGGACGGTGCCCAAGGAGGTGGAGTGTGGCTTTGTGTGTCACCGTCGCACAACTTAAACATCCGCGACCAGGCCAGGCAAAGGGGCGTTCAGCCCGCTTCAATGTGTCGCAACGACCGTAGTTGGTTTCTCGGGACGTGGCGTCCACATTGAAGCGGCGTCGCCCGCGAGGTCGCTTCCGCCTGCGTCGCCCTCCCATCCGGTCAAATCATAGACATCAATGCCAGCTGTTGCATGATCTGGGCCGGCATGAATATGATGCGGCAAGCGGCGCGGGCGTTCAATAGAAAGAGTGGGAGAGGCATGTGGGATTGGGGGGGGGGGGGGGACGGTCAGGAGCCACCATAGCAGCGGTCTGAACACCCGCAAAGCCTCCTACTTTGTCTTTGGTTTGCAAGAAAAAGTACGTCCAGGCAGCCCGTGGATCGATACAGGCCTGCGTTTGATGACTTTCGTGGTTCAGACCGCGTGATCCAGACGTATGCGGATGGTTTGACGGTCGGCGTCGAAGACGCTAAGATGAAGATATAGATTATTTGTAAAGTAATCCAGGAGCACACACAGTTTTTATTCGCCGGGAAGAAAAACACACAGGCACGCAATTTTTTTTAACCCTGTAATGATACATCTTGTATTGCACCAAGTCGACCGTTCACACCTCAACCTCGTCCAGGCAGCGGCACGTCGGCGGGAACGACTTCGTGGTGCAGACGGTCCGGTCGCAGCACGTCCACGGCCACTCCTCCTAGGCGCACTTGGGCCCTGGGTCGCCCCGGTACCAGTCTTTGCAGACGTTGTTGATCCCGGACGGCTCGCACAGCTTGCACGCGGCCGCGCACTCCTTCACCTTGTCCAGGCAGATGCATACCGGCGGGAGCGACTCCTTGCACACGGCGTTCTTGCAGCACGCCCACGGCTTCTCTGCGTCGCTGGGGAGGCGAATGGTGTCCACGCCAACGCCGTCGGCGGCGACGAGGAGGGCCGCCCCTGGGAGCGAGAGCATCAACACCAGGATGGCTGCAGCGCGCCTCGTCATGGCTGGTTGGTTTACTTGCCTTTTGTTTCGCTGGATGATGATGCTGTGGCTTTCCCGTCCCATTTCTCCCTGTATATGTAGCCCCGTCGGACCAACGGCGAAGACCATGTCAGATAAGATCGGATGCGTGGCTCGGGAGTGGATTAAACCCTGTCTAAATAATTCAGTAGTACTACTCCCAACGTTTTATAATATACTAGTAGTGCATATAAATTTCTATAAAAGTCAAATCTCGAAAACTCCGATCAAAGTTTAGGAAGAAATATGTTTATGTGTAGAAGAGAGAGGGATCAACATGGCAACCATGAGGGCCGTGGTAGTTACTTTCAGGCACATGGCCATGTTGTGCACGCCTCCTCTTTATCTTATCTCGCAGTTAGGTAAACACGTGGTAGAGACGTAAATTACGCAGTCTAGCAGATGTTTTTTTTTGCTATCTCTGATTTATTAGTCTTCATCGTATTTTATTTTGATTATGATTGTAATTAATAAATATAAATTATATGTAGTAAAAATAATATTATTTGAAACTATGTTTAAATACGAATCTAGCTATATATTTTTTATGACATGCAATTAAATATATGATCAAAATTTAAGACAAAAGATGAAGGGAGGCAATAAACTAGGATAGAGATACTACCTTGGTATCTTTCCCTCCGTAACACAGATAAGGAAATGGAAAAGCTAAATTGAGCACAACGCATAACCTAGTACGAGGCCTTCTTTTGTTTATAGATAGGAATATCTTAGAAATAAAAAGTAAGATGGCATGCATCTCAATTTATATAGAACAAATATATCATTCGGTGCATACAATAAAAAAATCTCTTGTTCTACGCTAATATTTTTTATTTGAAATGTGAAGGAATGGTTTCTATCCTTCGTGTGAATAGAAATCTATTCTTATAAATCAAGGGGCTTTAAAGGAATTTATCCTACAAAGTTCCTATCCTTAAGACCAGATTCTGATTCTTGGCGAGGAACCAAGGAAGGGTGCACCAAATCCATGGCTACTTCATGATTGCTTCCTTGATAATGCAGATTCGAAGGAACATAGTCATATGAACCGAATTACTATCATTCATTGGAGTATATCAAACTAGCAGAGGCATTGGGTGAGATGGCTCTCTCTTCCCCTTCCCCGCATCCCCTCTCCCCTGCGCCGCCTTTATCGTCGGCACGGTCGTGCGCTGCGGCAGCTATTCTCTGCTCCTCCTTCCCGTCATCTCCTCTCCCTGCCTCTCCGCTCCCCTCCTCCCTCCCCTCCCCTTCCCTGCTCCTCCCACCTCCTCCTCCTCCATCCCCTTCCCCTGCCCCGCCTCACAACCGTTTCTGCCCCTGCCCTCAGATCCACATGACAACTCGTATGTGGATGATGCTCGTGTAGACTCCCCGGCCCGGCTGACGGTACTGGCTCCGATGGAGCTACGCGAGCGCAAATTCGCCCCGGGCGGTCGACATGGGGTGGACTCCGGATGTGGGCTCGTCATTGTCTTTGGATGGGTGGACGCACGTCCTTGCCAGGGCAAATATGGTAGATTTCCTTCCCTACATCTTGGAGTTGCCTACTTGGTCCTTGTCCTCTCTCTCCGGTATCTTCTTCCTCGACCTCTCCCTTGTGTGCTCCGGTGATTGGCCCCGGGGAGCCAACAGTGGTGGCGGTGGGTGGAACCCTAATGAGAGGAGACGCCATGATGGGCATGGATCTGTCCGTATCGCTTGGGTTTGGGCTGGGCGAACCTACTGCTATCTCTGGGCCAGTGGGCCCTCCCCCCATATCTAATTCCCTCCCGCCCCCAATCTTGCCCGACTGGAGCCATGATACATCTTCAATGTATCTATAAATTTTTTATTGTTTCATGCTATAATATTATTATTTTAGGATATTTTTTGGGCATTTATTTGCCGATTCATATTATTGTTTAGTATTAACCTATTAACCCAGTGCCAAGTGCCAGTTGTTGTTTTCTGCATGTTTTTGGCTTTTCAGGTTTACAGTACCAAACGGAATCCAACTGCCATGAATAAATATTACATAATTATATGTTTTTCTATCAATTGCCCAATAATAATTTATTTACCCACCGTATGCCTTCTACATGAGAGATGCCTTCAAGGAAAACTATGCCCCCAGGTCTATTCACATATATATTTACAAACACTACTATTACCTTGCTGTCATTTATTTGTTTCCTTTTTTATTTTGCTATTTATAATTATCTATTATCATCTACACTACTCATTTGCTTGCAAGTAATGAGTTCAAGGGGATTGACAACCCTCCTGCCCCTTTGGGTGCAAGTGTGCGCTCTTTTGTGTGTAGGCGCTGAAGACGGGAAGTTGTGCGATCCTCCTATTTGTTTGATAACATTGGTTCCCACTAAGAGGAATACTTATCTATACTGTGATGCATCATCCCCTCCTCTTCTGAAAAAAAACCAATGCAACTCACAAGTATCAGGAAGGATTTCTAGCGCCGTTGCCGGAAAGTATCATCAAAATACTATCAATTACGTACACATTAAATTATCATTCACTTGCTCTACTCTCTACTTGCCTTACAATGTTATGTTAACATTTTCCACACAAACATGAATTACAACAAGAAAATTAAGATACATGGATCCTCATCCACTTGCTAATATTTTCAAAAGACTCGATTATGTTGAACCAATTGCTAGTGAGTTGAGTGCACTAGATTATCTTTATGAGGTCTTGCTTCAAAATCGTGAATCTAAAAATTGTGATGAAGTGTTAAAAGAAATTTATGAAGTGATTCATGATAGTTCCTTGAATGAAAAGCATGATTGCAATTTTGTTAGTATAAGTTCTATGAAAATTAATTATGCTAATGATCATGATTGGGATGATAATCATGATGTTTCTTGTGATCTTGATAGTTCTAAGCTTCATGATTTATTGATTATGATATTTTCAATAGTACTGAAAGTGGGTTTGGAAGAGCATCGACGTTAACTAAGAATGATCCCACTATTTTGGAGAATGATCAATCTTATGAATTTTTTAATAAAAGTGGGTTTGGAGAGGTCATGACTTTAGTTAATGTTAATCTCACTATCTTGGAAGATTGTAAACTTTTTTTGCATGTGGGTCATAGAAAAAATATTTTATATGATAGATATATTGTTGAATTTGAATATGATCCTAAATGTAATTATTATGAGAGAGGCAAATATGGTTATAAACAAATTCATGTTACTCACTTACATCTCTTGATGTTCAAATTGTTAATGCTTCGGTCTTCTTACTTGCATATGATAGACACCTCTTGTATTGATAATTTGTTTGCTTATAAAATTCCTATGCATAGGAAGTATGTAAGACTTAGATGTGTTTTTCACATGCTATATGGTGTTCTCTTTGTGATTCACTTCTTATCTTTTACGTGAGCATCATTATTATCCCATGCCTATCTTAATGGCTATAAAGAAAGAGCTTGTTGGGAGACAACTCAATACTTTCTGTTTGTGTGAGATAACATGATTATTGATACTGTAAAATTTGTGTTTTTAATTTTAGATTAGTTTTTGTGCCAGGTAGAGCCTTTGGGGTGACTTGAATGAGAAGTAGAATCGATACGGTGCAAAGACAGAAACTTTTGCGTCCAGCGCAGAATTTCTCTGATTTTACTGGAACGTCTTTTTTATCTGAATTATTTACATATTATTGCTATAAAAATTACTCAGGTTCTCCTAATATTTCAGAATGTTTGGAGTTAGAGATGTATGGTGTCTGTGCTGATCACTACAGACTGCTCGGTTTTAGACATTCTGTTTTTTTACTTGCATAGATTGCTTGTTTTGATGATGCTATGGATTGTATAGGGGAGTATAAGCCATAACTAAGTTAGAATACAATACCTTATGCAATAATAAAATATGAATCAATTTATAAACATACCTAATGTTTATGGTTCGCCTATCCTACTAACGGATCTCACGGGTTTTTTGTTGAGTTTTGTGTACTGAAGTTTTCAAGTTTTGGGTGTTATCACGATGAATGAAGGAATAAGGAGCGGAAGGAGCCTAAGCTTCGGGATGCCCAAGGCACCCCAAGTAAAATTCTAGGAAGACTCAAGCATCTATGTTTGGGGATGCCCCGGAAGGCATCCCCTCTTTTGTCTCAATCCATGGGTATGTCACTTGGAGCTACATTTTTATTCATCACATGATATGAGTTTTGCTTGGAGCGTCGTTTGTTTTAGTTTACTTTGTTTAAGTTTTCCATAATCATTGTTTTCTGGACACACCCACTTGAGAGAGACACATGTTCACCATAATTTATTAGAATATTCTTTGTGTTGCAGTTATATCTTTTGAGCTAAGCAGTTGCTCTAGTACTTTACTTACATATTTTAGAGCATGGTGGCGTATAGATATTACAGAAATAATTGCACTCTTGTTCTTCACTTAAATTTGTTTCAGAGTTAATAAATAGTGACGGTAATTTCCATGCGTTATAAGACTATTCCAAAAATAATAGGTATTCAAGGAGTGCATAATCAAAACCCTTCATGTAGCACATAAAAGAGAAATTGTGAGTTCATGATATTGATGTTGTAATATGAAAGGGTGTGTGTGCTTAGTTGTTGGTTAGTAAAAAATACTGATAGTTGAAGGGTGTTAATTTTCTGTTCATCTAAATATTGGTTATGGCATGGTGATGATGTCTGAGCATTCTTTGTTGGGGAACGTTGCATGGGAAAAAATTCTACGTACACGCAAGATCTATCTGTGGTGATGATCATCTAAGAGAGGGAGAGTGGATCTACATACCCTCATAGATCGCTAAGCGGAAGCGTTAAGAAACGGGGTTGATGTAGTCGAATGTCTTCGCGATCCAAATCGCAAGCCGTCTCGCGATCCAATCATGATCTAGCGCCGAACAGACGACACCTCCGCGTTCAACACACGTGATGCTTGATGACAACCTCGCCTTCTTGATCCAGCAAGAGGGGTGAAGTAGTAGATGAGTTCCGGCAGCACCACGACATGGTGACGGAATTTGTGAAGAACAATCTCTGCAGGGCTTCGCCAAGCACAACGGAAACTATGACGGAGGATAAACTAGAGGGACGGGGTTGTCGGCACACGGCTTGGGGATTCTTGATGTCTTCCAGGTGCTAGCCCCACCCCTTTATTTATATGCTGATCCCTGGGCTCGAAACTTGGGGGAAAATCCTCCTCAAGGTCGGTTTACCCGCAAGGCAAGAGTCCTCCTCGAACTCTAGGACCAGACGCCAAGGTCCTTGGCGTCTGGCCCCAGACGCTAGGGTCCCTGGCGTCTGGTTCCTGGCCTCTACAAAACACCTCTTGCACCTTCCTAAAGCCTCGTGGGCTTTACCGCTTGGACCAAATAAAGTGTTCTTGTACTCCGAACATTTGAGGAAACATCCGAAACTATTCCAGTGAATTTCGGAACCCTTACGGAGACCAAACACTATTATCCCATATATCAATATTTACCTCCGGACTATTCCGGAGCTCCTCGTCATGTCCGGGATCTTATCCGGGACTCCGAACAACTTTCGGTCACCAACTTAATAACTCAACTGTACTGACATCGTCACCAAACGTTAAGTGTCACTAGTGAAAAAAGACCCATTTGTCCCGGTTCGTAAGGTGCATTTGTCCCGATTCGGGAACCGGGACTAAAGGGTCGGGAATAAAGCCCACGACCTTTAGTCTCGGTTCGCTTACGAACCGGGACAGATGGCGCTAGACGTGGCCGCTCAGCCGAGCCCAGGAAGGAGGGCCTTTGGTCCAGATTGGTAACACCAACCGGGACCAAAGAGCCTCCATGCGTCAGCAGCTCAGGAGCTGTTTTTTTTTGAAAGAGGGGGGGGGGGGTTGAGGGTTTTGTAGGGTTAGTTTAGGGGTTTCATAAATTATTTTAGATAGCTAATAGAGAGAAGTGATCTCTCTTATCTCCGTGCTTGGTCACGACGCTACGTACTATACTTATAGATAGAACATATAACACAATTTAATCATCATTTTCGTCAATGAGACATCATATAACAAGTTGGTCACTAGTCATAATCACAACTCCTCCTCCTCCTCATCATCATCATCAACTCTAACACATTGTAGCACATAATTGTTGGAAATATGCCCTAGAGGCAATATATAAAGTGTTTATTATTATATTTCCTTGTTCATGATAATCTTTTATTATCCATGCTATAATTGCATTGATTGGAAACACATTGCATGTGTGGGTAAATAGACAACACTGTGTCCCTAGTATGCATGTAGTGAACTAGCTCGTTGATCAAAGATGGTCAGGGTTTCCTAGCCATTGACATGTGATGTCATTTGATAACGGGATCACATAATTAGGATAATGATGTGATGGACAAGACCCAAACTACAAACGTAGCATATGATAGTGTCAGTTTATTGCTACTGTTTTCCACATGTCAAGTATATGTTCCTATGACCATGAGATCATGCAACTCACGGATATCGGAGGAGTGCCTTGTGTGTATCAAACGTTGCAATGTAACTGGGTGACTATAAAGATGATCTACAGGTGTCTCCGATGGTGTCTATTGAGTTGGCATGGATCGAGACTGGGATTTGTTACTCCGTGTGACGGAGAGGTATCTCGGGGCCCACTCGGTAATGCAACATCACAATGAGCCTTGCAAGCAATGTGACTAATTGTTAGTTATGGGATCTTGTATTACGGAACGAGTAAAGAGACTTGCCGGTAACGAGGTTGAACTAGGTATGGAGATACCGACGATCGAATCTCGGGCAAGTAACATACCGAAGAATGAAGGGAACGTTACACGGGATTAACTGAATCCTTGACATAGAGGTTCGACCGATAAAGATCTTCGTAGAATATGTAGGAACCAATGTGGACGTCCAGTTACCGCCATTGGTTATTGACTGTAGAGGTGTCTCGGTCATGTCTACATAGTTCTCGAACCCGCAGGGTCTACACACTTAAGGTTCGGTGACGTTTCGGTAGTGTAGAGTTGTGTATGGTGGTGACCAAAGTTTGTTTGGAGTCTCGTATGATATCCCGGACGTCACGAGGAGCTACAGAATGGTCCGGAGGTAAAGATTCATATATAGGAAGTCCCAGTTTGGTCGCCGGAAAAGTTTCGGGCTCATCGGTAGTGTACCGGGAGTGCCGGGAGTGTATCGGGAGACCTCCGGGAGGGGTATTTCGACCCCAGAGGGTCCATGGGCTGTGGAGAGTGATAACCAGCCCTTATTGGGCTGGAGGAACAGCCACAATAAGGCCCATGGCGCAGGAGGCAAAAGTCCTAAAGGAAAAGGTGGAAAAAAGGCTAAAAAGGAAGAGTCCTACTCCTACTAGGAGTGGATGAGGAGTAGGACTCCTCCCCCTCTAGCCGGCCGAATCCTAGAGGCCCTTGGCCTTGTGCCAAGGGCTGCCTCTCCCTCCCTCCTTTATATACTGGTGGATTGGGGCTGTTTAGACACAGTTTACGACCACGTGCTACCCGTTTCACCGGTGCTCCTCTAGATCGGTTTTCCACAGCGCTTAGGCGAAGCCCTGCCAGAATCACTCCACCACCATCACCGGAGCGCCGTCACGCTGCCGGTGAACTCTCTCTCCTCTCCACCTCCTCTTGCTGGATCAAGACGGTGGAGATCGTCATCAAGCTGCACGTGTGCTGAACGCGGAGGTGTCGTCTGTTCGGTACTAGATCGGAAGGATCGTGATCAAGACCACGAGATGTTCGTGATTGGATCGCGGGACGGATCGTGACGAGATCGCGGGACGGTTCGTGATTGGTTCGCGGGACGGTTCGTGATTAGATCGCGGGACGCTCGGCGATTTGGATCGTGAAGAAGTATGACTACACCAACCGCGTTTCTTAACGCTTCCCGTTTAGCGATCTACAAGGGTACGTAGATCCACTCTCCCTCTCGTAGATGCTCATCACCATGGATAGGTTTGCGTGTGCGTAGGAATTTTTGTTTCTCATGCGACGTTCCCCAACAATAATAACACATTATACCTAGGACCTACGTACTCCTATCTCATAGGACCTACTCTACCCTCTCTTAGGTACAATATCATAAAACAAGATAGGCCCTGACTCTCCATTATGGAGAACGGAGATCATCTTGTCTCCCATTCTTGGCCTACGCACATGTTGCTTCCAAGTATCTCTCTACGATTGAGCATAGTTTTTTCCAATCTTTGATTGTCATGACTCCATCGGTTTTAGAAATACGGTATGGACAGGAGTGGCCCTAAGCTCGTAACAACAATGCGACCTCTCGGAATCATCAGATGAGGCACACAATCCTCCGAGATTTTCTGTTGAAAAACATAGTAATAACTTTGTAGTTAGCAATGTAGTTTAGTTTTAGAAGAATTTATGCAAAAGATGCACGGCTGTCGTAATAGTAGAATTAAAATCTTACCATGCAATCTCCATGGATGTTACCGTAGTTCACCACGTGCACTAGTGGCACGTATTGACCATAATGTGCAGGAGTTTGATAATAGCTACTGTAATTCTCAAGATGACTAAGAAATGCGGTAAGATGATCTTTCTCCTTATAAGTTAATTATGCTTCATCACTATAGTAGTAGGTTCTGTCTACCATCTTCCGTACATTTTTTGAAGAATGCAAATAAGCTGTCAATGCAAATAAGCTGTCAACTATTTTTAAATAAAAAATATAAATTACTTAATAAATATGGTTGAGAAACTCACATAATGGTAGAACTAGAGGCGTATGCACATCGACCCAGATGTCGATATTACCTTCAATTTCATCTTCCTGATGAATATCAAAGGTGATAAGCATATTAGGCTCAAATGCATAAGCCTTGCATAGTGCTTGCCAATTTTTGCATTCAAAATAGCAATAGGTGTCTGCATGGTATAATTTTACCGCAAAAGTAAAACCATGCTCGGTCCTCAAGTGAACTATCTTTACCTCCATATATTTTTTAAGATTGAAACCAATCTTATCCAAGATAACAATTCTTGCATGGCAGGGGATAAGCTAGTAGAACAGTAAAAAATTAAAATTAATTATAAGTTGAAGTAAAAGAGGCAGAAGTCATGCTTAATTACGAAAAAAGACTTGTCATTCTGACTTACTGTATCCACTTCGAAGGTCTCATCCAGCATGATGCTGAAGTGCCTACCATCAACTAGGAAAGTCTTGTCACACAAGCCTTGCTCGTCTTCCCAGTATTCGCACATACCGAATTCACTTTCGTCGTCAGACATTTCCTATGTTCATAGTTGAAACATTTAAAATCGATCGAAGGAAACTACGAGAAAACTGATCAACACACAGATCACTATTACTCAATATGCAACGGGTTGACTTTAGGTCTGTTGAGTCTTTCCTTCCTAAACTCTCATCTCACGTATATCGTGGGCACTCCCTCTGATATTGCGACCGTTAGTGATGGTGGCTCCTCCATTCGTCCCCGAGTGCATTACACCAAAATGTCTAGCACACGGGAACGAAGGAGAAGCGACCCCCACGACAACAGTCGGGATACTTCCTCTCATATATATATATATATATATATATATATATATATATATATATATATATATATATATATATATATGGTGGACACTCTCCCTCCCTGAAAGACACACAATGAGCCGAAACAGACCTAAAGTCAACCCGTTTCATATATCGAGCAATGACATAGAAAAAATTCCCTATGTTTTACCGGAATGACTTGTAAATCAGAAATACATTTATAACGAACTCAAATATAATATCACTAATACATAATCCCAAATAATCCAGTTCAAGAATTACGGCACTCTTTGGATCCTAACGCGTGTGTGACTTTCGGTCCGTCGAGGCTTTCCTTAAGTAACTCTCATATCTCATGGTGTGTTGGTGCGCTCTCTCTCACACTGATATGGTGGTGTATATATGTTGGTGGGAAATCTCTCACAGTAATAGTTCGACCGTCGGTGATGGACGCCCTGCCTCTTCTCTTCTTGCGCATTATACCGACGATTATATCGCAAAGAAGAGAAGAAAGACGAGGCGCCCCCCACGACAAGAGTCGGGATTCCTCCATCAAAAACACACATGAAAGTCAACAAGGAGCAACGACATACCGAAAGTCACACACGCATTAGACCGATAAAATATCACAAATACATTAATATTTATAATGAACTCGAATATAATATCACTAATACATCATCTCGAATAATCCAGTTAATGCATCATCAAATATTAACTAATACATCTCGAATATTATCATATAAGATCACTAATACAAATCGAATATCCTAGAATTCAAAGTCAAGGATGGTGAACTCGGTTCACTAGCGGTCTCTGAGTCGCCGGCGGTGGACACCCAAAGATAAGGAACCATCACGGGATCATAACTCGGGTGAGACACCTGAAGGATCTACCAGGGATTGTCGAACCGGGCGTCCAACGCCGCCATGTAGCGACGGACGTGCTCGTCCTCCTCCCTGACATGGTGACGTACCACCTCCGTGGGTGCCCGCTCCCTCCGCACCGAAAGTGGCTCGGGTGACCACCACCATAGAAGGTCCGGGTCGACGACGATACCTACATTCCTCACCAACCTCCGAGCCCGGGAAGGTAGCACCTCCCAGTGCCAGCCCGGCGGAGCCCAGTCCCGGACATGGCGCCTATCAAGCAGGCTCTCGCGGACTACTCGACGACGAGGATGCGGGCCGGGCATCGTCGATAAATTCCTATGAGAACGTTTTCTTATCGTTTAATCACTAATTTTTCATAAAACCCAAATTTTTTCACCATTAACATACTAATCTAACATAAACATTCATCACAAACATATTAATCTAACATAAACATTCATCATAAACATACTAATCTAACATAAACATTCATCATTAACATTCATCATAAAAAAAACTGTAATCTAACATACACATACTAATCTAACATAAACATTCATCATATAAAAAATCAACATATATTTAAAAAAATTGCAAGGAGCCGGGGCGGCGCCGACTCACAGCAGGGGTGGTGACGTGGCGGCGACGGGGGCGGGGCAGTGATAGGGAAGGGCGATGGGGGCAGCGGGGGAGGCGACGGGCAAGGGGCAGCGACGGGAGCGGGGCGGCGACGGGGGGC
The DNA here is from genome assembly GCA_022496015.1 of Hordeum marinum. Taxonomy (NCBI): domain Eukaryota; kingdom Viridiplantae; phylum Streptophyta; class Magnoliopsida; order Poales; family Poaceae; genus Hordeum; species Hordeum marinum. Next base: position 458,813,388 of record CM039675.1, on the reverse strand, counting down.
GATGGGGGAGGGGCGGCGGGGGCGGCAACGAGGGCGGGGCAGCGACGTGGGCGGCGAGGGAGGCGGCGACGGGGGAGAGGCGGCAACGGGGGCGGCGGGGGCGGCAACGAGGGCGGGGCGGCGACAGGGGAGGCGACAGGGACGGGGCGGCGACGTGGAGGGGGATGATGATGGTGGGGGCGGCAACGGGGAGGCGACGGGGGCGGCGGGGACGAGGAGGGCAATGAAAACTACAAGATTTCCTAAGTGCTACTTATATAGAAGAAGTATTGGTCCCAGTTCGTGGCACTAATCAGGACCAATGCAAACCTTTAGTCCCGGTTGGTGCCACCAACCGGGACCAAAGCCCTCTTTTCAGCAGCCCAAAGGGCGGGAAACAGGGACCTTTGGTCCCGGTTGGTGGCACCAACCGGTTCGAAGTATTAGGGTTCTGGACAGAAACTCGTCGGTTACAAAAGGCATTTCATTTTCTTGAACTTATCTGAACTCCAGGCTTTTTGTGTGTTAAAAATGCACCATTCGAAGCCACATCATCAATTTTCAACCCTTCCCGACATCATTTGTTATTTTTCATGCAGTTATTGATTTTTTGAGCTAAATGACCCTTAAATTGAAAAGCACTACACATGAACTCTGAAAAGGTTGAAACTTGGCATGGTATCATCATTTCACTCACATAGCATGTGTTAAAAAGTTGAGAGGGTTACGGCAAAAGCTGGATGCACTTTGTGTACAAAACAGACAGTCCCTTTCGAAGTATCAGGGTTCCAGACGGAAACTCATCGGTTGCAAAAGGCATTTCATTTTCTTGAACCTATTTGAACTCCAGGCTTTTTGTGTGTTCAAAATGCACCATTCCAAGCCACATCATCAATTTTCAACCCTTCCCGACATCATTTGTTATTTTTCATGCAGTTGTTGATTTTTTTGAGCTAAATGACCCTGAAATTGAAAAGCACCACAAATGAACTCTGAAAAGGTTGAAAGTTGGCATGGTATCATCATTTCACCCACATAGCATGCGCTAAAAATTTGAGAGGGTCACGGCAAAGCTGGATGCACTTCATGTACAAAATGGACAGTCTCTTTCGAAGTATCAAGGTTCCGAACGGAAACTCATCGGTTACAAAAGGCATTTCATTTTCTTGAACTTATTTGAACTCCAGGATTTTTGTGTGTTCAAAATGCACCATTCAAAGCCACATCATCAATTTTCAACCCTTCCCGACATCATTTGTTATTTTTCATGCAGTTATTGATTTTTTTTAGCTAAATGACCCTGAAATTGAAAAGCACTACAAATGAACTCTAAAAAGGTTAAAAGTTGGCATGATATCATCATTTCACTCACATAGCATGTGTTACAAAGTTGAGAGGGTTATGGCAAAAGCTGGATGCACTTCATGTACAAAACGGACAGTCTCTTTTGAAGTATCGGGGTTCCGAACAGAAACTCGTTGGTTACAAAAGGCATTTCATTTTCTTGAACTTGTTTGAACTCCAGGCTTTTTGTGTGTTCAAAATTCACCATTCAAAGGCACATCATCAATTTTCAACCCTTCCTGACATCATTTGTTATTTTTCATGTAGTTATTGATTTTTTTTTGAGCTAAATGACCCTGAAATTGAAAAGCACCACAAATGAACTCTGAAAAGGTTGAAAGTTGGCATAGTATCATCATTTCACCCACATAGCATGCGCTAAAAAGTTGAGAGGGTTATGGCAAAAGCTGGATGCACTCCGTGTACAAAATGGACGGTCTCTTTCGAAGTATCAGGGTTCCGGACGGAAACTCATAGATTACAAAAGGCATTTCATTATCTTGAACTTATTTGAACTCAAGGCTTTTTGTGTGTTCAAAATGCACCATTGAAAGCCACATAATAAATTTTCAACCCTTCCCAAAATCATTTGTTATTTTTCTTGCAGTTATTGATTTTTTGAGCTAAATGACCCTGAAATTTAACAGCACCACAAATGAACTCTGAAAAGGTTGAAAGTTGGCATGGTATCATCATTTCACCCACATAGCATGCGCTAAAAAGTTGAGGGTTACGGCGAAAGCTGGATGCACTTCGTGTACAAAACGGATAGTCTCTTTCGAAGTATCAGGGTTCCGGATGGAAACTCATCGGTTACAAAAGGCATTTCATTTTATTGAACTTATTTGAACTCCAGGATTTTTGTGTGTTCAAAATTCACCATTCAAAGTCACATCATCAATTTTCAACCATTCTTGAAATCATTTGTTATTTTTCATGCAGTTATTGATTTTTGTGAGCCAAATGACCCTGGAATTGAAAAGCACTACAAATGAACTCTGAAAAGGTTGAAACTTGGCATGGTATCATCATTTCACCCACATAGCATGTGCTAAAAAGTTGAGAGGGTTACGGCAAAAGCTGGATGCACTTCGTGTACAAAACGGACAGTCTCTGTCGAAGTATCAGGGTTCCGGATGGAAACTCATCGGTTACAAAAGACATTTCATTTTCATTAACTTATTTGAACTCCAGGTTTTTTGTGTGTTCATTATTATGCAGGCCCTTAATATACTCGGAGGTGCATCGGTCACCGTACATCCATTGCCAGTTCATTTGCGTGCGTTATATAATAAAGTGTATTAAAAACCACTACAACATATTATGAATTGAGAAGTGACCAAATTAATAGAAATTCACCATCACATTAAAGCCAATGTACAATAATGACCAAAATAAATACGTACAGTTCATACATAGTTGTCATTATTGAACGACATATAGCTCTCTAGAGCATCTAATTAAAACATACAGGGAAACTACGTAAAAAATTTAAATGCAACAACAAATGCAATCATAACCGCTACTAAGGTACCAATTGATCCAACGGCATAATGATACCAAGCCTCGGTATGAATGACATATTTTCTAATCTTTCTAAGCTTCAAGCGCATTGCATCCATCTCGGTCTTATGATCGTCGACGATATTGGCAACATGCAATTCCAATCCCATCTTGTCATCTTTAGTCTTTTCAATTTTTCTTTCAAATGATCGATATCTTTTTTAGCTTCTGTTAACTTCTCGAGTAGAATTGCATAGTCGGTTGGAATTTCTGGTTCAACTACTTCCTATAGATAAAAACATCTACGTCAAGTTGGTGGCATAATTAATTGTCATAGACATTAGATATGTGAAATAGTTATATAAAAGATAATATACCACATCTAAATCATAGACTGGACGAGGGCCGATGTGGGCGGATGCCATAACCATGACACTACATAATAACAAACAATAATAAAAGTAAAAAAATCATACGAGTAAGTATATTTTCTTTTAGCAAGAAGATAAGATCTAGAGGCTCACCACGTGCGGGCGATCGACGGCGGTTTCAGGACGAGGACGGGACAGGACGGACCACCAAACCTAGACAAATCTTGATGAAAATGGAGTTTGGACAAGGAGCTTCAAGAGGAGAAAGCTTAAGTTTGGCTTGGGCATTTCATCAAACACCTCATCTGCATAGGAGGTGATCTAGAGCACCACAAAGCTCTCGCCTCGTCGGCCTGAAAAACAGAGCAATGTGGAGTGCTCTGCTCGCTGGCGAGGGGGTATATATAGGCATCTCATTGGTCCCGGTTCGTGGCTGGAACCGGGACTAAAGGACCCCCTTTGGTCCCGGATCCAGCCACGAACCGTGACCAATGGTTGTGGGCCAGGAGCGAGGCACATTGGTCCCGATTCGTGTCTGGAACCGGGACCAAAGGTTCTAGACGAACCGGTACCAATGCCCCACGTGGCCTGCCCGGCTCCCTGGCCTCACGAACCGGGACTGTTGCCCCCCATTGGTTTCGGTTCGTGACTGAACCGGGACTAATGTGCTGGCCCGGCCTGAACGAGTGCCCTGTTTTCTACTAGTGTGTGTAGACCCTGTGGGTTCGAGAACTACGCAGACATGACCGAGACACCTCTACGGTTAATAACCAATAGCGAGACCTGGATGCCCATATTGGTTCTTACATATTCTACGCAGATCTATATCGATTGATCCTCTATGTCAAGGATTCAGTTAATCCATATAATGTTTCCTTTGTTCTTTGGTATGTTACTTACCCGAGATTCGATCGTCGGTATCTCTATACCTAGTTCAATCTCGTTACTGGCAAGTCTCTTTACTCATTCCGTAATACAAGATCCTGTGGCTAACACATTAGTCACTTTGCTTGCAAGGCTTGTTGTGATGTTGTATTACCGAGTGGGCCTCAAGATACCTCTATGTCACGCGGAGTAACAAATCCCAGTCTTGATCCATGCCAACCCAAGAGACACCCTCGGAGATACCTGTAGATCACCTTTATAGTCACCCAGTTACATTGCGACATTTTATACACACAAGGTACTCCTCTTGTGTCAGTGAGTTGCATGATCTCATGGTCACAGGAACATATACTTGACATGCAGAAAACTGTAGCAATAAACTGACACGATCATATGCTATGTTTATAGTTTGGGTCTTGTCCATCACATCATTCTCCCAATGATGTGATCCCATCATCAAATGACATCTCATGGCAATGGCCAGGAAACCTTGACCATCTTTGATCAACGAGCTAGTCTACTAGAGGCATACTAGGGACATAGTGTTGTCTATGTATCCACACATGCAATGTGTTTCCAGTCAATACAATTATAGCATGGGTAATAAACAATTATCATGAACAAGAAAATATAATAATAACCATTTTATTATTGCCTCTAGGGCATATTTCCAACATTCTTATTCCTCATTGAAATCCTAGTGTTGTTTAGGTCGGGGCACACAAAGGTTAACTCCTCCCAACCTCCTCTCTAGGGGCATGCGAGTAGTAATTTGCTCCGAGAGAGCTAATAAAACCATGCAATAAGTATGTGAGTTCTTTATGACTAATGTGAATCCATGGATGTACGCACTCTCACCACCTCATATTTGCTAGCCTCTTTGGTATCATGCATTACCCATTCTCAGCTTGAGGATCGGTGCGACCTTCGCCGGTGCATCCAAATCCCGTGACATTATACGCTCTGTTTCACATAAGACACCTTATATGTTCGTCAAAACAGCCACCATACCTGCCTATCATGGCATTTCTATAGCCTTTTCGAGATATATTGTCATGCAACTTCCACCGTTACATCATATGACTAGTACACTCATTGTCATATTGCTTTGCATGATCATGTAGCTGACATTGTATTTGTGGCAAAGCAACTGTTCATCATTGTTATACATGTTACGCTAGATCATTGCACATCCTGGTACACTTTTAGAGGCATTAATATAGAGTCATATTGTTTATTAGTTTTTCAATCGAGTTGTAAGTAAATAAAAGTGGTGATGATCATCATTATCAGAGCACTGTCTCAGTGAGGAAAGGATGATGGAGACAATGATTCCCCCACAAGTAGGGATGAGACCCCGACCTATAAAGAAAAGAAAAATGAGAAAGGGAAGAAGAAAAATAAAGAAAAGAAGAAGAAAAATAAAAGAGAGAAAAGGGGAAAAGAAAAGAAAAAATCTAGAGAAAAGAGAGAAAGGACAGTGCCACTACCTCTTTTTCCACACTTGTGCTTCAAAGTAGCACCATGTTTTTCATATAGAGAGTCTCATGTTTTGTCACTTCCATATGATAGTGGGATTTTTTATTATAGAACTTGGCTTGTACATTCCGATGACGGGCTTCCTCAAATGCCCGAGGTCTTCATGAGCAAGCAAGTTGGATGCACACCCACTTTGCTTCAGTCGAGCTTTCCTACACTTATAGCTCTAGTGTAGATGACTGAATTTTGAGCTGGATTACACATAAGGCTCATGCGGCTGGGAAGTAAATCCCAAAGAGAAAAAGGTGGAAAAAGGCAAAAAGACCCAAATAAGAAGGGAGTCCTAGTCCTACTAGGATTGGAGGAGGATTCCTCCTCTCCTCCTTGGTTCGGCCGAAGCCTAGGGTTGGCCCCTTGAGGGACAAGCCTCCTCCTCTCTTCCTCTTATATATACTAAAGGTTTTAGGGTTTTTTGGCACTAGTTTTTCAGCCACGTGCTACACTATTCTCTAGTGCATAGTTTCTCATGTAGATCGGTTTTCTGCAATGCTTAGGTGAAGCCGTGCCGGAATTACTCCACCACCATCGCTGCAGCGTTATCGCGCTGCCAGAGAACTCTTCTACCTCTCCGCTCCCTCTTGCCGGATCAAGAAGGCGGAGATCGTCATCGAGCTATACGTGTGCTAAACACGGAGGTGTCATCCGTTCGGCGCTAGATCGGAAGGACCGTGATCAAGATCGCGAGACGGATGGTGATGAGATCGTGGGACGGATAGTGATGAGTTTGCAGAACGGATCGTAATTGGATCGAGGGACGGATCGTCATGAGATCACGGGACGCTCGGCGATTTGGATCACGAAGACCTTCGACTACACCAACCGCGTTTCTTAACGCTTCCCGCTTAGCGATCTACAAGGGTATGTAGATCCACTCTCCCTCTCGTAGATGCTCATCACCATGGATAGATCTTGCGTGCGCGTAGGAAATTTTTTGTTTCCCATGCAACATTCCCCAACAATGGCATCATGAGCTAGGTCTATGTGTAGATGAGATCTCGAGTAGAACACAAAGAGTTTGTGGGCGTTGATGCATAGATTGCTTCCTCCCTTGGTCGTGTTTTGGTTCAGCGATATTGTGGGATGAAGCGGACCGGACCAACATTACTCATACGCTTACGAGAGACCGGTTCCCTCAACTGCAACTTGTTGCATAGATGGTTGGCGGGTGCCAGTTTCTCCTACTTTAGTTGGATCGGATTCTACAAAGGCGGTCCTTGAGAAGGTTGAAAAGCAACTTATGTATCACCGTTGTGGTTTATGCGTAGGTGAGAATTGTTCTTGCTAGATACCCGTAGCAGCCAACAACAATTAGAGGGCGTCTAACTTGTTTTTGCAGGGTATGTTGTGATGTGATATGGCCAATTACGTGATGCGATATATGTGATGTATGAGATGATCATGTGTTGTATAGAATATCACGACTTGCATGTCGATGAGTATGGCAACCGGCAGGATCCATAGGGTTGTCTTTAATTATTGTATGACCTGTGTGTCAATCATTAAGCGCTATGTAATGCTTTACTTTATCACTAAATGGTAGCAATACTAGTAGAAGCGTGATGGGCGCGACAACCCCGATGGCGACACGTTGATGGAGATCAAGATGATGGAGATCATGGTGTCGGGCCGGTGACGATGGAGATCATGCCGGTGCTTTCAAGATGGAGATCAAAAGCACAAGTTCATGGCCATATCATGTCACTTATGATTTGCATGTGATGTTAATCCTTTTATCCACCTTGTTTTGCTTAGGACGACGGTAGCATTATAAGGTGATCCCTCACTTAAATTTCAAGATGAATTGTGTTCTCCCCGAGTGTGCACCGTTGCGAAAGTTCATCGTGTCGATACACCACGTGATGATCGAGTGTGATAGACTTTACGTTCACATAAAATGGGTGCAAGCCAGTGTTGCACATGCAGAACACTCGGGTTAAACTTGACGAGCCTAGCATGTACAGACATGGCCTCGGAACACAAGAGACCAAAAGGTCGAGCATGAGTCATATAGTAGATATGATCAACATGATGATGTTCACCATTGAAACTACCTCAACTCACGTGATGATCCGACTTGAGTTGGTGAATTTGGATCATGTATCACTCGAATGACCGGAGGCATGTCAATTTGAGTGGGAGTTCTTAACTAAAATGATTAATTGAACTCATTATCATGAACATAGTCAGTAGTGTCTTTGCAAAATTATGTTGTAGATTACTAGCTCACGCTGTAGCTCCCTTGAATTTTTATATGTTCCTAGAGAAATAGAGTTGAAAGATGATGGTAGCAATATTGCACTCTGGGTCCGTGATCTGAGGATTGTCCTCATTGCTGCACAGAAGGCTTATGTCCTTAATGCACCGCTCGGTGCACCACCCCCTCTAGTGTCGTCTGTAGATGTTGTGAACATCTGACAGGCACGTTCCCATGACTACTTGATAGTTTAGTGCGTCATGCATTACAGCTTAGAATTGAGGCTCTGAAACGTTTTGAATGTCACAGGACATATGAGATGATCTAAGAGCTGAAATTGGGATCTGAGGCTCGTGCCCGTGTTGTGAGACATGAGATCTCCAACGAGATTCTTTGTCTGCAAGATGAAGGAGAATAGCTCAATCGTTGAGCATGTGCTCAGATTGTCTGGGTGCTACAATCGCTTGAATCGAGTGGGAGTTAATCTTCCAGATAAGATAGTGATTGATATAGTTCTCCAAGTCACTGTCACTAAGCTACTAGAACTTGGTGATGAACTATAAAATGCCAGGGATAGAAATAATGATCCTTGAGCTATTCACGATGTTTGACACTGCGAATGTAGAAATCAAGAAGGAGCATCAAGTGTTGATGGTTAGTAAAACCTCTAGTTTCGAGAAGGGTAAGGGCAAGGAGGGAAACTTCATGGATGGCAAGTCAGTTGCTGCTCTAGTGAAGCAACCCAAAGTTGAACCCAAACCCGAGACTAAGAGCTTCTATTATGAGGTGAGTGGTCGCTAAAGCGGAACAACCCTAGATACTTGGTAGATAAGAAGGCTGGCAACGTCGGCACAAGTATATTTGATATACGTGTTATTGATGTGTACCTTGCTAGTACTCCTAATAGCACCTGGGTATTGGATACCGGTTCGGTTGCTAAATGTTAGTAACTCGAAGTAAAAGCTACGGAATAAACGGAGACTAGCTAAGGGTGAGGTGATGATGTGCATTGGGAATGTTTCCAAGGTTGATGTGATCAACATCGCACACTCTCTCTACCTTCGGGATTAGTGACGAACCTAAATAAATGTTATTTGGTGTTTGCGTTGAGCATGAACGTGATTAGATCGTGTTTATTGCAATACAGTTATTCATTTAAGTTAGAGAATAATGGTTATGCTGTTTACATGAATAATACCTTCAATGGTCATACACCCAGTGAGAATGGTTTGTTGAATCTTGATCATAGTAATACACATGTTCATAACATTGATGCCAAAAGATAAAAGTTAATAATGATAGTACCACATACTTGTGGCACTACCGCTAAATGTCATATTGGTATAAAGCGCATGAAGAAACTCCATGCTGATGGATCTTTTGACTCGTTCGATTTGGAATCAGTTGAGACATGCGAACCATGCCTCTTGGGCAAGATGACTAAGGACCCCGTTTTCCGGATTGATGGAGCGGGCAAGTGATTTATTGGAAATGATACATGTTGATATATGCAATCCAATAAGTTTTGTAGCGTGCGGTGGATATCGTTATTTTCTTACCTTCACTGATGATTTGAGTAGATATAGTGTATATTTACTTAATGAAACACAAGTCTGAATCGTTTGAAAGGTTCAAGCAAATTCAGAGTGAAGTTTAAGATCATCATGACAAGAAGATAAAAATGTCTGCGATATGATCGTGGAGGTGAATATCTGAGTTACGAGTTTGGCATACAAACTTTAGACAATGTGAAAGTTGTTTCACAACTCACGCCACCTGGAACACCATAGTGTGATGGTGTGTCTGAACGTCATAGTCGTGCTCTATTGGATATGGTACGGGCTGTGATGTCTCTTATCGTTTTGCTACTATAGTTTTGGGGTTATGCATTAGAGACAACTACATTCACATTAAATAGGGCACCATGTAAATCCGTTGAGATGACACCGTGTGAATTATGGTTGAATAGAAACCTAAACTGTCATTTGTTAATGTTTGGGGCTGCGACGCTTGTGTGGAAAAAATGTTTTCACCTAATGAGCTCGAACCCAAAGCGAACAAATGCATCTTCATAGAATACCCTAAGAACAGTTGGGTGAACCTTCTATCTCAGAACCAAGCGTAAAGTGTTTGTTGCTAAAACTGGGTCCTTTCTCGAGAAAAAGTTTCTCTCGAAAGAATTGAGTGGGAGGAAGATAGAACTTCATGAGGTTATTGAACCTTTGTTTCAACGAGAGAGTAGCGCAACGCAGGAAGATGTTTCTGTGAAGCCTACGTTAGTTGAAGAGGAAGTTAATGATGATGATCATGAAGCTTCAGACCAAGTTACTATCGAACCTTGTAGGTCGACAATGATGTGTACTGCTCCTGAGTGGTATGACAACCCTGTCTTAGAGGTCATGTTTTTGGACAACGATGAACCTACGAGCTATGGAGAAGCAATGATGGGACCGGATTCCGACAAATGGTTAGAGGCCATGAAATCTGAGAAAGAATCCATGTATGAAAACCAAGTATAGACTTTGGTAGACTTTCTTGTTGGACGGCAGGTCGTCGAGTACAAATGGACCTTTAAGATGAAGACAGACTCTGATGGTAAATGTCACCATTTATAAAGCTCGGCTTGTTGCAAAGAAGTTTACAACAAGTTCAATGAGTTGACTGCTATGAAACTTTCTCAACCGTAGCGATGCTAAAGTCTGTTGGAATTATGTTAGCAGTTGCTGCAATTTTCAATTATGAAATCTGGCACATGGATGTCAAAACATTGCCTTAACAGTTTACTTGAGGAAAGTTTGTATGTGATACAACCAGAAGGTTTTGTCAGTCTTAAGTAGGCCAAAAGGTGTGCAAGCTTCAGTGATCCTTCTATGGACTTAAGCAAGCATCTCGGAGTTGGAATATACACTTTGATGAGGTGATCAAAGTTTTTGAGTCTATACAAAGTTTATGAGAAACTTGTATTTACAATAAAGTGAGTGGGAGCACTATAGAGTTTCTGGTAAGCATATGTGCATGACATATTGTTGATCGAAAATGATGTAGAATTGCTGGAAAGCATAAACGGTTGTTTGAAAAGAGTTTTTTCAAAGGAAGACCTGGATAAAGCTACCTAACTGTTGAGCATCAAGATCTATAGAGATAGATCAAGATGCTTGATGAGACTTTCAATGAGTACATTCCTTGACAAGATTTTGAAAGAGTTCAAAATGGATCAGTCGGAGAAAGAGTTCTTGCCTGATTTGTAAGGTGTGAAGTTGAGTGAGACTCAAAGCTCGACAACGGCAGAAGAAAGAGAAAGGACGAACATTGTCCCCTATGCCTTAGCCATAGGCTCTGTATAGTATGCCATGTTGTGTATCGCACCTGTGTGTGCCTTGCCATGAATCCTTCAAGGGGTACAAGGGTGATCCAGGAGTGGATCACTGGACAATGGTCAAGATAATCCTTAGTAACTAAAAGACTACGGAAATGTTTCTCGATTATGGAGGTGATAAAGAGTTCGTCGTAAAGAGTTACGTCGATGCAAGCTTTAACACCAATCCGGATGACTCATAGTAGCAATCTGGATACGTATAGGGGAGCAGCCATTTGGAATAGTACCAAGTGGAGTGTGGTAGCAGTGCTTATAGTTTTACATAGAGATTTGCAAAGTACACACGGATCTGAATGTCACAGACCCGTTGACAATAAGACCTCTCTCACATGCAAAGCATGATCGAGCCCCAGAACTCATTGGATGTTCGATTCATAACAATGCGAATCACATGGTGATGTGAACTAGATTATTGACTCTAGTGCAAGTGGGAGACTATTGGAAATATGCCCTAGAGGCAATAATAAATTGGTTATTATCATATTTTCTTGTTCATGATAATCGTTTATTATCCATGCTATAATTGTGTTGATCGGAGACTTAGATGCATGTGTGGATACATAGACAAAACCATGTCCCTAGTATGCCTCTGGTAGACTAGCTCGTTGATCAAAGATGGTTAAGGTTTTCTAGCCATGGACATGGGATGTCATTTGATAACGGGATCACATCATTAGGAGAATGGTGTGATGGACAAGACCCAAACTATAAATGTAGCATATGATCGTGTCAGCTTATTGCTACTGCTTTCTGCATGTCAAGTATATGTTCATATGACCATGAGATCATGCAACTCACAGACACCGGAAGAGTGTCTTGTGTGTATCAAAAGTCGCAATGTAACTGGGTGACTATAAAGGTGCTCTACAGGTATCTCCGAGGGTGTCTGTTGGGTTGGCATGGATCGAGACTGGGATTTGTTACTCCGTGTGACGGAGAGGTATCTCAGGGCCCACTCGGTAATACAACATCACAATAAGCATTGCAAGCAATGTGACTAAGTGTTAGTCACGGGATCTTGTATTACGGAATGAGTAAAGAGACTTGTCGGTAACGAGGTTGAACTAGGTATGGAGATACCGACGATTGAAACTCGGGCAAGTAACATACCGAAGAACAAAGGGAACATCATACAGGATTAACTGAATCCTTGACATAGAGGTTCGACCGATAAAGATCTTCGTAGAATATGTAGGAACCAATATGGGCATCTAGGTCCTGCTATTGGTTATTGACCGTAGAGGTGTCTCGGTCATGTCTACATAGTTCTCGAACCCGCAGGGTCTACACACTTAAGGTTCGGTGACGTTTCGATAGTATAGAGTTATGCATGATGGTGACCTAAGGTTGTTCGGAGTCCCGGATAAGATGTCGGATGTCATGAGGAGCTCCAGAATGGTCCGGAGGTAAATATTGATATATAGGAAGTCCTATTTTGGTCACCGGAAAAGTTTCGGGCTCATCGGTAGTGTACCGGGAGTGCCGGTAGTGTACCGAGAGACCATCGGGAGGGGTATTTCGACCCAAGAGGCTACATGGGCTGTGGGAGAGTGAATATCAGCCCTTATTGAGCTGGTGGAAGTCCCACATAAGGCCCATGCGGCTGGGAAGAAAAGCCCAAAGAGAAAAAGGTGGAAAGAGGCAAAAAGACCAAAATAAGGAGGAGTCCAAGTCCTACTAGAATTGGAGGAGGATTCCTCCTCTCCTCCTTGGTTTGGCCGAAGCCTAGGGATGGCCCCTTGAGGGCCAAGCCTTCTCCTCTCTTCCTCTTATATATACTAGACGTTTTAGGGTTTTTTGGCACTAGTTTTTCAGCCACGTGCTACCCTATTCTCTAGTGCATAGTTTCTCCTCTAGATCGGTTTTCTGCAGTGCTTAGGCGAAGCCCTGCCGGAATTACTCCACCACCATCGCTGCAGCGTCGTCGCGCTTCCGGAGAACTCTCTACCTCTCCGCTCCCTCTTGCCGGATCAAGAAGGCGGAGATCGTCATCGAGTTGTACGTGTGCTGAACGCGGAGGTGCCATCCGTTCGACGCTAGATCGGAAGGACCGTGATCAAGATCGCGAGATGGATCGTGATGAGATCGCGGGACGGATCGTGATGAGTTCGCGGGACGGATTGTAATTGGATCGAGGGACGGATCATGATGAGATCGCGGGATGTTCGGCGATTTGGATCGCGAAGACGTTCGACTAGACCAACCGCGGTTCTTAACGCTTCCCGCTTAGCGATCTACAAGGGTATGTAGATCCACTATCCCTCTCGTAGATGCTCATCACCATGGATAGATCTTGCATGCACGTAGGAAATTTTTTGTTTCCCATGCAACGTTCCCCAACACAAAACAGGACTTCCTATATATCAATCTTTACCTCCGAACCATTCCGGAGCTTCTCGTGACATTCAGGATCTCATCCGGGACTCCGAACAACCTTTGGTCACCAACATACATAACTCAATACTACCGAAATGTTACCGAACGTTAAGTGTGCAGACTCCGCGGGTTCGATAACTATGTAGACATGACCGAGACACCTCTACGGTCAATAAACAATAGCGGGACCTGGATGCCCATATTGGTTCCTACATATTCTATGAAGATCTTTATCGGTTGAACCTCTATGCCAAGGATTCAATTATTCCTATATGATGTTTCCTTTGTTCGTCGGCATGTTACTTGCCCGAGATTTGATCGTCGGTATCTCCATACCTAGTTCAATCTTGTTACCGGCAAGTCTCTTTACTCGTTCCGTAATACAAGATCCCGTGGCTAACACTTTAGTCACTTTGCTTGCAAGGCTTGTTGTGATGTTGTATTAGCGAGTGGGCCTTGAGATACCTCTCCGTCACACGGAATAACAAATCCAAGTCTTGATCCATCCCAACTCAACAAACACCCTCAGAGATACCTATAGAGCACCTTTACAGTCACCTAGTTACGTTGCGACGTTTGATACACACAAGGTTCTCATCCTGTGTGAGTGGGTTGCATGATCCGGTGCCAGTGGGTCATAGGAACAGATACTTGACATGCAAAAAAACTATAGCAATAAACTGACACGATCATATGCTATGTTAATAGTTTGGGTCTTGTCCATCACATCATTCTCCTAATGATGTGATCCCGTTATGAAATGACATCTCATGTCCATTGCTAGGAAACCTTTACCATCTTTGATCAACGAGCTAGTCTATTAGAGGCATACTAGGGACATGGTGTTGTCCATGTATCCACACATGTATCTGAGTTTCCAAGCAATACAATTCTAGCATGGATAATAAACAATTATCATGAACAAGGAAATATGATAATAACTAATTTATTATTCCCTCTAGGGAATGTTTCCAAAAGTCTCCTACTTGCACTAGAGTCAATAATCTAGCTCACATCACTATGTGATTTGTTATGAATCTCACACCCAATGAGTTCTGGGGTTCGATCATGTTTTGCATGTGAAAGAAGTTTTAGTCAACGGGCCTGCGACATTCAGATCCATGTGTACTTTGCAAATCTCTATGTCATACTATAGACACTGCTATCACGCTCCACTTGGAGCTATTCCAAATGGCTACTCCACTATACATATTCAGATTGCTACTAAGAGTCATCTGGATTGGTGTTAAAGCTTGCATCAACATAACCCTTTACGATGAACTCTTTATCACCTCCATAATCGAGAAATATTTCCTTAGTCCTCTAGTTACTAAGGATAATTTTGACCGATGTCCAGTGATCCACTCCTGGATCACTCTTATACCCCTTGACAGACTCATGAAAAGGCAGACACAGGTGCGGTACACAGCATGACATACTATATAGAGCCTATGGATAAAGCATAGGGGACGATCTTCATCCTTTCTCTTTATTCTGCCGTGGTCGAGCTTTGTGTCTCACTCAACTACACACCTGACAAATGAGGCAAGAACTCCTTTGACTAATCCATTTTGAACTCTTTCAAAATCTTTGCTAGATATGTACTCATTAAAAGTCTCATCAAGCATCTTGATCTATCTGTATAGATCTTGGTGCCCAACAAACAGGTAGCTTTATCCAAGTCTTCCTTTGAAAAACTCTTTTTAAACAACCATTTCTGCTTTCTAGAAATTCTACATAATTTCTGATCAATAATATATCAACCACATATACTTATCAGAAATTCTATATTGCTCCCACTCACTTTCTTGTAAATACAAGTTTCTCGCAAAATTTGTATAAACCCAAAAACTTTGATCACCTCATCAAAGCGTATATTCCAACTCCGAGATGCTTGCTCTAGCCCATAGAAGGATTGCTAGAGCTTGCACACCTTTTAGCATCCTTAGGACTAACAAAACCTTCTGGTTGTATCACATACAACCTTTCCTCAAGTAAACCGTTAAGGAAACGATGTTTTGACATCCATCTACCCCAGATTTCATAATTGAAGAATGCAGCAATTGCTAACATAATTCCAATAGACTTTTAGTATCGCTACGGGTGAGAAAGTCTCATCGTAGTCAACTCCTTGAACTTGGCGGAAACTTCTTTGCGACAAGTCAAGCTTTATAAATGGTGGCATTCACCATCAGCGCGTGTCTTCATCTTAAAGATCCATTTGTACTCAACGACCTGCCATTCAAAGAGCAAGTCTACCAAAGTCCTTACTTGGTTTTTATATATGGATCATTTCCCGAATTTCATGGCCTCTAACCATTTGTTGGAATCCGGGCCCATCATCTCTTCTCCATAGTTCGTAGGTTCATCGTTGTCCAACAACATGACCTCTAAGACAGGGTTGTCGTACCACTCAGGAGCAGTACGCGTCCTTGTTGACCTACGAGGTTCGATAGTAACTTGATCCGAAGCTTCATGATAATCATCATTAACTTCCTCTTCAACTCACATAGGCTCCACAGAAACATCTTTCTGCGCCGCGCTACTCTCTGATTGAAACAAAGGTTCAACAACCTCATCAAGTTCTATCTTCCTCCCATTCAATTCTTTTGAGAGAAACTCTTTCTCGAGAAAGGACCCGTTTTCAGCAACAAACACTTTGCACTCGGTTATGAGATAGAAGGTATACCCTCGTAATGATGTGATCTTGTTATCAAATGACATCTCATGTCCATGGCTAGGAAACCTTGGCCATCTTTGATCAACGAGCTTGTCTATTAGAGGCATACTAGGGCATGGTGTTGTCTATGTATCCACAAATGTATGTGAGTTTCCGGTCAAGACAATTCTAGCATGGATAATAGACGATTATCATGAACAAGAAAGTATGATAAATAACTAATTTATTATTGCCTCCAGGGCATATTTCCAACAGCAAGGCACCGGGGTTTGCCACGGCATGTCAGAGCGCCAGCTAGGCCTCTGGCGCGTCAGACAGTAGCACTACTTTCCACCGTGCCTGAAAGCCTCCATGCGTCGTAGCCATATCCCCGCCGCCGCTGTCGGTCGTGCGGCTTCGCTTTATGGTGTCTTCCTGTGGTGCCGGAGAAGGTGGTGGCCGGATTTTTGGCAGCGGTGGCTAGGGTTTGGTGCGCCCGCCTAAGCCGCCACACGGGAGCGGCGCTGGGGTAGTTTTTGTAGAAAAAATGATCTCAGTGGCCGGACGGACCTAGCTGATCCCTTATATTTTTTTGACATGAACAGCAGGAGCTCTGCCTTTGCATTATAGAAGAAAGAAGTCATACAAGAATGGTTCGACCACCCACTGAAAAGTTGGTCGCCTCCCAACACATATCACATGGTAACACCAAATAGACGTGTTACATTACATACCCAAAGCGCCTACCCCTCTTGTGGCCTCGGTGTAACACCTCACATCATCTATGATTATCTCTGCGAGCGCAGGGACCGTCAATTCTTTGTGCTCGAACACTCTCCGAATTATCTCCTTCCATAAATTCCAGACAATATAAGCAGCCAGGGTCATTTCTTCCCTAACTCGCTCCTTCGGTCCGTGGGTAGAACACAGTCTCATCCACCACTCATCGACGGATCGAGCCTCGTCGGCCACATCACACAAGGCTGGGTAATTCTGCCGGAACTGAAAGCAAACCTCCTTGGCAAACGAGCAGTGCAGCGCGATATGCTTGGCAGTCTCCGGTTCTTGGTCAAATAGCTTGCATAGCACATTGTGAGGCCATCCTCTTGCCTGTAATCTATCAGCAGTCCAATTTCTGTTCTATAGCAGTAGCCACATGTAGAACCTCACCTTCCCCTCCACCTTGGTAGTCCACACTCGGGCCAGTTGCGACCTTTCCAGCCGAGCGATAAACTGGACATCATATGCCGAGGCAGCTGAGTAGGCACCATTGGATGTAAGCCTCCAAGCAATTGTGTCCTTTTCTGATGACAAGTTTGTCAATTGCATCCCATTCCAAAGCTTGACAAATTAATTCATTTGCTCCTCATTGTTCATTCTGTGTAGCCCGTTCATCCACCTTCCATTATGCAGGCCCTCTCGCACCGAGATCTTTTTGAACCGTGCCAACTTGAAGATGGCAAGAGCCACCACCATTGGCACCTCACCGTTTAGCCATCGATCCATCCAGAAGCTAGCAACACTACCATTGCCTAGGGAGATCGTTGTGCAGCTGGAGAACATCTGCCTGTCCAGACTGTCACAAGGTGTAGTTGACCCCTTCCATGGCCTGTCACCATCATCCCACCTAAGCCATTCCCAACGCAACCGCAGCGCACGACTGAAACACTCAATGTTCTTTATTCCCAACCCTCCATATCTCTTGGGCGAGCAGACTAACTTCCAATTGACCAAACTTTTCCCACCGATCGACACGTCCTCCGCCTCCCATAGGAAGTTCTTTCTCAACTTATCGATCTTCTTGATCAACCATTTGTCTGGAGGGAAGGCCGTCAGGAAATACGTGGCCATAGCCGTGACCACAGAGTTGGTATAGATCAGCCTTCCCATTCTATTGAGCAGTCCGCCCTTTCTCGGGCCAACTTGCCAACAATCTTGTCGATCAACGGCTGCATCTCAGTCCTCTTTGGCTTTCTCACACCCAATGGCAAACCCAAGTACTGGCATGGGAAGGCACCCAACTGCCCACCAAAATCAGCCATGAGAGGCACGAGATCAATGCCCGTTCAAGATACAGGATAGGCCACCGTCTTGTGGATGTTGGCTTTTAAGCCCGATGCATCAGCAAACAGCTTCAGAATTGCCTGAACCGCAACAAAATTAGAACACATGGGGTTAACGAACAGGGCCACATCGTTGGTGTAAAAACTGGACCGAAACGCGCTAGCCGGGTCTGGAGCGGCGATAGGATGCCACTTTCAGTGGCCAAGGAGAACAGACGCTGGAGCGGCTCCATAGAGATGATGAACAGCAAGGGGGACAGGGGATCCCCTTGCCGCAAACCACTTTTATGCAAGATCGGCGATCCCGGTGAGCCATTGAGCAGCACTCTCGAAGAGGAGGAGGACAAAATCAGAGAAATCATGTCTCGCCCCCTCTGACCAAATCCCATGGCCCCCAACACCTCAAGCAGGAAACCCCAATAGACCGAGTCAAAAGCCTTGGCAATATCAAACTTGAGGAACACAAGGGGAGCCTTCGAGCTGTGAGCGGCCTTGATCACATTCCTTACATACAGAAAGTTATCCTGGATTGATCGCCCTCGAATGAAAGCACTCTGATTATGCGTGACCAGATGCGTTATCTCACGCACCAGATGCCCTTCTAACATTTTGCTGACCAGCTTCGGGATACTATGCATGAGGCTAATAGGCCGGAAATCATTCGCGTCTTGCGTGCCCTCTCTCTTAGGCAATAACACAAAAATGGCCGAGTTGAGGATGCTCTAGTTTTGCCCTCTAGATTATGCACACAGTTCACGGCAGCCAGCAGATCACTCTTGATCATCGCCCAGGATGCCTTGAAAAAAGCCCCGGTGAAACCATCTGGTCCCGGCGCCTTCTCCCCATGAGTGTCTTGGATCGCCACAAGCAGCTCCTGCTCAGAAAATGGGCCCTCGAGATGACTCAAATCTCTTCTCGGCAGCCTCAACGTCTCCCAATTAAGCCTAGCCAAGTGGATGAACGGCGCCCCCATAAGCCCCTTGAATCTGTCAAACAGAATCTTGGCCTTGCCCTCATGATCAGAAACTGGGCCGTCAGCCCCATTCAGGAGAGGGATGTAGTTCTTCTGCCGCCTTCTGGAAGCTCTCAAGTGAAAAAATCGGGTACTTGCATCACCTTCACGAATTTCAGTCAATCTTGATTTTTGCCGCCATCTCGCTCGGTCCACCGCCGCAAATCCCAAAAGCTTTGCCTTGAGACACGCACGCAAATTTCTCTCTGCCATTGATAACTCCCTTTCCTCTTGTGCCAAGTCCAGGCTGAAGATCACATCGCTTGCGAGTGCCGAAATAAAAACAGTCCATCGAGTCCTCTGCTTATCCCACAACTTCAGAGCTTTTGCAGTTCGAGAAAGCTTGGTGTGCAGCACACAGATGGGGTCGCCAGACCTGACCTCCTTCTCCCAGGCGCACTGCACAATCTGAGCAAAGTCCGGGCACTTCAACCAGTGGTTTTCGAAACGAAAAGCTCTGTAATTTGACCTCTCCATTCTTCTCAGCACCAACAGACAATGATCTGAAATATTAGTTGATGCAGGCGACAGTTGGAAATGAGGGAAGGCAGCCTCCCAATCACTGGTGACCAGAATCCTATCTATCTTGGTGAGCGTGACATTCTCCCTCTTGTTTGACCAAGTGAATCTTCACCCAAGCAGCGGAAGGTCGATCAACTCAAGATCATCAATCGCAGCTCTGAATCTTCCCATCATCCGCAAGTTGATATTGCTGTTATTTTTGTCTCTCGCTCTGCAAATCATGTTGAAATCTCCAAGAACCATCCAGCTCGGTAACATGTGCCGCTTGATCCTCTTCAGCTCCTCAATGAACAAAACTTTTTCATCCTCTGACTGTGGCTCGTAGACACCAGTTATCGACCAGCTCACTCCATCAGTCCTGCTCCTCACTGTTCCTGACACAGAATGCAACCCAACAGCCAACGGCTCAGCCATAATTTCATGGTCATCACAACAAGCGATCAGGATCCCCCCTCTAGAACCAACAGCCGGTAGGGAGATGAAATTGTCAGCGAAACGCGACCCTAGTGTTTCAAGCACCAGACCTCGGCTCATGTCACTGATCTTTGTTTCTTGCAGACAGATAATCTTACAACGCATCTCAGCAACAAACAACTACACAACCCTCCTCTTTGTGGGATTATTCAAACCCCTCACATTCCAATTCAAGACGGCGAAATCCATAAAGAAACTAACTAACACTCAGTTCTGCAACTGCCACTCATGCATTCAGGCTTCCACACGACACAGACCCCTCTAGCATCACGCGGCTGGAGAGAAAACACCCCCCGAGCCGCGCCATCACACCCACAACAGAGAAGAAACAAGCAACCTAACATAAAGAAACAGCTAACCCACACAAGGGACCAACCAATCAGATCAGGCGCAGATCGCCCGACCCATCCCACTGATCTGCTTGCCCATGCTCTGCCCTGTTGCATCAATCATCGATTCGATCACAGCAATGAACCCGTCCGGCAGGGGCTTCTTGTATAGCTCCCTATACTTCTGGAGATTAGGCGCAGATGCAGCAGTCCGAGGCGCGCCTTCCTACCAAATGTCACTCTTCTTGAGCAGGACCATCTTCACCTTGTCCATGGTAGACCAGCCCGCAGTTGGCTTGGCGGCCAGCCTACCGCTGCTCCTCCTGGTGAGCGGCTCCTTCTGGTCTTCTTGGTGGCGGCCGCCGTCCGGCGGCGTTGGAAGCAGAGCGATGGGAGGGGGAGCACAGCAGGAAATGAGGAAATTCGACAGAGGGTCGGGGGACATCTCCTGCCCTGCATCAGCCCCTTCCGGCCCGCGTTCGATCTCATGGACTCCCACCTCCGAGCCGGGCCTCTCTCCATCAGTCTCCAGCTGGCGGCCCGAAAGCCACAGGTCCTCGCTTGGGCCACCTCTCGGCGAATGCGACCCAAAAAGCTCCACCCGCTCCACGCAGTCGTCCCCGTCCTCATGCGCCATCGCATCCATTAGATCAACGCCAGCCTCCCTCTCCATGCTTGGTCCCGTCACAGAGTGCTCACATGCAACAATTGCCTCTTTTGCATGGAAACAACCATGCATGCTGCCCATCTCCACGTAGAGCACCGTCCCCCCTTCCTCATCTGTTTGGGCTCCCTCTTTTCCGCTCGGCAGCAGAACAAGGGGATGCCCCGGCTGCACCTCGCCCAGCTCCTTCAGATTTTCACGAGAAAGGGCAGGCAGGCCTTCCTCCACCTCCTGCTGACCGCCCACGCCAATGCCACTTAGAGCGGTGGTCTCCCCGGTCACTGCTTGTGACCCCTGCCACAGTTGGTCAGAGAGCTCCAGGGGGCCAGCGTTGCAGACGAACGGGTCCACACCCGTTGGTGCTCCATCCAATTCGGCCATATCGATGAGCGGCGTCGTGGATGATGCTTCCTCCGTCCGCCTAGGACACCTCCAGTCGGCGCCCCCAGCTCCTCCTCCCAATGTACGCCCACCTTGGTGCAGATTCCTTCCTCCTCCTCTGGCCGACAGCATCCCAGCACTCGCGTGCCTGTACCCACTGCCATTGCCATAGTTTCTCCGCCCCCGCCTCCACCATTTCCACCAGCGTCAGGGAAGTTTAGCCGCGAGTGAACAGAGGCCCGCGGCGGTGGCGGAGGGAAGTCTCCATCCTCATAATTGAGAAACCATTTGTATCCCCATCTAGTTGGCCAAGGTTCTACCACTCCATCCTCCGATGGCAGCCCACTAATCCCACTATCGCATCTCATCCCACTTTCAGGGCTGGAGGTCGGCGGGCAAGTGAAGTCCACCACATGATCAAGGTGGATGAGCACCGGATGACCAAGCATGGCCACGTGACCCCAATGTGGGGGCATCTCTTGCATGATGTTTAGCTTAGGGAAATGCATTCCCGGGCGAGCTGTCTTCTCGAGGCTCCTCCAGTTGAAGCACACCACGGGTCTTGAGCTTCTCCACCGCATCCATCCACACCCAGAGCCGGAAACATCCCGTCTCCTCTTCTCGCCGCACCTCATGATCGATCCCGTCGATGAGCATGGAGGGATCAAACAACGAGGCCACGGATTCGACGTCCCATGCATGCTCCGGCAACCCTTTGAGGCAGACCCGCACCTTGTATAGCATCTTCGCCGGCGTTGCACGCCGGAAACGGGACCAGGGTGTCACCAGGAGCGTCATCCGAGCGAGCACGAGCGGCCCCCGGTCAGCGAGCACCTTGTCCCGTATCGCCGCGTCGTCGAAAATCAGTAGCATCTCCCCCAGTGCCCAAAGAGACACCTTCACCGCTCCTCCTGGATCCGGAACCTCATCGCAATCGCCCTCTTGACATCGACAATCTCGAACTGCCTTGCTGATCCCATGACCACCGCCACCACCGCACACCTAGTCAGCCTCCGCTTCGCCTCGGTCTGCCCCGCCGTCCTCCTTGCCGTGGCAATGACAAGGCCTCAGATCCGCATCGGCCGCCGGCGCCTCCATTGGCGCACGGATTGCAGAGCTTGGCGGAGGCCCTGGAGGAGGTGGTGGGAGAACAACCATCGGCTCGGCATGCTCCTTGCCCCTCATAGCTCTTGCCGGCTGCTCACCACCACACCACCTAGCCCGATGCCTCATCGCGCCGCAGAGCAAGCACTTAGCACGGTTGGTGCAGCTCTCAACCCGGTGACCAGGCTCAAGGCACCTGAAGCACTTTCCTCTCGCCTTTGTGAACAACAGCTCTTTGAGATGGTAGAACTGTGGCTTGGGACGCGGCGAAGCACGCTGATAAAAAAGAGGCCGCCTCCCCCTTCCCACCATCTTCCACCCACCGCCATCAATGCCCTCCTGGCTGTCGGTGGCCCCTGATTGCGACCGCTCAGGCACCACCACGACGGATTGAAGCCGCCCTCCAGGCCCCCGCCCCGGACGCTGCGCCTGAAGTGAATTCCCACCAGATCCCCCTGGCAATGAATGCGCATCTGCCGCACCCCTCGGAGCCAGCAGAGCCTCCAAGTAGGAGACCATAGGCGGGGAGGCCGGGCGGGACAAGGGCAGCCATGGAAGCCATCAGGGGGCGGCGGAGCAGAGATGAGCGCCAGGCGGCGCCGCCGAGCGGGCGACGCAGCTAGGTAGGGGGCGACGCAGCTAGGCAGGGGTCGCTCAGCAGACTTACGGAATGGCCAGCCTCAACGAACCTCTGATCCCTTATATTTAACAAAGCATTTTTTTGTTTTTTCTAAACTTTATTTACAATTCTAATACACATTGCAACTATATATTAATATACATATAGAAACTAATCACAATATGAATGTTCTAAACCTTGCACTGAACAACAAGGTCGGCGCCTGCACTAGAACCAGACTACTAGTTCTGCACTAGGACTAGTTCTGTAGGAGTGAGAATCGATGCACTCGTGAGAAAGCAAACAATTCAGAAAACCAACAATCGCTAGTACTAGTTCTGCATTGAAGCCGAACAATCACTGCACCTCTGAACTAGTACTAGTTCTTCACTGAAGCCGAACAATCGCTGCAGCCTTTCAGCAAATTTAGAAAACGAGCGAACGCCGCCAAGAAGCCGAACCAGAGGCTAGCCTAGATTCAACGGCTCTGGTGATGGTGTCCTCTCCTCCTCCATTGGCGCCAAGGTTCAGGGCGGAGAGGAGGGGCAGCGGAGGGCGGGGAGAAGGGGCGGAGAGAGGGG
Source organism: Hordeum marinum (assembly GCA_022496015.1). Lineage (NCBI taxonomy): Eukaryota > Viridiplantae > Streptophyta > Magnoliopsida > Poales > Poaceae > Hordeum > Hordeum marinum. The sequence goes on along the minus strand of CM039675.1, from coordinate 458,789,413 downwards.
CCGGCGACGGGCGAGGGTGTCGGGGAGGAGCGAGGCAGAGGTGGGCGTGGGTGAGGGAGCGCTAGAAATTTTACTCCAGCACCAACCGAGTGAATATATTTAGGGGAGCGAGGATAAAAAAAATCTCCACTACCGTAGATTGGGGATCGGTTAGGTGTGTGTTAGAGGAGTAAAACCAACATTTTACTTCTCTACCGCCGAATATGGAGGATCGGTTAGAAATGATCTAAGCTATACAATTTTGGATGTGTTTGCTACATTGTGTAGTTGATCTTTACCTACTAATAAATATGTCAATATGTGACGGTGGTCCGAACACACGTCGAATCCCGTATAAGATCTGAGCAACAATGAGTACGTATGATCTCATCCGACACAAATGATTCGATCTAGCACAATGACCGAATTATCATTTTTAATAGGTATTTTCTTCGTAGACTAATATAAAATCATTTAAAACACTGTTTTAGTAATCTAAACGTTTTTATATTAGTTTACAGAGGGAGTATATATTTATCTAATTTTATCCCTAGCACGCTAGTATGTCTAAATATTATCCCATAGCAATGCATGAACTTCACGCTAGTATGTCCAAATGTCGCAGAAAAATTAAACCGTTTTAGGGGACTATGCCTGACACTATCAGAATAAACGTCTATGCTGAGAGGCCGTCGGCATATGTTCGATTCCTGTCGGGATAGACCTACGCCGACGGCTACCGTCGGCATAAGGCCGTCGGCAACATACACGTTGGCATAGTCCGGGTAGCCGTCGGCATAGATGATACCCCGACGGTGTCCGTACAACTATACCGACGGCCTGAGACAACGGTGCCGCCGTCAAAAATAGAATGAAGTTATGCCGACGGCATAGCTCAATTTAATTAATTAATTTTTTGATTTGTTTTTAACTTTTTTCTGATTTTCACAATTTTGAATTATTTGACAATTTAATCTGTAATCACCTCTCCTCACTGCTTCAGAATTTGATCTCTATTCTCTAATCAGCACTCATTTCAAATCGTCTAACTTTCCGGCCGGTCACCCATCCTCTCACTACTCCAGCCTCAGCATGCTTAACTTTCAGGTTCTATCTTTCCTAGTTCACAAGTCTGCACTTGTTGTTTTCCTAACAATCTTAAGCTATCTATCCTGTTAACCCTTAGGTCTTCATGTCATATAATTTAATTTTTTGAATTCTAAACTATTATTAAAATAAACAAAATAAGTACAAATAATATTGAATTTCAATGAAAATAAACTAAGTAATAATATTATTTTATTAATTTTTTGCCATTTATTCATTTAATATGACATAATTAATATCTTTAAATCTGTAAATCGAAATTTGACAAATAATATATCCATTATTATCAGAAAAATGTGAGGAATCCAAATATGACATTATTTATTTATTTTTAAATAAAATTAATTTTTAATTTTTTTAAAATTATTATTTTTTGATTTGAAATGAGAGGTAGTTTGCTATTTGAAATTATTATTTTTTAAAATTATTATTTTTTGATTTGATATGATACCTTTAAATTATTTTTTGTGCATTCAATATGCACCATTCAAATCCACATCATTAAATTTCAACTCATTCTAACTTTATTTGCTATTTTTCATGCATTTAATGATTTTTTTGAGCTAAATGACCTTAAAATTGAAAAGCACTACAAATGAATTCTGAAAAGGTTGAAACTTGGCATGGTATCATAATTTCACCCACATAGCTTATGCTAAAAAGTTGAGAGGGTTACGACAAAACTGAATGCACTTCGTGTACAAACTGGACCATCTGATTCAAAGTATCAAGCTTTCGGACGAAAACTCGTCTGTTACAAAGGCATTTCATTTTTTTAACTTATCTTAATTTCAGACTTTTTGTGCATTCAATATGCACCATTCAAAGTCACATCCTCAAATTTCAACCCTTTCTAACTTTATTTGCTATTTTTCATGCATTTAATGATTTTTTGAGCTAAATGACCCTGAAATTAATATCCTAATTTAAATTATTCTAAAAATAACCAAATAATCTTAGTGTGACAACAATCTAACACGTGACTAGAAGCAAAAAGAATTAAATTAAAACCTATTTGTAAACTCAAGTTATTCACAATCTAGGGTTTGAAGCAAATTTGAACAAATTTAAATTTAAACCATTCAAATTTGAAAACTAATGGCACAAACAGAAACTAAACAAAATTTTGAATCTAATGCAAAAAGAATCACTCAAAAACATCAAATATCTTAAAAGATATAATCAATTTAAAACATAAACTAAAAACAGAAAACAAATGTAAAATTGACCGGGCTATGACGGCTATGCCGTCGGCATAGATCTATTTAATTAAATTTTTTAAACAAAAAATTATAAAAAAGGAAAAAATGAACATAGATTTGCCGACGGCATAGCTCCCTGCCACGTCACCGATCCGTGGCACCGTGGGGCCGGAGATATGCCGACGGCATAGCTCCGGTCCCACGGTGCCGTGGATCACTGATGTGGCAGGAGATAGGTATGCCGATGACCGACGTTAGGGCTGTCGGCATACGTATGACGGCGTCAACCGGCTGTTAAAATCGGGGCGGCCGGGCCCACACATATGTCGATGGTCAGGCTACGCCGACGGCCTTCCTATGCCGATGGCCACCGTCGGCATAGACGGAGGTACGCCGACGGCTGGCTCTAGGCCGTCGGCATACCGCTGTCTATGCCGACGGTAGCCGTCGGAATAGATAAGGCCGTCGGCGTCGGCGTCGGCGTCAATTCTGATAGTGTGATACGCCAATTATCACACATGTAATTTCAAAAAAAGCATGTCGTGCCGCATCTTGCAAATAATTTTCTATCCTTCAGCCATGATTTTCCGGAGTACTTTCCCAACTGATGCGAAAACCGCCTCGCAATCCGGTGGGAACCTAGGGGCTACCGGTGGTTTTCATGAGCAGCTGAATTGTACTCCTACTCCCTATTTTAGGCTGCAATTTGCACTTCTAGCTATTATAATTCTTGTCGCGATATGGGCATGACAGCGACTCGCTACAATCCAATTTCATTTAACTTCCAGGATTCTCAAGCAAAGATAGACTCATGGGTGGTAGGACAAGCTACTGCAAATACATGCAAGTTGCCCCTTACATGAAGGAAAAAATTAAATACCATTCAATTTGCTAGGGCCTTCATACTTTGGCGTTGTTTTACCTGCAAGTTGAGTTCATTGCCAATATAATTCAGACCCCATACAGGGTACCTAATCCTTCTCTTCAGAAAGCTACTAACCGCGCCGATTCCGATGAGCGAATGATTTTCCGTATGGTTCTTCATAAATAGATTGGACATGCCATATATAGTTCTTATTAAAGAAGAATTGTCCGGGTTTAGATGTTCAGATAAGGACGGGTACTTGCACCTGTCTTCCACTATCTAGACACTTGACTGAAGAATATGACCTCTTGGTAATTACAAGTACTCCCTTTGTCTGGCCGTCCCGAATTACTTGCCGCAGAAATGGATGTTTTACAACTAAAAATACGTCATTACAAGCTTTTCTGGCACAGAAATTGCAGGATCACTACATGAAAGCAAAGGATCAGTATCACTATCACCTCTTCTTTTCCTTGAAGTAGCACTGTACTACTGTAACTCTACTAGAGCTCCGACAGTACAATATCTGGATTTGGTTATGAATTACATTCACATTCACAAGGCATGGACTTTGTGAAAGATTTTGTACTCCACGGGTTCCAGAAAACAAAATATTTCCTACACATAATACCAAAAAAAAGAAAAAGATACGAGGTGCCGATGAATGATCACTTACATGTAAAGGAGAGATGCATGGATCCCTACTGCTTCTGAAGAAATGCAATCAGAGGAGAGAACAGTCATCAGACATCGTATGCATGTGATGGCCAAAAACTCACATTGGACAGAGCAGGCAACTGAAAAGAGCAAACGAGGATTGCATGACTTGAGTTTGGATGCTATTAGTAGTAATGCTAAAACAGGGGAAATGGTTTCTGACTCTTTCTGCAACCGGGGACAGTTCGAATCTATTGGATACAGGCGAAGCAAAGGTGGGGTGCTCAGGAGCAGGCCGTGGGCTGAGAAGAGCCCATGGTTCCCTTCTTTCTATCATCCAGTATTACTTTTCGCTACTCTGCATATCCCATGTACTTCAAGGTAATACCGGATCAGGATTATTATCATCATCCAAGCAGCCTCTTTTTTTTAAAAAAAAGGAACGTTACCTTCGGCCTCTGCATTAGCATGATGCATACAGCCTCTTTATTAAACTGAAACAAAACAAATAGTTGTCCACCTCCGCGAAGTTGCAAAGGAATAACATAAAGGTTCCAGAACTAAAAAAAAAGTAAATGGCCACAACCGGCAAAAATAGACATAGATGCCTAACCACCTATCCTATTATTGGATCGCCATCCAAACCGGTTGAATATATCCCGCGCTACCATCTCCCACCGGGCAAATCCAGTAACCAAAGGCTCCCTGGTTTCCGCAGAAGTGAGTAATGACCACGTACGGATCGAAGCCGACGCCTTGTATAGTACCTGCAAGAAATGTATACGTGTTTGTTTGGTAAAAACCATGTCATTTCTGCAATTTCATATAGCCCATAATAGTGCAGAAACGCCTATGCGTATATGTCTTGCCACATTAACGCCCACTCCATCTAGCCACGTATCAAATAACGTATCAATGCTATCTTGAGGATCAATATTAAAAGTAACTCTAACCGTTTGCCATAATAATTTCGCTAGTGGGCAATCTAGAAAGAGGTGTTGGATTGACTCCTGGTGATCATAAAAGGTACATTGAACATTCCCTGGCCAATTTCGTTTTGCGAGGTTGTCCTTGGTAAGAATCACCTTCTTGTGGACGAACCTTGATTTTTAGAGGTACCTTGACCTTCTAAATATGAATTGATTTAGGCACCGCCGTCGTGTCAATAAGGTCAAGATACATCGATTTCATTATGAAAATACCAGAGTTCGTAAGTTTCCACATTACTCTATCAGGATCTCCTGATAATTGAATGTCCATTAGTCTATTAACTAAGTACAACCACTCATCCCACCGGTGGCCAATCAACAAGCGTCTGAACTAAATGTTTAGGGGAATTGTCTACAAAACAATGACAACATATCTTTCCTTATGTTGTACAATGTTATACAGTGATGGATACTGTATAGCCAGGGGCGTCTCCCCAACCACGTATCCTTCCAGAATCTAGTTGTCTCTCCATTTCCGACAACAAATTTAGTCCGATGGAAAAAATTAGCCTTGACCTTCATCAAGCCTTTCCAAAATGGAGAGTCAGTGGGTCTAGCGGAGACTTGCGCTAGCGTTTTTGAATTCAAATACTTATTACGTAGAATTTGTGCCCACATTCCATCTATCTCCGTAGATAGTCTATATAGCCACTTGCTAAGCAAACATCTGTTCTTGACTTCTAGATTCTCAATTCCTAACCCTCCTTGATCTTTGGGACGACAAATAATGTTCCATCTCGTGAGTCTATATTTCTTCTTAATCTCATCACTCCACCAAAAGAAACGAGACCTAAAGAAGTCCAAGCTCTTGTGGACCCCTACCGGTATCTCAAAGAAAGACAAGAGGAACATCGGCATGCTCGTTAGCACCGAGTTAATCAATATGAGCCTCCCTCCATATGACAACAACTTGCCCTTCCAACAACCCAGCTTCTTTTTAAACCGATCCTCTACCCTCTTCCACTCGTGATTTGAAAGTTTACGATGGTGGATAGGGATGCCCAAGTAGCTGAACGGTAAGCTACCTAGTTCACATCCGAACAACTGCTTATAGTTTTCTTGTTCTTCTTTGGCTCTCCCAAAACAGAATACTTCACTCTTGTGAAAGTTGATATTTAATCCCGACAGCTGTTCGAATAGGCATAATATGAGTTTCATATTCCGGGCCTTTGCTATATCATGCTCCATAAAGAGGATCGTGTCATCAACATATTGTAAGATGGACACCCCATCCTCTACGAGATGAGGCACTAGACAACCTATCATGCCTTCCTGCTTGGTTCTACCTATTAGAATTGCTAACATGTCCGCAACTACATTAAATAGGATAGGGGACATTGGATCTCCCTGCCAGAGACCTTTATGAGTTTGGAAATAGTGACCTATATCATCATTCACTTTAATTCCAACACTCCCTTTTTGTACAAAGGCCTCGATTTGCTTCCTCCATCGCTCATCAAAGCCCTTCATCCTCAATGCTTGTTGTAAGAAAGACCATTTGACTTTGTCATATGCCTTTTCAAAGTCCACCTTTAAGATAACCCCATCAAGTTTCTTCGAGTGGATTTCATGTAGAGTTTCGTGGAGCACAACAACCCCTTCCAATATATTCCTATCAGGCATGAACGCTGATTAACTGGGTTGCACCACCTCATGGGCAATCTGCATCAACCTATTGGTTCCAACCTTAGTAAAGATCTTGAAACTCACATTTAGAAGGCAAATAGGTCTGAACTGTTCAATACGCACAACCCCCTCCTTCTTTGGCAACGACGTAATAGTCCCAAAGTTCAGATGGTGCAGCTGCAGTTGTCCTTGAAACAGGTCGTGAAACATTGGGATGAGGTCTCCTTTGATAATATGCCAGCATCTTTTATAGAACTCAGCTGGAAACCCATCTGGTCCATGTGACTTATTGTTTTTCATTTGGAAAATGGCGTCAAACACCTCTTTCTCTGTGAATGGTGTGGTCAATAACTCATTCTCATCCGTGCCGAGTTGAGGTATATCCCCGACTGCCCGTTCATCCATGCGTACTGTATTATTTTCAGGGGCTCCAAATAGTTTCTTATAATATTCTGAGATGTACAACTTCAGGTTATCTTGCCCAACGATTGTACCCTCATCTTGCTCAAGTTGGTAAATTTTTTCTTTCTATGTTTACCATTAGCAATCATATGGAAAAATTGTGTGTTATCATCCCCTTGAATTACCTGGCGCACTTTTGCTCTTAGTGCCCATTTTAACTCCTCTTTCCTGAGTAATAGTTTGAGGTTGTGTTCTGCCTCCGCTTTGGATGTCCTTTCATCGTCATCCAACAGCACGGATTCAGCCTTGATATCTAGATGGTTGATGGTTTGAATAAGCTTCTCTTTCTTTAGCTTATATACACCACTTTCATGTTTTGCCCAACCCCAAAGGAACTGTCTTAGATGCCTAATCTTATTTTGCCATCTGTCAACGTTAGACCTACCCCTGGGGGCTCGCAACCATTCTCGCGCGACCATATCTAAGAACCCTTCTTTCTCAAACCAGGCCATCTCAAACGAGAATGTCTCTTTGTTGCCCCTATGAGTGGCATCCCCGGAGTCAACAAACAAAGGGGTATGATCAGAAATCACCCTCGACAGTGCTCTCACTGTAACTCGAGGAAACTTCTACTCCCACTCCACACTCACCAGTACTCTATCCAATTTCTCAAAAGTTGGATTAGGTAAAGTATTGGCCCATGTGTACTTTCTACCCGACAACTCTATTTCTCTTAAGTCTAGACTCTCAATAATAGTATTAAACATGAATGACCATCTGCCGTCAAAGTTATCGTTATTCTTTTCATCCCTACACCTGATAATATTGAAGTCACGCCCCACTAAGATGGGTAACCTCTCGTTCCCACATACTCGAACTAGATCCGTGAGGAAATCCATCTTGAGCTCTGGCTGTGCCGCTCCAATGACAGCCACTAGTGCCCACTGAAACCCATCCTCCTTAGATCTAACTCTAAGACAGCAAAATCACCCAACTCAACATGTCGAACTTGTAGGGTCTCGCATCTCACTCCAAGTAAGATCCCTCCAGACCTTCCTCTTAGAGGTAGACAATGCCAATCGAAATCAATGCCCCCCGAAAGCGTACTTAGAAACTGCGAAGTAAAATTATCCCTACCAATCTCTGTTAACGCAATGAAATCGAGTTTATTCTTGACAGTAGACTCTGCAAGAAATCTCCTTTTAGCCAAGTCACCAAGACCTCTGCTATTCCAAAATATGCCTCTTATTGTTCATCATGAAATTTCTTTGCAGTCTTAAATCTCGCACTACGTCGAACTGCGGACACCGGATACACTTTCCTCTTCCATGATCTCTTAGGCTTATCCTGCATAGCAACCTGGTCCACACAACCAGTCACTAATAACGGGCGCTTATTGAGTGAAGAAGGGGCCTTATACCCCTCCTTACTCGTATCATCTTCCTCCTCTATCATTAATGACGAAGGTACCAAATCGTCGCACAAACGTTCCATCGCCCCTAACCCTAGATGATTAATCTCATCATCATCTAGGGGTTTAACAACTGCTATATTTCGCAACATCGTCATTGCTCTCTCTGCGTCTAAGTCTAAGAGTTAATTGACAGAATTCGAAATTTCTTTAGCATTACTACCCAAGGACACTCCTAGCTTATTGGCCTTAGATAAAATATCATCGTCGGAAAAGTGAAGAATAGAACAAGACGTATTAACAGCCATACCTGTCGATGTCTCGATATCGCACAGCTTCGCCGCCCTCATGGCGCGTCTCGCGATCAGGTCATCCGCGTCTGGCTGGTCCTGGGTACGGCGGCTGATCCGCCTGTTCCTGGACATGGGGTCCGGGATGCCCCCAAACTCCACCACTTCCGCCTCAGATCGCCCCAGCAGCGAGGAGTCGCCTACACCTCGTCCAGCCGGGCTCTTTGGGGCACCACCGGTCCCCGAAATCAGCAGTTCCCACGGGCCACCGTTAAGCTCTTGGGAGGCCGGCGCATTCATGGAAACCGGTCGACCACCTGTCATCGATCCCCCGCCGCTAGAGAGTAGAGTTGGATCTGTAGTCGACCGCACTGGGCTAGACGGCCGCACCTCGCGATTCCAGCACTGGTTGCTCCCAGACTCGAGTCGCTGGACAACGGTTGCACGCACTGAGCTGCAGTCCTGCGCAGCCAGCGCCCCCATGGGCGACGCAACCATCATGCCGCATGTCGGCTCCATCGTCGACACGGCCATCTTGCCGCGCGCCAGCTTAGCCGCAGCCTTAGGGAATAGCCGCTGCCTGGTACTCGCCGGAGTAACATCCACCGTCGTCTACATCCCTATAGCCACCAGTGAGTCCCTGGTAATACCATCCGCCTGAACAGAGCTAGGAAATCCAGTATGAGAAGCTACACCCTCCGGTAATGCATGCTCCCTAACCATCCTGGACTCAAAAGGCATCCGAGACAAAACCAACACCTTTTTAGGTGAAGACCCCAGCCTCATCGGCACAGGTGAGCCAGGTAGTGAAAGCGAGGGAAGCTCATACTCCTTTGGATCATCCAATTCCACTCTAGAATTCCAAAGTTTACTCGGAGCTGAGGATGAACCAAAAGAACCAAACCGCAGTTGGTTCACGGAGGAGGTACCATTAGCTTGCTAAGACGACTTATCTGACTCCGTCGTTTTAGTCACCGACGGTAACCCCCTATCTAGCCCAGGGTCTGCGTGATTATCTTTGTGAGTTTGTCCATCCCCTTCATTACCGTTATCAGTGTCCATATCAACCTGTCTGGCCAAATCAAGGAACTCTGCATTTTCCTCGATCTCAATATCAATCAGGTAACTGAAGCCATCATAGGTACACCTAACAGACTCTGGGATGTTCTTGACACTAATGACGCTAACAAACAAGCGAGCAACTCCATTAGAGCGAGTGAAAGGCATATCCACCTTCTTAGTCTTACCAATTAAAGAGCCGAGACTCCAGGTGACATTGACATCATCCAGAGCCCCCTGAGGTACTCCCGCAAACTGAACCCAAAGCTGCGCAAGTGGAGTGCCCTTCGGTTCCTTCCGTGTCCATGGTTCGAACTCCAGCACGCACAAACTGTTTGGAACCTTACTCATCCCAAAAGTCAATAAGCGACCCAGATCCTCCTTGGATGGAAAATCCACCCGGAATGTGTGATCCTCGAGATTTACCGGGTTTTAGTTGAAGTTAGCAGGTACGAGCTGACGCAACCGCTGCACAACCTGCTCCGTAGTCATACTTCCGCAGGTAACACGAACGATCCCTGTTCGAGAACTCTCCGGAAGCTCGAGGACACTCGAAAAACATCAACTCCGGGCAGCAAACACCATAAATCGTCACCACTGGTTTAGGCCCTAAGAGAAACGGGCACTCCCCATTATCATGTATCGGTTTCTCGCAAACATCCCAAATTTCAACCGTGTACTCAGCTGCAAAATGTCCCGGCTGACCACACCGATAGCAAGACATCTTTTCCTTCTTGCGCGCCCATTTAGTCAGCTTCTCCCCGTCGGACTTATCGGAGGCTTTGTTGGACGTGCTGTCCCGGCCCGCTCCCGCCTTTGCCTTAGGCACTTTTACCTCGACGAGAGCTTTGACAACCTCCGCCGCCTTCCCTGTGAGTACAGGGGCAGCCTCCCGTACGCCCGCAGCGATAGCTGTCGGAGCCGTCTGTGTGACCACCTCCTTGACGAGCTGACCTGCCTCATGCAATGTAGGGTTAGGAGGAGGAGGCCTTCTGCCTCTACCCGGTCCGCCCCGGTAAGACCTATGCCAAGTCTGGTTTCTATGTATCGGACCAACAGCCCCCTGGACGAACGGACCGGGAGGTCCATTGTATCCCCAGCCGCTTCCCTCCGTCCGGCCACCGCCAGTAGATGGGGAACCATGGTGAATCCTTACGCCAAAAACGTCGTATCCATCATCACCACATTGCCCTTTAGCAGGCCTCTTGGCTGACAACGCCCACTGGCCCAAGCGCTAGGCGGGACATGGCCGCCAACGTTCTGGGCTGATCCCCGGCCAAACACCGGTGCATTACCACCATCAGACTGTCCCGCCGGCCGCACTACCCGTTCCTGCGGACCCTGCTGTTGTTTCTGCGGATCAGTCCTCGCGGCAGTAGGGCCCGGACGGCCGGGCGCAGTCCCGCGACCAGCCATCGCTGCTGAAGGTCCTGGCGCAACAGCCGCCGCCGGCGGAGATCGGATCCTGGCCGCCTTTCCCACAGCGATAGAAGGAAACCTGGTCTTGCAAATCGTCTACGTACCCTACGTACGTCCGACAACTTACACGGACCCAGCTTGCGCTCGATGGAACGAGAGACGGCATCGATCTGTATTGCTGGTTGGGCCACATACCCATTCAACACACAGCCCATGGACGTGTCAATTAACTCAGGCCCATCGAAGCCCAGTAAGCAGTTCAAACGCTCGATGGTTGATTGCGGATCGAGGCCTCCGTCGTCGGCGACGGCGACTGCGCCGCCGTATCCGTTTTCTTCTTCCTCCGTTGCACCACTTTCCGAGTGGAATCGGATCTGAAATCCTTCGGTGTAAGTTTGGGTAATCTAACCTTTGGAATCGGTCCTCGCCATGGCTTCATTGCATGTGGTGCCGTGCGTCTGCGAACCACCCGCCTAGCCACCTCGACGGCCTCCGTTTCCTTCAATCCTTCTCTTGCAGGATCATCACTTGGGACGAACTCGTTGACTATACCTGCAAGCACATCCTCAGAAAGATCTACCTGTAAAGCCTTGCACAAGATGTCCGAAGGCGTAGGCGATCTCATCTCCGGCGAGCCTCCATCAAGACCGTCCTCCTCTTCGGATTCCTCGCCTCCCTCTTCATCTGCAAGACCGATGCATACATGTATGTTAGCCATTCAGTTATGCAGAAGACGACTCTATGTTGTTTCTTTAAATACTGTCATAACACGGCGATTTTCAGATAAGGACTGGTTAGATTCTGGCACAGAAACATATATCGCTACAAGGTTGGACAAATAAAGACACCGGACAATATCCATGCACATCCTAAGAAACATATATAGAAGAATCTTGGGGCCTATTGATGATGATTGTTTATTATTTGGGGCCCTTAGAAGCTTTTGTGAAATTGCTGGATCACACTACACCTCGTCTGTTCGCTGAAGTGCTACTATTACTATTGGCAATTCTAATAGCTTTGAATTTGTCTCTCTCCCAGGATTACCGATGAAGATTTACACTGTATTTCCCTCCGTACAAGAATACTTGGATTTGGTTATGAACTACATGCACATTCAGAACATAAGGGCTTTGTGCAAGACTAGATTCTGTTACTTCCCGAAAACAAACTATTTCCTACGCATGGTTCAAAATAACGAAGAGGCAAGGCACTGATATGATGATCAATTACTTGAAAAACACAAGGATGCATGAATGGTCCACTTGCTTCTGAAGGAATGAGCTTGATGGAGAGAACAGTCTTCAGATAGTCTTCTGAAGGAATGAGCTTGATGGAGAGAACAGATGAAGGTATGAGACATCACAACACACTGCACAGAGCAAGCAGCTGACAAGAGCAAATGAGGTGTACATTACTTGATCTGGGGATGCCATAAATAGCAGTGCTATAACCTAAAACGGAAAAGGGGATTCTGACCCTTTCTGAAATTGGTATAATTATACAAGGTTCGCTTCAGTTTTCCAATTTTTGTTTTCATTTTTCTGCTTTTTTTGTTTCTTTTTCATTTTGGTTTTCATTTTTGTTTCTCTTTTCGTTTCAAAAAATTCTCAAGCTTTTAAAAAATTATTCGAAATTTAAAAAAGTCCGCTTTTTCAAATTTTGTTCACGAAATACAAATATTAGCATTTTCAGAAAATTGTACAGAAATTTCAAAAATGTATTTTTAAAAATTTCTCCGAATGTCAAAACATGAAAAAAGAGCGAACAAAATTTTGAACATGGTTCGTTTTAAATTTTCAAATATTTTCTGAAAAACACTAACATATTTGGAATTTCATAGAAATATGAATACATTTTCGAATGCTATTTTTAATTGACCTGAAGACCTTTTATTTCTGTGTATGATTTTTTTTGAAAATAGAAACATTTTAAAATTTTCAAACACATTTTGAAAGAGCGTACTACATTATTTGGAACTTCCCAACCATGTTTTTGAATTTGTGAGAAAAAATTATGTGGCCTTGTTTAACCAATTCAAGGCACCATACCATGTTGTTTGGATTTTTTTCTCGATAAGTTTTGTATTTTTTGGAGTTTGCTCGATGAAAAAATGTCAATAAATGGTCGGACGTGTCGCAAGGTGCATATGATGTCAGAAGTCGTTCAAATCTGGCATTGATGCCTATCATGGGCATGCCCACCTATTTGCAAAAGTTACGGTCATTCTAAGGATGTCCGAAAATACACCATTTTCAATGTAGGGTCTCCGGGTAGGCTAGAAGGCTCTGTTTGACAACACATTTTTTCTGCATGCCCTTGTATGACCAATCCAAGACACCATGTCAAGTGATTTGGGTTTTTGACAAACTGTTTCTAAATTTTTGCCAAGTTAACGACCCATTTCACCGAGTAAACTCTAAAAAAATGTAAAACTTTGTTTCTGGATTGTTGCCAAGTAATCACCCCATTTCACTGAGAGAACTCTACATAATGTAAAACTTATCAAAAACCTAAGCAATTTGGCATGATGCCTTGAATTGGTAATACAAGGCCATGGAAAAAAATTGGGGTGATTTGACAAATGTCGAAAAACATGCTCTTGGACATCATTCAAATGACCCCAACTTTTGCCAGCAGGTAGGAATGTCCATCTATCCATACATGCCATGTTTGAGCCACTTCCCACACCGTGTTCATGTTGTAACACGCCAGGCCATCTTTTGGTCTTTTTTTCATTGAGGAAACTCTGAAAAATACAAAACTTGTCGAAACCCAAACAACTTTGTATGATGCCTTGAATTGGTTATACAAGGCCATGAAAATTTTGTTCATAACTTAACAAAATGTTTGAGGAGTTTCAAATAAATGTTCACGTTTTCAAATTTTATTCAAAAGTTAACAAATTTTCCTGTTTCCAACAAAAATCTACACAAATACAAAAAAATGTTCAGGGAAATTACAAAACTAATTTCATTTTTTTCTTATTTTCCTATTTTTTTAAATTCCAAATTCGTTGGTGTTTACAGAAAATGGTCGTGTTCAAAAAAATTGTTTGCACTTTTAATAAAAATGTTTGTGTTTTGACATTGTGAGCAATTTTGAAAGACAGAAACATTTTCTTGAAATTTCTGTAAAATGTTTTGAAACTGCGAGTATTTGTATTTGATGGGTTTTTTAAAGCCAGTATTTGTAAAACTTTTGAACAATTTTAAAAGAGCGAGCATTTTTGAATAAGAAAAATGAATGAAAAGGAAACAAAAAACAAAACAGAAAAAAGAGAAAAGAGAAAAAATAGTGGGAAAAGGGGCGGTTCAACAATGGACCGGCCCAGCAAAACCGAGGGACTTCCGCAACCTGAAGAAGAAGAAAAGGAAAAAAGTAGGCACGAACGTTAAGATACCCTGGTTGGTTAGTGGCGTTCTCTCTTAAGGAAGAGGTCGTGTTTTCGGTTCACGTTGCCTGCACTCTTGTTGCAAGTTTAAAAAGAAAGAGAGAAAAAGTTGAGGGTGCCGTGTGCGTACCGGTGCAGGCAACATATTTAGAAAAAAGACCATCCTGCCTTTTATTATGAAGAGTTATGAAGAGATTTCAACAACCAATGTGTTTAAGGAGGATGTACGAAAGTAGAAGTTTAGTTATAGGGAAAAACTTCCTGTCTCTAGTCTGATCTGAGGCCATCGTCAGACTTGTCAACTGCCCTTGATGCTATTAGAATCTCACGGTCATAGATTTTGCGCCACATATGAAAAAAGAATATCCCATCAATCCAAAGCTAACCACCCGCACTATTCGCCCATAACTCGCTCACCTCACTCCTTCTCCGTTATGGCCGAGCACGAACTTGTGGTGCACGAGCACCATGATGTCTTTTTTTCAAAAAATAAAAACCTAATTTAGAAGTTTCAAAAGAATGAAAAAATTGTGAAAACTTGTATGTGTTCACTATGGATCCATGAAATTTTTGTTATGTGCAAAATAGCTGATTTTTTTTATAAGTGCTTCACAGACGTGCAAATTTTTTGGAAGACCTCACGAATTTTATTTCATGCTGAAATTGTGCATGTCTGTGAAGCACTTACCAATGTTTGTCACAAAAAGATCAGCTATTTTTGAATCTGTTACTATTTTTTGGATTCTACTGTTCATCCAAGAGCATGTGAGCTCAAGATTAGAAACTTCATATCTGCTGAGTCCTATTTCAATAATAGGCTACTTGCATGTCTCCTTAAGTGAGAAAAAAAATTCGCCCCTCAAGTTTAAGCAACTTGCATGTCTTCTTATGTGAGAATACAAAATTCGCCCCTCAAGTTTACTCAACGTAAACATTTGATTTCTCGTCTTGTTTAAAACATGTTGTCGCTTGTGTTTGTAAATCAGGCAGAGTCCAAAACTAGACCAAAGTGGTACTGAGCTGACATGTCACCGGTTTTACAATCCTGCTTGCCATGTGGCGGTCAAAATTTGTCCCATCATCTTTTACTAAGTCAAACTAGACTATGGGATCCACCAATAGCAATAAATTATCTTAGAAGTGGTAAAATGCTTTAACTAAGCTCTTGCCCCACTACTGAGTGACTAATAAGCACTAACCTAATCCACTAAAGGGTATGTCCCACTTGGCATGATGTTGGTGTAATAATTTGCCACCTTGTGTTTTGGAGATTGTTGACAGAAGCAATAAGGAGCTAATATGTTTGCTACTACATACAGAGAAATCAAGTCCCTAAAGTACTAAGGAGTTTGCTATAAACTCGAAAGATTATCATTTGTGTTGCATAGAATATTCTTATTGAAGATATTGCGTGACATAATTGGCCTCTAAAAATTGTTGATGTGAATCAATTGTTTTGTACCTGGTCCGTGTGTTTCACTGCAACCAAGAAGAAAGAATACATAGAGGAGACATAACATTTTCTTCCGTAGTTCTTTTTCTTACTTGTGTCATAGGACGACCGTACTACTAAGAGGGGTTGAGTGTTTTGAAACTTATGCTTTTATGATGCTAGACTGAACCCTATGAGAGTTGAGAGAAATCTCTTCAAGCCTCGAAACATTACTTGCCAGTCAGAGACATTGATCTTCTAGACCGCAAGAGATATGTTTCGGCAGAGGAGTCTGCCTTACTTGTTCCTCAAGTAAAATTGTCGGGTATGTTTGAACTCTGGCCGTTGGATCATATCGGTTGGCCATTGGCTCGACGTCATGTATTGAATGTTCATTTCCCCCTCGGGGTTGCTTCAGCTGTAACTAGCCACCCCATTCCAACCGAGATGGTTGGCTACTCTGCATTTTGATAGTTTGTGAAAATATTAGAGTTAATCCACTAAGAGAGAAAAACCGAATCATCACATAAATATAAGTTTAGTACGCTCGACGTATTACTCTTGAGAGTTGCTAACTCTCTAGACGGTTAGCCGTCAAAGTCTTCAGCAACCAAGAGACATTATATGGTTTGGGAAGACAGTGTGTGAAGGTTTAGGAGATCGCATGAAGTGTCCACCTGGAGTAATAATTGACACAAGTTGAAGAACTTTTTTTCGAGGAGAACATGACAAAGAGAGTTTATCTCCCATGTTAAATCACAGTGCCTCTAACCAGACGTGGCTCTTTCTGCAAAAGAGTGAACGGGGCTACCTTGTCTCCACTGGACACTTCTTCCCATTGCATTACCCTCAATAGTTAATCTTCTGCAATGTTCCAGCCATGTGATTTGTCTTTGTTTCTCATTTTTCGATATCTCGTTTGTTCATTCAGAGTAGTTTTGTTTCGTAGTTATATCACTCCTTAGCTATTATTCACTGTTGTGTACTGAGAGATTTCAAATATTTTAAAGAAATTTTAAATCTCCCATTCACCCCCGCTCTATGTACTCTCATTCCTACACATGATTCCATCGGTGTTTGAACGTCGATGAGCACACAAGCACAAAAATGCTACACAATTTTGCTATGGAGCAAGCTAGGGAGCAATAGCAAAGCGCTGGTGTAGAGACACATGGATCTACAACATGGTCAATAGGAGAGGCTTCTAGGTGTCGAAGGCAGGGTTGGCAGCAAACTTGATCGGTGGCCACGTACGGCGGCATTGGGTAGGAGGGATCTACGAGGCATGCGATCGTTCGTCATGAGAGGAGAAAGCAAGATGAGCTCGCCCCAACTATGAGCACATAGTCGACGGAGGCCGAGGAGCACGACATTTGCATTCTCATCGGCAACAACGAACAATGCGAAGCGTCATGCAGTGGGGTAGGCTCAGGTACGCGGCATCGGGCCTGTAAACACATAAGGATGATGACGAAGCTGCATGAAAGAGCTAGGGTGTAACGATGACGGCGAATCATTCCATCAGCACCTGGCTAGAGATGAAGAATACCAAGACCAAGACCGAGTGTGTTGTGGTGCATGCCCGGCCTCGTCGTAGATCCATGTGTGTGACATGATGTCGATGTTCTGAGGTCAAAGGTCAATACGTACAAAAAACCATCCATTTAAACAAACTTGCGTGTTTTGTAATATGCGGGGCTAAATGTCTAAAAATATGATTAGGTACTAAATTATACTTAGAGCACATCCAAATGTGTCGTAGGCAGACCATTACTACAATAGGGACTAAAATCAGATTCCCCCAATATAAGGTGCATCGGTTTTCATGAAAATAAAAGTTTGCAAGCACTTAAAGCAACTAACATTGTTTGAAAAAGATTATAAAATAAAATATCAAATGTCATCAGAAAATTTCAAATAGGATCATTCAACTGAGCACAAACCCGCAATAGCTGAACGTAAGTCGCATGAAAATAGAATTTGGATCAGTCAAGTTTCATAGAAAGGAGGCAGCCACCGGAAGGAAAGAGGAATCGGTCGTCACTCGTTGAAGAAACCACCCCATTATTGGATGGCAAGCTGCCCCATGATACAATAAGTGTTGGGGATAGGATGCAGTTCACCGGAAAAAATAGATTGTGACCGGGGTTAAAAAGATGGCCATCGGAAGGGGGGAATGGCCGTGGGCGGCGATTGTGGGGCGGAGAGGCTGGCACGGTAGCACCGCCCGCGGCAGCAGGCGGTTAGGTCGGTGATAGATCGGGCTGTTCAATGTATGTAGAAGACAATGAACAACAAATTAACAATAACCGATCGGAAGACTCACAGGAATTGACTGGCCCAAATTCTTGTTTCAGATGACGTACATCTGCCCAATCCCGCACAAACCATCGGCGCCCGCAAGACTTGCAACCAGCGCAAACGGGAACAGGTGAACAGCCCATAGTTTAAGCAGCCCAAGGTCAACCACCTCACATTCGCTATCTACAAAGTTCGGCGCGCATGCAAGAGCTAGCAAGACTCCGGTGAGAATCTTCCTCTCAAAAAAAATAAAAATACTCCGGTGAGAAGTGCAACCAGCGGCGGCAGGATCAGCCAAGAAATGTGTGGG
This sequence comes from Hordeum marinum, assembly GCA_022496015.1. Taxonomy (NCBI): domain Eukaryota; kingdom Viridiplantae; phylum Streptophyta; class Magnoliopsida; order Poales; family Poaceae; genus Hordeum; species Hordeum marinum. Next base: position 458,770,970 of record CM039675.1, on the reverse strand, counting down.
GGTGCCATCCTCGCGAACCTCACCCCCGACCGGGTGCGCCGGCGGCTGACGGCAGCCCAGCTCTGGCCGGACGTGTACTTCCCGGCGGAGAAGGCGGCTTCCGGCAGCAGGAGGAGGAGGGCCGCTGCCACGACCGACGACGAATTCGAGGCAGAGTTCCAGGTTTTTGAGGAGGAGGACAACGACGACGACAACGACTATGAGGCTCCTCCAGTGGCGGCTTGTGCAGCCGTTGCTTTGGGCTCCAGGCGGCGCCGCGTAGCCGGTGCCAACAGCGCCAAGTACAGACGCGTACGCCGCCGGCCGTCGGGTAGATTGGCGGCAGAATACACCCGGCAGGGGCGGCGCGTGTGGCTCGGCACGTACGGCGGCGACGCCGAGGAGGCCGCTCCAGCGTACGACCGCGAAGGCCGCCGGATGGGCGGGAAGAGCGCTAGGCTGGACTCCCCGAACGAAGGCTGTTCTCGCCGGAGAAACCTGCTGGCGAACATCGACCTCAACCAGCCGCCCGACGTTTCCGGTGACCAGATGGTCAGTGCCGACGCAGACGCATGCAAGACGAAGATCATGCAGCTGATCGCGGAGGGTCCTCGCGACGAGGGGATGGCGAGCCTCGTGTCTGAGCTGATGGACGGAGCGCACCAAGGGAGCGAAACTAGAGCATCGGTGGTGGTGATGCGGTGTGCAGCGTTGATCTCCAAATGCATCCGCGAGATGGAAGAGGTTGCTGCGCTGAGGAGGAACCTCGAAAACCGAGCGAGGCGGCTGGATGAGCGGAAAGATCAACTCGTTAAGATAGCTTCCCTTCTGGGTTCTGATTGACTGATATCATCGGGCATGTTTGAGCCTGTTTGTTCGTGGAATTCTCCTCTGACCATCAGACTGTATGAACATGCACTGATCGTGTGATTGAATGGTTAGAAACATGATGGTATCCTAGCTCGCAAGACTCAATTCCTATACTTGATGTTTTTTTTTTTAATTTATTTCAGGTCTTACAGTGATATGGTGTATAATAGGATGATGTGATGGCTTAATCCTTCAAAGATGCTTATAGACGTGTGTGTGCGTATGTTTATAGGGGTGAATGTATGTACGTATGTATGAATGTTTGTGTCTGAAACATACATCCCACCATTTCATTACGGTTAGGGGTGAAAAATACTTTCATGATGTCACTAGTACAGAAAAGCTTCAGAGTTGGAGCAATTATTTGAGATGTAGTGGGCATGTTCATTGTAACTTGTTGTATTCTGTTTCCAAAGGCAATTGGCGTGACATTAGCGAAGGCAAAAGAAATATCAATTGAACTAGTGGCATTGTCAATTCACACTACATACATATTTGTGACGTGGCGGGCCATGACACTAGTAACACATATAATAGTGGCATGCCTGGCCCAGCGATATACTTCTTCCGTTCCTTTATATAAGGTGTATTTCTTCTAATTTCTCATAATTTCCTTGTTAGCCCTTCTTAAAAAAGAAAAGTATATCTTTCTGATTGTCTGTATCTCTCCTTAAAGCAAAAGAAGGAAACTATTTCTTTGCAAATTACATGTATCTCATACATTTCTGAACTAATTGATTCACTTTTCTCTAACCAACAAATTTGCCAAGGATAATTTAGTCTTAACATGTCTATAGTTATGTGCCTTGATCACCGTGCCGAAAGTAATACGCCTTATATAAAGGAATGGAGGGAGTATACATTAATGGCTTCTTATATAGACATATGCCATTGGTATGTCTTCCATGTCCCCAAACGTTCTGCCATGACAATAGTTTTTTTTGTTGTCATGACAGTGTTTTACATAAGACATGTAAAGAGTAAAAGCCTTATATATAGTTTTTATCACGATTGAACGAGGCATTACCATTTCTCATCACCCTTTTTTAAACGAGCTAGATTTTTGGTCTACTAAATGGCAAAAAGAAAACCTAAAACCTCTCATCATCTATCTCGATAAAAGAGCTACCTCCTCCTTCACCCCACACACATACCCCTCCACCGACTTACTGACCTCTTGGAGGTTATTTTTAGAAGACTCGGAGGCTTTTTGGTTTTATTTGAGCCGTACGACATGAAAACTATTAAGAGTGGTTTGGGTGTTCGAGGAAATTTCAGGATCATGCTAAATCTGTGTACACAACCTCCCCACTGTGCTAGATCAAAAATAGGGTAAAACTACAGTTCTTGATGTGCAATTGTTAGGACCCCTGAGTCCTTGGTTTCTAGGGATCGGGTCCCCGGAGTCCAGAAAATCTCTTTGGACCACCTGACCCTTAGGCCCTTGAGTCCCCTCCTCGTCCATGGTTGCCTTTCTGATGGTTCTCTCTCCTTGGATTCATTGAACTCTAGATAACCGGAGTGAGAGGTCTCATTGATGAGTGATATTTTTACACTCATTTCAACCATGTTTAAACCGAGATATTTCATTAAAATAGAGATATTTGCTCCGATATTGCCACTAATGACTAAGGAATGCAAAGGATTCCACAAATCCTCTCTTTGATATTTTTCCACATGAAATGGGCTAAAAAGGAAAGAAATCGCATGGGAGAAAGGAAAGGAAGGAAAATTCAGAAGAAATAAGTCATCTGGAGGCACCAAAAGGCCACCAAAGTCAAAGACAGTGTTCCATGCAACCGCATGCGCTCACATGAGTGGTCGTTTGGCATGGAAAGCGAGGCAGGTTGTCCCGTCGAAATATCAACAGAGAAGTGTCGAGCAGAGCCAGAACTTCTTCATCAGCATCCTCATCCACAAACCCTAGCCGTCGGCATTTTCATCTCCATAGCCATCTCCACCACCATAGTTCTCTCTCATCTAGTTCATACTTGTAATCGTGCATCGCACAAGGCATCTGTAAGACATATTGCAATCAATCAATGCCAAGATGTGTTCTTCAATGTTTTCTTATCGTGGTCTAATCTTCATGCGTGAGTAGTCTGGTAAGGTATGGGGTGTGGCATGAGCCTTGCAACCCCAGGTATTTGGTGAAGAGATCAATGGAAGTCTTTGACACACCGTCTTGTATGTGTGAAATAAAATTGTTTCGTGAAGTGTATCTTGTCTTGTCCGCGATCTTCATCCCTATAGGTACTCGGGATCATGGAGATTGAGCATCGGTGAGGCTAGGGGCGAAGGGACTATGAAGTGTTATACCGAACATCGGTGATAGTAATGTTTAGTAGGATAACATGGACCACAACCTTGGGGATTCATGAGGTGTAGTCATTAAACACCCAATGCTTCTGTCTGGTATTATTACCTTAATTATCGGGGCAACCCCGGGAGACGGATATGGCCTTCGGTAGGACAACGAATTCTTGATGCAGGACTCGTGTCGGTTAAGATGTTATTTGGACACATCCCCGTCTCCAATAAGAAGCAATCACCTCTTGATAGGTGACTTTTCGAGTACAAACTAATATCATTTTTTTATCCCAACACAGTTACATGGTTGTAAGCATTAAGACCTCATCCTCATACCTTCTTTTTATCATAACTGATGAATCACCATTTGCTTCATGATCCGATGAAAAGCTAGATTGAGACTTTAGCAAAAGCTTGCTAGAGACTGTTGCTTCAAGGTAATCATCCTCTCGTGGGTTCGATACCCATGGTCTGTTGGGGAACGTCGCATGGGAAACAAAATTTTTCCTATGCACATGCAGATCTATCCATGGTGATGAGCATCTACGAGAGGGAGAGTGGATCTACGTACCCATGTAGATCGCTAAGAGGGAAGCGTTAAGAAACACGGTTGGTGTAGTCGAACATCTTCGCGATACAAATCGCTGAGCATCCCGCGATCTCATCACGATACGTCCCGCGATCCAATCACGATTCGTTCCGCGAACTCATCACGATCCGTCCCGCGATCTCATCACGATCCGTCCTGCAAACTCATCACTATCCGTCCCGCGATCTCATCACGATCCGTCTCACGATCTTGATCACGATCCTTCCGATCTAGCGCCGAACGGACGTCACCTCCGCGTTCAGCACACGTACAGCTTGATGACGATCTTCGCCTTCTTGATCCAGCAAGAGGGAGCGGAGAGGTAGAAGAGTTCTCCGGCAGCATGACGGCGCTCCGGAGATGGTGGTGGAGCTAGTCCGACAGGGCTTCGCCTAAGCACTGCAGAAAACCGATCTAGAGGAGAAACTATGCACTAGAGGAACGGGCATCACGTGGCTAAAAATCAGGTGCCAAAAACCCTAAAACATCTAGTATATATAAGAGGAAGAGAGGAGGAGGCTTGGCCCTCAAGGGACAAGCCCTTTGGTTTGGCCAAACTAGGAGAAGAGGTGGAATCCACCTCCAATCCTAGTAGGACTAGGATTCATCCTATTTTTGCCTTTATTTTGCCTTTTCCACCTTTTCTCTTTGGGTTTTTCTCTCCCAGACGCATGGGTCTTGTGTGGGACTTCCACCAGCCCACTAAGGGCTGGTATTCACTCTCCCACAGCCCATGTAGCCTTTTGGGTCGAAATACCCCTCCCGATGGTCTCCCGGTACACTACCGGCACTCCCGGTACATACCGATAAGCCCGAAACTTTTCCGATGACCAGAATAGGACTTCCTATGTATCAATCTTTACCTCCCGACCATTCCGGAGCTCCTCGTGATGTCCGGGATCTCATTAGGGAATCCTAACAACCTCTGGTCACCACCATGCATAACTCTATACTACCGAAACGTCACCGAACCTTAAGTGTGCAGACCCTGCGGGTTCGAGAACTATGTAGACATGACCGAGACACCTCTACGGTCAATAACCAATAGCGGGACCTGGATGCCCATATTGGTTCCTAAATATTCTATGAAGATCTTTATTGGTCGAACCTCTATGTCAAGGATTCAGTTAATCCCGTATGATGTTCCCTTTGTTCTTCGGTATGTTACTTGCCCGAGATTTGATCGTCGGTATCTCCATACCTAGTTCAACCTCGTTACCGGTAAGTCTCTTTACTCATTCCGTAATATAAGATCTCGTGACTAACACTAAGTCACATTGCTTGCAAGGCTTATTGTGATGTTGTATTACAGAGTGGGCCCTGAGATACCTCTCCGTCACACGGAGTAACAAATCCCAGTCTTGATCCATGCCAACTCAACACACACCCTCGAAGATACCTGTAAAGCACCTTTATAGTCACCCAGTTACGTTGCGACGTTTGATACACACAAGGCACTCCTCCGGTATCCGTGAGTTGCATGATCTCATGGTCATAGGAACATATACTTGACATGCAGAAAACAGTAGCAATAAACTGACACGATCATATGCTACATTTGTCGTTTGGGTCTTGTCCATCACACCATTCTCCTAATGATGTGATCCCGTTTATCAAATGACATCTCATGTCCATGGCTAGGAAACCTTAACCATCTTTGATCAACGAGCTAGTCTATTAGAGGCATACTTGGGACATGGTTTTGTCTATGTATCCACACATGCATCTAAGTCTCCGATCAATACAATTATAGCATGGATAATAAACGATTATCATGAACAAGGAAATATGATAATAACTAATTTATTATTGCCTCTAGGGCATATTTCCAACATGGTCACCTCTAGGTAAATAGGTGTGGGATACCCTTTCTTGTTCCAATACCGGATCAATAAAAAGGAGATATCAAGCCTCTTTCTGGCGCCGTTGTCGGGGAGGAGTTTAGCATTCCCACTCTTTGTGTTTAGAGTTTTTTGTTATTTAATTCTCAGTTTTTGTTTTTAGCTTTTAGTTTTATTTTGTTGCTAGTCTTTTAGTTGAAAATACAAAAAAGTTACTATGGCTCGTAATCTTGGGAGTTTTGCTACTCCTAGCAACAATTTCATGGGTGAACCAATAGCACAACCTGATGTTGCAGCTATAAAATATGAGATCAAACCGAACCTAGTTTAGTTCAATGGGACCAATTTGGAGGCTCTGCTTCTGAAGATGCAGGTATGCATTTACATAATTTTACCGAATCGTGCAACATGACACACGTAAAGGATTATGACCCAGATGCTCTGAAACTTCGCTTATTTACTTTCCCTTTGCGAGGAAAAGCTAAGGAATGGCTTTTAGCTTTGCCTAAAGACAGTATTACTTCTTGGGTTGCTTCTAGTAGTAATTTTTTATCTAAGTTTTGTCATGTAAGTGCATGTAGTGCCCCTTAGTGATTTTGGTGTATTGAAGACTTATAGGTTAAGATATTGATGCGTTTGTAAGTGTACACATGCTCTATAAGTCGAGGAGGAGTTTGATATATTCGGAGATTATCGACCCCTAAAAATGAATGTCTGAAACTGAAGACTTTGGTGAAGACTTTGCTAAAGACTTTGGTATTCCCTGAAGACTATGAGAATGAAGAAGTTGGTGTGACCTTAAAGATATGAACGAGGACTATGAAGCATGAAGACTTTTTTTCCATAGTTTCATTTCCTTTCTTTGAGTCATAGGAAACACCGTACTGTTAAAGGGGGCCGAGTTAATACTAAGGAAAATTTCCAACTGATGCTCAACTCAAAGGCCTCAACCTATCCAATCCTTTGAGTGAAGCCTTTGGAAATCTCTTACAGTTCAGTCAAGTTCTTCAGTGACAGAGACGGTGTTCTTCTGGTCTGCGAGGAAATTGGTCTGACTGAGGAGTTAGGATTTTGCTAGTGCGAATTGCCTACAAGTGAGGAATATGATAAGCCTGAGGACTTCCATAGTTCGAAATTCCGACCATTGTTGTGCTTAGAGCCAGGTGTCCCCAATCATCCTATCCACATAACGATCATATCATTGGGGCATTTATGTCTTATCATGTCAGGTTGCACCCTGGCTATAAATAGCCACCCCCACAACAACTACTTGGTTGTCTGCTCCACGAGAGAACTAACACTTGTCATTTGAGAGCAACCAATCCTCCGAGGTCTTTGAGAGAAAATCATCAGTGAGGAAAAAACCCAAAACCAAACCACCAAAACCAAAGTGATTGAGCATCACTAAAGAGATTGTTCCAGTGTGGAACCGGCGCTTGTTACCTTTGAAGACTATGTATCTTCCAGACGGTTAGGCGTCATGGTCTAGTGCATCATGCGGTCAATTGGGGATCATTGAGTGACCTTGGTCTAGAGCATCCAATAGTCAATTGTGAATCGCTGGGTGACCAGTTTGTGAGGGTTTTGGAAGTCTACCCTAAAGACTTACCACGAGTGTCGGGCGAGGACTGTGTGACCTTAGCTCAAGGAGAATATGGTAAGGACTGTGTGTCCTCTGTTTTAAATACCAATCCGCTCCAAACCAGACGTACGACTATCATAGCAGTTGGAACTGGGTCATCAAACCATTATCTTCATCGAGCTACCCGGTTCTATTTCCTCAACCCTTACATTTCCTCATATACTTGTTGATGAAATTGATCGTTACTGTTTGAAGAATTTGACTGACGACTTACTCAATTTCCTCACCTCAAATTCTTCAAGTTACCTTGTTTCTCACCTGCTTATCCTATATTATGCTACCTGTTATCTGTGCCTCCTTTATTTCATCATGATGACCATGCTACTACAATGTTTCTCATCCACTTGAGTACTTATTCCGCTGCTAGTTATTCATCACATTTCAAATTCCTCAAGTTGAAATTCCTTAGTGATGAATTTGTAAAAATCTCCTATTCACCCCCCTCTAGTAGATATAACACACTTCCTATTGGTATCAGAGCAAGGTACTCCCTTGTTCTGTGTGATTTTGGTTTAACCGCCTGGAGTTCTAGTTATGTCGACTGCAGGTATGATCGAGATTTCCGCAGGTTTCCTACCTTTGATAGGTCAGACTATCCCTACTGGAAGAATAAGATGCGCATGCATCTTGAGGCAGTTAACAACGATGTCTGGTACGTTGTGGAAAATGGTGTTCCCTCTATTACTCCCACGATCAAAGCTGCTGATGTAAAGAGATTCAAGCAACTTGATTCACAAGCGAAGAATATCATCTGTGGCCATACGAGCAAAGGTCAGTATGGAAGAGAGAGTGCTTTGGAGTCTGCTAAGCTTATCTGGGATAGGTTGTCCAAAGTCAACGAAGGTGTTTCCACTCAACGAGATTCCCGTGTTGATGTTCTTCGCAATCTCTTGAACCGCTTCAAAAGACTCGACAATGAGAATGTTCAGCAAAATTTTGATCGTCTCACTGATATCTCCAATGAGCTTCGAGCACTGGGTGCCACTGACATCACCGGCCACGAGGTGGTGAAGAAACTGCTGAGATCTCTTGATTCCTCATTCGATGCACTGGCTTTGATGATTCAAGAACATGGAGACTACAAGTCACTTGATCCTGCTGATATACTTGAGAGACTCAATACTCATGAATTCCAACAAGCTAAGAAGAGAGACATCTACGGGCCAAGCTATGGAAGATCTCGTGCTCTGAAGGCAAAAGCAATTTCCTCATCCGAAGGCGAAGATTCTGATAGTAGCCTTGGTGATCCTGAAAAACTATGTCAGGAACTGGCAATGCTCGTGAAAAAATTCCAAAAGTTCTCAAGGAGAGGCCGATTTGGAAAGTCATCAAAAAGTGGTTTGAGGAAATCAGATACCTCAAGCGACTACAAGAAGAGAACTTGTCACAAATGCAAGAAATCTGGTCACTTTATCTCTGACTGTCCTCTTTGGGAAAAAGAATCGAAGAAGAAGAAGTACAAGGATGACAGTTCCGATGACTCGAAGAACAAGAAGAAATCTTCAAAGTCCTCATCTGCAAAGTCCTCATCTTCAAAGTCTTCAACGCAGAAGAGGAATGGTTCCAGAAAGGCTCAGACTTTCATTGGCAAGGAATTGGATTCTGAAGAAGAATCTGAAGAATAAGAAGAAGAGGAAGAATCCGAGGTGGAGTTAGAATCTGGTGTCATTAGCCTTGCTCTCACTACTACTTTCGTCAGCAAGTCCATCTTTAACGATGAAGAAAATGGCTACTCCAATGACTGTGATGTCAGCAATGATGAATATGCTCCCACTTATTGCTTCATGACGAAATGCGTCAAGTCATTCACAAAATGTCCCAATCTTGATGACATTGAATATGCTAGGTGGAAAGTTCTAATGAAGAAGCATCTCATATCAATGAACAATGAGCTATGGATTGTTTGTCACACCCTGTGTTGTATCATCTTGTCATGTTTGGAGGTATAAAAATTGGGAGCCAATTAAAACTTTTTCAATGTTTGTGCTTGTTTGAATTGTTGCTTGTTTTCTTGTTGATTGTGGTATGTGGCACTCTTAGATTCTATCCCTCTTCATATTCATCTTCCTTGACCCAAAACCTCTTGCCCAATGATCATGCCATGTGAATAGTGCCCACAGTTATTTTTATCAAATTTCATTTTGACCAAAAAGGGTTTATCCAAATTAGGTTTTCAAAACCCCCTAAAATGAGGTTTGCAGTGCAAGTCCTCAAATTGTGTGGATTATTTCTCCCCAAAGGCTTTACTTCAAACCTACTATATATATGACTTCCCAAAACCACCAAATATTAATTTTAAAGATTATTTTTATATTTTAATTAAAGGATTTTTCTTAAGACCAAAAATGGTTTTTCATAGGGAAAAATTATTTAAATGCTTTTAAAACATTTGAGAAAATTTAGGTAAACTCATTGGACATATATTCCCCATATATGTGAGTTTCAACTCATGGGCATGTTCAAATCATGGGCAAAACCCCTCAAAACCCTTTCTGTTCAAATCAAGCTTTTGAAATATTTCTATAAGAAATATTCTCAATAAATTCCAGGAAACTTCTAGCAAGTCAACACTATCATGGGTGATGATCTTGCAAAGTTTCATATCAATCCAAGTTGATTTGGTTCATCAAACCATCCCCAAACCCTCCCTGTCCAGATTAAAATTCGAACAACTTTACATTGTGAAGTTTCTTCCCTTGACCCCAAACTTTGTGGACATGCTCTAATCACTAAATAATTATTCTACACTAAGTGGTGCATCAAGGGTAAAAGCTTAGCATAACTAGATCTACACAAACCTGATTTTGTTAGTTTCTAGGGTTCACAAAGTTTCCATTGCCAACTTTGCCCACTTGAGCTCAAACTTGGTAATCAGGCCTATTTTCACCTAACATTTGACCTTGTTGAATAACTCAGTAAGTGGGTAAACATTTCTTGCCCAAACACCCATCAAACACCTTCTGGTGAAATAGTAAAGTCACTATTTTCAACCCTTTCAGTACTCCCCTTGCCATAAAACTTTTACCACAACCCCTCAGGGTTACCAACTACCTCTAGTAAAAATCTCAGGCCCATAAGCCACTGGAAGGTGGGGTAAAACCCCCATTTTTCACCCTGGACAACATTGGCATCTACCTTTCTACCTCTCCCCTACCCCAATTCTTTCTCTCCTAGCCTCCCCTAGCTCCTAGAGCATTTCCAGACCATCCAAAAGCTTGTGGACATGTAGGGGCACGTCCAGAGCACGCAGGCATGCCACGACATGCCAAAGGCATGCTCTAGAGCACTCTATAGTGCATGCCCGCACTGTAGCTGCACCCATCCCGAGCCACCCGACAACCTGGGGATGAGGGAGCATGTTCCCCGGCCGCCCCTCGAAGTCCACTACATGTCAGGTGGACGGCCCCCTCCTCCCTCCTCCTCTAATGCCCCCCCTCAGCCCGCGCACGGCACCGGCCAGGAACTCCAACGGCCGAGCTCGCACGCGCGCACCCCTGGACCCCCGTAGCCACCCTTCTCCTGTCCGCGGACGCGGACCGCATCCACGACCACCACAGACACGGCCCGGGGCGCCCCCGTGGCCCATGGCGATGCCCCCATCCTCACCGGCGCATCGCACCCACGATGCACTGGCACCCGCCTATATAATGCCCTCCCTGAGCTCCTGCTACTCTCCCCTCGCTCTCTCCTCCCCTCAGCCGCTCCCCGCGCCTAGCCCCCTCGTCCCTGTGCTGTGGAGCTCGAGCCCGAAGCAAACCCTCGCCGCTGTGCGAGTTTTCACCCCACCGACGATTCCGCCAGCCCCGACGACCCCCTCCAGTCCCACGCGACAGGCGGCGCTCCCCTAGCACGCCCGTGCCCTTGGCAGGCCTCGCCGTCGATCGCAACCCCTCCGATGAACCTCCCTTGCTCCCTGTCACGAGGAGAGGGATGACAGGTGGGCCCCACATGTCATCCCCTCACCCCCTCCTTTCTCGCTGCCAAGATGGGCCTGCGGACAGGTTTAATATTAAACCTGCTGCGCGCGGTGTTTCGCCCTAGGACGGTTCCCCTTTTGGGCTGGCTCGGCTGGGTGCTTTTGGCCTGAGAGGCACAATGCATTTTTCTCCTTTTATTTTTCGTCTACCTTCCAAAAATTCCACAGGGCAAAAATAAATCCAATGCCCAATATTCTTTCACCTAAAGTCTTGAAATATTCCATAGAATTTATTTGTGCCACTTGTAAAAATATTTGAAAATCTTTTTGTACTATATCAATTTAAAACCCCTATTTGGCATTATCAGCCCGTGTTTTAAATATTTTTGAAAACCTTTTGAACTTCAAAACCCTAGACAAATATTTTTAGTATAGCTTTTAGTATTTATTAGAGTAGGGTAGCATTTTTAATAGTAGCTTGTGTGCTGTGTTTTTGTGTGATGCTTATTTTTACTGTTATATATCACGACGATAGATTGCGCTATTGTCGAGGGAGTTGGACCCGTAGACTTTGAAGATCCCGAAGACTTTGTTGATCCAGGCAAGCAGCCCTTTGACCATGTTAAGAAAACATTTTCATTTCATGTCATATAGCACTTTACTTTCGTTATATTTGATCATGTGGAAGTGACCACTTCGGTGGGTTGCTTCCGATGCTTTTACCATTGACACTTGCATCATGCATGACCCTACCACCTTATGAGGGTTATGCGGGTGGGTGTAGATAGGATGCTAGTAGATGCTACGTAAGTGGGTTCGGGTTTATGCATAGTGATGGAAAGGAAGAATGATTTCAAATAATTTTCAAAAACCCCATCGGGTGCCACTAATGCCCGAGGGAGTTGATGATGAGTTGGGTGACCACTTGAGGAAGGAGTGGTGTACCGAAGCAAGTGAGTGTGTGTGGTTTTCGAAAACGGATTGGTGTAAGTTGCGACCGTTATTCCAACCTTACATGTACGACCACGATACCCCTTATGGGATGGGGCTTTGTTGATTAATATGGATGGTGCTAGCAGGGAGCCCACATTACTAGTGGCAAGTGTGAAGTGGTCACTCTTGAGACGGGGTCGTCCCGGAAGTGGAAGGCCATGCGTGTCTTTACAGGCACCAAGCACACCGTTGCGTGCCCTCATGGATGATACGAGTGATGTATATCATGAGGGATGGCACCAACGAGTGGACTCTTTGTTTAGCATCACCATGGGAAAGACATTGTTCGGGTGCTTACCTCGGGTATGCAATGTACCGCGAACCGTTGATATCACGGAAGTTCCCCGAGTCTTGTGGGTAAAGTGTGCAACCTCTGCAGAGTGTAAAACTATTCGAATAGCCGTGTCCATGGTCAAGGACAGTTGGATGATCGCTCTTGTCCTACGTCCAAATGTTTTGCACAAATGATGGGTGTGCGTGTGTTTGTGACAAGGATGATACTTGATCTAAGTCCGATGAATTAGCCTAACGATTGAATAAGTTCGATGACTTAGCATAATGGATGAACATGAGATGTTCAACCCTTGCGTATGATGACATATGTAAGTTGTTCATATGGATATCTGCCAACTGTTGATGCATGTTTACCTAGTTATTTGATCATGTCATTACATTCAAAATTAGCTTTCCATAAAATTACCTACTTAGTGCTATACCATGCATCATTATTACTTGTTCCACAACTTGGGTTGCTTGCGAGTACATTCAAAGTACTCATTGGCTTGCCACTGGTTATTTAATTGGCCAGGCATGGAAGAACAGGAGTGTGTTGACGAGTTCGTTGGTGACGAACATGCGAACTAGGACGCTTCCCAGTTAGAATGCCTGTAGGATAAGGCAGATGGCATGGGTTCACGCTTTCGATCAAGATTTCCCCTGCTTGTTCTATTTAAGTGATTGGCCCTTGTGGCCCTATCTATGTAAGACTAGACCTTCATGGTCTTTATTTGTGTAAGACGCTAAATGTGGATGTAAGACTCTTGCTATTCAGGTTCTGTGTGTTTAGTGAGCATTGATATCTGGGATCATTGTACACATGCATTCGGTGATCACGACTTATGAGTCGGGGTCCCCACAGAGCTGGCATCAGAGCCATCCTAACTGTAGGAAGCCCTTAGTTAGCATGGACGTTAGTCAGGATAAAACCATTTTCAAAACTACACATAGCACCTATACTTAGTAATTATGTACTATTTACTTCTTCTATTCTGCACACAACACTTTACTAACTCTCATCCCTTCAAACCTTTGTAGATGGCTTTCCCTTACTCCTTGGGGATAGTCTGGAGAAGTGCCAGTTTTGCCAACCACCCATTTTCCTCTACCACGAGCACTGGATCGATGCCGTCATGAAGGAGTACCACGTGGATGTGGTCGTGAAGGCAAACGACTCCCCGACTAGTTGGTTCTTTGAAGGACCACAAATGGAGACCATGATACTTGTAGTCGAGACAGCTACACGCAAGGCACTTCTGCACTTCCGAGATATCATCCCCGAGATGGCTGATGAGCCAGCCACTCGCTACTTGCCCTTCAGAAAGGATGATCTTGGCGAGAGTTGGACGCTGATCCCATCCAAGGAGGATGGCACGCCACTCAGGTTCCAGACCTACTTCAGCCTCTCCGCCGATAGTTTGGTTCATAACCTGATGACGGAGTCTGTGAAGCTCCACGAGGAACTTCACCACATCCGAGAGCTAGTTCGACAAGCCAAGACGAAGCTAGACAAGATCAAGAAGGATGGAACCCCTAAGGGACGACCAGCTGTCGCTTACAGAGGAGGAGTACCCCCAGCTATAGATGCACCCACACGTCGTCATCGCATGAGTGTGAAGGAGTACCGTGAGCTCTTCACGAACCCACCAGCAAAGCATTCTTGGGATGGACCTCCTCGTTCCCCAACCCCTTCGTTCGGGAATGATGCCCGTTCAGATGATGAACAGGAGGAAGACCCAGAGGAGTGTGACTACAACACCGAGCACTCCACCACCTGAGTCCGAGAACCACTAGGGTAGGATTAGTCATGTATCCCTCATGTGAAGTCAAGTCCGTGTAATGGTTCATATGAAACCATGTGTGCTTGTTGTTGTTTTGTTGTTTGTGTTCCGATGCAAGTCGTGCTTTTGCCTAGGCAACATGTAAGAAACTCCATCGTCTATCTTACTATATGTTGGTCTTTCGACCCTTGCTTTACCACACTTGCACTTGACCAACCCCCTTAGGCGCGCTTTTCCATTGTTGCTTTTCCTCTTGTCTATCCCAGTTATTTGACTTGGCTGCTCCAAACTGGATGGTGACCGCTACTCGCAACAACTCCTTCGCCAACCCTGAGGTCGGCAACTCAAGCCAGCAATAGGGAGCTGGTGGGGCTGCTCATGCTAGAGGACACCAGGAGCAGCCACAAGGCGACATTCCCCCGGCACCACCTCCACCGGAGAACATGACCATAGCTCAGTTTCTCCAAGTTCTCTGAGAGGAGCGCCAGGCCAACAATGCTGCTATCCAGCAGATGGCTCAGGCCCTTGTGAACAACCAGCAGCAAGGCAAGAACGGCAATGGCCGCTCCACACTGTCTGAGTTCATGAGGAATATGCACCCAACCTTCACTAAGACTGCTGAACCAGTGGATGCTGATGACTAGATCTGCACCATCGAGGACCTCCTTGCACTGGTCAATTGCAATGAGGATCGTGAGAAGGTGCTTTATGCCTCTCACTGCCTCGGAGGTACCGCCCGAGCTTGGTGGGACGGATTCAAGGTCATGCAAGGTGAGGGTGTGATCACTTGGAATGACTTCAAGGAAGGATTCTGCACCGCCCACATTCCTTCTGGGATCATGTCTATCAAGAAGAGAGAGTTCCGAGCACTGAAGCAAGGAAGTCACTCTGTCAAGGAGTACCTGCAGAAGTTCAACCTGTTACCAAGGTATGCACATGAAGATGTCAACACGGAGGCTGCCAAGAAGGAACACTTCATGGAAGGACTTCAATAGACCCTGCAGTATCAGCTCATCGTTTGCGACTGTTGTCGTGGTTTTATCATGGCAGATGTCCGAGGACTTATGTTCGAGGCCATCACTAAGGTGATGGACTCAAAGGGGTTGGTTGGGACGAAGGACACGAGTTTACCCAGGTTTGGCCCCTCGAGATGAGGTAAAAGCCTACGTCCTCCTTGAGAGTTATTGATTGGAGTATCAATTAGAAGGGAGCAGATTCATTTGACCTAGTTCTCGATTGATTGGTTTCTGTCTAAGTCGCCCCGGGTCTCGCCCTTATATAGGAGGCCAAGACCACGGGTTATAAGTCTCATACCGACTCTTACAATGTATCTGACTCTATCTCTATGTCGCCTTGCCTTCCTGGGCAAGCCGTTTCCGGGCGGCTTAACCGCCCGGGTCTTCATACCTTCTTGGTCCGGGCCTCGCCCAGGCCCATCTTGGTAAACCGCCATATGTTTAAGCTTATGTCTCCAGGCCCATCGGCCTTGGTCTGGCTTATGAGACGCCAAGTGTAACCCAACCCCAACTGGGCGGGTCTCACCACGGGGTTTGTCGTGGTTTTATCACGACAGTTGTCCGGGTGAACGGACTTAGGTTCGAGGCCATCGCTAACGGGGTGGACTCAAAGGGGTTAGTCGGGACAAAAGACACGGATTTACCCAGGTTCGGCCCCTCGAATCGAGGTAATAGCCTACGTCCTGCTTGTGTTTGTATTGCTTGCGTATCGATTACAAGGAGCTAAAGGCTTGACCTAGTTCTCGATTGCCTGTCCTCTAAATTGCCCCGGGTCTGCCTTTATATAAGAGGTCAAGACCACCGGTTCGTTACAATTGCTAACCGAGTCTCTCTCTATCTTCTTGTCCAAGCCGTCTGCGAGTCGGCTTGCATGCCCGGGTCTTCTCCGTCCGGGCCGTTGTACGGCCCACACCTTGAGCCGCCTATCTCCCTAGGCCACCAGTCTTACGGCTCACCTCTGGGCCGGCTCACGAGCCAGCAACATGACCCGGAGCCGCCGGGGCGGGTCATATCCCCAACATTAGGCCCCAGGTTGAATTGAGCTTGCTCACTTCATCCTTCTCTTCCACTTTTGGCGAGTCGCCCGGAAATGACCTGGCGAGATGTCATGAGATCTGCTGACATATCACCAAATCTTTCATTAACTGTCATCCCGAAAATCGAGGCGTCCGCCTCGGCCAAATGGTGTCATCGCCTGGATTTTCGTGCCTTCCTTAACCCCCTTTTAAATATGACCCGTGCGGGTCGGGGTTTCCCATCCTCCTGCTCGTGCCTCTTCTTCTTCGTCTTCTTCCTATCGCCATCCCAGCGTCTTCGAGCTCTACTCCGGTGCCGTCCATACGTCGTCCCCAACTTGGCCGCTGCATCACCCTGAACATACAAGAGATTCGTCCGCCTTCGCCGCGCCATCTCCGGTGAGTTCTCCTGTTCCATAGATAGCCGCCGCCGTAGTAGGGTTTTCACCGGGGGCTCCGTCGCCGCCGCTCGGGCTCCGGCACTGCCATCGCGAGTGTATATCGACACTGCTAATACCTTTAGAACGTGCTCTTGCTCCGCCGCCGCACGCGGCACGGCCGCACGTAATGTGCGGACCACGATGGCTCCAGTTCGTTTCCTTTTTTTCTTCCGCTGTTCATCGCTAGGTCAGGTTAAAATTTATTTTCTCTACTTTTGTAGATCCGTAGACATAGTAATATTTTGCGGAATCTGTTTTTAGGACTTCGCCAATTTTCAATCTTCCTTTCCTCTGTTGAGCCGCGAAGCCTCTTCGGCTCTCATCATCCGGGTCTTCCGCTTTATTCGTAGAGCCCTTAAACTTTTAAGCTGTCAAAAATATTTGCTTGCGCTTTGACTCATCGCGCCTTTTATCTTGCACAACACTTAAGCCGCCAATATGTCTCGTGCGTCCAATTCATGCAACTGGGTTGGGTCGTGCATCACAGAGGACTTTTTGTCGGATTTTGTTCACGCGGGTACTCTTCCTCCCAAGGAAGTCATTAGCTGGCGGGTCCCGGGTGATGAGATGCGGCCTAATCCTCAAGAAGGTGAAGTGGTGGTTTTTTCTGACCATATTGAACGAGGGTTCGTGCCTCCCGGCTCAAAATTCTGTCGGTACATCCTTCACTGTAATAAGCTTCACCCGCAAGACTTGGCCCCCAACTCCGTCTCAAACATATGCAACTTCCAAGTGCTCTGTGAAGCTTACCTTCAAGTTAGGCCGTCTGTGGGGTTCTTTCGGGAGTTCTTTTATGCTAACCGGCAAACTGAAGTGAAAGCCGGTCCGAGCCTAGAGCTTGGAGGCATATCCATCCAACGGCGTAGAGATATCATCTTTCCAGCCACGCAGATGCGAGTCACCCCAAGGACTGGAACAAAGACCTGGTTCTATTGCCAGGACACCCCTCCTAAGAACGAGCGTCCTTTGCCGGGTTATCGTCCTTCCCGGCTCACAACAACATCAAAGCTTCCTGGCCGGCTATCAGCTTCAGAACGCGCAAGATATGAGCCGGCCCATGCCAAAATCAAGGCTCTCATGGCCAACGGCTTAATCGGGCTGGACCTGATCCGCTACTGGATTTCGTGGCGGATTATGCCTTTGAGCCATAGAAGCCGACTCATGTGCGAATATGGAGGCAAGTATGATAGCTCATTATGCTTCAGCCGATCCACATTGACAGAGAATGACATTACCCTCGCCATCTGGAGCCTTGTCCATGAAGCTTCCGGATCATGCAGCGAAATCGGCCTGGCGCCTTTTAGTGCCAACAATCCGGCTCCCGATGTAACTTAATCTCTTCCCATCCGTCTCTTAGACCTTGTTTGTACTTTGTTGATTTGGTATTCACTCTCCGGGTCATTCTTATAGGCCGACTTAGACTTCTGGAAGAAGGAATATGTTGCCCCTCCGAAGAAATCTAGGAAGAAGGTCGCAACTAAAAAGGCTAAAAAATATGCCCCGCAAGATAATTTGCTTGACCCGCCACCATCATCCAGCTCAGAGGTAAAGTTTTAACTGTCTTGCTTGATCTTTTACCTTCCTGCTTTATTAATACTTACTTTACTCGCAGGATGAAGTGGAAACCAGCCGTGCCAATGCTCCTGAGGTAAATTACTTTTCTTCCGGCTCAGAATGTTTCGTTCCCCGAAAGCCGTGGCGGGTTATTAGAAAAGTTCCTATTTCTCACCCTCTTGCTTATCTGGCTCCCGATTTTCTCTTAAAAAGGCAACAACAAGTCGAGCATCGACAGACTCGAAGCACCAGCTCTACTGAGCTCATGTCCGGGCTACCAAACTCTCCGGCTCCAAAGAAACGCCCTGCCGAGGTTTAAGTCTCTTCTTTTCCTTTGACTTTCCTTTGTAAACTTGATACTCTCTTCACCTTTCTATTTTATTCTTTGTAGAAATCTCCTTCCTCCGGCGACTCTTCGGAGTCAATTCTACCACTGCCCAAGATTAATCCGTTGTAAGCATCCCTTACTATGATATCTGGATATCCGGCTGTTAATATGATAGCAACATCTTCAACTGCTGATCCTTCTTTTTTGCAGTGCTCAAGCTAAACGTCGCAAGACCAACAAGCCCTCCTCCGGCCTAGTTATCGAAGAGCCGGAGCCCGAACAACCGGAGGAGACTCAACCAGAAGAAAACCCGCCGGCTGCCTCCACGGAGCCAGCCGCTGAAGATGTCATCATGGAGAGCCCTCCAAGGGATCCTTCAAAGCCGGCGACTCCTGCCAAGACCCATGACACTCCGAATGTTGTTATCACCGGGTCTGGTCATCAAACGCCTCTGGCTCATGTATTGACCAAACATACAGAGCCGGCTGAAGCCTCGAAGAAACTGAACTTTGACTCTTCGTGCGAGAAGATGACAGTCGAAGAGCTACACACCGGGTATATAAACCGGGTTACCACCAGCCGGGATCTGGAATTTCAGTTGATCTCTTCCATGAAGACAAAATATGAGGTACCTTTCCTTCTTACTATATCTTTACTTAGCCCCCAAGAGCCGGCTTAACGTACTGAATCGTTGAGCCGGGTCTTTTTGTGACCTTTGCAGATATTGTCATGTCAAATTCCCTTAAAATTGCTTTAGCTTTGTACTGTAAATAAAGTGAACCACCAATCGTAGCCCCCAAGGGCCGTCTCAGATTATATTTGAGCCGGGCCTTCAATGTAGACAACTTGAAGATCTAATTGTAGCCCCCAAGGGCCAGCTCAAACTTGATCAAGTTGAGTCGGCGCTTCCATTATTAGTACATTGAAGAGCCATAGTGTAGCCCCCAAGTTCCGGATTAGCTTCGAAGGAGATGAACCGGAATTGTATTGCATACTGAAAGATCAAATATACATTAGCCCCCAAGTGTCAAATATATTGCTTGCAATCTGTTTGAGACTTGTATTTGCTTTTAACACTCGTCCTGCATTTTGGCGGCTTATACTGTATTTTGATGTATTATAGGAAGCTTTGAATGAAGCCGGGTCTCAGTTGACAGATCTGAGGGCCAACCTGGCGGCTCAGCAAGAAGCCCGAAGCATTGCTGACGAAAAGTGTCGGCTTCTCTCTGAGGAGCTGGCCAATGTCACTGCTGAGCTTACCTCTTTAAAAGAGACAACTGAATCTGAAAAGGCCGCTCTGACCAAATGGGCGGACGACGCCGAGCAGCGTCTTACAGCTGTGGTGGAGGAACTTCAAGGCCTGAAGCAGCACATCGTGAAGATGTTAGCCGCCCTATTTGGTAAGTTTCTGTTTTACTTTGTACTGTTTAACATTGCTAGTGAAAGACTGGTGACTCATTAACTTTATCTGACTTATCTAGGTCCCAGGAGCCGGCAGTTGGCTTCTGATAGCCTTCTGCCACTGAAGGCCATTTACACTTTTGCGGAACAGCTATACTGCGGCGCCATCATCACGATCAAGAGCGTGCAATATAAGGAGAAGATCCCCACTGCTCTGAAAGGGGCCCTGGAACTCTTCTCCACAATGACCAAGCAGATAGAAGAGCTAAAGAAGTCTGCCTTCCGCCAAGGAGCCGTCGTTAGATTGAGCCGGGCTCTGGCCTTCTCCCCTGAGCTAACGCCGGCTGAAATGATGGTTGGTTACCCGTCTAAAAGAGATGACGGCTCAGAATTCACCGAAGAAGATTACATCCGGTGTGTCAAAGAGTTGCGCTATCTGGCCTCTGTTCTGGCGGATGAAGCTGACTTGAGCACCTATCAGGCGGCTTATGATGCAGAGGAGAAGAGAATCCGCGGTCCTCTCTACGAGTGGAAAGATCTGACACCCGCCCACAGTAAGGATCTCTTTCCTTGTGATCTTGACGCGTCTCTGTTCCTTGAAGGGTCTTTCGCTGCTCTGGCTGACTGTAATTGGGACTTGGGCAATCTCCAGATAAAGCCAGCAGAAGACCCGGAGCAGGATGAGCCGGCCAATAACAGAATTTTATTCTTTTAACCTTTCTGAGCACAAACTCATGTAATGACCTGCCGTGGGCGGTTGACAATGCTTTTGCTCCTTTTGAGAGTACTTTCTGTAATAGAGTAAACATGACTCTGCCGCTTGGCGACTGTATATATTTGCACCTCTCTGTGTGCACTTTCCTTCTCTCTGTGTTTCAATTTAATGTGTTGCCGGCTCTTCATGGATATACCTTGAGATTTTTTGATGAGGGGTGTCTGTCTTTGAAGACGCCATTCCTTTCTCCAGAATATTAGAGCCGGATAATCTCTTTGAAACCTTGAATTTTGTCGACCGGAGCAACATGGCTCCGGCTCTTGTCGGACGAAGTCATTAAGGAGCCGGTTGTCTTTAGGATAATGTAAGCTGTACCTGATGGTAAGAAGCCTCTATCGACAACTGCGGCTATTGATGAACCGGAACTTTTGAGGAGAATTGCGGCTGTGTAGCCCCCAAGTGTTGGGTAGTTCTGCCTGCAGCAACCTGGGACTTATAATTGCCTAGCTCTGACCCGGCTTGATAAGACGGCATGATACAATACGTGATGATGATATTTCCTTACTAAAAAAACTCATATGACGGCTCTTCTGCATGGATTCGAACGGTTAAACTCATACCAGTTCAGGGTCTCTGTCGAGATTGGCCGTCAATTATTTGAACCGGCTTAGGGTCTCTTGGCGAGATTGGCTGTCAATTTCTTGAACCGGCTCAGGGTCTCTACGCGAGATTGGCCGTCAATTTCTTGAACCGGCTCAGGGTCTCTAGGCAAGATTGACTGGTAAGAGTACAGTGAACGCTGGCTGTCGATGGGAGATGTAAGCTATACCCCAAGGCAAGAAGCCTCCATCGACAGTCGCGACTAATAATTAGCCTGAGATGGCACAGAGACGGCTATTTGAAAGGAGAAGTAAGCTATACCCGAAGGCAAGAAGCCTCTTTCAACAGCTACAGTTGATAAGCAACTGAATTTTGGCGTAAACGCCGGTTGTTAGGGTGAGATAAGCAAACCCGTCGGTAAGAAGCCCCCTTCGACAACCACGGTTAATAAGTAACCGGAAGTGGCATAAAGCCGTCCATTAGGGTGAGATAAGCGATACCTGTCGGTAAGAAGCCCCCTTCGATGGCCGCAGTTGATAAGCAACTGGAATTTGGTGTACACGCTGTTGTCTTAGGGTCCTATAAGCTATACCAAAGGTAAGAAGCCTCCATCAACAACAACGCTTAATGTAACCAAACTAGGCATAAAGCCAACAGTGCAAGGGAGAAGTGAGCTATACCCGAAGGCAAGAAGCCTCCTTGCAACAGTTTAGTGATAGCTGGCTGTGCAAAGGAGAAGTAAGCTATACCCGAAGGCAAGAAGCCTCTTTGCAACAGTGCTTAATTGGGCATATCACCGACTGTGCAAGGGAGAAGTGAGCTATACCCGAAGGCAAGAAGCCTCCTTGCACCAGCGTAAAAGCCGACTGTGCAGGGGAGATGTGAGCCATACCCGAAGGAAAGAAGCCTCCCTGCCACAACGCTTCATAGGGCATAAAGCCAGATGATAGACCAGCCGTTTTGATGGCGAACAAACCACTTCAACTCAAATTTTTGAGCCAGAAAATTTTATCTTGATTGTACAAAGGTATACATAAGAGCAGAGGCCCTAGTCTTTTGCGGGGATGCTAGCTTTTACTCATGTAAGCATGATATATGATAGCGACTTCCAACGCCTGCTAAGTAAAGTATGGTCACAGATGTGAGATATTCCATGGCCGCAACGTCTCTTGACCCGCGGTTTCCGAGTCATCTCTGACATTAATGAGATAATATGACCCATTGTTAAGGTTCCTGCTGATCACAAAAGGCCCCTCCCATGGTGGAGATAACTTATGCATTCTAGATTGGTCTTGAATCAACTGGAGCACCAGGTCACCTTCCTGGAACGTACGGGTCTTTACCCTGCGGCTATGATAGCGTCACAGGTCTTGTTGATAAATTGCCGACCTGGCTGCTGCTAACTCTCGTGCTTCATCCAAGGCGTCCAACGCATCTTGGCGTGCTACCTCATTATCCGTCTCAACATAAGCCGCCATGCTTGGTGAGTCGTGCCGGATATCGCTGGGTAGAACCGCCTCAGCACCATACACCATGAAGAAAGGCGTGAAACCTGTAGACCTGTTAGGGGTAGTTCTGATGCTCCATAAGACGGAGGGCAACTCCTCAACCCAACATTCGGGTGTCCGCTTCAAAGGGACCATGAGCCGTGGTTTGACTCTTAAGATTTCCTGATTGGCTCGTTCCGCCTGACCATTAGACTGTGGATGTGCCACGTCTGAAACGTCAAGCCGGATATGCTCCTTCTCACAGAACGCTTTCATAGCTCGTTTGGATAGATTTGTTCCATTGTCCGTAATGATACTGTGCAGGTAACCAAAGCGATAGATCAACTTCTTAATAAATTGAACCGCTGTAGCCGCATCACATTTGCTGACCTACTCTGTCTCTGCCCACTTAGTAAATTTATCAACCGCCACCAGAAGGTGCGTTTTCTTATCCTTGGATCGCTTGAAAGGTCCTACCATATCGAGCCCCCAGACCGCAAACGGCCAAGTGATTGGTATCATCCTCAACTCTTGAGCCGGAATGTGAGCACACCGGCCGAACTTCCGACAGCCGTCACACTTACAGACTAAGTCTTCTACATCCTTGTGAGCCGTCAACCAGAAAAACCCATGTCGAAAAGCTTTGGCCACTAAAGATTTTGACCCGGTGTGATGTCCACAGTCGCCAGCATGAATTTCACTCAATAATGCCGGCCCTCCTCTAGTGAGACGCAGCACTGAAAGACACCCATCACACTACACTTATGTAACTCACCATTTATAATCGTCATAGACTTAGAATGCCGAGTGATCTTCCTGGCCAGATCCTCCATTGAGGTAACTCGCCGCGTGTTAGATACACCAAATAAGGAATAGTCCAGTTTGGGGTAGCATGCAGAGCCGCCACCAATTCTGCCTCCGGGTCAGGAATAGCCAGATCCTCCTCAGAGGGTATCTTGACAGTCGGATGATGCAATACATCCAGAAAAACATTAGGTGGTACCGGCTTTCGTTGAGAGCCTAACCGTGACAAAGCATCAGCCGCCTCATTCCTGCAACGATCAATGTGATCCACCTAGTACCCCTTGAAGTGACCGGCAATGATATCAACCGCCTATCGATAAGCCGCCATCCGCGGATCCTTGGAGTCCCAAGTGCCTGAAACTTGCTGAGCCACCAGATCTGAGTCGCCTAAACACCTGACCCGGCTTAAATTCATTTCTTTAGCAACTCTGAGACCATGGAGCAGTGCTTCATACTCAGCTGCATTATTAGTACAAGGGAACATTAACCGGAGCACATAACAAAACTTGTCACCCTTGGGGGAGGTGAGAACAACTCCTGCATCGGACCCCTCTAGCTGCTTGGATCCATCAAAGTGTATAGTCCAATACGTGTTATCCGGCTTCTCTTCGGGGGCTTGACATTCAGTCCAATCATTTATGAAATCCACCAAAGCTTGAGACTTAATTGCTGTACAAGGAACATGCTTGATGCTAAGAGGACTCAGCTCTAAGGCCCACTTGGCAATCCTCCCTGTAGCTTCTCTATTTTGAATGATATCCCCCAACGGGACAGAACTGACCACTGTTATTTGGTGCCCCAAAAAGTAATGTTTTAACTTGCGATTGGCCATGACAATTCCGTATACTAACTTCTGCCAATGCAGATACCTCTGCTTAGACTCTGCCAAAACTTCACTAATGTAATAAACCGGCCTTTGCACAGGATACTCCTTCCCTGCCTCCTTGCGCTCAACCACAATTGCTACACTGACCGCTCTGTTGGTAGCTGCCACATAAAGGAGTAATGGCTCTTTCTCAACCGGAGCAGCTAACACTGGCAGCTCAGTCAACTGCTTTTTAAGAGCTTCAAGTGCTTCAGCCGCTGCTGCGCTCCACTTAAACTTGTCTGTCTTCTTCATCATCTGGTATAAGGGAATGGCTTTCTCCCCAAGCCGGCTTATGAAGCGGCTCAATGCAGCAATCCGTCCTGCAAGGCGCTGAACGTCATTAATGCCCGTCGGCTCCCCCAAAGAAGTGATAGCCTGAATCTTATCCGGGTTAGCCTTGATGCCCCGCTCAGAGACCAACAAACCCAAAAGCTTTCCTGCTGGAACACCAAAGACACACTTCGTCGGGTTAAGCATCATCTTGTAGACCCAGAGATTGTCAAAGGTTTCTTTCAAATCCTCTAAAAGAGTTTCCTTCTTTCTGGATTTAACCACGATGTCGTCTACGTAAGCACGAACATTTCGGCCAATTTAACTGTGGAGGCAATTCTGCACACAACGTTGGTAAGTCACCTGGGAACTCTTGAGCCCGAAAGGCATGGAGACGTAGCAGAATGCCCCAAAAGGTGTAAGAAACGCCGTCTTCTCCTGATCTTTCGTTGCCATCTTAATCTGATGATATCCTGAATATGCATCTAGGAAGCATAAACTTTCACATCCGGCTGTTGCATCAATAATTTGATCGATACGAGGGAGTGCAAAAGGGTCAGCCGGGCAAGCCTTGTTAAGGTCCGTGTAATCTATGCACATACGCCACGTGCCGTTCTTTTTTAGCACTAGCACCGGGTTAGCCAACCACTCCCGGTGAAAAACTTCCACTATAAAGCCTGCGACCAAGAGCCGGGCAACTTCCTCCCCAATAGCTTTATGTCTCTCTTCGTTGAACCGTCGTAGAAACTGTTTGATCGGCTTAAACTTTGGATCCACATTAAGATTGTGCTCAGCGTACTCTCTCGGTACACCTGGCATGTCAGAAGGCTTCCATGCAAAGATGTCCCGATTCTCACGGATGAATTCGATGAGCGCACTTTCCTATTTGGGATCCATGTGAGCCCTAATGATGAACTGCTTGGATGAGTCGCCCGGATTGAAATCTACTGCCATGGTATCATCCGCTGAAAACTTGAGTGGCCTCTCAACTTCTGTCGTAGGCTTCTTTAGCGGGGTCATATCCTCCGGATCAACATTCTCTTTGTAAAATTTTAGCTCCTCCTAAGCACAACTAGACTCTGCATAAGCCGCATCTCCTTCCTGACACTCAAGATCCGTTTTCCTGTTACCGTGAACGGTAATTGTGCCATTTAAGCCGGGCATTTTGAGTTGCAAATAAACATAGCAAGGCCTAGCCATAAATTTAGCATAAGCCGGCCTCCCAAATAGCGCATTATAGGGACTTTTGATTTTGACCACCTCGAACCACAAGGACTCCACCCTATAATTATGCTCATCGCCAAAAGCTACTTCCAATGAGATCCGGCCCACCGAGTATGCTGATTTACCCGGGACCACACCATGAAAGATGGTGGAGGAAGGTTTAAGATCCTTGTCAAGCAACTTCATCCGCCAGAAAGTGTCATAGTAAAGGATGTTGATGCTGCTACCTTCGTCCATAAGAACTTTATTCACCATATAGCCATTCACCTGAGGGGCCACAACTAGAGCCAGCCGGCCTGGGTCATCTACCCACGGCAGGTGATCCTCCCGACTCGACATTATGTCATATTCAGACCACGACAAATATCACGGGAGAGCCGGAGCAACCGCATTAACCGCTTGCCTCCGCAACTTCTCGTCTTGTTTATTGTGACCGATCGTGAATATGTGATACAGTCTAGAACTGAGCTACTTCGGGTTACTCTGAAACCCGGACTGATTGCGCTGCTGCTGATTGTTGTTATTGCCATTGTTGCCAGGATGCTATTGGTGCCCTCCTTGGTTATTCTAACCCGGATGCCCGTTTCCTGAACCGTCGGCACCGAATCCAGCCCCTGACCCGCCGTGCCCTGAGCCGCCAGGCGGACCCCCGCCCTGGTTATTACGCGATTAGGAATGCTGGTTTTTGAATCTCTGCATGATAAAGCAATCACCCCATGCATGCAACGCCGGCTTGTCAGGCGTGCTGTGCTCCGGACAGGGCTTCCTAAGTGCCTCCTCTAAATTAAAAGGGCCTCTGTTCCTTGGCCTGAATTTTCCACCCCCTTGGTATGGTTCTGTCCTATGTTGGTATTTGCCACTAGCTCGGATCCGCTATCAGCGCTCTTCCGCTTATTCTGATTCCCATTGTTCACAAAACCTTTTCCTTGATTGTTTTTCTTCCCTTGATTGGCTTTCTCATCATCCGAGCCTGGATCCTTGGTGTTATCTGAGTCGGCATACTTCGTCAAGGCCGTCATGAGCTCTCCCATATCCTGACACATGCGCTTGAGCTGACCGAGCTTCTGCTTTAATGGAATGAAGTGACAGTTCTTCTCTAAAATGAGCACCGCTTGAGCCGCTGTGATCTCCTCTGAAGAGTGAATAATGGTCGACACCCGCCGGACCCAATGATGGGCCGACTCATTCTCCTGTTGAACACAGTGGTCCAAATCGACAATAGTCATAGGCTGCTTACAGGTCCCCTGGAAATTCTTAATAAACTTCGCTCTCAGCTCCGTCCATGAGCTTATCGTGTTAGGCGGCAGACCTTTCAGCCATGTACGGGCCGGACCCTCAAGCATCATAATGAAATATTTTGCGCATACTGCCTCACTGACATCCAGCAGCTCCATGGCCGGTTCATAACTTTCAACCCACGCCTCAGGGGGTAGATCAGCTGTGTAATTCAGAACCTTTCGAGGCCCCTTAAAGTCTTTCGGTAGCCGTTTACTTCTTGGAGCCAGAGTTAAACATGGCATCCCTATGGCTCTGGTACTAACTACTCCCATTGACACGGAAAGCGCCGACTCTGGACGACTTGCCGCTATCTCCGCCTCTCGCCTGTCTCTCGCCTAGTCCATGAGGGCTTGTGCATCTAGAGCCGCCCTATTATCCTCTGGTGGTCTGCGGCGTGGGTGACTGCTGGAACACGCCGGTGACTCGTAGCGCCGATTGAAACTTCGACTGGGGAGGAGGGTGGAGTGAACCCGGCTCCGGATGTGAGCATACTTCTCTTGCTGGGCCATGGCCATCTGTAAATATCCAAGGGCATTCTGCACATCCTCCGCAAAGGGTGCCTCATCTGGGATGGGAATCGTCTCAAGCCGGGTGGCTGCTACCACCATGTTCTCGGCCGGGTTAGAGTAATGATCCGCCGGTGTTGGAAAAGCCCTAGGTGAGATTTGGTTATGCTGGGGTGGACGATTCGCCGGGCGCTCCATGGGGCGGCTCTCCGGTGCGCCCGTAACCCGCCCCGCACCAGGGGTGTTAAAAAGGTTCCTCGCTTTGTAACATTCTGGTAGACGGGATTGATGCCTCCTCCGGTGCACCGCGGCCGCTGACCTCTGCTCCAGCTCCAATCGGAAAGCATCAGCCTCGATACGCTCCGCTTCTTCCTCCATCTGGGTCTTCAGCTCGGCCATCCTTTGCCGTTCCTCTGCCATCCGACCCTTGATCCATGCCACCTCTAGATTCCTGGCTGCTTGATTATCTGATGTTACCTCTGTGGCCATGAGAGCTGTGAGTTCGTCCATCAATTCCACTAGAACCTGAGCCGGCGGCGGCGGGCTATCACCCGCTGCAGTGGCTCCCGCAGCTATGTCACCAGCGGCTGAAGCCGATCCTGCCATGAACACCGCCGCATGAACCGGGGGGCTCAGAGCATCCGTCTCAATGCCCTCTACCTCAGAATAGTTGTTGTAGTAGCCTCCAAGGCCACCGTTGATGAGCCGATACACAGATTCTGTCTCCCCACTAGAGGAATCATCTTTCGAGCAAACAAGAGTTCCCTGTGACCCGGACGCTTCCAGGTCCATGCCTTGAGTGAAGCCCACGAGAACATGCTTTTGACCCGGATGGGCACGGGCAGGCTGCACAACACGCGTAGATTGGAGACGCCGAGCCGGCTTGACGATGTTGGTGCAGACGTTCGGCCCGGGTGTAGATCCATCAACCTTTCCGATGAAAACCTGGATCCTGCCGAACAGAACCCAGAATCCATACTCCAGAGAGGCAGCATCAAGCCCCCAGCCGGCATCGTCGATGTAGAGCCGGCCGCGGTGACTCTTGCTCATCCTTCCATCCACGTATCCTTCGATCCCTAGAAGAGAGCCCTTTGAGAACTCAACACCACCAAGCGTAAGCCCCACGGTGGGCGCCAACTATCGTGGTTTTATCACGATAGTTGTCCGGGTGAATGGACTTAGGTTCGAGGCCATCGCTAACGGGGTGGACTCAAAGGGGTTAGTCGGGATGAAAGACATGGATTTACCCAGGTTCGGCCCCTCGAATCGAGGTAATAGCCTACGTCCTGCTTGTGTTTGTATTGCTTGCGTATCGATTACATGGAGCTAAAAGCTTGACCTAGTTCTCGATTGCCTGTCCTCTAAATCGCCCCGGGTCTGCCTTTATATAAGAGGTCAGGACCACTGGTTCATTACAATTGCTAATCGAGTCTCTCTCTATCTTCTTGTCCAAGCCGTTTGCGAGTCGGCTTGCACGCCCGGGTCTTCTCCGTCCAGGCCATTGTACGGCCCACACCTTGAGCCGCCTATCTCCCTGGGACACCAGTCTGACGGCTCACCTCTGGGCCGGCTCACGAGCCAGCAACATGACCCGGAGCCTCCGGG
Organism: Hordeum marinum; assembly: GCA_022496015.1. Lineage (NCBI taxonomy): Eukaryota > Viridiplantae > Streptophyta > Magnoliopsida > Poales > Poaceae > Hordeum > Hordeum marinum. The sequence continues at coordinate 458,741,661 of CM039675.1, read as the reverse complement.
GCGGGTCATATCCCCAACAGGGTTATATCCCGAACATTAGGCCCCAAGTTGATTTGAGCTTGCTCATGTCAATCATCCATTTTACTTGGCGACGAGTCTTTTCCTTCAACACCTAAAAGTAAGAAAATGTAACTCGCCGTGACGTCATATTGGATATGCAAAAAATATTCCCTAACGACCACAACGGTTCTTTCATCATTAAACCGATGGTCCAAAAATTGAGGCGTCCGTCTCGGTCGGGAAGTTTCGATCGCCTGGATTCCCGTGCCCGTTTCCTTCCTTTCAGCCTCTTAAATAGGACTACGAACAGTCCTTCTCATGTCCTCCGCAACCTATGCCTCTTCTTCTTCCTCTCGACGCTGTCGCTCCCTCGCTCCCTCGCTCCGGTGAATCTCCTGCGCCATCATCGCCCGAGGCCGCTGCATTGACCTGAACGGACCAGAGCATCCTTCATGCCCGGTGCATCTCCTCTGGTACGTCCTTCTTCGTCCCCTAGATCTGTAGTTTAAGGTAGCAAGTCCATGGAGTTCCTTAGTCCGCTCAAAACGCGAGTTCCTCATAATGCCCAATGACATGTACCCCACGAATCTTGTAATGAATCTTTCCTTGACGCGGTAGACCGTAGGAGATCATCAATAATTTAAGTCAGATCGATAGGTTCTTCCTTTTACCATCTGCAAATATCGCCAGTTCCTCCGTTCAATGTTAGGTTTAGAATAAATATGTTTTTTCCTCTGTCCGTAGATCTGTTACTGCAACGATAACAGGTGAATCCTGTTTTTCACACTTAGCAGTATTTTGCTCCATTGCCCTGCAACATAACTCGCCATTAAACTGCCGGCTTTCGCCCTGAACTGCACTGGTGGCTCAGCCTCGTAGAACTTATATTTCATTAGCCGCCGTTAGTTTGTCTGTCACCTTCTAACTCGCCACGCGCTATTACTTTCCACAACTTTTTAAGCCGCCATTATGCCTCGTGCGTCCAATTCCCGCAACTGGGTCGGCTCTGCCAATACTGAAGAGTTTCTGAAGGATTACATAGACACTGGGACCTTGCCGGCCAAAAACGTCATTCATTGGCGGGTTCCGAGCAATAAGAAGAAACCCATCCCCCAAGAGGGTGAAGTGGTTGTATTCGCAGACCACCTCTCACGCGGTTTCAGTCCACCCGACTCAAAATTCTTCCGAGATGTCCTTCACTTCTTCAAGCTACGTCCTCAAGACATTGCGCCGAATTCCGTTTCAAACATGTACAACTTCCAAATTCTCTGTGAATTTTACTTGCAAGAAGAGCCGTCGGTTGACCTCTTCTGTGAGTTCTTCTATGCCAACCGCCAGACAGAAGTTGCATCCGGCCCAAGCTTGGAACTCGGTGGTATCTCCATTCAAAGAAGGTGGGACATGGCCTTTCCAACAGTTCGTATGCCAAGTCATCCTAAGGATTGGAACAAGATGTCGTCATTTTCTCACGACAGATGCCATAGGGTGGCTTATCGTAGGTGGTTGGGGCTGGAGGACGCCGACAGGCTCCAGGTGCGAGATTGGGCACAAGCAGTGATGACACACGATGTACCTAGGTTCAGGGCTCTCTGTGGGAGGTAAAACCCCTAGTCCTGCTTGGTTTAGTTGGATGGATGGGTATGTGTACAAAGGTGCTCCTGGAGCTGTGTCTAGAGGAGGAAGAAGGAGCAGCCGGCTCGTCTTCCTCTGCTACTAGAGGGGTTTTGGGAGTGTGTGAGTGTGATCGTCTAGCCCCGTTGCATGGGGGGCTCGGGGGTTTTTATAGGCCAACCCTCTGGCTCTACAATATATCTAAAGTACAGGGGCGGGGGGACCCGACTGGCAGTCTCTCCGGCTGGCCAAGGGGTCCCACCCTTTGCGCCGTCTCATTGTTGATCTGACGCCGTCTCATCGTCGATCTGACGCCGGCTCAGGTGGCGAAGCGGGTGAACGTCCTTATGACATTCAAGCTGAAGCCCGCGTCATGGTCCTTTGGCATGGAGCCATACGACCGCATCAACCGGCCTCCCCTGGTAAGTCTTTCGTTGAGGCGGTCCTTCCTTTATTTGATGCTTCCCAGCCGGTAGTCGGCTGGAGAACTTACTTAGTCGAGCTGACCGCAGCTGCTGGTGCGACAGAACACACCGGACAGCCCGCACCCTCAGATCTTTGAGGCGGAGCATGAAAACTCCGACACTAAAGACTATGAGATGGGAGGCCCTCCGGAGGAAGAGGTGGACTCCTCGGGAGGAGCCGATGAGCCGGCAGACCTGCGAGCTGGCGCCCCTAGCGGAGCCGGAGTATCCGACATGACCGGGAGCCCAACGGAGAGGGTGAGTTCCCTCTTGCCCCTTCGATTAGGGATTGGATGGACAATGACGATGACGATGACATAATAATTTCGAATGAGCCTCCTCCCTCAGCGTGCTAGGGTCGGAGGAGCGAGGAGCGGCCGGCTCAAGACCCGGCGGCCGGAGCAGCCGGCCGAACGAAGAGGCCGGCCCGGGAGGGGCTGGCAGCCCCGCTGCCAGTCCCCAAGCGGGTGAAGGTGGTGGCGCGGGAGCCGCCGCCACACGGCAAGCGGGCCTTGCCCCTTGTCATCAGGTAAGTCTTCCTTCTATTTGTTTGTTCTGTTTCCGGGTCGCGAGACGGTAAGTAATCGGTCCTTGGGCATTGCAGGGACCCCATCGAGCTCCACGAGGGGGAGCCGGCAGGGGATGCGATGGACGCCGCTAGCCGGCTAGCCCGCGAGCACGCGGCCACCCAGCGGGAGGAGAAGAGGAGGCTTGCGGAGCTGCGAGCCTCCAAGTCCGGGATGCGAGGAGGAGCCTCGCACTCTGAAACCTCAAGCAGCCAGAGGCGGAGGGGGTCCGCGGATCCCCCGCGGGCATCTGAGTTAGCGGCGGAGTCAACCCGGATGTCGCGGCATCCGTTGAGCGACCCGCGAGGGGCGGCCATGGAACCGCCAGTGCCTCTGTCCGTGGAGGAGGCAGCCCAAACGAGGGCGACGACGGTGGAGCCGCCTCCCAAGACGGCCCGGACCGAGGTGCCGGTTGTGACCCCACCGGCGACCGAGCCGGCTCGGGTAGACGTGCCGGAGGCCCTGATGGCTCCGGAGGCGGCGCCCGAGGTGGCGCCGGAGGTGGCGGCCACGGAGGCGGAGGCGCCCTCCATTGCGGTCGTCGCGCCGGAGCGGCAGGAGGCAGAGGCGGTGACGGTGCCGGTCGGAGGGCTAGTGGGAGGCGACTCCCGGATTCTTGCCGTCACCAACCCTCCCCTGGCGGCCAGCGCTGCAGCGAGCCCAAGTGGCAACGGCGACCGAGCCTGGAGGACCCTGCAAACAATGCAGAGGTGCTCCAAGATTGGGAAGCGCTGGCGTGCATGCCGGCCCTGCCGGCTCCCCAGGCAGGCAGACTGGTCCCCTCCTTTGGGGATTTGGGAGCATCCTAGACCGGTGCCGATAGGAGCTGGCCCGGTTCGCGGAGCCAACAGACGCTGCCCTACAGCGTGCCGAGGTAAGTGCGGTCGTTTTGCGTTGACTTAGGATTCTCAGTGGGGGCACGCAAGCGCACCCACTGGGTGTAGCCCCCGAGATGTGGGCCGGTTGACTGGCTGAGGGGCAGCCTGGCTGGATCTCTGTTGAGCATGCCCTGATCTTTGCCTCCTCTTGACAAGAGGGAACCTTCTGGCGGCAGAAGTTGTTCAAGGAGGCGGTCACCATCCATGACCGCAGAGAACACGGCTTCCATCACTTGGAGGAGGAGTTGACGCGTGTCTGAGGTCAGTTAAACTTCATGGGAGGGGAGTGCAGCCCCCGGGAGCCAACTGACGTTTGCAACTTTGCCTCGTAGGTAACCTCACCGCCCTTCAGGACGAGAAGATCGGACTCGTCTCCAAGCGGGACCGGTTGGCGCAGGACGACTAGGTGGCCGCGCAGGAGAAGGGCCGGCTGACCGTGCTGTTGGCGGATGGGGAGGCGGCCCTGGACCGGCGCAAGGCTGAGGCGACAAAGGAGGTGGTGGCCCCGGAGACGGCCGTCAAGGAGGCGGCTAATGCTTCCCGGAGGACCACCGCCCTCCAAGACAAAGTGACCTGCCTCGAGAGGATGCTTGAGGAGGTTCGGGGCTCCCTTGCTGCTTCGGAGGCGGAGCGGACGGCGGCGCTCAACTTCGCCCTTGGGGTGGACGACGCCATTGAGGGTAAGTGCCTTTCTTTCTCTTCTCCAGCCGGTTGCTTTTTTCCTTTGCTGGTTCTTGTGTTTTGATTTGCTTTTCTTTCTTCTTCTTGTTTCCCTTAGGGCGCTTCCCAGAGACTCAGCGTTGCGCTGCGCGTGCCATCGAGGAGCATCGGGAGTATCATCGGGAGCAGGGTCGCTCCATTGAGCAGGAGGCCCCATGGGATGTGGACAAGATTGGGGTCGCCATCAAGTACCGGCTGACCTATCTCCAACGAAGCGTTAACCGACTGAAGACAGCTGGAAAGGAGGTCATCGCTGCTCTGTGGCCGGGCCACGGGGGAGCTCCGACAAACCATGTGGCCTTATGGCTGGAGGAGGCCGTGGCCCGGTTCGAGGCCTGGAGGGGGTGAGCGGCCCGGGCCGGTGCATAGATGGCACTCTGGTTCGTCACCTCGTGGTATCGAGGTGTCGATCTGGACCGGATGGCCACCATGCGCGATGAGCCAGCCGCAGAGCAGGAGGCCCGTGAGCCGGCCCTCGTCCTCCGGGCCAACGAGCTCGCGTCGTACGTCGACACGGACGAGTTTCTGCCGGTGCTTGGCGAGGACGGTGAGCCGCTGCCCGAAGACTCCTTCGACATCCCTCAAGGCCCAGCGGACGAGGAGGTCACCGATGAGAGCACTGACTCGAGCGATGAGACGGCCGGGACCGCAGAGGCCTGTTCGAAGGCCGTGACCACCTCCGAGGCGAGAGTCGAGCCGCCCAGCGATGTGCCGGTTGGGGCACGCCAGCTTGTGACGCGCTGGTGGCTTGAGCCCCCGGGCATTTTGTCTTTGTTTTTTCTTTCCTGCAAGTTATTCTCAAGTCCACCCATTGGGGGTGTTTATGTAATGAACCATGCTGGCCGTGGGCCACTTTGGTCTTAACGTTTGTGTTGTGAAATCTAGTGTGTTTGCCTTATTGCTCCTGTCGACTCGTCCTTATCCCTTTTCACCCTCTTGGGTTTTTGGGTCCTTCTCCTTTCCCCTTAGGTTTCGGCCCCACCAGCCCGACAACCGGGGGCCGGTCTGTAGCTGGGTCGGGGAGTCTGCCTTGAGGGAGCCGGTTTGGGACTTAGGAACCGGGAGGGTTCTTTGGGATAAGTAGAGTGGTAGAGACGAGGCGGTGGTCTGGCTAGGCCTAGCCAGGATCCCCTTTCGTTTGACTCTTCGTGTTAGGAAAACCTTGCCACCCCGAGGCCCCGTCAGCTGGACAGTCGGGAGCCGGTTCTGTAGCTGGTAGAGGTGGGGAGGTTTGGCCGGCTCACACTACTTATCCAATTTCTGGGAGAAATGACCTAAGACCAGCCAGTGAGCCCCCGGACCCGAGAGCCGGGTCGGGGGGCCGGTGAGCGAGGAATCTTTTGGAGGAAACGAAACAGGGCGTGCCGCAAGAGCCGACCTGGGGCACCCACTGCATTCATAAGCCCAAAAGGGTAGGGATACATACATACATCGGTTTTTGTTTTTAGCATTAGAACGGGCGGAGGAGCGCCGCATTCCATGGGCGCTCCGTCTCCTCACCGGAGGCGTCTCTCTTGCATTTCTATCGCTTCTGGGCATCTATCAGGTAGTACGCATTGTTGTGTAATGCCTTGCTGATGATGAACGGGCCCTCCCATGGGGAGGACAACTTGTGTTGTCCGGTTGTCCGCTGTATCCACCTGAGGACTAAGAGGCTACATGGGCTGTGGGAGAGTTAATACCATCCCTTAGTGGGCTGGTGGAAGTCCCACACAAGGCCCATGCGGCTGGGAAGAAAGCCCAAAGAGAAAAAGGTGGAAAAAAGCAAAAAGGCAAAAATAAGGAGGAGTCCTAGTCCTACTAGGATTGGAGGAGGAATCCTCCTCTCCTCTTGGTTCGGCCGACGCCTAGGTGGCTTGGCCCTTGGGCCAAGCCTCCTCCTCTCTTCTTCTTATATATACTAGAGGTTTTAGGGTTTTTGCACTAGATTTTCAGACACATGCTACCCGTTCCTCTAGTGCATAGTTTCTCCTCTAGATCGGTTTTCTGTAGTGCTGAGGCGAAGCCCTGCCGGAATTGCTCCACCACCATTGCCGAGGCACCGTCACGTTGTCGAAGAACTCGTCTACCTCTCCGCTCCCTCTTGCTGGATCAAGAAGGCGGAGATCGTCATCAAGTTGTACGTGTGTTAAACGCATAGGTGCCGTCCGTTCGGTGCTTGATCGGGACGGATCGTGATTGGATCGTGGGACGCTCGGCAATTTGGATCGCGAAGACGTTCGACTACACCAACCGCATTTCTTAACGCTTCCCTCTTAGTGATCTACAAGGGTATGTAGATCCACTCTCCCTCTCGTAGATGCTCATCACCATGGATAGGTCTTGCGTGAACGTAGGAATTTTTTGTTTCCCATGCGATGTTCCCCAACAAAAATGACCAACTCGGTGACACCGATGTGTAAATCTCGGTGGTACCGAAGTGACCAAAAGTGGGAACTTTTGAATCTTGGAGGGACCGATAAACAATCCTCGGTTGCACCGACAAGGTGACCGACGGTCAGATTTTCCAATCTCGATAACGCCGATTCACCATTCTCAGATGGGCGGAAAATGAGAACTTGCGTAACAAAAGCTTGGTGGCCCAGCTCGGTGGCACCGAGTGCAGTGTCGGCTGCACCTAAGTGTTAGGGTTTGGGTGAGTCTGTCTATGGTTTAGAATCAGTGGAACCGTGATAGGAATGTTGGTTGCACCGATTTTTCATATTTGGCTTTGAACAGACTTTGGTGGGAGAGTTTTGTGGATGTTTTGGTGACTGTCACTTGTGCACGTTTGAGCATATTGTTCACCATCAAAACTTTACCCCTTTTAATATTATTGGCTTTCCTATGGACTCAAAGTTATTTCTCACAAATGTAAAATGTAGACTCCTCTTGCTTGAAGCTTGGCCAACCTATTTCTTGCATCTTGGGGTAATTTCACAATCTCCTCAATCCTTTTGCCAACTCTATCATTGAACTTTTCCTGAAATATACTTGGTGGAAACATTAGTTCAATGACCTATATGTTGTTATTGATTACCAAAACCACCAAGGGAGCAAATGTGCTTTCAAAGTGGCATCCCCTCTTCCTTCTAACAACCATCGGTATTTTACTTGGAACTATATTTTTATTCGTCACATATCATGATTTTTGCTTGGAGCATCTTGTATCTTTTCTTTATTTTCTGTTATCCTTTCTGCACACACCTACTGGAGAGAGGCAAAAATATTCTATGATTTGCTAGAATTGCTCTTTATGCTTCACGTAAATCTATTGAGCAAAGGAATTGCTCTTATGCTTCACTTATATCTTTTTGAGCACGGTGTGCTTTTACATGTTTGAAGAAATGCTTTCATGCTTCACTTATATTAATTTTAGAGTTAGTAATTTCAAAGAAATCCTCTCATGCTTCACTTATATTGTTTTGAGAGATGAAACTTGTATGCTCATGTTCTTCACTTATATCCATGTGAGCTTATCAAAAGCAATTGCAATATATGAAACTAGTCCCAAAGTGATAGATATTCAAGAGGGATATAATAAAAACTTGCACGAAGATCATTGGACAAATTAAACTTGATTCTTTGTAATAGTTTTGAGACATGACAATAATAATATGTGATTTATTTTAGGGAGTAATTATGCTTAGTAAGAATACTGATGATAAGGTTTGTGATTCCCTATGAAAGTACGAAAGTCAATAATTGTGCTACGAAATTACATCTTACTTATGGTGCATTATTCAGTGTTAGTTATGCTTAATGCTCTCTTATGTGATTTTTCGTTTCTTGGCTGGATGCTTCTCAATCTCTTGCTAGACTTCACTTGTACTAAGTAAAATACTACGTGTGCATCCAAAATCCTTAAACCAGTTTTGCCATATGAGTCCACCATACCTACCTATGTACGGTCTTTCCATGCCGTTCAAAGAAAATTTGTATGTGCCATCTCTACATTTCAAAATAAATTTTCCTTTTGTGTGCTCGTACCGCTCATGGAACGGTAGGGGGTGACCAATATTTTCCCATGTTAGATGTGTTATTCTCAGGATGAATGTTTATTCACTTGTCAATGCACGAGAGTATGGATGTAATAGGGATGCCCGGTCCCAAAATGAAAAATAAAAAATAATTAGTTTATGTTGTCAAATAATAAGAGATTGGTATGGAAGGCAACCATGGATTTGGCTAGCCATGGAAAGTGAAAGTATGGTGGAAAAAGGAATGAACTTTATTTTTTGTTTGGGAACTTCCTATGATGTATCTAGCGTGGAAAGATATTGAAATCTCTCGGTCAATTTAAACACTTGATCTCTGGCACCTCTACAAATTCCCACTTCCCTCTGCGACGAGCTTATCTATTTACTTTATGCAATTTTTATTTTTCAATTTGATTCTCCATCTTCTCTTCTATAGCACAAACTAGGAGGCACTATGATCGTACTTGAGCGTTAGGTGTAACTAATATTTGAGTGTTTATTGTGAATGGATCAATGATTGAGCATGATGGGCTAGGAATAATTTGCTTTAGTGTTGATATTTTGAAAGACATGGTTGCTTGTTAATATGCTTGAGTATTAAAGTTTTCATGTCAAAACTATACTATTGTTTTGGACCATTTAAAATTCCAAATGTCCATGTCACAAAGAGAAAGAATATATGATGAACACGTTAGGCAGCATTCCACATCAAAAATTATGTTTCTATCATTTACATATGGTACCTCTTGAGCTTGCGTTGGTTTTCCCTTGAAGGGGAAAGGGTGATGCAACGAAGTAGATAAGTATTTCCCTTTGTTGATGAGAACCAAGGTATCAATCCAGTAGGAGGAACAAGCAAGTCACCAATGGATGCACCTACACAAACAATCAAACTCTTGCACCCAACGCTATAAAGGGGTTTTCAATCCCTTCAAGCTTATTTGCAAGGATTAGATATGATAGAGATAGATGTAAACGATTGCGGAAAGTAAAAGATAAATAAATTTCAGCAAGGTATTTTTGGCATATAGATCTGAAAATATATTATGGAAAGTGGACCCAGGGGCCATACGTTTCACTAGAGGCTTCTCTCTTGAAGGAAAATATCACAGTGGGTAAAAATTTTACTATCAAGTGATTGATAGAAAAGCGAATAATCATGTAGATATCTGAGGCAATGATCATCCATATAGGTATCATGTTTGTGTCAAGTAGACCGAAACGATTCTACGTGTACTACTAGTACTCCACACATCGACCAACTCCTGCCTGCATCTAGAGTATTAAGTTCATGAAGAACAGAGTAACGCATTAGGTAAGATGACATGATGTAGAATGATAAACTCAAGCAATATGACGACAACCCCATCTTGTTACCCTTGATGGCAACAATACAATACGTGCCTCGCTACCCTTACTTTCTCACTCAGTGAGGATACCGCAAGATTGAACCCAAAACTAAGCACTTCTCCCATTGCAAGAGTTACCAATCTAGTTGGCCAAACCAAACCAATAACTCAAAGATACTTGTAAAGATATGAAATCATGCATATAAGAAGATTCAAATAAGATTCATGGATAATCTAAACATAAACCCACAATTCATTAGATCTTGACAAACACACCGCAAAAGAGTATTACATCGGATAGATCTCCATGAAGATCATGAAGAACATGGTATTGAAGATCAAAGAGAGAGAAGAAGCCATCTAGCTACTAGCTATGGACCCGTAGGTCTGTGGTGGACTACTCACGCATCATCTGGAGTTGATGTAGATGCCCTCTGTGATTTGATCCCCCTCCGACAGATTATCGGAAAAGGATCCAAGATTGGATCTCTCTGGAATGGAGGCTTCTGTCGGCAGAAAAGTATTTGTGTGGCTCTTTTTGGTGTTGGGGGAATATTTGGGTATTTATCGGACGAAGAATAGTGCTAGGAGACTTGCCAGGAGATGGCAAGCCTGCCAGGCGTGGCCAGGGTGGTGGTCGCACCTCGAGGGCTCGTGACCTCCTGGCAGGTGCCCTAGCATGCAATCCAAGTCTGGCAGATCTCTTTACTTCTAGAAAAAATCATTCCGAAGATTTTATTCCGTTTGGACTCCGTTTAATATTCCATATCTGCAAAACTCAAAAACAAGGAAAAAAACAAATGGCACTATGCTATAGATTAATAGGTTAGTCCCAAAAATAATATAAAATAGCATATTAATGCATATAAAACATCCAAAACAGATAATATAATAGCATGACATCATAAAAAATTATAGATACGTTCGAGACGTATCAGCATGCCCAAGCTTAATTCCTGCTCGTCCTAGAGTAGGCAAATGATAAAAATACATATTTTGATGTGGAGTGCTACCTAACATATTTATCCATGTAATATTCTCTATTGTGGCATGGATATTCATATCCATAAGACTCAAAACAAAAGCGCAATAGTGATATAAAAACAATAACATCTCAAGCATACTAGCAAAGAAATTGTATCTCTTCAAAATATAATGGCAAAAGAAACTTATCCCTACAATATCATATGGTCTGGTTGTGCTCCATCTTCCCCACACAAAGTATTTATATCATGCACAACCCCGATGACAAGTCAAGAAATTGTTTCACACTTATTATGTTCTGAAACCTTTTCAACTCTTAAGAAATACATGAGCATGAGCCATGGATATAGCACTATAGGTGGAATAGAATGTGGTGGAGGTTGTCAAGGAAAAGGATAAGACAGTCTCACATCAACTAGGCTTATCAACGGGCTGTGGAGATGCCCATCAATAGATATCAATGTGAGTCAATAGGGATTTCCATGCAATAGAAGCACTAGAGCTATAAGTGTATGAAAGCTCAAAAAGAAACTAAGTGGACGTGCATAATGAAGAAAAATTCCACTAGTTATATGAAAGTGACAAAATAGGAGACTCTCTACAATGAAGATCATGGTGCTACTTTGAAGCACAAGTGTGGAAAAATATAGTAGCAATGTCCCTTCTCTCTTTTCTCTCATAATTTTTTTGGTGTGCATCTTAGGCCTCTTTTATACATCATTTTTTATTTGGGCTTCACTGGCCACTTTTATTTTTGATAAAGTCCGGAATCTCATCCCCACTTGTGAGGGGAACATAGCTTCCATCATCCTTTCCTTGCATGGGACATGCTCTAATAAGGATAATCATCACACTTTTTTTTACTTACAACTCAAAAGAAAATTACAACTCTCGAAACCTAGAACAAAATATGACTCTATATGCAATATGAAAGTGGTGGTGCATGTCATGATAAAAGGAAACGGTGGAGGTACATGGCAATATATCTCGGAATGGCTATGGAAATGCCATAATAGGTATGTATGGTGGATGTTTTGAGGATACATATATGGTGGCTGTTTTGAGGAAGGTATATGGTGGATGTTTTAAAGAAGGTGCATTTGTTGTACCGGCTAAAGTTGCGGGGTACTAGAGAGGCTAGTAAAGGTGGAAGGGTGAGAGTGTGTATAATCCATGGACTCAACATTAGTCATAAAGAACTCATATACTTATTGCAAAAGTCTATTAGTCATCAAAGCAAAGTATTAGACGCATTCTCCTAGGGGAGAGGTTGGTAGGATTTAACCATCGCGCGCTCCCGACCCTCACACAAAGGTCGACAATCTATAAAGATATCATGCTTTGACTTCCTTACATAACGGTTCACCATATGTGCTTGCTAGGGGAATCCCAAACCTTTACACAAGTATATTTACCAAATCACAATTAATTCCTAACATTACTCTTAACATTACTGCCGTGGTTTTGTCACGGCAGATGTCCGGGTGAACGGGCTTGGATTCGAGGCCATCGCTAAGGTGATGGACTCAAAGGGGTTGATTGGGACGAAGGACACAGGTTTACCCAGGTTCGGCCCCTCAAGTAGAGGTAAAAGCCTACATCCTGCTTGTGCTTGTATTGCCTGGGGTATCAATTACAAGGGAGCTGATTGCTTGACCTAGTTCTCGATAGTTGATCTCTCTAAGTCGCCCCGAGTCTCGCATTTATATAAGAGGTCAAGACCACGGGTCATACAAGTCGTAACCGACTCTCACAATCGTGTCTGATTCTATCTCTACATTGTCTTTCCTTCCTAGGCAAGTTGTCTCCGGGCGGCTCACCCGCCCGGGTCTTCATGCTTTCTCCGTCCGGGCCACGTCCCGGCCCATCTTGTTAAGCCGCCTAACATCTTGGGCTTACATATTCGTGGCCCATCCTTGGGCTGGCGTATGAGATGCCAGGTGTGACCCGGTGCCTCAGAGGTGGGTCTCACCGTGGGGTTATATCCCCAACAATTACCATCTTCATATCTCAAAACTTTATGCAAGGAATCAAACTTCTCAAAAATACTCAATGCACTTAATACGGAAGTTTTTATTATATCCCTCTTGGATGCCTATCATATTAGGACAAAATTCATAACCTAGAACAATTACCATGCTGTTTAAAGACTCTCAAAATAATATAAGTGAGGTACGAGAGTTCATTTATTTATATAAAACGCAAACACCACCATGCTCTAAAAAATATAAGGGAAGCACATAGAGCAAAATTGCCTATCTCAAAAGATATAAGTGAAGCACATAGAGTATTATAATAAATTCATGATTCATATTGTCTCTCTCAAATGATGTGTGCAGCAAGGATGATTGTGGACAACTAGAAATCAAAGACTCATATCATACAAGACACTCCAAGCAAAACACATATCACGTGGTGAATAAAAATATAGCCTCAAGTAAATTTACCGATGGATTGCAGACGAAAGAGGGGATGCCTTCCGGGGAATCCCCAAGCTTAGGCTCTTTGGCATCCTTGAATATGACTTGGGGTGCCTTGGGCACCCCGAAGCTTAGGCTCATGCCACTCCTTATTCCATAGTCCATCAAATCTTTACCCAAAACTTGAAAACTTCACAACACAAAACTTAATAGAAAACTCGTGAGATCCGTTAGTATAAGAAAATAAATCACCATTTTACGTACTATTGTGAACTCATTATTTATTTATATTGGTGTAATACCTACTATATTCTAACTTCTCCATGGTTCATACCCATGTTACAACCCATACATTCATACAAATAGGTAAACAACTCAAAGAAAACAGAATAGTCTATAGCAATCTGAAAAATTCGTATACTTCTGTAACTCAAAAAATTCTGAAAAATTAGGACAACCTGGGAACTTTATATATTAGTGTTGTGTAAAACTTTCAGACTCATTCATATCTCTATAAAAATTAGAAAATTCCTGGACTGAGCGCAAAAGTTTTTGGTTTTTAGCAAGATCAAATCAACAAACACCATTGACCATCCCAAAGATCTTACTTGGCTTAAAAACTAATTAAAACACCAAAACACAATTACTAAAGAGGTAATAATGTGTGAAACACTCAAAAATAGAAGCAAAAACAGAAAAATAAAAATAAAATTGGGTTGCCTCCCAACAAGCGTTGTTGTTTAACGCCCCTAGCTAGGCATAATGGTATCAATGATGCTCACATAAAAAGTAGTAACTGAAATATGAAAGAAAGCATCATGAATCCCATGAGAAGAAAATTTAAGTCCAACACACTTCCTATGCATAGGGATTTTGTGAGCAAACAATTTATGGGAACAAGAATCAACTAGCATAGGAAGGAAAACAAGCATAATTTCAAAACTTTGAACACATAGAGAGGAAACTTGATATTATTGCAATTCGTCCAAGCATATGTTCCTCCCTCATAAGAAATTTCAGTAGCATCATGAAGGAATTCAACAATATAACTATCACATCAATCATTCTTTTCATGATGCACAAGCATGCAATCATCATAATGAATTTACCCATCAAAACTTGGGGAACAAAAATATCATCTTCATGAAACATAGCATCCCCAAGATTATGGATTTGCATATCATTAACATCATTGATATTTAGAGAATTCATACTAGCAACATTGCAATCATGCTTTTCAATCAAGGATCTATCATGAATAACCTTATAATTTTCTTCTTAAAACACTTCATCAAAATTTTCCAGATTCATGATTTTCAAACAAAACTATATAGAGATAATGAAGTGCACTCAACTCACTAGCGATTGGTTCATCATAATTTGGAATTTTGAAAAGATTAGCAAGTGGATGAGGTTCCATATCAATAGATTTTTAGCAAGAAAAGATGCAAGCAAATAGAAGGCACATGGCAACACAAGCAAAGAAAAAGAGATCCGGCGAGAAAAAGGCGAACAAGAAAGAGGGCGAATAAAAAGGCAAATATTTTTGGTATTTTCTAAAAATTGTTTTATAGGTGGGGGAGAGGAAAACAAGAGGCAAATGGAAAATAATGTAAATGCAAGACATGAGATTGTGATGGGTACTTGGTAGACTTGATATGTATCCTCCCCGGCAACAGCGCCAGAAATTGGCAAGTTGACGGGAAAGTTCTTGTCTTGACATGCTATGTATGCTCCCCGGCAATGGTGCCAGAAATCCTTCTTGCTACCTATTAAGATTGTGTTGGTTTTCCCTTGAAGAGGAAAGGGTGATGCAGCGAAGTAGATAAGTATTTCCCTCAGTTAATGAGAATCAAGGTATCAATCTAGTAGGAGGAACAAGAAAGTCACCAATGGATGCACCTACACAAACAATCAAACTCTTGTGCCCAACGCTATAAAGGGGTTGTCAATCCCTTCACGTTTATTTGCAAGGATTAGACCTGATAGAGATAGATGTAAACGATTGCAGGAAGTAAAATATAAATAAATTGCAGCAAGGTATTTTGGGTATTTTTGATTTATAGATCTGAAAATATATAATGGAAAGTAGACCCGAGGGCCATAGGTTTCACTAGAGGCTTCTGTCTTGATGGAAAATATTACGATGGGTAAACAAATTATTGGCAAGTAATTGATAGAAAACCGAATAATCATGTAGATATCCAAGGCAATGATCATGCATATATGCATCACGTGCGTGTCAAGTAGACCAAACCGATTCTGCATCTACTACTATTACTCCACACATCAACCGACTCCTGCCTAAATCTAGAGTATTAAGTTCATGAAGAACAGAGTAACGCATTAGGTAAGAAGACATGATGTAGAGGGATAAACTCAAGCAATATGATGGAAACCCCATCTTATTACCCTTGATGGCAACAATACAATACGTGACTCACTACCCCTAATTTTTCACCGGGTGAGGACACCGCAAGATTGAACCCAAAACTAAGTACTTCTTGTTGGGGAATGTTGCATGGGAAACAAAAAAAATCATACGCACATGCAAGATCTATCCATGGTGATGAGCATCTACGAGAGGGAGAGTGGATCTACATACCCTTGTAGATCGCTAGGCGGGAAGCGTTAAGAAACGCGGTTGGTGTAGTCGAATGTCTTCACGATCCAAATCGCCAAGCGTCCCGCGATCTCATCACTATCCGTCCCGCGATCCAATCACGATCCGCCCCGCGAACTCATCACGATCCGTCTCGCGATCTCGATCACGGTCCTTCCGATCTAGCGCCGAACGGACGGCACCTCCGCGTTTAGCACACGTGCAGCTTGATGACGATCTCCAATGTATTGATCAAGCAAGAGGAAGTGAAGAGGAAGAAGAGTTCACTGGCAGCATGACAGCGCTCCGGCGATGGTGGTGGAGCAATTCCGGCAGGGCTTCGCCTAAGCACTGCAGAAAACCGATCTAGAGGAGAAACTATGCACTAGAGGAACGGGTAGCACGTGGCTGCAAATTCTGTGCCAAACCCCTAAAATCCTCTAGTATATATAGGAGGATGGGAGGAGGAGGCTTGGCTGCAAAAAAGCCAGCCCTTGGGTCGGCCAAAGTGGGGAGGAGAGGAGGACTCCTCCTCCAATCCTAGTAGGACTAGGATTCCTCCTTTTTTGGCCTTTTCCCACCTTTTTCCCTTTGGGCTTTTTCTCCCAGCCGCATAGGCCTTGTGTGGGACTTCCACCAGCCCACAAAAGGCTGGTATTTACTCTGCTAGAGCACATGAAGCCTCTTGGGTCAAAATACCCCTCCCGGTGGTCTCCCGATACACTACCGGCACTCCCGGTACATTACCGATTAACCCGAATCTTTTCCGGTGACCAAAATGGGACTTCCTATATATCAATCTTTACCTCCGGACCATTCCGGAGCTCCTCGTGACGTCCGGGATCTCATCCGGGACTCCGAATATACTACCGAAACGTCACCAAACCTTAAGTGTGCAGACCCTGCGGGTTCGAGAACTATGTAGACATGACCGAGACACCTCTACGGTCAATAACCAATAGCGGGACCTGGATGCCCATATTGGTTCCTACATATTCTACGAAGATCTTTATCAGTCGAACCTCTATGTCAAGGATTCAGTTAATCCTGTATGATGTTCCCTTTGTTCTTCGGAATGTTACTTGCCCGAGATTCGATCGTCAGTATCTCCATACCCAGTTCAACCTCGTTACCAGGAAGTCTCTTTACTCATTCCGTAATACAAGATCCAGTGACTAACACTTAGTCACATTGCTTGCAAGGCTTGTTGTGATGTTGTATTACCGAGTGGGCCCTGAGATACCTCTCCGTCACACGAAGTAACAAATCCCAGTCTTGATCCATGCCAACTCAACAGACACCCTCGGAGATACCTGTAGAGTACCTTTATAGTCACCCAGTTACATTGCGACGTTTGATACACAAAAGGCACTCCTCCGGTGTCAGTGAATTGCATGATCTCATGGTCATAGGAACATATACTGGACATGCAGAAAACAATAGCAATAAACTGACATGTTCATATGCTACGTTTGTAGTTTGGGTCTTGTCCATCACACCATTCTTCTAATGATGTGATCCCATTATCAAATGACATCTCATGTCCATGGCTAGGAAACCTTAACCATCTTTGATCAACGCTAGTCTATTAGAGGCATACTAGGGACATGATTTTTCTATGTATCCACACATGCATTTAAGGAATACAATTATAGCATCGATAATAAACGATTATCATGAAAAAGGAAATATGATAATAACTAATTTATTATTGCCTCTAGGGCATATTTCCAACAGTCTCCCACTTGCACTAGAGTCAATAATCTAGTTCACATCACCATGTGATACGCATTGTTATGAATCTAACACCCAATGAGTTTTGGGGCTCGATCATGCTTTGCATGTGAGAGAGGTCTTATAGTCAACGGGTCTGCAACATTCAGATCCATGTGTACTTTGCAAATTTCTATGTCAAACCGTAAACACTGCTACCACACTCCACTTGGTACTATTCCAAATGGCTGCTCCACTATGCGTATCCAGATTGCTACTACGGGTCATCCGGATTGGTGTTTAAAGCTTGCATCGACGTAACTCTTTACGATGAACTCTTTATCACCTCCATAATCGAGAAACATCTCATTAGTCTTTTAGTTACTAAGGATAATCTTGACCGCTGTCTAGTGATCCACTTCTGGATCACTCTTGTACCCCTTGACGGACTCATGGCAAGGCACACACAGGTGCGGTACACAACATGGCATACTATATAGAGCCTATGGCTAAGGCATAGGGGACGACATTCGTCCTTTCTCTTTCTTCTATCGTGGTCGAGCTTTGAGTCTCACTCAACTTCACACCTTACAAAGCAGGCGAGAACACTTCTCTCTGACTTAATCCATTTTGAACTCTTTCAAAATCTTGTCAAGGTATGCACTCATTGAAAGTCTCATCAAGCATCTTGATCTATCTCTATAGATCTTGATGCTCAACAATTAGGTAGCTTTATTTAGGTCTTCCTTTGAAAAACTCTTTTCAAACAACCGTTTATGCTTTCCAAAAATTCTACATCATTTCCGATCAACAATATGTCATCCACATATACTTATCAGAAATTCTATAGTGCTCCCACTAACTTTATTGTAAATACAAGTTTCTCCTAAACTTTTTATAGACTCAAAAACTTTGATCACCTCATCAAAGTGCATATTTCAACTCCGAGATGCTTGCTTTAGTTCATAGAAGAATCACTAAAGCTTGCACACCTTTTAGCATCCTTAGGACTGACAAAACCTTCTGGTTGTATCACATACAACCTTTCCTCAAGTAAACCGTTAAGGAAACAATGTTTTGACATCCATCTGCCAGATTTCATAACTGAAAGTGCAGCAACTGCTAACACAGTTTCAACAGACTTTAGCATCGCTACGAGTGATAAAGTCTCATCACAGTCAACTCCTTGAACTTGTCGTAAACTTCTTTGCAACAAGTCGAGCTTTACAAATGGTGACATTTACCATCAACGTCTGTCTTCATTTTAAACATCCATTTGTACTCAATGACCTGCCGTCCAACGAGAAAGTCTACCAAAGTCTACACTTGGTTTTCATATATTGATCCTTTCTCGGATTTCATGGCCTCTAACCATTTGTCGGAATCCGGGCCCATCATTGCTTCTCCACAGCTCGTAGGTTCATCGTTGTCTAACAACATGACCTCCAAGACAGGGTTGTCATACCGCTCAGGAGCAGTACACATCCTTGTCGCCCTACGAGGTTTGATAGTAACTTGATCTGAAGCTTCATGATCATCATCATTAACTTCCTCTTCAACTGACGTAGGTTCCACAGAAACATCTTTCTGCCCTGCGCTACTCTCTGGTTGAAATAGAGGTTCAATAACCTCATCAAGTTCTATCTTCCTCCCACTCAATTCTTTAAAGAGAAACTTTTCCTCGAGAAAGGACCCAGTTTTAGCAAAAGAAAATTTATGCTTGGATCTAAGATAGAAGGTTCACCCAACTGTTCTTAGGGTATTCTATGAAGATGCATTTTTCCGCTTTGGGTTCGAGCTCATTAGGTGAAAACATTTTCCACACAAGCGTCGTAGCCCCAAACATTAAGAAATGACAGCTTAGATTTGTATCAAACCATAATTCACACGGTGTCATCTCAACGGATTTAGATGGTGCCCTATTTAAAGTGAATGTAGTTGTCTCTAATGCATAACCCCAAAATTATAGTAACAAAACGATAATAGGCATCATAGCACGCACCATATCCAATGGAGCACGACTATGACATTCGGACACACTATCACACTATGGTGTTCCAAGTGGCGTGAGTTGTGAAACAACTTTCACATTGTCTAAAGTTGTATGCCAAACTCGTAACTCAGATATTCACCTCCACGATCATATTGCAAACATTTTTATCTTCTTGTCACGATGATCTTAAACTTCACTCTTGAATTTTCTTGAACCTTTCAAACGATTCAGACTTGTGTTTCATTAAGTAAATATACACTATATCTACTCAAATCATCAGTGAAGGTAAGAAAATAACGATATCCACCGCACAGTACAAGACTCATTGGATTGCATACATCAACATGTATCATTTCCAATAAATCACTTGCCCGCTTCATCAAAATAGAAAATGGGGTCCTTAGTCATCTTGACCAAGAGGCATGGTTCGCATGTCTCAACCGATTCGAAATCGAATGAGTCCAAAGATCCATCAGCATGGAGTTTCTTCATGCGTTTATACCAATATGACATTTAGCGGCAGTGCCACAAGTATGTAGTACTATTATTATCAACTTTGTATCTTTTTGGCATCAATGTTATGAACATGTGTATTACTACGATCAAGTTTCAAGAAACCATTCTTACTGGGTGCATGACCATTGAAGGTATTATTCATGTAAATAGAATAACCATTATTCTCTAACTTAAATGAATAACCGTGTTGCAGTGAATATGATCTAATCACGTTCATGCTCAACGCAAAAACACCAAATAATATTTATTTAGGTTCGTCACTATTTTCGAAGGTAGACAGAGCGTGCGATGTTGATCACATCAACCTTGGAAACATTTCCAACACACATGGTCACCTCACCCTTAGCTAGTCTCCGTTTATTCCGTAGCTTTTACTTCGAGTTACTAACATTTAGCAATCGAACCGGATCCAATACCCAGGTGCTATTAGGAGTACTAGCAAGGTACACATCAATAACACGTATATCAAATACACTTGTGTCGACGTTGCCAGCCTTCTTATCTACCAAGTATCTAGGGTTGTTTCACTTCAGCGACCGCTCACCACATAATAGAAGCACTTAGTCTCAGGTTTGGGTTCAACTTTGGGTTGCTTCACTAGAGCAGCAACTGACTTGCCATCCATGAAGTTTCCCTCCTTGCTCCTACCCTTCTCGAAACTAGTGGTTTGACTAACCATCAACACTTGACGCTCCTTCTTAATTTCTACCTTCGCAGTGTCAAACATCGCGAATAGCTCATGGATCATTATTTCTATCCCTGGCATTTTATAGTTCATCACCAAGTTCTAGTAGCTTAGTGACAGTGACTTGGATAACTATATCAATCACTATCCTATCTGGAAGATCAACTCCCACTTGATTCAAGCGATTGTAGCACTCAGACAATCTGAGCACATGCTCAACGATTGAGCTATTCTCCTTCATCTTGCAGGCAAAGAATCTTTTTGGAGATCTCATATCTCGCAACACTGGCATGAGCCTGAGATCCTAATTTCAGCTCTTAGAACATCTCATATGTTTTGTGACGTTCGAAATGTCTCGGAGCCTCAATTCTAAGCCGAAATGCATGACGCACTAAACTATCAAGTAGTCATCAGAACTTTCCTGTCAGATGTTCACAACATCTACAGACGACGCTAGAGGGGTTGGTGCACCGAGCAGTGCATTAAGGACATAAGCCTTTTGTGCAACAATGAGGACAATCCTCAGATCACGGACCGAGTCCGCAATATTGCTACCATCATCTTTCAACTCTATTTCTCTAGGAACATATAAAAATTCAAGGGAGCTACAGCGTGAGCTAGTAATCTACAACATAATTTTGCAAAGTCATTACTGACTATGTTCATGATAATGAGTTCCATTAATCATATTACTTAAGAACTCCCACTCAAATTGACATCCCTCCGGTCATTCGAGTGAAACATGATCCAAATTCACCAACTCAAGTCCGATCATCATGTGAGTTGAGGTGGTTTCAATGGTGAACATCATCATGTTGATCATATCTACTATATGACTCATGTTCGACCTTTCGGTCTCTTGTGTTCCGAGGCCATGTCTGTACATGCTAGGCTCATCAAGTTTAACCCGAGTGTTCTGCATGTGCAACACTGGCTTGCACCCGTTGTATGTGAACGTAGAGTCTATCACACCCGATCATCACGTGGTGTCTCAACACGATGAATTTTTGCAATGGTTCATACTCGGGGAGAACACAATTCATCTTGAAATTTAAGTGAGGGATCACCTTATAATGCTACCTTCATCCTAAGCAAAACAAGGTGCATAAAAGGATTAACATCACATGCAAATCATAAGTGGCATGATATGGCCATGAACTTGTGCTTTTGATCTCCATCTTGAAAGCACCGGCATGATCTCCATCATCACCGGCAAGACACCATGATCTCCATCATCTTGATCTCCATCAACGTGTCGCCATCGGGGTTGTCGCTCCCAACATGCTTCTACTACTATAGCTACCGTTTAGCGATAAAGTAAAGCATTACATAGCGCTTAATGATTGACACGCAGGTCATACAATAATTAAAGACATCCCTATGGCTCCTGTCGGTTGCCGTACTCATTGCCATACAATCTATACATCACATGATCATCTCATACATCACATATATCACATCATGTAATTGGCCATATCACATCACAACATACCCTGCAAAAACAAGTTAGACATCCTCTAATTGTTGTTGCATGTTTTACGTGGCTGCTATGGGTATCTAGCAAGACAATTCTCATCTATGCAAAAACCACAACGGTGATACACTAGTTGCTTTTCAACCTTCTCAAGGACCGCCTTTGTCGAATCCGATCCAACTAAAGTGAGAGAAACTGGCACCCGCAAGCCATCTATGCAACAAGTTGTGGTCGAGGGAACCGGTCTCTCGTAAGCGTACGAGTAATGTTGGTCCGGGACGCTTCATCTCACAATATCGCTGAACCAAAATCCGACCAAGGGAGGAAGCAATCTAAGCATCAACGCCCACAAACCTTTTGTGTTCTACTCGAGATCTCATCTACACATATACCTAGCTCATGCTGCCACGTTATGAAACGCGGTTGGTGTAGTTGAATGTCTTCGCGATCCAAATCGCCGAGCATCCTGTGATCTCATCACGATCTGTCCCGCGATCCAATCACGATCCGTCCCACGAACTCATCACGATCCGTCTCGCGATCTTGATCACGATTCTTCCGATCTAGCGCCGAACGGACGACACCTCCGCGTTCAGCACACGTGCAGCTTGATGACGATCTCCAATGTATTGATCCAGCAAGAGGAAGTGGAGAGGAAGAAGAGTTCGCCGGCAGTGTGACGGCGCTCCGGCGATGGTGGTGGAGCAATTCCGGCAGGGCTTCGCCTAAGCACTGCAGAAAACCGATCTAGAGGAGACACTATGCACTAGAGGAACGGGTAGCACGTGGCTGCAAATTCTGTGCCAAAACCCTAAAATCCTCTAGTATATATAGGAGGAGAGGAGGAGGTGGCTTGGCTGCAAAAAAGCCAGCCCTTGGGTCGTCCAAAGTGGGGAGGAGAGGAGGACTCCTCCTTCAATCCTAGTAGGACTAGGATTCCTCCTTTTTTGGCCTTTTTCCACCTTTTTCCCTTTGGGCTTTTTCTCCTAGCCGCATGGGCCTTGTGTGGGACTTCCACCAACCCACAAAAGCCCGGTATTTACTCTCCCACAGCCCATGAAGCCTCTTGGGTCGAAATAGTCCTCCTGGTGGTCTCCCGGTACACTAGCGGCACTCCCGGTACATTACCGATTAACCCGAAACTTTTCCGGCGACCAAAATAGGACTTACTATATATCAATCTTTACCTCCAGACCATTACGGAGCTCCTCATGACGTCCGGGATCTCATCTGGGACTCCGAACAACCTTCGGTCACCACCATACATAACTCTATACTACCGAAACGTCACCAAACCTTAAGTGTGCAGACCCTGCGGGTTCGAGAACTATGTAGACATGACCGAGACACCTCTACGGTTAATAACCAATAGCGGGACCTGGATGCCCATATTGGTTCCTACATATTCTATGAAGATCTTTATCGGTCGAACCTCTATGTCAAGGATTCAGTTAATCCCGTATGATGTTCCCTTTGTTCTTCGGTATGTTACTTGCCCGAGATACAAGATCGTCGGCATCTCCATACCTAGTTCAACCTCGTTACTGGCAAGTCTCTTTACTCGTTCCGTAATACAAGATCCCGTGACTAACACTTAGTCACATTGCTTGCAAGGCTTGTTGTGATGTTGTATTACCGAGTGGGCCCTGAGATACCTCTCCGTCACACGGAGTAACAAATCCCCGTCTTGATCCATGCTAACTCAACAGACACCCTCGGAGATACCTGTAGAGTACCTTTATAGTCACCCAGTTATGTTGCGACATTTGATACACACAAGGCATCCTCCGGTGTCAGTGAATTGCATGATCTCATGGTCATAGGAACATATACTTGACATGCCGAAAAAATAGCAATAAACTCACACAATCATATGCTATGTTTGTAGTTTGGGTCTTGTCCATCACACCATTCTTCTAATGATGTGATCCTATTATCAAATGACATCTCATGTCCATGGCTAGGAAACCATAACCATCTTTGATCAATGAGCTAGTCTATTAGAGGCATACTAGGGACATGGTTTTGTCTATGTATCCACACATGCATTTAAGTCTCCGATCAATACAATTATAGCATGGATAATAAACGATTATCATGAACAAGGAAATATGATAATAAATAATTTATTATTGATTCTAGGGCATATTTCCAACACTTCTCCCATTGCAAGAATTACCAATCTAGTTGGCCAAACCAAACCAATAACTCGAAGAGACTTGCAAAGATATGAAATAATGCATATAAGAATTCAGAGAATATTCAAATAAGATTCATGGATAATCTGAACATAAACCCACAATTCATCGGATCTTGACAAACACACCGCAAAAGAGTATTAAATCGGATAGATCTGCATGAAGATCATGAAGAACATGGTATTGAAGATCAAAGAGAGAGAAGAAGCCATCTAGCTACTAGCTATGGACCTATAGGTCTATGGTGGACTACTCACGCATCATCGAAGGGGCAATGGAGTTGATGTAGATGCCCTCCGTGATCGGATCCCCTTTTGGCAGATTACCGGAAAAGGATCCAAGATTGGATCTCTTGGGAACGGAGGCTTTTGTCGGCGGAAAAGTATTTGCGTGGCTCTTTTTGGTGTTAGGGGAATATTTGGGTATTTATAGGACGAATAATAGGGTTAGGAGACCTGCCAGGAGACGACAAGGATGCCAGGCGCGGCTAGGGGGTGGATGCGCCTCCAGGGCTTATGACCTCCTGGCAGGTGCCCTGGCGTGCACTCCAAGTCTGGCAGATCTCTTTCCTTCCAGAAAAAACCATTCCGAAGATTTTATTCCGTTTGGACTTTGTTTAATATTCCTATCTGTAAAACTCAAAAATAAGGAAAAAACAGAAACTAGCACTAGGCTCTAGATGAAAGGTTAGTCCCAAAAATAATATAAATTATCATATTAATGCATATTAAACATCCAAAACAGATAATATAAGGGCATGACATCATCAAAAATTATAGATACGTTGGAGACATATCAACATACTTGAGGACGAGTAGGAATTAAACTTGGGGATGCTGATACGTCTCCAACGTATCTATAATTTGCTTGTTCCAGGCTATTATATTATCAACCTTGGATGTTTTACAATCATTTTATAGCAACTTTGTATCATTTTTTGGCACCAACCTATTGACCTAGTGCCAAAGTGACAGTTGCTCTTTTTGCTTGTTTTTACATCGCGGAAAATCATCACCAAACGGAGCCCAAACGCTGGAATTTTTGTCGAATTTTTATGGACTAGAAGAGCCAGGATGGGCCAAAGAGCACAAGGAGAGGGGGCCGAGGGTGGCCACCCTCCACAAGGGCGCGCCAAAGGCCTCTAGCAGGCCAAGGTGGAGGGTGCCCACCTTGGGACCCCCCTCAACCGACTATCAAGCCTATAAATATCCATATTTTTGGAAAACCCTAGAGGAGTCAACGAAACACAATTCCAACCACCGCAAGTTTCAGAACCTCAAGATTCAATCTAACACCATCACGGATGGGTTCATCTTATTCATAGGTTCCTCTCTGATGATGCTTGAGCAGTCCACCATGTACCTACTGGTCCGTAGGTAGTAGCTAGATGGCTTCTTCTCTATCTATGATTCTCAATTCAATGGTCTCTTGGAGATCTATTTGATGTAATGACTTTTGTGGTGTGTTAGTTGGGATCCTATGTATTTTGAGTTCATGATCATTTTGTATCCATGAATATGAGTTAACTCTTCTATGATATCTTGTTTGCATGATTACTTATAGACTCGTATTTCTTCTTCGAATCTTTGGTTTAGTTAGGCCAACTAGATCGATTTTTCCTTCCATGGGAAGATGTGCTTTGTGATGGGTTTGATATTGCGGTGTTCTTTCCTAGTGACGGAAGGGGCAGCAAGACACGCATGTATCGTGGCCATTAAAGATAACCAGATGAGGTCCATTCCTACATGAATAGATATTGTCCACATCATGTCACCGTTCTTATTGCATTACTCTGTTTTCCCATGAACTTAATACACTAGATGAATGTTGGATAGCGGTCGATGTGTGGAGTAATAGAAGTAGATGCAGAATGTTCGGTCTACTTATCTTGTATGTGATGCCTATATAATGATCATTGCCTAGATATCGTCAGGATTATTTGATCTTCTATCAATTGCCCAACTGTAATTTGTTCACCCACCATGTGCTATACTCATGAGAGAAGCGACTAGTGAAACCTACGGTCCTCGGGTCTACTTTTCCAACATATTGCTTTCTGGTCTACTATTTTGCCCTTTTTCAGATCTATTAATCCAAAAAAATACCTTTCTGCACTTTTTGTTTACTTAGTTTATTTTGTGTTCTTGCAAGATATATTTGCCAAACTATCATTACCTAATCTATCTTATTACCGTACAGAGCGTGACAACCTCTCTTTCGCGTCGGGTTGCAAGCATTTGTTATTTGTGTGCAGGTGATATTTATGTGGTTGCGTATCTTCCTCTAAGGATTGATATCTTGGTTTCATAACTGAGGGAAATACTTATCGTTGATGTGCTGCATCA
Organism: Hordeum marinum; assembly: GCA_022496015.1. Lineage (NCBI taxonomy): Eukaryota > Viridiplantae > Streptophyta > Magnoliopsida > Poales > Poaceae > Hordeum > Hordeum marinum. The sequence goes on along the minus strand of CM039675.1, from coordinate 458,715,184 downwards.
TCCCTTCCTCTTTGGGGAAATACCACGCAGTCTCAAGCCACGTCAACGGCATATCAAACGGGCTCACACACTCATTTTTGCGATCATTTTGATTCTTTGCAGAAACAATCACCAAATCTAGAGCGTTTGATACTGTTTCAAATGGGTGCATGCGCTCGTTCGAGCGGTCGTTTGACATCTTTGACTAGGAGCACAAAAAGAACATAATGAACAACAAAGTTCAAAATGAACGTCGGCGTCCGTTTCAGCGGTCACAACATATGCGTGCACGCAAAGGTGAGTTAAACGAGGTTGAAGATGGCGTTCCATGCGGGTGCTTGCGCTTGTATGAGCGGTTGTTTTGCACATCAGCATCTCCAATAATCCCGAGGAAGGAGGTATTTCGCCCCCATCTCTCTCTTTTCTTCTCTTCTTCTTCTTCTTCTTCTTCTTCTTCTTCCTCCTCCTCCAAACCTCTCCAAACCCTAGCAAAAAATCACGTGGTCTCTCTACTTGTTCGTTTCCAGTTCGAATCCTTTCGTGTAATCGATCTATGATACGTTTCTCCTCAGACCCCCAACTTATTTTTTGTGAATTCATGTTCTACATGCCTAGCATTGCCATTTATAGGATATGCATATTTCTAATTCAAACTTGAGTATGGCAAGGATTTGCCGATGTTTTTAGAGGAGTATGATGTCGTGAGTACCGTAGGGTCATTATTGTTTCATTGTGTTTGACTGGAAAATTAATTTGCAGATGTTTACATGGAGGTCTTCACGTGTACACGGTGGTTTGAGTTCATCCACCGCACACCCGCAACAATTTTTAACTTAGAGGATCGTCTTCCCCGACCATGGAGGAAGTAAGAAGTTCTGACAGCTCACGACAAGGAAGACTGCTACTTCCTGAGCTTACATTGGTTTTCCCTTGAAGAGGAAAGGGTGATGCAGCAAAGTAGATAAGTATGTCCCTTAGTTGTTGAGAACCAAGGTATCAATCCAGTAGGAGAAACAAGCAAGGCCCCAATTTATGTACCTACACAAACAATCACAAAGTTGCACCCAACGCTATAAAGGGGTTGTCAATCCCTTCATGGTTACTTGCAAGGATGAGATCTGATAGACAAAGATATAAAAGATTGCTAGAAGTAAAAAGTAAATCAAATTGCAGTAAGGTATTTTTAGTATTATCGGTTTATAGATCTAGAAATATAATATGAAAAATAGACCCCGGGGCCATAGGTTTCACTAGAGCCTTCTCTCTTGAAGGAAAATAAGACGGTGGGTGAACAAATTACTATCGAGCAATTGATAGAAAAGTGCATAGTTATGACGATATCCAAGGCAATGATTATGAGTATAGGCATCATGTCCATGTAAGGTAGACCGAAACGATTCTGCATCTACTACTATTACTCCACATATCGACCGACTCCTTCCTACATCTAGAGTATTAAGTTCATGATGATTAGAGTAACGCATTAAGTAAAATGACATGATGTAGAGGGATAAACTCAAGCAATATGATGAAAAACCCATCTTTCTATCCTTGATGGCAACAATGCAAATACGTGCCTCATTACCCCTACTATGTCACTAGGTGAGGACACCGCAAGATTGAACCCAAAACTAAGCACTTCTCCCATTGCAAGAATTACCAATCTAGTTGGCGAAACCAAACCAATAACTCGAAGAGACTTGCAAAGATATGAAATCATGCAGATAATAATTCAGAAAAGAATCAAATGATATTCAAAGATAATCTAATCATAAACCCACAATTCATCGAATCTCGAAAAACACACCGCAAAAGAGTATTACATCGGATAGATCCCCATGAAGATCATGGAGAACACGGTATTGAAGAACATAGAGAGACAAGAAGCTGATGTCTAGTATGCAACCTTCTTCTTGTAGACTCGTGTTGGGCCTTCAAGCGCAGATTTTTGTAGGACAGTGAAATTTCCCCCCAAGTGGATGACCTAAGGTTTATCGATCCGTGGGAGGTGTAGGATGAAGATGGTCTCTCTCAAGCAACCTGCAACCAAATAACAAAGAGTCTCTTGTGTCCCCAACACACCCAATACAATGTCAAATTGTATAGGTGCACTAGTTTGACGAAGAGATGGTGATACAAGTGCAATATGGATGGCAAATATATGTTTTTGTAATCTGAAAATATAAAGATGGAAAGGTAGCAAGTAAAAAAGTGAGCAAAAATGGTATTGCGATGCTTGAAAACAAGGCCTAGGGTCCATACTTTCACTAGTGCAAGTTCTCTCAACAATACTAACATAGTTGAATCATATGTAAATACCTCTAGTGCGACAAAGAGTTCACTCCAAAGTCACAAATAGCAGACAACTAACGAAGAAATTATTGTAGGGTACGAAACCACCTCAAAGTTATCTTTTCGATCAATCTTATATGCTATCCCTATAAGTGTCACGAACAGCCCTTAAGTTCGTACTAAAATAACTCCTTAAGACACACATCAACCAAAAGCCTAATGTCACCTCTAGACACTCCAATGTCACCACAAGTACCCATGGGCTTGATTATACGATATGCATCACATAATTTCAGATTCATCATGTTCAATCAAACACAAAGAACTTCAAAGAGTGCCCCAAAGTTTCTACCGGAGATTCAAGACAAAAACGTGTGACAACTCCTATGCATAGACTCCCAAGGTCACGGAACCCACAAGTTGATCACCAAAACATGCATCACGTGGATCAATAGAACATCCCATTGCCACCACAGATATCCCATGGCAAGACATACATCAAGTGTTCTCAAATCCTTAAAGACTCAATCTGATAAGAAAACTTCAAGGGAAAACTCAATTCATCACAAGAAGATAGAGAGGGGAAAACTTCATATGATTCATCTATATCAATAAAGCTAGCGGTACATCAAGATCGTGCCATCTCAAGAACATGAGAGAGAGAGAGAGATCAAACACATAGCTACTGGTACATACCCTCAGCCCCGAGGGTGAACTACTCCCTCCTCTTCATGGAGACCGTCGGGATGATGAAGATGGCCTCTGGTGATGGTTTCCCCCTCGACATGGTGCCGGAATGGGTTCCCGATTGGTTTTTCGTGGCTCTGGAGGTTGCGGCGGTGGAACTCCCGATCTAGGTTTCTTTTCGGAGGTTTTTATCTTTATAGGAATCGTTGGCATTGGAATCACGTTAAGGGGGGCCATGAGGCGGTGGCAAGCCTGCTAGGCGCGTGCTAGGGGGTGGTCATGCCTAGCGGGCTTGCCTCCTCCTCGTGGCTCTTCTAGCCCAGCTCCAATGCTTCGGGTGTCTCTTTTGGTCCACAAAAAATCATACTAGATTTTTAGCCCATTCCAAGAACTTTTATTTTTGCACAAAAACGACACCATGGTACTTCTGCTGAAAACAACGTTGTTCCGGGTTAGTTCTAATAAAATCATACCAAAACCATATAGATTTTTTGTAAACATGGAATGAATACTTCATAAATTATAGATACGTTGGAGACGTACCAACATCCCCAAGCTTAATTCTTGCTCGTCCTCGAGTAGGTAAATGATAATAGAAATAATTTATGAAGTGTGAATGCTAGCAAGTGCACAAGTTTGATAAATGATAATTCCAATCACCTTTTCGAGCATCATTATGTATCATAAATAGTATCTCATCTCATAAAGCTTCTCATGATGAAGTAACAAGCTATTCACATGTTAAAGTATAGACCATAAAGTTTCTTGAAAACTAACAGAGTATGGTTTCAGTCACCAAACAATTGCAATTCATCTTATTTCCAGGAAGGGTCTATGTAAGAGCTTTGAATTAGCAAATTCCACATACTCAACTATCATATTGTCTTCCAAGATTGCTAACACTCAAAGCATATTTTTGGAGCAAATGGCATCCGTTGAACATAAAGAAATATAGGGGCTTAATGTTTCACCTCCCAACCTATTTATCATATAGATAATTGTCAACAATAATAATTAATGATCTAATATATTTGAATGGCCATATATGCTTGGATCTTTCCCCACAACATGATGCTTGCCAAGAGAAAAAGGCGTAACATGGGAAGTGGTGAAGATCACCATGACTCTTGTGTAAAGGTAAGTACTAGAAAGCAAAATATAGGCCCTTCGCAGAGGGAAGCATTGATTTGCAAAGGTGCCAGAGGTCGAGCTTTTAAAACAGAGATGAATAATAATTTTGAGCGGTATGCTTTCCTTGTCACCATAACAACCGAGAGATCTCAATATCTTCTGTGCTAGATACATTATAGGCAGTTCCCAAACATAATTGTAAAGGTTTTACTCCCCCTCTACCAATCAATCACAATCCACGACGAGCCGAATCCACGGGTACCATCCATACCAACAACATTCCTGGGGGAGTTTTGTTTAATTATTTTCATTTTTTATTTGATTTCGGGGGAATCCCTATTAGCAGCCACTTTCTCATGAATGATAGTGAATCGACACATATCGTGAGAATAACCCACCTAGCATGGAAGATACTGATAGTCCCTAGTTACTATATGAGCGATTCGGGCATAAAACGGAGAATATTATTTGAAGGTTTAGAGTTTGGTACATGCAAATTTACTTGGAACGGCAGGTAAATACCACATATAGGTAGGTGTGGTGGACTCATATGGAACAACTTTGGGTTTGAGGGTGTTTGGATGCACAAGTAGTATTTCTACTTGGTGCGGAAGTTTTGGCTAATACGAGGTGGAAGCAAGCACCACATGATGGAGGATCCATAACAAGATAACTTCTATACAAATATACCCAACCATAACTCATTAAGTTGTCTTCCTTGTCCAAATTTAACTAATTTGCTCAAGTTTGAAAATAACTAATGGGTATTCACAATCATAGAAGATGTCCAAGATAGTATATTATATGTTAAATCTCTCTTCCCTTCAATATTGTTTCATGAATGGTTCAAGTGACCAATGCGGTGTTTGCGAACTTTTAATAACTTTTACCACCTATACTTCTTATATGTGAAGTCATTACTCCCCGTGGGATAAGAATATAAAACAAATATAATTTCATATTTATTATATTCAATTCATTCAACCATTTACTCATAGGATATAAGTGAAGCACGAGAGTAAATGACAAAACTACTCCAAAACATATAAGTGAAGATCAATGAGTAGTCAAACAATTAAGTAGCTATGTGAGAACATTATATTTATCTCTCAATAAAGATTGTAACATATGAATATTTTATTTATAAAGCAATTAAAATAAAAATAGCACTCCAAAAATACGACGCATCATGTGAACGGATAAAACTTTAGGCTAACATAGGCTAACCGATAATTGTGATAATAGTTGATGAAGAGAGGTGGGATGCGTAGCATCCCCAAGCTTAGATGTTTGAGAGTTCTTGAAATATTTACTTGGGGTGCCTTGGGCATCCCCAAGCTTGAGCTGTTTTATCTCATTCAATCCTCTCATATCATGGTTTCACCTATTCTCAAAAACTTCGTCCACACAAAACTCGAAAACAACTCGTGAGATAGGTTAGTACACATAATAATAAATCAACTATTTATGTACTGACAAGACAAGTTGAACAATGATATCAAAACATTAGTTACTTTATAGTATCATTTCCACAATTTATATCTACCAATAGAGGCTATGGAAACTATAGGATAAGTAGATAACAAAACTATGACAGCAATCTGTCCAAACAGAACAGTCTATAAAACTTTATAAAAGAAGTGTACTTATGTAACTGAAAAAATTATTAAAATTTAGGAAATGATAAATAATTTATATTAAAATACTGTGTAAAAATTTCATAAACTTTCCATGTTCCAGTAAAATATGAAAATTCAAACAGTACAGCAGAAGTTTCTGTTTTTATACAGCACACATCAGACATGCAATTCAAGCATCCTAAGGCAATTCTTGGAACTTTGTATTGAAAAACAAGATTACAAATAACAAATAATTGATAAAAACAAAATAAAATAACATTCCAAGCAAAACTCATATTATGTGACGAATAAAAATATAGCTCCAAGTAAGATATAACAATAGTGTTGAAGACGAGAGAGGGGATGCCTTCCGGGGCATCCCCAAGCTTAGGCGCTTGAGTATTCCTTGTATATTACGTTGGTGAGCCTATGGAATACCCAACCTTAGGTTATTGTCACTCTGTATTCTTATCATATCTTTGTTTTATCCAAAACTTGAAAACTTCAATTACACAAAACTGAACGGAACTTTGTGAGAAGGGTTAGTGTAATAAAGATAGATTATTCACTTAGGTACTGTCAAGAAAAGATTCATAATTATTCCCACATGATAACTACTGTATTCCATAATTCCAACAATTTATATTACTCAATATAATATATAGGAACACTTGAAACAAGCAAACTATGCATGCAAAACAGAATCTGTCAAAATCAGAACAGTTTGTAAAGATCTGAATGATCACCATACTTCCCTAATTCTAAAAAATTATAAAAAAATAGGAAAACTAAAGGAATTTTCATTTAAATGTTTTTTAAAATTTCATAATTTTTTGATGCTCTAGTAAAATCATATAATTCATATACTGGACGCAAAACTTTCTGTTTTTGCACAGAATCAAACAAGCAAGTACCCACACTATCCCAAAGGCTTTACTTGGCACTTTATTGAAATAAAAGACACAAAAAATGATTAATACAGTATATTAATCATTTTAACACATAAAAACAGAAATTGATAGTGTTGGGTTGTCTCCCAACAAGCGCTTTTCTTTAATCCCTTTTAGCAAGGCATGATGATTTCAATGATGCTCGCATAGGAATAATAATTGAAACATGCCAGAGAGCATCATGAATCTCGTGACAATGATATTTAAGTCTAACCCTCTTACTATGAATATGGATTGTGATCAAACAATTTATGGGAACAAGAATCATCTATCATAGGAAGGCAAAACAAACATAACTTCAAAACTTTGAACACATAGAGAGGAAACTTGATATTATTGCAATTCCTATAAGCATATGTTCCTCCCTCATAATAATTTTCAGTAGAATAATGAAGGAATTCAACAATATAACCAGCACATAAAACATTCTTTTCATGATCTTCAAGCATAGAAATTTTTTCACTCCCCGCATAAGCAATTTCCTTCTCATTCATAATAGTGGGAGCAAACTCAAAAAATTAACTATCATGTGACACTTGATTGACATAACCATATTGAATATTAAAACCATGATAATAGGTTTAATGGCTATCATTACTCTTTATAGCATACATTTCATCACAATAATCATCATATATAGTAGGCATGCCATAATCATAACTTGGGGGACTAAAAATGTCATCTTCATCAAACATAGCATCGCCAAGCTTGTGGCTTTGAATATAATTTGCATCATGAATATTCAGAGAATTAATACTAACAACATTTCAATCATGCTCATCACTCGAATATTTAATGCCAAACATTTTAATAACTTCTTATTCTAGCACTTGAGCACAATTTTCCTTTCCATCATTTTCACGAAAGACATTCAAAAGATGAAGCATATGAGGCAACCACAACTCCATTTTTTTGTAGTTTTATTTTATAAAACCAAACTAGTGAAAAAAAGAAACTAAAAGATCCAATTGCAAGATCTAAATATATACCTTCAAGCACTCACCTACCTAGCAACGATGCTAGAAAAGAGCTTGATGTCTACTATGCAACATTCTTCTTGTAGACTCGTGTTGGGCCTCGAAGCACAGAGTTTTGTAGGACAGTGAAAATTTTCCCTCAAGTGGATGACCTAAGGTTTATCAATCCATGCGAGGTGTAGGATGAAGATGGTATCTCTCAAGCAACCCTGCAATCAAATAACAAAGAGTCTCTTGTGTCCCCAACACACCCAATACAATGTCAAATTGTATAGGTGCACTAGTTCGGCGAAGAGATGGTGATACAAGTGCAATATGGATGGTAGATATAGGTTTTTATAATCTTAAAATATAAAAACATCAAGGTAGCAAGTAACAAAAGTGAGCAAAAATGGTATTACAATGCTTGAAAACAAGGTCTAGGGTCCGTACTTTCACTAGTGCAAGTTCTCTCAACAATACTAACATAGTTGAATCACATGTAAATACCTCTTGTGTGATAAAGAGTTCACTCCAAAGTTACAAATAGTAGAGAACTAACGAAGAAATTATTGTAGGGTACGAAACCACCTCAAAGTTATCTTTTCCGATCAATCTTCTGAGCTATCCCCATAAGTGTCACGAACAGCCCTAGAGTTCGTACTAAAATAACACCTTAAGACACACATCAACCAAAACCCTAATGTCACCTAGATACTCCAATGTCACCACAAGTAACCATGGGCTTGATTATATGATATACATCACATAATTTCAGATTCATCATGTTCAATCCAACACAAAGAACTTCAAAGAGTGCCGAAATTTTCAACCGGAGATTCAAGACAAAAAGTGTGCCAACCCCTATGCATAGATTCCCAAGGTCACGAAACCCACAAGTTGATCACCAAAACATGCATCAAGTGGATCAATAGAACATCCTGTTGTCACCACAGATATCCCATCGCAATACATACATCAAGTGTTCTCAAATCCTTAAAGACTCAATCCGATCAGAAAACTTCAAGGGAAAACTCAATTCATCACAAGAAGATAGAGAGGGGAAAACTCCATATGATTCATCTATATCAATAAATCTCGTGGTACATCAAGATCGTGCCATCTCAAGAACACGAGAGAGAGATAGAGAGAGATCAAACACGTAGCTACTAGTACATACCCTCAGCCCCGAGGGTGAACTACTCCCTTCTCATCATGGAGACCGTCGGGATGATGAAGATGGCCTCCGATGATGGTTTCCCCCTCCGATAGGGTGCTGGAACGGGCTCCCGATTGGTTTTTCGTGGCTCTGGAGGCTTGCGGCGGCGGAACTCCCGATCTAGGTTGCTTTTCATAGGTTTCTGTATTTATAGGAATTTTTGGCGTTGGAATCACGTCGATGGGGGCCACGAAGCGGTGGCAAGCCTGCTAGGCACGTGTTAGTGGGTGGTCACGCCTAGCAGGCTTGCTGCCTCCTCGTGGCTCTTCTGGCCCAGCTCCAATGCTTTGGGGGTCTCTTTTGGTCTAGAAAAATCATACTAAATTTTCAGCCCATTTCGAGAAATATTATTTCTACACAAAAATTATGTCAATCCGGGTTAGTTCTAATAAAATCATACCTAAACCATATAGAATTATTGTAAACATGGCATGAATACTTCATAAATTATAGATACGTTGGATACGTATCAGAAGCCATCTAGATACTAGCTATGGACCCGTAGGTCTGTGGTGAACTACTCACGCATCATCGGAAGGGCAATGGAGTTGATGTAGAGGCCCTCCTTGATAGAATCCCCCTTTGGCAGATTACCGGAAAAGGCTCTAAGATTGGATCTCTCGAGAATGGAGGCTTCCGGAGACGGAAAAGTATTATCGTGGATCTTTTTGTACTGGGGGGATATTTCTGAACTTATAGGCCAGAGATTAGGGTTGGAAGAGCTACGGGGGACCCACAAGCCAGGGGCGCCCCCTTGGCCATGCCAGGGTGGCTTGTGGCCCACTCGTGGATCTTCTGTAACATCCCAAAATTTCATTTTGGAATGTTATGAAATATAGTTATGCATCATCATCACATTGTTTGAATGAAATGAATTGTTGAAGTTCTTCTTTTGAAATTCTGAAAGGCCATTTCAACTTTTCCATTTACTTGTTTTTCTTATTTGAAAATCTCTGGAATTATTCAAAAAAAGAGGAGTAACATGACACTCCACACCAGGGGCACCTTGGTGAATTATTTGCACAATAAAACCAGGGGTTTATTTGAAAGTTTATCTCAAAAGGATTTAAAATCAATTAGGCATTTTCTGAAAAATAATTTTTTAAAGTATTCATTTTGACAGAGGAAAAATGTTCATTAAATAGAATTTATTCCCTTGATCATTTATATATATATTCCCTATGTTTGGAAATGATTTGAATGCATTAAAGGGTTTTAAACGCTCTGGAAAATAGTAAAGGAAACGAATTAAAGCGTTTAATTAGAAAACCGGCCGGCCCACCAGCCTTTACTCCCGAGATCCTTTCGGATCGGTCACCGACGCGCACATCCCGCTCCCACTCTCACTAACACATGGGACCCACCGTCCAACAGCACCATTAGCGTGCTCGTCTCCCTCCTCGCGCCGTCGACGTCGCTAGAGATCCCTCCTCCGCTGTTCTCGCTCCTCTCTCCCTCTCCCGACCCCACACTCGGCCTATAAAAGCCCCTGCCTTCTCCGCTCTCCGTTCCACACCCTCGCCTCCAACCACCTCCGACTTCCGGCCGCCGTCGACATCACCGGAGCTCCGACCCCCTCACTGTAAGCCGCCACCTCCACCCGCAACCGTCAGATCTAGGATCTACGCTCTAGATTAAAAAATTTATAAAACGAACCGTTACGCATTAGTTTTCGGCCATCCGCTCGTTAGCACCCACGCGCGCACACCCTAGGCCATTCACAACATGCCACGTCGCCCTGTCCGTTAGTTAGTTTTTTTATTCTTTTTCTGTTTTGTTTTAGAAAACAGAATGCTTTTTGTTTTTGTTTTAGTTGTAACTTTTAAACTAATTAGTGTTTTTAATTGATTATTTTTGCATTAGGTCACAAATTTCATGTAGTTTCATCCTGTATAACTTTGAACTTGGTCTTCCGAATTTGAACTTTCATGTAATTTCATGTAGTGTTGTAATTTCATGTAGTTTGATTGATTATTTTAGTCTTAGATTTCAAATTTGAACTTTAAAATTTGAATCTAACCAAATTTGCTTAAATTACTAAAATCTGTATAACTAGAGTTTAAAAATATATTTTTCTATGAATCTTTTTGCCACTGGTTTGTATTAGTTAGACCTATCATCCTACAAAGTTTGAGAATTTTTAGGATGAATTTGGGTAGGGTTTTTAACAAAAACAGAATCTGTTTAGTTCTTAATAGAGTTTAGTTAGTTTGATTTTAGTTTAGTTTGAATCTGAGTTAGTTTAAGTTTTGTTTTTAGTTTTCATTAGGTTCTGTTGTTTCAACATTAGGTGAAATAACTTCCTATTAATAAAAAATAATTGTTTAGTTTTATACCTTATTGTTATAGAAAATCTTTAATCCTTTTCATTAGGTATAGTTTTATAAAGCAATTTAGTTTTACTTTTCATTTGGAGATTTAATTCTGCTTTCTAATAAAGAATCTTAGTAATTCTTTTCTGTTAAGTAATGTTCCCCTCTGGGTGGATGATGGTTGAACGGCGCCCTAGAGAAACTAGTGGTTAGCCTAGGTGTTGCTGGAGAAGTGCCAGTATTCACGCGGAAAGGTCCACCCAGGCACAAAGAGATGGATGGATGCTTCAAGACCCAAGGCTTACCTACACAGCCACAAGCCATTATGGGCTCTGGCTTGGTTGGATATCGTGGTGACCCTGGACAGGCGGTGCTACGAGATGTAGAAGAACGGTAGGAAAGGATGGGCACCGATAGAGTCTCAGGGAAACCCTTTAGAAGACCAGGTTTTGGTCATCCGTTTCTCAAACACATTGAAGTGCGATAAATCCAACGGAGGCGATCAAATCTTGTGGGGAACGTGTGCAAAACTCTGCAGAGTACCCAAACCTAATCGATTAGCCGTGTCCACGGTCATGGACAACTTGAGCCAAAGGAACTGAAACTATCTGGAATTCTCAACAAAAATAATTGTATTGATGTGGGTATTAATGACAACTTGGGTATGCGAATTGGTTGGTGGAACCATCCCATTAATCAACCAACATTGTAGTAATAATATTTTGCCCCCTCTTGTTGTAGGAAAAATTGGATTTATGCAAAAACTTACTACCCCACCTGCCAAATATGCATATAGAATAGATGATTTACTTTACACCCCCTCTTTTGTGACATTGCCGGCATATTCAATATGCTGACCTACATGGCTACAACGTATCATGTTGCAGAGTATTTTTCCGACCAGGAGTGAGGATACGCTCTACGCTCGGTGAGATGCCCTTGGAGTCAGATGGACTCAACTACCTTTGAAGCTTCCGCAAGATTAGTTATTCTCATGAGTTGGCCTTCAGCCACTTTATTGTAATTCTTATTGTAATAAAGGACTCGATATGAGATTTCGAGTTATAAAGCTGTGTGATTTCCCTTTGATATATACATTGATGTACCGTGTGTGTACCAGCATGATCTTGGGATGGTACGGAAACACCGGAGATTCGACCTTTCAGGTCGGGTCGCTATAGAAATGGCATCAGAGCACACGCTGACCGTATGACGTAACCTCTAGGATTGGAAAGGCCTTAGGAAAAAAATCACTTTTCTATTGTCTTTCAAATTCTTATATTCTCATCTGCTCATTTCTGACTTCCCTCTGATTTATTACAAAATTTATAGATGGCCACCTTCATTCCAGTTTTGATCATGGAGTTTTGCCAGCCTAACGCGACGATGCCCTTTGGCAAGGAGCTGGTGAAGATCGTCAGGAACGTAAGGATCGCTTTGCCAAGCATCACCGGGACTCCTATCATGTCTTTTCCACAAGACGGTCGCTACAGGATCGAGGTGCACATTCCCAGAAAGACCTTTGGAAATCGTAAAGAACCCATCGACTTCAAGTTTGTGGCACCAAGCTGGATTGTTGGGAGGGACATGGCGATTCACCGTGCCCTTGGACGTATTCAGGAGGAATACAGGGGTGGTCGCATTTTGCTAAGCCTTCATATGGTTTGTCGTAGGGATGCCAATGGAAATATCATAAATACCCCCACCGGAGACTCCACCATTTCCTATATCCAGACTTTGGAAACTCACATCAGGACTTTGGAGCTTCGGGTATGTGCCGACATGAAGACGATCAAGAGGTTGATGAACCATGAGATTGACCTCGAAGCTAACCTACGGGAAGCCAAGTACGAGCATGAGCATGAAGTGAAGGATTTCTTGGAGAGGATCGAGAAGATGAACACTCGCATTGCAACTCTGTCGGAATAGCTGGACATGGGAGAAAATCTTCACCCAGAGGGAGACGTGGCTCCTTTGATCAGCAACGATGATGACTATGAGGAGAGCGTCACCGGAGGACCCACGACCATGTACTTTTGAGGAGAACTTTAGTCATGCCCCCCATGTATCTTTCATTTTCAACGTTAAAGCATAGGTCGATGCTTAGTTTGATTTGAGACTTGTATCTCGATGTTTGAACCTTGAGTTGAATAAATGTATGACTGTTTGATGTGATATGTTTGTTGCATTTCATAAGGGTAGTGAAATTTTGTTTTCGACCCTTGTTCTATTCTAATTCTCACCCCTCTGAAAACGGCAAGATGCCTCCGCGACGTGAGCCCGATTTCACCTTCCCGCTGGAACTCACACAACTCCTCCAGCAGCAGAATGCCCTGATGCAGCTATTGATCCACACCAGACCAAGAACCACAACAACCACCCTCCACCTCAGGGCGACACCCTCACCCATTTTCTGAGGCTGAATCCACCAATTTTCTCTAGCAGCACTGATTGGCTCCGCAAGATGGAGAGGGAACTCACCACCACTGGATGCATTGAGGTTGAAAAGGTGCGCTTTGCCGCCCATCAATTGGAGGGACCAGCAGCTTCATGGTGGGAGAACTACACCACCACATACCCCATTGCTGGTGTGACTTGGGAGCAGTTCAAGCTAGCTTTCCGCACTGCTCATGTCTCAGCTGGAGCCATGAGTCTGAAGGAGCGTGAGTTTTGCAACTTACGCCAGGGGAACCGCTCCGTGGCCCAGTATGTGGATGAATTCAGCATGTTGGCTCGTTATGCACCAGGAGATGTGGCCGAAGATGTAGCCAAATAGGAGAAGTTCCTGGAAGGACTCAACGATGAGTTGAGCGTGTAGCTGATGGTGGCTACTTCCAACAACTACCAGGAGCTGGTAGACATGGCTCTCATCTTGGAGGGGAAGCAGCAGCAAATTAAAAACTGCAAGAGGAAGTATGGACAGGGGAGGTCTAACTCTGGAGCTCAACAGAAGCCCCACTACTCCCCGTACTCAGGGAATACCGGATCAGGGACCAGTAAGTATGGAGGACACACTCATCACGTGCACAACCCTGGAGGCCACAACCATGGAGGAAATGGGAATAATCGCCCCAACAATGGCAACTTCAAGAACAACAATGGAAGTGGGAATGGCAACCAACACCGTTCCGCTCCAGCTCAAAAGGATCTGAACCATATCACCTGCTTCAAGTGCCAGAAGACAGGGCACTATGCCACTGAATGTCCCCAGAACAAGCTGGGAAATGGAAACGGCAACAACAATGGCAACCCATCAGCCAAGAAGCCAAATCCTTTTCCCCGTGCTCAGGTGAACCACATTGATGTGGAAGAAGTCTATGATCAGCCCGAGACTATGGTTGGTAAGTTTTTATTGCATTCACGTCCAGTTATGGTACTTTTTGATTCTGGTGCAACTCATTCATTCATATCAAGTGTAGTTGTGGAAAATTATGGTTTACCCACCAGAACCCTTAGTCAGCCCATTAAGGTCAATTCCCTAGGAGGTATGATGATGGCAGGGATAGGATGCCACGCATTGAAACTCCATATAGGAAACCATGTTTTTCCCACCGACCTCGTCGTCTTAGAATCCAAGGGATTGGATGTAATCCTAGGCATGGATTGGATGACTAAGTATGTATCCCGACGCACACAGATGAGTGCTCGGTTAAATTCCCTCACAGGAGTTGTTCAGGAGGAAGTGCCGGTGGTACAATACTTTCCAGATGTATTCCCGGAGGAATTACCAGGCATGCCACCAGATAAAGAGATTGAATTTCTGATAGAGTTACTACCAGGAACAGCCCCAATTTCCAAGAGACCCTATCGGATGCCCGCAAATGATTTAGTAGAAATCAAGAAGCGGATTAAGGAGTTATTGGATAAGGGATATATTCGCCCAAGTTCTTCACCTTGGGGAGCCCCATTTCTTTTGATTGAGAAGAAATATAAAACCTTGAGGATGGTAGTCGACTATCATGCATTGAACGAGGTGACTATCAAGAACAAGTACCCTTTGCCGATGATTAATGACTTGTTTGATCAGCTAGTAGGAGCCAAAGTATTCTCAAAGATCGATCTTCGATCAGGGTATCACCAATTGAAAATTCGTGAACAGGATATACCCAAAACCGCCTTCACCACAAGGTATGGCTTATATGAGTATACAGTCATGTCTTTTTGCTTGACTAATGCTCCTGCCTACTTCATGAATATGATGAACAAATTGTTTATGGAATATCTGGACAAGTTTGTCATGGTGTTCATTGATGAGATTTTGATATCCTCCAAGAGCGAGGAAGAACACAAGGAACACTTGCGTTTAGTTCTGGAGAAGCTTACAGAGCATCAGTTATATGCCAAGTTCAGTAAATGTGAATTCTGGCTGACGGAAGTTGGATTCCTTGGACATGTTATTTCTGGAGATGGAATAGCAGTGGACCCCGCTAAGGTTGAAGCAGTCACTGAGTGGAAGTCACCCACCTCAGTTAAGGAGATCCGCAGTTTTCTCAGACTTGCCAGATATTACCAGAGGTTCATTGAGAATTTCTCAAAGATTGCCAAACCCATGATGGAATCGTTGAAGAAAGAGTCTAAGTATATTTGGACTGAGGAATGTGAAACCAGTTTCCAGGAGTTGAAGAAACGTTTGGTCACAACCCCAGTGTTGATTTTGCCAAATGTTCGGCGGGACTTCCAGGTTTATTGTGATGCTTCGCGTCAAGGACTTGGAGGAGTACTCATGCAGGAGGGAAAATTTGTAGCCTATGCATCCAGACAGCTACGACCCCATGAGTTGAACTATGCCACCCATGATTTGGAACTAGCAGCCGTAGTGCATGCACTCAAGACCTGGAGACATTTCCTTATCGGAAATAGTTGTGGTGTTTACACTGATCATAAAAGCCTGAAGTATATCTTCACACAGAAGGAGCTGAACCTCAGACAGAGGAGATGGCTAGAATTAATCAAGGACTATGACATGAGACTACATTACCATCCAGGAAAGGCAAATGTTGTAGCAGATGCTTTGAGTCGGAAGAGTTATGTGAACACACTCATAGCAGGAGGATTACCCCAGGAGTTAGCCGATGATCTCAGAGAACTCCGGCTAGAGATAGTTCCAAAAGGATATGTTGCCACACTAGAGATCTAGTCCACCTTGACCGAAAGAATTCGTGAAGCCTAGAAATCGGACAAGGAGATAGCTGAGATAAAGCAGAGAATGAAGGAGGGAAAAGCTAAAGACTTTCGTGAAGATGAACAAGGTACTCTATGGTTTGAGAACCGAATCTATGCGCCCAATGACCTAGAGCTCAGGAAGTTGATACTTCAAGAAGTCCACGTTCACCCTACTCGATACACCCAGGCAACACCAAGATGTACCTGGATTTGAAGGAAAGTTACTGGTGGACAGGTATGAAGAAGGATATTGCCGAACATGTTGCGGTATGTGATGTTTATCAGCGAGTAAAGGCAGAACATCAGAAACCTGCAGGATTACTCCAACCTTTGCCGATACCCGAGTGGAAATGGGATAAGCTTGGTATGGATTTCATCACAAGATTACCCAGGACTTGTTTAGGTTATGATTCCATCTGGGTAGTGGTCGATCGCTTGACCAAGGTAGCTCATTTCATTCTAGTGAAGACCACTTATACTAGTGCTAAGTTAGCCAAGATATATATGACCAGGATCGTATGTCTGCATGGAGTTCCGAGGAGTATCGTGTCAGATAGAGGAATACAATTTACCTCCAAGTTTTAGCATCAGTTACATGAAACTTTGGGTACAAGGCTGGAATTCAGTATAGCTTTTCATCCGCAGACCAATGGACAGACCGAGAGAGTCAAATAGATCTTGGAGGACATGTTGAGAGCTTGTGCGCTAGACTATGGATCTAGTTGGGATGACAACTTACCTTACGCAGAGTTCTCGTACAACAACAGTTATTAGACGAGTCTGAAGATGGCCCCTTTTGAAGCTTTATATGGAAGGAGGTGCAGAACACCATTGATGTGGGATGGTGTTGGAGACCGAAAGCTTTTTGGTCCCGATCTGATCCGAGATTCTGAAGAAAAGGTCAAACTGATTCGAGACCGACTCAAGATAGCCCAATCCAGGTAGAAGAGCTATGCTGATAGCAAACGCAAGGAGGTGACGTATGAAGTGGGATACCGAGCATACCTTTGTGTGTCCCCACTTCGAGGAATCAAGAGGTTTGATGTTAAAGGAAAGTTAGCACCCAGATTCATAGGCCCCTACAAAATTCTTGAACACAGAGGCGAAGTTGCACATAAGCTGGAATTGCCAGAAGGATTGTCTGGAGTTCATGATGTGTTCCATGTTTCACAGATGAAGAAATGCCATGCTGAGATGGTTGATATTCCTTTGAGAGACACAGTGCCCTTAGAGGCCATACAACTTGACAGTGATCTGACTTACGAGGAGAAACCCGTCAAAATCCTCGAGACTGCCAACAGAGTTACCCGTAGCAAGATCATCAAGTTTTGTAAGGTTCTGTGGAGTCACCACACCGAGGAAGAAGCCACATGGGAACGCAAAGAAGAGCTTCATAGAGACCACCCGCACCTATTTTCTAGCCAACCCGAATCTCGAGGGCAAGATTCATCTTAAGGTGGGTAGGTTTGTAACATCCCAAAATTTGATTTTGGAATGTTATGAAATATAGCTATGCATCATCATCGCATTGTTTGAATGAAATGAATTGTTGAAGTTCTTCTTTTGAAATTCCAAAAGGCCATTTCAACTTTTCCATTTACTTGTTTCTCTTATTTGAAAATCTCTAGAATTATTCAAAAAAAAAGAGGAGTAACATGACACTCCACACCAGGGGCATCTCGGTGAATTATTTGAACAATAAAACCAGGGGTTTATTTGAAAGTTTATCTCAAAAGAATTTAAAATCAATTAGGCATTTTTTGAAAAATATTTTTTTAAGTATTCATTTTGACAGAGGAAAAATGGTCAATAAATAGCATTTATTCCCCTGATCATTTTGATATATATTCCCTATGTTTGGAAATGATTTGAATGCATAAAAGGGTTTTAAACGCTCTGGAAATAGAAAAGGAAACGAATTAAAGCCTTTAATTAGAAAACCAGCCAGCCCACCAGCCTTTACTCCCAAGATCCTTTCGGATCGGTCACCGACGCGCAGATCCCGCTCCCACTCTCACTGACACGTGGGACCCACCGTTCGACAGCGCCATCAGCATGCTCGTCTCCCTCCTCGCGCCGTCGACGTCGCTGGAGATCCCTCCTCCGCTGATCTCGCTCCTCTCTCCATCTCCCGACCCCACACCTGGCTTATAAAAGCCCCTGCCTTCTCCGCTCTCCGTTCCACCCCCGAGTGCCCCTGCCCACGCCCACAAACGCCACCGCTCCACCTCGCCGAAGTTCGGTCAACGACCGAAGCTCTCTAAGCACGAGGTCGTCGCCTCCGTCGTCCCCAGCCTCGTCCGACGCCATCAATCGACGCCGGAGCTTCGCCGCCGTCGCCTAAGCACTTCAGACGCCACCCCCGACCACCACACCCTCGCCTCCGACCACCTCCGACTTTCGGCCGCCGTCGACATCATCGGAGCTCCGACCCCCTCCCTGTAAGCTGCCACCTCCACCTACAACCGTCAGATCTAGGATCTACGCTCCAGATTAGAAATTTTATAAAACGAACCGGTACGCGTTAGTTTTCGGCCATCCGCTCGTTAGCAGCCACGCGTGCACACCCTAGTCCAATCACAGCATGCCGCGTCACCCTGTCCGTTAGTTAGTTTTTTTATTCTTTTTCTGTTTTGTTTTAGAAAACAGAATGCTTTCTGTTTTTGTTTTAGTTGTAACTTTTAAACTAATTAGTGTTTTTAATTCATTATTTTTGCATTAGGTCACAAATTTCATGTAGTTTCATCCTGTAGTCTTAGATTTCAAATTTGAACTTTAAAATTTGAATCTAACCAAATTTTCTTAAATTACAAAAATTTGTATAACTAGAGTTTAAAAATATATTTTCGTATGAATCTTTTAGCCACTGGTTTGTATTAGTTAGACCTATCATCCTACATAGTTTGAGAATTTTGAGGACGAAGTTGATTAGGGTTTTTAACAAAAACAGAATCTGTTTAGTTCTTAATAGAGTTTAGTTAGTTTGATTTTAGTTTAGTTTGAATCTGAGTTAGTTTAACTTTTGTTTTTAGTTTTCATTAGGTTCTGTTGTTTCAAAATTAGGTGAAATAACTTGATATTAATAAAAAATAATTGTTTAGTTTTATACCTTATTGTTATAGGAAATCCTTATTCCTTTTCATTAGGTATAGTTTTCTAAAGCAAGTTAATTTTACTTTTCACAAAACATTTTAGAAGATTTAATTCTGTTTTCTAATAAAGAATCTTAGTAATTATTTTCTGTTAAGTAATGTTCTATTTATAAAAAAATTGTTTCATACTCTAATGTTATATGAAACTCTAGTTATCTTCATTAAGTGGTGTTTTATAAAAATTATAATTTTAGTAGCATTTCTTTTCACAAAAGTTTAGTGGATTGAATTCTATTTACTAATATAATTTTATTATTTCTTTTCTGTTAAGTATTGTTTTGTTATTAAAAATAGTTGTTGGTCTTATTTTATATTAGTAGTAGCTTTGACACTAAAAATTTGTGATTCAAATATTTGTTTTGAATTCTTTCTCTTTGTTGTTACTATTGAATTGTTTTAGTTTAATCTTGTTGATTGTGTGAGTTGTATTATTAGTTGTATGCTTATTGTGTGTTTTGTTTGATTCGTTAGATCATCCGGAGTGCGAAGCTTGTTATCTAGAGTCACTTGAGTACGCAGGTCGTCAGCAAGGCAAGTCACTTTGACCATGTATACCTATGTTTTTATTGCATTAGTTCTACCATCTCCTCAAGTGCATGCAAAGTAGGTAATTTGGAAACTTGGTTACTTGATATAGTATCATGTGCTAGGATCCCCTCAACCCTTTGACACATTGGCCCCGGGAAACGTTGATTTAATTTTGCTATGCTATTAGTAGACGAGGTCGGTTGTGTGATTCATGAGAGTTGTGAGATAATAATTCCAAGACCTACAAGATGATTAAGACTTCAAGACTCCGAGTTTTTGACATACCTCTGGGTGGATGATGGTTGAATGGCGCCCTGGAAAACCAGTGGTTAGCCTAGGTGTTGCTGGAGAAGTGCCAGTATTCACGCGGAAAGGTCCACCCAGGCACAAACAGATGGATGAATGCTTCAAGACCCAAGGCTTACCTGCATAGCCACAAGCCATTATGGGCTCTGGCTTGGTTGGATATCATGGTGACACTGTATAGGCGGTGCTACGAGATGTAGAAGAACGGTAGGAAAGGATGGGCACCGACAGAGTCTTAGGGAAACCCTTTAGAAGACCATGTTTTGGTCATCCGTTTCTCAAACACCATGAAGTGTCATAAATCCAACGGAGGCTATCAAATCTTGTGGGGAACGTGTGCAAAACTCTGCAGAGTACCCAAACCTAATCGATTAGCCGTGTCCACGGTCATGGACAACTTAAGCCAAAGGAACTGAAACTATCTAGAATTCTCAACACAAATAATTGTATTGATGTGGGTATTAATGACAACTTGGGTATGAGAATTGGTTGGTGGAACCATCTCATTAATCAACCAACATTGTAGTAACACTATTTTGCCCCCTCTTGTCGTAGGAAAAATTGGCTTTATGCAAAAACTTACTACCCCACCTAGCAAATATGCATATAGAATAGATGATTTACTGTAGCGACCCGACTCAAAACGAGTCAAGCCTCTATGTTTTTTGTGCCATCCCTGGATCAGTATGCTGGCACACACAGTACATAAATATATATATCAAAGTGCAATCACATGTAATTAATGTAAAACTGATATATACCTTAAAATAGCAGCGGATACAGTCAACGGGAGTGGAGTCCCAATAACACCAACAGCAAGTTGAGTGCAGACCGTAACCCTGAATCGTACTCTTACCCGTCGTAGAAGAGTATCTGCAACATAAGACGTTGCAGCCGTGTAGGTCAGTACATGGAATGTACTGGCAAGATCACCATAGTGGAACAGAAGAATATAGGCTATTCTATATGCAAACGCTTTGTGGCTCTGTGTCTGAGTTTTTGCGTAAAAGCTGATTTTATTTTCCTACAACAAAGGAATATCAGGAATTCACTATGGAGTTACCTATCATGACATGGTTCCGCCAACCAATGTCTCAATGCCCATAAGTATCATAAGTTGCCCACGATTAGTTATCAGTCCAGTGTTGAGAGTTCAGAGATAGATGCAAGTCCAGAGGCTCAAATTGTCCGTAACTGGGGACACGGCTAATCAGTTAGGTTTAACTCTGCAGAGTGTTGTGTACTTTACCCACAAGATTCGTTCCCTCCTGGTAAGTCCTCACACTGCATGGTGTTTGAGAACAGGATGAACAAAACATGGTCTTTCAGAGTGCTTCCCTGACTATCCGACAGTGCCCATCCAATCCTAACGTCGACTACATCTCGTAGCACTGCCTAGACAGAGTCACAACAAAGATCAACCAAGCCAGAGCCCATAATGACTTGTGGCTACACAGGTAAGCTTCCGGGCATGAGGTATTCATCCTTCTCTTTGAGTCTGGGTGAAGCTTTCCGCAAGATGTCATGGCACTTCCCCATGCATCCCGGCCATCCACTGGTTACTCCAGGGATGCCCATCAATTCCATCCTTCACCCAGTAGTGTGTATTGAAAAACTTGTTTCACGAGTCTCGAAGTCTTGAGGTATTGAAGATGCAGTACTTGAAGATGCCTTCATGAAGTTGTCGTCTTGACGTAGAGTCCTCCTTCTCACACCACTCACGAACACTCATACCAGACCCCGTCTACTTTGGCATAGCATTGAACTAACTAGCGTTCCCGGGGCTTTAGTAACAAGTGGTGGGTTCCTACCTCATGCATTCTGCTCAACTACAAGAATTTCAATAACACTACAGGAGGGATTTTGTTGAATGATGTCACTACATGCATTAAAACATAGGTATGAAATAGATGGTCAAAGTGAACTTGCCTGTACTGTTGATGAAGAATAAGTATCGCTCTTAGAAAAAACTTGATAGAACTATTCGTCACTCTCCGATGAAAATCTATAATATCAAACATTGCATTCATAAGCAATCATACTAGCAACCAATTCTAAACAATCAAGAAGTAACACAAAAACCAAAAGCAACAAGGTTGATGAAGGAAATACTTAATACAAAACTCAAAGTAACAAAACTACATCAACACAACTAAGATTGTGATGAAGGAAATACTTAAGACAAAAGTTATAATCAACAAGCTTTTCATAAACACAACTAAGGTAGTTTTCCCTTACAAACAAATATTTTCAAATAGTAACAAAACAAAAACAAATTAAAATATAACAAAATTATTTTAGTAAATATTTTACTAGCAAAAAGAATTACTTTTACAGAACAAGTAAAACTATGAAAACAACATCCTAAACAACATAAGTGTTTGCTAAGTGAAACAATAAAATATTAAAATAAGAGAAAACAAAGTATAAAACAACTAAGTTAACAAAAAGTAAAATTTATAAAACAATTATTTTAAATATTTTTAGATAAGAAACCAACTAGCATTACTAGAGCAATACAATAAACAAAACTAAATAATGGGCATCTAAATTTTGGTGGCTACTAGTAATATAACAAGACAAACTAATTTTAGTAACAAAACAATACTTAACAGAAAAATCTTTTAAAACTTTTGGGAAAAGAAATACTAGTAAAACTAAATTGTTTTATAAAACATTTCTCTATGAAAAAGAATATAGTTTCCTATATCATTTGAATATAAAAACAAAACAAAACTATTTTTATTAACAGAGAAAATAAGTCACCTAATATAGCACAACAAAACTAGAGAAAACTAAAACAAACTAATTCAGATTTAAAATAATTTACAAATAAAACTAAACTAATTAAACTCTAGTATGAACTAAACAGAATCTGTTTTAGTTAAGAACCCTAAGCAAATTTATTCAAAAAACAAAATTCTCAAACCTTACCTACTGATAACTAAGATCAGTAGTGACAATTAGCAAAAAGAATCAAATAAAAATATATTTTTAAACTCAAGTTATTCGGAAAACAAGATTTAGATCAAATCTGTTTAAATTCAAATTTAAATATTCAAATATAGTCAAACTTGGTATCTACAGAAACTAGAGGAAATTTTTGATACAATGCAAAAAGAATCAAATTAAAACACCTAAAAACATAAAAGATATGCTAAAAACAAAAACAGGACTAAATCTGTTTTTTAAACAGAAACAGAAAAAGAAAAAAATCTAATCTAATGAACAGGAGTGCTACGTGGCAGGTTCTGATAGGCTACGGGGTGTGTGCGTGAGTGCTGAATGGACGAACGGCCGACACTAAAAGAAAACGGTTCGGCGATTTAAGTCATCTAATCCTAGCCGATGGATTGAGATCTAACGGAGGGGAGAGGGTGAGAGGCTCACCGAGAAGGGGTCGCCGGCAATGGAGCTTTTCCGATGGCCGAAGTGACGAGGTCGTCAGGAGCGGTGTTTCGGCGGTCCTCCGACGATGGCGTGGCCTCCAATCGACGGCGGGGATTCTCCAAGGATGGCTGGTGCCGTCAGAGAGGCGAGGGGAGGACGGTGGCGAAGGGCAGGTGCGGTGGGGGTTTCGGGTGGAGAGGATACTCCGGCGAGGTGGTGGCGTGGTGTTCCCAGAGGGTCTTCGGCAATGGTGAGGGCACCAGGCGACGGCGGGGAGTCTCCGGTGAAGGTTGGTCGCGTCGTGGACGTGTGGTGGTGACGGAGGCGAGTGGCGCGTGCTCAGAGAGCTTCGGTGATGACCGGAACTTCAGCGAGCTGTGGGGCGACACTCTAGCGAGGGGAGGGGGTGTTCGGGGGGGGGGGGAATGGGTGCAGCGAGGCAGGGGCTCTTATATAGGCCAAGTGAGGGGTCAGGGGAGGGACAGGAGGAGCAGATTCCGGCGCGGATTCGTCGCTGGCGAGGTAAGGGGCGAGTGATGGAGAGGACGACCGCGGCGGGATTTGCGTCGGGCGGTGGGACCCGCGGTCTGAGAAAGAGAGAGAGGGCGCTATCATCGGGCGGCCGGTCGGGAGGGGTTTCGGGGAGGGATCAGGGGGCTGGGCCGGCTGGGTCTTAATACACGTGTAATTTTTTTTATAAATACCAGAGCATTAAAAATAGCATTAAGACATTAAAATCCTGTCCAAGAAATAAAACTTATATATCAAAATGACCAGGGAATTAAATTCCATTAAATGGACATTTTTCCACGGACAAATTAAATACTTTAAAAAAATTATTTTCAGAAAACGCCTAAATGGCTTTATTTATTTTTGCAAATATTTTTTTTCAAATAACCCCTTGGGTTTTATGATTCAAAAACTTTGCAAAATACCCCCTGGTTTGGAGTGTCATTACTCCTCTCAAAAAAAAATTTCCAGGGGTTTGAATGCTTTGAAAATTTGAATAGGAACCAAATATGGCATGGATTCAAAAGAATAATTAAGACATTTTCAAAAGCATTTTCAAATCCTTTCTTTAAACTTCCAACTCATATTTGATATAATTTGAAGAAGTCCTTTTATCCTCTCTCATGAAAATCATGGAGTTGCACAAAGTTTCTGAATTGGAAATATTTTCAACTGAAATTCAAATCATATTCAAATCCCTTTTCATTTCTTTAAATGGAAGAAGTCATATCATCTTCACTCTGGGGTTTTGTGATGA
The DNA here is from genome assembly GCA_022496015.1 of Hordeum marinum. Classification (NCBI taxonomy): domain Eukaryota; kingdom Viridiplantae; phylum Streptophyta; class Magnoliopsida; order Poales; family Poaceae; genus Hordeum; species Hordeum marinum. The sequence goes on along the minus strand of CM039675.1, from coordinate 458,690,233 downwards.
AATGGATTGGAATTTCCTGAGGATCAAAAATGCAGAGTAACAGTTTTGGGAAAGTCATTTTATTCCCTCTCATTCAAAAGTTTTTTTTCAAAAGTTTCAAATTTTCACTCACTTTCAATCACTCAAGCAAACAAACAATCATTCTAGTATTAATTATAACATTCCAAATTTTGGGATGTTACATTTACTTTACACCCCGTCTTTTGTGACATTGCCGGCATATTCAATATGCTGACCTACACAGCTGCAACGTATCATGTTGCAGAGTATTTTTCCGACCAGGAGTGAGGATACGCTCTACGCTCGGTGAGATGCCCTTGGAGTCAGATGGACTCAACAACCTTTGAAGCTTCCGCAAGATTAGTTATTCTCATGAGTTGGCCTTCAGCCACTTTATTGTAATTCTTATTGTAATAAAGGACTCGATATGAGATTTCGAGTTATAAAGCTGTGTGATTTCCCTTTGATATATACATTGATGTACCGTGTGTGTACCAGCATGATCTTGGGATGGTACGCAAACACCGGAGATTCGACCTTTCAGGTCGGGTCGCTACATCTTCTGGCCTCTTCTCCAAGTCTGCTTTGTTTCTTGTGGTCCAAGAAAAATCGTAGAATTTGATTCTATTTGGACTCCGTTTGATATTCCTTTTCTGCAATACTCAAAAACAAGGGGAAAACAAAAACTCGCACTTGCACTAGGTTAATAGGTTAGTCCCAAAAATAATATAAAATAGCATATTCATATAAAACATCCAAAACAGATAATATAATAGCATGGAACAATCAAAAACTATAATATGTTGGAGACGTATCAGCATCCCCAAGCTTAATTCCTGCTCGTCATCGAGTAGGTAAATGATAAAAACAGAATTTTTTATGTGGAATGCTACCTAACATATTTATCCATGTAATATTCTTTATTGTGGAATGAATGTTCAGATCCATAAGACTCAAAACAAAAGCTTAATGTTGACATAAAAAGGTAATATTTCAAGCATACTAACAAAGCAATTGTGTCTCTTCAAAATACCATGGCAAAAGAAAGTTATCCCTACAAAATCATATAGTCTGGCTATGCTCCATCTTCCCCACACAAAGTATTTATATCATGCATAACCCCGATGATAAGTCAAGCAATTGTTTCACACCTTTTATGTTCTCAAACCTTTTCAACTCTCATGCAATACATGAGCGTGAGCCATGGATATACCACTATAGGTGGAATAGAATATGGTGGAGGTTGTAAGGAAAAGGAGAAGATAGTCTCACATCAACTAGGCGTATCTACGGGCTATGGAAATGACCATTAATATATATCAATGTGAGTGAGTAGGGATTGCCATGCAACGGATGCACTAGAGCTATAAGTGTACGAAAGCTCAAAAAGAAACTAAGTGGGTGTGCATCCAACTCACTTGCTCAAGAAGACCTAGGGCAATTTGAGGAAGCCCATCATTGGAATATACGAGCCAAGTTATATAATTACCCACTAGTGTATGGAAGTGAAAAAGTAGGATACTCTCTATCATGAAGATCATGGTGCTACTTGGAAGCACAAGTGTGGAACAACGATAGTAGCATTGTCCCTTATCTCTTTTCTCTGTCTCTATTTTTGTGGGCATCATTGGCCTCTTATTTTTATTTGGGCTTCATTGGCCTCTTTTATTTTTCATAAAGTCTGGAGTCTCATCCCAACTTGTGAGGGAATCATAGCTTCCGTCATCCTTTCCTCACATGGGACAATGCTCTAATAATGATGATCATCACACTTTTATTTACTTATAACTCAAGAATTACAACTTAAAACAAGAACAAAATATTACTCTATATGAATGCCTCCGGCGGTGTACTGGGATGTGCAATGATCTATCATAGCAAATGACATCAAAAAACGGACAAGCCATGAAAACATCATGCTAGCTATCTTACGATCATGTAAAGCAATATGAAAATGATGGTGTATGTCACACTAAACGGAATGGTGGAAGTTGCATGGAAATATATATTAGAATGGCTATGGAAATTTCATAAGATGTAGGTATGGTGACTGTTTTGAGGAAGGGTATATGGTGAGTTTAATGCATCGGCGAAAGTTGTGCGGTACTAGAGAGGCTAGCAAAGGTGGAAGGGTGAGAGTGTGTATAATCCATGGACTCAACATTAGTCATAAAGAACTCACATACTTATTGCAAAATTCTATTAGTTATTGAAGAAAAAGTATTAGAAGCATGCTCCTAGGGTAGAGGTTGGTAGGAGTTAACCATCGCGCATTGCCGACCCTTACACAAAGGATGACAATCAATAAACAAATCATGCTCTGACTTCATTACATAACGGTTCACCATACGTGCATGCTACGGGAATCACAAACCTTTACACAAGTATTTTTACCAATTCACAATTACTCACTAGCATGACCCTAATATCACCATCTTTATATCTCAAGAATGCATGCAAGGAATCAAACTTCTCATGATATATAATGCACTTTATATGAAAGTTTTTATTATATCCCTTTTGGATGCCCATTATATTAGGACAAAATTCAAAACCTAAACCAATTACCATGCTGTTTAAAGACTCTCAAAATAATATAAGTGAGGTACGAGAGTTCAAATGTTTCTATAAAATAAAACACCGTCATGCTCTAAAAGTTATAAGTGAAGCACTAGAGCAAAATTGACTAGCTCAAAAGATATAAGTGAAGCTCATAGAGTATTATAATAATTTACGATTAATGCGTGTCTCTATCAAAAGATGTGTGCAGCAAGGATGATTGTGGCAAACTAAAAAGCATAAACTCATATCATACAAGACCCTCCAAGGAAAACATATATCATGTGGTGAATAAAAATATAGCCTCAAGTAAATTTACCGATGGATTGAAGACGAAAGAGGGGATTCCTTCCGAGGCATCCCCAAGCTTAGGCTCTTTGGCATCCTTGATTCCTTGGGGTGCCTTGGGCATCCCCAAGCTTAGGCTCTTGTCACTCCTTATTCCATAGTCCATAAACCTTTACCCAAAACTTGAAAACTTCATAACACAAAACTCAACAGAAAACTCATGAGATCCGTTAGTATAAGAAAAATAAATCATCACTTTAAGTACTATTGTGAACTCATTATTTATTTATATTGGTGTAATATCTACTGTATTCCAACTTCTCCATGGTTCATACCCCCGATACATGCCATAGATACATCAAAATAAGTAAACAACACAAAGAAAACAGAATCTGTCAAAAACAGAACAGTTTGTAGCAATATTGTAAACTTAGAATACTTCTGTAACTCCAAAAATTCTGAAAACATAGGAAAAAAGTTATATCAATCTTGTGTAAAAAATTCAGACTCATTCGTTGCTCTCGTGAATTTATAAAATTCCTGGAGTGAGCGCAAAAGTTTCTGTTTTTTAGGAAGATCAAATTAACAATCACCATAGACCATCCCAAAGATCTTACTTGGATCAAACACTAATTAAAACACCAAAACACAATTAATACAGAGGTAATAATGTGTAAATCACTCAATAACAGAAGCAAAAACAAAAACACGAAAATAAAATTGGGTTGCCTCCCAACAAGGGCTATTGTTTAACGTCCCTAGCTAGGCATAACGATTTCAATGATGCTCATATAAAAAGTTGTATTTGAGATATGCAAAAGAGCATCCTAAATAGCATGAAAACACATTTAAGTCTAACCCACTTCTTATGCATAGAGATTTTGTGAGCAAACAATTTATGGGAACAAGAATCAACTAGCATAGGATGGCAAAACAAGCGTAACTTCAAAACTTTAGACACATAGAGAGGAAACTTGATATTATTGCAATTCCTACAAGCAGATGTTCCCCTCTCATAATGAATTTCAGTAGCATCATGAAGTAATTCAACAATATAATTATCACATAAATCATTCTTTTCATATTTCACAAGCATACAATTTTCATTACTCTCCACATAAGAAAATTCCTCATCATCCATGGTAGTGGGAGCAAACTCAACAAAATAACTATCATGAGACACTTGATTGACACAACCACATTGCAAATTAAAATCATTATGATCATTTTCATGGTTATCATTACTCATTATAGCATGCGTGTCATCACCACCATAAATAGGAGGCATGCAATCATCATAATAATTTTCTCATCAAAACTTTGGGGACAAAAAATATCATCTTCATCAAACATAGCATCCCCAAGCTTGTGACTTTGCATATCATAAGCCACATGGATATTTAGAGAATTCATACTAGCAACATTGGAATCATGCTCATCATTAAAGGGACTATCATGAATCACCTTATAAATATCTTCTTTCAACACTTCATCAAAATTTTCAGATTCATGATTTTCAAACAAAACTTCATAGATATAATCAAGTGCACTCAACTCACTAGCAATTGGTTCATCATAATTTGGCCTTTTTAAAAGATTATCAAGTGGACAAGGATCCATATCAATATTTTAGCAAGCGAAGATGCAAGGAAATAGAAGGCACATGGCAACACAAGCAAACAAAAAGAGATTCGACGAGAAAAAGGCGAATAAAATGGCAAATTGGTGAAGTGGGGAGAGTTAAACGAGAGGCAAATGGCAAATAATTTAAATGCAAGAGCTGATTTTGTGATGGGTACTTTGTAGGCTTGATGTAGACTTGCTATGTATCCTCCTCAGCAACTGCGGCAGAAACCCTTCTTGCTACTTCTTGAGCTTGCATTGGTTTTCCCTAGAAGAGGAAAGAGTGATGCAGCAAAGTAGATAAGTATTTCCCTTAGTTGCTGAGAACCAAGGTATCAATCCCATAGGAGGAACAAGCAAGGCCCCAATTTATGTACCTACACAAACAATCAAACACTTGCAACCAATGCTATAAAGGGGTTGTCAATCCCTTCATGGTTATTTGCAAGGATGAGATCTGATAGAGAAAGATATAAAAGATTGCTAGAAGTAAAAAAGTAATAAAATTGCAGAAAGGTATTTTTGGTATTTTTGGTTTACAGATCTGAAAATATAATATGGAAAATAGACCCGGGGGCCATAGGTTTCACTAGAGGCTTCTCTCTTGAAGGAAAATAATACAGTGGGTGAAGAAATTACTGTGGAGCAATTGACAAAAAAGTGCATAGTTATGAAGATATCCAAGGCAATGATCATGCATATAGGCATCAGGTCCGTGACAAGTAGACTGAAACGATTCTGCATATACTACTATTACTCCACACATTGACCGACTCCTGCCTGCATCTAGAGTATTAAGTTCATGAAGAACAGAGTAACACATTAGGTAAGATGACATGATGTAGAGGGATAAACTCAAGCAATATGATGAAAAACCCATCATTTTATCTTGGATGGCAACAATACAAATGCGTGCCTCACTACCCCTACTATGTCACTGGGTGAGGACACCACAAGATTGAACCCAAAACTAAGCACTTCTCACATTGCAAGAATTACCAATCTAGTTGGCCAAATCAAACCAATAATTGAAGAGACTTGCAAAGATATGAAATCATGCATATAAGAATTCAGAAAAGGCTCAAATAATATTCATAGATAATATAGTCATAAACCCACAATTCATCGGATCTCAACAAACACATTGCAAAAGAGTATTACATCGGATAGATCCTCATGAAGATCACGGAGAACATGGTATTGAAGAACATAGAGAGAGAAGAAGCCATCTAGCTACTAGCTATGGACCCGTAGGTCTGTAGTGAACTACTCACGCATCATCCGAAGGGTAATGGAGTTGATGTAGAGGCCCTCCATGATCAAATCCCCCTCCGCCAGATAACTCGAAAAGGCTCAAAGATTGGATCTCTTGGGAACGGAGGCTTCTGGCGGCGGAAAAGTATCATCGTGGCTATTTTTTGGTATTGGGGGGAATATTTCTGAATTTATAGGCCGAAGATTAGGGTTGGAAGAGCTACGGGGGGGGGGCACAAGCTGGGGGCGCCCCGCTAGCCGCGCGAGGGTGTCTTGTGGCCACCCGTGGCTCTTCTCGCCTCTTCTCCAAGTGTGTTGGGTTTCTTATGGTCCAAGAAAAATCTTCGTAGAATTTTATTCCGTTTGGATTCTATTTGATATTCCTTTTCTCCAATACTCAAAAAAGGAAAAAAATAGGAACTGGCGTTGGGCACTAGGTTAATAGGTTAGTCCCCAAAATAATATAAAATAGCATATTAATACATATAAAACATCCAAAACAGATAATATGGTAGCATGGAACAATCAAAAATTATAGATAGGTTGGAGACATATCAAAGATCAAAGCAACCGAATGGGTTTGTGCGAATACTCTCGCCAGGCTAGGTATCCCTCATGATTTTTATTTGCTTTTTCATAATGCCGGGTTGCATCATTTTGTTTATAAGGGATGTGATACTTATGAACGATTGACGCTTGAGTTCGTTAGTAATCTCTCACACAATGTTGGTTTAATGCCAAATGCATATGAGGAGGACATGATCACTTTCCGTCTCCTTAACCAAGACTTTCAAATCACCTTAGTTGAGTGGTGTAACTACTTTGGCTTCCCCAACAATGATGATGATATTAGATATGTTTATGATTTCACCGACCCACACCCAAGGCAATCGTTTTACCAGATGAGTCACCATGGCTCTAAGAACAGAGTCAGTTGCATTGAAAGTCCTGGTGTACATTATTTCTACTATGTTATCACTAACTCGTTGCAGGAAATAGGGGAAGTTTCTAATGTGAATGATTAGAACATGCTAGCTCTCGGGAAAGCAGCAAACCTGCACGTCGGTTATTCTCCCAACTTAGGGGTAATACTTTTGCTACATCTCGCGCATCAAGCAAATCATTCACAAGTAGATATCGCGAGTGAAGGAGTGATCACTATGTTGGCCAACTCCCTTGGCCTCAACTACGATCATCTCCACCCCATTTTCGGTAAGATCCTTGTTAACATTTGTGTTCTTACTCATAACCCACAAGTATAGGGGGTCGCAATAGTTTTCGAGGGTAAAGTATTCAACCCAAATTTATAGATTCGACACAAGGGTATCCAAAGAATACTTGAGAGTATTAGCAGTTGAGTTGTCAATTCAACCACACCTGGAGATAAATATCTGTAGCAAAGTGATCAGTAGCACAGTAATGTGATAGGTTTGGTAACAGTGGTAATAGCAACAGTAGCGGTAACAGTAGTAGCAATAGTTTTTTAGTAGTAGGAACAGCAGCAATAGCAGTAGTAACTTAGCAAGAACAATAAATGAAAAGGTTGTAGGCACTGGATCGGTAACTCATTGGATGATATTCATCATCTGACAATCATAAACTAGGGCAATACAGAACTAGCTCCAGTTCATCAATGTAATGTAGGCATTATTCCGTAGATAGTAATACGTGCTTATGGAAAAGAACTTGCATGACACCTTTTGGCCTACCCTCCCATGGAAGCGGGGTCCATAAGGAAACTAAGGGATATTAAGGCCTCCTTTTAATAGAGAGCCGGAACAAAGCATTAACATGTGGTGAATACGTGAACTCCTCAAACTACCGTCATCGCCGCGAAGTATCCCAAATATTGTCACTACAGGGTTGACGGATCATAACACGTAATAGGTGCATATGACCAGGCAAGATCGGATCAAGAACATTGATGTAGAGGTGATCACATAAAAGATTCAGATCTGAAATCATGGCACTCGGGCCCTAGTGACAAGCATTAGGCATAGAAAAGTCATAGAAACATCAATCTCGGAACATTGTGGATACTAGGGATCAAGCCCTAACAAAACTAACTCGATTACATGATGAATCTCATCCAACTCCTCACCGACCAGCAAGGCTACAAAGGAATTACTCACTCCCGATGGGGGGCATCATAGAATTGGCGATGGAGAAAGGTTGATGACGACGAAAACTGAAGATTACCCTCTCTAGAGCCCCAAACGGGCTCTAGATCTGGCGTACCAATGAAGAACAGGAGGTGGCAGCCGTTCCGTCTCGTGAAACACGATAATTCTTTCTCTCCTATTTTTTCTCCAAATTTAGGAATTTATAGTGGGGGAAATAGGTCAAGTGGGGCCCCGAGGTGCCCACTGATACGTCTCCAACGTATCTATAATTTATGAAGTATTCATGCCATATTCACCCATGCTTACAATACTTTTATACGGTTTTGATGCACTTATTATGATTTATTTAGAACTAACCCGGACTGATGCTACCTCTTGAGCTTGCGTTGGTTTTCCCTTGAAGAGGAAAGGGTGATGCAGCGAAGTAGATAAGTATTTCCCTCAATTTTTGAGAACCAAGGTATCAATCCAACAGGGGGAACAAGCAAGTCACCAATGGATGCACCTACACAAACAATCAAACTCTTGTACCCAACGCTATAAAGAGGTTGTCAATCCCTTCGTGGTTATTTGCAAGGATTAGATCTAAAAGAGATAGATGTAAATGAGTGCGGAAAGTAAAAGGAAATTAAATTGCCGCAAGGTATAGATCTAAAAGTATAAGATGGAAACTAGACCCGGGGGACATAGATTTCACTAGAGGCTTCTCTCTTGAAGGCAAATATCATGGTGGGTAAACAAATTACTCTCAAGCAATTGATAGAAAAGCGAATAATCATGTACTTATCCAAGGCAATGATCATGCATATAGGCATCAGGTCCGTGACAAGTAGACTGAAACGATTCTGCATATACTACTATTACTCCACACATTGACCGACTCCTGCCTGCATCTAGAGTATTAAGTTCATGAAGAATAGAGTAACGCATTAAGAAAGATGACATGATGTAGAGGGATAAACTCACGCAATATGATGAAAACCCCATCTTGTTACCCTTGATGGAAACAATACAGTAGTGCCTCGCTACCCCTACTATGTCACTAGGTGAGGACACCGGAAGATTGAACCCAAAACCAAGCACTTCTCCCATTGCAAGAATTACAAATCTAGTTGGCCAAACCAAACCAATAACTCGAAGAGACTTGCAAGGATATGAAATCATGTAAATAAGAATTTAGAGGAGATTCAAATAAGACTCATGGATAATCTGAACATAAACTCACAATTCATCGGATCTTGACAAACACACCACAAAAGAGGTTTACATCGGATACATCTCCATGAAGATAATGGAGAACATGGTATTGAAGATCAAAGAGAGAGAAGAAGCCATCTAACTACTAGCTATGGACTCGTAGGTCTATGATGGACTACTCACGCATCATCGGAGGGGCAATGGAGTTGATGTAGATTCCCACCGTGATCAAAACCCCCTCCGGTTGATTACCGGAAAAGGCTCCAAGATTGGATCTCTTGGGAACGGAGGCTTCAGGCGGCGGAAAAGTATTTTCGTGGCTCTCCTCGATGTTGGGGGAATGTTTGGGTATTTATAGGCTAGAGAATAGGGCTAGGAGACCTGCCAGGGAGCGACAAGCCTGCTAGGCACGGGCAAGGGGGGCCGCTGTCAGTGTCAAAACCGGCGGATCTCGGGTAGGGGGCTCCCGAACTGTGAGACTAGAACCGATGGTAACAGGAGACGAGGGGGACACAGATTTACCCAGGTTCGGCCCCTCCTATGGAGCTAATACCCAATGTCCTGCTCGGATATATTGACGATATGGGGGTTACAGAGTTGATCTACCTCGAGATCGTATAGCTAACCCTAGATAAGTTGTTCTGTCCCTACACCCCAAAACCCTCCGGCTTATATAGACGTCGGGGGTGCCTAGGGTTTACACATGGTCGGCTACATGCCAAACAGATAAACATGCCTATTCGCTACATTGAACATAGAACACAAGTCGTACTCTCCAACGCCTCCTTCCTGGAGATAAGGTCTTCCATAAATCCTGTGTTCGGTAAGCGGCTCATACAGTCTGGCCCTTAGAGATAGGTCGGCCTCCCGAGGACCCCTTAATGCAGGACTCCCACTATAGCCCCCAAACTTGCCTCCAATGCCAAGGGTATCAACTTAAATTACTCCACACGATTAGAGTCTTTGGCTTGCGAGGTGAGTTACTTCCGCCGAATAGAGTTTGACCTCCGATGACAAATAACTTCTGAATAGGGGCGCGTCCGAACACTATGAACGGGCTGATCTTTGAATACCAAATGTCAGGGGGTAACACAATGTCCCCTGATGACCTCTCTCACAAAAAGCCATGGCCCACCACGACCACTAGGCCAGTTACAAAAACTCGATGCGCGGTTCGAGGCCGTTCCATCAACACGATCTGTCAATGTGCAAATCGTGCCCCATTTCACACGGGATATGTTTAATCATGCGCGTGCAACCGCATGCACATCTCAGGAAGCGGAGCGATTCATGGCGCGGTGGAGGGAGCCCAGACAATAAGCCTCATAAAAAGGGAAGAAAAAACCCCAAAGCTAATCACGCTCTCCATCTGCCTCCTCTGCTTCCCATTCCTCTGAGCCTCCGACGCCCAGATCTAAACATTCGCCACCCATCTCCGAGCTCACCAATGCTGGGTTTCGGCTCCAACGGCAAGTGGGAGACCTCCACGGTGACCGACAAGGAAATCCAGGACCTCAAGATGGCTGGATACCTCTCTGCCAACATCCCGCACCGCACGCCGGAGAAGGGTTAAGTGATCCCCACCCCCAAGCCAAGCGAACGGGTGATCCTCATCCCTCACTTCATACGAGGGTTGAGCTTTCCGCTCCACCCCTTTGTTGGGGGGTTGATGTTCTTCTACGGTCAAGACTTCCACGACCTCCCACCGAATTCGTTTACGCACATATCGGCTTTCATCCTCATCAGCGAGGCATTCCTTCGGTTCGAGCTGCACTTCTGGCTCTAGATCAAACTATTCAATGTCAAGCCGAAGTGCGTCGGCGGCAAGCACATGGATTGCGGCAGAGCTATCACCGGCAAGCTCACCCACGTCGTGTGGCCGTGTGGCACATTCATCGATACCATCAAGGTATGAAATAAGGAGTGGTTCTACATCACCAAACCACAAGAAGAAGGTCACATCTCCCCTGCCCCATTCAGATCTGGTCCCCCCACCCAATTAGCCTCATGGCTCGAAAAGGGCCTTAGCTCGGGATCGAGCAAGGAGGTGGGCGACCTGCAGAAGCATATCGGTGCCAAGGTCGAGAAGGGCCTCACCCTGACCGATGTGGTCCAGGTCATGCTCCGAAGAGGCATCCACCCCTACCAACATGGGGATACTCCCTTGTGGGCCCGTCAGCTCGACGATGCGCCCACGATCAAGAATCTCTTCCGCACTACGTGGGAGAGGCTGTGGAAGGCGCTCTTCAAATCACAAAAGAGCTGGCCAACCGAAGAAGAAGACAAAGGCCTTCACGCTAATAGGCCCGCCTCCGAGGTATGACATTAACTTTGCTTCCCAAGCATCATTTTCTATAAAGAAGATTTCTGACACTCCCTCTGATCACCCTCTGCAGTCATGGCTGAAGAAGGCCGCGATAATTAATAGTCCGGCACCCCAGCCCGAAGATGCCTGGTCCGGTATGTTTGTGGTGATGCTCGTGGTGAAGCCATACAAGGCCCTCGAGAAGAAAGAGGAGGAGAAGAAACCAGGCCGGACCGCCCTTCACATCAGGGACCAGTCAGAGACTGCGTCCGGGGAGACAAACGCCTCCTCAAATCAAGAGGAGCACGAGGAGGAGGAGGAAGAGGAAGAAGAGGAGGAGGAGGAGGACGAGAAGGCCGGAGTCAAGAGGGAAGGCAGTTCCCCCCTCACAAGAAAAAGGGCGGCATCATCGGACGCCCAAAAGGAGGTACCGCCTCCTGCCCTAAAGAGAACGCATCGGGCACAGGTGATCATGTCCGACGATAGCTCGGACTCGGACATTGAGTTTGAGAACCTCGAGGTAGCTCCGCAAAGGCACCTCAGGGTCAAGCCCCATGCCCGAAGGTTAGGATCCGAAGACCCCTTGCTCATTTTTCAATAAGTTCAAAGTTCATTATTCATGCAACTGATTATTGATTTCGCATCCCCCCGTGCGTTCTTCCCACCGACCCAATATCGGATGGGGAGACCTCGCCCGCCAAGCTAGCGGAAAGAGGGAATGCCACGCATCCCGCCACCCCTACACCACGTAGGACACCGCGAAGGTGTCATCCCAACATGCTCCTATGGAGCCTGGCACCAGTGGCAGGGGGTGACATAATGGTCGACGCTAACGCCTTGGTCACCGAAGACCGGGGGGAGGTACCCTGCCCGGACACTGAGGAGGCCGGACGAGCGGCTGCTCAGTCCCCTCCAAGGGCATCCTCGGAGCGCGCCACTCCTCCGGAGGTACCGGTTCAAACCCCGATCGGTGATCATGTTATCCGGTCACCTCCGGCGCCACCGACCAATGGGTAGCCGGTGATGGAGGAGGCTTTGTCGAGCACCTCCGTCTCCGAGGAGCACCACACCCTTATGGGTGTGGTATTAAAGAGCATCCAGTCCATTTACAATGGACTGAAGGAGGCCTTCAAAGGTCTCCTAATGGGTTTTCAAGTAAGTCACCAGACCCTTTTATTTGCAAAGTTTTTATTTATTTCCATTGTACACATGGTATCCCCCGATCCCTAGGAGAGTTTGAAAAAACTTACCTAGGGGTCAATCATGTATCCGATGTCGGACTAGATACAATTTAAGTGTCTGGCATGTTAGGGTAGCTCTTAACAAGGTCTGACATATGATCGGATTGATGACAATGCAGGAGTTGGAAACCCTATGTAATATGTCCATTGTATGTGTACTATAGGCATCATCATCGGCGGTGGCGATAAATAGCGTCGAGCTGGATGAGCTGAATCAGAAGCTAAAATGCTCCGAGCATGAAGTTGAAGCCCTCAACAAGAGGTTCGACAAGGCACAGGGTAAGTCTGAATAAAATTCGAATATCTTTGCCCGAACATTGTCGATGCGCATTGTCATATAGTTTAACATTTTTGCAGCCTCGTCGAAGGAGATGGAAAAGCTCAAGGCCGAGCTTCAACATGCCAAGGATGATGCGACCGTTGAGAGTGCATCGGACAAAGAGGCAGCAACCGCACTCTCCGCCCTACGAGCCACTAGTAATAAGAATGAGGCTCGTGTGGCGGAGCTCTAGGATGAGCTCAAGGATGCTAGCAAAAAGTGCGAGGCCCTTGAGCAGAAGGGCAAGGAGAGAGAGGCCAAACTGTCCATTCTGAAGACCGAACTTCAGAAAGAGCGGGTTGACTGACGGTTCTATGAGGAGCAAGTCTGCCAAGCGAAGGGCATAATAGATGGTAAGCCACACTTACTATAGTGCGTCTTTGGGGATAGAAAATTCCAATTGCTTACCCACGTGTGGCATTCCTCAGGTGCCTCCTCTGATCTCTAGAAGAGCGTGGCAGACACCAATCAGCACTTCGCCTCAAGGGAAGAAGGAGACCAAGCTCAGTTGTTTTGGGCATAGTTTGAAGGCTCTGAGCGCTCTCCTCTTCTTGTGAAGCAGCTGAAGCAGCTGATGGAGCTGCACCAGATGGCGGAGCTGGCCATGAAGGACCTCTGCATACGCCGATGGCCCGACGAGCCGCTGCCAGGCAGCTACTTTGGCTTGGTGCAGAAGGTAATTGCTGCTTCGCCTCGCCTTGACGCCGTGAAACACTCCTCCCACCTAGGGGAGTCCAGATGGCCCTTGCTAAAGCTAAGGTACACTGGTCAGGGCTGGATCCGATGAAGGTTGCCACCGCCCCGCCAACTCCCGGGAAGGAGCACAGACACCCCGAGCTGTACTTCTATGGAGTCATGGAGAGTGCTCGGGTGATAGTGTCACTGTGCGCGGGCAACAATATGTTTGAATGAATTGTAACACGTCCGAAGAATTATCGAAAAATTTAATAGTATAAATTATTATAATTTTATGGTTTTGCATTCTTTTATAACTCATGTGTGGTCGTGTAATACTGAAAGTTGTCAGTCTTTGGCTTTAGCCCCCATGTAGAGACCACATGGGGTGCCTTTTCCAATGCACTGTGTCCCTTAGCCAAGTTATCGGTACCCGAAGGCGGTAAAGTGCGACAGACTAGGCAATCAGACTATAGTGCTTTATTTCTTTCACTTAGTCATAGGGGCACGAAAAGGACTACAGGGAGCTTATGATTAGCCATCGAAGTGTTGTGATGTTCGGACAAACTGTGGCTAAGGCCAGCATCACATGGTTTGCGTAAAGGACAAACCCCTCATATAACACGAAATAGCCGCTTACAAGATTGGAAGTATAATACTCTGAGCTTCGATTCACAGACCGACTCTCGCATACCATGACGGTCAGTTTTCGTCTTTCTTCCCTGAGGTGCTTGACCAGACTATCCAGAAACACAATCGCAGGGATTCTCCATTTGCCCTTTTAGCAGAACAAGCGGAACATAAAGGGGAAAGCACAGGAGCCGGGCAACCCAACTATTGACCCAAGTCATAGTTCGGAACCGATGCATATAAAGTGAACTCCAAGACACCAAACACATAATGAATAATTCGTAAGACAATTTTGCTTGTAAGTTCGAGCCCCCCGTGTAGTATCCGGTTGCATCGTAACATACCGAATTATTTCGCGAGAAGAGGGAGAAAAGGAAGATATGTGCCAAGAAGTGCAAACAAAAAAAACATGTAAAATGATGATATATTTTTTCTCAGTAACTCTTATTACTCAGAATAATGAAGCAACTGCTTATAGGCATGTGAAGAAAAGAGATTTACAGGAGTGGTTATACCTGGGATCTTTGATTGGTGTCCTTACATCCTCGATATGCCCTGTTGCTAGTTTACTCCTGATCCTTGGTGTACCTTGATGGGTGGCACTATTCGGCGAGCGGATCTTGCAGACAAGGTCTTGAGAAGTCGCCGAAGTGTTGATGATCTTTACGCCTTTCATGGGCCCTTCAATGGTCCATGCAGTATGTCCGAAGACAATTTTAGTGGTAGTAGTCTGGTCCAACCAGACTCCCACCTTTGTTTCCCCACCGCTGCCCATGGAATTTTAAGCGCGAAGTTGTGCCTTCTTGGCACATAATTCGCTGGTCCCTGGGGCATGTGATGGGGTGCGAGTTCCTATTTGGGGGTAGAGGAGGGTTCTGAGAGTTCGTCCCGAAGCCGAGCTCGTTTCCCAACCTTGCGTGC
Source organism: Hordeum marinum (assembly GCA_022496015.1). Taxonomy (NCBI): domain Eukaryota; kingdom Viridiplantae; phylum Streptophyta; class Magnoliopsida; order Poales; family Poaceae; genus Hordeum; species Hordeum marinum. Next base: position 458,675,098 of record CM039675.1, on the reverse strand, counting down.
CTTTATGGCAGATGCCAGAACCTGCCGATCATCCTTGTAACTAAATTTGGCCGCAAGGGCCAGCGCATGCTCTTCAATTAGTAAAGATCACTTCATATTGCCATTGACGGTTATGAAGCCTTTGGGGCCAGGCATATTGAGCTTGAGGTATGCATAGTGCAGGACAACGTTGAAACAAGCGAACGCAGTCTGGCCAAGCAGGACATGATAGCCGCTGGGGAAGGGTACGATGTCGAAGATCAAGTCTTTGCTGCGAAAGTTATCGGGTGAGCCGAACGCAACCTCCAGGGTTACAGAGCCCGTGCACCAGGCTTCGACACCTGGAATCACCCCTTCAGAGGTGGTGTTATTGGGTTTAATCCATGACGGGTCTCTGCCCATCTTTTTCATCGTATCTGAGTAAATCAGATTGAGGCTACTTCCTCTGTCCATTAGGACTTTTGTGAGGTTATACCCCTTGATAATGGGGTCGAGGACGAGTTCGGAGGAACCCTCATAATGGATACTGGTCGGATGATCGCGCCGATCAAAAGTGATCGGATATGCCAACCATGGGTTATACTTCGGGGCCACATGCTCTACAGAGTACACCTCCCGAAGGGCGCGCTTCCTCTCCTTCTTGGGTATATGGGTGGCGTATATCATTTTTACTATCTTCTAGAGGAAATTTCTTTTGGTTGCCCCCAATCAGACCCCGAGGCTATCCTCATCCTCGCTGTGAGGGATCTTGCTCTGGTCCTCGGGTGGGAGCTTGCCGACCTGTTTGAACATTGATGTCTACTACACAACCATCTTCTTGTAGACTCATGTTGGGCCTCCAAGTGCAGAGTTTTATAGGACAATAGCAATTTTCCCTCAAGTGGATGACCTAAGGTTTATCAATCCGTGAGAGGTGTAGGATGAAGGTGGTCTCTCTCAAGCAACCCTGCAACCAAATAGCAAAGAGTCTCTTGTGTCCCCAACACACCCAATACAATGGTAAATTGTATAGGTACACTAGTTTGGCGAAGAGATGGTGATACAAATGTAATATGGATGGTAGATATAGGTTTTGTAATCTGAAAATATAAAAATATCAAGGTAACAAATAGTAAACGGCAAGCCAAATGTTGTATAAATGCTTGGAAACAAGGCCTAGGGTCCATACTTTCACTAGTGCAAGTTCTCTCAACAATACTAACATAGTTGAATCATATGTAAATCCCTCATATGCGACAAAGAGTTCACTCCAAAGTCACAAATAGCGCAGAACAAACAAAGAAATTATTGTAGGGTACGAAACCACCTCAAAGTTATCTTTTCCGATCAATCTTATGAGCTATCCCTATATGTGTCACAAACATCCCTAGAGTACGTACTAAAATAACACCTTAAGATACACATCAACCAAAACCCTAATGTCACCTAGATACTTCAATGTCACCACAAGTACCCATGGGCTTGATTATACGATATGCATCACATACTTTCAGATTCATCATGTTTAATCCAACACAAAGAACTTCAAATAGTGCCCCAAAGTTTCTACGGGAACGTCAAGATAATAATGTGTGCCAACCCTTATGCATAGATTCCCAAGGTCACGGAACCCGCAAGTTGATCACCAAAACATACATCAAGTGGATCAATGGAACATCCCATTGTCACCATAGATATCCCATCGCAAGACATACATCAAGTGTTCTCAAATCCTTAAAGACTCAATTCGATACGAAAACTTCAAAGGGAAAACTCAATTAATCACAAGAAGATAGAGAGGGGAAAACTCGATAAGATTCAATCTATATCAATAAAGCTCATGGTTCGTAGGTTCCTTCTGATCCAGAAAAAATCATATCAAAGATTTTATTCCGTTTGGACTCCGTTTGATATTCCTTTTCTGTAAAACTCAAAAAGAAGGAAAAACAGAAACTAGTACTGGGCTCTGGGTAAATAGGTTACTCCCAAAAATAATATAAAGTTGTAGTAAAATGATTGTAAAACATCCAAGAATGATAATATAATGGCATGGAACAAGTAAAAATTATAGATACGTTGGAGACGTATCAGCATCCCCAAGCTTAATTCCTGCTCGTCCTCGAGTAGGTAAATGATAAAAAAGATAATTTTTGATGTGAAATGCTGCCTAACATGTTCATCATATTATTTTATCTTTGTATAGTATGGACATTTGGACTTGTAAATGATTCAAAGCAATAGTCTAGTTTAAACATAATGACTTCAATACTCAAGCATGTCAACAAGCAACCATGTCTTTCAAAATATCAACACTAAAGAAATTTATCCCTAGCCCACCATGCTCAATCATTGATCCATTCATGAAACACACTCAAATATTAGCTATGCCCAATGCTCAAGTATGATCATAGTGCCCCCAAGTTGGTGCTTATAAGAGAAGATGGAGACTCAAAGCAAAAATAAAATTGCATAAAGTAAATATATAGGCCCTTCATAGAGGGAAGTAGGGATTTGTAGAGGAGCCAGAGCTCACGGTTTATATTGAGAGAGAAAAATATTTTGAGTGGCATACTTTTCCTGTCAACAAAAACAACGAAGTAGCTCACAATACTTTCCATGCTAGATACATTATAGGCGGTTCCCAAATAGAATAGTAAAGTCTTGACTCCCCCTCCACCAATCAATCACACTCCATGGCGAGCCGAATCCACGGGTACCGTCCATACCAACAACATTCCTGGGAGGGTTTTGTTTCATTATATTTTGATTTGATTTTTGAGCATGGGATTGGGCATCCCGAATATCAACCACTTTATTGTGAATGATAGTGAATCAACACATATCATGAGAATAACACACCTAGTATGGAAAAATATAGGATACTCCCCACCGTTTCATGAGCGGTATGGGCACACAAAAGTGAAAATTTATTTTGAAGATTTAGAGATGGCACATACAAATTTGCTTGGAATGACATGGAAATACGGCATATAGGTAGGTATGGTGCTCTCATAAGGCAAAACTTGGTTTAAGGATTTTGGATGCACAAGTAGTATTTCTACTTAGTACAAATGAAGGATAGGAAATAGATTGGGAAGCAACCAAACCAAGGAACGAAAAATCACATAAGTGAGCATTGAGTCATAACTAACACGAAATAATGCACCACAAGTAGGATGTAACTTCATTGCATAACTATTGACTTTCATGCATGCATAGGGAATCACAAACCTTAACACCAATATTCTTACTAAGCATAATTACTCACTAACATGAACCACATATTACTATATTCATTTTTTAGAACTATTACAAAGAATCAAGTGTAATTTGTCCCATGATCTTCATGAAAGTTTTTATTATATCCTCCTTGGATATCTATCACTTTGGTACTAGTTTCATATATTTCCATTGCTTTTTGTCAAGCTCAAACAAATTTAAGTAAAGCACATGAGCAAATGACATGCTACTCTTAAAGGATATGAGTAGTCAAACAATTAAGGAGCTATGTGAGCACTCACTCTACCTCAATAAATATTTTCAGATCTTAAGTACTTTATTCAAACAGCAAGCAAAGGAAAAATAGCACTCCAAGAATAGCACGCATCATGTGAACGAATAAAAATTTAGGCTTAACATAGGCTAACCGATAATTGTTGATGGAGAGAGGTGGGATGCGTAGCATCCCCAAGCTTAGATGCTTGAGAGTTATTGAAATATTTACTTGGGGTGCCTTGGGCATCCCCAAGCTTGAGCTTTTGTATCTCGTTCAATCCTCTCATACCATGGTTTCACTTATTCTCAAAAACTTCATCCACACAAAACTCAACAAGAACTCGTGAGATAGGTTAGTACACATAATAATAAATCAACTCTTTATGTACTGCCAAGGCAAGTTGCATAATAATTTTCAAACATTAGGTATTGTATACTATCATTTCCACAATTTATATCTACCAATATAGGCTATGGAAACTATAGGATAAATAGATAACGAAACTATGACAGCAATTTGTCTAAACAGAACAGTCTGTAGCAATTTATGAAAACATTGTACTTATGTACCTAAAAATATTATGAACATTTAGAACATGCTCTAAATTTATATTTCTATACTATGTAAAAATTACAGAACTTTCCACATTCCGGTAAAATATGAAAATTCAAACACTACAGCCAAAGTTTTTTTGTACACAACACTCATCAAAACATGCAATGTCAGCATCGTAAAGGAAATTCTTGGAATTTTTTATTGAAAAACAATATTTTAAATAACACCTAACATAAATTAGCAAAATATAATGACTATCCAAGCAAAACACATGTTGTGTGACGAATAAAACTATAACTCCAAGTAAGATATACCGATAGTGTTGAAGACGAAAGAGGGGATGCCTTCCGGGGCATCCCCAAGCTTAGGTGCTTGAGTATTCCTTGTATATTACCTTGGGGGTTCCTTGGTAATATCCAAACTTAGGTTCTTGTCACTACTTATTCTTCTCATATCGGTGTCTCACCCAAAACTTGAAAACTTCAATCACACAAAACTTAACGAAACTTCATGAGATGGGTTAGTACAATAAACAAAGATCATTCACTTTGGTACTGTCAAGAAAATATTCATAAATTTTGCCACATGATACTTACTGTATTAAATCATTCCCACAATTTATAATACTCAATATAAGCTATAGGGACACTTGAAACAACCAAACTATGCATGCACAACAGAATCTGTCAAAAACAGAACGGTATGTGAAAATCTGTAGTGTAACCATACTTTCCTGTCTCTAAAAATTCTTAAAACTTAGGAAATCCTTGGTAATTTGCATATAAATGTTTTCTAAAAATTTCAGAATTGTTTGACTCTCCCATAAAATCATATAATTCATATACTGGACGCAAAACTTTCTGTTTTTGCACAGAATCTAACAAACAAGTATCCACACTATCCCAAAGGCTTTACTTGGCACTTTATTGACATAAAACACACAAAACATGATTACTACAGTAGATTAATAATGTGAACACACAAAAATATAAAGTAAAAGTGTTGGGTTGTCTCCCAACAAGCGCTTTTCTTTAATGCCTTTTAGCAAGGCATGATGATTTCAATGATGCTCGTATAGGAATAATAATTGAAACATGCAACATGCAAAAGAGCATCATGAATCTCATGACAAGCACATTTAAGTCCAATAAATTCCTATGCATAGGGATTTTGTGAGAAAACAATTTATGGGAACAAGAATCATCTAGCATGGGAAGTCAAAACAAGCATAACTTAAAAACCTTGAACACATAGAGAGGAAACTTGATATTATTGCCATGCCTACAAGTATATGTTCCTCCCTCATAATTATTTTCAGTAGCATCATGAAGGAATTCCACAATATAACCAGAACATAAATCATTATTTTGATGATGCACGAGCATAGAAAATTTTGTCACTCTACACATAAGCAATTTTCTTCTCATTCAAAATAGTGGGAGCAAACTCAAAAAAATAACTATCATGACATACTTGATTGACATAACCACTTTGAATATTAAAATCATGATGACAAGTTTCATGGTTACCATTACTCTTTATAGCATACGTGTCATTAAAGTAATCATCATAGATAGGAGGCATGTCATAATCATAATAGTTTTGCCCATCAAAACTTGGGGGACTAAAAATATCATCCTCATCAAACATAGCATCCTCAAGATTGTGGCTTTGCATATCATTAGCATCATGGGTATTCAGAGAATTCATACTAACAATATTACTATCATGCTCATCATTCAAATATTTAGTGCAAAACATTTTAATAATGTCTTCTAACACTTGAGCACAATTTTCCTTTCCATCATTTTCACGAAAGACATTAAAAAGATGAAGCATACGAGGCAACCTCAATTCCATTTTTTGTAGTTTTATTTTATAAAACCAAAAAAGAAAAACAAGAAACTAATATATTTGATTGCAAGATCTAAAGATATACCTTCAAGCACTCACCTCCCCGGCATTGGCGCCAGAAAAGACCTTGATGTCTACTACAAAACCTTCTTCTTGTAGACTTGTGTTGGGCCTCCAAGCGCAGATTTTTGTAGGACAGTAGCAACTTTCACTCAAGTGGATGACCTTAGGTTAATCAATCCGTGAGTAGTGTAGGATGAAGATGGTCTCTCTCAAGAAGCCCTGCAACCAAATAACAAAGAGTCTCTTGTGTCCCCAACACACCCAATACAATGGTAAATTGTATAGGTGCACTAGTTCGACGAAGAGATGGTGATACAAGTGTAATATGGATGGTAGATATAGGTTTTTGTAATATGAAAATATAAAAATAGAAAGGTAACAAATAGTAAACGATGAGAAAAACATTGTATAAATGCTTGGAAACAAGGCCTAGGTTCCATACTTTCACTAGTGCAAGTTTAGTCAACAATACTAACATAGTTGAATCATATGTAAATCCCTCATGTGCGACAAAGAGTTCACTCCAAAGTCAGAAATAGCATAGAACAAATGAAGAAATTATTTTAGGGTATGAAACCACCTCAAAGTTATCTTTTCTGATGAATCTTTTGAGCTATCCCTATAAGTGTCGCAAACAGACCTAGATTTCGTACAAAAATAACACCTTAAGATACACATAAACCAAAACCCTAATGTCACCTAGATACTCCAATGTCACCACAAGTACCCATAGGTTTGATTATACGATATGCATCACACACTTTCATATTCATCATGTTCAATCTAACACAAAGAACTTCAAAGAGTGCCCCAAAGTTTCTACCGGAACGTCATGATAAGAACGTGTGCCAACCCCTATGCATAGATTCCCAAGGTCACGGAACCCGCAAGTTGATCACCAAAACATACATCAAGTGGATCAATAGAACATCCCATTGTCACCATAGATATCCCATCGAAAGACATACATCAAGTGGTCTCAAATCCTTAAAGACTCAATCCGATAAGAAAACTTCAAAGGGAAAACTCAATTCATCACAAGATGATAGAGCGAGGAAAACTCGATAAGATTCAATCTATATCAATAAAGCTCATGGTACATCAAGATCGTGCCATCTCAAGAACACAAGAGAGAGAGATGAAACACATAGCTACTGGTACATACCCTTAGCCCCGAGGGTGAATTACTCCCTCCTCATCATGGAGAGCGTCGGGATGATGAAGATGGCCTCCACTGATGGTTTCCCGCTCCGGCAGGGTGCTAGAACGGGCTCCCGATTGGTTTTTCGTGGCGCTGGAAGTTTGCGGTGGCGTTACTCCCGATCTAGGTTCTGCGTTGGGGTTTTTGGAATATTTGACCATTTATAGAGCTGAGAGGGAGGTCAATGGACTCCCAAGGGGCCCACAAGCCTGGTGGGTGCGCCTACGGGGTGGTCGTGCCCCTAAGCCTTGTGGCCTCCTCGAGAATCTTCTGACTTCATATCCAAGTTTCGTAGGTTCCTTCTGATGCAGAAAAAATCATATCGAAGATTTTATTCCGTTTGGACTCAATTTGATATTCCTTTTCTGTAAAACTCAAAAACAAGGAAAAAAACATAAACTGCACTGGGCTCTGGGTTAATAGGTTCGTCCCAAAACTCATATAAAGTTGTAGTAAAATGATTGTAAAACATTCAAGAATTATAATATTACAGCATGGAACAAGCAAAAATTATAGATACCTTGGAGATGTATCAAACACCCAACAATTGCGGTGTGTGTGGTTGGCGGGCTTCTTTTGAGTCCTGTAGATTTGGCAGGTCCGCTCCATTATTTTTTCAAGTGGAGTGGGTCCGACGCAATTGCCTTTAGGAGGCTTCTTGCGCTGCCAAGGCCGGGAATTATGGAATCCGACATTTATGACCGTGTCATCGGCATCGCTATTATTATGCCGGCACTTGTTCTTGTTGCGCTTCGGAGGCTTTGGGATCTTCGGAATTGTGACTGTGTCTTGCCAGCCAATTGGCATCGCACGCGCAAAAGCGGGTCATGAGGGAAGTAAGGGCAGACATGGTCCGGGGTTTATCCTGGCCAAGCTGGCGAGCCAGCCATTCGTCCCGAATATTGTTTCGGAAGGAGACTATTGCCTTAGCGTCCGGACAATCGACAATTTGATTCTTTTTAGTCAAGAACCGATTCCAGAATTGTTGAGCAGACTCCCCGGGATTCTGGATGATGTTGCTAAGGTCAGAAGAATCCAGCGGCCGAACATAGATTCCCTAGAAGTTGGAGCGGAAAGCATCCTCCAGGTCTTCCATGCAGCCAATGGAGTTTTCGGGGAGGCTATTTAGCCAGTGTCGAGCTGGCCCCTTAAGTTTGTGGGGAAGGTATTTGATGGCATGGAGATCATCTCCTCGATCCATGTGGATATGGAGGAGAAAGTCCTCGATCGATCGTACTGTTTGATAATCACTGGTTTAAACCCCTTCGGGAACTGATGCCGCATCACCTCATCAATGAAACATAGCGGGTGGGCGGCGCCTCGAACCCGAGCTAGTTCACACATTTAATCGGTGTATGCTCTAGCTTGGTTGTGTTCCTGGTATCTGTTATTTCTCTGATCTAGCCATGGTTTGTACCCATCCCGTCTATCGGGTGAGTATCTTCTGGATCCGTAGATGGATCTTGTACGATCTGCTCTTTGATCCAAGTCGTCACACAGGTCGAACATGTCATTGGTCTCTAGTGGCTCCTTTCCCTGTCCTCAGGGTATTGCCGGTCTATAACTGGCATCATCAGCCATCCGGTCACGCCCGTGAAGAGGGCGATCTGGCCTGTCGAATGGGGTATGCTTTGGAGACGGAGTGTCAGTGAGCTCGTTGTCGAACTGTGGTAGCAGACTTCTTTGTGGATAGCTCTTGGTCTGATCCGACATACCGGTGACGTGTCCTTCCTCGGCTGAGAGGACTCTTGTCCATCGATCATGGAGGTCATCCTGTTTGCCTTTAAGTTGCTGTTCCTTGGCTTTCAGACTGCGAGCCGTCACTATGAGCTGCTATCTGAACTGTTCCTGATCTTCATGGTTATCTGGTATGTCCATGTCATCATCTTCCGAGATATCCTCCTCCTCGATAGGGGGGAGGTGATTGTCGTCCTCGGAACCGTTAACGTCGTCGGGGTTGTTTTGGTCCTCAGGCATCTCTTGACCCTCTAACGGGTGTTCGGGGTTATGTGGGTCGCCACAGTCCTCGGGGGTAACCCCATCCCCGATGTCGATAATAGCTTTCCTTCCCTTTTTGCCTTTCGGCCGCTTATGCGGCTTTCGGCGCCTTGACGACGCGTTGCACTGTCATTATTAGGTGTTTTGTCGCCATTAGGAGTTTCCACCATGTAGACATCATATGTAGAAGTGGCAGCCCATCACCCGGTGTTGCCATGGGTGGGGGCATAGTCCTCTTCATCCATGTATTCTGCCTCCTCGGAGGCATAGTCTAGCATGTCGGTTAAATCTTTGACAGTGGCTATTAAGTGGGTGGTGGTTCAGTCGAAAAGTTCCTCCTAATCTGTATCGTAACCAATCTAGGCGTAGATCAGGGTTGGGTCATTGGTGATCTTCATCGACGAGATCCAATCTAGGGCCTCGTCAACCGTTGAGAGCCCGATCAGATCAAACTGTTCGGAACTTATGGATCTTACCTCCGAGGAACCTGGACACGAGGAGCATTCAGCAAGAACATATGTCTGGTCTTTTGGCACAATGACCGGACTAAAACAGGAGATCGGTCCATCGCTGTGGGTAACCCCATTGGCATGTTTGAAGGAGGAACTCGAGGTTAAAGCCTCAGAGTTTCTGAGTGCTACAGGCAAAGTTGCGAGCCCAATTAGTGACAGGTCAACTCGAGAGTCTACGGAGAACTCTAAGTTTCCAAATCTAACCTCTCGATCAGGGGCGAAGCTCTCCACGCGGCCTAGATGGCCGGTGGGATCGGTGTGCAGCACAATGCTGCCGAAGGCGAAGATTTATCCAGGGATGAAAGCGTCCATGTTGCGGACCTCTTCGCTGATGACAAGGCGAGACATCGATTCCTTCTTTCTCACATAGGACCTCTCAATGAAAGCACCAATGTCGGTGTCAAAACCGATGGATCTCGGGTAGGGGGTTCCGAACTGTGAGACTAGAATCCATGGTAACAGGAGACGAGGGGGACACAGATTTACCCAGGGATGGGCCCTCCTATGGAGGTAATACCCTACGTCCTACTCGGATATATTTATGATATGGGGGGTTACAGAGTTGATCTACCTCGAGATCGTATAGCTAACCCTAGATGAGTTGTTCTATCCCTACACCCTAAAAAAACCCGGCTTATATAGACGCCGGGGGTGCCTAGTGTTTACATTTGTGAGGGGTCACTAGAAGAGTGTCTAGAGGGGGTGAATAGACTACTAGCAGAAAATTAAAACCAAACCCTTTCCCAAGTTAATTGGTTGGCAGATTTTAATGGTTTAAGCAAGGCTAGCAAGTCTATAAACCCTACACATGCAAGTCAACAAGTATGGCAGCGGAAAGTAAAGACATTGCACATGAAGTAAAGAGTTGAGATATGGATATCAAACACAATTGGAGATGCAAGGATTTTCCCGTGGTTCCGATAGGTGGTGCTATCTTACGTCCATGTTTATGGAGTCTTCAACCCACAGAGGGTAATGGTAGAGAGAGTCCATAGAGGGCTCCATCCATAAGGGTCCACGAAGTAGCAACCTTGGCTATTCCATAACGGCTTCCGTCCACGAAGGACTAGCCTCACTATGGGTAGATCTTCACGAAGTAGGCGATGTCCTTTCCCTTACAAACTTCTTGGTTCACTCCACAAAAGGAAGTAGGAGGCTCCCAACTGACACCCAACCAATCTAGGAGGCACCACCCTCAAAAAGCTAATAGGCTCGGTAATGTCGATGAACTCCTTGCTCTTGTGCTTCAAGATGATAGACTCCTCAACAGACAATCACTCACTCACAGATTTGGCTTGGTAGAAGAGATAGGATTGGTGGAAAGCAACTTGGGGAGGCTAGAAATCAAGATCCATATGGTTGGAGTGGAAGATCTTGACCTCAACACAAGGGTAGGTGGTTCTCTCTCAGAAAACTGATAGGATAGGTATGGAATAGTTCTGAGTGCATCTCTTTGGAGTAGGTGGTGGTGGAGGGGTGTATATAGGCATCCCCCAAAATCCAACCGTTACACACAAAATGACCAACTCGGTGACACCAATGTGTTAATCTCGGTGGTACCGAAGTGACAAAAAGGTGGCAACTTTTGAATCTCGGTGAGACCGATATAGGAATCTCGGTTGCACCGATAAGGTGACCAACGGTCAGATTGCCATTCTCGATGATGCCGATCCAACAATCTTGGAGGGACCAAAACTATGAACTTGCATAACAAAAAGTTGGCAGCCCAACTCGGTGACACCGAATGCGGTATCGACTGTACCGAAAATCTAGGGTTTGGCTAAGTCTGTCTAGGGTTTGGAATCGGTGGTACCGAGTGTAGAATGTTGGTTGCACCAATTTTGAGTGTTTGGCTTTGGACAGACTTTGGTGGGAGAGTTTGTGGGTGTCTTTGGTGACTATCACTTGTGCACGTATGAGCATTTTGTTCACCAACAAAATCTTGCCCCCTTTTAATAGTATTGGCTTTCCTATGGACTCAAATTGATTTCTCACAAATATACAATGTAGAGTCCTCTTGCTTGAAGCTTAGTCAATCCATTTCCTTGCATCTTGGGGTATCTCACAATCTCCTCTTGCCAACCCAACTCTCCATGGACTATTATCTGAAATACACAAGATAAAAGTATTAGTCCAAGAGACAATGTATGTTTTCATGAATTATCAAAACCACCAAGGGAGCATGTTGTGCTTTCAATCTCCCCCTTTTTGGTAATTGATGACAACATACAATCAAAGCTTCAAATAAAGATATGCTTGTATATAATGAAGACTTTGAGAGACACATGACTTAGATTTGCTCCTCCTCAATGTGTGCAGTCCTTTCAAGGATAGTTGCTTTGGAATGCATGGACACATATATGGATGAAGGGATAAAAGGAGTCATGTGTATCTTGGCTATATGCATCAATATATATATATATATGAATGAGATGTATCCTCGTTCAATACTTCACTCTTGCAAACGATATGTGCAAGAAGCAAGAGATCATCTTGATCAAAGATGTGATGCATATACTTACCTTCAGTTCTTGAGCATTCTAGTAGTATAAACACACTTGAGAAAACAATGTTAGGAAACACAAGAGTATTCTCCTAATATGAAGACAATAGAACTCAAAAGTGCCAAGATATGGAGAACATATAGAAGATGATAATCCTTAAGATTAATATGTCTCCCCCTTTGGCATTAATCCTTTAGAGCTTTCTCCCCTTAGATATGAAAGTAGTAGTTCATCCTCTCCCCTTGAATCTCAGCATGTAGATATTGGGATTGGATAGGGTGAGAAAAGTCAAACCTAAGAAATCAAATAAAATAAATATTTTGAGTATACATGGAGAAACATGTATTTATTTCAAGCAATTTTTCTCCAAAACATATTTTTTCCCTACGTTAGTATTCTCCCCTTGTTTATATAAATATAAACTATAAATATAAACTTTCGATATTCTCCTCTCCCCCTAAATCATATCTCCCCCTTTGTATAAGCATGTATCTCTCCCTTTAGCATGAAGCTTTGGTATTCTCCCACTTTGGAATTAATTTCCAAAAAGGTCAAATTTAGGAGTAGGTACAAGGATAATTGACAAGGAAGGGATCCTCGAGAACAAGGGTCATTGAAAGTAGGTATCATAGAAACGAATAGAGGGAATCATTGAAGGTAACTTCTCTCCCTATGGAAAATAGTAGTGGAGGTCTTGGTAAATCTTCTCCTCCTCTGAGCTAGGGATCCTTGAATAAAGAATTTCCCCCCTGAGTTTTGCTTGTTATTCTCCCCCTTAATTTTTTTAATAAAGAAGGGATCATCAAAGTAACAGAAGAAGGACAGATAAGAGAAGAAAAAACAAATCGGTGACTCCGAGAAAGATAGATCGGTGGTACCGAGATTTTGTAGTGTAGCTTGTCTGCAATTTTGGTAGAATCGAGATATCTGAGTCGCCAACTCCGAGGCTAAAACAAAAAGAAAGGAATAGGGGACCAGATTTCTATTTTCAAGGAGTCAAAAGAAAAGTGAAGGACATCATCTAGAAAATATTTGAGTGGTTGCGAGAGATCATGCAAATAGAGAACAAACCACACAAGATTCTTAACTAGTGATGGGTGGTGACTAGGTCACCTATATTAGAGTACAGTAACTTGGGAGCCAAGCAAGAATACTTGATCATATGTCATACTCTATGTTAAGATCAAAATGGGGTTACCATTTTTTGACTAAGCATTTTAATGTCTTCATATCACTTGAGTTGCTTTAGCTCATGACTTGGACTAAAGCCTTTTCAAGGATATGAGTGCATACCTTTGAGTGATGTTGATGACGTTGCTTGTAGGTGAATTTGTTGAGGATGCTCGAGGTTGATGAAGAACATCTTGAGTTGGGAGCAATCCTTCTCATTCTAGTACACTTGTTACCTACAAAGGTTATTCATGCAAGGAAGAACAATAGGTATATCCATTTTACATGATACCAATTGAGATTTTGCAACAATGATCAAGTATATGTCAAGGATATATTTTTGTTATCTTCTTCCTTCCATCATCAAGAGGGGTTGTGGATACTTGGTCAAGACAAGATTGCTTATGATGGAGTTGGTTGCAATCTCGTGGAATGAAGTTCTTCCAAGTACCTACAAACGGTTAGACGCAATACAAGGGAGCACAGAATTCCATGTCATAAGATAACATGTTAGCAATATCATGAAAGTATCAAGAAGGATCATGTCCTTGCAAGCATCCGAGTGAGTCTAGCTCAAGTTTGAACCATCAATGATGTTAAACTCACTACTCAAATGACAAAAAAAATTCTCATCAACTGGCTTAGTAAAGATATCGGCCAATTGCTTGTTAGTGTGAACATACTTAATATTAATATCTCCTTTGGCAACATGATCACGAATGAAATGATGTCGAACTTGAATATACTTAGTTCGAGAATGTTGCATGGGATTATGACCAATCCTAATAGCACTTTCATTGTCACAAAGTAATGGAACATTTCTAACATGGATTCCATAATCCTTAAGCATTTGTTGTTGGAAATATGCCCTAGAGGCAATAATAAAATGGTTATTATTCTATTTCCTTGTTCATGATAATTGTCTATTGTTCATGCTATAATTGTGTTAACCGGAAACCATAATACATGTGTGAATACATAGACCACAACATGTCCCTAGTGAGCCTCTAGTTGACTAGCTCGTTGATCAATAGATGGTCACAGTTTCATGGCCATGGACATTGGATGTCGTTGATAACGGGATCACATCATTAGGAGAATGATGTGATGGACAAGACCCAATCCTAAGCATAGCACTAGATCGTGTAGTTCATTTGCTAAAGCTTTTCAATGTCAAGTATCGTTTCCTTAGACCATGAGATTGTGCAACTCCCGGATACCGTAGGAATGCTTTGGGTGTGCCAAACGTCACAACGTAACTGGGTGGCTATAAAGGTGCACTACGGGTATCTCCGAAAGTATCTGTTGGGTTGGCACGAATCGAGACTGGGATTTGTCACTCCGTGTGACGGAGAGGTATCTCTGGGCCCACTCGGTAAGACATCATCATAATGAGCTCAATGTGACTAAGGAGTTAGCCACGGGATGATGTATTACGAAACGAGTAAAGAGACTTGCCAGTAACGAGATTGAACAAGGTATGGGGATACCGACGATCGAATCTCGGGCAAGTACCATACCGATAGACAAAGGGAATTGTATACGAGATTAATTGAATCCCCGACATCGTGGTTCATCCGATGAGATCATCGTGGAGTACATGGGAGCCAATATGGGTATCCAGATCCCGCTGTTGGTTATTGGCTGGAGAAGTGTCTCGGTCATGTCTACGTGTCTCCCGAACCCGTAGGGTCTACACACTTAAGGTTCGATGACGCTAGGGTTATAGGGAAATGGTATACGTGATTACCGAAGGTTGTTCGGAGTCCTGGATGAGATCTCGGACGTCACGAGGAGCTCCGGAATGGTCCGGAGGTAAAGATTGATATATAGGAAGTCCAGTTTTGGTCATCGGAAAGTTTTCGGGCTCATCGGTAGTGTACCGGGAGTGCCGGGAGGGTGCCGGAGGACCCCCGAGAGGGGTGTGACGACCAAAGGACCTCATGGGCCCTTAGAGGAGGTGTGCCAGCCCATATTGGGTCGGCCAAGACCATCTATGTGGGCCCATGTGGCTGGAGATAAGGAGATAAGGCAAAAAGGATTTAAAAGGAGGAGATCCACCTCCCTTGTGGGAGGTGGACTCTCCCTTTAATTCGGCCGACCCTCTCCTCTTTGGAGTAGAGGCCAAGCCAGCCCTCCACGTCCCTCCTCCTATATATACTTGAGGTTTTGGATGTTTTGAGAGAGGATTTGATCTCTCTCTCTCACTGCAAAGCCCTACCTCTCTTCTTCCTCCTCCGCAGCGCTTAGGCGAAGCCCTGTCGGAATACCTTGCTACTCCACCACCACCATGCCGTCGTGCTGCTGTTGGAGCCCTTCCCCAACCTCTCCTTCCTCCTTGCTGGATCAAGGTGTTGGAGACGTCACCGGGCTGCACGTGTGTTGAACGCGGAGGTGCCGTCCGTTCGGCACTTGATCGGATCTACCGCGATCTAAATCGCTGCGAGTACGACTCCATCAACCGCGTTCTTGTAACGCTTCCGCTTAGCGATCTTCAAAGGTATGAAGATCCACTCTCCCCTTTCTCGTTGCTGGTTTCTCCATAGATGGATCTTGGTGAACGCGTAGGAAATTTTTTGATTTACTACTACGTCTCCCAACAGTGGCATCATGAGCAAGGTTTATGCGTAGAATCTATGCACGAGTAGAACACAAAGTAGTTGTGGGCGTCGATTTTGTTAATATGCTTGCCGTTACTAGTATTATCTTGATTCGACGGTATTGTGGGATGAAGCGGCCCGGACCAACCTTACACGTACGCTTACGTGAGACCGGTTCCACCGCCTGACATGCACTAGTTGCATAAGGTGGCTAGCGGGTGTCTGTCTCTCCCACCTTAGTCGGATTGGATTCGATGAAAAGGGTCCTTATGAAGGGTAAATAGCAATTGGCATATCACGTTGTGGTTTTGACGTAGGTAAGAAACGTTCTTGCTAGAAACCTATAGCAACCACGTAAAAACTTGCAACTACAAATTAGAGGACGTCTAACTTGTTTTTGCAGCATATGCCGTGTGATGTGATATGGCCAAAAGGATGTGATGTGATGCATTGTGATGTATGAGATTGATCATGTTCTTGTAATAGGGTTCACGACTAGCATGTCGATGACTATGACAACCGGCAGGAGCCATAGGAGTTGTCTTATATTATTGTATGACCTGCGTGTCAATCATAAACGCCATGTAATTACTTTACTTTATTGCTAAACGTTAGCTATAGTAGTAGAAGTAATAGTTGGCGAGACAACTTCATGAAGACACAATGATGGAGATCATGATGATGGAGATCATGGTGTCGAGCCGGTGATAGTGATGATCATGGTGCCCCGAAGATGGAGATCAAAGGAGCAAGATGATATTGGCCATATCATGTCACTATATTGATTGCATGTGATGTTTATCAGTTTACATCTTATTTGCATAGAACGACGGTAGTAAATAAGATGATCTCTCAATAAAATTTCAAGAAAGGTGTTCACCCTAACTGTGCACCGTTGCTAAGGATCGTCGTTCCGAAGCACCACGTGATGATCGGGTGTGATAGGTTCTAACGTTCGCATACAACGGGTGTAAGCCAGATTTACACATGCGAAACACTTAGGTTGACTTGAAGAGCCTAGCATGTACAGACATGGCCTCGGAACACGGAAGACCGAAAGGTCGAACATGAGTCGTATAGAAGATACGATCAACATAGAGATGTTCACCATGGATGACTAGTCCGTCTCATGTGATGATCGGACACGGGCTAGTTGACATGGATCATGTATCACTTGGAAGACTAGAGAGATGTCTATCTAAGTGGGAGTTCATTAATAATTTGATTAAATGAACTTAATTATCATGAACTTAGTCTAAAAATGTCCTTGCAAATTATGTCGTAGATAGCTCACGCTGTAGCTCCCCAGTTTTATTGATACAATCCTAGAGAAAAGTAAGTTGAAAGTTGATGGTAGCAATAATGCGGACTGGGTCCGTGATTTGAGGATTGTCCTCATTGTTGCACAGAAAGCTTATGTTTTTTATGTACCGCTAACTGCATCACTCCCTAAAGCGTTGTCTGTAGATGTTGTGAACATATGACAGGCACTTTTTGGTGACTACGTGATAGTTCAATGCGTCATGCATTACGGCTTAGAATTGAGGCTCCAAAATGTTTTGAACGTCACGGAACATATGAGATGTTCTAGGAGCTGAGATTGTGATCTCAGGCTCGTGCCTATGTTGAGAGGTATGAGACCTCCAACAACATTCTTTGTCTGCAGGATAAAGGAGAATAGCTTAATCGGTGAGCGTGTGCTCAGATTGTCTGGGTGCTACAATCACTTGAATCAAGTGGGAGTTAATCTTCCAGATGAGATAGTGATTAATGCAGTTCTCCAAGTCACTGCCACCAAGCTACTAGAGCTTCGTGATGAACTATAACATGCCAGGGATGGATAAGATGATCCCTGAGTTGTTCGTGATGTTTGACACCACGAAGGTAGAAATCAAGAAGGAGCATCAAGTGTTGATGGTTAAGTGAAACCACTAGTTTCAAAAGGGGCAAGGGCAAGAAGGGAAAACTTCAGGAATGGCAAGCCAGTTGTTCCTCTAGTGAAGAAACCCAAGGTAGAGCCCGAACCCGAGACTAAGTGCTTCTGTTATGAGGAGAATGTTCGCTGAAGCGGAAAAACCCTAGATGCTTGGTAGATAAGAAGGCTGGTAATGTCGATGGAAGTATATTTGATATACGTGTTAGTGATGTGTACCTTGCTGGTACTCCTAGTAGCACCTGGGTATTGGATACCGGTTCGGTTGCTAAGTGTTAGCAACTCGAAATAAAAGCTACGGAATAAACGGAGACTAGCTAGGTGAAAGGTGACGATGTGTGTTGGGAGTATTTCCAAGATTGATGTGATCACCATCGCACGCTCTCTCTACCTTCGGGATTTGTGATAAACCTAAATAAATGTTATTTGGTGTTTGCGTTGAGCATGAACGTGATTAGATCATGATTAGTGGAATACGGTTATTCATATAAGTTAGAGAATAATGGTTATTCTGTTTACATGGATAATGCCTTCAATGGTCATGCGCCCACTCGGAATGGTTTATTGAGTCATGATCGTAGTAGTACACATGTTCATAACATTGGTACCAAAAGATACAACGTTAATAATGATAGTACCACATGCTTGTGGCACTGCCACGTAATGTCATATTGGTATAAATCGCATGAAAAAAACTCCATGATGATGGATTTTTTGACTCACTCGATTTTGAATCGGTTGAGACATGCGAGCCATGCCCTTTTGGCAAGATGACTCAGACCCCATCTTCCGGTATGATGGAGTGGACTAGTGGCTTATTGGAATTAATACATGTTGATGTATGTGGTCCAATGAGTGTTAAAACACACAGTGAATATCGTTATTTTTCTTTACCTTCACTGATGATTTGAGTGAATATGGGGATATTTACTTAAACACGAGTCTGAAATGTTTGAAAGGTTCAAGGAGTTTCACAGTGAAGATAAAGATCATCGTGATAAGAAGATGAAATGTCTACGATATGATCGTGGAGGTGAATATCTAAGTTACGAGTTTGGTATGAAATTTTAGACAATGTGGAAATTGTTTCACAGCTCACGCCTCCTGGAACACCATAGTGTGATGGTGTGTTCGAACGTCGTAGTCGTGCTCTATTGGATATAGTGAGTACTATGATGTCTCTTATCGTTTGGCCACTATCGTTATGGGGTTATGCATTAAAGACAAATCCATTCACTTTAAATAGGGCACTATCTAAAGTCTGTTAAGATGACACCGTGTGAATTATGGTTTGACAGAAGCCTAAGCTGTCATTTCTTAATGTTTGGGGCTGCGACGCTTATGTGAAAATGGGTTTTTCACCTAGCGAGCTCGAACCCAAAGCAGACAAATGCATCTTCATAGAATACCCTAATGAGACATTGGGTATACCTTCTATCTCAGATCCAAGCGCAAAAGGTGTTTGTTGCTAAGAACGGGTCCTTTCTTGAGAAAGAGTTTCTCTCGAAAGAATTGAGTGGGAGGAAGATAGAACTTGATGAGGTTGTTGAACCTTTGTTTCAACCAGAGAATAGCGCAACACAGAAAGATGTTTCTGTAGAGCCTACTCAGTTGAAAAGGAAGTTAATGATGATGATCATGAAGCTTCGGATCAAGTCACTATCGAACCTTGTAGGTCGACAAGGACGCGTACTGCTCCTGAGTAGTACGACAACCCTGTCTTGGAAATCATGTTGTTGGACAACGATGAACCTACGAACTATGGAGAAGCGATGGTGGGCCCGGATTCCAACAAATGGCTAGGAGCCATGAAATCCGAGAAAGGATCCATGTATGAAAACCAAGTATGGACTTTGGTAGCCTTGCCTGTTGAATGGCGGGTCATTGAGTACAAATGGACCTTTGAGATAAACATAGACGCTAATGGTGAAATGTCACCGTTTATAAAGCTCGACTTCTCGCAAAGAAGTTTTCGCCAAGTTCAAGGAGTTGACTGCGATGAGATTGTCTCATCTGTAGCGATGCTAAAAGTCTATTAAAATTTTGTTAGCAGTTGCTGCATTTTTCGATTATGAAATCTGGCAGATGGATGACAAAACAAGGTTTCCGTAATGGTTTCTGTGAGGAAGAGTTGTATGTGATACAACCAGAAGGTTTTGTCAATCCTAAGGATGCTAATAATATGCAAACTCCAGCGATCCTTCTATGGACTGGAGCAAGCATCTCGGAGTTGGAATATATGCTTTGATGAGGTGATCAAAGTGTTTAAGTTTATACAAAGTTTATGAGAAACTTGTATTTGCAAGAAAGTGAGTGGGAGCACTATAGAATTTCTTATAAGAATATGTAGTTGACATATTATTGATCGGAAATGATGTAGAATTTCTGGAAGAGCATGAAGGGTTGTTTGAAAAGAGTTTTTTCAAAGGAAGACCCAGATAAAGCTACTATTTTATTGAGCATCAAGATCTATAGGGATAGATCTATTCGCTTGATAAGTTTTTTCGACGAAGACATACCTTGACAAGTTTTTGAAGGAGTTCAAAATAGATGGGTCAAAGAAGGAGTTCTTGACTGTATTGTAAGGTGTGAAATTGAGTAAGACTCAATACCCGACCACGGCAGAAGATAAAGAAGAGATGAGTGTCATCTCCTATGCTTTAGCCATAGGCTCTATATAGTATGCCATGTTGTGTACCGCACATGTGTGTGCCTTGCCATGAGTCTGTCAAGGGGTACAAGAGTAATCCAAGAGTGGATCACTAGACAGCGGTCAAAGTTAGACTTAGTAACTTGAGAACTAAGGAAATATTTCTCGATTATGGAGGTGATAAAGAGTTCATCGTAAAGTGTTACGATGATGCAAGCTTTAAAACCAATCCGGATGACTCTTAGTAGAAATCCAGCTACGTATAGTGGAGCAGCCATTTGGAATAGCTCCAAGTGGAGCATGGGAGTAGTATCTACAAATATGACATGGAAAGTTTGCAAGGTACACACGGATCTAAATGTCGCAGACCCGTTGACTAAAAACCTCTTTCACGAGTAGAACATGAACAAACCCCAGAACTTATTGGGTGTTAATCACATGATGATATGATCACATGGTGATGTAAGTGTTAATCACATGGTGATGTGAACTAGATTATTGACTCTAGTGCAAGTGGGAGACTGTTGGAAATATGCCCTAGAGGCAATAATAAAATGGTTATTATTGTATTTCCTTGTTCATGATAATTGTCTATTGTTCATGCTATAATTGTGTTAACCGGAAACCATAATACATGTGTGAATACATAGACCACAACATGTCCCTAGTGAGCCTCTAGTTGACTAGCTCGTTGATCAATAGATGGTCACGGTTTCATGGCCATGGACATTGGATGTCGTTGATAACGGGATCACATCATTAGGAGAATGATGTGATGGACAAGACCCAATCCTAAGCATAGCACTAGATCGTGTAGTTCATTTGCTAAAGCTTTTCAATGTCAAGTATTGTTTCCTTAGACCATGAGATTGTGCAACTCCTGGATACCGTAGGAATGCTTTGGGTGTGCCAAACGTCACAACGTAACTAGGTGGCTATAAAGGTGCACTACGGGTATCTCCGAAAGTATCTGTTGGGTTGGCACGAATCGAGACTGGGATTTGTCACTCCGTGTGACGGAGAGGTATCTCTGGGCCCACTCGGTAAGACATCATCATAATGAGCTCAATGTGACTAAGGAGTTAGCCACGGGATGATGTATTACGGAACGAGTAAAGAGACTTGCCAGTAACGAGATTGAACAAGGTATGGGGATATCGACGATCGAATCTCGGGCAAGTACCATACCGATAGACAAAGGGAATTGTATACGGGATTAATTGAATCCCCGACATAGTGGTTCATCCGATGAGATCATCGTGGAGTACGTGGGAGCCAACATGGGTATCCAGATCCCGCTGTTGGTTATTGGCTAGAGAAGTGTCTCGGTCATGTCTACGTGTCTCCCGAACCCGTAGGGTCTACACACTTAAGGTTCGATGATGCTAGGGTTATAGGGAAATGGTATACGTGATTACCGAAGGTTGTTCGGAGTCCCGGATGAGATCCCGGACGTCACGAGGAGCTCTGGAATGGTCCGGAGGTAAAGATTGATATATAGGAAGTCCAGTTTTGGTCACCGGAAAGTTTTCGGGCTCATCGGTAGTGTACCGGGAGTGTCGGGAGGGTGCCGGAGGAGCCCCGAGAGGGGTGTGACGACCAAAGGACCTCATGGGCCCTTAGAGGAGGTGTGCCAGCCCATATTGGGTCGGCCAAGACCATCTATGTGGGCCCATGTGGCTGGAGATAAGGAGATAAGGCAAAAAGGATTTAAAAGGAGGAGATCCACCTCCCTTGTGGGAGGTGGACTCTCCCTTTAATTCGGCCGACCCTCTCCTCTTTGGAGTAGAGGCCAAGCCAGCCGTCCACGTCCCTCCTCCTATATATACTTGAGGTTTTGGATGTTTTGAGAGAGGATTTGATCTCTCTCTCTCACGGCAAAGCCCTACCTCTCTTCTTCCTCCTCCGCAGCGCTTAGGCGAAGCCCTGTCGGAATACCTTGCCACTCCACCACCACCACGCCGTCGTGCTGCTGTTGGAGCCCTTCCCCAACCTCTCCTTCCTCCTTGCTGAATCAAGGTGTTGGAGACGTCACCGGGCTGCACGTGTGTTGAACGCGGAGGTGCCGTCCGTTCGGCACTTGATCGGATCTACCGCGATCTGAATCGCTGCGAGTACGACTCCATCAACCGCGTTCTTGTAACGCTTCTGCTTAGCGATCTTCAAAGGTATGAAGATCCACTCTCCCCTTGCTCGTTGCTGGTTTCTCCATAGATGGATCTTGGTGAACGCGTAGGAAATTTTTTGATTTACTACTACGTCTCCCAACATTTGTGTCATCCATAGTAACTGCGCACAACAAGATCCAGCAGCAATATACTCAGCTTCGGCAGTAGATAGAGATACCAAGTTTTGTTTCTTGGAGGACCAAGACACAAGAGATCTACCAAAAAATTGACAAGTACCCGAGGTGGATATTCTATCAACCTTGTCATCGGCGTAGTCCGAATCAGAATAGACAACAAGGTTAAAGGAAGATCCCTTGGGATACCAAATGCCAAAGTTTGGTGTTTGTATCAAGTATCACACAGTGCGTTTTATGGCCAAAAGATGACACTCCTTAGGTGTAGCTTGATATCTAGCACACATGCAAACACTAAGAGTAATATCGAGATGAGATGCACATAGATATAGCAATGAACCAATCATGGATCGGTAAACCTTTTGATCAACTGGTTCATCCTCCTTGGTAAGATCTACATTTCCACTAGTTGGCATGGGAGTTTTCATACCTTTGCACTCCTGCATGTTGAACTTCTTGATTAAGTCCTTGGTATACTTAGTTTGCGAGATGAAAGTTCCTTATTTTGATTGCTTGATTTGCAATCCAAGAAAGAATTTCAGCTCACACATCATGGACATCTCATACTTCTCGGACATCAACCTTCCAAATCTTACACTAAATTGAGGGTTAGTGGAGCCAAAGATAATATGATCCACATAGATTTGGCACACAAATAATTCACCATTAACTCTCTTAGTGAACAAGGTTGCATAAATTTTACCAATTTCAAAACCCTTTTCAATGAGAAACTTCGCTAAGCATTTGTACCAAGCATGAGGAGCTTGCTTAACACCATAAAGGGCTTTACGAAGCTTATAAACATGATTAGGTTTCTTAGGATTCACAAAACCAGGTGGTTGCTTAACATAAACCTCTTCTTCAATTTCACCATTTAAAAAGGCACTTTTAATGTCCATTTTATAAAGCGTGATATCATGGTGATTAGCACAGGCAAGAAGAATTCAAATAGCTTCTAGTCAAGCAACAGGGGAATAAGTCTCGTCGTAGTCCATAGCTTCGACTTGAGTATAACCTTGGGCCACGAGACGTGCCTTGTTGTGTACAACTTGACCATCTTCGTCTTGCTTGTTTCGAAACACCCATTTGGTTTCCATGATGTTGTGCTCATCTTTGGGCTTCTCCGCGAGTGTCCACACTTCGTTCCTCTTGAAGTTGTGAAGCTCTTCATGCATCGCGTTCACCCAATCTGTTTCTTCAATAGCTTGTTGTACCTTCAAAGGATCAATGCTAGATATGAAAGAATAATTCTCAAAAAAGTTAGCTAAATGAGTTTTAGAGCGAGTGATTCTCCCAGTTTGGATGTCACCAAAGATTTGGTTTAGGGGATGTCTCTTGGTCACTTGTGCTCGAACTCGGGTCAGCTTCCGATTGTTGGATGGTGGAGCTTCTTCTTCATCATCATCTCCTTCATCTTCGTTGTTGTCAACGTGATCATCTCCTTGATGTGGTGATGAAGGAGGTTGTGGTGGATCTTCATGATGTACTTCCTCCTCCTCTTCATCTTGTCGTGTACCACTTGTGGATGCTTCCATGTCTTATTGTCGGTAGCCTTGTTCCGAAGTAGCTGCTTCCACTTGGGTTGATGAAGTGCTTTCCTTCGCCTCCATGGGACAAATCTTGCCAATAGACAAGTCTTGGATAGCTTCTGAAGGGTCCTTATCACCTACATCATTTGGCAATTTTTCAACTTGCGAACCATTAGGTTCATCAAACTTCACATCCACCATCTCTTCAACTTTTCGAGTGAAGTTGTTGTAGACAGGGTAAGTGTGAGAGTTCAATCCATAACCAAGTAGGAATGCTTCATGATATTTAGGAGCAAATTTAGTATGACGATGCTTGTCAAGAATGTAGCACTTGGAGCCGAATACCCGAAAGTATCCAACTTGGGGTTTGTTACTGGTGAGTAGCTCGTATGACGTTTTACCGAGAAGCTTGTGCAAGTAAAGTCGGTTTGTGGCATGACATGTTGTTTCCATGGCTTCTGCCCAAAAGTGTCTTGGCGTCTTGTATTCGTCAAACATCGTTCTAGCCATCTAAATAAGCATTTTGTTCTTCCTCTCAACAACTCCATTTTGTTGAGGCGTGTATGTAAACTCATGTGAGACACCTTCTTTGTCAAAAAAGGTATCCACAGGGGTATTCTTGAACTCCGATCCATTATTGCTCCGAACTTTCTTGATTTTCACTTCAAACTGATTTTGCGCTTTGCGAGCGAAGTTCTTGAAGATCTTTTGAACTTGCAACTTATCATCAAGGGAAAATACCCACGTAAATATAGAAAAATCATCAACTATAACTAGACCATAGGAATTTCCACCGACACTCTTGTAAGCATTGGGACCAAAAAGATCCATGTGAAGTAACTCGAGTGGTCTCCTAGTAGTCATGATATTCTTAATAGGATGACTTCCACCTACTTGCTTTCCAGCTTGATAAGCACTACAAAGTCTATCTTTGTCAAAGATAACATCTTTAACACCAAGAATGTGATCGCCCTTGATTAGCTTATCTAGATTGTGCATGCCTACACGTCCAAGCCTTCTATGCCATAGCCAACCTTTAGATGATTTTGCAATTACACAAGTACAAGGTTGGGCCTTTTTAGTGAAATTAAAAATGTATAAATCACCTCTACGAATACCGGTGAAGACAATTTTATGATTATCAAATCGAAAAACTTGGCAATCTACTTTAGTAAATAGCACATTGAAACCGAAGTCTGCTAGTCTAGATACGGAAAGAAGATTGTAGCCAAGGGATTCAACAAGCATCACATTCTGAATTGAGCTATCATGAGATATGTCCACCTTACCAAGGCCAAGTACCTTACCCTTAGATTTGTCTCCAAAGGTCACGTACCTTAGAGGACTTTGATTAGGCGTGATCTCTTGGAACATGTCTTTATCACCAGTTATGTGATCCGTGCATCCACTGTCGAGAATCCACTCTTTTCCGCCGGACATGTAATCCTTGAAGTTTTCCATTAGACTTAGATTCTTCATGATCTTTTCATGGTCGATGTTGAACAACTCATCTTCACCAAGGTAGTCATGTTCCACATTGTTATCATCAAGTGGGAAATCCTCGTCATAAAGAACAAGAGATTCGTTAGAATTGTGATCATGACAATGTTCAAGTTTACGAATGTGAATAGCTTCGAAGATAATGTTGTTGATAGTGGTGACATCTCCTTTAGCACGCATAATATCATAGATCTCAAATAGGCATTTATCAAAGTTTGGATCACTAGACTTCATTTTGTGAAAACAACAGTTTTATGAAGAATTTCATCAAGATTTCCTAATGAAAGATTTGGATATCGTTTCTCCAAATCAGTCCACAAGGTATAGGCACATGCAAAGTTCGTCAATTGAGAAAGCACGAATCTTGGTAAACTTCTAACAATAAGATTGACAGTTCTTAGGTTACCAAGCATGTTAATCTCCTCTTTGTGTGTGGGATGCAATTCATCAATAGGGAGCACATAGGGGTTTTCAATATATCTTCTCAAATGGAATTTATCAAATAGATCAATCATGGCATTTTTCCATTGACTATAGTACTCTCCATCAAGAATAGACACTCTACAACTCAAACTCTCTATACTAGACACATTCATCTTCCTCCTCAGGGATTAAACCGAAGCAATGGAGACCAAAGCTCTGATACCAATTGAGGGATCACTAGAAGAGTGACTAGAGGGGGGGTGAATAGACTACTAGCAGAAAATTAAAACCAAACCCTTTCCCAAGTTAATTGGTTGGCAGATTTTAACGGTTTTAGCAAGACTAGCAAGTCTATAAACCCTACACATGCAAGTCAACAAGTATGACGGCGGAAAGTAAAGACATTGCACATGAAGTAAAGAGTTGAGATATGGAGATCAAACACAAATGGAGACACAAGGATTTTTCCCGTGGTTCCGATAGGTGGTGCTATCGTATGTCCACGTTTATGGAGTCTTCAACCCACGGAGGGTAACGATGGCGAGAGTCCACAGAGGGCTCCACCCATAGGGGTCCACGAAGTAGCAACCTTGACTATTCCATAACGGCTTCGGTCCACGAAGGACTAGCCTCACTATAGGTAGATCTTGACGAAGCAGGCGATCTCCTTGCCCTTACAAACTTCTTAGTTCACTCCACAATATAAAGTAGGAGGCTCCCGAGCGACACCTAACCAATCTAGGAGGCAGTAGCCTCCAAAATGTAATAGGCTCGGTAATGTCGATGAACTCCTTGCTCTTGTGATTCAAGATGATAGACTCCTCAACACACAATCACTCTCTCACAGATTTGGCTTGGTAGAACAGATGGTATTGGTTGAAAGCAACTTGGGGAGGCTAGAAATCAAGATCCATATGGTTGGAGTGGAAGATCTTGACCTCAACACAAGGGTAGGTGGTTCTCTCTCAGAAAACTGATAGGATAGGTATGGAATTGTGGGGACCCCCACTCATAAGTCGTGATCACCGAATGCACGTGTATAGTGATCCCAGAGATCAATGCTCACTGAACACACAGAAGCTGAATAACAAGAGTCTTACATCCCCATTTAGCGTCTTACACAAATAAAGACCATGGAGGTCTAGTCATACATAGATAGGGCCACAAGGGCCAAACACTTAAACAGAACAAGCAGCGGAAATGTTGATCGAAAGTGTGAACCCATTGCCATCTGCCTTAACCTACAGGCATTCTGACTAGGAAGCATCCTAGTTCGCATGTTCGTCACCAACGAACTCTTCACCATACTCCTGCTCTTCGATGCCTTAGGGGCTCCATCCTTCTTGATCTTGTCTGGCTTCGTCTTGGCTTGTCGAAGTAGCTCTAGGGTGTGGTGAAGTTCCTGATAGAGCTTCACAAACTCCTTAATCAGGTTGTGCATGAGACTATCGGCGGAGAGGCTGAAGTAGGTCTGGAGCCTGAGTGGTGTCCCATCCTACTTAGCTGGAACCAACGTCCAACTCTTGTGGATATCATCCTTCCTGAAGGGTAAATAGCAAGTAGCTGGTTGTCAGCCATCTCTGGGATGATCCCTCGAAGGTGGAGGAGTGCCTTCTGTGCGGTTGTCTCAACTACAAGTAACATGGTCTCCATCTGTGGTCCTTCAAAGAACCAACTAGTCGGGGAGTCGTTTGCCTTCACGACCACATCCACGTGGTACTCATTCATGACAGCATCGACCAAGTGCTGGTGGTAGAGGAAAACGGGTGGTTGGCGAAACTTACACTTTTCCATGCTATACCCAAGGAGTAAGGGAAAGCCAGATGTCAGGAAGGCTTTGCGTACAACGGTCATATACAAAGGTTTGAAGCGAGGAAAGTCAGCAGAGTGTTGTGTGAAGAATAGAAGAGGTAAATAGTATAGAATTCCTAAGTATAGGTGCTAGGTGTAGTTTTGAAAGCGGTTTTATCCTAACTAAAGTCCATGCTAGCTAAGGGCTTCCTGTAGTCAGGATGGCTCTGATACCAGCTCTGTGGGGACCCCGATTCATAAGTCGTGATCACCGAATCCACATGTACGGTGATCCTAGAGATCAATGCTCACTGAACACATAGAAGCTAAATAACAAGAGTCTTACATCCACATTTAGCGTCTTACACAAATAAAGACCATGGAGGTCCAGCCTTACATAGATAGGTCCACAGGGGGCAAACACTTGAACAGAACAAGCTCGAAAATATTGATCGAAAGCGTGAACCCATTGCCATATGCCTTAACCTACAGGCATTCTGATTGGAAGCGTCCTAGATCGCATGTTCGTCACCAACAAACTCTTCACCATACTCCTGCTCTTCCATGCCTGGCCAATTAAATAACCAGTGGAAATCCAATGAGTACTTTGAATGTACTTGCAAGAAACCCATGTTGTGGAATAAGGCATAACAATGCATGATGTAGCACTAAGTAGGTGTTTTTGCAGAAAGCTGATTTTGAATGCAATGACATGATCAAGTAACTAGGTAAGCATGCATCAACAGTTGATCCATATGAACAAGTTATAGATATCATCATAAACAGGGGGTTGAGCATTTCGTACTCAATCATCAAGTAAAGTCATCTGACTTATCTCAAGTGTCATATTTGTGTCATTCACACACACATGCCAAGTCTGTGAAAACATCGGATGCAGTTTAAGCAGGACCTCCAACTGTCCATAACCGTGGACACGGCTATACGAATAGTTTTACACTCTGCAGAGGTTGCGCGCTTTACCCACAAGACTTGGGGAACTTCCGTGACATCCATGATTCGCGGTATATTACATACCCGAGGCAAGCACCCGAACAATGCCTTTCCTATGGTGATACTAAACAAAGAGTCCACTCGTTGGTTCCATCCCACATGATATACATCACACGTATCATCCATGAGGGCATGCAATAGTGTGCCCGGTCCCTGTAAAGACAGCGCATGGCCTTCTACTCCGGGACGACCCTGTCTCGAGAGTAACCACTTCACTCTCGCCACTGGTAATGCGGGCTCCCTGCTAGCACCAACCATAGTAATCAACAAGGCCTCATCCCATAAGGGGTATCATGGTCGCACGTGTAAGGTTGGGACGGTTAGCAAATCTTAAAACTTCCTTCGGTACACCACTTCTTTCTCAAGTGGTCGCCCAACTCATCATCATCTCCCTCGGGCATTAGTGGCACCCGATGGGTTTTTGAAAAGTCTTTGAAATCATTGCCTATTTCCATCACCATGCATAATCCCGATCCCACTTGCGTAGCATCTACTAGCATCCTATCCACTCCCACCCAAATAACCCTCGTAAGGTGGTAGGGTCCTGCACGATGCCAGTGTCATGGTAAAAGTATCGGAAGCAACCCACCGAAGTGGTCACTACTCCACATGATCAAACACAACAAAAGTAAAGTGCTACATGACAGGAAATAAAAATGGTTTCTTAACATGGTCAAGGGGCTGCTTGCCTGGCTCAACAAAGTTTTCAGGGTCTTCAAAATCTTTGGGTCCAACTCTCTCATCAACAACGTAATCTATCGTCACGGAATAAATGTGCAATAATAAGCATCTCAATAAAAATAGGACACAAACTCTACTTCTAAAATTTTATCCTACTCTGATAAAGACTACAAATATTCTCCTAAGGTTTTGGTATGAAAAAGGTTTTCAAAACTATTTTTAACAGTGGCTAAAAATGCCAAAAGGGGTTTTTAAAATAAAACAGTACATAAAATATTTTCAACATATTTCACAAATGGCACTATTAAATTCTACGTAATATTTTAGGATTTTTGGTTGAGGAATTATTGGATTTGGAGAAATATTGGGTTTTGAGGAATTTTTGGAAATCATAACAAAAACAGAAAAAGAAAAAGGGCATTGTGCCCTGGGCTAGAACTAGCCACAACTGGGTCGTTCCAGAGCAAAACAGGCCACACGAGCCGGTGCCCCCGCGCGCGTTAGGTTACAAACCTGACGTGCGGGTCCCGGTGGCCAATGACGGAGAGGGGGGAGAGAGGCGAGGGGGAGGCTGACAGGTGGGGCCCTTGTCGGGTCCTTCTCCCACCTCGGGACAGAAAGGAGAGGAGCTCACCGGCGAGGCTGCCGGCGGCAGAGAGGGGCGGCGACCACAGGAATGGACTCGGAGGAACGCCGTAGGTCAGGGGGAGGTGGAAGGAGCGCCGGAGGTGTCTTGGTTCGCCGGCGACGAGCGCCCGTGGTGGGAGAGCTTCAGGTGGAGGACGTCTCAGTCACCCTGTGCACTAGACGGAGGGGGAGAAGGAGGGGAATGGGTCAAGACACTGAGGGGGACCCAATGGGACAGAAATGGGGGCCGGAGAGGGTACGTACCTGGAGATCGACGGTGGCGCCGCCCCGGTAGATCTTCGGTTGATCTCGCACACGGGCCTCGGGGGCACGAACTGGTGGTGTAGGTGGCAGTTTGGTGGAGAAGGGGTCATAAGAGGGAAGGAGAGGTCTCGGGGGTGGCTTAAATAGCCAACCCCTGGTCCACCATGGATGTGTGTGCCGACGACGACGCAGGCAGGGCTACAGGCCACGGGGGCCTATGGAGATGGGTCAGGGGTGCTCCTGGGCATTGCCTAGGACTAGGGGAAGGGAGAGAGAGAGAAGAGGTAGGCCCTAGCACCTGCGTGTGTGAGCTCATGTGTTGGTCGGCTCGGGCGGCATCGGGCATGCACAACCAGGAGTGAGAGAGAGCCGGGAAGGAGGGGGGTCGACGCCTTGGAGGGTTGCGGACATCGAGGGCATCTCGGGGGATAGCTTCCCCGTCCCTAATTTGTCGGGGGCCCTCGGGATGCTCCTGCTACAGTGCGGGTACACACCGTATCATGCTCCAGAGCATGCCATGGAATTCTTGCATGCTCTGGATGCGTCCTCCCATGACCCTTAGCTCTTGGATGATATGCAGATGCTCTAGGAGCTAGGAGAATCTAGGGACAGTAGAGGTAGAAGGAGGGGGAGGGTAGAAATGCTCCCGCCATTGTTGTCCAGGGGTAAATGTGGGTTTTGCCCCACTTACCCATTGAGTCTTGGCCAGAGAAAATTACTGGAGGTGAAATGCAACACTAGATAGTTGTGGTAAAAATTTGGAGGCAAGGGTATTAGAGGAAGGGGCCAAACAAGGTTTTTGCCATTCTGGCATAAGGTGTTTGATGGTGATTAGGGCAAGCAAATGGGCTTTGCTTGCCATGAGATTTGACAGGATCAAATTTTGGTTGGAATTAGGCTTGATCACCAAGTTTGAGCTTGATTGATGAAAGTTCACAATGTAACTTTGTGAAACCATAGAAATCAATAGAATCTGGTTCCTATAGATCTAGTCATGGTAAACTAATCCCCTTGATGCACCACTTAGTGTAGCATCATTATTTTGTAATTAGAACATGTCCATCAAGTTTGGGGTCAAGGGAAGAAACTTCACAACGTAAACTTTCTCAAATTTGAATCTGGACAGGGAGCGTTTTGGAATAGTTTCATGAATCAATTCAACTTGTATTGAGATGAAACTTTGCAAGATCGTCACCTATGATGGTGTTGACTTGTTGGAATGTTCTTGGAATTTATTGAGAATATTTCTTATATAAATATTCCAAAAGCTTGATTTGGACAGAAAGGGTTTTGAGGGGTTTTGCCCATTATTTTGAACATTACCATGTGTTGAACCTCATATGTATGGAAAATATATGTCCACTGAGTTTCCCTAAATTTTCTCAAATATTTTGAAAGCATTTAAATATTTTTTTCCCTATGAAAAACCATTTTTGGCCTTAAGAAAAAGTTTTTAAATAAAATATGAAAATAATCTTTAAAATTAATATTTGGTGGTTTTGGAAAGTCACATATATAGTAGGTTTGAAGTAAAGCCTTTGGGGAAAAAGGATCCACCCAATTTGAGGACTTGTAGTGTTAACCTCAACTCAGGCGTTTTTGAAAACCTAAATTGAATAAATCCTTTTTGGTCAAAATAATATTTGATAAAAATTAGTTTGGGCACTATTCACATGGCATGATCATTGGGTAAGAAGTTTGGGTCAAGGAAGATGAATATGGAGAGGGATAGAATCTAAGAGTGCCATACAGAACATCCAAACAAGCAAACAAGCAACAATTCAAATAAGCACAAGCATTGAACAAGTTTTAATTGGTTCCAAATTTTATAAATCCAAGCATAACAAGGTGATACAAACACAGGGTGTGACAGACCTGCCCCCCATACAAGAATCTCGTCCCCGAGATTCCTAGGCTAAGCGCTAAAAAGATTGGGAACTCAGATCTAAGATAGTCTTCACACTCCCAGGTTGCTTCAGCTTCAGTGTGGTTGCTCCATTGGACCTTGAAGTACTTGATGGTGCGGCTCCGGGTACAATGTTATGCCTCATCCATAATGTGAACTGGCCTCTCACGATAAGGTCTGGTTGAAGATTGATGGCTTGATGGTCGATGTCCTTATAGAGGTCGAGCGGCTGGGAACTTGGAGACACTTCCGGAGTTGTGACACATGAAAGACGTTGTGCGCATCTGATAGCTCGGAAGGTATCACTAGTTTATAGGAAACTTCTCCTTGCATAGAGGTGATCTTGAAGGGGACGATGTATCTTGGTGCAAGCTTTCCCTTGACATGGAAACGCTTGGTTCCTTTGAGAGGCGTGACTTGAAGGTAGACATGGTCACTGACACATAAATTCACTTCCCCATGGTGGGAGTCAGCTTAACTTTTCTGTCTTGACTTGGCGGTCTCAAGGCGCTCTCGGACGAGTTGAACTTGCTCTTCTACTTCGTAGAGGATGTCTAGTCCAAAGACTAATCCTTCTATGGTCTCTGACCAATTCAGGGGAGTGCGACACTTGCGTCCATACAACACCTCGAATGGTGCCATCTGAAGACTCGACTAGTAGCTGTTGTTGTAGGAGAATTTAGCAAATGCCAGGCAATCTTCCCACTTGGCTCCATATGCCAAAACGCAGGCACGGAACATATCTTCGAGTATCTGATTTACTCGTTCTGTCTGTCCACCAGTCTGGGGGTGAAAAGCAATGCTGAAGGAGAGCTTGGTGCCCATGGCTTCATGAAACATCTTCCAGAACCTCAAGGTGAACTTGGTGCCTCGGTCTAACACGATCTCCTTAGAAATACCGTGAAGTCTCACGATACGCTCGATGTAGAGGCTGGCTATCTTGTTACCGTCATAGGTGGTATTGACGGGAATGAAATGGGCTACCTTGGTCAGGTGGTCGACAATGACCCAAATAGAATCAAGTCCCTTGGTTGACCTTGGTAATCCAGTGATGAAATCCATTCCGACTTTGTCCCACTTCCATTCAGGCACTTTGAGAGGCTGCAATAGCCTAGCAGGTCGCTGATGCTCTGCTTTGACTCTCTCGCATATGTCACACTTAGCAACGAACGTGCCTATCTCCCGTTTCATGTCGTGCCACCAGAATTTTGCCTTGAGGTCTTGATACATCTTGGTTCCTCCAGGATGGATGGAGTATGGAGTGTCATGAGCTTCTTGCAAGATCAGGTTCTTGAGCTCCTCTTTGTTGGGTACGCAGATGTGATTCCAGAACCATACAACTCTTTGTTCATCTACTGAGAATCCTGGGGCCTTTCTTGCCTTCATCTTCCTCTTGATGCCTTCAATGCTCTCGTGTCCCTTCTGAGCTTCTTTGGTATCATACATCAAGGTAGGCTTCTCTTCGAGGTTGGCGAGGATTCCATGTGCAACTAGTTCCAAACCGAAGCTTTCAAGCTCTTCATATAGGGCGGGTAGCCTTTCCTTAATCATGACATTCAAGGAACAAGCCTTTCTTCTTAAGGCGTCTGCTACCACGTTGGCCTTTTTGAGGTGGTATTGAACACTAAGGTCATAATCCTTGATCAACTCCAGCCATCTTCGCTGCCTCATGTTTAATTCCCTCTGAGTGAAAATATACTTCAAACTCTTGTGGTTTTTGTATATCTCACATCGCTTCCCCAGAAGGTAATGTCGCCATGTGTTCAAGGCATGAACCACGGCTACCAACTCAAGATCATGAGTAGCATAGATCTATTCATGAGGGCATAGCTATTTGGATAAATATGCTACAACTCTTCCTTCTTGCTTCAGAACACCTCCAAGCCCGGTTCTCGATGGATCACAATATATCACAAACTCCTTGTGAATATAGGGGGTGGCCAAAACTAGGGATGTGGTCAATCTCTTCTTGATCTCCTGGAAGCTTTCCTCACACTTAGCTATCCATTCAAACTTCTTGTCCTTCTTCAAAAGCTGGGTCATGGGTCGGGCAATGCTCGAGAACCCTTCCACGAACTTGCGGTAATATCCCGTGAGTCCAAGGAAGCTCCTGATTTCCTTCACAGTGGTTGGGGATTGCCATTCAGTCACGACTTCAATCTTGGCATGATCCACTGACAATCCTTCTGCAGTCAACACATGACCCAAGAACCCAACTTCATGTAGCCAGAATTCACACTTGCTGAATTTGGCATAAAGCTGGTGCTCT
The DNA here is from genome assembly GCA_022496015.1 of Hordeum marinum. NCBI lineage: Eukaryota > Viridiplantae > Streptophyta > Magnoliopsida > Poales > Poaceae > Hordeum > Hordeum marinum. The sequence goes on along the minus strand of CM039675.1, from coordinate 458,640,301 downwards.
CGAAGCTTGTCTAGGACCAATCTCAAGTGTTGCTCATCCTCTTCTTCAGACTTGGAGAAGACGAGTATGTCATCAATGAAGACGACAACGAACTTGTCCAAGTACTCCATGAAGACTTTATTCACGAGCTACATGAAGTAGGCAGGGTCATTGGTTAACCCAAATGACATGACCGTGTATTCATACAGCCCATACCAGGTTACAAATGCTGTCTTCGGAATGTCTTGGGGTCTAATCTTTAGCTGGTAGTACCCAGACCAGAGGTCGATCTTGGAAAACTCCTTGGCTCCGTTCAACTGATCGAATAGGTCTTCAATCTTGGGGAGTGTGTACTTGTTCTTTATTGTGACTTCATCGAGAGAACGGTAATCAACACAGAGTATGATAGTTATGTCCCTCTTTGACATGAATTGTCACACCCTGTGATTGTAGCACATTGTTATGTTTGGGTTTATAAAAATTTGGATCTAACTAAAACTTTTCAAAGTACTTGTGTTTGCTTGCTATGTTGTTTGCTTGGCTGATGATTGGGTTATGGCACTCCTAGATTCTATTCCACTTCATATTGATCTTCCTTGTTCCACAGCTCTTGCCTAATGATCATGCCATGTGAATAGTGCCCAAAATTATTTTTATCAAATTTTGTTTCAACCAAAAATGATTTATTTAAATTAAGTTTCCAAAACCCCCTGAAATGAGGTTTGCACTGTAAATCCTCAAACTGGGTGAATTCTTCTTTTCCAAAAGCTTTATTTCAAACATACTATATATATGACTTCTCAAAACCATAAAATATTATTTTTAACAATTATTTTAATATTTTATTTAAAGGCTTTTTCTTAAGGCCAGAAATGGTTTTTCTTAGGAAAAAATTATTTAAATGTCATGAAAATATTTGAGAAAATTTAGAGAGACTCAGTAGACATATATCTTTCATATATATGAGTTTCAACATAAGGGCATGATCAAATCGTAGGCAAAACCCCTCAAAACTCTTTCTGCTCAGATCAAAATTTTGGAATATTTTTATAAGAAATATTCTCAATAAATTCCATAAAAATTCTAGCAAGTCAACACTATCATGGGTGATGATCTTGCAAAGTTTCACCCTAATCCAAGTTGGTTTGGTTCATCAAACCATCCCAAAACCATTCCTGTCTAGAAATTTGAGCAACTTTTCAGTGTGAAGTGTCTCCCCTTGGCCTCAAACTTTGTGGGCATGCTCTAATGGCCAAATAGTGATCATACACTAAGTGGTGCACCAAGGGTTACAGCCTAGCATCATTGGATCTACAGAAATGTGATTCTGCCAATTTCTAGGGTTCATCAAATCTCCGTTGTCAAGTTTTTCCCCTTGAGCTCAAATTTGGTGAAGCATCTCATTTCTACCCAGCATTTGACCCTGGTAAATATCTATGTAAGGTGGAAGCATATTCTTGCCCAAAACACCACCAAACACCTTCTGGTGATTTGGTAAAACCCCCATTTTCACCCCTCTCTCTTTTACCCTTGGCCCCAACTTTTTCCCACGGTCTCTAATAGTTACCTTTCACCTCCAGTAGAAGTCTCGGGGTCATAGCTCATGTGTAATATTGTGAAAACTCCATTTCTACCCCCCTCTCCCCTTTTCCTTCCACCCTAAGGCATCACCACAGCATCCAATGGCCTATTCCCTATTGTTATACCTCCCTAGATCCTCAGGACACTAGTGGACGCGCCAATGTGCCTAGGAGAAGCCATGGCATGCAGAGCTCACGCTCTGGAGCACGCTACAGTGCACACCCGCACTGTAGCCGTCGGCCAACGGGCATCCCCGACAGCCTCGGGCCTCCCCTGCGCGCCACTTGGTCCCCCTCGGTGTCCGCACCATGCCACCCCTGTCGGTCCCTCCTCTCTCTCCCTCCTCCAACCTCCTCTCGCACGCGTCACGGCCGCCCAAACCGGCCAACCGTGGGGCTCGCACGCACGCACTGCCCCGCCTCTCTCTCCTCTCCCTCTGGTCGTGGGCGACGCACAGGAACGCCGCACACCTATTCCCTCTCTCCCCCGAGCCCTCCAGCGAACGCCACGGCCTCGCCGGCGCACAAAACCTTGGTGGACTCGCGTCCTCCTATAAAGGTCCCTCCCCCGAGCCCTCTCTCCCCTCTAGACCCTCTCTACCTCTCCCAATAGAGCTCCCGTGACTATTCCCCCTCGTTCTAAGGCTCGAGCACCCAGGATCGACCAGAGCATTGCCGTGGCATCGCCACCGTCGATCTCTGGGTAGCAAGCCTCTCCGGCCCTCCTTCCACTTCGACTTCTCCTCTCGCATCACTCTGACTTGATTTCCCCTTGTCCCCGTCCTCTTTGCAGCATAGAGAGGCCCTTGGTGATCACTCCTGAAGCTGCCTCTGCCACAGCACCTCGTCGTCGGCGACCTATGCCTCCCTGTCGACCATCTCCGGCACCTCCCAATCGGTGGCAGCCTCCTGAGTCCATCCCCGCTCTCAGATCCCCTCGCCGTGCCCTCCTTCGCCGCCAGTGAGCGTCCTCCCCCTACTATCGAGAGGAAGGAGATGACAAGTGGCCCCCACCTGTCATCCCCACGTCCCTCTCCCTCTCCTTCACTCTCTCTCTGACACTGGGGTCCGTGCATCAGGTTCAAACCTGGCCGCACGCACGCCGCAGCTCAGCTGGGTCGGCCTGGCAGGTTGGCCCAGTGGAGTTGGGCACTTAGCCCAGGGCACAGTAGCCCTTTTTCTTTTTCCTTTTTCTGTAGATTTCCAAAAATCCCACAGGTTTGAATATTTATCCAATGCCAATAATTCCTCCACCAAAATTCCTAGAATAATCTATAGGATTTATTAGTGCCAATTATAGAAATGTTTGAAACTATTTTTAGTACTGCTTTATTTTAAAACCTATTTATAGGCACCTTTTTGCCTTTGTTATTTTCTTTCAAAAATGTTTTTCACAACAAAACTCTAGTAGAATATTTTTAGTGTGACATTTAGTATTTATGAGAGTAGGTTAACATTTTTGGTAGTAGATTGAGTGCTCTATTTTGTTTGATTGCTTATTCTTATCGCTTTATTTCGCGACGATAGATTGCGCGGTTGATGAAGAAGTTGGACCCGAAGACTTCGAAGACCCAGGAGACTTTGTTGAGCCAGGCAAGCGGCCCTTTGACCATGATGAGAAACCATTTTTATTGCATGTCATATAGCACTTTACTTTCATCATATTTGATCATGTGATGTGGTGTTCCCCTTTCGTTGGAATGCCTCTGGTACTTCTCCATTGACACTTGCATCATGCATGACCCTACCACCTTATGAGGGTTGTGTGGGTGGGAGTAGTTAGGTTGCTAAAAGATATTACGCAAATGGGATGGGACTTACGCATAGTGATGGCAAGAAAGGAGATGATTTCAAAGACTTTTTGAAACCCCATCGGATGCCACTAATGCAAGAGGGAGATGAGGATGAGATGGGTGACCACTTGAGAAAGAAGTGGTGTGCCAGAACAAGATGAGGTTGTGTTTTCAAAAACAGAGGGTTTAAGATGTGTTGACCGTCCCAACCTTACATGCGCAACCACGATACCCCTTATGGTACGGGGCTTTGTTGGTTACCTTGGTGGGTACTGGCAAGGAGCCCGTATTACTAGTGGCGGGAGTGGCGTGGTCACTCTTGATATGGGGTCGTACCAATATGTACGATCATGCGCTGTCTTTACAGGCACTGGGCACACTGTTGGTCCCCTCATGGATGGTATGGTTAGAGCTAGGCTCGTGTGATGTACATCTTGAGGGTTGGGTACCAATCGAGTGGACTCTTTGGTTAGTATCGCTAGGGGAAAGGCATTGTTCAGGTGCTTACCTTGGGTATGTTATATACCGCGAGTCGTGGATGACACGGAAGTTCCCCGAGTCTTGTGGGTAAAGTGTGCAACCTATGCATATTGTAAAACTATTCGAATAGTCATGTCCACGGTCAAGGACAGTTGGGTGGTGCTGCTTATGCCACGTCCGAATGTTTTTGCAAAAACTTGGTGTGAGTATGGATGTGCTGGTGACAAGAGGTCACATGAGTCTGATGACTTAGCAAGGGAATTAAACTAAGTCCGATGGCTTATCATGATGAATGAACATGAGATGTTCTACCCCTACTTATGGTGATGTCTGAAACGTGTTCACTTGGACATATGTTAACTGTTGATGCATGCTTACTAGTTACTTGATCATGTCATTTGCATACAAAATTAGCTTTTAGCAAACTTACCTACTTAGTGCTATATCATGCATCATTGTTACCTTGTTCCACAACTTGGATTGCTTGCGAGTACATTCAAAGTACTCATTGGCTTGCCACTGGTTATTTAATTGGTCAGGCATGGAAAAGCAGGAGTTTGTTAAAGAGTTCGTTGGTGACGAACATGCGAACTAGGACGCTTCCCAGTTAGAATGCCTATAGGTTAAGGTAGATGGCATGGGTTCACGCTTTTGACCAAGATTTCCGCTGCTTGTTCTATTTAAGTGATTGGCCCGTGTGGCCCTATCTATGTAAGACTTGACCGTCATGGTCTTTATTTGTGTAAGACACTAAATGTGGATGTAAGACTGTTGTTATTCATATTCTATGTGTTCAGTGAGCATTGGTCTCTGGGATCACTATACATGTGCATTCGGTGACCACGACTTATGAGTCAGGGTCCCCACAGAGCTGGTATCAAAGCCATCCTGACTGTAGGAAGCCCTTAGTTAGCATGGACGTTAGACAGGATAAAAGTCGTTTTCAAAACTACCCCTAGCATTGGAACTTAGGAATTCTACACTATTTACCTTTCCTATGCTTCACACAACACTTTGCTGACTCTCCTCCTTTCAAACCTTTGTAGATGGCCGTCGTACACTAAGCCTTCCTGACATCCGGCTTTCCCTTATGCCTTGGGGATAGCCTGGAGAAGTGCCAGTTTCGCCAACCACCCATTTACCTCTACCATGAGCACTAGGTCGATGCCGTCATGAAGGAGTACCACGTGGATGTGGTCGTGAAGGCAAACGACTCCCTGACTAGTTGGTTCTTTGAAGGACCACAGATGGAGACCATGATACTCGCAGTCGAGACAGCTGCACGCAAGGCACTCCTACACCTTCGAGAGATCATTCGAGAGATAGCTAACGAGCCATCTACTCGCTACCTTCCCTTTAGGAAGGATGACTTTTGCGAGAGTTGGACGTTGATTCCGACCAAGGAAGATGGCACACCACTCAGGTTCCAGACCTACTTCAGCCTCTCCACTGATAGTCTGGTTCACAACTTGATCAAGGAGTCTGTCAAGCTCTGCGAGGAACTTCACCACACCCGAGAGCTACTTTGGCAAGCCAAGACGAAGCCAGACAAGATCAAGAAGGATGGAGCCCCCGAAGGACGACCAGCCGTTGCTTATCGAGGAGGAGTACCAACAGCTAGTGATGCACCTATGCGTAGTCATCGCATGAGTGCGAAGGAGTACCGTGAGCCCTTCACCGACCCTCCTGCAAAGCATCATCGGGATGGACCTCCTCGTTCCCCGAACCCTTCAATCGGGAACGATGCCTGTTCAGATGATGAATGGGAGGAAGACCCAGAGGAGGGTGACTACGAGACCGAGCACTCCACCACCTGAGTCTGAGAACCCCTAGGGTAGGATCAGTCATGTATCCCTCATGTGAAGTCGAGTCCGTATAATGATTCATATGAAACCATGTGTGATTGTTGTTGTTTTTGTTGTTTGTGTTCCGATGCAAGTCGTGTTTTTACCGTAGGCAACATGTAAGTGACCCCATCGTCTATCTTAATATATATTGTTGGTCTTTCGACCTTAGTTTTAACACATCTGCACTTGATCGACCCCCTTAGGCGCCCTTTTCCATTATTGCTTATCCTCTTGTCAATCCCAGTTGTCTGACTTGGCTGCTCCAAACAGGATGGTGACTGCTACCCGCCATAGATCTTTCACCAACCCTGAAGCCAGCAACTCCAGCCAGCAGCAGGGAGCTGGTGGGGCTACTCATGCTGGAGGACACCAGGAGCAGCCACACGGTGATATTCCCCCGCCACCACCTCCACCGGAGAACATGACCATAGCTCAGTTTCTCCAAGTTCTCCAGGAGGAGCGCCAAGCCAACAATGCTGCTATCTAGCAGATGGCTCAGGCCCTTGTGAACAACCAGCAGCAAGGCAAGAACGGCAATGGCCGCTCCATGTTGTCCGAGTTCATGAGGAACTCGCCCCCAACCTTCACCGAGACTGTTGAACCATTGGCTATTGATGACTAGATCCGCACCATCGAGGACCTCCTTGCACTGGTCAACTGCAATCAGGATCGTGAGAAGGTGCTTTATGCCTCTCACTGCCTCGGACGTACCGCCCGAGCTTGGTGGGGTGGATTCAAGGTCATGCAAGGAGAACGTGTGATCACGTGGAATGACTTCAAGGAAGGATTCCGCACTGCCCACATTCCTTCCGGGATCATGGCTATCAAGAAGAGAGAATTCCGAGTGATGAAGCGAGGAAGTGGCTCTGTCAAGGAGTACCTATGAAAGCACATTTGCTCCCTTGGTGGTTTTGGTAATTAATAACAACATAGAAGTCATTGAACTAATGTTTCCACCAAGTATATTTTAGGAAATGTTAAATGATAGGATTGGCAAAAGGAGATTGTGGAGACACCCTAACATGCAAGGAAATAGGTTGGCCAAGCTTCAAGCATGAGGACTCTACATTTTATATTTGTGAGAAATCACTTTGAGTCCATAGGAAAGCCAATACTATTAAAAGGGGGTAAGGTTTTGTTGGTGAACAATATGCTCAAATGTGCACAAGTGATAGTCGCCAAAAACATCCACAAACTCTCCCACAAAAGTTTGTTCTGTACCTAACACTCAAAATCGGTGCAACCAACTTTCCCATACCGGTGCCACCGATTCCAGAACCTAGACAGACTCAGCCAAACCCAAACCACTTCGGTGCAACCGATTCCATATCGGTGCCACCGAGTTTAGGTTTCCAACTTTCTGTTATGCAAATTCACATTATCGGTACCACCGAGAATGTTGGATTGGCGTCATCGAGGTTGGAAATCTGACCGTTGGTCACCTTATCGGTGCAACCGAGTTTCCTATATCGGTCTCCACGAGATTCAAAAGTTGCCACCTTTTGGTCACTTCGGTACCACCGAGATTAACACATCGGTGTCACCGAGTTGGTCATTTTGTGTGTAATGGTTGGATTTTTGGGGATGCTTATATATACCCCTTCACCACCACCTAATCGAAAGTGAAGCACTCAGAACTATTCCACACTTGCCCCATCCAGTTTTTTGAGAGAGAGAACCACCTACCCTTGTGTTGAGGTCAAGATCTTCCACTCCAATCATATGGATCTTGATCTCTAGCCTCCCCAAGTAGCTTTCCACCGATCCCATCTCTTCCACCATGCCTAATCTTTGAGAGAGTGATTGGGTGCTCAGGAGTCTATCATATCGAAGCACAAGAGCAAGGAGTTCATCATCATTACCGAGCCTATTACCTTTTGGAGGGTGGTGCCTCCTAGATTGGTTAGGTGTCGCTTGGGAGCCTCCTACTTCGTGTTGTGGAGCCAAGAAGTTTGTAAGGGCAAGGAGATCACCTACTTCGTGAAGATCTACCCATAGTGAGGCTAGTCCTTCGTGGATGGAAGCCGTTATGGAATAGTCAAGGTTGCTACTTCGTGGACCCTTTTTGGGTGGTGCCCTCCGTGGACTCTTGCTACCGTTACCCTCCGTGGGTTGAAGACTCCATAAACGTGGATGTACAATAGCGCCACCTATCGGAACCACAGGAAAAAGCATCGTGTCTACAACTGCGTTTGATCTTCCTACTATATCCCTTCCATACATGCTTGTTGTTACTTTCCGCTACTATATACTCTTAGACTTGCATGTGTAGGGTGTACTTTACTTGCCATGAAATGCTAAAAACTGTCAACCCTAAAACTTGGTATAGGCAAAAAAATTATTTGGTCAAGTAGTCTAATCACCCCCCCTCTAGACATACTTTCGGTCCTACAATTGGTATCAGAGCATTGGTCTCCATTGTTTAGGTCTCACAACCTAGGAGAGTATGGCGTCTAGTGAGGGAAGTTATCACCGTAGAGGTCCGTACTTTGATGGCACTAATTTTTCTAGTTGGAAGCACAAAATGAAAATGCATATTCTTGGTCATAACCCCGCCGTTTGGGCTGTTGTTCGTGTTGGCTTGCAAGGTGAGTTCTTTTCGGATGGACGGGAACCGGATCATCAAGCGACCGCAGATGAGTTGAAGATGTTGCAACTCAATGCTCAAGCATGCGACATTCTCTTCAACTGCTTATGCCCCAAAGAATTCAACAAAATCAGCCGTCTTTAGAATGCAAAAGAGATTTGGGATACTTTGGTTGATATGCACAAATGAACCGAGTCCGTGAGAGAATCCAAGTTAGATGTTCTTCAAGGTCAGCTTGACAAGTTCAAGATGAAGGATGGTGAAGGAGTCGCAGAGATGTACTCTAGGCTATCTCTCATCACCAATGAGATTGTTGGCTTTGGCTTAGGAAGCAAAGAAATGTCCGACAAATTCATCATCAAGAAGATACTTAGAGCTTTGGATGAGAGATACGACACCGTGTGCACATTGATCCAAATGATGCCAAACTACAAAGATCTCAAGCCTACGGAAGTCATTGTAAGGATTGTTGCTCATGAGATGACACTCTAAGATAAGGAAGAACTTCATCACAAGTCTAGCGGTGCTTACAAAGCCACAAGTGATGCTCCCGCAACTTCAAGAAACAACCTTGTCACCAATGAAGAGATAAGCCTCATGGTCAAGAAATTCAACAAGTTCTACAAGAATAGAGGCAAATAAAGAAACTCCAACTCAAGATATGATGAGAAGCGTTCGTCAAGTCGTGACCGCAATTGCTACAATTGTGGGAAGCCCGAACACTACTCAAATGAGTGCACAGCTCCCTACAAAAGAAGAGAAGAGTCACCTCAAAGACGAAGCTCAAGGAATGAATCACCACAAAGAGAGAGAAGGAGTAGAGATGATCGTTATGAACGAATACACTCAAGGAGAAGTAGAGATTCGGAGAAGAAGAACAAGTACACCAAGAGCTACACAAGAAGAAAACATCAAGCTCATGTTGGTGAATGGGTTTCCGGCTCCGACTCTGACAACAACTTTGAGAGAAGCTATCACTCTGACTCTGACTATAGTCAAAATGATGGTGTTGCCAAAATTCCTCTAGTGAATACCAACTCCTACCATCTATTTGATTCACCAAACGAAGGGAGTGGAAGTTGCTTCATGGCTAAAGGCCCCAAGGTATCATAACTAGAGTATCTTGATTTTGATAGTGATGAAGATGATTTGCTTTAGGATGATGACTTGCTTTGTGATAAAACTAGTGATGTTAATCAAAATGAACTTCATAATTCTCATGCTAGTCAAGATGAGTCATTTGATGATGATAAGATGAAAATAGAACAAATAACTAAAAAACTAAACACTCTTAAGTTAGCTCATGAATCTACTCTCGAAGATCATAGAGATCTTGTGAGAACTCATGAGAAGCTACACTTCGAGAAGCTCAACTTGGAGCAAGAGCATGAGTTTCTCAAAGCTATCAATGACGATCTCCGAAAGAAGACTTCATCTTATCTAGCCAAACAACTACTCTTGTATACTTTCATGCCTCAAGTTAAAACTAAGCAATCTAGTAACAAAGGCAAGAAATGTTCTTCATCTAGTAGCAACAATAAAAATGCTAAACCCAATGATGTTGCTTCTAGTACTTCTATTGATTCCACTAATGATGATTCTCTTAGCCAAGTTACACTTGAGCAAGAAAATGCTTTATTGAAAGGAATTATAGAAAAAGGTATCTACAAGAGTCTTATCGGATGTAAGCAATTTGAGGAAATTGTACGCAAGCACGGAGGATACCATAAGAATTGTGGTGTTGGCTACTTCAACGCTAATGGAGTTGAGTAGCAAGAAGGTCAATATCCCAAGCCAAAGTTTTCCTCAAAAGGAGAAGTATGAAAATACTCTTACCAAGGGGACAAACACTCAAGATGGCCTTCCACCACAAGACCACAAGCTCAAGGGCAAGAACAAGCTTCAAGAGGACATTGACTCATATGAAGATGAATCCCTAGCTTTGGTGGAGTGGGTTCCCAAGGCTACTTCAAGCTCAACTACTACAAAGGCTACTTCAACACCAAGGATCCCCATCAACTTGATGTGGTTCCCCAATAAGAAGAACTAGTAAGTTCTTGAGGGGTGACTCCGCCAATGAAATTCACTCACATTCATTACTGGCAAGAATTTTTTGCACTCAACATCAACTCAATGCAATAGTTCAAGGAGTCACACATTCCCTCAAAGGTAAGCAAGGGCAAGGTAATCAACTAATCGATGGACATCATAACATATTCTTTGCACTCCATGTCCATAGATATCCTTGTATTTGTCTCTTTGTGTTGGGACTAACCCATGTAGGTGAGAGGAGTAAGGAAACAACAAGGATGCTCCCAACTCTTGGTGATCTTCATCAACATTGAGCATCCACAACTACCTCACCAACATGAAGTCTTCATCGACAAAACCCAAGGTTAGTTTATCCCTCTTATGGGGGGATGTCACATCAAGGGGGAGCTTTACTCTAAGACTTGAGTCAAAGCATCTCTTAGCATGTGACAGCATTAAATGCTTTATGTAAAAGTGGTAACCCCACTTATGCTTAAACGATGAGTATGACCTATGATCAAGTACTCTTACTTGGCTCCTAAGTCAAATACTCATATATAGATGACTTCATCATCGCCCAAGTGCTTGTTAGATGCTAGTGTGTTTGTGCATGTTTGTCATGATTTCTTTTGATATCTTATTGTGTGAGCATGTTGGTCTACATTTATTTTCTCATTCGAGGACATCCAATTGTTGCTATTTGGCTTTTGATCTATCTTTTGCCAATTGGATGGAAAAGAATGCCTAGGACCACTCTTTAGCTATCTATGCTTTCTCACCTCATATTCCATTCATGTTGCATCACAAAATTTGAACAAGTGCTTTTCGATCCCTCTGTGTGTGGAGCACTCGGAGTTCCGTATCGACAAGGACTCACCATTAAAACCTCCCAAGTGCATCTTGGTGAAACCAACCCCACAATCTCGGTCTCACCGAATGCCTAGGGTTGATCTGTTTTTCAATCTCGGTATTGCCGATTTCATATTCTCGGTTACACCGAGTTTCCCTGTCAGCTGACAATTGTGGAACTCAATGACACAGAAAACATAAAATCGGTATCACCGACAGTGGAGGGTATATATACTATGGACTTTGACATTTTGAAATTCATCCTCAGAACTGTCGCGCCTCAGAACCCTAAGCTGCCGCTTCGAGACCCCTGGTCATAGCCCTTGTCTTCCTGCGCTCCTCTACCGCTCGGAATCGTCGTCGTCGACGAAATCTGCTCCATCGTCGCCGCCGTAGCGGATCCGCACCAAGTTAGGGTACGAATTCGACCTCCTTTGTGATCCCTTCTGATTCTTGCGCATTGGATCTACTTTTATTCTTATGCCACCTATTGCATTGCTTCTTATCCACCAGGAAATCCCAGAGGCTAGCGAACCATCGATTTTCTAGGGTTTGCCTTCCGCCCGACGCAACTTGGTAGAACCGAATCAAGAAAATTGGTACCACCGATTTTCGTTTCTGTGTTGCTGAGAACTGTCTCGATGAAACCGAGCACTCCTTTTCGGTCTCACCAAAAAGGGTGCCAAGTTTCTGTTAAAAGGGACAGTCAGTCTCGATGTCACCAAAATTTTTGCTTCAGCCTTACCGATTTGTTTTTGACAGAATGCAAAACATAGAAAATCTTTTGTTCAAAATTTCAAAAACCAGCTGATAATTTTGTGATGACTCATCTACTTCTGCTCATCTATATTCCATTCATAGGGTCAGTATGTCAGATGCAGAGGACAGTTAGAATGACCTGAGAGAGCAAAGTGTTGAGATGGATTCAGGCACTAGTCCTGAGTCTAGTTCATCTTCTGATCCAGGCACTCCCAATTCCCATGGTTTTCCCAAGGCTGCTACTAGGGCTAGGAAGAAACTGAATTATGATGAAGAAGATTCAAACTTTGTTCCAGAAGAGATTATTGCTAAGAAGCAAGAGAAGGCTGCCAAGAAGTCAGCAACTGAAGCTACTTCATCTTGTAAAGTTGTCAGCAAGGTCTATGCTCCTGCTTCAACATTCAAAGCACATGAGATTGCCAGAGCAACTATTTCAGTTGAGGTCCCAAGAAAGCTATGCCTAAGAAGGCAGGGAGAAAAAGTCCAAAAAGAGGATTGTTCGTGTTATGGGCAGGCCTACTTCCATGTATGAAGATCCAGAGGAAGCGACTGGTGTGTCACACCGTGTGATTATAGCACATTGTTATGATTGGGTTTATAAAATTTGGAGCCAACTAAAACTTTTTAAATGTGTTTGTGCTTGCTTGCTATGTGGGTTGCTTGCTTGTTGATTGTGTTTTATGGCACTACTAGGTTCTATTCCACTCCACAATCGTCTTCCTTGATCCTAACCCGTTGCCCAATGATCATGCCATGTGAATAGTGCCCAAAACTATTTTTATCAAATTATGTTTTAACCAAAATGATTCATTTAATTTAAGTTTCCAAACCCCCCTGAAATGAGGTTTGCACTACAAGTCCCCAAATTAGGTGGACCCTTGTTTCCCAAAGGCTTTATTTCAAACCTGCTATATATATGACTTCTCAAAACCACCAAATATTATTTTTCAAGATTATTTTCATATTTTATTTAAAGGCTTTTTCCTCAGTCCAGAAATGGTTTTTTCCTAAGGAAAAATTATTTAAATGCTTTGAAAATATTTGAGAAAATTTAGATAAACTCAGTGGACATATATTTTCCATATGTATGAGTTTCAACACAAGGGCATGATCAGATCATAGGCAAAACCCCTCAAAACCCTTTCTCTTCAGGTCAAACTTTTGTAATATTTCTATAAGAAATGTTCTCAATAAACTCCAAGAAAATTCTAGCAAGTCAACACTGTCATGGGTGATGATCTTGCAAAGTTTCATCCCAATCCAAGTTGGTTTGGTTCATCAAATCATCCCAAAACCATTCCTGACCAGAATCAAATTTGAGCAACTTTACATTGTGAAGTGTCTCCCCTTGGCCTCAAACTTTGTGGGCATGCTCTAATGGCCAAATAGTGATGATACACTAAGTGGTGCATCAAGGGTTAAAGCCTAGCATCATTGGATCTATAGAAATCAGTTTCTGCCAGTTTCTAGGGTTCCCCAAATTTCTATTGGCAACTTTTTCTCCATGAACTCAGATTTGGTGGAGCATCCCATTTTCACCTAGCCTTTGACCCTGGTAAAAATCTCAGTAAGTTGGAAAATCTTTCTTGCCCAAAACCTCATCCAACACCTTCTAGTGATTTTGTAAAACCAACATTTTCACCTCTTATCCTTTTACCCTTTGCCTCAGCTTTTTACCACAACCCCTCTGGGTTATTGGCTACCTCCAGTAACTCTCCCTGGCCATGGACACTCAATTAAGTGGGGTAAATTCCTCATTTTACCCCTTGTGCAGGAGTTTTTCCTCTCTCCCTCTCACTTTTCCTTCTCTCCTAAGGCATCCCGCAGCATCCAATGCCCTATCCTCTATTGTAAAAAACCCTAGATCCCCCTAGGTATAGCCATCCACGCAGAAGACGTCGTTGGCATGCCACGGCATGCCAAACGCACGCTCTGGAGCGCGCTACAGTGCTGACAGGCACTGTAGACATCGCCCACTGCATGGCCCTGGCAGCCTCGGGCCTCCCCCTCGCACCACTTGGTCCCCCTCGGCGTCTGCCCCATGCCACCCCTATCGGCCCCTCCTCTCCCTCCCTCCTCCGACCTCCTCTCGCACGCGCCACGGCCGCCCGAACCGGCCAACCGCGGGGCTCGCACGCGCGTGCTCCCCCGCCCCTCTCTCCTCTCGCTCTGGTCGTGGGCGACGCCCAGGAACGCCACAGACCCATTCCCGCTCTCCCTAGAGCCCTCCAGCGCACATCACGGTCTCGCTGGCGCACCAGACCCTTGGTGGACTCACGTCCCCCTATAAAAAGGGCCTCCCCTGTGCCCTTCCCTCCTCTCTGCCCCCCCCCCCCACTCCTCCTCCATTGACCGCCCACAAGGCCCCCGCTCCTCCCCGTGCTCGAGGCGCTCGGAATCGACCGGAGATCGCCGTGGTGTCACCACCGTCGATCTCCTGGTACTGGCCACCTCCAACCCTCTTTCTTCTCCTGTGGTTCCTAACTCATCTCGCTGACGTGTTTCCCCCTCTTCCCCGTTCTCTTTGCAGCCCGGAACGGCCCCGACAAGCTCTCCCTAAGCGCCCTCCGCCGCGAGTGCTCGTCGCCGGCGACTCCGGCCACCTCCGGCCTTCGTTCCACCTCCGGGAGACCGGCGGCTCGACCCCAAGACGTTCCCCCCATCGCCCACCATCGCCGTGCCATGTAGCCACCGGTGAGCTCCCTCTTCCCTCCTTGGCCCGAGGAAGGTGATGAAAAGCGGGCCCCGCTTGTCATCCTCCCAGGGTCCCCGCCTCCCTCTCTCTCACTGACCAGTCTAGCCCGCTGATCATGTTTGAACTGGTGCACGCATGCTAGGCTCGCGTGGGTCGGCTTCGCCGGCTGGGCCGATCTGGCCAGTCGCTTTTGGCCCATTTTCCCCAAGCCATTTTCCTTTTTTCTTTTTTTCCTGCAAATTCCAAAAATCCCACAGGTGAAATATTTACCCAATGCCAATATTTTTTCCACCTAAATTCATAAAATAATCCCTAGAATTTAATAATGCCATTTGTAAAAATGTTTGAAAATGATTGTAGTACTGATTTATTTTAAACCTATATTTAGGCACCTTTTTGCCTCTGTTATTTTATTTCCAAAATCTGTTTCACAACAAAACCCTAAGAGAATATTTTTAGTATGACTTTTAGTATTTATCACAGTAGGTGGAAATTTTTGGTAGTAGATTGAGTGCTCTGTTTTGTGTGATTGCTTATTTTTATCGTTTTATTTCACGATGATAGATTGCGCGGTTGATGAAGAAGTTGGACTCGAAGACCTCGGAGACTTTGTTGAGCCAGGCAAGCAGCCCTTTGACCATGATAAGAAAACATTTTATTGCATGTCATATAGCACTTTACTTTCATCGTATTTGATCATGTGTAGTGATGTTCCCCTTTTTGGTGGGATACCTGACACTTGCATTGTGCATGATCCTACCCCTTATCAGGGCTGTGTGGATGGGAGTAGTTAGGTTGCTAATAGATGCTACGCAAAGAGGATTGGACTTATGCATAGTAATGGAAAGAGAGAAATGATTTCAAGAACTTTCGACAACCCCGTCGGGTGCCACTAATGCCCGAGGGAGATATTGATGAGATGGGCGACCACTTGAGAAAGAAGTGTTGTGCCGGAACAAGTGAGCATGTGTTTTCGGAAACGGAGAGTTCTAAGGTCTGCTGACCATCCCAACATTACATGCGCAACCACGATACCCCTTATGGGATGCGGCTTTGTTGATTACCTTGGTGGGTACTCGCAAGGATCCCGCATTACTAGTGGCGGGAGTGGCATGGTCACTCTCGATATGGGGTCGTACCAGTATGTACAATCATGCGCTGTCTTCACAGGCACTGGGCACACCGTTGGTCCCCTCATGAATGGTACGATTAGAGCGAGGCTCGTGTGATGTACATTGTGAGGGCTGGGTACCAATCGAGTGGACTCTTTGTTTAGTATTGCCGGGGGAAAGGCATTGTTCGGGTGCTTACCTCGGGTATGTTACATACCACGAGTCGTGGATGACACGAAAGTTCCCTGAGTCTTGTGGGTAAAGTGTGCAACCTCTACAGAGTGTAAAATTATTTGAATAGCCGTGTCCGCGGTCATGGACAGTTGGAGATCCTTCTTAGACTACATCCGAATGTTTTCATAAACCTTGGTGTGAGTATGGATGTGATGGTGACAAGAGGTCACATGAGCTAAGTCCAATGACTTAGCGGGAGAACTGAACTCAGTCCGATGACTTAGCGTGAACATGAGATGTGCAACCAATACTTATGATGGTATATTGTTCAAATGGATACTTACTAGTTGTTGACGCATGCTCGCTAGTTACTTGATCATGTCATTTGCATACAAAATTAGCTTTCCGCAAATTTACCTACTTAGTGTTATATCATGCATCATTGTTACCTCGTTCCACAATTGGGTTGCTTGCGAGTACATCCAAAGTACTCATTGGCTTGCCACTGGTTATTTAATTGTCCAGGCATGGAAGAACAGGAGTATGTTGAAGAGTTTGTTGGAGACGAACATGCGAACTAGGACGCTTCCCTGTCAGAATGCGTGTAGGTTAAGGCAGGTGGCATGGGTTCATGCTTTCGACCAAGATTTCCGCTGCTTGTTCTATTTTATGTGTTTGACCCGTGTGGCCCTATCTATGTAAGACTAAGACCTTCATGGTCATTATTTGTGTAAGACGTTAAGAATGGATGTAAGACTCTTGTTATTCAGCTTCTGTGTGTTCAGTGAGCATTGATCTCTGGGATCACTATACACGTGCATTCGGTGATCTCGACCTATGAGTCGGGGTCCCCACAGAGCTAGTATCAGAGCCATCCTGACTATAGGAAGCCCTTAGTTAGCATGAGCGTTAGACAGGATAAAAGCTGTTTTCAAAAACTACACTTAGCATTGGAACTTAGGGATTCTGCACTATTTACCTCTCCCATGCTGCACACAACACTTTGCTGACTCTCCTCCTTTCAAACCTTTATAGATGGCCGTCGTACCCGAAGCCTTCCTGACATCCGACTTTCCCTTACTCCTTGGGGATAGCCTAGAGAAGTGCCAGTTTCGCCAACCACCCATTTTCCTCTACCACGAGCACTTGGTCGATGTCGTCACAAAGGAGTAACACATGGATGTGGTCGTGAAGGCAAACGACTCCCCGACTAGTTGGTTCTTTGAAGGACCACGGATGGAGACCATGATGTTTGCCGTCGAGACAGCTGCACGCAAGGCACTCCTACACCTTCGAGACATCATTCTAGAGATGGCTGACGAGCCAGCTACTCGCTACCTTCCCTTCAAGAAGGATGACTTTGGCGAGAGTTGGACGCTGATTCCGACCAAGGAAGATGGCATGCCACTCAGGTTCCAGACCTACTTCAGCCTCTCTACCGATAGTCTGGCTCACAACTTGATGAAGGAGTCTGTGAAGCTCCGCGAGGAACTTCACCACACCCGAGAGCTACTTCGACAAGCCAAGATGAAGGCAGACAAGATCAAGAAGGATGGAGCCCCCGAGGAACGACCAGCCGTCGCTTATCAAGGAGGAGTAACCCCCAGCTAGTGGTGCACCTACGCGTAGTCGTTGCATGAGTGCGAAGGAGTATCGTGAGCTCTTCACCGACCCGCCTGCAAAGCATCGTCCAGATGGGCCTCCTTGTTTCCCGACCCCTTTGACCGGGAACAATGCCCATTCAGATGATGAACAGGAGGAAGACCCAAAGGAGCGTGACTACGAGACCGAGCACTCAACCACCTGAGTCCGAGAACCCCTAGGGTAGGATCAGTCATGTATCCCTCATGCGAAGTCGAGTCCGTGTAAATGGTTCATATGAAACCATGTGTGCTTGTTGTTTGTTTTATTGTTTGTGTTCCGATGCAAGTCGCGCTTTTGCCTTAGCCAACATGTAAGCGACTCCATCATCTATCCTAATATATGTTGTTGGTCTTTTGTCCTTTGCTTCAACACACTTGCACTTGACCGACCCCTTAGGCGTGCTTTGCCGTTATTGCTTATCCTCTTGACAATCCCAGATGTTTGACTTGGCTGCTCCAAACAGGATGGTGACTGCTACCCGCAACAGCTCCTTCACCAACCCTGAAGCCGGCAACTCGAGCTAGCAACAGGGAGCTGGTAGGGCTGCTCATGCTGGAGGACACCAGGAGCAGCCACAAGGCGACGTTCCCCCACCACCACCTCCGCTGGAGAACTGACGATAGCTCAGTTTCTCCAAGTTCTTCGAGAGGAGCACCAAGCCAACAATGCTGCTATCCAGCAGATGGCTCGGGCCCTTGTGAACAACCAGCAGCAAGGCAGGAACGGCAATGGCCGCTCCACGTTGTCTGAGTTCATGAGGAACTCGCCCCCAACCTTCACCAAGACTGCTGAACCATTGGATGCTTATGACTAGATCCGCACCATCGAGGACCTCCTTGCATTGGTCAACTAGAATGTGGATCGTGATAAGGTGTTTTATGCCTCTCACTGCCTCGGAGGTACCACCCGAGCTTGGTGGGATGGATTCAAGGTCATGCAAGGAGAACGTGTGATCATGTGGAATGACTTCAAGGAAGGATTCCGCACTGCCCATATTCCTTCTGGGATCATGGCTATCAAGAAAAGGGAATTCCGAGCGCTGAAGCAAGGAAGTGGCTCTGCCAAGGAGTATCTGCAGAAGTTCAACCTGCTATCAAGGTACGCACATGAAGATGTCAGCGCGGAGGATGCCAAGAAGGAACGCTTCATGGAAGGACTTCAGCAGGTCCTGGAGTATCAGCTCATCATCTGCGATTGCCATAACTTCTTCGACTTAGTGAACAAGGCCCTCATGCTGGAAGACAAGCGTCATGTCATTGACGACACTCGCAAGCGCAAGATGATCAGCAAGGGAAGCTCAAGCAACCAGAAGCCTTGCCCATGGCAGCCAGCCCTAGCCAGGCCAACCCATCAGCCACAGCAGGCTAGACCTCCTGCGCCTCGTCCGAGCTACCAGCCTCAGCAGTATGCCAATCTTAAGGCCAGCCTACAACAACAACCCCAATAACAATAACGGTGGCAGAAACTTCAACAACAACCTGGGGCAGGTCACTTGCTTTGGATGTGGTCAGTCTGGACACATCTCTAAGCTTTGCCCTAACAGGAAGCCAGATGCACCGTGCCCCAATGCACTAGCTCAAGGTCAAGCCCGTGGAGCACCGCCAAGGAACCCAGCTCCCCGCAACCAGCCCAATAACGGCAAGGGATGTGTCAATCACGTCACTGCAGAGGAAGCCTAGGAAGACCCGGACGTCATACTGGGTACATTCCTCATCAACTCAACCCCAGCAACAGTATTGTTTGATTGTGGAGCTTCGCATTCTTTTGTCACCCAAAGGTTTGCACTAGAGAGTGGCATGGAGCCCACAACCCTGGGTAGTCGAATGTTGATACAAACCCCGGGATCAGTTATGAAGTCTGGGGTAGGTCGTAAGGGGGTTGAGATTAATATCAACGGGGTAGACTTCCAAGCCAATCTTATCATCCTGAAGTCAGAAGGCTTGGATGTGATCCTAGGCATGGATTGGTTAAGCAAGCACCAAGGCTTGTTAGACTGTGCCAAGAGGATTGTCACCATGACCAATAGCCAAGGAGTGGTAGTCAAGTATGTTCCCAACCCTGCCTCCACTCAAGCCCCTCAGGCTAACTGCCTATCGGGAGTTGAGTTGGATCAAGTGCCAGTGGTATGTGAGTACCCGGATGTGTTTCCTGATGAGCTTCCCGGAATGCCTCCTAACCGCGACATCGAGTTCAACATTGAGCTTATGCCCGGATCAAGGCCCATCTATAAAAAGGCCTACATGATGGGATCTGAAGAGTTGGCTGAGTTGAAGAAGCAACTAGTAGAGCAGTTTAGAAAATGATTTATCCGCCCTAGTGCCTCTCCTTGGGGATCGACTGTTCTATTTGTGTCAAAGAGGGACGGAACGATCAGACTTTGTGTCGATTACCGTTCTCTCAATGAGGTCACGATAAATAACAAGTACCCACTCCCCAAGATTGAAGGCATGTTTGATCAGTTGAATGAAGCCGAGGTGTTCTTCAAGATCGACCTCATGTCTGGGTACTACCAGCTGAAGATCAGACCCCAAGACATCTCGAAGATGGCATTTGTAACCCGGTATGGCCTATATGAATACACGGTCATGTCATTCGGGTTAACTAATGCCCCTGCCTACTTCATTTACCTCATGAATAAGGTTTTCATGGAGTACTTGGACAAGTTCGTTGTTGTCTTCATTGATGACATACTCGTCTTCTCCAACTATGAAGAAGAACATGAGAAACACTTGAGATTGGTCCTAGAAAAGCTTCAAGAGCACCAGCTTTATGCCAAGTTCAGTAAGTGTGAATTCTAGCTGCATGAAGTTGGATTCTTGGGTCATGTGTTGACTGCAGAAGGATTATCAGTGGATCCTGCCAAGATTGAAGTCGTGACTGAATGGAAAACCGCAACCACCATGAAGTCAGGAGCTTCCTTGGACTCGCGGGATATTACCGCAAGTTCGTGGAAGGGTTCTCAAGCATTGCCTGACCCATGACCTCGCTTTGGAAGAAGGACAAGAAGTTTTAGTGGACAGGTAAGTGTGAGGAAAGCTTCCAGGAGATCAAGAAGAGATTGACCACAGCCTAGTTTTGTCCACCCTTGATATTCACAAGGAGTTTGTGATTTATTGTGATGCATCAAGAACCGGACTTGGAGGTGTTCTGATGCAAGAAGGCAGAGTCGTAGCATATCTATCCAGACAACTATGCCCTCATGAAGAGAACTACGCAACTCATGATCTCGAGTTGGCAGTCGTGGTTCATTCCTTGAAGACATGGCGACATTACATTCTGGGGAAGCGATGTGAGATATTCACAGACCACAAGAGTTTGAAGTATATCTTCACTCAAAGGGAATTGAACATGAGGCAGCGGAGATGGTCGGAATTGATCAAGGATTACGACCTCAGTGTTCAATACCACCCCAGAAAGGCCAACGTGGTAGCAGACGCCTTAAGCAGAAAGGCTTGTTCCTTGAATGCTATGATTAAGGAAAATCTACCCGCCCTGTATGAAGAGCTTGAAAGCTTCGACTTGGAACTGGTTGCACCAGGATTCCTCGCCAACCTTGATGGAAAGCCTACCTTGATGGATGATATCAAAGAAGCCCAGATAGGACATGAGAGCATTGAAGGCATCAAGAGGAAGATCAATGCAGGCAAGGCCCCAGGATTCTCGGTGGATGAACAAGGAGTTGTATGGTTCGGGAATCGCATTTGGGTACCCAACAAATAAGAGCTCAACAACCTGATCTTGCAAGAAGCTCATGACGCTTCCTACTCCATCCATCTTGGAGGAACCAAGGTGTATCAAGACCTCAAGGCAAGGTTCTAGTGGCATGGCATGAAACGGGAAATAGGCACTTTTGTCGCCAAGTGTGACATATGCCAGAGAGTCAGCTGAGCATTAGTGACCCGCTAGACTATTGCAACCTCTCAAAGTGCCTGAATGGAAGTGGGATAAAGTCGAGATGGATTTCATCACCGGTTTACGGAGGTCATACAAAGGGCATGACTCCATCTGGGTCATTGTTGATCACCTGACCAAGGTAGCCCACTTCATCCCCGTAAGAACCACCTATGATGGAAGCCATCTCGTGAACCTCTACATCAACCGCATCATGAGTCTTCATAGAGTTCCAAAGGAGATTCTGTCCGATCGAGGAACGCAGTTCACCTCAAGATTCTGGAAGAAGTTTCAAGAAGCTATGGGAACCAAGCTCTCCTTCAGCACTGCTTTTCACCCTCAGACCGGTGGGCAAACGGAACGAGTAAATCAGATACTCGAAGATATGATCCACGCTTGTGTTTTGGCATATGGAGCCAAGTGGGGAGATTTCCTACCCTTCGCCGAGTTCTCATACAACAACAGCTATCAGTCGAGTCTTCAGATGGCACCATTTGAGGTGTTGTATGGCCACAAGTGTCGTACTCCCCTCAACTGGTCAGACACCGGAGAAGGATTAATTTTTGGACCAGATATCCTCCGCGAAGCCGAAGAGCAAGTTCAACTCATCCGAGAATGCTTGGAGGCCGCCAAATCAAGACAGAAGAGCCACGCGGACTCCCACCGCCGAGAAGTGAACTTCTGTGTCGGTGACCATGTCTACCTCCGGGTCACACCTCTTAAGGCAACTAAGCACTTCCACGTCAAAGGAAAGCTCGCACCAAGATATATCGGCCCCTTCAAGGTCACCGCAATGCAAGGAGAAGTTGCATATCAGCTAGAGTTACCTTCTGAGTTGTCGGATGTGCACAACGTCTTTCACGTGTCACAGCTCCGGAAGTGTCTGCAAGTTCCCAACCGCCCCGACCTCTACAAGGAAATCGACCATCAGGCCATCGATCTTCAGCCAGATCTCACTTATCGTGAGAGGCCAGTTCGCATTTTGGATGAAGCCCAGCGCTACACCCGAAGCCGCACCATCAAGTACTTCAAGGTCCAGTGGAGCAACCACACTGATGTTGAAGCAACCTGGGAGCGTGAAGATTATCTTAGATCGGAGTTCCCATATCTTTTTAGCGCTTAGCCTAGGAATCTCGGGGACGAGATTCTTGTAAGGGGGGAAGGTCTGTCACACCCTGTGATTGTAGCACATTGTTATGTTTGGGTTTATAAAAATTTGGAGCCAACTAAAACTTTTTCAAAGTACTTGTGCTTGTTTGCTATGTTGTTTGCTTGCTTGATGATTGGGTTATGGCACTCCTAGATTCTATTCCACTCCATATTCATCTTCCTTGTTCCAAACCTTTTGCCTAATGATCATGCCATGTGAATAGTGCCCAAAACTATTTTGATCAAATTTTGTTTCAACCAAAAATGATTTATTTAAATTAAGTTTCCAAACCCCCTGAAATGAGGTTTGCACTGCAAATCCTCAAATTGGGTGGATTCTTCTTTTACATAAGCTTTATTTCAAACCTAATATATATGACTTCTCAAAACCACAAAATATTATTTTTAAAGATTATTTTCATATTTTAAAGGCTATTTCTTAAGGCCAGAAATGGTTTTTATTTGGGAAAAATTATTTAAATGCTATGAAAATATTTGAGAAAATTTAGAGAGACTCAGTGGACATATATATTCCATATATATGAGTTTCAACACAAGGGCATGATCAGATCATAGGCAAAACCCCTCAAAACCCTTTTTGTTCAGATCAAACTTTTGGAATATTTCTATAAGAAATATTCTCAATAAATTGCAGGAAAATTCTAGCAAGTCAACACTATCATGGGTGATGATCTTCCAAAGTTTCATCCCAATCCAAGTTGGTTTCATTCATCAAACCATCTCAAAACCATTCCTGTCCAGAATCAAATTTGAGCCACTTTTCATTGTGAGGTGTCCCCCCTTGGCCTCAAACTTTGTGGGCATGCTCTAATGGCCAAATAGTGATGATACACTAAGTGGTGCACCAAGGTTTAAAGTGTAGCATCATTGGATCTACAGAAATCTGATTCTGCCAATTTCTAGGGTTCATCAAATCTCCATTGTCAACTTTTTCCCCTTGAGCTCAAATTTGGTGAAGCATCTCATTTCTACCCAGCGTTTGACCCTGGTAAATATCTTTGTAAGGTGGAAGCATCTTCTTGCCCAAAACACCACCAAACACCTTCTGGTGATTTGGTGAAACCCCCATTTTCACCCCTCTCTCTTTTACCCTTGGCCCCAACTTTTTACCACAGTCTCTAATAGTTACCTTCCACCTCTAGTAGAAGTCTCAGGGTCGTAGCTCAAGTGTAATATGGTAAAAACTCCATTTCTACTCCTGGCAGCATCCATTTCTACCCCCTCTCCCCTTTTCCTTCCACCCTAAGGCATCACCAGAGCATCCAATGGCCAATTCCCTATTGTTATACCTCCCTAGATCCTCAGGACACTAGTGGATGCGCCAATGTGCCCAGGAGATGCCCTGGCATGCAGAGCTCGTGCTCTGGGGGGCGCTATAGTGCGCACCCGCACTATAGCCGCTGGCCAACAGGCATCCCTGACACCCTCAGGCCTCCCCCGCATGCCACTTGGTCCCCCTTGGCGTCCGCGCGCACGCCACCCCTGTCGGCCCCTCCTCTCTCTCCCTCCTCCGACCTCCTCTCACACGCGCCGCGGCCACCCGAACCGGCCAACCACGGGGCTTGCACGTGCACGCTCCCCCGCCTCTCTCTCCTCTCCCTCCGGTCGGGGGCGACGCCCAGGAATGCCGCAGGCCTATTCCCTCTCTCCCCTGAGCCCTCCAACGAACACCACGGCCTCGCCGGCGCACAAACCCTCGATGGACTCCCGTCCCCCTATAAAGGGCCCTCCTCCAAGCCCTCTCTCCCCTCTAGACCCTCTCTCTCCCTCTCCCAATAGAGCTCCTGTGACCAGTCCCCCTTGTTCTAAGGCTCGAGCACCCGGGATCGACCGGAGCATCGCCGCGGTGTCGCCATCATCGATCTTTGGGTAGCAAGCCTCTCTGGCCCTCCTTCCACTTCGGCTGCTCCTCTCTCATCACTCTGACTCGATTCCCCCTCGTCCCCGTCCTCTTTGCAGCACGGAGAGGCCCCTGGTGATCACTCCCGAAGCTGCCTCCATCGTGGGACCTCGTCGCCGGCGACCTGCGCCTCCCCGTCGACAATCTCCGGCACCTCCCGATCGGCGGTAGCCTCCAGAGTCCATCCCTGCTCTCAGATCCCCTCGCCATGCCCTCCTTTGCTACTGGTGAGCATCCTCCCCCTCCTGTCGAGAGGAAGGAGATGACATGTGGCCCCCACCTATCATCCCCATGTCCCACTCCCTCTCATTCTCTCTCTCTAACGCTGGGGCCCACACGTCAGGTTCAAACCTAGCCACGCGCGTGCCGCAGCTCAGCTAGGCCGGCCTGGCTGGTTGGCCCAGTGCGGCTGGGCACTTAGCCTAGGGCACAGTAGCCCTTTTTCTTTTTCCTTTTCCTATTGATTTCCAAAAATCCCACAGGTTTGAATATTTATCGAATGCCAATAATTACTCCACCAAAATTCCTAGAATAATCTATAGGATTTATTAGTGCCAATTATAAAAATGTTTGAAACTATTTTTACTACTACTTTATTTTAAAACCTATTTATAGGCACCTTTTTGCCTCTGTTATTTTCTTTCAAAAATGTTTTTCACAACAAAACTCTAGGAGAATATTTTTAGTGTGACATTTAGTATTTATGAGAGTAGGTTAACATTTTTGGTAGTAGATTGAGTGCTCTATTTTGTGTAATTGCTTATTTTTATCGCTTTATTTCGCGATGATAGATTGCGCGGTTGACGAAGAAGTTGGGCCCGAAGACTTCGAAGACCTCGGAGACTTTGTTGAGCCAGGCAAGCAGCCCTTTGACCATGATGAGAAACCATTTTTATTGCATGTCATATAGCACTTTACTTTCATCATATTTGATCATGTGATGTGGTGTTCCCCTTTCGGTGGAATGCCTCTGGTACTTCTCCATTGACACTTGCATCGTGCATGACCCTACCACCTTTTGAGGGTTATGCGGGTGGGAGTAGTTAGGTTGATAATTGATGCTACGCAAATGGGATGGGACTTATGCATAGTGATGGCAAGAAAGGAGATGATTTCAAAGACTTTTCAAAACCCCAGCGGGTGCCACTAATGCCCGAGGGAGATGAGGATAAGATGGGTGACCACTTGAGAAAGAAGTGGTGTGCCGGAACAAGATGAGATTGTGTTTTT
This sequence comes from Hordeum marinum, assembly GCA_022496015.1. NCBI lineage: Eukaryota > Viridiplantae > Streptophyta > Magnoliopsida > Poales > Poaceae > Hordeum > Hordeum marinum. Next base: position 458,614,580 of record CM039675.1, on the reverse strand, counting down.
GAAAACGGAGGGTTTAAGATTTGTCAACCGTCCCAACCTTACATGTGCAACCACGATACCCCTTATGGGATGGGGCTTTGTTGATTACCTTGGTGGGTACTGGCAAGGAGCCCGCATTACTAGTGGCGGGAGTGGCATGGTCACTCTTGATACGGGGTTGTACCGATATGTACAATCATGCGATGTCTTTACAGGCACTGGGCACACCGTTGGTCCCCTCATGGATGGTACAGTTAGAGCGAGGCTCGTGTGATGAACATCTTGAGGGCTGGGTACCAATCGAGTGGACTCTTTGTTTAGTATCACTAGGGGAAGGCATTGTTCGGGTGCTTGCCTTGGGTATGTTATATACCACGAGTCGTGGATGACACGGAATTTCCCCGAGTCTTGTGGGTAAAGTGTGCAACCTTTGCAGAGTGTAAAACTATTCGAATAGTCGTGTCCATGGTCAAGGACAGTTGGGTGGTGCTGCTTATGCCACGTCCGAATGTTTTTTGCAAAAACTTGGTGTGAGTATGGATGTAATGGTGACAAGAGGTCACATGAGCTGAGTCCGATGACTTAGCAAGGGAATTAAACTAAGTCTGATGGCTTAGCATGATGAATGAACATGATATGTTCTACCCCTACTTATGGTGATGTCTGTAACGTGTTCTCTTGGACATCTGTTAACTGTTGATGCATGCTTACTAGTTACTTGATCATGTCATTTGCATACAAAATTAGCTTTCTGCAAACTTACCTACTTAGTGCTATATCATGCATCATTGTTACCTTGTTCCACAACTTGGGTTCCTTGCGAGTACATTCAAGTACTCATTGGCTTGCCACTGGTTATTTATTTGGCCAGGCATGGAAGAGAAGGAGTTTGTTGAAGAGCTCATTGGTGACGAACATGCAAACTAAGACGCTTCCCAGTCAGAATGCCTATAGGTTAAGGCAGATGGCAGGGGTTCACGCTTTTGACCAAGATTTCCGCTGCTTGTTCTATTTAAGTGATTGGCCCGTGTGGCCCTATCTATGTAAGACTTGACCGTCATGGTCTTTATTTGTGTAAGACGCTAAATGTGGATGTAAGACTCTTGTTATTCAGCTTTTGTGTGTTCAGTGAGCATTGATCTCTGGGACCACTGTACACGTGCATTTGGTGACCATGACTTATGAGTCGGGATCCCCACACGAATAGAACAGGCGATCCCCAAGGAGAGGCACTCGGGCGAATGAATCCTTTTCTAAGCTGCTCTGCTAGTTGCTTCTTCAATTCAGCCAACTCTTCGGATCCCATCCTATAGGGCTTCTTATAGATGGGCCTTGATTAGGGCATAAGCTCAATGATGAACTCCATGTCATGGTCAGGAGGCATTCCGGGCAGCTCATCAGGAAATACATCCGGGTATTCACATACCACTGGCACTTGATCCAACTCAATTCCCGATAGACAGTTAGCCTGATGGGCTTGAGTGAAGGTAGGGTTGGGAACATACTTGACTTCCACTCCTTGGCTATTGGTATTGGTAACAATCCTCTTGGCACAGTCTAAGAAGCGTTGGTAATTGGTCAATTAATTCATGCCAAGGATGACGTCCAAGCCTGGTGAATCCAGAACTATAAGGTTTGCTAGGAAGTCTACCCCGTTGATGTTAATCTTAACTCCCTTACAACCTATCCTAGACTTCATAACTGATCCCGGGGTTTGTATCAACATACGACTACCCAGGGGTGTAGGTTTCATGCCACTCTCTAATGCAAACCTTTGGGTGACAAAAGAATGCGAAGCTCCACAATCAAACAATACAGTTGCTGGGGTTGAGTTGACGAGAAACATACCCAGTATGATGTCAGCGTCTTCCTGGGCTTCCTCAGTGGTGACGTGATTCACACGACCCTTGCCATTGTTGGGCTAGTTTCGGGGAGCTGGGTTCCTTGGTGGTGCTCCACAGCCTTGACCTTGGGCTGGCGCATTGGGGCACGGGGCATTTGGCTTCTTATTGGGGCATAGCTTAGAGATGTGTCCAGTCTGACCACATCCAAAACAAGTGACTTGCCTAGGGTTGTTGTTTTAGTTTCTGCCACCGTTGTTGTTATTGGGGTTGTTGTAAGCTGGCCTGGGATTGGCATACTGCTGAGGCTAGTAGCTCAGACGAGCCGCAGGAGGTCTAGCCTGTTGTGGCTGATAGGTCAGCTTGGCTGGGGTTGGCTGCCAGGGGCAAGGCTTCTAGTTGCTGGAACTACCCTTGTTGATCATCTTGCGCTTATGAGTGATGTCTATGGCACGATGCTTGTATTCCAGCATAAGGGCCTTGTTTACCAGGTCAAAGAAGGTATGACAGTCCCAGACGATTAGCTAGTACTACAGGGTCTGTTCAAGTCCTTCCATGAAGCGTTCCTTCTTGGCAGCCTCCGTGTTGACATCTTCAGGTCCATACCTTGACAGTAGGTTGAACTTCTGCAGGTACTCCTTGACAGAGCCACTTCCTTGTTTCAGCGCTCAGAATTCCCTCTTCTTGATAGCCATCATCCCAGAAGGAATGTGGTCGGTGCGGAATCCTTCCTTGAAGTCATTCCACATGATCACACGTTCTCCTTGCATGACCTTGAATCCATCCCACCAAGCTCGGGTGGTACCTCCAAGGCAGTGAGAGGCATAAAGCACCTTCTCACGATCCTCATTGCAAATGACCAGTGCAAGGAGGTCCTCGATGGTGCGGATCCAGTCATCAACATCCAAGGGTTCAGCCGTCTTGATGAAGGCTGGGGGCAAATTCCTCATGAACTCAGACAAAGTGGAGCGGCCATTGCCGTTACAGCCTTGCTGCTGGTTGTTCACAAGGGCCTGAGCCATATGCTAAATAGCAGCATTGTTGGCTTGACGTCCCTCCCGAAGAACTTGGAAAAACTGAGCTATGGGCATGTTCTCCAGTGGAGGTGGTGGCGGGGGAATGTCGCCTTGTGGCTGCTCCTGGTGTCCTCCTGCATGAGCAGTCCCACCAGCTCCCTGTTGATGGCTTGAGATGTCGGCTTCAGGGTTAGCGAAGGAGCTGTTGTGGGTAGCAGTCACCATCCTGTTTGGAGCAGCCAAGTTAAACAACTGGGATAGACGAGAGGAAAAGCAACAATAAAAAAGCGCGCCTAAGGGGCTTGGTCAAGTGCAGGTGTGTTGAAACAAAGGTCAAAGGACCAACACATATATTAAGATAAGATAGACAATGGAGTCACTTACATGTTTACTAAGGCAAAAGCGCGACTTGCATCAAAACACAAATAGCAAAACAATCAACAAGCACACATGGTTTCATATGAACCATTACATGTCTCGACTTTGCATGAGGGGTACATGTATGATCCTACCCTAGGGGTTCTTGGACTCAGGTGATGGAGTGATCGGTCTCGTGGTCACGCTCCTCTGGGTCTTTCTCTTGTTCATCATCTGAACGGGCATCATTCTCGATCGAAGGGGTCGGGAAACGAGGAGGTCCATCCCAATGACGCTTTGTCGGCGGGTCGGTGAAGAGCTCATGGTACTCCTTCGCACTCATGTGATGACGACGTGTGGGTGCATCTCTAGCTGGGGGTACTCCTCCTTTGTAAGCGATAGCTAGTCGTCCCTCAGGGGCCCCATCCTTCTTGATCCTTTCTGGCTTCGTCTTGGCTTGTCGAAGTAGCTCTCGGGTGTGGTGAAGTTCCTCACGGAGCTTCATGGACTCCTTAATCAGGTTGTGCATGAGACTATTGGCGGAGAGGCTGAAGTAGGTCTAGAACCTGAGTGGTGTCCCATCCTCCATAGATGGAACCAACGTCCAACTCTCGCTGATATCATCCTTCCTGAAGGGTAGATAGTGAGTAGCTGGTTCGTCAGCCATCTCTGGGATGATCCCTCGAAGATGGAGGAGTGCCTTCCGTGCGGCTGTCTCGACTGCGAGTGACATGGTCTCCATCTGTGGTCCTTCAAAGAACCAACTAGTCGGGGAGTCGTTTTCCTTCACGACCACATCCATGTGGTACTCCTTCGTGCCAACATTGACCCAGTGCTCGTGGTAGAGGAAAACGGGTGGTTGGCAAAACTGACACTTTTCCAGGCTATCCCCAAGGAGTAAGGGAAAGCCGAATGTCAGGAAGGCTTTGGGTACGACGGGCATCTACAAATGTTTGAAGGGAGGAAAGTCGGAAGAGTGTTGTGTGAAGAATAGAAGAGGTAAATAGTATAGAATTCCTAAGTATAGGTGCTATGTGTAGTTTTGAAAGCGGTTTTATCCTAACTAACGTCCATGCTAGCTAAGGGCTTCCTACAGTCAGGATGGCTCTGATACCAGCTCTATGAGGACCCTGACTCATAAGTCGTGATCATTGAATGCATGTGTACAGTTATCCCAGAGATCAATGCTCACTGAACACACAGAAGCTGAATAACAAGAGTCTTACATCCACATTTAGCGTCTTACACAAATAAAGACCATGGAGGTCTAGTCTTACATAGATAGGGTCACAAGGGCCAAACACTTAAATAGAACAAGCAGCGAAAATCTTGATCGAAACCGTGAACCCATTGCCATCTGCCTTAACCTACAGACATTCTGACTGGGAAGCGTCCTAGTTCGCATGTTTGTCACCAACAAACTCTTCACCATACTCCTGCTCTTCCATGCCTGGCCAATTAAACAACCAGTGGCAAACCAATGAGTACTTTGAATGTACTCGCAAGCAACCCATGTTGTGGAGTAAGGCATAACAATGCATGATGTAGCACTAAGTAGGTGTTTTTGCAGAAATCTGATTTTGAATGCAATGACATGATCAAGTAACTAGGTAAGCATGCATCAACAGTTGATCCATATGAACAAGTTATAGATATCATCATAAACAGGGGGTTGAGCATTTCATACTCAATCATCCAGTCAAGTCATCTAACTTATCTCAAGTGTCATCTTTGTGTCATTCACACACACGCCAAGTTTGTGAAAACATCAAATGCAGTTTAAGCAGGAGCTCCAACTGTACATGACGGTGGACATGGCTATTCGAATAGTTTTACACTCTGCAGAGGTTGTGCGCTTTACCCACAAGACTCGGGGAACTTCCGTGTCATCCACGACTCGCGGTATATTACATACCTGAGGCAAGCACTCGAACAATGCCTTTCTGTCGGGGATATACCCCGCGGTATGACCCGGCCTGGCGACTCACAAGAGACCCGATCAAGACATGACATTTTATTAATGACCCGGTAGGCGGGTCACAGGATGACCAGGCCTAAGACCCGGCGTGTAAGCCAGTGCCATGCGGCTCACAAGAGAAGGTCCAAAGAGAGAAAGACTCCCTGCCGAAGGAAACAAGACCCAGAATAGGATTCCAGAGAGACTAGTCCTAATCCTACTCATAGTAGGACTCTATTTGTAAACTTACCATCTCCACTTATATAAGGAGGGGTAGACCACCCCTAGAAGGACATATTGATAAGTCCACAAGTTGAGACAGACACAAGAGATTAGAGATAGACAAATTAGAGGCTCTCGTGATTAGAGGTAGAAAAATAGCACCCTTGTAACCGAGAGATCTTCTTCATCATCAACACCAGACAAGCAGGACGTAGGCTTTTACCTCCGGAGGGGCCGAACCTGGGTAAACTCCGTGTCTCTCAATTCTGATCAATCCCTTCAAGCCGCCACGTAGTTGTGTCTTCGCCCCGAACCTAAGTTCATTCACCCAGACATCTGCCGTGACAAATCCACGATAATTGGCACCCACCATGGGGCTCGCACGGTGGTGTTGTGTTCTTGAAGGGATCTCCATAGGGATCGAGAAGCTTGTGATGCGCCAGACGAAGAAAATCCGACGTGGAAGGATCTACATCAATTCTAACTTCATCAATTGAGGATTGAAAGAAATTTCACGACAACATAATTCAGATCAAGAATTAAGGAGATATTTTACAGTCGCTAGGTGAATTTTGGATCTAGAAACCAATCGATGCCGGCCCTCAGGCAAGGCAACAAGGTCCCCAAGATCCATACACTTTCGGCCACGCGGCATTAGATCAGACCATGGGCGAGTTGCTCATGCGGCACCTGGCCGGCCACAAGCTCAATTAATTAGTGTTGATGCTCCCCTGCATAGTACTAGAACGTCCTCTCGTGAGAAACAAAGGGCAATCGGGCAGTCAAATCCAGCAGAAAAGAAAAAAACGCTGGATATATTCAGATCAGCCATCGTCAAAAGTGAAACCAAATCGGATCAGGAAATGAAAAGAAGGAAGAAGAAAGAAGGCCCCGACATGGAGCTGTATGTGGACACGGATTACAACTCCACGAACGTGCCTCCACTGTGGTGGCTCACCTCTTGTCGTCTCGCTGCCGCAACAGCGTCCTCACCCGCACGCTGTCGCGACCTCACCAGCTTGGTCTTGCTGCACCACACCGGCCTTGGCCGCCATGGCCCATTGCACCGCGGTCCTCCTCCCCGTGCCACCCGGCCATGCCCGGCCCTGCTCCGCCTCCAGCGCGCCTTCGCTGGATCTTACCTCGCCTTTGGCGGGCTGCTGCGAGCTGCCTCATCCCGACGGGGCCATCCCCAAACGCAGCTGCACCGTGGTCCTCCGCCTCTGCGCATCCGACCTCGCCCAGGCACGGCACCTGCAAAGCCACCTGCACGCCTCGTACCATCACACCTTTGTCAAGGCTCTGCAGCCATCGGGGCGCGCGGTACCTCTCCCACCACGAGAAGCCTCCACGGCCTCGCCGCACCTACCGAGTTGCCTAGGCGTGCGCCTTCGCGCCCCCTGTCTGTACATGCTCACCGCAAGTTGTCGCTCCTGCCGACGCCTGCCTGGTAGCATGGTTTCATTTTTGAACCAGCTCGTCTCAGTCACGAGGTCGAGCCACCCATGGTTCCTGCCGGCTCGGTCCAAGCACGCTGGCTCTACCTTGCCACTGCACCTTGAAAGCACAACATGCTCCCTTGGTGGTTTTGATAATTCATGATAACATACATTGTCTCCTGGACTGACACTTTTACCTAGTGTATTTCAGATACAGTCTATAGAGAGGTTTGGCAAAAGGAGATTGTGGACATACCCCAAGATGCAAGGAAATAGGTTGGCCAAGCTTCAAGCAATAGGACTCTGTATTTTATATTTGTGAGAAATCACATTGAGTCCATAGGAAAGCCAATAGAATTAAAAGGAAAGCCAATAGAATTAAAAGGGAGAAATCACAATATGCTCAAACGTGCACAAATGATAGTCGCCAAAAACATCCACAAACTCTCCCACCAAAGTCTATTCTATACCTAACACTCAAAATCGATGCAACCAACTTTTCCATACCGGTGCCACCGATTCCAGAACCTAGACAGACTCAGCCAAACCCTAGCCACTTCGGTGCAACCGATTCCATACCGGTGCCACCGAGTTTAGGTTGCCAACTTTCTGTTATGCAAATTCACATTTTCGGTCCCACCGAGAATGCTGGATCGGCGTCACCGAGATTGGAAATCTCACCGTTGGTCACCTTATTGGTGCAACCGAGTTTCCTATATCGGTCTCATCGAGATTCAAAAGTTGCCACCTTTTGGTCACTTCGATACCACCAAGATTAACACATCGGTGTCACCGAGTTGCTCATTTTGTGTGTAATGGTGGGATTTTTGGGGATGCCTATATATACCCCTTCACCACCACCTACTCGGAAGAGAAGCACTCAGAACTATTCCATACCTATCCTATCAGATTTTCTGAGAGAGAACTACCTACCCTTGTGTTGAGGTCAAGATCTTCCACTCCAATCATATGGATCTTGATCTCTAGCCTCCCCAAGTAGCTTTCCACCAATCCCATCTCTTCCACCATGTCAAATCTGTGAGAGAGTGATTGGGTGCTGAGGAGTCTATCATCTTGAAGCACAAGAGCAAGGAGTTCATCGTCATTACCGAGCCTATTACCTTTTGGAGGGTGGTGCCTCCTAGATTGGTTAGGTGTCGCTTGGGAGCCTCCTACTTCGTGTTGTGGAGTCAACCAAGAAGTTTGTAAGGGCAAGGAGATCACCTACTTCATGAAGATCTACCCATAGTGAGGCTAGTCCTTCGTGGACGGAAGCCGTTATGGAATAGTCAAGGTTGCTACTTCGTGGACCCTTTTGGGTGGAGCCCTCCGTGGACTCTCGCGACTGTTACCCTCCGTGGGTGGAAGACTCCATAAACGTGGATGTACAATAGAGCCACCTATCGGAACCATGGGAAAAATCCATGCTCTTCTCCAACTGCGTTTGATCTACCTATCTCAACAATTTACTTCATATGCAATGTCTTTACTTTTCGCTGCCATATTTGTTGACATGCATGTGTAGGGCTATTACACTTACTAGCTTTGCTAAAACTGTTAAAATTTGCCAACCAATTAACTTGGGAAAGGTTAGGTTTTAAATTCCTGTTAGTAGTCTATTCACCCCCCCCCCTCTAAACACTCTTCTAGTGATCCATCAATTGGTGTCAGAGCTTTGGTCTCCATTGCTTCGGTTTAATCACCAAGGAGGAAGATGGATGTGTCTAGTATAGGGAGTTTGAGTTGTAGAGTGCCCATTCTTGATGGAGAATACTATATTCAATGGAAATCTTTGATGCTTGAGTTGTTTAATGAATTTCAATTAAGCAAATATGTTATGCGCCCCTATGAGCCTCCTATTGATCCTTTGCATCCCACACATGAAGAGGAAATTGATATGCTATGCAAACTTAGAATTGTTAGTCTCATTGTTAGAGCATTGCCTAGAAATATGATTAACCAAATGAAGAATTTTGCATGTGCTTACACTTTGTGGAATTATTTGGAGAAACGATATCCAAATTATTCATTAAGTAATCTTGATGAAATTCTTCATAAAACCATTGCCTTTCACAAAATGTCGCCTAGTGATCCTAAGTTTGATGTTTGTCTATTTGAGCTTAGAGACCTCATGCATGCTAAAGGAGATGTCACAACTATCAACAATATCATTATAGAGGCCCTTCGCATTCATAAACTTGAACATTGTCATGATCACCATCCTAACGAATCTCTTGTTCTTTATGACAAGGATTTTCCACTTGATGATGACAATGTGGAACATGGCTACTATGATGAAGATGAGCTATTCAACATCGAGTATGAGAATATTATGAAGAATCTAAGTCTCATGGCAAACTCAAGGATTACATGTCCGGAGGAAAAGAGTGGATTCTCGATAGCGGATGTACTGATCATATGACCGGAGATAGAGACATGTTTGAAGAGATTACACCAAACCATGGACCACGAAGGTACGTAACATTTGGAGACAAGTCCAAGGGTAAGGTAATTGGTCTTGGTAAGGTAGCCATATCCCATGATAGTCCTATTCAAAATGTTATGCTTTTTGAATCTCTTGGGTATAATCTTCTTTCCATGTCTAGACTTGCCGACTTTGGTTTCAGTGTGTTATTCACGAAAATAGATTGCCAAGTGTTTCATCAAGATAATCATAAAATGGTCTTTACCGATAGCCGTAGAGGTGATCTATACATTGTCGATTTCACTAAGAGATCCAAACATCGCACTTGTTTAATTGCTAAATCTTCTAAAGGTTGGCTTTGGTAGAGAAGATTAGGACATGTTGGCATGCGGAATTTAGACAAACTTATCAAAGGTGATCATATACTTGGTGTTAAATATGTTGTCTTTGACAAAGATAGACTTTGTAGTGCTTGTCAAGCTATAAAGCAAGTAGGTGGAAGTCATCCTGTTAAGAATATCATGACTACTAGGAGACCACTCGAGTTACTCCACATGGATCTTTTCGGTCCAATGCTTACAGGAGTCTCGATGGAAATTCCTATGGTCTAGTTATAGTTGATTATTTTTCCAGATTTACGTGGGTATTCTTTCTTGATGATAAGTCGCAGGTTCAAAAGATCTTCAAGAACTTTGCTCGCAAAGCGCAAAACTAGTTTGAAGTGAAGATCAAGAAGGTACGGAGTGATAATGGATCGGAGTTCAAGAACACCCATGTGGATACCTTTCTTGACGAAGAAGGTGTCTCACATGAGTTCTCGGCTACGTACACACCACAACAAAATAGAGTTGTTGAGAGGAAGAACTAGACACTCATTAAGATGGCAAGAACGATGCTTGATGAATACAAGACGCCAAAACACTTTTGGGCAGAAGCCGTGGAAATAGCATGTCATGCCACAAACCTACTTTACTTGCACAAGCCTCTCGGTAAAACGGCATACGAGCTACTCACCGGTAACAAACCCCAAGTTGGATACTTTCGGGTATTCGGCTCCAAGTGCTACATTCTTGATAAGCATCGTCGTACTAAATTTGCTCCTAAATCTCATGAAGTATTCCTACTTGGTTATGGATCGAACTCTCAGACTTACCGTGTCTACAACAACTTCACTCGAAAAGTTGAAGAGATGGTAGATGTGAAGTTTGATGAATCTAATGGTTCGCAAGTCGAACAATTTCCAAATGATGTAGGTGATAAGAACCCTTCGGAAGCTATCCTAGATTTACCCATCGACAAGATTCATCCCATGGAGGTGAAGAAAATTACATCATCAACTCAAGTGGAAGCCCCTACTTCACGACAAGGTGAACCACAACATGACATGGAGGCATCCACAAGAGGTACATGGCAAGATGATGAAGAGGAGGAAGTGCATCATGAAGATCCACCACAACCTCCTTCAGCACCACCTCAAGGGAACGACACCTTCAACAACAACGAAGATGAAGGAGATGATGGTGAAGAAGAAGCTCCACCAACCAACAATTGGAGGCTGACCCGAGTTCGAGCACAAGTGACCAAGAACCATCCCCTAAACCAAACCTTTGGTGATATACAAACAGGGAGGATCACTCGCTCTAAAACTCGTCTAGCAAACTTTTGTGAGCATTACTCTTTCATCTCTAGAATTGATCCCTTGAAGGTAGAACAAGCTCTTGAAGACGCAGATTGGGTGAATGCTATGCATGAAGAGCTTCACAACTTCGAAAGGAACGAAGTGTGGACACTCCTGGAGAAGCCCGAGGATGAACACAACATCATCGGAACCAAATGGGTATTTAGGAACAAGCAAGACAAAGACGCTCAAGTCATGCGCAACAAGGCTCGCCTCGTAGGTCAAGGATATACGCAAGTCGAAGGTATGGACAACGGTGAGACCGACGCCCCCGTCTCTAGACTTGAAGCTATTCGCATTCTTCTTGCTTATGCCAATCACCATGACATCACACTTTATCAAATGGATATTAAAAGTGCATTTTTAAATGGTGAGATTGAATAAGAGGTTTATGTTAAGCAACCACCTGGCTTTGTGAATCCTAAGAAACCTAATCATGTTTACAAGCTTCGTAAAGCTCTTTATGGTCTTAAGCAAGCCCCTCGTGCTTGGTACAAATGTTTAACGAAGTTTCTTATCGAAAAACATTTTGAAATTGGTAAAATTGACGCAACCTTATTCACTAAGAGAGTTAATGGTGAATTATTTGTGTGCCAAATCTATGTGGATGATATTATCTTTGGTTCCACTAATCCTCAATTTAGTGAAAGATTTGGAAGGTTGATGTCCGAGAAGTATTGAGATGTCCATGATGTGTGAGCTGAAATTCTTTCTTAGCTTGCAAATCAAGCAATCAAAAGAAGTAACTTGCATCTCTCAAACTAAGTATACCAAGGACTTGATCAAAAAGTTCGACATGTAGGAGTGCAAAGGTATGAAAACCCCTATGCCTACTAGCGGACATATTGATCTTACCAGAGAGGATGAGCCGGTTGATCAGAAAGTTTATTGATCTATGATTGGTTCACTGTTATATCTATGTGCATCTCGTCCCGATATTATGATTAGTGTTTTCATGTGTGCTAGATATCAAGTTGCACTGAAAGAATGTCATCTTTTGGCTGTAAAACGCATTGTGAGATACTTGATACAAATGCCAAATTTTGGCATTTGGTATCCCAAGGGATCTTCTTTTGACCTTGTTGGCTATTCTGATTTGGACTATGTCGGTGACAAGGTTGATAGAAAATCCACCTCGGGTACTTGTCAATTTTTGGGCAGATCTCTTGTATATTGGTCCTCTAAGAAACAAAACTCGGTATCTCTATCGACTGCCGAAGCTGAGTATATTGTTGTTGGATCTTGTTGTGCGAAATTACTATGGATGACACAAACACTTAAGGATTATGGAATTCATGTCAAAAATGTTCCATTACTTTGTGACAATGAAAGTTCTATTAAAATTGGTTATAATCTTGTGCAACATTCTTGAACTAAGCATATTCAAGTTCGACATCATTTCATTGGTGATCATGTTGCCAAAGGAGATATTAATCTTGAGCATGTTCACACTAACAAGCAATTGGTCGATATCTTTACTAAGCCACTTGATGAGAAGAAATTTTGTCACTTGAGGAGTGAGTTGAACATCATCGATGCTTCAAACTTGAGCTAGAATCACTCGGTTGCATGCAAGGGCATGAGCTTACTTGATATTTCCATGTATCTTAACATTTCATCTTATGCCATGAAATTCTATGCTCCCTTGTATTGCATCTAATCTCTTATGGGTACTTGGAAAAACTTCATTCCACAAGATTGCCATCAACTCTAATCATAAGCAATCTTGTCATTTCCAAGTATCCACAACCCCACTTGGTGATGGAAGGAAGAAGGCCACTCAACCATATCCTTGACATATACTTGATCAAAATTGCACACTTTCAATTGGTATCATGTCAATGGGATATATCTATTGTTCTTCCTTGCATGACTAATCTTTGTAGGTAACCAGTGTACTACAACAAGAAGGATTGCTCAAAACTCAAGAAGATCTTCGTCAACCTCGAGCATCCTCAACAAGTTCATCTAAAAGCTACGTCATCAACATCACTCAAAGGTATGTACTCATGTCCTTGAAAAGGCTTTACTCCAAGAAATGAGCTAAAGCAACTCAAGCGACATGAAGACACTAAAATGCTTAATCGAAAAATGGTAACCCCATTTTGAGCTTAACATAGAGTATGACCTATGATCAAGTATTCTTGCTTGGCTCCTAAGTCCATATACTCTAATTGACGGGGTTTATATCCCCGGTTAGGCCAAGGCAACGGGGTCCTCCCCATTCTTCTTCGAAGAAAAACCAATTGGCCGGCTCTACGAGGCCGGCTGGGGACATGCCACACGAGCCGTCTTCGGCTGGCGTTTCGCCCGGCTGGTCTAGCGCCCGGGCGTGCTCCCGCCCGGCTGGCCAAGCAGTCGGTTGCCCACGAGTCGGGCTGTCCATTAACTTGGGGATGGACACGCCCTGTCTCATCTCCCTGTCCGCAGGTATGGTAGCGCAATGTGACTGGCGAGGCGAGCGACCCTGTGGCCACAGTGGTCGCTGACGCGCCGTCCCGCATGGCTACAGTCCATCCATCCAGCCCGCTGACCTCAGTGAGCACGACCGGACAGGGAATAGTTACAGCACGCCTCTGCCACTCGAGTGCCTGCCCCGGCGTTGCTACAGTGCCGCCGGCCATACCGACAACCTCGGACGGCTGGCACTAACCGACGCCTCCCCGGGCGGCCCGTGCCGGGGCAGGTGGGGGAGGGCCAATCGTGGCGACCGTCGGCGGGTCCCAGCATGGATGGAACTGCTCGGTCGGCGGGCCCCGCCCACGATGAGACGATACAAGCTGTGGGACCCCCTGGCCAGGCGGAGAGGCTGCCAGCCAGGTCCCTCCACCCTCGTACCTAAATCATATTGTAAGAGCCGGGGGGTTAGCCTATAAAAACACCCGAGCCCCCATGCAACGGGGACGGAACCCCCTATCAAGAACACACACATAGGGAGCTCTCATACCCTTCCCAGTAGCGGAGGGAGACAAGTCAGCTGCACCTTTCTTCCTCCTCCGAACACAGCTCTAGGAGCACCTCTATATACTTATCCACCCATCCACGAATCCAAGCAGGACTAGGGGCATTACCTCCCACGGAGGGCCTCGAACCTAGGTACATCGCGTGTCTCCACCTTCTTGTACCCAATCTTGCACCCGGAGCCCATCGGCATCCTATGGCCCCAACACCACCGATAAGCCACCCTATGGCATCTGTCATGAGAAAATGACGACAGTTGGCGCCCACCGTGGGGCCATCCGTGGCGCCGTCCGGGTTCATGCTCCGGGCGGGACCTCTCGCCATTCCGCGATGCCGCTGCTCGGCCCGCAAAACTATGGGGGGCTCGTGGGGCTTGCTGCGGCACGCCCTGTGGGCGACTCCGACGGCCTAGCGGCCGACATCGATGCGCTCACCGAGCGCTTCGGCAGGCTCAGCCTTGCCGAGGCTCCGGCCGCGGGTGAGTACCCCGCGGGGGTACTCGTCTACGCCGGCCCGCCCATAGCCGTAGGCATACTCGCTGCGGCCCGCCCCAGCGGGTCCCGCGACCGTGAGGGGGTGATGGCCATAACCTCCTCCACCGCCTCCGGACGGGCGCGGGTAACGGCCACCGCTGCTGCCGCCCACGTCGGCACGTCCGACCCGGTCGGTGCGGCCCTCCGTGGCTTGAGCACCCCGATCGCCCCGACGGCAAACCCTGATACTGCCGCAGCCGACCTCGAGGCGGCTCATCGCATCCTCTTCGAGGATGCCACCGCCCTCACCACCACGCGCCGCCGCATGGAAGCGGCGCAGCGGGAATACGCCTCCGCTTACGGCCTTACCCCGGCTGGCGCCGAGCCCAGCCGGCATGGGGCCATGCGCGACCGCGGCCGCATGGTTGCCGAAATCCTCGACGGCAAAATGCCCGTCTACGACAAAGGTGGCCTACGAGGAATTGGACACCTTGGAGGGTGAAGAGCGTGCCACCCACGAGCGCCACATCAAGGAGCTTATCGATGCTGCTGACGCACAGCAGCATCAGCTCGCGCTAGGTGGCACCGCCGCTGAAGGCCCCCGGCCCGAGCGCGAGGGCACGGGAACTACCGGCCGCCAGGCGGCGCAGTACTCCTGTTCCCCTCGCATCTCTGGTTGTCGATCGAGACGCACGACCCCCGTCCCTCTTAGCCGCCGGGGAATGAGCAGCCGGTTGTTAGCAGCTGGCGCACCAACGAGCCGCCTCGTAGCGGCCGCTACCGCGAAGCACCGGCATCCGGCAGCCGGCATAGCCGGGGGCACACACCACCCCCGCAATGCGGGTCACAGCAATCAACGCCGCCCACCATCTGCCCCGAGCTCTCAGACCGGCTCGGGCCATGCGTCCCCCATAGCAAGGACGATGCTCGCAACCGCATCGACCAACTCGCGCAATTCGCCCTCCTCGAGGAGGAGGGCTCGATCGGCCCGGCTTGCTTTGGCCCCCGGATCCGCACCGAGCCATTCCCGAAGGGCTTCACGCTCCCTAGGGACACCCCGAAGTACAACAGGGCCGCCATGCCAGAAGACTGGCTGATCGACTACAGCACCGCAGTGGGCATCGCCAGGGGAAACAAACATGTGGCCGTCCGCTACGCCCCCCTCATGCTCATCGGCACGGCCCGCACCTGGCTCAATAGCCTGGCGGCCGGCAGCATCAACACATGGACGGACTTTGAGGAGGCCTTCGTCCGCAACTTCACCGGCACCTACAAGCGGCCTGGCTGGCCCCATGCACTTGCTATGTGCGTTCAGGGGCCAAACGAATCCCTCTGCGACTACCTAACCCGGTGGACCGAGCTCCGCAACTCCTACGAGGGAGTGCCCGAGGTGCAAGCCGTGCAATACTTCATCGAGGGTTGCCGGGACGGCACCCCTCTCAAGCACAATCTTCTGTGCTCCGAGCCGGCCAAGCTGGCTGAACTCGTGACCAAGGCGAACAAATACGCCACGGCCGACTCGGCCATCTGGGTCAAGACGACCCTGTCGGCCAAGGCGACAACGACGTCGGCCGCGGCCCGGCCGGCTGTCGACGACCGGCAGCCCTAGAGCAACAAGTGCAAGAATGACTAGCCGGATCCCCGCTATGGGAGCCGGTAGGTCAACACTGTCGAGGATCAGGAGCCGGCTGCCCAACCTTCCAGCCAGCGCCAACACACTAGCAAGGCTATCTAGCAGACGAAGCTCACCTTCGAGCAAATGCTCGATCTTCCATGCAAGAATCACTCGGGGGGCCAAACCCTCCATGCACACGCTCCGGCGGTGCAGCTTCTCACAGCGATTGGCCCGGGTGGACGGCCTTCCAGCTCCTCCCGCGCCGCCAGCCCGTCCGCCAGCCCCGGTCCAAGATGCCGCCCTGACGCCGGCAACGGCCCCAAACGACAGCCGCCTAGTCGACCAGTACCCCAACCAAGACGGTTGCTACGTCGTCTTCACCTGTGAAGAGACGGGCAAGCACGCAGAGCGCCGGCTCCACCATGAAGTGAACGCCACCATGCCGGCAACTCCCCAGTTCATGCACTGGTCGGAGAAGCCGGTCACGTGGAGCCAGGCCGACCATCCCACGGTGATGCCGAATCCCGGCAGCTACGCCTTGGTCCTCGACCCCACCATCTCCACCAAGGATCGAGCCTACCACTTTATGCGGGTGCTGATACATGGTGGCAGCAGCATCAATATCCTGTACCTTGACACGATGCACAAGCTGGGGCTAAAGATAGAAGTCCTACAGGTGAGCCGGGCGGTTTTCCACGGCATCGTGCCTGGAAAGTCTTGCTCCCCTATAGGCAAGAACACGTTTGACGTCCTGTTCGGCGAACCTAGCCACTTCTGCCGCGAGCCAGTACTGTTTGAGGTCGTGGACCTCGCAAGCCCCTACCACGCGCTGCTGGGTCGGCCGGCTCTTGTCAGCTTCATGGCGGTCCCACACTACGCCTACCTCAAGCTCAAGATGTCGGGCCCCAAGGGAATCATTACCGTCAAGGGAGACTATAAGATGTTGCTTGAATGCGCTTGAGACGGTAGCCGGCTGGCCGAGGCCCTGGAAATCGCCGAGGAGAAACGGCAGCTTGACCAGCTCGTGGCCCTTGCTGCCAGCCAGCCGGCCGTGTCGGCTCCTCCCTCGCAATCCACTGGCGAGGCCTCCTTCCAGCCGTCCAAGGACACCAAGCAAATCCCGCTCGACCCGGCCAACCCGGCTCAGTGCGTCATGATCGGCTCCCGCCTCAACAGCAAATAGGAAGGCGAGCTCATCGACTTCCTCCATGAGAATCGGGACATCTTTGCGTGGTCCCCCAAGGACATGCCGGGTGTTCCGAGGAAGTTCACTGAGCACAAACTATACGTCTGGCCGGATGTCAAGCCGGTCAAGCAACCCCTACGCTGCTTCTCCGAGGAGAAGCGGTGCACTATAGGAGAAGAGATCGCCCGGCTGCTCGCGGCCGGGTTCATCATGGAAGTGTTCCACCGAGACTAGTTGGCCAACCCAGTCCTGGTGCTGAAGAAAGACAAGACCTGGCGCATGTGTATCGACTACACCAGCCTAAACAAGGCATGTCCCAAGGACCCATTCGCCCTGCCACGGATCGATCAAGTTATCGACTCCGCGGCCGGCTGCAACTTGTTGTCCATCTTGGACGCCTATTCCGGCTACCACCAAATCAAGCTAGACCCGGAAGACCGGCTCAAGACCTCCTTCATCACGCCCTTTGGGGCGTACTGCTACATCACCATGTCCTTCGGCCTGAAGAACGCAGGCGCCACCTTCCAACGGTGCATGCAAAAGTGCCTCCTGCCTTAGATAGGCAGGAATGTCCACGTCTACGTCGACGACATCATCGTCAAAACCAAGAAGCACTTCAGCCTCCTCGATGACCTCTGGGAGACCTTCGCAAACTTGCACGAATACAAGGTCAAGCTCAACCCGGAGAAATGTGTCTTCCGCGTTCCCGCCGGTCAACTCTTGGGTTTCTTCGTGTCCACCCGCGGCATCGAAGCTAACCACGAGAAGATCCGCGCGATCGAGCACATTTCAAAGCTGACCCGGCTCCACGATGTCCAGAAGTTCACCGGCTGCCTTGCCTCACTCAGCCAGTTCATCAGCCGGCTGGGGGAGAAGGCTCTGCCCCTCTACGGGCTCCTTCGCAAGACGGCTCTCATCAAGCCGGGTCAAACCAAGAAGTCGGGCACCTTCGACTGGCCTAACGAGGCAAACGAGGCCTTCTGCAGCCTCAAGAAGGCTCTCACCCGTGCACCAATCATGGTTGCGCCGGCTGAGAAGGAACCACTGCTCGCGTACATCGCCGCGACGACCCGGGTCATCAGTGTCGTGCTGGTGGTCAAATGACCGGAGGAAGGCAAGGCCCTGCAGGTCCAGCAGCCCGTCTACTACCTCAGTGAGGTCCTCTTTGCGTCCAAGCAAAACTACCCCCACTACCAGAAGATGTGTTACGGCATATACTTTTCTACCAAGAAGGTCAAACAATACTTCCAAGAGCACACCATCACCATGGTGAGCACAGCCCCACTCGGCGAGATCATGAGCGGTCGGGACTCCACCGGCCGGATTGCCAAGTGGGTGATCGCCCTCGCCGATCACGAGATCTGGTATGAGCCAAGAACCGTCGTCAATTCGCAAGCATTAGAAGATTTCCTCGTCGACTGGGTGGAGACGGAGTTCGTCCCGCCTCCCCCGGACTCCACGCATTGGCGAATGCACTTCGACGGCTCGAAGATGAGGACAAGCATGGGTGCTGGCATAGTCCTCTCGTCACCGAAAGGTGATAAACTCAAGTACACCCTCCAGATCCACTTCGCCGCCTCCAACAACGTGGCGGAGTACGAGGCCATCGTCCATGGCCTCCGGCTCGCCAAGGAGATCGGCATCAGGCGCATCCTCTGCTTCGGCGACTCTGACCTCGTGGTGCAGCAAGTTTCTGGTGAATGGGGCGCCAGGGATGCCAACATGGCCAACTACCATTTTCTCGTGCAACAACTCATCGGCTCCTTCGAGGGCTGCGAGTTCCACCATATCCCCCGAGCGGATAACGCAGCGGCAGACGCGTTGGCAAAAATTGGCTCCACCCGGCAGGCCATCCCAGCCGGCGTCTCTCTCGAGCGGCTGCTCAAGCCATCGGTCAAGCCCTCCCTAGAGTCAGAATCAATCTTCGTGCCGGCAAGCGATGCCGGCCCATTAACAGCATCGGCCGCCTCCCCAACAACTCCGTCGTCGGCTCTCGAACCGTCGGTTGCCCAGCCGGCCCCGGTCGAACCGGCGGCACCCGGAGCGGATGGACCCGACGACGCGGTCGTCATGATGGTCATCGACCAGCCGGCTCCAGGGGCCGGCGAGCCAGGCTCGGGGGCTGACCAACCAGCCTCGGGGGCTCCTGAGCAGGTCCCGGGGTCTGGCGAGCCGGTCCCGGGGGCTGATCAACTAGCCTCGGGAGTTCTCGAGCCGGCTACCGTCGCAGCCCCCTCATGGGCCCAGCCCATCTTGGCGTTCCTTTTACAAGGCGAGCTACCTCCGGACGAGGCTCTGTCTAGGCAGATCCAGTGCCGGGCCTTGGCTTACAGCATCATCAACACCGAGCTCGTCCACCATAGCACCACCGGCGTCTTCCAGCGGTGTGTTGAGCCGGAAAAAGGACAAGAGATCCTCCTCGATATCCACCAAGGAGAGTGCAGGCACCACGCCGCCTCCCGGACCCTGGTGGCCAAGGCTTTCCGCCGCGGCTTCTATTGGCCCACGGCTCTTGAGACGGCCAGGTCGAGAGGGCAAACGGCCTCATCCTATCCGGCATCAAGCCCTGGCTCGTGACTCCATTGGTCAGGTCGGCCGGCTGCTGGATCGACGAGCTGCTGGCCGTCCTTTGGAGTCTCAGGACCACCCCTAACCGTTCAACCGGCTACACCCCGTTATTTCTCGTGTATGGGTCCGAGGCGATCATCCCCACAAACATCGAATTGGACTTGCCTCGGGTCACCCTATACACGGAGAAGGACGCCAAGGAAGCAAGAGAAGACGGTGTCGACCTGCTCAAGGAGGCTCGCGAGCTAGCCTTGAGCCCGACGGCAATCTACCAACAGAAGCTCCGGCATTATCACAGCAAGAGGATCCGGCCGCTCTCATTCCACGAGGGGGACCTGGTCCTCAGACGGATCCAACGAACCACCGGTCAGCACAAGCTGTCCTCCCCATGGGAGGGCCCGTTCATCGTGAGCAAGGCGCTACACAATAATGCGTACTATCTAATAGACGCCCAGAAGCCACAGAAGCGCAAGAGAGAGCCTCCGGCAAAGAAACGGAGCGTCCATGGAACGCGACACTCCTACGCCCGTTATACTGCTAAGGAAAAAACGAACGTATGTTTGTATCCCCGTCCTTTTGGACTTATGAATGCAATGGGCGTCTCAAGCCAGCTTTTGGGGCGCCCCCCGTTTCGTTTATCTCAAAGCTTTCCACACTCACTGGCTCCCCGGTCCGGCTCCCAGGCCCGGGGGCTAGCCGGCTGGACCTAGAAGTGTCTCTCCGCAGAAAAGACTAAGTAAATGTGAGCCTGCCAAGCAACCCCACCCTTACCAGCTACAGACCGGCACCCGACTGTCTGGCTGACGGGGCCTCGGGGCGGCAAGGTTCGGCTCGCACCAAAGGTCGAATCGGGAAGGGATCTTTTCTAGGCCTAGCCGGACCCTTTTTGTGTCTCTAGCTGCTTCACTTACCCCGAAAAAACCCTCCGTGATTCCTAAGTTTTGAAATGGCTCCCTCAAGGCGGATGCCCCAACCCAGCCACACACCAGCTCCCGGCTGTCGGGCTGGCGGGGCTGAGGCCAAAGGGGAAATGGACTAGAATTGCAAAGGGTCATGGCGGGTGAAAAAGGGGTAAGGTGGAGGTGGCAACATTCATAAGGCATAAAACACAGAATATTCATAACGTAAAGCAAAACGGCCCACGGCCGGTGTTCAATTCATTACATACACACCCCTAGTGGGTGGATCGAATCCAAGTTCAAAGTGCAGGAAAGAGGAAAAAGAAAGAGCAAAATAGGAAGATGCTCGGGGGCTCAAGCCACCGGCGCGTCGCCAGCCGGTGCGTCGCCAGCCGGCAAGTCGAGAGGCGGCTCGGTCCTCGTCCCGGAGGTGCTTGCAGCCTTCGGGTCGGCCGCCTAGCCCTTCGCAGCGGCCTCATCGGTTTCCGTTGTCTTGCCGCTCGAGTCGGTGCTCTCGTCGGCAACTTCGGCATTGTCCGGGCCCTGGGGGATGCCGAAGGAGTCCTCGGGTAGCGGCTCGCCGTCTTCTCCAAGGGGCGGCAGGAACTCATCCACGTCGACATACGACGTGAGCTCGTTTGCCTGCAAGACAAGGGCCGGCTCGCGAGCCTCCCGCTCCGCGGCCGACACGTCCTGCATCGTCGCTAGCCGGGCGAGGTCCACCCCCCAGTACCATGAAGTGACGAACCGAAGAGCCATCTGCGCTCCGGCTCAGGCAGCCGAGGCTCTCCAGGCCTCAAGGCGGGGACGGCATGCTCAAGCCACAGCGCCACGCGATGCGTCGGAGCTCCTCCGCGGCCCGGCCACAGCGCGGCGATGACCTCCTTGCCGGTGGTCTTGAGCCTCTCCACGCCCCGCCCGACATGGGTCATCCGCATCTCGATGGCGAGCCCGATCTCGTCCACATCCCACAATGCATGCTCATCAATGGAGCGGCCGTACCCCCGGAGGTGCTCCCGGTGCTCCTCAACGGCCCGCGCGGTGTGGAGGTGGGTCTCCGGGAACCACACTGAGGGAAAGAAGGGAAGAAGAGAAGGAAAACCAGATGAAGCATTAAGAGGCGGCAAGCAGAAGGCAACCAATCGAAAAAGAAAGAAACAAGCGCTTACCTTCGATCGCATCATCCACACTGATAGCGAAGTTGAGCGCCGCCGCCCGCTCAGCCGCCCGAGCTGCTTCCGAGGCAGCAAGAGAGCCCTTGGCCTCCTCGAGCGACTTCTCGAGGCGGGTCACCTCGCCTTGGAGGGTGGTAGTCCTCAAGGCGGCGTCAGCCGCCTCCTTGACGGCCACCTCCCGGGCCGTCACCTCCTTCGCCGCCTCGGCCTTGAGCCGGTCGCGGACTGCCTCGTCGTCAACCAGCAGCACGGACAGTCGGTTCGTCTCCTGCGCGGCCGCCTGGACATCCCGCGCCAGCCTGTTCCGCTCGGCGGCAAGCCCGGTCTTTTCCTCCCGAAGGGCGGCCAGCTCGCCTGCGTAACAATGATAACATCAATAAAACGGGCGTAAAGCCGCCGACTCCCGGGGACTACACGCCTCCACCCGCAAAATGCAACTCACCTTGCACACGGGCCAGCTCCTCCTCCAGACGGTAGAAGTTGTACTTGCCACGGTCATGGATGGCGGCCGCCTCCGCGAAGAGCTTCTGCCGTAGGGAGGCTCCCTCCTGTTGCAAAAGTTGGAGAACGTCAGAAACACGCTCGAAGGAGATCCAGCCCGATTGCCCGTCAGCCGGTCAGCCGGCCCACATCTCGGGGGCTACATCCAGTGGGTGCGCTTGCGCGCCCCCACTAAAAATACTAAAGACGGAAGGAGAAGCTTACCTCAGCACGCCGAAGGGCGGTGTCCGCTGCCTCCGCGAACCGGGCCAGCTCCTACCGGCACCGGTACAGGACACTCCCCAGATCCCCAATGAAGGGGACTGGGCCGCCTGCCGGAGGTGCCGGTAGGGCCAGCACGTTCGCCAGTGCCTCCCAGTCCCGGCTAACCTCCTGCATCGACCGCAGGATTCGCCGAGCATGGCCGCCGCTACCGCCCGAGCTCGCCGCGGCTCCGGCCACTAGGGGCGGGTTGATAACAGCACGGGACCGGGAGTCGCCTCCCACCAGCCCCCTGCCGGGCGCCGGTGCCGCCTCACCTGTTGGCTGCTCTGGCGCATCGGTCGCGCCAGAGGGCCACTCCACCTCCATAACGACTGCCTCCGACGGCGCCTCCGGCGTCACCTCCAGAGCCGGCAGGATCACCTCCTCCCGGGCTGGCTCGAGAGCTGGCGGGGTCACCTCCGGCACTTCATGCCAAGCCGCCTCGGGGGCCGGCTCCATCACCGTCTCCCGTGCGGGCGGGGGCGGCAGCAGATCCATGGCCGTGTCTCGCGGCTCGCTGGAGGGGGTCTTGACATGCGGGTGGACTCCACCCTGAGTCTGAGGCCCGCGGCGGCTCAGTCGCCCCTCTGTGCTGCCGGACGCTTGAAGTTCCGGAGCATGCGACCCTCCCCGCGTGCCGGACCGGGAGGCTCGCAGCTCCGCGAGCCTCCTCTTCTCCTCCCTCTGGGTGACCGCATGCTCGCGGGCCAGCCGGCTGGCGGTGTCCGCCTGCTCATCGGGCGCCCCCTCCTCTTGGAGCTCGATGGGGTCACTGCGGCATCCAAGCCCCGGTCATCGACCGGCTCGTAAGATGAAAACAGAAAAAAAACAAGGGAAGAAGCATAGAGGACTTATGCGACGACGAGGGGCAGGGCCCGCTTGGCGCGAGGCGGCGGCTTCCGTGCGGCCACCTTGACCCGCTTCGGGTCGGGCGGTGGAGCCGCCGACCCCTCCTGGGCCGGCCTTTTTTCCCTGCCGGCCGGCTCGGCGGCCGGGCCTCGAAGCGAGCGCTCCTCGCTCCTCCGGTCCCGGCGTGCTGTAGGAGGAGGTCCATCGAGGATCATCAGCTCGTCATCATCATCATCGTCGTCGTCCATCCAATCACGGATAGTGGGACCAAGAGGGAACTCACCCGCTCCGCCGGGTCCCCCAGCTACTCCGGACCCTCCGGCCACTCCGGACCCTCCGGCTCCACTGGGAGCGCCACCTCGCGGACCCGCCGGCTCGTCGGCCTCCCCGGAGGAGTCCACACCCTCTTCCGCGGGACCCCCATCAGGAAGTCCCGGGAGTCGGAGTCCGCCCACTCCGCCTCAAAGATTTGCGGATGCGGGCCGTCTGGGGTGTTCTGTCGCACCAGCCGCTGCGGTCAGCACCCCATCATAAGTTCTCCCGTCGGCTGTCGACTAGGGATATCAAGCAAAAGACAAACCCCTACAAGAAGACTTACCAGGGGGCGGTTGATGCGGTCATATAGATCCATGCCGAACGACCATGAGGCGGGCTTCAGCTTGAACGTCGTGAGGGCGTTCACCCGCTTCGCCACCTGAGCCAGCGTCAGCTCTACGATGGACTGTCGGCAGGGGTCGTGCCGGCCTGACATGTTGCAGATCCGGTGCGGCCTCATATGAAGAGGCGACACCCGGCGCAATATGAAGGCCGCCACGAGGTCGGAGGCAACCAGCCCCTCAGAGCTCTTCAGCTCCCCGAGCCGGCCCAACACCTCCAGAGCGACGCCGTGCGGGGCCGACGCTAGCCAGTTCTGCTGGGACGACTGGCGGTCCTCGAACGGCGGCAGCCCGATGTAGTCCGTCGCTGGGTCGACATTCTGCACGTAGAAGAATGTGCGATGCCACCCCTTGATGGAGTCAATCAAAGAAAGGGGAGGGAAGCTGGCAA
Organism: Hordeum marinum; assembly: GCA_022496015.1. Lineage (NCBI taxonomy): Eukaryota > Viridiplantae > Streptophyta > Magnoliopsida > Poales > Poaceae > Hordeum > Hordeum marinum. Next base: position 458,590,149 of record CM039675.1, on the reverse strand, counting down.
CACCGCGGTAGCACACTACGGTGCCCCCATACGCGTAGTTGATCAAGGCTTGACATAGAAAAGCACGTTGAAGAGGCCAAGAAAAGGAAGAACTCCCAGATACCCCTCACACAACGCCACGAAGGCAGAGAGATACAAGATGGTGTTGGGACCAATATTGTGGGGTTGAAGGTCAAGGGTTTCAAGGAAGAGGCAGAAGAAGTTGCTCACCGGGAGCGCGAAGCCCTAGGAGAAGTGCCCAAGGAACACTACTCGTTCCCCTGGCTACGGTGCCGGCACCAGCTCGCCGCTCGGCGCACGGGCGGCCACCCGCTCGGGCGGCGGCAGCATCCACGCCTTGTGCAGCTCCTCGATATCGGCATCAGTGACGAAGGATCCTCCCCAGCTGCCGCCACGTCCGTTGGCCATCTTAGCGGTGGGGTGGCGTGCGGGCGCGTGCACAGGCTCGAGCATGGCAGCACGAGGAGAGGTGAGGTCAGGCGAGGAGCAATGGCGAGAAGGGATACAAGGGGGCAAGTGGGGCACGGGTACCTCCGCCCCCTACCCTTCCCTCCCCTTTATAGGGGAGTACGCGACCGGGAACGTGGGATCGTCTGTGCCCACGTTCCCCGGAAATCCTGCGCGAGTGGGTCGCTTCGGGCCGTAACAGCCGTATCAGGGCGCAGGGGATCCGGCCCCGGCCCCGAGGCCTACCAGGCTATGCCTGGGCCCTACCGGACTAGGCCTGGGCGACGTCCCGGCTCCCCACGTGTGCGGGGCCCAGCGCATCCTTACGCACCGCATGGAAAGTCACGTGTCGGCGCGTGCCCCGAAGCGACGCGCTAGAACCCGAGGCGTCGGGTCCTGTAGCTGGCCGGCTACCCCTTCGCCTTCGAGCTGGAGGCAGGCTAGGGTGGGGGAAGCCGCCGGCACCCCACCAACCGCCAGACATGGGCCCCTGCCTGCTTTGGGGGCTACTAACGGGGTTTATATCCCCGGGTAGGACAAGGCAACGGGGTCCCCCCTCTCCACTTCGAAGAAAAACCAATCGGCCGGCTCTACGAGGCCAGCTAGGGACACGCCACACGAGTCGTCTCCGGCTGGTGTTTCGCCTGGCTGGTCTAGCGGTCGGGCGTGCTCCCGCCCGGCTGGCCAAGCAGCCGGCTGCCCACGAGCCGGGATGTCCATTGACTTGGGGACGGACACGCCCTGTCCCGTCTCCCTGTCCGCAGGTACGGTAGCGCAACATGACTGGCGGGGCGAGCGACCGTGTGGCCACAGTGGTCGCTGACGCGCCGTCCCGCATGGCTACAGTCCATCCGTCCGGCCCGCTGACCTCAGTGATCACGACCGGACGGGGAACAGTTCCAGCACGCCTCCGCCACTCGAGTGCCTGCCCCGGCGTGGCTATAGTGTCGCCGGCCGTATCGACGACCTCGGCCGGCTGGCGCTAAGCAACGCCTCCCCGGGCGGCCCGTGTCGGGGTAGGTGGGGGAGGGCCAATCGCGGCGCCCGTCAGCGGGTCCCAGCAGGGATGGAACCGCTCGGCCGGTCGGCCCCGCCCACGACGAGACGATACAAGCCGTGGGACCCCCTGGCCAGGCAGAGAGACTGCCAGCCGGGTCCCTCCATCCTCGTCCCTAAATCATATTGTAAGAGCCGGGGGTTGGCCTATAAAAACCCCCCGAGCCCCCATGCAACGGGGACGGAACCCCCGATCAAGAACACACACATAGGGAGCTCTCATACCCTTCCTAGTAGCAGAGGGAGACAAGCCGGCTTCCCCTTTCTTCCTCCTCCGAACACAGCTCTAGGAGCACCTCTGTATACTTATCCACCCATCCAACGAATCCAAGCAGGACTAGGGGCATTACCTCCCACGGAGGGCCTCGGACCTGGGTACATCGCATGTCTCCACCTTCTTGTACCCAATCTCGCACCCAGAGCCCATCGGCGTCCTATGGCCCCAACACCACCGATAAGCTACCCTATGGCATCTGTCATGAGAAAAGACGACACTAATATAGGTGACCTAGTCACCGCCCATCATCTAGTTAAGAATCTAGTGTGGTTTGCTCTCTATTGCATGATTTCTCATAACTACTCCAATCTTCTCTAGTTGATGTCCCTTGTAAAAACTTCATATTTCATTGAAAATCTTTCTCTTGACTCTGTGAAAATAGAAACTTGGTTTCTCTTTCGGAGCCGCTGACTCAGATATCTCGGTTCCACGGAAATAGCAGACAAGTTGCACTACAAAATCTCGGTACCACCGATCTATCTATCTTGGAGTCACCTATTTGCATTCTGTCTCATTTGAATTCATTTTTGCAACTCTGTGTTTTCTTAGTGATATTTCCTGTAATACTTCTGTTACTTTGATGATCCTTAAAAAAATGTAGAAAGATACAAAAACTTTGTATTATTTAGGGGGAGAAGAACTAAAGGTAATGTTGAGGAGAGAATTTTTGGTCTTCAAGGATCCCTATCTTCAATGAAGAAAGGAGGAGAAGAACAAAGTCTCACAACATCTGAAAGGGAGAGAAATCATTCTCAATGACTCTCTCAGTTTTCATTTCTATGAATCCTACATTTCGAGGACCCTTGTTCTCAAGGATACCTTCTCAGTCAATGATCCCTGTATCTATCCCTGTTTTTGACCCTTTTGGAAATTAATGCCAAAGGGGGAGAAGACCAAAGCTTCATGCTAAAGGGGAGATACATGCTTATGCAAAGGGGGAGAGCCAATATCAATACTCATACCTTTATAAACAGGGGGAGAATATCAAAGTAGGGGGAGAAGAAAATTGTTGACCTTTCTCACCTTATCCAATCCTAATATCTACATGCTAAGATTCAGGGGGGGACAATCTATTTTCATATCTATAGTGAGAAAATTCTCAATGATCTTGGAGACATATCAATTCTAAGGAATACTATTTTCTATATGTCCTCCATTTCTTGGCAATTTTGAGTTCTATTGCCTTGCTGTTTGGTAGAATACTCTTGTGTTTCCTAACATTGTTTTCTCAAGTGTGTTACTATTACCAGGATGCTCAAGAACTCAAGGTAAGTATATCCATCATATCCTTGGTCAAGATGATCTCTTGCTTCTTGCACATATTGTTTGCAAGGGTGATGTCTTGAACAAAGATACATCTCATTCATATATATTTGATGCATATAGAGAAGATACACATGACATGTTATATCCCTTCTACCTTATGTGTGTTCATGCATTCAAAAGCAACTGTCCTTAAAGGACTGCACACATTTAGGGGGAGCAAGTCTAAGTCATGTGTCTCTCAAAGTCTTCAGTACAACCATGCATATCTTTATTTGAAGCTTTGATTGTATGTTGTCATCAATTACCAAAAAGGGGGAGATTGAAAGCACAACATGCTCCCTTGGTGCTTTTCATAATTCATGACAACATACATTGTCTCTTGGACTGACACTTTTACCTAGTGTATTTTAGATACAGTCTATAGAGAGGTCTGGCAAACGGAGATTGTGGACATACCCCAAGATGCAAGGAAATAGGTTGGCCAAGCTTCAAGCAGGAGGACTCTACATTTTATATTTGTGAGAAATCACTTTGAGTCCATAGGAAAGCCAATACTATTAAAAGGGGGTAAGGTTTTGTTGGTGAACAATATGCTCAAACATGCACAAATGATAGTCGCCAAAAACATCCACAAACTCTCCCACCAAAGTCTGTTCTATACCTAACACTCAAAATCGGTGAAACCAACTTTCCCATACCAGTGCCACCGATTCTAGAACCTAGACAGACTCAGCGAAACCCTAGCCACTTCGGTGCAACCGATTCCATAACGGTGCCATCGAGTTTAGGTTGCCAACTTTCTGTTACACAAATTCACATTTTCGGTCCCACCGAGTATGCTGGATCGGCATCACCAAGATTGGAAATCTGACCGTTGGTCACCTTATCAGTGCAACCGAGTTTCCTATATCGGTCTTACCGAGATTAAAAAGTTGCCACCTTTTGGTCACTTCGGTACCACCGAGATTAACACATCGGTGTCACCGAGTTGGTCATTTTGTGTGTAACGGTTGGATTTTTGGGGATGCCTATATATACCCCTTCACCACCAACTACTCGGAAGATAAGCACTCAGAACTATTCCATACCTATCGTATCAGATTTTCTGAGAGAGAACCACCTAACCTTGTGTTGAGGTCAAGATCTTCCACTCCAATCATATGGATCTTAATCTCTAGCCTCCCCAAGTAGCTTTCCACCAATCCCATCTCTTCCACCATGCCAAATATGTGAGAGAGTGATTGGGTGCTGAGGAGTCTATCATCTTGAAGCACAAGAGCAAGGAGTTCATCATCATTACCGATCCTATTACATTTTGGAGGGTGGTGCCTCCTATATTGGTTAGGTGTCGCTTGGGAGCCTCCTACTTCGTGTTGTGGAATGAACCAAGAAGTTTGTAAGGGCAAGGAGATCGCCTACTTCGTGAAGATCTACCCATAGTGAGGCTAGTCCTTCGTGGACGAAAGTCGTTATGGAATAGTCAAGGTTTCTACTTCATGGACACTTTTGGGTGGAGCCCTCCGTGGACTCTCGCGATCGTTACCCTCCGTGGGTTGAAGACTCCATAAACGTGGATGTACGATAGCGCCACCTATCGGAACCACGGGAAAATCCATGCGTCTCCAACTGCGTTTGATCTACCTATCTCAACACTTTACTTCATATGCAATGTCTTTACTTTCGCTGCCATATTTGTTGACATGCATGTGTAGGGCTGTTAAACTTGCTAGCTTTGCTAAAACTGTTAAAATCTGCCAACCAATTAACTTGGGAAAGGTTAGGTTTTAAATTCCTTTAGTAGTCTATTCACCCCCTTCTAGACACTCTTCTAGTGATCCGTCACACCTGCGGCTGCCGCTGTGGTTCACCGTGTCCGGCACGGCCCCGCTACGCTGTCGCTTCCGCCGTGGATCACTTCGCCGGCATACCGCCCTTCCAAGCATGACAAAGAAACTCTCACAGCCTGGTCAGCGGTTCCATGATGAGCTCCGTGCACTCACTAAGCTCCGGCGGCTGGTGGGTTTGCTGTGCGCTGCTGGCCCCGTGTGGGCTCGTCCGAGTTGAAGCTGGCCTTTCGAGTTTTCGTATTACAGTGGCAAGGAGATCGAGATGGGAGAAAAGCTGCAAGAAAAATAAGGGAAAGAGAGGATGAAGCATGGCCAAGGCTGTTCAAACTAGTTGCGTGAATATCTAATGCTCGTTCAAGGAGTATCAAGGATAAGAGGAAATCACAGGAGTACTGGTTCGGCAGACACCGTGAGGTGAATCCAAAAAGTGGTACTCCATGGTGGCTAAAATAATGGCATAACCACGTTGTTGCTGGGCCTCCATATATCAGAGTTGATCTCTGGTCCGTACAAAGATCATCTGTCATTCAGATGCATCAGGTGATATCCGCTCAATCTATTTTATTTAAACACATATTATTTTTTGTGAGAACAATTACTCTGTCTGCAATATCTTTAATGGCAGGACAATTGTTCACCACAAAGGTGACATTATATTGTGGATATGGAGTTTGGGACAATATTATCATGCGTCAGCATTCGTCCAAACCGCATTGTTCAGCGGACACGAGTGCAAGACGCCGCCTTCATTTGGGCCAGGCTACATCAACAACATCACGGCGACTTGCTGTCCCTACTGGTTTCCAAACACCATGGGTGACTCGACGTCTGCACCAGCTTACAATGTTGTCTCCGTCTCTCGCCATCCGTACCGGTTTACAACGTCGTGGCCGTCTCTCGCCATCCACACCGGCTTACAACGCGGTGGCCGTCTCTCGCCATCCACGCCGACTTACAACACCATGGCCGTCTCTCACCATCTGCGTCGGCTTACAACACCGTGGCGTCTTTTACAACAGTACTGGCTTACAATGCCACGGCTAGTTTTTATGTCTACATCAACACGCGAGTGGCTACATACACCAGTACAAGCCGCCCAATGGACGGTTCTAAGACGCTGCCCACAGTTTTGATCTACATAAACATATCGGTGCAGTGCTTGCCCCTACGAACCGCCCAATAGATGCGCGCAAGACGCCACCCATAGTTTTGATCTACATCAACATATCGGTGCAGTGCTCGTCAATACGAGCCGCCCAACAGACCGGCGCACAAGTCACCACCATTACAGTTTGGTTCACTTCAACAACCAGCCGGGACGAACCATCGACCGGGTTATCGACCGGGGCTACAGACATGGCGATACTCATTTGGTCGTTTTCAACGAGAACCCCGGGTCTTTGCAAGAAAAAAACCCAATCTTGGGGGTTGTTACATTATTGTCGGAAGATTAAAAGTTGCCCAAGAGGACGAACCACCATGATGCACCATTCAAACATGGGTGCCCAGATTCATTGGATCATCATAGTCACTTGGAGGCTTCTGTCGTTTTCTTCATTACAAGATGGCGATTTACAAGATGATCCAAAAAGTTGACTCCATCAACATGATCGTCTAGGGGGCTTCCCACCCACCGGGTGTATCTTATCACACCCTATCGGTCAGCTCTCAAGCCAAATAGTTGACTCCGTCAACATGATCGTCCAGGGGGCTTCCCACCCACCCGGTGTAGCTTATCACACCCAATCGGTCGGCTCTTAAGCCAAACAGTTGACTCCGTCAACAAAGGTCACTTGGGGGCTTCCAACCCATCGGGTTTAGCTTACACACCCTCTTGATCAGCTCTTAAGCTAAACAGGTTTAAACCTGCTTGTAAGCTGATGCTGCTCCGCTAGGTGACCCGCCGAACTCTTACCAGTTAATCTCGCCTAGAGACCCTGAGCCGGCTCAAAGAAATTGACGGCCAGTCTCCATACAGACCATGTATTGTTTAAGGTCAAAACAGCGGTTCCTGTCACGTGAGGGCAGGCTTACGGAAAGCAAGGATAAACTCTCTCATCTACTGCCAACTCTTTGCTATGTGGCCCATTCGTACTCTTAAACAGTTAATCCTTCAAGGACCCTGTACTGTTTAAGGTTAAAACGACGGATTTATGTCATGTGAGTGGCAGTTTATGGGCTATCAGGGTGCTCATGCCCTGCTGAGTCTCTTTTGGGACGTCACACTTCCTATCAGTTAATCTCGCTTAGAGACCCTGAGCCGCTCAAAGAAATTGACAGCCAATCTCGATAGAGACCCTGTACTGCTAAGGAGTTTTAAGTGGCGAGTCCACCCAGAAGAACCGGCACATGAGTTGTTCAAAAAAATTCAAAAAACAAATCAGGAAAGATATAACATCTCCAGGTTGTGCTTTTTAAGCCGCCCTTACAACAATGCAGAATATATTCTGTCTTGTTTGTTTTTGCAGGTCTTATCTCTTAAGATGAGTCGTTGTTATGTATGATGAAAAACTTCTGCAAAGAGCAAATGGATCTTTAAAAGCCAACTAGGCTAGATCTTCATGGTTTATCATAACCAGTACTAAATGATTGGGTTTTCAAGCCAGCTCGGAGAATTTATTATTTTCAAGAGCCGCCCTGTCAGATATAATGTCGTGTCATCTAATTGACCGGTTATCAGATTTCTTCAAATGTGCTCTATAGTAATCTATGAGCGGGGATTTCATGTCAAAGACAAAGGAATTATTCAAGGATATTCATTCCGGGTTATATTACAACCACGGTCAAGGATTCATTCAACAAATTGTGGTGAGTCATATTATTCTTTCATAGTCCCGAGTCGCCGCAAGCAGACGACCCGGCACTTGGGGGCTATGCTATTCAAGTCTAGTTTATATCAAATATCCAAGTCCCATGTTGCTGCAAGCATGCACCATCGCACTTGGGGGCTAATGCAAGCCGGTTTTCAAATCATTACATTGTCAGCAAGACCATATTATCTCAAGGAGATGAGCCGGACTTTCTATATTTTTCTAAGTCCCAGCCCAGTAATTCTTACTGACCCGGGACTTGGGGGCTACGCCGCTCGGGTCAAACTTTTTAAAGTCCCAAGTCGCTGCAGGCATGCAACCCGGCACTTGGCGGCTACATTACTCAACTGTTTAAACAGATTATATGGTTCAAATTGAAGACCCGAACCATCACATACTAATGAGCCAGCCCTTGGGGGCTACCCGCTGAAGTTCTATAAGGTATAAGACACTTACAAGTCCCAGGCTACTGCAGGCAAGACAACCTAGTACTTGGGGGCTACACATTCAAACATGTTATTGCAAAGCACCAAGTTATCATGGATAATCTCGGAGCTTGGGGTCTACAGGTAATATGGACATATCAAAAACTCTGAGGAGAATTTTCAAGATGTTAATTATGGAATTCAGCTGTTAGACCCGGCATCACCAACATTCATGACCCGATGTTAACAAAAGATCATAACCCACCAGAGTTTATATAAGCCGCCCTACTTCACAACAATGGAAGTCTGGATCTACCTCATGAGGATTTCTTATTTTTCAAGATTTTCATTAAGCCAAAGTATTGGAAGCCGACTCAATGGCATATGGGTATTCTATTCCAAATATTTGTCAAGGGACATTGACAAGCAAGCTGATTATCAAGACGACTCATTCATATGCCGAAAAGACCCAGATTTCTAAGGAGCCATTTTATAAGCCGACCAAAGGAGCAAGCCGGCCACTTAACATATTTTTTACTCTTATATAAGGAGCTTAGCATGAATAAATTCAAGCTAACCTGGGGGCTAATGTCGAGGATATACCCTGCGGTATGACCTGGCCTGGTGACTCACAAGAGACCCGGTCAAGACATGACATTTTCTTAATGACACGACAGGCGGGTCGCAGTACGACCAGGCCCAAGATCCGGCGTGTAAGCCGGCGCCAGGAGGCTCGCAAGAGAAGGCCCAAAGAGAGAAAGACTCCCTGCCGAAGGAAACAAGACCCGGAATAGGATTCTAGAGAGACTAGCCCTAATCCTACTCCTAGTAGGACTCTATTTGTAAACCTACCCTCTCCACTTATATAAGGAGGGGTAGACCACTCCTAGAAGGACATATTGACAAGTCCACAAGTTGAGACAGACACAAGAGATTAGAGATAGACAAATTAGAGGCTCTCGTGATTAGAGGTAGCAAAACAGCACCCTTGTAACCGAGAGATCTTCTTCATCATCAATACCAGACAAGCAGGACATAGGCTTTTACCTCCATCGGAGGGGCCGAACCTGGATAAACTCTGTGTCTCTCGATTCCGATCAACCCCTCAAGCCGCCACGTAGTTGCGTATTCGCCCCGAACCTAAGTCCGTTCACCCGGACATATGCCATGACAAATCCACGACACTTTCCTATGGTGATACTAAACAAAGAGTCCACTCATTGGTGCCATCCCTCATGATATATATCACACATATCATCCATGAGGGCATGCAATAGTGTGCCTGGTGCCTGTAAAGACAACGCATGGCCTTCCACTCCGAGACGACCCCGTCTCGAGAGTGCCCACTTTCACTCTTGCCACTGGTAATGCGGGCTCCCTGCTAGCACCAACCATAGTAATCAACAAGGCCTCGTCCCATAAGGGGTATCGTGGTCGCACATGTAAGGTTGGGAGGGTCAGCAAATCTTAAAACTCTCCGTTTTTGAAAACACACACTCACTTACTCTGGTACACCACTTCTTTCTCAAGTGGTCACCCAACTCATCATCATCTCCCTCGGGCATTACTGGCACCCGACGGGTTTTCGAAAAGTCTTTGAAATCATTTCCTTATTTCCATCACCATGCATAATTCCGATACCACTTGCGTAGCATCTACTAGCATCCTATCTACTCCCACCCGCATAACCCTCATAAGGTGGTAGGGTCATGCACGATGCCAATGTCACGATAAAAGTATCGGAAGCAACCCACCGAAGTGGTCACTACTCCACATGATCAAACATAACGAAAGTAAAGTGCTACATGACATGAAATAAAAATGGTTTCTTAACATGGTTAAGGGGTTGCTTGCCTATCTCAACAAAGTCTTCGGGGTCTTCAAAATCTTCAGGTCCAACTCCCTCGTCAACAACGCAATCTATCGTCGCGGAATAAACGTGCAATAATAACCATCTCAATAAAAACAGAACACAAACTCTACTTCTAAAATGTTACCCTACTCTGATAAATACTACAAATTATTCTACAAATATTCTCCTAAGGTTTTGATATGAAAAAGGTTTTCAAAACTATATTTAACAGTGGCTAAAAATGCCAAAAGGGGGTTTTAAAACAAACAGTACATAAAATATTTTCAACATATTTCACAAATGGCACTATTAAATTCTACATAATATTTTAGGATTTTTGGTGGAAGAATTATTGGATTTGGAGAAATATTGGGTTCTGAGGAATTTTTGGAAATCATACCAAAAATAGAAAAATAAAAGGGGCACTGTGCCCTCAGCTAGAACTAGCCGCAACTGGGCCGGCCCAGAGAAAAATAGGACAGACGAGTCGGTGCCCTCGCGTGTGTCGGGTTTCAAACCTGACGTGCGGGGCCCGGTGGCCAGTGACGGAGAGGGGGGAGAGAGGCAAGGGAGAGGCCGACAAGTGGGGCCCCCCTGTCGGGTCCTTCTCCCACCTCGGGACAGAAAGGAGAGGAGCTCACCAGCAAGGCTACCGGTGGTGGAGAGGGGCGGCGACCACGGGAATGGACTCGGGGGAGCGCCACAGGTCAAGGGGAGGTGGAAGGAGCACCGGAGGTGGCTTGGTTCGCCCGCGGCGAGCGCCCGCGGCGGGGGAGCTTCGGGTGGAGGACATCCCGGTCACCTTGTGCACTAGACGGAGGGGGGAGGAGGGGAACTGGTCAAGGCACTCAGGAGGACCCAATGGGACATAAATGAGGGCCGGAGAGGGGACGTACCTGGAGATCGAAGGTGGCGCCGCCACGGCAGATCTTTGGTTGATCTCGCACACGGGCCTCGGGGGGATGAACTAGTGGTGCAGGGGCGGTTTGGTGGAGAAGGTGGCCAGAATAGGGAAGGAGAGGTCTTGGGGTGGCTTAAATAGCCAACCCCTGTTCCACCATGGACATGTGCGTCGGTGACGACACAGGCGGGGCTACAAGCCATGGGGGCCTGTGGAGATGGGTTAGGGGTGCTCCTAGGCGTTGCCTAGGACTAGGGGAAGGGAGAGAGAGCGGAGGTAGGCCCTAGCGCCCACGTGTGTGAGCTCATGCGTTGGCCGGCTTGGGCGGTGTCAGGCACGCATGACCAGGGCTGAGAGAGAGCCAGGAAGGAGGGGGGCGACGCCTTAGAGGGTTGCGGATGTCGAGGGCATCTCGAGGGACAGCTTCCCCCATCCCTAAGCTGTCGGGGGCCCTCGGGATGCTCCTGCTATAGTGTGGATATGCACTGTAGCATGCTCCATAGCATGCTTTTGGCATTCCATGGCATGCTTGCGTGCCCTAGACGCATCCTCACATGTCCCTTAGCTCGTGGATGATATGCAGATGCTCTGGGGGCTAGGAGAAGCTAGGGATAGTAGAGGTAGAAGGAGGGGGATGGTATAAATGCTCCTACCATTGTTGTCCAGGGGGTAAATGTGGGTTCTTCCCCACATACCCATTGAGTCCTGGCCAGAGAAAATTACTGGAGGTGAAATGCAACACTAGATAGTTGTGGTAAAATTTGGAGGCAAGGGGATTAGAGGAAGGGGGCCAAACAAGGTTTTTGCCATTCTGGTAGAAGGTGTTTGATGGTGATTAGGGCAAGCAAATGGGCTTTGCTTTCCATGAGATTTGACAGGATAAAATGCTGGTTGGAATTAGGCCTGATCACCAAGTTTGAGCTTGATTGATGAAAGTTCACAATGTAACTTTGTGAAACCCTAGAAATCAAAAGAATCTGGTTTCTGTAGATCTAGTCATGGTAAGCTAATCCCCTTGATTCACCACTTAGTGTAGCATCATTATTTGCTAATTAGAACATGTCCACCAAGTTTGGGGTCAAGGGAAGAAACTTCACAATGTAAATGTGCTCAAATTTGAATCTGGATAGGGAGGGTTTTGGAATAGTTTGATGAATCAATTCAACTTGGATTGAGATGAAACTTTGCAAGAGCATAACCTATGATGGTGTTGACTTGCTGGAATTTTCTTGGAATTTATTGAGAATATTTCTTATAGAAATATTCCAAAAGGTTGATTTGGACAGAAAGGGTTTTGAGGGGTTTTGTCCATTATTTTGAACATTACCATGTGTTGAAACTCATATATATGGAAAATATATGTCCACTGAGTTTCCCTAAATTTTCTCAAATATTTTGAAAGCATTTAAATATTTTTTTCCTATGAAAAAACATTTATGGACTTAAGAAAAAGCTTTAAAATAAAATATTAAAATAATCTTTAAAATTAATATTTGGTGGTTTTGGAAAGTCATATATATAGTAGGTTTGAAGTAAAGACTTTGGGGCAAAATAATCCACCCAATTTGAGGACTTGAAGTGTAAACCTCAACTCAGGGGGTTTTGAAAACCTAAATTGAATAAATCCTTTTTGGTCAAAATAATATTTGATAAAAATAGTTTGGGCACTGTTCACATGGCATGATCATTGGGCAAGAAGTTTGGGTCAAGGAAGATGAATATGGAGAGGGATGGAATCTAAGAGTGCCATACACAACATCCAAACAAGCAAACAAGCAACAATTCAAACAAGCACAAGTACTGAACAAGTTTTAATTGGTTCCAAATTTTATAAATCAGGGCATAACAAGGTGATACAAACAGAGGGTGTGACAGGAATAGTTCTGAGTGCTTCTCTTTCGAGTAGGTGGTGGTGGAGGGGTATATATAGGCATCCCCAAAAATCCAACCGTTACACAAAAAATGACCAACTCGGTGACACCGATGTGTTAATCTCGGTGGTACCGAAGTGACCAAAAGGTGGCAAATTTTGAATCTTGGTGAGACCGATATAGGAATCTTGGTTGCACAGGTAAGGTGACCAACAGTCAGATTTCCATTCTCGGTGATGCCGATCCAACAATCTCGGAGGGACCAAACTATGAACTTATGTAACAGAAAGTTAGTAGCCCAACTAGGTGGCACCGAATGCAGTATCGGCTGTACCGAAAAGCTAGGGTTTGGCTAAGTCTGTCTAGGGTTTGTAATTGGTGGTACCAAGTGTAGAATGTTGATTGCACCGATTTTTTTGAGTGTTTGGCTTTGGACAGACTTTGGTGGGAGAGTTTGTCGGTGTCCTTGGTGACTATCACTTGTGCACGTATGAGCATTTTGTTCACCAACAAAACCTTACCCCCTTTTAATAGTATTGGATTTCCTATGGACTCAAAGTGATTTCTCACAAATATAAAATGTAGAGTCCTCTTGCTTGAAGCTTGGCCAATCCATTTCCTTGCATCTTGGAGTATCTCACAATCTCCTCTTGCCAACCCAACTCTTCATGGACTATTATCTGAAATACACTAGATAAAAGTATTAGTCCAAGAGACAATGTACGTTGTCACGAATTTGTAGGGGAACGTCGCATGGGAAACAAAAAAATTCCTACGCACACGCAAACCTATCCATGGTGATGAGCATCTACGAGAGGGAGAGTGGATCTACGTACCCTTGTAGATCGCTAAGCGGGAAGCGTTAAGAAACGCAGTTGGTGTAGTCGAACTTATTCGCGATCCAAATTGCCGAGCGTCCCGCGATCTAATCACGAACCATCCCACGAACCAATCACGAACCGTCCCGCGATCTTGTCACGGTCCGTCCCGCGATCCAATCACGAACGTCCCGTGGCCTTGATCACGATCCTTCCGATCTAGTACCGAACGGACAACACCTCCGCGTTCAGCACACGTGCAGCTTGATGACGATCTCCACCGTGTTGATCCAGCAAGAGGAGGCGGAGAGGAGGAAGAGTTCGCCGGCAGCGTGACGGCGCTCCGGCGATGGTGGTGGAGTGATTCTGGCAGGGCTTCGCCTAAGCACAGCGGAAAACCAATCTAGAGGAGAAACTATGCACCGGTGGAACGGGTAGCACATGGTCGGAGAAACTGTGCAAAAACCCTCTATTCCACTAGTATATATAGGAGGGAGGGAGGATAAGAGACAGCCAAGCCTCCAAGCCAAGGAGGCTTCGGCCGAAGCCAAGGGGGAGGAATCCTACTCCTCCTCCAATCCTAGTAGGAGTAGGATTCACCCTTTTTGCCTTTTTTCCACCTTTTTCTTTAGGCCTTTTTCCTCCTGGCGCCATGGGCCTTTTGTGGCTGTTACACCAGCCCACTAAGGGCTGGTTATTATTCTCCCACAGCCCATGGACCCTCTAGGGTCGAAATACCCTTCCTGGAGGTCTCCCGGTACACTACCGGCACTCCCGGTACACTACCGATGAGCCCGAAACCTTTCCGGCGACCAAACTGGGACTTCTTATATATGAATCTTTACCTCCTGACCGATCCAGAGCTCCTCGTGGCCTCCAGGATCTCATTCGGGACTCCGAACAAACTTCGGTCACCACCATACATAACTCTATCCTACCGAAACGTCACCAAACCTTAAGTGTGCAGACCCTGCGGGTTCGAGAACTATGTAGACATGACCGAGACACCTCTACAGTCAATAACCAATGGCGGGACCTGGATGTCCACATTGGTTCCTACATATTCTATGAAGATCTTTATCGGTCGAACCTCTATGTCAAGGATTTTGTTAATCCCGTATGATGTTCCCTTTGTTCTTCGGTATGTTACTTGCCCGAGATTCGATCGTCGGTATCTCCATACCTAGTTCAATCTTGTTACCGGCAAGTCTCTTTACTCGTTCTGTAATACAATATCCCGCAACTAACAATTAGTCACATTGCTTGCAAGGCTCATTGTGATGTTGTATTATCGAGTGGGCCCTGAGATACCTCTCCGTCACACGGAGGAACAAATCCCAGTCTCGGTCCATGTCAAATCAACAGACACCCTCGGAGACACCTATAGAGAACCTTTATAGTCACCCAGTTACGTTGCGACGTTTGATACACACAAGGTACTCCTCCGATATCTGTGAGTTGCATGATCTCATGGTCATAGGAACATATACTTGACATGCAGAAAACAGTAGCAATAAACTCACATGATCATAAGCTACGTTTGTAGTTTGGGTCTTGTCCATCACATCATTCTCCTAATGATGTGATCCCGTTATCAAATGACATCTCATGTCCATGGCTAGGAAACCTTAACCATCTTTCAATCAACGAGCTAGTTCACTAGAGGCATACTAGGGACATTGTGTTTGTCTATGTATCCACACATGTATCCATGTTTCCAATTAATACAATTATAGCATGGATAATAAACGATTATCATGAACAAGGAAATACAATAATAAACACTTTATTTATTGCCTCTAGGGCATATTTCCAACAGTCTCCCACTTGCACTAGAGTCAATAATCTAGTTCACATCACTATGTGATTTACATTGTAATGAATCGAACACCCATGCAGTTCTGGTGTTGATCATGTTTAGCCCTTGGAAGAGGTTTAGTCAACGGGTCTACAACATTTAGATCCGTGTGCACTTTGCAAATATTTATGTCTTTCTCCAAGATGTAATCGCGGATGGAGTTGAAGCGTCGCTTTATGTGTCTGGTCTTCTTGTGAAACCTTGGTTCCTTGGCCAGAGCACTGGCACCAGTGTTGTCACATAACAGGTTCATTGGATTCAGTGCACTGGGCACTACTCCAAGATCTGTCATGAACTGCTTCATCCAGACACCTTCCTTTGCCGCCTCCGAGGCTGCGATGTATTCCGCTTCGCACGTAGAATCAGCTACCACGCTTTGCTTGGAACTGCACCAGCTTACCGCTCCCCCGTTAAGAATAAATACGTATCCGGTTTGCGACTTAGAGTCGTCCGGATCAGTGTCAAAGCTTGCATCGACGTAACCCTTTACGACGAGCTCTTCATCACCTCCATAAATGAGAAACATTTCCTTAGTCCTTTTCAGGTACTTAAGGATATTCTTGACCGCTTGCCAGTGCTCCATTCCAGGATCACTTTGAAACCTTCCGGCCATACTTATGGCAAGGCTAACATCGGGTCTTGTGCACAGCATTGCATACATGATAGAGCCTATGGCTGAAGCATAGGGGATGACACTCATCTTTTCTCTATCTTCTGCAGTTACTGGGCATTGAGTCTTACTCAACTTCACACCTTGTAATACAGGCAAAAACCCCTTCTTGGACTGTTCCATTTTGAACTTCTTCAAAACTTTATCAAGGTATGTGCTTTGTGAAAGTGATATTAAGTGTCTCGATCTATCTC
Source organism: Hordeum marinum (assembly GCA_022496015.1). Taxonomy (NCBI): domain Eukaryota; kingdom Viridiplantae; phylum Streptophyta; class Magnoliopsida; order Poales; family Poaceae; genus Hordeum; species Hordeum marinum. The sequence goes on along the minus strand of CM039675.1, from coordinate 458,573,857 downwards.
TATAGATCTTAATGCCCAATATGAAAGCAGCTTCTCCTAGGTCATTCATTGAAAAACTCTTGTTCAAATATCCCTTCACGCTTTACAGCATTTCTATATTGTTTCCAATCAGCAATATGTCATCTACATATAATACTAGAAACGCTATAGAGCTCCCACTCACTTTCTTGTAAATACAAGCTTCTCCGTAAACTTGTATAAACTCAAACACTTTGATCACCACATCAAAGCGCTTATTCCAACTCCGAGATGCTTGCACCAGTCCATAAATGGATCGCTGGAGTTTGCAAACTTTGTCAGCATTCTTTGGATCAACAAAACCTTCGGGTTGCATCATATACAACTCTTCCTCAAGGAAATCGTTGAGGAACGTTGTTTTTACATCCATCTGCCAAATTTCATAGTCGAAATAGGCAGCTATTGCTAACATGATTCTGACAGACTTAAGCATCGCTACGGGTGAGAAAGTCTCATCGTAGTCAACTCCTTGAACTTGTGAAAAACCCTTTGCCACAAGTCGAGCTTTATAGACGATGACATTGTCGTCCGCGTCTGTCTTCTTCTTAAAGATCCATTTGTACTGAATGGCCTTTCGCCCTTCAGGTAATACTTCCAAAGTCCATACTTTGTTTTCATACATGGATCCCATCTCGGATTTCATGGCCTCTAACCATTTCTCGGAATCCGAGCCCATCACTGCTCCTCCATAGCTCGTAGGTTCATTGTTGTCCAACAACATGACCTCCAAGACAGGGTTGTCGTACCACTCAGGGGTAGTACGCGGCCTTGTCGACCTATGAGGTTCAATAGCTGCTTGATCTGAAGCTTCAGGATCATCATCATTAACTTCCTCTTCTACCGTCGTAGGTTCCACAGAAATATCTTTCTGCGCTGCGCTACTTTCTGGTTGAAGTAAAGGTTCAATAACCTCATCAAGCTCTATTTTTCCTCCCACTCAATTCTTTCGAGAGAAACTCTTTCGAGAGAAATGTTCCGTTTTTAGCGACAAACACTTTGCCTTCGGATCTGAGATAGAAGGTATACCCGACCGTCTCTTTCGGGTATCCTATGAAGACGCATTTCTCCGCTTTGGGTTCCAGCTTTTCAGGCTGAAGCTTTTTGACATAAGCATCACATCCCCAAACTTTAAGAAACGACAACTTTGGCTTCTTGCCAAACCACAGTTCATATGGCGTCGTCTCAACGGATTTTGATGGTGCCCTATTTAAAGTGAATGCAGCTGTCTCTAATGCATAACCCCAAAACGATAGTGGCAAATCAGCAAGAGAGATCATAGAACGCACCATATCTAAAAAGGTTCGATTACGACGTTTGGACACACCATTACACAGTGGTGTTCCAGGCGGTGTCAACTGCGAAACAATTCCACATTGTCTTAAGTGACTGCCAAACTCATAACTCAGATATTCACCTCCTCGATCACATCGTAGGAACTTAATCTTCTTGTTACGATGATTCTCAACTTCACTCTGAAATTGCTTGAACTTTTCAAACGTTTCAGACTTGTGTTTCATTAAGTAAATATACCCATATCTACTTAAGTCATCAGTGAAGGTGAGAAAATAACGACATCCACCACGTGTTGTAACATTCATTGGACCGCACACATCAGTGTGTATGATTTCCAATAAGTCACTCGCACGTTCCATTGTTCTAGAGAACGGCGTTTTAGTCATTTTGCCCATGAGGCATGGTTCACATGTGTCAAGTGATTCAAAATCAAGTGACTCCAAAAGTCCATCAGCATGGAGCTTCTTCATGTGTTTTACACCAATATGACCTAAACGGTAGTGCCACAAGAAAGTGGTACTATCATTATACATTCTACATCTTTTGGCATCAATGTTATGAACATGTGTGTCATCACTATCAAGATTCAATATGAATAAACCCCTAACATTGGGTGCATGACCATAAAACATATTACTCATATAAATAGAACAACCTTTATTCTCTGATTTAAATGAGTAACTGTCTCACAATAAACAAGATCCAGATATAATGTTCATGCTTAACGCAGGCACTAAATAACAATTATTCAGGTTCATCACTAATCCCGATGGTAATCGAAGAGAGAGCGTGCCGATGGCGATCACATCAACCTTGGAACCATTTCCCACACGCATCATCACTTCGTCCTTCACCAGCCTTCGTTTATTCCGTAGTTCCTGCTTTGAGTTGCAAATGTGAGCAACCGAACCGGTATCAAATACCCAGGCACTACTACGAGAGCTAGTAAGGTACACATCAATAACATGTATATCATATATACCTTGTTTGTCGTTGGCCGCCTTCTTGTCAGCCAGGTACTTGGGGCAGTTCTGCTTCCAGTGACCAGTCCCTTTGTAATGAAAGCACTCAGTTTCTGGCTTGGGTCCATGCTTGGGCTTCTTTGCAGGAGTAGCAACTGCTTTGCCATCCTTCTTGGTTTTACCCTTATTTCCCTTGCCTTTGACTTTGCCATTTTTCTTGAAACTAGTGGTTTTATTGACCATCAACACTTGATGTTCTTTCTGGATTTCGGACTCAACGACTTTTAACATCGCAAACAGCTCGGTGACTGACTTGTTCATCCCGTGCATGTTATAGTTCATCACAAAGATCTTGTAACTAGGTGGCAGTGATTGAAGAACTCTGTCAGTGATCGCCTCTGGTGAAAGGGCAATTCCCAATTCCGCTAGACAAGTTGAATACCCAGACATTCTGAGTATATGTTCACTGATAGACACGTTCTCCTCCATCTTGCAAGCATAGAACTTATCGAAGGTTTCATACCTCTTGATCCGGGCGTTCTTCTAAAAGATAAACTTCAACTCCTAGAACATCTCATATGCTCCATGACGTTCAAAACGTCTTTGAAGTCCCGGTTCTAAGCCATACAATATTGCACACTGAACTATTGAGTAATCTCCAGTACGTGCCTCCCAAGCATTCTTAACGTCTTCGGAGGTCATGTCTTCTGGTTGGTCACCAAGCGGTGCATCAAGGACATATGATTTCTGGGAAGCCATGAGGATAATCCTCGGATTACGGGCCCAGTCAACAAAGTTACTTCCATCATCTTTCAGTTTAGCTTTCTCTAGGAACGCATTAAAATTCAGGGGTGCTACTGCGCGAGCCATTGATCTACAACATAAATATGCAAAGTTCACTTAGACTATTGTTAAAGATAATGAGTTTAGTTAATCAAATTACTAAAGCTCACACTCAAATTGACATCCCTCGGGTCATCTGAGTGTCACATGATCCAAATCCACCAACTCAAGTCCGATCATCACGTGAGTTGAGGTGGCTTCAATGGTGAACATCATTATGTTGATCATATCTACTATATGACTCATGTTCAACCTTTTGGTATCTTGTGTTTTGAGGCCATGTCTGTACATGCTAGGCTCGTCAAGTTTAACTCGGGTGTTCTGCGCATGCAACACTGGCTTGCACCCGTTGTATGTGAACATAGAGTCTATCACACCCGATCATCACGTGGTGTCTCAACACGCCGAACTTTCACAACGGTGCACACTCGGGGATAACACAATTTTATCTTGAAATTTAAGTGAGGGATCACCTTATAGTGCTACCGTCGTACTAAGCATAACAAGGTGCATAAAAGGATTAACATCACATGCAATTCATAAGTGACATGATATGGCCATGAACTCGTGCTTTAGATCTCCATCTTGAAAGCACCGGCATGATCTTCATCGTCACCGGCATGACACCATGATCACCATCATCTTGATCTCCATCAACGTGTCTCCATCGAGGTTGTCATGCCCTGCATGCTTCTACTACTGTTGCTACCGTTTAGCGATGAAGTAAAGCATTACATAGCGCTTAATGATTGACACGCAGGTCATACAATAATTAAAGACAACCCTATGGCTCCTGCCAGTTGCCGTACTCATCGACATGCAAGTCGTGAAATTCTATACATCACATGATCATCTCATACATCACATATATCACATCATGTAATTGGCCATATCACATCACAACATACCCTGCAAAAACAAGTTAGACGTCCTCTAATTGTTGTTGCATGTTTTACGTGGCTGCTACGGGTTTCTAGCAAGAACGATTCTCACCTACGCATAAACCAAAAAGGTGATACATGATTTGCTTTTCAACCTTCTCAAGGACTGCCTTTGTCGAATCCGATCCAACTAAAGTGAGAGAAACTACCACCCGTAAGCCATCTTGGCAACAAGTTGCATCGAGGGAACCAGTCTCTTGTAAGCGTACGAGTAATGTTGGTCTGGGCCGCTTCATCTCACAATACCGCTGAACCATAATCCGACCAAGGAAGGAAGCAATCTAAGCATCAACGCCCACAAACCTTTTGTGTTCTACTCGAGATCTCATCGAACCATCAACCTAGCTCATGATGCCACTGTAGGGGAACGTCGCATGGGAAACAAAAAAATTCCTACGCATACGCAAACCTATCCATGGTGATGAGCATCTACGAGAGGGAGAGTCGATCTACGTACCCTTGTAGATTGCTAAGCGGGAAGCGTTAAGAAACGCGGTTGGTGAAATCGAACTTCTTCGCGATCCAAATCGCCGAGCGTCCCACGATCTAATCACGAACCGTCCCGCGAACCAATCACGAACCGTCCCGCGATCTTGTCACGGTCCGTCCCGCAATCCAATCACGAACGTCCCGTGGCCTTGATCACGATCCTTCCAATCTAGTACCGAACGGACGGCACCTCCGTGTTCAGCACACGTGCAGCTTGATGACAATCTCCACCATCTTGATCCAGCAAGAGGAGGCAGAGAGGAGGAAGAGTTTGCCGGTAGCATGACGGCGCTCCGGCGACGATGGTGGAGTGATTCTGGCAGGGCTTCGCCTAAGCACAGCGGAAAACCGATCTAGAGGAGAAACTATGCACCGGTGGAACGGGTAGCACGTGGTCGGAGAAACTGTGCAAAAACCCTCTATTCCACTAGTATATATAGGAGGGAGGGAGGAGAAGAGGCAGCCAAGCCTCCAAGCCAAGGAGGCTTCGGCCGAAGCCAAGGGGGAGGAATCCTACTCCTCCTCCAATCCTAGTAGGAGTAGGATTCACCCTTTTTGCTTTTTTCCACCTTTTTCTTTAGGCCTTTTTCCTCCTGGCGCCATGGGCCTTTTGTGTCTGTTACACCAGCCCACTAAGGGCTGGTTATTATTCTCCCACAGCCCATGGTCCCTCTAGGGTCGAAATACCCTTCCCGGAGGTCTCCCGGTACACTACCGGCACTCTCGGTACACTACCGATGAGCCCGAAACATTTCCGGCGACCAAACTGGGACTTCCTATATATGAATCTTTACCTCCGGACCATTTCGGAGCTCCTCGTGGCGTCCAGGATCTCATTCGGGACTCTGAACAAACTTCGGTCACCACCATACATAACTCTATACTACCAAAACGTCACCAAACCTTAAGTGTGCAGACCCTGCGGGTTAGAGAACTATGTAGACATGACCGAGACACCTCTACGGTCAATAACCAATGGCGGGACCTGGATGTCCACATTGGTTCCTACATATTCTACGAAGATATTTATCGGTCGAACCTCTATGTCAAGGATTTAGTTAATCCCGTATGATGTTCCCTTTGTCCTTCGGTATGTTACTTGCCCGAGATTCGATCGTCGGTATCTCCATACCTAGTTCAATCTCGTTACCGGCAAGTCTCTTTACTCGTTCCGTAATACAAGATCCCACAACTAACAATTAGTCACATTGCTTGCAAGGCTCATTGTAATGTTGTATTACCGAGTGGGCCCTGAGATACCTCTCCGTCACACGGAGGAACAAATCCCAGTCTCGATCCATGTCAACTCAACAGACACCCTCGGAGACACCTGTAGAGCACCTTTATAGTCATCCAGTTACGTTGCGACGTTTGATACACACAAGGTACTCCTCCGATATCTGTGAGTTGCATGATCTCATGGTCATAGGAACATATACTTGACATGCAGAAAACAGTAGCAATAAACTCACATGATCATAAGCTACGTTTGTAGTTTGGGTCTTGTCCATCACATCATTCTCCTAATGATGTGATCCCGTTATCAAATGACATGTCATGTCCATGGCTAGGAAACCTTAACCATCTTTCAATCAACGAGCTAGTTCACTAGAGGCATACTAGGGACATTGTGTTTGTCTATGTATCCACACATGTATCCATGTTTCCAATTAATACAATTATAGCATGGATAATAAACGATTATCATGAACAAGGAAATACAATAATAAACACTTTATTTATTGCCTCTAGGGCATATTTCCAACAGAATTATCAAAACCACCAAGGGAGTATGTTGTGCTTTCAATATGGTCGATTACATGTCAAAGAACATAAGCCGTACTCTCCAAAACCTCCTTCCTGGAGATAAGGTCTTCCATAAATCTTGTGTTTGGTAAGTGACCCATATAGTCCGGCCCATAAAGATAGGTCGGCCTCCCGAGGACCCCTTAATCCAGGAATCCCTCACCCATGCCTAGCAGGCTTGTGGCGCCCTGGCACCTCCCCTGACATGCACTCCAAGCTTGATCGACTTGTTTCCTTCCAGAAAAATTCCTTCCGAAGGTTTTATTCCGTTTGGACTCCGTTTAATATCCCATATCCGCAAAACTCGAAAACAAGGAAAAAACAAAAACTGGCACTTGGCTCTAGATTAATAGGTTAGTCCCAAAAATAATATAAATAGCATATTAATGCATATAAAACATCCAAAACAGATAGTATAATAGCATGACATCATCAAAAATTATAGATACATTGGAGACGTATCAGCATCTCCAAGCTTAACTCCTGCTCGTCCTCGAGTAGGTAAGTGATAAAAACAGAATTTTTGATGTGGAATGCTACCTAACATATTTATCTATGTAATATTATTTATTGTGGCATAAATATTCAGATACGTAAGATTCAAAACAAAAGCTTAATATAGATATAGAAACAATAACGTTTCAAGCATACTAGCAAAGCAATTGTATCTCTTCAAAATATAATGGCAAAACAAAGTTATCCCTACAATATCATATGGTCTGGCTATGCTCCATCTTCCCCACACAAAGTGTTCATGTCATGCACAACCCCGATGAAAAGTCAAGCAATTGTTTTCACACCTTTATTTTCTCAAACTTTTTCAACTATCAAGCAATACATGAGCATGACCCATGGATATAGCACTATGGGTGGAATAGAATATGGTGGAGGTTGTCAAGGAAAGGGAGAATATAGTCTCACATAAAGTAGGCGTATCAACGGGCTATGGAGATGCCCATCAATAGATATCAATGTGAGTGAGTAGGGATTGCCATGCAACAGATACACTAGAGCTATAAGTGTATGAAAGCTCAAAGATAAACTAAGTGTATGTGCATCATGATGAAAAATTCCACTAGTTATATGAAAGTGGAAAAATAGGAGACTCTCTATTATGAAGATGGTGGTACTACTTTGAAGCACAAGTGTGGAAAAAGGTAGTAGAAATGTCCCTTCTCTCTTTTCTCTCATTTTATTGTGGGCATCTAAGGCCTCTTTTATTCATTTTTTTTATTTGGGCTTCGCTGGCCTCTTTTATTTTCCATAAAGTCCGGACTCTCATTCCTACTAGTAAGGGAATCATAGCTTCCATCATCCTTTCCTCACACGGGACATGCTTTATTAATGATGATCATCACACTTTTATTTACTTACAACTCAAAAAATAAAATTACAACTCGATACCTATGACAAAATATGACTCTATATGCAATATGGAAGTGATGGTGCATGTCATAAAAGGAAACGGTGGAAGTTGCATGGCAATATATCTCGGAATGGCTATGGAAGTGCCATAATAGGTAGGTATGGTGGTTGTTTTGAGGAAGGCATAGGGATGGCAATGGGTACCCATTACCCATGTACCCTACGGGTAAAAATCCTATTAGGGTAAGGGTATGGGACAAAAATTTACCCATCGGTATATAAATACGATAATCTAAAACCCATCAGGTAGAGCGGGTACGGGTATGGGATCATATAACCCATAACCACATACCCATGTACCCATATAAAATATATGTAAACACAGAATTATCTCTACAATCTACACTATATCAAGTATTTGAGAACTGAATGTGTATGCCTATGTGTTGTTGTTTATGACTATATGATGTTGTTCATAACTATGTGTTGTTGTTATAATCTATTTTTGTAAACTGCATGATAGGATGCAGTTTATAAGTATAAGTTGTTCAAATTGATGTTTTGAAAATACGGATAATTTTACCCGCGGGTACCCATCTACCCTGTCGGGTAACGGGTATGGGGAAAAATTGTACCTGTTGACGGGTATGGGTAAGGGTGATGGGTGAGCTCATATGGGACGGGTAAGGGTATAGGGAGGCTCCACCCGTACCCATACCCTGTGGGTGCCATCCCTAGGAAGGTATATGGTGTTTGTTTTGAGGAAGGTATATGGTGGCTGTTTTGAGGAAGGTATATGGTGGCTGTTTTGAGAAAGGTATATGGTGGCTGTTTTGAGGAAGGTGTATGGTATACCGGCAAAAGTTGCGCGGTAATAGAGAGGCTAGCAAAAGTGGAAGGGTGAGAGTGTGTATAATCCATTGACTCAACATTAGTCATAAAGAACTCACATACTTATTGCAAAAGTTTATTATTCATTGAAGCAAAGCATTAAATGCATGCTCCTAGGGGGAGGTTGGTAGGAGTTAACCATCGCGCGCCCCCGACCCTCACACAAAGGCCGACAATCTATAAACAAGTCGTGCTCCAACTTCCTTACATAAAGGTTCACCATACGTGCATGCTACGGGAATCACAATCCTTTACACAAGTATTTTTTACCAAATCACAATTTAGTTCCTAAAATGTCTCTTAACATTACCATCTTTATATCTCAAAACTTTATGCAAGGAATCAAACTTCTCATAAATACTCAATGCACTTAATATGGAAGTTTTTACTATATCCCTTTTGGATGGCTATCATATTAGGACTAAATTCATAACCTAGAACAATTACCATGCTGTTTTTAGAAACTCTCAAAATAGTATAAGTGAAGTGCGAGAGTACAAGTATTTCTATAAAACGCAAACACCACCGTGCTCTAAAATATATAAGTGAGGCACATAGAGCAAAATTGCCTAGCTCAAAAGATATAAGTGAAGCACATAGAGTATTCTAATAAATTCACGATTCAGCGTGTGTCTCTCAAAAGATGTGCGCAACAAAGATGATTGTGGTAAACTAACAAGCAAAGACTCATATCATACAAGACGCTCCAAGAAAAACACATATCATGTGGTGAATAAAAATATAGCCTCAAGTAAATTTACCGATGGATTGAAGACGAAAGAGGGGATGCCTTCCGGGGCATCCCCAAGCTTAGGCTCTTTGGCATCCTTGAATATGACTTGGGGTTCCTTGAGAATCCCCAAGCTTAGTCTCTTGCCACTCCTTATTCCATGGTCCATCAAATCTTTACCCAAACTTGAAAACTTCACAACACAAAACTTAACAAAAAAACTCGTGAGATCCGTTAGTATAAGAAAGTAAATCACCACTTTAGGTACTGTTGTCAACTCATTATTTATTTATATTGGTGTTATACCAACTGTAATCTAACTTCTCCATGGCTCATACCACATGATACAACCCATAGATTCATCAAAATAGGCAAACAACTCAAAGAAAACGGAATCTGTCAAAAACAGAACAGTCTGTAGCAAACTGAAAACTTAGTATACTTATGTAACTCAAACAATTCTCAAAAGTTAGGAAGACCTGAGAAATTTATATATAAATCCTGTTTAAAATTTTCAGATCGATTATACCTCCTGAGAATTCTAGAAAATTCCTAGACTGAGCGCAAAAGTTTCTGTTTTTCAACAAGATCATATCAACAACTACCATAGATCACCCCAAAGGTTTTACTGGGCTCAAACACTAATTAAAACACCAAAACGCAATTACTAAATAAGTAATAATGTGGTAAACACTCAAAAACAGAAGCAAAAACAGAAGACAAAAATAAAATTGGGTTGCCTCCCAACAAGCGCTATTGTTTAACGCCCCTAGCTAGGCATAATGATTTCAATGATGCTCACATAAAAAGTAGTAAATCAAACATGCAAAAGAGCATAATGAATCTCATGAAAATAACATTTTAGTCTAACCCAATTCCTATGCATAGGGGTTTTGTGAGCAAAAAATTTATGGGAGCAAGAATCAACTAGCATAGGAAGGCAGAACATGCATAACTTGAAAACTTTGAACACATAGAGAGGAAACTTGATATTATTGAAATTCCTACAAGCATATGTTCCTACCTCATAATAATTTTCAATAGAATCATGAAGAAATTCACAATATAACTATCAAATAAAGCATTATTTCCATCATCAATTATAGCGTACGTGTCATCATCAAAACTTGGGGAACAAAAAATATCATCTTCATCAAACATAGCGTCCCCAAGCTTATGGTATTGCATATCATTAGAATCATGGATATTCAGAGAATTCATACTAACAACATGGCAATCATGCTTTTCATTCAAGGAGATATCATGAATCACTTTATAATTTTCTTCTTTCAACACTTCATCAAAATTTCATGATTTTCAAGCAAAACTTCATAGAGATAATCAAATGCACTAAACTCCCTAGCAATTGGTTCATCATAATTTGGTCTTTTGAAAATATTAGCAAGTGGATGAGGATACATATCAATAGATTTTTAGCAAGCGAAGATGCAAGCAAATAGAAGGCACATGGCAACACAAGCAAACAAAAGACAAACGAAAAAAGGGCGGACAAAAAGGCAAATCTTTTTGGTATTTTCTAAAAATCGTTTTAGAAGTGGGGGAGAGGAAAACGAGAGGTAAATGGCAAATAATGTAAATGCAAGAGATGAGTTTGTGATGGGTACTTGGTAGGCTTGATATGTATCCTCCCGGAGCAATGCTGCTAGAATTGGCAAGTTGGTGGGAAAGTTCTTGTCTTGACTTGCTATGTATCCTCCCCGGCAACGGCGCCAAAAATCCCTCTTTCTAGCTCTTGAGCTTGCGTTGGTTTTCCCTTGAAGAGGTAAGGGTGATGCAGCAAAGTACATAAGTATTTCCCTCAGTTTTTGAGAACCAAGGTATCAATCCAGTAGGAGGAACAAGCAAGTAATCAATGGATGCACCTACACAAACAATCAAACTCTTGCACCCAACGCTATAAAGGGGTTGTCAATCCCTTCATGGTTATTTGCAAGGATTAGATATAAAAGAGATAGATGTAAACGAGTGCAGAAATTAAAAGGAAAGTAAATTGCAGCAAGGTATAGATATGAAAGTATATGATGGAAAGTAGACCCGGGGGCCATAGTTTCACTAGAGGCTTCTCTCTTGAAGGCAAATATCATGGTGGGTAAATAAATTATTGTCAAGCGATTGATAGAAAAGCGAATGATCATGTAGTTATCCAAGGAAATGATCATGCATATAGGCATCACGTCCATGACAAGTAGACCGAAACGATTCTGCATTTACTACTATTACTCCACACATCGACCGACTCATGCCTGCATCTAGAGTATTAAGTTCATGAAGAACAGAGTAACGCATTAAGAAAGATGACATGATGCAGAGGGATAAACTCAAGCAATATGATGAAAACCCCATCTTGTTACCCTTGATGGCAACAATACAATACGTGCCTCGCTACCCCTACTATGTCCATGGGTGAGGACACAGCAAGATTGAACCCAAAACCAAGCACTTCTCCCATTGCAAGAATTACCAATCTAGTTGGCCAAACCAAACCAATAACTCGAAGAGATTTTCAAGGATATGAAATCATGCAAATAAGAATTCAAAGGAGATTCAAATAAGATCCATGGATAATCTGGACATAAACTTACAATTCATCGGATCTTGACAAACACACCACAAAAGAGGATTACATCGGATAGATATCCATGAAGATCATGGAGAACATGGTATTGAAGATCAAAGAGAGAGAAGAAGCCATCTAGATACTAGCTATGGACCCGTAGGTCTTTGGTGGACTACTCACGCATCATCGTAGGGGCAATGAAGTTAATGTAGATGCCCTTCGTGATCGAAACCCCCTCTGGTAGATTACCGAAAAAGGCTCCAAGATTGGATCTCTCGGGAACGGAGGCTTCCAGTGGCGTAAAAGTATTTTCGTGGCTCTCCTCGATGTTGGGGGAATATTTGGGTATTTATAGGCCAGAGAATAGGGTTAGGAGACCTGCCAGGGAGCGATAAGCCTGCTAGGCACGGCCAGGGGGGTCATGCCTAGCAGGCTTGTGGTGCCCTAGCACCTCCCCTGACGTGCACTCCAATCTTGATCGACTTGTTTCCTTCCAGAAAAAAATCCTTCCGAAGGTTTTATTCCATTTGGACTCCGTTTAATATCCCACATCTGCAAAACTCAAAAACAAGGAAAAATAGAAACTGGCACTTGGCTCTAGATTAATAGGTTAGTCCAAAAAATAATATAAAATATTATATTAATGCATATAAAACATCCAAAACAGATAATATAATAGCATGACATCATCAAAAATTATAGATACGTTGGGGACGTATCAGCTGACGTTGTTTTCAACAGAATTACAGTGGTATTGTTTTTGTGCAGAAAAACAAAGTTCTCAGAATCATCCGAAACTTTTTTATGATTTTTTCTGGAGGAAATAAGAAATACTGAAGCGAAGAACCACGGGAGGGGGGTGTTAGAAGGCCACCACACATCTGGACCCCCCCTAGGGCGCGGCCAGATAGCTTGTGGGGCACACATAGCTCCGTTGCGTGTGATTACAATGCTGAAAAATCCTATAAATCCCAGAAACCCCATAAATAAAGAGAGACCTTCTACTCTACCGCTGCCCTCTCTGTATTGTCGAAAAACCAATCTGGTGTGATTCCAGTACCCTGTCGGAGGGGGAAAACCATCACCGGTGGCCATCTTGATCATCCCTATGGTCTCCATGATGAGGAGGGAGTGGTTCACCCTCGGGGCTGAGGGTATGTGCAGTAGCTATGTGTTCAATCTCTGTCTCTCTCATGTTCTTGAGATGACACAATCTTGATGTATCACATCTTGTTAATATAGTCGGATCATATGATGTATTTCCCTTACCATCTAGTTATTATGAATTGAGTATTTCACTTTAAGATCTCGTTATGTTGGATTGAGCGTATTGGTATGAGAACACTTGATGTACGTCTTGCGTGGGATACCAGTAGTGATATTAGGGTATTCTATTGATTCATTTGATATATGTTAAGGCATCAACTTCCGGATTCTGGTGACCTTGGGGATCTATGCATAGGGGTTGATTGCACGTTTTCATACCATGTTGTCCGATAGAAATATCGGCGTGCTCCTTAAAGTTCTTGGTGTTGGATTGAATATGATAGATCTAAAATTGTTTGATGCATGTCGCATAATTTACCCACGGATACTTGAGGTGATATTGGAGTACCTAGGTGACATTACGGTCGATTGATATGTATCATTGGTGTTGTTTGAGTACGAACTCTAGGGCTGTTTGTGACAATTATAGGAATAGCTCAAAAGATTGATTAGAAAGAATAACTTTGAGGTGGTTCTACTACTTACACAAATTTCACATTATTGTTCTCCGCTAGATAGGAACTTTGGATTGATTCTTTGTTGCACGTCGAGGGATGATCATATGATTCAACTATGTTAGCATTGTTGAGAGATTGCACTAGTGAAAGTATGTACCCTAGGCCTTATTTCCAAGAATTTATATAACATTTTTCTCGCTATTTACTACTTGTTACCTTGCTGTTTTTTATAATTTCAGATTATAAAAACCTATATCTACCATTCGTATTGCACTTGCATCACCATCTCTTCACCGAACTAGTGCACCTATACAATTTACCGTTGTATTGGGTGTGTTGGGGACACAAGAGATTTCTTGTATTTGATTGCAGGGTTGCTTGAGAGAGATCACCTTCATCCTACACCTCCCATGGATTAATAAACCCTAGGTCATCCACTTGAGGGAAAATTTCTACTGTCCTACAAAACTCTGCGCTTGGAGGCCCAACACGAGTCTACAAGAATAAGGTTGTGTAGTAGACATCACCCACCACCCACCAGGGCGCGCCGGGAGGGGGTTGGCACGCCCTGGTGGGTGTTGCACACCCTGGGCTCCTTGTCCGATGGTTTCTGGCTCTAGTACTTTTTTATATTTTCCAAAATAAATCTCCCAAAGGTTTTGTTCCATTCCAAGAACTTTTATTTCTGCACAAAAACAACACCATGACAATTCTGTTGAAAACAATGTTAGTCTGGGTTAGTTCCATTCAAATCATGCAAATTAGAGTCCAAAACAAGGGCAAAAGAGTGAGGAAAAGTAGATACGTTGGAGACGTATAACCTCCCACAATCTTAAACATTTGCTTGTCCTCAAGCAATTCAGTTGATAAACTCAAAGTGATAAAGAAAAACTTTTATGAACTCTTCTGTTCTTGTTTACATATATATGCTTAAGTGGCACCCGGGTTTTCAGCAGAGATTATGACTAACCATGTCAACAATAACTCTTAGGAATTACATTTACTCATATCAATAACATAAGCAACTAGCGAGCAATAATAAGATATCTCAAGCGCCAACATTTTGTCAAAACAATCATGATACAATATGACAATAGTGGTATCTCGCTAGCCCTTTCTGAGACCACAAAACATAAATGTAGAGCACCTCCAAAGTTGAAAGCACATTTGCTCCCTTGGTGGTTTTGGTAATTAATAATAACATATATGTCATTGAACTAATGTTTCCACTAAGCTTGTTTTAGGAAAAGTTCAACGGTGGGTTGGCAAAAGGATTGTGGAATACCCCAAGATGCAAGGAAATAGATTGGCAAAGCTTCAAGCAAAAGGACTCTAAATTTTACCTTTGTGAGAAATCACTTTGAGTCCATAGGAAAGCCAATACTATTAAAAGGGTGTAAGGTACTACTAGTGAACAAAATGCTCATACGTGCACAAGTGATAGTCACCACATACATCCACAAGCTCTTCCACAGAAGTCTGTTCAGAGCCAAATATCCAAAATCGGTGCAAACAACACTTTCCACTCGGTGCCACCGATTCTCGGCCTCAGACAGACTCAGCCAAACCCTAGTGAGGGAGTTCTAGATTAGGGGGTCCTCGGATAACCGGCATGTTGGTTATAGGCCGGACTATATGGGCTCTTACCGAACACTGGATGATTTGAAGGCCTAGTTTCTAGGATGGAAGCTTCGAGGAGCATGGCTTGCACTCCATGTGTGTGATGTAGTAAATAGGCATGTTATCTATTCGGCATGTAACCGACCATGTGTAAACCCTAGGCCTTCTCGGCACCTATATAAGTCGGAGGGTTTTAGGGTATAGAGATAGGACAACTCATCTAGGGTTAGACATACGATCTCGAGGTAGATCAACTCTGTAACCCCTTACACCATCAATACAATCAAGCAGGACGTAGGGTATTACCTCCCTTGGAAGGCCCGAACCTGGGTAAACTCGTGTCCCCTTTGTCTCATGTTACCGTTGATCCTAGTCTCACAATTCGGGACCCCCTACCCAAGATCTGCCGGTTTTGACACCGACATTGGTGCTTTCATTGAGAGTTCCTCTGTGAGTAAGATGGGATCGATGCCTCGCCTAGTCATCAACGAAGAGGTCTTCAACATGGATGTTTTCGTCCCCGGGCAGATCTTCGCCTTCGGCAGCGTGGTGTTGCATGCTAATTCCACCAGCCATCTAGACCGCATTGAAAGCTTTGCCCCTGATCAAGAGGTCGGATTTGGAAACTTAGAGTTCTCCGTCGACTCCCGGGGCGACTTGTCACTAATCGGGATCACGGCTTTTGTCGGTAGCCCTCAAGGACTCTAAGGCCTTGGCCTCGAGCCCTTTCTTCGCACATGCCAATGGGGTCGCCCATGGCGGCAGTCTGATCTCCCATCCCGGTATGGTCATCAAGCCCTATGACCGGACACATGTTCCATTCGGACACTCCTTGTGGGTGGGCTTCATGGGGGTTAACCCCACGAGTTCCGAACAGCTGGATCCGATCGGGCCCTCAGTGGTCAACGAGGCCTTGGAGCAGTTCTCGTCAATGAGGATCACCGACGATCCATCCCTGATCTACGTCTGGCCCGGTTATAGTGCGGGGAGGGATGGATTTTTCAACCCACCCACCACCCACTTGATAGCTACCATCGAAGACTTAACCGACGTGCTAGATTATGCCTCCGAGGAGGCAGAATACATGGATGAAGAGGACCGTGCTTCCACTCTGATTAACACCGAGAATTGGACCGCCACTTCTACATATGACGTCTACATGGTGGACACTCCTGCCACCAACGGCGACAATACGCCTCACAATGACGGTGCAAATCGGGCGATGCTCCATCAAGGCGCCAGAAATCGCATAAGCGGTCAAAAGGGAGGAAGAGCTATTATCAGCAGCAGGGACGGTAACACCCCCATCGATGATGACAATCCTGATGTCCCCAAGCCCCTGTTAGAGGGTCCGGACGAACCTTAGGATCAAAACGACCCCGATACCATCAAAGACCCCGAAGGCGACGATTACCTCCCCCCCATCGAGGAGTAAGATATACCAGAAGCCGATGACTTGTACGTCCCTGATAACCTCGAGGACTAGGAAGAAATCAGGTAGCAGCTCATAGCAATAGCTCGCAGCCTAAAGGCCAAAGAGCGGCAACTTAAAGCCGAACAGGCCGACCTCACTGATCGATGGACGAAATTCATCTCAGCCGAGGAATCATAGGGCACTGGTCTATCAAACCAGCCCAAAAGCTACCCTTGGAGAAGGCTGCTGCCCCAATTTGACGATGATCTCACTGACATGCCGTCTCCGCATCATACCCCATATGATAGGTCGGACCGCCCTCCTCGTGGGCGTGACAGAGCAGCCAATAACACCACTTATATACCGGCGATGCCCTGAAGATGAGGTAAGGAGCCATTCGAACCCAATGACAGGTTCGACATGCGCGACAACCTAGATCACAGAGCAGGCCATACAAGATCCAGTTACAGATCGAGAGATTACTCACCGGATAGACGGGGAGAGTATAGACCATGGTTTGACCAAAACCACAAAGCCCGGGAGCGCAACCGGGCCCATACATACGTTGAATATAGGCGTGACATAGCATGGGTTAGAGGCGCCGCTCACCCATTGTGCTTCATGAATGAGGTAATGCGGCATCAGTTCCCCGAGGGGTTTAAACCCGTGAATATAGAACAGTATGACGGGACCACTGACCCAACTGTATGGATCGAGGATTTCCTCCTTCATATCCACATGGCACGAGGAGATGATCTCCATGCCATCAAATACCTACATCTTAAGCTTAAGGGGTCGGCTCGGCACTGGCTAAACAGCCTCCTTGAAAACTCAATAGGATGCTGGGAAGACCTAGAAGACGCATTCCGCTCTAACTTCTAGAGGTCCTATGTCTGCCCACCGGACTCTTCCGATCTCAGCAACGTCATTTAGAAGCCCGGCGAATCTACTTGGCAGTTCTGGAATCGATTCTTGACTAAGAAGAACCAAATCGTTGACTGTCCGGATGCTGAGGCTATAGCCTCCTTCCGGCACAATATTCGGGACGAATGGCTGGCCCGCCAGCTCGGCCAGGAGAAGCCTCGAACTATGTCCGCACTTACCTCCCTCATGACCCGCTTTTGCACGGGCGAGGATAACTGGCTGGCTAGACACAGCCACAATTCTGAAGGTCCTATGGCACCGAAGCCCAGGACGGCAACTCAAAGCCAAAGCGCAATAAGAATAAGCGCTGGCACAATAGTAATGATGCTGATGACACGGCGGTTAACGACGGATTCCGCAATTCCCGACCTAGGCAACAAAAGAAGCCCCCTAAAGACAATCGTGACGGACCCACTCAGCTCGAGAAGATCATGGAGAGAATTTGCCAAATCCATGGAACTTTGGAAAATCCAGCCAATCACACACACCGCAACTACTGGGTGTTTAAACAGGCCGACAAGAAACAACCCGAAGACCAGGGCAAAAGCTCGCGCAGCGAGGACGAAGATGAGCCTCGAGGTCCAATGGGTGATGGTCAGAAGAACCCCCCCCCCCCCAGTCAAAATGGTAAACATGATATACGCCACCCACATACCTAATAAGGAGAGGAAGCGGGCCCTTCGGGAGGTTTATGCTGTGGAGCCCGTAGCTCCAAAGTATAACCCATGGTCAGCATACCGGATCACCTTTGACCGGCGTGACCATCCGACCAGTATCCGTCATGGGGGCTCGTCTACCCTCGTCCTAGATCCTATTATAGATGGGTATCACCTCACTAAAGTCCTAATGGACGAAGGAAGTAGCCTCAATCTGATTTACTCAGACACGGTGAAAAACATGGGTATAGATCCGTCAAGGATCAAACCCAGCAGCACTACCTTCAAGGGAGTGATCCTAGGTGTTGAGGCCCGATGTACGGGCTCCGTAACCCTGGAGGTTGTGTTTGGCTCGCCCGATAAATTCCACAGCGAGGACTTGATCTTCGACATTGTGCCCTTCCGCAGCGGCTATCACGCGCTGCTTGGACGGATGGCATTTGCTCGGTTCAACGCAGTCCCGAATTACGCATACCTCAAGCTCAAGATGTCGGGCCCCAACAGGGTCATTATTGTCAATGGCAATACAGAGCAGTCCCTTAGAACTGAGGAACATGGACTAGCACTGGCGGCCGAATTTAGTTACAAGGATGACCGGTAAGTTTTGGCATTCGCCATAGAGGCACGAAAGGCTGGGAAGCGAGTCCGGATTCAGACCAAAAACTTCGACCCTCCTTCCTCCCCTCAATAGGGACTCGCCCCCCATCGCTCGACCTTGGGACCAACAAAGTACGTGCCGAGGAGGCATAACTTCACACTTAAGATTCCATGGGTAGTGGTGGGGAACTTACGATGGGTGTTCGGTTGTCCAAACTATCACCATCAACACATCTTCGGACAAGATGCAGGCGCTCCTCAAAGAGCCTGCCCACGGCATAAGGCTCACCCTTAACACTATGGTCTCTCAAGATTTTGCTCGCAAGATCCGCCTGCACTAACACCCGTAAAGGTGCATCTAAAATCAGGACTCAATTAGCAACAGGGCATATTGAAGACCCATGGTACAACATCTCCTGTAGAATTTTATTTCTTGTCACATACCTATAAACAGTTGCTTCGGTAATCCGAGTTATAAGAGTTTTTGAGGAAATGCGAAATCACATGGCGCACGTACGCCTCATTTGTACCTTTTTTGGCAAATACTTTATTCTTCCCTCCCTCTTCTCATGAACCTGTTCGGTATGACGCGAGGTCACCGGCTAATAGACCGGGGGCTCGACTTCAAACACAAATCACCTTACCCATCATATGTTCGGTGTCTTGGCATTCGCTTTATATGCATCGGTTCCGAACTATGTCTTTGGTCATTAAGTTGGGTTGCCCAACTCCTGTGCTTGCCCCTTTATGTTCCGCTCGTTTGGCTAAAAGGGCAAAGGGAGCACCCCTGCGATTGTGCTTCCGGATAGTCTGGTCAAGCACCTCAGGGGAGAAAGCTGAAAACGGACTGTCATAGTATGCGCGATCTGATCTGTGAACCCCAAGCTAGAAGTATTATACTTCAATCCTTGTACGCGGTTATTCCGTGTTATTTGAGGAACCTGCCTTTCGTGCAGAAATTATGATGCTGGCTTCGGCCACGGTTCGTCCGAACATCACTACACTTTGGTGGCCAATCGTACGCTTCCCGTAATCCTTTTTGCGCCCCTCCGGCTAAGTGAAATAAATAAAGCACCATAGTTTGGTTGACTAGTCTATCGCACTATACCGCCTTCGGGTTCCGATAATACGGCTAAGGGACACAATGCATTGGCATAGACACCCCATGTAGTATCTACATGGGGGCTGAAGCCGACGACTCGCATCTTTCAGTATTAAGCAGCCACATAGGAGTTATAAAGGAATACAAAACCATATGAGATCGAATACTATTATC
Organism: Hordeum marinum; assembly: GCA_022496015.1. NCBI lineage: Eukaryota > Viridiplantae > Streptophyta > Magnoliopsida > Poales > Poaceae > Hordeum > Hordeum marinum. The sequence continues at coordinate 458,553,730 of CM039675.1, read as the reverse complement.
ATTAAAAGTTATCACGAGTCTTCGGACATATTACAAGCTCATTCAAATAGATTTTCACCCGAGCACTGCGACGCTATCACACACGCACTCTCCATCACCCCATCGAGGTAGAGCTCGGGGCGTCGGGGCGACTTTCCAGGTGGTGGCGGGTCGGTGGCGACCTTCATCGGATTGAGCCCCGGCCAGTGCACTTTGGCCTTGGCAAGGGCCATCCGGACTCCTTCGATGCAGGAGGAGCGCTTGACGGTGTCGAGGCGGGGTGTGGCAGCAATAAGTCGCTGCACCAGGCCGAAGTAACTACCTCGAAGTGGCTCTCCGGGCCATAAATGGATGCGGAGATCCTTCATGGCCGGCTCCACCATCTGGTGCAGCTCCATCGGTTGCTTCAGCTGCTCCACCAGCAGAGGAAAACGCTCGGGGGCTCTGAACTGTGCCCATAACGTCTGAGCTTCGTCTTCCTCTCCCCGCGAGGCGAACAGCTGATTGGCGTCCGCCACACTCTTCTGCAGATCAGCAGATACGCTTGAGGATCGCCACACCCGGGTCAGCAATTCGAATCTGCTATTCCTGAATACGCACTTTAGGGAGTACGGCTTACCATCGGCTATCTCCTTGACTTGGCGAACTTGTTCCTCGAAGAACCGTCTGTCCACCCGCTCCTTTTCGAGATCGGATTTCATGGTGGACAGTTCATCCGAGATCGCCTTATTCTTTTGCTCCAAGGCTCGCACTTGTTGCTAGCATCCTTGAGCTCATCATGTATCTCCACCACACGAGCCTAGTGCTTATCACTGGTGGCTCGCAGGGCGGAGAGTGCAGCGGCCGCTTCTTTGGCTGCCACCTTCTCCATGGCTGCTTCATCTTTGGCACGTTAAAGCTTGTCCCTAAGCTTTTCAATCTCTTTTGACAAAGCTACAACATGATAAAATATTATATAAAGGGAATCTGCATTGATAGTATTCGGGGGAGAGTATTCAGATTTTCGGACTTACCCTATGCTTCGTCGAACCTCTTGTTGAGGCTTCCACCTCATCCTCGGAGCGCTTGAGCTTCCGATGTAGCTCGTCCAGCTCGGCGTTGTCTTTGGTCATCACAGATGATGAAGCCTGCATTACACACAATGCATACATCACATCGGCACTCACTTCTCGAATTAAAGATATGACCCCTAGGCGAGTTTGTTCACCTCACCTAGGGCTCGGGGGCTTCCATGTATACAATACTACTAATTCAAATCTTAGCAAAAACATCGGGCGACTTACTTGAAAGCCCACAAGGAGACCATTGAAGGTCTCCTTCAGTCTGTTGACAATGGACTGGACGCTTTGTAGCACTTCACCCATAAGGGTGCGGTGATCCTCGGGGATAGAGGCGCTTGAGAGAGCCTCCTCCATGGCCGACAACCTGTTGGTCGGCGGGGCCGGAGATGATCGGATTTCCTAATCACCCATCGGGGATTGGACTGGTGCCTCCGGAGGTACAATGCCCTCTAGAGAGGTCCTTGGAGGGGACTGGTTGCCCGACCATCTGGCCCCCTCGGTGTCCGAGCGGGGCATTGCCCCCTGGTCTTCGGTTGCCGATGCGTTAGCCTCGGCCACGGTGCTTTCCTCTTTGCCCCCTGCATCCGCCTCCATTGGGGTAGGCCGAGATGACACCTCCACGACGTCCTTTGCGGCGCCTAGAGTGGTGGGGTGTGAGGCTTCCCCACTCTCCGCCAGTTCGGCGGACGGGGTCTCCCCATCCGATATCACCTCGGTGGGGACAACGTGTGGGGGTTGTTGGACCAATAACATGTGTGTTAGAAAATTTTGAATTTACTAGTTATGGGAAGGAGGGTCTTCAGATCCTAACCTGGATGGAGGGGGCTTGACCCTTAGGCTCCGTTGAGGAACCATCTGCACTTGCCGCCCCCTCTTCGGGGCAGGGGAAGATGCCTGCCCCGGGGCATCCGAAGACGTCGCTCTCTTCTTGGCGCGGGGGAAATTGCCTCCCCCTCGCTCTCCACCTCCTCCTCTTTGGCCTCCTCCTGATTTGAGGAGGTTGGGTGTCTTCGGATGCAACATCAGGCTGGTCCTTGATGCGAAGGCCAGCCTGACCTGGTTTCTTCTTCTCCTCCTTCTTCGTGGGAGCCTCGTAAGGCTTCTCCACGAGCATCCTATCTAGAAGCCCGGTCATCTCGTCTTTAGACTGAGCAGTCGGACTGCTGATGTGTTGAGGAATGTTGCATGGGAAACAAAAAAAATTCTACGCACACACAAGATCTATCCATGGTGATGAGCATCTACGAGAGGGAGAGTGGATCTACATACCCTTGTAGATCGCTAAGCGGGAAGCGTTAAGAAACGCGGTTGGTGTAGTCAAACGTCTTCGCGATCCAAATCGCCGAGCGTCCCGCGATCTCATCATGATCCGTCCCGCGGTCCAATCATGATCCGTCCCGCGAACTCACCATGATCCGTCCCGCGATCTCGTCACGATCCGTCTCGCAATCTTGATCACGGTCCTTCCGATCTAGCGCCGAACGGATGGCACCTCCGCGTTCAGCACACGTACAGCTTGATGACGATCTCCGCCTTCTTAATCCAGCAAGAGGGAGCGGAGAGGTAGAAGAGTTCTCCGGCAGCGTGACGGCACTGTGGCAATGGTGGTGGAGCTATTCCGGCAGGGCTTCGCCTAAGCACTGCAGAAAACCGATCTAGAGGAGAAACTATGCACTAGAGGAACGGGTAGCACGTGGCTGAAAATTCTGTGCCAAAACCCAAAAATCCTCTAGTATATATAGGAGGAGAGGATGAGGAGGCTTGGATGCCAAAAATCCAGCCCTTGGGTCGGCCAAAGTGGGGAGGAGAGGAGGACTCCTCCAATCCTAGTAGGACTAGGATTCCTCCTTTTTTTGGCCTTTTTCCACCTTTTTCCCTTGGGGCTTTTTCTCCCAGCCGCATGGGCCTTGTGTGGGACTTCCACCAGCCCAGAAAAGTCTGGTATTTACTCTCCCACAGCCCATGAAGCCTCTTGGGTCGAAATACCCCTCCCAGTGGTCTCCCGGTACACTACTGGCACTCCCGATACATTACCGATTAGCCCGAAACTTTTCCGGTGACCAAAATGGGACTTCCTATATATCAATCTTTACCTCTGGACCATTCCGGAGCTCTTCATGACGTCTGGGATCTCATCCGGGACTCCAAACAAACTTCGATCACCACCATACATAACTCTATACTACCGAAACGTCACCGAACCTTAAGTGTGCGGACCCTGCGGGTTCGAGAACTATGTAGACATGACCGAGACACCTCTACGGTCAATAACCAATAGAGGGACCTGGATGCCCATATTGGTTCCTACATATTCTATGAATATCTTTATTGGTCGAACCTCTATGTCAAGGATTCAGTTAATCCCGTATGATGTTCCCTTTGTTCTTTGGTATGTTACTTGCCCGAGATTCGACCGTCAGTATCTCCATACCTAGTTCAACCTCATTGCCGGCAAGTCTCTTTACTTGTTCCATAATACAATATCCCATAACTAACACTTAGTCACATTGCTTGCAAGGCTTGTTGTGATGTTGTATTACCGAGTGGGCCCTGAGATACCTCTCCGTTACACGGAGTAACAAATCCCAGTCTTGATCCATGCCAACCCAACAGACACCCTCGAAGATACCTATAGAGTACCTTTATAGTCACCCAGTTACGTTGCGACGTTTGATACACACAAGGCACTCCTCCGGTGTCAGTGAGTTGCATGATCTCATGGTCATAGGAACTAATACTTGACATGCAGAAAATAGTAGCATTAAACTGACACGATCATATGCTACGTTTGTAGTTTGGGTCTTGTCCATCCCATCATTCTCCTAATGATGTGATCCCATTATCAAATGACATCTCATGTCAATGGCTAGGAAACCTTAACCATCTTTGATCAACGAGCTAGTCTATTAGAGGCATACTAGGGACATGGTTTTATCTATGTATCCACACATGCATCTAAGTCTCCGATCAATACAATTATAGCATGGATAATAAACGATTATCATGAACAAGGAAATATGATAATAACTAATTTATTATTGCCTATAGGGCATATTTCCAACATGATGTTGATGGCTTTCTTCAGCCACCTCTGCATAAACAGATTGGACATAGGGTTATGTATCTTCTATGTAATAAGACCGGCGATGTTGGGGTGTGTCGTACCTTGGAATTCGGCTTGGCGGCATGCAAGCCTTTGTCTTCCTCCTCGCCCGGCCAGCTCTTCATTGATTTGAAGAACGCCTTTCACAACTTCTCCCGCATGGTGCGGAAGAGGTTCTGGACTGTGGGCTTGGCTTCGAGTTTTCGGGCCCATAGGGGAGTGTCCCGGCGCTGGCAGGGGAGAATGCCTCTCCGAAGCATCACTTGGACCACATTGGGAAGTGCAGTGTCGTCCTCAACCAAGGAGCGGATGCGCTCCTACAGATCGGTCACCTCCTTGCTCGATCCCCAAATGAGGCCCTTTTCGAGTCATGAAGTCAGTCTGGTAGGGGACCGGATCTGAATGCGGCGGTAGGGTGATGACCTCCTTCTTGAGGTTCGGTGACATAGAACCATTCCTTTTCCACCCCTTGATGGTGTCGATGAGGGTGCCCGACGGTCACCCAACGCGAGGAGTTTGCCAATGACGGCCCCGTCACAGTCGGCATGCTTGCCACCAACGCACTTCGGCTTGAGGTTGAAGACCTGCAACCACAGCCCGAAATGCGGCTCGACATGCAGGAAGGCCTCGCGGACGAGGATGAAGGCCGAGAGGTGCATGATGGAGTTCTGCGGGAGGTCATGGAAGTCTTGGCCGTAGAAGAACATTAACCCCCTGACGAAGGGATGAAGGGGGAAACTCAACCCCCTGATGAAGTGGGGGATGAACACCACCCGCTCGCGTGGCTTGGGGGTAGGGATCACTTGTCCCTTCTCCGTCGTGCGATGAGGGATGTTGGTGGGGAGATAGTCAGCCTTCTTGAGGTTGAGTATATATTGATTGGTGACTGCAGAAACTTCCCACTGGCCATTGGAACCCACCATTGCTGAGCTCGGAAGCAGGGGTGGAGTGACCTAGATCTGTGCTCTGTAGGCGCAAGGGAATAGGAGGCGGAGAAGTCGAATGGAGAGCATCAAAGGCCTTTGGGGTTTTCTTTCTCCTTTTATGAGGTCTACCGATTCGGGCTCCCATTGCTGTGACGTGAATCTCTCCGCGTCCCGAGACGCGCGAGCCGTTGCGTGTGCATGGTTAAGTATATCCCGTATAAAACGGGACATGATCGACATGTTAGTAGATCATGTGGATGGAACAGCCTCGAACCGCGCATCGAGTGCATGTAACTGTCCTATCAGTCGTTGTGGGCTATGACCTTTCGTTAGAAAGGTCGTCAGGAAATATTACCCTTTTTCCCTATGACGTTTGGCCTTCAAAAGCCAACTGATCTTGCAGAGTTCGGACGTGCCACAATGCGGAAAATTACTTATCATCGGAGGCCGAACTATGGTTCGGCGGGAAGGAACTCACCTCGCAAGCCGAAGACTCTATTTGCGAAGCAATTGGAGCTGAAGACCCTTGGCATTGGAGGCAAGTTCGGGGGCTACTAAGGGAGTCCCGGATTAGGGGGTCCTCGGATAACCGGCATGTTGGTTATAGGCCGGACTATATGGGCTACTTACCGAACACTGGATGATTTGAAGGCCCGGTTTCCAGGATGGAAGCTTCCAGGAGCATGGCTTGCGCTCCACGTTTGTGATGTAGTAAATAGGCATGTTATCTCTTTGGCATGTAACTGACCATGTGTAAACCCTAGGCCTCCTCGGCACCTATATAAGCCGGAGTGTTTTAGGGTATAGAGATAGGACAACTCATCTAGGGTTAGACATACGATCTCGAGGTAGATCAACTCTATAACCCCTTACACCATCAATACAATCAAGTAGGACATAGGGTATTACCTCCCTTGGAGGGCCCGAACCTGGGTCAACTTGGTCCCCTTCGTCTCTTGTTACCATCGATCCTAGTCTCATAGTTCGGGACCCCCTACCCGAGATCCGCCGATTTTGACACTGACACCTAGCATTTTTGTGCAACCAATTCTATTTCAGTGCCACCGAGTTTGGGTTACCAACTTCCTGTTATGCAAATTCACAAAATTGGTCCCTCCAAGTTTGTTGAATCGGCGTTACCGAGTTTGGCAATCTGACCGTTGGTCACCTTATCGGTGCAACCGAGTTGTGTGTATCGGTCTCACCGAGATTCAAAAGTTGCTACCTTTGACGCAACTCGGTACCACCGAGATTAACACATCGGTGTCACCGAGTCTGACTTATTAGGTGTAACGGTTGGGATATTTGAGATGCCTATATATACCCCTCCACCTCCAACCACTCGAAAGAGAAGCACTCAGAACATATCCCTACATATCCTATCAGATTTTCTAAGAGAGAGCCACCTACTCATGTGTTGAGATCATGCCATTCCATTCCTACCATATGAATCTTGATCTCTAGCCTCCCCAATTTGCTTTCCGCCCAATCAATCTCTTCCACCAAGCCAAATATGTGAGAGAGTGATTGTGTGTTGAGGAGTCTATCATCTTGAAGCAAAAGAGCAAGGATTTAATCGACATTATCGAGCCTATTACCTTTTGGAGGGTGGTGCCTCCTAGATTGGTTAGGGGTGTCGCTTGGGAGCCTCCTACTTCGTGTTGTGGAGTGAACCAAGAAGTTTGTAAGGGCAAGGAGATCGCCTACTTCGTGAAGATCTACCCTGAGTTAGGATAGTCCTCCGTGGACGTAGGCCATCATGGTATAGTCAAGGCTGCTTCGTGGAACCCTCCGTGGACTCTCGCGACCGTTACCCTCCGTGGGTTGAAGACTCCATAAACGTGGATGTACGATAGAACCACCTATCGGAACCACGGGAAAAATCATCATGTCACCAATTGCATTTGATCTTCCTACCCTTCCTTTACTTACATGCTTGTCTTTACTTTCCGCTGCAATACTCATAGACATGCATGTTTAGGGTGTACTTGATTTGCAATGAATTCTAAAATCTGCCATGACTTAGAATTGGGAAAAGGTAGATTTTTATCTGGTCAAGTAGTCTAATCACCCCCCCCCCCTCTAGCACTACTTTCGATCCTACAAGTGGTATCAAAGCATTGGTATCCATTGCATTGGTCTCACAACCTAGGAGAGTGTGGCGTCTAGTGAGGGAAATTATCATCGTAGAGGTCCATACTTTGATGGCACTAATTTTGCTAATTGGAAGCACAAAATGAAAATGTATTTACTTGGTCATAACCTCGTTGTTTGGGATGTTGTTCGTGTTGGATTGCAAGGTGAATTCTTTGTGGATGGAAGGGAACCGTATCGCGAAGCAACAGCGGAAGAATTGAAGATGTTGCAACTCAACGCTCAAGCATGTGACATTCTCTTCAACTGCCTATGCCCCGAAGAATTCAACAAAATCAGCTGTCTTGAGAATGCAAAAGAGATTTGGGATACTTTGGTTGATATGCATGAAGGTACCGAATCTGTGAGAGAATCCAAGTTGGATGTTCTTCAAAGTCAACTTGACAAGTTCAAGATGAAGGATGGTGAAGGAGTCGCTGAGATGTACTCTAGGCTAGCTCTCATCACAATGAGATTTCTGGCTTAGGAAGCAAAGAAATGACTGAAAAATTCATCATCAAGAAGATACTTTGAGCTTTGGATGATCGATATGACACCGTATGCACATTGATCCAAATGATGCCCAACTACAAAGATCTCAAGCCAACGGAAGTGATTGGAAGGATTGTTGCTCATGAGATGACACTCAAGGACAAGGAAGAGCTTCACCACAAGTCTAGCGGTGCTTACAAAGCCACAAGTTATGCTCCCTCTACCTAAAGCAACAACCTTGTCACAAATGAAGAGATAAGCCTCATGGTCAAGAAATTCAACAAGTTCTACAAAAATAGAAGCATAGACCGAAGCTCCATCTCAAGATATGAAGAGAAGCATTCGTCAAGTCGTGACCGAAATTTCTACAATTGTGGGAAGCCCGGACACTACTCCAATGAGTGCACGGCTCCTTACAAAAGGAAAGAACAGTCGTCAAGAATACGAAGCTCAAGAGACGAGTCACCTCGAAGAGAGAGAAGGAGTAGGGATGATCGTTATAAACGAAGACCCTCAAGGAGAAGTAGGGACTCGGAGAAGAAGGACAAGTACACCAAGAGCTACTCAAGAAGGAAACATCAAGATCATGCTGGTGAATGGGTTTCCGGCTCTAAATCCAACAACCACTCCGAGAGAAAGCTACCACTCAAAATCCCACTATAGTCAAGATGAAGGTGTTGCCGGACTTGCACTAGTGACAACCGACTCCTATGACATATTTGTTTCACCTAATGAAGGAAGTGGATGTTGCTTCATGGCTAAAGGCCCCAAGGTATCACACCCCGAGTATCTTGAATTCAATAGTGATGAAGATAACTTGTTAATTGAATATGACTTGCTATTTGACAAATCTAGTAATGTTAGTCAAGATGAACTTGCTTGTAATCATTTTAATCTAAATAAAGTCGTGCGATGAAGATAAGTTGGAAATAGAATGACTAACTCAAGAACTAAACACTCATAAGTTAGCGCACGAGTCTACTCTACAAGATCATAGAGAGCTTGGAAGGACACATGAGAAGCTCCGCTTCGAGAAGCTCAATTTAGAGCAAGAACATGAGCTTCTTAAAGCTATCAATGACGATCTTCGAAAGAAGACTTCCTCTTATCCAGCCAAGCGACTTCTCTTGTCTACGTTCATGCCACAAGTTAATACTAAGCAAGCTAGTAACAAAGGAAAGAAAGTTTCTTCAACTAGTAGCAATAAAAATGATAAATTCAATGATATTGCTTCTAGTAGTTCTATTGATCCCACTAACTCTTCTCTTAGCCAACTTACACTTGAGCAAGAAAATGAACTTTTGAAAGGGATTATAGAGAAAGGTATTTACAAGAGTCTTGAAGGGTGCAAACAATTTGAGGAGATTGTACGCAAGCACGGAGGATGTCGTAAGAATCTTGGTGTTGGCTACTACAACGCAAATGGAGTTGAATGGGAACAAGGTCGATACCCCAATCCCAAGTTTGTTCCTCAAAAGGAGATGTATGAAAATACTCTCCCCAAGGGAACAAAAGGTCAAGATGACCTTCCACCACAAGACCCCAAGCTCAAGCGCAAGAAAAAGCTTCAACAGGACATTAACTCATATGAAGATGAATCCCGAGATTTGGTGAAGTGGGCTCCAAGGCTACTACAAGCTCAACTTATACAAGTGCTACTTCAACACCAAGGATCCCCATCAACTTGATGTGGGTCCCCAAGAAGAAGAACTAGAGAAGTTCTTGAGGGGTGACTCCGCCAATGAAATCCACTCATATTCATTATTGGCAAGAACTAGTTGCAAACAACATCATGCAATAGTTCAAGGAGTCACACATTCCATCAAAGGTAAGCAAGGGACAAGGTAATCAACAAATCAATGGACATCATCATGTATGCTTTGCACTCCATGTCCATAGATATCCTTGTATTTGTCTCTTGTGTGTTGGGACTAACCCATGTAGGTGAAAAGAGAAATGAAACAACAAGGATGCTCCCAACTCTTAGCGATATTCATCAACTTTGAGCATCCACCACTACTTCACATACATGAAGTCTTCATCGACAAAACCCAAGGTTAGTTTATCCCTCCTATGGGGGGATGTCACATCAAGGGGGAGCTTTACTCAAAGACTTGAGTAAAATAATCTCATAGAATCTGACAACATTAAAAATGATTTATGTAAAAGTGGTAAGTGTTCGAAATATGCCCTAGAGGCAATGCTAAATTCGTTATTATCATATTTCCTTGTTCATGATAATCGTTTATTATCCATGCTATAATTGTGTTGATCGGAAACTCAGATACATGTGTGGATACATAGACAACACCATGTCCCTAGTATGCCTCTAATAGACTAGCTCATTGATCAAAGATGGCTATGGTTTCCTAGTCATGGACATGAGATGTCATTTGATAACGGGATCACGTCATTAGGAGAATGATGTAATGGACAAGACCCAAACTACAAACGTATCATATGATCGTGTCAGTTTATTGCTACTGTTTTCTGCATGTCAAGTATTTGTTCCTATGACCATGAGATCATGCAACTCACTGACACCAGAGGAGTACCTTGTGTGTATCAAACGTCACAATGTAATTGGATGACTATAAAGGTGCTCTATAGGTATCTCCAAGGGTGTCTGTTGGGTTGGCATGGATCAAGACTGGGATTTGTTACTCCGTGTGACGGAGAGGTATCTCAGGGCCCACTCGGTAATACAACATCACAATAAGCATTGCAAGCAATGTGACTAAGTGTTAGTCACGGGATCTTGTATTATGGAACGAGTAAAGAGACTTGCCCATAACGAGGTTGAACTAGGTATGGAGATACTGACGATTGAATCTCGGGCAAGTAACATACCGAAGAACAAAGGGAACATCATACGGGATTAACTGAATCCTTGACATAGAGGTTCAACCGATAAAGATCCTCGTAGAATATGTAGGAACCAATATGGGCATCCAGGTCCCGCTATTGGTTATTGACCGTAGAGGTGTATCGGTCATGTCTACATATTTCTCGAACCCGCAAGGTCTGCACACTTAAGGTTCAGTGACGTTTCGGTAGTATAGAGTTATGTATGGTGATGATCTAAGGTTGTTCGGAGTCCCGGATGAGATCTCGGACGTCACGGGGAGCTCTGGAATGGTCCGGAGGTAAAGATTGAGATATAGGAAGTCCTGTTTTCGTCGTCGAAAAAGTTTCGGGCTCATCGGTAGTGTACCGGGAGTGCCGGTAGTGTACCAGGGGACCATCGGGAGAGGTATTTCGACCCAAGAGGCTACATGGGCTGTGGGAGCAGGTAAACCAGGCCCTGGTGGGGTGGCCGAAGCTTCCTCTAAGGTCCCATGCGGCTGGAGTGGTTTGAGACGGAAAAAATCCAAAGGTGGAGAGGTGGAAAGAGTTTCCAAGTGGAAAGGAGGAATCCTACTCCTAATAGGATTGGAGTAGGACTCCTCCACCTCCAATTTCGACCAAACCTTGAGGATTTGAGTGTGCCTACTACCCTCCCTCCCTCCTATATATACTAGAGGATTTAGAGGGAAAAGCTAACCCTAATAGCCACGTGCTACCTCTCCTCTAGATCGCAGTTTCTCCTCTAGATCGGTTTTCAGCGGTGCTTAGGCGAAGCCCTGCTGGAATAGCTCCACCACCATCGCCACAACGCCTTCGTGCTGCCAGAGAACTCATCTACCTCTCTGCTCCCTCTTGCTAGATCAAGAAGGCGAAGATCATCATCGAGGTGTACATGTGCTGAACACAGAGGTGTCGTCCGTTCGGTGCTAGATCGGAAGGACCGTGATCAAGATTGCGAGACGGATCATGATGAGATCACGGGACGGATCGTGATGAGTTCGCGGGACAGATCGTGATTGGATCGTGGGACGGATTGTGATGAGATCGCGGGATGCTCGGCGATTTGGATCGCGAAGACGTTCGACTACACCAACCGCGTTTCTTAACGCTTCCCGCTTAGTGATCTACAAGGGTATGTAGATCCACTCTCCCTCTCGTAGATGCTCATCACCATGGATAGATCTTGCGTGTGCGTAGGAAAATTTTTGTTTCCCATGCATTGTTCCCCAACAGTGGCATCATGAGCTAGGTCTATGTGTAGATGAGATCTCGAGTAGAACACAAAGAGTTTGTGGGCGTTGATGCTTAGATTGCTTCCTCCCTTGGTCGTGTTTTGGTTCAACGGTATTGTGGGATGAAGCGGCCCGGACCAACCTTACTCGTACGCTTACGAGAGACCGGTTCCATCGACTAACGTGTAACTTCGTTGCACAAAGATGGCTGGCGGGTGTCTGTTTCTCCTACTTTAGTTGGATCGGATTCGACTAAGGCGGTCCTTGAGAAGGTTGAAAAGCAACTTATGTATCACTGTTGTGGTTTATGCATAGGTGAGAATTGTTCTTGCTAGATACGCGTAGCAGCCACGTAAAACATGCAACAACAATTAGAGGACGTCTAACTTGTTTTTGCAGGGTATGTTGTGATGTGATATGGCCAATTACATGATGAGATATATGTGATGTATGAGATGATCATGTGTTGTATAGAATATCACGACTTGCATGTCTATGAGTACGGAAACCGGCAGGAGCCATAGGGTTGTCTTTAATTATTGTTCTACCTGCGTGTCAATCATTAAGTGTTATGTAATGCTTTACTTTATCGCTAAACGGTAGCAATAGTAGTAGAAGCATGGTGGGCGCGACAACCCCAATGGCGACACGTTGATGGAGATCGAGATGATGGAGATCATGGTGTCATGCCGGTGACGATGGAGATCATGCTGGTGCTTTCAAGATGGAGATCAAAGGCACAAGTTCATGGCCATATCATGTCACTTATGATTTGCATGTGATGTTAATCCTTTTATGCACCTTGTTTTGCTTAGGACGACGGTAGAATTATAAGGTGGTCCCTCACTTAATTTCAAGATAAATTGTGTTCACCCCGAGTGTGCACCGTTGCGAAAGTTCGTCGTGTCGAGACACCACGTGATGATCGGGTGTGATAGACTCTACGTTCACATACAACGGGTGCAAGCCAGTGTTTCACATGTAGAACACTCGGGTTAAACTTGACGAGCCTAGCATGTACAGACATGGCCTTAGAATACAAGAGACCAAAAGGTCGAACATGAGTCATATAGTAGATATGATCAACATGATGATGTCCACCATTGAAACCACCTCAACTCACATGATGATTGGACTTGAGTTGGTGAATTTGGATCATGTATCACTTGAATGACCGGAGGGATGTCAATTTGAGTGGGCGTTCTTAAGTAATATGATTAATTGAACTCATTATCATGAACATAGTCAGTAGTGTCTTTGCAAAATTATGTTGTCGATTACTAGCTCATGTTGTAGCTTCCTTGAATTTCTATATGTTCCTAGAGAAATAGAGTTGAAAGATGATGGTAGCAATATTGCGGACTGGGTCCGTGATCTGAGGATTGTCCTCATTGCTGCACAGAAGGCTCATGTCCTTAATGCACCGCTCGGTGTGCCACCCCCTCTAGCGTCGTCTGTAGATGTTGTGAACATCTGACAGGAATCTTCCGATGACTACTTGATAGTTTAGTGCATCATGCATTACAGCTTAGAATTGAGGCTCCAAAACGTTTTGAACGTCACGGAACATATGAGATTTTCTTAGAGCTGAAATTGGGATCTCAGGCTCATGCCCATGTTGTGAGATATGATATCCCCAACAAGATTCTTTGCCTGCAAGATGAAGGAGAATAGCTCAATCGTTAAGCATGTGCTCAGATTGTCTGGGTGCTACAATCGCTTGAATCGAGTGGGAGTTGATCTTCCAGATAAGATAGTGATTGATATAGTTCTCCAAGTCACTGTCACTAAGCAACTAGAACTTGGTGATGAACTATAAAATGCCAGGGATAGAAATAATGATTCCTGAGCTGTTCGCGATGTTTGACACCGCTAAGGTAGAAATCAAGAAAGAGCATCAAGTGTTGATGGTTAGTAAAACCACTAGTTTCGAGAAGGGCAAGGGCAAGGAGGGAAACTTCATGGATGGCAAGTCAGTTGTTGCTCCAGCGAAGCAACCCAAAGTTGGACCCAAACCTGAGACTAAGTGCTTCTATTATGAGGTGAGCGGTCACTGAAGCGGAACAACCCTAGATACTTGGTAGATAAGAAGGCTGGCAACGTCAACACAAGTATATTTGATTACTTGTTATTGATGTGTACCTTGATAGTACTCCTAATAGCACATGGGTATTGGATACCGGTTCGGTTGCTAAATGTTAGTAACTCGAAGTAAAAGCTACAAAATAAACGGAGACTAGCTAAGGGTGAGGTGACGATGTGTGTTGGGAATGTTTCCAAGGCTGATGTGATCGACATCGCACACTCTCTCTACCTTCGAGATTAGTGACGAACCTAAATAAATGTTATTTTGTGTTTTGTGTTGAGCATGAACGTGATTAGATCGTGTTTATTGCAACACGGTTATTCATTTAAGTTAGAGAATAATTGTTATTCTGTTTACATGAATAATACCTTCAATGGTCATGCACCCAGTGAGAATGGTTTGTTGAATCTTGATCATAGTAATACACACATGTTCATAACATTGATGCCAAAATATAAAAAGTTAATAATAGTACCACATACTTGTGGCACTACCGCTAAATGTTCATAAAAAGTTTCTCTCGAAAGAATTGAGTGGGAGGAAGATAGAACTTGATGAGGTTGTTGAACCTTTGTTTCAACTAGAGAGTAGTGCAGCGCAGAAAGATGTTTCTATGGAACCTACATCAGTTGAAGAGGAAGTAAATGATGATGATCATGAAGCTTCGGATCAAGTTACTATCGAACCTCGTAGTTCAATAAGGATGTGTACTGCTCCTGAGTGGTACGACAACCCTGTCTTGGAGGTCATGTTGTTGGACAACGATGAACCTACGAGATATGGAGAAGCGATGATGGGCCCGGATTCCGACAAATGGTTAGAGGTCATGAAATCCGAGAAAGGATCCATGTATGAAAACCAAGTATAGACTTTGGTAGACTTTCTCGTTGGACGGCAGGTCGTCAAGTACAAATGGACCTTTGAGATGAAGACAGACGCTGATGGTAAATGTCACCATTTATAAAGCTCGACTTGTCACAAAGAAGATTCCGACAAGTTCAAAGAGTTGATTGCAATGAGACTTTCTCACTCGTAGCGATGCTAAAGTCTGTTGGAATTATGTTAGTAGTTGCTGCATTTTCAATTATGAAATCTGGCAGATGGATGACAAAACATCGTTTCCTTAACAGTTTACTTGAGGAAAAGTTGTATGTGATACAACCAGAAGGTTTTGTCAGTCCTAAGGATGCTAAAAGGTGAGCAAGCTTCAGTGATCCTTCTATGGACTGAAGCAAGCATCTCAGAGTTGGAATATACACTTTGATGAGGTGATCAAAGTTTTTGAGTCTATACAAAGTTTATGAGAAACTTGTATTTACAATAAAGTGAGTGGGAGCACTATAGAGTTTTTGATAAGCATATGTGGTTGACATATTGTTGATCAGAAATGATGTAGAATTTCTGGAAAGCATAAAGGGTTGTTTGAAAGGAGTTTTTCAAAGGAAGACCTGGATAAAGCTACCTAATTGTTGAGCATCAAGATCTATAGAGATAGATCAAGATGCTTGATGAGACTTTGAATGAGTACATACCTTGACAAGATTTTGAAAGAGTTCAAAATGAATTAGTCAGAGAGAAGTGTTCTCACCTGCATTGTAAGGTGTGAAGTTGAGTGAGACTCAAAGCTCGACCACAGCAGAAGAAAGAGAAAGGACGAATGTCGTCCCCTATGCCTTCGCCATAGACTTTGTATAGTATGTCATGCTGTGTACCGCACCTGTGTGTGCCTTGCCATGAGTCTGTCAAGGGGTACAAGAGTGATCCAGGAGTGGATCACTAGACAGCGGTCAAGATCATCCTTAGTAACTAAAAGACTAAGGAAATGTTTCTCGATTATGGAGGTAAGAAAGAGTTCGTCGTAAAAAGTTACGTCGATGCAAGCTTTGACACCAATCCGGATGACTCTTAGTAGCAATCCGGATACGTATAGTAGAGCAGCCATTTGGAATAGCTCCAAGTGGAGTGTAGTAGCAGTGTTTACAGTTTGACATAGAGATTTGCAAAATGCACACGGATCTAAATGTCGCAGACCCATTGAATATAAGACCTCTCTCACATGCAAAGCATGATCGAGCCCCAGAACTCATTGGGTGTTAGATTCATAACAATGCGAATCACATAGTGATCTGAACTAGATTATTGCCTCTAGTGCAAGTGGGAGACTGTTGGAAATATGCCCTAGAGGCAATACTAAATTCGTTATTATCATATTTTCTTGTTCATGATAATCGTTTATTATCCATGCTATAATTGTGTTGATCGGAAACACAGATACATGTGTGGATACATAGACAACACCATGTCCCTAGTATGCCTCTAATAGACTAGCTCGTTGATCAAAGATGGCTATGGTTTCCTAGTCATGGACATGAGATGTCATTTGATAACGGGATCACGTCATTAGGAGAATGATGTAATGGACAAGACCCAAACTACAAACGTAGCCTATGATCGTGTCAGTTTATTGCTACTGTTTTCTGCATGTCAAGTATTTGTTCCTATGACCATGAGAGCATGCAACTCACTGACACTGAAGGAGTACCTTGTGTGTATCAAACGTTGCAACGTAACTGGGTAACTATAAAGGTGCTCTACAGGTATCTCCGAGGGTGTCTGTTGGGTTGGCATGGATCAAGACTGGGATTTGTTACTCCGTGTGATGGAGAGGTATCTCAGGGCCCATTCGGTAATACAACATCACAATAAGCCTTGCAAGCAATGTGACTAAGTGTTAGTCACGAGATCTTGTATTACGGAACGAGTAAAGAGACTTGCCGATGACGAGGTTGAACTAGGTATGGAGATACCGATGATTGAATCTCGGGCAAGTAACATACCGAAGAACAAAGGGAACATCATACGGGATTAACTGAATCCTTGACATAGAGGTTCGACCGATAAAGATCTTCGTAGAATATGTAGGAACCAATATGGGCATCTAGGTTCCGCTATTCGTTATTGACCGTAGAGGTGTCTCGGTCATGTCTACATAGTTCTCGAACCCGTAGGGTCTGCACACTTAAGGTTCAGTGACATTTTGGTAGTATAGAGTTATGTATGGTGGTGACCGAAGGTTGTTCGGAGTCCCATATGAGATCTCGGATGTCACGAGGAGCTCCGGAATGGTCCGGAGGTAAAGATTGAGATATAGGAAGTCCTATTTTGGTTGCCGGGAAAGTTTTGGGCTCATCGGTAGTGTACCGGGAGTGCCGGTAGTGTACCGGGGGACCATCGGGAGAGGTATTTCGACCCAAGAGGCTACATGGTGTAGCGACCCGACCTGGAAAGGTCAAGCCTCTGTGTGTTCTGTGCCATCCCTGGATCAGTATGCTGGCACACACAGTACATCAATGTATATATCAAAGTGCAATCACATGTAATTAACGTAAAATTGATATATACCTTAAAATCTCAGCGAAAACAGTCAACGGGAGTGGAGTCCCAATAAACACCAACGGCAGGTTGAGTGTAGATCGTAACCCTGAATCGTACTCTTACTCATCGAAGAAGAGTATCTGCAACATGAGACGTTGCATCCATGTAGGTCAGCATTTTGAAGATGCCGGCAAGTCACAAAAGAAGGGGTGAAAAAAATATTCATCTATACTATATGCATATATGGCAGGTGGGGCTATAAGTTCAAGTTTTGCGTAAAGCAAAATTTTCCTACAACAAGAGAGGGTAAAACAGAAGTTATTACTACGATGTTGGTTGATTAATGAGATGGTTCCACCAACCAATTCTCATACCCAAGTTGTCATTAATACCCACATCATTATAATTCTTTGTGTTGAGAATTCCAGATAGTTTCAGTTCCTTTGGCTCAAGTTGTCCATGACCGTGGACACGGCTAATCGATTAGGTTTGAGTACTCTGTAGAGTTTTGCAAATGTTCCCCACAAGATTTGATCGCCTCCATTGGATTCCTCGCATTTCAGGGTGTTTGAGGAACGGATGATCAAAACATGGTCTTCTAAGGGGTTCCTCTAAGACTCTG
Organism: Hordeum marinum; assembly: GCA_022496015.1. NCBI lineage: Eukaryota > Viridiplantae > Streptophyta > Magnoliopsida > Poales > Poaceae > Hordeum > Hordeum marinum. The sequence goes on along the minus strand of CM039675.1, from coordinate 458,535,874 downwards.
TCAGTGCCCATCCTTTCCTATCGTTCTTCTACATCTCGTAGCACCGCTTGTACAGGGTCACCACAATATCCAACCAAGCCAGAGCCCATAATGGCTTGTGGCTATGCAAGTAAGCCTTGGGTCTTGAAGCATCCATCAATCTCTTTGTTCCTGGGTGGACCTTTTCGCATGAATACTGGCACTTCTCCAACAACACTTAGGCTAACCACTGGCTTCTCCAGGGCGCCGTTCAACCATCATCCACCCAGAGGTATGTTGAAAACTTGGAGTCTTGAAGTCTTGATCATCATGTAGGTCTTGTAATTATTATCTCACAACTCTCATGAATCACACAACCAACCCGGTCTACTAATAGAATAGCAAAATTAAATCAACATTTCCCGGGGCCAAAGTATCAAAGGGTTCAGGGGTGCCTACCACATGATACTACATCAAGTAACCAAATTTCCAAATTACCTACTTTGCATGCAATGGGTGGAAGGTAGAACTAATGCAATAAAAACATGGGTAAACATGATCAAAGTGACTTGCCTTGATGCCGATCCTCGTACTCGAGTGACTCTAGATAACAAGCTTCGCACTCTGGATGATCTACCAAATCAAACAAAGCACACAATAAGCATAACCACAATACAATTTACACAACAGCAAAGTAAACTAATAATACTACAACAATCAATAGCACAATCAAAAGAAAGAAATCAAACAAAGTAGAAAACCTCTCAACTTTTTGTGGCAAAAACTTCTACTAAGACATAATAAGGCAAAAACTGTTTTCAGCATCTAATAAATAAATAACAGAAAGTAAATACTAAAATTTTATTAGAAAACAGGAAGTATTTCACCATAAAACTTTTGTGCAAAAGAAATACTACAAAACCTTTTACTAAACAATACTTATGGTGAAAACAATGTTTACCTATTAAAATAGAACACAAAACAAAACAAAATATTTTTATTAACCGAAAATAAATCTCCTAATGTTGAACAATAGAAAACTAAAAGAACTACAACAGAAAGTTGAAATAAAACAGAATCAAAACAAAATAAAAACTATTCAAATAAAACCTAAAAGAACTAAACAGAATATGTTTTTGCTAAAAACTCTAATCTAAAATATCCTAAAAATACTCAAACAGTTCAGTATGGTAAATCTAACTAATACAAAACAGTGGCAAAAGGAATCACTCAAAAATAAGTTTTTAAACTCAAGTTATTCAAGTTTTAGTGATTTGATCAAATTTAACAAAATTCAAATTTGAAAGTTCAAATTTGAAAACTAAAACTACAGACAAAAACTACATGAAATTTGTGACATGTTTCAGAAAGAATCAATCAAAAACCCTAAATATCCTAAAAGATATAACAAAAATAAAAAACAGAACTAATCTGATTTCTAAAACAAAAACAGAAAAGAAAAAAATAACCAAACGGACAGTGGGCTACGTGTCATGCTGTGATTGGCTGAAGCCGTGGGCATGCGGGAGCTAGCGAGCGGGTGGCCGAGCGTTAACGGATACCGATTCGGGGATTTAAGTGATCTATTTCTACGCGTTGGATCTAGATCTGATGGTCTAGGGAGGGGCGGTGGCTTACAAAGAGGGTCGGGGTGTCTCCGGCGACGGTCGACGGCGGCGGAGCGGCGGAGGTGGTCGGGGACGGCATCGCGGTGGTCGAGGGTAGTGTCTGAATGGTCCAAATGGCGGCGGCGGTCCTCCGGCATTCGTGGGTGGCGACGGTGGGGTGTGGGGGTGAAGGGGGCAACGGCCACGAGCTCAGGGAGCTTCGGTGGAGAGCCGAGCTCCGGCGAGGTCCGGGGGCGGCGCTCTGGTGAGGGGAGGTGGGGTTTCGGGGGGAAATGGACTGCGGCAAGGCAGAGGCTTTATATATAGGTTACGAGGGCTCGGGAAAAGGAAAGTGGAGAGAGATCCGACGCGATGGAATCTCGCCGGCGAAGTAAGGGGGGAAATGAAGGGGATGACCGCGGGGATCGCGCGGTCGGTCGGTGGGTCCCATGCGACAAAGAGAGGGGAGAGGGGTTTGCGGCGTCGGTAGCCGATCCGAATTATTTTCGGATCTGGCGTGGGTGTCGGTGGGCCGGTGGACTTTCCTAATACGCGATTTTTTCCTTTTTTCTAATTTACAGAGAAAGGAAACTACTTTATGGCAATCAAAAAATTTCCAAAAAATGAAGATTTGTACATTAAATTGACGAGGGGAATAAATGCAATAAGATGAACATTTTTCCACGGCCAAAATAAATACTCAAAAAATTATTTTCAGAAAATGCCTAAATGGCTTTTAATTCCTTTTGCAAATAATTTTCAAATAACCCCCTGGGTTTTAGGGTTCAAATATTTCACAAAAATACCCCTGGTCTGGAGGGTCATGTTCCTCTACTCAAGATTTGTCAAGGGTTTGAATTCTTTCAAACTTGAAATTGGAAATCATATATGAAAGGAACTCCATATCAGAAAATTTCAAATGTTTTCAAATTCACTCTTCAAATCTTTTTATATTGAAGAAGTCATGTCATCTTCTCTCACTGATTTGAAATGTAGGAATTTTAATTCCAAAAGCATATGGGAAAGTCATGTCATTCCCTCTCATTCAAAAGTTTTCAAAAAGTTTCAAATTTCACTCAATTCAATCACTCAAGCAAACAAACACTCGTTCTAATATTTATTATGATATTCTAGGATTTGGGATGTTACAAACCTACCACACTTAAAATGAATCTCGTCCTCGAGATTTGAAGAGGCTAGAAAGAAAAGGTTAGGGTTTGGGGGTCTTCTAACAAATCCATTGTCCTGGAAGTGTGGGGTCTACCACACTTAAAATGAGAGTTACTAGTCCTTCAAAAGTCATGGCGATCCTATGGGTGCATCTGTTTGTTAACATTCTTCACGATAGTTCCTTCAGTGATGCTCTTCCGTTTAAATCAAAAAAATCTTGTGTTCTCCTAACAAATTGTATTTCCTCCGATACTGGGTCTTCTTAACTGATAAGTCTCGCGTTCATTCTAAGTAACCTATCGAAGATCTCATGGTGGTCTACCATTTGTGGGTATCCTGCAGTGAAATGGGTCTTGGCTTCATTCCTCACCGTAAAATTCCTACGTGTGACAGGAATTGTCATGTACAAGGGGTTTTCTTCATAACATTCTAAGGCTTAAACAAAAGCTTCAAAAGAACGTCGTCTCTTTACTATGGGTAAGTCACTCAGATTTACCATTCCGAATAGCAAGAGAAATGATAAGAGTAAGTCATCATGGTGATCAATCCATGCCGCACTGAAATCATTACCTTGTATAAGGTTTAGTTAATCTCATATTCTAACACTTCGTCTTCCTCACAAGCATTGCAGAAATTCCTCTTGTCAACGAACGAAGTTCGGATAAATCCATTGATTCTGCAAGCTGAACAAACATCTATCGTTTCATCACATCCCTCGGGTTTTCGTATCATCCTAGGAAAAATGTGGGTTGATCGAATCACAACTCCTTGTTTCATGCTCTTTGGGCAGCCTACATGAAATTGTGAGATCCATCCTTGATACAGGTTCTATCCCTTGAATATGTTTTCCTTTCCATTGGTCTGTTTACCAATAGAAGTTTTGGTTCATCATATTCAAAATCCAAGGTATACTATTTCAGATGTTGCCATCCACATAGCTGGATATGTTTCCACATTCTCTTCACCTGTATTCACTTATCCAAACTCCTTAACAAGAATGGTACTTTCTTTATTCATTGGTCCCTGTGGTTACTACCACACTTAAAATGAAATGTACACATGCCTGCATAGACCATATTTTCTCATATCCTCGAAAATGGTCAGTGATCTTTGTTCATAGAGTAACAGTTCATATAATTCAACATACGAGAATCATGACACCATAATTTCCATTGATCTCATGAATTTATTACAAACTTTGAGACTTCCGTTACAAAATAATCTCATGAAAACAAGAGTGCTTCATGATGTAGTTATTGTGTTAGGGAACGCGACAGAAAACAAAAATTTCCGGTATAGCGAGCACGCCCAGGACCACTATGGAGACTGCATACAAGGTTTGATCTGATCCGTACCGACTCGAAGCGCAGCGGAAGTAGAGTCGATGACGAACGGCGGTGCAGATCCCCGCAGCTAGGATTTTACAACCTCCCAACCGCGAGGATGTATACCCTCATCTGCCCTGCGGACAGCCCTCCGGGAGGCGGTCGCATAGCCCCCCGGACGGTGTCGCGGACAGCCCTTCGGGAGGACCTCCGAAACTCGGACTGTCACTCGGACAGCCCTTCGGGAGGACCTCCAAAACTTGGACGGTCACACAGACAGCCCTTCGGGAGGCACTCTCGAACTAAGACCGAAACTACGATCTCTCTACAGAGTTGCACACATACGGTGTCATCTATCCGGCAAGGCTTCGCCGTCCAGAACTAGTTCCTGCCGGAACCCAGACAGCCTTTCGGCTCTACGAAACTATTTCGCTGGGAGGGAGAGAGAGAGCTTGCAAAGCAAAGCATGTGTATGAGAGCACAAGGATGAGCATTTTGGGCTGCCTCCTCACCCCTATTTATAGGATGAGAGACTATGGTAAAAATACCAAAATGCCCTCAGATATTTTCACTATTCATAATAGTGATTCCACTATTTCATAAATAGTGTTTCTCACTATTCACAATAGTGTTTTCCACTATTTCGTAATAGTGTTTTCACTAGTCATGAGATATTTTCTCCCAATAGTGTTTCCCACTATTCATAATAGTGTTTCCACTATTCACGAATAGTGTTTCCACTATTCACGAATAGTGTTTCCACTATTCACAAATAGTGTTTCCAATAAAGTAATCCAAAAAGCACTTTCACTATTCATGACGATATTTTTCAGCGTCCGTTCGAACTAAAAATATTTATGTGGGCTTAGAACATTTCCAGTACCCACTAAAATAATTTTCAATACGATCCGGAACAATTCCGGAATAGTGATTTTCATCTGTGAAAAGCATCTGAAGTGGTTCCGGCAGCTCCGGAACATTTCCGGTTATTCTTTCGGAAAATTCCCAGAAGTTTCCAGAATGATTCTGGCACCCTCCAAGAATTATCAGGCATGTGCCAAAACCAATTTGACTTTATGGTATCCTCTGAAACAACTTTTCAGTTTCACCGAAACTGTTCCGGTGACCTGTCTGCGGAACATTTCCGCTGTCCGAAACTTTTCCGGTGTCCGAAACTTTTCGGTGATTTTCTCTCAGACTCCCTGTCTAGTATTCAACAGATAGATGACCCTTAAGCGTGTGACCCTATAGGTTCAGTGAAGCATAGACATGACCTGGAACCCCTTCCGATCAATGATCAACATCGGAGCCGTGGACACCCATATCGATCCCTATACCCACACGAATAAATATTCGAGTGAACCTCCAGTTGCCGTGTGCTATTCCTGTTGCTTCGCGATATGTTACAAATACCCGAGGTGAGATATGTTGGCATCCCCATGGATCAACAACTTGTCCACTATGCCAGTTACCTCGTTATCGGTATTGTTCTCTTTTCTCGTTCCCGTGTTCCGGCACCCCCTGATCAAATCGCAAAGTGTCTAGCCAGACGATGATGGATACCGTAACACCGAGAGGGCCCAGAGATATCTCTCCATCGTCGGAGGAGCAAATCCCAATCTTGAGCTATCAAGTTACTTCACTTACTTTTCCATGAACCTGTAAGCCGCCGTAATAGCCACCCATTTACGGATGGCGTTTAACAAACCCCAAAGTTCATGAAGCAAGCATGAAGAAACTCGATACTCTCATGGTCTAAGGAATTATGCAAACATTAACTTCTCTGTGTTATTAACCATTAACTTATGACGAATGTATCTCATAGCATAACATTAATTTGGGTCGATTCAACACAAATGTTCTTCTAACATTGTGCCCTCAAAATTGCCGGCATAGCCATGCCCATGATAAGGAAAACATGATCATCATGCAATACTTGAGCCAGTCTTAGAGGCCAGACTAGGAATACATTTTACCATTTATTATCCCACACGTGCACATGAGTTTCCCTCCAAGCCTCGTTTTATTTGTAGACTCGAGAATCATTGCAGTTATAGCATGGAACATAAACATGATTATGAACAGGGAGATAATCAATAACATTTATTATTGCCTCTAGGGCATATCTCCTACAGACTCCCACTTGCACTAGAGTCAATAATCTAGTAAATGCTAATGCACTTTACACCTATGGCATACTGGTGTAAAATATGCTTCGCTTGTGGTATAGCCTGATGTCCAACGGATCTGACAACTTCAGTTCTGTGTGTAACTATGCATATCCTCGCGTTTTCACGCTATCACAAAATTCGTATTTTGTGTGAACTTGGCTTTTCATATGTGTGAATCATTGGTCGAAACCCGATTCCTCAGACTGAGCTATGGAGCAACTATTTGCAATAGTGTCTCATAGACCAAAACCATCTTGGAACCATACTAAGTTCATGAATGAACTATATGATTCAACAACTTCTTTGTCGCTTCCAAAGTGTCAACATACTTAGCCTTTGTTATAGAATTCGCCACAGTATCTTGTTTGGAACAATTTCCAACTACCGTGCCACCATATTGTGTATTACACAAAACCCTTAACTTAAATCGAAAATCACATGGAGCATTGATTGAGACTGTATCGATGTAATTTCTTACAACGAGCACTTCATAATCTCTGCTTGCGAGAAACATGTCATCAGCACTACTCTAGTACTTAATGACATCTTTCACTATTGTCCCATGATCAGTGCGTTGATCACTTTTGTATCTATACTCGCAACAACTTGGGAGTATCGGACATATCTGGTTGCTTTACATACCATGGAATACATGATTAATCCAAACACAAGAGTGTGTGGAATCTCCATCATGTATTTCACTCATCAGTGTTTTGGGACACTGAGTCTTGCAAAAACTCTTTCCATATGACTTCGGCAAGAATCACTCCTTGGCCTTTTAAATGCTAAAAGGTTTTAGCACCTTGTCAATATGTATTCATTGCTTAGCCCCATTAGGTAAATCTATCTCCATAGATCATCATGCCTAATATTGAGGCTATTTAGCCTAAGCACTTCATGGAAAAAACTATTTTCAAATGAAGTCCTAATTCGTGTCAAGAAATTTATTTCCAATTAACAATGTGTCAATTACACAAGGTTTTTAGAAATAGTATTATGCTCTCACTTACTTTCTTGAATCACAAGCATCTTCGATACCCATTTGATGAAGTCAAACCCCTTTGACCATTCCATCAAAAACGAAGATTCCAACTCCACTTTGCTCTCTTCTGTCCATCACTGGAACTCTGAAGTTTGCATACTTACTAGCATCCTCTGGATCGACAAATTACTTTGGACTGTATCACATACAAGTCCTAGGTTTCATTTACATCAGATGGAAATCCTTTTGTCATCCATGTTTCATATCTCATGATTGATATATGTATTAATTGCTAGTTCAACCCGAACCGACCTTAAGCATCGCTACGATGAAACAACCTCATCGTAGCCAACTCCTTGAACTTGTTATTTCAACAAGTCGAGCTTTATGGATAAAACATTTTTATCCGTATCAGTTTTTAGTTCCATAAATATTCGTTAGACTCTAAGTCCTCTGAAAGGTGTATCAAGGTTTTAATCTTGAATCACATATATGGAAACTATCTCAGATTGTATTGGCATTTAGCCAATCCCGGAGTCAGGTCCCATCAATGCTTCCTTGTGTATTGTAGGTATACTGTTGTCCAACAACAATATCTCCTTTGCGCACCTGATAGGTTTGCACGAGCTTTGCCTACGTGGTTCAGCTGCACATTCGACCGAAGTCCATACATTTTATTGTAGAGACTTACGTATCAGTCGTAGTAGGAAACAACGGAATCACTTCCAGGGTTTCTTTCCTTTGAACCGATGACGAAGATACTGGTTATCTCATCGAGTTGCACTGTCCTCCCACTCACCTTTTGTAAGAACTATTCTCTTTAAAAACATACCGTTTTGTGGCAAAACCCTTCGCCTCGGTATAGTGGTGGGGGAATACCCAATGACTTGGGATAACCATACAAAGTAGTACTTGTCTGATTTGGAATAGGTTTGTAACCTTTTACACAAGCCCCATATTCCAAATGTTAAGAAAAGATATAACATGGTTGGGCGTACCATACCATGGCGTCATTTCAACAGACCTAATGGATCTCTTTTCAGTGTAAAAGCCGCAGTCTCTAAAGCATCACTCTATAAAAGGGATAATGGCAAATCTATTTATGTCATCTTTGATCTTACCATGTCATAAATGGTTCGATTACATCTTCACGGACTTTCCACTTTGGAGTAGTGTTCCGGGAGGTGCAAGTTATGAAACTCTTTTCACAACTCATCAGACATTCGCTAAACTTGTAACTCAAATATTCCTTTCCGCAATCAAATTGCAGAAACATAATTTTCTTGGTACAATAACTTCTACTTCAATTTTTAAAACCTTTCGAATGATTTCAAAAGATCCAGACTTACGTCTCATCAAGTAAATATCCATATATCTACTTGAGTCATTTTTGAAGGTAGACAAATCCACTATTTGCAACAACATTTATCGGACTACATACATCAAATGTATGATCACTGATAAGTTCTTTGCTCGTTCCTTATTGCCTGTGAACGGTATTTCAGTCACTTCACCGTTTGGAGGAAAGTTGCAAGTGTCATATGATTCAAAATCAAACGACTTCAAAATCCATCATAATGGAATTTTCCATGCAGGTTTCTCCAATGTGACCAAATGCAGTGCCACACATATGTGGTATTCTTTTAGTCTTGCGACATTTAGCGTCAGTGTTATGGATATATCATATTTCCATCAGTATTCATAACATACATCCCATTAGGATGGAAGCATGGCCCTTCATGTTATTCATAATACTGAACAACAATTGTTGTTTTTATGAACAAATCTTTTGCAACAAACATTGTGCAATGGGCTAGAGTGTATGCAACTCTAAAATGAACTATGAAAATAAACCATAGGTAATGTATTATTATCAATATTCATAACATACGTCTCATTCATAATGAAAATATGGCCCTTATGTTATTCATAACACCGAACATGAAAATTTCTCTTATGAACAACCTTCTTGCAAGATACCTTATGCAAAGGGCTAGAGTGTGAAACTCTAAAATGAATTATGAAACTTAATACATAGGGAATACACCGATGGAAGGCATAGTAACATTTACTATGTTCCCTGCGTGTATCTAAGCCTCATATTTCTGGCTAGTCTTTCAGGCCATAGTAGTTCTTACATCGAGTTGCAACAGAATGCAATCGAGCGGGTATCTTTGTGACCAACTCACAGTACCCAAGAATTAATGATTAACATGTTTAACCATAATTCCCAAGAACTATATCTTTGACCAGCCTTCTATACATCAAAAACTTGTATGACATTCATACATGAGCTGGATATTCCATTCTTCTTTCCTTTTGCCATTATACTTCTAATAGTTTAACTTTCAGTATTTCTCCTACTCTCAGAAGAAGCACCCAACTTAAGAGTGGCATTAGCCCCAGACTTCCTAGGCGTGAAAGTCTCACTGACACCCTTCGGACACTTCCTTTCTCTTTAAGTTGTTGTTTTATTCACCTTTCATCATATGACAGGCGTTCTCCTGGATCCCTCTCTTATCAGTCTAATGCATAGTAAACTCCTTTACTAATAGTTTGCAAACAAACATTGCTTTGGATATCTTATATCTTTTTAGACTTTGTCTGTCTCTGAAAATGATTTTCAGATTCCATGAATATCACATAACTATCCAAACTTTCGAAGTTCGGGTCTCATGGAAGCAAACATATTTCACTTGACCGAAATGGAATTTTAGCTTTTGGATCAAAGGACGGGAGTCATATCATCCATAGCATTAGCGGGAGAATACCGAAAGCATGCGATAGGATAAGTCTTTCTCGGCACTCTTGAGGACAATCCTCACATTACGTTACCAACCGTAAAGTTTTAACCAGATATTTAACAGCTTATTCAATTTTAATATGGAAGGTGGAAACGCGATCCATTATCCTACAACTATTATGCAAATCACACTTAGACATTGTTCAAAATTAATTGCACTGAGAATTAAAACAAGTTAATTCTACAGTGAGCTCCCACTCAAATCAATATCTCTCATAATTGATTGTGAGTGATTCAAGATCCAAATTACAATTCAACGCCAAGGATGTATCCATCTCAAGTGACGAGAATTGCAATCGGTAGGCCAACTTGCCAATCACATCTCTATGTGACTCTTGTTCATCTTTCGATGCATGTGTTCCGAGCTCATGACTTTCGTGCCTGAACGTCAAGACAACCAAGTGATCTCGCTGCGAGGTCTCAACTCACCCGCCTCACACTTCTCTAATCGTTCGTACCCATGTAACCATGTGATACCCCGAAGAGATAGGTGCCGTGACGGTGCTACACTTGGGAGAACACTAACTACTTGATATTTTGTGAGAGATCACCCTAATAAAAAGCGACTACCGCGCAATCAAGAAGGGTGCATCAAGAGGGATAAACATCTCAGGCAATTCATAATAGCATGATATGGTATAGCCCTTTCTGACGGAGAAGTCTTTCATTCCTTCGTCTTCGGCATTCGCGTCGGTGTTCACCTTTGCGAAGATTGCCACCACCTTGTTGATGCACCAAATAATATTGCTATCTCTATATCTTAATAAAATAAGTGCATTACATAAGGTTGACACGCAGGTCATTAAAGTGCAATCATATGGCTCCAACCATCATGCCGAATCATGACACACAGGTCATGTTAATCAATTTACATCATATATTCATGTCATACATAATCAAATTATTATGAACACTGCTATACCACATCACATGCACATGCAAACCATCCTGCAAAACCAAGTTAGACGCCTCTAATCGGTCCATGCAAAAACTTGTTTTACGTGGCTTCTAAGGTTTCGAAACAAACCGAATCTACCAACGTCGATCATCAAGTATGATAATTCAAGTTGCTAGATTAACTTTCCAGGGTGTATGAAACACGAGATAATAAAATCTCGAGCCCCATACTAAACTTCGTCATACGCGTGACCCCCGTGCAGATCACATCTGCATTGCCCTTTCGTCTGCGAAACATCCATATTTCTTTTGACTATGGTGGAACCCAAAGAACTGTTAGCACTTTGTTGATCTGTCAATCAGCATACTCAGGAGCAGCATGAAAGGATCGCGGATTGTCAGAACTTTGTAAGATTCCACCATTCCGTCAAGATATGGACTACGCAAATTCACGGGAAGCAACAGGAACATCGGGTAACAGATTTCATCTGCTACCCGCACAAATAATTTTCAGCAATAGATCTCATCTACTACAAAATTATACTATGCAATACCCATACATCTCATGTATTCTAGATCATAACATGCATCTACTCATAGCCTGGCTCTTGATGCCACTGTTAGGGAACGCGACAGAAAACAAAAATTTCCGGTATAGCGAGCATGCCCAGGACCACTATGGAGACTGCATACAAGGTTTGATCTGATCCGTACCGACTCGAAGCGCAGCGGAAGTAGAGTCGATGACGAACGGCGGTGCAGATCCCTGCAGCTAGGATTTTACAACCTCCCAACCGCGAGGATGTATACCCTCATCTGCCCTGCGGACAGCCCTCTGGGAGGCGGTCGCATAGCCCCCCGGACGGTGTCGCGGACAGCCCTTCGGGAGGACCTCCGAAACTCGGACTGTCACTCGGACAGCCCTTCGGGAGGACCTCCAAAACTTGGACGGTCACACAGACAGCCCTTCGGGAGGCACTCTCGAACTAAGACCGAAACTACGATCTCTCTACAGAGTTTCACACATACGGTGTCATCTATCCGGCAAGGCTTCGCCATCCAGAACTAGTTCTTGCCGGAACCCAGACAGCCTTTCGGCTCTACGAAACTATTTCGCTGGGAGGGAGAGAGAGAGCTTGCAAAGCAAAGCATGTGTATGAGAGCACAAGGATGAGCATTTTGGGCTGCCTCCTCACCCCTATTTATAGGATGAGAGACTATGGTAAAAATACCAAAATGCCCTCAGATATTTTCACTATTCATAATAGTGATTCCACTATTCATAAATAGTGTTTCCCACTATTCACAATAGTGTTTTCCACTATTTCGTAATAGTGTTTTCACTAGTCATGAGATATTTTCTCCCAATAGTGTTTCCCACTATTCATAATAGTGTTTCCACTATTCACGAATAGTGTTTCCACTATTCACAAATAGTGTTTCCAGTAAAGTAATCCAAAAAGCACTTTCACTATTCATGACGATATTTTTCAGCGTCCGTTCGAACTAAAAATATTTATGTGGGCTTAGAACATTTCCAGTACCCACTAAAATAATTTTCAATACGATCCGGAACAATTCCGGAATAGTGATTTTCATCTGTGAAAAGCATCTGAAGTGGTTCCGGCAGCTCCGGAACATTTCCGGTTATTCTTCCGGAAAATTCCCAGAAGTTTCCAGAATGATTCTGGCACCCTCCAAGAATTATCAGGCATGTGCCAAAACCAATTTGACTTTATGGTATCCTCTGAAACAACTTTTCAGTTTCACCGAAACTGTTCCGGTGACCTGTCTGCGGAACATTTCCGCTGTCCGAAACTTTTCCGGTGTCCGAAACTTTTCGGTGATTTTCTCTCAGACTCCCTGTCTAGTATTCAACAGATAGATGACCCTTAAGCGTGTGACCCTATAGGTTCAGTGAAGCATAGACATGACCTGGAACCCCTTCCGATCAATGATCAACATCGGAGCCGTGGACACCCATATCGATCCCTATACCCACACGAATAAATATTCGAGTGAACCTCCAGTTGTCGTGTGCTATTCTTGTTGCTTCGCGATATGTTACAAATACCCGAGGTGAGACATGTTGGCATCCCCATGGATCAACAACTTGTCCACTATGCCAGTTACCTCGTTATCGGTATTGTTCTCTTTTCTCGTTCCCGTGTTCCGGCACCCCCTGATCAAATCGCAAAGTGTCTGGCCAGACGATGATGGATACCGTAACACCGAGAGGGCCCAGAGATATCTCTCCATCGTCGGAGGAGCAAATCCCAATCTTGATCTATCAAGTTACTTCACTTACTTTTCCATGAACCCGTAAGCCGCCGTAATAGCCACCCATTTACGGATGACGTTTAACAAACCCCAAAGTTCATGAAGCAAGCATGAAGAAACTCGATACTCTCATGGTCTAAGGAATTATGCAAACATTAACTTCTCTGTGTTATTAACCATTAACTTATGACGAATGTATCTCATAGCATAACATTAATTTGGGTCGATTCAACACAAATGTTCTTCTAACATTGTGCCCTCAAAATTGCGGGCATAGCCATGCCCATGATCAGGAAAAGAGGATCATCATGCAATACTTGAGCCAGTCTTAGAGGCCAGACTAGGAATACATTTTACCATTTATTATCCCACACGTGCACATGAGTTTCCCTCCAAGCCTCGTTTTATTTGTAGACTCGAGAATCATTGCAGTTATAGCATGGAACATAAACATAATTATGAACAGGGAGATAATCAATAACATTTATTATTGCCTCTAGGGCATATCTCCTACAATTGCCATCTTAACTACTCCATTCTACCTTTCTTCTCGTATTCAATCCTTTGTTACATCCTCAATCACTTCTTAAAACTCCTAAAAGTACTTTATTACAAATGCTGCCATCCACATAGTTTGGTATGGTCCAGCATCACTCCCAACTTTATTCATTTATCCCCCCTTGGAGATATTTTAGTACCACTGGAACTTTGCGACGTGTTCCTTGAAATCATCCATCTTTTGCTTGATCAGGGTGGACATGAGCTTCATCTCCATCATCTCTGTATGCACCTCATGCAGGTATTCTTGAGTATGACGGAGTCTTGCTTCAAGTATTTCTCCAATCTGACGTATGGCTTCCATGGCAGCTTCACGAACAGCGTCAAAGAAAGTTGCTCGTGGTACACGAGATATGAAAAAGTATTTTCCCATAATCTTTGGGCAAACTCCTTTCACACGGTGGAGGTGTACCTCCACATACCAGAGTTCCACTCCATTTTCCATGAATGGGTAGCCTTTGTAGACTGCATCTCCTTCAAGATGGATGTGCTTCATCATATCCTTCAGGATGCTTGGGTAATCATGATCACTAGTCAGGGTCATGGTCGTCTCCAGGCCCTTGAGGAAAGACTCATAAAGGGTGGTCATCTGCAGGTGTCAGAAAAGGGTACTCAAAATTAACATATGTTTCTTCTTGGGTAAGCATCCATATCATCCAAACCAAGCTTCTATTCCATTTACCATATTCTATTATATCCTTGTACTTAGCAAAATCCCTGTTTATGCATCAACAACTCATTTTCATCCATGTTTTGAATCCATACTTCTACCTCTAGCTGGGTCATTGGTCCAGAGAATTCAAGTCCAGCTTCATTCACCATCTATTGGGTCTAAGTTTTTGGGATGAGATACAAGAGAGAGAGAAAGGAGGGGATACACACAATACAAACAATGGTTTTGAAAATAGATTTTATTTGTGGCTGTCGAGAAAAAAACACAAATTATAGCTCACAAATCATCGTGTCTAACGTGATTATACAACAGGGGTTTGGTCTTCTAGGGGTCATATAAATCTTGTAATTCTTTAGGGTCTTCGAATTCTTCGGGTCTTCACAGTCTTTAACTCATGTAGCTTAAATTCTTCTAATGCATGGTGAAATCCTCTTTACTTTGAAGTGGCCATCAATTGTTTCTATGTCTTGTCCTTCTCGAAGTGCTCTCAGTTGATCCTTAGTGTGGTCAAAGGGGAAAGGGTATTTTCTAAGTATTTGAGGTAAGAGAGATCATTTGATAAAGCTCAAATAAGAAGAGAAGTAAAGGGTCTTTTGAAAACAAATTTTTTCGAGAAATCGTTTCCTAAGGGTTTTCCAGTTTCTAGGATCATATCCTACAGTCAACATGTGCTCTGATACCATTTCTGTAGCGACCCGACCTGGAAAGGTCAAGCCTCTATGTGTTCTGTGCCATCCTTGGATCAGTATGCTGGCACACACAGTACATCAATGTATATATCAAAGTGCAATCACATGTAATTAACGTAAAACTGATATATACCTTAAAATCTCAGCGGAAACAGTCAACGGGAGTGGAGTCCCAATAAACACCAACGGCAGGTTCAGTGTAGACCGTAACCCTGAATCGTACTCTTACTCGTCGAAGAAGAGTATCTGCAACATGAGACGTTGCAGCCGTGTAGGTCAGCATTTTGAATATGCCGGCAAGTCACAAAAGAGGGGGTGAAAAAAAAATCATCTATACTATATGCATATATGGTAGGTGGGCCTATAAGTTCAAGTTTTGCGTAAAGCAAATTATTCCTACGACAAGAGAGGGTAAAACAGAAGTTATTACTACGATGTTGGTTGATTAATGAGATGGTTCCACCAACCAATTCTCATACCCAAGTTGTCATTAATACCCACATCATTATAATTCTTTGTGTTGAGAATTCCAGATAGTTTCAGTTCCTTTGGCTCAAGTTGTCCATGACCGTGGACACGGCTAATCGATTAGGTTTTAGTACTCTGTAGAGTTTTGCACATGTTCCCCACAAGATTTGATCGCCTCCGTTGGATTCCTTGCACTTCACGGTGTTTGAGTAACGGATGATCAAAACATGGTCTTCTAAGGGGTTCCTCTGAGACTCTGTCGGTGCCCATCCTTTCCTACCGTTCTTCTACATCTCGTAGCACCGCCTGTCCAGGGTCACCACAATATCCAACCAAGCTAGAGCCCATAATGGCTTGTCGATGTGCAGGTAAGCCTTGGGTCTTGAAGCATCCTTCCATCTCTTTGTTCCTGGGTGGACCTTTCCGCGTGAATACTGGCACTTCTCCAGCAACACCTAGGCTAACCACTGGCTTCTCCAGGGCGCCGTTCAACCATCATCCACCTAGAGGTATGTTGAAAACTTGGAGTCTTGAAGTCTTGATCATCATGTAGGTCTTGTAATTATTATCTCACAACTCTCATGAATCACACAACCAACCCCGTCTACTAATAGCATAGCAAAATTAAATCAACGTTTCCCGGGGCCAAAATATCAAAGGGTTGAGGGGTGCCTAACACATGATACTACATCAAGTAACCAAATTTCCAAATTACCTACTTTGCATGCAATGGGTGGAAGGTAGAACTAATGCAATAAAAACATGGGTAAGCATGATCAAAGTGACTTGCCTTGCTATCGATCCTCGTACTCGAGTGACTCTAGATAACCAGCTTCGCACTCCGGATGATCGAACGAATCAAACAAAGCACACAATAAGCATAACCACAATACAATTTACACAATAGCAAAGTACACTAATAATACTACAACAATCAATAGCACAATCAAAAGAAAGAAATCAAACAAAGTAGAAAACCTCTCAACTTTTTGTGGCAAAAACTTCTACTAAGACATAATAAGACAAAAATTGTTTTCAGCATCTAATAAATAAATAACAGAAAGTAAATACTAAAATTTTATTAGAAAACAGGAAGTATTTCACCATAAAACTTTTGTGCAAAAGAAATACTACAAAACCTTTTACTAAACAATACTTATGGTGAAAACAATGTTTACCTATTAAAATAGAACACAAAACAAAACAAAATATTTTTATTAACCAAATATAAATCTCCTAATGTTGAATAATAGAAAACTAAAAGAACTACAACAAAAAGTTGAAATAAAACAGAATCAAAACAAAATAAAAACTATTCAAATAAAACCTAAAAGAACTAAACAGAATATGTTTTTGCTAAAAACTCTAATCTAAAATATCCTAAAAATACTCAAACAGTTCAGGATGGTAAATCTAACTAATACAAAATAGTGGCAAAAAGAATCACTCAAAAATAAGTTTTTAAACTCAAGTTATTCAAGTTTTAGTGATTTGATCAAATTTAACAAAATTCAAATTTAAAAGTTCAAATTTGAAAACTAAAACAACAGACAGAAACTACATGAAATTTGTGACATGTTGCAAAAAGAATCAATCAAAAACTCTAAATATCCTAAAAGATATAACAAAAATAAAAACAGAACTAATCTGATTTCTAAAACAAAAACATAAAAGAAAAGAAATAACCTAACAGACAGTGGGCTACGTGTCATGCTATGATTGGCCGAAGCCGTGTGCGTGCGAGAGCTAGCGAGCGGGTGGCCGAGCATTAACGGATACCGATTCGTGGATTTAAGTGATCTATTTCTATGCGTTGGATCTAGATCTGACGGTCTAGGGAGGGGCGATGGCTTAGAGAGAGGGTCGGGGTGTCTCCGGCGACGGTCGACGGCGGCGGAGCGTCGGAGGTGGTCGGGGATGGCGTCGCGGTGGTCGAGGGCGGTGTCCGAATGGTCCAAACAGCAGCGGCGGTCCTCCAGCGTTCGTGGGTGGCGACGGTGGGGTGTGGGGGTGAAGGGGCGACGACCACGAGCTCAGGGAGCTTCGGTGGAGAGCCGAGCTCCGGCGAGGTGCGGGGGCGCGCTCTGGTGAGGGGAGGTGGGGTTTCAGGGGGAAATGGAGCACGGCGAGGCAGAGGCATTATATAGAGGCTACGAGGGCTCGGGAAAAGGAAAGTGGAGAGAGATCCGGCGCGGTGGAATCTCGCCCGCGAGGTAAAGGGGGGAAATGAAGGAGATGACCGCGGGGATCGCGCGGTCGGTCGGTGGGTCCCACACGACAGAGAGAGGGGAGAGGGGTTTGCGGCGTCGATGGCTGATTCGAATCAATTTCGGATCTGGCGTGGGTGCCGTTGGGCCGGTGGACTTTCCTAATACGCGTTTTTTTCCTTTTTTCTAATTTACAAAGAAAGGAAACTACTTTATGGCAATCAAAACATTTCCAAAAAAATTGAAGATTTATATATTAAATTGACGAGGGGAATAAATGCAATAAGATGGACATTTTTCCACAGCCAAAATAAATACTCAAAAAAATTAATTTCAGAAAATGCCTAAATGGCTTTTAATTCCTTTTGCAAATAATTTTCAAATAACCCCCTGGGTTTTAGGGTTCAAATATTTCACAAAAATACCCCTGGGTTGGAGGGTCATGTTCCTCTACTCAATATTTGTCAAGGGTTTGAATTCTTTCAAACTTGAAATTGGAAATCAAATATGAAAGGAACTCCATATCAGAAAATTTCAAATGTTTTCAAATTCACTCTTCAAATCTTTTTATATTGAAGAAGTCATGTCATCTTCTCTCACTGATTTGAAATGTAGTAATTTGAATTCCAAAAGCATATGGGAAAGTCATGACATTCCCTCTCATTCAAAAGTTTGCAAAAAGTTTCAAATTTCAATCAATTCAATCACTCAAGCAAACAAACACTCATTCTAATATTTATTATAACATTCCAAGATTTGGGATGTTACACATGGGCTGTGGGAGGAGGTAAACCAGCCCCTGGTGGGCTGGCCGAAGCCTCCTCTAAGGGCCCATGCGGTTGGAGTGGTTTGAGAAGGAAAAAATCCAAAGGTGGAGAGGTGGAAAGAGTTTCCAAGTGGAAAGGAGGAATCCTACTCCTAATAGGATTGGAGTAGGACTCCTCCACCTCCAATTTCGACCAACCTTGAGGGTTTGAGTCTGCCTCCTCCCCTCCCTCCCTCCTATATATACTAGAGGATTTAGAGGAAAAAGCTAGCCCTAATAGCCACGTGCTACCTTTCCTCTAGATCGCAGTTTCTCCTCTAGATCGGTTTTCAGCGGTGCTTAGGCGAAGCCCTGTTGGAATAGCTCCACCACCATCGCCGCAACGCCATCGCGCTGCCGGAGAAATCATCTACCTCTCCTCTCCCTCTTGCTGGATCAATAAGGCGGAGATCGTCATCGAGCTGTACGTGTGCTGAACGCGGAGGTGTCGTCCGTTCGGCACTAGATCGGAAGGACCGTGATCAAGATCGCGAGACGGATCATGATGAGATCGCGGGACAGATCATGATGAGTTTGCGGGACGGATCGTGATTGGATCACGGGACGGGTCGTGATGAGATCACGGGATGCTCGTCGATTTGGATCGCAAAGACGTTCGACTACACCAACGGCGTTTCTTAACGCTTCTCGCTTAGTGATCTACAAGGGTATGTAGATCCACTCTCCCTCTCGTAGATGCTCATCACCATGGATAGATCTTGCGTGTGCATAGGAAATTTTTTTCCCCATGCAATGTTCCCTAACAGTAAGCCCACTTTTACTTAAACGACGAGTATGACCTATGATCAAGTATTCTTACTTGGCTCCTAAGTCAATATACTCATATATAGATGACTCCGTCATCACCAAAATTATTGTTAGATGCTAGTGTGTTTGTGCATGTTTGCCATGTTTTCATTGGACATCTTATTGTGTGAGCATGTTGGTCTGCATTTATTTACTCATTCGAGGATATCCAATTGTTGCTATTTGTCTGTTTTCATTTGCCAATTGGATATACAAGAATGGCTAGGACCACTCCTCTAGCTATCTATGCTTTCTCACCTCATATTCTATTCATGCTACATCACCAAATTTGAACAAGTACTTCTCAATCTCTCTATGTGAGGAGCACTAGGAGTTCCGTATCGATAAAGGACTGACCACTAAAACCTCCCAAGTGCATCTCGGTGGAACCAACTCAAAAACTCAGTCTCACCAATGGCCTAGGGTTGATCTGGTTTTTCAATCTTGGTACTGCCAATTCAATATTCTCGGTTACACCGAGTTTCCCTGTCAGCTGACAGTTGAGAAACTCGGTGACACCGAAAATTTAGAATCAGTATCACCAACAGTGAAGGGTATATAAGCTGTGGACCTCGATGCTTTGAAATTCCATCTTCAAACGTCGTGCCCCAAAACCCTAAGCTACCGTTCCAAAGACCCATGGTCATTGCCTTGCTTCCCCGAGCGTCTTCGCCATTGGGAATCGCCCCCGTCGACGAATTCTACTCCATCGTTGCCACCGTAGTGGATCCATCACCAAGTTAGGGTATGGATTCGGCCCCCTCTCATGCTCCTCTTTTCGATTCATGTGCATTAGGGTTTTTCATAGTCTAGCCTATGTTTGAGATCGTTCCATCCACGAGAAACCTCCATTAGATAGCGAAGGATTGATTTTCTAGGGTTTGCCTTCCACCCGATGAAACTCGGTGGAACCGAAGTGACGAAATCGGTGTCACCGATTTGCCATCTGTGCTGCTGAGAACTTTCTCGGTGAAACCGAGTACTTCTTGTTGGTCTCACCGAAAGGAGTGCCAAGTTTTGGCTAATGAGAAAGTCAGTCTCGGTAGCACCGATATTTTTTCTTCGGTTGTATCGATTTTCATGTGACAGAATGTAAACCTTGAAAATTTTTTGTTCAAACTTTCAAAAAAAAACTCTGCATTTTGTGATGACTTATTCTATTCCACTCTTCTCAACTCTATTCACAAGGTCAGACATGTCAGATGCTGAGCATAGCCAGAACCTGCAAGAGCAAAATGTTGACATAAGTCTAGGCACTAGCTCTGAGTCCAGCTCTTTCTCAGATCCAGGCACCCCTAGCTCTCATGGGCTGCCTAAAGCTGCTACGAGGGCCAAGAAGAGACATAATTCTAATTAAGAGGATTCAGATTTTGTGCCTTAGAAGGTTCTTGCTAAGAAGTAAGAGAAGGCTGCCAAGAAGTCAGCCAATGAGGCCACCTCATCCAGGAGGGTAGTCAGCAAGGTATATGCACCTCTAGAGACTATGAGAGCACCTAAGAGTGCTAGGGCTACCATGACTATTGAGCCCCCAAGGAAGTCTTTGCCTAAGAAGGCAGGAGAGAAGAAGACTAGGAAGAGAATCATTCGTGTTGGCAGGCCTGCCTTAATCTTTGAGGATCTAGAGGAGGATGTTGGTGTTGCTGCTGAAGAGGAGGAGGAGGAGGAGCATGTTGTCAAGGCTCCTCCCAAGAAGAAACAAAAGAAGTTGTTGGCAGATGTTATGCCAAAGCCAGGTCCCTCCAAGAGCACCAAGGCTGCACCTAAGAAGGTTGCCGCAAGGAAGTCCAAGAGGACTACCAGAGATATTCCAGCTGCTGAGAAGAACAAAAGATCTACTTTCAGAAAAGATGATGATGATGATGATGCTATGATAGCTTTGATGAAGTTTAGACCTCACCTTCCTGAACACAATGCCAGCCATCCAATAGCTGAGGATATGAAGAAGAGGAAGGATTCTGGTTTGAGGGCATGGAGAGCTATTGATCCATATGCCCAGAGGAGAAAAATTGTTGTGGACTATAGGTTCTACACCAAGGAACCGCAAGATTTCTATGAGACAATCTTGCTTGACAAGAGTCCAGCTATCAGTGATATGAGATACGTTGACTGGAAGTATATCAAGGCAAATGAGAACTATTTCCCATGTGTGCAAGACAACTTTCATTGCATTGGTCTTGATCAGTTTGTTGGCAGAGAGTTCACTGCTTGGAATGATGAGATGATTATGCAATTCTACTCCACTGCTCACTTCTATGGAGATCGAAGGATAGTGTGGATGATTGAAGGAGCTAGATACGAATCTACAATTGATGAATGGGCTACCATCTTAGGAGTCCCTGAGGTACAAGATGGTGACTTGGATGTCTACTCTGAATCCAAGGAGAGCCACAATGCTATGAAGGATATATACAATGCTAGCCCTGCTGCTAACTTGCAATCACACAAGTTAGGATCTATTTACTTCCTCCAGGATGGCCTCCATACCATGAACACCATCTTGAGGCATACATTGATGCCTAAGTCTGGAGATGAGAAGATGATTCGTGGCTACTCCATCAACATGCTTATCCATCTTGATAGTCACACCAGGATTCGAGTGATGGAGTTGATTGTAGAAACTGTGAAGAGAGTTGCTGCTCACCAGAAGCACTCATGATGTTATGCACCCTACATTAAGATGCTTATCAACTCCAAACTTGAGAAGCACATCTTTGCTCTGGATAGACCCCACTTGCCACTTCAGCCAGATTTCGAGGACAATGTTGTGGTGATGGACCCAGACCATCCCACATCAGCTGCATCTCAAGATCAAGCTCAGGCACAGGCAGAGGCAGAGGCAGCCAGAGCCACTAGTGCTTAGGTCCCCAGATCTAGGAACGAGCGGGCAGATCTCTTGATCTCTACTGTCATGGACATGAAGAAGGACATCAAAACCATTATGGGTAGTCAGGAGAGCCTTGTGAACATCTTTGAGGATAGAGTGAAAACTCTCAATGACAAGGTAGATGGGCTGACCAAGACCGTCAACGAGCTCAAGAAGGAAGTAGATGAAGCTTTATGTGTGTTTGGATGTGATATACTTTTGGTTTGGATGTGATATACTTTTGGTTGTGTTTGATCATACGCTTTATGTGTGTTTATACTATTTCCTACCCTTTTGATGGTTATGAGATGATCATTCACTTTGCTTGATGTGTTGTGCTATGATATTGACTCTTATTACTCTCGCACACCACCAAGTTGTATGTGACATGGAAGAAGTGCCCCATGTACCTAATCGATTGTGCATTTGCACTCAAACACAAATTTAAAAATAATGCACAAATTTAGGGGGAGCTCTTGCTTATCACATACTTCTCAAAGCGATGAATATATTCATTGATCATATCATATGTCGAAGCTTTGATCTATATGTTGTCATCAATTACCAAGGGGGGGATTGAAAGCACATTTGCTCCCTTGGTGGTTTTGGTAATTAATAACAACATATATGTCATTGAACTAATGTTTCCACTAAGCATGTTTCAGGAAAAGTTCAATGATGGGTTGGGAAAAGGATTGTGGAATACCCCAAGATGCAAGGAAATAGATTGGCAAAGCTTCAAGCAAGAGGACTCTACATTTTACCTTTGTGAGAAATCACTTTGAGTCCATAGGAAAGCCAATATTATAAAAGGGGGTAAGGTACTGCTGGTGAACAAAATGCTCATATGTGCACAAGTGATAGTCACCACATATATCCACAAGCTCTTCCACAAAAGTTTGTCCAAAGCCAAATATCCAAAATTGGTGCAACCAACACTTTCCACTCGGTGCCACCGATTCTCAGCCTCATACAGACTCAGCCAAACCCTAGCATTTCGATGCAATCGATTCTGTTTTGGTGCCACCAAGTTTGGGTTGCCAACTTCCTGTAACGCAAATTCATAAAATCGTTCCCTCCGAGTTTGGCAATCTCACCATTGGTCACC
This sequence comes from Hordeum marinum, assembly GCA_022496015.1. Classification (NCBI taxonomy): domain Eukaryota; kingdom Viridiplantae; phylum Streptophyta; class Magnoliopsida; order Poales; family Poaceae; genus Hordeum; species Hordeum marinum. The sequence continues at coordinate 458,512,503 of CM039675.1, read as the reverse complement.
TTATCGATGCAACCGAGTTGTGCGTATCGGTCTCACCGAGATTCAAAATTTGCTACCTTTGAGACAACTCGGTACCACCGAGATTAACACATCGGTGTCATCGAGTCTGACTTATTAGATGTAATGGTTGGATTTTTGGAGATGCCTATATATGCCCCTCCACCTCCACCCACTCGAAAGAGAAGCACTCAGAATAGATCCCTACCTATCCTATCAAATTTTCTGAGAGAGAGCCACCTAATCATGTGTTGAGATCATGCCATTCCATTCCTACCATACGAATCTTGATCTCTAGCCTCCCCAAGTTGCTTTCCACCCAATCAATCTCTTCCACCAAGCCAAATCTGTGAGAGAGTGATTATGTGTTGGGGACTCTATCATCTTGAAGCACAAAAGCAAGGAGTTCATCAACATTATCGAGCCTATTACCTTTTGGAGGGTGGTGCCTCCTAGATTGGTTAGGTGTCGCTTGGGAGCCTCCTACTTCATGTTGTGGAGTGAACCAAGAAGTTTTTAAGGGCAAGGAGATCGCCTACTTCGTGAAGATCTACCCCGAGTTAGGCTAGTTCTCCGTGGACGTAGGCCATCATGGTATAGTCAAGGTTGCTTCTTCATGGAATCATCCGTGGGTAGAGCCCTCCGTGGACTCTCATGACCGTTACCCTCCGTGGGTTGAAGACTCCATAAACATGGACGTACGATAGCACCACCTATCGGAACCACGGGAAAAATCATCGTGTCACCAATTGCGTTTGATCTTCCTACCCTTCCTTTACTTACATGCTTGTCTTTACTTTCCGCTGCAATACTCATAGACACGCATGTTTATGGTGTACTTGATTTGCAACGAATGCTAAAATTTGGCAAGACTTAAAATTGGGAAAAAGTAAATTTTTATTTGGTCAAGTAGTCTAATCACCCCCCCTCTAGCACTACTTCCGATCGTACAAAAGTTCAAGAAGCAACTAAACATTGTAATTCATTGTAGAAAAGATCTAGTCATGTTGCATCCAACATCAACTATACACAATGCATGAGGATGACAATACTGCTCTTAGGTCTGGCGCTTATGTGAGAAGGTGATGACTCAACATAAAAGTAAATGGATAGTCCCTTCGCAGAGAGAAGCATGGATTCGCAGTGGTGCCAGAACTCAAAGTTTAAAACAGAGAGAGAGATAACTTTGGGAGGTGCACCCTTCCTGTCAATGTCACGATCAAGAGTTATCAATATTGTCCATGCTAAACAAATTAGCGGCGGTTCCCAAGCTGTAAAAGTAAAGGTTTACTCCCACTCCACCAACAATCACACTCCACGGCGAGCCGCATCCACGGGTACCATCCAAACCAACAACATTCCTGGGGGAGCTTTGTTTAATTATTTTGATTTTTGATTTCGGGACTAGTAATCCCTATTACCGCCCCTCTCGTGTAAGGATATGTGAATAAACACTCGTCATGAGAATAACCTGCTGAGCATGGAAGATATTGACCGCCCCGTGTCGCTTCATGAGTGGTCCAGGCACACAAAAACAGATGTTCATTTGAATTTTTAGAGGTGGCACATGCAAATTTACTTTGGAATGGCAGGGTAACACCGCATATAGGTAGATATAGTGGACTCATCTGGCATAACTTGGTTTAAGGGTTTTGATGCACAAGCAGTATTCCCGCTTAGTATAGGCGAAGGCTAGCAATTAGATTGAGAAGCGGCCAGCTAGAGAGCGAAGACGGTCATGAACATGCATTGCATATAACCAACATTGAATACTAGCATGAGTAGGATATGGACACCATGAACATAAATATCATGAAGGCTATGTTGGTTTTTATTCAACTACATGCGTGAACATATGCCAAGTCAATCCACTTGAAACATTCAAAGGAGGATACCATATCATCATACCGCATCACAACCATTTTAATGCATGTTGACACCCAAGATAAATCATTATCCACTCCTACTACTTAAGCATGCCATGAACAACTATAATCTCTAATGGTCATTGCAAACATGCTTGAACATAATGAGATGAATCAAGGGATACTAGGTTAAACATATTTACAAAAACAAAAACAAATTGAGTTCATACCCGCCTTTCTCTGCCATAGTCAATTCATCAAATGTCTACATTATTGCCTTTCACTTGCACAACCGAACGATAAGAAGATAATAATAGTGCAAGAATGTCGTGGACTAAGCTGGAATCTACAAACATTTTATTGAAGATCAGACGACAAGGTAATATGGGTTCTTTGTTAGGTAAACAATAGTGCAGATGAGAACTACTCAACAATTCCATCGTGGTCTTCTCCTCAGTACGACTCAAGTAAAAAAGAAAAGAATTTCAGAGAAACACACTGAATTTTTTTGGGAGTTTTTTTAAGGAGGCAAAACAAAGAAGAAAAACAAAAACAAGAAAAACTATTTACATGGGATAGCTCCCAACAAGTAAAAGAAGAAGCGAGAAATCTTTTTGGGTTTTCTTTTTAATGCTACAATTAAACCAAGCTAGAAAGAAGTGTTGGAAATATGCCCTAGAGGTAATAATAAATTAGTTATTATCATATTTCCTTGTTCATGATAATCGTTTATTATCCATGCTAGAATTTTATTGATCGGAAACACAGATACATGTGTGGATACATAGACAACACCATGTCCCTAGTATGCCTCTAATAGACTAGCTCGTTGATCAAAGATGGTCAAGGTTTCCTGGCCATGACATGAAATGTCATTTGATAATGGTATCACATCATTAGGAGAATGATGGGATGGACTAGACCCAAACTATAAACATAGCATGTGATCGTGTTAGTTTATTGCTATGGTTTTGTGCATGTCAAGTATATGTTCCTATGACCATGAGATCATGCAACTCACTGACACCGGAGGAATACCTTGTGTGTATCGAATGTCGCAACATAACTAGGTGAGTGGGCATGGATCAAGACTAGGATTTGTTACTCCGTGTGACGGAGAGGTATCTTAGGACCCACTCGATAATACAACATCACAACAAGCCTTGCAAGCAATGTGACTAAAGTGTTAGCCGCGGGATCTTGTATTACGAAATGAGTAAAGAGACTTGCCGGTAACGAGATTGAACTAGGTATGGAGATACCGACGATCGAATCTCGGGCAAGTAACTTATCAAAGAACAAAGGGAACATCATACGGGATTAGCTGAATCCTTGACATAGAGATTCAACTGATAAAGATCCTCATAGAATATGTAGGAGACAATATGGGCATCCAGGTCCCGCTATTGGTTATTGACCATAGAGGTGGCTCGGTCATGTCTACATAGTTCTCGAACCCGCAGGGTCTGCACACTTAAGGTTCAGTGATGTTTCGGTAGTTTTGAGTTATGCATGTTGGTGACCAAAGTTTTGTTCGGAGTCCTAGATGAGATCTCGTACATCATGAGGAGCTCTGGAATGTTCCGAGGTAAATATATATATAGGAAAGTGGTGTTTGAACTCCAGAAAAGTTTCGGGCATTTCCGGCAGTGTACTAGGAGTGACGAATGGGTTCCGAGGGACCACCAAGTGGGGCCAACACACCCCAAGGGACCACATGAGCCTTAGTGGTGGCGCACCAGCCCATGGTGGGCTGGGCAGCCAGCCCAAGAAGGCCTATACGCAGGAGGAAGGAGTAGGGGCCAAGTATGAGAGAGTCCTACTAGGAGTCCACCTCCCTTGTGAGGTGGACTCCTACCATCTTGTAGGAGGGGCTAGGCTGCCTCCTCTCCTCTCCCTCCTACATATACTAAGGTTTTTTAGGGCAGCCCCCAACCTCTCCGCTCCCTCTTGCTGGATCAAGAAGGCGGAGATCTTCATCGAGCCGTACGTGTGCTGAACGTGGAGGTGTCGTCCGTTCAGCACTAGATCGGAAGGACCGTGATCAGGATCGTGAGACAATTCATGATTTGATCACGGGACGGATCGTGATGGGATCGCGAGATGGATCGTGATTGGATCGCGAGATGGATTGTGATGGGATCGCGGGACGCTCATCGATTTGGATCACGAAGACGTTTGACTACATCAACTATGTTTCTTAACGCTTCCCGCTTAGAGATCTACAAGGGTATGTAGATCCACTCTCCCTCTCGTTGGTGCTCATCACCATGGATAGATCTTGCGTGTGCATAGGAATTTTTTTGTTTCCCTTGCAACGTTCCCCAACAAGAAGAACTAAAAAGAAATAAGAAATGTTTTTTTGGGTTTTCTCAAAGTTTTTCAAATACAGAAGAAGAAAGAAAGAAAACAAATCTAGAATGGATATTATAATGAAAAAGTATGAACATAGACAACTGGAATGAAATGTGTGAACATGAATGTAATCTCGGTGGAAATACGTACTCCCCAAAGCTTAGGCTTTTGGCCTAGCTTGGTAATCGCCATCCATAGTAGCCATCCGGTCCCAGGTCGTAGTGGGGTGGAGGCGGCACCTGAGCATCCCACCCCTGGTGCTCCTCCTCAATAGTTGCTAGGTTGTTCCGGTAAGCTGTAATGTCATCTAGCATAATCCTGTATCCGTTCCTGGCAATAGGGTCAAACAAAGAAGGTGTAGGCAAAGGGATAGCATCACATGTTTCCTTGCTAAATACTAGGTTATAGTGAATATCACGTGGAGAGTCAGTTACATCGAGAAACTGGTGAGTCTGCAGTGTCTTATGATCGAGGTAAACTCGGGGTAATAGGTAATCATGTGAGCGAAAGGGTATTCTAAAGTGGTTCGCTAAGCGAGTAGCGTAAATACCACCACCATGTATCTTTCCCTTAGTTTAATTGAGCTGTAAGCACCGGGCAATAATAGCCCCCATACTGAAGGTGTGATCATCATAAAGTGCACGACGTAAAATAGTGAGGTCAGGAGCACTGAGTGAGTTGACCTTCTCCCTAGCGGTTAAACACTTAGTGATGACTAAGGCGAAATAATGCACTGAGGGAAACTGTAAGCTAATAGCAGTGGCCTTCGACACGCCTCTATCCTCACCCACGGTTAATGCAAGGAGAAAATCCTCAAACTCACACGGCCTAGGTTCTCTCAGGTCCCCATTAGAAGGAATCAAGCATATCTTACAGAAGTCGGTTAGTGACATTCTGTGTTCAGCATAAATATTGAACTCTACTTCAGGAGGATTGTTGTAACGCCAAGATGCGACCCTATCCTTCTTTTGGCTCGAGGGCCTCGATGGGGATAGGAGTGCATCTCGTCATTTTGCAAGAATGGATATCATTACAAGTACATGTATAGAAGAGATGAGTATATGGATATCAAGATCACATCAGTACAACAACATATTCAATCATCATACAGAAGGGCAGGGTCCGACTACAGATGAAATCAAACGATAAAATGACATCCATCGTTGCTATCTGAGGTTGTCGTTTGGAACCCATCCTAGATCAATGAAGAAAAAGAAGAAGAAGAACTCCAAATCAAACAAGCATCACGCTCACATCAAATCATCGCATTACCTGTACCTACAACCGTTGTTGTAGTAATTTGTGAGCCATAGGGACTCAACAATCACATTTCTAAGGGTATCAAGACTAGAAAAGCTTAATGGGTGAGGTATGGGTAAGTGGTGAGGCTGCAACAAGCAACTAAGAATTTATTTGAGTGTCTAACTTACGAATACAGAAAGTAAAGTATGGTGGTCCACGCATAACGGACGTGAGGTAGTAATGATCACTAAGTGATCCTGAACACCTACTTACGTCAAACATAACCCCACCATGTTCTCTCTCGGATAAGGACACACGAGAAGAGACAGTCATGGTTATGCACACGGTTGGTGTATTTTATTTGAGTTTGCTTCAAGTTTACTATGACCGGGTGTTAAACAAAGTTTCCAAGTTGCCACATAACCGCGGACACGACTTTTTGAAAGATTTAACCTTGCAGGGGTGCTCCAACTCATCCATCACAAATTAACCACATGTCGCATTGGAATTCCTCAACCGCGGAATCACTCGTAGTATTTGCGGAATCCCGATGGAAAATCTCAACTTCGAGATAGCCCGAAGTGTCGTTGAAATCCCACGCGCAAGACGTTCGAGAAAGGTAAAACAAGTCCAACAAGGCCTCCCGACGTGTCGACGATCCCGATAGGGGCCGCGTATCTCGTTCTCAGGACACGACGGATAAGCGACGCGTACGGTGGCCTGATAAAAATCCCCCGAGTTGCACCGGGGTGGCCCCACACAGTGCTCTAGTTTGGACCAGCACCAGCAGCACTGGCCCCCCTATATTATGTTGAATAACAAACCTCGGGTAGCGCTAACTCCCTATGCATCAAATTAATAATTAGTGTTATTATGTTGGGAAAATGTAGTACCAATGTTGGGCCTTGCCAGACAAGTTTTTTCCTAAAACGAAAATCAAGGGGATCCCCATAACAACCCTGCGTATGTTAGGAGCACTCAATTATGGAACATAACACTAGTACACAAGTAACTATGGCGGCAAAGGTGGAACAAAACACCGAGCAAAAGGCCAAGACTTCCACCCTCTACCAAGTATATATGTGCATTAAATTAAATAGCAATAATATTGCGATAACAAAAGAATGTCCATGTTGACACATGGGAGCAATTGCACATGCAGCTAGAAACGCTATAAGAAGGGCTGAGCAAGCGGTAACATAGCCAAACAAAGGTTTGCTGGGATGTGGAGGGGTTAGAGGCTTATCATGGCAATGTTGGAAGGCTGGACATACAAGTGGTGGGTAACAAGACATAACAATGGAAGAGAGACAACTAACATGGCAATGATAGTAGTGGTATCTAGTGAAATGTGTCATCTTGCCTAAAATCCCGCTTAGAATAAGAACGAGTCCGTGAAGAAGATGATACGTGAAGTAGATGAACAAATCCTCACACTCCGAACGCTTTCGGAACTCTATCAAGAAGAAGCAATCCGGAACAAACAATCAACACACAATACAAAACAACATATGCATGACATGATGCACAAACCAATATGATGCATGCCCATTTAATTATGCAAGGCATGGCAAAGCACATCAATCCACTCCTACACATTAAGTGAAGCTCAATATGCAACGAGTTGCATATTGACGAAACTCCACATTCAAAATATTTAGTTCACTCTCGTTAGGTACTCATCAATATTAAATGTTGTTTAACATGCAAGAGGTGAAGCACAAACAACTACAACATCTAGGCATTTTAAATGAGGCAGAAAGCAACTTATAACACTTCTGAAACGTCCCCATAAGCATAATATGAATTTAGTCCAGATCTGTCCTAACTCAATTTTAGAGTTGTTACACAAAAACTAAATATCACTATGATATTCTAAACATTTTTCTAGTCAAGTTACATATGTGGAACATTTTTATCGGAGATATGGTTTTGTAGTTATGAAATAAATCATTTTAGCATGGCATTTACACAAATTAGACAAACACCAAGTTTAAACATTTTTATCACACGTGAGAGTTGGAAATTGTGAATCTACATGAAATTCTAGTCATTTTACATGTATAGACCATTTTAATCCAATGAACGGTTTGTGAGTTATTATATGCATGAAGTTTAGGGGTGTATTTTGTAAATCTGTTATTCCTGGATAAATAGAAAAAACGTAGACAGGAAAAAAAATAGTCTACGGGCCGAATCTGGTTGGCCCAACAGGTTGACAGAGGGCACTACAAACTATGCAGTGCTCATGTGCGAGGGATAGGGCGGTTGTGTTGGAAATATGCCCTGGAGGAAATAATAAAATGGTTATTATTGTATTTCCTTGTTCATGCTAATTGTCTATTGTTCATGCTATAATTGTGTTAACCGGAAATCATAATACATGTGTGAATACATAGACCACAACATGTCCCTAGTGAGCCTCTAGTTGACTAGCTTGTTGATCAATAGATGGTCACGGTTTCATGACCATGGACATTGGATGTCGTTGATAATGGGATCACATCATTAGGAGAATGATGTGATGGACAAGACCCAATCCTAAGCATAGCACTAGATCGTGTAGTTCGTTCGCTAAAGCTTTTCAATGTCAAGTATCGTTTCCTTAGACCATGAGATTGTGCAACTCCCGGATACCGTAGGAATGCTTTGGTTGTGCCAAACGTCACAACATAACTGGGTGGCTATAAAGGTGCACTACGGGTATCTCCGAAAGTGTTTATTGGGTTGGCACGAATCGAGACTGGGATTTGTCACTCCGTGTGACGGAGAGGTATCTCTGGGCCCACTCGGTAAGACATCATCATAATGAGCTCAATGTGACCAAGGAGTTAGTCATGGGATGATGTATTACGGAATGAGTAAAGAGACTTGCCGGTAACGAGATTGAACAAGGTATAGAGATACCGACGATCGAATCTCGGGCAAGTATCATACCGATAGACAAAGGGAATTGTATACAGGATTGATTGAATCCCCGACATCGTGGTTCATCCGATGAGATCATCGTGGAGCATGTGCGAGTCAACATGGGTATCCAGATCCCACTGTTGGTTATTGACCGGAGAGGTGTCTCGGTCATGTCTACATGTCTCCCGAACCCATAGGGTCTACACACTTAAGGTTCGATGACGCTAGGGTTATAGGGAAATGGTATACGTGATTACCGAAAGTTGTTCGGAGTCCCAGATGAGATCCCAGACATCACGAGGAGCTCCGGAATGGTCCGGAGGTAAATATTGATATATAGGAAGTCCAGTTTTGGTCACTGGAAAGTTTTCGGGCTCATCGATATTGTACCGGGAGTGACGGGAGGGTGCCGGAGGACCCCAGGAGGGGTGTGACGACCATAGGACCTTGTGGGCCCTTAGAGGAGGTGTGCCAGCCCTTATTGGGCTGGCCAAGACCTTCTAGAAAGGCCCATGCGGCTGGAGATCTAGAGATAAGGACAAAGGGTTTTAAAAGAGGAGATCCACCTCCCTTGTGGGAGGTGGACTCTATCCCCACTTCGGCCGAAGCCCTCCTCTTTGGAGGAGGGGCCAAGGCAGCCCTCCCTCTCCCTCCTCCTATATATACTTGAGGTTTTGGCCTTTTGAGAACAGTTCTGAACTCTCTCTCTCACGGCAAAGCCCTACCTCTCTTCTTCCTCCTCCGCAGCGCTTAGGCGAAACCCTGCCGGAATACCTTGCTACTCCACCACCACCACGCCATCGTGCTGTTGTTGGAGCCCTTCCCTAACCTCTCCTTCCTCCTTGCTAGATCAAGGCGTAGGAGACGTCACCGGGCTGCACGTGTGTTGAACGCGGAGGCGCCGTTGTTCGGCGCTTAGATCGGAATCCATCGCGATCTAAATCGCTGCGAGTACGACTCCATCAACCGCGTTCTTGTAACGCTTCCGCTTAGCGATCTTCAAAGGTATGAAGATGCAATATCGCCCCACTCGTTGCTGGTTTCTCCATAGATAGATCTTGGTGACACGTAGGAGAATTTTGATTTACTACTACGTCTCCCAACAATGGCATCATGAGCTAGGTCTATGCGTAGAATCTATGCACGAGTAGAACATAAAGCAGTTGTGGGCGTTGATTTTGTTAATTTTCTTACCACTACTAGTCTTATCTTGATTCGGCGGTATTGTGGGATGAAGCGGCCTGGACCGACTTTACATGTACGCTTACGTGAGACTGGTTCCACCGCCTGACATGCACTTGTTGCATAAGGTGGCTAGCGGGTGTCTGTCTCTCCCATCTTAGTCGGATTGGATTTGATGAAAAGGGTCCTTATGAAGGGTAAATAGCAATTGGCATATCACGTTGTGGTTTTGACGTAGGTAAGAAACGTTCTTGCTAGTAACCTATAGCAACCACGTAAAAACTTGCAACTACAAATTAGAGGACGTCTAACTTATTTTTGCAGCATATGCCTTGTGATGTGATATGGCCAAAGGATGTGATGTGATGCATTGTGATGTATGAGATTGATCATGTTCTTGTAATAGGATTCACGACTTGCATGTCGATGAGTATGACAACCAGCAGGAGCCATAGGAGTTGTCTTATTTTATTGTATGACCTGTGTGTCAATCATAAACGCCATGTAATTACTTTACTTTATTGCTAAACGTTAGCCATAGTAGTAGAAGTAATAGTTGGCGAGACAACTTCATGAAGACACAGTGATGGAGATCATGGTGTCGTGCCGGTGACAGTGATGATCATGGTGCCCCGAAGATGGAGATCAAAGGAGCAAGATGATAATGGCCATATCATGTCACTATATTGATTGCATGTGATGTTTATCATGTTTACATCTTATTTGCCTAGAACGACGGTAGTAAATAAGATGATCTCTCACTAAAATTTCAAGAAAAGTGTTCACCCTAACTGTGCACCGTTGCTAAGGATCGTTGTTCCGAAGCACCATGTGATGATTGGGTGTGATAGGTTCTAACGTTCGCATACAACGGGTGTAAGCCAGATTTACACACGTGAAACACTTAGGTTGACTTGACTAGCCTAGCATGTACAGACATGGCCTCGGAACACGGAAGACCGAAAGGTCAAACATGAGTCGTATGGAAGATACGATCAACATGGAGATGTTCACCATGGATGACTAGTCCGTCTCACGTGATGATCGGACACGGGCTAGTTGACATGGATCATGTGTCACTTGGATGACTAGAGAGATGTCTATCTAAGTGGGAGTTCATTAAATAATTTTATTATGTGAACTTAATTATCATGAACTTAGTCTCAAATTATCTTTACAATCTATATTGTAGATCCAATGGCCAACGCGAATGTCACCCTCAATTTCAACGCGTTCCTAGAGAAAACCAAGCTGAAAGATGATGGAAGCAACTATGCAGACTGGGTCCGTGGCTTGAGGATCATCCTCATAGCTTCCAAGAAATTGTATGTCCTTGATGCACCACTAGGTGACCCACCCCTTCTCCCAGCAGAGCAAGACGTTGCGAACGCTTGGCATTCTCGCTGCGATGATTACTCCATTGTTCAGTGCGGCATGCTTTACAGTTTAGAACCGGGGATCCAAAAGCGTTTTGAGCAACACGGAGATATGAGATGTTCCAAGAGCTGAAACTGGTTTTCCAAGCTCATGCCCGGGTCGAGAGATATGACGTCTCCAACAAGTTCTTCAGCTGTAAGATGGAGGAGAATAGTTCTGTCAGTGAGCACATCCTCAAGATGTCTGGGCTACACAACCGCTTGACTCAGCTGGGAGTTAATCTCCCGGATGACTCGGTCATTGACAGAATCCTCCAGTCGCTTCCACCTAGCTACAAGAGCTTTGTGATGAACTACAACATGCAAGGGATGGAGAAGTCCATTCCTGAGTTGTACTCAATGCTGAAATCAGCAGAGGTCGAGATCAGAAAGGAGCATCAAGTGTTGATGGTAAATAAGACCACTAGTTTCAAGAAAGGCAAGGGTAAGAAGAACTTCAAGAAGGACGGCAAAGTTGTTGCCGCGCCCGGTAAGCAAGTTGCCGGGAAGAAGAAGAACAAGCATGGACCCAAGCCTGAGACTGAGTGCTTTTACTGCAAGGGTACCGATCACTGGAAGCGAAACTGCCCCAAGTACTTAGCGGATAAGAAGGACGGCAACATTAAAGGTATATGCGATATACTTGTTATTGATGTGTACCTAACCAGCGCTCGTAGTAGCTCCTGGGTATTTGATACCGGTGCAGTTGCTCACATTTGTAACTCCAAGCAGGAGCTGCGGCATAAGCGGAGGCTGGCAAAGGACGAGGTGATGATGCGCGTCGGGAATGGTTCCAAGGTCGATGTGATCGCCGTCGGCACGCTACCTCTACATCTACCTTCGGGATTAGTGTTAAACCTTAATAATTGTTATTTAGTACCGGCTTTGAGCATGAACATTGTATCTGGATCTCGCTTGATGCGAGATGGCTACTCATTTAAATCTAAGAATAATGGTTGTTTTATTTATATGAGAGAAATGTTTTATGGTCATGCCCCGCTGGTCAATGGTTTATTTTTGATGAATCTCGAACATGATGTTACACATGTCCATAGTGTGAGTACCAAAAAGTGTAAGGTTGATAACGATAGTCCCACTTACATGTGGCACTGCCGCCTTGGTCATATTGGTGTCAAACGTATGAAGAAGCTCCATACTGATGGACTTTTGGAGTCTCTTGATTTCGAATCATTTGACACGTGCGAACCATGCCTCATGGGAAAGATGACTAAGACTTCGTTCTCCGGAACAATGGAGCGAGCAACTAACTTGTTGGAAATAATACATACCGATGTATGCGGTCCAATGAGTGTCGAGGCTCGTGGTGGCTACCATTATGTTCTCACCCTCACTATTGACTTGAGTAGACATGGGTATGTCTACTTAATGAAACATAAGTCTGAAACTTCTGAAAGGTTCAAGGAATTTCAGAGTGAGGTAGAGAATCAACGTGACAGGAAAATAAAGTGCCTACGATCTGATCGTGGCGGAGAATATTTAAGTCACGAGTTTGGCAGCACCTAAGGAAATGTGGAATTGTTTCACAACTCACGCCGCCTGGCACACCTCAGCGAAATGGTGTGTCTGAACGTCGTAATCGCACTCTATTAGATATGGTACGATCTATGATGTCTCTTACCGACTTACCGCTATCATTTTGGGGATATGCATTAGAGACTACCGTATTCACTTTAAATAGGGCACCGTCAAAATCCGTTGAGACGACACCGTATGAATTATGGTTTGGAAAGAAACCTAAACTGTCGTTTCTAAAAGTTTGGGGATGCGATGCTTATGTGAAGAAACTTCAACCTGAGAAGCTCGAACCCAAAGCGGAAAAATGCGTCTTCATAGGATATCCCAAAGAGACTATTGGGTATACAATACCTACGATCCGAGGGCAAAGTCTTTGTTGCCAAGAATGGATCCTTTCTCGAGAAAGAGTTTCTCTCGAAAGAAGTAAGTGGGAGGAAAATAGAACTTGATGAGGTAATTATACCTCCACTCGAACCGGAGAGTAGCGCAACACAGGAAGTTGTTTCTGTGGAGCCTACACCGGCTAGAGAGGAAGTTAATGATGATGATCATGAAACTTCAGATCAAGTTACTATTGAACGTCAAAGGTCCACTAGGACACGTTCCGCACCAGAGTGGTACGGCAACCCTGTCCTAGAGATCATGTTATTAGACAACGGTGAACCTTCAAACTATGAAGAAGCGATGGCGGGCCCGGATTCCAACAAATGGCTTGAAGCCATGAAATCCGAGATAGGATCCATGTATGAGAACAAAGTATGGACTTTGGTGGACTTGCCTGATGATAAGCGAGCCATTGAAAATAAATGGATCTTTAAGAACAAGACTGGCGCAGATGGTAATGTGACCGTCTATAAGGCTCGGCTTATCGCTAAGGGTTATCAACAAGTTCAAGGAGTTAACTACGATGAGACTTTCTCACCCGTAGCGATGCTGAAGTCTGTCTGAATCATGTTAGCAATTGCCGCATTTTATGATTATGAGATCTGGCAAATGGACATCAAAACGGCATTCCTTAATGGCTTCCTCAAGGAAGAACCGTATATGATGCAGCCGGAAGGTTTTGTCGCTCCTAAAGATGCTAACAAGGTATGCAGGCTCCAGCGCTCCATCTATGGGCTGGTGCAAGCATCTCGGAGTTGGAACATTCGCTTTAATGAAGTGATTAAAGCGTTTGGGTTTGTACAGGTTTATGGAGAACCCTGTATTTAAAAGAAAGTGAGTGGGAGCGCTGTAGCATTTCTCGTATTATATGTGGATGACATACTGATAATGGGAAATGATATAGAACTCTTGGAAAGTGTAAAGGCCTTCTTGAATAAGTGTTTTTCAATGAAGGACCTTGGAGAAGCTGCTTACATATTAGGTATTAAGATCTATAGAGATAGATCGAGATGCCTCATAGGTCTTTCACAAAGCACATACCTTGAAAAGATATTGAAGAAGTTCAATATGGATCATTCCAAGAAGGGGTTCTTGCCTGTGTTACAAGGTGTGAGATTGAGTACGACTCAATGCCCGACCACGACAAAGGATAGAGAAGAGATGAGTGTCATCCCCTATGCTTCAGCCATAGGCTCTATTATGTATGCCATGTTGTGTACCAGACCTGATGTGAACCTTGCCATAAGTTTGGTAGGGAGGTACCAAAGTGATCCCGGAGCGAACACTGGACAGCAGTCAAGAACATCATGAAGTACCTGAAAAGGACAAAGGACATGTTTCTCGTATATGGAGGTGCTGAAGAGCTCGTCATAAAGGGTTATGTCGATGCTAGCTTCGACACAGATCCGGACGACTCCAAGTCGCAAACCGGATACGTGTATATTTTGAACGGAGGGGCAGTCAGCTGATGCAGCAGCAAGCAAAGCGTCGTGGCGGCATCTACATGTGAAGCGGAGTACATAGCTGCTTCGGAAGCAACAAAGGAAGGAGTCTGGATGAAGGAGTTCATCACCGAACTAGGAGTAATTCCAAGTGCGTCGGGCCCGATGACTCTATTCTGTGACAACACTGGAGCTATTGCCCTTGCGAAGGAGCCTAGGTTTCACAAGAAGACAAGACACATCAAGCGCCGCTTCAACTCCATCCGTGATTACATTCAGGAGGGAGATATAGATATTTGTAAAGTGCATACGGATCTGAATGTCACAGATCCGTTGACTAAACCTCTCTCACGAGCAAAACATGATCAACACCAGAATGCTATGGGTGTACGATTCATCACAATGTAACTAGATTATTGACTCTAGTGCAAGTGGGAGACTGTTGGAAATATGCCCTAGAGGCAATAATAAAATGGTTATTATTGTATTTCCTTGTTCATGATAATTGTCTATTGTTCATGCTATAATTGTGTTAACCGGAAACCATAATACATGTGTGAATACATAGACCACAACATGTCCCTAGTGAGCCTCTAGTTGACTAGCTCGTTGATCAATAGATGGTCACGGTTTCATGACCATGGACATTGGATGTCGTTGATAACGGGATCACATCATTAGGAGAATGATGTGATGGACAAGACACAATCGTAAGCATAACACTAGATCATGTAGTTCGTTTGCTAAAGCTTTTCAATGTCAAGTATCGTTTCCTTAGACCATGAGATTGTGCAACTCCCGGATACTGTAGGAATGCTTTGGGTGTGCCAAACGTCACAACGTAACTGGGTGGCTATAAAGGTGCACTATGGGTATCTCCGAAAGTGTCTGTTGGGTTGGCACGAATCGAGACTGGGATTTGTCACTCCGTGTGACAGAGAGGTATCTCTGGGCCCACTCGGTAAGACATCATCATAATGAGCTCAATGTGACAAAGGAGTTAGTCACGAGATGATGTATTACGGAACGAGTAAAGAGACTTGCCGGTAACGAGATTAAACAAGGTATAGAGATACCGACGATAGAATCTCGGGCAAGTATCATACCGATAGACAAAGGGAATTGTATACGGGATTGATTGAATCCCCGACATCGTGGTTCATCCGATGAGATCATCTTGGAGCATGTGGGAGCCAACATGGGTATCCAGATCCCGCTATTGGTTATTGATCGGAGAGGTGTCTCGGTCATGTCTACATGTCTCCCAAACCCGTAGGGTCTACACACTTAAGGTTCGATGACGCTAGGGTTATAGGGAAATGGTATACGTGATTACCGAAAGTCGTTCGGAGTCCCGGATGAGATCCCAGACATCACGAGGAGCTCCGGAATGGTTCGGAGGTAAAGATTGATATATAGGAAGTCCAGTTTTGGTCACCAGAAAGTTTTCGGGCTCATCGGTATTGTACCGGGAGTGCCGGGAGGGTGCCGGAGGACCCCGGGAGGGGTGTGACGACCATAGGACCTTGTGGGCCCTTAGAGGAGGTGTGTCAGACCTTATTGGTCTGGCCAAGACCTTCTAGAAAGGCCCATGCGGCTGGAGATCTAGAGATAAGGGCAAAGGGTTTTAAAAGAGGAGATCCACCTCCCTTGTGGGAGGTGGACTCTATCCCCACTTCGGCCGAAGCCCTCCTCTTTGGAGGAGGGGCCAAGGCAGCCCTCCCTCTCCCTCCTCCTATATATACTTGAGGTTTTGGCCTTTTGAGAATAATTCTGAACTCTCTCTCTCACGGCAAAGCCCTACCTCTCTTCTTCCTCCTCCGCAGCGCTTAGGCGAAGCCCTGCCGGAATACCTTGCTACTCCACCACCACCACGTTGTCGTGCTGTTGTTGGAGCCCTTCCCTAATCTCTCCTTCCTCCTTGCTGGATCAAGGCGTAGGAGACGTCACCGGGCTGCACGTGTGTTGAACGCGGAGGCGCCGTTGTTTGGCACTTAGATCGGAATCCACCGCGATCTGAATCACCGCGAGTACGACTCCATCAACCGCGTTCTTGTAACGCTTCCGCTTAGCGATCTTCAAAGGTATGGAGATGCAATCTCTCCCCACTCGTTGCTGGTTTCTCCATAGATAGATCTTGGTGACACGTAGGAAAAATTTAATTTAGTACTACGTCTCCCAACAGGTTGGGTGCACACCCATGGGCCGAGCCCAAGCTGGAGAGGAGGCAGCTGCAGGGGCTAGTCATGGGTGCTGGTTGGGCCTTGCGATGCGGTTGGGTCGAGGAGGCCTGCCAAGACACGGTCAACACACATGATGTAGGGGCGCGGGTGCTCGTCGTCTCGTTCCCGAAGCAGGGAACTTGCGCCGGCGAGGAGGTGCTAGAGTTCTCCGGTGGCCGGTAAGGCTACGAGGTCGGGCGACGTTGACAACCAGATCTGAGGCTGCGGAGTCTGTTACCAACGATGAAGGAGCTAGGCAGCACTGGTGCAGAGCTCGGGTCTTGGAGTCCATGGCGGCTTCAGGCAATGCGGGGTCTCCTAGAGAAGAAAACGTGACGAGGGCGAGGGAGCCGGTGGCGAGGCATCGAGGTCCAGGGGCGGCGACTGGAGTTGGGCGAGCTCTCGAGCGACGCGGTGTTGGGGCGTCCGGTGGCCGGCCATGGAAACTCCTTGGGCAAGTTCTTCCCTAGGCAGAGAAATGAGAAAGGCGAGGTGAGATGAGGCACGGCAAGAAAGGAGGGAGCAAGACATGATGGGGCACTGGCCTAGGCAATGGGCATCTCTGGCGAGCCTCCGGCAGGTCCGACGGCGGGCTGGTTGTGGCAAGGGGCTCGATCTCCGGCGAGGTGGGGGCGGCACCGGACAGGAGAGAGCTTGAGACCGAGATCCTCTCAATATGGAGCGGCTGGTTGGGCACAGTGGATCAGGGAGGCTCCTTCGGCCGTTGGATCTTTGATCTGGCGGTCAGGATCAATGGGAGGGGCTGGATCTGGTTGGTTGATTAGGCAAAACGAGGGGGAAGGTTGGTTGGCTGCGGGATGGATCCCAATGGGGCAGAGAGGTGGAGGGAGGCGATGGTTGATGGATGGATGGGACATTCCTCCTAGATTTTAGGGTTAGCCTCAATTTATATAGGAGGGATTTTGGATTTGAGGGGTTTTGTTCGTTTTTGGACCGTTTGATCTCGATTAGACGGTCCAGAAGCAGAAGGGGCTAGCTGGACTAGGTGGGTTGTGATAGATGGGCTAGGTGGGGAAGAGAGGGAATTTGGTGGCCCTTGACACGGGATTTGTCAAACCGAGAACATCTGATAAGTTGACCGGCTAGTGTAGCTATATATTTAACCATTGGGGTATCAAACGAACTCTGATTGCGACGAAATTTGGCAAGCGGCCTACCTATCATATAAGAAGACCGCACACCAATTTCAACCCAATTCGAGAATATTTACTGTGCACTTTAAAAACAATATTTTATCGATGCCATGGGCGCATGCGAGTGTGGTTGGTCTCAAAACGGTCGACGACACGGACGGGGAGAACCGGCAACTACGAATGGATGCAAGTTTTCAAAAACAAGACACGATGCTATGCAGATGATGCGAATGATGCGGTGATGAATGCGACAAACAAATGGAACACACGATGAAACTCGGATAAAAGGGGAATCTTCTAAAGCGTCGGTCTCGCGCTGTTACAACTGTTCCTCCCTAGATAATAAAAACTTTGCGCAAAGGAATTTGTAAGGATGTGATATTGGTCACACTTATCTATGAGGAACTCGGTTAACCCAGCATTTGTGACAAACTGAGCAAACTCTTGGTGGATCCCGGCCTCCTCCAGGAAGGTATCATGCGGCCATTCGCACGGCCGCACCTCCACCTTTCTTGGAATGTGAAGGTCATTGTCCGATGATTCCCCAATGACTCCCTTGTCATTTTTATAGTAGGAGAACTTCCTAAAGATGTTCATTTTATTCATATAAAAATTCTGAAAAAAATTAGTCCACGAATTTTTTTAACGAAACTTTGTAAGATTGTTAGCAACTACTCTCAAGCATGCATAGAGACCATATTGAGCATTCAAACTACTTAGAACTCTAAGAATTCAACATGCAAGCTCATCTTCAACAGCACCAAGAGTAGCTAATTACTCTGAAAATAAGTCACTAAAACAAAAACTAATTGGAGCAATGGAGGAGTCACATACCAAGTAGCAATCCCTCCAAACGGTTTTGGAAATGGAGCTTCGAGCAAAGAGATCGAAATCCGCGGGTTTGAGAGCAAAAACACGAAAATGGCGGCTGTGGTGATTTTTTGCTGGAGGTAGGTGACAATGTGGGCTAAAGGGATAAATGAGGGGGCCTACGTGGGGGCCACCACCCACTAGGGCACGCCTGGGGGTGTTGGCGCGCCCTGGTGGGTGTTGTGCCCCTATGCACTCCCCTTAGGTGTTATTTGCACCAAAAAATCATAAATAATCGAAAAAAATTGTGTTAAAATTTTCAGGGCATTCTGAGAATTCTTATTTTTGGGTCATTTTTTATTGCACGAAGAAAACAAAAATACGGATAAACATGGCATTTTGTTTTATTCTACTAACTAAAACAAAAAACTAAAAGTGGATACAAAGAGTTGTGTCTACTAAATCCGTCAACTTCATACCTCTCGAAAAAGATTCATTAATAAGGTTGATCAAGTCTTATTAACAACCACTTCCGGTTAGCATGAAACCGAAGAACTTTCGTAAAACACTAGGTTACCTCAATGGGGATAGGAATATCCCCAACCATAATAATATTATATTTCTTTTTTACAGTAGGTAGAGGTAATCGAAACCTTCTAATAGTGAGTCTCGGAGCATTAAAGCTTCTAAAGCGGGAATTTTCAATAACATTAACACCATTCACTTGGAATTGCTTCTTCGGAAAGTGCACCGTATGCTCATTACCATTGATATGAAAAGTGACTTTGCTTTTATTGCAATCAATAACAGCCCCTGTAGTATTCAAAAAGGGTCTACCAAGGATAATCGACATGTTGTCATCCTCGGGCATCTCAAGAATAACAAAATCCATTAAGATAGTAACATTTGCAACAACAACAGGCACATCCTCACAAATACCAATAGGTATGGCCATTGATTTATCAGCCATTTGCAATGATATCTCAATAGGTGTGAGTTTATTCATATCAAGTCTTTTATATAAGGAGAAAGGCATAACACTAACACCGGCTCCCAAATCACACAAAGCAGTTTTGACATAGTTTTTTTAATGGAGCAAGGTATAGTTGGTATTCTCAGATCTCCAAGTTTTATAGGTACTCCATCCTTAAAGGAATAATTAGCAAGCATGATGGAGATTTCAGCTTTCGATATCTTTCTTTTATTAGTGATGATGTCTTCCATGTACTTTGCATAAGGGGCCATCTTCAAAATATCAGTCAAATGGGTACGCAAAAAGACTGGCCTAATCATTTCAACAAAGCGCTCAAATTCTTCATCATCTTTTTTCTTAGATGGCTTAGGTGAAAATGGAATGGGTTTCTGAACCCATGTCTCTCTTTCTTTACCATGTTTCCTAGCCACAAAGTCTTTTTTATCGTAACGTTTATTTTTAGATTGTGGGTTATCAAGATCAGGAGCATGCTCTATTTCAACATCATTATCTGGCTCTACATCCTTACTAGGTTGAGCATCATCATGAACATCATCATTATCATTTTCATTATCACTAGGTTGATGTTCATTACCAGACTGGGTTTCAGCATCGGAAATAGAGACATCATTACTATCAGGAGGTTTTCGTGTCTCATGTTCACTAGAGGTATGCAAAGTCCTATTATTTTTATTTTTATTTTTCTTTTTCTTTTTCTTCTTATAAGGACTAGGTGCATCAAGATTAATTCTTTGAGAGTCTTTTTCAATTCTTTTAGGATGACCCTCGGGATAAAGTGGCTCTTGGGTCATTCTACCTCCTCTAGTTACTAATCAAGCAGCAAAATCATGCATATTACTATTCATTTCACCAAGCAATTCTTTTCGAGACTTAGCAACTTGTTCTAGCTGAGTTTGAACCATAAAGGCATGCTTTCCTACACCTCTAACATCATTACTGATTCTAAATAGCATGTCACTCAAGCGAGCAATCATATCAGAATTGTATTTCAATTGTTTCAAAACATGGGCATTGAAATGATCTTGCTTCATAATATAGTTCTCAAACTCATATAAACACTGACTAGGATGTTTATTGTAAGGGATATCACCTTCATCAAACTTTAATAAAGAAAATACCTCTACCACCTGTGGAGGTGGTGGCGTGCTGAGCCCATGTATTTCTTCAATAGGTGGCAAATTCTTAACATCCTCAGCTTTAATACCATTTTCCTTCATAGATTTCTTTACCTCTTGCATATCTTCATGACTGAGAAATAAGATACCCCTCTTCTTCAGAGTGGGGTTAGGCGGTGGTTCAGGAAGAGTCCAATCATCATAATTCTTCAATACATTCTTCAATAATTCCTCAGCTTGTTCAACAGTTCGTTCCCTGAAAACACAACCAACACAACTATCTAGGAAGTCCCTAGAAGCATCGTTTAGTCCATTGTAGAAGATATCAAGCATTTCATTTTTCTTAAGAGGATGATCATGCAAAGCATTAATCAATTGGAGAAGCCTCCCCCAAGCTTTTGGGAGACTCTCTTCTTCAATTTGCACAAAGTTAAATATTCGCTGTAAGGCAACTTGTTTCTTATGAGCAGGATTTTTTTTCCAGAGAAGTAGTAAATCATATCCTGGGGACTACGCTGGAATGGGAGGAAAGCAAGTTCAACACACTACTAGGAAACCCACCACACTCTCCCGTCACCAAAGTGAGTCCTATGGGGCAAAAACCTAGACGACACCAAAGGATCTAGTCCTATTACAAGCACAACCAGTCTATAGGTTCCAAGTTCAGACCAAATGAGGGGCCAAACAAAATAGACCAAACACAAACGACATAAACTAATATCATGTTGCCAAAGGGAAAGTAGCATGACAAACAGTCGAAGAAGAAGCATCATCACTCCTTTCCAATCTTGGGCAACGTGTCACAAATCCCCATCAACATCATTGCCCGTTGCAAATTAGCTCATCTCCAGCACGAAGTTTCTTCATATCGCCCCCTTTTGGCAAACCTGTCCAATACAAGAGAAAAGAGCATGTCATAAACACAATGTCAAAGGGGCCTTAATCAGTTTCTTTTAAAAAGTGGCCCAGCTTCGGGCCAACCAGATAGACCAAGTGACAGCCCCGAGGGCAACTATATAAAATATCTTGTATCTGGGGAGAAAAGGGTAGCACCAAGTAAAGAACTGTCAATAGTTCTGGGACACAACTCTATGCCAATGGCCACCCAAATCAATCTCCGTACCACTTAGCAACAAAGCCTTCAAAGAAATGATGTTGCGAGGTTTCCACTTCCTGGCAAAAGGAACAAATAAGATTCCCAGGCCACCGACGGTATTTGCATCACCCATCTAGTGAGAATAGCATCCTCAGATAACTGCCAAAAGAAAATTTGGATTTTGGTAGGAATCTTAGCTTTCCAAATCCATTTGAATTGCACCCATTTAGAGGTTTCCCAAGCCACTTATACATAGATTTAGTAGTGCACCGAGCTGTTTTATTTAGCCCCCAATAGACAAATCCCTTTTCATTGGTAAGGTGTACACCATTAACATAGTTATGGATATCACTCCATTGCCCCAACAACTCAGGACCTAATCTTCTCCAAAAAAAGATGAGCTATCACCCCCTCAAGCTTATCAAAAGTGAAAACTCAATCATTGCAAACATCAAACAGCCAAGGGTATTGCTTCATGAATGGGGTCAACCCATTAATGGAATCTTTCCACAATCTTGTCACTTTTCCTGATACAGTTTTAATTTCTGTTCCCAACATATAGAACTCTTTTATTCTCAACAAAAATTTCCAACATGCTGAATCAGAGAAACGGGGACCAACAATAGCAACATTCTGGTTTCACAGATATCTAGCTTTGACAATATCTTGCCAAAGACCGGATTGAGTATCAAGTTTCCACCACTACTTAACCATAAGGCTACTATTTTGCCCTGTTCAAGAATTCGTCTGATTAACCAGTTAACTTGCCGATTAATCCTTACTCGTAGGGTCACCGAGTAGCCGCTTAACTGATAAATCACCCGATATAATTGATTAAATGGTCGATTAACTTGTCGATTAGCCTATTAATCCCCTACTCGCCAACGAGCCGAGCAACTACCAGTTAATAGAGATCTTTGATATCTAGCCCCCATTTGTCCTTGGAATGACATATTCTGTTCCACCTAACCAAATAATGTCGGCATTTTTTGCTACAACCTTGTCAAAAGAATCTTCTTCCATGCTTACCTAGCCTCTCCGCAAAAGTTCCGTTCATAAGCCACATAAACATGTGGTATAAGAAGACTTTGAGTAACAATAGAAGAAAAGTATGCCTCCCATGGAAGCAACATTACCCACCCACAGATCAAATCTTTTGAGGTACTTTCCCATTATAAACTTCCAATTAGAATTTTTAAGGGTGGTGACAAACATTTCAAGATATGTTAAGGGGAAATGACATATATCACAATTAAACAACTCAACACACGCTTTATCAATCTCCCCTCCCACTGCCAAAATTCCACTTTTCTGAAAACTGACTTTAAGACCACACATCATTTCAAAAATACTCCCTCTGTTTCTAAATAATTGTTGTTGAGGAGAACTAGTATAAAGGAGCAGCTTGAGGTTAACAACTTTATCCAAGTCATGATCTAGGCAGATAATTGTATCATCATCTGCATATGGAGCTCAAAATTAACAGCTAGAGCTTTAATAAATCTATAAAACAACCCCGCAAAAAATATTAATAATCTATAAAACGAAGGGAGTGCAGTTTTTCTTCTTAAGACAATGGTACATTTGTTGGCACGTAGACGCGTAGGTGCAAGACTTCCGGGGGGAATACAAGTAAATACTAAGGGGCATATGTATAATTTCAAAACCTTGTGAGTACACGAACGCATTTACCGCGTGTCAGTGCGCGGATAACCGAGGGACTAAAGTGACAAATTCACGCGAACCAGGAAACCCTTGCAGCCACCACCTCCCCTCCTCCCTCTGCGCCGCCACTTCTCTCCTCTCTCGCCGCTCCCAGGGTTTGTCGATCCAGCTAGTAGCCAGGCCCCCCGAAACCGGCGACCATGGCGAACGAGCAGCCGGCGGAGACCTACACGGTGGAGGAGCTCGTGGCCGTGAACCCCTACAACCCCGACATCCTCAACGACCTCGAGGTCTTTGTCAACGAGCAGGTAAACCCTAGCCCTGGGGCGCGTTTACCCCTGTCAGTTCCGTTCATGGAAATCGCGAAAGCTCAGCAGGAAGATTCGGCGGTTGATTGTGCTAACCTTAGCGCTGTCTCGTGTTTGCGATGGAACGGTTGCGAAATCAGTTGGTTGGTTGGTTGGTGTGCTGAACTGTGCGGCGTTGTCAGATGGAGGCAAATCGTAGGAATGCGCAGATGCTAGTACTTTTTAGCAGTATTTTCGTCTTTGCCTCTGGATTGTAGTGTATTCAGTTGCCTGGAGTAGTGAATTTAGTGCCGTATAAAGGATTGAGAGTGGCTGGGCTTATGAGTTATTCATCGGTGTGAGTTAAGTTATAATGCGTACTTTGCAGGCTGGTTCATAGAGAGTGATGGCAGAAGAAATTTTGTTTGGATGCTATTAGAATAGGCAGATTAAATTTGCCGTTGCTGTCTGAAGAGGTTTGATACCTCCTCAGTATCAGCCCTGTGTTCATACAATGGTGGATGGATAGAGAGATGGATCTCCAGTCAAAAATTATGTCTATCATCATGAAGTGGCAAACCTAAGCTTTTGTGCACATGATACGCGCATAGCACACTTATTCTATTGATACAGTTGCTGTTCAGCCTGTTAAAATCTACAGAAACATGCTTGAATAAACTGTTTTTAGGCTCTATGTATTGTGCACCGTAAGTTATGTCATGTTTTGATCCTTTTGAATTAACAATATATCGTGTTTTTACTAGGTTTCTTCTAAAACATATAACCTGGATGCAAATCTCAGCCTTCTACGCCTTTACCAGGTAAAATCACATTTGCATATGAACCGTTGCTAGTTGTATTATGCCACAATTATATGTATGCTTAATGATTGATTTCCGATTGCAGTTTGAGCCAGAAAGGTTGAGCGTACAAATTGTAGCCCGCATATTGATCAAGGTCAGAGAACAACTAATGGTTATATCAATTATTTTTGAATACCAGCTTTTTGGTTCATTCTCAACTGCTAAGCTCCGCGCATGTTGTTTTATTGACAGGCTCTCATGGCAATGCCAGCCCCTGACTTCAGCCTATGCTTGTTCTTAATTCCTGAACATGTGGTATGAGAAATTTGTCCTGCCTTCCTGTTTCTGAGGAATCTATCTTTTCTCGTCCCCTTTATATTTATGTTTCTCAAGCAAATGCTATGGAACATGCATCTTAGGAGTGTCTAAAAATTAAAGCATTGATTTAGACGTGAATGTTCATTTATCTATTTGTCGTCGTAGATGATTGTTACTTTGGCCTTGAAAAATGTCATATCTGTAGACCTGGAGATGCACACTATTAGAATTACTTGTGGACTTCCAGTTGATGGAGTAAGCATCTTTGTATTCGGTATAAGCTCATTTGCAGATCAATGATATCATGCAAAAAAATTACATTTCGATTTGAACTATCCCTTCTCGTCACTTAAACATCGAAATATCACACAATACAAATTAGTTGTACGTAAGTATAAGACGTGAGATGTCCGTATTGGTGACCATGTAGTTGCGCATCTTTTTAATAGATTTTTTTGAATCTCCTTAACTGTTCTGCCGTTATGTGAAGTTGACTTGTATTTGTTTTTATTATAGCAAATGGAGGAGCAGTTCAAGACCATGATAGTTCTTTCTCACTACCTGGAGGTACACACTTTTTCTGCATAATTGAGTAATATATGAATGCCTAAGAGCGCGTGTATTGATTATTGACTGCTAACCTCGATTAATTGCTTACAGACTGGTAGGTTCCGCCAGTTTTGGGACGAGGCATCAAAGAGCCGTAACATACTGGATGTTGTACCAGGTATGCACTTTCTTGAGACATCGAAGCTTTGTTGGCAGTACGAGTGCTTGTTGCTAGGACTTGGCAGTATGAGTGCTTGTAAATGTTAATGCCCACATAGGATCCCTGAGTGTTAAACCATGTCAGTGTTTTCCTTTCATTTGTTGTTATCAGACTTGGCTGTGAGTTATGCAGTGCAGATTTTCTGCTTTACTGTATTTGCTAAAGAAGCTTCATTTCCTCAGAGCCCCTTTTTTCTTAGCCTTTTCGTAGCATGCATTTACATGGCATATTCATTTCAAACAAAATATAATTCTCTATGGCTGACTAGGAGTCCTATATTAACTTCGTATCTCCTATTTTATTTCTTTCACTTGAAAAGGCTGATTTTAATCCAAACTGGAAACCGCTACAGATTTCCCCCTAGTTTTTGGTCAGTTGCACCGATTGATATGAGGCCTTTGTTTTTTACCTAGAGATGAAGTTTTCTGACACAAGTAGTTCTTTTTGTAGGTTTTGAGCAGGCAATCCAAAGCTATGCGATTCATGTGCTCTCCTTGACATACCAGAAAGTTCCTAGGCCAGTTCTAGCGGAGGTAAATTATGTAATCCTTTTAATTAATTATGGAAGTCCTCTACTTATGAGCTCATGGCAATTCAATCATTATATTATATTAGATGGGAGCTACAAGGACTCTTTATTATTACCACTAAAGCATCGTTCTTCTACCTAATCATGATGTTTATCCAATTGGGTTTATTTTCTGCATACATGTATTGTTTCTTTGCTGATGTGCCTGCCACTTATTTTTCCAGGCCATCAACATTGAAGGTCTTGCATTGGACAAGTTTATGGAGTATCATGCTGCAAACTCAGGATGGGTGATCGAGAAGGGTGCACGCTCCCAACTGATTGTCCTTCCACGCAACGAGTTCAATCACCCTGAACTCAAGAAGAACACAGCCGACACTGTTCCGTTCGAGCACGTGACCCGCATATTCCCCATCTTGAGCTGATTCAGCAACCATGATCAGATTGACATGAAGCACTTTGACATGAAGCACTTTTGTCTGTCTCGGCTGCACCCAGACCCACTGAGGGGGCGTAATAGAACTTGAGCCAGTGAAGAAGCTAGTCTTGGCAATTGCATTCTCTTTTGTACGGTGTACCGCATTTTGACACACTCAGAGCATCGGATGCGCCTGTTTTAGCTAAATGAGTACCAGATTATGTTTTCTTATGCATTTCTGCCGAATGTTGCAATTGCCTGACATTTCATGAGTGCACCTTTCCTGTCGAATGTGGCGATTGCCTAAAATTCCATGCGTGCATTTTTTTTTGCTCATCTGCTATGTATTTTGCTACCCCAGCACAAATTTATCTTTAAGAGCATGCTTGCTGGAATCTAACAAAGATATGAGTATGTTAGTGTTCGCTTGCTAATTTGTAGTCGAAAACGCTGTTACTGATTATTATATTATTAAAATGTAAAAGATTATATGCTAACTGTCAGATATGCATTTTTAACACCGTGTCACCTACAAAAATTGACGCGTATACTTGCCATTGACAGAAAGACAGCGAAAATCCATCTGGATTTGAAGAAAAAATAACAGCCAAAAAAGGGAATTCGTGTTTTTAGACGAAAAAAATAAATGCAAAATCATGAGAGAAGGAGAAAGCAGGCCATATGTATAGTCACCTGGGCCGATCCATTCACTACGGGGGCCCAAGGAGCACTCTCATCCCATCTCACTACAAAAGCCGACTAGGGTTTAGGGCTGCCGCAGATAAGAGCCCTCGCCCCCTCCCCTTCTCCCCGCTCGCGCCGCCGGTCACATCCCTCCCTCCCTCCCTCCACCTCCCCTTCGCGGCGCCATCCGGACGCTCGAGTCCCCGACCAACCATGGCGGCAGCGGCTGGAGAGGCCCCGCGGGCGCTGTCCCAGAAGGAGCAGGACATACAGATGATGCTCGCCGCCGACGTCCACCTCGGCACCAAGAACTGCGACTTCCAGATGGAGCGCTACACCTACAAGCGCCGCTCCGACGGTACGCCCACGCTCAAACCTCCTTCACCTAGCGAGTGCTTTCGTTGCTTACTTTCAGTTGTCGTCCTCACGGATCTGGCCTTGCCTATGTGCCCCCGATTTGCTGTTGGATGCGCAGTGTCAGCTTCGTACTAGTTAGAGTCGATCAGCTGCGGATCGTGATGATTATTGGTGTAGTTGCGGCTAGTCATGATGCTTCTGTTCTTTTGGGTGAACTGTGGAATGTGATGCGTCCGTTCTTGTTTTGCGATTCCTAGGCATCTACATCATCAATCTGGGCAAGACATGGGAGAAGCTCCAGCTCGCGGCGAGGGTCATCGTCGCCATCGAGAACCCTCAGGACATCATCGTCCAGTCCGCCCGCCCCTACGGCCAGCGCGCCGTCCTCAAGTTCGCGCAGCACACAGGCGCCAACGCCATCGCCGGGAGGCACACCCCTGGTACCTTCACCAACCAGATGCAGACCTCCTTCAGCGAGCCCCGCCTGCTCATCCTCACCGACCCAAGGACCGACCACCAGGTGAAGCGATTTCCCATGCCAAACTAATACCATATGTACTAGCAGTGTGCGTTGGATGTGGTGATGTTGATGATCTAGTCATTAATCTGTTGAATTATTATGTGCAGCCCATCAAGGAGTCTGCTCTGGGAAACATCCCTACCATTGCCTTCTGTGACACTGACTCTCCCATGCGATACGTCGATATCGGCATCCCAGCAAACAACAAGGGGAGGAACAGCATTGGCTGCCTGTACTGGCTCTTGGCCAGGATGGTTCTGCAGATGAGGGGCACTATCCTGCCCGGTCACAAGTGGGATGTCATGGTATGCCAGCTCAATAGACCTTTCAGATTCCTAGTTGAATTGCGTTTCTGTGTGATGTATTGCATTCTTTTGCGTTCTTATGATAATATGTTTGCTCTTTGCAGGTTGATCTGTTCTTCTACAGGGACCCTGAGGAAGCCAAGGAGCAGGAGGATGAAGCTGCTGGAGCCCCAGAGTATGCTGCCATCACTGATTACGCAGCAGCAGCTGGCCAATGGGGTGGTGACCAGTGGACCGCTGATGCACCTGCTCCCCCGCCTGTTACTGGTGGCGAGTGGCCGATGGCTGAAGGTTTGTTCTCCTTTATAAAAATACATTTGCCTTGTTTGAAAACTCTAGAATTTTGTTTGGTGATGTCAATTTGTGTATTTGGATGGAAACACACAGTAGTGCTGATTATTTCCTGGGATGATTAGTTATCTGGTTGGTGCAAGACACTCTAATTACTAAACACATAAGTATCAGACATGCATCTACTTTGGGTAGTTTACTAGCATTTGATTTGATTAGTGGCAACTTTTACTCAGCAAGAATTTGTTGCTCAAGACAAGTTCATGCTCGGTTGCCCTGTTTTCTTAACTACTGTTGAAACCATGTTGCATGTTTCCAGTGTCTTGTTTGAAGTTTTAGCAGTTTATGCTGAGGCCTAGTTCGATAATTTGCAGTGCAACATAAATTGATCACATCTTTTGTCAATTTGTTTGTTATTTCCAGCTCCAGTTGCTGGTGGCGATGGTGGATGGGATGCAGCAGGGGCACCTGTTGCTGTGGAAGGTGGTGTCGCTCCTCCTGTTGCGGCTGCTACTGGCTGGGAAGCTGGGGTGCAACCTGCTGCTCAAGGCTGGGAGTAGACTAGGATGTCACCTTGAGATGTCTTTGCGGCTTAAAGTTCATATTTTGTGAGGCATGAATGAATATCTCTACAATTGATGCGGTCTGCTATATCTACCCTATGGACAAAGACTTGTGTCTTAGGATTTTCTAGATGAACTTGTTTATCTCTGTTATCGACGTTGGGACGAGAGAAAGGGAGACTGAAAGTTGTGTTATAAGTTGGCTTTCAACTTGTCTGTCTACATTTTGTAGTGCCTATACTCTTGATGTTTCTATGCATTTTGCTGGCTCTATTTATGTTTGCTGTTCGGTTTATCAAAATGCACTGAACATTGTTTCTCGTGAATTGTTGCGCCTTTCCTATTGTGTGTTCTCTTCCTGGAGCCCCACAACTTCTGACTATATGTGCAGCGTGCAAAACTTGTTAGAATATATTCCTTACTTAAAATAATATAAAAGCGTTTAGAATACTACTTTAGTAACCTAAACACTCTTATTAGTTTATCAAGGAAATATTTAGCAAAAAGTTATGCCTATTTAAGAACTTAGATAAACATAGTTCCTGCTACAACACAGAACACATCGGCGGTGGCAGTTTGTGGGTGGTAGGATTCAGATGCCTGTTGGCGATGGTTTCAATTGACATCATAATGACCCAATCATCAAACCCACAAGCTACTATTCACTACTCCCTCCGTTCCAAAATAACTGTTTCAACTTTGTACTAACTCTAATACAAAGTTTAACTAGGTTTAAGACATTTAAATTTAACTAAGTTTAAGACATTTATTTTGGGACGGAGGGAGTACAAGTTTCTTCAAAGAATTTGGAAGCAGGATTATGAAGAATGCAAAGCTTGACAATTACCGAAGGGTTATCTCTTTTATCACAGCAAAACAAGTCATATTATTAGAAAAGAGCTAGGAAAAGACAATCAAATAATAATAGTACGAGATATCAATTTTCATTATGAAAAAAAGATAAGCTGCCTAGTTAGAATTTGAAAAATAAAAAATAGATACAATGCTAGCCATGAAACTGGCCAAGAGGGAGGCGTTCCATGGCTGCGGCTCCAGGCGATCATCTTTAACATTACGGACGTGAGCACCTTGTCAATGATGAACGGCCCGGCCCAGGGTGAAGATAGTTTATGCTTATCCGCAGGGTGAAGATAGTTTATGCTTATCCGGTTTGTCTGGATGGAGCCGTAAAACTAGGTCGCGCACATTGAACATCTTCGTTCGGACCTTGCGACTTTGGACACGGCAATGCCCGTTGTTGGTAAAAAAGTAGAGCATGCTCGGGCGACATCTCGCTCCTTATCGAGGGCGTCGAGGTCATCTTGCCGGCTATGCTCTGCTTCCTACTCCTCATACATGCGTACTCGTGGTGCATCATAAATTTTATGTAGTGTTCCCTACAATGATAGCCAAGGTATTATGTTTCAATTTATTCACAAGTCTCTAACCATCGCCTTGAAGAAGAACAAGGAAGACATGTATGCCTAGCTTGGTGGGTGAGGACCTCTACACATATGATGCCGATGCATTGCAAGAGGGTATGACTCCGACCACACTCTGACATGAGGTGCTCTAAACAGTGGTCGGCGGCAAGTCTGTCTACACACCGGGTTGATATCCCTTGGGAATTGGATGCGTATATGGAGCATCGAAGCCTAGCTATGTGGCTCTAAAGAAAGCGCAGCTCCAACGAAAGCGCTATCAGGAGGCAACCCAAAAGTAAATAGGAGTCTTTATTAGTCTTGAGTTTTTTACTATAGTTTGCATTCATATTTTTGCATTGGCATTATGCATCAATTGCTATTAAAGTTGGTTTGGTTTAAGTCTTCACTAGGTGAAATTTTTCGTATGCTTAATTTTTTTATATGCAGTACCATTGCATCGTTGGATCTTATTAATACTTTGCTAGTACAAGTGTTGGAAATAACCCCACATGATTTTTTTGAAGAAAACGAAGTTCCAAGACGAACAAAGTAAAATATGACATGTTATACGACCGCCCATGGCCGTATCGAGCAAGGGATGTGTCGGCGTCGAAACCGACAGATCTCGGCTAGGGGGCTCGAGCTGTGGATCTTAGGTCGATGGATAACAGGGGACGAAGGAAACAATGTTTACCCAGGTTCGGGCCCTTGTGGGGAGGTAAAACCCTACTTCCTGCTTGATTATATTGATGTGGATGAGAATTACAGAGTTGATCTACCTCGAGATCATATGAGCTAAAACCCTAGACGATTCGACTTCTCCCTATGAATGGAACCCTCTCGTTTATATAGACACCAAGGATACCTAGGGTTACACATAACCGACCTTCAACAGGAGATAGTGTGACACCCGGATAATTATGCTACAGTAGTCCCATGCTAATGGTGCCATGCCATCACTTTTACTGTTGTTAATCTCGCGTTAATCCAATTCCTATTCAAATTCAAATTCAAATTTAAAGTCAAAATTCAATTTTGTCAAACGTAGAAACAAAAATGTTCAAAGTGTGGCAAATATCCTTTGGATACTTTTCATGTTGAAACCACATTTTTATAAAGTATTTTAATAAATACAAATGATTAAAATATCAGCATAAAAATATATTTAAATATCTTTTGTAATTAATAAACTCACAAACGAATTTATTTAAATGTCAAAATTATATTGGAAGTGCTATATTTAGTCATACTAATTTAGGTACTAATTTTATGTTTTATAAAACTATAGTAAATAGAAAATTAAATAAAAATAGAAAAGGAAATTGAATAAAAATAGAAAGACAAAACAACAACAACAACAAAGCCTTTAGTCCCAAACAAGTTGGGGTAGGCTAGAGGTGAAACCCATAAGATCTCGCGACCAACTCATGGTTCTGGCACATGGATAGCAAGCTTCCACGCACCCCTGTCCATGGCTAGTTCTTTGGTGATGCTCCAGTCCTTCAGATCTCTCTTTACGGACTCTTCCCATGTCAAGTTCGGTCTACCCCGGCCTCTTTTGACATTATCAACATGCTTAAGCCGTCCGCTGTGCACTGGGGCTTCTGGAGGCCTGCGCTGAATATGCCCAAACCATCTCAGACGATGTTGGACAAGCTTCTCTTCAATTGGCGCTACCCCAACTTTATCTCGTATATCATCATTCAAGATGCGGTCCTTCCTTGTGTGGCCACACATCCATCTCAACATGCGCATCTCTGCCACACCTAACTGTTGCACATGTCGCCTTTTAGTCGGCCAACACTCAGCGCCATACAACATTGCGGGTCGAACTGTCGTCCTATAGAACTTGCCTTTTAGCTTTTGTGGCACCCTCTTGTCACAAAGAATGCCAGAAGCTTGGCGCCACTTCATCCATCCGGCTTTAATTCGATGGTTCACATCTTCATCGATATCCCCATCCTTCTGCAACATTGATCCCAAATAACGAAAGGTGTCCTTCTGAGGCACCACTTGCCCATCAAGGCTAACATCCTCCCCCTCCTCGTTCCTAGTAGTACTGAAAGCACACCTCATGTACTCAGTTTTAGTCCTACTGAGTCTAAAACCTTTCGATTCCAAGGTTTGCCTCCATAACTCCAACTTCCTGTTGACCCCCGTCCGACTCTCATCGACTAGCACCACATCGTCCGCAAAGAGCATACACCATGGGATATCTCCTTGTATATCCCTTGTGACCTCATCCATCACCAAGGCAAAAAGATAAGGGCTCAAAGCTGACCCTTGATGCAGTCCTATCTTAATGGGGAAGTCGTTAGTGTCGCCATCACTTGTTCGAACACTTGTCACAACATTATCATACATGTCCTTGATGAGGGTAATGTACTTTGTTGGGACTTTGTGTTTCTCCAAGGCCCACCACATAACATTCCGCGGAATCTTATCATAGGACTTCTCCAAGTCAATGAACACCATATGCAGGTCCTTCTTTTGCTCCCTATATCTCTCCATAAGTTGTCGTACCAAGAAAATGGCTTCCATGGTCGATCTCCCAGGCATGAAACCAAACTGATTTTTGGTCCCGCTTGTCATTCTTCTTACACGGTGCTCAATGACTCTCTCCCATAGCTTCATTGTATGGCTCATCAGCTTAATTCCACGGTAATTAGTACAACTCTGAACATTCCCCTTGTTCTTGAATATTGGTACTAATATACTCCGTCTCCATTCTTCTGGCATCTTGTTTGCCCGAAAAATGAGGTTGAAAAGTTTGGTTAGCCATACTATCGCTATGTCCCCGAGGCCTCTCCACACCTCAATGGGGATACAATCGGGGCCCATCGCCTTGCCTCCTTTCATCCTCTTTAAAGCCTCATTGACCTCCGACTCCTGGATTCGCCTCACAAAACGCCTGCTAGTATCATCAAAGGAGTCATCCAGGTCAATGGTAGAGCTCTCACTCTCCCCATTGAACAACTTGTCAAAGTACTCCCGCCATCTATGCTTAATCTCCTCGTTCTTCACCAGGAGTTGATCTGCTTCGTCCTTGATGCACTTGATTTGGTCAACATCCCTCGTCTTCCTCTCTCGGCTCTTGGCCATCTTATAGATGTCCATTTCGCCTTCCTTCGTGTCTAACCTTTGGTAGAGGTCCTCATACGCCCGACCCCTTGCTTCACTCACAGCTCGCTTTGCGGCCTTCTTCTATAAAAATAAAAGAGAAAGACCCTCCGGCCCTCGGCCCAGCAGGCCGCCAGGTCGGCCCAACCAAACCCCTCATAGCCCCCCACTCAACCCGAAACCCTAGCCACTACCCCCACGCTCCCCCACTCCCCTCGCCCTCTGCCCCCACTCCCCCGATCCCTTTTTGGATCGGGGCAATGACACCTGCCGCCCCGCTCGCCGGTTGCCCGAGGTCGACGCCGCCGCTATCGCCTATCACCTCCTCGACCGCCTCCCCGTTGGCCTACCTCGTGCCTCGCCGCCCTGAACCCCTGCAACGGGGGTGAGCTCCCCTTTCTCTCCCCGACGCCGTGGTCGCCGCACCTGCTTGACCATACTGTCTATGTCCGTAATCCCTGAAGCATCATTCCAACAGTGCATTAAGCTTACATCGAGCTTTGAACGTCATGTTGGTTATCTTGAAAGGCAATTCTGATTCTTAGCTAGCACTCTAACATGAGGTTTCGACAACCATTCGTGTCACCATTTCTTTGCGTGATGTCGTCGTTGATCGATTACATCTTCAAGAGACTTCTCGACAATTGTGTCGTGGTCATCATCAACATTCTGAACTCTCCTAGAATATCAATTAAATTCTTGATGGGAAGTAGCATCCTTGCCTTCCTTTGAAACGCAGGCTTGTCTTGTTTTGGTTGAACCTTAAGTTCCTTGTTAGCCGTCTTGTGAATTGTTCTATCTTGGAGTATTATTATCTTTTCCAAGCATGATGTGAAATTTGCACACGTCATAAAAAATTCTTGATATAGTGATACTTCTTGCCAACACCTTTCATTTCTTATGTTTCCGTGTTATTTCTAACCGGAATACCGACAACTGGATTGTGGTGGGTAAATTCAACACTTATGGTGTAGCAACTCTATTACCTTGGAGTAAATGAACAATAAGCCCATTCTTAGTGTGTTGGCTGTTGAATCAACATTCTATCATTGGCCGTGCTACTTAGTCCAGATTTTGGTTGCACCTTTCGGTTAATGTTTAATTGTGGATGTTTCCCTCGGGCATACCTCAATATATCATCTGGCTTAGCCAATGCTATCAACTTCTTCACCCTATCGAGGAAATCCACCTTTGTGGAAATCTCGACGAATTGTTGATGAGCCCATCAGCCACATCCTCATCTTCTTTGTGGTTCATGATGAACATCTAAGCTAGTGTTGGAAATTTTTAAAGGCTTTATCTTCGTAACTAGCTCATGAAGAATGTGTGCGATAAAAGAAGTGTTCTTCCCTAAGTTCACGTGCATTTTTGCCGCCGTGATGATGAGAAAATTTTGTTTCGCTTCCTCTAGAATCGTTCCAATTCATTCTTGCATGTGCAAAGTATTCTATGGTTTGATGGGTTTGCTACCTCAGTCCATTGTATTTCCTAGCACGTCAAGCCACTGATTGATTTGATCTGGGGAAAAGAAGTTCTTCGTAAGAGCTATCCGGGCTTATACACGGAACTTTGATATCCTCCATGATGGTTGCCAACCAGAGCTTGATTGCATTCCATCCTAAAAACTTCTATGTGGACACAAATGTCTTGACATTGTGTTCATATGTCTTGCATTCCAAATCATGAATTAGGGTTTGCTTCCGTTGTTCATTTCGAGATTCTTGAAAATCATCTCGTAGATCTGTGTTGCATCCTTTTTCTTTTCAGGCCTTCTATGTCTGAAGTACCCTGACACCAACCAAATTTGAACCTCAGCAGATATAATGGTTGGAACTTTTCCAAGAATTATGACTTTGGTCTCTATGTTACTCGGAAGGTGATAATGTGGCTAGCACACCTGTTCGGAAGACCTATTGTTATAGTTTCTTGTTCAGCAAGATTGTCCTATCTTCCATGGGGAAATTATAAATTGTTCCTACTGGATCATTTGTGTATACAAACTCCACCCTTTACTCAAAACACATTAACATTGCTATCCCGAAGCATGGATGTGGTATATCGATCATCAGAAGGAATAATGTAAGCTCAATGCTAATTGTTTCTTGAGCAATCATTCAAACCCTGTTGTATGGGCATGTCATGGATTTTCCTCGCCCATTTTACCTAAATGGTTATCTACTTGCTATTCTGTCATGTATATCGTGCTCTGTTTTTCTTTGGGAAAGGTATACTCTAATACTTGGGTATAAACACATTTCCATTTCCATTGGTCTGTTTACCCCGTTCTTGTAATCTAACTTGTCCGAACAGTGGTAATCCCCTGATTTGGTAAACACCTCGGTGATCAACTCTGCCAGTAAGACCCTGTACTATTGTTGGTAAGATTCCGGTAACCGTCGGTGGACGAGAATTTTGCCTATTGGTCCGCCTCGTTTCAACGAGCAGGAAAATGGTTCTATTCGCCCCCCACCCTTGGTACCGACGTTTTTGCCAACTTAACTGACAGGCTCTCCTCTGGTAGATCTTGCTACCATGATCGTGCAATATGTCATCGCTCTTCCTACTATTAACCCACATGGTTGGCCCATAACCCAAAGTTCAACAGGATTGAAACCTGACTCTCTTGTAAACCCTTGATTCTGAAGTACCCTTTGCACTTGACTTCGTATGTGGTTCCCGACCCACCGTTCAAGGGATGACCTATCCTTTTATCAGACCCAATGTTTATTCTCCTTGCTATGAACCCCCATTTTCGCCTTCTGATCAAGCATCGAATGGTTGTCAACCCGTTTGAAACTTTTGTACCATAGTTTTTGCTCTAAATAAATTCCCTACCTAAGTTCACCATCAGATGCCCAACCTTGTTTAGATTCGTTCTTCCAAGGTTGCCCCTCTTATCGCATACGTAGGGCAATGAAGATCCTGAAGGGAGGATGACGACTTATTCAAGATGACCTGAAACGGAGGATTGAAGACATCAATGAAAGGGATCAATTTCTTCGAGAAGAACAACAAGACCGGGAAGATTCGTTAGATTCGTAACCAAACTTTTCCCCTTACTCCCCCTCTTAAATCTCGGGACGAGATTTCTTGTAGTGGAGGAGAATTGTGACACCCGCATAATTAAGCTACAGTAGTCCCACGCTAATGGTGCCATGCCATCACTTTTACTGTTGTTAGTCTCGCGTTAATCCAAATCCTATTCAAATTCAAATTCAAATTTAAAGTCAAAATTCAATTTTGTCAAACGTAGAAACAAAAATGTTCAAAGTGTGGAAAATATCCTTTGGATAT
Organism: Hordeum marinum; assembly: GCA_022496015.1. Taxonomy (NCBI): domain Eukaryota; kingdom Viridiplantae; phylum Streptophyta; class Magnoliopsida; order Poales; family Poaceae; genus Hordeum; species Hordeum marinum. The sequence continues at coordinate 458,475,437 of CM039675.1, read as the reverse complement.
TTTTCATGTTGAAGCCACATTTTTATAAAGTATTTTAATACATCCAAATGATTATAATATCAGCATAAAAATATATTTAAATATCTTTTGTAATTAATAAACTCACAAACTAATTTATTTAAATGCCAAAATTATATTGGCAGTGGTATATTTAGTCATAATAATTTAGGTACTAATTTTATGTTTTATAAAACTATACTAATAGAAAATTAAATAAAAACAGAAAAGGAAATTGAATAAAAATAGAAAGACAAAACATTAATAAAAATAAAAGAGAAAGACCCCCCCGGGCCTCGGCCCAGCAGGCCGCCAGGTCGGCCCAACCAAACCCCTCATAGCCCCCCACTCAACCCGAAACCCTAGACACTACCCCCATGCCCCACTCCCCTCGTCCTCTCCTCCCGACTCCCCCGATCCCCTTCTGGCTCGGGGCAACGACACCTGTCGCTCTGCTCACCGGTCGCCCGAGGTCGACGCCGCTGCTATCGCCCGTCACCTTCTCGACCGCCTCCCCGTCGACCTACCTCGCGCCTTGCCACCATGAACCCCTGCAACGGGGGTGAGCTCCCCTTTCTCTCCCTGACGCCGCGGTCGCCGCACCTGCTTGCTGCACGCCCACGACGCCCACCACGCTGCTCCCTCCCTCCGTCATTCTATGCGCGCCGCCCGCGCGCGTCACGCCCCGCCCCCTCCTAGGCCGCACGCGCCGCGCCCCTCCACGCCCCCGTTGCCGCAAGCTGCTGTGCCCCGGCGCCCCCCACTGCCACTGCCGGCCATTGCAAGCTTGTCTTCGGCCGCCCGTCGTGCTCACCACAATGCCCACCCGCTCGTCCGCACGCCCCGCGTCCCGCGCCCTTCCGCTCGCCCGCCTGCACACCCACACATCCCCACCGCCCTTCTTATCGCGGGCGCTGCTCCGGCCGCCCCGAGCCCTCCCACTTGCACCGTTGGATGCGCGGTTCTGTGCTTGTTCGAATGAGCCTAAACGCGGGCCGAACGACCCCCTGTGGGCCGTTTCCGCCCAAGTCCGGCGATGCACCGCCGCGGGACGGCTCGCTGGCGTGGTTCCGGCACCGTCCGCTGACGTGGCTGCCACGTGGCCCACCTGGTACCGCTGACGGGTGGGCCCTGTTGACCAGTTGACCGGGTCAACTGCTGACTGGGCAACCCGTGTCACTGATACGTGGGCCCCACCGCTAAAATGTTTTAGAAATGAATAGAAAATAATTTAATTAATTAGCTAAAACACTAATCGCTCACTGACCCGTAGCCCCCACCCTTTATGAAACCTAATTAGTTTAAATAAAACCTTATTAAACTACTGTGTGGCTGACCAGTGGGTCCCATATGTCAGGTTTGACCTGGTCAGCTGGGTTTGACCTGCTAACATCATGGTGATGTAATGATGACATCATCATTTACTATTCTGGATAATTCGAATTTAATTAAATCCAGAAATTCTAGAAGTTCTTTAAAACTTGGAAAAATCATATCTTTTAAGCCGTAACTCGGATGAAAATACTTTATACATGAAAGTTGTTCAAAAAAATCCTGCGAATCTGAATATGCTGTCCGTTCGTCTGTCACGTGCTCCTATCATAACGAACATGAAACTTTTGCATCGATTTCATCCGTCCGGTAGTAGCCCGAGACTCGTGAAATATCGTTAGATATTCTCCCGCTCCGTCTATAACGTGTAGTATACGTTAGTGCATACCTAGCTCTGCACATTGCCATGTCATGCTTTGTGAATGCATTTGTCTTCTTTATATTTATTGTTTCTCCCCCTCTTCTGATCGGTAGACCCCAAGGCTGATGGTGCGCTGGGTTCGACTACACCGTTGACGATCAGCCTTTTGCCGCAAAGCAGCAAGGCAAGCAACCCCTCTTGAGCATTCCGATATCGCCTATTCCTTTCCCTCTTATTCTTGCATTAGATTTTTGCTACTGTATTAGTTAGCTCCTATTCCGATGCATAGCCTAAATTTGATGAACTGCTACTAAACTTGCAATCATACCAACTGCTTATTATAGGTTGGTTAGGGAATCCCCAGTGATCCCTTAGTCCCAGTTGCCCCTGCTTCTTCATCGACAACCCGACAACTCGATGACTTGAAGACTCGGTCAATCGACCAACAAGCCAGGCCCCTAACATCACTGCACTCCCCTTAGTTGTCCGACTCTGCAGTGCTACTATCGAGTACCGAGGGTGACACCTCATGAAGTACTCATGATGCTAGCCCTGTAGTGCAGCTAGTCGGTCGTGGTTATCGAGGGTGATTCCTCCTTCACCATTCCCTATGATGTCTCTGTCGTGCAACCCCTCAAGTGTGGGACCATCGAGGGTGATTCCTCTAAAGTCCACCTTGACGGTTCAACCGAGCAGGGACTGTTGAGGGTGATTCCTCAGTTCCCGCGTTGATGTTTTATACACACAGTTACTATGACCTGGTTACAGAAACATGTTGGTGACGGATCGGCCCCAAGGGTACCCGTGTGAGAAAGATTTGGTGGGATGCGTCGTAAGGCAACCCAAGACTTGGTGGGGTGCGCCGATAAGACACCCGACAGTTATTGGCGGGGCGACGGACTGCATTATGGTTCACGCTTGCCCCGCACTAATAAGATGCTAATGGGTTGGGTACTTGATCCGAGTTAGGTCGTTGGCCTTAATACGCACTAACCTTCATGTGGGAGAAGTTATGGGTACTCAACGTAGTTGTATCAGCCGAAGCTCTTCGGACGTCAGCAATGGAGTGGCGCGCGCCCGAGTGGTCCACAACGGCATCACGCTTGTTATAAGGGGTGCCAGGACTGACCTCGGCCGCGTTCGCATCGTGTAGGAGTGCAAAGGGCGATTGGCCCATGACCCCTGCGTGCATAGGATTTAGACCGGCGGGCTGGCCTCTTTGTTGAGTCTAGGTGGGGCAATGATGTTTTGATATCCCGAGGCCGGGCATGACCCAGAAATGTGTGTCTGGCCGGAGGTGATTCAAGCGTGCGGGGAATATGTGGTGCACCCCTGCAGGGATGATAATCTATTCGAATAGCCGTGTCCACGGTAACATGACGATTTGGAGTTGTACCTTGACCTTATATAACTACAATAGTGACTCTAAATTGAAATGTGGCTCCGGGATTGCTTCCTCGCAGGGAGTCGAGGAATAATCTCTGGGCGTGGTTACTTAATAAAATTGCTACAATAAAATATTGTTATATGTGAGTTACCTGTCTTCTCTCTTCTAATACTGCAAGGTGCTGAAGATGCTAGTCTTCGATAGGACTAGACCTTCCCCCCTATTCTTGCTTTCTGCAGTCAGTCCAGATATAACCCCACTCCTTGATAATGACGCATACTTAGCATAGTTCTGATGTCAGTCTTGCGAGTACTTTGGATGAGTACTCACCGCTGCTTTGCTTTCTCTTTTCCCCCTCGATTTGATTCTGCGTTCATACGATGGAGCCCAAGAGATGGAGTACGCCGGAGACGACCACTACACCACCGCAGGAGCCTACTACTACATGGAGGTGTTCCCCGACCAGCAGTAGGATAGGAGGTTCCCAGGCAGGAGGCCTCGCCTCTTCCGATCCGTTGTTATGTTTGTGCTAGCTTCTTAAGGCAAAACTTGTTTAACTGATGTCTGTACTCAGATATTATTGCTTCCGCTGACTCGTGCTTGTCGAGCTTTGTATTCGAGCCCTCGAGGCCCCTGGCTTGTAATATGAAGTTGTATGACTTTAATTTGTGTCTAGAGTTGTGTTGTGATATTGATTAGTGAGTCCCTGATAGATACGCGGATAGATACGCGGATCCCATATTCAAAGCTTGGAGGCCACGCCATTCTTCAGAGCTCTCCTTCCTGAACACGGGGTTGCCTCATTGTTCGTCCCTCCACTGAGCGGCACAACAAATCAGCCCATGAGGAATGATCCGACAGCTCGAGGACCCCTTAGTCCCGGACTCCCTGAGTAGTCCCCGAACTAACCTCCAACACCGAGGTATGCAATCTTTGGTAGCTTCGTGTATCCACGGTATTCGGCTTGCGAGGCGAGTTCCATTTATGTTCGGATGATTCCAACTTGGTCCTTGACGACACCATGTCTTCCAAAACACGCATTGTTTCACCCTGAAGGCCAAACACCCGAGTGTGAATAATACCCTCATCTGACAACCTTTCTGACGAAAGGCCACAACAACCAGTTACGGAAACTCGATTCGTGGTTCGAGGCTGCCTTTCTATCGGCACACCTTATCAATATGAAGATCGTGCCCTTATTTCATGGGATACAAGTAATGATCTGGGTAACCCCGCGCACAAATAACGGCATGATCGTTTCGTGAAGTGCCAAAGCCTGCGAGAGTAAAAGAGGACCCTTGTATTACGGCCTCCCATAAAAAGGAGAAAGCCCCCAAGGCCTTTCTATGCATCCCAGACTTGATTCCTTCTCCCGTCCACTAAGCGGGTACGTTCGTATACCGGACCATGTTCTTTTTATCTTTTGTGTTATTTTCATAGAGGTTTGGACCTAGTGTGGTGACACTTACAATATGGTCACAACCGTATGGAAATCCACACAAGCCACTCCATCACTTTGATTCGACAAAGTCTTCAACTAGAAGTGTCCGGTTCTACCGGACCATGTCAAAAACGTTTGATGAAGCATATGTCCATTTACATTTTAAGGGAGAGGATATTTGTACCTCATCAGTAAAAAATCTTAATTACCCTTGCTTACATAAGCTTGGGGAGGTAACCACTTTCCATACTCTCCTTTAGTAAACTTCACTTTCTCTTTTTGATTCATACTTTTATTAAGACTAGTTCTTCCAAAGTTCTTTGCTTTGGCAAGTTATTTTTGCATATGTAGAGTATTGTGCAATGATCTTCATATGTTAAATGCTATGCAATAATGTGTCCCACTGTTTGACATGCTCTCTTAAGTATGATTGCTCTGTATTTGCATAAGATAATCACTTGCTCTAGTTAGGCCCCATATCGCCAAGTTAATCTTTTTATGCACTTTATTCAAGTTTTTTGCTTAGCTTGGGAAAAATCTTGTGATCCTCTCTAATACATTTACACAATCTCTACCTAAAAAATCATGGTTGAATAAAAAGGTTTTACACATGTTAGAATTGTTCTAACAGAAAGTGTTGGCATGACCCCGTCACTAGACAACAAAAGTTCCAGAAAGCAATGATTGAAGTAAGTGCCCGAGAGCCTTGACTTGAGAATGTTAGTGGGTAGTCATGAGAAACTCTATATCTTGACATTTTGACAAATCTCAGTGTTCAAGGTTTAAAAGAAAATAAATAAATGAATAAGATATTAAGTAAGAGGATCCAATTATTTGTTTTCATGTTAGATCAAACATTGACAAGGAGCATAGATATTTTACTAAAGCTCGGCTAGTTTGATCAAAATAAATATTAACTAGCTAAGCATGTGCTACCTTGTACAAATATGTTCTATCTTCCTTATAGCTTGTAGAAAAGACAAGGATACACCTATGTGCAATAATGTTATCCATGAGCTAGATGGATGACTTTGGTTTATCAACCTTTTTGCTCGAGGATGAGCAAGATTTAAGCTTGGGGATGTTGATGAGTGGATTTTATGCATACTTGTTAGAGTATATTCTTGTGCCAAAATCCATCATATCATATCCACCTAGCACTTATTCATATCCCCATTTCATTGTTTTCGATATTTACTTGTTTTACCAAGTTCATTGCTCAACTTTTATTTTTATTTAGTTTTTTATTAGTTTTCCTTTGTTTGTTGGTCTTGATTTAATTTCTAAGAGACATTATCTTGGCAGAAGGAAAATATTTAGCAATCAAAGCATTCTTACATTTATTCCATGAATCAATACTATTGTGAGGTAATGATGAAAACTCACTTTTAACTTTATCTCTTAGTGATAAAGGAAATAATTTTAACTTCACAATATCATTATCCACATCTTTTTTCTTTTGCATATCACATAATTTAACAAATGTATTAAGATGGGAATGCATCATCTTCATTTGGACTTCCAGAAAATTATTCTTTCCTAAAAAGATTTAATAATGCAACATTTATATCATATAACTCCACACTAGTGGTGGATGGTATTGCTGTACTAGTAAAATCATTATTATTAGTATTCGAGAAATTGTAGAATTTAGTATTCTCTTGAGTAGACATAATGGCGATTCAAGCAAGATAGCACACAAGATGTTTTTGATGTTTTTGATTTTTTAAAACAGAAAATAAAATCAATTAAAAAGTATAACAATTAAATGATAATGTGTGTGTGAAAGAACCATTAGTTTGTGTGATAGCTTCCCCGGCAAAGGTGCCAGAAATTCTTCTTGCTACTTGTGAAATGCGTTGGTTTTTCTTGAAGAGGAAGGGTGATGTATTAAAGTAGTGAAAAGTATTTCCTTCAATTAAGAACCAAGATTCATCAAACTGATAGGAAGATATCCAAACAAACAATCAATCGTTCCTGCACACACAAGAGCAAATACTTGCACCCAACGCGTGAAAGACGGTTGTCAAGTCCCTTGTACTCGTTAATTACAAGGATTAAGCATGATAGTGAAGGATAGATAATGATAAATAAAAAGTAAATAAATAACAGAAAATATTTTTGTAGGTTTTTGATATATAAAATAGGAAGAAGAATCTAAGGGCCATAGCGTTCACTAGAGGCATCTCTATCATGAGCATAGTAGCGGTGGGTGCACAAATTACTATTGGGAAATTGATATAAAAGAAAATAATGATATCTTTATTAATGGAATGATCAATACATATGCATTACGTCCGTCATAAGTAGACTAATACAATTTTGCGTCTACTAATACTACTCCACCAATCGACTGCTATCCAGCATGCATCTATGGTATTAAGTTCATGACAAATAGATTAATGCTCTAAGCAAGATGACATAATGTAGGCAAAGTAAGAGCAAATAATATGTTCATACCCCGTAGTTTTATCTATAGTAGCAAAAATACAAATATGTTCCTTGAAACTCCTCCTGTCACCAAGTGAGGACACCGCAAGATTAGTAGCAACAATACTAATATGAATAATCCCCATCGTTTTCCCCTTAATGTCAGTAATACGATATGTGTCTTGACCCCTTCTGTCACGAGCATAGAGCACCACAATATTAAACCCATCACAACGCACCACTCCCACTCAAGATAAATCAGTCTAGTTGGCCAAATCAAACCGATAGATCGGAGAGAAATATGAATCTATAACAATCATGCATAAAAGAATTCAGAGAAGACAAAATTAATATTCATGGATAATCTGATCATAAACCTAAAATTCATCGGATCCCAACAAACACACCGCAAAGAGGATTACATCGAATAGATCATCGCGAAGATGAGATGAACTTTGTATTGAAGATCATATAAAGAGATAGATAGCCATCTAGGAACTAGCTATGGACTCATAGGTTTGTGGTGAACTACTCACACATCATCATGGGAGTAGCAAGGTTGATGTAGAGGCCCTCCGTGATTGATCCCCCCTCCGACAGAATACCGGAACAGGGCACCAAATGGGCATACGGTGGTACAGATACTTGTGCAATGAAAAAAGGGTTTCGGGTGGCTCTCTTTTGATTTCCTGATTTTAGAGAATATATAGAGGCGGAGTTAGGTCTAATGGAGCCACCGAGGTGGTCCTAAGGCAAGGGGGCGCCCCCTCTTGCCTTGGCATCGTCTCGTGTGGCCTCCAGACTCCCTCCAAAGCTTCCAGGTCTTCATTTTGTCCAAAAAAATCATCAAAAAGTTTCAGGTCATTTGTACTTTGTTTTGTACTGGTTTCCTGAAAGGCCAAAAACAAGCAGAAAACAACAGCTCACACTGGGCACTAGGTTAATAGGTTAGTTCACCAAATTGATATAAATATCATATAAATGCATATAAAGTACCCTAGAATGATAATACAACAACATGGAATAATCAAAAATTATAGATACGTTGGAGACATATCATCATCCCCAAGCTTAGTTCCTACTTGTCCTCGAGTAGGTAAATGATAAAATAGAATACATCATGCGATATGCTGCCCAACATGTAATCTCTTTTAGGTATGGTCTTTGAGAAAATGAATTAATAAACATCAACACAATAATATCCACAAACATAAGTGACATAATTATTAACTTTCAAAATATATGATCCTTAAAGAACGTTACTCCCCACTCACTTTATCATATTAGCATGGCATGGCTCCGTCTTCAGCACAAAAGTATAAATCATGAGCACTAAGGTGCCAAGTTTGGCAATTGGATCGCACTTCTAACGCACTTCACCATTTTCAACCTCACGCAATACATGAGCGTAAACCATGGATGTAGCATATGGGTGGAATAGAATGTGGTGGTAGATATCAAAGGATTCAAAGTGGAAGGAAAGTCTCGCACCAACTAGGCGTATCAACGGGCTATGGAAATGCCCATCAATAGATATCAATGCGAGTTGTAGGGACTGCCATGCAACACATGCAATAGAGCTATAAGTGTATGAAAGTTCAATGGAAGCTAAGTGCATGTGCATCAAACTTTCTTGCGCATGAATACCTTGGGCATTTGAGGAAGCCTGCCATTGGAATATGCAAGCCGAGCTCTATAATGAAAAATTTCCACTAGCATATGAAAATGACAACTCAGGAGACTCTCTATATGAAGAACATGGTGCCATTTTGAGGCACAAGGGTGGTAAAGGATAGTAGCAAAGTCCTTTCTCTCTTTTTCTCTCATTTTTATTTTTTATCTTTCCTTTTTTCCTTTTCACATTTTTTTCTCTTGGTGGGCTCATCTGGCCTCCCCATTTTTCATTTTTCGTCCATAGCTCATCCCGACTTGTGGGGGAATCATTACTCCATCATCCTTTCCTCATTGGGATAATGCTCTAATAATGATGATCATCACACTTTTATTTACCTACCACTCGATATAACAACTCAACATAAAACAATTATGATTCTATATGAATGCCTCCGGCAGTGTACCAGGATGTTCAATGATCTAGAGTAACATGTTAAAAATGATGAACGATGGCTTTGCCACAAATACTATGTCAGCAACATGATCATGAAAAGCAATATGATGATGAACACGCAAGTCATGTGATGTAACGGTGGAAGTTGCAGGAAAATATATCTCAGACTGGCTATGGAAATGCCATAATAGGTAGGTATGGTGGCTGTTTTGAGGAAGATATACGGAGACTTATGTGTGATAGAGAGTATCATATCACGGGGTTTGGATGTACTGGCAAAAGCTGCGCCGATCCTCGAGGTGAGAATGGTTAATGTACGATACCAAAGAGGCTAGCAATATGCGGAAAGGTGAGTGTGCATACATCCATGGATTCACATTAGTCACAACGAACTCATATACTTATTGCAAAGCTTTCTTAGCTCTCTAGAAGCACGTTACTACTGCATGCCCCTAGGTAGGAGGTAGGGAGGAGTTCACCATCACGCGCCTACGACCCGAACAACACTAGGATCTCAACAAGGAATAAGAATGCTCACACATTATCACCATGCCATAACAAATATTTAGATGAGCAACAAGTAAGACGCTTTAACTACCAGTATTTCTAATAACCAACAATCATGTACTCATGCCCTTTCATATTACTATATCAATATCATTAACCCACAACTTCTTCTTATAGTGAGCTACATGAATGTTTTATTATGCACTCCTTGAATACCTATCCTTTTTTGACTAATCTTATAAAAAATGCAAATTACCGTTACCATTTATTTATACTCTCAAACAAATTTAAATGAATCACAAGAGTTCAATTATTTCTATAAAATCTACATGACACTGTGATCTAGAGGATATAAGTGAAGCACTAGAGCAACTGCTGAGCTCATTAGATATAAGTGAAGCACATAGAGTATTCTAACAAATTATGATGACCATGTGTATCTATCAAATAGGCATGTCCATAAAACAATGATTGCAACAACTAAAAATAGAGCAAACTATAATACACAATGCTCCAAGGAAAACACATATCATGTGATGAATAAAAATATAGCTCCAAGTGACATACCGATGGAATGGAGACGAACGAGGGGATGCCTTCTGGGGCATCCCCAAGCTTAGACGCTTGAGTATTCCTAGAATTTCACCTTAGGGTGCCCTATACATCCCCAAGATTAGGGTCTTTCCTCTCCTTATTCCTTCATCCATCATGGTATCACCCAAAACTTGAAAACTTCAGCACACAAAACTCAACAGAACCTCGTGAGATCCGTTAGTATAATCAACATATCAAATACTTTAGGTATTGTTATAAATTGATTCATATTTAATTATTGCATAATAGGTATTGTATTCTAACTTCTCCATGGATTATACCCCCCGATACAATCCATAGCATCATCAAAACAAGCAAACTATGCAAGCAAAAACAAAATTTGTCTAAAATAGAACAATTTGTAAAGATCTGTAGAAAAACTATACTTCTGTAGCTCGGAAATTATAAAAAATTAGTACAACATGGGAAATTTTCATATCAATGCTTTGTAAAAAAATCAGATAAAAAATATGTTCGAGTAAAATCAGATAAATTCTGCACTGGATGCAAAAGTTCTTGTTTTTGCATCGTATCAATTCTAGTATCTTCCAAATCATCCCAAAGGATTTTCTTGGAAAAAACACTAATTTAAACATAAAAACAAACCATTACATAGGTAATAATCATGTCATAACACCAAAACTGAAATGAAAACAAAAGTTAAGTATAACTATTGGGTTGCCTCCCAACAAGCGCTATTGTTTTATGGCCCGAGCTAGGCATAATGCATAGTATCAAGTGTTGTACTCCTTGACACTCAGTACATAAGTGTCCCTAATAATATATTAATAAGGTGGTTTAATTCTATTCCTATGTAAGTGTTCCATCCCTTTCTTTAATTGAAATTGGAATCTTATGTTAATAGCACCTATAGTTCGTAGGAACGACCTACCAAGTATAATTGGACAAGACGGATCACAATCAATATCAAGCACAATGAAATCCATGGGAACATAATTTCTATTAGAAAGAATAGTCACATCATTTATTCTACCCAATGGTTACTTAATAGTTCCGCTAAATGCAAGTTGAGGGAACATTCATCTATATCGGTGAGACCTAGCACATCACATAAAGATTTAGTTATAGTAGAAACACTAGCACCAAGGTCACTTAAAGTATTGCATTCATAATCTTAAATTTTAATTTTTTATAGTAGGTTCCCATTCATCATGCAACTTTCTAGGTATTGAAACCTCTAACTCAAGTTTCTCCTCATATGATTTCACCATAGCTTCTACAATATGTTTAGTAAAAGCTTTATTTTGCTTATAAACATTAGCGGAGCTAATCATGGATTGCAACAAGGAAATACATTCAACTAAATAGAAACTTTCATAATTGAAGTCCTTGTAATCGAAAGTAGTGGGTGCATCACTATTTAAAGTTTTGACCTCCCCAAACCCACTTTTTTCATTTTTATCGTTAAGATCATCACCCTCCAAACAAACGAGACACCTTCTAGCTAAAGTTGACTCATCTCCAGTGCCTTTATCATATATTTCCAGATTAGTAAATAAAGATGCAATAGGAGAAGCACTAATCATTTTAATATCTTCATCATGATTATGATTGAAACCGGGAGGAAGCGCCTTTTCTAGGAATTCTCGCTTAGCTATCAACCTAGCGGTTCTCTCCCTGCTTTCATTAATAGATATTTGGATGGACTTAATAGACTCATTAATACCATGCTTTGGTGGTAAAGTTTTACTTTTAAGAGATTCCACATCACGAGCAATCCTATCCATGTTTCTAGCCATATTGTCAAGTTTATGCAACTTTTCTTCTACCATAGTGTTAAAAATCTTTTGAGAACAAGTAAATTATTTAATGGTGTTTTCAAGATAAGTAGGTATACTATTATTATTACATGAATTTCCATAGGAATTACCATAATTATTAGAGGAATTACTAGTGTATGACATAGCATTAAAATTACCTCTATAAGCATTATTATTGAAATTATTTCGAGAGACAACGTAAACATCAATAGAATCATTATTTTACTCAATCAAAGTAGACAACGGCATATCATTACGATCAACTTGAGCATTCTTATTTGCAATCATGTTCATAAGAGCATCCATTTAATCACTCAAAGTAATTTCTTTGACATAATTTACCTTGTTACCAGTTGGAGCTTGCTCGGTGTGCAATTGAGAATAATTTGTCATGATATTGTCCAAAAGTTTGGTAGCCTCTCCTAATGTGACATCCATAAAGGTACCACCTACAACAGAATCTAGAAGGCTTCTCGACATAAAGTTTAGTCCAACATAGAAATTTTGTATAATCATCCATAGATTTAAGCCATGAATGGGACAATTTCTAATCATAATTTTCATTCTCTCCCATGATTTTGCAATATGTTCTTGCTCATGTTGTTTAAAATTCATAATTTGGTTTCAGACAGATAAAATTTTGGCGGGAGGAAAATACTTGGCAGTAAAAGCATCGTTAAGACTTATCCCATGTTCCAATATTATTGCGAGGCAAAGATGAAAACCAAGTTTTAGATTTATCTCTTAGTGAAAAAAGAAATAATTTTAATTTAACCACATCATTATCCGTATCCTTTTTCTTTTGCTTATCTGAAAGGATCGATATGGTTGACTAGAGGGGGGGGGGTGAATAGGCAACTACCACTTTTTAAGCTTTTCTTAAGAAATTAGGTTTAGCGACAAATAGATTGTCTAGATATGCAACTAGGTGAGCAACCTATATGATGCTAACAACAACAAGGTAACAAGCAAGCATATAATACCACACTAGTAAGCTTGCACAAAGTAAAGGAGAAGATAACCACAAGTGGAACCGGTGAAGACGAGGATGTGTTCCCGGAGTTCCTTCGCATTGAGGGGAAGTACGTCTCCGTTAGAGCGGTGTGGAGGATCAATGCTCCCCAAGATGCCACTAAGGCCACCATATCTCCTCACACTCTCACACAATACGAGATGCCATGATTCCACTAGTGGTGCACTTGAAGGTGGCAACCGAACCTTTACAAACAAGGTTGAGGCTATCTCCACAACTTAATTGGAGGCTCTCAACAACACTACGAAGCTTCACCACAATGGAATATGGCTTCGAGGTGACCTCTTCCGTCTAGGGTGCTCATACACCCAAGAGTAACAAGATCCGCAAGGGATTAGTGGGGGGAATCAAATTTCTCTTGGTGAAAGTGTAGATCAAGGCCTTATCCTCCAAACCCTAGAGCATCAACAAGAATCGATGGCTAGGGAGAGAGATTGGGCAAGCATAAGCTTAGGAGCACCAATGGAGATTTTGTGGGAAAATAGGTGAGGTCTCTTGGATAAGAAGAACCACTTATATAGGAGAAGAAAATCTGACCATTTTCTGCCCACAACTCGCATATAAGCGGTAGTACCGCTCCCCGAGTGGTACTTCCACTTGCACGGAAGTATCGGGCTTCACAGGTAGTTGACATAGTCAGAGAGGCGGTAGTTCTACCGGAGCAGTACTACCACTCCCGCCAGCAGTACTTCCGCTTAGCACTATAGGAAGCCCGGACTTACTAGAAATGAGGAGGGTAGTATGGCAGTACCACCCAAAGCGGTACTTCCGCTGATTACTACGGCTCAAGAACTACTCGAGTGCCGAAGACAATAGAAGCCTAAAAATAAGCAGAAGTGGGACCGTAAGTGGAGGACAGCAGTACCTCCTGAGCGAAACTACCTCTCCGTTCCCAGCGGTACTTCCGCTAATTATGGTTAAAGGCACCCGGAGGCTATAGAAAGGAAATATGAGCGGTAGTGACGTTAGTACCGCCGGGCGGCAGTACCGCTAGGGCGGTACTACCGCTCTGTGGAGCGGTGCTTCCACTTATATGAACTCAGGGGGTCTTTGGGGCAGAAAGCAACTTCATTGTGTCCGAAAATGGAAGGGGGTGCAAATGTGTGGATGATAGTTCCTCCCAACCTTTACAAATGTGGACCCCCTCTTGGTAGTATGGATTTTCGTATGACTCAAGTACACCAACACTAAATCGATACAAAAATGCCATCTTCTCTTTTAACAACCGAGGGGATAAAAACCGTCTCGTGCCACCTGATAATATCTGAAAGTTTAATGCACACGATTAGTCCGCAAGGGCATTGTCAGCAATCACGAAAACTACTTGGGGAAAATTATGCTCTTATAATTTCCCCCTTTTTGGTGGGTTGATGACAACACGAGATTGGCCATTTTAAGATAACAATAAGACTTAGGCAAACCCAACATCTACAAAATATAGGCAGCCCCCCTGGATGTGTGCTCTATTTGAATATGCTTTTGGAATGCAAAGAGCACACACTAGGATTAATGCTCCCCCTATATTTTATAGACATGACCATATACTTGCACATATAGGATATGAGTTATAAGAAAGTAAGCAAGCATAGGAAATATTATCTGACATAGTAATTAATGTATACATAGGAGAGTAGAAGAAGTAGCATATGTCTTACACCATACTTTAGCACTCACACGTCTGGACAACATAAACCAAAGAAAGAAAATAAATGAGTTCAAGAGATAGAAAATGCGCAGATAAAATAAAACACTCGTGACTCAACAAATCCAGCAAATCCCTAAACACTTTCTCCCCCTTTGGCATTGAGACACCAAAAGGGACACAAAGGAGTAAAGTGAGTCAAAGTGATGGCATGGTCATGATAGCGATCAATCCTTGTCCTAATCCTCCTCCTCCTCAGCTGTAGCAGCAGGCACACCTCCCATGACTCAGCCCATGGGCAGTTCGTCTAGATCCACTCCTCATCGTCAGTAATTCGGTCCTCAGACCTGCTGTGAACCTCCAGACCAATCTTCCTCATAATGATCATGTCACGGCTACGAGCCTTCTTGGCCTCCACACGGGCCTTGTACTGTCCCTTGATCTGCAAGCAGAGAATATTCTTCATTTTTGCTTTGACCTTGGCAGCCCACGATGGAACGGTCTCAGATGGTGGAACATAAGTGTCATATGTGTAATCTAGTTCCGGCTCATCATCAAAGTCGATGGGGGGTATTCTCAGGGACAGAAGGCGCAACACCCCTATTCTCCTTCACACAGAGCTTAAGAATACCATGATTTACCATGTGATCAGTCACAAGAAGCTCACTAGGGAACGAAGCAGACCAAGTATACTCAATCAACTTAAGGAGATATAAGGGCCATAGATAGGTACCTCCCTGTCAAGAAGAGCTGAACGAAGCTCCCTCCACATAATGTGGGAAACATCCAAAGTCGACTCTCTCCCTCTCTCCTTCATGCACATCAACAACAAATTCACAAGATAAGAATGAACCTAATCCTTGTTCCCAACATGGGGAAACAGAGTGTTGTGAAAGATGTGATATATAATATCCCAAAAAGGAATGAGCTTAGTGTGTGTACCCTTGGTGGTCTTCACCACCATGGAATAGTGAATTATCTTTGACTTGTGAATTGCCGCAACTTCAGTGTGTGGCCTGAGACCAACTGACACATCTGGCCCTGAGTGAGCATAGCCCAAAGAGTTAATGAAGGTCTTCCAGTTGGACCGCAAAACTCTGCCACATGTCATCCATGTCAAGCTCCTTGCCTCATCATTGTGAAAGTGAACAGTGGCATAAAACTAAGCCACAATCTCTTTGTCAAAGTCCTTGTTGGAGCCTGTAACACCCCGATATTATCAGCTATAGTAATCTATGTAATCCAGCTACAATGATCACAAGATTGAGCTAATCCATTTTGCTAAACTGTGTTTGACCACAGTTGAATCATCCCTCATTTCAAATTTCCTTTTGAAATTCAATATTGAAATAAAAGGTGAAATAAGAAACTCTCAAATTGTCAAGGGGATTACCCCCGGGTAGGCTCAAGGAGACGACTCAACATTTTTTAAAACATCGGGGGACCCACCCCCGGTATGCCAAGCCCAACAAGACAAACGAAGAAGTGAGCTGACGACACTGTAGCTGTCCGGCTCGACAGCCTCCATCCGTCCGGCTCGACAGCCTCCACCCGTCCAGTTCGGCAGCCTCCATCCGTCCGGCTCGGCAACCTCTCGTCTGGCTTGGCAGCCTCCCGTCCGGCTCGACAGCCTCCATCCGTCTGGCTCGGCAGCCTCCACCCGTCCGGCTCGGCAGCCTCTCGTCCGGCTCGGCTGCTTCCCGTCCGGCTCGGCAGCCTCCCATCCGGCTCGACCGCCTCCATCCGTCCGGCTCGACCGCCTCCATCCGTCCGGCTCGACCGCCTCCATCCGTTCGGCTCGACGGCCTCCACCCGTCCGGCTCGGCAGCCTCCATCCGTCCGGCTCGGCAGCCTCCCATCCGGCTCAGCAGCCTCCCGTCCGGCTCGACAGCCTCCACCTGTCCGGCTTCCCTTGTCCGGCTCCTCCCGTCCGGCTCCTCCTGTCTGGCTGTGGCCTGATGAAGTCAGCTCCCAACGCCCCATCGGACACACGCGGACCAGAAGGCCATATCTCATGGCGGCGCGCTATTGGCAAGCAGGAGCACACTGTATGCGCGTCATGTAGTACTCTCTACAGTGTAACCTGCCCCCTGGACACTGATTTATAAAGTGTACCAGGGGACAGACATAGCTTAGTCTACAAGCTACATGTGGCTTGACTTGTAAGCTACCCAAGGTAGCTTACACCTCAAGCTGCTTGGGATGTAAGCTACCCACTATGGCTTACATCCCAAGCTACCCATCCATGCCTATATAAAGGCCCCCTCTTACTCTCTCAAGGGGGTTAGCTTCCCTCACATCCTCTCATCCCCACTCTCACACTCATGTATGAGGCAAGAAGCCTCATGGCTCTCCTCCCCAAACAGCTCCAGGAGCAACCATGTACCAAATGTACCACACATATACAGACATGCATGAGTAGGGGTATTATCTCTCCGGAGAGCCCCGAACCTGGGTAAAACACTGCGTGCCATTCGCATACCCGTCTCGGATCATCCACAACAGCCTTGCCCTCACCTCGATAAGCCATCCCATGGCATCTGCCGTCTCGCGCGACCCCCCGTGAGAAAACGACGACAGTTGGCGCCCACCGTGAGGCCCTTTGTTGTTGGAACCATGGTCCGTGCGGGACCCTCTTCGTCATCATTGCCACGGCGTCGCCGCTATCTTTCCGGGGGATCGACTCCAACTCGCCTCGGGGACAAATGCGTGCGACGCTATGTCATCGCTGCCGGTCTCGTCGCCGCCGCCGTGGCATCACCGCTATCTTTCTAGGGGCTCGACTCCAACTCGCCCCCGGGATAAATGCGTGCGACACCGCGTCCTTGCTGTCGGTCTAGTCGCCGCCGCCGCGGCGTCAGTGATATCTTTCAGGGGGCTCGACTCCAACTCGCCCCCAGGACAAATGCGTGCGACGCCACGTCCTCGCCGCCGGTCTCGTCGCTGTCGCCGCGGCGTCGCCGCTATCTTTACGGGGGCTCGACTCCAACTCGCCCCCTAGACAAATGCGTGCGACGCCGTGTCCTCGCTGCCTGTCTTGTCGCCGCCGCCACGGCGTCCCCGCTATCTTTCTAGGGGCTCGACTCCAACTCGCCCCCGGAACGAATGCGTGCGACGCCGTGTCCTCGCCGCCGGCCTCGTCATCACCACCGCGGTGCTCGCGCCATCTCTCCGGTGGCGCTTGGGACCCCGACACCAACACGCTCCCAAGACTGCCGCATGAGATGGCAAGTCCTTGCCGTCGGCCTCGTCATCACCACCGCGATGCTCGCGCCGTCTCTCCGGTGGCGCTCGGGAGCCCGACACCAACACGCTCCCGGGACTGCCGCACGAGACGGCATGTCTTCGCCGTTGGGCACGTGCATCACGATCCTTGTTCTCCAACATCTGAGCGGTCACCTATAGCCTAGGGTCCTCATGGGAATGATCACAGTAGGCTGCGCTAAGATAACCATCCTCTCCTCCCATGGTAGCAAGAACATAACAAAACTCTGTGTTCTGAAGCAGACCATGGTGAAACCTCATGATAGTCAGCATGGTGTAGGCAGCCTCCTGAACTTCCATATCTATGGTGTAAGCAGCTCCAGGATATGAAGGATATATCTTAACAGTACACAGATACTGACTCTAGTTGAAATCTCGATACTGTTCCTCCACTGTGTACTCTAGGTACCAACGGTAGCCAGCCTCCATCATAACTCTAACCAACATGGCCGTGTGACCCGCTACATCGATGCACCTGGTCAGACGGACCACCTGACGGGAAGGACGAGGGGGCATCTGAAACAGAGAATGATGCAAAGACATTAGAGACTCTAGCAGAAATTGGACAGCATAACAGCTGTAATTGCTCAAAAAGGATTTTGAGACAACTGAAAAAGATTGGAAAAGCATAACCACTCAACTTTCTAGACTCAAATCTCTTCTCCATCTGTTGTCACAGCAACAATACTCTAGTACCGACATTCACTTGCAAATAAGCTAGCTAGTGGTCCATGGTTAGTAACTCGTCATCCTAAGCAATAGATGAGAAGCCTAGTTCTTATCCCCGTAGAAAATATGAGAAAGACTCAGCATAGAATAACTTGGGAAGAGGAGTAAAAGAGCCTTATGTTCCCTTTCACAATCAATTCCCCTACTTTTTTATAGTGTTTCTAGACTCAACTTCGACCGGTTTGGCTTGGTAGTCCTACAGCCAGTCAGGCTCTGATACCAATGCTGTCGGGACCCCGATCCTAAGTCATATGAATCCAGACTGTAACATATCACATCACTTTGTGGCCTCATGCACGGTAAGTTCCACGGCTGCAGCCTCACCTTAGCCGGGACTGTTTGCGTCTTTTGGCTCACGTATGTGAACATGTCGCTTGCAATGAAACGACCGAGAACCTGGGCCGACATGACTAGTCATAGAACCCAAGTGGCACATCCGTACGGAAACAGGCATACGTAACCCAGAAATGCAGGTGTCGGCCTCAAGCGTGTGTAGACGAGTCATAGCAAGTTACAAGGACTCCATTACACC
The DNA here is from genome assembly GCA_022496015.1 of Hordeum marinum. Taxonomy (NCBI): domain Eukaryota; kingdom Viridiplantae; phylum Streptophyta; class Magnoliopsida; order Poales; family Poaceae; genus Hordeum; species Hordeum marinum. The sequence continues at coordinate 458,456,339 of CM039675.1, read as the reverse complement.
GTGAGACATAAATGCCATCACTGCACGTAGACAAGTCATAGCAGGCTACAGGGACTCCATTACACTGCGAGACATTTCCCCGAAGGGACAGACACAGCAGCAAAGAAGGATACATGCCGGTCAATCAATGTGTCCGGAGCAGTAGCAAGCTACCATGGCTCAGTGGAAGCACAAAGAGGCAGTTTCCCGTAAAGAGTACTACTAAAGGCACACAACTAGGTGTCGGATCCCATACAAACCGTTGCACGTCACACATATGCACGACATGCCCGATATGCATAGATACAACCAAGGCATCAGAACATAACCATACAACAACTTTTATTTAAGGGGCTCAGGCGAGCCTTGCATAATATGTTCTTACAGATAGGGGTCATATGACCCAACACTCAAGTCATACAAACAAGTTCATACAAACCAAGCGGAAGCATAAGCTGTCTGAGTACAGACAGATGAAAGGGTAAAAAGGCACATGGCCTGACTATCTACAGCCCGCCACAGGGCATAGGGTCGTAGCTGGGACACCAGCTATTCGGCATCGTCGACATCTAGAAAGAACCCACCTGATGGGTCCTGGGTCTCATTTGCAACATTTATTATGCAAACATGAGTACAAACGTACTCAACAAGTTTTTATGAGTATCCATTTGATTATCTATGAACAACATAAGCTTTCCAAGTAGTCCATATCCGAGGACGCGGCTATGTGAATAGTTTCATACCCTGCAGGGGTGTACTTCTTCACACACGCTCTCGCCACTTATCACCATGTGCTCATAAAACCATGCACCTCGGCAACCATCAAGCGGAAGCCCAACAAGGGAGTCGGCCACGACCGTCAATCATATAAGACCTCTAGTCCAGGCTATCGCCTATTTGAGACTGAACCCACACGGAAGTTCGGCCGAAGTTTCCGCTACGGCCCCAAACGATGTGCGCAGGGTTCCCAAGCCCACCATTCGGTGACCTTGGTACACCGTGCCACTGCCTACCGCGTCGTAACCCACCCCTAGGGTCAGAGCTACGCACGGCCTCTAGCATGCTATAAACACCAGAAACTACTTGCAACTCCTGGACTAAGGACTAAGCGCCTGATAAGTCGAGAGGGGTCGAGTTACCGGAACCCAATGTGTGGTAGTAACTAATCTTGGATCACAAACACGGAACTCAGTTCCTAAGAACGGTCCCAATGAGACAACCCACTATGTACTCCTACATAGCCTCTCATCGCTACCTTTACCAAATCGAGTTCATCATAAGCTTATCACATCGGAACAACAATGTTTCACTCCAGTTCATCACCCAGATGTATCAGACCTGACACAACTCTAAGCATAGCAAGCATAGCAGGCAAAGTAAGCTAAGCACATCATGGCACAAGCATCTACCAGGTATGCTAGGTTGCAAGGTTTAGCTATTTACTGTGACAATGATAGGTCATGCAGAAGAATAGGTCCATCTACCGTGTATGACATACATGTGAACGGTTGTCCTAATGCAATAAACAAGAGCAGGAGCAAGAGAGTGGGATGTTATCGGAATGATCAAGGGGGTTTCTTGCCTTGCTGGGTAGCGCGAAGGTTCTCTCCTTCGATGGAATACTCGGGGGTATCCTCAGAAGCAGGGCCTACCGCAATGCAGATAAACAACATTCAATACACGCAAGTGCAACAATATGATGCATGATCATGACATGGTATCATGTATGGATGAGCTAATGCAACTAGTGTCCAAGTTAATTTGGAGTGAGTTTGAATATAGGTTCAAAATCGTTCTTCATTTCAAATTCCAAATGCTAACCTATTAATAAATGTCAAGGTTCATCTAGATAGGTTTCTCTAACATGCATTATAATGGCACCATTCGATTCATTGTATTTTTCTGATAACTTTTCATATATAAATTATTTTCATCTGATTTACAGATTAATCTATATGAGTTTTTAAAGTTTTAAACAATTTCTGGAATTATTTTAAAATTGGAAAATGAAATATGATGTCAGCCTAACGTCACTACGACGTTAGCTAGTCGGCTGACCAGGCCAGGTCAAACCTGACGTGCGGGACTCACACATGAGTGACACGGGCCTAAATCCCACGCTGACCGGGGGTTTGACCCACCCTGGGTCCCACTGGTCAGTGGCAGGAGGCCTAATTAATCAGGGGGATTAGCCCCTGATGCTGGCCACGTTAGCGCCCACCGGAGCGGGGCCGGCGGCGACCATCCGCACGGCGGCGACTCGCCAGAATCGCGCCTCCGGTGACCATTTGGCGCGCGGAGGGCACCAGGAGGTAGCCTGTGCATGCGCGCATCCAACGCTATGACAGAGGGGGCTCGGGGGCCACCAGAGCTACGGCCGACGATGACCCGAGCGGCGGCGAGCTTTGGGTAGCAAGGGGAATGGTGCCTACGGCGAGGGAGGGGCCGCTAGAGGAGGGGGAAACGGAACAGGGGCTCACGATGGGGTTGCTGGGGGAGACGGCGAGCTCGAGGACGCGCAGATGACCTCGAATCGCCGAAGGGAAGCTTCGGCGGCCGGCGGGGAAGAAATAGTGACAACGCGTCATGGAGGGCTCCCGGTGTCGACTGGCTTCACGGGGAGGACGAGGAGGTCGCGGCGAGGCTTTTGGCGGGCTCAGAAAGGCTCGGGGGCGGCTAGAACTACGGCGACACGGTGGAGACGAGCTCGGCCATGGCGGAGCAAAGGAGTAAAGAGAGCGAGAGAGCGCGCGAGGGAGAGAGGGAGAGGAGAAGGAGGCCACGGCAAGGAGGCCTCATGTTGGCGCTCTCCCAGCCCTCCAGGCCGGCAGCCAGGCAGGGAGGAGGTGGCCGGCGTGTGTCCGCGTGCGGCGAGCGCACGCCCCTGTCCTCCTAGCGAGAGGACAGGGATGACTGGCACGGGCCAGATGGGCCGGTTCCCCCTGGGGCTGTGCTTTTCTCTTTTTTTTTCTCTTTGTTTTCTATTTCTGACATTTGTTTTATTTTCTTTTCAGGTACAATTGCTTTGATAAAATATCCCAATTATTTTATAATATCAAGTTTGAATATTTCAAACTCCAATAAAAAGTTTCAGGATATTTTGAAATATAAATAGTGATAATGCTTTATTTGGTATTTTCAGAAGCTTTATCATTTATTTTTAAATTGCTAAAGTTGTTCAAATATTTTAAATGACCCCTTGTATAATAATGTCCATATTTATCAGACATAGGGGACATTTTAGATGGGCATTTTGGAGTTGTTGAGTTTTCACAAACTTTGAAACTGTTTGATTCAAATGAGGGTTTGGGGTTTCCTTTAGTCCCCATTTCATGTTGATGCAAAAATGATATATGATGCACACACACATGCTGTCCTATGACATCTAGCTAGGGATGTGACAACTCACACCCACTCAAAAGAATCTCGTCCCGAGATTTTGAAGTCGTCCGGAAGAGCGCGGGGTACTCTAGTCGAAGACGATCTTGTCTTTCCCATGTGGCCTCCTTTTCAGAATGTGTGACCACTGAACCTTGAGAAACTTGATGTTCCGTCGCCGAGTGGTACGCTCAGCTTGATCAAGAATACGAACAGGGTATTCTCGATAAGTAAGGTTATCTTGGAGATCAAGCGCTTCGTGGTCTACTTCATGGACAGGGTCCGAGAAGCAACGCCTGAGTTGCGAGACGTGGAAGACATCATGAACCTTGGAAAGATGCGGCGGAAGTTCCAATTGGTAGGCAACCTCTCCTCATTTAGCAAGAATGCAAAAAGGTCCAATGTAACGAGGAGCCAACTTGCCCTTGATACCGAATCGATGGGTACCCTTCAGAGGTGTAACCCGAAGGTAAGCCTTCTCGTCAACTTCATAGGTCACAGCCTTATGATGGCGATCATATTGGCTCTTTTGACGAGATTGGGCTGTTTTCAACTTTTCACGAATAATGCAAACTTGCTCCTCTACATCCTGGATCATATCCAGGCCAAAGAGTTGCCTCTCTCCAGTTTCTGACCAGTTAAGAGGTGTTCGACACCTTCGTCCATAGAGAACTTCAAAAGGGGCTTTGCCCAAGATTGATTGATAACTATTGTTATATGCAAATTCGGCAAATGGAAGACATTTCTCCCAATTCATACCGAAGGATATAACACAAGCTCGGAGCATGTCTTTGAGAATTTGATTGACTTGCTCAACTTGACCACTTGATTGCGGGTGGAAAGCAGTGCTAAAGGATAGATGAGTCCCCATAGCGGTTTGAAAACTTTCCCACAATAGGGAAGTAAAGATACTTCCGCGGTCTGAGTTAATCTCCAAAGGAACACCATGAAGAGAAACTATTCGAGAAACATATAACTCCGCTAGCTGACTAGCAATTATACTCTCCCGAACAGGAAGAAAATGAGCCACTTTGGAAAGGCGGTCAATGACCACAAAGATAGAATTATTCCCTCTCTTGGTCCTGGGAAATCCGGTAATGAAATCCATACCGACCTTATCCCATTTCCATTCGGGAATAGCTAGAGGTTGAAGGGTGCTAGCAGGCCTTTGATGTTCTGCTTTCACGCGACAACAAACGTCGCAGTTAGCAACGAACTGGGCAATTTCTCTCTTCATCCTAGTCCACCAGAACCTCTAGCGTAGGTCCTGATACATCTTGGTACTACCCGGATGAATTGTGAGAGGAGAATCATGAGCCTCCTTAAGGATCAATTGTCGTAGATGTTGCTTCTTCGGGATCACCAAGCGGTTCTCAAAGAAAACAACACCTCGATCGTCTATCGAGAAGCACCTAAAATTACCCTTCTTAATGTTTTTCTTGATCCGAGATATCCCGGCATCATGCTTCTGGGCTTCTATAATTTGATCCATAAGAGTAGGTTTCGCCACCAGGTTGGATAGGAATCCTTGAGGAACAAGGTGGAGGTTTAACTTCCGAAATTCCTCATGGAGAAGTGGTTGACCTTGTTGTAACATCAGGTTGTTACAATAAAACTTAGGACTTAGTGCATCAGCCATGACATTGGCTTTCCCTGGGGTGTAAGTTACCCCTAAGTCGTAATCTGTAATCAACTCAACCCACCGTATTTTCCTGAGATTCAAATCCGTCTGGGTGAAAATATATTTTAGACTTTGGTGATCAGTGTAAATTTCGCAACGATTACCCAGAAGGTAATGTCGCCAGGTTTTCAATGCATGGACCACAGCTACAAGCTCAAGATCATGTGTTGGATAATTATCCTCATGTGGACGCAACTGTCGAGATGCGTATGCAATCACATGACGACCTTGCATGGGAATGCAACCTAATCCTTGTCGCGAGGCGTCGCAATAGATAACAAAGTCCTTAGAGAAGTCTGGTGGCACCAGAACGGGAGCAGAGGTAAGTCGTCTTTTCAACTCCTGAAAACTGTGCTCGCATTGTGGAGTCCACTCGAACTTTTTATCTTTCTTGAGGAGTTCAGTCAGAGGTTTTGCAACCTTGGAGAAATTTTCGACAAAGCGGCGACAATAGCTCGCTAAGCCAAGGAAACTGCGAACTTGCTTAACCGATTCAGGTTGAGTCCTATCAAGGATGGCCTGAACTCTCTCGAGATTGACAACAATACCTTTACCAGAGATCACGTGGCCTAGATAGGTCACTTCTGGCAACCAAAATTCACACTTGGAGAATTTGGCATACACACGGTGCTCTCGAAGTTTCATCAATACCAGCCTTAGATGCTCGGTATGTTCCTGTTCGTTCTTCGAGTAGATGAGTATGTCGTCGAGGTAAACCACGACAAATTTATCCAAATACTCCATGAAGATCGAATTCATCAAGCGAGAGAAGGTGGCTGGGGCATTGGTTAAACCGAAGGACATGACGGTGTACTCGTATTGGCCATAACGAGTAACAAAAGCCGTTTTTGGAATGTCCCCGTTTCTAATTCTGATTTGATGGTATCCCAACCTCAAATCCATTTTGGAAAAGACAGAGGATCCAGCGAGTTGATCACACAAATCGTTGATCCTGGGGAGCAGATACTTGTTCTTAATGGTGACCAGATTCACTAGCCGATAATCCACAACCATCCGATCCGATCCATCCTTCTTCTTGACGAAGAGGACAGGACAAGCCCAAGGAGAAGAACTAGGACGGATGAAACCTTTCTTCAAAGCCTCATCAAGTTGGATCTTAAGTTCGGCTAGTTCTAAGGGTGCCATCTTATAGGGTCTTCTGGCTATTGGGACAGTTCCTGGAATAAGCTCTATCACAAACTCAACATCTCTGACAGGAGGAATTCCTGGCAGTTCTTCTGGAAAGACATCCGGAAAGTCACGGACTACCGGAATATCTTCTACTTCTAGAAGAGGGCTAGCATTAAGGGAATAGAGTTGGCGCTTGGCTACTCGAGTGGAGACATTAACTATCTCACCCGATGGATATGTAAGTTGAACATTCCTAGTATGAGTATCAGTCTTAGCATAGTGGGCTTTCATCCAATCCATGCCTAGAATGATATTGATGTCTGAAGACTTGAGGGCTATCAAAGATGCTAGGAAGACTAGCCTATCCACCAGAATCTCATTATCATGGCTCACTCTAGAAGTTTGCCACTTTGAACTAGGAGTCTGAACTACTAAAGGAGTAGGCATATCACAAAAAGACATGTTATGCAACTATGCATAACTTTCTGAGATGAAAGAATGAGATGCCCCAGTATCAAATAGAACAGATGCTGGATGACTATTGACCAGGAGCGTACCTAGGATAACATCAGGATCCTCAATGGCTTCCTTAGCAGAAACATAGTTCACTCTTCCACGAGCAGGAGCTGGCTTCACATAGAAGGCTTTTCCCGGCTTCCCACGTCCAGCGGGCTTAGCATTGCTCTTAGGACAATCACGAGAGTAGTGTCCTGGTTCCCCACATTTGTAACAAACCACGATGGCACAGGAAGCAACATTGACATGCGGACCTCCAAATGGCCTGGCTGGAGGGTTGGGCTGAGCTGGGCGAGGTGCCTGGAAGGATGGCCTCGCGGTGTATCTTGGCGGCAGAGCTGCATTGGGCACCCACACCCGACGTTTGTTGGAGCCCGAGCCAGATGCGGGGCTGAAGTCATGGTTGTGCTTCCTCGTGGCCTCATAGTCAGTCTGTCCAGACTCGGCATTGATAGCCTTGTTGACGAGAGCCTGGAAGGTTGTGCACTCATGCAGGCGCAGATCTCGACGGAGCTCAGGGTTAAGTCCCTTGCGGAACCAAGCCTGTTTCTTGGCATCGGTTGAAACTTCCTCCGGAGCATAGCGAGCAAGATTGCCGAACTCATGGCTATAGACATCCACGAACAGTCTGCCCTGGGTGAAAGCACAAAATTCCTCTCTCTTGCGATCCATCAACCCTTCCGGGATGTGATGGGTACGGAATGCCGCGCTGAATTCTGCCCAAGTTGGTGCGGGGCCTGCGGGATGCATGGCTTCATAATTTTCCCACCACAGATTGGCGGGTCCTTCCAGAAAGTAGGTAGCAAAGGTCACCTTGTTGGCCTCGGACACATTGGTAGCCAGGATCTTGCGGAACATGCTGGACAGCCAGTCATCCGCGTCGAGTGGGTCGACCGAATGATGATACTTAGGTGGGCACAGCTTGATGAAATCACCGAGTGACATGCCATCATTGTGATCATTGCGGGGAGTACACGTTGTGTTCTGCTCAATTTGTTCCAACAGCCTGTTGGTCTCTCTCTTGTTACTTTCAGCTTCAAGCATCACTTCTGCCAAAGAAGGCGCATGTGGCAGATCCTCTTGCCTTGGCTAGCTTCCCTCGCCCTGCTCGGGGGCAGGCACAGGGTTATTCCTAGTTGCCACCATCCTGGGAAAACAAAACCCATAGCTTAGACATAGAGGACATCAACTCTAAGACACGAGATAAGGAATGTACTGGACAACATGGCATGCAGGGTAAACACCCAACAACATGGTAATAACAACTACCATATGAACACCATGATTCATACACACCATGACATAGTTCAGTACAAGACCAAGCTGAAAACAAACTACAGAGAGATGACACAACTCATCGGAGGCATTACAAGCTTCCTATACATTATCTATCTACACCTCCGGAACTCAACTCTCAACCTCAATCATATCCCACAAGACACGCAGGACTGTGGCGATACGACTACTAACATACTAGTACTAACATCCACGTACTCAAGCATCACCGTAGAATGCCTCATACAGGTTACCCCCGTGACCCGGGAGCTGAACCTGAGGATCTGGAAACACTCTAGCCTGTGATCCCTGGAAACCGTAAGGACATAGATGTGGCCTTGGTCCCCTTGCTGGCGGCAACAGCGGTCCTCAAAGAGGGGTGATGCCTCCAACATCGGGCCAGTCTACGCGTGCTGGCAGATGAGTCCGCGATGGGTTCAATATCTCCAAATCTCCATAGCGTGTCTGCACGACAGGTGCCAACTGCGCCAGGGCTGTCCAAAGACGTGCACGGGTAGCATAAAGCTCCATGCAAAGGGCACATGCATCACGATCCCTGTTCTCCAACATCTAAGCGGTCACCTGCAGCCTAGGGTCCTCATGGGAATGATCACAGTAGGCTGTGCTAAGATAACCATCCTCTCCTCCCATGGTAGCAGGAACATCACAGAACTCTGTGTTCTGAAGCAGACCACGGTGAAACCTCATGATAGTCAGCATGGTGTAGGCGGCCTCCTGAACTGCCATATCTATGGTGACACCTAGTCCATAAGTACAGTGAAGCGGCTCTGCAGCTCTAGGATATGAAGGATATATCTTAATAGTACACATATACTGACTCTGGTTGAAATCTTGATACTGTTCCTCCACTGTGTACTCTGGGTACCAACGGTAGCCAACCTCCATCATAACTCTAACCAACATGGCCGTGTGACCCGGTACATCAATGCACCTGGTCAGACGAACCACCTGACGGGAAGGACGAGGGGGCATCTGAAACAGAGAATGATGCAAAGACATTAGAGACTCTAGCAGAAATTGGACAACATAACGGATGTAACTGCTCAAAAAGGATTTTGAGACAACTGCAAAATATTGGAAAAGCATAACCACTCGACTTTCTAGACTCAAATCTCTTCTCCATCTGTTGTCACACCAACAATACTCTAGTACCGACATTCACTTGCAAACAAGCTAGCTAGTGGTCCATGGTTAGTAACTCGTCATCCTAAGCAATAGATGACAAGCCTAGTTCTTATCCTCGTAGAAAAGATGAGAAAGACTCGGCATAGAATAACTTGGGAAGAGGAGTAAAAGAGCCTTACGTTCCCTTCCACAATCAATTCCCCTACTTTTCTATAGTGTTTCTAGACTCAACTTCAACCGATTTGGCTTGGTAGTCCTATAGTCAGTCAGGCTCTGATACCAATGTTGTCGGGACCCCGATCCTAAGTCATGAATCCAGATTGTAACAAATGACATCACTTTGCAGCCTCACACGCGGTAAGTTCCACGACTGCAGCCTCACCTTAGCCGAGACCGTTTGCGTCTTTTGGCTCACGTATGTGAACATGTCGCTGGCAATCAAATGATAGAGAACCCAGGCTAACATGACTAGTCATAGAACCCAAGTGGCACATCCGTACAGAAACAGGCATACGTAACCCAGCAATGCAGGTGTCGGCCTCAAGCGTGTGTAGACGAGTCATAGCAAGCTACAAGGACTCCATTACGCCGTGAGACATAAATGCCATCACTTCACGTAGACGAGTCGTAGCAGGCTACAGGGACTCCATTACACTGCGAGACATTTCCCCGAAGGGACAGACACAGCAGCAAAGAAGGATACAAGCCGGTCAATCAATGTGTTCGGAGCAGTAGCAAACTACCATGGCTCAGTGGAAGCACAAAGAGGCAGTTTCCCGTAAAGAGTACTACTAAAGGCACACAACTAGATGTCGGATCCCATACATACCGTTGCACGTCACACGTACGCACGACATGCCCGATATGCATACATACAACCATGACATCACAACATAACCATACAACAACTTTTATTTAAGGGGCTCAGGCGAGCCTTGCATAATATGTTCTTACAGATAGGGGTCACATGAGTACAAACGTACTCAACAAGTCTTTAAAGGAGACCTAGTCTATTCATGCTCATGTATCAACAAGGGGGTGGTGGAGTTTATGCAGCAATGCCAGCTTTGACTCATGGCTAACCTACACTACACAATTTTAACTCTTTGTTTAAATTTTAGATATCGCACACGAGTCCACTAACTACAAGACAATGCACCACCATGGATTCACTTACCTCTCCTGGGAGAGTGCCATCCACGATACTCACACTTGTCTTGATATTTTTATGAGTATCCATTTGATTATCTATGAACAACATAAGCTTTCCAAGTAGTCCATATCCGAGGACGCGGCAATTCGAATAGTTTCATACCCTGCAGGGGTGTACTTCTTCACACACGCTCTCGCCACTTATCGCTGTGTGCTCATAAAATCATGCACCTCGGCAACCTTCAAGCGGAAGCCCAGCGAGGGAGTCGGCCATGACCATCAATCACATAAGACCTCTAGTCCAGGCTATCGCCTATTTGAGACTGAACCTGCACGAAAGTCTAGCCGAAGTTTCCGCTACGGCCCCAAACGATGTGCGCAGGGTTCCCAAGCCCACCATTCGGGTGACCCTTGGTACACCGTGCCACTGCCTACCGCGTCGAAACCCACCCCTAGGGTCAGCACTACGCATGGCCTCCAACATGCTATAAACACCAGAAACTACTTGCAACTCCTGGACTAAGGACTAAGCGACTGATAAGTCGAGAGGGGTCAAGTTACCGGAACCCAATGTGTGGTAGTAACTAGTCTTGGATCACAAACATGGAACTCAGTTCCTAAGATTAGTCCCAATGAGACAACCCGCTATGTACTGTAGCGACCCAACCTGAAAGGTCAAATCTCCGGTGTTTCTGTACCATCCCAAAATCATGCTGGTACACACACGGTACATCAATGTATATATCAAAGTGAAATCACACAGCTTTAATAATCGAAAAATCTCATATCGAGTCCTTTATTACAATAAGAATTACAATAAATGGGCTGAAGGCCAACTCATGAGAATAACTAATCTTGCGGAAGCTTCAAGGGTAGTTGAGTCCATGTGACTCCAAGGGCATCTCACCGAGCGTAGAGCGTATCCTCACTCCTGGTCGGAAAAGTACTCTGCAACATGATACGTTGCAGCTGTGTAGGTTAGCATATTGAATATGCCGGCAATGTCACAAAAGAGGGGATAAAGTAATCATCTATTCTATATGCATATATGGCAGGTGGGGGGGGGGGGTAGTGTTGGTTGATTAATGAGATGGTTCCACCAACCAATTCTCACACCCAAGTTGACATTAATACCCAACATCAATGTAATTAATTGTGTTGAGAGTTCCGGATAGTTTCAGTTCCTTTGGCTCAAACTGTCCATGACCGTAGACACGCCTAATCGATTAGGTTTGGGTACTCTGCAGAGTTTTGCACACGTTCCCCACAAGATTTGATCACCTCCGTTGGATTTCTCGCACTTCAGGGTGTTTGAGAAACGGATGACCAAAACATGGTCTTCTAAAGGGTTTCCCCGAGACTCTGTCGGTGCCCATCCTTTCCTACCATTCTTTTACATCTCGTAGCACCGCCTGTCCAGGGTCACCACGATATCCAACCAAGCTAGAGCCCATAATGGCTTGTGGCTGTGCAGGTAAGCCTTGGGTCTTGAAGCATCCATCCATCTCTTTGTGCCTGGGTGGACCTTTCCGCATGAATACTAGCACTTCTCCAGCAACATCTAGGCTAACCACTGGTTTCTCCAGGGCGCCGTTCAACCATCATCCACCCATAGGTATGTTGAAAACTCGGAGTCTTGAAGACTTGATCATCTTGTAGGTCTTGAAATTATTAACTCACAACTCTCATGAATCACACAACCAACCCCGTCTACTAATAGCATAGCAAAAATAAATCAATGTTTCCCGGGGCCAATGTGTCAAGGGTTGAGGGGTGCCTACCACATGATACTACAACAAGTAACCAAGTTTCCAAATTACCTACTTTGCATGCAATTGGGGAGATGGTAGAACTATTGCAATAAAAACATAGGTATACATGGTCAAAGTGACTTGCCTTGCTGACGATCCTCGTATTCAAGTGACTATAGATAACAAGCTTCGCACTCCGGATGATCTAACGAATCAAACAAAACACACAATAAGAATACACAATAAATTCATACAACAGCAAGGTAAACAAATACTTCAACAAACAATAGCACAATCAAAAGGAAGAATCACTCAAAGTATAAGACTCTAAAAATTTGGTGTCAAAAACTCTACTAAGACATCACAAGTCAAAAATTTGTTTTGAACAACTAGGCATTTAGATAACAGAAAAGCAAATACAAAATTTTATTAGAAAACAGAAAGTATTTCTTATAAAAAATAATTTTGTGCAAAAAGAGTTACTACAAAACTTTTTTCTAAACAATACTAAAGGTGAAAATAAGATGTACCTATTCAAACTAGAACACAAAACAAATAAAAAAATTATTAACAGAAAATAATACACCTAAAGTTGAAACAACAGAACCTAATGAAATCTAAAAACACAAGTTAAACTAACTCAGATTCAAATTAAATTAAAATTAAAATAAGTAAACTACATTAAGAACTAAACAAATTCTGTTTTTGTTATAAACCCTAACCAAATTTATCCTAAAAATTCTTAAACTATGTAGGATGATAGGTCTAACTAATACAAACCAGTGGCAAAAAGATTCACTCAAAAATAAATTTTTAAACTCATGTTATATAGATTTTAGTAATTTAAGCAAATTTGGTTAGATTCAAATTTAAAGTTCAAATTTGAAATCTAAGCATACAGACATAAACTACAACATATTTGTGACCTAATGAAAAAATAATTAACTAAAAACACCAAATATTTTAAAAGATATGATAAAAACAAAAACAGAATACATTCTGTTTTCTAAAACAGAAAAGAAAAAGAAAAACTAACCTAACTAACGGACAGGGTGACGTGGCATGCTGTGATTGGCGGAGGGTGTGTGCGCGTGAGTGCTAACGAGCGGACGGCCGACAACTAACGCGTACCGGTTCGTTTATTAAGTAGATCTAATCTTGATCGTTGACTATGGATCCGACGACTACGGGTGGAGGTGGCAGCTTACAGAGAGGGGGTCGAGGTCTCCGGTGAGGTCGACGGTGGCCGGAGGTCGGAGGTGCTTGGGGACGATGGTGCGGTGGTCGGGGGTGGCGTCCAAAGGCTTCAAACGGCGGCGGCGAAGCTCCGGCGTCGATTGGTGGCGTTGGAGGGGGCTGGGGGTGAGTGTGGCAACGAGCACGAGCTCGGGGAGGTCCGGTTGGGTGCCGAACTCCGGCGAGGTGTGGGGCAGCGTTCCGGCGAGGGAAGAGGGGGTTTCGGGCACGGAACGAAGAGAGGAGAGGCAGGGGCTCTTTATAGGCTAGGTGCGGGGTCGTGAGAGGGAGAGAGGAGAGAGATCAGCGGGGTCGGGATCGCCGGCGACGTCGGGGGCGAGGGGAAGGGGATGAGCACGGGGATGGCGCTGTCGGACGGTGGGTCCCACGCATCAGTGAGGGTGGGACGCGGTGTCTGCGCGTCGGTGGCCGAGCCGGATTGATTTCAGGTCTTAAAGGCTGTGGGCCGGCCCGTTTCTGTTTAATTCGTTTCCTTATTTATTTACAAAGCGTTTAAAACATCTTTAATGCATTCAAATCATTTCCAAACATAGGAAATGTATATATCAAAATGATCAGGGGATTAAATGCTATTTAATGAACATTTTTCCTCTGTCATATTGAATATCTGTTTCAAATTTATTTTCAGAAAAATGCCTAATTGATTTTAAAATCCTTTTGAGATAAACTTTCAAATAACCCCTGGTTTTATTGCTCAAAAATTTCACCAAGATGCCCCTGGTGTGGAGTGTCATGTTACTCCCCTCTTTCTTTGAACATTACCAAATGTTTTCAAATAGGTGACACAAATAAAAGGAAAAGATGAAAGTGGCCTTTCAGAAATTCAATGAAAACACTTCAACCATTCTATTCATTCATGCAATGTGATGATGATGCAAACCTACCCACCTTAAGATATAACATTCCAAAATGAAATTTTGGGATGTTACAAACCTACCCACCTTAAGATGAATCTCGCCTTCGAGATTCGGTTGGCTAGAAAATAGGTGCGGGTGGTCTCTACGAAGATCTTCTTCGTGTTCCCAGGTGGCTTCTTCCTCGGTGTGGTGACTCCACAGAACCTTACAGAACTTGATGGTCTTGCTTCGAGTAACTCTGTTGGTAGTCTCGAGGATTCTGACAGGTTTCTCCTCATAGGTCATGTCACTGTCGAGTTGTATGGCCTCTAGGGGCACTGTGTCTCTCAAAGGAATATCAGCCATCTCAGCATGGCATTTCTTCAGCTGGGAAACATGGAAAACATCATGAACTCCGGACAGTCCTTCCGGCAATTCTAGCTTGTATGCAACTTTGCCTCTACGTTCAAGAATTTTTTAGGGGCCTATGAATCTGGGTGCTAACTTTCCTTTAACACCAAACCTCTTGATTCCTCGAAGTGGGGACACACGAAGATATGCTCGATCTCCCACTTCATATGTCACCTCCTTGCGTTTGTTATCAACATAGCTCTTCTGCCTGGATTGAGCTATCTTGAGTCGGTCTCGAATCAGTTTGACCATTTCTTCAGAATCTCGGATAAGATCGGGACCAAAGAGTTTTCGGTCTCCAACACCATCCCACATCAATGGTGTTCTGCATCTCCTTCCGTATAAAGCTTCAAAAGGGGCCATCTTCAGACTGGTCTGATAACTGTTGTTGTACGAGAACTCTGCGTATGGTAAGTTGTCATCCCAACTGGACCCATAGTCTAGCGCACAAGCTCTCAACATGTCCTCCAGAATCTGGTTGAGTCTCTCAGTCTGTCCATCGGTCTGCGGATGAAAAGCTGTACTGAACTCCAGCCTTGTACCCAAAGTTTCATGTAACTGATGCCAAAACTTTGAGGTAAATTGTGTTCCTCTATCTGATACGATACTCCTCAGAACTCCATGCAGACATACGATCCTGGTCATATATATCTTGGCTAACTTAGCACTGGTATAGGTGGTCTTCACTGGAATGAAAGAAGCCACCTTGGTCAAGCGATCGACCACTACCCAGATGGAATCATAACCTGAACGGGTCCTAGGTAATCCTGTGATGAAGTCCATACCAAGCTTATCCCATTTCCACTCGGGTATCGGCAAAGGTTGGAGTAACCCTGCTGGTTTCTGATGTCCTGCTTTTACTCGCTGGCAAACATCACATACAGCAACATGTCGGCAATATCCTTCTTCATACCTGTCCACCAATAACTTTCCTTCAAATCTAGGTACATCTTGGTGTTGCCTGGGTGTATCGAGTATGGTGAATCGTGGGCTTCTTGAAGTATCAATTTCCTGAGCTCTGGGTCATTGGGCACATAGATTCGGTTGTCAAACCATAAAGTACCTTGTTCATCTTCACGAAAGTCTTTAGCTTTACCTTCTTTCATTCTCTGCTTTATCTCAGCTATCTCCTTGTCCGATTTCTGGGCTTCACGAATTCTTTTGGTCAAGGTGGACTGAATCTCTAGTGTGGCAACATATCCTTTTGGAACTATCTCTAACCGAAGCTCTCTGAGATCATCGGTTAACTCCTGGGGTAATCCTCCGGCTATGAGTGTGTTCACATAACTCTTCTGACTCAAAGCATCTGCCACAACATTTGCCTTTCCTGGATGGTGATGCAGTCTCATGTCATAGTCCTTGATTAACTCTAACCATTTCCTCTGTCTGAGGTTCAACTCCTTCTGTGTGAAGATATACTTCAGGCTTTTATGATCAGTGTAAACATCACAACTATTTTCGATAAGGAAATGTCTCCAGGTCTTGAGTGCGTGCACTACGGCTGCTAGTTCCAAATCATGGGTGGCATAATTCAACTCATGGGGTCGTAGCTGTCTGGATGCATAGGCTACAACTTTTCCCTCCTGCATGAGTACTCCTCCAAGTCCTTGACGTGATGCATCACAATAAACCTGGAATTCCTTCCTAATGTTTGGCAGTATCAACACTGGGGCTGTAACCAAACGCTTCTTCAACTCCTGGAAACTGGCCTCACATTCCTCAGTCCAGATATACTTAGACTCTTTCTTCAACAACTCTGTTATGGGCTTGGCAATCTTTGAGAAATTCTCAATGAACCTCCGATAATATCCGGCAAGTCCGAGAAATTCAAGGATCTCCTTAACTGAGGTGGGTGACTTCCACTCAGTGACTACTTCAACCTTAGCGGGGTCTACTGCTATTCCTTCTCTGGAAATAATGTGTCCAAGGAATCCGACTTCCGTCAGCCAGAATTCACATTTACTGAACTTGGCATACAACTGATGCTCTCTAAGCTTCTCGAGAACTAAATGCAAGTGTTCCTTGTGTTCTTCCTCGCTCTTGGAGAATATCAAAATGTCATCGATGAACACCACGACAAACTTGTCCAAATATTCCATAAACACTTTGTTCATCATATTCATGAAGTAGGCAGGAGCATTAGTCAAACCAAAAGACATGACTGTATACTCATATAAGCCATACCTTGTGGTGAAGGCTGTTTTGGGTATATCCTGTTCACGAATCTTCAGTTGGTGATACCCTGATCGAAGATCGATCTTGGAGAATACTTTAGCGCCTACTAGCTGATCAAACAGGTCATTAATCATCGACAAAGGATACTTATTCTTGATAGTCACCTCGTTCAATGCACGATAATCGACTACCATCCTCAAGGTTTTATCTTTCTTCTCCACCAAAAGAACTGGGGCTCCCCAAGGTGAAGAACTTGGGCGAATATATCCCTTATCCAATAGCTCCTTAATCTGCTTCTTGATTTCTACTAAATCATTTGCGGGCATCCGATAGGGTCTCTTAGAAATTGGGGCGGTTCCTGGTAGTAGCTCTATCAGAAACTCAATCTCTCTATCTGGTGGCATGCCTAGTAATTCCTCCGGGAATACATCTAGAAAGTCTTGTACAACCGGCACTTCCTCCTGAACAACTCCTGTGAGGGAATTTAACCGTGCACTCATCTGTGTGCGTCGGGATACATACTTAATCCTCTTGTTCTCCGGGGTGGTGAGTGAAATAGACTTGCTGGGGCAATCAAGATTTCCTTCATACTTGGTCATCCAATCCATGCCTAGGATTACATCCAATCCCTGGGATTCTAATACGATGAGGTCGGTAGGAAAAACATGGTTTCCTATGTGGAGTTTCAAGGCGTGGCATCCTATCCCTGCCATCATCATTCCTCCTGGGGAATTGACCTTAATGGGCGGACTAAGGGTTCTGGTGGGTAAACCATACTTTTCCACAACTACCCTCGATATGAATGAATGAGTTGCATCAGAATCAAAAAGTACCATAACTGGACGTGAATGCAATAAAAACTTACCAACCATAGTCTCGGGCTGATCATAGACTTCTTCCACATCAAGGTGGTTCACCTGAGAACGAGGAAAAGGATTTGGTTTCTTAGCTGTGGAGTTGCCATTGTTGTTGCCATTTCCATTTCCTTGCTTGTTCTGAGGGCATTCAGTGGCATAGTGCCCTGTCTTCTGGCACTTAAAACAGGTGATATGGTTCAGATCCTTCTGAGCTGGAGCGGGACGGTGTTGGTTGCCATTCCCACTTCCATTACCATTCTTGAAGTTGCCATTGTTGGGACGATTATTCCCATTTCCTCCATGGTTATGGCCTCCATGGTTGTGCACGTGATGAGTGTGTCCTCCATACTTACCGGTCCCTGATCCGGTATTTCCTGAGTACGGGGAGTAGTGGGGCTTCTGTTGAGCTCCAGAGTGAGACTTCCCAGGTCTATACTTCCTCTTGCGGTTTTTGATTTGCTGCTGCTTCCCCTCCAAGATGAGGGCCTTGTCTACCAGCTCCTGGTAGTTGCTGAAAGTAGCCACCATCAGCTGCACGCTCAAATCAGCGTTGAGTCCTTCCAAGAACTTCTCCTGTTTGGCTGCATCATCGGCCACATCTCCTGGTGCATAACGAGCCAACGTGCTGAAATCATCCACATACTAGGCCACGGAACGGTTCCCCTAGCGTAAGTTGCGAAACTCACGCTTCTTCAGACTCATGGCCCCAGCTGAGACATGAGCGGTGCGGAAAGCTAGCTTGAACTGCTCCCAAGTCACACCAGCAATGGGGTACGTGGTGGTGTAATTCTCCCACCATGAAGCTGCTGGTCCCTCCAGTTGATGGGCGGCGAAACGCACCTTTTCAGCCTCAGTGCATCCAGCGGTGGTGAGTTCCCTCTCCATCTTGCAGAGCCAATCATCTGCCACAATGGGCTCAGTGCTGCTGGAGAAAGTTGGTGGATTGAGCCTCAGAAAACGGGTGAGGTTGTCGCCTTGAGGTGGAGGGTGGTTGTTGTGGTTGTTGGTCTGGTTCTGAATCAACAGCTGCATCAGGGCGTTCTGCTACTGGAGAAGTTGTGTGAGTTCCGGCGGGAAAGTGAAGTCGGGCTCACGTCACGGAGGCATCTTGCTATTTTCAGAGGGGTGGGAATTAGAATAGAACAAGGACCTAAAAGGAAATTCACTACCCATATGCAATGCAACAAATATATCACACCAAACACTCATTCATTTATTCAACTCAAGGTTCAAACATCGAGATACAAATCTCCAAATCAAACTAAACATCGACCTACGCTTTAACGACGAAAATAAAGATACATGGGCGCATAACTAAAGTTCTCCTCAAAAGCACATGGTGAAGTGTCCTCCTCCGGTGACGCTCTCCTCATCGTTGCTGATCAAGGGAGCCATGTCTCCTTCTGGATGAAGATTTTCACCCATGTCCATCTGTTCCTCCATAGTTGCAATGCGAGTGTTCAGCTTATCAATCCTCTCTAAGAAATCCTTCACTTCATACTCATGCTCGTACTTGGCTTCCCGTAGGTCAGCTTCGAGGTCAATCTCGCGGTTCATCAGCCTCTTGATCGTCTTCGTGTCGGCACGTACCCGAAGCTCCAAGGTCCTGATGTGCGTCTCCAAAGTCTAGATATAGGAAATGGTGGTGTCTTCAGTGGGAGTGGTTATGATATTTCCATTGGCATCCCTACGACAAACCACGCCGAGTCCTGGTGAAATGGGTCCACCCTTGTATTCCTCCTGAATACGTCCAAGGGCATGGTGAATTGCCATGTCTCTCCCAAGTATCCAGCTGGGTGCCACAAACTTGAAGTCGATGGGTTCCTTACGATTTCCAAAGGTCTTTCCAGGGATGTGCACCTTGATCCTGTAGCGACCGTCTTGTGGAAAAGACATGATAGGAGTCCTGGTGATGCTTGGCAAGGCAATCCTTACGTCCCTAACGATCCTCATCAGCTCCTTGCCAAAGGGCATCGTGGTGTCAGGCTGACAAAACTCTGTGATCAAAATTGGGATGAAGGTGGCCATCCATAAATTTTGAAATAAATCGGAGGGAAGTCAGAAACAAGTAGATGAGAGTATAAGAATTTTTAAAGACAAAAGAGAAATAAATCCTAAGGCTTTTCCAGTCCTAGAGGTTACGTCCTACGGTCAGCGTGTGCTCTGATACCATTTCTGTAGCGACCCGACCTGAAAGGTCGAATCTTCGGTGTTTCTGTACCATCCCAAAATCATGCTGGTACACACACGGTACATCAATGTATATATCAAAGTGAAATCACACAGCTTTAATAATCGAAAAATCTCATATCGAGTCCTTTATTACAATAAGAATTACAATAAAGTGGCTGAAGGCCAACTCATGAGAATAACTAATCTTGCGGAAGCTTCAAAGGTAGTTGAGTCCATCTGGCTCCAAGGGCATCCCACTGAGCGTAGAGCGTATCCTCACTCCTGGTTGGAAAAGTACTCTGCAACATGATACGTTGCAGCCGTGTAGGTCAGCACATATTGAATATGCCGGCAATGTCACAAAAGAGGGGGTAAAGTAATCATCTATTCTATATGCATATATGGCAGGTGGGGGGGGGTAGTAAGTTTTTGCATAAAGACAATTTTTTCCTACAACAAGAGAGGGCAAAAGCATAATTACTACAATGTTGGTTGATTAATGAGATGGTTCCACCAGTCAATTCTCATACCCAAGTTGACATTAATACCCAACATCAATGTAATTAATTGTGTTGAGAGTTCCAGATAGTTTCAGTTCCTTTGGCTCAAACTGTCAATGACCGTGGACACGGCTAATCGATTAGGTTTGGGTACTCTACAGAGTTTTGCACACGTTCCCCACAAGATTTGATCGCCTCCGTTGGATTTCTCGCACTTCAGGGTGTTTGAGAAACAGACGACCAACACATGGTCTTCTAAAGGGTTTCCCCGAGACTCTGTCGGTGCCCATCCTTTCCTACCATTCTTCTACATCTCGTAGCACCGCCTGTCCAGGGTCACCACGATATCCAACCAAGCCAGAGCCCATAATGGCTTGTGGCTGTGCAGGTAAGCCTTGGGTCTTGAAGCATCCATCCATCTCTTTGTGCCTGGGTGGACCTTTCCGCATGAATACTGGCACTTCTCCAGCAACATCTAGGCTAACCAGTGGTTTCTCCAGGGCGCCGTTCAACCATCATCCACCCAGAGGTATGTTGAAAACTCGGAGTCTTGAAGACTTGATCATCTTGTAGGTCTTGAAATTATTAACTCACAACTCTCATGAATCACACAACCAACCCCGTCTACTAATAGCATAGCAAAAATAAATCAACGTTTCCTGGGGCCAATGTGTCAAGGGTTGAGGGGTGCCTACCACATGATACTACAACAAGTAACCAAGTTTCCAAATTACCTACTTTGCATGCAATTGGGGAGATGGTAGAACTAATGCAATAAAAACATAGGTATACACAGTCAAAGTGACTTGCCTTGCTGACGATCCTCGTATTCAAGTGACTATAGATAACAAGCTTCGTACTCCGGATGATCTAACGAATCAAACAAAACACACAATAAGCATACACGATACAATTCATACAATAGGAAGGTAAACAAATACTTCAACAAACAATAGCACAATCAAAAGGAAGAATCACTCAAAGTATAAGACTCTAAAAATTTGGTGTCAAAAACTCTACTAAGACATCACAAGTCAAAAATTTGTTTTGAACAACTAGGCATTTAGATAACAGAAAAGCAAATACAAAATTTTATTAGAAAACAGAAAGTATTTGTTATAAAAAATAATTTTGGGCAAAAAGAGTTACTACAAAACTTTTTTCTAAACAATACTAAAGGTGAAAATAAGACGTACCTATTCAAACTAGAACACAAAAAAAATTAATTTTTTTATTAACAGAATATAATACACCTAAAGTTGAAACAACAGAACCTAATGAAATCTAAAAACACAAGTTAAACTAACTCAGATTCAAATTAAATTAAAATTAAAATAAGTAAACTACATTAAGAACTAAACAGATTCTGTTTTTGTTATAAAACCTAACCAAATTTATCCTAAAAATTCTTAAACTATGTAGGATGATAGGTCTAACTAATACAAACCAGTGGCAAAAAGAATCACTCAATTTTTTTTTTAAACTCTTGTTATATAGATTTTAGTAATTTAAGAAAATTTGGTTAGATTCAAATTTTAAAGTTCAAATTTGAAATCTAAGCATACAGACATAAACTACAACATATTTGTGACCTAATGCAAAAAGAATGAACTAAAAACACCAAATATTTTAAAAGATATGATAAAAACAAAAACAGAATACATTTTGTTTTCTAAAACAGAAAAGAAAAAGAAAAACTAACCTAACTAACGGACAGGGTGACGTGGCATGCTGTGATTGGCCGAGGGTGTGTGCGCGTGAGTGCGAACGAGCGGACGACCGATGACTAACGCGTACCGATTCGTTTATTAAATAGATCTAATCTAGATCGTTGACTATGGATCCGACGGCTACGGGTGGAGGTGGTGGCTTACAGAGAGGGGGTCGAGGTCTCCGGCGAGGTCGACGGCGGCCAAAGGTCGGAGGTGCTCGGGGACAACAGTGCGGTGGTTGGGGGCAGCGTCCGAAGGCTTCAAACGGCGGCGGCGAAGCTCCGACATCGATTGGTGGCGTCGGAGGGGGCTGGGGGTGAGTGTGGCGACGGGCACGAGCTCGGGGAGGTCCGGTTGGGTGCCGAACTCCAGCGAGGTGTGGGGCAGCGTTCTGGCAAGGGAAGAACGGGTTTCGGGTGGGGAACGAAGAGAGGAGAGGCAGGGGCTCTTTATAGGCTAGGTGCGGGGTCGGGAGAGGGAGAGAGGAGAGAGATCAGCAGGGTCGGGATCGCCGGCGACGTTGGGGGCGAGGGGAAGGGGATGAGCGCGGGAATGGCACTGTCGGACGGTTGGTCCTGCGTGTGAGTGAGGGTGGGACACGGTGTCTGCGCGTCGGTGGCCGACCCGGATTGATTTCGGGTCTTAAAGGCTGTGGGCCGGCCCGTTTCTGTTTAATTCGTTTCCTTATTTATTTACAGAGCGTTTAAAACATCTTTAATGCATTCAAATCATTTCCAAACATAGGAAATGTATATATCAAAATGATTAGGGGATTAAATGCTATTTAATGAACATTTTTCCTCTGTCATATTGAATATCTTTTTAAAATTTATTTTCAGAAAAATGCCTAATTGATTTTAAAATCCTTTTGAGATAAACTTTCAAATAACCCCCTGGTTTTATTGCTCAAAAATTTCACCAAGATGCCCCTCGTGTGGAGTGTCATGTTACTCCCCTCTTTTTTTGATAATTACCAAAGGTTTTCAAATAGGTGACACAAATAAAAGGAAAAGATGAAAGTGGCCTTTCAGAAATTCAATGAAAACACTTCAACCATTCTATTCATTCATGCAATGTGATGATGATGCATAGCTATATTTCATAACATTCCAAAATGAAATTTTGGGATGTTACAGTACTCCTACATATCCTCTCATCGCTACCTTTACCAAATCGAGTTCATCATAAGCTTATCACATCGGAACAACAATGTTTCACTCCAGTTCATCACCCAGATGAATCAGACCTGACACAACTCTAAGCATAGCAAGCATAGCAGGCAAAGTAAGCTAAGCACATCATGGCACAAGAATCTACCAGGTATGCTAGGTTGCAAGGTTTAGCTATTGACTGTGACAATGACAGATCATGCAGAAGAATAGGTTCTTCTACTGTGTATGACAGACATGTGAACGTTTGTCCTAACGCAGTAAACAAGAGCAGGAGCGAGAGAGTGGGATGTTATCGGAATGATCAAGGGGGTTTCTTGCCTTGTTGGGTAGCGGGAAGGTTCTCTCCTTCGATGGAATACTCGGGGGTATCCTCAGAAGCAGGGCCTACCGCAATGCAGATAAATAGCATTCAATACACGCAAGTGCAACAATATGATGCATCATCATGACATGGTAGCATGTATACATGAGCTAATGCAACTAGTGTCCAAGTTAATTTGGAGTGAGTTTGAATATAGGTTCAAAATCGTTCTTCATTTCAAATTCCATATGCTAACCTATTAATAAATGTCAAGGTTCATCTACATAGGTTGCTCTAACATTCATGATAATGGCACCATTGGATTCATTGGATTTTTCTGATAAATTTTCATATATAAATTATTTTCACCTGATTTTCAGATTAATTTATATGAATTTTTAAAGTTTTAAACAATTTCTGGAATTATTTTAAAACTGGAAAATGAAATATGACGTTAGCCTAACGTCACTACGACGTCAGCTAGTCGGCTGACCAGGCCAGGTCAAACCTGACGTGCGGGACCCGCACGTCAGTGACACGGGCCTAAATCCCGCGCTGACCAGGGGTTTGACCCACCCTGGGTCCCACTGGTCAGTGGCAGGAGGCCTAATTAATCAGGGAGATTAGCCCCTGATGCTGGCCACATCGACGCCATCGGAGTGGGGCTGGCGGCGACCATCCGCACGGCGGCGACTCGCCGGAATCGCACCTCCGGCGAACATTTGGCTCGCGGAGGGCACTGGTAGGTAGCCCGTGCACGCGCGCATCCAATGCTGTGGCAGAGGGGGCTCGGGGGCCACCAGAGCTACGACCGGCGACAACCCGAGCGGCGGCGAGCTTCGGGCAGCAAGGGGAAACGGAGCAGGGGCTCACAACGGGGTTGCTAGGGGAGACGGCGAGCTCAGGGACGCCCAGACGACCTCGAATCACCGGAGGGAAGCTTCGGCGTCCGGTAGGGAAGAAACGGCAACGACGCGTCGTGGAGGGCTCCCGGCGTTGACTGGCTTCACGGGGAGGACGAGGAGGTCGCGGCGAGGCTTTTGGCGGGCTCAGAAAGGCGCGGGGGCGGCTAGAACTACGGCGACGCGGCGGTGACGAGCTTGGCCATGGCGGAGCAGAGGAGGAAAGAGAGCGAGAGAGAGAGAGCGCGCGCGAGGGAGAGAGGGAGAGGAGAAGGAGGCCATGGAAAGGAGGCCTCGCGGTGGCACTCTCCCAGCCCTCCAGGCCTGCAGCCAGGCAGGGAGGAGGTGGCCGGCGTGTCCCCGCGTGCGGCAAGCGCACGCCCCTGTCCTCCTGGCGAGAGGATAGGGATGACTGGCACGAGCCAGATGGGCCGGTTCCCCCCTGGGCCTTTGCCTTTCTCTTTTTTTTCTCTGTTTTCTATTTCTGACATTTTTTTATTAGGGAAGGGCTCCAACAACAGCACGACAGCGTGGTGGTGGTGGAGTAGCAAGGTATTCCGGCAGGGCTTCGCCTAAGCGCTGCGGAGGAGGAAGAAGAGAGGTAGGGCTTTGCCGTGAGAGAGAGAGAGTTCAAAACTGTTCTCAAAAGGCCAAAACCTCAAGTATATATAGGAGGAGGGAGAGGGAGGGCTGCCTTGGCCCCTCCTCCAAAGAGGAGGGCTTCGGCCGAAGTGGGGATAGAGTTCACCTCCCACAAGGGAGGTGGATCTCCTCTTTTAAAACCCTTTGCCCTTTATCTCCAGATCTCCAGCTGCATGGGCCTTTCTAGAAGGTCTTGGCCAGCCCAATAAGGGCTGGACCATCTCCTCTAAGGGCCCACAAATTCCTATGGTCGTCACACCCCTCCCGGGGGTCCTCCGGCACCCTCCCGGCACTCCCGGTACAACACCGATGAGCCCGAAAACTTTCCGGTGACCAAAACTGGACTTCCTATATATCAATCTTTACCTCCGGACCATTCCGGAGCTTCTTTTGACGACCGGGATCTCATCCGGGACTCTGAACAACCTTCGGTAATCATGTATACCATTTTCCTATAACCCTAGCGTCATCGAACCTTAAGTGTGTAGACCCTATGGGTTCGGGAGACACGTGGACATGACCGAGACACTTCTCCGACCAATAACCAACAGCGGGATCTGGATACCCATGTTGGTTCCCACATGCTCCATGATGATCTCATCGGATGAACCACGATGTCGGGGATTCAATCAATCCCTTATACAATTCCCTTTGCCTATCGGTATGATATTTGCCCGAGATTCGATCGTCGGTTTCCCTATACCTTGTTCAATCTCGTTACCGGCAAGTCTCTTTACTCGTTCCGTAATACATCATCTCGTGGCTAACTCCTTAGTCACATTGAGCTCATTATGATGATGTCTTACCGAGTGGGCCCAGAGATACCTCTCAGTCACACGGAGTGACAAATCCCAGTCTCGATTCATGCCAACCCAACAGACACTTTCAGAGATACCCGTAGGGCACCTTTATAGCCACCCAGTTACGTTGTGACGTTTCGCACACCCAAAGCATTCCTACGGTATCTGGGAGTTGCACAATCTCATGGTCTAAGGAAACGATACTTGACATTGAAAAGCTTTAGCAGAAGAACTACACGATCATGTGCTATGCTTAGGATTGGGTCTTGTCCATCACATCATTCTCCTAATGATGTGATCCCGTTATCAATGACATCCAATGTCCATGGTCATGAAACCGTGACCATCTATTGATCAACGAGCTAGCCAACTATAGGCTTACTAGGGACATGTTGTGGTCTATGTATTCACACATGTATTACGTTTTCTGGTTAATACAATTGTAGCACGAACAATAGACAATTATCATGAACTAGGAAATACAATAAATAACTATTTTATTATTGCCTCTAGGGCATATTTCCAAAAGGAAAAAGGAAAAAGGAAAAATGGCAGGGAGGAACTACTAGACTGGGCCTTACACGCCTATAGTGCGGCCCAGCCCAGCCTGGCCGGCCTTTCCCCTACCTCCCGCCAGAGAACGAGGCCGAGCCATGGTGTGCACGTGTACGCGCCGTCCTCACGGCCGATCCCCTTGTGGCGAGCATCCTACAACTCCCCGTCGGCTACAAGTCCCTCCGCACCCCTAGCAAACCCTAGATCTCTCCCCCTCTACCTCACTCGATTTCTTCCACCCCGCGCTCGGCTGAACCCCCTCATCGTCCTGGCACCGACGTAGAAGTAGCCGTTGACCTCGGCTGAACCACGAGCTTCTCCACGCTTGACTGCATCGACTACGTCGATGAATGCGAGCCGGAGGATGATGCATCGTTGCCAGTGCCTTCGTCTTCTTCCTCGGGCGCCGGAGATCGCCACCGTCCTCTTTTCTACTCCAGGCCTCCCCAAGCCCGCTTTGCTCACCTGCAGGCTCACGGTGAGCTCTTGCCTCTCCCCCTCTCCGAGCTTGCTCTGGTCCCATAGCCTCTCTTGCCGCCATGGCTGAAGCTTAGCTCCACTCGAGCTCGTCGTCGGCGAGGCTTCGGTGACTAAATAGTCCCGAGCTCATGTTCATCCACTTCGCCGTGTCGCGTAGGACCTCTCTAGCCCGCCCATTTGCTTGATAGCACGCTGCATCACCTCGCCCGCGTTTGCCCGACCTCCGATCGCCGGTGTTGATCCCCTCCATTCCAGCCGTTTCCACCATCACATATCGATGCTGCGCTGAGTGTTCGTTCGATTCTGACTAGCCGCATGCAATATGATGCCCCATAGTGAATTTCCGACAATACCAAAGCCCTTCGCCGTGTATTTGGCTCGCCGGAGCCAACTCCGGCGGCATCCGGCGGTAGGGTTGACCGGCAAGTCGGTATCCCTATACCTTGTTCAATCTCGTTACTGGCAAGTCACTTTACTCGTTCTATAATACATCATCCCGTGGCTAACTCCTTAGTCACATTGAGCTCATTATGATGATGTCTTACCGAGTGGGCCCAGAGATACCTCTCTGACACATGGAGTGACAAATCCCAGTCTCGATTCGTGCCAACCTAACAGACACTTTCAGAGATACCCGTAGTGCACCTTTATAGCCACCCAGTTATGTTGTGACGTTTGGCACACCCAAAGCATTCCTACGGTATCCGGGAGTTGCCCAATCTCATGGTCTAAGGAAACGATACTTGACATTGAAAAGCTTTAGCAGACGAACTACACGATCTTGTGTTATGCTTAGGATTGGGTCTTGTCCATCACATCATTCTCCTAATGATGTGATCCCGTTATCAACGACATCCAATGTCCATGGTCATGAAACCGTGACCATCTATTGATCAACGAGCTAGCCAACTAGAGGCTTACTAGGGACATGTTGTGGTCTATGTATTCACACATGTATTACGGTTTCTGGTTAATACGATTGTAGCACGAACAATAGACAATTATCATGAACTAGGAAATACAATAATAACTATTTTATTATTGCCTCTAGGGCATATTTTCAACAGTCTCCCACATGCACTAGAGTCAATAATCTAGTTACATTGTGATGAATCGAACACCCATAGCATTCTGGTGTTGATCATGTTTTGCTCGTGAGAGAGGTTTAGTCAATGGATCTGCGACATTCAGATCCGTATGCACTTTACAAATATCTATATCTCCCTCCTGAATGTAATCACGGATGGAGTTGAAGCGGCGCTTGATGTGTCTTGTCTTCTTGTGAAACATGGGCTCCTTCGCAAGGGCAATAGCTCCAGTGTTGTCACAGAATAGAGTCATTGGGCCCGACGCACTTGGAATTACTCCTAGTTCGGTGATGAACTCCTTCATCCAGACTCTTTCCTTTGCTGCTTCCGAAATAGCTATGTACTCTGCTTCACATGTAGATGCCGCCACGACGCTTTGCTTGCTGCTGCACCAGCTGACTGCCCCTCCGTTCAAAATATACACGTATCCGGTTTGCGACTTGGAGTCATACGGATCTGTGTCGAAGCTAGCATCGACGTAACCCTTTACGACGAGCTCTTCGGCACCTCCATATACGAGAAACATGTCCTTTGTCCTTTTCAGGTACTTCAGGATATTCTTGACCGTTGTCCAGTGTTCCGCTCCGGGATCGCTTTGGTACCTCCCTACCAAACTTATGTCAAGGTTCACATCAGGTCTAGTACACAGCATGGCATACATAATAGAGCCTATGGCTGAAGCATAGGGGATGACACTCATCTCTTCTCTATCCTTTGCCGTGGTCGGGCATTGAGTCGTACTCAATCTCACACCCTGTAACACAGGCAAGAACCCCTTCTTGGACTAATCCATATTGAACTTCTTCAATATCTTTTCAAGGTATGTGATTTGTGAAAGACCTATGAGGCGTCTCGGTCTATCTCTATAGATCTTAATACCTAATATATAAGCAGCTTCTCCAAGGTCCATCATTGAAAAACACTTATTCAAGTAGGCCTTTATACTTTCCAAGAGTTCTATATCATTTCCCATTATCAGTATGTCATCCACATATAATATAAGAAATGCTATAGAGCTCCCACTCACTTTCTTGTAAATACAGGGTTCTCCATAAACCTGTATAAACCCAAATGCTTTAATCACCTCATTAAAGCGAATGTTCCAACTCCGAGATGCTTGCACCAGCCCATAGATGGAGCGCTGGAGCTTGCATACTTTGTTAGCATCTTTAGGATCGACAAAACCTTCCGACTACATCATATACAGTTCTTCCTTAAGGAAGCCATTAAGGAATGCCGTTATGACGTCCATTTGCCAGATCTCATAATCATAAAATGCGGCAATTACTAACATGATTCAGACAGACTTCATCATCGCTACGGGTGAGAAAGTCTCATCGTAGTCAACTCCTTGAACTTGTCGATAACCCTTAGCGACAAGCCGAGCCTTATAGACGGTCACATTACCATCCGCGTCAGTCTTCTTCTTAAAGATCCATTTATTTTCAATGGCTCGCTTATCATCAGGCAAGTCCACCAAAGTCCATACTTTGTTCTCATACATGGATCCTATCTTGGATTTCATGGCTTCAAGCCATTTGTTGGAATTTGGGCCTGCCATCGCTTCTTCATAGTTTGAAGGTTCACAGTTGTCTAACAACATGATCTCCAGGACAGGGTTGCCGTACCACTCTGGTGCAGAACATGTCCTAGTCGACCTTCGATGTTCAATAGTAACTTGATCTGAAGTTTGATGATCATCATCATTAACTTCCTCTCTAGCCGGTGTAGGCTCCACAAAAACAACTTCCTGTGCTGCGCTACTCTCCGGTTTGAGCAGAGGTACAATTACCTCATCAAGTTCTATTTTCCTCCCACTTACTTCTTTCGAGAGAAACTCTTTCTCGAGAAAGGATCCATTCTTGGCAACAAAGACTTTGCCCTCGGATCGTAGGTAGAAGGTCTACCCAATAGTCTCTTTGGGATATCCTATGAAGACGCACTTTTCCGCTTTGGGTTCGAGCTTCTCAGGTTGAAGTTTCTTCACATAAGCATCGCATCCCCAAACTTTTAGAAACGATAGCTTAGGTTTCTTTCCAAACCATAATTCATACGGTGTCGTCTCAACGGATTTTGATGGTGCCCTATTTAAAGTGAATGCGGCAGTCTCTAATGCATATCCCCAAAATGATAGCGGTAAGTCGGTAAGAGACATCATAGATCGTACCATATATAATAGAGTGCGATTACGACGTTCAGACACACCATTTCGCTAAGGTGTGCTAGGCGGCGTGAGTTGTGAAACAATTCCACATTTCCTTAGGTGCGTGCCAAACTCGTGACTTAAATATTCTCCGCCACGATCAGATCGTAGGCACTTTATTTTCCTGTCACGGTTATTCTCTACCTCACTCTGAAATTCCTTGAACCTTTCAAAGGTTTCAGACTTGTGTTTCATTAAGTAGACATACCCATATCTGCTCAAGTCATAAGTGAGGGTGAGAACATAACGGTAGCCACCACGAGCGTCGACGCTCATTGGACCGCATACATCGGTATGTTTTATTTCCAACAAGTCAGTTGCTCGCTCCATTGTTCCGGAGAACAGAGTCTTGGTCATCTTGCCCATGAGGCATGGTTCGCACGTGTCAAATGATTCGAAATCAAGTGACTCCAAAAGTCCATCAGCATGGAGCTTCTTCATGCGTTTGACACCAATATGACCAAGGCGGCAGTGCCACATGTCAGTGGGACTATCGTTATCAACCTTACACTTTTTGGTAGTCACACTATGGACATGTGTAACATCACATTCGAGATTCATCAAAAATGAACCATTGACCAGTGGGGCATGACCATAAAACATTTCTCTCATATAAATAGAACAACCATTATTCTCAGATTTAAATGAGTAGCCATCTCGCATCAAGCGAGATCCTGATACAATGTTCATGCTCAAAGCTGGTACTAAATAACAATTATAAAGGTTTAACACTAATCCCGAAGGTAGAAGTAGAGGTAGCGTGCCGACAGCGATCACATCGACCTTGGAACCATTCCCGACGTGCATCGTCACCTCGTCCTTTGCCAGCCTCCGCTTATTCCGCAACTCCTGCTTGGAGTTACAAATGTGAGCAACTGCACCGGTATCAAATACCCAGGAGCAACTACGAGCACTGGTTAGGTACACATCAATAACAAGTATATCACATATAACTTTAATATTGCCATCCTTCTTATCCGCTAAGTACTTGGGGCAGTTCCGCTTCAGTGACTGGTACCCTTGCAATAAAAGCACTCAGTCTCAGGCTTGGGTCCATTCTTGTTCTTCTTCTTCTCGGCAACTTGCTTACCGGGCATGGCAACAGCTTTGCCATCCTTCTTGAAGTTCTTCTTACCCTTGCCTTTCTTGAAACTAGTGGTCTTATTCACCATCAACACTTGATGCTCCTTTTTGATCTCGACCTCCGCTGATTTCAGCATCGAGTGCAACTCAGGAATGGACTTCTCCATCCCTTGCATGTTGTAGTTCATCACAAAGCTTTTGTAGCTAGGTGGAAGCGACTGGAGGATTCTGTCAATGACTGGGTCATCCGGGAGATTAACTCCCAGCTGGGTCAAGCGGTTGTCTAGCCCAGACATCTTGAGGATGTGCTAACTGATAGAACTATTCTCCTCCATCTTACAGCTGAAGAACTTGTCGGAGCCGTCATATCTCTCGACCCGGGCATGAGCTTGGAAAACCAGTTTCAGCTCTTGGAACATCTCATATGCTCCGTGTTGCTCAAAACGCTTTTGGAGCCCCGGTTCTAAACTGTAAAGCATGCCGCACTGAACAAGGGAGTAATCATCGCAGCGAGAATGCCAAGCGTTCGCAACGTCTTGCTCTGCTGGGAGAAGGGGTGGGTCACCTAGTGGTGCATCAAGGACATATAATTTCTTGGAAGCTATGAGGATGATCCTCAAGCCACGGACCCAGTCCGCATAGTTGCTTCCATCATCTTTCAGCTTGGTTTTCTCTAGGAACGCGTTGAAATTGAGGGTGACATTCACGTTGGCCATTGGATCTACAATATAGATTGTAAAGATAATTTTAGACTAAGTTCATGATAATTAAGTTCACATAATAAAATTATTTAATGAACTCCCACTTAGATAGACATCTCTCTAGTCATCCAAGTGACACATGATCCATGTCAACTAGCCCGTGTCCGATCATCACGTGAGACGGACTAGTCATCCATGGTGAACATCTCCATTTTGATCGTATCTTCCATACGACTCATGTTCGACCTTTCGGTCTTCCGTGTTCCGAGGACATGTCTGTACATGCTAGGCTCGTCAAGTCAACCTAAGTGTTTCGCGTGTGTAAATCTGGCTTACACCCGTTGTATGCGAACGTTAGAACCTATCACACCCGGTCATCACATGGTGCTTCGGAACAACGATCCTTAGCAACGGTGCACATTTAGGGTGAACACTTTACTTGAAATTTTAGTGAGAGATCATCTTATTTACTACCGTTGTTCTAAGCAAATAAGATGTAAACATGATAAACATCACATGCAATCAATATGGTGACATGATATGGCCAATGTCATCTTGCTCCTTTGATCTCCATCTTCGGGGCACCATGATCATCACTGTCTCCGGCACGACACCATGATCTCCATCATCATGATCTCCATCATTGTGTCTTCATGAAGTTGTCTCGCCAACTATTACTTCTACTACTATGGCTAACGTTTAGCAATAAAGTAAAGTAATTACATGGTGTTTATGATTGACACGCAGGTCATACAATAAAATAAGACAACTCCTATGGCTCCTGCCGGTTGTCATACTCATCGACATGCAAGTCGTGAATCCTATTACAAGAACATGATCAATCTCATACGTAACAATGCATCACATCACATCCTTTGGCCATATCACATCACAGGCATATGCTGCAAAAACAAGTTAGACGTCCTCTAATTTGTAGTTGCAAGTTCTTACGTGGCTGCTATAGGTTACTAGCAAGAACGTTTCTTACCTACGCCAAAACCACAACGTGATATGCCAATTGCTATTTACCCTTCATAAGGACCCTTTTCATCGAATCTAATCCGACTAAGGTGGGAGAGACAGACACCCGCTAGCCACCTTATGCAACAAGTGCATGTCAGGCAGTGGAACCAGTCTCACATAAGCGTACGTCTAAAGTCGGTCCGGGCCGCTTCATCCCACAATACCACCGAATCAAGATAATACTAGTAGTGGTAAGAAAATTAACAAGATCGACGCCCACAACTGCTTTGTGTTCTACTCGTGCATAGATTCTACGCATAGACCTAGCTCATGATGCCACTGTTGGTAGACGTAGTAGTAAATCAAAATTTTCCTATGTGTCACCAAGATCTATCTATGGAGAAACCAGCAACGAGTGGGGAGAGATTGCATCTTCATACCTTTGAAGATCGCTAAGCGGAAGCGTTACAAGAATGCGGTTGATGGAGTCGTACTCGCAGCGATTCAGATCGCGGTGGATTCCGATCTAAGCGCCGAACAACGGTGCCTCCACGTTCAACATACGTGCAGTCCGGTGACGTCTCCTACGCCTTGATCCAGCAAGGAGGAAGGAGAGGTTGGGGAAGTGCTCCAACAGCAGCACGACGGCGTGGTGGTGGTGGAGTAGCAAGGTATTCCGGCAGGGCTTCGCCTAAGCGCTACGGAGGAGGAAGAAGAGAGGTAGGGCTTTGCCGTGAGAGAGAGAGTTCAGATCTATTCTCAAAAGGCCAAAACCTCAAGTATATATAGGAGGAGGGAGAGGGAGGTCTGCCTTGGCCCCTCCTCCAAAGAGGAGGGCTTCGGCCGAAGTGGGGATAGAGTCCACCTCCCACAAGGGAGGTGGATCTCCTCTTTTAAAACCCTTTGCCCTTTATCTCCAGATCTCTAGCCGCATGGGCCTTTCTAGAAGGTCTTGGCAAGCCCAATAAGGGATTGCACACCTCCTCTAAGGTCCCACAAAGTCCTATGGTCGTCACACCCCTCCCGAGGGTCCTCCGGCACCCTCGCGGCACTCCCGGTACAATACCGATGAGCCCGAAAACTTTCCGGTGACCAAAACTGGACTTCCTATATATCAATCTTTACCTCTGGACCATTCCGGAACTCCTCGTAACGTCCGGATCTCATCCGGGACTCCAAACAACCTTCGGTAATTATGTATACCATTTCCCTATAACCCTAGCGTCATCGAACCTTAAGTGTGTAGACCCTACGGGTTTGGGAGACACGTGGACATGACCGAGACACTTCTCCGACCAATAACCAACAGCGGGATCTGGATACCCATGTTGGTTCCCACATGCTCCATGATGATCTCATCGGATCGGGGATTCAATCAATCCCGTATATAATTCCCTTTGCCTATCGGTATGATACTTGCCCGAGATTCGATCGTCGGTATCCCTATACCTTGTTCAATCTCATTACCGACAAGTCTCTTTACTCGTTCCGTAATACATCATCTCATGGCTAACTCCTTAGTCACATTGAGCTCATTATGATGATGTCTTACCGAGTGGGCCCAGAGATACCTCTCAGTCACACGGAGTGACAAATCCCAGTCTCGATTCATGCCAACCCAACAGACACTTTCAGAGATACCCGTAGGGCACCTTTATAGCCACTCAGTTACGTTGTGACGTTTGGCACACCCAAAGCATTCCTACGGTATCCGGGAGTTGCACAATCTCATGGTCTAAGGAAACGATACTTGACATTGAAAAGCTTTAGCAGAAGAACTACACGATCATGTGCTATGCTTAGGATTGGGTCTTGTCCATCACATCATTCTCCTAATGATGTGATCCCATTATCAATGACATCCAATGTCCATGGTCATGAAACCGTGACCATCTATTGATCAACGAGCTAGCCAACTAGAGGCTTACTAGGGACATGTTGTGGTCTATGTATTCACACATGTATTACGTTTTCTGGTTAATACAATTGTAGCACGAACAATAGACAATTATCATGA
This sequence comes from Hordeum marinum, assembly GCA_022496015.1. Classification (NCBI taxonomy): domain Eukaryota; kingdom Viridiplantae; phylum Streptophyta; class Magnoliopsida; order Poales; family Poaceae; genus Hordeum; species Hordeum marinum. The sequence continues at coordinate 458,421,503 of CM039675.1, read as the reverse complement.
ACTAGGAAATACAATAATAACTATTTTATTATTGCCTCTAGGGCATATTTCCAACAATAACAAACTCTCAAACATGAAAACTAAAATCATGGTTGGGTTATTCAAGTATTTATAGAATTAAAACCAACATTTTAGAAAGTAGCCTTAAAACTTTTGTAACATAGGCCAAAACAATTAATTAAATGCCTTTTTAGTTATAGAAATTCCAAACATTTTCAAATGTCCCTCAAACTTTTTGTGGCACTAAAGTATTTTGATGTTGGAATTAAATCAAAACAGAAGCAAATAAATAAAAACAAAAAATAAAACAAAAGAAAAAGGAAAAAGGAAAAATGGCAGGGAGGAACTACTGGACTGGGCCTTACACGCCTATAGTGCGGCCCAGCCCAGCCTGGCCGGCCTTTCCCCTACCTCCCGCCAGAGAACGAGGCCGAGCCATGGTGTGCACGTGTACGCGCCGTCCTCACGGCCGATCCCCTTGTGGCGAGCATCCTACAACTCCCCGTCGGCTACAAGTCCCTCCGCACCCCTAGCAAACCCTAGATCTCTCCCCCTCTACCTCACTCGATTTCTTCCACCCCGCGCTCGGCTGAACCCCCTCATCGTCCTGGCACCGACGTAGAAGTAGCCGTTGACCTCGGCTGAACCACGAGCTTCTCCACGCTTGACTGCATCGACTACGTCGATGAATGCGAGCCGGAGGATGATGCATCGTTGCCAGTGCCTTCGTCTTCTTCCTCGGGCGCCGGAGATCGCCACCGTCCTCTTTTCTACTCCAGGCCTCCCCAAGCCCGCTTTGCTCACCTGCAGGCTCACGGTGAGCTCTTGCCTCTCCCCCTCTCCGAGCTTGCTCTGGTCCCATAGCCTCTCTTGCCGCCATGGCTGAAGCTTAGCTCCACTCGAGCTCGTCGTCGGCGAGGCTTCGGTGACTAAATAGTCCCGAGCTCATGTTCATCCACTTCGCCGTGTCGCGTAGGACCTCTCTAGCCCGCCCATTTGCTTGATAGCACGCTGCATCACCTCGCCCGCGTTTGCCCGACCTCCGATCGCCGGTGTTGATCCCCTCCATTCCAGCCGTTTCCACCATCACATATCGATGCTGCGCTGAGTGTTCGTTCGATTCTGACTAGCCGCATGCAATATGATGCCCCATAGTGAATTTCCGACAATACCAAAGCCCTTCGCCGTGTATTTGGCTCGCCGGAGCCAACTCCGGCGGCATCCGTCGGTAGGGTTGACCGGCAAGTCGGTATCCCTATACCTTGTTCAATCTCGTTACTGGCAAGTCACTTTACTCGTTCTATAATACATCATCCCGTGGCTAACTCCTTAGTCACATTGAGCTCATTATGATGATGTCTTACCGAGTGGGCCCAGAGATACCTCTCTGACACATGGAGTGACAAATCCCAGTCTCGATTCGTGCCAACCTAACAGACAATTTCAGAGATACCCGTAGTGCACCTTTATAGCCACCCAGTTATGTTGTGACGTTTGGCACACCCAAAGCATTCCTACGGTATCCGGGAGTTGCACAATCTCATGGTCTAAGGAAACGATACTTGACATTGAAAAGCTTTAGCAGAAGAACTACACGATCATGTGCTATGCTTAGGATTGGGTCTTGTCCATCACATCATTCTCCTAATGATGTGATCCCATTATCAATGACATCCAATGTCCATGGTCATGAAACCGTGACCATCTATTGATCAACGAGCTAGCCAACTAGAGGCTTACTAGGGACATGTTGTGGTCTATGTATTCACACATGTATTACGTTTTCTGGTTAATACAATTGTAGCACGAACAATAGACAATTATCATGAACTAGGAAATACAATAATAACTATTTTATTATTGCCTCTAGGGCATATTTCCAACAATAACAAACTCTCAAACATGAAAACTAAAATCATGGTTGGGTTATTCAAGTATTTATAGAATTAAAACCAACATTTTAGAAAGTAGCCTTAAAACTTTTGTAACATAGGCCAAAACAATTAATTAAATGCCTTTTTAGTTATAGAAATTCCAAACATTTTCAAATGTCCCTCAAACTTTTTGTGGCACTAAAGTATTTTGATGTTGGAATTAAATCAAAACAGAAGCAAATAAATAAAAACAAAAAATAAAACAAAAGAAAAAGGAAAAAGGAAAAATGGCAGGGAGGAACTACTGGACTGGGCCTTACACGCCTATAGTGCGGCCCAGCCCAGCCTGGCCGGCCTTTCCCCTACCTCCCGCCAGAGAACGAGGCCGAGCCATGGTGTGCACGTGTACGCGCCGTCCTCACGGCCGATCCCCTTGTGGCGAGCATCCTACAACTCCCCGTCGGCTACAAGTCCCCCCGCACCCCTAGCAAACCCTAGATCTCTCCCCCTCTACCTCACTCGATTTCTTCCACCCCGCGCTCGGCTGAACCCCCTCATCGTCCTGGCACCGACGTAGAAGTAGCTGTTGACCTCGGCTGAACCACGAGCTTCTCCACGCTCGACTGCATCGACTACGTCGATGAATGCAAGCCGGAGGATGATGCATCGCTGCCAGCGCCTTCGTCTTCTTCCTCGGGCGCCGGAGATCGCCACCGTCCTCTTGTCTACTCTAGGCCTCCCCCAAGCCCGCTTTGCTCACCTGCAGGCTCACGGTGAGCTCTTGCCTCTCCCCCTCTCCGAGCTTGCTCTGGTCCCATAGCCCCTCTTGCCGCCATGATCGAAGCTTAGCTCCACTCGAGCTCGTCGTCGGCGAGGCTTCGGTGACTAAATAGTCCCGAGCTCATGTTCATCCACTTCGCCGTGTCGCGTAGGACCTCTCTAGCCCTCCCATTTGCTTGATAGCACGCTGCATCACCTCGCCCGCGTTTGCCCGACCTCCGATCGCCGGTGTTGATCCCCTCCATTCCAGCCGTTTCCACCATCGCATATCGATGCTGCGCTGAGTGTTCGTTCGATTCCGACTAGCCGCATGCAATATGAGGCCCCGTAGTGAATTTCCGACAATACCAGAGCCCTTCGCCGTGTATTTGGCTCGCCGGAGCCAACTCCGGCGGCATCCGTCGGTAGGGTTGACCTGGGGTCACCCCTTAGTGTCACTTCCCGTGGGCCACGTGCCCTCGGTTGACCAATTGACCGTGGTCAACTGGCTGACTTGGCAGTGCTCAGTCACTGCCAATGGGCCACACCCCCTGGGCCACTAACGTGTGAGCCCAGGGTCATTAGCCTAATTAATCAATTAAGGTTAAATTAAAATAATTAATTTAGGTTAGTTAGTCACTGACATGTGGGCCTAGTCCCCCTAATTAATCTAATTAGTTTAAAACTAAGCTCTAGTTAAGCCCACTTTCTATGATAGGTGGGGCCTAGGTGTTAGGTTTGACCTGAGACTGCTGGGTTGACTGTTGATGTCATGATGACATCATGCTGATGCAATAAAGGGATTTTCGAATTAAAAATCAATTAATTCTAGAATATTAATAAAACTTTGAAAAAACATATAAAATAATTTATAACTCAGATGAAAATATTTTATATATGAAAGTTTCTCAGAAAATCCAATGAAACCGAATATACTGTCCGTTCTTGTCACATGCCTATAGCATGATGAACATGGAACTTTCCTCTTTGATTCATTTGTCTAGTACAAGCGAGACCCAAGAAATATCGTCAGATATTTTCCTGCTCCACCTACAACACTTAGTACTGCATTAGCTCACCCCTAGCACTGTATGTTGTCATGTCATGCATCATGATGCATCTGCTTGCTTTGTATTTATAATTTCTTCCGCATCTTCTCTCCGGTAAACACCGAGACCGATGTTGCTGTCGTGTACGACTACGCCTCTGACGTCCAACCACTCGCCGTAGAGTATCCAGGCAAGCAAACCCCTTGGTCATCCCGATATCGCCCATTTCTTTCCCTCTCATGTTTGCATTAGACTTTTCTACTGTTGTACATAGATCCTATTCTCATGCATAGCCTATTTTTGTTAAACTGTTGTTGTACCTTCTGCTATACTAAATGCTTAGTATAAGTTGATTAGTGATCCCTAGTGACCCCACTTTGTTCCTGTTGCCCCTGCTTCATCATCGACGACTCAAAGACTTGATCAACATGATTGACAAGACTGAGCTTGACACATCATATCACCCCCTTAGTTGTACGACTTTGCAGAGTACCGAGGGTGACACCTCGTAACGTACTCCTGATGCTAACTCTATAGTGTAGCTAGTCGGTCATGGATATCGAGGGTGATTCCTCCTTCACCACTTTCGATAATGACTCTGTCGTGCAACTCCTCAAGCATGAACCATCGAGGGTGATTCCTCTCTAGTCACCTTGACGATTACATCAAGTGGGAACCATCAAAGGTGATTCCTAGGTTTCCCCCTGATGTTATGGACACATGGTTACTTTAACTTTACTACAGAACCATGTTGAGGCCAGGAGAACCTGGAGGGTGCTTGTGTAATAACAACGAGGCACGATCGGGCATTCTTGGCCCTTGCCGTAAGTCCTTAAGACGGGGCGACAGGACCACATATCGTGGATCACTGATCGTCACCATAGCTAATAAAACATTAATGGGCTTGGATATGTGATCTGAGAAGGCCTCTGGCCTGTTTCGCACTAACCACACCGAGGGAATCAATATGGGCACTCCACGTCATACATTCGCTCGAAAGCTCTTCAGATGTCACAGTTGAGCGATGGGCATTTGGGTGGCCCGTGTAAGCACCATCTTTGTATTAAGAGGTGCCAGCACTGACACCGTCTGTCGTGGTTTTGTCACGACAGATGTCTGAAGACTTAATTTCGAGGCCATCACTAAGGTGGTGGACTCAAAGGGGTTTGTTGAGACGAAGGACACGAGTTTACCCAGGTTCGGCCCCTCAAGAAGAGGTAAAAGCCTACGTCCTGCTTGTGTTGTATTGATTGGAGTATCGATTACAAGGGAGCGGATTCGCTTGACCTATCTCTTGATTGATTGGTTTTTGTCTAAGCTGCCCCGGAGTCTCACCTTTATATAGGAGGTTGAGGGCCCAGGTTACACGAGTCATACACCGACTCTTACAATGTAAACAATTCTGTCTCTAAGTCGCCTTGCCTTCTTGGGTAGACCGTCTTCGGGCGGCTTAACCGCCCGATTCTTCAAACCTTCTTCTATTTGGGTCGCCGTCTTGGCCCATGCTGGTAAAGCCGTAAGGCCTATGTCTTTCAGCCCGCTTCTCTGGTCTTGATCATGAGCCGCCAGGTATGACCAGACTCCACCTGGGCGGGTCTTACCACGGGGTTATATCCCCAACATTAGGCCCCAGGTTGATTTGAGCCTGCTAAGGTCAATCTTCAGACTCATTTGGCGGCGAGTCTCACACTCTATCACCTAAAAGAAAATATGTAATCCACCGTGACGTCACACCGGATATGCCAAAAAGATTTCGTGACGTTCACAATGGACCTTTTCATTAAAACTGTCGGCCCAAAAATCAAGGCGTCTGTCCCGGTCGGTCAGTTTCAACCGCCTAGATTCCCGCACCCATTTCCACTTTCCAGCCTGTTAAATAGGACCGCCAAGAAACCTCTCCCTAAAGAGGGCGAGATAGTCATATTCGCTGACCACCTTGCGCGCGGTTTTAGCCCGCCCGGTTCTAAATTCTTCCGAGATGTCCTCCATTTCTTCAAGCTGCATCCTCAAGACATCGCACCTAATTCCGTCTCAAATATGTGCAACTTCCAAATTCTTTGTGAAGCTTACTTACAAGAAGAGTCGTCCATTGACCTCTTCCGAGAGTATTTTTACGTAAACCGCCAGACAGAAGTGGCAGCCGGCCCAAGCTTAGAACTCAGTAGAGTCTCCATTCAAAGAAGACGGGATATGGCCTTTCCGGGCCTTCGAATGCCAAGTCACCCCAAGGACTGGAATAAGACTTGGTTTTATTGCAAGGACACGTCTCTAGAGGGAGAGCACCCACTACCAGGTTATCACCCTACACGTCTCCGCACCATAACGGAGCTCCCAGACCGGATGTCAGCTTCTGCTTGAGCGAAGTATGCTCCAGCCTTCACCAAAATCAGAGCCCTCTTGGCCAATGGTCTGACAGGAATCGACCTGACCCACTGTTGGGTCTCTTGGAAGGTCATGCCTCTGAGCCGGCAGGACCGACTTATGTGTGAATACACGGGTGAAGCCAATGACCCTCTCTGCTTCAATCATACCACCCTGACAGAAGAAAATATTGTGGCTGCCATTAAGGCACTTGTCCTTGAGTCCCAAGACGCTTGCCGTTCTATCGAGCTACAGCATTTCTGCACTTCTAACCCATCCCTAGATGTAAGAACATCCTCCAAATCTCTTTATCCCCGGGTTAACTATATATGTGTGTAACGATCTTCAACCTCTTGCGGCGGCTCTCGCTTTCAGGCCAACTCCAGCTTTTGGAAGAAGAAATATATTCCTCCTGCAAAGAAGCCTAAGGAGAAGACCGGCGCTCGTAAGAAGAAGACTGCTGTCCCAGAGCAGCATGACATTGATGACTCGGAGGTAGAACTTGACTCTCTTGGCCGCCTTTTTATGCATCTTGCTGACAATGATTACTCACTACAAGAATCGGAAACAAGACATGCCAACGTCCTTGAGGTAACCTATATTTCATTTGACTCAGAACTCCTTCCACCAAAGAATATACGGTGGGACATCCAAAAAATCCCACTTGCTCATCCTCTTGCTCACTAAGACCCCGATTTTCTTTTGAAAAAGCAACAACACACTTCCCAACGCCAAACCCGGAGCATCCACACCGAAGATCTTGTGGCCGGGTTATCCAATTCTCCGGCTTAGCAAAAGCGGCCGGACGCGGTAATCTTTTGACTAAGTTCAGCTTTGTTAACTTTCTATTATTACCTCACTCTGCCTTATATAACCTTAATTGTCTTTCAGGAATCGCCCCCATCATCAGGTGACTCTACGGCAACTAAGCTACCACCTCTGAAGATCAACCCTGAGTACGTGCTTTCATGTTTGCATCATATCCTTTGCCATCCTTAATCTTTTTTATATACTAACCTTCTATGCTTCCCAGGGCTCAAGCAAAACGAAGGAAGACCGGCGGGTCTACTTCTGCCCCCACTGCCCAAGAGCCGGATCCTGCCAAGCCGTACTTTCATGCGGCACACACTGAGCCCTCTGCAGCCACAAAGGTGTGCTTGAAGACGCTCGTCGGTCCTCCGAACCAGCGGCCCATGAGATGGCAATTGATAGTCCTCCCAGGAGCAGTTCTAAGCCGCCAAGACCTTCAACAGTCGTCAAAGAACCAATTCTTTCAGACGTCATTATCACTGGTACTATCTTCCAATCTCCCAAGCCCCATGTGCTAACCAAACACACCGAGAAGGCTAAAACTTCTGACAGCCTGAACTTTGAGCTCCCCGTGCTGGAGAAGTTAACTGCCGACGAGCTACATGTTGGTTATCTGAACCGCCTGTCCACAAGACGGAACATGGAGCTCAAACTAGTCATCTTAATGAAGCAAAAATATGAGGTACTTCTTCCTTTACTTATACCCTTATGTAGCCCCCAAGAGCTGGTTTAATATTTGCAAATGGTAAACCGGGTCTTCCAATCCGTGTCACAAGTAGAACAACTTAGCCTGTAGCCCCCAAGTATCGGCTGCATATCTATATGTTGAGCGGGTACTCAGTGTTAATGAGTTGACCAAATGTAGCCCCCAAGTCCGGGTCAGTATAGAATTAGTGGGCTGGAACTTCTTTGTAGATTGACTGAAAAGCCATATGTAGCCCCCAAGTGCCGGCTTAATTTGATGAAGATGAGCCGGGACTTCCTTGTATATTTCGAAAGCATAGCTGTAGCCCCCAAGTGCCGACTTAATTTGACGAAGATGAGTGGGGACTTCCTTGTATATTTGGAAAGCATAGCTGTAGCCCCCAAGTGTCGACTCAACTTGGTAAAGATGAGCCGGAACTTACTTGCAATCTTGGAGAGCAAACAAACATTATCCCCCAAGTGTTGACTATATTGCTTGCAATCTGCTTGAGACTTGCATTATATTTCTTTAACTAACCATTTGGTAATATTTTATCCTAGCGACTTACCCCTCATTTGCTTTTGTATGTCATAGGAAGCTTTGAGCAATGCCGAGTCTGATCTCACCAGCCTAAAGAGCAATCTTGCCTCCTAGCAAGCCACCAGGAGTGAAGCAGAGGAGAAGTGTTGGCTTGTCATCGAAGAACTTGTAAAAGTTAAATCTGATTTTTCTGCCTTCAAGAAGGCGGCTGAGACGGAGCAAACTGCCCTGGCCAAACGTGCGGACGATGCTGACCAGCGGCTCATGGTTGTATTAGACGAGTTGAACTCCCCGAAGCACCATATCTCAAATATGACTGCTTCTATCTTTGGTAAGTACTGAAAACCTCAGCCAATATTCTCACTTAAAAGATTGTGCAGGCAGCTTATACCACAAACCTCATCTTTGCAGGTGAAAGGAGCCGCTAGCTTGGTATCGACAGCTTGCTGCATTTGAAAGTCGTCTATACTTTATCAGAACAGTTGTACTGTGGGACTCTTTACACAATCAGAGCAATGCTAAATAAAGAGAGAAACCCCAAGTTCATGAAGGGAGTCATTGATCTCTTATCAACTCTGCCAAAGCAAATTCAAGAACTCAAGCGATCAGCCGCCCGGAAGGGCACAATTGCTATGGTAAGCCGGGCACTTGCCTTTTCCCCAGAGCTGACTACCGAAGAAATGATGGACGGCTTTCCATCCAAGAAGGACGACGGCTCAGAATTCACAGAAGTCGATTATGCCCGCTTTACGAAGGCTTCCAGGATCCTTGCATCAGTGTCGGCGGAAGAGGTTGATCTGTCAACGTACCAAGCGGCTTACAATGCTGGAAACCAGCGAGTGCATTGCCCAACCTTCGAGGCCAGGGACTTAACTCCTACACACCGTAAGCATATCTTTGGCCCTGACATTGATCCGTCTCCCCTCTTTGAAGAGGCCAACTTTGAAGCTTTAATGAACTACAACTGGGACGTGGACAATCTTCAGATCGAGGAGGTCGAAGACCCGCCGCAGGATGACCCGCCATCCAGCTGAGCCAATTGACTTTCAGCGGTATAATCCGGCACCTTGACCCGCCAACCTTTGAGTTGTGCAAAAAAAATTAAGTCTTGCTTTTGGGGCTCTATGAAGAACCTTGTAATAGGCTTAGAAAAACCTTGACAGTCTGAACCGTGCCATCATGCATGCGCACAACTTAATATATCTTTAGTTGTGTTTTTGCCTTACTCATATCTTGTCATCAATTTTCATGGCGGCTTAACTTAAGAGACAAGACCTGCGAAAACAAACAGGCAACATAGATTCTGCCTTGCTGTGAGGGCGCTTGAAAATAGCACAACCCGGAGATGTTAAATCTTTCCTGACTTTGCTTTTTCAATAACTCATGTGCCGCTTCTTCTGGGTGGACTCACTACTAGAACTCCTTAATAGTACAGGGTCTCTATCGAGATTGGCCGTCAACTTCTTTGAACGGCACAAGGTCTCTAAGCGAGATTAACTGATAGGAACGTAACGAACTAGAAAGAGACGGAGCAGGGCATGAGGACCCTGGTAGCCCATAAACTGCCTCTCACGTGACATAAATCCGTCGTTTTAACCTTAAACAGTGCAGGGTCTTTAAAAGATTAACTGTCTAAGAGTACGAAACAGGCCACATAGCGGAGAGTCGGCAGTAGATGGGTGAGTTTGTCCTTGCTTTCCGTAAACCGGCCCTCACGTGACAAGAGCCGCTAGTTTCACCTTAACCAGTATAGGGTCTCTATTGAGATGGTCCGCCAACTTCTTTGAACCGGCTTAGGGTCTCTAGGTGAGATTAACTGGTAAGAGTTCGGCGGGTCACATAGTGGAGCAGCATCAGCTTATAGGCAGGTTTAACTCAAACTTGTAGTGGCTTAAGAGCTGATCAAGAGGGTATGTAAGCTAAACCCGGTGGCTTGGAAGCCCCCAAATGACCTTGTTGACGGAGTCAACTTTTGGGTATATAACCCGCCTGACTGTGGCTTAAGAGCCGATCAAAAGGGTGTGATAAGCTAAACCCGGTGGGTTGGAAACCCCCAAATGACCTTGTTGACGGAGTCAACTTTTGGGTGTATAACCCGCCTGACTATGGCTTAAGAGCCGATCAAAAGGGTGTGATAAGCTAAACCCGGTGGGTTAGAAGCCCCAGATGACCTGGTTGACGGAGTCAACTTTTTGCGCAAACTGAGATACACGAAATGGCAGAGGCCCGGGATTGTAGGGATGCCAACCTTATTATATATATATATATGTGATATGTACAATGATGGTGTACAATGTCGAAGTTTGATGACTCAAGTATAGTAAGGTCGTAAATGAGCTATGTTCCATGGCCGGCGGGTCTCCTTCCCAAAAGTGCTTGACTTGTCTCGGATATCAATAATATAGTACGACCCGTTGTTGAGATTCCTGCTGACCACGAAAGGTCCTTCCCATGGAGGGGATAACTTGCGTGCATCTGTATGATCTTGAATCAACCGCAACACCAAGTCGCCTTCTTGAAACGTCCGGGTATTAACTCTGCAGCTATGGTAGCATCGCAGGTCTTGCTGATAAATCGCCGATCGAGCCACCGCCAGATCCCGCTCTTCATCCAAAGCATTCAACGCGTCTTGACGTGCTGTCTCATTGTCCGTCTCAACACAAGCCGCCACTCGTGGTGAGTCATGACGTATATCACTTGGTAATACGGCTTCTACGCCATAAACCATGAAGAAAGGCGTATATCTTGTTGATCTGTTGGGAGTAGTTATGATGCTCCATAAGACTGATGGCAACTCCTCTACCCAACATCCTAGCGTTTGCTGCAAAGGAACCGTAAGCCGGGGCCTGATGCCTCTCAAGATCTCTTGGTTAGCACACTCTGCCTGAGCATTGGATTGTGGATGAGCAACCGCAGAAACGTCAAGCCGGATGTGTTCACTTTCACAGAACGCTTGCATAGCCCCCTTGGATAAGTTCATACCATTATATATGATGATACTATGAGGGCAACCAAAACGGTAAATCAGCTTTTCGACAAACTGAACCGCCGTAGCCACGTCACACTTGCTAACCGGCTCAGCCTCCACCCACTTAGTAAATTTGTCCATCGCCACCAAGAGGTGGGTCTTCTTATCCTTGGATCTCTTGAAGGGTCCGACCATATCAAGCCCCCAGATCGCAAACGGACAGATAATTGGAGTCATACGCAATTCCTGAGCCGACACATGAGTATGTCGCCCGAACTTTTGATAGCCATCGCACTTGAGAACTAAGTCTTCTACATCCTTGTGAGCCGTCAACCAAAAGAAACTATGCCGAAAAGCTTTGGCCACCAAAGATTTTGAGCCGGCGTGATGACCACAATCGCCAGCATGAATCTCATTCAAGATTTCTTTTCCTTCTTTAGGTGAAACACAATGTTGAAAAATGCCGGTGCCGCTGCACTTATGTAACTCGCCATTGATGATTGTCATAGACTTAGATTGCCGGACGATCTGTCTTGCCAAGGTCTCCTCCTCAGGTAACTCGCCGTGTGTCAAGTACGCTAAATAATGCAACGTCCAGTCAGGGATAGCATGTAGAGCAACCGCTGCCCCTCCGGGTCAGATATAGCTAAGTCTTCCTCTAAAGGTAGCCTGACTAACGGGTGATGCAGCATGTCCAAGAATACGTTAGGTGGCACCGGCTTTCGTTGGGACCCCAACCTGGATAATGCATCAGCCGCCTCGTTTCTGCGACGATCAATGTGATCCACATGATACCCCTTGAAGTGGCCAGCGATAACATCCACCGCCTGACGATAAGCCGCCATCCGTGGGTCCTTGGAATCCCACATGCCTGAAACTTGTTGGGCCACGAGATCTAAGTCGCCGAGACGCCGCACCCGGCTTAGGTTCATCTCCTTAGAGACCCAGAGGCCTTGAAGTAAAGCTTCATACTCAGCTGCATTGTTAATACAAGGAAACATCAACCTTAACACGTAACAGAACTTATCACCTTTAGGGGAGGTTAAGACAACCCCAGCCCCCAATCCTTCCAGTTGCCTGGATCCGTCAAAGTGAATCGTCCAATATGTGTTATCCGGCTTCTCCTCAGGCGCCTAACACTCTGTCCAGACATTTATGAAATCCACCAAGGCTTTGGACTTGACTACCGTGCGAGGCACGTACTTAAAATTAAGAGGTCCAAGCTCCAATGCCCACTTAGTAATCCGGCCGATGGCTTCTCTGTTTTGAATTATGTCCCCCAACGGGGCAGAACTGACCACTGTAACTTGGTGCCCCAGGAAATAATGCTTCAGCTTACGGTTTGCCATGAACACCCCATACACCAGCTTCTGCCAATGTGGGTACCTCTGCTTGGACTCTATCAGGACTTCACTGATATAGTAAACCGGCCTCTGAACCGGATATTCCTTTCCTGCCTCCTTACGCTCAACAACAATAGCGGCGCTGACGACCCTTTTATTAGCCGCCACGTATAGGAGCAAAGGTTCTTTCATAGCCAAAGCAGCCAAGACCGGCGGCTCAGTGAGTTGCTTCTTGAGTGCTTCAAACACTTCACCCGCCGTCGTACTCCAGACAAAGTTGTCTGTCTTCTTCATCATCTGGTACAAAGGAATGGCCTTCTTACCCAGGCAGCTTATGAATCAACTTCACGCAGCGATTCGACCTACCAGGTGCTGAACATCATTGATGTAGGCCGGCTCAGCCAGGGAGGTAATAGCCTTTATCTTATATGGATTAGCTTTGATGCCCCGCTCAGAGACGAGAAAACCCAAAAGCTTGCCTACAGGAACTCCAAAAACACACTTAGCCGGGTTAAGCATCATCTTGTAGACCCGTAAGTTATCAAAAGTTTCCTTCAAGTCGTCAAGTAGAGTCTCCTTCTTCCTTGACTTGACCACAATATCATCCACATATGCATGAACATTGCGTCCAATTTGACTGTGAAGACACTTCTGCACACAACGCTGGTAAGTCGCCTAGGTGCTCTTGAGCCCGAAAGGCATAGACACATAGCAAAAAGCACCAAAAGGCGTAACGAAAGTTGTCTTCTCTTGGTCTTTGACTGCCATCTTGTTCTGGTGGTAACCAAAATAAGCGTCCAGGAAGCATAAACTCTTGCAACCCGCCGTTGCATCAATAATCTGGTCGATACGGGGGAGAGCAAACGGGTCAACCAGACAAGCTTTGTTAAGATCCGTGTAATCCACGCACATACGCCACGTGTCATTCTTCTTCAGCACTAGCACTAGGTTAGCCAGCCACTTTGGGTGAAATAGTTCCACGATGAACCCTGCTGTCAGAAGCCAGGCCACCTCTTCCCCAATAGCCTTGCACTTCTCCTCATTAAACCGCCGGAGGAACTGCTTAACCGGCTTAAACTTAGGATCCACATTAAGGTGGTGCTCAGCGAACTCTCTCAGTACAGCCGGCATGTCAGAAGGTTTCCATGCGAAGATGTCCCGATTCTCACGGATGAATTCGATGAGTGCGCTTTCCTATTTGGGATCCATATTGGCCCCAATAGTGAACTGTTGGGACGAGTCGCCCGGAGTGAAATCCACCAACTTGGTATCATCCGCCGCAAACTTGAGGGGCGGCTTAGATTCCGTAGTAGGCTTTTTGAGCGGAGTCACGTCCTCCGGGTCAACATTTTCCTTATATAACTTGAGCTCTGCTTTAGCACAACTTGACTCTGCGTAAGCTGCATCTCCTTCCTCACACTCAATTGCCGTCTTCCGATCACCATGCACGGTAATTGTTCCGTTTGAACCTGGCATTTTGAGCTGTAAGTAGACATAGCAAGGCCTCACCATGAACTTGGCATAAGCCGGACGTCCAAACAGGGCATGATATGGACTCTTGATTTTGACCACCTCGAAACACAAGGTCTCCACCCTATAGTTATATTCATCGCCAAAGGCAACCTCCAAGGAGATTTTACCCACTCGATAAGCTGACTTTTCGGGCACCACACTATGAAAGACTATCGAAGAGGGCCTAAGGTCCTTATCAAGCAACTTCATCCGGTGAAAGGTGTCATAATATAGGATGTTGATGATGTTGCCGCCATCCATAAGCACCTTAGTAAACACGTATCCCCCCACTTGGGGGCAACCACCAAAGCTAGCCGTCCTGGGTCATCAACACGCAGCGGGTGATCCTCTCGGCTCCAAGTTATGTCATACTCAGACCACTTCAGGTATTGCGGGAGAGCCGGTGTGATTGCATTAACTGCCCGCTTGCGCACCTTCTGGTCTCGCCTGTCAAGGCAGGTTGTAAAGAAATGATACTGACCCGAGCTGAGCTGCTTCGGAGTACTCTGATACCTAGATTGGTTATTCTGCTGTTGATTACTGTCACCAGATTGTTGATGATGACCTCCTTGATTGCTCTGACCCTGATAGCCAGATCTTGAACCGCCAGCGCCAGGACCGGTTCCTGACCCGCCTGGCCCTGAGCCGCCTGGTGGGCCGCCACCATTATTATGATGCTGCTGCAAGCTGTAATCCCGAAACTGCCGCATGATGTGGCAATTCCTCCACGTATGACCTGCCACCCTATCAGACCGGCTGTGCTCCGGACAAGGTTTGTTAAGCATCTCCTCCAGGTTGAACGGAGTTTTACCCTTACTAAAGGGTTGTTTGAAGTTCCCGTTGCCCTTAGCACGGTTGTTCCCGACGCTGGTGTTGGCCACCAATTCTGACCCGCTATTTGGGTTTTTCCTCTTGCCATGGCTGACATTGCCAGTCGTACCCTTTCCATTGTTACTCTTCTTACCCTGAACTGTCTTCTCTTCATCAGAGCCAGGGTCTTTCGTATTGTCAAAGTTGGCGTACTTGGTGAAAGCCGCCATGATTACCCCCATGTCTTGACACGTGCGCTTGAGCCGGCCAAGCTTTTGCTTCAGAGGCGTAAAGTGGCAATTTTTCTCCAGAATCAAAACCGCTCGAGCCGCCGTAACCTGCTCACACGAGTGGATGATAGTTGAGATCCGCCGGACCCAATGATGAGCCGACTCATCCTCTTGTTGCACATAGTGATCCAAATCCACAATCGTCATGGGTTGCTTGCACGTTCCTTGGAAATTTTTGATGAAATTTGCCTTCAACTCGGCCCAGGAATTAATGGTGTTGGGTGGCAAGCCCTTCAACCATGTGCGAGCCGGCCCTTCCAGCATCATGATGAAATACTTGGCACATATTGCATCGCTGACGTCTAACATATCCATGGCCATCTCATAGCTTTCAATCCAAGCCTCCGGAGGCAGGTCAGCAGTGTAATTTGGGACCTTGCGACGGCCCTTGAGATCTTTCAACAGACGCTCGTTCCGCAAAGCCGGCGCTAAGCACGGCACTCCCACGCCCCTGGATGTTATTCCTGCTCCTACCGAGATGGAAGGTGTGGGTTCTTGATGAGCCGCCTCCGCCGCCTCCGCCGCCGCCTCTCACTGTGCTCTCGCCCGATCCACCAGCGCTTGAGCATCCAGAGCCACCCGGTCGTCTCGCGGCGGGTCTTGGTGTCGATCACTGCTAGAAACCGCTGGTGACTCATAGCACTGGCTATAGCTGTGGCTGGGGATTGGGGTTGAATGCACGCGACTCCGGCTGTAAGCGTACTTCTCCTACTGGGTCGTTGTCGTCTGCAGGTATCCAATAGCGTTCCACATTTCCTCTGCGAAAGGCACCTCGTCCAGGATAGGGATTGTACCAAGTCGAGTCGCTGCTGCGACCATGTTCTCCGCCGGGTTGGAATAATGCCCTGCCGGTGTTAGGAAAGACATTGGGGAGGCCTAGTTCCGTCGGGGCGGGTTATGTTGTTGAACCGCCGGTCGGCTTCCAGGTACTTCCGCCGTCCGTCCTATCCCCGGTGTGTTGACAAGATTTATGGACTCATATTGATCCGGCAAGCGGGACTGATGCCTCATCCGATGAACCGCCGTTGCAGACTGCTGCTCCAGCTCCAGGCGGAAAGCATCCCCCCTAAGGCGCTCCGCCTCTGCCTCCATCTGATCCTTCATTGCATTGATCTCTTGTTGAACTTCGGTCATCTGATCCTTTATCCTCATGATCTCCATGTTCCGGGCTGCTTGATTTTCAGCTGTAACCTCAGTAGCCATCAAGGCTATAAGCTCATTCATCAGATCCAGAAGAACCTGAGCCGGCGGCCTAGCAGCCCCCGATCATGCTGCGCCGGTGGCTATGCTCCTTGGGGCCGGACCTGATCCTGCCATGAATACGACAGCATGGCTTGGCGGCTCATAATCCTCCGGCTCGGGATATTCTGACTCAGGGTAAGGCTCGATGTACCCTCCGAGCCTGCCATTTTGCAGCTGATAAACTGACTCCATATCTCCGCTTGAAGATCCATCCTCCAAACAAATGATAGTTTATTGCGACATAGATCCTTCAAGATCCATGCCCTGAGTAAAGCCAACGAAGACGTGCTTCTCAACTGGGTCAGCACGGGCGGATTGCACGTATCAGGCGGGTTGCGCGCGCCGGGCCGGCTCGACGATGTCGGTGTAGACGTCCGGCCCAGGTTCAGATCCGCGGATCTTGTCGATGAAGACGTGGATTCCGCCAAAGGGGATACGGAAACCATACTCAATTGAGTCGGCCTCGGGGCCCCAGCTGGCGTCATCGATGTAGAGCCGGCCACGGCAACTCTTGTTCATCCTGCCAACAGCGTACTCCTCGATCCCTAGGAGAGAGCCCTTTGAGAACTGAACACCACCGAGTGCTAGCCCCATGGTGGGTGCCAACTATCGTGGTTTTGTCACGGCAGATGTCCTAAGACTTAAGTTCGAGTCCATCGCTAAGGTGGTGGACTCAAAGGGGTTGGTTGAGACGAAGGACACGAGTTTACCCAGCTTCGGCCCCTCAAGAAGAGGTAAAATCCTACGTCCTTCTTGTGTTGTATTGATTGGAGTATCGATTACAAGGGAGCGGATTCGCTTGACCTAGCTCCCGATTTATTGGTTTCTGTCTAAGCCGTCCCGGGGTCTCACCTTTATATAGGAGGTCGAGGCCCCAGGTTACACGAGTCATACACCGACTCTTACAACGTAAACAATCATGTCTCTAAGTCGCCTTGCCTTCTTGGGCAGACCGTCTCCGGGCGGCTTGACCGCCCGGGTCTTCATACCTTCTTCTGTCTGGGTCTCCGTCTTGGCCCATGCTGGTAAGCCGTCAGCTCTATGTCTTTCAGCCCGTGGTAAGACATGTTTTGTGTCTGATTAATCTACGGTAGTAATCATGTTTTGTGTCTTTTATTTCAATAAAGTGCCAAGTAAAGCCTTTGGGATGACTCACAAGATGAGTAGAATTGATGCTGAACCAAAACAGAATCTTTTGAATCCAGTACAATTTTTTTTATTAGAGTGTGATAATGAACTGAAACTTTTACATAGTTTTGATATACAAATTATTCAGTTTTTCCTAATTTTTCAGAATTATTAGAGACAGGGAAGTATGGCTATACTACAGATCTTCACAGACTATTCTGTTTTTGATAGATTCTGTTTCGCATGCATAGTTTGCTTGGTTTAGTGTTCCCATAGCTTATATTCAGTGATATAAATTATGGGGATGATATAATACAGTAGGTATCATGTGGGAACAATTATGAATCTTGTCTTGAAAGTACCTAAGTGAATGATCTATCTTTATTATACTAACCCATCTCACGAAGTTCCGTTACGTTTTATGTGATTGAAGTTTTCAAGTTTTGGGTGAGACATCGATATGAGGAGAATCAGGAGTGACAATAACCTAAGCTTGAGACACCGATATGTTTTATGTCTTCTTCTTCTTCTTCTTATTCTTATTCTTCTTCTTATTATTATTCTTGTTCTGCTGCTGCTGCTTATTATTATTATTATTATTATTATTATTATTATTCCTCTTCTTCTTCTTCTTCTTCTTCTTCTTCTTCTTCTTCGCTTCGTGGAAGTGTAGATCAAGGCCTTCTCCTCCAAATCCTAGAGCAACAACAAGAAGTGTAGGTGAGGTCTCTTCGAGAGGAAGACCCACTTATATAGGAGAAGAAAATCTGACCGTTTTCTGCCCACAAGTCATGTATAAGCGGTAGTACTGCTCGGGGGAGCGGTACTTCTGCATGCATGGAAGAACCAGGCTTCACCGGTAGTTGTATGGTCAGAGAGGCGGTAGTTTCGCCGGAGCGGTACTTGTGCTTAGCACTATAGGAAGCCCGGACTTAGCAGAAATGAGGAGGGCGGTACGACAGTACCGCCCAGAGCGGTATTTCTGCTGATTACTACTGCTCAAGAACTGCTAGAATGCCGAAGACAAATAGAAGCCTAAAATAAGCAGAAGTGGGACTAGAAGTGGAGGGTGGCAGTACCGCCCGAGCGGTACTACCGCTTCGCTCCCACTGGTACTTCTGCTAATTATGGGCAAAGGCACTCGAAGGCTCCAGAAAGGAAATATAAGCGGTAGTGACGTTAGTACCGCCGGGCGTCAGTACCACTGGGGCGGTACTACCGCTCTGTGGAGCGGTACTTCCACTTATATGAACTTAGGGGCCTTTGGGGCAGATAGCAACTCCATGTCGGGAAATGGAAGGGGGTGCAAATGTGTACGTGATAGTTCCTCCCAACCTTTCCAAATGCGGACCCCGTCTTGATAGTACAAATTTTCCAACGATTCAAGTCCACCAACACTAAATTGATAGAAAAACACCGCCTTCTCTTTTAACAACTGATACGACTCTGACATATCTATAATTTCTGATTGTTTCATGCCAATATTGTACAAGTTTCATATACGCTCGGCAACTTTTTATACAATTTTGGGGACTAACATATTGATCCAGTGTCCAATGCCAGTTCCTGTTTGTTGCATGTTTTTTGTTTTGCAGAAAATCCATAACAAACAAAGTCCAAACACGATAAAAACATACGAAGATTTTTTTGGAATATATGTGATTTTTGGGAAAAAGAATCAACGCAAGACGATGCCCGAGGGGCCCACAAGCCAGGGGGCACGGCCTACCCCCCTGGTCGTGCCAGGGTGGCTTGTAAACACCCCTTAAGGAGGTTAGTGCCCTTGTTTCGCTGCAAGAAAGCTAATATCCGGATAAAATCGTGTTAAAATTTCATCCCAATCAGAGTTACGGATCTCCGGGAATTTAAGAAACGGTGAAAGGCCAGAATCTGGGAACGCAGAAAAAGAAGGAAAGAGAGAGCGAGAGAGAGAGATCAAATCTCGGAGGGGCTCCTGCCCCTCCGCCGTCATGGAGGCCAAGGACTAGAGGGGAAACCCTCCTCCCATCTAGGGGAAGGTCAATGAAGAAGAAGAAGGAGGGGGCTCTCTCCCCCTCTCTCTTGGTGGCACCGGAATGCCGCCGGGGCCATCATCGTGACAACGATCTACACCAACAACTTCGCCGCCGGCATCACCAACTCTCTCCCCCTCTATGCAGCGGTTCAACACCTCTTCTCCCCGCTGTAATCTCTACTTAAACATGGTGCTCAACGCTATATATTATTTCCCAATGATGTATGGCTATCCTATGATGTTTGAGTAGATCCGTTTTGTCCTATGGGTTGATTGATGATCATGATTGGTTTGAGTTGCATGTTTTATTATTGCTGTTGTCCTATGGTGCTCTCCGTGTCACGCAAGCATGAGGGATCCCCTCTGTAGGGTTTGCAATATGTTATGATTCGTTTATGGTGGGTGGCATGAGTGACAGAAGCACAAACCCGAGTAAGTAGGTTGTTTGCGTATGGGAATAAAGAGGACTTGATACCTTATAATGCTATGGTTGGGTTTTACCTTAATGATCTTTAGTAGTTGCGGATGCTTGCTAGATTTCCAATCATAAGTGCATATGATCCAAGTAGAGAAAGTATATTAGCTTATGCGTCTCCCTCATATAAAATTGCAATAATGATTACCGGTCTAGTTACCGATTGCCTAGGGACAAATAACTTTCTTGTAACAAAAAGCTCTCTACTAAGACTAACTTTGTTATTTCTTTATCTAAACAGCCCCTAGATTTTATTTACGTGCTCTTTATGCTCTTGCAAACCTATCCCATTACACCTACAAATTACTTCTAATTTCATACTTGTTCTAGTTAAAGCGAACGTTAAGCGTGAGTAGAGTTGTATCGGTGGTCGATAGAACTTGAGGGAATATTTGTTCTACCTTTAGCTCCTCGTTGGGTTCAACACTCTTACTTATCGAGAAAGGCTACAACTGATCCCCTATACTTGTGGGTTATCAAGACTTTTTTCTAGCGCCGTTGCCAGGGAGCAATAGCGTAGGTTTTATATTCTAGTGTATGCTTGTTTTCTTTATCACTAAGTAATTTTTATTTTCTGTTCTAAGTTGTGTTCTATCTTTAGATATGGGTAGGAAAGGTAAAATACCAAAAAAATAGTTGTACTTGCTTCTCCAAAAGTTTAGGAACTACTAGTGTTCCGTACCACCGAAGAATATTACTTGGGTCATCTTCGATCCACTTCGCACCCACGCATGATAGTCCTAATATCTTTTTGAATTCTCCCAACTATACTATATCGGAGAAGTTTGCGCTTATTAAGGACTATATTGATGGGTTGTGTTCTAGTATTACACATGATGATTTTGATAGATATAATATGCATGTGCTTGCTGATCCTATTTGCAATTATTATGAGAGAAGAACTACATCTCCACCTCTCTATGTTTCCAATACGATAAAATTGCAAGAAACTGCTTATGCTATGTATCGGCCTTCACTTTGTGTGCATGAATTGTTCTTTTATGACATGCCGATGCATATGAAGAGATCTAGACTTCGTTGTTGCATGATATATGTTAATTTTTGCTTACTACTAAATTACAAATCATTGTTAATTAAAATTGTCTTTGATATACCTTGGCATCCGAGTGGATCCATTACTTGAGCACTTTATGCCTAGCTTAATGGCTTTAAAGAAAGTGTTGCCAGGGAGACAAACCGGAAGTTTTAGAGAGTCATTTTAATTCTGTTGTGTGATTTTATATAGTTCAAAAACAAAAAATAAATAAAGAGGGGAACCTAAAACTTTTTCAAAATGAAAAGTGAAAGTAGGAAGGACGAGCACCGTTGAAGTGGGGGGGGCTCCTTGAACTTTCTTCATGCCCATGGAAACTTTGTGAATCTCGATTATAGAAACTTTCCAACAAATATCCCCTTGTATAAATCCGTTGTATTATAAAAATAATGTGCCAAGATTTGCCTTTAGGATGATTAGATTGCTTGTTTGGTGTGTGCAGTGCAAAAACAGAAACTTTGTCTATAGTGCGTGAATTTACATTTTTTACGGGAATGTCAAAACTTTCTGAAATTTTTACAAAGCACTTCTATGCAAACTTTTTATTTTTTCCTAATGTTTCAGAATTTTTAGAGTTACACAAGTATAGTAAATGTTCAGATTTCTACAGGCTGTTCTGTGTAAGGCAGATTAGGTTTTTGATGCACTGTTTTGCTTATTTTGATGAAACTACCGATTGTATAGGTGGTATAAGCCATAAAGAAGTTATAATACAGTAGATAAAATGCAAAAATAAATTTTAATGGGTTTGCAACAATACTTAAAGTGGTAATTTGCTTTATTATACTAACGGATCTCGCGAGGGTTTTGTTAAGTTTTGTGTGATTTAAGTTTTCAAGTTTTGGGTGAGATCACGATGGATGAAGGAATAAGGAGTGGAAAGAGACTAAGATTGGGGATTCCCGAGGCACACCAAGGTAATATTCAAGGACTCCCAAGAAACTAAGCTTGGGGATGCCCTGGAAGGGATCCCCTCTTTCTTCTAATAACCATCGGTAATTTTACTTGGAGCTGTAATTTCATTCGTCACATGATAAGCGTAAATCTTGGAGCACCGTGTGCTTTTTATTTTTATTTTAATAATGCACCATGCTGGTATGATAAAGTCCTTGGTTGATTTATAGAAGGATATTTTCACCTCACTTATACCTTTTGAGTATGGCTTTATAGAATGCTTCATGTGCTTCACTTATATCGCTTGAAGTTTGGATTACCTGTTTCTCACACATAGAAAATCACCATTTGTAGAATGATATTTTGCTTCACTTATATTTGTTAGAGTGTGGGCATATATTTTGTAGAAATAATTAAACTCTCATGATTCACTTATATCTATTTAGGGAGTTAACATGAGTTGGTCATTCACATGGTTAGTCACAAAATCCTACATAAAACCTGTAGATCACTGAATATGATGTGCTTGATTCCTTTCAATAGTTTTGCGATATAAAGATGGTGATATTATAGTCATGCTAGTGAATAATTGTGGATAGGTATAAATATTTGTGTTAAAGTTTGTGATTCCCGTAGCATGCACGTATGGTGAACCGTTATGTGAAGAAGTCAGAGCATGATATATTTATTGATTGTCATCCTTTGTGTGGAGGTAGGGAGTGCGCGATGGTTAACTCCTACCAACCTCTCCTCTAGGAGCACGCGTCTAATACTTTGCTTTGATAAGTAATAGACCTTTGCAATAAGTATGTGAGTTCTTTATGACTAATGTGAGTCCATGTATTTTACGCACTCTCACCCTTCCACCATTGCTAGCCTCTCTAGTACCGCGCAACTTTTGCCGGTGCATTAAACCCACCATATTCTCTTCCTCAAAACATCCATCATACCTACCTATTATGGCATTTCCATATCCATTCCGAGATATATTGCCATGCAACTTCAACCATTCCGTTTATTATGACACGTACCATCATTGTCATATTGCTTTGCATGATCGTAAGATAGCTAGCATGATGTTTTCATGGCTTGTTTTTTTTATGTCATTGCTACGCTAGATCATTGCACATCCTGGTACACCGCCGGAGGCATTCATATAGATTCATATTTGGTTCTAGTATTGAGTTGTAATTCTTGAGTTGTAAGTAAATAAAAGTGTGATGATCATCATTATTAGAGCATTGTCCCATGTGAGGAAAGGATGATGGAAGCTATGATTCCCTCACAAGTTGGGATGAGTCTCCAGACTTTACAAAAAAAATAAAATAGGACAAATAATCCCAAATAAAAAATGAAAGAGTCCAAAGAAGCCCACCAAAAAACAAAAAAAACAAAAAAATGAGAGAAAAGAGAGAAGGGGCAATGCTACTATCCTTTTTTCACAGTTGTGCTTCAAAGTAGCACCATGGTCTTCATGATACAGAGTCTCCTATATTGTCATGTTCATATACTAGTGAGAATTTTTCATTATAGAACTTGTCTTGTATATTCCAATGATGGGCTTCCTCAAAATTTCCCTAGGTCTTCGTGAGAAAGCGAGTTGGATGCACACCCACTTAGTTTCTTTTTGAGCCTTCATACACTTATAGCTCTACTGCATCCGTTGCATGGTAACCCCTACTCACTCACATTTATATCTATTGATGGTCATCTCCATAGCCCATTGATATGCCTAGTTGATGTGAGACTAACTCCTTCTCTTTTGTCTTCTCCACAACCACCATATTCTATTCCACCTATAGTGCTATATCCATGGCTCACGCTCATGTATTGCATGAAAGTTGAAAAGGTTTGAGAATACTAAAGTATGAAACAATTGCTTGGCTAAAATTGGGGTTGTGCATGATTTAATACTTTGTGTGATGAAGATGGAGCATAGCCAGACTATATGATTTTGTAGGGATAACTTTCTTTTAGCCATGATATTTTGAGAAGACATGATTGCTTTATTAGTATGCTTGAAGTATTATTGTTTTAATGTAAAATGATAGACTATTTCTTTGAATCACTTGTGTCTTAATATTCATGCCATGATTAGATTATATGAACAAGATTATTCTAGGTAGCATTCCACATAAAAATATCTTTTTTTATCATTTACTTACTCGAGGACGAGCAGGAATTAAGCTTAGAGATGTTGATATGTCTCCGTCGTATCTATAATTTTTGATTGTTTCATGCCAATATTCTACAACTTTCATATACTTTTGGCAACTTTTATACTATTTTTTGGACGAACATATTGATCTAGTGCATAGTGCCATCTCCTGTTGGTTGCATGTTTTTTGTTTCATAGAAAATCCATATCAAACAAAGTCCAAACGCGATAAAAACTTACGGAGATTTTTTTGGAATATATGTGATTTTTGGGAAAAGGAATCAACGCAAGACGATGCCCGAGGGGCCCACAAGCCAGGGGGCGACCTACCCCCCGGCCGTGCCAGGGTGGCTTGTGGTCACCCCTTAAGGCGGTTGGTGCCCTTCTTTTGCCGCAAGAAAGCTAATATCCTGATAAAAATTGTGTTAAAATTCAGCCCAATCAGAGTTACGGATCTCCAGGAATTTAAGAAACGGTGAAAGGCCAGAATCTGGGAACGCAGAAACCGAAGGAAACAGTGAGAGAGATCCAATTGCGGAGGGGCTCCCGCCCCTCCGCCTCCATGGAGGCCAAGGAACAGAGGGGAAACCCTCCTCCCATCTAGGGGGGAGGTCAAGGAAGAAGAAGAAGGAGGAGAGGGGCTCTCTCGCCCTCTCTCCCAGTGGCACCGGAACGCCGCCGGGGCCATCAACGTGACGGCGATCTACACCAACAACTTCGCCACCGTCATCACCAACTCTCTCCCCCTCTATGTAGTGGTTCGACACCTCTTCTCCCTGCTGTAATCTCTACTTAAACATGGTGCTCAACTCTATATATTATTTCTCAATGATGTATGGCTATCCTATGATGTTTCAGTAGATCCGTTTTGTCCTATGGGTTGATGTAGCGACCCGACCTGAAAGGTCGAATCTCCGGTGTTTCCGTACCATCCCAAGATCATGCTGGTACACACACGGTACATCAATGTATATATCAAAGGGAAATCACACAGCATTACATTAATCGAAATCTCATATCGAGTCCTTTATTACAATAAAAATTACAATAAAGTGGCTAAAAGCCAACTCATGAGAATATCTAAATCTTGCGGAAGCGTCGAAGGTAGATGAGTCCATCTGACTCCAAGGGCATCTCACTGAGCATAGAACGTGTCCTCACTCCTGGTCGGAAAAGTACTCTGCAACATGATACGTTGCAGCCGTGTAGGTCAGCATATGGAATATGCCGGCAAAGTCACAAGAAAGGGGTGAAAAGATAATCATCTAGTCTATATGCATATATGGCAGGTGGGGTGGTAAGTTTTGCGTAAAGCCAAGTTTTTCCTACATCAAGAGAGGACAAAAGCAAAATTTTACTAAGTTGGTTGATTAATGAGATGGTTCCACCAACCAATTCTCATTCTCATACCCAAATTATTAATACCCACATCATCATTATTAATTGTGTTGAGAGTGCCGGAAGTTTCAATTCCTTTGGCTCAAGTCGTCCATGACCGTGGACACGGCTAATCGATTAGGTTTGAGTACTCTGCACAGTTTTGCACACGTTCCCCACAAGTTTTGGTCGCCTCCGTTTTATTTCTCGCACTTCAGGGTGTTTGAGAAACGGATGACCAAAACATGGTCTTCCAAAGGGTTTCCCTACGACTCTGTCGGTGCCCATCCTTTCCTACCGTTCTTCTACCTCTCGTAGCACCGCCTGTCCAGGGTCACCACGATATCCAACCAAGCCAGAGCCCATAATGACTTGTGGCTGTGCAGGTAAGCCTTGGGTTTTAAAGCATCCATCCATCTCTTTGTGCCTGGGTGGACCTTTCCGCGTGAATACTGGCCATCTCCAGCATCACCTAGGCAAATCCACTGGTTTCTCCAGGGTGCCGTTCAACCATCATCCACCCAGAGGTATGTTGAAAACTCGGAGTCTTAAATCTTGATCATTATGTAGGTCTTGAAATTATTAACTCTCTCAACTCTCATGAATCACACAACCAACCCCGTCTACTAATAGCATAGCAAAAAGTAAAACAACGTTTCCCGGGGCCAATGTGTCAAAGAGTTTGAAAGGTTACCTACCACATGATACTACGACAAAGTAACCTAGTTTCCAACTAACCTATCTTGCATGCAATTTGGGGAGATGGTAGAACTAATGCATATAAAACATGGGTAATCATGATCAAAGTGACTTGCCTGATTGATGATCTTCGTACGTGAGTGACTCTAAGTAACAAGCTTCGCACTCCGGATAATCTAACGAAGCAAACAAGAGCACTCAATAAGCATACAACAAAATATGTTAACTCACAACCATCAACCAAGAACTAGTAAACCATCAAGACAAAACAAAGCACAAATCACAAGTAAGAAAAACACACAAAGTTTTGTTTACTACGAGATGATTGATACAACACTACTACATAATAAAACTATTTTGAAAAAACAAAACAATTGTTGACAGCAAGGAAACAATAGAATATTTTATTAATAAACAGAATAAAATCAATTTAAGTTTGTTGGGAAAAGTTTAGTAAAGTTTATAAAAGTTTTGATAAACACTAAATGGAACAAATATAGTTTTACTAACAAGAGAGCAAAACCAAACTTATTATTTATTAGCAAAACATGTTCTTAACAGAAAATAATTTACAATTAAACTTGTTTTAGAAAACAAAATTAAATTATATAAAACTTTGTTTGAAAGCAAAACTAATAATAACTAGTTGTTTTAATCAAAATAAACCTATTTGAAAAGAAGTTGTGATTCCTATTTTAAATAAAATTAAACTAAGCAAATTTATATTTTTATTAACAGTGAGTGAAAACACTAATTGTTTACTAACAGAACCTAATAAACAAATAAAACCAAATTCTAAATTTAAACTAATTAAAACTAAGTATATAAAACTATATTATAATACAAGGCAGATTCTGTTTTTGGTTAAAACACTAATCAAATATATCCTGAAAATCCTTAAACTAAACATGAAGATAGTCCTAAATAATACCAAACAGTAGCAAAAAAAGATTCATATAAAAATCTATTTTCAAACTCTAGTTATTCAGATTTGAAGATTTTGAGAAAATTTGAGTAAATTCAAATTTTATAGTTCAAATTTGAAATTTAAAAGTACAGGGTGAAACTACATGAAAAATGTGAGCTATTGCAAAAAGAATCAACTCAAAACACTAAATAGATTAAAAGATATAGCTAAAACAAATTTTTAAATCATTTTGTTAATTAAAACAAAAACAGAAAAGGAAAAATTGATTTGCGACGGTCAGGGGGCTACGTGGCAGCACGTGAGTGGCTAAGGGGGTGTGCGCGCGAGGGTTACGGGCGGGCGACCGTTCGGTAGAGGATACCGGTTCGGATTTAAATCCGTTCTAATCTGGATCGTCAGATCCAGATCGAACGAGTGGGGATGCTCACAGTGTTCAGAGGTCGCCGGCGAGGGATCTCCGGCGAGTTCGGAAGCGGCGAAGACGACGGCGAGGTGCTCCGGTGGTCGAGGGAGGCAGCGAAATGGTCCGGGCGACGGCGACGGGTCTCCGGAGTCGACTGGTGGCAACGGTGGAGCGAGCGGTGGACGGAATCGGTGGCTACGGTCGACGGGAGCTCCGGTGGAGGTGGGAATTCCGGCGAGGAATTGCGCCGCGTCTAGGCGAGGGACAGAGGGGGCTCGGGGGGAAAATGGATGCGGGGAGTGGCCGGCTTATATAGGAGTGCGGGGAGCGAGAGGGAGTTAAGAGAGGAGAGAGATCCGGGGTGGGGTGAAACTGCCGGTGAGGTCCGACGCGTGCGGGAGGAAGAGGGCGACCGCGCGGGAGAAACGGTCGGTCGGGGTGGGGTCCAGCGTCAGTGAGAGAGGAGGTGTCCGTTGCGCGTCGGTCGGCCGGTCGGTAATAAATGCGCGAATAACTGCCGTGGGCCGGTCCGTTTAATACTAACCGTTACCGTTTTTCCTTTAATGATTTTCTAGAGCGTTTCAAAAACCTTTAAAGCATTCAAATCATCTCTAAATATAGGAGTATTATATATCAAAATTAACAGAATAATAAATTTTATTTAATGAACATTTTTATTCTGTCATTTGAACACTTTGAAAAAATAATATTTTCAGAAATTGCCTAATTGTTTTTAAATCCTTTTTGCAAATATTTTCAAAACAACTCCTGGTTACTTTTGTTCAAATAGATCACCAAAATGACCCTGGTGTGGAGTGTCATGTTACTTCCCTCTTATTTTGAACATTTAACCAAAATTTCAAATAGGTGAAAGCAAGTTAGGGAAAAATTGAAAGGGCTTTCAGAATTTTTAGAAAGAACATTTCAACAATACAGGTATTCAAACAATGATGATGATGGATGCATAGCTATATTTCATAACATTCCAAAATGGAATTTTGGGATGTTACAGTTGATTGATGATCATGATTGGTTTGAGTTGCATGTTTTATTATTGGTGTTGTCCTATGGTGCTGTCCGTGTTGAGCAAGCGTGAGGGATCCCCGTTGTAGGGTTTTCAATATGTTTATGGTTCGTTTATGGTGGGTGGCGTGAGTGACAGAAGCACAAACCCGAGTAAGTAGGTTGTTTGCATATGGGAATAAAGAGGACTTAATACCTTATATTGCTATGGTTGGGTTTTACCTTAATGGTCTTTAGTAGTTGCAGATGCTTGCTAGAGTTCCAATCATAAGTGCATATGATCCAAGTAGAGAAATATGTTAGATTATGCCTCTCCCTCATATAAAATTGCAATGATGATTACCGGTCTAGTTATTGATTGCCTAGGGACAAATAACTTTCTTATGACAAAAAGCTCTCTACTAAGACTAACTTAGTTGTTTCTTTATCTAAACAGCCCCTAGATTTTATTTACGTGTTCTTTATTATCTTGCAAACCTATCTCGTTACACTTACAAAGTACTTCTAGTTTCATACTTGTTCTAGGTAAAGTGAATGTTAAGCGTGTATAGAGTTGTATCGGTGGTCGACAGAACTTGAGGGAATATTTGTTCTACCTTTAGCTCCTCATTGGGTTCGACACTCTTACTTATCGAGAAAGGCTACAACCGATCCCCTATACTTATGGGTTATCAACAACTAAGGGGATGAAAGCCGTTTCGTGCCACCTGATAATCTCTAAAAGCTTAATGCACACGATTAGCCCGCAAGGGCATTGTCATCAACCACCAAAATTACTTGGGGAAAATTATGCTCTTTTCAATATCACATAATTCAACAAAGGTATTAAGATGCGAAGCGGGATCCTCATTAGGACTTCCCGAAAATTGTTCTTACATAATAAGATTTAGCAAAGCGACATTGATGTCATAGACTCTGCACTAGTGGCGGGTGGTATAGGGGTACTAATAAAACCATTGTTATTACTATTTTAGAAATCACACAACTTAGTTTTATCTTGAGACATGGTGACAAAACAAGTAAACTAGCAAGCAAACGAGTAGACTAGATAGTAAACTAGATAACTATGCAAACAAGAAAATGGTGATATTTTTATATATTTAATATTTATATAAAGTAAAATATAATAGCAAATAAAAATTAAAACAAGTGAACGGTTATTTGCGTAAAGGTACCTAGTGAGAACTTTGACGATGTCTCCCCAATAACGACGCCAGAAATTCTTCTTGCTACTTGTAAATTGCATTGGGTTTTTCCTAGAAGAGGAGAGGAGATGCAACATAGTAGATATAAGTATTTCCCTCAGTGAGAACCAAGGTTATCAAACGAATAGGATAATCATAGAAACTCTCATCAACAACACATGCACACAAAGAATAAAACACTTGCACCCAACACGGGCAAGAGGGTTGTCAAGCACCTTGAACCCGTTACTTGCAAGGATGAAATCTTGATAGATAGTATTATAAACGCAAAATAAAATCAAATTAATAAAAGGATAACAATTTAAATAAGGTTTTTTAGTTTTTATATTTGAGTAGACCCCGGGGCCATTATGTTCGCTAGAGGCTTCTCTCTCGAGGAAAGCATACGATGGGTAAACAAATTACAATTGGGTAATTGATAGAAAAGAGCATAGTTATGATAATCATTCAAGAAAATGATCATGTATATAGGCATCACATTCGTAAGCAAGTAGACCAACTCCTGCCTGCATCTACTACTATTAGTCCACTCATCGACCGCTATCCAACATGCATCTAGAGTATTAAGTATGAAACAAGTAACACTTTGAGCAAGATGACATGATGCAGACAAAGTAAACTTAACCAATATGAATAAACCCCATTATTTTCCCCTTAATGACAGTAATACAATACATGTCTTGACCCATCACAACGTACCACTCCCACTGAAGATAAATCAATCTAGTTGGCCAAACCAAACCGATAGATCGGTGAAAAATACGAAACTATAACAATCATGCATAAAAGAATTCAGAGGAGACTCAATTGATATTCATGAATAATATTATCATAAACTCATAATTCATCGGATCCCAACAAACACGCCGCAAAGAGGATTACATCGAATAGATCATCGCAAACATCCGATGAACTTTGTATTGAAGATCATAGATAGAGATAGCCATCTAGGTACTGGCTATGGCCCCATAGGTCTATGGTGAACTACTCACACATCATCATGGGAGAAGCAAGGTTGATATAGAGGCCCTTCGAAGAGTACCGAAATAGGGATCCAGATGGGCACACGACGGAACAGAGACTTGCAACGATGGAAAAAGGGGTTTCGGGTGGCTCTCTGTTGATTTCCCGATTTTAGAGAATATATAGAGGTGGAGATAGGTCAAACGGAGCCACGAGGTGGTCCCAAGGCAAGGGGGGTTCCCTCTTGCCTTTGCACCAGCTCGTGCGGCCTCCGGACTCCCTCCGAAGCTTCCAGGTCTTATTTTTGTCCAAAAAAATCATCAAAAAGTTTTGGGTCATTTGGACTTTGTTTGGTACTGGTTTCCTGAAAGGCCAAAACCAGAAGAAAATAGCAGCTCGCATTGGCACTAGGTTAGTTCAAAAAATGATATAAATAGCATAGAAATGCATATAAAGTATCCTAGAATGATAATATAACAACATGGAACAATCAAAAATTATAGATACGTTGGAGACATATTAGTTGGACATATAGGAACTACTCATACATTTTGTGGGAGGAAGCAAGGTTGATGAAGATGACCTCCATGAGGATTCCCCCTCTAACAGAGTGCCGAAAAAGGCATCTAGATGGGTTCGCGGAGGAACAGAGGCTTGCGGTGGCAGAATTTGTTTCAGATGCTCCTCTTTGGTTTTCAGAATATATGTAAATTTATAGGACCCAGAGGCTGTGCAAAGGACCCACAGAGGTGCCACAAGGGTGGGGGCAAGAACCCTGCCCTTGTCACTCCATCTTGTGGCATTTAGTCTCCCTCTAAAGTTTCTAGGTCATCTTTTGGTTCTGAAAAAATCATCAAAAAGTTTTGTCACGTTTGGACTCCGTTTAATACATATTTTCTGAAAAAACAAAAAACATGCAGAAAATAGAAACTAGCACTGGGCACCGAGTTAATAGGTTAGTTCCCTAAAAATTGGCATATAAATCATACAAGATTGATAACATAATAGCATGAAACAATCAGGAATTATAGATACATACCATGGATGTTCAATAAAGTTCATCATGGCCCACCCAAGTCCAATTTGGTGATGCGTCAATGTCAAAGGTATTGGGTCTTGGCAGGGTGGTAATCTCAACAGACTTGTCCATTGCGAAAGTCATGCTTGTTGCTTGCATAGAATTTACTTTCTCTTCATCAACTTGCACTTTTGGGCTTCGTAACTTTCTTTGATGTTGATATCGTGGACCTTTGTGGAGCAAGACTCTTAACGTAGTCTTTGTTGGATATGTTGAGAACGGTCTCTATGTGGTTAAATTTTCGGAGAAACCTACTAAGGGCGCAACTTGTCTAATGGCTAAAGTTGAAGCGGGGTGGCTTTGGCATCACCATTTACACCACATCAATATGATATCTTTGCAAAGTCCCCTCAAAGGGGACCCCATCTAAGGACTAACAAATTTTAGTTTTCCTAAAGATCATGCTTGCGGTGCTTATACCGAAGGAAAGCCACATGAGACGGCTCATTAACACAAGACTATTATTTCCTCAAGTGGCCCGTGGAGCTAATTCACATGGACCTATTTGGGCCTCCATAATTTGATATCTTGGGGGAAGAAAGTATTGATGGTGATTGTGGATGATTATTCAAGATACACATGGGTATATTTCTTCAAGAAAAAGAGTGAGACCCAACAACCCATGATCAGCTTTGAAAATGAAGCTCAACGTCAACATAATGCAAAGATATTGATCCCTAGAAGTGACAATGGTAGCGAGTTCAAGAACTACACCTTGGATAAGTCTGTTAGTGATGAGGGGATCAAGCATCAATATTTTGCAGCTTATACCTCTCAACAAAATGGTGTTCTGGAGAGGAAGAACCGGACGTTGATGGATGCGACAAGGACAATGATGGCGGAGTTTAAGTCTCCATACAACTTTTGGGCGAAACCATCAACACCACATGTCATGCATCCATTTGGCTCTACCTACACAAAGGCTCGAACAAGAATCGATATGAAATACTTACCGGCAACAAGCCCAATCTCAAGTACTTCTGGGTCAAAGGTTTTTTTCATATGCCAACTATATGTTAATGATATTATCTTTGGTTCTCCTAACAAACCTTTCAATGATGATTTGTTCACACTAATGACTGAGAAGTTTGAGATGTCTATGATGGGTGAGTTTGTTCTTTCTTGTCAAACAACATAGAGAAAGAACTTTCATCAACCAAGCCAAATATACCCAAGACATGCTCAAAAGGTTCAAGCTAGATGATGTCAAGCCGACTAAGACTCCTGTACCAACCAAATGCCATTTTGACATTGATCCCAATGGTAAAGCGGTGGATCAAAAGGTATATCGTTCCATGATTGGGCCCTTGCTTTACCTTTGTGCATCTAGACCAGATATCATGTTGAGTGTGGAAATGTGTGCATGGTTTCAAACCGCACCAAAGGAAAGCCACTATGTGGCAGACAAAAGAATCATTCAATATTTGGATCATACCCCAAACTTTGGCTTATGGT
This sequence comes from Hordeum marinum, assembly GCA_022496015.1. NCBI lineage: Eukaryota > Viridiplantae > Streptophyta > Magnoliopsida > Poales > Poaceae > Hordeum > Hordeum marinum. The sequence continues at coordinate 458,388,406 of CM039675.1, read as the reverse complement.
ATTCTAAAGGAGCAAGTTTTGATCACATGAGATATTCGGATTTGGATTGGGTAGGAGACCAAGTGAAGAGGAAGTCCACTTCCGGAGGGTGCCAATTTCTTGGTCGCTCTTTGGTGAGTCGGTCTTCCAAGAAGCAAAATTGCATGTCTCCCTCCGCCGCCGAAGCCTAGTACATCGCCACCGCAACTTTTTGTGCACAATTGCCATGGATGAGGCAAACTTTAAAGGATTAATGTGTCATTTTTGACAAAGTGCCTCTTCTATGTGACAATGAAAGTGCAATCGGGATCACCTACAACCCCATGCAACATAGCAAGACGAAGCACATTGAGATTCGTCATCACTTCATTCAGGATCACGTCAAGCATGGATATATTGATCTTATATATGTAGGAACGGGACAACACCTAGTGAATATATTCACGAACCCATTAGATGAAGTAAGATTTTGCGAGTTAAGGCATGAGCTAAAATATCATTGATTTGAGCAATGTGGTTTGAGGCAATGCACATCCCACCGCACTCATCATTTTATCTTGTTCTAGATGTAGGCATGGACATATGGGGAGTGGTGTTCCTTTCACGAACTCACACTCTTCCTATTATGCATAAATAGAATCAAACATTCGTATTAACCATTTTTTGGTACTCGTTCTTCAAATATGAGTTTTGGTCGTGGGCCCAAGGTTAAAATTGTTGCAGGGCCAAACCATTCGACTCAAACATAGGTGGCTTTGGCCATCGACCCTCACTTTTTTGTTAATTTTTTGGTGAGTGGGTTTAAGTTGCTCCTACATTTTGTAACCTTATTGCATGTTCATATAATCAACATGTGTTTTTAGAACCATATGATCAACATACTGAATACGATTCTCGCAACGGTTCATCGTCTACTAACACCAAAATAAATAAATAAAGATTATGGGTGGCATATGGCTCATTCTTATAAATATGGGCCCCCAAATCAAGGATGCAAGTGGGACGGACTCGCAGACAATTCCACAATAAAAGTTTAGTGTTAATTTTACAGCTAGTGGTGAACTAAAGGAGGAGTTTCACTCGGGATAAGCGGGCCACCACTTGCATCCCTGCACAAAATTAAATGAAAGAATTAGTACACTAGATTAGATAGATGTATCATATGCTCTGCTGCTGGGTTGGCATGCTGCTGGGTTGGCATGCATGTTCATCCGTTTCAATCTTGCACGTCTATTTGCGCACATAGTGACACCCTCGTTGCACCCTGGCATGCCTCTGTTGCTTGTCGCAAGGCGAAAAAAGAAACGGATGCCTTCCTTTCTCTTTAGCCATCCACGTCGGCACCCCAGCTACCTGCGATGCAGACAACAATGCACGCAACAGACCAGACAACACAACACACAATCGCGGATCACCCTTACTTTTGTTGTTGGTTTGGTTAATACATCTGAGCACTTTTCTGTGAATTTTTATTGAGTGGGTTGAAGTTGCTCCTACATTTTGTAACATTATTGCATCTCCATATAATCAACGTGCTTTTGTAGAACCGTATAATCAACATATTAGGAATACAATTCTCGCCACGGTCCATGATCTACGAACACAAAAATAAAAGGAAACAATAAGATAGTGGGTGGTAGAGGCCTCATTCTTCTATATATGGCCCCTAAATGAAGGATGCAAGTGGGACAAGCTCACATAAAATTCCATAATACAAGCTTAGTGTTAATTTACAGCTAGTGATGGACTAAAGGAGTAGTTTCACACGGGGTAAGCAGGCCGCCGCTTGCATCCTAACTACAAGTTAAATTAAGCATTGCTATATTAGATTAGATAGATGGATCATATGCTCTGATGCCGGGTTGGCATGCACGTCCGTGCGTTTCAATCTTTGTACATCTGTTTTCGCTTGCAGTGACGCCCGCATTGCATCCTAGTGTGCATCTGTTGCTTGTCGTGGCACGAAGAAACAAACAAACACCTTCCTTTCTCTCTAGCCATCCACGTCGACGCCCCAGCCACCTGCAATGCAGACAACAATGCTTGCAACTGACCATGCAACACAACACACACTCACAGGGCATGCTTACTTTTAGTTTTGGTTTGGTTAATACATCTTAGCACTTTTTGTTATTTTTTTGTTGAGTGGGTTGAAGTTGCTCCTATATTTTGTAACCTTATTGCATCTTTATATAATCAACATGCCATCTTAGGACCATATAATCAACATGTTGGGAATACTTATTCTCGCCGCGGTTCATGATCTACTAACACCAAAATAAAAGGAAACAATAAGATAGTGGTCGGTGGTGGGCTCATTCTTCTACGTATGGGCCTCCAAATCAATGATGCAAGTGAGACGGGCTCACAGACGATTCACAATACAAGTTTAGTATAAATTTTACAACTAGTGATGAACTAAAGATAAGTAGATCATATGCTCTGCTGCTGGGTTGGCATGCACTTTCGTCCCTCCGTTTCAATCATGTACGTTCATCTCGACTCGCAGTGATGTCCTCACTGCACCCTGGCGTGCATCTTGCGCGACAAGCAACGGATGCCTTCCTTTCTTTCTAGCCATCCACGTCGACGCCCCAGCCACGTGCAATGCAGACAACAATGTCCGCAACAGACCACGCAACACAACACACACTTACACCAGTGACGGGGCACGTTATATAGCCAGCTCGGCGCTGCACCACCCCTCGCCAGTCACCACCACTCCTCGGTCCGAGAGATGATTCCAGCCGCTGCTTGCGTCGGAAACGAGGGCACCGGCACCGGCGACGTGACGATGGCGGCGCGGGCACCAGTCAAGACGGGGTCGTGGAGCCCCGAGGAGGACGCGCTGCTGTCGGCCCTCGTCCGGCAGCACGGCGCGCGGCGGTGGAGCATGATCAGCGCCGGCGTCCCCGGGCGCACGGGCAAGTCGTGCCGGCTCCGGTGGTGCAACCAGCTCAGCCCGGACGTGCAGCACCGCCCCTTCACGGCGCAGGAGGACGCGCTCATCGTCGCCGCGCAGGCGCGCTACGGCAACAAGTGGGCCGACATCGCGCGCCTCCTCCCCGGCCGCACCGACAACTCCGTCAAGAACCACTGGAACTCCAACCTCCGCAGGTGCCAGCGCCGCGCCAAGGCCATGGCTGCCGCCGCCACCGCGCGTGCCGCCGCCTCCTCCTCCTTGTCCGGATCGGCCGCGAGGGCCAAGACGCAACAGCAGGAACAGGTCGTGGTGCCGCCGGCCGCCGTGCATGTGGCGGGTACTGCTGCCGTCGATGACCCACAACCAATGCTGTCGCTGACGCTGAGCCTGGGCCTGCCTCAGATGGCCGCGGACGGGGCGTCGGAGGAGGCAAAGGCAAAGGAAAAGGAAAAGACACCACCGCCGGTGGGCGTGGGGGACGACGACGCGCGACTGATGGCGGCGATGCGGCAGGTGGTGAGGGAGGAGGTGGAGCGGCAGGCCGGGCAGCTCTTGTACTCGGTCGTCATGGCCAGCACCGGTGCCAAGGCCGACGGGACATCGCCGTCCGATCGCCCAACCAACGGCCACCACTAAGGTGGGTAGTCGTATCATATATGGATGTTTTTCTTTTCTGCGAATAATATATGGATGTTTTCGGTGTAATCTCAGCCGTTGAAGTTTGTGTTGTTTCAAGACATTCCCCTGTTGAATCATGTATTATCTTCCGTGTTTGCTATTAGCAAGGTTCTTGAATTTGCAACTCGTGTCGGTAGATTTCTAGCCAGAGACGAGGTCGCCATGAGCGATCGAGAGCTGGGGACGAGACAGAGTGGCGTCGCCAGTGGAGGGGCGGAGGGGGGTGCAGGAGGAAGGGGACGAGACGAGGAAGAAAAAAAACGGCGATCGTCGGATTTTAATCCAACGACGAAAAAATTTGGCCAATGTTATTTTTTTAAGGCAAGTTACAAATAACATGTTTCGAACTCCCAATATCTTATCGGATACGCTTCCACTCAACCAACCAACTTTGTCGCATCGTCTACTGTTTCCATAACAATTAGACCGGGCTTTCATCAAACGGCTCGCAACAACTCATCATAGGATAGCTTTTTCAACGTGGCCCTTGTTGCAATCCCTTCGAGCGCAACAAAAAGTTTGTTGCAGACCTACCAAGGAAGGGTAGAGCGGTTGCCAGCATGTGGCGGTGCAACGGCGATCCAAGCTTGGGCGACTTTGGAGATCCACGGAAAAAGAGGAAGGTGAGAGAGGGGGAGGAGGGAGAAGGGAAGAGGGAGGAGAAGGCCGCGATGACGTGCTACTCCAGCGAGCTCGCCGGCTAACAAAACGGGCGGCGGAGGTTGGCAACGCTCGGAAGGGGAGCTCAAGGTGGATGGACTTGCGGTTGGCGGTGACGACGACGACACAAGTCCCTGACAACAACAGCCTCGGTTTCAGATCCACGAGCGAATCTGCTTTTTGCAACAAAGGTGCCAAGCACGACTACGAGCCGGAGATGCTTCCGCAACAAGGGCCATATTGTAATTGCAATAAGGCTTGTTACAACGAGAGAAACATGAACATCAGCACACTACACAATCGCACGCTGAGCATCATAAATCTGACGATCACTACCCGCCGGCCAATACGTAGCATATCCCCATATCTTATATCTTGCTTGGGACCGATTAGTCTGGCTGGATCATGTATCCCCTTTCCATGCCAGTGACACCCGGCAGGTAGGCACCCGGCCTGGTAGCAAATCCACTCTACAGCCAGCAGAGGCGGTGTCCATGATGCAAATCATGAACAAATCGGCTCCGTGTTGTGGCACGTGGCCACAGCAAGTTGTAACCGGCAGATAGGATATCAGTTTTGCTAAAACACATGTAGATTGTCATAAGTTTTGCATCATTAAGTCCTATGTCATTGATTTTAGCTGAAGATCCGTGTGGTGTATTTTATTTTTTATGTTTGATTAAATCACTTATATGTGCAATTATTGGGACACATCTAGATATGCCCTAGACATATGCAACTACGAGACGGGTAGAGAGCATACCTAGTAGAGACTCCAATTGAAGCGCAGAAATTTTCTTCAGAACCTGTTTTCTGTGAGATCCTGTGTTACAAACATATACACGAAACCGCCATCTAAAACATACGTGAGCAGCATATATACCTGTACCATATATATTTACAGGAGAAGTCTTTCTTCTTTTTTCATTTTTCATATGTATTTTCTTTTTTGGTATTTTTTCTCTAAAATAAAGGCGAACAAAAAACATAAGCTGTCTAGCTAAGCTAACCCTTGAAAAGAATCAGATAGATATATTTGCCTTTGCCTATCATTCAGTGCCTTTCCCTTGACTACGGTCAATTCTTCACCATAGCACTCCAATCCTGTCCAAACAAAACCAAACCACAAGCCACCATCATCTGCATTCATTCCTCAACAGAGTGCGTTAGAGCCTCGATCCACCGAGCGAATCGCGCCGATTCTTCTTCAGCCTCGGCGAATGGCGTTCATGCAAGCCACAGCCTTTTCTTGAGCTTTTTTTCCTTTGTTCTAGCTGCGGAGCTTTCGTGCTGCGGTGAAAATTATATGGAGATGCCACCAGGACAAATTCTTTAGCACTTAGTAGCAAAGCATGCCTCCATTAGCCACCCACTGAGCAAAGCGGTCGGAATAGTCGCGCGAGTCTGAGAGCTGGCTGCTCGAGCGTGACAGGTCGGTCTCATCCCTTCCCTGTTACACGAGGGAGAAAAGTTCTAACACTGATGAGTATATAGATTAAAATCTTAACCGTAAAAAATCCAGATCCGGGAAAACCAATCTCAAGGTTAAGTCGAGTGGGGTCTACTATCATATCATCTAGATCCTGATGGACCTAACTAAGCGTTTCACAGCGAAAAAAGTTTAGGAAGACAAGCTGACCTCATCATTGTGTCCTGGCTCACTGTAAGTAGTAGTAGATCCAACACTGATACCATCCAAAGGTGAATGGATGATTGATGACCTGTAAATGATAGTTTGAAGAACCTTCTTAATTTTAACCATAACAATGATTGGAGTAGTATCACATTACCGGCCTTAATAAGAGATCAAGGGGACATGAATGTAATGAATGTGACAAAATGTGAACTGGCAGCAATATATGGTACCTCTCAAAGGCTTCTTCATCACAAGAATTTCCTGAAGATGATAACAAATCAAGATCGAGAAAATTTGAAGAATGCAACTCCGGATAACCTAATCTTTTCAAGTAACTTTGTCGTTCCTCTGAAATGGAGTGTCTTCCAGGCATCGTGCTATATTTTGCACTAAACATAACAAAGAAACAAGTTAGTCGTATTGCACTCATGGACATGCCGGAGTAGTTCTCCAGGGGCAAATTTTAACTAGGATTTCTCCAAAAAAAATGAAGAAAAAATGAACAAGGATTAACAAACCTGGGGCATGGGTTTGTTTCACACATATAGATCTCTGGTGCAGAATCAGTAGGCTCTCTAATATCATCCAGCTGTTGCACAGGCAGTAATTCTGAGTTTGCAGTGTTGTTTTCGCCGACATTACGGTCAGATATGGGTGCACTGTTTTCACATAGAATATTTCCATCCGAGAGCGACCTCTTTATGAATCTGCTGATATGAAATGTCTCATTTACTAATATATGCATGTAAACTTGATTGAAGAACAACGACAACCTAATTGAGTCTAGATTGTTTCAGTAATCCTTCATTATGTAAGAACTGAACATCAAGTTAAGTTCTTTGGTATCATATTTTATTAGCAGTCATCAGAATTTACTGTGTTGGAACATCCAGACGTAATTATCTGTAATGAAAGATGCATGTAAAAACACCTAATTCTTGTTACTCCAGGGTATCAGAGCCCTATGATTGCAGCTCCAGAAACAAGTTCGGTATTTCTTGATTAGTGACAACTTTTTCACTTATTACATGGACCAAGTGGGAACAACAATGACATTTTTGTTAGAGATAGTTGTACTGTAGTAGGACTCAAATTGGCCTTCAGCCAATGGAATGAGGGAATGGATAAAGTTACAATATCTAACAATTTCTACTTGATATACCATCTGATTAAAGGTAAGAAAAGTATCCAAGTAAAAGCTAATGATGTACAGAATATGTTGGAGACCAGCTCATCAAGCAATGTTGTTGTTAATGGAAGAGTTTATATCAGCACCTTCCAGCTTCTTCACTTAAAGTTCCTTGCCGGCCGATATTGTAATGTTGATCTGAGTCCAACTTCCACAGAGGTGGTTTGCCTTGTTGAGGCTGGAAATGACCCAAGAACCTGCATTTCAAAAAAACACAACAGATAAATCTTGTGTGGAATATTAGACCAATGTCGGCATTTTCCAATATCCATTGGTTTTGTCAGGGCGATATCTTTGCAGACATGAAGCTTACACATTTATAGCATCCTGCTTCTCAGGATCTGTGTAAGCATTATTGTAGTAACGCTGAAGGGTTCGAAGGAACTCCTGCGATTGGGTTGCTGCCTTCCACTGCCCTCTTTGCTCACAGAAGATCTGTGGCATGTTAACAATGGAAAAGTTAGACTGATCATTCAAAATACAAAGTTGGATTTGTGTTGACTACTGAATTCACTACCAACCAACAAGATACAAAGCATTCTGAAATACAGATATTCAAGATTACAACAGCAAACACTTAATATGAGAATCAACTGTAGGTTTTTTCTCAAAAAAAGAAATGCCTGTTATTTTAGTCACAAAAATTTCAGATGCAAAAACTCGAGATAAATTTTCATAAATACACTCAACATGGTTGGGTGACAGATGTCCTCGCCCTATTAACGACCTCTACTGCTAAATTGTTTCCAAAGGGCAAAGCCGCGTGTATCAATTGATTTAGGAAGTTCATTTAATCATAGGAAGACCTGTGATTACAACAGCAAACACTTAATATGAGAATCAACTGTAGGTTTTTTCTCAAAAAAAGAAATGCCTGTTATTTTAGTCACAAAAATTTCAGATGCAAAAACTCGAGATAAATTTTCATAAATACACTCAACATGGTTGGGTGACAGATGTCCTCGCCCTATTAACGACCTCTACTGCTAAATTGTTTCCAAAGGGCAAAGCCGCGTGTATCAATTGATTTAGGAAGTTCATTTAATCATAGGAAGACCTGTGAGAGCAAACGTTTCATATATGGTATCAACTGTCCTGGTGTGCATGACCTTTGCTAAAATGACAAGCATGACAGACTGACCCATGATAGTAGCAACTGCTCTTTCAGAGTCCTATTTTCAGGTGACAGGTGGCCTTAATGTTCATTTGACTTAAACATGTGGCTAAATAGCCAAACACAACAACAGGGAAAGGAAAATAAATGTATAAATGATAGAAAAAGGGAAGAGTGGTGTGACAATTAGAAGTTTAGAACTACTCGGGGAAATTATAAGCACTCCAGAGGTGGTAAAGAATACATTAAAACAATAGTACACAACTGCACACCTTTCAGAGTATGCATACTAAATTTTAGTTCTATAAAGCACCATTTCAAGAGTTGTGTTATGCAGATTATGTTCCTCGGGAGTAACAGATATAACAAGATGCTAACCTTGTTGTGAGCAGCAGAACCACCGTACTGGATGGCTAATGTATCACCCATCCTTTCATAGAAATCCATCAGATCGTCGGCCAAAGGATCATGCAGATCAATCTTAGGTTCTTCAGTGAGCCTCAACACATGAAGTTGACGCCCTAAAGCAGCTAATCCGTATGCAAACTGTGCGACATTTGTGCGGTCTAAGCAGTCTATGCAGTTTGTCCTGAGGACACCCTTCTGTAGCAAAAGAGGTACCATCGTAGCTGCGCAGAAATCATCATTGATTTTGATGTCACATGACCCTTCTCCACTGCAAAACATGTAAAAGATAACCATTAGTACCGCCAGCAGGAAGTCCATTACTTGCACATTATGTTGACTTGTTTCCTTTGGGTTGGTAGTTTCCATTTTATCTGCACTAGAGTACATATTTATTTTAGATACGCATGTCAAAATCAATTCCGATAGGAAGGGTGTGGCAGCTATCTTTCAGTTTAAGCAATGGAATAGCGAAGTCTTCTAGTAAGCAAGTCCCTATCAATCATCTCTTATCTGGCCAGCTGTAATCCATCTGTTCCTCTCCAAAACAGTGCTCTCCTTTCACATGGCCATGTTCTCCTCTCATACGGATGTTTACCCATGTTGTGAACTAACACTGACCACATGTATACTTTTACTATGAAAGACTATTTAATACAAATAACAATGGATGGTTTCTTCTGTGTGAAATCTATACAGCAATGTAGATATATAGTCAAACATTAAGAAAATACTGTAGTTTATTTGCTGAAGGGGCTCATTTCATGGATTTGCTAAATCGAACTTGTAGATTCTTAAGCAATTGCAAGCTCCTAAGTAGGTATACAAATTACCTTGAAGCATCCAAAGGTTTTGATGATGTAGTTATCTCGCAATGGAGGAGGTCCGTTAGTTCCAACACATCTGATGCTACCTTATTTAACAGTCCAAGCACATTGGTGCCTTTCCTGCAGATGGCATGTATATTAATATCATTAGTATGTACTTCATGCAAAACAAAGCTCTTAAGGGGCAAGCTCAGATAGAATATCCTCTTGTAATACAATAGATTACCTTCGAGAAAGCTTACTCAGATCCATGTGTAAAAACTTAAGACGTTTGTCATCCGGTAACCCCTTATTTATGTAATGGATAGCCTTTGCAAATTCTGCACGGAGCAAAGATTCACGAGGCTTCTTCTCACGAGTCTGAGAGACATACAAGAAATCCAAAAGGGAGTATTCAGAAAGGATACCAAGAGGCTATCGAGCTGACCATTAAATCAATAGCTGTAAATTACGTTGAACAATTACGCTCACCTTGATTAAGTTTAAGATGACTATAGGGTTCCCGTATCTAAGAACAAGGTTTTCAAAATGAAGGCGGGTGGCCTTGTAGTCCACATCTGATTTTACTGCAGGTAGCAAGGATCATCAGAGAAGTGTACAGATCTGCAAATCATATCAGACTAACAGTACAGAACTTACACGTGATTTCTGGCCTAATATTCAGTCTTGAAGTTTCCTGAAACCAGACAAGAGGTATTGATCCTCTGTGTTGTACAACAGAAGTTATTTGACTTGGGATGTCATCAGGTGTGTCTTCAAAAACAATCTGTTCAGTCTCAACATCATTGGCAACCCTACCCTTTTCATTAACACCTCGTTTCATGAATCTACATTTCAAAATGATTAAAATAAATAAATTTCTGAGATAAATATAAAGGTGAGCTTTGACTATAGAAAAGCTCAAGTGCTTGTGACGCGAACCTGGTTCCAGCAAAATGGCGGGAGCGTCTGGCTATAAGTGTCAACCAGAAATCCTTCCCAGATACTGACAGCTTCGACTGAACACACGAATATATATATATATATATATTAGCTTCTCTTCGTATAGTACATGAATAGACGAAACACGCTACTAGCATTTAAGCCTTGCAAAGACAGAAACACAACTAGCATAACGACACTTCAATCCGAATAGCAACAATAAGATAATACTATTAGTTCTAATTTCACTCGTAAATATCATAAATACTGGCATAATGAGGTCTTTCTTGCACAAGGAACAAGGGATTGTGTTCAGTGCTTGCTAACAGACATTTATTTAAGGTATAAATAGCAATTCAATGATGACTGTACAATACTGCTATGCACCAGGAACATACAAAAGATGGAAACTGAAAAAAGCAGGAACAGTCTGCTGACACTTACAAGCAAATGTTTCGACTCGCGAAAGCCGCAAGCAGCTCAAACTGAAAAATGTCAGCAGGTTATACAAAGCCATGTGTTTGCAAACCCTTTATTCAAGCATTCACTACATGTCAGGTCACTAAATGTGCAGTAAAATGCATAAGTTAGTACGACGATATTGAGTTAGCATGAGCCCTTGTGGTCTTTTGTGATGAATAGATAATACTGGTAAGATCAACAATTGAAGATTATGAAAATAAAAAAAAATGTAGCGCCAAAAGACTTAATGTGTCGCAGAAGAATATACCTGTTTAAAAAATCCATGGACCAAGGCCACGGTCCAATCGGTATTTTTGAGATGGTTCCGCATTGCTCGTGTCAAAAATTCATTCCATACAAACATTGTTTCATAAACAACATGTCCAGTATTTTTGTCATTTATGTTCTTCTGAAGACTGCGCATGATGTTGTAAGAGTAGCTAAAGAAGAAGTCCTTCGTAAGATCAACCGAGCAAAGGAGTCGTTTATATCTACAAAAAGTGGGCAATAACAACATTAATATGTGCAGACAATAACAACCAAAAGAACATTAGCAATAATATATTTAAAGTACATTTATAATAGTACAATACAAGTATAATACTATGGGAGCAAAGAAATTCAAAACAATTCTATATACCTCTGACCACCCATACACAAATCTCAGTACTGCGAGAATGGTCATGATGTACCGACCATATAAGCTGGATGCATATTGTTATCAATAAGCAGATTTTATACTTACAGACAAAATAACATTAAATGCGCCAAAAGAAATATTACACCGTTGCTGGGCCAAATGGAACTGCCCATGTTCAACTACGACTATGAATACACACCGGAAAGCTTATCTGAGAATAATGCAGTATAAAATAGTAAATAAAATAAAATAGACGCCACCACCAACAATGCACATTCTCTTATCACAGTGTAGCACCAAAATGAACTGGAATATTTGGAAAAGAAAGGGGCCTAAAGTAACATAAATGAATAGCAGATCAATATCCAAGACTTCAAATACAAAAGGAAGCAAGCTGGTGATTTTGATATTGTTAAGAACCAGCGATGGAATTACAACAGGCAATACACAATATTTACATAATGAAACAATGAAAGACCTGTTCTCATCCCTAGAATTAGCCACATTGGGGCAGACTATAGGACATGGAATTGCAATCATTTCGCTCTTGCCAATTGAATAAATATCATGGCCACAGATTGTGCCAACTTTTCTTCTCCTGGTAATTACAACCATGTAGTAAGGACCAAGAAACTTCATAAAACCTGAAGAAGCAAATAAGTGGTAAATGTCATAATTTGAACAGCTAAAATGATTTGATTGATATACTCTATGAATCTCAGTTCATGTTCAAATACCAATTATTCCATAGCATTTTGTGACAAATTTCAGCCCACCGGTCAACCTATTTCCCTCGTGAATCCGCCATAGTAGTTCTTGGCATTCATTCTCCGTGTAACTAGTAGGATCCTCCTGGATACCCAAATCAGTAGACTCCAACCTGTCTATCTTTAGCACCCTCCAAAGAGTCCTGCTCTTGTCTCTTCCGACAAGATAAAATTTCTGCACCGAAATATCGCACAAATATTTAGCACGACAGAATTTGAGCTAGAACGCATGAGAACTATTGACATCAAGCCTCACTTCTAGTAAATCAAAGAAACGGTACTCGAAGGACAACAATTACATAGCTTCTATTGTTCTGTCCTAACGACCAATAGCTAAATCTTAGCTTCCGAATTATGAATCTCTGAGGATCATTACCCATATACACAAGGTCGGCTGAAAGCCAGAAAGGATAATTGCTTGCATTAGCATGGCAACCCCAAGCAGAAGGCAAACACCAAAACATTACATCATCATTCAACAAGATCGTCCAGCACATATTTAATCTGCATGACACAATTGCAGGGAGCAGCAAAAAGAGACAGCGTTTTCCCTCCCCTGCAAAAGAAACAAAAAGAAGGATCTCCCCTCGCCTTTTTGCAGCCTTTTACTCTCTCCTAGTATAATCAAATCGGACCAAACCAATCATAAACTAGATCCGCCCCACAGTGCAAGCATTAAATCACCCAATAATCCAATCAACCATGAACAAACAAACAAACAAACACAGCCCCCCATCATAACAGAAACACACGAGGTTAACTGACACAAAGATTGCCATGCCTAATGAACCTACGAATACAATCCAAACCAAATCAAGGAACTGGGTAAACATAATTCGCAAGAGATGCTTACCGATCTGGTCTCGTAGAGCCTGAACTTCTGAAGAAATTTGCCACCTCTCATGGCCTCCATCGGATCAGGAATTCAGATCAACAGGCAGGCAGACAAGAGGGCCAGAACGAATCCGAGCCTGAGAAATTCAGAACAAACAAAACGGAGACTCCGCGTGGTTCAGCTAGCTCCTCTTGGGCTGCTTCAAGTAGAGCATCTTGGTCTCGCGCGAGAATGCTCCAGGGTCATACGAGAACCAATAAAGAAGCCCGCCGTTGGGATCAAGAAGGGACCGGCGACGACCGGACGGATCGAAATGAACCCAATTCAAACGCCCAACAGCGGAAAATTCCCCAGAAAACACACGCACCTTCGGATCAAGAACGCGGGAGAGGGCAGAGGAAATCGACGGGAGAACCTAGAGGCCGATTCAGGGGAGCAGGGGGGGATTTTCAGGCGGAGAGGGGCCGCCTCCGCGGGAGAGATGGACGGGTCATAAATAGGAGGGGACTAAATTTCCGGAGCAGAAAGGATGGATTTTTTCCGAGGGCAACGCGGGGGGAGGAAGACGAGAGCCACAAGGAGGAGGCTGGCTGGCTGGCGACGACGACGCCGTCGTCCACAAAAACACCACGCAAACGCAACGCCAGGCGAGAGTGGCAAGCCGCAAATGCTACCGGACTAATCATTGCGGCAGCGGCGGCATCTTTTTTGGCCCGATTTATTTATGCTCTTTTCAGAAAGAGAGAAAACAAGCGTGCTCCAATACTACTAGAGAAAAGAAGAAACTTTAGGTTTGGGTTTGGGTATGGCTTTGTCCAAGAGGAAGCTGGTAAATGGCCTCTTTTTGGTTGGAGCAGGACGAATTTTACGGTGGAGAATTTAACCACTGGCTGTAAATAAATGGAGGGCAATTTAGGAAGCCATTAATGTGGGCTTTTTTGTGTGTGTGTGTGTGTGTTTGTTTAACATTCTCAAAAGAAAAGTAGTGGGGATGAAACGATGAAACGTTGATTAGGTATTCCATGATCGATGTCAATGGCAACTGCCTGGCGCATAGGAATAGTTTAGGCCCTGGCGCAAGCATCCCCATATGCAATACTTAATGCAGTGCTTATTCACCAATCTTGCTATGCAAGGTGCGACTTTCTCGAGTTGGAAGGGATCAAGGGGGGTTGAGAGGGGAGATACTGATCTCAACATGAGTTTGTGTGTGGTTCTGCCTTTCAAAACATAGAAAACTTGCATCTTTTGGGTGTTGAGAAAAGGTCGATTAATTGCCAGTTGTGCAAGAAAAACACAAGATTACTTCTCGCGTAATAAGTTATGCAATTTGTACCGTAGACAACTGCCTAACATCTCATCTTGGTTGAACTGGGGTAGTTTAGATGGTTGGATTCTTTATGGTGGAACCAACACACTAAAATTCAAGTTTTACACTTTTTTTAGTTTTTCCCATGATGTTTCTTCATTGAAAAGAGACATTCTCGCAACTACGATGCGTCTATGTTGACTTCGTCAATCTCAAAAAATTATGCCGGCTCACTATCTTGGATATGCTCAAATGGATAGGTTGTGTGTGTGTGTGTGAATGTTTGTGCGTGTATGTGAGCATTTGCAAATTGTACTATGTTAAAAAATCATTTGAGCATCGAGATTTGCGGAGCCCCTGTCGGGGCGATCCCGAGGCAATCGGCGATCGGATCCGGGGATCCTGATCGTGCGATGGGGGTCTTTGATCGAGAGAAAGAAAGAGGATCAATTGAGAGATTGAGGTACTCACAGGATCGAGAAGATCCTTTGGGATTGCGGGGTGCATGGATTAGAGCGAGAGAGGCGGTTCAGAGGCTCACGGAGCAAAAGAAATCGAAAAGCAAGTTTGGGCAGAAGATCTCCGGAAATCAGCGGTTGACATCTGACGTGTGTCTGGAAAAGATCAGAGACAAAGTTGTACAGATGAGAAAAGATTTGGGACGCAGACTGATGGAAGGAAATCACGGCCGAACGGATGGGTCCGGTGAATGTATGCAACACATAGATCCACCTGATAAGGATAGATATCAATTCAGGGGTGGAACATGGCTACAGAATCAGAGAAGGATCAGAACATGCTAAAGGGCATGAAATCATTGCCAAATACTGGGGGCAGGCCCAGGTATATAAAGAATCTGGACGGGATTGAGGCACCCCTACAATCTTCATCCCAAACCACATCCCCCATCAGCATATCGGCCTGTAGGGGAACGTTACATGGAAAACAAAAAAATTCCTACGTTCACGCAAGACCTATCCATGGTGCTAAGCA
The DNA here is from genome assembly GCA_022496015.1 of Hordeum marinum. Taxonomy (NCBI): domain Eukaryota; kingdom Viridiplantae; phylum Streptophyta; class Magnoliopsida; order Poales; family Poaceae; genus Hordeum; species Hordeum marinum. Next base: position 458,373,068 of record CM039675.1, on the reverse strand, counting down.
TCTATGCCGAGGGAGAGTGGATCTACATACCCTTGTAGATCGCTAAGCGGGAAGCGTTAACAAACGTGGTTGGTGTAGTCAAACGTCTTCGCGATCCAAATCGCCGAGCGTCCCGCGATCCAATCACGTTCCGTCCCGCGATCCAATCACGATCCGTCCCGCAAACTTGATCACGATCCGTCCCGCGAAATCGATCACGGTCCTTCCGATCTAGCGCCGAACGGACGACACCTCCGCGTTCAGCACACGTACGGCTTGATGACGATCTCCGTCGTCTTGATCCAGCAAGAGGGAGCGGAGAGGAAGAAGAGTTCTCTGGCAGTGTGACGGCGCTTTGGCGATGGTGGTGGAGCTATTCCAGCAGGGCTTCGCCTAAGCACTGCAGAAATCCGATCTAGATGAGAAACTATGCACTGGAGGAACGGGCAGCACGTGACTAAAAATTATGTGCAAAAACCCTAAAACCTCCAGTATATATAAGAGGGAGGGAGGAGATGACTTGGCGCAAGGACCAAGCCTCCTTGGTTCGGCCGAAGTAGGGAGGAGATGAGGACTCCTCCTCCAATCCTAGTAGGACTAGGATTCCTCCTTTTTGGCCTTTTTCCACCTTTTTCCCTTTGGGATTTTCTTCCCTAGCCGCATGGGCCTTGTGTGGGACTTCCACCAGCCCATAAAAGGCTGGTATTTATTCTCCCACAGTCCATGAAGCCTCTTGGGTCAAAATACCCCTCCCGGTGGTCTCCCGGTATACTACCGGCACTCCCGGTACACTACCGATTAGCCCAAAACTTTTTCGGCGACCAAAACAGGACTTCCTATATATGAATATTTACCTACGGACCATTCCGGAGCTCCTCGTGACATATGGGATCTCATCCGGGACTCTGAACAACCTTCGGTCACCATCATACATAACTCTATACTACCGAAATGTCACCAAACCTTAAGTGTGCAGACCCTGCGAGTTCGAGAACTATGTAGACATGACCGAGCCACCTCTACGGTCAATAACCAATAGCGGGACCTGGATGCCCATATTGGTTCCTACATATTCTACAAAGATCTTTATCGGTCGAACCTCTATGTCAAGGATTCAGTTAATCTCGTATGATGTTCCCTTTGTTCTTCGGTATGTTACTTGCCCGAGATTCGATCGTCGGTATCTCCATACCTAGTTCAACCTCATTACCGGCAAGTCTCTTTACTCATTTCATAATACAAAATCCCGTGACTAACACTTAGTCACATTGCTTGCAAGGCTTATTATGATGTTGTATTACCGAGTGGGTCCTGAGATACCTCTCTGTCACACGGAGTAACAAATCCCAGTCTTGATCCATGCCAACTCAACAGACCCCCTCAGAGATACCTATAGAGCACCTTTATAGTCACCCAGTTACGTTGCGACGTTTGATACACACAAGGCACTCCTCCGATGCCCGTGAGTTGCATGATCTCATGGTCATAGGAACATATACTTGACATGCAGAAAACAGTAGCAATAAACTGACACGATCATATGCTACGTTTGTAGTTTGGGTCTTGTCCATCACATCATTCTACTAATGATGCGATCTCGTTATCAAATGACATCACATGTCAATGGCTAGGAAACCTTGACCATCTTTGATCAACGAGCTAGTTCACTAGAGGCATACTAGGGACATAGTGTTGTCTATTTACCCACACATGTAATGTGTTTCCAATCAATACAATTATAGCATGTATAATAAACGATTATCATGAACAAGGAAATATAATAATAAACACTTTATTTATTGCCTCTAGGGCATATTTCCAACAGTCTCCCACTTGCACTAGAGTCAATAATCTAGTTCACATCACTATGTGATTTACATTGTAATAAATCGAACACCCATGCAGTTCTGGTGTTGATCATGTTTAGCCCTTGGAAGAGGTTTAGTCAATGGGTCTGCAACATTCAGATCCGTGTGCACTTTGCAAATTATGTTCTTCTCCTCGATGTAATCGCGGATGGAGTTGAAGCATCGCTTTATGTGTCTGGTCCTCTTGTGAAACCTTGGTTCCTTGGCCAGAGCAATGGCACCAGTGTTGTCACAGAATAGGTTCATTGGATTCAGTGCACTAGGCACTACTCCAAGATCTACCATGAACTGCTTCATCCAGACACCTTCCTTCGCTGCCTCCGAGGCTGCGATGTACTCCGCTTCGCACGTAGAATCGGCTACCACGCTTTGCTTGGAACTGCACCAGCTTATCGCTCTCCCGTTGAGAATAAATACGTATCCGGTTTGTGACTTAGAGTCATCCGGATCAGTGTCAAAGCTTGCATCGACGTAACCCTTTACGATGAGCTCTTCATCACCTCCATAAACGAGAAACATTTCCTTAGTCCTCTTCAGGTACTTAAGGATATTCTTGACCCCTGCCCAGTGCTCCATTCCAGGATCACTTTGAAACCTTCCGGCCATACTTATGGCAAGGCTGACATCGGGTCTTGTGCATAGCATTACATACATGATAGAGCCTATGGCTGAAGCATAGGGGATGACACTCATCTTTTCTCTATCTTTTGCAGTCACTAGGCATTGAGTCTTACTCAACTTCACACCTTGTAACACAGGCAAGAATTCCTTCTTGGACTGATCCATTTTGAACTTCTTCAAAACTTTATCAAGGTATGTGCTCTGTGAAAGTGCTATTAAGCGTCTTGATCTATCTCTATAGATCTTAATGCCTAATATGAAAGCAACTTCTCTTAGGTCCTTCATTGAGAAACTCTTGTTCAAATATTCCTTCATGCTTTCCAGCATTTCTATATTGTTTCCAATCAGCAATATATCATCCACATATAATATTAGAAACGCTATAGAACTCCCACTCACTTTCCTGTAAATACAAGCTTCTTCATAAACTTGTATAAACTCAAACGCTTTGATCATCTCATCAAAGCACTTATTCCAACTCTGAGATGCTTGCATCAGCCCATAAATGGATCGCTGGAGTTTGCAAACTTTTTCAGCATTCTCGGGATCGACAAAACCTTCTGGTTGCATCATATACAACTCTTCCTCAAGGAAACCGTTGAGGAACGCTGTTTTGACATCCATTTGCCAAATTTTATAGTCGAAATAAGCAACTATTGCCAACATGATTCTGACAGACTTAAGCATCGCTACGGGTGAGAAGGTCTCATCGTAGTCAACTCCTTGAACTTGTGAAAAACCCTTCGCCACAAGTCGAGCTTTATAGACGGTGACATTACCATCCACGTTTGTCTTCTTCTTAAAGATCCATTTGTTCTGAATGGCCTTTCGCCCTTCAGGTAATACTTCCAAAGTCCATACTTTGTTTTCATACATGGATCCCATCTCGGATTTCATGGCCTCTAACCATTTCTCGGAATCTGGGACCATCATTGCTCCTCCATAGCTCATAGGTTCATTGTTGTCCAACAACATGACCTCCAAGACAGGGTTTCCGTACCACTCAGGAGTAGTACACGCCCTTGTCGACCTACGAGGTTCAATAATAGCTTGATCCGAAGCTTCATGATCATCATCATTAACTTCGTCTTCTACCGTCGTAGGTTCCACAAAAACATCTTTCTGCGCTGCGCTACTTTCTGGTTGAAGTAAAGGTTCAATAACCTCATCAAGCTCTATTTTCCTCCCACTCAATTCTTTCGAGGGAAACTCTTTCTCAAGAAATGTTCCGTTCTTAGCGACAAACACTTTGCCTTCGGATTTGAGATAGAAGGTATACCCGACTGTCTCTTTCGGGTATCCTATGAAGACGCATTTCTCCGCCCCGTCGAGTACTGGAGCTCTAAGGTTTTATGGCAGATCATGGCTTGTTGCATCATATTACATAACGTGATCATTGAAGATGAGAGGGATATGTTTGAGAACTTTCGATACATCACCATCGGGACTCCGGTTAAGCCAAGAGTATGAACCAAATAGGATCCTAACATTCCTTGAAGAGAGTCGCAGGGTCGAGAAGTTTATACTTAGCTCCAAAATGATCTTATTGAGCATCACTGACAACTTCACACCGCTTCCTAATTGTTCTTTCACTTTTTTTGCTACATTCCATGTGTTTAAATTCGAATAATTCGGTTTGTAAACTGTATTCGTGATTTGCTTGAACATTCATATTTATGTTTAGTTTCTGTATGTATGTTAATATGTAGTTACAATGTATACTAGAATTGCGTATGCTTAAAGAAAATATAAATTTACTCTATTATATTTAAGAAATCGGCTGGGTCCCGTCAAAAGTTAGTGGAGTAAATATACTCCACTAAAGATTACTCGGCCGGATCCTCCTTTATTTATTTATAGGGGTCAGTTAAATTTGGCCTAAGACCGGTGAGGTCTAGGATAATATGTCATGTAGCTAGACTGGCGCTTTCAGTTGTGTTTAATTGCTAGCTTGGTCAAAATTCATATTGTTGGGGCCAGAGAATTTTGATGCCAATCGAGACCACATTGAGTATTGTAGCTCCGCACCGAGCTAGCATGAGGAGGAGCCCCACGACATGTTAATGGGCAACAATCAGAGGCCATGTTTATGCTAATTCATGCACATGGGACCACTGTGGATGCTCTACTACGATCTACAACCAAGGTTATGGTCCCATCTTTTGGAATTGTATTTTGTTTTTGTTTTTTTGTATATCTCTTGAACTGTACTAAAATAAGACAAACCACATACTACGAAATTTCGACGTCTCATTGCTATTTCCAATAATGGAAGTTGCATCACTTCCTTTAATCCCACATCACATATGGCAAAAAAACATGAGAGTTTGTATACAGAACCAAGGTGTTAATCCGCGCCCAGCATGGAACTAAAACTTATACTCCCTCCATTTGAAAATAACTGATGTGGGTTTAGTTCAAAATTACGGAGGGACTACTAGCAAATAACGATAGGTAGGTAAGCAGGATGACCCATTAACCCGCAACCAACCTTTTGCATGCAACTGGGAGGAGTGCTATCATGCAACTGTCTTTCTTTTTAGCAAAAAATCTCTGAAAAGACAGTGATTCAATCATGCACTGAGTTAATTATCATTGCTGGTAGAATTAACAATCGATCTTCTAACCACCTAGTAGATTACACCCCAAGCCTTGCCTCCTTCAATCTAGACGTGTGGAGTCACCACCAGGCACACCGGTCTATTCTCCAGGACCACTGCTGAAAACCATTGCATGCTCACCCTGCTCCACAAGATTGCATTGCATGGCGTTCAACCAAACGACCATCTAGATCAGTCTACCAAAATTCACGAACCACCAATTAACCTTCCCAACGAGCAATTCTTTTAGTACTAGTATTTTTTTTTTCGAACCAACCTTCCCAACCAATCAATTATTTGCATTGCATGGCGTTCTGCGTCTAGTTGTATTTTCATTGTACTGGCTATTTTTCTTTAAAACTATCCGACCTAAGATGCCTTAGATTTTCGCAAAAACAAAATGCTGAAGATATTTTTCTGATTTTTTTATAAGGCATCCTTATCCACTCACCCGAGGACACATGATAAGCACAAGGCCAGCCCTCACCTTTATCTCAGCTTTTCAGCATAGCAATGCCCTTATCATCGCCACCAGATTAGCACATGAGCTTATCTAATTCTACTTTTACCTTTCACCTTTTGAGTCTCTTCTCAGGCAGATCCCGGACAGGTGTCACGCCTAGGAGGTCTCGGGCTCGCCGGAGTCACGGGCGGTCAATCTAGCACAGTGCTTTTCCTCCGCTTTCTTCTGCACACGGTGTGTGATCTTGACCTCCTTTTCCTGGTGGTTTTTAATGTTTGTGTGTTGCCTAGCACTGTGGAGTGAGTGTTAGGTGTGCGACGGCGGCTCGTCCACATGGATTTTGATTCGGACGGGGACGAACAAGTGGCCGAGGGCATGGCCAGGTAGGAGAGGGTCCTGGTCCACCGCTGCTATGGCGATGTAAGGCATCGTCCATGCATGGGTCGATGCCCAACACTACCGGCCTTTGGGTCCCTTTTGGGTAGGTGCTTCTGGTACGAACAAGTCCACAATTATTCTTTTTTCTATGTCTGTGTTTGGGTACTGGTCATTGTAGCGTTCGTGATGGGTTGATGGGGAGAGCCTTTCTACTTTCATGTGGTCTTGTGTTGTCTCGGATTTGCAAGCTAGATGCTGGGTTGCGTAGGCACATGTAGGGGAAAGTTTTGGCTTTACAAACCAAACTAGGTGTGACATGACAATGTAGTGATGAAGAAAATAGTAGGCAGCTAGGAAGTTAGGCCAACTCCAAGGCACGATTGTAAATGGACGGTTGTTATGTTCGGATTGTGTCTGGGACGGGCAAAGGGGCGATGGTCGGTTCGCCCAACCGATGACCGCATTTTATCTGGGGTGCTATATTTTTGCAAGAAAAATAATAAAAACTAAAAATAGACCGCGGCCATAGACATACCAACGACCAAAAGTTTATGCTGGCCAGAGCGCCAACGACGGGCACACATGCCAAACACAAAATGATCAGCCCCCAGAGTTCACACAGGCACAATAGCCAACAGCCGACACACCTTCCAGCGCACAAAAGAAGGGCCAAAGTTCATGTCTCGCGGGCCCTAGTTCATGTCGTCACACAAAGCCGACAAAATGATATCCCTCATGGTCGTAGCTCAATCTTCTTGATCGAGCATCACCCTTTGCTTCTTTTTGAACCAATCTCGTATATCCCATCTCCGCTTCCTTTGCATCCTGATGGACGACTAGCCGACGCCAGACGCACGCATGAGGTTGAGGTTGATGATGGACGACGGAGAGGGTGCAGCCAGCGTGATCACGCTGCCCTCCAACGACATGGAGAAGCGGAACACACCATGGCCACACGTCGGATTGGGACAGGTCGTCTGCGGTGTTGTGGAGGAACTTGAAGACTGCCCCTATGGAGGGTGAGCGGCAAACGAGCAGGTGCTTGTGGCATCCATGTTGGTGCTAAGCACAGTCATCGTTGGTTGGTTGAACCCGAGCATGATTAGGGCCTTTAGCGTCGCTGCCTGCGTGGCCTTGGTGATGAGGACATCGTTGCCCTCAACGGCGGTCTTGTGTTACATGGCAATGGCGTCGAAGGCAGCATGGGCTTTGGCTTTCTTCTCCGCATCTCTCGCCCTACGACCAACCCTCTTTGCACTTTCTCGGGCAATCTGCTCTGACATGAGCTCTTTCTTAGGTTTCCTCTTCTTCGGGGCGAAACGAGCAACAGTGACGGCTGGGATGTGTTTAGGGCGGTCCCCATGGCGGGAGCGCGAGGGCGGGAGGGGTTTTGGGAGAGGCAGAGGAAAGTGACGTATGTGCCTCCGACGGGCAGGCTAGGGGAACAAGGGCTTTCGTCCCATGCGTCCGCGCCTTGTTTGTCTCGACGCAAACACGATCCAAATTTGAACTAAAAACAGGCCGTGAACGGACAAAAGACGAACACTCGTCCGTTTGGGCCACCGTGTTGGACCACTATTTGTGTTTGTTTTGCCCCAAAACGGCCAACACAGACCAAATGTGGTCGCGAGTTGAAGTTGGCCTTAATTGCGCATCCACTTGTCCACAACAACAACATAATAAGGGCATCTCTAACACCGTCTATCAAATCGCCCGTAAACATTTGGAGCGAGGCGTTTTTTTTTTGCCATTCAACATGGTGTTACAGACGTTAGCGGACCAGTCTGCATATCAAAATTCCCACAAATCGAAAGCAAACTTGAGGAAGGTTTGCAGGAGTCCTGACAACCGCTTATAATCAATCAAAATCCATCACGTACCACTCTCTTCATTCGGTCCGGATAGCGGAAGGCCGGTGTTGACTACTTGTTTTGCTGTTTAAACGGAAGACATGCTTGGCATTTTGGCGGAAGGCTTTGAAATCTCCCAGCATGATTTGGAGGAGCCACTTTGTTTCATTTCTTCTTCTTCAAGTGTTCGACGGAAGCTACTTAATCCATGCATTAATATCATAGCGAGTCACGTATGTTTAGGCGGAAACCTTTCTTCAAGTGCTTGGTGGAAGCTACTAATTCATGGATTAGTATAGAGAGTCACGCATATTTGATGGAAGCCACTAAATTCATGTAGAATGTGACTGCTGCTACTAGCTGGCTGATGGAAGTTGTTAACAAAGGCTGATATTTGAAGTACATAGTTGAATGACCGGCTTTCGTATTTGTATCCGTGAGCATGTCTGGACTCGTGGTTGTTTGCAATGTCTGCTTTTGTTTTAAGGGATTGCGTTGGAGATGGCGTAACTAATGAAAGGAAAGAAAGAGCTCATTTCGGGAAGCCATTCAAAGTTGGCAATCCGGGCCTGATCGTGAACATTCTTTTACAGTTGGTAATGAATGCATAAAGCAGTTGCTTGCCGCGATGGCTCTCCTTACTGTTTAGAGTACAAGTTTTCAGTGGTTATAATTGTGAACATAACACCCAAGATTATCGGCAGTTAGCGTAATGGCTGTGCTGAAACTGTGGCTTGAAAGTCATAAACTTAATCATTTCACACTGGTATCATACCCACATGATTCCCACGTGGTGGACCTATAGACAGCCGCCGATCGACGCAGATGGCTTAACCAAGCTCTACTAATCAGTACAGCTCCAAGGCTTAATAAAAGTCGCCGATTGGAGTCACTCTTGTTCAGATTTGACGTGAAAGAAATAGGCAGAATGCAAATGCAATGCACGACGGGTAGATCGTTTTCATTCTAGCGTACTCGCTTGCTTAATTTAACCTAACAAGATCGCTGCCATGCCAGTGAGTGATAGTAGCTCAAGCGCTCAACAACCACAGCTCTTTTTCTTTCAATATTTTTTTCGTGGAACGACAATCGGAACTTGACACCTGCATCCATCTGTCGCCGTCATTTGCGCTAATTTCGTGCTTACGTCCCTGTCGGGCTCCATGTATGCTCGGGTCAACACAGGCAGCCCAACCCGTGTTAGTTTTACTCTTCCGGTGGTTTGGTTTGCGCTAACCACGTCAGTCATCTAGACGAAGAATCTAGCAGCTGTAAGCAATGTCTTGTAAGAAACAAATCCATTTTATTCTGCATAGTTGGCAATGCATATGTAAACGTACGGTGCGTACTAACATACTTACTTCCCCAACTAGAAAAAAACATACGGCTACCTATCCTTTTCTCTTGCAAAAATATATTGTATTCTCTCTCTATGAGAAGACTCCCTCCGTTCCGTATCTAGACAAGTCTAATAAGACAAGTAATTTGGGACAGAGGTAATAGTATATAAGTGTTTATTCCCGACAAGCCTCGATCCACGATGTAAATCGATCGAGGAAACTAGGGAAGCAACATTTGCATTATTCCGGCATATGGAATTATGGATGGTGCTCTAAAAGAGGCTGGCTCAATATACAAGTTTCATTAAAAAAAAGGCCCACAATCGTCTAGGGTTTCCTTATCTTCTAGCGGCATCGCCTCCGATATGCCCCATCTCCTATGGTCTTAGGGCCTTGGAGGCGGGTGGATCTCGACCCTTGCCGGCGAGAGGTCTCATGCTTCATTGTTAGGGTCTAATTTTAGTCCTTTGAGGGTTTGTGTCCTACTTAGGAAATCGAGATGATGTCGGTTTCCTAAAGATGGAATAAGCTTCTTCCCGTCTTGCTCTCGTCCCGGTGATGCGTCTTGCGTCCTTGAAGGGCATGTGGAGGTGTGTCTCCGTTGGATTTCACTGGATTCGCTAGGTGTTTATCTTCCATGGATCCGACCTTTATTCGTCTGTGTTCTTATGTCTATAGGTTGGATCCTTCTGATCTATCATTCTCTTCATCAACGGCGGTTGCTATTCTTATGTATTTTTTGTTACTTCTCGTGTTCTTTGTACCGCCACGATGTTTGATGAAGAGATTAGAAGTCTTTGGCGCAAAGAAGAGTTGACTCAGGGTAGTTGTACGATGCAATAAAAGAAGGAGACCCTTTTTAATGGGTTAAGTAGACCTGGGCATGGCCAGCACGAATCAACAGTTCAAACCCAAAGGCCTATGACAAGGCTAGGGTTCCGGATTTGGTATGAATTGGAAGCCTGAAAGAACGAAGTCATTCAAAAATAGGGTTTCAAGACTATATAGCATAGCTGTAACATGTTATTTATATGCCACTAAATTAATTAAAATAAGGCTATTTAATAATTAATAGGAAACACACACTTTTTATTTGTTTCGTGTAGAGCTCACTCTCTGGTGTTGGGATTGGGATTTTTGAAGCTTGTTTGGAAAAAGATCAGCCGAAGGAATGCCTAGGTCTAGGGCTAAGTATTATCGTCTCGAAGCCCCCCACTACCTATCGGAGAAGTGGAGGAGCATAGGCCCCGTCGCCACCTTCCTCGGAAGTGTGCTGGGTTGCCCGATGGCTGCCTCATGCGGCGGTGAGGGAGGACGAGTAGGGAAGGGAGGTCGTAGAGTCTAGGGTTTCACCTCGAGTTTCTCGAGCGGGGCGATGTGTGGAGGGAGTGAACAACCGCCGGTGCCAAGTGCTCATGCGGCAGCGAGGGAGGACGAGTAGGGAAGGAAGGTCGCAAAGGCTAGGGTTTCGCAACGATTTTCCTGAGCGGGGCGATGCATGGAGGGAGTGAACAACCGCTAAGTGCTCATCTTGAAAATGACGTGTTTCTAAGCGTCTAAGAGAAAGGAAGGAAAAAATCAAGCAGGTGTTACAAACATTTCATTTTTATTTTTGTGATAAGTATTCATATATATTCTTAAAATTGTCTGAAAATACAAAGCACACCAAATATAATAAAATTATGTCGCTCTCTCGAGACCAATAGTGAGCACTGCCGCCGTCAGAACTAGCCGTCCGCATCGCTCCCACATTGTAGTCAACGTGACTTTGTCGATTACAGTCAGGAAAAGTTCATGCACGTGCCCTTAAGGACCAACGCCACTGGAGTAGGAGTCGTCGCTTATTAAACTCTTGAATCAATGAGAAGAACCTGGAATCAAATGGCCCTATCGTGTACATGTTGGAAATATGCCCTAGAGGCAATAATAAATTAGTTATTATCATATTTCCTTGTTCATGATAAATCATTTATTATCCATGCTATAATTGTATTGATCGGAGACTTAGATGCATGTGTGGATACATAGACAAAACCATGTCCCTAGTATGCCTCGAATGGACTAGCTCGTTGATCAAAGATGGTTAAGGTTTCCTAGCCATGGAGATGAGATGTCATTTGATAACGGGATCACATCATTAGGAGAATGGTGTGATGGACAAGAACCAAACTACAAACGTAGCATATGATCGTGTCAGTTTATTGCTACTGTTTTCTACATGTCAAGTATATGTTCCTATGACCATGAGATCATGCAACTCACTGACACCGGAGGAGTGCCTTGTGTGTATCAAACGTCGCGACGTAACTGGATGACTATAAAGGTACTCTATAGGTATCTCCGAGGGTGTCTGTTGAGTTGGCATGGATCAAGACTGGGATTTGTTACTCCGTATGACAGAGAGGTATCTTAGGGCCCACTCGGTAATACAACATCACAACAAGCCTTGCAAGCAATGTGACTAAGTGTTAGTCACAGGATCTTGTATTACGGAACGAGTAAAGAGACTTGCCGGTAACGAGGTTGAACTAGGTATGGAGATACCGACGATCGAATCTCGGGCAAGTAACATACCGAAGAACAAAGGGAACATCATACGGGATTAACTGAATCCTTGACATAGAGGTTGGACCGATAAAGATCTTCATAGAATATGTAGGAACCAATATGGACATCCAGGTCCCGGTATTGGTTATTGACCGTAGAGGTGTCTCGGTCATGTCTACATAGTTCTCGAACTCGCAGGGTCTGCACACTTAAGGTTTGGTGACGTTTTGGTAGTATAGAGTTATGTATGGTGGTGACCGAAGGTTGTTCGGAGTCCCGGATGAGATCCCGGACGTCACGAGGAGCTCCAGAATGGTCCGGAGGTAAAGATTGATATACAGGAAGTCCCATTTTGATCGCCGGAAAAGTTTCGGGCTAATCGGTAATGTACGGGGAGTGCCGGTAGTGTACCGGGAGAACACTGGGAGGGGTATTTCGACCCAAGAGGCTTCATGGGATGTGGGAGAGTAAATACCAGCCTTTTATGGGCTGGTGGAAGTCCCACACAAGGCCCATGTGGCTGGGAGAAAAAGCCCAAAGGGAAAAAGGTGGAAAAAGGCCAAAAAAGGAGGAATCCTAGTCCTACTAGGATTGGAGGAGGAGTCCTCCTCTCCTCCCCACTTTGGCCGACCCAAGGGCTGGCTTTTTGGCAGCCAAGCCTCCTCCTCCTCTCCTCCTATATATACTAGAGATTTTAGGGTTTTGGCACAGAATTTTCAGCCACATGCTACCCGTTCCTCTAGTGCATAGTTTCTCCTCTAGATGGGTTTTCTGCAGTGCTTAGGCGAAGCCCTGCCGGAATAGCTCCACCACCATCGCTGCAGCGCCGTCACGCTGCCGGAGAACTCTTCTACCTCTCCACTCCCTCTTGCTGGATCAAGAAGGCAGAGATCGTCATCAAGCTGTACGTGTGCTGAACGTAGAGGTGCCGTCCGTTCGGTGCTAGATCGGAAGGACCGTGATCAAGATTGCGAGACGGATCGTGACGACATCGCGGAACGGATCGTGATGAGATTGCGGCACGGATCATGATGAGTTCGCGAGACGGATCGTGGTGAGATTGCGGGACGGATCGTGATGAGTTCGCGGGACGGATCGTGATTGGATCGCAGGACGGATCGTGATGAGATCGCGGGACGCTCGGCGATTTGGATCGCGAAGTCGTTCGACTACACCAACCGTGTTTCTTAACGCTTCCTGCTTAGCGATCTACAAGGGTATGTAGATCCACTCTCCCTCTCGTAGATGCTCATCACCATGGATAGATCTGCGTGTGCGTAGGAAATTTTTTGTTTCCCATGCAACGTTCCCCAACAGTGGCATCATGAGCTTGGTCTATGTGTAGATGAGATCTCGAGTAGAACACAAAAGGTTTGTGGGCGTTGATGCTTAGATTGCTTCCTCCCTTGGTCGGATTTTGGTTCAGCGGTATTGTGAGATGAAGCGGCCTGGACCAACATTACTCGTACGCTTATGAGAGACCGGTTCCCTCGACCGCAACTTGTTGCATCGATGGCTTGCGGGTGCCAGTTTCTCTCACTTTAGTTGGATCGGATTCGACAAAGGCGGTCCTTGAGAAGGTTGAAAAGCAACTAGTGTATCACCGTTGTGGTTTTTGCGTAGATGAGCATTGTTCTTGCTAGATATCCGTAGCACCCACGTAAAACATGCAACAACAATTAGAGGACGTCTAACTTGTTTTTGCAGGGTATGTTGTGATGTGATATGGCCAATTACATGATGTGATATATGTGATGTATGAGATGATCATGTGATGTATAGATTATCACGACTTGCATGTCGTTGAGTACGGCAACCGGCAGGAGCCATAGGGTTGTCTTTAATTATTATATGACCCGCGTGTCAATCATTAAGCGCTATGTAATGCTTTACTTTATCGCTAAACAGTAGCAATAGTAGTAGAAGCATGTTGGGCGCGACAACCCCGATGGCGACACGTTGATGGAGATCAAGATGATGGAGATCATGGTGTCTTGCCGATGACGATGGAGATCATGCCGGTGCTTTCTAGATGGAGATCAAAAGCACAAGTTCATGGCCATATCATGTCACTTATGATTTGCATGTGATGTTAATCCTTTTTATGCACCTTGTTTTGCTTAGGACGACGGTAGCATTATAAGGTGATCCCTCACTTTAATTTCAAGATAAATTGTGTTCTCCCTGAGTGTGCACCGTTGCGAAAGTTCATCGTGTTGAGACACCACGTGATGATCGCGTGTGATAGACTCTACGTTCACATACAATGGGTGCAAGCCAGTGTTGCACATGCAAAACACTCGGGTTAAACTTGACGAGCCTAGCATGTACAGACATGGCCTCGGAACACAAGAGACTAAAAGGTTGAACATGAGTCATATAGTAGATATGATCAACATAATGATGTTCACCATTGAAGCCACCTCAACTCACTTGATGATCGGACTTGAGTTGGTGAATTTGGATCATGTGTCACTCAGATAACCTAAGGGATGTCAATTTGAGTGGGAGTTCTTAGGTAATATGATTAATTGAACTCATTATCATGAACATAGTCAAAGTGTCTTTGCAAATTATGTCGTAGATTACTAGCTCACGTTGTAGCTCCCTTGTATTTTTATATGTTCCTAGAGAAATAGAATTGAAAGATGATGGTAGAAATATTGCGGACTAGGTCCGTGATCTGAGGATTGTCCTCATTGCTGCACAGAAGGCTTATGTCCTTAATGCACCGCTCGGTGCGCCAACCCCTCTAGCGTCGTCTGTAGATGTTGTGAACATTTGACAGGCACGTTCTGATGATTACTTGATAGTTTAGTGTGTCATGCATTACGGCTTAGAATTGAGGCTCTGAAACGTTTTGAACGTCACGGAACATATGAGATGTTCTAGAAGCTGAAATTAGGATCTCAAGCTCGTTCCCGTGTTGCGAGATATGAGATCTCCAGCAAGATTCTTTGCCTGCAAGATGAAAGAGAATAGCTCAATCATTGAGCATGTGCTCAGATTGTCTGGGTGCTACAATCGCTTGAATCGAGTGGGAGTTGATCTTCCAGATAAGATAGTGATTGATATAGTTCTCCAAGTCACTGTCACTAAGCTACTAGAACTTGGTGATGAACTATAAAACGCCAAGGATAGAAATAATGATCCCTGAGCTGTTCGCGATGTTTGACACTGCGAAGGTAGAAATCAAGAAGGAGCGTCAAGTGTTGATGGTTAGTAAAACCACTAGTTTCGAGAAGAGCAAGGAGGGAAACTTCATGGATGGCAAGTCAGTTGCTGCTCCAGTGAAGCAACCCAAAGTTGAACTCAAGCCCGAGACTAAGTGCTTTGATTATAAGGAGAGCGGTCGCTGAAGCGGAACAACCCTAGATACTTGGTAGATAAGAAGGCTGGCAACGTCAACAGAAGTATATTTGATATACGTGTTATTGATGTGTACCTTGCTAGTACTCCTAGTAGCACCTGGGTATTGGATACCGATTCAGTTGCTAAATGTTAGTAACTCGAAATAAAAGCTACGGAATAAACGGAGAACTAGCTAAGGGTGAGGTGATGATGTGTGTTAGATGTGTTTCCAAGGTTGATGTGATCGACATCGCGCGCTCTCTCTACCTTCATGATTAGTAACAAACCTAAATAAATGTTATTTGGTGTTTTGCGTTGAGCATGAACGTGATTAGATCGTGTTTATTGCAACACATTTATTCATTTAAGTTAGAGAATAATGGTTATTCTGTTTACATGAATAATACCTTCAATGGTCATGCACCCAGTGAGAATGGTTTGTTGAATTTTGATCGTAGTAATGCACATGTTCATAACATTGATGCCAAAAGATGCAAAGTTAATAATGATAGTACCACATACTTGTGGCACTGCCGCTAAATGTCATATTGGTATAAAACGCATGAAGAAACTCCATGCTGATGGATCTTTGGAATCTTTCGATTTCGAATCGGTATAGACGTGCGAACCATGCCTCTTGGTCAAAGATGACTAAAGACCCCGTTTTCTGGTTTGACGAAGCGGGCACGTGATTTATTGGAAATGATACATGTTGATGTATGCAATCCAATGAGTCTTGTAGCGTGCGGTGGATATCGTTATTTTCTTACCTTCACTAATGATTTGGGTAGATATAGTGTATGTTTACTTAATGAAACACAAGTCTAAATCGTTTGAAAAGTTCAAGCAAATTCAGAGTGAAGTTTAAGATCATCGTGACAAGAAGATAAAAATATCTGCGATATGATCGTGGAGGTGAATATCTGAGTTACGAGTTTGGCATACAACTTTAGACAATGTGAAAGTTGTTTCACAACACATGCCACCTGGAACACCATAGTGTGATGGTATGTCCGAACGTCATAGTCGTGCTCTATTGGATATGGTGCATGTTATGATGTCTCTTATCATTTTGCTACTATAATTTTGGGGTTGTGCATTAGAGACAACTACATTCACTTTTAATAGGGCACCATCTAAATCCGTTGAGATGACACCGTGTGAATTATGGTTTGATAGAAACCTAAGCTGTCATTTCTTGATGTTTGGGGCTGCTACGCTTCTGTGGAAAATGTTTTCACCTAATGAGCTCGAACCCAAAGCGGACAAATGCATCTTCGTAGAATACCCTAAGAACAGTTGGGTGAACCTTCTATCTCAGATCCAAGCATAAAGTGTTTGTTGCTAAAACAGGTCCTTTCCCGAGAAAAAGTTTCTCTAGAAAGAATTGAGTGGGAGGAAGATAGAACTTGATGAGGTTGTTGAACCTTTGTTTCAACCAGAGAGTAGCGCAGTGCAGGAAGTTGTTTCTGTGAAGCCTACGTTAGTTGAAGAGGAAGTTAATGATGATGATCATGAAGCTTCGGATCAAGTTACTATCAAACTTCGTAGGTCGACAAGGACGTGTACTGCTCCTGAGCGGTACGACAACCCTGTCTTGGAGGTCATGTTGTTGGACAACGATGAACCTATGAACTATGGAGAAGCGATGATGGGCCCGAAAACCAACAAATGGTTAGAGGCCATGAAATCCGAGAAAGGATCCATGTATGAAAACCAAGTATAGACTTTGGTGGACTTGCTCGTTGGACGGCAGGTCGTTAAATACAAATGGATCTTTAAAATGAAGACATACGCTGATGGTAAATGTCACCATTTGTAAAGCTCGACTTGTTGCAAAGAAGTTTACGACAAATTCAAGGAGTTGACTACGATGAGACTTTCTCACTCGTAGCGATGCTAAAGTCTGTTGAAACTATGTTAGCAGTTGCTGCACTTTCAGTTATGAAATCTGGCAGATGGATGTCAAAACATCGTTTCCTTAACGGTTTACTTGAGGAAAGGTTGTATGTGATACAACCAGAAGGTTTTGTCAGTCCTAAGGATGCTAAAAGGTGTGCAAGCTTTAGTGATCCTTCTATGAACTAAAGCAAGCATCTCGGAGTTGGAATATACACTTTGATGAGGTGATTAAAGTTTTTGAGTCTATACAAAGTTTACGAGAAACTTGTATTTAAAATAAAGTGAGTGGGAGCACTGTAGAGTTTCTGATAAGCATATGTGGTTGACATATTGTTGATCGGAAATGATATAGAATTTCTGGAAACATAAAGGGTTGTTTGAAAAGAGTTTTTCAAAGGAAGACCTGGATAAAGCTACCTAATTGTTGAGCATCAAGATCTATAGAGATAGATCAAGATACTTGATGAGACTTTCAATGAGTACATACCTTGACAAGTTTTTGAAAGAGTTCAAAATGGATCAGTCAGAGAAAGAGTTCTCGCCTGATTTGTAAGGTATAAAGTTGAGTAAGACTCAATGCCCAGTGACTGCAGAAGATAGAGAAAAGATGAGTGTCATCCCCTATGCTTTAGCCATAGGCTCTATCATGTATGCAATGTTGTGCACAAGACCCGATGTCAGCCTTGCCATAAGTATGGCCGGAAGGTTTCAAAGTGATCCTGGAATGGAGCACTGGACAGCGGTCAAGATTATCCTTAGTAACTAAAAGACTAAGGAGATGTTTCTTGATTATGGAGGTGATAAAGAGTTCGTCGTAAAGAGTCACGTCGATGCAAGCTTTAACACCAATCCGGATGATTCGTAGTAGCAATCTAGATACGTATAGTGGAGCAGCCATTTGGAATAGTACCAAGTGGAGTGTGGTAGCAGTGTTTACAGTTTGACATAGAAATTTGCAAAGTACACACAGATCTGAATGTCATAGACCCGTTGTCTATAAGACTTCTCTCACATGCAAAGCATGATCGAGCCCCAAAACTCATTGGGTGTTAGATTCATAACAATGCGTATCACATGGTGATGTGAACTAGATTATTGACTCTAGTGCAAGTGGGAGACTGTTGGAAATATGCCCTAGAGGCAATAATAAATTAGTTATTATCATATTTCCTTGTTCATGATAAATCGTTTATTATCCATGCTATAATTGTATTGATCGGAGACTTAGATGCATGTGTGGATACATAGACAAAACCATGTCCCTAGTATGCCTCTAATGGACTAGCTCGTTGATCAAAGATGGTTAAGGTTTTCTAGCCATGGACATGAGATGTCATTTGATAACGGGATCACATCATTAGGAGAATGGTGTGATGGACAAGACCCAAACTACAAACGTAGCATATGATCGCGTCAGTTTATTGCTACTGTTTTCTGCATGTCAAGTATATGTTCCTATGACCATGAGATCATGCAACTCACTGACACCGGAGGAGTGCCTTGCGTGTATCAAACGTCGCAACGTAACTGGATGACTATAAAGGTACTCTATAGGTATCTCCAAGGGTGTCTGTTGAGTTGGCATGGATCAAGACTGGGATTTGTTACTCCGTGTAACGGAGAGGTATCTCGGGGCCCACTCGGTAATACAATATCACAACAAGCCTTGCAAGCAATGTGACTAAGTGTTAGTCACGGGATCTTGTATTACGGAACGAGTAAAGAGACTTGCCGGTAACGAGGTTGAACTAGGTATGGAGATACCGATGATCGAATCTCGGGCAAGTAACATACCGAAGAACAAAGGGAACATCATACGGGATTAACTGAATCCTTGACACAGAGGTTGGACCAACCAATATGGGCATCCAGGTCCTGCTATTGGTTATTGACCGTAGAGGTGTCTCGGTCATGTCTACATAGTTCTCGAACCCGCAGGGTCTACACACTTAAGGATTGGTGACGTTTTGGTAGTATAGAGTTATGTATGGTGGTGACCGAAGGTTGTTCGGAGTCTCGGAAGAGATCCTGGACGTCACGAGGAGCTCCGGAATGGTCTGGAGGTAAATATTGATATATATGAAGTCCCATTTTGGTCGCTGGAAAAGTTTTGGTCTAATCGGTAATGTACTGGGAGTGCCGGTAGTGTACCGGGAGACCACCGGGAGGGGTATTTCGACCCAAGAGGCTTCATGGGCTGTGGGAGAGTAAATACCAGCCTTTTATGGGCTGGTGGAAGTCCCACACAAGGCCCATGTGGCTGGGAGAAAAAGCCCAAAGGGAAAAATGTGGAAAAAGGCCAAAAAAGGAGGAATCCTAGTCCTACTAGGATTGGAGGAGGAGTCCTCCTCTCCTCCCCACTTTGGCCGACCCAAGGCTGGCTTTTTGGCAGCCAGGCTTCCTCCTCATCTCCTCCTATATATACTAAAGGATTTTAGGGTTTTGGCACAGAATTTTCAGCCACATGCTACCCGTTCCTCTAGTGCATAGTTTCTCCTCTAGATGGGTTTTCTGCAGTGCTTAGGCAAAGCCCTGCCGGAATAGCTCCACCACCATTGCCACAGCGCCTTCACGCTGCCGAAGAACTCTTCTACCTCTCTTCTCCCTCTTGTTGGATCAAGAAGGCGGAGATCGTCATCAAGTTGTACGTGTGCTGAACGCGGAGGTGTCGTCCGTTCGGCGCTAGATCGGAAGGAACGTGATCAAGATTGCGAGACGGATTGTGACGAGATCGCGGAATGGATCGTGTTGAGATCGCGAGATGGATCGTGATGAGTTCGCGGGACGGATCGTGATGAGACTGCGGGACGGATCATGATGAGTTCGCGGGACGGATCGTGATTGGATCGCGGGACGGATCGTGATTGGATCGCGGGACGGATCGTGATGAGATCGCGGGACGCTCGGCGATTTGGATCGCGAAGACGTTCGACTACACCAACCGCGTTTCTTAACGCTTCCCGCTTAGCGATCTACAAGGGTACGTAGATCCACTCTCCCTCTCGTAGATGCTCATCACCATGGATAGATCTGCGTGTGCGTAGGAATTTTTTTTGTTTCCCATGCAACGTTCCTCAAAAGTACACACTATGAGGAACCCTAATCTCGCTGCCCCGAGGATCTAGCGGGAATCTAAGCGTGTGCTCCGTCTAATCTGTCCTGAAGGACAAACTTGAGGAGGACGGATTTCAGAAGACTAATTCAAAGAAGAAGCACCGACATCCGTTCGAGCGCCCCCCTTTGAGAACTAAAACATGTTATAAATATTTACTAGAGGCAATAATAATTGTGTTATTATTTATTTCCAAGTTTATAACTGATGTTATTTTTCTATGCTATAATTGCAATGGTTCTCGAGTTTGTAATAACTAGGAAGCTCATAGGAAAACTGTTAGGGCATATTTCTCCCTTAGTGGTTTTGATGATTGATGACAATGCTTTTACGGACTAATCATGCGCAGTGAGCATTTTAGATAATCTATCATATGGCACATGACGATTCTAGCCCCTTAGAGTTTATAAGTGAGGACTTGTGTTTCATGCATTTCTTTTTTGGTGGATTTGAGTCATAGAAAACCGCACTATTAAGAGGGGGTTCACTTCGAAAAGGTTAGGGTGAAACCAACATGTACACATATCCATTTGCATCCTCGTTCCTTTCCCGCATCGACGGTGTTGCTCCTCTATTGTCTTTGCATTGGCTTGGAATACCCCAAGCGCTAGTACTGCTCTGGGCAATAGTAGTACTACTTATAAGTGGCACTATCTCTGCCCAGTACCACGCATACAACCACTGCGACTTGGGGGCTTGACTTTTCGTGTCGGGTTGCACGGTAGTAGAACGGTAGTACGAGCGGTAGTACATTATTAGCAGTAGTACCGCCCAGTCACTACCGCCCCACTACCGCTTCCTTCTAGGTCCAACGTGCTCTCAACAGAGGTAGCACGGCAGTGGGTGCGCGGCACTACGGCTTGTAAGCCGTAGTACTACTGTGTGGATCAGTAGTACCGCTTGCACAATATTGTCCCTCATCCCCTGCTCTACTCTGCCTCCGTGGGCTCTAGAGCTTTAACCCCAGTGGTAGTACCGCTTGGGCAAGCAGTAGTACCGCTCCGGCGGCACTACCGCCTCGTGGCCTCGTGCCATGGCACTGCCCGGTGAGTACTGTCGCGCGAGCGGTAGTACCGCTTGTGTGGGGCCTAAGAAGTGGATAATGGTTTGATTTCATTCCACTACAAATGGGTGGTCTTCTTTCCCAAACTCGATTTTCGCTTGATCTCTCTCCCTAGCCAATAAAACTTGTTGATGCTCGAGGGTTTGGTTGAG